>JALAZF010000003.1:12075000-14575000 GCA_022829125.1 Lathyrus tuberosus
ATCCACACAGTCTTGACAGTAGCTCCACACTATACTCAACCATGAATAGATATAGATCCAAGATTGAAAGTCAACCTCAGTCATCCTCCAAGAATAACCAAAATTAGGAATGATGTTCCAACATCATATAGGACATCAGAATCATACCAGGTCACAGTTGGAGTAGATCATAAACCATCACAGAAGTCAGAATACCACAGAGAGAAATAAACTCAAGAGCCTCAAGAAGCTTCAACCCATAAGCAAAAAGTTCATACATCGCAATCTAAATAGACTCCTTAGCAGGGTCTGCTTACCCTCTGCCCTACAATCTTCTTTCCTACAAAACTTCACCTTGCACAGTCCAACACAAGACACTGTACATCATTACTAGCAAGGGCTAATGTTTCAACAGGTCATGACATCATAAGCCTAGAGCAACAGGCTTGAGCAGATAGTTTCTTGAGTCACACTCAAAATCCACCTTCCACCATAAGTGACCAATCAGAATATCTTCCTCCATGTCCTTGATCATGAGGGAACATATAGCTAAAACTTCCAGTACTAACATCCCCTTACCCCAGACATAACTCTGAAACACTCATATCCAACATCTTAGAAGAGACTCCAAGAAGAAGATATGAAAACACCAAGCAATCAGCAACTCCCTTGAACTTTTAGCTATTGCATGATCCTAACAGGTTAAGGTAGACTTTGGAAATAGTTGTATAGTTGGAGAGCACCCACACCTAAGAAGACCAGCCTATACAAGATGGTACAACTCCAATGCACCCAAAAGACTATAGCATGAGCATCCAGATGTTCAGTCCAATGTTAGAACATTTGATCACTGACTTGACTAGCCAACTGATGAAACCACACATGCCTGAAACAGTCTTACAGATCTAACCCTCAGACTTCCAGATAATATCCCACCTTGAATGACCTTTCCACCATATCAGAGCAAGATTTCCATGTTCTCATAGACTTGATCATGAAATTAAGTTTGAGTAACCAACCTTCATCCTGAACATACGTGAGAAAACCAACAACTAGTCCTTTGCAGGATAACTCAAGTTAAGGAACAAATACTGAAATTCTGGTATCAGACGTGTGATGTTAAGGTGTGATGTCACAACAACACACTTTGCACAATGGACAGCAATAACAGTAAAATAACACCAATAATTGTTGACCCAGTTCGGTTACAACCAACCTACTCTGGGGGCTACCAAGCCAGGGATGGAATTCACTACTTGTAGATATAATTTACAGACTCAACAACCCGTTGACAATCTACTAAACTTATACTCTACTAATGACTTCCTACCTAAGAAACCACTTAGGAATGAGAACACCACTCAATCCCTTACAAACACTCAAAGAACCCACTTTGAGTACCCTTGATCTTACTTCACAGCTTTGATCAAGCAAACACTCTCTATTACTTCACAGCTTCTAGAGAGGACAGAAACTCAACACCTATTCAAACCCTAGAATAGTGTAAATACAACTCGTACAAAATACTCAAGACACTCAGCCTATGCTCTTGATCTTCTCTCTGTATTTCTGTACCTTTTTCCTTTGGTCTTGTGCGCTTTATATAGCTCCTTGAATTGGTCTTGGACTTGCTACAATATCTCCCAGATTTGTTATTTAAAACTGAATATTTAAAACAGATTTTCTCCTAAAATCTTTTTAAATCTTCAACCTTTTAAATCTCCTACAAATCTGCAACAGATCTCCTATTCAGCAGCAAATATATATCCCAAGATATCCGCATCCAATGAGACAGCTTGCTCTCCACAATTCCAGCTAATACGCAACCCTAACAAACTCACAACCTGCTGTTATTAATTCTGCAGATCTGATGTTACAACATCACCTGTGTGACATCAGACATCCAACTTCAGCAATAATTACTTAACACAACCCAGTGTTAAGACTTCAATGTTGCAACATCAGCACCTTGACATCAACATTGAATATACTTTGTTTTACCAAAATTCCAGCCAATCCAGGAACTAACAATCTCCCCCTTTGGCTAATTTTGGCTAAAACAATCTCTGCATCTTCAGAGACTTCAGTAGCGGAATAATCTTTTGAAAGTTTGAAACTCTCATCAGCAGCAGTTTGACACTTTACATAGTCTTCATCACTTGATCTGCTGCAGCACCATCTTCATTATTTACAATAGCCAATTGGTGCTCCCCCTCTAAAACATGAACCAGCATCACAGCTGTTCAGTAGCTCACAATGTGCAGCACTTTTCTCCCTTTTGATGTCTGCTTGGCTGCACTCTTCAATTGCCATGATATCTTCACTAGTTCAGTCAAAACTCCCCCTTAATGCAGTATTACCACTTTTCAACTAAACACCTTTTAGCAGCATCATTTTATCTCCCCCTTAATATCTGCATCACATTAGCAGCATATGGCAATAACACTCTTGACTATCTTGGCTATTTTCTCCCCCTTTTTAGCCACAATTAGGCAAACTTCAGCTAGAAGCCCTATTAACTATAGTCAGTATACCCTAGCTCTCATTGTTAGCCTTTCAGTTAGTAAACAGGCAAAACAAATCATAGAAGGAAACTAAAAACATAACCAGTGCATAAAACAGCACAATATTCAAATTACAAAACCAAGCAAAGACAGAAAATAAACTAAAACTACTAGGTGCAAAAGCAAATAAGCTAGTCTTCATTTGAACTAGATTGTTCTCCAGGATTCTCTTCCTCCTCCTCTGAGCTATCCCCACTGGCATTTTCACACTCATCAACTTCATCTTCCTCAGAGCCATTAACATTGTTCTCAACATCATCACCACTGTCCAGTTCTAACTGCTGGATCAGCTTTTCAAGTCTCTCTTTTCTAACCAAACTGGTACTGATGACTGCCTCAAGGTCTTTGCACATGGTCTTCAATTCTTCGATCAGTTCAGCCTTTGTAGTCTTCTTCTTGACTTCAGCAGTTGATGTTAGAACAATGTCTGGAACATGATGTCCAGAAAATAGTTTAGGGCGTAGGGACAAGGCTGTCTTCCTCTGGCAAGCTATGTCTGAGCTTGTTAAAGTTTCAGGATGTTGCTCCAAGATGATTCCACACACAAGAGATGGGAATGCTATGGGTAACTTGATAGCGTTTGTTTCAGCATGTTTCACCACTTGCTCAAATATGTAGCTTCCATAGTCAAACTTGATCTTCTTCCCAACAGCGCAGATAAACCTGCCCAATCCAACAACGATTGTTGTCTTGTGGTTTGTTGGCACCCAGTTGGTAGCACCAATTCTGTGAAGAATTGCATACTTGATGCTAAGTTTACTGGCCTGCAACTTCCCTTTCAATGGCCAAACCCTTATCTGACCAGCTGTAATCTCTTTACATATATCATTATCAGTCATCTCAAGTTCACTATACTCTTCATCATCTCTTCCTAGATACTTATTGATAGTACTAGGAGAGAAATTAATGCACTTTCCTCTCACATAAACTTTCATGAAATCAATGCTCTTTTTATCAGCAATATTTCCAGAAATGTTGACAACAAATTCTTTGACAAGACTTTCATAGCACTTAGGAAACTTGGTCACAGTTTTTACCAACCCAACCTCATTAATCAGCTCCATGATATCCTTCATCTCTAAAGCTTCTTTTCCAAGCTCCCTCTCTAGGGCCAGTCTTCTTTGACATACAAATTTCCATATTGATGCATTGCTGGCATAATGAAAGGAAACGTTGTCGACTGGAACTTCAGGGACTTTGTCAGAGATTCTCTTTAAAATTGTCCTTCTGACAGGTGTGATGTCATGAACATCATCCTCATCAAGGTCAGAATTAGAATCTTCCCTTATTTTCCTCTTTTTGGATTTCACAGCCACTTTGCTCCATGGCTTGGTTGGACCAACAACAGCAGTTTTCTTCTTGCCTTCAGACGACTTCTTTGGAGAGGATTCAACTGTCTTTTCTTTCCTTGTCTTCAGTCTCTTAGCAATACTTGGAACAGCTTTTCCAATGACTTCATCATCAGATAAATCAACCACATTGATGACATCCTCAGTCTTTTCTTCACCAGGAGTAGTTTCAGCAGGAGATGTTCCAACATCTCCCTTAACATTAGCTTCCTCCTGCACATCATCTTCTTCTATTCTTACTTCAGAATCTTCAATAACAGACATAGCAAGTCTATGAAGATTTGTAGCTGCACTTTGCATGTCGCTCTTTTCCCTTTCAGAATGTTCTGCAGGCATTTGTCTCAGTGGTCTAGATATACCCTTTATAGGGAGCCCTTTCTCAACAATCTGACCTAAGCTTTTGTCCACATCTACCCTTTCCTCAACCGTTTGAGAAGTGGATGACCTAGGTGCTGTTTTATTACTAAATAGCACACTCGTAACTAGCTTTTTCGTTTCATTATCTCTAAAAATAGTCCCAGCCCTTTTTGGAACAAGTTTAGAAGGTCTAGCTTTACCTGATTCAGGAAGAATGGTTGAGAGGGGCTCAATGTCCATAGGATCAGATGCTGAACCTTCGTCAGTGGAAACCCTAGCTCTTCCTTTTGTGGAACTTTGACACTCAGATTTCTTGGATGGAGACCCCATGGCTCTTATCAGTGAGAGTTGATTCTTGAAGTCGAAGGAGTTAATTCGTAGCGAGAACAGGGCCTTGAAAAAGCGTGATGTTGCACCACCGGGAAAGGGGGATAGGAGGCAAGGAGCTTGATTTGGAGTGTCAATGACTTTTTCCCTCCATAAAGACTTTCCTTTTAAACAGTTCACATCAGGACTCACTAACTCTGAGTTACCTTTCAGCATCCTGATGTCATAGTCTGATGTTATAACATCAACTTGAACATCATTAGTTGAATTTCCTTCAAGTGAAATCCACTGATAGTAGTTATCCTTGGTTCTGACACCCTTCATAACAATTTGATTATGCTCATCAGAAACCACACACTCATGCTTAGTGTAGTTTACCTTGTAACCTCCATCACACAACTGGCTTATGCTGATCAAATTTGCATTTAAACCACTGACAAATAGAACATTGTCAAGTTCAGGTCTACCATCACCTTTCACTTTCCCAACTCCTACAACAACTCCTTTCTCTCCATTGCCAAATATAACTTCAAGAGGGGGGCAAGTTCTAAATTCAGCAAACATGGATCTACATCCAGACATGTGTTTGGAACACCCACTGTCAAAATACCATGTTCCTTCTTCAAACTCTCTATCAGCCATGTGAGCGAATAAGCACTTCACCTTCTCCTTAGGTACCCATTGTTTAACAACTTTGGGTCTGTGCTCTCTCCATCTGTTTTGAGGTTGAGGGTATCCATGCAGCTTGTAGCAAGAGTACTGCATATGTCCAAACCTTCCACAATAATAGCATTTCACCCTTTCTTCTTTGAATCTTCTGCCATGATGATATTGCTTAGGCTGTCATCCATAATGTGGTCTCCTCCTACCATAACTGCCCTGTCATCTATTATGCTGGTATCTTCTCCCATAAGAAGGCTTAGAATGCTGTTTCCTGGATTGTCTCCCATGATGGTGTGGTTTTATTCTTCCATGAGGAACAACATTGGTGTATCCATATCCATAACCATACCAGTTGTCCTGATGTTGAGACACCTGATGAGACATGTGTTGTTTGAACTGAGCAGCTTGCATGCTCTTGTGGTATTGTGGGGGCATATACTGACTAGCTCCTTGTGGCTGCTTTCTCTTCTGATATGGACCAGTTTTCTTCTCAATCTTCTTAGGTTGTGAAACATCAGCTTTCTTAGGGGTAGTATCCTGCTTCTTTGGCTGATGTTGAGATGAAAGTTGTGACACTTCCTTCTTTGAACCTGAAGTGCTTTCTTCTGAAGTTCTCTTATCCTCAGCCACATAACCTATCCCAGCTTTGTCTCCAGCAGCTTTTTCTGACTGAAGAATCTTGTCAAGTGTGTCTGTACCACAGCTCAGCATCCTAACAGACTTGGTCATTTGATTAAGATGAGCTCTAACTAGCACCACTTCATTTTCCAGATCAGTCTTTTCATTCTCTAGCTGAGCAATTTGTTATTTGTGGCACTTTTTTCTTGACAAATCTCAACACTTTTTAAACACAGCTCTTGATAGGTAGAAGCTAACTCCTCATAAGTTACTTCTCCATCACTAGAATCATCATCAGAAACCACAGCTCCTGTTAAGGCTCTCACATGCTTTGCTGACTCGCCTTCACTTTCACTATCAGAGTCAGACCAGGAAACTGTCATGCCTTTCTTCTGCTTTTTCAAGAAGGTGGGACATTCTTTCTTGACATGTCCATACCCTTCACACTCAAAGCACTGAACTCCTTTATCTTGGGTAGTTTTCTCTTCATCCTTCTTGCTGGTGTCAGAAGTCATGTTCTTGACATTTGGCCTGGAGTTATTATTCATTCGCTTGAATACTTTGGTGAACTGTCTTCCTAACATCACTATGGCCTGAGATAGATCCTCCTGTGATTCAGAACTCTTTCCTTTTTCTTCTGCATCATTTGACACCAAGGCTATACTTTTTGGCTTCTTTTCTGGTTCTTCCTCATTCAACCCAAGCTCAAAAATTTGAAGAGATCCAATGAGCTCATCTACTCTCATCTTGCTGATGTCTTGTGATTCTTCAATGGCAGTAACCTTCATCTTATACTTCTTAGGTAGGGACCTAAGGATCTTCCTCACAAGCTTTTCATCTGACATCTTCTCTCCAAGAGCACTAGATGCATTGGCCAGCTCAAGAACACTCATGTAGAAATCATGAATAGTCTCATCTTCCTTCATCTTTAGGCTTTCAAATTTTGATGTTAAAATCTGAAGTCTTGACATCTTGACTCTAGATGTTCCTTCATGAGTAGCCTGCAAGATATCCCATGCTTGCTTAGCAACTTCACAGGTATTGATTAACCTGAAGATATTCTTATCCACTCCATTGAAGATGGCATTTAGGGCTTTAGAATTTCCAAGTGCAAGCTCGTCTTCCTCCTTGGTCCACTCTTCTTCAGGCTTTGGCTTAGAGGTGCCATCTTTATCTTTACCAGCATCATCCTTCTCACATATAACAGGTGCTTTCCACTCTTTAATAACGGCCTTCCAAGCCCTATTGTCCAAGGATTTTAAGAAGGTGGTCATCCTTGGCTTCCAATAGTCATAATTGGATCCATCCAAAATAGGGGGTCTGTTGACGAATCCTCCAACTTCTTTGTCCATCTTTACACCAGAAAGTAACTTCCCTAGATCTCACCCAGAGACAGACGGGATGCCTGCTCTGATACCAATTGAAATTCTGGTATCAGACGTGTGATGTTAAGGTGTGATGTCACAATAATACACTCTGCACAATGGACAGCAATAACAGTAAAATAACACCAAGAATTGTTGACCCAGTTCGGTTACAACCAACCTACTCTGGGGGCTACCAAGCCAGGGATGGAAATCACTACTTGTAGATATAATTTACAGACTCAACAACCCGTTGGCAATCTCCTAAACTTATACTCTACTAATGACTTCCTACCTAAGAAACCACTTAGGTATGAGAACATCACTCAATCCCTTACAAACACTCAAAGAACCCACTTTGAGTACCCTTGATCTTACTTCACAGCTTTGATCAAGCAAACACTCTCTATTACTTCACAGCTTCTAGAGAGGACAGAAATGCAACACCTATTCAAACCCTAGAATAGTGTAAATACAACTCGTACAAAATACTCAAGACACTCAGCCTATGGTCTTGATCTTCTCTCTGTATTTCTGTACCATTTTCCTTTGGTCTTGTGCGCTTTATATAGCTCCTTGAATTGGTCTTGGACTTGCTACAATATCTCCCAGATTTGTTATTTAAAACTGAATATTTAAAACAGATTTTCTCCTAAAATCTTTTTAAATCTTCAACCTTTTAAATCTCCTACAAATCTGCAACAGATCTCCTATTCAGCAGCAAATATCTATCCCAAGATATTCGCATCCAATGAGACAGCTTGCTCTCCACAATTCCAGCTAATACGCAACCCTAATAAACTCACAACTTGCTGTTGTTAATTCTGCAGATCTGATGTTAAAACATCACCTGTGTGACATCAGACATCCAACTTCAGCAATAATTACTTAACACAACCCAGTGTTAAGACTTCAATGTTGCAACATTAGCACCTTGACATCAACATTGAATATACTTTGTTTTACCAAAATTCCAGCCAATCCAGGAACTAACAAATACCTTGATGACAACCTCTTTCAAGTAGATTTCTCCAAGGAATTATCCACACATTATTAGATTCCACGCCATAACCAAACCAAATAGTCACAACTATTTGCTTGATCATTCAGATTCAGCTTAGAAAGACTAGAAGAGTCTCCAAGATGTCAGGGAAAATGTCCTAGACATTTTCCTTTGACTTCCATATGCACAGACTTTGGTAGAAAAATCTTTGCAGTCCTCAATAGCTTTTACACCCTTATGCACTCAGGTCAGAAATAAACTCATCTAATGAATGTTCATCAAGATGACCATGAGTTAATCCGGACTTCCACTAGCACACCTATCCATAACAAGTTTCTTGGATAAAGGCTCCCTAGACTACAAACCAAAAGAATCTTCAAGAACAGTCTAAAGAAGATTCTCAACCCCATTGATAAACACACATTTGTTTATCATCCAAAACATATGCTACATCCCTCCTTTGTTCGAGTAGTTCACTACTTGGATCAACAAGATTCAACACACACTCTTCTGGAAAGATGTTTCAACATCTGATTGAATATTGGTTATGAGTTGTTGCAACCATCAGAAGCTACGCCTTCTGGTGTGACAATTTGACATCATCTCTCTTTGAACACCAGGCACTAGGATAATCAATTAAGTACTTGCTAAGGCTACAAGTAGCAATTGATCTTAAATCCCAATTCTGCATTCTTTAGACACCAAATGTCATTAGATTCCCTTTTTCTTCAGGTTGACACCCCTTCTAACTCTAGCCATAAGGTATCCAGCTCATCTTAGGAAGAAATCTTCAAAGCATAAAACTTCATTAGAAGACCATCTTCATCATACTAGTAACATCCTAGGATAAACATAATCACTTCCCAAGGCAAAGATCCAATATCTTCACACTCATGAGACTGTTTTAGCGTTGATTAACAATTACTCCAATTTCAACCTAGGTGAATGTCAGAACACTTGTGTTGTTCGTCCTAGATACTTCCTTTCAGGAAATCTGATAGGAGATCCTCAAGCAAAAATAAATTGTTCTTGGCTCTCTTCCATGGTATGACATTCTCATGTCACACTTCAAGTATCCTTGAAGCATCCACTTGACCATCTACTCTTCTGACTCTATTTAAAAAACACATTTAAAAGTGCCTTTATGAGTGGACTTGAGAGATAACTCAAGTATCTTTGGCAACTTTAAGCATGACATAGAGTGTTTATGAAATCCAATAGATCATGAATTGGATACACAAGACCTCAACCTAACCTTTTTCCTCCTATGACCCTTCATGTTACCTGATTAAAGAGACCCCTCAAACAACATAGAAAGATCCTTTAGAGGACTCCAGGTCACAGTGCTCCCTCCTGTTTATTACTCCCAGCAAGACGTGGCAAGAACAACTAGAGAAAACGACCCATCTTCAACATACACCAAGTAAGATGTCACAACATCTTATTAGGCACCATGTGTAACAATAGCATCATTATCAGCAGCAGCAGAGAATATTCACAAAGTATCAGTAATTATTAGTTGTTTGTCTGGAACAACCTATCCCACAACACCAAGGAATGGTCTGATCATCCAACCTCATTCCTTTTTCAAAGACCAGAAAGTATTTTCCCCAGAACTCATCCAGAAATAGACCAGGATGCCTGCTCTGATACCAATTGAAATTCTGGCATGCAGATCATAGATGTCCTATTAGATGTCGAGACATTTATGTCTGCTAAAAACTAAACAAGGACATAACGGAAACATTAAAAAACACTTCAGGTTAAAATAACGTCGTGACAGAAATTTCAACATCAGTCAAGACATACACTTCTGAGTAAGCGATCAGACTGAATTAAACATACCAGAATGATAAATAACACAGGATATGATGACACAGTTCGGTGAACAACAACACCTACATCTGGGGGCTACTAAGCCATGAATGAATTCACTATTAGTAGTATTAATTTAGAGCTAAACTCCCCTATTTACAATCCCTCACTTAATCCATACCCAGTACAATTCTACCTAGAAATCACCATCTAGATAAGAGAAACCCATCTCAATTCCTAAATCACCTCAGTGATATCTAACAGTTACAACCTCCGGCAACTGCATCAATTTGTTCAATTGAAAGACACTCCTTCCAATACAATATTCATTCAAGACTTTTGACTAATAATAACTCTTGTATTTGCTTAATAGCTTCATCAAAGAACAATACACAATCCATTACATATAGGTTTCTGAATCTGTAAAACTATGTCTACCACAATGCATCAAACGATACAAAGGGTGACTTACAACACAAGAAAGTACACGACTCTCAAAACCCTAAAACCTTATTTTCTACTTCACAAAAGTCTCAATAAGAATTCTTATTCTACCCTAGGTCTTGGTCTTCCTTTTATAATCTTCAGCTGTCCATGGGCTTCGAAATATCTGTTTAATCATCCATTGATCCATGTTCTGATTGCTCCTTAAATCTTGGAACAGATCTACAACAACCTGCTATAACAGACCAAGATGTCGAGGCCTTAAGATATGACATCTTGTCTGACATGTTTTCTTTTAACAGAATTCTTCATGTTGGGACTTATTTTTCAACATTATGTTTTACCAAAATTTAGTCAAATCTTTTAGAGCCTTCACCATATTCCCTGAAAGATCAACGATAAGATGTCACATACGATGTTGAGACAATGTGGGAGACAATATGATTTAAAAGGAGCGAAGAACAAATACTCAAATTAACTAACATAGGTAATTGGTAACCCAGTTTGGTGCAACATCACCTACGTTTGAAGTGCTTCATGCCAATTAAAAGAAATTCAATAATTCAACTAGTCAATAGTACATGACTGTCTTATATGAACTATCCTAGTTCACGGCCCTTTTCCTAATACTACTCAAGAGTTTCAACCTAGGCTTTCCCTAAATTTGAGATCCCTAAACTTTGAATCAAACTCTCTCCGAAGTGTTTATAAGAAAAAAATATACGTGACATGATTCAAATCATAATTACATACCAAATGCTTTATCCTTTTAAAATAAAAAGACCCTCAAGAATAGAGTATTACAATGAAAAATACAAATACTCAATAAAACATGGTGCACACAAGATTTCAAAGACCACAGTCTTCAAACAAGAATAACTATCTTCTTAAATATAAAAAGTAATCCAGCCGAAAAGCTTAGTTGGATTAGATAAAAAATATACTAAATCCCAGAAACAACAAATAGAATCTTCTTCGTTAAAACAAATCCAAATAAATGTTTTTCAAAACAAATTTATGATTTGATAAAAAACTTTACCAAACCGAATTCGAATAAAAAACTTTTTCCAAAACGAAAACTTTGCAAACCTCTAATAGAACTAAAAGGGAAACAAATCTTGGATTATAATCTGAAGTGAATCAGTAAGTGTACGCCATAGTTAAACAGACTGAAAGTGCGCGCCAGAATTTTTGAGAGACAAGATGTCTTACAACAAGTCAAGACATCATGCTTAACAACTTGCCTACAAAAATTAGTCAATCAACTCTAATAGTATTCCTAACAAGCCTCCTTCTCTTCCTTCATATTTTGTTGTAATAACATCTAATAGATCCTGAAAAAAAGGTCTTCAGAGGGTTTTGACCAACCCACTGACCATCCAGAAAAGGTTTGAAAGACCAAAATATTTCATTTTGGACATTCCTTTCGCAAACAAATTAGAATAGACAAATATATTAGAGCCAAGAAATGAGACACTTTTCCAAGAAGGAGATGGCAATCTCAACACATACAACATACCTCTAACGACGGACAAGACAACCCTAGGTCCATATCTAACAACTAGGAGCACACGTCATAAATTAGTATTCCGTCCGTCCCACAATGAGTTACTCGGTTGATCATTTAACACATATTAAAAAAAGTGAATAATTGGAAGAGAGAGAATGATATTTTTACCAAAATATTCTTATCAAGTTTTGAGAATGTTAAAAGTAAGATTAAAAAAGATGCGTTGAAAATTAAAATGGATCATTTACTTTGGAACACTTTTTTATTGCAAATAGAACATTTATTGTGTAACGGAGGAGAAGAATCTAGAATTATCATCCATCATCTTTTCTAAAGCAAGGACAAATTAGTAAGACAAAAGTCAGAGACTCCCAATCTACCAATGTGCTCATGCTTATAGACGTTAGACCGCTTAACCCTATTCAGCAGTAACTTTTTAAAATTAAATTTAATTATATGGCACCGATCAACATAAAAGATTATTGAAACATGTATTAAGGTTTATATATGTGAAGTTCTTATTGTATTTTAATTTTAGAAAAAGTTATCAACAAAGTATGGTATAAGTGTTAGATATCTGAGTCTTTTGTCTATTTAAACGAAGTATCGATATCTAGCCCTTACATATATAACTAGGATACATTAGCTTAGTAAAAAAATCATAAGAATCCTTTTGAAAATACGTCTGTTTATTTTTTAATTCAGGTACTAATTAGTAATAGACTAATTTGAAGCACTTTTCCACGAGTGCTATCATATTCAACTCAATTATCTCCAAAAGGTATCTCCAAGAAGCAACCAAGTTAGTTGGGCCTACAATAGAAATAGACATATAAATAAGGTTCTTACTACTCTTCTTGAACAAACACCAATTCATTAGAAACACCAATTCAATAGAAATAGACATATAAATAATGATTCAAATGGCAACATAGTTTACAGAGTTGATAACTATGATAGAAAAGGTGGAAGAGAAGTTAATCTGATGAATCTAAAAGGAAATGTTGTCTGCATCGTCAAGAAGAGATTACTAGCTTTTGGATGTTGGGAAGGACACAAATATCACAGGAGCAATTCTGATTCTAGAAGTCATCAGGAGCAGCCATGGTTTCAAGTTAAAAGATGTCTCACCGGGAAAACAGCATGCGAGATTAAAGTTGGATCCCAAAATTTGTGTATAGAAAGAATGAGTATTGGAAAATCATTTGGTTTTCGGATAGTAAACAAAAATGGAGAAATCATAGCAGAGGCAAAGCAAAAACAGTCTTCATCAGGAATTGTTCTGAGTAATGATGTTCTAACATTGAATTTGGAAGCTGGCACAGATCATTCCCTTATAATGGCTTTGATTACTGTATACGGATTGATATGTGGAAAAATGTAGATATTCTAAATTTCCTTATAGATATCCTAAATTTCTTTTTTTACAATTTTTAATTTGATTAAATTTTATAAAGTTTTGTAATTAGTTTTTGGCTCAGTTTGAATAACAAAAATCATGAGCATCATAAGATTTTTTTTTTTTTTTCTGATGTTTAATCACCAGGATCTTCAGTTTTATGTATGACATCATGTAATATATGTTTTATGATTATTGATTTTACAGCAACAAAATATATTTCTGAATGTTATTTAAGAACAAAGGGGAAAAAAAACAATAGTACAGATATGAACCACCACAAAACACAACCATCACCAAACACCAATATAAACACAAACTACCAAACTTTAACACCAGAAAACCAACAACATACATACATACATGTCCTATTGTGTCTTTTAAACACCAATACACACCACGAGATTTAAATTATCAAAATTATGTGTATTTTTCGTTTTCCATTTTGTCATTTGTTTTTTCTTTTTTATATGACCCAACAACATTGACATGTGAACACGATAATATAGACATAGCACCTTCCAATAATGTGACATAGATGCCAATTTAGTCACTATATATTGCATACATAATGCCTAAACATGTGTTTGTCCATATAGCGTTATTTCCACTTTAGGTGGGGAGCATGTCTATAAGTGACTATTAGCATTGATTTAATTTAATTTTTGACAAAATATTAGAATTAATTTTTGTTAGTCGGTTAGTAGGTCCTTTAAAGAGGATTTCTTAATACACCATATGAGTTTTTTAGGCACCACGCGAAATTTTTTTTTGTCCCCTAATTTTGGATGTGCACATCCGGACACACTATTTTTTTAAAAACGTTGATTTGTTCCGGATGTGCAAATCCGGAATGTTTTCTCATGTGCACATCCGGAAGAAATTCTTATAACTTCGCGCAGAGCTTTCTGAAAAGTTAAGAGTGAGGGGGGAGAAGGCTCTGCGCGAAGTTATAAGAATTTCTTCCGGATGAACACATGAGGAAACATTCCGGATTTGCACATCCGGAACAAAGTAACGTTTTTTTAAAAAATGATGCGTCCGGATGTGCACATCTGAAATCAAGAGGCAAAAAAAGAATTTCGCGCGGTGCCTAAGAAATCCATGTGTGTATTAAATGTAGAATAATACTCTAAACCATAAATAGCAAATCTATCTCAATTACACACTATTTCAACACTAAAATCTCCCACTATTTATTGTCACTCATTTGAGCATCAATTACACAATTTGTCATCGTCAAACTGAAGTTATGGAAGCCCCAAAATGCTTAACTAATTTACCAGCAGATCTTAGTTCACTTTCTATGTGTGAATTAGAAAGGTCTATCCTAAATCATTTGGTGTTGTTTGTGGGAAGGAATTATAATGTTTTCACTAAAACACTCAACATATCTAATAGTAAATAAGGGCAGAAAGACAATGATGACTAATGCGACTAGGAGACGTTGAGCTATCGCCTACGAGAGTGTCTAAATTAACTAGGAGCCCTAAGATGAACAACTGAATTCCTCATGTTTTAGAAAACATCATTTCTATAACATCCACCACCACTTGTTTCCGTACCATTCAAAGATAGCCCATAACCATGTTCTGAATAACCATTGAACACAAACACCCTACTATCGTAGACCCTTCAACTCGTGCCGCCAATGATGAATCTAACATCTTACTATGAGGATTATTATAAGCCGTTCAAAGACAATCCATGATGATGGAACGGTGAAAAGATAGACTAGTGTTGGATGGGATTTCGACACTCGTTAATGTTGGAAGTAGGTTAGGAGATTTCAAAGTCATATTTTGAAGAAGAACATGATGATTTCGACCGCAAATAGTGACAAGGATGTTTCGACGACAGTGAAGATTTGAAATGAGATGCTGAGGTTTGAAGAATCACTTTAAGAGAGAATACATTGTTTTTCGACAAGGAAATGTTGTAGATCTAGTCGAGGAAATCTTTACATAGTGGGCGCTATGATTTAGGACTTAAAAAGATTTTTGGCTTGGATTGGAGTTCGACAATTTTGTTTGAAGAAGCGTTCGACCAATGTAATTCAAATGAGGCTAATAACTATCTTTTGGCCTTATTCGTTTCTCAAAACACGTGGAGAGCTTGGAAGCAACGAAACGCATGCAGATTGGAACGTGGCACTTTCTCACAAAATAACCGATAGGTGACGGTTATTTTCGATTTAGTATAAATAGAACACTTAGCATTTAGAATAGATGTGTTCAACAATTGTACAAAAATTCTAACTTTACTCCCAGTACATGCGTGTGAGAAAAGAGTGTTTTTGAGAGAAAATGTACGTTTGAATATCATTCCTTGTAATCAAATTCATTTAAATTCAAGTTAATTTACCTTTACTTGCAATTTATTTACTTGTCATTTACCTTCAAGCAATTTATCTTTTTTGCTATCTACATTTCTTTTCTTACTTAAAAGAACTCAAAATGTCCCCTTAATAACTTTGAAGAATATTTGAATAACATTGTCTAAGTGTTCATAATCAATAAGCTCAGAAACTAAATAACAACACATGTCCTATGATCAATCTAGTCGATCTTGTAAGTGACCAAAGATTTAATAAATTTGGAGGACTAGCGGTTGTTTACCATTTTCGTCGGTAAACACTAAGCAGATAAAACACATATTTTATATCCCCATACGCAACCAGGGCCACATAGGACTAGCTGAGGGTTGATTCGGGTAAATGAAGAAACATTGACATTCAATGACGAGTATTAGGTAGAATCCTCTCACCATCATAGGATAAGAAATCATCGGAGACACAAATTTCATTCTTTGATGCTTTTAAATGTTGTTGAGATCTCAAGTGCAGGAAAGACTTTTTACATCGGGCGAAAAACACATTTTACATCGGGTCTGGGTCCGATGTAAAGCCAAGCGATGTAGTAAATCAAAGACATTTTACATCGGGCAATAACCCGATGTGAAAAATACACTTACTACATCGGTTGACTGTTACGTCTGATGTGAAATATGGGCTTAACTTTATTTATTTTTTTAAATAAATGCACATTTAACATCGGTTGCCTTTCTGGCCCGATGTAAAATGTAGGTTGTTACATCGGTTGCCTTTCTGGCCCGATGTAAAATATAGGTTTTTACATCGATTGCAAGGCGCGTCCGATGTAATATGTAAGCAGTATTGGCATAATCTCAGCCTTCAGCTTACCCTTTCAGTAAGAAGCCTCTTTTTTGACAGAGTTTGGTGTTGTCGAAATACTCGACGTGGAAATTGTATAAATGTCGAAGAGTCGAAGAAGTGTGTCATCTACATAAACTTATACCTAGTTTTATTAGTTTGTTATAGTTTAGTTTGTTTTGTTAGTTGGAGATTTCTTGGTGTGCAAGCAATCTTAGCCTATAAATAGGTAAGTACCCTATCATTCTAATAATGCAATTGGATAAAGAAAAGATTGAATTAAATTTCAGTTTGGGAAACTCTGCAGAATAATTATTCTTCCCCTTGTCTCTCAAACCCTAATTTCCAATTTCTTTCCCAATTGATATTTTCTTTTCTTCTTCAACAATCGTTGTGCAACAGAATCATCTTGCAAGCAAGGTTGGTTGATTTACTCAAGTGAAGAGTGAAGAGCAAGAGGCGAAATCAATTGGAAGAATTAATTTTTGTTCATCAAAATTGATTCCGAATTCTCCATATGTTTGGTGTAATTCCAACATCTGGTATCTAGAGCACTAGCTGTGTGATTTATGGGAAGCATATTGCAATGAATCATCCGAATGGCTATTTTCTGACGAGACTCTAAATTATGAAGAATCAGAATTACGAGAATTGGTGCAAGAAGATAAAGATTGTTTTCTGCTATCAAGATCTTTGGGATCTTGTGAATGACATAATGAAGCCGCTTGCAGAAAACACGATGGATGAAGAAAAGGTTGCACACAAAGAGTTGAAGAAGAAAGATTATAAAGCTCTTTTTATGATTCATCAATGTGTTGATCCAGATAATTTTGAAAAGGTCATGATGTAGAATCGGCGAAAGAAGTATGATAAATCGTTTGGAGGTGTTGAAAATGTGAAAGATGTGAGGTTAAAAATTCACAAAAGAACGTATGAATTGATTCAAATGGAAGAACGTGAAAGCATAACTGATTTCTTCACTAGGGTTATGAAACTAGTGGATAAAATCAAGATATTGGACAAGCGTTGACATCAAGATCAGTTGTCACATAGATCTTGAGGTCATTGGCTCTAAAGTTCGACCATGTGGTAGTAGCCATAGAAGGATCTAAAGATTTGTCAACAATTACAAAAGAGGAGCTTCAAGGGACTCTTGAATCTCATGAACAAAGAATGAATGAAAGAGTTGCAAGCAAGTCGAAGAGTGATGTGGCTTTGCAGATGAAATCAACAAGAGAAAAGAAAGGAAAAGGTAAGTGGTTCGACACCAAAGGTAGAGGAGGCTACAACAATTCGACCGGTAGAGGAAACCAACAAGAAGGAAATGCGTCAAACCAAAGAAGACCTTTATACCAAAGTAACCACAGAGGTGGTGTTGTTGGTAGAGGAAAAGGTTGTGGAAGAAAACCTAACAAAAGTCATATTCAGTGTTTCAATTGTTAGAGGTATGGCCACTATTCTAGTGATTATCTCAAAAATTAAAAGAATCAAGAAAATCATGCAAAGTTTGCAAAGCATGAAGGAGAAGAGATGTTGTTGATGGTTATAACAACAAATGAAGAAAGTTTCAATGACCAATGGTACTTGGACTTAGGATGCTCATCACACATGTGTGGAAGGAAATATTGGTTTGTTGACATAAAACCTTATATGAAGAACATGGTGAAATTTGCAAATCACAATACTCTAGCAGCTGAAGGTATTGGTGATATTCTGATTATGAGGAAAGGTGGAAAAAGGTCAGTAATTTCCAATGTATTGTATATACCAAGCATGAAAAGTAATTTTCTCAGCATAGGGCAGATGGTCGAAAAGAATTACAAAATGTCAATCGAAGACAAGATGATGAGAGATCTCGACTCAACTGGAAGGTTAATCTTGAAGGCTCCTATGTCTCAGAATATAACCTTCAAGATTGATCATAATGTGATGGAGCACAAGTGCCTTGCAACTGTAGCTAGCAAGGATGAATGGATATGGCACTATAGACTTGACCATCTCAAATTCAACACTACGCCAAAATTGCTTTTTGGCAGCACAACATAGACAACGCTTTTAATCAAAAGTGCTGCTATATGTTTAAAAAAAACACGCTAAAAAAAGCGATGCCTAAACCCTACTTTAGAAAGTGCTTCCTTAAAGCGCTGCTAAAAGCCATACAAATATGACACCTTAGAAAGCGCTGCTAAATGCACACTTTAGAAAGCGCTTTTAAAATGCGCTGCTAAAGGCCTTACGTAGGCCACACATTAGAAAGCGCTTTCTGAAAGCGCTGCTATAGGCTATTAAAACAAAAGCGATTTTAGAGAAAAAGCGTTGCTAAGGCTAATACATAACAAAGCGCTTTCCAAAAGCGTTGTCTTATGTTATTATTTTATAAATATTAAAAAACTTTTCATTATTTCAGAACGTCCTAACATTTTTTTTCTTTCTCCCTCTCTCGCAACTTCTCCCTCTCTCTCACGACTTCTCCGTCCGTGTTCCTCTGTTCGTCTTCTCCATTCGTGTTCCTCTGTTCGTCTTCTCCAACCGACACTGTTCCTCAGTCCGTCTTCTTCGACCGACACTGTTCCTCTGTTCGTATCTCCATCTTCTCTGACCGGCATTCTTCCGTGAGTGTCAGTGTTTCTTTTGTTTGTTCTTGAGGGTTTGTTCTTGAGCATCTTGTTTTGTTTTTGTTTTGTTTTTAATTTGAATGTGTTAGTTTGAATGTAGTTTGAATGAGTGTTGTTATGTTTTTGTTTTGTTTTTAGTTTGAAAGTGTTATTTGAATGTAGTTTGAATGAGTGTTAGTTTGAATGTAGTTTGTTTGAGTGTTGTAATATCCATTACAAAAATAAGGGTTGTTAGAAAAATGAGTGTTATAGAAAAATGAGTGTTGTTAGAGTATCAAAGTGTTGATGTGGTTGTTGTCGATTTGGTGAATTAGTGTTGATGTGGTTGTTGTTTGAATTTGATTTTGAAATTGTTGTTGCAGTAAAGTTGAAGATGATAAATAGTGATATTTGTGGTGGATTTATGTTGGGAATTGGTGTTAATTTTGTAAGTTGATGTTGAATGTTAGTGATGATTTGTTGAAATTAATTGATGATAATGACATTGTTGATGGATACTTTTTATTGATTACTTTATTTTAATCTAATTGTTGATTGAAAATGATAATGAAATTAATTGTTATATTTGGTATGTTAGTGATGAAAATGAAAATGAGATTGTTGAAATTAATTGATTCTTGAGACTTTGACTTGTTTCTCCGATATATCTTGTTTGTCCTATTATATACTAAATTTTTCCTGTTATATTTGCAATACACCATCAATTCTAACTTAGTGAATTTGCTATAGGGGTTACTTGTGAAGAGTGAAAGTCTGATTGTTTCCAAGAATCTTACACCGTGTTGGTCTAGAAGCTGTTGACTTCCCTACAGGTAAATAGTTTTTATTTTGTTTTTGTTTAGCTTAATTAGTAAAACCATGGATAAGAAATGAATTTCTTCAAGTCGATTGTCGAAAGAGTATGAGAATGGGGTATCAGAATTCGTTAAGTTTGCTGTTGCGCATGCCAAAGACCCCAGTCGAATGACATATCCTTGCCTGGATTGCTATTATGGGAGTCGGGTTGACGCGGTTCAGTTGGCATCGCTTTTAATGAGGCATGGAATTGATAGAAATTATACATGTTGGAATTTGCATGGTGAGAAAAGTAACGGGAATGTTGAATCGGGGGATAATGCGACCTATGCTTCAAATAACAATTGCACAGATACATACGATTGTGATCAAGTCGAAGAGATTGCAGAAGCACTTGAAGAAGATCTTAAGGATTGTCCCAAAATGTTTGAGAGGTTGGTAAGCGATGCAGAGAAACCGTTGTATAATGGTTGCACTAAATTCACAAGATTGTCTACGGTATTAAAGTTGTACAACGTAAAGGCGGGCAATGGATGGTCGGATAAAAGTTTCACGGAGTTATTAGCCCTTATGAAAGATATGCTTCCGGAGGATAATGTTCTTACCAATCGAACATATGAGGCCAAAAAGATGTTGTGCTCTATTGGCATGAGCTATGATAAGATACATGCATATCCAAACGATTGTGTTTGGTTTCGAAATGAGTATGCATCGTTAAATAAGTGTCCTAAATGCGGTGTATCTCGATATAAGAAAAAGTTATCTCCAGCAAAAGTCTTATGGTATTTTCCTATAATTCCGATATTTAGACGCATGTTTCGTAGTGAAACCGATGCAAGACACTTGACTTGGCATGCAGATGAAAGAATTATTGATGAAAAGTTTCAATATCCGGCAGATTCACCACAGTGGATGAAACTTGATAATGATTATCCTGAATTTGGAAAAGAAGCAAGAAACATTTGCTTGGCATTATCTACTGATGGAATGAACCCACACGGTTTTCAAAGTATCTCACATAGCACATGGCATGTGATTATTATGATTTATAACCTACCTCTATGGCTATGTATGAAGCGTAAGTACATTATGTTATCTATGTTAATTTTTGGGCCTAAACAACCAGGGAATGACATAGACGTATACTTGACACCCTTAATCAAAGGTTTAAAGACTTTGTGGGAGAACGGTATGGAGGTTTATGATGGATATAAGAAAGAAAGTTTCAACTTGAGGGCGATGTTGTTTGGCACAATTAATGATTTTCTAGCATACGGAAATCTATCAGGGTATAGCATAAAAGGTCAATGTGTGTGTCCTATTTGTGAAGATAAAACAGATTGGACGCGATTAGAGTTTGGTCAGAAGAATGTCTTTCTTGGTCATCGTAGATTCTTAAATTCTAATCGTCATTACCGTGGGTGGAGAAAAGCCTTCAATGGAGCCCTAGAACAAGGTAGAGCTCCACCTATATTGACAGGTGATCAAATTTTTGAAAAGGTAAAAGATGTGAGTATTAAGTTTGCCAAGCCTTTTACACATACGCTTGTTAAGAGTAGGTGGAAGAAGAGGTCAATTTTTTTTGAATTGCCATATTGGAAGCCATTGTATGTAAGACATTTTCTCGATGTTATGCATATTGAAAAAAATGTATTTGACAGTGTTATTGGTACGTTACTCAATATACAAGGAAAGTCTAAGGATGACCTTAAAGAAAGAAAGGACTTGATAGTGATGGGGATAAGAACTAAATTAGGACCCTTGAAGAAAGTAAGTCGAATATATCTACCACCTGCTGCCTATACTCTATCTAGAAAGGAGAAAAAGTATTGTGTAAGTTTCTAAGTGAAGTTAAAGTTCCAGAAGGATACTCTTCAGATATTAGAAGACTTGTGTCTATGAAAGACCTCAAGTTAAAAAGTTTAAAGACGCATGATTACCATGTTATAATGGAACATTTTCTACCGATAGGTATACGTTCTATTCTGCCAAAAAAAGTAAGAAGCGCAATAACTAAAGTGTGTTCTTTCTTCAAGTCAATTTGCAGTAAGGTGATCGATCCTGCGATCTTACCAACATTGCAAAAAGAAATAGTTATTACTTTGTGTGAGCTTGAAATGTATTTTCCTCCCTCGTTTTTTGACATAATGGTACATCTTGTTGTATATCTTGTGAAAGAGACACAATTATGTGGACTAGCTTATATGAGATGGATGTACCCTGCTGAACGTTATATGAAAATATTAAAAGGGTATGTGAAAAACCGAAGTCGACCCGAGGGTTGTTTTGTTGAACGATACATTGTTGAAGAAGCGATTGAGTTTTGTTCTGAATATCTGTCCAATGTTCAATCAATTGGACTCCCCAAATCTCATATTGTCGAAAAAAAAGAAGGAAAAAAGTTAATTGGAAATAAAGTTATGACAGTATCATGGTTCAAACGTGATCAAGTGCATTTGTATGTTCTGCACAATGAGAACGAGGTTGAGCCGTATGTTGAAATGCACAAGGATGTTCTCCGAGGTTTAAATCCGAATAGAAATGAAAATTGGATAGTACGAGAGCACAATCGAAGTTTTATACCTTGGTTTAAGGATCATATTTATTCAAAGTATTATTCAGATCCCGCTTCAATAACAGAAAGGTTGCGATGTTTAGCATATGGTCCAAGTTTGGTTGTGTTTTCTTATAGCGCATACGCAATTAATGGATACACATTTTATACCAAAGAACAAGATGATAAAAGTACTATGCAAAATAGTGGAGTCACCGTGGTAGCTGAAGCAATGCACAATTCAAGTGTGAAGGACTTAAACCCCAAATTTGCAAATCTGTCATATTTTGGGGTTATCGAGCGCATTTGGGTGTTTGATTATGAGAAGTTTCAGATTCCTATATTTGGTTGCAAGTGTGTTGAAAATAATAATGGTTTACGAATGGATAAGTCAGGATTTTTGCAAGTGGATCTTAATAGGGTGGGGTACACAGATGAGCCTTTTATTCTAGCCTCTCAAGCTAAACAAGTGTTCTATGTCACTGATCCGACAAGTACGAAATGGTCTATAGTGCTTTTATCTAACAAAGTAATTGATGAAAACATTGGAGATCAAGGTGATATTGATGTTGAGATTGAATCGTTTACTAGAAATGATCAAGATGAGAATATTATAGCAAATGAATCATATATTAGAAATGATCATAATGAGGGTATTTGGATCAATCCAACCGTCCGTGTTGTTAAGAGGCGAGTATAACATATTCCAACCAAGAAAAGAAAGAGACGTTAGTGCAAAAGGTACTATTTCGTGTCTATTATTTAATAAGTTGAACAATTTATTTACACATTTCAATGAAAATAGTCGAATGTTTATTGTGTTTTTATTTAAGGTTCTTGTATGACAAATTGATGCGCGGGAATCAATTGTCAAACAGATTCTATTTCGTGTCTTCCGCCCGTATAATACTGGCAACGAGTTAGATTTTCATTCTAATCTTTGTATCTTTTGCGTAGAAAATTTCCATCTAAACTTTTGTTTTTTTACAGTGGTCACTGGTTTGTTGGTTGCTATTAATCCGAATACAAAGAGAAGCTCGAGTATCACGGTCTAAAGCAAACAACATTACATGGGTCAGAGTGGAGGTATATTAATTTTCACAATTTTGCTTATAATAGTGATGATACTTGATAAAACAAGATACCTATATATTCTTATTTGTTTTTATTTTGTTAGAGCAATACAAGTATAGATTGCGGTTATTACGTTTTGAGGTTTATGAGAGAAAACCTTCATTTGGATCAAATAGAAATTCCAATCATGGTATGGATTTATAACTTAGGATTTATTTTAATATTTATCGAATATTTCATATAATTTATTACTTTTAACTAAATCATGCATATTATGTTTTATTATGTAGTACTTTGATGAATACAATTTTACTCATTACTCGAAAGATAAATTGGAAGAAATCAAAGAGGAATTGTGTGAATACTTTATTGAGAAAAGAATCATATAAGGCATGAAAGTTGTTGTGTTGATTTATATCAAATGGTTTATGTGTTGAATTATAATGGTGTATATATTTTGGATTATAATGGTATATAATGCCTATGTTTGAATAAAAGCTTGTTTGTTGAAATAAAGGCTCAATGGTTGAAATATAAAGCCTATGTGTTGAAATAAAGGCTTGTTGAATGTCATATAATGCCTATGTGTTTGAAATAAAGGCTTGAATTATATAGGTTTATGGTATTATTTCCAAAAATATGCTTTCTAAAAAAGAAGGAATAGGCAGCGCATTTAAATAAAAAACGCTTCCTAAATTCTGATTTTTAAAAAAGTGTTTTTAAAAAGCACAATTTACGTGAAGAAAAGACAGCACTTTCCATTAAAAGCGCTGCCTTAAAGTGAAATAAAAAATACATTAGACAGCGCTTTAAAAAGCGCTGTCTAAAGGGGGACAATAGAAAGCGCTTTTTCCTGAAAAAGCGCTGCCTAAATATGCCAATAGAAAGCATAAAAGGCCAGAAAAAGCGCTGCTAAAGGCCTACTTTAGAAAGCGTTTTTCCAGAAAAAGCGCTGCTAAAGGCCTACATAAGGCAGCGCTTTTGCATAAAACAAAAGCGTTGTCTTTACCTATAGCAGGGCCACCTTAGGCAACGCTTTTAAGCGCAGTTAAAAGCCAAAAAAAGCGTTGTTTTTTTCCTTCTGTGGCATAGTGCAAAGAGATCAGAGATCAGAAAAGAAGAAATATGGTTTCAAGGTTACTAGAAATCGACATTCCAAATGAAGTGTGTGAAGAATGTGTGCAGGAAAAGCAACACAAGAACAACTTCAACAGAGATGTAGGAAGAAAATCGAAGGAGATCCTTAAAATCATATACTCGGACGTGTGTGGTCCTATCCAGGTGAATTCGATTGGAGGTAACAAATACTTTGTCACATTCATAGATGATTTTAGTCGAAAACTGTGGATTTACCTGATCAAGAAGAAAAAAAAGTGATCGAGGTATTTGCCAAGTTTAAATCTATGGTCGAAAGACAAAGGGGTCGAAAGCTCAAGATTCTGAGGTCTGGAGGTGGTGGAGAATATGTATCAAAAGACTTCGACACAATACGTGAAAAAGAAGGAATTGTGCATTAGGTGGTGCCACTCTACACTCCACAACAAAATGGAACTGGTGAAAGAAATAATAGAACCATCATGAATATGGTGAGAAGTATGTTGAAAGACAAGCATTTAACCAAATATTTATGGGGAGAAGTTGTGTTATCTGAAACATACAGACTGAACAGATGTCCGATGAAGAAGCTAGAAAGAATCACGCAAGAAGAATATTGGTCTGGTGTCAAGCCTAGCTTTAGTCATCTGAAGGTATTTGGATCTTTAGCACATAGACATGTGACTGATCAGTTGAGAAGAAAACTTGATGTCAAGTCAAGTCAAATGATCCTAATAGGATATTGTTCTGGACTGGGCCGAGGCTGCCCAACAGTCGAGCAGGCCCAACCCATACTGCCTAGGGGAGGCCCAATAAGGTAAGGTCCTTCTGCGGACACGCGACTGCTACGTGCTAGTCACAGTCTCGCCGGGCACTCAGGTAGTGTCGGGCACGCTGGACAATATGAGTCGAGGACGTCTCACCTCGCTGAGATTCGACTCCTCGACAAGCTAGCTTCTCCCCCGCGAGCATGCTACGCGTCCCTCCTCGACGGACACTATCCCTCCCCGCGAGGTCTGCCTCTCCTACGGGCTTCACATCTCCTCGACACATAAGGCTCCTCCCCGCGAGGAGTACCCAACGGTCCACCCCACTTGGACACGTTCCAAGTAACCTCCCACTTCCGAAAGACTCGGTCTGCCCTACTTCTGGAAATCTAGGAGCAGTTACTCTAGGGCGAAGACCACGTGCTGGTCTTCACTACTACACGTCAGCCCTAGCAGTTACTTGGAGTGGGCCTAGTTGGTCCAGCCCATTGCAGGTAACCGTTGGCCCCGCGCTGGGGGCTCTCTATAAATACCCTCTCATTTGAGAGGGTCAGGTTAGACACTTTCTTCCTACCATTCTCACCTTCTGTATTTGCTAATATTCTGTACACTCTCTCACTTGAGCGTCGGAGTACCCTGCAGGTACACACCCCCCCCCCCCCCCCGGCCGTCTCTCACCATCACCGGAGCTGTCGTTCCAGACGCCGTTGGCCACCATCACTGTATGATCCAGGTACGATCAGATATCATTCGACTAGATGATGCAATTTGTTCGACCCAGTGAACAAGAAAGTATTGATCAGCAGACACGTGCTCATAGATGAGCTTAAGAAATGAGATTGGATAGAAAATGTCAAGAAGGATTCAGTAAGAATCCTATATGAAAAACTAGTAAATGAAGTCGAAAGAGAAGTTCAACAAGAAGTCAGAGATAAAGCAAGTACAAGCAGATCTTAAAGAACAAGACATATACCTGCAAAGTTATAAGAATGTGTGATTACATCTTGGGGTGTACATAGATTGGGTAAACCCAATAAACCCAATGAAATCGACCCAAACCAACCCAAGAAAATGGATTGGGCCAGTTTATTGGGTGAGTATGATTTTTAAAAATGAAAAACCACTCAAAAAAGTAAGCTGAAACTTGGTTCCTATTAAAAAGACCGACTTTGTTAGTACAGAAGTTATGCCTAAACTATCAGCACTGCATATTTTACTTTCAAAATTCCAAAAGAAAGTAGACCTTTTTTGCCCATTACTTGACTTGCTGTAATTTCTTTTTCAACTTTATCAATGGAGGATACTTCATCAACCACATGTAAATAATAACGCACTTTCTATTACACATTTCGTTAACACAAACAATCACGAATAGTAAAATTATTTTACCAACTAACGTGATAGATATTTTTTAAATAGTGAATCCATAAAAACAATAAAAATTCCCCCAACCACGTCAAAATTATATCCCTCTTCAACGCCACCACGACACAATCCAAAAGTATAATGATTAGTTATGCTGTGTATACGATAAACAAGATTAATAATTTATGTTCATGACATGCAACGATACCACAGATGATTAATTAAGTCAGTTATTTAAACATATATATCCACAACTAAGCAAAGCCAAACACCTGTCTGCACTAGAATCTCATCAGTCGCCACCATTATAGTAATTAGAAATGAAATACGTGATATTAATTGGAAAGTTGTTTTTACTAGTTTTCACTTTATCTATCAATGACTGTGACTTTGTTTTTATTAGTTTTTAATTATATTTATCTTTCTATCTTCGAGTTTGTTTTTCAATCTTATCTAATATCTATCTAGTCATATTTAACTTAGATAAACCGAAGATTCCGTGGTTAACTTATATTTATTTGTCCATTTAGAAAATTAAATATATTGAATTTATACTTTTATATATATATATATATATATATATATATATATATATATATATATATATATATATATAAAGGGAAAACATAGCTTTTCGTGTAGCTTATTATTTTATTCGAATTATACCCTTTTTAGTTTTTGTTTTAAATCTCAAATTCTCTTTAATTAGTTTTTGTTTTAAAAGCTAAATTCTCTTCTAGTAACCGCTATATGGTGGTTTGAATATCTTTTTCACTCTAATATTTTTTTAGTATTTTATAAATGATTTAATTAAAATAAAAATAAAGACATAAAAAATACCATTTATATTTTGACCCGCCTGTGCATTTATAAAAGCGAACAGACGGGCACTGGACGCTAGTATGTTATAATATGGATGACATGCAATAAACATAAATAAAATAAATATATTTATTCTAAATATTCGAAATTTCCCTAATTCTTATGTTATAAAATTTGAAAAATTTTGTTCATCATTTTTATCTTGTTTCAGTTTGTCATCTTCGTTTTTGACTTTTTCTGCAAATGTTTTCATTGTTCATCACCACATTTTATCAAATAATTTTCCTCCTTATAAATTCTTAATCAAAATTTCTAAAGTTTCACCATTGTTCATTAGCATTGTACATCATTATTCTCTTTGTGAGATATTGGATCAAACTCTAGTTTTGTCGACAGAGGTTTTGCATGCCGTCGAATTCTGCTCACACTACAACAAAAGTAAGTTATAACATCGGACCTTAGACAGCGCTTTAATACAAAAGCGCTGCTATAAGTTAAAAACAAGGAAACTATTCATTTAAAAAAATAAAAGCGCAAAAAAATATAAGACTTTAGACAGCGCTTTGGTCAAAAGCGCTTTTTAAGGTCTTATAAATTTTAAAAAAAAATTTAATGGAAAATATTAGACAGCGCTTTAGTTAAAAGCGCTTCCTAAGGTCTTATAAATTTAAAAAAATATAAGACCTTAGACAGCGCTTCGGTCAAATGCGCTTTCTAAAGTTTTATTAATTTTAATAAAAAAATTAAAGGAAAATATTAGATAGCGCTTTCCTTAAAAGCGCTGTCTAAGGTCTTAAAAATAAAAATAAAATAAAATCAAAAGCGCTGTCTAAGGCCAACCTTAGAAAGCGCTTTTAAAAGCGCTGTCTAAGGTCCACCTTAGAAAGCGCTTTTTTTAAAAGCGCTGTCTAAGGTCTAATTAAATTAAAATATATGAATAGTCAGTATTCATTTTCATATTTTCGCTCTTTCTTCTCCCCTGCATGCGAACAGAGCTCAAACCCCTTCACCGAAAAACCTTCACCGTCAACCGTCCTTAACCGTCCGTCAACCGTAAACCTTCACCGAAAACCCTTGCCGTCCGTCCGTTTCTGCTCATTGCCGTCGTCGTTCGTTTCTGCTCATTGCCGTCGTCGTTCGTTTCTGCTCTTTCTGCTCTTTGATACATTTCGTTCTTGCATTGCCGTTGTTACCGTCGTTAAAGGTACGTCGTTGTTGTGTTTTGTTAAGTTTTGTTAATGAAGTTAATGAAAATGAGTTTTGTTAATGAAGTTTAGTTCATTTCGTTCTTTCTGCTCTTTGATGAGTTTTGTTAATGAAGTTATGTTGGACTGTTTTATTAATGAAGTTTTGTAAGGAATGAGTATGTTTGAAGTTTTGTTAATGAAGTTTTGTAGTGAATGAGTATATTTGATGAGTTTGTTAATGAGTTTTGTTAATGAAGTTTTGTTAATGAAGTTTTGTAGTGAATGTGTATGTTTGATGAGTATGTTTGATGAGTTTTGTTAATGAAGTTATTGTTTAGGTCGAAATTAGTTGGACTGTTGTTGGAATTTGAATTGTTAACATGCTAGTTTAGGTTAGTTTTAGTGAGCTAACTCCAAGTATTTTTGTTTGGTAAGATTCAAGGTGTTTTGATGAGAAATAACTAAGAGTAGCCATGCCACATAGAAAGGGAGCCATTATAGCTAAAGAACCAATGTTGGTGGCACCACTCCTAGTTTTATGGACTACACTCATATTTGTTTTTACTCCAATGTAGAATAGGAACAACGTGTAACCAAATATTGAAACTAGTCCTACAACTTTAAGGTCTATTTTAAAACATATATTATATTAAGACTTATAAATAGTTTAGTTTAGTTTTATTTTTTCCACCTCTTAAATCTTCTAAAAAACTTTTATTTTAAAACATATCCAACTCTTTAGTCATTATAGCTAAAGAGGTAAAATTTGTTATATACTTGATTTCTTTATTATATTTGTTATATATTATGTCATATTTGTTATATTTGATATCCTTGATTTCTTTATTATATTTGTTATATATTATATTTGATATCCTTGATTTATTTATTACAGGTTAGATGGCTACTAACAATGATCACCCACATGATGATGATCACCCACATGTTGATGATCACCTACATGATGATGATCCCGATATTCAGGTTGGAAGTAACAGATCTATGGAAGAAGAGATTAGAAGAGGAATAACCATTATGAAGAAAGTGATCCGTGCTAGAGATCAAGGCATCACTTATAATGTGCATTTGAGCGCTTCGAATACACTTATTGAGCCTAACGGTCATACTTTGACAAGTTTCATTGGTGCACTTGTAAGGAATGCGGCTCCTATTACTTGTGATGATTGGAGAACCAAAGAGTTGAAGAAAACCAAAGAAAAAATTTGGAATGAGATAAAGGTACCATAATTATGTCTTTAATTATGCCAACTAATTATGTCCTTCAAATTATTTGTACTAACCAATGTGTATGCTTTTTTTAGAGGTGCTTCAACGTCGAGGAAGAAAGAAAAGCTTTTTTGATGAGATTGGCAAGGAAGCTCCTAAGAGGGTTTAGGACATATTTAAACCGCACCTATCTTAGGGATGCTGACGATAACTTTGTTGATGGAGAGTATCCATCTAAATATGCAAGTTTGATTTCACCACAAGAATGGGTAACGTTTAAATCCAAACGACAAACCCCAGAATTTACGCGATTAAGTGCAATTAATCGGGAAAGAGCATCAGCTCCCAAGTATAAATACAGGAAAGGACGTGTTGGATATGGACGTTTGGAGCAATCTTTGGTAAGTATCAATATATTGCAATGATATAATAATTGTTCATCATGAGTTATATTTGATCATATTATTTGGCTTTATATGTAGTTACAATAGGCGAATAGCTCTGAAACATCTCTTCCTGCACATGTCTTGTGGAAGGAAGCCCGTGTGGGCAAGTTTGGAGTTGTTGCAGAAGAGGTTCTACAAGTATTTGAGAAATGTGTAAATATAACAATATTTCTTTAATTAAATCAAAACTTTATTAACAAATATTTGACAAATATTCGATATTCATCTGATTTTCAGGAGGCGTTATCTCAGTCTGTACCTCCAGATGATACCAGGAGCATACTTAGTCGGGCATTAGATGTCCCTGAGTATTCTGGTCTGGTGAGGGGTAAGGCATTTGGGATCACCCCGACCTCCTTGAATATTAAAAAGGGAAAGGCTGCTAGTAATTCAGAACTTCAAGCTAAATTGGAAGCACTAGAAGCTGAGGTTTGGGAATTACGAAAGGAAAAAGAAAGGGATAACGCTTCAGCTTTTAGAGATGGATCGGAGAAAGATAGTATCAACTGCAGCTTTCATCCGATTATTCCAGAGGTAATTATATATATATTTATGAAATTAAATTAGTAGCTTAAATTATTTAAATGACATATATACACATTAACAATGGCATGTTTATTTTTGGTTTTAGGGCGTTTCCCAATGTCAGCTCTTCTTATCTTCACCAACTTATCGGATGGTTGCCAAGGGAAAAGTGTATAACAATGGGGTACTATTACTTCACAATAAATCCCTCCCTACTGGAAGTTTGAAAGTATCAGTTGATATTGCTATAGAGGAGGAAGCACCATTACCCTATCCCGACGAGGATTCGGATGTAACATTGGTGCGAGATGCTATAGGTCGTATGTTGCATGGCCGTCAAACCTCATACTCGTAGGATATGAGGTATGCTTAAAACCGTTATAAACCTTTGTTAACCTTAATGTGTAGATTCAAAGATTTTACGGGCATTTTATTTTCATTTTTTACATGGTAATGTTATTTAGACTCCAACAAGATCCAAAACAAAGGATAAGCGGATTCCGGAGCATACCGAGTCCGTTGTCTCAAAAAAAGAGGTACATCACAATTATATGATATTTATGCATAGAAAATGATAAATTGGATATCTTATACTTCATCTAACAAATTATATGATATATAGCTGCCTGGTAAAGTGATTAGCAACGTTTCAACGCAAAAAAATGTTGGTGCTAAGAATACCAGGGTTAGAAAACAACCTGTCTCCAAGTTTAGGTCGTGCCTCCAGACGTTTCTACAATTTACAGATATTCTGACTGGAGGTACTCGTCTTATACATATGGAGAAAGGTATCTATGGCTTTGAATATGAGCAGAATATTGGTAATGAAGACTTCGATGAAGTTTTCAATCATGGAGAATTGGGTGTCACTGTTGTCAATACATACGTCAGGTATATATCCGATCTACTTTGGTATATTAATTGAACAACTTATTTACTTTATGTTTCAAATGAATAGTCTAATGTTAATGATGTTTTTATTTAAGGTTTCTGTATGACAAAGTTATGCGCCCACAAGGATTGCAGCAAAGATTTGCATTCCTATGCCCGGCGTCTGTCAACTTAACCTTAATATTAACTAAAACAGATGAGGTCCTGGCGTATGTACGCGACATCTTTATGAACAACCAAGAAACGGAAAAGTTGTTTTTTTTACCGTTTAATACTGGGTTAGATTTTCATTCTAAATTCATCTATTATAGTTTTTTTGTATTTTGACGTCGTGTAGAAAGTTTCCATCTAACACTTGTTTAATCTTACAGTGGCCATTGGTTGTTGGTCGCAATCAATCCTAGCAGAGCAATGGTGTATTATCTAGATTCGTTAGGAAATGATTGGACAACATACCCGGATATGAAGAACTGTATTGACACGTAAGTGAGATTGTTCTAAATATGAATGTGTATATTTATTTGTTTATTTATTTATTTATGTGAATTGTTCTAAATATTCATTTATATTTTATTAGCGCAATACAAGCTTTCCTAGCACTACAAGATGGCCCACTACCATTGCGGAGAGTCAACCCCATTATTACATGGAATTATGTGAAGGTATATTAATTATCACATGTTTTATTATATTAGTGATGCTACTTGATAAAACTTAGGATTTATCCATATTTTCTTTTCATTTGTAGTGTCCTCGGCAACGCAATCAAATAGATTGCGGCTATTTCATGTTGAGATTTATGAGAGACACTCTTTTGTTGGATCGAATAGAGATTCCATCCGATGTATGTATTTCTAACTTATGAGTTATTTTAATATTAACACATATCTCTCATGTCTAATGAAATAGTTAAAACTAAATCAAACTATGTTATATTATTATGTAGTACTTTGAAGAAGTCAAGTGTGCTAATTACTCAAAGACTCAATTGGATGAAATCAAAGAGGAGTGGTGTCAATACATTATGGAGCTCGGAATTTTACAATGTAGGCTTAATACCCTTTTTAGTCCTCTAACTATAGGCCTGGGTCCAATTTGGTCCTCTATCTTTTAAAAGTTCCAAATTGGTCCCTTACGTTATCTAACTGAATCAAATTGGTCTTTTCCGTCAAATATTTGTAACGCCGTTAGAAATAAGTGATGTGGCATCTGAGGTGGCGATTTTTGATGACGTGGCATCTGAGTGGCAGAATTATTTTTTATTAATTTTAATTAATTATTTTAGAAAATCAAATTAAATTAATTTTCACAATCTTTAATATAAAATGTTTGGGTCCAATGACAATATTCCTCACAAGTACAGCCCATTAATCTACATTTATTATTAGTGTGTGCACAAAGGCTTTATAAAGACTCAGCATTATTATTATACAATCGATGTGGAACTTTAACAATAGCTAATGCAACAAAACATTCATGCACACAACATCTTGTTCCACAAAACTCTGCACACAACAAAACATTCATGCACACAACATCTTTGGAACTCAGACGATGACTCTTTCGGTTTCACAGGCAACAACAATAGATCGTCATATTGGATCATTTCGAATACCAGCTGCATCCATGACATCCTTTGAGACCGGAGCTATTCTCTTAACGATCCCGTTCTACGATCATTGTGTTAGTTCAGCTGCAAAAAGAGTTCTGAAAAGTTCACAAGGGCTTACTCCATTACAACACACTGGTGTTGGTTTAGCTCTCTCCATCTTATCTATGGTTGCAGCTGCTCTGGTGGAAATGAAGTGATTGACTTTCATGAAATCACAGGGTTTGGTCAATGTTTCAACGGCAAATAACCTGATGAGTGTGTTCTGATTGGTGCCACAGTTTTCCATAGTAGGGTCGGGCGAAGCTTTCATGTATATGGGACTTTTTTTAAACAGAAGTTGACTTTTTTTAAACAGAAGTTGAAACTTGCAGTTCATTACCACTATTTTTCGGCCTCCATGTATAATATGTATTTATTAGGAAAGAAATATGATATTAAGATAATACAACACGCAAGCTCCATCGATGCAACTGATTTTTATTTTAAACTTTTTACTGTATAAATGTATAAATGTGATATATCTTATTGTTCTTTGTTCAATCCATGGAAAATATATACATGCAAAACTCACGAAAGGTTTAGTGTTTTTTGTTCAATTCTTGGCAAACATATACATGCAAAGCTCGCGAAAGTTTTATTCTTCTTTTCTTAATCCAAAAGTGAAGTGTATAATTGCAGTCACCAAAATGCAATCAAGTTTATTTAATATAATAGTCTTTCACAACTCCAATAATACAATTATAAGAATAAGCCATATATAAATGATTATACACTGCCGCTAAGCACAGACCAAATTACCTGCAAGAAGAGATTGTTATGAGATTAGTTCAGTAAGAGATTGTTTTCTTTAATCATTGAACAAATCAAATTACCTGCAAGAAGTCGTACAGATCATTGCTAACACCGTCTTCGTCGTGACGAATGTCGGTGTCATCAGTGGTATAGCTGAAACCTGTTCCAGTTGGTTGGTCTACAAATATAATATTTGATGCCTTATCCCATCAAGTGAGAAATAATAGGTACCTTATCCCATCCATATTCATTCCAAACAAGGGACAAGTTCTTGGAAAACTGAAAAGGACCATTTTCATAAAACAAAGCAATTTCACTGCTGCATCCTGGACCTCCAGTTAACCATATGACAACAGGGTCATCTTTCGTGTTTTGTGATTCGAAGAAAAAATAGAACATCCTGCAATTCACAGAACAAATTGTTCAACGAGAGCATGTCGATGCAGACATTGATATCATGATGCGGGGTGACAAAAAACACTTTACCTTGCAACTTTCGTATTAGGAAGACGATAATACCCTGCATGATGACCAAGTTCTAAAAGGGTTGTAATCCAAGAATTGCAGTAGTTTGGTAAATGCCTTCACTTCTAGTCAGGAGCTCCAAAGATGTTGTGTGCATGAATGTTTTGTTGTGTGCAGAGTTTTGTGGAACAAGATGTTGTGTGCATGAATGTTTTGTTGCATTAGCTATTGTTAAAGTTCCACATCGATTGTATAATAATAATGCTGAGTCTTTATAAAGCCTTTGTGCACACACTAATAATAAATGTAGATTAATGGGCTGTACTTGTGAGGAATATTGTCATTGGGCCCAAACATTTTATATTAAAGATTGTGAAAATTAATTTAATTTGATTTTCTAAAATAATTAATTAAAATTAATAAAAAATAATTCTGCCACTCAGATGCCACGTCATCAAAAATCGCCACCTCAGATGCCACATCACTTATTTCTAACGGCGTTACAAATATTTGACGGAAAAGACCAATTTGATTCAGTTAGATAACGTAAGGGACCAATTTGGAACTTTTAAAAGATAGAGGACCAAATTGGACTCAGGCCTATAGTTAGAGGACTAAAAATGGTATTAAGTCTACAATGTATAATATTGTACTCTTACTTTAATTGATGAGAATTTAAATATGTGTAACTTTGTTTATGTATTCTTTTAATTGAATTACAATCTTTGTGTTTTCAGGACCTATAATGTAGATTTGAAGCAACGCAATCAAATAGATTGCGGCTATTTCATGTTGAGATTTATGAGAGACACTCTTTTGTTGGATCGAATAGAGATTCCATCCGATGTATGTATTTCTAACTTATGAGTTATTTTAATATTAACACATATCTCTCATGTCTAATGAAATAGTTAAAACTAAATCAAACTATGTTATATTATTATGTAGTACTTTGAAGAAGTCAAGTGTGCTAATTACTCAAAGACTCAATTGGATGAAATCAAAGAGGAGTGGTGTCAATACATTATGGAGCTCGGAATTTTAAAATGTATAATATTGTACTCTTACTTTAATTGATGAGAATTTAAATATGTGTAACTTTGTTTATGTATTCTTTTAATTGAATTACAATCTTTGTGTTTTCAAGACCTATAATGTAGATTTGAAGCAACGCAATCAAATAGATTGCGGCTATTTCATGTTGAGATTTATGAGAGACACTCTTTTGTTGGATCGAATAGAGATTCCATCCGATGTATGTATTTCTAACTTATGAGTTATTTTAATATTAACACATATCTCTCATGTCTAATGAAATAGTTAAAACTAAATCAAACTATGTTATATTATTATGTAGTACTTTGAAGAAGTCAAGTGTGCTAATTACTCAAAGACTCAATTGGATGAAATCAAAGAGGAGTGGTGTCAATACATTATGGAGCTCGGAATTTTACAATGTATAATATTGTACTCTTACTTTAATTGATGAGAATTTAAATATGTGTAAATTTGTTTATGTATTCTTTTAATTGAATTACAATCTTTGTGTTTTCAGGACCTATAATGTAGATTTGAAGCAATGCTTTGGTTGGATGCAAAAGTATTAGTATAAGTAATATGTGCATTTGTAGAAAAAATGTAATGATTTGTAATTATAAATAGGTGTATATATAAATTGCCAATGGTTTGAATTGCCAATTTCTGAAAAAAAATTGCTGGTTGAAAAACAGGTAAAATTCTGGTTGAAAAAACCTGGTAAAAATTGTGGTTTAAAAAAATTTATATAAAATTTTTCGTATACCTTAGACAGCGCTTTTGGAGAAAGCGCTGTCTAAGGTAGGGCTTACGCTTTTGACAAAAGCGCTGTCTAAGGTAGGGCTTAGAAAGCGCTTTTGACAAAAGTGCTGTCTAAGGTATACCTAGAAAAGTTCAAAAAGGTTGACCTTAGACAGCGCTTTTAGTGAAAGCGCTGTCTAAGGTATACCAAAAAAATGTCAAAAAAGGTAGGGCTTAGACAGCGCTTTTGGTGAAAGCGCTGTCTAAGGTATACCAAAAAAATGTCAAAAAAGGTGAGGCTTAGAAAGCGCTTTTTCCAAAAGCGCTGTCTAAGGTATACCTTATAATGTCAAAAAGCGCTGTCTAAAGGTACCATAGACAGCGCTTTTCATTAAATATACCCCCCTTTAGACAGCACTTTTGGTATTACCCAAAGCGCTGTCTAAACCTATAGCAGCGTGTAGACATATATTTTCGACACCATGTCTTGGAAGGCAAAATGATGTTCCTTGACTAGAGATGATAACTACAGGAAAAGGAGGAAGAAAATGAAGGTATCCAGAAGACACTTCGACAAGATAAGAATTTTGACACTTCGACAGAAATATGAGGAAGTCTTCGTCAGACAGGTTTTGAGGGACATTTATCATTTTTTGACAATTCGACAAGTCTGAAAGGACGCGTTTGTTCGACATAACTTGAAGATTCAAATTCAAGAGAATTATAACGTTTGGCAGAAGACGCGTGGAAGTATCTGGCGAAAGGAAGACATGCAGAAGGCCAGATGTCGAAATTTTAGGATTTAGTCGTTAATAGCAGTTATTTTGTTTATCTATAAATAGGATAGTTGTTATTAGAATTCAGTGTGAAAAAACTTGTACAAAACTTCCTGCAATTACTCAAAGTACCCGTGTGAGAGAAAAGAGTTATTTGGAAAAATGTACGTGTAAACACCATCTTTTAATTTCTTTATCAATCAAAGTCTTTTTACCAATTCCTTTACATTTACCAGCATCTTTATGTTTTCTTCGTCATTTTATTTTAAAGTTCTTTCTTCGTCATTTTACTTTAAAAGTTCTTTTCAAAGTCACTTTCTTTTATCTCAGACTTTCCTTTAAAGTTAGTTGAAATCCTTTATTCCAAAAGACTTAAACACATAAAACCAAGAACCAAGATATCACCCTTAATTTAAAATTATCACGTTGATCTAAGTTTTCGCCCGACGTCCTAGGATTTGTTTGGTTAATCCTGCAAGTAACCCAGATTTCACCATTCTGGTAAACCAGAGGTTGTTCGCCAAGATCAACAGCGAACAAATTGGCACGCCCAGTGGGACCAGTGCAATATAAAACTTAAATAAAATTTAAAAATTAAGGCTTTTTCTTCGTTGTATGATACTAAGAAGCGGTAAATTAGCCGTATCTGACGTAGAGAGACCCAAAAGAACTAGAGTAAGGAAAATGGCGAATCAGTCAAATAATCCTAACCCCAATTCAAATTCAAATGAAAATATTCCAGTTTCCAACCCTATACCTTCGGCAGGGGGAAATGTGGATTCAAACCCTGTTCTGGAGGAGATTATGCCTTCGTCAACAGGATTTACACCAGCGGTTTCGCTCTCCCAAAGTATGCCTAGTTCCTCCACAATGGGACATTCAAGGCCTTTGGGGACGCCTCCTCCGGGAGGACAAAATTTTAGGCCATTCCAGACAAATTTTTCCATGCCTATGTTCGGAAGAGAACAACCATATGGAATGCCAACGTCAGTGATGGCAAATTTGCAAAGTGCACCACCCTTGTATTCTGACGCCATGGTCCACATGTCTTCGCCATTGCAAGGATCAGGATACGGTGGAAATATGAGTAGATTGAACCAATCCCTACCAAATTTCCAAATGCCAGCAATTACCAATAATTCTGCGCAAGTAATTCGACAACAAATGGACGAAAGTAATCATGATATGGTCCAAATGTTGACTCAACAAATGGGGGCAGTGTTTAACCCTTTAATACAAAACACTACCCAAACCAACCAATTGTTGGCTGCGCAAATGACGCGCATTGCTGACTTTTTTGGTGTTCCTCAAACACGACAAAGAGAACAAGTGATTCAAAACCAAGTAGTAAATGCGAAGAGGAACCCACGATAAATCAAAGGCCTTTAGAGAATCCTCAGGCAAACCCTAGAAACCAAGAGGCAGTGGTCGAGCAGCCTCGTGTCGAAATCCCCGTTCAACAAGAACCTAGGAGGGTAATAGTCCAGAGAGGCCAAGATGCTGATGATGTGTTGCAACAGCGAATACGATATAATAATTTTCCTGTCGAAAATAACATAACAGCCATGGTCGAAAGGATAATGGCCCAAAACGGTGTAAATATAGGTTTGCAAAGGCCTACTTATACTTCCCCATTGTCAGAACACATTCTGCAAGAGGAACTACCCCCAAGATGGAAAGTTCCTAAGTTTACTAAGTTTTCAGGAGATACTAGTGAATCTACTATAGAGCACGTAGCGCGTTATCTAATAGAAGCGGGAGAAATAGTCAATAACGAAAATTTGAAAATGAAGTACTTTCCAAGTTCCTTGACAAAAAATGCATTCACCTGGTTTACATCCTTGCCCGCGAACTCTATATTCACATGGACCCAATTAGAAAGATTGTTCCATGAACAATTCTATATGGGTCAGACTAAGATAAGTTTGAAGGAATTAGCCAGTGTTAAGAGGAAATTTTCAGAACCTATAGATGATTACCTAAACAGGTTCAGGTTGCTTAAGGCAAGATGTTTCACACAAGTGCCAGAACGGGAGTTAGTCGAAATGGCTGCAGGGGGTCTAGATTATTCTATAAGGAAAAAATTAGACACTCAATATTTAAGAGATATGGCACAATTAGAAGATAGGGTAAGACAGATTGAGAGGCTAAAAGCTGAGAAATTCAGATCAAATAAAAATAAAAAGGAAAGAGTGGCCTATGTAGGAGTATGCCAGGATGATGATGGTGACGAAAATGAACTAATTTTGTTCGACGAGCAAGAAATTGATCTGGCAGAACTAAAGTCAGGCCCTCCATACGCTTGTAAAGTACTAGCTCCGTCGAATGGAAAAAATCCAGTCGAACCTGAAAAGAATGATAAGTTTCCCAAACGAACTTATACGTTCGACGTCACCAAGTGTGACGAAATTTTTGATTTATTGGTCAAAGATGGTCAGTTAATAAAGCCGCCAGGCGCCAAAGAACCGCCTGTCGAACAGCAGAAAAAGAGGGGTTTTTGTAAGTACCATAACTTTTTGGGTCATAAAACATCTCAATGTTTTCTTTTCAGGGATCTAGTTCAAAATGCTATCCGTGATGGAAGGCTGAAGTTTGGCGAGAAGCCAAAACAACAAATGGGGATTGATTCGAATCCCATGCAGGTTGTCGAAGCACACTATGCTGAACCATCCACTGTGAATATGGTGGAGATTGAAGTTGCTTCTGATGGCAGTTTCGAGATGGTGGAGGCTATGGAAGGTTTCGACACCAGTATCAACATGGTCGAGATCACTGAAGATCTTGCAGGCCAGAACGAAGTCGAGGGTACTGAAGCGTTCGACAACGATAATGAAGTCAAAGTCATTGAAGATCTTGACAACAAAAACACAGTTGAAGTCACTGAGGACTTCGACGATGAAGGTAAGGTCGAAGCTACTGAAAGCTTTGAAAATCAGAAAACTACAGAGGGGTCCAACGAGAAGAACGATGACAGTGTTGCTGAAGACGTGGTGGTTCGACCGGGAGAAATCTGGGATTGCTTGGGACAGCCGAGTGGAAAATTCGACTACCTGGTGAAGTACACTATTCCTGCAACTTATCGCACCGACATCAGTGAAATCCGACCAACTGGTTGGGGAAGCGATTTTGATGACGATGGTGATTCCCCTATCGCCAAGGAAGAAGTTGCTGAGGACTTCGTTGCTGAAAACAAGGCTACTGAAGGCCTTGATCTTGACAACATGAAGGAGGCCGATGTTGCAAATTACTGCATCGACATCATGGGACCTTTCGACAAGGAAGTCAGAGAAATGAAAGAAAAAGCTGTACATGGCCGTGGGAAATCTGGGACTTATGGGATCCTACGAAGAATAAAAGAGGATCCTAAAGAAAAGTCAAACAAGTGTTGCTGCAAGCGTGCTCCTAGGAACATGTCCTGGTGTTGCTGCCCAAAAGGGAAGTTCGACTTGACGAAAAAGAAGGACAGAGTTGAAGAGGAAAAGCTCATTGAAAAGATGAACAGACTAACCATTGCTGACAAGCAAAACGTGGGAATCAATATGGTAGAAGTTTCGCAGAAAACTCAGGCAGCAGTAGATGAAGATCAACGTCGAGAGGAGTACCAAAAGCTGGCGTACCCCAAAGAAGATGAGAGTTTGGTCGAATTCATCAAAAGGTGCCAGAGAAGGAAGAGTGACGTGATGCTATGCCCTCGTTGCAGTTCCATTTTCGACAGAAAGGCTGCCACCCACTTGGAGGCAATAGATCAAGCAAGAAGGAAGGCGAATGAGGGAGCGACAAGATACGATCCAAGAAGGAGTGAGCACCACCAATGGAGGCACGGAGACAGACACTATGGCACTTACAAGCCATCAAACAAAGTGATAGATGACAAATGGGTTCAACCCATCAGAGATGCCCAAGGCCAGAAGAAGTGGAAGAATTTCGATGTGCAGAGAGGCACTTCAATGGAAAACAAGAAGGAGTTGGAGAAATATAAACCTAGGCCATATCCTTCAGAGAATTATAAAGGGAAGAACCCCATGTCGAGATCCCAGTGGAGGAGGTTCCAAAGGCAAAAGAGGTTTGAGAAGGAAGCTGCTGAAAAAGGTATGATGAGAAAAGTGGCTGGAAACAAGGATGAAGCAGAATGTAGCAGCAACGCTCAAATGGCGAACAAGAAGAAGCCTCTCCAGCAAATCAAACCAAACAGCGTGGCAGCGCAAAGTGTGCCCAAAGAGAAGAAGATGGAGGATGACGAGATGACAGATGATTTCAAGTCAGATTCGGAGGCATCCTTCGACGTTGGCTGTAATGTGGTCTCGGTCCTTCCCAGAGACTATGATAGGATCATGGAAGTCGAAGACGAAGAGGATGGGATGGAAGAGGAAACGATGGTGCACAAGCCCGTGTGTTACTACGTAATGAATAATGGTTGTGTCGAAGAGCAAAATGCTTTCTTCGAAAGACCAGACGATTCCATGAAGGCGCACTTGAAGCCTTTGTTTATCAAAGGAAAGATTGAGAGTGTCGGTGTGAACAAGATCCTAGTGGATGGGGGTGCCGCTGTGAATTTAATGCCCCATTTCATGCTGAAAAAGATTGGCAAAGATGACTCGGATGCAAAGCCCCACAACATGGTTCTGTCAAATTACGAAGGAAAGGTAGGAACAACCATGGGAGTTATTCAAGTGGATCTGACAGTTGGTACTATAACAAGGCCAACAATGTTTATAGTTATTGCTTCTAGGGCAAACTACAACTTGCTGTTGGGAAGAGAATGGATCCATGGTATAGGTGCTGTTCCCTCGTCGATGCACCAGAGAATAGTTATTTGGAGGCCAGATGGAATCGTCGAGAACATAGAAGCAGACCAAAGTTACTTCATGTCTGAAGTTAACAATATAAGCGATCGAAGTTTCGACAAAAACTTAGCCCACATACCCCCTTGCAGTCCGGCGAAATTCGACTTGAAGGCAACGGACAACGCGTACTGTTCCATGTATCTCCATCCTACACATGGTTTTCAGTGGGATAAGGAAGTCATTGGTGACTCCAACTACATGTGGGGGACTACCAACGTAGCACCGACAGGATGGGGGAATGAGTTCGACAATGATGATGAGTGAACAAGCAGTGCTCGACAAAATTACGGCTTACATAGCCGAAAACAAATTCAAAGCGGCTCTGGAGGCCGAAGTAAAATACATGGCTGTCGAAGCCAATCATGAAGATTCAAATGAACAGTGTCTCCAAAAAGACGTTGAGGAAAATAATAACAACAACCAAATAGACGAATGGCAAAACCAGAGACTTGACGCCATTTATGACGATGAACCTTTGGGGTTCGAAAAAGATCCAGTGTCGAACAACTTGAAGATGGTGGCGCAGGATCCTTTAGAAGAAATCAACTTGGGGCTGGGGGCAGAAAAAAGACCAACCTACATAAGTGCAAGGATGGATCCTCAGTTCAGAGTCGAAATAATCCAGTTGTTGAAGGAGTTCAAAGATTGCTTTGCATGGGATTATGACGAAATGCCGGGTTTGGACAGAAGTTTGGTCGAATTGAAGCTGCCAATCATAGAAGGGAAGAAGCCAGTCAAGCAAACTCCAAGGCGCTTTGCACCAGAAGTTCTGTCGAAAATAAAAGAAGAGGTCGAAAGACTTCTAAAATGCAACTTCATCCGCACTACCAGGTATGTTGATTGGATTGCAAACATAGTTCCGGTTATTAAGAAAAATGGCAAACTTAGGGTATGCATTGATTTTAGAGATTTAAATTCTGCTACCCCAAAGGACGAATATCCTATGCCAGTCGCAGAAATGCTTATAGATTCTGCAGCAGGTCACGAGTATCTAAGCATGTTGGATGGATACTCTGGCTATAACCAAATTTTTATTGCTGAAGAAGATGTTTCTAAGACAGCTTTTCGTTGTCCTGGAGCAATTGGAACTTATGAATGGGTAGTGATGCCTTTTGGGTTAAAGAATGCTGGGGCCACTTACCAAAGGGCTATGAATTCAATTTTCCATGATTTTATTGAGACGTTTATGCAGATTTACATTGATGATATTGTAATCAAGTCTGTTTCAGGAAAAGATCATATAGACCATCTTCGACAATCCTTTGAGAGGATGAGAAAGTTTGGTCTAAAGATGAATCCCCTTAAATGTGCTTTTGGTGTGCAGGCGGGTGATTTTTTAGGTTTTGTGGTCCACAAGAAAGGGATCGAAATAAATGAAAACAAAGCCAAAGCTATAATGGAAGCAAAAGTGCCATCAACGAAAAAGGGATTGCAATCTCTACTAGGGAAGATCAATTTTCTAAGAAGATTCATCTCCAACCTCAGTGGAAAAACACAACCCTTTTCTCCTCTACTTCGACTAAAGAAAGAAGAATTCACCTGGGGGCAAGAGCAACAAGTGGCTTTCGACAAAATCAAAGAGTACTTGGCTAGTCCTCCAATCTTGATGTCCCCTTGTAGGAAAAGAAGCATGAGATTGTATATCTCTGCATCAGACAAGACATTAGGAAGTATGTTGTGTCAAGAGGATGAGAATGGCGTCGAAAGGGCCATCTATTATCTCAGCAGAGTCTTAAATGATGCTGAAACTAGATATAGTGCTATAGAAAAACTATGTTTATGTGTATATTTCTCTTGTATGAAATTGAAGCATTATATAAAGCCTGTTGATGTATATGTATCTTCTCATTTCGACGTAATAAAACATATGTTGTCTAAGTCTATTTTACATAGTCGAATTGGAAAGTGGGCTTTGGCTCTAACAGAATACTCCTTAAAATATTTGCCTTTAAAGGCTATGAAAGGACAGATGGTGGCTGATTTTATAGCTGACCACTCTATAGTCGAAACTATAGAATACGTCGAACAAGCACCTTGGAAACTGTATTTCGACGGTTCCAGGCATAAGAATGGACTTGGTATTGGGATGGTGATTATTTCTCCTGACAAAATTCCAACAAAGTTCAAGTACAAAGTCGAAGGGCTGTGTTCGAACAATGAAGTCGAATATGAAGCTTTGATTGCTGGACTTGAAATCTTGTTGGAATTGGGGGCAACAAGAGTCGAAATAATGGGTGACTCTGAGTTGGTAATAAAGCAGTTGACTAAGGAGTACAAATGTGTGAAAGAGAATCTAATAATGTACTTCGTGATAGCAAGTAGACTTCTCAAGAAGTTCGACAATGTGGTTTTTAGGCACATTCCCAGGATGGAGAATCAAGAGGCGAATGATCTGGCTCAACTGGCATCAGGATACAAAGTGTCGGAGGAGAAGTTAGAAAAAGCCATTGAAGTCAGAGGAAGAGTCATATCTGTAGGTTTGTTCCCATCAGATTTAGAGACAATAAAATTGGGATATGGTGACGAAGAGAATTATGAGATTTGCAACGTAGATGATGCAGGAGTCGAAGACTGGAGAAAACCCATCAAAGAATATTTGCAAGATCCAAGTCAAAAAGTCGAACGAAAGGTAAAATATAGAGCTTTGAGTTATGTACTTTTTGGCAATGAATTGTTCAAGAAGACTGCGGAAGGAGTCTTGTTGAAATGCTTAGGCGAAAATGAAGCATACATAGCATTGTCAAATGTGCATAGTGGAGCGTGTGGCGCACACCAAGCAGGCCACAAAATGAAGTGGTTATTGTTTCGACAAGGAATGTATTGGCCAGCAATGCTAAAGGATTGTGTCGAATTTGCAAAAGGGTGTCAAGAGTGTCAAGTACATGCAGGCATACCACATGTTCCTGCAAGTGAGTTACATTCGATTGTAAAGCCTTGGCCGTTCAGAGGTTGGGCGTTAGATTTAATCGGTGAAATTCGACCAGCTTCTTCAAAAGGGCAAAGGTACATTTTAGTTGGAGTAGATTATTTTACTAAGTGGATTGAAGCCATACCATTGGTGAATGTAGATCAAGAAGCGGTTATGGATTTCATCCAAAAGCATATAATCTACAGATTTGGGATACCGGAAACAATAACAACAGATCAAGGATCTGTGTTTACCGGTCGAAAAATGCAGAAGTTTGCACAAGATACAGGTTTTAAGCTCCTTACTTCGACACCTTATTATGCTCAGGCTAATGGACAAGTCGAAGCAGCTAACAAGGTAGTGATAAATTTGATCAAAAAACATGTAGGTGGAAAGCCAAAAAATTGGCACAATACCTTAGATCAAATTTTATGGGCTTGTCGAACATCTCCTAAAGAAGCAACCAATTCGACTCCATTTAAATTAACTTATGGGCATGATGCAGTTTTGCCAGCCGAGTTGTATTTGCAATCAGTTAGGGTTCAAAGGCATCATCAGATCCCATCAGAGACATACTGGAGTATGATGATGGATGAATTGGTTGATTTAGACGAAGAAAGGCTACGTACCTTAGATCTCATAAAGAGACAAAAAGAGAGAGTCGAAAAGTTCTACAATAGAAAAGTAAAATTTAAGACTTTTTCAATTGGTGATTATGTGTGGAAGGTAATTCTTCCTATGGATCGAAAAGACAGAGTTATGGGAAAATGGTCTCCCAAATGGGAAGGACCTTTCAAAGTTTTGAAAATATTTTCTAATGGCGCATATGAGGTCGAAGAAATAGGGAAAGACGAAAGGATATTAAAAATAAATGGCAAATATTTGAAAAAGTATAAACCAATATTGCAGGAAATAAAGATAGCAGTCGAATAAAATTGAAATTGAAAGTAAATAGTGTGCTGCCAAACAGATGGCGTTAAATCATTACAAATAAAGCCTCAAAGGGATAGAAATTGACAGGAAAATTCGACTAAAGCTGAAGGTTTGCAAACTGTGCCTTCAAAGCGGTAAATTTGTCTTTCTGAAATTGAAGTCGACGATCACAGAGGTTCCTGTGAATATGGGCAACTTCAATCTCTTGGTTGATCTTTTGAGCGGTCTCTGCGTGTTGAATGCCAACCTTCAACTCTTCGTCAATCTCGCTTTGCCTAGGCTGCTGAATAGAAGCTATGAGTTCCTCCTCTTTGGAAATTTTCTCTTGGAGAACTGCTATTTGTTTCTTCCATGTTTGAATGTGGTTATGGCAAGTAGCAATCTTCTTGACAGAGGCTTCAGAAAGCTCTTGTAGTTTCGAAACCTTATTTGTCGAAACAGAAACAGAGTTCCATTCAGCAGCTTGTTGGTCCATTTTTTTCTTGATTTGTTGACATAAGTCCCTTCGACGGTGAAGATCTGCGCTGGATAAGTCAATCACAGTTGTCAGCTCTATCACAAAATTGCAGACTTCGACAGAAGCATCCAAGACGTTAACTTGCTTCAACAGTTTCTTCAACTCCATTGGAGCAATGGCATTTTCCTCTAGAACTTGGAACAAGTCAACATCAAGGATCTTTGCCTTGATCTGAGTCATGATATTGGGTAGAGACTGCACTTCAGAAGTGGCTCCAGAAGTAGTCGAACTGCTGTAGGAAGAGTCTTTAAAATTGAATCTGGTGCTAAGTATGGCTTTCAGGTAGTCCAGGGGTTTCTGCACTTTGAGACTTTCAAGCTCTTCATGAGAAAGACTAGTCGAACCAGTTGTTTGGGAACTCCTTTGAGTTTGGTCAGGAGTAGGCTGGTTGCTATGCTCTGAAGTTCGCCTAGCTTCCTGTTGCTTCAACAGATCTTCTTCGTCAGCAGTCTTCTCTTCAGGATCTCCTTTGACAGCAGTGTCTGCTTCAGCATCATCATCTTTTTGTTGCTCAGCGTGTAATCCAGGATGAGAAGGAGAGTTGTTATCAGAATCAGCTCCCACAGTAGTGTTGAATGCTTCGACCGTTTGTCTCTCAAGTTCTTTGATGGGAGTGTCCTCCTCTCGAACGACCTCCTCCTGGATTGTCTCAGGCTGTTTGTCGACGACCTTTGGCTTCTATCAAAAGAAAAAATTTCTAAGTTAGAAATGAAATAAAATAAATGAGAAGGGTCGAGATTGAAATTTACCTTAGAAGTCTCAGTTTTGGAGCTAGACTTTCCACTCCCCGTATCCTTCGGCTGATGTTTTGTAGCAGGACTGCTAGAAGATTCCCTTTTAGAAGATTTGACAATGGATTTTTGTGAGGCGATTTTTTGCAGTCTTTTCTTCTTTAGAGGAGGGGGATTTGGAGATGGAGACTCATCACTGGACTCTTCGACAGGGATTATCTCTGGTATTTTCTTTCTTTTTTGGAATGTAGAGGTTTTTTGACTTACCTGATCATATAAATCAAAATAGTGAGTGTCTTAAAGAGATAAAAGAATAGATCAAAAGAGGAAGAGATTTATACCTTAGTCGAAGGTGTCTGGGCGGCACTTTGTGGAGTTTCGACGGAAGCTTTCTTGGCAGGCCCTTTCACAGCTAAAAAAAAAAAATAGAAAAAGGGGAAAGTTAGGCAGTGAGAAATACGTGATAATAAAATGATAAAATTCGTGTTGTTGTTAACACCTTCAAGAATGGGATCTTCCACGCGAACGTGTTCTATTCCAATATGAAGGTGCCCTGGGTAGTTATCCAGATGATACTTAGTCGCAACCACGCGTTTAGCAGGTTTTTTATAACTTTCACGAAGAATTTTCATATGATTCCCACATGTGAACCAATCTGGGAATGGAGGACTTAAAGCCACACCAAATTCAACAGATGGTAAAGGTGGAAATTTAGGAGGGTAATAGCTGAAAGCCAAGTTGTAACGCACTTCTGGTCGAATGTTTGGAGGCAGTGTCAACTTCTCCAACTTCTCCGTGAATTTTTCTTTTAAAGTAACCGCTGCTTCGCGTATGGTTCGACTAAGATCATCAGGTCTGTAAACGGTTTCAAAGTATTTTTGAAATTTTTGTATTTCTTGGATATGTCTTTGTGTACCTTTTTTAGTCCGTTCCTGCACAAGAGCAAAAGCATTCGTCAGATGGGTGGTGAAAGCTTTTACGTCGAAAAATTTGGTAGCATAGTATTCCCTCCACCATGCGTCGAACTCAGGAGTGCAAAGGAATGATGGTTGAAAAACCACCGGTCGAATATCCAAAGATTCGTCAGTCAGCTTTTTCGACAATTCCCTGCTGGTGGCTTCGTCGTGGAAGGAATTGTAGAAAATGATGGCCCCTTTTTTAGGGAAAAGAGGTCGAGGTATGATTTGAATTAGGCCAAATTGCCTGGCGACCAAGTTAGGTTGATAAACTATTAAGGCAATCTGGGGTTTCGTAGTACTGCGGTGGGAGAACAGGAGCCTAGGGGTCAAAAAGGATTCCCAGACATTTAGGAAGATATTTTCATCTTTTTTGGTTTGCAAGGGGAATTGTCGTGAAAACCATTCAGGTCCAATTGTTCTGTCAGCAAATGGAGCCATAGTCGAAGTAAAATGATGTCTCTCAGCAAACATCATTACGTAGCTAGTAAAGGCCCGCCGAAGGCTAATTGCTTCATCAGTTGGTGTCAATTGCACCAATCTAGGCCATTCGACACTCCTGTTTTTGAATTCCCCTTCATTTATGTCATGCTTCACAGGAATAAAGGCTTCGAAAGTGGCATTCAGCCATAGTTGCAAGAGCCAAAAGGGGCCTGCCAAATTAAGCTTCCCTTTGTCCTTCAATGTCTTCAAAGAACGCACGCTTTCACTCAAGGACTCATACAGGTTCGCCAAGATTACCTCACTCAAGCATAATTTGATCCCAGCGTGGAGTTGGTTCGCCATAGTGATGAACCTCTTAGCCACTTGAAGTGAGCGGGAGCAAAAGACGAATTTGGTCAGCCACAAGGTTAGAAAAGCTATGTGCTCTTTGTCAGAAACTTCTTGGTCATTTTCGCCATGGTAGTGAGACATAAAAAGGGAGTATGGGGCGAAACTAGTGTCGAAATCTATGGAGTCCTCGTTCAGGTGAGTGGGGTCGAAGTCAATGCCAACTGGACTAAGGCCAACTATGGCGGCTATGTCGAACAGCGTAGGGGTAACCATCCCGCAGGGGAGGTGGAAGGTGTTATACGTACTATCCCAAAAGTAAAGGGAGGCTAGCAGCATGTTAGGGCAAACATTGGGTCCTGCTCTTGATAATTGTATCAAGTCAAAAATTCCTATTTCTTTCCAAAATTTTTCTTTAACGTTTTCAACTCTGTTCAACCAAGACAAGTAGTCTGAAAGGTCTTTCGACCAAGGGCAAGTTCTAAAAATCCTAGTATAATTCAGATAAGTTAAATTTATTGCTTCCTCATCTTTTTCGCTTGAACCTTGAGGTTCAGTTTGTTCTACTGGTTTCTCTAGAGTGGGGGGTTTCACCCCAGCACCTATGGGTTTTGTGTGAGAATAAGTAGGAAAGAACTCTTGTAAACGCTCAGGTTTAATGTCTGGGTTAGGGAGTGGTCCTAACATAGCATAGTGATTACCAGAAATAATAACAGGGATGAGTACCTGGGATTTAAAAATGCAGTCTTTTTCCCTCGCATTTGGAGGCTCAGGAATGTATTGTTGATCCCCAATCAGTGTTGGTTCATCCAACCTATGCGTAGGAGGGATGATGGAAGGTTGCTCACTTTTGGAAGGTTTGCTGCTTGATAATTTTTGAAAAGCCATTGTTGAATCAGAAAGTTTTAGAAAGAAGATGAAGATTTGAAGCAGTCGTGAAGAAGAAGAGTTCAAACGCGTAAAAAAAGAAAGAGAAATAATGGTTCAGGTATTTATAAGAGATTATCAAAAGCCCTTTAGGTTTAGTGGTGATCATGGAGGGCACGTGGCATCATCTTAACGGTGATGATAAAAAGTGGAAGTTGAAAAAAGCATGGCTAGCTAGGTTTTAGGGGTATGGACATCATGTCTGAACGTGGGATTTGATGGAACGTTTTTCAGAGAAATGCAATGATGAATTTTCTTGGGACTGAACAAAGGTCACGTCTTGAAAACCAGCATCATTAATGCAGGTAACATGGCGTCGAAATAGCTTCGACAGCAAATGATGGTTTCTCCAGAAATAAGTCGAAACATCTTTGCTGGGGGGCAATTTGTAGACATATATTTTCGACACCATGTCTTGGAAGGCAAAATGATGTTCCTTGACTAGAGATGATAACTACAGGAAAAGGAGGAAGAAAATGAAGGTATCCAGAAGACACTTCGACAAGATAAGAATTTCGACACTTCGACAGAAATATGAGGAAGTCTTCGTCAGACAGGTTTTGAGGGACATTTATCATTTTTTGACAATTCGACAAGTCTGAAAGGACGCGTTTGTTCGACATAACTTGAAGATTCAAATTCAAGAGAATTATAACGTTTGGCAGAAGACGCGTGGAAGTATCTGGCGAAAGGAAGACATGCAGAAGGCCAGATGTCGAAATTTTAGGATTTAGTCGTTAATAGCAGTTATTTTGTTTATCTATAAATAGGATAGTTGTTATTAGAATTCAGTGTGAAAAAACTTGTACAAAACTTCCTGCAATTACTCAAAGTACCCGTGTGAGAGAAAAGAGTTATTTGGAAAAATGTACGTGTAAACACCATCTTTTAATTTCTTTATCAATCAAAGTCTTTTTACCAATTCCTTTACATTTACCAGCATCTTTATGTTTTCTTCGTCATTTTATTTTAAAGTTCTTTCTTCGTCATTTTACTTTAAAAGTTCTTTTCAAAGTCACTTTCTTTTATCTCAGACTTTCCTTTAAAGTTAGTTGAAATCCTTTATTCCAAAAGACTTAAACACATAAAACCAAGAACCAAGATATCACCCTTAATTTAAAATTATCACGTTGATCTAAGTTTTCGCCCGACGTCCTAGGATTTGTTTGGTTAATCCTGCAAGTAACCCAGATTTCACCATTCTGGTAAACCAGAGGTTGTTCGCCAAGATCAACAGCGAACACAGCGCAGGTTTATACAGCGCTTAAAAGCGCTGTCTAAGGGCAAAAAAAGCGTTGTCTAAGGTCTTTTTTATGGTAGTGTCACATGCTGTTGTCGAAGACCTACTAACTGTAGTAGAATTGTATTCTAGTATATAGTTGTCGAATTGGGTATTGTGTTAAGGATCCAATTGTTTAAGTTAGCTTGTACCCTAAGTTAGCTTGTAATGGGTAATTGTTAAAAAGCTCATTAATTTAGTATGTTAGATTTTATTATAAATAGCATACTAGTCTCTCATCTTAAGTGTGACAAATCCTAATTAGGGTGAAAGGGTTATTTGTTATTCTTGAGTACTTGTAATATGTTTTATAGAGAAAGTAAAGAATAACAGTTATAACCAGTCCTTATTGTTCTTCTTGATTTTCCGTTAACCCTAACCCTTGTGTGTTTCTTGATCATAAAGAAACCGTTTATACTTTGTTCCAAGGTGTAGCGGGGAAATTTGTGAGTGTAAGCTATTGATTAACTTAACTCAAAATTGCAAGAGTTGCTACCGCACTTTTATTTTATCCAAAGAAGGAAAGGAAAAAGAGCGAACAAAACCTAAACAAGTTCTAAACAAGAACAAACAGAGAATGGGTAAGGGGGTTGGTTACGCCTAGGGAAAGTGTTAAGTTCCAAAACGTCTATAGTACTCTATATGAGCCCTTTGAACTATCTACGCTTTTTGGTTTGAAAAGGTTTGTTTGAAAAGAGATTGGGGAGGTGAGAAGAGAAATATTTTTTAAGATTTTTGTGTTTGGAGAGACTTATCGTCTCATGCCTACGTACCCACAAAGTGCAATATAGGATCAAAACCTCGTAGTTTGTGGTACAAGTAACAAAAATTATTAGTTATGATTCATTTTAATTTGAAAAGACAACTTGTCATTCTCAAGAGAGAATACTCAACTAATTACCCAATGGTATGAGAAAGTAACATTTGCATCACATTAAGATGGAGGATTTGCTTGGATTAAAATCAACAAGACTAATCACATCAACATCATAGTGGAAAATGACCATACTTTACATAAAAACTATGGTTAGGAGCTTTACATCTCATCAAAGAAAATGACTCATGTCTAATCTTTTGAAAAGTTTAATAGAAAAAGTGCACAAAAGCACAAAAAAGTTTGAATGAGTTTTTTTTTTTTTTGTATTTTTTATGTCTTTTTGAAATGGTCAAAGTATGATTAACATTGATTGACATTTATTAAAGAAAACAAAGTTTGAAAATCACTTGATCAAAGTTAAGGTTTTATTATTCAAGCGATTTAAGTTTCGAAAACAAGAAGGTTTTGAAAAAGAGAGGAGATTTTGAAAATTAAAGAAGGGGTGGAGAAGAAGGGACTATCCTATTGCATAAAGATAAAAGCTAAGGATAAGAACGGTCTAACCACACAAGCAAGCTCCATAGAATAAGCATTTTTTCCTTTTGATTTGGTCTTGATCAAAATAAGTCTTCAATGGAGAACTTCAAGTACCCAAAATCCAAGGTTTTCCATCAAAAACTTCCAAGCATAAGTTAGGATCCTAATTCTATGTCCAAAGTTCCATGTCCAATGCAAAGGATAGTAACCATAGTCCATCATTAAGAGAACAAGTTTTTAGGGGTTTAAACCTTTATTAATGTTTTTTTTGGTCCAAATGGACAAAAGAAAAATAGCATAAACATAAACAAATGGTCCAAGTGGACAAAAGAAAAATGGAGGAAATATAAACAAATAGTATGATATGATATGATAACATAAAGCATAAAAAATAAAATAAAGAAAGATATGGAGCAAGAAGGAAGCATAAACATAGCACAATTAATATAACAATAGAGAGCAATTGTGATCCAAAATGAGAGAACAAATTTTGTTGTGTTTTCAGAAATGCTCAACTAAACATCCATGAGAATGAAAACATGGTCTCATAAATTACCATGGGGAGGGCTCCAACTCGGATAAAATTAACGAGTATGCCAACTGACCCCCACGGGTAACAAGAGAAAGCCAGACTATTTCAAACTACGCCATAGATGAATAGGAGACTGATAATTCGCTTACAAATCACAATGGTTTTCGATTTCGGGACAATTTAGCCCTATGTTAAGCAATCGTAATCGGGTTTATGTAGAAACCACGACCATCTGAGGTCGGTCAATAACAATGTTAGTGTTAATGCATGCTAGAGAAGTGATATATAGATCACTCTCCGAAAGCAATATCGCACGAAAAGAAAAGAGGTAACGATCTCATCCTCATTAAGAACTTAAAATAAGTTCCAATGATATCGAAAATTTTCATCGGTTAAAAGAAAAAGAAGAAGAAGGGAGGGGAAAGCCAAATTGAATTACAAATTCAAAATCACTCCATCTTTAAGTTCATCCACTCATCTTGGTGGATTAAAGCACTAAACATATCATTAACTTAAAGCACCTAAAATGAATTGAACAATTCACTTTAAAGATAGATTTGAATTAGTGAATGTTTATCCAACTTCATCTAAACCCTAAGTCCAATGAATTTAAAGAGGAATATGACCTTTAAAAGTGTAATCCAAAGCAAAAATCAAAAGGAAATGGAAAAAGAAGAGAAAGGAACCAAAACAGTCCCAAAAACAAATAAATATCACATTCTGGACACTGGGTAATCGGTTACCCTAATGCTGGTAATCCATTACCACTCTTAAAAAGGCAGATCCAGGCGTAGAAACAGGGTGTTAATCGATTACCACCCGGAAGGTAATCGATTACACCTGCTAAAACAACAACAAATCAATTTGAAAAATGCAAAATCCTTGATCAATCATTTCTTCAAACACCTCATGATCAAGGATGCAATTGTGCACGAAAATTCAAGTAAAACAACAGCAAATAACACCAATGGAACACAATTTTCAAGATCCAAAGATCAAGCAACAAGAATCAACAATAGATCACATTGTGAAGGATGTATCAAGAGAAACAATGGTGGATCAAGAGTTTACCACTTCAAATCTGAAAAATCTTCAAATTAACAACAAAAACCACACTCCAAAGCCTTGATCTACAGAAATTGATGATGAAAAAAGTGAATGGATGAAGGTTTAGCTCAAATATTAGTAAATTTTAATGATGAACTTACTAACTTTCAATGGAAGACAGAGCTTTGGTGAATTTGGTAGTTGGAGAAAATTGAGAGAGTCAAGAAGAAATTTGACAAGGTGAATTTGGCTATCAAAGGCTTGAAGAATGAATGAAATGAGACCTTTATTTATAGGATTTAGGCTTGGAAAATTTGGTGGGTTGGAGTTTGGTTTGGAACCAAAATTAGGCTTGGAATTTGAATTTTGAGGCAAAATCAAAATCAAGTGGTGGTTAATGAGGGTGTATGGTGAGAATTAATTATGATGAGGTAGGAAAATTATAATGAGGTGATCTAGAATATTCTCATGATGCAATATTTGAATTTGGTGCCAAAATGCTGCAGAATTTGAATTTGGCACATTTTCATAAAAAACGTACTGGTTAATCGATTACCCTAATGCTGGTAATCGATTAACAAAGTGAAAATTTGTGAAAATTTCCCTTTTGATGTGTTGTTATGGCTCTGGCTCAATTCTTTTGACTTGTCAAAGAAGGCATGGAAATAAACACATAAACCTTGGAGTCTCTTGAATAATTATCAATTAAATCTTGGAAACTCTTGATCAAATGATTTTTGAATTATTTGCAGATCAACTTTGACTTTGTTCATATGAAATTCATTTGAGCTGAGGGACTGGTATTTGATATTCTTGATCCCAATCTCTTCTTGAAAAAGTTATTAAAGAAAAAAACATTTTTTTTTAATTTTAATTAGGAGGTAGTAAACATAAACAAATACAAACATCAAACAAACAAGAGAATATGGGTGCTTGGTGATCTCGCTCAAGAACAAACCTACAGAGGATGACAAGAGAACCAAAGCTTGTGATCTTGTTTGTGGTATGAGATACAAATGATATGTGGGATCTTAGGGGTAAAAATTAGGGTATTACAGTTGCCCCTATTTATGTTTCTTCGAATACAAGGCTGCTTGAACTTCTTCAAAGGTCAAGGACTCTCTTCCATACAAGAGGGTTTCTTTGAAGTGAGCATGAGACTTAGGTAAAGAATACAACAATAACAACACTTGATCTTCATCATTGATGGTAACATCAATATATTCAAGATCAAGAATCAGCTTGCTAAACACATCCAGCTGCTCTGTCAACGTTTTATCTTCATTCATCTTGAATGAATACAAAGCTCGCTTCAAGTACAAACGAAAACGATTCACCAAGGATTTTGTCATATACAATCCTTCGAGTTTCAGCCAAACATCAGTTGTCGACGTCTCCTTCGAAACCTGCTTGAGAACCTTATCACCAAAACTCAAAGCAATTGTACTGTGGGCTTTCTCTATCATCGTTGTCTTTTCCTTTTCTGCCAATGCAGCATCCATGGCATCTTCTCCCTTTAATGCTTCTAGCAAATCCTGTTGAACAAGAAGGACTCGCATCTTCAAACGCCATAAACCGAAATCATTAACTCCGGTGAATTTCTCAATTTCAAACTTTATTGACGACATCTTCTTCGTGCTCACCGCACCAGTTTGCTGTGATCACAAACGATAGCTTTCAACAAATAAAGATTAAGAAATGAAGTTCTTGGGTGAACAATGAAAACGGTTAGAACAAAGAGAGAAAGAAGAAAGGATAAAGAAGAAAGAAGAAGAAGGGTTGGGGCAAATTATTTACTATTCACTTTCTTATAAGGGTTTACAAATGAATATCATAATTGACCTCACTCAACAACCTGAGTGATCTAGCCTATTTATATGGTAACTAGCTAGCTTACATTACAAGTTAACTAAACTGTTAGATCCTGAGCACAAGGCCTAATTTGACATAATAAGTCAACAATATATATTTCGACATTACATACTATAACTAGCTTCGACTACAGTATGTAACCCTTCGACATTAGCATGTGACCCAACTTCGACTTCATGCTTGTCTCTTGTCGAAACCCATGAAAGCTATTCAGCGACAGAGCTAGAGTTCGACCCAAAATCTCACAGTCTCCATACGTGAAGTATTTATATATTAATAAGAATGTTTGGGAGGATTTAATAAAGTCTTGCACCACTCCTGAATTCTTGGATAAAAGCCAAAAAGAAAAGGAGAGTCGAGCTAGAAATATTTATCCACACAGATTGTGTCGTGGAGGATATGATAAACTTAAATAGAAAATGTTTAATGAAAAAAGAAAACAAAGGGAACTAGAGTTGAGAGATTCTTCTTGAAGCCTTAATCACAACTCATCTCCACCATCACGCTGCACTACAAGAATAAAGTTGTTTTACGACACAAAAGTTGTGGCAGTTGTATTAAAACCACCCTTACTCATGTATTATGACGGTTTGCACGACTGTCTTGTCCAACCACCTCTAGATTTAAAAAAAAAAATAAAGATAATATGTGACAGTTTGCTCATTAATTGCCTTAAAAACATGTCTGCGACGGTTTTAAAACCACCATTATACATTAAATTTGGGGAGCGACAGTTTTAAACCACAATTATACTCTAAATAATGCACACTATTACATATTTTGGGTTGCGACGGTTGTAAAACCGCCATAATTAAATATATTATAAACGCTTTGAATCAAACCTAGTATCTTATAATGGTGCAGCGGTAATCTAAAAAGACTTTTGAGCTCAACACGCAGGTTCGAATCTAAGTTTTTGCAGTTTTGTGAATTAAAACAATAAAATTTCAATTTGTAATTTGTGAAGACCTACCAATTTCGAACTTGGGACCTTCACGTTTCAAAAAATCTTATTCGACACTGCTGGACTAAAAGAAAATTTTGAGACACAGGCACTCCGTTTTTTTAATATGCACACGCGACAAAACAGACTAATAAAAATGTAAAAGTATCATTTTTACCTGGAAGATGAATTACTAACAGTATTAATTGATGACGATGAATGATATCTCTTCTCATTTTCTTATTAACAGTAATAATTGATGATGATGAATGATATCTCTTCTCATTTTCTAATATATATATATATATATATATATATATATATATATATATATATCCATCCATAATGGTGTTCTCTATCCCTCTCAAATTTCTCTTACAAGCTCTACTCTGACACTTTGAAAGATTGATGAAGTAAATGTGAGTGTTTTAATTTTAGAGAGAGAAATTTATTCTAAATTTGACACTTTAAAAGGTTGATGAAGTGGATGTGAATGTTTTAATTTTCTAAGGTCTATTTTGACACTTTAAAAGGTTGATGAAGTGGATGTGAATGTTTTAATTTTAGAAAAGATTACCGGTATTGCTAAATAATTTCAAACAATTAATCTATTACAACAAAAAACATGATCATAAGAGAAAAATAAAAAAGTTTAATGGTGATATACTGATAGTGTAAATTTTTTTTATATAATTAGTTTAAATTTTCAATCTGATTTAGCGGAAAGTATGATCGCTCATTGATTGACAGCGCAAAAGAAATTTACATTGTCAACGCATCAACCCTTTTTTCAAAATAAAATAGAAGAAAAAACACATATTCTAAAAGAAAGTGCAAATAAAAAGGATTGATTTCAATTCCTTCGTAAACATATCAAAACAAACCACTTCAAAAAAATCACCCTTTTTAGCTAAAGCAAATGGCTCATGAGTAATAATAACACAATTGATTCTCCTACCATAAGATACCAGGAATATGGAAAATTGCAAATTCAAATGAAGAAATATAAAAAAAAAAAAAAATATTAGATGAAATTTTGAATTAAAACTTACATGATTTATATGAGATAAAAATAAAAAATCTCAATTAATAAAACAAAGAAATCATCTACGTTATAAGAAAAAAATAAATATATTAACTTGAAAAGAAAAAATAACTATTATCATACAATAATTTTACAGATAAAATATATGATGATGATTTGCATCAAAAAATTTTAAAACTGTGTTAGCCATTATTGCATTTCATCTATTTCAAGCTAATCTCTCTCGTTGATTAGTTTCTTCATTCTATATTATAGGTTTGTAGTGTGTTTGAAATGTATATTTTTTAAATTTTAAATTTGAACGACTGCTCTGTTTTTTATTTAATCTGTTGTTTTCACTCTAATATAGAATTATGGAGTAGTTATTGCATCATCAATCGTATCAATTCTATTTACATATATTTGTAACTTTTCAATATGTGACTTATTGGTAATTATAAAAGTTATTAAAGGGTGATTTTGGTAAAAAATATGTCAGCTCAAAACTCTCTATCCCTTTTATATATAATAATAGATTAAAAATCTTACATTTAACCATCTCTTAATTATGTATTTCAAACAACTTTTAATTGTTTTTCGCGTCGTAATGCAATACTTATCGCAATAACCACAATCACAACATCATCAGCAATCACAACCATAATATAAAACTATTATATGGGCAAACTAATATACATTAGTTTAGTAAAAAAATACATAAGATAAAGCCTCTTGAATATACATAAGAAGAAGCCTATTTTTAATTCAGTTCTAATTAAATGACCAATTAGAAGCACTTTTTCCACAAGTGCTATCGTATTCAACTCAATTACCTCCAAAAGGTGCTGCAAGAAGCAGCCAAGTTAGTTGGGCCTACAATAGAAATAGGCATATAAATAACTGCTTACTACTCTTCTTCAACATATACCAATTCATTAGAAGCACCATCTTGAATATTACAATCAAACTACAAAGAATGCCCAAAATTTACCCTAATCAAGAATCCACAACATCATCTCAGTCTCATGATGATCAGTGTGTCAGTAATAAAAGAGAGAGATATACAGTATGGATGAAATCACTTGTTCTTAATTCTAATGGTTGCACTGTTTATGATTCAAATGGTGACATAGTTTATAGAGTTGATAACTATGACACAAAGGGTGGAAGAAAAGTTAATCTCATGAATCTAAAAGGAAATGTTGTCTGCATCATCAAGAAGAGATTACTAGCTTTTGGATGTTGGGAAGGCTACAAATATCACAGCAGCAATTCCGATTCTAGAAGTCATGAGGAGCAACCATGGTTTCAAGTTAAAAGATGTCTCACTGGGAAAGTAGATTGTCAGATAAAAGTGGGATCTCAAAATTTGTGCATAGAAAGAATGAGTATTGGAAAATCATTTGGTTTTCGGATAGTAAACAAAGACGGAGAAATCATAGCAGAGGCAAAGCAAAAACAGTCGTCTTCAGGAATTGTTCTGAGTAATGATGTTCTAACTTTGGATTTGGAAGCTGGCACAGATCATTCTCTTATCATGGCTTTGATTACAGTATACGGATTGATATGCGGAAAAATGTAGATATCAATTTCATACATGACAGATCTTATACACAAATCAATTCATAGGTAAAACATGATTCGGCAAACTTTTCCCTTTCTACACGGTTCCGTTGTTTACTGTTTTGTAGATAATCTAAATATATTTTTTTTATAATTTTTAATTTGGGTATATTTTCTAAAGTTTTGTAATTAGTGTTTGGCTCAGTTTGAATAAAAAAAATCATGAGCATCATTCAGATTTTTTTTCTAAAGCTTAATCATCAGGATCTTCAATTATATGTATGACATCATGTGCTATATCTTTTATTATTATTGATTTTACATGTGAATTATGAATATAGTCACCTTCAATGTTCGAGGATGCAACAGCTTGCTAAAACGGAAGCGAATTAATTCTATTATGTCGAAGGGTCAAGTTGATATTTGTTTGATACAAGAAACTAAAATCAAGAGAATGGGGAATTCAGAGGTTTATAGTATGTGGCGTGATGGGGAGATAGGTTGGTCGGCATCTGACTCTGAAGGCAACTCGGGAGGTCTGATAACCCTTTGGAAGAAGAGTTGTTTTTCGGCTTTATTTTGTTTCAAGGGAAGAGGCTATCTAGGTATGAATTTTATGTGGAAAGGAATTAATATTTATATAGTTAACGTTTATTCTCCGTGTGGGATTGTGGAAAAGATGAGATTGTGGAGAGTTATTTTGAATCTTAAAGGTAGATTGCCTTTGGGAAAATGGATAATCGGAGGAGATTTCAACGCAGTTAAAGATGTAGAGGAAAGGGAGGGTAGAGGTTCTTATAATCAATCTGAAATAGCTGATTTCAATTTCTTCATTGATAATCTTAAGCTTATTGATTTACCTATGGCTGGGGGAAGATTCACGTGGTTTAAGCCTAACGGGAAATGTAGAAGTAGAATTGATAGAATTCTGGTTGACGAATTTATGATTGATAGGTGGAATTTTAAGAACCAGGAGGTGGGTAATCGTGACATTTCGGATCATCGTCCTCTATGGATTAAGTCCAATGTCCAGAATTGGGGGCCTAAACCGTTTTGGTTCTTAAATTGCTGGCTTGATCATAAGGAATTTCATAGTTTCGTCAGACAGTGTTGGTCTTCTTTTGAGTTCGAAGGATCTTATGGTATTATTCTTGTGAAGAAGTTTAAGGCGTTGAAGGAAAGACTCCGGTGGTGGAATTACAACATTTTCGGTTGGATTGACATGAACATTGAGAAAGCGGTGGAATCTCTTAATATCTTAGACTCTGAGATTGATGAGATTGGTAGTCTTGAGCAGTCCGATTTTTTGGAAAGGAGATGTCAGATCCAACAAGAAGTGTGGAAAAATCTTCGAATTAAGGAAAATATTCTGCACCAAAAGTCTAGGTCGAATTGGGTGCTTGATGGAGATCTAAATACTAAATTCTTCCACGATTCTATGAAGATTAGACACAGAAGGAACCACATGGCAGGCCTTTTGGTGGATAATATGTGGTTGGAGGAACCTGGTGATGTTAAACAGGCGGCCAAGAATTATTTTCTGAAGAAGCTTACTAGTTCACATATCAGCAGGCTAAGTTGCGATTGGGGAGATACTGCGAGGTTAACGCCAGAGGAAACATTGGATTTAGAGGATGACTTTAATGAGGAAGATATGCATGAAGCGGTTCTTTTATGCGATGGTAATAAATGTCCGGGAGTAGACGGATTCAATTTCAACTTCATCAAGGATTATTGGGATATCATTGGTTCTGATATAACCAACTGTATACTGGAATTCTTTAGTTTAGGTTCTTTGCCCAAGGTTTTCGTATCTTCTTTCGTTTCTCTTATTCCTAAGATTGTGAACCCATCCTCTTTAGAAGAATATAGACCCATTAGTCTGGTTAGCTGCATTATCAATATTATATCTAAGATGCTTGCGAGTAGGATGAGTAGAGTTATTGGAAATCTGATTTCTCCCTCCCAAACGGCTTTCATACCGGGTAGGCAGCTGTTAGATGGGATTCTCGTTGCTAACGAAACGATTGATTGGGCTCGTAGGAAGAAAAGAAAGTGTTTGATGTTTAAAGTTGATTTCGCGCAGGCTTACGACTGCGTCGAATGGGAATTCCTAGAAGAAATGCTGCAGATGATGGGATTTGGCGAAAACTGGATTAAGTGGATTAAAGGCACGGTTTTTTACAGTTATTTTTCGATCCTCATTAACGGTAGCCCGTCTGGGGACTTCAAAGCGTCGAGAGGGTTAAAACAGGGGAATCCCTTATCCCCGTTCTTGTTTTCGATCTTTGTTAAAGGTCTCGCGGTCTTAGTTCGTAGGCCATCATCTGCTAATCTGCTTTCTGCGTTCAGGATTCGTGATGAGGCATCTGTGAGTCTTTTGCAGTTCGCGGATGACACGCTTATTGTTACTGATGGCGATTGCAAAAACTTATGGGCGATGAAAGCTATTCTCAAGGCCTTTCATCATTTGTCTGGGCTGAAAATTCACTTTGCTAAAAGCAGTTTGTATGGAGTTAGTTTGGATGATTCTTTCATGGCTGCTGCAGAAGAATTTCTTCATTGTCATACCAGTAGAATACCATTCAAGTTCTTAGGAATTGTGATTGGTGGTAATCAGAGAAAAGTGGCGTTTTGGAATCCGGTTTTAAGAAGTTTCAAAGATCGTCTTTCTTGTTGGATTGGGAGAACTCTTTCCATAGGTGGGAGAGTTACGTTAATTAATTATGTCCTGTCTAATTTACCCATTCATTATATTTCGTTCTACAAGGCACCGGTTGAGATTGTCAAGAAGGTTATTGAGATACAACGCATATTTCTTTGGGCTGGTTTTTCGGGTAACAAAGTTATTCCTTGGGTCAGTTGGGAAATGATATGTAGACCTAAGGAAAAGGGTGGACTTGGAGTTAAACATATAGGCAGGCTTAATAAGGCCCTCATTGGCAAATGGGTGTGGAAATTTTGTCAAGAGGGAGACGAATTTTGGATGCCAATCCTTCGTGATAGGTATGGTGACCTGCGTCGTAAAGCTCTTGGAGGAATTCACGACGACACTGCAGGGTATAACATGAGAATGGAATCAATATGGATGCGTGATGTGATTGAATCAGGGAACTTAGCTGGGGCGAATATATTTGCTGATAATGTGGTCTGTAGAGTTAGAAATGCTAACGCAGTGTTTTTCTGGACGATTCACTGGTGCGGAAATGCTAAGTTATGTTTTCTATTCCCTCATCTTTACCAAGCTGCTGTCAATAAATGGAGCCTTGTCACTGAGTTTGGTTCTTGGGTAGAAGGAAAGTGGATTTGGAACATTCCAAGACATGCTTTTGATTCATACACTGATTTTGAAATTGATATAGCAGAATTGAATCAAATGCTGCTGCAGGTTTCTTTTGTTAATGATGGAGTTGATAGATGGATTTGGAAACCGGATATCACGCAAGGTTTTTCGGTTAGATCTTTGTACGAAATTACGACGAATATTGGAGTTACTGTAAGTGATTCAGTAGCGGGAGTTTTGGGACTGGTGTGGAAGTCTTCTGCTCCTTTAAAGGTTAAGATATTTGCTTGGCGGCTTATCATTAATCGGTTGCCTACGCGGGATAACCTTGAAAAAAGGGGGATCATTACCAATACGCATGAGAAGGTCTGTGTTTTCTGTTTTGATCATAACGAGGAAAGTGCTCATTTATTTTGTTCGTGTATCAAGGCGTGTCTCATTTGGAAAAAGGTTTTTGACTGGTTGAATATTGAGTCGATTCATGAACCGGACTGTTGTCGCTTCTTTCTATCTTGGATGACGAAAATCAAGAGATTGACCTCCGTAGATGCAGGAGCTGCTATCTGGATTATAACTTGCTGGAATATTTGGAAGACGCGCAATAATATTGTTTTTAATGATGAGATTTGTAATGTTGAAAACATTTTCCATAGTATTATGGCGTCTTCTTGGACGTGGTTAGCTACTCGTAGAAATGGGCCGTCTGTGTGTAATTTGTACGAGTGGACGAAATTCCCGTTAGATTTCGTCTGAGGTTGTGACTGGGGGCTGTTTTCTTGTTTTCGTGTTGTCTTCATTTCAGTTTTCTGCTTTGGATTTAGATCCAGTTGATTTGTACTGTAGGTTGAGAGATCCCCTTAATCTCTCATTATGAAGGTGTTTGCTTATAAAAAAAAATGTCATTTAAGAACAAAAAGGGGACAATAGTATAGATATGGTACCAAACACCAATAAAAACACAGACTACCAATTTTTAACACCAGAAAGCCAGCAACATATATACATAGATGTCTTATTGTGTATACATACCACGAGAATTAAATTATCAAAATTATGTGTATTTTTTTTTCCATTTTTTTATTTGTTATTTATTTTTTGCTAGAACCCAACAACATTGACATGTGAACACGATAATTTAAACATATCACCTTGCAATAATGTGACATTCCTAATGCCAACAATACAATCAATATTGCATACATAAAACATAAATATGTGTTTGTCCATATAACGTTTCTTCCATTTTCGGTGGAGAGCTTATAAGTGATCATTAGCATAGATTTAATTTAATTTTTGACAAAATATTAGAATTAAATTTTGTTAGTTAGTTGTAGCTCCTTAATAGACAATTTTTTAACACACCACCCATGGTTTTTATACACCACGTGAAATTTCGTTTTTACCCACAGTTCCGGATGTGCACATCCGAACGTACCGTTTTTTTTAAAAACGTTGCCTTGTTCCGGATGTGCAAATTCGAAATGACAAGTTACGCGTATTCCGGATGTGCACATTTGTAAAAATGGCTGAAACTTAAAAGGTATATTAATTTTAAGAAATAATAATAATATGTATTTTAACAGAAGGTTAGAGGAACGAATATGTCAGACATCCTTTAATGATAACTTCAAAATATTTATCAAAACGCATGATGACCACTTGTTCTGTATCCAAAAGCTGTCTAGTAGTTCTAACTCATATTTAAACAAAATAACGGTCATCCACCTATGGTGGCAAACATGACCTCTGTAACCATAAGTTATATATCCTAAAACGACACTGTGAATATCTGAACTCCCAAATCTATCCAAGATAAATGGCAGCAGAGTCGACACAAAGTTGGTGGTACTCCTATTACCACTTGCAAAACCAGAATCAGAATTTTCGACTTCACTTATGTAGTATCGAAGGTGGTGCCTAATTGATACATGTTGATGTATATTTATGTATATGTATATATTATAACTTGTTTTAATTTTATAGTTGATTTATTTTGCATTGTTAATTTCTGCTTATCAGAGATGGAGTAAGTGAGGGTCAATTCAGTCAGGTTTTGCTTTATGAGATGGATGCAATTCGAAAGGTATGACATAGCAAACTTTAACTTTTTAGTTGTTATCATAGTGGCTAAAACCGAGGAACACTTGCTAGCTTTCTGCGCTCGATACTACATAAGTGAAGTCGAAAATTCTGATTCTGGTTCTGCAAGTGGTAATAGGAGTACCACCAACTTTGTGTCGACTCTGCTGCCATTTATCTTGGATAACGTCAATGAAGTAATGTTTTACTGTTGATCTTCATTTGTCCTACAATCTTCGAACCTAGAAAATATAATCCTTTTAGGCTTAAACCCAGTTGATTTATAGAAAGTCACACGCCACTCCCTGAAAATCAAAATGGTAAATAATAATGAATTATTTATGCATTCAAACACGTTTCTTGTATCGTGTAAGTTAGTAACTACTCTCATTCTTAACCTTTCTTCTCCACAAAGCTCAGTCTTTTCGGTGCTCTGTGCCCTTACAGGTAAATAATAATGCATTTTTTTATGCATACAAACTTGTTTTTTATTCATCAACGTTTCACTCTGTAATGCATGTTTACTCATTGACAATGACTGAAGATTAATGGCTACACTGAAACAACACATTGAAGAGATACGAAGAACAAAGTTTTCTATTAGAGAGATACGAAGAACAAAGTTTTCTATTGGAGAGATACGAAGAACAAAGTTTTCTATTGGAGAGATACGAAGAACAAAGTTTTCTATTGGAGAGATACGAAGAACAAAGTTTTCCATGGGCGGGAAACCTAATCCCTTGACTCAAGATCTTCATCATGCTGTCAAGACCTCCTCCCTCCCCTCATTCGAATGTATATTAACTTGCGATGATATATTAACGTAGGCGACCAACCGACAAAACCGATTTAAAAAAAAAATTATGCTATTTTTAGGATCTGCAGATCAGGAATTTTAAAAAATAAGGTTAAACTATGTTTCTGGATGTGCACATCCGGAACACATCAACATTTTTTTAAAAAATGGTGCGTCCGAATGTGCACATCCGGAATCGGGGGGCAAAAACGAAATTTCACGTGGTGTATAAGAAACTTGGGTGGTGTATTAAGAAATGGTCCCTTAATATAGAATTCTACTTGAAACTATGAATAGAAAATCTATCTTAACTGCACACAATTTTAACCCTCAAATCCTCCACTACTATTCGTCACTCATTCGGACATCGAAATATTTGCAGATACCTCTTTGTGTGAACTAGAAAGATTTTTACTCAATCATTCTATGGAAAGTGATTATAATGTTTTCACTACCACACTTCATATCTAACCGTGAATAAAGGAAGAAAGACAATGACAATACACTATTACAAATAATATATTTTATGATAACGATTTTATTTTACCTAACAAAAAACTGAGGTATAAATCCTGAAATGCTATACTTTTTTATTTTCTAAAAAGTAGAATCTATTTTGTCAGTTTATAAATATAACCGAGTAAAATAATTTAGACTACATGTTTTGAATCCCGACATCTGTAAATATATTTTTATTTCATTAAAAGTGGCGGCTTCTATCATATTTTATTTTTATTCCAAAAATAACCTATATTGCACCTCGGTTTTGTCTCCTAACCGATGGGAAATAATTTACTTTTAAATATATTACTTAGCTTGTAGCTTTCAATTTCAGTTTCCAAAAACAACACGTACACAACACACACAGAACCTTATCGAAAAGTTCTAAAGAACGAGAGACCTAAATATATATCATCCTCCAGAATGGTGATATGTGTTTTGAGCTCTCGTTCGATACTTGCTAGAATGAACGACGAAGTCATTTCTTTCACTTCTTCTTCACATATATGGTACGTCAAACATCACTACTCATGTTACACTGTTGTTGTTGTTGTTGTTGTTGTCAATGTCGTTGTTGTTGTTGTTGTTGTTGTTGTCGTTGTTGTAGTTGTTATTGTTTTTGTTGAGACCCTAAACCCTAAAGATTCAATATTTTTGTTGTTTAAATTGAGATTGAATGTTATACATTGTTGTTTTTGTTGAAATAGCACTGCTACAAATAACAATTTTTATGACAAAGCTTACACATCAAATAGTAAAAAACCGAGGGTATAGGTCATGGGAGCGCCATGTTTTATTTAAAAATAAAAAACAAACAACATGTTCCCTCGGTTTTCTTAAAAATCGAGGGAATATAGCTATAAGGTAGCTCGCTTCAAATCCCAGTTACTGCATTTTACGTTTTTTTTAGCGGTTTTATTAGCATTTATCACTTGGAACCTTTATAGCTTTACTTTTTTTTTCTTTGTTAATTTTTTTTTCATTTTTTATTTGTATTTACCTCAATTACATGTTGCAATTGAGAGCTAACATATTTTACATCAACAATTTCAAATTACTATTTTCAAAAGCCCATTTTAATTTTTTATTTTATATATTCAAATCCCTCGGTTTTCATAAAAAAAACGACATGATATATATTTTAAGTGAGTTCCCAGAATATGGCGCTATTGTATTTTTTTATATTTTCTACTTGGCTTAAATGCACTTTTGGCCCCCCTAGTTTGGGGTTTTTACACTTTTGATCCCCATATTACAAAACCTGTGTTTTTGGTCCCTTTAGTTTGGTGCGCTTTTTATTTTGTTGGTCCCCCTCCATTTGTGCATAGGTGGCAGTGATGATTAAGATTAAAAATTTACTTTTAATGACATGGCATTGATGACTAGATTATTTATTTATTAATACTTTTTTTACATAATTAATAAGTTAATAAATTTTTATTTAATAAATTTATTAATCAAAATTTTGAAAATCATGGCTTAAAGCCCATTTCTTCATTGCAGCACATGGTCCCTTCTAAAAGGCCCACTATCATCACAAACACTTATGCAATGTATTCCACATGTTCAAGCTTTATAAACCTTGATATTATAACATGAATAAACAATGTGGGACTATACTACCAACACCACCAGAACCCACGTTTCAACTTCAACTTCAACTTCAATAGACAACATTAACACCATATCATGAGAAATTTTATGACCAGTTTATGCATAATTACACTATCATTACTTGGTCTTTGTTCTTTGTTCTTTCTGTCAAATCATCACTTGGTCTTATTGCAACCGGTGTTATCAACAGAGCCAAAGAGCTTGTCCATTTTTGTTCATAGCTAACATTAAAACCAATTTTTTTCCCATGGCTAATTACTTAACACAACAATCATCCCTGGCCGTCATTCTTATCAAAAAAGAACTCTTAGATTGCCATTTTAGTCTTATTGAATTAACAAATATATTCTCTAGCGTTAGGAATGTCTTTTACATGTCCATATTGATTCAATTGTTATACTTTTTATGAAATGATAATGTTTTTCGTTAGATATTTTATAAATCCATTCATGAACTTCCACCTAAATAACAAGATTTTAGGAGAGTTGGTCTTAGCATGGTATTAAAGCCTTAATGATCAAGTATTTAGGAGCTTCAATCCTTGTTGCCCTGTTATTTTAAATAAGTTAAGTTGCAGCTCATTGTTAAAATGAGTCTTATCAATTAAGGACTTTTGTGTTGTGGTCGGTGTGGAAGATGTAGTAAACTGCTCTTGAGGACTGCTCTTGATCAAATATTAAGGACTTTTACGCAACAAATCCCCCATGAGGTTTTGTATGGAACTGCTCTTGGTCTTTAGCATCAAATTTAAATGGAAAATAATTAGTTGAACCACCACTTTCATATGAAACTTGAGAGAGTGAAAATGTCAGTGACGTAGTATTTCAAAGTTCATTGTTTGCTCAAAATTCAGCATGTCCACTAACAAATACCACTAGTGATCAGTTTGAAACAACCAAACCCAAATGCAAATGGGTTCTTTGATACAATGAATGGTTAACATAATTTTTAAAATGCAAATGGGTTCTTTGATCAATTTGAAACAACCAAACCCAAATGCAAATGGGTTCTATTACAGTTTGAAAATATCAGATTATTTATTTATAGAGGTGCAGGATGTAAACCACATAATTTTGTTTTTGGAAAACATAACATTTAATTTCATTTTTGAGTTGTTGTTCCATCTCTCATGGAAATGGGTTATTTGATACAATGAATGGTTAACAAGAAAATGATTTGAAAAGAGATGGGTTATTTTTTCATAGAAAGCAAGTCCCACATTGTTTTGCCTTGAAATAATATTGGTGTTTATATAACTCACACATGTAGTGAAACAATAACTTGTTCTATACTGCAATTGGACTAAACTATATGGGCGTATGGCCCAACATATTGCTTTTAAACTTTGTATTATTTAATTTCTTAATAATTTGCTAAAAAAAACCTTAATTAATAAATGTCTATTTAGTTTAAAATATTTTAATTAATAAAATATCCTAGTCATCAATAACAATTCATTAAAAATAATTTTTTAATCCTAACCATCAATGCCACGTATGCAAAAGTGGAGGGGGACCAACAAAATGCAAAGCGCACCAAACTAAAGGGGGCCAAAAACACAGATTTTGTAATAGAGGGATCAAAAGTGTAAAAACACCAAACTAGGGGGACCAAAAGTGCATTTAAGCCTTTCTATTTTTAATTAATACTTTCACGTCGGCTTTTATATAAAATCGACGTGTCACATATTTTGCATGAAATACTTAGACTGCTATCAAAGATCAAACATCATTTCATCCTTCTCATTTCGCAAAATAAACCCTAGGTGATTATCATCGTAACTTTCATCAAAACTCTTCCAACAAATATTCTTCAAAACACTATTTCAACCAAAACTCGTTTGAGGTACGTTTGTTCTTTTTTCCTACTAAAATGTTAATTAGAATATTCCTACGTGTTATTTGATTAAGTGAAATAGTTTCTCTTGATCATTATTTTACTTTTTCACTGAAACATTAGTTAGTATGTTTCTACGTGTTGTTTGATTCACTGAAATAGTTTCTCTTGATCAATATTTTTACTTTTTCATTGAAACGCTAGTTAGTATGTTTCTACGTGTTGTTTGATTCACTGAAATAGTTTCTCTTGATCATTTTGAGATTTATTTTGATAGTCATGGTCGATTCGACAAACACCTCTCATACAACATCTGCTGCAATCTCTTTTAATACAAAACTTAAAAGTAAAACTAGAGGTGCCACGATGTATACTAAGGTGAAAAAAGCCCACGAAAGTGGTGTTCGCTGCCCGGTTGTAGTTGATATAAGAACCGACCGGGGTTATCGTTAAAATGGTGAGGATCTTTTGGGTTACTTTGTGTTACAAGATACAAGTAAAGTGAGTATTTTGATAGATAGTTGGCATGAAGTTGACGAGGACTTGAAAGACGCTATATGAGATGATGTTACAATATTTTATGATTTGTTTACAAGTATATATGATCATTAATTTTTTTAATACTAATAGCAACTATATTTTGTAAACATAGTAGGTGTTTGGTGTTAGTCCAGATAATAGTATGGTGAAAACGAAATTGTTTACATATGCTGGTGAGCGTTGGAGGGGCTTTAAGACACAACTCACCCATAATTAAACTAAACATCCAAAGGCTGAATATGAATCTAAATATAATCCTTCATAGTTGATGTGTTCATTTATTGATCAGGATATTTAGGAGAAATTTGTAAAGTCTCGCACCACTCCTGAAATTTTCGCAAAGAGCCACAAAGGAAAGGAAAATCGAGCTAAAAATGTCCATCGACATAGATTGTCTCACAGAGGATATCAAAAACTTGAAAAGAAGATGATTGAAGAAAAAAGAAAACAAATGGAACTTGATATGGGAGATTCTATAAGCCTTGATACCATTCCATCTCCACCATTACGCCACGAAAAATGGAAGAGGGTGCGTCAAAGAAAAGACGGTGAGTTCGCATCAGATGCTACACGCGAAGTTGCTCAAAAGATTATAAGTAGATAATTTTTTCAACAATATTTATTTTTGTTAAATCAATTTGGTAAAGATGAAATTTCATATGTGTTGTAAGATGGTCGGGTCGAACAAATAAAAGTTATCCTCTTCGCTTCACAAGGTCGTCGTGACATATTGGTAGAAGCGATTAGAACTGAGGAGCATCATGGGCGTGTATGTGGTCTTGGAAGAGACATTGGCTTCAAGTTATTTTATGGACCATCTAAATCTTCTAGAGAAGAAAATCGTAGGAGAGAGATTGTTGATGTTAAGTTAAGGGGGGAAATAGAGAAGTTGGGGGAGGAAAGTGAGTAGTGGATGTAGGAGTAGATGATGTTGGAGGGGGAGAGGGACAGGAAGAGTGGGACAGGTGGATGGAGGACCGGGAGAGGATCTTGAAGGAGGAGAGGGAGATGTTGTTACAGAAGGTGCGGGGGAGTTTCCAGAAGGAGCAAAAGGAGCGAGACAGGAAGGCCGAGGAGGAGCGAAAAAGGATGTCCGAGGAGGATCTTAGGAAGATGAACGAGAAGTGTACCCGCGATGTGCTTGAGGTATAAGTTGTATATTATTGTTATTATTGTTTGCATATTTTAATTTTGTATAATACTTATGTTGTTTTTATGATGCAAAAATTGAATTTATTGGGTCTACTCAACCACACAAATTCAAATCAGTTGGAAATTCCAGAGAATGTAATTAAGAAAGTTACGGGTGATAAAAGCACAAAAAAAATTTATGCCAATCAGTATTGTATTGAAACCACACCACCAAAACTAGATAACATTAAGAGACTATCAATGATATTAGAAAGTATTTCAGACCCATGCATATGTATTACATTAAGTAATGATCCAAGTCAGTTATTCGTACTTTCTAAGGATTCTATTAATGAATTTTTGAAGGGAGATGAGTACCTAGACAGTTCTGTATTACAAATTTGTGCTCGTAAGTATAGTTTTTATGTTGATTTCTATTTATACTCATATGTTCTTGTACTTTAACATAAATATTTGATTATCAAAGGTTCATGCATGAGTTATGTGTTGAAAGGAATATAAAAAGTATAGTTTCTTAGATTCATCGCTGCTTGGTCTTACTCACGGTTCGACAGGTAAGAATATTTTTGTTTACATACAAGAAAAGTTGAAAGAGAACAAACAATGTTATTTGACCCCGTTTTACCACGAGTAAGTATATATTACTTTTTGGTTTCATTTAAAAATCAATTTTATACATATTATTCATTATTCTGAATAATTATGCAATGATCATTGACAAGTAATTGCTATATGTCCTAGGAAGAATGTTATAGTTGTGTTTTGCTCATTGCACTCTATGCTGCCTGGAGTTGTGGTTAAGGCTTTGAATGGATAAGTGGTATTATTCTAAATACTCATATTTTAACTTTATATTTGAATAGTTTTTATTCATGTTTAATTTTAACCGACAAGTGTAGAGTGATGGAGGAACATAATGCATTCAAACGAAACTTACTTGGTAAAATGCAAAACTTTTTATATGCTAAAGTAAGTATATTACTTGTGCTTTTTGACTTATATTATTTGTGTGTATTAGTGATATAAATATATGAAAATTATTTGTAGTGGCGAAAACAACCCAACAATTATTCTTGTGGATACTATGTTATGAGATATATGCTCCATATTGTCTCCGCATGCATTACAAATGGATGGATGAAGCATCGGGTAGACACATACGCGCATGCACACACACACACACACACAGATATTTATATTTCATAAGTTAATGTAATTGTTGTTAGCTTATCACAAGTTAAATTTTGGTCTAATTATACGAGTTTAACGACATAATACCATACTCAAAAGAAGATATAGAGGACATCTGATCACGTTGGGCCGATGCCTTTTTATCTTGTTTTGAATCTCGATAACAATAGTTTTCTTGGTAGTTATAATCTTAATTTGTATATGTACATATGTTTTGTCATTTTTATGTGCAAATATGTAAATGTGTGTATTTTGTCTTGATGAGAACAATGTAAATTTGTACATTTGATTTTGAAAACAATGATATTTTGTTATTCTGTGTTTACAAGATTTAAAATTATATGATATATTCCAATTTAGTCACATATTTTGTAGTTTCTGTGTAAAATATGATATAGGCCAGTGAAAATAAGATTTAAAACAATGTAAATTTGGTATTATGTGTTTATAAGATTTATAATGATATGATACAGGCCAGTGAAAATGAGATTTAAAACAAATTATATGTGGCAATAAATAAGATTTAACCCATAGCTTATTACTTAAAATTGAGGTAAAATATACCTTATTACCTAGGTTTTTTAAATAAAATCGAGAGGTATATGGCGCGCGTAACAAAATTTAAAATAAAATATGTTCACTACAAGAAAAAAGGAGATTTGCGACACATGAGTTGCGACAGTCCTCACAAAACTGCCCTTATTTCTAGATTGCGACAGTTGTCACGGCAGTTAGAGCCAACTGTCGCAGATTTTCTAGACATGTTAAATAACATAATTGCGACGGTTTTAAGGAACCGTCATCTTTACACACCCGCGACCGTTAGAGCAAGCTGTCGCGACTACTTTGACCAATCATAATTGCTACTTTTTTATTCCATTACTTTTTCACTTTTTTTCTTGCATTATTTTCCCGCGGTTTCAGAAGAGTAATATTGTTTTTTTGGATGCACGCTATTATTTTCAGAATACTACTGCATTAGAGCTTCATATAAAGTGTCATCATATTACAATTAAAATTAAATTGAAAATAAAGTAATTTTAATAATTGAGTTGAATCATTTTTTTGACAAAAATAAAAACTGAAACATTTTCTCTCTGTATCGTGAGTTGACCTAGTATCCTCCTTCTTCCCCAAAAACACACCCACTCAGAAAACCCTTCCCTTTTTCGTCCCTTATCGTTCACCATTCTTATTTCTCCTACTGAATCGTTCACATGTCTTCTTCTTTTTCCTTAACCATTATTCCATTTTTTAGTCACAAACACACCCTCCCCATCACTCACCATATGGGCGTGTTTTGAAAAACCCCCATGCGAAAAAAAAAGTTGCAAGACTGACCTTAACAAATTTTAAAAGTTTTGATTTAAACCTTTATCAGGCCACATCATCAAAAATGCTTATGTGGCAACCATTTTTTTAATTTTTAATTGGAACATATTGCCACATCAATTAATTAGGACATGCAATGACTCTTTTACCCTCATCACTTTTCTTAAAAAAATATCACACTTTCCCAAAGGCTTTCTCGTAATTCCCATGTCCCTTTATTCTCTGGGTTACTTTCATTTCAACCTTTCAAACTTTCCCAAATCTCACATAACCACAACACAAAGCCATTTTCTCTAAACCATGAAGAACACTTTCAAAGACACAGATCACAACAATCTTCACTCATCCATAACTTTCTCTAAGCTAATAACTTTCTTCTTCCTCTTAATCTCAATCTCATACCTTTTCTACTCCCTCATATTCGTTACGCATAGCTACGATTGTGGTAACAACCGAACTCTTCAAAATCCCGAAATAATACCCATTATTCATAACAGCCACACAAATTTCCAACCACAACCACAAAACCCATTTCAAGAACTAGAAACACCTACCAACATCTATCACATAGTGTTCGGAATAGGCGCATCAGCGAAGCTATGGAAAAAGCGAAAAGACTACATCAAGCTCTGGTACAAACCAAACCAAATGCGCGACATTGTTTGGCTAGAACAAAAAGTGAAACCAGATCCCAAAGAAAAAGACCTCTTACCGATCCTGAAGATCTCCGAAGACACAACAAGTTTCAAGTACAAAAACTCCAAGGGTTATAGGTCAGCTATAAGGATATCAAGGATTGTGTCGGAGACGGTGCGGGTCGGGATGAAGAATGTCCGGTGGTTTGTAATGGGAGACGATGATACGTTTTTTGTGGGGGAGAATTTGGTAAATGTGTTGAAGAAATATGATCATAATGGGTTTTATTATATTGGGAGTTCTTTGAAGAGTCATTTGCAGAATATTTATTTTTCTTATAATATGGCTTATGGTGGGGTATGAATATTTTGTTAAGAAAAGTGATTGAGGGTAAAAGAGTCATTGCATGTCCTAATTAATTGATGTGGTAATATATTTCAATTAAAAATTAAAAAAATGGTTGCCACATAAGCATTTTTGATGATGTGGCCTGATAAAGGTTTAAATCAAAACTTTTAAAATTTGTTAAGGTCAGTCTTGCAACTTTTTTTCGCAGAGAAATTTTTCAAAACACGCCCATATGACAGGGGGGAAAATAAGTATTAACCCTTATTTTCCCGTGGTTTCAGAAGAGTAATATTGTTTTTTTGGATGCACGCTATTATTTTCAGAATACTACTGCATTAGAGCTTCATATAAAGTGTCATCATATTACAATTAAAATTAAATTGAAAATAATGTAATTTTAATAATTGAGTTGAATCATTTTTTTGACAAAAAAAAAAGCTGAAACATTTTCTCTCTGTATCGTGAGTTGACCTAGTATCCTCCTTCTTCCCCAAAAACACACCCACTCAGAAAACCCTTCCCTTTTTCGTCCCTTATCGTTCACCATTCTTATTTCTCCTACTGAATCGTTCACATGTCTTCTTCTTTTTCCTTAACCATTATTCCATTTTTTAGTCACAAACACACCCTCCCCATCACTCACCATCATTATTTACATAAAATCTTCCTCCATAAATAGATTAAACTCTAAACATATTCTTCTCTCCATCATTCAATATCGTCTATCGCTCCCCAGAACTTGTTGAGTCGTAAAACAGGTATCTTTGGAAAGGAGAGCTTATGGGTATAATAATTTTATTTCCCCTTTTTAGATTTTTACTTATAAAAGGATAAATTCATTTTAGACGAACAAGGGTTTTGTATATCTGTATCAATCGGTTGGTATCTCTTATAATTTTACCAGGTCCTCGTTTATTTAAACTTTACTTTTATCAATTTCAATTATTTTATCATTTGTTGTATGTCACACTGTTGTAATCATTTCTTGAAATGGAGCTCATTTGAGCATAAAAGAAATTCTGTCAAATTGACTTTAATAATATAAAGTAAGTGATTTCCCCTTTCCAAGAATTTTCCTCTGTATAATATTGATTTCATTTCAAAGTTTCTGAAAGAGTATAAAGTGATCAAGTCCTATAATATTGACTTGTTTATGGTATTTGAAACAATCACTTGTTTCTCTCTCTTTTTACTGAATTTTTGTGTTCTTTAAGTTTTCCTTTAACAATGGGATGATGTGGAATATGTTGAATGTGAAGTTATTGTAAAGGACTTTCATCTGTTTCAAGAGGCAAAGAAGAACAAAAGGCTAATCAAGTTTTCCTTCTTCAAGTAAAATAAATGCATTATTGAAGGAGCTTGTGCATTTTTGCTATGTATTAATTATTGAACATAATAGTGAACCTTAGAAAGTAGCGCAGCGCTGAGAACTCGTTTTGTGAATCTTAGGTTGCGGGTTCGAGTATTCAACTCCAATTTTTCTTTTTTTATTGTTTTATTTCATTAAAAATACCAATTCAACTCCTAGATTTAACCTTATACACCACTATACTAACAGTTGGTTATGATATAAGATTTGGATGTATATGGTCTATCTAAATTTTTTATTACTTATACTACAGTGTACAGAAAACATCCAATTTTTTAAAGTGATAGCTAGACATGATTGATATATTAGGACAACTAGCAATGGAACTGAACCAATATGAACTAAAGTTCATTTGTGTTGTTCAATTCAAATTTATAATTTAATTTTGTTGTTATTTTGCATTTGCCAACTTGTGTTATTGGCAAAGAAACAAAAAGGGTCTTTTTTTAATTATACATCAGCATAACTTCTATGAATATACCTGGGAAAAATTAGTCAAAATGCAGTAGTATTAGGGAAAAACTAGTCAAAATATACCAAAGCATTGATAGCATGGTTTGATACCTAAATGTGTTGTCGTCATTGTAATAATCTATCAATTCGTTCTTTGCGAATCTCTGATTTTCTGAACTCATTTCTTTCTGTACAGTTTTGTTTCATGTATTTTGATCCATGGAAGCGTTGAATTAGTAAGGTTGTTGCCTTGTGACTTGGAGGTCAGGTTCAAATCTTGGAAAAATCTTCTGCTTATTGGCGGGAGATGGATACGACTGCGTAAATCTACCCTCCCCTGATCTCGCCTTGTACGAGGGTTGTGCACTGAGAGATAAGACGTGGACTTCATAAAATTGATAAATGATGTACATAGTTAGTAATTAGTTAATACTAGTAACATTAGATGCTCATTTTATCATTGTTCTGTAGTATTTACACTCTAAATTGTTCACTTTCTAGCAGTCTAGTAGATGTTCCACTGGTCAAGTATGGAACCTTTGTTGAGAAGGAAGTTGGTAATTATCAATGGAGTCGGTCAGATGTATCAAATCCCATAAGGTAATGTAAATAAACCTTGGCATTATTCGTATGGATTATTTTTGTAAATGAAAACAATGCTCTGTGTGTGATAAAAGTTCATTTAATTTTTTTTTTAATTTTAGAAATATATTAGCTGCGAAATTACCTGTGGATTTTACATTTCCTGCAGATTTACCTTTGGAAATACCTATGGTTTTTTATTTTTGGATAACAAAAACAATTATTTATGGCGGTTTTAACCGCCGCAATTTTCAATTTACGACAATTCCTTACTCGTCGCAACATAGAACGGCGGTTGGAGTGGCAGTTTTAGGAACCGTCGCGATATAACCTGGCGACACACGTTTTTGTGACAGAAGCAAAACCGCCGCAACTAGTAAATTATGGCGGTTCAAACCGCCGTAATCTGCCAATATTAACCGCCGCAACTTGCCAATTTTCTTGCAGTGGTTGTTGCTAAGGATCGAACCAATGACCATTTACTTTCTACCCTCGATTAAAACCGAGGTGAAAGTAGTCACTTTTCATGTCGTCCTTCATTACCTCGCCTGGATAATCGGGGTAAAATCCATTTCGCGACCGAGTTAAGATGTGTTATTTGTAGTAGTGTAAGTACATTGTAGGTTTATTTAGTTTTGTTGAGAGATTGCTTTTTTAATTTGATGTTTAGATCGAGATTGGATGTTAATGTTATTGTTGTTGTTATTTATTGTTGTCTTTGAGTTGTTGTTGATATCGTTGTAGTTGTTTAGTTTTTCTACTTCCTGGAAATATTTTGAAAGTTATAGGTTGTTGTTTAGTTGTTATTTAGGTTGATATTGAGGTTATGTTTTTGTGATCTTTGTGCACCTCTCATCTAGTTTCGGCGAACATGTTAATAGGACATTAGAGCGACAAAAGATATAATTCAATTTGATATATCTAATGTCAATTATTAGTTTCACTAACCCCTATTTCAACATATAAAATATTAATTTGATTTTGAAAATATAATGTGAAAAATTACATTGTATTTGAAAAATATCTTACACTAATTAATGTTTTTCGAGCATTTTGCAACTCATCATTCATCACACGATCTTTAATGGTTAAAATCTCTCTCAATGATTCTAGTTGTTCTTCAATGAAGAAATTGAAACATTGAACGAGATTTGAACCATTAAAGAATGAGTGATGAATGATGATTTACAAGATGCTTGAAAATCATTTACTAGTGTAAGTTGTTGTTCTTCAAATATAACATAATTGTTCATATAATTATTTCATAAACCAATATGAAAAGTTGTATGTTCATTTAGGGTGTAGTGAAATAAGTAATACACATTTGATATAATAAACTCAATTGTGTTTATCTCTCAGTTTAATGTCAAAACCAAGGGGGAATGTGTTTTCTCCATTTAATAATTCAAAAAAGATCATCATTGGGGATCGAACCCATGATCATTACACCTTTCCCGTCTATTTTATTAAAAACCAAGAGGTAATATGGCACACTTTTTAAGACACCTTTCATTACTTCTCTTACAAAGCTGCGATAACACCTCATTTCCATCCAAGGCTAAATGTATTATTTGTATTAGTGAGTCCTGCGATCGAGACACATTGACCTATCTCCTACTAGGGTGTTTAAATTAACTAGAATCCCTAAGACGGAAAAGAGGTATTATCATTGTTTTATAGAACATTAGTTATACAACCTCCACCACCGCTTCTTTCCCTAACACTCAAACATGCCTAACAACCACTTTCTGAAAAACAATTGAACAAAAAGACTCTACCATCATCAAATCCTTCAACTTCTGCCGCCAAAAAACGAATCTAACAACTTTATATGAAGATTATTATAAGTCGTTCAAAGAAAATCCATGATAATGGAATAATAAAGCAAGAGTCTGAGTGGATAAAACACATTTTCAATCCACAAATGCACCAGAGTTGGATTGAGACTTGTTCCAATCTCATGCTTCTGTTTCCTTCACAATGACATCTCCGTTGAATTCAACTTTGTTAGTGAAGTGACACGACAATAAAGCTTATAAGCACTTGTACTGTGGTACCCTATAAGCAACATGACTTTTCTTATGTCATCAAACTTCCTTCTTTTAGCATCTGGGACATGTTTATAACAAACATAACCAAACACCTTCAGATGGCTCACACTTTTCTTATCTCCACTTCACTTCTCAAATGGAACGATTTCTTCAAGCTTCCTAGTTGGACACCTGTTGAGACCATATGCTGAAGTGGCAATAGCTTCTCCTCACAAGGTGTGAGGGAGCTTCTTCTCCTTTAGCATGCTCTTTGTCATATCAAGCAAATTTTTGTTTTTTATTTCAGCAAGACCATTGTGTTGAGGAGTGTATGGAGCAGTAACCTCATGCTCAATTCCATTATCCTCACAGAACTTTCTGAACTCTATAGAGTTGTACTCACATCTAGCATCAATTCTAAGAATTTTCAGCTTTTGACCACTTTTTTTTTCAGCCTTCACCTTGAACTTCAGAAACTCGGTAAACACCTCATGCTTAAATTTAATGACTGTTACCCATGTCATCCTTGTGAACTCATCCACAAAAGATACAAAATATTTGTTTCCTTCAACTGAAGGTATTTCAAATGGTCCACATACATCAGAATGCACTACTCCCAAAGAATGTTTTGCTCTTGGAGCCACTTCTGATGTAAACGAAACTTTTGGTTGCTTGCCTCTCGTGCATATCTCACATGACTTCTCAAACTTCAGAATCTTTGGAAATCCATGTACCAGCTTCTTAGAACTCAGAGGTCATAAGCTTCTAAAGTTCAGATGCACCAATCTCTTGTGCCAGAGCACACTGTCACCTTCAGTACCTTCTACACTAAGGCATTTTGTGTCAACTGTTTCTACATTCACCTTGAATATTCTGTTGCTTCTCTGTCCAGACTGCATAATCAGCTTCTGATAAAAATCATACAACCTTAAGAGATTTTCCTTCATAGTAATTGGGAAACCTTTCTCAATTAGCTGACCTGTTAGACGAAGGCAATTAATCTAGAAGGGGGTGTAGAATATATCACTTCTTTTTAAATGCGAGTCGGTGCAATAATTTGTTTTTAAAAATATTTTACGGAAGCGGCCGAGGATAATTCGTCTACACGAACCAATTTACTGAGAGGATCGGATATACGTAAGCCAAATGGAACGAAAGGCTCGAAGAGAAAAATTAGAATTGCAACTTAACAATTAATCAATTTTCCAAAAGCACTTAATATGGTGCAATCTCCAATGAGCAGTCAAAAATTAAACCAAACTTGACAATATATCAAACACCTTGCAAGCGTTTAATCTATCGAGCACTTGGAGTGCATAAAACTCCAAGTTAAACCTTCTATAATAGTTGATGCAAAATTTTCACTAAGCACCATCCAAAATGATTGTGCCGAGATTTTCAAATTAATTTTCTGCACTAATCTATACCATAATTTTTTTTTCAATCGATTGAACAATCACAAGCGTAAACAGTTCGAAATATAAATAAGATAAGGAAAAGGAAACGACACCAGGTTTGTTTAGGCTGTTCCCCTTTCGTCCTCGCTTCGGGTACGTCTACCCCCAATTCTAAAAACTAGAAATGAGATATCTATAACTTGTTTGCAAATGTTTTTACAAGAGAAAACTTAGCTATCCCACACTCAAGAAACTTCGTTGATGCAGATACTTTGTATTATCTTCCCTTGATTCGAGTCGAATCAAGTGCTCGAACTTGTTGGAAGAACCTCCGTTTACCGTTACTAGATTGCAAGAACACACAGGTCTTCAATCACCTTCACTTGGCTGATTCTGATCCACGCACAGTTTGATCCTCAAACCTTATTGCACAATCCTCCGGTTAACGCTACTAGATCGATAAAACCCACCGTTCTTCGATCACCTTAGGTCGACTGAATACAATGCACACAAGATCTAATCCAAAAACCCCCAAATCCAATTGATCTTGGAGGACAAAACCCTAGAGGTTTTATTCAAGAACAAACACACTGAAACACTCACCCTAAACCAAGATACAACTCTATGTTTTGGACGTTATCACTTTATGATGCAGAAAATCAACAAAAATGATTATGTGTATTTATTGAGAAAGATGAAAGATGAAGTTGAAGGTGATGAGAGAAAAAGTTTCAATGTATTTCTTTCACTTGTTCTTGTTGTTCATGTAAAAATGAGGAACCATCTATTTATATGATGCAAGGACCAACATAAATAAATAACAACATTTTGAACAAAGAGAAAATCTGAAAAATTAGTTACTGATAGCGAGCGGTCGACCAAACACTTAATGAGGGTCAGCCTGCACTGACCCATGAGCAATCTGTGCATGTTGGAAGACCATGCGTCGACCGCTACAAGGGCCATGCGTCGACTTATAGCTGAGAAAAGTGCATAATCAGAAACGCCAGTAGCATGCGTCGACCGCAGGGTAGGCGTGCGCTTACCCGAGCGAAAGACACATAATGTCAACACTTCATGAGTTGACCGGACCTTAGCTTAGGTCGACTCAAGCTTCAAAAACACTCAAAAACTGATTTTTCGACACATTTTCATCTATATAGGCACAGTTTATGCATTCCTAATACCAATACCATGATCACACACATGTAAGGGATATGCAAGACTCCACCACATGTTTGAACTCATGATTATGCAATGCAAAATTTGAATGCCTACACTAATGAGATGATACCGTCCAAATTACAAACTATGAGCTAGTATACATTTTGACATCATTAAAATAAAGCCCAAACTGTGTGAAATCCTTGCCCTCACATACTCCCCCTTTTTTATGATGGAAAAATCTTCAGCTTGTTTTGTAATTTGAATCTCATCCACCCCCTAACTATGTGAAATCCTCTAAGATTCAATCTTTGTTGCTTGTAGATGTCCTTCTCCCCCTTTGACAACATCAAAAAGAGAAAAAAAACGATGGTCAAAGAAACATATCTTATACTTATGGATACACTCAACAACTTGCAAACAAGATACATCAACAAACATTCACATAGAATGATGATAATGCGAAAAATAGATGGATAAATAAGGCACAAGAAATGCATATATTATATATATATATATATATATATATATATATATATATATATATATATATATATATATATATACTCAAAATACATTCTATATTATATCAAATGTCAACATAATCCAAAAGCAAACGAAGTACATAATCAAAATGCAGCAAATAACAGTCATACAAGCAAAAACTAAACATAACATGCATTAAACTAGGATCCTAATTCTCATGGTCTCCTCCCCCTAAATTGATGAACTCGTCCTCTGAAATACTGGTCTTGAGGTGGAGGAAGAGGTTGTTCTTCCAACCGCTCATTCAATTCTAATACAACCCTGTTGAGTGTGTTGATACCATTCGTCACACAGCGTGTCTGACCTTCAGCAGCAATATCCAAATTGTCAAAACGAGTCATGACAGCAGTAGCAAACCTGTTGAAGGTTTGATTTTGTGCCTCTAGCTGGTTTGAGAGAGCCGTATACCTCTTCTTGTGTGGTCATGAAACTTTCTTGCTGAAGGTGCATTGATCGTAACATGTCGAGGATTTCCTCGTTGTTCTGTTGGGGTGGCTGTGTAGGTGTAGGAATAGAATATTCGGGCTGGTGCCATTCATATTCTTCATGTTGTTGCCAACCATGATTTGGAGGAACATAAGATGAACCAAGTGAGGTCCATCCGGTGCATTGCCATTCACCTCATCCATGATTTTCATATGGATCTTGAGGTGGAGAGTATCCCATCCATTCAACATTGTAATCTTCCACAGTATTCACCTTAGCTTGCATGTTGTTACCTATTTGTCCTGCTTGTGCATTCTCTTCTACATCCTCTTCTTCATCTGCAACATCATACAAAGTATCTTGATATGTTGTTTGGTGCCTAAGTTTGTATTCCTTGTCTTCAGCATCCCAAAAATAACCCATCATGGTAAGAGTCTTCTGAGTAAACTCTTGATCAGTAGTGAATATGACGTAAGGAATGCTCGTGACCTTTACCTCAGCCTTGTTCAAGAGGCACTGAATAAAAGAGATATAACATAAAGCCATACCTTTAGTAGAATCGCGGAGTGCAAACATCCGACTTGTGAAGTAACGCGGCCAGTTAATACGCTTTTTGTTTTTCAGCAGATAAATCAAATGAACTTCTGCTTGATCAACCCGGGAGTACCCTCATTTATTAGGTCGTAAGATGTGAGCAACAATCCATTGAAGAATTTTATCAACGGGTTTCAACAATCCTGTTGTGACTATCTTAGGAAATAGGTTGCTATTCACAATGCTCTCCGAGAAAGGGTCTCGTAACATTGAGTTCAAAGCAGCCTTAAACTCAAAATCGTCAACAAATACCGTGTCTGTGACCTTAGGAAGACCTGTTGAATCTAGTTTAACCAAATTGTTCCAAACAGATGCATTGACAGAGTACTTTTTACCACCAATCATGTATTGAAAATCAATACCTTCAAACTTGTCCAGAATCCCAATGTAAAACAACTTGACCAATTCTTCATTATACTTGGTATCACATTCCAGAAATTCATCAAACTTTTGAACATTTAGAATTTCAATAATTTCAGATAGATGATAATCTTCAGCCCTCAATGGATAGTACACAAATTGTTTAACCATAGAACGGTTTCGAAAATCTTTGTTGAATGTCTCAGTTAAATCATCAGACAGTAAGGAAAGAGCATTTATCGGCATTGTCGATGTACCTGCCCTTGAAGTTGATGCTCTGGAGGACCTTTTTCCGGTAATCCTTTGTGAAGCCATTGAAGAACACTCTTGTAAACTCGGATGAACAGTACCAACCTTGTAGATGATGATGAACAGTACTGAATCTTGATGATTTATATAAATAGACTGAAAAACCTTGGTTCTTATGTAGATAAAACCCTTTGAACACCTCTTTGATTGTGAAATTTGTTGGATTTGAAGAGAGTAGTGGCAATGGGTTTTTAGGGTTTGAGAGTTTTGAAGGAGAGGAGAGGAGAGAGATTAGGAGACAATAGAATCAATGTATTACGACATGCAATTGGAAAATGAAACAAAAAAAATTAATGTAGTCAGTTTTCTCAACAATGAAGCGACGTGTGTCTTCCCGAGGAAAAGAGAATCTGGGTTCGTCAGCGATGCGTCGACCTAAATAGGTCATGCGTCGGTGCACGCTGAATGAATTTAGACAATTTCAAAAGTTTCAAAACGATACGTTGACCATAGGTCGGTCTGTGCTGACCTGCGCCCACATATGAAAAAATTGACCATTCTTGAGTCGATCCATGCAATGTTTTGGTCAACTCAAACACACAATACATGGAAAAATGCCTATTTTGAGCAAATTATGCAATAAGTAATAATAAATAACAACCCATACACATTCCAAACTCAAAAATGGATCAAAAATACATTTAATCATGAATTAAACATCAATTCAAACCACAGTTTTGGCCATAATAGTTCACAAACATAATTGATCAAGAATAGTATTTCTAAGAAAGGAACGATATTACCTCCGACGATTGATGATAGATGCCCTCACATATAGGTTAATCTTATCACTTATTGTTAGTTAAAAGACATAAAGATAAGCAAAGGAATAGAGCATGCAATCATATAATCAAACTCGATCCGAGATATTGAGAACACCAAGTTCCCTACGGATATTAAAGAAAGACTCTGTCGCAAGAGGTTTAGTGAAAATATCCGCAAGTTGATTCTTAGAATTAACATGCTCAAATACCACGTCGCCTTTCTCTACGTGATCCCTAAGAAAATGATGCCTTACTTCTATATGTTTTGTGCGAGAATGTAATACCGAGTTTTTGGTTAGATTAATGGCACTTGTATTATCACACAAAATAGGAATACGTTCAAGTTGAACATTATAGTCGAGTAATTGTTGCTTAAGCCATGAGACTTGAGCGCAACAACTACCGGTCGCAACGTATTCCGCCTCGGTTGTTGACAAAGCAACGGACACTTGCTTTTTGCTATGCCAACTCACTAAGGAATTCGAGAAAAAGTGACAAGTACCACTAGTACTTTTCCTATCCGATTTGCAACCGGCAAAGTTGGAATCGGAATAGCCAGCCAAAGAGAAATTGCTTCCTTTGGAGTACCAAAGCCCATACTTTGGAGTACCGCATAGGTACCTAAGTATGGGCTTCACAACTTTTAAATGAGACTCCTTAGGACACGATTGGTACCTAGCACACATGCAGACACTAAACATGATATCTGGTCGTGATGTGGTAAGATAGAGTAGAGAGCCAATCATACCACTATATCTCTTGACATCTACATCCTTACCATTTTCATCTCGACTCAAGTTGACACACATAGGCATCGGAGTGTCAATCGCCTTTGAGCTAGCCATGTCGAAGCGCTTGAGTAACTCAAGACAATACTTCGCCTGGCTCACGAACGTCCCTTCATCAAGTTGCTTGATTTGCAATCCGAGGAAATAGTTAAGCTCCCCCATCATGCTCATCTCGAACTCTCCCTACATTAACTTAGAAAACTCCTTGATCATATTTGTGTTAGTAGAACCAAATATAATATCGTCTACATATACTTGTACCAAAATTTGGTGTTTTCCTTGACGTTTAATGAAAAGAGTTGTGTCAACCTTTCCTCTAGGGTACCCTTGATCATGTAGAAATTTGCTAAGACGCTCATACCAAGCCCTAGGGGCTTGTTTGAGACTGTACAACGCACGTTTTAATTTGTAAATGTGATTGGGATACTCATGGGACTCAAATCCAGGAGGTTGGGCAACATAAACCTCTTCATTAATATAACCGTTAAGGAATGCACTTTTTACATCCATTTGAAATAATTTGAAGTTTTTCGCACTTGCATAGGCAAGCAACAGGCGTATAGCCTCGAGTCGGGCAACAGGCGCATAATTTTCCTCATAGTCTATGCCTTCCTCTTGGTTATACTCTTGCGCTACCAAGCGCGCTTTATTTCTAGTTATAACTCCATTTTCGTCGAGCTTGTTCCTAAACACCCATCGGGTGCCGATTACTCAATGGCCTCGCGGAGGAGGGACAAGGTCCCAAACCTTATTTCTTTTAAATTGATTTAATTCCTCTTGCATTGACAAAAGCCAATGTTCATCGAGTAAGGCCTCTTTTGAGTTTTTAGGCTCAACTTGCGAAACTAAAGCGGAGTAATAACAGAAGTTACTTAGCAAGGAATGAGTTGTTACTCCTTTTGAGATGTCACCGAGAATGTTGTCGATGGAATGGTCTTTGGAAGACTTCCAAGCTGGAGGAAGGTCATCTTTATTAGATGGATGATCCTTCTCACTCTTCACTGGTTGGTGATCTTTTTCCTCCTCAACATGCACTGCTTCAAGTTGATCAGTCCCTTTATCAGTGTCCTTAAGTATGTATTCAGAAGATACACCTGCACCATGAAAAAAACTACCTTTTCTGACATCTTTCGGATAAGTCTCATCAAAAGTAACTTGAACCGACTCCTCAACAGTAAGTAAACTCTTATTGTAAACCCTATATGCCTTACTAGACTGAGAGTATCCAAGAAAAATACCCTCGTCGGCCTTAGCATCAAACTTACCAAGTGTCTCTTTACCATTATTCAACATGAAACACTTACAACAAAAAACGTGAAGGTGAGATACATTGGGCTTTCTCCCTTTTAAAAGCTCATACGGTGTCTTGTTTAGAATAAGACGGATGAGCACCCTATTCAAAAAATAATAAGTCGTACTTATGGAGTCGGCCCAAAAGTATTTTGGAAGTCCACTCTCATTGATCATAGTCCTTCCTAATTCTTCCAAAATTTTGTTTTTACGTTCGACAACCCCGTTTTGTTGAGGGGTACGTGGTGCGGAAAAATTATGATCAATCACATGGATTTCACAAAATGCTTCAAAAAGATGATTTTCAAACTCACCCCCATGATCACTTCTAATTTATATACTGTTTGTGTTCAATTTGTTTTGGGATAACTTGGCAAATCATTCAAAAGCCGAAAAGGTATCGCTCTTGTTTGCTAAGAAAATAGTCCAACAAAACCTAGAAAAGTCATCGACTATCACAAAACCATAATAGTTACCACTTAGACTTTTAATCCTAGATGGTCCAAAGAAGTTCATATGGATGAGCTCAAGGGGTCTCGTAGTTGAAACAATGTTTTTAGATTTAAACGAGATCCTTGTTTGCTTCCCCATTTGACACGCATCACATAAGTGATCCTTTGTGAATTTGATTTTGGGCAAGCCGATCACTTGGTCTTTAGAAACTATTTTATTAACCAAATCAAAATTGACATGCGTCAACCGTCTATGCCATAACCATGAATCTTCACTCATGGTGACTAGACACTTGTCGATTCTCAATGATACCTCATTCAAGTCTAGCATATAGACATTATTCACCCTCAAGCCTTTAAACACATCCTTTTTATCATTATTCTCAATTATGCAACAATCCTTTGAAAAAGATACTTTATAGTCCTTGTCACATAATTGACTAATGCTTAAAAGGTTATGTTTAAGACCCTCAACAAGAAGCATATCAGAGATAGTAGTAGACGAGGGGTTACCTACACTACCTTTGCCAAGTATTTGTCCCTTGTTGTTGTCTCCGTAGGTAACAACCCCTTTTTTTTTCATCACAAAGTTGATGAAAAGCGATATGTCTCCTATCATATGTCTTGAGCAGTCACTATCTAGAACTCATCTTCTTTTCATGGTCTCAAGAAGTTGTACCTACATAGTCAATTAAGGGAAATAGGTACCCAATTCTTATTGGGTCCTTAGTTGTTTGTGAAAACAGGATTGCATTTGGGCAACCATTGATAAACGCCTTTAGGAACCAAAAACCTCCTAAAGCGACACTTAACAATGGTATGACCCCTTTTGCAACAATATAAGCAAGTAAGGTTAACATGAGAATCACTTTTGCTAAGTTGATTTCTAATCACATAAGTATATTTTTGATATGGATTAATCATGCTTTTCTTAAAGTATGATTTATCAATAGCAAAAGTAATTTTTGGTTCTAGAGCCTTGTCAAGCTTGGCCTTAAGAGTTCTAACCTCTTTTTTCCAAATGTTACAAGTATCGCAACCAAAATTTAACCACTTACTTTTGTCTTCCACAACATCTACCTTTGTTACTTCCACCATGGACTTTTTGAAAGCCTCTAATTCCTTTTCAGAATCGGAGATCTTTTGCTCCAAATGAGAAAATGTTTGTTTATTTGAAGCTAACTGTTTAAAGGTTTCCTTTGCCTCATGGTGTAGAGTATCAAAAGCACGTTATAGTTCAGAATAAGACATTGAATTAGAGTTATCGTACTTAGAGTGTCTTACCTTTTTGTTCTTTTTCCTTTGGTGAGCGGAAAGGCAAAGGTTGACGGATTCTCCTTCGTCACTTGAACTTTCAGCACTAGATGATTCACTATCGCTTTGCCAAGCGATTTAGGCTCTTCTAGGTTTTGATTGTTTCTTCCCGTGACGACTTTTGTCCTTACCTTTGTCCTTCTTCAACAATGGACAGTCCGGCTTATAGTGGCTGACTTTCCCACAATTATAGCAAGAACCCTTAGTTTTTCCACTCTTTTTGTCTTCATTCTAGGAAAACTTTGATTGTTTACGAAAGTTGACGAGGTTTTTCTCCAAATGTTGAATACCATTTTTCTTGATATAACGATTGTATCGCTTCACAAATAATCCCATGTCTTCATTTGAATCCTCTTCCTCGTCATCACTAGTTCACTCTCGCTTAGCTCATATGCAGAGGACTTTGAACTAGAAGTCTTTAGAGCTATCGACTTCTTTTTCACTTCTTTGGTCTTGTTCTTTTCCTTCTTCTCTCTTTTCTTAAATTGGTATAAGCTTATGAGCATTTTCTCATGTTCCTCGAGCTTCCCAAACAATGTTGTGATGTCTAATGTCATTAGGTCGTTGGCTTCTTTGATGGCGGTCACCTTCGGCAATCCTTAGTCAAACACCTCAAGATTTTGTTAGTAGCATCCTCATTGGAAATTGGCCTACCAAGTGAGTGAAGTTTATTGATTAAATGAGTGAACCTCTTTTGCATGTCAGCAATGGTTTCCCCTTGCTTCATGTGAAAGAGGTCAAACTCTTGAGTCAATGTACTGATTCTAGCTAGCTTGACGTCGTTAGTACCCTCATGGGCAACTTGTAATGCGTCCCACATTGCTTTAACACTCGTACAATGTGAAACTCTATAATATTCGTCAACTCCCAATGAGGAGATCATAATATTTCTAGCCTTCCAATCATAGTTGTACTTTTTCTCGTCTTCTTCATTCCATTGTGCTTCAGGCTTAGGCACTACCACGTTATTCGCATCGGTTATGGTTATTTCCAATGGACCGTTTTGGATAACGCTCCATACCATCCTATCAATAGAATTGATGTGAACACGCATATAATCCTTCTAGTAACTATAATTCTCACCATTAAAAATAGGTGCTCTATTATAAGCCCCTTTTGGTTCGTTTGCCATTTACTAAGAAGTTATACTTGAAGCACTAGAATTAACCGGTGCTCCTGATACCACTTGTAAGACGAAGGCAATTGATCTAGAAGGGGGGTTGAATATATCACTTCTTTTTAAATGCGAGTCGGCGCTAAAATTTGTTTTTATAAATATTTTGCGAAAGCGGCCGAGGATAATTCGTGTACACGAACCGAGTTACTGAGAGGATCAGATATACATAAGCCAAATGGAACGAAAGGTTCGAAGAGAAAAATTAGAATCACAACTTAACAATTAATCAATTTTCCAAAAGCACTTAATATGGTGCAATCTCCAATGAGCAATCAAAAATTAAACCAAACTTGACAATATATCAAACACCTTGCAAGCGTTCAATCTATTGAGCACTTGGAGTGCATAAAACTCCAAGTTAAACCTTCTATAATAGTTGATGCAGAATTTTCACTAAGCACAATCCAAAATGATTATGCAGAGGTTTTCAAATTAATTTTCTGCACTAATCTATACCAGAATTTTTTTTTTATCGATTGAACAATCACAAGCGTAAACAGTTCGAAATATAAATGAGATAAGGAAAAGGAAACGACACCATGTTTGTTTAGGCAGTTCCCCTTTCGTCCTCGCTTCGGGTATATCTGCCCCCAATTCTAAAACCTAGAATTGAGATATCTATAACTTGTTTGCAAATGTTTTTACAAGAGAAAACTTTGATATCCCACACTCAAGAAACTTCATTGATGCATATACTTTGTCTTCTCTTCCCTTGATTCGAGTCGAATCAAGTGCCTCGAACTTGTTGGAAGAGCCTCCGTTTACCATTACTAGATTGTAAGAACACACAGGTCTTCAATCACCTTCGCTCGGCTGATTCTGATCCACACACAGTTCGATCCTCAAACCTTGTTGCACAATCCTCCGGTTAACGCTACTAGATCGACAAAACCCACTGTTCTTCGATCACCTTCGCTCTGATGATTCAATGCACACAAGATCTGATCCAAAAACCCTAAAATCCAATTGATCTTGGAGGATAAAACCCTAGAGGTTTTATTCAAGAACAAACCCATTGAAACACTCACCTCAAACCAAGATACAACTTTATGCTTTGGACGTTATCACTTTATGATGCAGAAAATTAACAAAAATGATTATGTGTATTTGTTGAGAAAGATGCAAGATGAAGATGAAGGTGATGAGAGAAAAAGTTTCAATGTATTTCTTTTACTTGTTCTTGTTGTTCATGTAAAAATGAGGAACCATCTATTTATATGATGCAAGGACCAACATAAATTAATAACAGCATTTTGAACAAAGAGAAAATCAGAAAAATTAGTTACTGACAGCGAGCGGTCGACCAAACACTTAATGAGGGTCAGCCTGCGCTGACCCGTGAGCAATTTGCGCATGTTGAAAGACCATGCGTCGACCGCTACAGGGGTCATGCGTCGACGCATGGCTGAGAAAAGTGCATAATCAAAAACGCTAGTAGCATGCGTCGACCGCAGGGTAGGCGGGCGCTTACCCGAGCGAAACGCACATAATGCCAACACTTCATGAGTTGACCGGACCTCGGCTTAGGTCGACTTAAGCTTAAAAAACACTCAAAAACTGATTTTTCGACACATTTTCATCTATATAGGCACAGTTTATGCTATCCTAATACTAATACCATGAGCACACATATGTAAGAGATATGCAAGACTCCACCACATATTTGAACTCATGATTATGCAATGCAAAATTCGAATGCCTACACTAATGAGATGATACCGTCTAAATTACTAACTATGAGCTAGTATACATTTTGACATCATTAAAATAAAGCTCAAATGAGAGACATTTTTCCCTCACATGACCTACACTCATCATATTGCTCTTTATGCCATGAACATACCAAACATTCTTTATCATAACATTTTTGTCATTCTTCACTCTGACTTTGACATTTCCCATTCCTTCATCATTAAGATACTTATCATCAGCACATATGATCTTTGTCCTCTTTCTAGAGTCAAAACTAATCAACCATTGTTTGTTTCTAGTTAGGTGATTTGAGCAGGCAGTGTCCATATACCACCAGTCTACCAAATATCCACCATTAGATTCAGAAGCCATCTATAGCACAAGTTCATCATCATACTTTACTCTAGTTATGTTTACTTTTTCTAATTTACTTTCCTTGTTTGACCAACAGTCAACAACAAAGTGACCAAACTTCTTACAGTAGTAGCATTGAACCCTCTTCATGTCAAACTTCTCCTTTCCCTTATGATGTTTCTTCTCATCAGAGTTGGATGCTTCTGACTTCTGAAAACCACCGACATGTCTCTTCTTGGCCTCTGACCAATTCTAGGCTTCTGATCAAGACTACTATCATACCCCAAATTTTGACCACCAAGATTTCCCATCATTGTGAGGATCATTACCACAATATGGATGTACCTTCATACCTCATCAATCTTCTCAAGGATTGCTGAGCATTCACCACAATCAAGAATTAGGGTTTTGAGCCCTCTCAAAGAACTTAGACAACGGATCAATCAAGAAATGACATGATCTTCAACTTGTCTAGCCTCTCAAACACCCATAAGGGATCAATAGGTCTCCCACATCAAGAATCAATCACAAGGTTGCTACATTCCAAGTGGATCAAGCCTCAAGATCGCCAGTGTCACCAAATTAGGGTTTTGGTCGACCAAGGCCTCTAGATGAAAATTTTCATCTGGGCATGAGCCAATACTTCAAAACATGACCCAAAATACTCAAAGGGACCTCATGGACCCAATCATCAAGTCAAAATGGCATCAGGGAAGGCATTCATAAAAAATCAGGAATTAGGGTTTCTTGACCTAATTCACCCCTAAGTTGACTTTTGAGACAAGACATGAACAAAGACCTCAAGACATGATTTGAGGGCCTTAAATACACCACATTGATCCATTTTCAATAATGGATTGATCCAAGAAGATTGATTCACAAGTTTCAATTTCATCAGGATCACAATTAGGGTTTTGAAGAAAAAGTCAACTATACCTTTGACTTTGGGCCAAGACATGCTGCCATATCTTGGGACATGATTCAAGACACCCTAAAACACCTATGGACTCCATCCATTAGGTTGATTTAGGTGAAGAACTTGATTAGATAGAAGATCACATAGTTTGGATTTCATCTGACAAAAAGTCAACTATGCCAAAAATCAAGTTTGACTTTTTTGGATTTTTTTCACAAATGTGGCTCCCCTAAGTCAAAAACAATGTTAATATATGGTTTTGATCATCATTCATCAAGAAAAATCAAGAAAAATAAGGTTTCTTGCAAAATGGGCAACCATAAGAAACTTAAATTTTTCTAAGTTATGGAACAAAAGTGATTTGGTACCAACTTTCATCCAAAGCTCAAATGAAAGCTCTCATTACATACTTCAAAAGTGTCAACTACATCAGATTCCAAATCCTCATGGATTTTAAGTTCTAGTTTGATCAAAATCACAAAAAGTGAAACTAACCACTTTTTCCAACACTTAGAAAAAATTCTGTCCAAGACAGATTTTAAATAAAACACCAAAACTTGGGAGATGTTTACACCTAGTTACAAGAAGAATCAATCTCAAATGTAAACATCAAAGTTGTCCTACATGTTGCTAACAATCCAAAGAGATCATTGGCATGAAACAACTTAACTTGAGCCAAGAGTTATGGCTGCCACAAGAGGCATTGTTGCAACTGTTTTCAAGATAGTTTGGATGTTTTCTTGCAAGCCACGATTTTTGAGTCAAATGCAATGATCACTATGACAAACCAATTCAATATGATCAGAATGACTCCTCATAAACCTGCAGGATAGTGCCAAAGAGCCAAGGGAAAATTTCATGAGAATGATGAAGTTTTGTCATGGAAGCCTTGAATTCAAGGAGCAATTATGTGGAATAGTGCATATTCAAGATTCTTATCCATTGTAGTCAAGTTGGTCTAATAAACAATATTTAAAAGGACTGCAGAATGTGGATTGAGTCAATACATAGCTGAGCTATTTGGGACTGCTATTGTACCATGTGTAAGAAGCAATTATGCTAAGTCAAGACCATTGAATTCAGTTCTTATCCTTCAAGTTCCAACTATTCATGCTTGACAAATCTATTTACCTATAAATAGAGCTCTCTTCTGATGTTTACAAACACACTAAAGCAACTTACAACATTGCTTTCTCTCACCTCTACAACTCAAACCATTGGTTCACACACCTCATATACAACATATGGAAGTGCTCCAAGCCTCTAAATCACATCTGTAACATCTATATCATCATCTCCATAGTTCACTTGATCAAGTTGCAGTTGGATTTGAGCTACTCAATTCAGAGGGATTCATGTCATTCCAATCATTGTAACACAATCCTTGAGACCTAAGGAAGCTATCCAGATCATTGTTTCACTTCTGTAACACCTCTACAAAAGAATTTGATTCCTTCTTGTAGAGGTAAACCTTGAACTTTCAAACTCATTAATGCATGCATAATAAACATGTTTTCAAGTTACCAATGTATTTCTGGATGTTCATAGATCATTTTCCCTTAATCAATTGCTATTTACCTTGCGTGTATAAAATTTCATATAGCTCTTGCATTTTTTAAGGTTCATCTGATTATAACATGGTATCTTTTGATTCACTTAATTTAAATAAAATTGAAAAGAGCCATCATGTTCCTTGTTAAAAAATGAGCAATTTCTGTTTTCACATCTTTCAAAATGATTGAGAAACGAGAGAGATAACATGCCTTTTGCATACCAGAAGTTGGTTGGAGGAAGAAGATGGCCATGGCGCCATTTTCAGGTTTTCAAAACCAAGTTTACTATATACTATTTCATTGCCATTATATGTTTGAATTGGCATTGCGCCCTAGTGGAAACACTAGTATTTGTGTGTGTGTGTGTGTGTGTAGCGAGCGAGAGGTCTGGGGTTCGAATCCCCCTCGCCCTAGACCTTTTGGTTTTTTTGAATCATTTTCAAAAGAAGGTTTTACATATTATTCACTCTTCCCATTCTCTATCAGCCAACACACTTGGCTCAGTTGCTAATATTTTAAACCCTCCACCCCAAAGGCATGGGTTCAAACCTTGGGAGGGTCATCCTATTTTTTACCACTTATTTCTTTTCACATTTTTTCACAAATTCTTAATAACTTCAAAAATTAATTTCTCTTTCAATTTCAATCATTTTTGAATGATTCATTTTTTTCAAAATTCACAAATATGTTAAAGTATTTATTCCATAAAAAACTCAAAAAAATATATTATTTATTTAATATATTTTGATTTTTTTAAAAGAATTCCTTTTAATTGTTTTTTAAACCTTTTAAAAATTCTTTCTCTTGATCTTTCAAATTCAATTGATTTTTCAAAACACTTTTGGGCCTCTAATAGAGTGTAAGACCTATCCCTTGTGACACAAATAATTTGGACCTCACTCATTGTATAAGTCCCTACGCGATTTTCAAAAACAACGGTGCGATCACTGTTTTTAATCTGGGCCTCCCTTTTTAGTTGTAAGTCCATTTTTCCTTCTTTTTCAAACACTTTTGGGCCTCTAATAGAGTGTAAGACCCAACCCTCCCTTTGTACAAAAATAATTTGGGCCTCAGTCATTTGTATAAGTCCCAGTACACTTTTCAAAATAACTGTGCGATCACTGTTTTTCATCTGGGCCTCTCCTTGAGCTGTAAGCCCCATCTCTTGTATAAAAATAAACTCTTGGGCCTCTTATAGAGTGTAAGACCCGTCCTCTTTGCAAAATAAAACAATTTGGGCCTCAGTCATTGTATAAGTCCCTTTGTGATTTTCAAAACTACGACGCGATCGTCGCCTTTTTCAAAGAAATCATCTGGGCCTCTTCTTGAGTATAAGCCCCAAACTTCCTTTTAAAACCACTTTCCCTTTGATACAAATTCAATTTCAAAGTTATTATCAAAACTTTCTTCAATTTTTTGAATAACTAACCATACAGTTATGGTTACAATGCTGGAGCTTGCACACCTGTAAGTTCTACTACACTCTTTTACATACTTGATTATATATTTCATCTGTATATATATGCCTATACATATTTACTTAGAGTTTTCCCCAGCAACTAGGTCTAGGTTTAGATAAAACCAGTGGTTACTTTTTCAACACAGTCAAAACTAGTTCCCCTATAGGAAATTCCAGATACATTCTTGCCTCCTCTTGGGCTTATACAATATGGAACAGAGAAATGCATTATTCCCGGTGAAACTTTTCTCAAGACTATCACAACTTAGGAATATTTGTACAAGAAATTAATTTCCCTAGAGAGGATAATTCCCAGTGAAACCTTTTCTTGAACTTTTCTCAGGCTTGGACCCACAGGCTTCCTAAAAGCATCCCCAGCATCCTCTTGGGCTTTGTACAAGGACCCTCAGGTTTCTTAGAAGTTCTCAGCCTCCTCTTGGGCTTAGTACAAGGACCTAACGACCTCCTACAGGTATAGAACAGAACCTAGTCATCTTTTTCTAGTTCAATCCTCCAGAGAGTCAGAACATCAGACCAGTTCAGGGTTGAATCTCATCCCTTAAAACATCAGCCTCCTCTTGGGCTTCATACAAAGATCATTCTCCAGTTAAGAGAAAATCTCTTCATACCAGTAGACTTGGAAAGTGTTATCTCCTCTTGGATTTTAAAGAAACCCTTAAATTTCCTAAAAGCAAAGGAGAGACCCTGATCATTTCATCAATTCTCTAGCAGAGTTTAAACATATCATCCTAAGTTCCTCAGCTAGGATCAACTTACCATCAATACAACACTATCAGAATCAGAACCTTATCGCCTTTGATATTCTAACTCTTCTGTAATCCACAGCAAGAGTTGATTCCCCAATTTGGACCTGTCTCTGGATCTCAATAATCCTCAGCAGAAGCTAGCCTCTTCTTAGGTTTTATATAAGAAATTCCCCAACCAGCCTCCTTTTAGGCTTTGTATAATGATTTTTCCTCAGTTGAGTTAGTCTCAACCTTGGGCTTTATACAAAACAGATCATATTTTCCAGCTGAGTCAATTAACCTTTTTTAGCCTCAATCTTGGGCTTTATACAAGATAGATAAAACCTCTCCCCAGTGGAGTCATTTCTTTTAGCCTCATGATAAGTGCAAATTGTAACTATTTTTGTATATTAGTTTTGTTGCACTTATCAATACTTTTTGTTAATAGCGTTCGAATAAACCCCGCTTTGCTTGTAAATACGATTACTTTACGTTATAGTGTATATATTGCGTATCGTGTAAATATCATTGAGTTTAATTGATTTTCTCTCATTTATTTAGGTATTCAAGAAATTATATTTTTCCATTGTTGTATAGAGAATTGAATAAGCTTTCCAGTGCTTCTGACTGTGCGTCAATCTGAGTTATGGTTCAGAAGTTGTGGTAAAAATAAGGGCTGGTTCGCTGTCAAGTTCGCTTTGCGAACTTTCCAGCGAACGCTCCCAGACATATGGCAGTAGAAAAAGGGACGAAAGTTCACATTGCGAACTTTCCAGCGAATATTTTCTTTGCGAATAAAAGTTCGCATTGCGAACTTCTGCAGAAAAGAAGAGTCAGTTTAACTATTCTGAGGCACTTAAGTGCCAATTTTTGGAGTTTGCTTTGCGAATAAAAATTTGCACTGCGAACTTGACAGATTTTGACATACTATATAAGTCATTTCATTCATTTTTTAGGTTATGGTTTTGGGGTTTTTTTCTCCCAGCTCCATCAGACACATTCTTGAGTAGATTTAGCTTAGAAACAGCACTTGGAGTGTATATCTTGACGATCCGGAGTCGAATCCACTTCAATCGGAGTTGACAAACCGTGAGATTTGTGTTCTTCTTCCTTCCTCTCTATTTATTTTTCATTTGTTGGGGTTTTGTATGTAAGTTTATCTTGATTGTGTGTATATTTATGGATCTTTGTATAAAATCTATTTTACAACTCTTAATCGATGTCATCTTTGATTTAATCTCTATCTTAATGGGTTTGATTTGCTATAGACATATACTTTTCGAACTCGACCTAAGATAATGTCTATTGGCTGTGGAAAGTGGTTTAATACTCACATGTGTGTCGGATCTTAATGCTCTGTGTTGTTGAGTTGCATGAGACATCACCTCCGAGAGAATGCGGTTGATCTCTCAATGTTTGCGTTAGACATAACCTCTAGTTGTGAGCGATACGTGGGGATTTTGACGAGTGATTTAGGTTGCGTGCATTTGATCCATAGATTTTTAAGTACATGATGGGTAGAACGAAATACAACTCCTGACGAGTTTTCTCATGTCTTAAGAATGTATTTATTTTCATGTTTTATGTTTTTCTTTTTGCACTTTTATCCCAAACCATATTTAAATCCAAGCTTAGAGACGTAGAGATTGTCGAACGACATTCTTTCCCTCGCACCGATCCCTGTGGACACGACATAAATCCCGGAGGGAGTTCTTCCGAAAATAATATTTTTGCTTGCCGCTTTACCGCATTCAACAAAATGGCACTATTGCCGGGGATTGGTTTTGATATTGAATCGCTTTGAGATAGTTTCTTTGTTTTTGAGTTTTGTAGATATCATCCATATTATATATTTTCACTTGTTTATACTGAAACTTGTATATTTTGTTACCGTAACGTTTGTTCAAGTGTTTGGTTAGGACACTTGCTTTTGGATTGCACAGTGAGGCATCACCATGGCATGAATAGAGTAAGTTACTAGCTAAGCACAGTAAAGGTGTCGAGCTTACGACGTACAACAAGCATGTTTTATCGTTTTTTTTGTGTTTTGTTATTACTTTTTCATTATAGCTTAGGTAGTGTGGTGAACATTCATTAAACAAGTTGTACTCGGATTATTCGTAAAATTCTCAAATCTTCATTTTACAACTTGTTTAATGCATTTTCACCCTGTCTTTTAGTTTGTTTATATTAATAGTTTTTGTGTTTGTCTAAAAGCTTGTTTTGAGTAGCTTGAGGAAATTTAAGGTGATGTTCCAAGTTTGATCGTTTCAACTTGCGGGTGTATGGTAATGATATTGTTATGTTTTGTACACGTCCAAGGTATGTGTTTATCGCTTTCTAGACTTTAGCATATTCATGATACTTAGGCATTTTACAAACTTCCATGCCATTCATTCTTTTGTATACTTGTTCTTGATGTGAATCACTTTAGTTCCCACCCTTTTTATGAGGTAGCTTTCCATTGTTCATATATGCGCGGAGTACCAATATTCTTGTTCTAACTGGATTTTATTATGCTTAATCTTTTGTTTGTATTGATTATATGAAAGCATGAAAAGGATCAAGGCATTTTGTTTCATTTTGAGCACAACTACCTAGCCAAATAGTCATTCACCTTGTGAGTGTGTGATCATTCGTAATCCCTTTGTGCCTTTCTATCATTATCCATGTTTTTTGAACTTAATGCTTGTCTATGAGTATTGAATTCACTTGTTGTATGGATTTTGATTGATTGTTTTTTCTTGAACCCTCAACTTTGTGTTGTTGTATGAATTTTTACCTTGCCTTAGAAAGTAGGTAGTATTCACATGATGATGTGGTTGAATTCAAGTTGGGGAGAGAATGAGTGTTTACTCATTGGTTGGTTTCTATGAGGTTGAAAAAGAAAAGAAAAAAAAAAGAGAGAGAAAAATATGAAGAAGAAAAAAAGAAAAGAAAAAAAAAAGAAAGAAAAAGAAAATCCTTGAGAAAGGAAACTAAGAGAGTTCAAATAATTGTGCTAAATAAGTATTGTGTGTTGTGTAACACTTGGGATTTTGAAAGAATTTGATTGGAATTTTGTGTTTGAGTCTTCGTAAGTTGATCACTCCCTTAGGTTTAGGCAAGTTTTTGTTTCAATTACCTTTAAAAATTGCCCCTTGTTTGTTTACCCGGCCGCGTTACAACCTTGAAAGTCCTTGTGATTCTTGCTTTTATGTTTTCAATGTGAATATTTGGATGAATGCATAATTTAGTCTTTTGTTTGCAAGATTGTTATGTGAGTGAAAAGTACCTCATTTTGTGTTTTTCATCTACCGATGATTGTTTTTGCTAGGTGTGATTCACGTTTGAACTTGTGTTGTTTTAGGATGTTTGGCATGATTTTTGTATTTTGCATTTGTTTCGTGACTATGTTATCGTCGTAGTTTATTGGTAAGTATTTACTTTGTGAGTACCGTTTAGCATTTGAGCCATACATTTGTTTCTGTTTTTCAAAACTTGTTGATTCATCATTCTTTGGTTATTGGTTTTGTGTTTTTAAGTTGTTTGATTCTTGTTTGAGGACAAACAAGTTTAAGTTGGGGAGTTTTGATAAGTGCAAATTGTAACTATTATTGTATATAAGTTTTGTTTCACTTATTGATACTTTTTGTTAATATCGTTCGAATAAACCCCGTTTTGTTTCTAAATACGTTTACTTTACGTTATAGTGTATATATTGCGTATCGTGTAAATATCATTGAGTTTAATTGATTTTCTCTCATTTTTTGTTGGTATTCAAGCAATTATATTTTGCCATTGTTGTGTAGAGCATTGAATAAGCTTTCCAGCACTTCCAACCGTGCGTCAATCTGAGTTACGGTTCAGAAGTTGTGGTCAAAATAAGGGCAGGTTCGCTGTCAAGTTCGCTTTGCGAACTTTCTAGCGAACGCTCCCAGACATATGGCAGTAGAAAAAGGGACCAAAGTTCGCATTGTGAACTTTCCAGCGAATATTTGCTTTGCGAATAAAAGTTCGCATTGCGAACTTCTGCAGAAAAGCAGATTCAGTTTAACTATTCTGAGGCACTTAAGTGCCAATTTTTGGAGTTCGCTTTGCGAATAAAAGTTCGCACTGCGAACTTGACAGATTTTGACATACTATATAAGTCATTTCATTAATTTTTTAGGTTATGGTTTTGGGGTTTTTTTCTCCCAGCTCCATCAGACACATTCTTGAGTAGATTTAGCTTAGAAACAGCACTTGGAGTGTATATCTTGACGATCCGGAGTCGAATCCACTTTAATCGGAGTTGACAAACCGTGAGATTTGTGCTCTTCTTCCTTCCTCTCTATGTATTTTTCATTTGTTGGGGTTTTGTATGTAAGTTTATCTTGATTGTGTGTATATTTATGGATCTTTGTATAAAATCTATTTTACAACTCTTAATCGATGTCATCTTTGATTTAATCTCTATCTTAATGGGTTTGATTCGCTATAGACATATACTTTTCGAACTCGACCTAAGATAATGTCTATTGGCTATGGAAAGCGGTTTAATACTCACATGTGTGTCGGATCTTAATGCTCTGTGTTGTTGAGTTGCGTGAGACATCACCTCCGAGAGAATGCGGTTGATCTCTCAATGTTTGCGTTAGACATAACCTCTTGTTGTGAGCGATACGTGGGGATTTTGACGAGTGATTTAGATTGCGTGCATTTGATCCATAGATTTTTAAGTACATGATGGGTAGAACGAAATACAACTCCTGACGAGTTTTCTCATGTCTTAAGAATGTATTTATTTTCATGTTTTATGTTTTTCTTTTTGCACTTTTATCCCAAACCATATTTAAATCCAAGCTTAGAGACGTAGAGATTGTCGAACGACATTCTTTCCCTCGCACCGATCCCTGTGGACACGACATAAATCCCGGAGGGAGTTCTTCCGAAAATAATATTTTTGCTTGCCGCTTTACCGCATTCAACAAAATGGCACTGTTGCCGGGGATTGGTTTTGATATTGAATCGCTTTGAGATAGTTTCTTTGTTTTTGAGTTTTGTAGATATCATCCATATTATATCTTTTCACTTGTTTATACTGAAACTTGTATATTTTGTTACCGTAACGTTTATTCAAGTGTTTGGTTAGGACACTTGCTTTTGGTTTGCACAGTGAGGCATCACCATGGCATGAATAGAGTAAGTTACTAGCTAAGCACAGTAAAGGTGTCGAGTTTACGACGTACAACAAGCATGTTTTATCGTTTTTTTTTGTGTTTTGTTATTACTTTTTCATTATAGCTTAGGTAGTGTGGTGAACATTCATTAAACAAGTTGTACTCGGATTATTCGTAAAATTCTCAAATCTTCATTTTACAACTTGTTTAATGCATTTTCACCCTGTCTTTTAGTTTGTTTATATTAATAGTTTTTGTGTTTGTCTAAAAGCTTGTTTTGAGTAGCTTGAGGAAATTTAAGGTGATGTTCCAAGTTTGATCGTTTCAACTTGCGGGTGTATGGTAATGATATTGTTATGTTTTGTACACGTCCAAGGTATGTGTTTATCGCTTTCTAGACTTTAGCATATTCATGATACTTAGGCATTTTACAAACTTCCATGCCATTCATTCTTTTGTATACTTGTTCTTGATGTGAATCACTTTAGTTCCCACCCTTTTTGTGAGGTAGCTTTCCATTGTTCATATATGCGCGGAGTACCAATATTCTTGTTCTAACTGGATTTTATTATGCTTAATCTTTTGTTTGTATTGATTATATGAAAGCATGAAAAGGATCAAGTCATTTTGTTTCATTTTGAGCACAACTACCTAGATAATAGTCATTCCCCTTGTGAGCGTGTGATTATTCATAACCCCTTTGTGCCTTTCTATCATTATCCATGTTGTTTGAACTTAATGCTTGTCTATAAGTATTGAATTCACTTGTTGTATGAATTTTGATTGATTGTTTTTCCTTGAACCCTCAACTTTGTGTTGTTGTATGAATTTTAACCTTGCCTTAGAAAGTAGGGAGTATTCACATGATGATGTGGTTGAATTCAAGTTGGGGAGAGAATGATTGTTTACTCATTGGTTGGTTTCTATGAGGTTGAAAAAGAAAAGAAAAAAAAAGAAAGAGAGAAAAATATGAAGAAGAAAAAAAGGAAAGAAAAAAAAAAGAAAGAAATAGAAAATCCTTGAGAAAGGAAACTAAGAGAGTTCAAATAATTGTGCTGAATAAGTATTGTGTGTTGTGTAACACTTGGGATTTTGAAAGAATTTGATTGGAATTTTGTGTTTGAGTCTTCGTAAGTTCATCACTCCCTTAGGTTTAGGCAAGTTTTTGTTTCAATTACCTTTAAAAATTGCCCCTTGTTTGTTTACCCGACCGCGTTACAACCTTGAAAGTCCTTGTGATTCTTGCTTTTATGTTTTCAATGTGAATATTTGGATGAATGCATAATTTAGTCTTTTGTTTGCAAGATTGTTATGTGAGTGAAAAGTACCTCATTTTTTGTTTTTCATCTACCGATGATTGTTTTTGCTAGGTGTGATTCACGATTGAACTTGTGTTGTTTTAGGATGTTTGGCATGATTTTTGTATTTTGCATTTGTTTCGTGACTATGTTATCGTCGTAGTTTAGTGGTAAGTATTTACTTTGTGAGTACCGTTTAGCATTTGAGCCATACATTTGTTTCTATTTTTCAAAACTTGTTGATTCATCATTCTTTGGTTATTGCTTTTGTGTTTTTAAGTTGTTTGATTCTTGTTTGAGGACAAACAAGTTTAAGTTGGGGAGATTTTATTAAGTGCAAATTGTAACTATTATTGTATATAAGTTTTGTTTCACTTATCGATACTTTTTGTTAATATCGTTCGAATAAACCCCGTTTTGTTTCTAAATACGTTTACTTTACGTTATAGTGTATATATTGCGTATCGTGTAAATATCATTGAGTTTAATTGATTTACTCTCATTTTTTGTAGGTATTCAAGCAATTATATGTTGCCATTGTTGTGTAGAGCATTGAATAAGCTTTCCAGCGCTTCCGACCGTGCGTCAATCTGAGTTACGGTTCAGAAGTTGTGGTCAAAATAAGGGCAGGTTCGCTGTCAAGTTCGCTTTGCGAACTTTCTAGCGAACGCTCCCAGACATATGGCAGTAGAAAAAGGGACCAAAGATCGCATTGCGAACTTCTGTAGAAAAGCAGATTCAGTTTAACAATTCTGAGGCACTTACGTGCCAATTTTTGGAGTTCGCTTTGCGAATAAAAGTTCGCACTGCAAACTTGACAGATTTTGACATACTATATAAGTCATTTCATTCATTTTTTAGGTTATGGTTTTGGGGTTTTTTTCTCCCAGCTCCATCAGACACATTCTTGAGTAGATTTAGCCTAGAAACAGCACTTGGAGTGTATATCTTGACGATCCGGAGTCGAATCCACTTCAATCGGAGTTGACAAACCGTGAGATTTGTGTTCTTCTTCCTTCCTCTCTATGTATTTTTCATTTGTTGGGGTTTTATATGTAAGTTTATCTTGATTGTGTGTATATTTATGGATATTTGTATAAAATCTATTTTACAATTCTTAATCGATGTCATCTTTGATTTAATCTCTATCTTATTGGGTTTGATTCGCTATAGACATATACTTTTCGAACTCGACCTAAGATAATGTCTATTGGCTGTGGAAAGCGGTTTAATACTCACATGTGTGTCGGATCTTAATGCTCTGTGTTGTTGAGTTGAGTGAGACATCACCTCCGAGAGAATGCGGTTGATCTCTCAATGTTTGCGTTAGACATAACCTCTTGTTGTGAGCGATACGTGGGGATTTTGACGAGTGATTTAGGTTGCGTGCATTTGATCCATAGATTTTTAAGTACATGATGGGTAGAACGAAATACAACTCCTGACGAGTTTTCTCATGTCTTAAGAATGTATTTATTTTCATGTTTTATGTTTTTCTTTTTGCACTTTTATCCCAAACCATATTTAAATCCAAGCTTAGAGACGTAGAGATTGTCGAACGACATTCTTTCCCTCGCACCGATCCCTGTGGACACGACATAAATCCCGGAGGGAGTTCTTCCGAAAATAATATTTTTGCTTGCCGCTTTACCGCATTCAAAAAAATGGCACTGTTGCCGGGGATTGGTTTTGATATTGAATCGCTTTGAGATAGTTTCTTTGTTTTTGAGTTTTGTAGATGTCATCCATATTATATATTTTCACTTGTTTATACTGAAACTTGTATATTTTGTTACCGTAACGTTTGTTCAAGTGTTTGGTTAGGACACTTGCTTTTGGTTTGCACAGTGAGGCATCACCATGGCATGAATAGAGTAAGTTACTAGCTAAGCACAGTAAAGGTGTCGAGCTTACGACGTACAACAAGCATGTTTTATCGTTTTTTTTTGTGTTTTGTTATTACTTTTTCATTATAGCTTAGGTAGTGTGGTGAACATTCATTAAACAAGTTGTACTCGGATTATTCGTAAAATTCTCAAATCTTCATTTTACAACTTGTTTAATGCATTTTCACCCTGTCTTTTAGTTTGTTTATATTAATAGTTTTTGTGTTTGTCTAAAAGCTTGTTTTGAGTAGCTTGAGGAAATTTAAGGTGATGTTCCAAGTTTGATCGTTTCAACTTGCGGGTGTATGGTAATGATATTGTTATGTTTTGTACACGTCCAAGGTATGTGTTTATCGCTTTCTAGACTTTAGCATATTCATGATACTTAGGCATTTTACAAACTTCCATGCCCTTCATTCTTTTGTATACTTGTTCTTGATGTGAATCACTTTTGTTCCCACCCTTTTTGTGAGGTAGCTTTCCATTGTTCATATATGCGCGGAGTACCAATATTCTTGTTCTAACTGGATTTTATTATGCTTAATCTTTTGTTTGTATTGATTATATCAAAGCATGAAAAGGATCAAGGCATTTTGTTTCATTTTGAGCACAACTACCTAGCCAAATAGTCATTCCCCTTGTGAGCGTGTGATCATTCGTAACCCCTTTGTGCCTTTTTATCATTATCCATGTTGTTTGAACTTAATGCTTGTCTATGAGTATTGAATTCACTTGTTGTATGGATTTTGATTGATTGTTTTTTCTTGAACCCTCAACTTTGTGTTGTTGTAGGAATTTTTACCTTGCCTTAGAAAGTAGGGAGTATTCACATGATGATGTGGTTGAATTCAAGTTGGGGAGAGAATGATTGTTTACTCATTGGTTGGTTTCTATGAGGTTGAAAAAGAAAAGAAAAAAAAAAGAGAGAGAAAAATATGAAGAAGAAAAAAAGAAAAGAAAAAAAAAGAAAGAAAAAGAAAATCCTTGAGAAAGGAAACTAAGAGAGTTCAAATAATTATGCTAAATAAGTATTGTGTGTTGTGTAACACTTGGGATTTTGAAAGAATTTGATTGGAATTTTGTGTTTGAGTCTTCGTAAGTTGATCACTCCCTTAGGTTTAGGCAAGTTTTTGTTTCAATTACCTTTAAAAATTGCCCCTTGTTTGTTTACCCGACCGCGTTACAACCTTGAATGCCCTTGTGATTCTTGCTTTTATGTTTTCAATGTGAATATTTGGATGAATGCATAATTTAGTCTTTCGTTTGCAAGATTGTTATGTGAGTGAAAAGTACCTCATTTTGTGTTTTTCATCTACCGATGATTGTTTTTGCTAGGTGTGATTCACGTTTGAAGTTGTGTTGTTTTAGGATGTTTGGCATGATTTTTGTATTTTGCATTTGTTTCGTGACTATGTTATCGTCGTAGTTTAGTGGTAAGTATTTACTTTGTGAGTACCGTTTAGCATTTGAGCCATACATTTGTTTCTGTTTTTCAAAACTTGTTGATTCATCATTCATTGGTTATTGCTTTTGTGTTTTTAAGTTGTTTGATTCTTGTTTGAGGACAAACAAGTTTAAGTTGGGGAGATTTTGATAAGTGCAAATTGTAACTATTATTGTATATAAGTTTTGTTTCACTTATCGATACTTTTTGTTAATATCGTTCGAATAAACCCCGTTTTGTTTCTAAATACGTTTACTTTACGTTATAGTGTATATATTGTGTATCGTGTAAATATCATTGAGTTTCATTGATTTTCTCTCATTTTTTGTAGGTATTCAAGCAATTATATTTTTCCATTGTTGTATAAAGCATTGAATAAGCTTTCCAGCGCTTCCGACCGTGCGTCAATCTGAGTTACGGTTCAGAAGTTGTGGTCAAAATAAGGGCAGGTTCGCTGTCAAGTTTGATTTGCGAACTTTCTAGCGAACGCTCCCAGACATATGGCAGTAGAAAAAGGGACCAAAGTTTGCATTGCGAACTTTCCAGCGAATATTTGCTTTGCGAATAAAAGTTCGCATTGCGAACTTCTGCAGAAAAGCAGATTCAGTTTAACTATTCTGAGGCACTTAAGTGCCAATTTTTGGAGTTCGCTTTGCGAATAAAAGTTCGCACTGCGAACTTGACAGATTTTGACATACTATATAAGTCATTTCATTCATTTTTTAGGTTATGGTTTTGGGGTTTTTTTCTCCCAGCTCCATCAGACACATTCTTGAGTAGATTTAGCTTAGAAACAACACTTGGAGTGTATATCTTGACGATCCGGAGTCGAATCCACTTCAATCGGAGTTGACGAACCGTGAGATTTGTGCTCTTCTTCCTTCCTCTCTATGTATTTTTCATTTGTTGGGGTTTTGTATATAAGTTTATCTTGATTGTGTGTATATTTATGGATCTTTGTATAAAATCTATTTTACAACTCTTAATCGATGTCATCTTTGATTTAATCTCTATCTTAATGGGTTTGATTCGCTATAGACATATACTTTTCGAACTCGACCTAAGATAATGTCTAATGGCTGTGGAAAGCGGTTTAATACTCACATGTGTGTCGGATCTTAATGCTCTGTGTTGTTGAGTTGCGTGAGACATCACCTCCGAGAGAATGCGGTTGATCTCTCAATGTTTGCGTTAGACATAACCTCTTGTTGTGAGCGATATGTGGGGATTTTGACGAGTGATTTAGATTGCGTGCATTTGATCCATAGATTTTTAAGTACATGATGGGTAGAACGAAATACAACTCCTGACGAGTTTTCTCATGTCTTAAGAATGTATTTATTTTCATGTTTTATGTTTTTCTTTTTGCACTTTTATCCCAAACCATATTTAAATCCAAGCTTAGAGACGTAGAGATTGTCGAACGACATTCTTTCCCTCGTACCGATCCCTGTGGACACGACATAAATCCCGGAGGGAGTTCTTCCGAAAATAATATTTTTGCTTGCCGCTTTACCGCATTCAACAAAATGGCACTGTTGCCGTGGATTGGTTTTGATATTGAATCGCTTTGAGATAGTTTCTTTGTTTTTGAGTTTTGTAAATATCATCCATATTATATATTTTCACTTGTTTATACTGAAACTTGTATATTTTGTTACCGTAACGTTTGTTCAAGTGTTTGGTTAGGACACTTGCTTTTGGTTTGCACAGTGAGGCATCACCATGGCATGAATAGAGTAAGTTACTAGCTAAGCACAGTAAAGGTGTCGAGCTTACGACGTATAACAAGCATGTTTTATCGTTTTTTTGTGTGTTTTGTTATTACTTTTTCATTATAGCTTAAGTAGTGTGGTGAACATTCATTAAACAAGTTGTACTCGGATTATTCGTAAAATTCTCAAATCTTCATTTTACAACTTGTTTAATGCATTTTCACCCTGTCTTTTAGTTTGTTTATATTAATAGTTTTTGTGTTTGTCTAAAAGCTTGTTTTGAGTAGCTTGAGGAAATTTAAGGTGATGTTCCAAGTTTGATCGTTTCAACTTGCGGGTGTATGGTAATGATATTGTTATGTTTTGTACACGTCCAAGGTATGTGTTTATCGCTTTCTAGACTTTAGCATATTCATGATACTTAGGCATTTTACAAACTTCCATGCCCTTTATTCTTTTGTATACTTGTTCTTGATGTGAATCACTTTTGTTCCCACCCTTTTTGTGAGGTAGCTTTCCATTGTTCATATATGCGCGGAGTACCAATATTCTTGTTCTAACTGGATTTTATTATGCTTAATCTTTTGTTTGTATTGATTATATGAAAGCATGAAAAGGATCAAGGCATTTTGTTTCATTTTGAGCACAACTACCTAGCCAAATAGTCATTCCCCTTGTGAGCGTGTGATCATTCGTAACCCCTTTGTGCCTTTTTATCATTATCCATGTTGTTTGAACTTAATGCTTGTCTATGAGTATTGAATTCACTTGTTGTATGGATTTTGATTGATTGTTTTTTCTTGAACCCTCAACTTTGTGTTGTTGTAGGAATTTTTACCTTGCCTTAGAAAGTAGGGAGTATTCACATGATGATGTGGTTGAATTCAAGTTGGGGAGAGAATGATTGTTTACTCATTGGTTGGTTTCTATGAGGTTGAAAAAGAAAAGAAAAAAAAAAGAGAGAGAAAAATATGAAGAAGAAAAAAAGAAAAGAAAAAAAAAAGAAAGAAAAAGAAAATCCTTGAGAAAGGAAACTAAGAGAGTTCAAATAATTATGCTAAATAAGTATTGTGTGTTGTGTAACACTTGGGATTTTGAAAGAATTTGATTGGAATTTTGTGTTTGAGTCTTCGTAAGTTGATCACTCCCTTAGATTTAGGCAAGTTTTTGTTTCAATTACCTTTAAAAATTGCCCCTTGTTTGTTTACCCGACCGCGTTACAACCTTGAATGCCCTTGTGATTCTTGCTTTTATGTTTTCAATGTGAATATTTGGATGAATGCATAATTTAGTCTTTCGTTTGCAAGATTATTATGTGAGTGAAAAGTACCTCATTTTGTGTTTTTCATCTACCGATGATTGTTTTTGCTAGGTGTGATTCACGTTTGAACTTGTGTTGTTTTAGGATGTTTGGCATGATTTTTGTATTTTGCATTTGTTTCGTGACTATGTTATCGTCGTAGTTTAGAGGTAAGTATTTACTTTGTGAGTACCGTTTAGCATTTGAGCCATACATTTGTTTCTGTTTTTCAACACTTGTTGATTCATCATTCATTGGTTATTGCTTTTGTGTTTTTAAGTTGTTTGATTCTTGTTTGAGGACAAACAAGTTTAAGTTGGGGAGATTTTGATAAGTGCAAATTGTAACTATTATTGTATATAAGTTTTGTTTCACTTATCGATACTTTTTGTTAATATCGTTCGAATAAACCCCGTTTTGTTTCTAAATACGTTTACTTTACGTTATAGTGTATATATTGTGTATCGTGTAAATATCATTGAGTTTCATTGATTTTCTCTCATTTTTTGTAGGTATTCAAGCAATTATATTTTTCCATTGTTGTATAGAGCATTGAATAAGCTTTCCAGCGCTTCCGACCGTGCGTCAATCTGAGTTACGGTTCAGAAGTTGTGGTCAAAATAAGGGCAGGTTCGCTGTCAAGTTTGATTTGCGAACTTTCTAGCGAACGCTCCCAGACATATGGCAGTAGAAAAAGGGACCAAAGTTTGCATTGTGAACTTTCCAGCGAATATTTGCTTTGCGAATAAAAGTTCGCATTGCGAACTTTCCAGCGAATATTTGCTTTCCGAATAAAAGTTCGCATTGCGAACTTCTGCAGAAAAGCAGATTCAGTTTAACTATTCTGAGGCACTTAAGTGCCAATTTTTGGAGTTCGCTTTGCGAATAAAAGTTCGCACTGCGAACTTGACAGATTTTGGCATACTATATAAGTCATTTCATTAATTTTTTAGGTTATGGTTTTGGGGTTTTTTTCTCCCAGCTCCATCAGACACATTCTTGAGTAGATTTAGCTTAGAAACAGCACTTGGAGTGTATATCTTGACGATCCGGAGTCGAATCCACTTCAATCGGAGTTGACAAACCGTGAGATTTGTGCTCTTCTTCCTTCCTCTCTATGTATTTTTCATTTGTTGGGGTTTTGTATGTAAGTTTATCTTGATTGTGTGTATATTTATGGATCTTTGTATAAAATCTATTTTACAACTCTTAATCGATGTCATCTTTGATTTAATCTCTATCTTAATGGGTTTGATTCGCTATAGACATATACTTTTCGAACTCGACCTAAGATAATGTCTATTGGCTGTGGAAAGCGGTTTAATACTCACATGTGTGTCGGATCTTAATGCTCTGTGTTGTTGAGTTGCGTGAGACATCACCTCCGAGAGAATGCGGTTGATCTCTCAATGTTTGCGTTAGACATAACCTCTTGTTGTGAGCGATACGTGGGGATTTTGACGAGTGATTTAGATTGCGTGAATTTGATACATAGATTTTTAAGTACATGATGGGTAGAACGAAATACAACTCCTGACGAGTTTTCTCATGTCTTAAGAATGTATTTATTTTCATGTTTTATGTTTTTCTTTTTGCACTTTTATCCCAAACCATATTTAAATCCAAGCTTAGAGACGTAGAGATTGTCGAACGACATTCTTTCCCTCGCACCGATCCCTGTGGACACGACATAAATCCCGGAGGGAGTTCTTCCGAAAATAATATTTTTGCTTGCCGCTTTACCGCATTCAACAAAATGGCACTGTTGCCGTGGATTGGTTTTGATATTGAATCGCTTTGAGATAGTTTCTTTGTTTTTGAGTTTTGTAGATATCATCCATATTATATATTTTCACTTGTTTATACTGAAACTTGTATATTTTGTTACCGTAACGTTTGTTCAAGTGTTTGGTTAGGACACTTGCTTTTGGTTTGCACAGTGAGGCATCACCATGGCATGAATTGAGTAAGTTACTAGCTAAGCACAGTAAAGGTGTCGAGCTTACGACGTACAACAAGCATGTTTTATCGTTTTTTTTGTGTTTTGTTATTACTTTTTCATTATAGCTTAGGTAGTGTGGTGTACATTCATTAAACAAGTTGTACTCGGATTATTCGTAAAATTCTCAAATCTTCATTTTACAACTTGTTTAATGCATTTTCACCCTGTCTTTTAGTTTGTTTATATTAATAGTTTTTGTGTTTGTCTAAAAGGTTGTTTTGAGTAGCTTGAGGAAATTTAAGGTGATGTTCCAAGTTTGATCGTTTCAACTTGCGGGTGTATGGTAATGAAATTGTTATGTTTTGTACACGTCCAAGGTATGTGTTTATCGCTTTCTAGACTTTAGCATATTCATGATACTTAGGCATTTTACAAACTTCCATGCCCTTCATTCTTTTGTATACTTGTTCTTGATGTGAATCACTTTAGTTCCCACCCATTTTGTGAGGTAGCTTTCCATTGTTCATATATGCGCGGAGTACCAATATTCTTGTTCTAACTGGATTTTATTATGCTTAATCTTTTGTTTGTATTGATTATATGAAAGCATGAAAAGGATCAAGGCATTTTGTTTCATTTTGAGCACAACTACCTAGCCAAATAGTCATTCCCCTTGTGAGTGTGTGATCATTCGTAACCCCTTTGTGCCTTTTTATCATTATCCATGTTGTTTGAACTTAATGCTTGTCTATGAGTATTGAATTCACTTGTTGTATGGATTTTGATTGATTGTTTTTTCTTGAACCCTCAACTTTGTGTTGTTGTAGGAATTTTTACCTTGCCTTAGAAAGTAAGGAGTATTCACATGATGATGTGGTTGAATTCAAGTTGGGGAGAGAATGATTGTTTACTCATTGGTTGGTTTCTATGAGGTTGAAAAAGAAAAGAAAAAAAAAAGAGAGAGAAAAATATGCAGAAGAAAAAAAGAAAAGAAAAAAAAAGAAAGAAAAAGAAAATCCTTGAGAAAGGAAACTAAGAGAGTTCAAATAATTATGCTAAATAAGTATTGTGTGTTGTGTAACACTTGGGATTTTGAAAGAATTTGATTGGAATTTTGTGTTTGAGTCTTCGTAAGTTGATCACTCCCTTAGGTTTAGGCAAGTTTTTGTTTCAATTACCTTTAAAAATTGCCCCTTGTTTGTTTACCCGACCGCGTTACAACCCTGAATGCCCTTGTGATTCTTTCTTTTATGTTTTCAATGTGAATATTTGGATGAATGCATAATTTAGTCTTTTGTTTGCAAGATTTTTATGTGAGTGAAAAGTACCTCATTTTGTGTTTTTCATCTACCGATGATTGTTTTTGCTAGGTGTGATTCACGTTTGAACTTGTGTTGTTTTAGGATGTTTGGCATGATTTTTGTATTTTGCATTTGTTTCGTGACTATGTTATGGTCGTAGTTTAGTGGTAAGTATTTACTTTGTGAGTACCGTTTAGCATTTGAGCCATACATTTGTTTCTGTTTTTCAAAACTTGTTGATTCATCATTCATTGGTTATTGCTTTTGTGTTTTTAAGTTGTTTGATTCTTGTTTGAGGACAAACAAGTTTAAGTTTGGGAGATTTTGATAAGTGCAAATTGTAACTATTATTGTATATAAGTTTTGTTTCACTTATCGATACTTTTTGTTAATATCGTTCGAATAAACCCCGTTTTGTTTCTAAATACGTTTACTTTACGTTATAGTGTATATATTGTGTATCGTGTAAATATCATTGAGTTTCATTGATTTTCTCTCATTTTTTGTAGGTATTCAAGCAATTATATTTTTCCATTGTTGTATAGAGCATTGAATAAGCTTTCCAGCGCTTCCGACCGTGCGTCAATCTGAGTTACGGTTCAGAAGTTGTGGTCAAAATAAGGGCAGGTTCGCTGTCAAGTTTAATTTGCGAACTTTCTAGCGAACGCTCCCAGACATATGGCAGTAGAAAAAGGGACCAAAGTTTGCATTGCGAACTTTCCAGCGAATATTTGCTTTGCGAATAAAAGTTCGCATTGCGAACTTTCCAGCGAATATTTGCTTTGCGAATAAAAGTTCGCATTGCGAACTTCTGCAGAAAAGCAGATTCAGTTTAACTATTCTGAGGCACTTAAGTGCCAATTTTTGGAGTTCGCTTTGCGAATAAAAGTTCGCACTGCGAACTTGACAGATTTTGACATACTATATAAGTCATTTCATTCATTTTTTAGGTTATGGTTTTGGGGTTTTTTTCTCCCAGCTCCATCAGACACATTCTTGAGTAGATTTAGCTTAGAAACAGCACTTGGAGTGTATATCTTGACGATCCGGAGTCGAATCCACTTCAATCAGAGTTGACAAACCGTGAGATTTGTGTTCTTCTTCCTTCCTCTCTATGTATTTTTCATTTGTTGGGGTTTTGTATGTAAGTTTATCTTGATTGTGTGTATATTTATGGATCTTTGTATAAAATCTATTTTACAACTCTTAATCGATGTCATCTTTGATTTAATCTCTATCTTAATGGGTTTGATTCGCTATAGACATATACTTTTCGAACTCGACCTAAGATAATGTCTATTGGCTGTGGAAAGCGGTTTAATACTCACATGTGTGTCGGATCTTAATGCTCTGTGTTGTTGAGTTGCGTGAGACATCACCTCCGAGAGAATGCGGTTGATCTCTCAATGTTTGCGTTAGACATAACCTCTTGTTGTGAGCGATACGTGGGGATTTTGACGAGTGATTTAGATTGCGTGCATTTGATCCATAGATTTTTAAGTACATGATGGGTAGAACGAAATACAACTCCTGACGAGTTTTCTCATGTCTTAAGAATGTATTTATTTTCATGTTTTATGTTTTTCTTTTTGCACTTTTATCCCAAACCATATTTAAATCCAAGCTTAGAGACGTAGAGATTGTCGAACGACATTCTTTCCCTCGCACCGATCCCTGTGGACACGACATAAATCCCGGAGGGAGTTCTTCCGAAAATAATATTTTTGCTTGCCGCTTTACCGCATTCAACAAAATGGCACTGTTGCCGTGGATTGGTTTTGATATTGAATCGCTTTGAGATAGTTTCTTTGTTTTTGAGTTTTGTAGATATCATCCATATTATATATTTTCACTTGTTTATACTGAAACTTGTATATTTTGTTACCGTAATGTTTGTTCAAGTGTTTGGTTAGGACACTTGCTTTTGGTTTGCACAGTGAGGCATCACCATGGCATGAATTGAGTAAGTTACTAGCTAAGCACAGTAAAGGTGTCGAGCTTACGACGTACAACAAGCATGTTTTATCGTTTTTTTTTGTGTTTTGTTATTACTTTTTCATTATAGCTTAGGTAGTGTGGTGAACATTCATTAAACAAGTTGTACTCGGATTATTCGTAAAATTCTCAAATCTTCATTTTACAACTTGTTTAATGCATTTTCACCCTGTCTTTTAGTTTGTTTATATTAATAGTTTTTGTGTTTGTCTAAAAGCTTGTTTTGAGTAGCTTGAGGAAATTTAAGGTGATGTTCCAAGTTTGATCGTTTCAACTTGCGGGTGTATGGTAATGATATTGTTATGTTTTGTACACGTCCAAGGTATGTGTTTATCGCTTTCTAGACTTTAGCATATTCATGATACTTAGGCATTTTACAAACTTCCATGCCCTTCATTCTTTTGTATACTTGTTCTTGATGTGAATCACTTTAGTTCCCACCCTTTTTGTGAGGTAGCTTTCCATTGTTCATATATGCGTGGAGTACCAATATTCTTGTTCTAACTGGATTTTATTATGCTTAATCTTTTGTTTGTATTGATTATATGAAAGCATGAAAAGGATCAAGGCATTTTGTTTCATTTTGAGCACAACTACCTAGCCAAATAGTCATTCCCCTTGTGAGCGTGTGATCATTCGTAACCCCTTTGTGCCTTTCTATCATTATCCATGTTGTTTGAACTTAATGCTTGTCTATGAGTATTGAATTCACTTGGTGTATGGATTTTGATGGATTGTTTTTTCTTGAACCCTCAACTTTGTGTTGTTGTATGAATTTTTAACTTGCCTTAGAAAGTAGGGAGTATTCACATGATGATGTGGTTGAATTCAAGTTGGGGAGAGAATGATTGTTTACTCATTGGTTGGTTTCTATGAGGTTGAAAAAGAAAAGAAAAAAAAAAGAGAGAGAAAAATATGAAGAAGAAAAAAAGAAAAGAAAAAAAAAGAAAGAAAAAGAAAATCCTTAAGAAAGGAAACTAAGAGAGTTCAAATAATAATGCTAAATAAATATTGTGTGTTGTGTAACACTTGGGATTTTGAAAGAATTTGATTGGAATTTTGTGTTTGAGTCTTCGTAAGTTGATCACTCCCTTAGGTTTAGGCAAGTTTTTGTTTCAATTACCTTTAAAAATTGCCCCTTGTTTGTTTACCCGACCGCGTTACAACCTTGAATGCCCTTGTGATTCTTGCTTTTATGTTTTCAATGTGAATATTTGGATGAATGCATAATTTAGTCTTTCGTTTGCAAGATTGTTATGTGAGTGAAAAGTACCTCATTTTGTGTTTTTCATCTACCGATGATTGTTTTTGCTAGGTGTGATTCACGTTTGAACTTGTGTTGTTTTAGGATGTTTGGCATGATTTTTGTATTTTGCATTTGTTTCGTGACTATGTTATCGTCGTATTTTAGTGGTAAGTATTTACTTTGTGAGTACCGTTTAGCATTTGAGCCATACATTTGTTTCTGTTTTTCAAAACTTGTTGATTCATCATTCATTGGTTATTGCTTTTGTGTTTTTAAGTTGTTTGATTCTTGTTTGAGGACAAACAAGTTTAAGTTGGGGAGATTTTGATAAGTGCAAATTGTAACTATTATTGTGTATAAGTTTTGTTTCACTTATCGATACTTTTTGTTAATATCGTTCGAATAAACCCCGTTTTGTTTCTAAATACGTTTACTTTACGTTATAGTGTATATATTGTGTATCGTGTAAATATCATTGAGTTTCATTGATTTTCTCTCATTTTTTGTAGGTATTCAAGCAATTATATTTTTCCATTGTTGTATAGAGCATTGAATAAGCTTTCCAGCGCTTCCGACCGTGCGTCAATCTGAGTTACGGTTCAGAAGTTGTGGTCAAAATAAGGGCAGGTTCGCTGTCAAGTTTGATTTGCGAACTTTCTAGCGAACGCTCCCAGACATATGGCAGTAGAAAAAGGGACCAAAGTTTGCATTGTGAACTTTCCAGCGAATATTTGCTTTGCGAATAAAAGTTCGCATTGCGAACTTTCCAGCGAATATTTGCTTTCCGAATAAAAGTTCGCATTGCGAACTTCTGCAGAAAAGCAGATTCAGTTTAACTATTCTGAGGCACTTAAGTGCCAATTTTTGGAGTTCGCTTTGCGAATAAAAGTTCGCACTGCGAACTTGACAGATTTTGACATACTATATAAGTCATTTCATTAATTTTTTAGGTTATGGTTTTGGGGTTTTTTTCTCCCAGCTCCATCAGACACATTCTTGAGTAGATTTAGCTTAGAAACAGCACTTGGAGTGTATATCTTGACGATCCGGAGTCGAATCCACTTCAATCGGAGTTGACAAACCGTGAGATTTGTGCTCTTCTTCCTTCCTCTCTATGTATTTTTCATTTGTTGGGGTTTTGTATGTAAGTTTATCTTGATTGTGTGTATATTTATGGATCTTTGTATAAAATCTATTTTACAACTCTTAATCGATGTCATCTTTGATTTAATCTCTATCTTAATGGGTTTGATTCGCTATAGACATATACTTTTCGAACTCGACCTAAGATAATGTCTATTGGCTGTGGAAAGCGGTTTAATACTCACATGTGTGTCGGATCTTAATGCTCTGTGTTTTTGAGTTGCGTGAGACATCACCTCTGAGAGAATGCGGTTGATCTCTCAATGTTTGCGTTAGACATAACCTCTTGTTGTGAGCGATACGTGGGGATTTTGACGAGTGATTTAGATTGCGTGCATTTGATCCATAGATTTTTAAGTACATGATGGTTAGAACGAAATACAACTCCTGACGAGTTTTCTCATGTCTTAAGAATGTATTTATTTTCATGTTTTACGTTTTTCTTTTTGCACTTTTATCCCAAACCATATTTAAATCCAAGCTTAGAGACGTAGAGATTGTCGAACGACATTCTTTCCCTCGCACCGATCCCTATGGACACGACATAAATCCCGGAGGGAGTTCTTCCGAAAATAATATTTTTGCTTGCCGCTTTACCGCATTCAACAAAATGGCACTGTTGCCGTGGATTGGTTTTGATATTGAATCGCTTTGAGATAGTTTCTTTGTTTTTGAGTTTTGTAGATATCATCCATATTATATATTTTCACTTGTTTATACTGAAACTTGTATATTTTGTTACCGTAACGTTTGTTCAAGTGTTTGGTTAGGACACTTGCTTTTGGTTTGCACAGTGAGGCATCACCATGGCATGAATTGAGTAAGTTACTAGCTAAGCACAGTAAAGGTGTCGAGCTTACGACGTACAACAAGCATGTTTTATCGTTTTTTTTGTGTTTTGTTATTACTTTTTCATTATAGCTTAGGTAGTGTGGTGAACATTCATTAAACAAGTTGTACTCGGATTATTCGTAAAATTCTCAAATCTTCATTTTACAACTTGTTTAATGCATTTTCACCCTGTCTTTTAGTTTGTTTATATTAATAGTTTTTGTGTTTGTCTAAAAGCTTGTTTTGAGTAGCTTGAGGAAACTTAAGGTGATGTTCCAAGTTTGATCGTTTCAACTTGCGGGTGTATGGTAATGATATTGTTATGTTTTGTACACGTCCAAGGTATGTGTTTATCGCTTTCTAGACTTTAGCATATTCATGATACTTAGGCATTTTACAAACTTCCATGCCCTTCATTCTTTTGTATACTTGTTCTTGATGTGAATCACTTTAGTTCCCACCCTTTTTGTGAGGTAGCTTTCCATTGTTCATATATGCGTGGAGTACCAATATTCTTGTTCTAACTGGATTTTATTATGCTTAATCTTTTGTTTGTATTGATTATATGAAAGCATGAAAAGGATCAAGGCATTTTGTTTCATTTTGAGCACAACTACCTAGCCAAATAGTCATTCCCCTTGTGAGCGTGTGATCATTCGTAACCCCTTTGTGCCTTTCTATCATTATCCATGTTGTTTGAACTTAATGCTTGTCTATGAGTATTGAATTCACTTGGTGTATGGATTTTGATTGATTGTTTTTTCTTGAACCCTCAACTTTGTGTTGTTGTATGAATTTTTACCTTGCCTTAGAAAGTAGGGAGTATTCACATGATGATGTGGTTGAATTCAAGTTGGGGAGAGAATGATTGTTTACTCATTGGTTGGTTTCTATGAGGTTGAAAAAGAAAAGAAAAAAAAAAGAAAGAGAGAAAAATATGAAGAAGAAAAAAAGAAAAGGAAAAAAAAAGAAAGAAAAAGAAAATCCTTGAGAAAGGAAACTAAGAGAGTTCAAATAATTGTGCTAAATAAGTATTGTGTGTTGTGTAACACTTGGGATTTTGAAAGAATTTGATTGGAATTTTGTGTTTGAATCTTCGTAAGTTGATCACTCCCTTAGGTTTAGGCAAGTTTTTGTTTCAATTACCTTTAAAAATTGCCCCTTGTTTGTTTACCCGACCGCGTTACAACCTTGAAAGCCCTTGTGATTCTTGCTTTTATGTTTTCAATGTGAATATTTGGATGAATGCATAATTTAGTCTTTTGTTTGCAAGATTGTTATGTGAGTGAAAAGTATCTCATTTTGTGTTTTTCATCTACCGATGATTGTTTTTGCTAGGTGTGATTCACGTTTGAACTTGTGTTGTTTTAGGATGTTTCGCATGATTTTTGTATTTTGCATTTGTTTCGTGACTATGTTATCGTCGTAGTTTAGTGGTAAGTATTTACTTTGTGAGTACCGTTTAGCATTTGAGCCATACATTTGTTTCTGTTTTTCAAAACTTGTTGATTCATCATTCATTGGTTATTGCTTTTGTGTTTTTAAGTTGTTTGATTCTTGTTTGAGGACAAACAAGTTTAAGTTGGGGAGATTTTGATAAGTGCAAATTGTAACTATTATTGTATATAAGTTTTGTTTCACTTATCGATACTTTTTGTTAATATCGTTCGAATAAACCCCGTTTTGTTTCTAAATATGTTTACTTTACGTTATAGTGTATATATTGTGTATCGTGTAAATATCATTGAGTTTCATTGATTTTCTCTCATTTTTTGTAGGTATTCAAGCAATTATATTTTGCCATTGTTGTATAGAGCATTGAATAAGCTTTCCAGCGCTTCCGACCGTGCGTCAATCTGAGTTACAGTTCAGAAGTTGTGGTCAAAATAAGGGCAGGTTCGCTGTCAAGTTTGATTTGCGAACTTTCTAGCGAACGCTCCTAGACATATGGCAGTAGAAAAAGGGACCAAAGTTCGCATTGCGAACTTTCCATCGAATATTTGCTTTGCGAATAAAAGTTCGCATTGCGAACTTTCCAGCGAATATTTGCTTTGCGAATAAAAGTTCGCATTGCGAACTTCTGCAGAAAAGCAGATTCAGTTTAACTATTCTGAGGCACTTAAGTGCCAATTTTTGGAGTTCGCTTTGCGAATAAAAGTTCGCACTGCGAACTTGACAGATTTTGACATACTATATAAGTCATTTCATTCATTTTTTAGGTTATGGTTTTGGGGTTTTTTTCTCCCAGCTCCATCAGACACATTCTTGAGTAGATTTAGCTTAGAAACATCACTTGGAGTGTATATCTTGACGATCCGGAGTCGAATCCACTTCAATCGGAGTTGACAAACCGTGAGATTTGTGTTCTTCTTCCTTCCTCTCTATGTATTTTTCATTTGTTGGGGTTTTGTATGTAAGTTTATCTTGATTGTGTGTATATTTATGGATCTTTGTATAAAATCTATTTTACAACTCTTAATCGATGTCATCTTTGATTTAATCTCTATCTTAATGGGTTTGATTCGCTATAGACATATACTTTTTGAACTCGACCTAAGATAATGTCTATTGGCTGTGGAAAGCGGTTTAATACTCACATGTGTGTCGGATCTTAATGCTCTGTGTTGTTGAGTTGCGTGAGACATCACCTCCGAGAGAATGCGGTTGATCTCTCAATGTTTGCGTTAGACATAACCTCTTGTTGTGGGCGATACGTGGGGATTTTGACGAGTGATTTAGATTGCGTGCATTTGATCCATAGATTTTTAAGTACATGATGGGTAGAACGAAATACAACTCTTGACGAGTTTTCTCATGTCTTAAGTATGTATTTATTTTCATGTTTTATGTTTTTCTTTTTGCACTTTTATCCCAAACCATATTTAAATCCAAGCTTAGAGACGTAGAGATTGTCGAACGACATTCTTTCCCTCGCACCGATCCCTGTGGACACGACATAAATCCCGGAGGGAGTTCTTCCGAAAATAATATTTTTGCTTGCCGCTTTACCGCATTCAACAAAATGGCACTGTTGTCGTGGATTGGTTTTGATATTGAATCGCTTTGAGATAGTTTCTTTGTTTTTGAGTTTCGTAGATATCATCCATATTATATATTTTCACTTGTTTATACTGAAACTTGTATATATTGTTACCGTAACGTTTGTTCAAGTGTTTGGTTAGGACACTTGCTTTTGGTTTGCACAGTGAGGCATCACCATGGCATGAATTGAGTAAGTTACTAGCTAAGCACAGTAAAGGTGTCGAGCTTACGACGTACAACAAGCATGTTTTATCGTTTTTTTTTTGTTTTGTTATTACTTTTTCATTATAGCTTAGGTAGTGTGGTGAACATTCATTAAACAAGTTGTACTCGGATTATTCGTAAAATTCTCAAATCTTCATTTTACAACTTGTTTAATGCATTTTCACCCTGTCTTTTAGTTTGTTTATATTAATAGTTTTTGTGTTTGTCTAAAAGCTTGTTTTGAGTAGCTTGAGGAAATTTAAGGTGATGTTCCAAGTTTGATCGTTTCAACTTGCGGGTGTATGGTAATGATATTGTTATGTTTTGTACACGTCCAAGGTATGTGTTTATCGCTTTCTAGACTTTAGCATATTCATGATACTTAGGCATTTTACAAACTTCCATGCCCTTCATTCTTTTGTATACTTGTTCTTGATGTGAATCACTTTAGTTCCCACCCTTTTTGTGAGGTAGCTTTCCATTGTTCATATATGCGTGGAGTATAAATATTCTTGTTCTAACTGGATTTTATTATGCTTAATCTTTTGTTTGTATTGATTATATGAAAGCATGAAAAGGATCAAGGCATTTTGTTTCATTTTGAGCACAACTACCTAGCCAAATAGTCATTCCCCTTGTGAGCGTGTGATCATTCGTAACCCCTTTGTGCCTTTCTATCATTATCCATGTTGTTTGAACTTAATGCTTGTCTATGAGTATTGAATTCACTTGGTGTATGGATTTTGATTGATTGTTTTTTCTTGAACCCTCAACTTTGTGTTGTTGTATGAATTTTTACCTTGCCTTAGAAAGTAGGGAGTATTCACATGATGATGTGGTTGAATTCAAGTTGGGGAGAGAATGATTGTTTACTCATTGGTTGGTTTCTATGAGGTTGAAAAAGAAAAGAAAAAAAAAAGAAAGAGAGAAAAATATGAAGAAGAAAAAAAGAAAAGGAAAAAAAAAGAAAGAAAAAGAAAATCCTTGAGAAAGGAAACTAAGAGAGTTCAAATAATTGTGCTAAATAAGTATTGTGTGTTGTGTAACACTTGGGATTTTGAAAGAATTTGATTGGAATTTTGTGTTTGAGTCTTCGTAAGTTGATCACTCCCTTAGGTTTAGGCAAGTGTTTGTTTCAATTACCTTTAAAAATTGGCCCTTGTTTGTTTACCCGACCGCGTTACAACCTTGAAAGCCCTTGTGATTCTTGCTTTTATGTTTTCAATGTGAATATTTGGATGAATGCATAATTTAGTCTTTTGTTTGCAAGATTGTTATGTGAGTGAAAAGTATCTCATTTTGTGTTTTTCATCTACCGATGATTGTTTTTGCTAGGTGTGATTCACGTTTGAACTTGTGTTGTTTTAGGATGTTTCGCATGATTTTTGTATTTTGCATTTGTTTCGTGACTATGTTATCGTCGTAGTTTAGTGGTAAGTATTTACTTTGTGAGTACCGTTTAGCATTTGAGCCATACATTAGTTTCTGTTTTTCAAAACTTGTTGATTCATCATTCATTGGTTATTGCTTTTGTGTTTTTAAGTTGTTTGATTCTTGTTTGAGGACAAACAAGTTTAAGTTGGGGAGATTTTAATAAGTGCAAATTGTAACTATTATTGTATATAAGTTTTGTTTCACTTATCGATACTTTTTGTTAATATCGTTCGAATAAACCCCGTTTTGTTTCTAAATATGTTTACTTTACGTTATAGTGTATATGTTGTGTATCGTGTAAATATCATTGAGTTTCATTGATTTTCTCTCATTTTTTGTAGGTATTCAAGCAATTATATTTTGCCATTGTTGTATAGAGCATTGAATAAGCTTTCCAGCGCTTTCGACCGTGCGTCAATCTGAGTTACGGTTCAGAAGTTGTGGTCAAAATAAGGGCAGGTTCGCTGTCAAGTTTGATTTGCGAACTTTCTAGCGAACGCTCCTAGACATATGGCAGTAGAAAAAGGGACCAAAGTTCGCATTGCGAACTTTCCATCGAATATTTGCTTTGCGAATAAAAGTTCGCATTGCAAACTTTCCAGCGAATATTTGCTTTGCGAATAAAAGTTCGCATTGCGAACTTCTGCAGAAAAGCAGATTCAGTTTAACTATTCTGAGGCACTTAAGTGCCAATTTTTGGAGTTCGCTTTGCGAATAAAAGTTCGCACTGCGAACTTGACAGATTTTGACATACTATATAAGTCATTTCATTCATTTTTTAGGTTATGGTTTTGGGGTTTTTTTCTCCCAGCTCCATCAGACACATTCTTGAGTAGATTTAGCTTAGAAACATCACTTGGAGTGTATATCTTGACGATCCGGAGTCGAATCCACTTCAATCGGAGTTGACAAACCGTGAGATTTGTGTTCGTCTTCCTTCCTCTCTATGTATTTTTCATTTGTTGGGGTTTTGTATGTAAGTTTATCTGGATTGTGTGTATATTTATGGATCTTTGTATAAAATCTATTTTACAACTCTTAATCGATGTCATCTTTGATTTAATCTCTATCTTAATGGGTTTGATTCGCTATAGACATATACTTTTCGAACTCGACCTAAGATAATGTCTATTGGCTGTGGAAAGCGGTTTAATACTCACATGTGTGTCGGATCTTAATGCTCTGTGTTGTTGAGTTGCGTGAGACATCACCTCCGAGAGAATGCGGTTGATCTCTCAATGTTTGCGTTAGGCATAACCTCTTGTTGTGAGCGATACGTGGGGATTTTGACGAGTGATTTAGGTTGCGTGCATTTGATCCATAGATTTTTAAGTACATGATGGGTAGAACGAAATACAACTCCTGACGAGTTTTCTCATGTCTTAAGAATGTATTTATTTTCATGTTTTATGTTTTTCTTTTTGCACTTTTATCCCAAACCATATTTAAATCCAAGCTTAGAGACGTAGAGATTGTCGAACGACATTCTTTCCCTCGCACCGATCCCTGTGGACACAACATAAATCCCGGAGGGAGTTCTTCTGAAAATAATATTTTTGCTTCCCGCTTTACCGCATTCAACAAAATGGCACTGTTGTCGGGGATTGGTTTTGATATTGAATCGCTTTGAGATAGTTTCTTTGTTTTTGAGTTTTGTAGATATCATCCATATTATATATTTTCACTTGTTTATACTGAAACTTGTATATTTTGTTGCCGTAACGTTTGTTCAAGTGTTGGGTTAGGACACTTGCTTTTGGTTTGCACAGTGAGGCATCACCATGGCATGAATAGAGTAAGTTACTAGCTAAGTACAGTAAAGGTGTCGAGCTTACGACGTACAACAAGCATGTTTTATCGTTTTTTTTTTGTGTTTTGTTATTACTTTTTCATTATAGCTTAGGTAGTGTGGTGAAGATTCATTAAATAAGTTGTACTCGGATTATTCATAAAATTCTCAAATCTTCATTTTACAACTTGTTTAATGCATTTTCACCCTGTCTTTTAGTTTGTTTATATTAATAGTTTTTCTGTGTGTCTAAAAGCTTGTTTGTAGTAGCTTGAGGAAATTTAAGGTGATGTTCCAAGTTTGATCGTTTCAACTTGCGGGTGTATGGTAATGATATTGTTATGTTTTGTACACGTCCAAGGTATGTGTTTATCGCTTTCTAGACTTTAGCATATTCATGATACTTAGGCATTTTACAAACTTCCATGCCATTCATTCTTTTGTAGACTTGTTCTTGATGTGAATCACTTTAGTTCCCACCCTTTTTGTGAGGTAGCTTTCCATTGTTCATATATGCGCGAAGTACCAATATTCTTGTTCTAACGGGATTTTATTATGCTTAATCTTTTGTTTGTATTGATTATATGAAAGCATGAAAAGGATCAAGGCATTTTGTTTCATTTTGAGCACAACTACCTAGCCAAATAGTCATTCACCTTGTGAGCGTGTGATCATTCGTAACCCCTTTGTGCCTTTCTATCATTATCCATGTTGTACTTAATGCTTGTCTATGAGTATTGAATTCACTTGTTGTATGGATTTTGATTGATTGTTTTTTCTTGAACCCTCGACTTTGTGTTGTTGTATGAATTTTTACCTTGCGTTTGAAAGTAGGGAGTATTCACATGATGATGTGGTTGAATTCAAGTTGGGGAGAGAATGATTGTTTACTCATTGGTTGGTTTCTATGAGGTTGAAAAAGAAAAGAAAAAAAAAGAGAGAGAAAAATATGAAGAAGAAAAAAAGAAAAAAATAAAAAGAAAGAAAAAGAAAATCCTTGAGAAAGGAAACTAAGAGAGTTCAAATAATTGTACTAAATAAGTATTGTGTGTTGTGTAACACTTGGGATTTTGAAAGAATTTGAATGGAGTTTTGTGTTTGAGTCTTCGTAAGTTGATCACTCCCTTAGGTTTAGGCAAGTTTTTGTTTCAATTACCTTTAAAAATTGCCCCTTGTTTGTTTACCCGACCGCGTTACAACGTTGAAAGCCCTTGTGATTCTTGCTTTTATGTTTTCAAGATTGTTATGTGAGTGAAAAGTACCTCATTTTGTGTTTTTCATCTACCGATGATTGTTTTTGCTAGGTGTGATTCACGTTTGAACTTGTGTTGTTTTAGGATGTTTGACATGATTTTTGTATTTTGCATTTGTTTCGTGACAATGTTATCGTCGTAGTTTAGTGGTAAGTATTTACTTTGTGAGTACCGTTTAGCATTTGAGCCATACATTTGTTTCTGTTTTTCAAAACTTGTTGATTCATCATTCTTTGGTTATTGCTTTTGTGTTTTTAAGTTGTTTGATTCTTGTTTGAGGACAAACAAGTTTAAGTTGGGGAGATTTTTATAAGTGCAAATTGTAACTATTATTGTATATAAGTTTTGTTTCACTTATCGATACTTTTTGTTAATATCGTTCGAATAAACCCCGTTTTGTTTCTAAATACGTTTACTTTACGTTATAGTGTATATATTGCGTATCGTGTAAATATCATTGAGTTTAATTGATTTTCTCTCATTTTTTGTAGGTATTCAAGCAATTATATTTTTCCATTGTTGTATAGAGCATTGAATAAGCTTTCCAGCGCTTTCGACAGTGTGTCAATCTGAGTTACGGTTCAGAAGTTGTGGTCAAAATAAGGGCAGGTTCGCTGTCAAGTTCGCTTTGCGAACTTTCCAGCGAATGCTCCCAGACATATGGCAGTAGAAAAAGGGACCAAAGTTCGCATTGCGAACTTTCCAACAAATATTTTCTTTGCGAATAAAAGTTCGCATTGCGAACTTTCCAGCGAATATTTGCTTTGCGAATAAAAGTTTGCATTGCGAACTTCTGTAGAAAAGCAGATTCAGTTTAACTATTCTGAGGCACTTAATTGCCAATTTTTGGAGTTCGCTTTGCGAATAAAAGTTCGCACTGCGAACTTGACAGATTTTGACATACTATATAAGTCAATTCATTCATTTTTTAGGTTATGGTTTTGGGGTTTTTTTCTCCCAGCTCCATCAGACACATTCTTGAGTAGATTTAGCTTAGAAACAGCACTTAGAGTGTATATCTTGACGATCCGGAGTCGAATCCACTTCAATCGGAGTTGACAAACCGTGAGATTTGTGTTCTTCTTCCTTCCTCTCTATGTATTTTTCATTTGTTGGGGTTTTGTATATAAGTTTATCTTGATTGTATGTATATTTATGGATCTTTGTATAAAATCTCTTTTACAACTCGTAATCGATGTCATCTTTGATTTAATCTCTATCTTAATGGGTTATATTCGCTATAGACATATACTTTTCGAACTCGACCTAAGATAATGTCTATTGGCTGTGGAAAGCGGTTTAATACTCACATGTGTGTCGGATCTTAATGCTCTGTGTTGTTGAGTTGCGCGAGACATCACCCCAGAGAGAATGCGGTTGATCTCTCAATGTTTGCGTTAGACATAAACTCTTGTTGTGAGCGATACGTGGGGATTTTGACGAGTGATTTAGGTTGCGTGCATTTGATCCATAGATTTTTAAGTACATGATGGGTAGAACGAAATACAACTCCTGACGAGTTTTCTCATGTCTTTAGAATGTATTTATTTTCATGTTTTGTGTTTTTCTTTTTGCACTTTGATCCCAAACCATATTTAAATCCAAGCTTAGAGACGTAGAGATTGTCGAACGACATTCTTTCCCTCGCACCGATCCCTATGGACACGACATAAATCCCGGAGGGAGTTCTTCCGAAAATAATATTTTTGCTTGCCGCTTTACCGCATTCAACAAAATGGCACTGTTGCCGGGGATTGGTTTTGATATTGAATCGCTTTGAGATATTTTCTTTGGTTTGAGTGTTGTAGATATCATCCATATTATATATTTTCACTTGTTTATACTGAAACTTGTATATTTTGTTACCGTAACGTTTGTTCAAGTGTTTGGTTAGGACACTTGCTTTTGGTTTGTACAGTGAGGCATCACCATGGCATGAATAGAGTAAGTTACTAGCTAAGCACAGTAAAGGTGTCGAGCTTACGACGTACAACAATCATGTTTTATCGTTTTTTTTGTGTTTTGTTATTACTTTTTCAAAGGTAGTGTGGTGAACATTCATTAAACAAGTTGTACTCAGATTATTCGTAAAATTCTCAAATCTTCATTTTACAACTTGTTTAATGCATTTTCACCCTGTCTTTTAGTTTGTTTATATTAATAGTTTTTGTGTTTGTCTAAAAGCTTGTTTTAAGTAGCTTGAGGAAATTTAAGGTGATGTTCCAAGTTTGATCGTTTTAACTTGCGGGTGTATGGTAATGATATTGTTATGTTTTGTACACGTCCAAGGTATGTGTTTATCGCTTTCTAGACTTTAGCATATTCATGATACTTAGGCATTTTACAAACTTCCATGCCATTCATTCTTTTGTATACTTGTTCTTGATGTGAATCACTTTAGTTCCCACCCTTTTTGTGAGGTAGCTTTCCATTGTTCATATATGCGCGGAGTACCAATATTCTTGTTCTAACTGGATTTTATTATGCTTAATCTTTTATTTGTATTGATTATATGAAAGCATGAAAAGGATCTAGGCATTTTGTTTCATTTTGAGCACAACTACCTAGCCAAATAGTCATTCACCTTGTGTGCGTGTGGTCATTCGTAACCCTTTTGTGCCTTTCTATCATTATCCATGTTGTTTGAACTTAATGCTTGTCTATGAGTATTGAATTCACTTGTTGTATGGATTTTGATTGATTGTTTTTTCTTGAACCCTCAACTTTGTGTTGTTGTATGAATTTTTACCTTGCCTTAGAAAGTAGGGAGTATTCACATGATGATGTGGTTGAATTCAAGTTGGGGAGAGAATGATTGTTTACTCATTGGTTGGTTTCTATGAGGTTGAAAAAGAAAAGAAAAAAAAAGAGAGAGAAAAATATGAAGAAGAAAAAAAGAAAAGAAAAAAAAAGAAAGAAAAAGAAAATCCTTGAGAAAGGAAACTAAGAGAGTTCATATAATTGTGGTAAATAAGTATTGTGTGTTGTGTAACACTTGGGATTTTGAAAGAATTTGATTGGAATTTTGTGTTTGAGTCTTCGTAAGTTGATCACTCCCTTAGGTTTAGGCAAGTTTTTGTTTCAATTACCTTTAAAAATTGCCCCTTGTTTGTTTACCCGACTGCGTTACAACCTTGAAAACCCTTGTGATTCTTGCTTTTATGTTTTCAATGTGAATATTTGGATGAATGCATAATTTAGTCTTTTGTTTGCAAGATTGTTATGTGAGTGAAAAGTGCCTCATTTTGTGTTTTTCATCTACCGATGATTGTTTTTGCTAGGTGTGATTCACGTTTGAACTTGTGTTGTTTTAGGATGTTTGGCATGATTTTTGTATTTTGCATTTGTTTCGTGACTATGTTATCATCGTAGTTTAGTGGTAAGTATTTACTTTGTGAGTACCGTTTAGCATTTGAGCCATACATTTGTTTCTGTTTTTCAAAACTTGTTGATTCATCATTCTTTGGTTATTGCTTTTGTGTTTTTAAGTTGTTTGATTCTTGTTTGAGGACAAACAAGTTTAAGTTGGGGAGATTTTGATAAGTGCAAATTGTAACTATTATTGTATATAAGTTTTGTTTCACTTATCGATACTTTTTGTTAATATCGTTCGAATAAACCCCGTTTTGTTTCTAAATACGTTTACTTTAAGTTATAGTGTATATATTGCGTATCGTGTAAATATCATTGAGTTTAATTGATTTTCTCTCATTTTTTGTAGGTATTCAAGCAATTATATTTTGCCATTGTTGTATAGAGCATTGAATAAGCTTTCCAGCGCTTCCGACCGTGCGTCAATCTGAGTTACGGTTCAGAAGTTGTGGTCAAAATAAGGGAAGGTTCGCTGTCAAGTTCGCTTTGCGAACTTTCCAGCGAACGCTCCCAGACATATGGCAGTAGAAAAAGGGACAAAAGTTCGCATTGCGAACTTTCCAGCGAATATTTGCTTTGCGAATAAAAGTTCGCATTGCGAACTTTCCAGCGAATATTTGTTTTGCGAATAAAAGTTCGCATTGCGAACTTCTGCAGAAAAGCAGATTCAGTTTAACTATTCTGAGGCACTTAAGTTCCATTTTTTGGAGTTCGCTTTGCGAATAAAAGTTCGCACTGCGAACTTGACAGATTTTGACATACTATATAAGTCATTTCATTCATTTTTTAGGTTATGGTTTTGGGGTTTTTTTCTCCCAGCTCCATCAGACACATTCTTGAGTAGATTTAGCTTAGAAACAGCACTTGGAGTGTATATCTTGATGATCCGGAGTCGAATCCACTTCAATCGGAGTTGACAAACCGTGAGATTTGTGTTCTTCTTCCTTCCTCTCTATGTATTTTTATTTGTTGGGGTTTTGTATGTGAGTTTATCTTGATTGTATGTATATTTATGGAACTTTGTATAAAATCTCTTTTACAACTCTTAATCGATGTCATCTTTGATTTAATCTCTATCTTAATGGGTTTGATTCGCTATAGACATATACTTTTCGAACTCGACATAAGATAATGTCTATTGGCTGTGGAAAGCGGTTTAATACTCACATGTGTGTCGGATCTTAATGCTCTGTGTTATTGAGTTGCGTGAGACATCACCTCTGAGAGAATGCGGTTGATCTCTCAATATTTGCGTTAGACATAACCTCTTGTTGTGAGCGATACGTGGGGGTTTTGACGAGTGATTTAGGTTGCGTGCATTTGATCCATAGATTTTTAAGTACATGATGGGTAGAACGAAATACAACTCCTGACGAGTTTTCTCATGTCTTAAGAATGTATTTATTTTCATGTTTTATGTTTTTCTTTTTGCACTTTTATCCCAAACCATATTTAAATCCAAGCTTAGAGACGTAGAGATTGTCGAACGACATTCTTTCCCTCGCACCGATCCCTATGGACACGACATAAATCCCGGAGGGAGTTCTTCCGAAAATAATATTTTTGCTTGCCGCTTTACCGCATTCAATAAAATGGCACTGTTGCCAGGGATTGGTTTTGATATTGAATCGCTTTGAGATAGTTTCTTTGTTTTTGAGTTTTGTAGATATTATCCATATTATATATTTTCAATTGTTTATACTGAAACTAGTATATTTTGTGACCGTAACGTTTGTTCAAGTGTTTGGTTAGGACACTTGCTTTTGGTTTGCACAGTGAGGCATCACCATGGCATGAATAGAGTAAGTTACTAGCCAAGCACAGTAAAGGTGTCGAGCTTACGACGTACAACAAGCATGTTTTATCATTTTTTTTGTGTTTTGTTATTACTTTTTAATTATAGCTTAGGTAGTGTGGTGAGCATTCATTAAACAAGTTGTACTCGGATTATTCGTAAAATTCTCAAATCTTCATTTTACAACTTGTTTAATGCATTTTCACCCTGTCTTTTTGTTTGTTTATATTAATAGTTTTTGTGTTTGTCTAAAAGCTTGTTTTGAGTAGCTTGAGGAAATTTAAGGTGATGTTCCAAGTTTGATCGTTTCAACTTGCGGGTGTATGGTAATGATATTGTTATGTTTTGTACACGTCCAAGGTATGTGTTTATCGCTTTCTAGACTTTAGCATATTCATGATACTTAGGCATTTTACAAACTTCCATGCCATTCATTCTTTTGTATACTTGTTCTTGATGTGAATCACTTTAGTTCCCACCCTTTTTGTGAGGTAGCTTTCCATTGTTCATATATGCGCGGAGTACCAATATTCTTGTTCTAACTGGATTTTATTATGCTTAATCTTTTATTTGTATTGATTATATGAAAGGATGAAAAGGATCAAGGCATTTTGTTTCATTTTGAGCACAACTACCTAGCCAAATAGTCATTCCCCTTGTGAGCGTGTGATCATTCGTAACCCCTTTGTGCCTTTCTATCATTATCCATGTTGTTTGAACTTAATGCTTGTCTATGAGTATTGAATTCACTTGGTGTATGGATTTTGATTGATTGTTTTTTCTTGAACCCTCAACTTTGTGTTGTTGTATGAATTTTTACCTTGCCTTAGAAAGTAGGGAGTATTCACATGATGATGTGGTTGAATTCAAGTTGGGGAGAGAATGATTGTTTACTCATTGGTTGGTTTCTATGAGGTTGAAAAAGAAAAGAAAAAAAAAAAGAAAGAGAGAAAAATATGAAGAAGAAAAAAAGAAAAGAAAAAAAAAAGAAAGAAAAAGAAAATCCATGAGAAAGGAAACTAAGAGAGTTCTAATAATTGTGCTAAATAAGTATTGTGTGTTGTGTAACACTTGGGATTTTGAAAGAATTTGATTGGAATTTTGTGTTTGAGTCTTCGTAAGTTGATCACTCCCTTAGGTTTAGGCAAGTTTTTGTTTCAATTACCTTTAAAAATTGCCCCTTGTTTGTTTACCCGACCGCGTTACAACCTTGAAAGCCCTTGTGATTCTTGCTTTTATGTTTTCAATGTGAATATTTTGATGAATGCATAATTTAGTCTTTTGTTTGCAAGATTGTTATGTGAGTGAAAAGTGCCTCATTTTGTGTTTTTCATCTACCGATGATTGTTTTTGCTAGGTGTGATTCACGTTTGAACTTGTGTTGTTTTAGGATGTTTGGCATGATTTTTGTATTTTGCATTTGTTTCGTGACTATGTTATCGTCGTAGTTTAGTGGTAAGTATTTACTTTGTGAGTACCGTTTAGCATTTGAGCCATACATTTGTTTCTGTTTTTCAAAACTTGTTGATTCATCATTCTTTGGTTATTGCTTTTGTGTTTTTAAGTTGTTTGATTCTTGTTTGAGGACAAACAAGTTTAAGTTGGGGAGATTTTGATAAGTGCAAATTGTAACTATTATTGTATATAAGTTTTGTTTCACTTATCGATACTTTTTGTTAATATCGTTCGAATAAACCCCGTTTTGTTTCTAAATACGTTTACTTTAAGTTATAGTGTATATATTGCGTATCGTGTAAATATCATTGAGTTTAATTGATTTTCTCTCATTTTTTGTAGGTATTCAAGCAATTATATTTTGCCATTGTTGTATAGAGCATTGAATAAGCTTTCCAGCGCTTCCGACCGTGCGTCAATCTGAGTTACGGTTCAGAAGTTGTGGTCAAAATAAGGGAAGGTTCGCTGTCAAGTTCGCTTTGCGAACTTTCCAGCGAACGCTCCCAGACATATGGCAGTAGAAAAAGGGACCAAAGTTCGCATTGCGAACTTTCCAGCGAATATTTGCTTTGCGAATAAAAGTTCGCATTGCGAACTTTCCAGCGAATATTTGTTTTGCGAATAAAAGTTCGCATTGCGAACTTCTGCAGAAAAGCAGATTCAGTTTAACTATTCTGAGGCACTTAAGTTCCATTTTTTGGAGTTCGCTTTGCGAATAAAAGTTCGCACTGCGAACTTGACAGATTTTGACATACTATATAAGTCATTTCATTCATTTTTTAGGTTATGGTTTTGGGGTTTTTTTCTCCCAGCTCCATCAGACACATTCTTGAGTAGATTTAGCTTAGAAACATCACTTGGAGTGTATATCTTGACGATCCGGAGTCGAATCCACTTCAATCGGAGTTGACAAACCGTGAGATTTGTGTTCTTCTTCCTTCCTCTCTATGTATTTTTCATTTGTTGGGGTTTTGTATGTAAGTTTATCTTGATTGTGTGTATATTTATGGATCTTTGTATAAAATCTATTTTACAACTCTTAATCGATGTCATCTTTGATTTAATCTCTATCTTAATGGGTTTGATTCGCTATAGACATATACTTTTCGAACTCGACATAAGATAATGTCTATTGGCTGTGGAAAGCGGTTTAATACTCACATGTGTGTCGGATCTTAATGCTCTGTGTTATTGAGTTGCGTGAGACATCACCTCTGAGAGAATGCGGTTGATCTCTCAATATTTGCGTTAGACATAACCTCTTGTTGTGAGCGATACGTGGGGGTTTTGACGAGTGATTTAGGTTGCGTGCATTTGATCCATAGATTTTTAAGTACATGATGGGTAGAACGAAATACAACTCCTGACGAGTTTTCTCATGTCTTAAGAATGTATTTATTTTCATGTTTTATGTTTTTCTTTTTGCACTTTTATCCCAAACCATATTTAAATCCAAGCTTAGAGACGTAGAGATTGTCGAACGACATTCTTTCCCTCGCACCGATCCCTATGGACACGACATAAATCCCGGAGGGAGTTCTTCCGAAAATAATATTTTTGCTTGCCGCTTTACCGCATTCAACAAAATGGCACTGTTGTCGGGGATTGGTTTTGATATTGAATCGCTTTGAGATAGTTTCTTTGTTTTTGAGTTTTGTAGATATTATCCATATTATATATTTTCAATTGTTTATACTGAAACTAGTATATTTTGTGACCGTAACGTTTGTTCAAGTGTTTGGTTAGGACACTTGCTTTTGGTTTGCACAGTGAGGCATCACTATGGCATGAATAGAGTAAGTTACTAGCCAAGCACAGTAAAGGTGTCGAGCTTACGACGTACAACAAGCATGTTTTATCATTTTTTTTGTGTTTTGTTATTACTTTTTAATTTTAGCTTAGGTAGTGTGGTGAGCATTCATTAAACAAGTTGTACTCGGATTATTCGTAAAATTCTCAAATCTTCATTTTACAACTTGTTTAATGCATTTTCACCCTGTCTTTTTGTTTGTTTATATTAATAGTTTTTGTGTTTGTCTAAAAGCTTGTTTTGAGTAGCTTGAGGAAATTTAAGGTGATGTTCCAAGTTTGATCGTTTCAACTTGCGGGTGTATGGTAATGATATTGTTATGTTTTGTACACGTCCAAGGTATGTGTTTATCGCTTTCTAGACTTTAGCATATTCATGATACTTAGGCATTTTACAAACTTCCATGCCATTCATTCTTTTGTATACTTGTTCTTGATGTGAATCACTTTAGTTCCCACCCTTTTTGTGAGGTAGCTTTCCATTGTTCATATATGCGCGGAGTACCAATATTCTTGTTCTAACTGGATTTTATTATGCTTAATCTTTTATTTGTATTGATTATATGAAAGCATGAAAAGGATCAAGGCATTTTGTTTCATTTTGAGCACAACTACCTAGCCAAATAGTCATTCCCCTTGTGAGCGTGTGATCATTCGTAACCCCTTTGTGCCTTTCTATCATTATCCATGTTGTTTGAACTTAATGCTTGTCTATGAGTATTGAATTCACTTGGTGTATGGATTTTGATTGATTGTTTTTTCTTGAACCCTCAACTTTGTGTTGTTGTATGAATTTTTACCTTGCCTTAGAAAGTAGGGAGTATTCACATGATGATGTGGTTGAATTCAAGTTGGGGAGAGAATGATTGTTTACTCATTGGTTGGTTTCTATGAGGTTGAAAAAGAAAAGAAAAAAAAAAGAAAGAGAGAAAAATATGAAGAAGAAAAAAAGAAAAGAAAAAAAAAAGAAAGAAAAAGAAAATCCATGAGAAAGGAAACTAAGAGAGTTCAAATAATTGTGCTAAATAAGTATTGTGTGTTGTGTAACACTTGGGATTTTGAAAGAATTTGATTGGAATTTTGTGTTTGAGTCTTCGTAAGTTGATCACTCCCTTAGGTTTAGGCAAGTTTTTGTTTCAATTACCTTTAAAAATTGCCCCTTGTTTGTTTACCCGACCGCGTTACAACCTTGAAAGCCCTTGTGATTCTTGCTTTTATGTTTTCAATGTGAATATTTGGATGAATGCATAATTTAGTCTTTTGTTTGCAAGATTGTTATGTGAGTGAAAAGTACCTCATTTTGTGTTTTTCATCTACCGATGATTGTTTTTGCTAGGTGTGATTCACGTTTGAACTTGTGTTGTTTTAGGATGTTTGGCATGATTTTTGTATTTTGCATTTGTTTCGTGACTATATTATCGTCGTAGTTTAGTGGTAAGTATTTACTTTGTGAGTACCGTTTAGCATTTGAGCCATACATTTGTTTCTGTTTTTCAAAACTTGTTGATTCATCATTCTTTGGTTATTGCTTTTGTGTTTTTAAGTTGTTTGATTCTCGTTTGAGGACAAACAAGTTTAAGTTGGGGAGATTTTGATAAGTGCAAATTGTAACTATTATTGTATATAAGTTTTGTTTCACTTATCGATACTTTTCGTTAATATCGTTCGAATAAACCCCGTTTTGTTTCTAAATACGTTTACTTTACGTTATAGTGTGTATATTGCGTATCGTGTAAATATCATTGAGTTTAATTGATTTTCTCCCATTTTTTGTAGGTATTCAAGCAATTATATTTTGCCATTGTTGTATAGAGCATTGAATAAGCTTTCCAGCGCTTCCGACCGTGCGTCAATCTGAGATACGGTTCAGAAGTTGTGGTCAAAATAAGGGCAGGTTCACTGTCAAGTTCGCTTTGTGAACTTTCCAGCGAACGCTCCCAGACATATGGCAGTAGAAAAAGGGACCAAAGTTCGCATTGCGAACTTTCCAGCGAATATTTGCTTTGCGAATAAAAGTTCGCATTGCGAACTTTCCAGCGAATATTTTCTTTGCGAATAAAAGTTCGCATTGCGAACTTCTGCAGAAAAGCATATTCAGTTTAACTATTCTGAGGCACTTAAGTTCCAATTTTTGGAGTTCGCTTTGCGAATAAAAGTTCGCACTACGCACTTGACAGATTTTGACATACTATATAAGTCATTTCATTCATTTTTTAGGTTATGGTTTTGGGGTTTTTTTCTCCCGACTCCATCAGACACATTCTTGAGTAGATTTAGCTTAGAAACAGCACTTGGAGTGTATATCTTGACGATCCGGAGTCGAATCCACTTCAATCGGAGTTAACAAACCGTGAGTTTTGTGTTCTTCTTCTTTCCTCACTATGTATTTTTCATTTGTTGGGGTTTTGTATGTAAGTTTATCTTGATTGTATGTATATTTATGGATCTTTGTATAAAATCTCTTTTACAACTCTTAATCGATGTCATCTTTGATTTATTCTCTATCTTAATGGGTTTGATTCGCTATAGACATATACTTTTCGAACTCGACCTAAGTTAATGTCTATTGGCTGTGGAAAGCGGTTTAATACTCACATGTGTGTCGGATCTTAATGCTCTGTGTTGTTGAGTTGCGTGAGACATCACCTCCGAGAGAATACGGTTGATCTCTCAATGTTTGCGTTAGACATAACCTCTTGTTGTGAGCGATACGTGGGGATTTTGACGAGTGATTTAGGTTGCGTGCATTTGATCCTTAGATTTTTAAGTACATGATGGGTAGAACGAAATACAACTCCTGACGAGTTTTCTCATGTCTTAAGAATGTATTTATTTTCATGTTTTATGTTTTTCTTTTTGCACTTTTATCCCAAACCATATTTAAATCCAAGCTTAGAGACGTAGAGATTGTCGAACGACATTCTTTCCCTCGCACCGATCCCTGTGGACACGACATAAATCCCGGAGGGAGTTCTTCCAAAAATAATATTTTTGCTTGCCGCTTTACCGCATTCAACAAAATGGCACTGTTGCCGGGGATGGGTTTTGATATTGAATCGCTTTGAGATAGTTTCTTTGTTTTTGAGTTTTGTAGATATCATCCATATTATATATTTTCACTTGTTTATACTGAAACTTGTATATTTTGTTACCGTAACGTTTGTTCAAGTGTTTGGTTAGGACACTTGCTTTTGGTTTGCACAGTGAGGCATCACCATGGCATGAATAGATTAAGTTACTAGCTAAGCACAGTAAAGGTGTCGAGCTTACGACGTACAACAAGCATGTTTTATCGTTTTTTTGTGTTTTGTTATTACTTTTTCATTATAGCTTAGGTAGTGTGGTGAACATTCATTAAACAAGTTGTACTCGGATTATTCGTAAAATTCTCAAATCTTCATTTTACAACTTGTTTAATGCATTTTCACCCTGTCTTTTAGTTTGTTTATATTAATAGTTTTTGTGTTTGTATAAAAGCTTGTTTTGAGTAGCTTGAGGAAATTTAAGGTGATGTTCCAAGTTTGATCGTTTCAACTTGCGGGTGTATGGTAATGATATTGTTAAGTTTTGTACACGTCCAAGGTATGTGTTTATCGCTTTCTAGACTTTAGCATATTCATGATACTTAGGCTATTTACAAACTTCCATGCCATTCATTCTTTTGTATACTTGTTCTTGATGTGAATCAGTTTAGTTCCCACCCTTTTTGTGAGGTAGCTTTCCACTGTTCATATATGCGCGGAGTACCAATATTCTTTTTCTAACTAGATTTTATTATGCTTAATCTTTTGTTTGTATTGATTATATGAAAGCATGAAAAGGATCAAGGCATTTTGTTTCATTTTGAACACAACTACCTAGCCAAATAGTCATTCACCTTGTGAGCGTGTGATCATTCGTAACCCCTTTGTGCCTTTCTATCATTATCAATGTTGTTTGAACTTAATGCTTGTCTATAAGTATTGAATTAACTTATTGTATGGATTTTGATTGATTGTTTTTTCTTGAACCCTCAACTTTGTGTTGTTGTATGAATTTTTACCTTGCCTTAGAAAGTAGGGAGTATTCACATGATGATGTGGTTGAATTCAAGTTGGGGAGAGAATGATTGTTTACTCATTGGTTGGTTTCTATGAGGTTGAAAAAGAAAAGAAGAAAAAAAAGAGAGAGAAAAATATGAAGAAGAAAAAAAGAAAAGAAAAAAAAAGAAAGAAAAAGAAAGAAAGAAAAAGAAAATCCTTGAGAAAGGAAACTAAGAGAGTTCAAATAATTGTGCTAAATAAGTATTGTGTGTTGTGTAACACTTGGGATTTTGAAAGAATTTGATTGGAATTTTGTGTTTGAGTCTTCGTGAGTTGATCACTCCCATAGGTTTAGGCAAGTTTTTGTTTCAATACCTTTGAAAATTGCCCTTGTTTGTTTACCCGACCGCGTTACAACCTTGAAAGCCCTTGTGATTCTTGCTTTTATGTTTTCAATGTGAATATTTGGATGAATGCATAATTTAGTCTTTTGTTTGCAAGATTGTTATGAGAGTGAAAAGTACTTCATTTTGTGTTTTTCATCTACCGATGATTGTTTTTGCTAGGTGTGATTCACGTTTGAACTTGTGTTGTTTTAGGATGTTTGGCATGATTTTTGTATTTTGCATTTGTTTCGTGACTATGTTATCGTCGTATTTTAGTGGTAAGTATTTACTTTGTGAGTACCGTTTAGCATTTGAACCATACATTTGTTTCTGATTTTCAAAACTTGTTGATTCATCATTCTTTGGTTATTGCTTTTGTGTTTTTAAGTTGTTTGATTCTTGTTGTAGGACAAACAAGTTTAAGTTGGAGAGATTTTGATAAGTGCAAATTGTAACTATTATTGTATATAAGTTTTGTTTCACTTATCGATACTTTTTGTTAATATCGTTCGAATAAACCCCGTTTTGTTTCTAAATACGTTTACTTTATGTTATAGTGTATATATTGCGTATCGTGTAAATATCATTGAGTTTAATAGATTTTCTCTCATTTTTTGTAGGTATTCAAGCAATTATATTTTGCCATTGTTGTATAGAGCATTGAATAAGCTTTCCAGCGCTTCCGACCGTGCGTCAGTCTGAGTGACAGTTCAGAAGTTGTGGTCAAAATAAGGGCAGGTTCGCTGTAAAGTTCGCTTTGCGAACTTTCCAGCGAACGCTCCCAGACATATGGCAGTAGAAAAAGGGACCAAATTCCGCATTGCGAATTTTCCAGCGAATATTTGCTTTGCGAATAAAAGTTCGCATCGCGAACTTCTGCTGAAAAGCAGAGTCAGTTTAACTATTCTGAGGCACTTAAGTGCCAATTTTTGGAGTTCGCTTTGCGATTAAAAGTTTGCACTGCGAACTTGACAGATTTTGACATACTAAATAAGTCATTTCGTTCATTTTTTAGGTTATGGTTTTGGGGTTTTTTGCTCCCAGCTCCGTCAGACACATTCTTGAGTAGATTTAGCTTAGAAACAACATTTGGAGTGTATATCTTGACGATCCGGAGTCGAATCCACTTCAATCGGAGTTGAAAAACCGTGAGATTTGTGTTCTTCTTCCTTCCTCTCTATGTGTTTTTCATTTGTTGGGGGTTTTGTATGTAAGTTTATCTTGATTGTATGTATATTTATGGATCTTTGTATAAAATCTCTTTTACAACTCTTAATCGATGTCATCTTTGATTTAATCTTTATCTTAATGGGTTTGATTCGCTATAGACATATACTTTTCGAACTCGACCTAAGATAATGTCTATTGGTTGTGGAAAGCGGTTTAATACTCACATGTGTGTCGGATCTTAATTCTCTGTGTTGTTGAGTTGCGTGAGACATCACCTCCGAGAGAATGCGGTTGATCTCTCAATGTTTGCGTTAGACATAACCTCTTGTTGTGAGCGATATGTGGGGATTTTGACGAGTGATTTAGGTTGCGTGCATTTGATCCATAGATTTTTAAGTACATGATGGGTAGAACGAAATACAACTCCTGACGAGTTTTCTCATGTCTTAAGAATGTATTTATTTTCATGTTTTATGTTTTTCGTTTTGCACTTTTATCCCAAACCATATTTAAATCAAAGCTTAGAGACGTAGAAATTGTCGAACGACATTCTTTCCCTCGCACCGATCCCTGTGGACACGACATAAATCCCGGAGGGAGTTCTTCCGAAAATAATATTTTTGCTTGCCGCTTTACCGCATTCAACAAAATGGCACTGTTGCCGGGGATTGGTTTTGATATTGAATCGCTTTGAGATAGTTTCTTTGTTTTTGAGTTTTGTAGATATCATCCATATTATATATTTTCACTTGTTTATACTGAAACTTGTATATTTTGTTACCGTAACGTTTGTTCAAGTGTTTGGTTAGGACACTTGCTTTTGGTTTGCACAGTGAGGCATCACCGTGGCATGAATAGAGTAAGTTACTACCTAAGCATAGTAAAGGTGTTGAGCTTACGACGTACAACAAGCATGTTTTATCATTTTTTTTTGTGTTTAGTTATTACTTTTTCATTATAGCTTAGGTAGTGTGGTGAACATTCATTAAACAAGTTGTACTGGGATTATTCGTAAATTTCTCAAATCCTCATTTTACAACTTGTTTAATGCATTTTCACCCTGTCTTTTAGTTTGTTTATATTAATAGTTTTTGTGTTTGTCTAAAAGCTTGTTTTGAGTAGCTTGAGGAAATTTAAGGTGATGTTCCAAGTTTGATCGTTTCAACTTGCGGGTGTATGGTAATGATATTGTTAAGTTTTGTACACGTCCAAGGTATGTGTTTATCGCTTTCTAGACTTTAGCATATTCATGATACTTAGGCATTTTACAAACTTCCATGCCATTCATTCTTTTGTATACTTGTTCTTGATGTGAATCAGTTTAGTTCCCACCCTTTTTGTGAGGTAGCTTTCCACTGTTCATATATGCGCGGAGTACCAATATTCTTGTTCTAACTGGATTTTATTATGCTTAATCTTTTGTTTGAATTGATTATATGAAAGCATGAAAAGGATCAAGGCATTTTGTTTCATTTTGAGCACAACTACCTAGCCAAATAGTCATTCACCTTGTGAGCATGTGATCATTCGTAACCCCTTTGTGCCTTTCTATCATTATCCATGTTGTTTGAACTTAATGCTTGTCTATGAGTATTGAATTCACTTGTTGTATGGATTTTGATTGATTGTTTTTTCTTGAACCCTCAACTTTGTGTTGTTGTATGAATTTTTACCTTGCCTTAGAAAGTAGGGAGTATTCACATGATGATGTGGTTGAATTCAATTTGGGGAGAGAATGATTGTTTACTCATTGGTTGGTTTCTATGAGGTTGAAAATGAAAAGAAAAAAAAAAGAGAGACAAAAATATGAAGAAAAAAAGAAAAGAAAAAAAAAAGAAAGAAAAAGAAAATCCTTGAGAAAGGAAACTAAGAGAGTTCAAATAATTGTGCTAAATAAGTATTGTATGTTGTGTAAAACTTGGAATTTTGAAAGAATTTGATTGGAATTTTGTGTTTGAGTCTTCGTGAGTTGATCACTTCCTTAGGTTTAGGCAAGTTTTTGTTTCAACTACCTTTAAAAATTACCCCTTGTTTGTTTACCCGACCGCGTTACAACCTTGAAATCCCTTGTGATTCTTGCTTTTATGTTTTCTATTTGAATATTTGGATGAATGCATAATTTAGTCTTTTGTTTGCAAGATTGTTATGTGAGTGAAAAGTACCTCATTTTGTGTTTTTCATCTGCCGATGATTGTTTTTGCTAGGTGTGATTCACGTTTGAACTTGTGTTGTTTTAGGATGTTTGACATGATTTTTGTATTTTGCATTTGTTTCGTGACTATGTTATCGTCGTTGTTTAGTGGTAAGTATTTACTTTGTGAGTACCGTTTAGCATTTGAACCATACATTTGTTTCTGTTTTTCAAAACTTGTTGATTCATCATTCTTTAGTTATTGCTTTTGTGTTTTTAAATTATTTGATTCTTGTTTGAGGACAAACAAGTTTAAGTTGGGGAGATTTTGATAAGTGCAAATTGTAACTATTATTGTATATAAGTTTTGTTTCACTTATCGATACTTTTTGTTAATATCGTTCGAATAAACCCCGTTTTGTTTCCAAATACGTTTACTTTACGTTATAGTGTATATATTGCGTATCGTGTAAATATCATTGAGTTTAATTGATTTTCTCTCATTTTTTGTAGGTATTCAAGCAATTATATTTTTCCATTGTTGTATAGAGCATTGAATAAGCTTTCCAGCGCTTCCGACCGTGCGTCAATCTGAGTTACGGTTCAGAAGTTGTGGTCAAAATAAGGGCAGGTTCGCTGTCAAGTTCGCTTTGCGAACTTTCCAGCGAACGCTCCCAGACATATGGCAGTAGAAAAAGGGACCAAAGTTCGCATTGCGAACTTTCCAGCGAATATTTGCTTTCCGAATAAAAGTTCGCATTGCGAACTTCTACTGAAAAGCAGAGTCAGTTTAACTATTCTGAGGCACTTAAGTGCCAATTTTTGGAGTTCGCTTTGCGAATAAAAGTTTGCACTGCGAACTTGACAGATTTTGACATACTATATAAGTCATTTCATTAATTTTTTAGGTTATGGTTTTGGGGTTTTTTGCTCCCAGCTCCATCAGACACATTCTTGAGTAGATTTAGCTTAGAAACAGCACTTGGAGTGTATATCTTGACGATCCGGATTCGAATCCACTTCAATCGGAGTTTACAAACCGTGAGATTTGTGTTCTTCTTCCTTCCTCTCTATGTATTTTTCATTTGTTGGGGTTTTGTATGTAAGTTTATCTTGATTGTATGTATATTTATGGATCTTTGTATAAAATCTCTTTTACAACTCTTAATCGATGTCATCTTTGATTTAATCTCTATCTTAATGGGTTTGATTCGCTATAGACATATACTTTTCGAACTCGACCTAAGATAATGTCTATTGGCTGTGGAAAGCGGTTTAATACTCACATGTGTGTCGGATCTTAATGCTCTGTGTTATTGAGTTGCGTGAGACATCACCTCTGAGAGAATGCGGTTAATCTCTCAATATTTGCGTTAGACATAACCTCTTGTTGTGAGCGATACATGGGGATTTTGACGAGTGATTTAGGTTGCGTGCATTTGATCCATAGATTTTTAAGTACATGATGGGTAGAACGAAATACAACTCCTGACGAGTTTTCTCATGTCTTAAGAATGTATTTATTTTCATGTTTTATGTTTTTCTTTTTGCACTTTTATCCCAAACCATATTTAAATCCAAGCTTAGAGACGTAGAGATTGTCGAACGAAATTCTTTCCCTCGCACCGATCCCTGTGGACTCGACATAAATCCCGGAGGGAGTTCTTCCGAAAATAATATTTTTGCTTGCCACTTTACCGCATTCAACAAAATGGCACTGTTGCCGGGGATTGGTTTTGATATTGAATCGCTTTGAGATAGTTTCTTTGTTTTTGAGTTTTGTAGATATCATACATATTATATATTTTCACTTGTTTATACTGAAACTTGTATATTTTTTTACCGTAATGTTTGTTCAAGTGTTTGGTTAGGACACTTGCTTTTGGTTTGCACAGTGAGGCATCACCATGGCATGAATAGAGTAAGTTACTAGCTAAGCACAGTAAAGGTGTCGAGCTTACGATGTACAACAAGCATGTTTTATCGTTTTTTTTTGTGTTTTGTTATTACTTTTTCATTATAGCTTAGGTAGTGTGGTGAACATTCATTAAACTGAAGAAACAAAAAAACACAAGAAGGGGGTTGAATTGGGGTTTTTAAAAAATTAAAGCAATAAGGGACACGTTGGTTATCCTGGTTCGTTTGAACTCAAACTACTCCAGTCCACCCGCCAAGGTGATTTCGCCTCTCTCTCTTGAGGACTTAATCCACTAATTAATTAAGATTACACAAACACAGGGACAACCGTCACTGTCTTCTTGAGTTTAAACCACAACTTGGTTTTCTCAAGGAATTTCAAAACAAAAATTGCTTCTACTAAGCTTTATCACAACCGTGAGTTTTTACAATATTTTTATCAAACAAATGAAAACAGATGAGAATACTTGATGAGTTGTGAAGGTATGCGCGCAAGTGTATATGGTCATCTGCTCCTTTAAATAGATGAGAGTGATTGATTCGTTGGAGATGTGATAGTTATTTTTGGAGATTTACAATAATGCCTTTGAATGCTTCTTTCCAAAAATACAGATCTTGTCTGATTTAATCCGTTGCTTTGTGATACTCATAAATGTGGAGGATAGCGTATCAGAGTCCACGTTGATTTGATGCAATATCAGACTTTCTGGCTTGATATAACTTTGGTGCTGAAGCGTGAGACATCCTTCATCAGAACTTAGCTAGTTCAGATCTAATGATTCTTCCATATCAGAGTTTAGCTTGATTAGAACTTCGCTTTGCTTCGCTTGATTAGAACTTCGCTTTGCTTCGCTTGATTAGAACTTCGCTCATATGGGATTTTGTGATGCTTCTATATCAGAACTTCTTTACATTAGAACTTCCCTACATATCACAAAAATGAATTAAGGAGCATCAAGTTCTAAATAATATAATGTTTGTTATCATCAAAACTATTAGGAATGTAGAATCAATTCTTGTTCTAACAATCTCCCCCTTTTTGATGCGGACAAAAACTTATATTTTGAAGATTAATTAATAGTGTATGAAGTAGAGAATACTCCCCCTGAGTTGAAGATTTCCTTGAAAATATTTTGATTTAAGACTCCCAAGAAGTTCTGATTACCAATTTCCTGCTTTGTTAACAACAACATGGAAGCAGAGGTTAAAATGTTCAAGACATAGTCATGGTGCACTGTTATATTTCAAAATATTCTACATTCTCCCCCTTTGTCATTAATCAAAAAGCGAAAAGATACATGAGAACATAATCAAAAAGAGCAAGATAAAACACAAAGCAAGGCAAAAGAAACACAAAGAAACATAAAAAGAATCTAAGGTTGAGGAGCAGGAGGAAGTCTTGTGAACAATGCTTCCAGAAGGCATTTGATCTGATTAGCGGAATCTTCTTGCTTGCCAAGCATCCCTTTAATTTCTGCATTTGTTTCATCCTGTTTGTCCAATCTCTTTCTAACTTCCTCATTCTCTTTCTTCAACTCATCCAGAGTTTTCAGCACTAAAACAGAAGAAGTAGGTTCTTCAGAAGTTACCAAATCCTCAGAGCTTTTAGTAGACACTTCCTTTGGAGAGGCTTCAGGTGATATATCTTCCACTTCAGCGATAACCAGAGGTTGATGCTCAGAGTTTTGTGCAAGAGGTTCTGAAACCATAGGAGCTTTCCAGCCTAGAGGAAGAATGGGTTTCTTTTCCCAGAATCTTAGAACTTGCTCATTGAAGATCTTCATATGGTCACAGAAGTTCTGTTGGGCTATGTCATAGCTTAGTTCCTTCATTTTCTGAGATTCAGAATTAAACCATTTTCTGAATTTGGTCCAAAGATAGTCAGAGGCAGCTGGATTCAAATTCTCCAAACAACCCTGCTTCAGAAAGTTAATCCATTCCTGCATTTTTACCTCGAAAGCCAACAAAGAGTTACCAACATCTGATTTGGATACAAATGGTTTTGGTTTGGGAATGGCTATTTTGTGAGAGGTTGAGGTAAGCTTGTCTAGAGCTTCTAGGTCAATTATAGTTCTGAGGGGATCATCTGAGAGATGTGTTAAAGGAGAGTCAGAAATAAGAATAGGAGAGGTAGGTGGTGTAAATTCTGAGGTGATTTAAGGGGGACTGGTGAAATTTGGTGATGATTGAAAGAAGTTGATAGGACAGTTGATACCAGGTATAGAAGTGTCAGGGTTTTGAGTTTGATGTTCTGGTTGGGAAGATGTGAAGAGAGGTTCATGAACAATGTCAGACAGAACTTGTGCAAGTTCTGGTTGTGGTTCAATAAAATCAGAAGGAGTGGGGTCAATGTCAATGTCAAAATCCTCAAGAGTTTGTGGTGATGGTGGTGGATTTTGAGTTTGTGGTGATGGTGGTGGATTTTCAGAAGATTTAGGAGACGATGGGGTTTCAGATGTTGATACATTATGGATTCGACGATAGAAATGAAAGCGGAGTTACCTTTCTTCTTAGCAGCTTTAGCAACTTTTGGAGTTTTCTGAGGAGTTCCTTCAGAGGCTTTCCTTTTCCTTGAAGTTCTGGGGGCACTTCTAGAGGTGCTTGCCTGAGTTGTTGCAGAGAAACTTCTGGAAGCGTTCCATCAGCTTTACAAGCATCCAAATATCTGAGGACAATTTCTGGATGAGTATCAGATGAGAAAAGAGGAAAATCTTTCAGAGGAATCTTCCTGGTGGTGATGACTTCCTTAGAGATTAGGGTTGGATCCTTTTTTATGGTCTCAATGATTTTCATCTTCTTGAGATTCTTTGCATTGAGAGGTCTTCCAGCAATGGTTTCTAGATCAGAGATTTCCTGAGCTTCAGTTAGGTGTTCAATCAGCTTATTCTCTGTAAGAATATCTGATATAAGTCTACCTAGAGGAATCCAATCTCTCTTGGTTCTTTCATCTTCTCTTGTTTCCTTCACACTGTTCTTCAGATGATTAAATAGACAGTGAGGAAGATTTGCTTTGGTAAAAGTGGAGATGAGGTACAGAAGATACTGTTGGTCGTTATTGATGTAGTCAGACGAGCTTGAAGGCTTCCTGTGATAGATACACCCAAGAATGATTCTGGCCCAAATTATGTGACGATCCTTTAGGTGTTTGATTTTGTTGGAGTGTTGACCGGTGGTGAAGATTTCCTTTGAGATAGTGTTTAGATCAGTCCCCTTTTCCATTTCACTGCATCTAATTCCCGATCCATCATGATCAATCAGGTTACCAATAAGATCTTCAGTGATGATGACCTTCTTTCCCATAACATACGAAGTTACTTGGTGTTTTGAGACTGTTGCAAAAATCCAGAATTCCTTAACAAGTTGGGGAAAAACTGGACCCATTAAGCGGTTAAAGTATTTGCTCCATCCTTGAAACTCAACCTCAGGAGTAAGGTCATACCCATTGTCTTTCATGCTTTCAAAATCAACAATGAGTTCACAGAGAACATCAAGAGAGGCAAAGGGGGTGAGGAGAGTTCTTGAGGGCTCAACGTACCTTTCTTTAATGACTTGGTCAGCTGATTCTTGAGACATTGCTTGTTGAGAGCTTTGTTGAGAGCAGGAGGCCATTGTTCACAGACTTAGGGTTTTGGGAACTTAGGGTTTTGGAAACGCACAGAGAAACAAGAAATGTAAGAGCGAAACAAGAAATGCAAATAATACGGAGAGGGCGATGGAGAGCTGAGTGAGTGATAGTGAACATGTGAGGGTGTTAGAAGTGACATTTATAAGAGTGACCAAGAATTTAATAGCAATTAAAAATAATAAACATAATGATTAATAGCCGTAATGATTTCTGACAAGGGAGATAGCGTGAGAAATTTTGGGAATAGTTACTGATGTGACTTGGCGCCTCGATATGTCAACACAGACGTTTCAGTTTGCCAGAGTTTGACACGCGTTCATCATCAAGGAAAATCTGGAGCGTAGGTTGACAAGTGTTTGCTAGAGTGAACTTAATGATCTATCCTTGAAATGAAAAGTTCAGATCTTCTGAATAGATTCTGATGCAATATTTCTTCTCACTTCTGAAGAATTATTGGTCAGATGTTCACAAAAGAAAAGAAGTTCTGAGAGTTAAATATATAGTAATTACATTTTTCATTCTGGACAAACTTTTATACTGAGATTTTTCAGAATGAAATTAAATCTATCTTCAGCAAGGGGTTTGGTGAAAACATCAGCCCATTGATGGTCTGTGTCTATGAATTTTAAATAAAGAATTCCCTTCTAAGTATAGTCCCTAATGAAATGATGTTTAATTTCTATATGTTTAGCCCTAGAATGCAGAATAGGATTTTTAGAAAGACAGATGGCAGAAGTATTGTCATAGAGGATAGGGATGTTACTCTCGTAAATGTGAAAGTTTTCAAGCTGATTCTTCATCCAGAGCATCTGAGTACTGCATCCAGCTGCAGCTATGTATTCAGCTTCAGCGGTTGATAGTGCAATGGTGGATTGTCTTTTGCTGGACCAAGAGATTAGGTTGTCTCCCAGAAACTGGCAGCTTCCAGAGGTACTTTTTCTTTCTATTCTGTCTCCAGTAAAGTCAGCGTCACAGTATCCTACCAATTTGTATTCTCTGGACTTTCTATAGCAAAGACCAAGGTTAGTAGTACCTTTCAGATATCTGAAAATCCGCTTAACAGCTGTTAAGTGGGATTCTCTAGGATCTGACTGGAATCTAGCACAAAGACAAACGCTATAGAGAATATCAAGTCTTGAAGCAGTTAAATAAAGGAGGGAACCAATCATACCTCTGTAGAGCTTCTGTTATACTTTCTTACTTACCTCATATTTTTCCAGAATGCATGTGGGATGCATAGGAGTTTTGGAAGGCTTACTTTCTGACATTTCAAATTCTTCAGAAGATCTCTGACATACTTGCTTTGATGTATGTAAGTTCCTTCTGGAGTTTGATTCATTTGAATTCCCAAGAAAAACTTGAGTTCCCCCATTAAGCTCATTTCAAACTCTGCCTGCATAGTCTTAACAAATTCTTTGCCCAAAGAGCTTTTAGTGGATCCAAAAATTATATCATCTACGTAAATTTGACAGATCAGAATGTGATTTTTAAATGACTTATAGAATAAGGTTGTGTCCACCTTCCCTCTAGTAAAATCATTTTCTAAGAGAAAGTTACTCAGTCTCTCATACCAAGCTCTGGGAGCTTGTTTTAGACCATATAACGATTTCTTAAGTTTATAAACATATTCTGGATGTTTTGTGTTTTCAAAACCAGGGGGTTGATGCACATAAACTTCTTCATCAATGTAACCATTTAAAAACTCACTTTTGACATCCATCTGATAAAGAGTGATGTCATTATTTACAGCATATGAAATTAAAAGTCTGATAGACTCTAACCTTGCGACTGGAGCAAAGGTTTCTGTATAGTCTATCCCTTCTTGCTGACTATAACCTTGTGCAACCAGTCGTGCTTTGTTTCTGACCACTTCTCCTTGTTCATTCAGTTTGTTTCTGAAGACCCATTTGGTTCCAATGATGTTGAATCCTTTGGGTTTGGGGACCAGATCCCATACGTCGTTTCTGGTGAACTGATTTAATTCTTCCTGCATTGCAAGTATCCAATCGTTGTCTGAGAGTGCTTCGTCAATAGTAGTGGGTTCGACCAGAGAGACTAATCCCACTAGAGATTCTTCAGTCTTTTTGAATGATAATCTTGTTCTGATTGGGTCATCCTTCTTTCCCAGGATTTTGTCTTCGGGATGAATTTGAGAACTTCTGGATTGTCTTTTCTGGATGGGTTCTTCAGAATTAGAGTTTCCTTCTGTTATGTTCGCCTATTTTTCTGATGATCTGGTTTCAGTGCCTGTTATTTGAACTTCTATTTCTGCAAGAGATTCATCATGCTTTGGCTTTTGAAGGCCAAGCTTATCATCAAATCTGACACAAATGGATTCTACCACACTTCGTGTTTCTGTGTTATATACTCTGTATCCTTTTGAACATTCAGAGTATCCTAACATAAAACATTTTTGTGCCTTAGAATCAAACTTGTTCAGAGGATCATTAGTGTTTAAGATAAAGCATGTACATCCAAAAAGATGAAAGTAAGAAATGTTAGGCTTTCTGTTCTTCCACAATTCATATGGATTCTTTTCCAGAATAGGTCTTATAGAGATTCTATTCTGAATGTAACACGCTGTATTAACTGCTTCTGCACAAAAGTGTTTAGCCATGCTAGTCTCATTGATCATGGTTCTGGCCATTTCTTGTAGAATTCTATTCTTGCGCTCTACAACTCCATTTTGTTATGGAGTTCTAGGATAAGAGAAATCATGAGAAATGCCATTTTCATTAAAAAAAGTTTCTAGATTTTTGTTTTCAAATTCCCCACCATGATCACTTCTGACTTTTACAATTCTAAACTCTTTTTCATTCTGAATTTGGTTACAGAAAGTAGAGAATACAGAGAGTGACTCGTCCTTGTGTTTTAAGAACTTTACCCATGTCCATCTGCTATAGTCATCTACGATCACCAATCCATACTTCTTGCCACTGATGGATGCAGTTTTTACTGGTCCAAACAGATCTATATGAAGAAGTTCTAATGGTCTGGAGGTAGAAACAACATTTTTTGGTTTAAAAGAGGGTTTGGAAAACTTGCCTTTTTGACATGCTTCACACAGAACATCTGAGCTGAACTTCAGATTAGGAAGTCCTCTGACCAGATTGAGTTTGTTAATCTGAGATATTCTTCTCATACTAACATGCCCCAATCTTCTGTGCCAGACCCATTGTTCGTCGTCAGCAGACAAAAGACATTTTACATTCTGACTTTTTAGTTCAGAAAGTTTTATTTTGTAAATGTTGTTCTTTCTCTTTCCATTAAAGAGGATTGTTCCATCTTTCTGACTAACTGCCTTACAGGACTTTTGATTGAAGATTATATCATAACCGTTATCACTTAATTGACTTATGGATAACAAGTTATGCATTAATCCTTCTACTAATAAGACATTAGATATAGAGGGTAGAGTACCGTTACCTATGGTTCCAGAGCCAATGATTTTACCTTTCTGATTGCCTCCGAAACCTACATACCCTCCAGCTTTAAGTTCCAGACTTTGGAACATATGCTTTCTTCCCGTCATGTGTCGCGAGCATCCAGAGTCCAGGTACCATGATTGGTGTTTCAATCTTGCTGTTAAAGACATCTGCAACATATAGGATTTTATCCTTAGGTACCCACAATTCTTTGGGTCCTTGTTTGTTAGTGTTCACATAATTCTGATTGAGTTTTGGTTTCTCAATAGAATTTGAAGAGTAAGATTCACTGGTATATTTTATGTCATGTTTGTGTCCATATGTGAAGTGAGAGTTTAAAGGAGAGTATTTTATGATCATATCATCAACTTGTTTTGGTTTATATGGAGCTTCACCTTTAGGATTAACATAACCTATGCCTTTTCTCCCATTTCTACTAACTCCATAGATCATTGAAGCCATTTTGCTTCTGTCTATGTTTTTAGCTAGAAATTTTTGAAAGTTATAGTCGTAATGTTTTAAAATATTTTCAGAACTAGTGGAAACTACTGAGTCAGAATGTTTCTGAGATTTTTGAGATTCAAAAGAGTTGAATTTTGAAATGGTTTCTTTTAACTCAGAATTTTCTGCTTTCAGCTTTCTGTTCTCTTCAGACTCAGATACAAGGTCGTGTTTCAGATTTTTATATTTGAGCTGAAGTTTCTGATAGTTTTCAAGAATTTCTGACAGACTTTCTTCTAATTGAGATCTAGAAAATTTAGAGAATACCTCTTTAGTTTCTGAGTCAGAGTCTGATTCTGATGAGTTTGAATCATCTGATATGTTGGCCATTAGGACAATGTTGGCGTGTTCATTTTCTGATTCGGATTCTGCTTCAGAAGATTTTGAGTCATCCCAGGTAGCCATAAGACTTTTCTTTCTTTCCTTGTTAAACTTCTTATTTGGCTTTTCTTTCTGCAGCTTAGGACAATCACTTTTGTAGTGTCCAGGTTCCTTGCATTCGTAACACACCACTTCTTTGTTCTTTGACTTTTTGTGTCCAGAGGATGGTTCAGAATGACTGCTTGATCTTCGAGAGTTTCTGAATTTTCTTTGCCTATTTTTCCATAGTTGTTGGATTCTTCTGGAAAGGAGCGATAGTTCATCTTCTTCTGAGGAGCCGCCCGAGATTTCTTCTTCTGCCTGAAAAGCTTTAGTTTCATATTTATATTTAGATTTAAGAGCAACAGGCTTACCTTTCTTCTGAGGCTCATCTTCTTCTAGTTCTATTTCGTGACTTCTCAGAGAGCTGATCAGTTCTTCAAGTGAAATTTCGTTGAGGTTCTTGGAGAGCTTTAGTGCCGTGAACATGGGTCTCCATACTTTAGGTAAGCTTCTGATGATCTTCTTGACATGATCTGATGTGGAGTACCCTTTGTTCAGAACCTTCAGTCCAGCAACCAGAATTTGAAACCTTGAGAACATTTTCTCAATTGTTTCATCATCTTCCATTTTGAAGGCTTCATACTTCTGGATAAGTGCCAGAGCTTTAGTCTCTTTTACTTGAGTGTTGCCTTCATGCGTCATTCTCAGCGAATCAAATATGTGTTTGGCTGATTCTCTGTTAGTGATCTTTTCGTATTCTGTGTGAGAGATTACACTAAGGAGTATAGTTCTGGCCTTGTGATGATTTATGAAATCTTTCTTCTGTTGATCCGTCATATTTTTCCTTTCGATCTTCTGACCGTCTTTTCCAGCAGGGTGAGTGTAACCATCAGTCACCATATCCCAGAGATCGCCGTCGTGAGCCAGAAAGAAACTTTCGATTAGGTCTTTCCAGTAATCAAAGTTTTCTCCGTCAAACATTGGTGGTTTGCCACTGATTTTGTCATTGTAGTTCTGAACGGATTCCGCCATAGTGTTTTTCGTGAAGGATCTTTCATCTGACACGGTTAAGTGTTAGCACCCAGAACCAGGCGCTCTAATACCAATTGAAGAAACAAAAAAACACAAGAAGGGGGTTGAATTGGGGTTTTTAAAAAATTAAAGCAATAAGGGACACGTTGGTTATCCTGGTTCGTTTGAACTCAAACTACTCCAGTCCACCCGCCAAGGTGATTTCGCCTCTCTCTCTTGAGGACTTAATCCACTAATCAATTAAGATTACACAAACACAGGGACAACCGTCACTTTCTTCTTAAGTTTTAACCACAACTTGGTTTTCTCAAGGAATTTAAAAAAAAAAATTGCTTCTACTAAGCTTTATCACAACCGTGAGTTTTTACAATATTTTTATCAAACAAATGAAAACAGATGAGAATACTTGATGAGTTATGAAGGTATGCGGGCAAGTGTATATGGTCATCTGCTCCTTTAAATAGATGAGAGTGATTGATCCGTTGGAGATGTGATAGTTATTTTTGGAGATTTACAATAATGCCTTTGAATGCTTCTTTCCAAAAATACAGATCTTGTCTGATTTAATCCGTTGCTTTGTGATACTCATAAATGTGGAGGATAGCGTATCAGAGTCCACGTTGATTTGATGCAATATCAGACTTTCTGGCTTGATACAACTTTGGTGCTGAAGCGTGAGACATCCTTCATCAGAACTTAGCTAGTTCAGATCTAATGATTCTTCCATATCAGAGTTTAGCTTGATTAGAACTTCGCTTTGCTTCGCTTGATTAGAACTTCGCTCAGATGGGATTTTGTGATGCTTCTATATCAGAACTTCTTTACATTAGAACTTCCCTACATATCACAAAAATGAATTAAGGAGCATCAAGTTCTAAATAATATAATGTTTGTTATCATCAAAACTATTAGGAATGTAGAATCAATTCTTGTTCTAACATAAACAAGTTGTACTGGGATTATTCGTAAATTTCTCAAATCTTCATTTTACAACTTGTTTAATGCATTTTCACCCTGTCATTTAGTTTTTTTATATTAATAGTTTTTGTGTTTGTCTAAATGCTTGTTTTGAGTAGCTTGAGGAAATTTAAGGTGATGTTCCAAGTTTGATCGTTTCAACTTGCGGGTGTATGGTAATGATATTGTTAAGTTTTGTACACGTCCAAGGTATGTGTTTATCGCTTTCTAGACTTTAGCATATTCATGATACTTAGGCATTTTACAAACTTCCATTCCATTCATTCTTTTGTATACTTGTTCTTGATGTGAATCAGTTTAGTTCCCACCCTTTTTGTGAGGTAGCTTTCCACTGTTCATATATGCGCGGAGTACTAATATTCTTGTTCTAACTGGATTTTATTATGCTTAATCTTTTGTTTGTATTGATTATATGAAAGCATGAAAAGGATCAAGGCATTTTGTTTCATTTTGAGCACAACTACCTAGCCAAATAGTCATTCACCTTGTGAGCGTGTGATCATTCGTAACCCCTTTGTGCCTTTCTATCATTATCCATGTTGTTTGAACTTAATGCTTGTCTATGAGTATTGAATTCACTTGTTGTATGTATTTTGATTGATTGTTTTTTCTTGAACCCTCAACTTTGTGTTGTTGTATGAATTTTTACCTTGCCTTAGAAAGTAGGGAGTATTCACATGATGATGTGGTTGAATTCAAGTTGGGGAGAGAATGATTGTTTACTCATTGGTTGGTTTCTATGAGGTTGAAAAAGAAAAGACAAAAAAAAAAGAGAGAAAAATATGAAGACGAAAAAAAGAAAAGAAAAAAAAAAGAAAGAAAAAGAAAATAAGGAAACTAAGAGAGTTCAAATAATTGTGCTAAATAAGTATTGTGTGTTGTGTAACACTAGGGATTTTGAAAGAATTTGATTGGAATTTTGTGTTTGAGTCTTTGTGAGTTGATCACTCCTTAGGATTAGCCAAGTTTTTGTTTCAATTACCTTTAAAAATTGCCCCTTGTTTGTTTACCCGGCCGCGTTACAACCATGAAAGCCCTTGTGATTCTTGCTTTTATGTTTTCAATGTGAATATTTGGATGAATGCATAATTTAGTCTTTTGTTTGCAAGATTGTTATGTGAGTGAAAAGTACCTCATTTTGTGTTTTTCATCTACCGATGATTGTTTTTGCTAGGTGTGATTCACGTTTGAACTTGTGTTGTTTTAGGATGTTTGGCATGATTTTTGTATTTTGCATTTGTTTCGTGACTATATTATCGTCGTAGTTTAGTGGTAAGTATTTACTTTGTGAGTACCGTTTAGCATTTGAACCATACATTTGTTTCTGTTTTTCAAAACTTGTTGATTCATCATTCTTTGGTTATTGCTTTTGTGTTTTTAAGTTGTTTGATTCTTGTTTGAGGACAAACAAGTTTAAGTTGGGGAGATTTTGATAAGTGCAAATTGTAACTATTATTGTATATAAGTTTTGTTTCACTTATCGATACTTTTTGTTAATATCGTTTGAATAAACCCCGTTTTGTTTCTAAATACGTTTACTTTACGTTATAGTGTATATATTGCGTATCGTGTAAATATCATTGAGTTTAATTGATTTTCTCTCATTTTTTGTAGGTATTCAAGCAATTATATTTTTTCATTGTTGAATAGAGCATTGAATAAGCTTTCCAGCGCTTCTGACCATGCGTCAATCTGAGTTACGGTTCAGAAGTTATGGTCAAAATAAGGGCAGGTTCGCTGTCAAGTTCGCTTTGCGAACTTTCCAGCGAACGCTCCCAGACATATGGCAGTAGAAAAAGGGACCAAAGTTCGTATTGCGAACTTTCCAGCGAATATTTTCTTTGCGAATAAAAGTTCGCATTGCGAACTTCTGCTGAAAAGCAGAGTCAGTTTAACTATTCTGAGGCACTTAAGTGCCAATTTTTGGAGTTCGCTTTGCGAATAAAAGTTCGCACTGTGAACTTGACAGATTTTGACATACTTTATAAGTCATTTCATTCACTTTTTAGGTTATGGTTTTGGGGTTTTTTTCTCCCAACTCCATCAAACACATTCTTGAGTAGATTTAGTTTAGAAACATCACATGGAGTGTATATCTTGACGATCCGGAGTCGAATCCACTTCAATCGGAGTTGACAAACCGTGAGATTTGTGTTCTTCTTCCTTCCTCTCTATGTATTTTTCATTTGTTGGGGTTTTGTATTTAAGTTTATCTTGATTGTATGTATATTTATGGATCTTTGTATAAAATCTCTTTTACAACTCTTAATCGATGTCATCTTTGATTTAATCTCTATCTTAATGGGTTTGATTCGCTATAGACATATACTTTTCGAACTCGACCTAAGATGATGTCTATTGGCTGTGGGAAGCGGTTTAATACTCACATGTGTGTCGGATCTTAATGCTTCGTATTGTTGAGTTGCGTGAGACATCACCTCCAAGAGAATGCGGTTGATCTCTCAATGTTTGCATTAGACATAACCTCTTGCTGTGAGCGATACGTGGGGATTTTGACGAGTGATTTAGGTTGTGTGCATTTGATCCATAGATTTTTAAGTACATGATGGGTAGAACAAAATACAACTCCTGACGAATTTTCTCATGTCTTAAGAATGTATTAATTTTCATGTTTTATGTTTTTCCTTTTGCACTTTTATCCCAAACCATTTAAACCCAAGCTTAGAGACGTAGAGATTGTCGAACGACATTCTTTCCCTCGCAATGATCCCTTTGGACACGACATAAATCCCGAAGGGAATTCTTCCAAATATAATATTTTTGCTTGCCGCTTTACCGCATTCAACACCTCAATCTTGGACTTTGTACAAGACAGACAAAAACTTTCCCTCGAAAGAGTCAATCTTTATTCAGCCTCAATCTTGGGCTTTGTACAAGACAGATATATAACTCCTTAGTTGAGTCAACCTTTTAGCTTCAACCTTGGGCTTTGATCAAGGCACACAAAAAACCAACATCCCCTCAGAGGAAATCAAAATTTCTCTCTGCGGGAAGACATTTCTCTGTACATCACACATCAAAACAGACAAATCAAACAAACCCTAATCCCAGATAACTGCTGTAAGTGGCACACTTGTTGATTCAAAAATCCAAGTTGTGATCCCTCTTTTGTCCTGGTAAACTTCCTCTTTCATCTAATATCTGTAAGTGGCAAGCCTCCGGATTCCTAAGGAAAAATGACATTGCTCAACACTGAGTTAAAGTTTCATCCTTCAGGACATCTCCCTTGTAAAAGAATTGTGGCATTGTTGGATTTCATACATTCCAGTTAAAGTAATTCCCCTTTATAACCAAATTACCCAACAACTGTGATGAACAGGTGAGATATCTTCCTTTAGAGATGAGAAACTCTCTCTCAGTCAAACCAATCTAGCTTCAATCTTGGGCTTTAAACAAGACACAAATACTCAAACCATTTAGCTTCAATCTTGGGCTTTGAACAAAACACCAAACATCTTTTCCCTCCCATAGAAATAGGAGGAACTACGATTGCTCTGATATCTTTACGGGAATACGTAGGCATAAGATTGCGAAATCTTAGCGAGCACACGAATCAAAAACCTTAGGTCCAGTACCTTACCAAAAGCATCGAAAAACCCTAAAAACAATAAAAATACTCTCTCAACATTCCCAAAGGAGAAACTTTCCCAATTTATAACAGATAAACACAGGTAAGTAGATAACAGAAGAACATGCTAAACGATCAATGGATAACCATATATACGCTGGGTAATTAACAACTCCCCTTTGTATAACATGACCCCGAACCCCCCAATCTCTTTGCATTTGTTAAAGAAAATATTTGCGTACAAGGTTAGTTTAAGATAACTTCCCTTTCCTTTCCAGCTTCATAGGATAAATAAGAAATCATAAAGTAGCACCCAATTCCAACCAATTGCGGTAAGGTGGTCGCGTCACTGACAAAAATCGCACGCTACACAAAAATGGCTACTCTGCTGGGGAGTCTTTAAAGTTCCTAAGAGGTCTTAGTTGTTTAGAATTTTTTATATACTATATATATATATATATATATATATATATATATATATATATATATATATATATATTTATATAATATATATATATCATTTACTGTTATTACTACTTGATACCCGTGTTTAATTTTCTGTCAACTGGGAATGCGATTAATACGCACGTGGAAAATTTGAGAGAACATTAAGATAAGGGTGGCATATCCAGGAACCTTTGGGGATGGGTAGAGCCATGACTTCATGCTCATGACGTTGAACCCTTGAACCCATGTTTTCAAATGTTTTTGTGTGCTGCATTTATGCATTCATCTAAAAACTCTTTTTAAATAAGAAAAAAAATCTTTTTCAAAATAAACTAAAATAATTATTGCAAATATCAGAGGTTGTGTTATGGATTTCGGTAGAAGAAAGATGCACAAGTACACCTTCAAGGCTCCGAAATTAGAAGACTTAAGGAAATTGGCAAGGATGATTACCAATCCCGAGGCTTTTAGAGCTAAGAATGGAGGATTGTTGTCTCTGTTAAGGGTGCACGTAGTTGAAGGAATCCTGTCTACGTTGAGTCAGTTCTACAATCCGGTTTATCATTGCTTCACATTTCCGGATTACCAACTGGCATCGACTTACCTATCACTGATGAAGCTCCAAAGGATCAGACTATTGCAAGAGCAATTTCTTTGGACGAGTCAGATGTTAGGACTCACATGACCACTAAAGGAGGAATCCAGGGTTTACCGGCTAAATTCATGATGGAGAAAGCTCTGTAATTTGCTAGTATAGGAAACAAAACTGCTTTCGAGGACGTATTCGTTCTGCTCATATATGGGTTATTCCTTTTTTCAAACATCGACAACTTCGTCAGTACCAATGTTGTTAAGATATTCTTGATAGGAAACCCCGTACCAACCCTGCTCGCAGATGCTTATCATTCTGTACACTTAAGGAATTTGTATAGCGAAGGAATGATCACATGTTGTGTACCCTTACTCTACAAATGGTTCATTTCCCATTTGCCCAAGTCTGCTGCTTTTTGGGATCACAAGAGTACTCTACGTTGGTCACAAAGGATTATGTCTCTTATTACCAACTCTGACATAGATTGGTACAATAGGATTTACGAAGGGATGGAGATCATCGACAGATGTGGAAATTTTCTCAACGTACCCCTCATCGGAACTAAAGGAAGAATCAATTATCATCCAATTTTAGCTCGCCGTCAACTCGGATACCCGATGAAGAATGTTCCACATAATCTTCATCTGGAAGGTCTTTTCTTCAAGGAAGGGGATAATGACAGGGCACTAAAGAAAGAAATAGTGCATGCCTGGCAACATATTCATAGGAAAGGAAGAGAGTCTCTATGAAGACCAAATTGTGCCTCCATGGAGCCTTATCTCCATTGGGTGCTAACTAGAGCCCTCAAGTTGAGGATGCCTTACCCTCATCAAGAAGTTTTCCCAATAAAGGAGTTTGTCCTTTATTTCATGTCTGATGCGGAAAAACTCCAGGTTGCTCTCAACAAAGTTCAACGGGAGAAGAGCTCTTGGAAGAACAAATACCGAATCCTCAATTTGGAATGTACCGAGGTTCAGAAACTGTTAAAAGAAAAGGAAGCTCTGATTGAGATATTAGAGCATCATGCTATAGAAAGTCAGGAAGACCGAAGGAATTTGCTCGCTCATTTCACTTGGAAAAGGACTGACGACCCGACAACGGCTGAAGAATCCCGGTCAAAGAAAAGGAAAATACAGGAACCAGCATCTGAGCTCTCTTCAGAGAGGACTCAGGATCCATGAGCTTAGACATTTCCTTACAGCAATTTGTAAAATACTGTACTTTTCCTTGTAAAATACCGCAATCTTTCAAATTCAATAAAAGGGGTCTCGACACCCCACTGTGTGATATTTGCAATCTAATTGTTGAAGTTTTTTTTGATTAAAACTAAAACTAAAAAACATGTCATTACATATCATTCTCACATAACGCATTTTTCTTATCTTTGAGTCTCACGTATGTCTCACAATTCTAGAGTCAAATTGTCTCACTCATAAAATACTCGGGCAAATCGACAAAAGAAAATGGACGATCTCGAGGAAGAGAACGGAGAGCTGAGAGAAAAAATTGACGCTATAAAGGAAAGTTTGGAAAAACTTCACAGTAACATGCAATCCCTGGCAGTAGCTCAGAAGCAACAACAAAGGACTGTGACCTCAGAGATTACATCCACGCCCATAATGGAGACATATGATCCTCGATACAACATGCCTAAAGGGCACCCCTGGGGCATGCCTTTCAACTTTATGCCTGAGGGATATATCCCACCAGTCACTGAAGACCAAGAAACCGCGGCAGGAACCATTGGACCTGAAGGTTACAAACTTCGGGAAAATGAAGATGCAAGGGTTACAACGGCAACTCCTGAAGCTTACAAACTTCAGGGCACTGAAGCTCCAAAAGTCACTGTTGTAATGACCATACCACAGCCAGTGGTACACACTATCTCAGAAAGACAGATTCCACAAAAAAATTCCGGTGGAAACGAAGATGTATATGAAAGAATGAATGAGTTCCAGGGACAATTATTGGAAATGCAGAAGGAACTGCATACCATTCGTGGTCAAGATTTATTCGGAAAGGACGCCGCCGACCTCTATTTGGCCCTAATGTAAAGATCCCACACAAATTCAAGGTGCTTGACTTTGAAAAATACAAAGGCAACTCTTGCCCTCAAAGTCATCTGGTGATGTACGCTCGAAAAATGTCAACCCAGACAGAAAATCAACAGCTACTGATCCATTACTTCCAAGACAGTTTAATCGGTGCTACACTCAAATGGTACATGGGTTTAAACCGCACCAAGATCAGTACTTTTAGAGATCTCGGTGCAGCCTTTGTTCAGAAGTATAAGTACAACTTGGACATGGGTCCAGATAGGGACCAGCTCAGAGCAATGTCGCAGAAGGACAGAGAAACTTTTAAAGAGTATGCTCAGAGATGGCGTGAAATTGTCGCTCAGATCTGTCCCCCTCTTGAGGAAAAAGAGATGACCAAAATCTTCCTAAAAACCTTGAGCTCATTCTATTACGACCGAATTATTGCAAGTGCGCTCAGTGACTTCACTGAAATGGTGAACATGGGAGTACGCCTTGAAGAAGCAGTCCGAGAAGAATGATTGGTCAAAGATGCAGAGCCATCTAGCAATACTAAGAGATACGATAGTGCTTTCCAAAAGAAAAAAGAGCAAGATATTAGTAATATCTCTCTGGGAAAGCAAAGGGGAAGGTATCAACCAGTAGCCGCAATAACTCCCGCTATCAACCTCACGCTGGCTCCGACTTATCAACCTCAGGTTGCTCAGAGCCAACCAAGTCAACAACAGTATCAGCAAAGGCCTCAACAGCCTTTTCAGCAGGCTCGCTCATAGTACAATAATAATTGTACTACACAACCATCAGGGTTTGACCCTATACCGATGTTGTACGCAGAACTATTTCCGCTTCTACTGGCCAAGGGGAACGTCCAAACCAGAACATATCTTACAATACCAAAAAATCCACCTTTTTGGTTCAAGGCAGATCAAACTTGCTCTTACCATCAAGGAGGATCAAGACACAACATTGAGAATTGTCTCAGCTTCAAGTCTGATGTACAGAAGCTTGTCAGGAACGAGGTTTTATCCTTCAAAGATATTAATCCGAGTGTTCAGAAAAACCCGTTGCCACAACATGAGAAGTCTGCAGTAAACTTAATAGAGGAAGGACCCAGCCGCAGTTATCAAATTCATGATGTACTCCTATTAGGTACCAATCTGGTGAGGATGCACTGCAGACAGAGCAGGTACGGTCATGTGCCGTCTCACAATTATCACCAGTGTGATATCTGCTCAAAAAATGACCAAGGGTGTTCCGTAGTGCAAACAGCTTTACAAGAACAAATGGATTTGGACTGGATTCAGGATCACAGGATCCGTGAAGTAAACATGGCCCACGCACATCCCAACATTGTTCAGAACCACGACATCCGTGCGATGAACGTCAACTTAGTGGCGATGCATTTGAGACAAAGTCAATATTATAATCTACCATAGCATGATTACATCACTTGTCCAGTCTGCTCTACAAATAATCAGGGATGCTCTTTTATACAAGAGGCCCTCCAACGTCAGATGGGTCTCGGATGGATCCAAGACTGCCGTAAAAGAAGTGACCATCAAGTCAATATGGTTCAAATCTTTGACATACACTTGATGAATACCAGTCTTGTAGATTTGCATGCTAAGCAAGTCAGGCTCGGTTTTCTGGCTTCACATGATTACTTAGACTATAAACATTGCTGTGAAAGCAACCAAGGGTGTGTGCTTGTGCAAAGAACCCTTCAACATTTGTTGGACCACTGGTGGCTTCCAATTTACCTAGATGAAGCTACACAATGGATTAGCATGACTGATGGGAATCCTGATAGACATCAAAGTTGTGATATCTGCTCAACTGAAACAGATCTAGTAAAGATGCACTGCATACAAAGCAGATGTAGTCGGGTACCACCGCACAACTATGAGCGTTGTAGTGTATGTTCGAAAAATAACCAAGGATGTTATCTCGTGCGAGCAGCTCTCCAAAAATAGTTAAACCAGAAGAAGGTTCAACCATGTTCGAATTCTGGGTCGATCAACATGATACACGATTATCTCCCTGGTCAGAGAAAAAACATTGTCATTATCTCCAATCATGGAAAAACCAAGGACATTTGCGCCATAATCCCTCTACTCAATGAATCAAGAATCCCTCTTAATGATAGAAAAGTTCCCAACCAGGAACTCATTGAGGTTGCTTATAACGGTCAGAGAAATCAAAAAGCTTTTGTGGTTATCTACCTTCCATGTCCAATACCGTACAAGTCGGATAACGCTAACCCTTACAAGTATGGTGCAACAACCATCGAAAATGGAAAGGAAACTCCATTACCCTTTGTCATAAACATTGTCGACATCAGTCGAGTCACACGGAGCGGTCGCGTCTTCAACAGGGGAGTTGGAGAACCTACCAAAGAAAAGGAACCTCAAACAGAAGTTCCAAATCAACAAGTCGGTCAATCCAGTAATCCAGAACTGGTAAAGAACAACGATGAGATGCTGAAGCTCATCTAGAAAAGCGAGTACAACATTGTGGACCAATTATTGCAAACTCCGTCTCGAATCTCTGTACTCTCTCTTTTGCTTAGTTCAGAAGCTCACAGGGAAGCTCTACAAAAAGTCTTAGAGCAAGCCTTTGTAGAACAAGATGTGACGGTAGGACAGTTTGACAGCATCATTTCCATCATCACTTCCTACAACAACTTAGGATTCAGTGATGAAGAACTGCCGGAAGAAGGCAAGAATCATAACATGGAGCTTAACATTACAGTCAACTGCCAAGACGATGCTTTAGCCAGCTTACTGGTGGACACATGATCATCTTTACATGTTATGCCAAAATCAACTCTGATACGATTATCATTTCAAGGAGCTCCGATGAGAGGCAGTGAGATCATTGTCAAAGCCTTTGACGGATCTAGAAAAACAGTTATCGACGAAGTCGATCTTCCCATAACCATCGGTCCTCACACTTTCCAAGTCACTTTCTAGGTCATGGACATCCGGGCAACATACAGTTGTTTATTAGGAAGACCTTGGATACACGAAGCTGGGGCAGTCACTTCGACACTTTACCAAAAGCTGAAGTTCGTCAAAAATGACAAGTTAGTCACAGTATATGGTGAGCAAGCCTTAATCGTGAGTAACTTATCATCATTCTTCTATGTAGAACCCGAGGAGGTTGTTGGAACCCAGTTCCAAGCACTCTCGGTGAGTAATGAGAATCGGTCAGAAAGAGGGATGTCAATTTCCTCATACAAGGACGTTCCCGAAGTAATCAAGAGTAATGGCATAAAAGGATGGGGACAGCTTGTAATTCCTACTGATAACAAGACAAAGAAAGGTCTTGGTTTATCTTCAGCCTGTACCCAGACTAATAAGAAAGATGAAAGTTTTCTCCTATTCAAGATTTCTTCCACAGTGGAGGTTTCCTCCACCCAGTGTCTCAAGAAGTACACACCATCAATGAAAGTGATTCCTCCGATATGGAAGAAGAGTGGAAATCTTACCTTAACCATAACTGTTATATATCTCCGGAAGAGGCGCGCATGCCATTCTGTTTTCCCAAGCAGAGCCCGAGATATATATTATTATCTATGGAGATTTCGATCCTGAAGGATGTCGTGCTCCACCTAATTCATTATAGGATGATCTAATGAAAGACAACTTTGACCAAAATTATTATGATCCCCTGGATGACTTGCCTATCTAGAGTTCGTGCCCAGAAGACTTGGGACAAAAGAGTCATCCTGATAATGCATATCAGCTGAGAAATATTGAAAAGAATACCCATGTCCCCGCCGAGTCATGGAATCATTACTCAGAACATTCCAGAAATGCCCGGCACCACGATGATGAATCTGCAAAGATTGCAGGACGAGAGTTCATAAACTATGCTTTTCCTGAGGTCAACGTCATTGAGGAAGATGACTCGTCCACTCCCACAGAAATATGGGACACTTTAGGACAGCCGAGTGGCAAGTACGATTTCTTAGTCAAGTACACTGCTCCTAAAATTTCTCGCATCAGATACGAGGACATCCAGCCAACTGGATGGGGAGATCCGCTTGAGAATAAAAACACTAGGGAAGATACAACAGAAGAGTTCGTTTATGACAACTCTGCATGAGAGGAAGACTCCAATGATCCAACTCCGCCAGAAATCAGCGTCATTTCTAAAGACAAACCAAGAAAGAAGATACGAGACTTTGTGAGTCATAGAGGAGTTCGTCGCCATTGGGTTGCTGTCGATGTCCCGAAAGTCATGCTGTCTAAGTAATTGCCATATCTTTTTTAAACCTTTCACCTTGCCCGGGTGAAGTGAATGTTTTATAGGGCTCACTTTTCTTTAAATGTCCCTCTTCGCTTCGCCCAAAGCGACAGAGTTTTGTTTTATAGGGTTGTGTTTCAATAATCGACAAATCATAAATAAATAATGTCATTCTGTCATTCCCACATTTATTGTTGTTTTCACTTTTTCGTTTTTCAGAAAATGTTAATCCTAAAACAACCCAAAATAAAAACAAGCATTTTTCAGAAAATACACTGCACACACTCTTGCATTCTCTCTATCTTTGCTAAAAACGAATCATCGCGTCGTGCAGATTGCTTGTTTTAAAACCCATTGAAACATACGATCCAATGCCTTCTCCCAACTTTGAATTCCCGGTATTTGAAGCTGAAGAAGAAGAGGACGAAGAAATTCCAGAAGAGATCTCCCGACTACTCAGACAAGAGGAAAGGTCTATTGAGCCTCACAAAGAGCCGTTGGAAACAGACAATTTGGGTTCAGAAGAAGAGAAGAAAGAAGTTAAGATTGGAGCACTACTCAGTCCAACTGTCATAGAAGACTTGATAAAACTTCTCAAAAAGTTTCCAGATGTATTTGCTTGGTCCTATCAAGACATGCTAGGGTTGGATACCAGCATCGTGGAACACCACTTACCATTGAAATCAGAATGTCTGCCAGTAAAACAAAGACTAAGACGAACTCATCCAGATATGGCCATCAAAATTAAAGAGGAAGTGCATAAACAGATCCACGCAGGTTTCCTCGCCACCTCAGAATATCCTCAATGGCTAGCTAACATAGTGCCAGTTCCGAAAAAGGAAGGAAAAGTCAGAATGTGTGTAGACTGCAGGGCAACCAATCAAAGGGTCATGACAACTCTGTTTCACGACATGATGCACAAATAAATTGAAGTTTATGTCGATGATATGATTGCCAAATCTAAAACAGAAGAAGAGCATGTGACACACCTGTCAAAGTTGTTCGAGCGTTTGAGAAAATACAGACTTTGCTTGAATCCCAGTAAGTGAACATTCGGTGTCCACTTGGGAAAACTTTTAGGATTCATCGTCAGCCAGAAAGGAATTGAGGTCAATCCTGACAAGGTCAAGGCCATTCAAGAAATGCCTTCACCAATGACTGAAAAATAGGTCAGAGGATTTCTGGGACGTCTAAATTACATCTCAAGGTTCATATCCCTTATGACCGCAACCTGCGCGCCAATATTCAAACTACTCAGAAAGAATCAAAACTGTGTTTAAACAGAAGATTGCCAAAAAGCTTTCGACCGTATCAAAGAATATCTGTTGAATCCACCAATTCTATCTCCTCCAGTGGAGGGAAGACCACTGATCATCTTTCTAACAGTCTTGGAAGACTCTATGGGTTGTGTACTCGGCCAACAAGATGAGACAAAAAGAAAAGAGTCTGCCATCTACTACTTAAGCAAGAAATTCACAGACTGTGAAACTCGTACACAATGCTCGAGAAAACTTACTGCACTCTGGCTTAGGCAACCAAACATCTTCGTCAGTACATGATTTGTCACACTACTTGGTTAATCTCCAAAATGGATCCGATCAAGTACGTCTTTGAGAAACCTGCTCTCACGGGAAGGATTGCCCGTTGGAAGATGTTGTTATCAAAATACGACATCGAGTACCATGCTCAGAAAGCCGTCAAAGGGAGTATTTTAGCTGATCATTTGGCTCATCAACTGATTGAAGATCAGGAATCAGTCGGGTTTGAATTCCCAGACGAGGATGTCATGTACTTAAAAATGAAAGATTACAATGAACTGCTACCCAGTGAAGGGCCAGAACCAGGTTCCCAATGGGGACTAATTTTTGACGGAGTTGTCAATAATTATGGAAATAGAATTGGGGAAATAATCGTAACACCTCAGGGTACCCACATTCCTTTCACCGCCCAACTGACATTCAAATGTACAAACAACGAGGCCGAATACGAAGCTTGTATCATGGGTCTCGAAGAAGCTATCGACTTAAGAATAAAGAATTTGGATGTGTACGGAGACTCATCCCTGGTTATCAATCAGATCAAAGGAGATTGGAACACATACCAATCAGGACTGATTCCTTACAAAGATTACGCGAGAAGGTTGTTACCATTCTTCAACAGAATCGAGTTTCATCATATCCCTCGTGAAGAAAATCACATGGCTGATGCACCGGACACTCTTTCCTCCATGATTAGTGTAGGTCAATGGAACGACGTACCTAAGATTGACATAATGCGCCTTGAAAGGCCCGCCTATATTTTCACGATCGAAGCAATCATAGATGACAAACCTTAGTATCACGATATCAAATGCTTCCTTCAAAAACAAGAATACCCATCAGGGGCATCAAGAAAAGATAGGAAAACCCTCAAAAGACTGGCTGGCAACTTCTTCCTGAGCGGTGATACACTCTATAAGAGGAACTTCGACATGGTTTTGCTTCGATGCGTAGACAGACAAGAAGCAAACATGTTGATGAAGGAGATTCACGAAGGATCCTTTGGCACTCATGCCAATGGACACACAATGGCCAGAAAAATTCTGAGAGCAGGGTATTATTGGTTGACAATGGAATCTGATTGCTACAAGTACATGAGGAAGTGTCATAAGTGTCAGATATACGCAGACAAAATCCATGTACCGTCAACGCATCTCAAAGTTCTTTCTTCTCCATGGCCTTTTTCTATATGGGGAATCAACATGATTGAACCCAAAGCTTCAAACGGACGTCGTTTCATCCTGGTAGCCATTGACTACTTCACCAAGTGGGTCGAAGGAGTGTCATACACCAATGTAACCCGACAAGTGGTGGTCCAATTGATTAAAAGCAATCTCATCTGCCGTTAGGGTGTTCCAAGCCAGATCATTGGATAATGGATCCAACTTGAACAACAAGATGAGGAAAGAGTTGTGTGTTGAGTTCAAGATTGAACACCATAACTCATCTCCCTACCGACCTAAGATGAACGGAGCGGTAGAAGCGACTAACCATAACATCAAGAAGATCGTTGAAAAGATGGTTGTAACCTACACAGACTGGCACAAGATTCTACCCTTTGGCTCTTCACGGTTATCGCACATCTGTCCGCACTTCAACATGGGCAACCCCTTTCTCTCTAGTATATGGCATGGAGGCAGTGCTCCCCATAGAAGTAGAGATCCCATTAATCCGGGTATTGATGGAAACTAAGATAACAGATGCTGAATGGTGTCAAACTCGACACGATGAACTGAATTTGGACGAAGAAAAACAAATAACAGCTCTATGTCGTGGTCAGTTGTATCAGCAAAGAATTAAGAAAGCGTTCGATAAAAAGGTTCGACCCCGTATCTTTAGAAAAGGAGACCTCGTGCTAAAAAAAGATACAATCATTTCTCACTGATTCCCGGGGCAAATGGACTCCGAGTTATGACGGCCCATATGTGGTCAAGAAAGCCTTTTCAGGCGGCGCCTTAAGACTCACAACCATGGATGGAGAGGAGTTTAACTACCCCACAAATGTTGATGTAGTCAAGAAATACTTCGCCTAAATAAAATAAACAAAAAAAATGTGTGTCTCGGTGGATTGAAAACCTGAAAGGGCGGTCAAGGCAAAAATTGGAGACATAAGCAAAAAAATCATCCTGATGGATTGGAAACCTCAAAAGACAATCCAGGCAAAAGTTAGGGATTCATGGCAAGTAACTACGTTCGACAAGGTTAAATCCCCAACGGTAACACCATTCGTTGAAAGACTTCAGTCAAGGTCATCTTCGACAGAAGCTCAAAATGTTCAGAATTCAATGTTGGTAGAAGGATAACGGTCGTTATGTTTCAATGTAGCCCCTTTTTCCCGTAAATTACCATTTCCTAAACTTTGTAAATACCCTATGGGATCACGCGCTTGGCTGATTTCCATTCTATCAATAAAATTTGAGCCCTAGTGCTTTTGTTTGTAATTCTCATTTATTTTACTTTATAGAATGACATTTTTAACATGGTCAACGATTCTTGAAACAAAACAAAAAAATGAATTTACTTGTCAAATTTTTATTCTGCTTTTAAAATAAATATGGCAATTCCTTTTGACTTTAAGCATCAAAAGAACATCGATGGCTTCTCTGGAAGTGATTAAACCTCAAAATGCATAATCAAATTACTCCTTCTAAACTAGTACGCCTGAATGAAGGATCAACTGTTTCAGATGTAATGTCACATCTGATATCCTTGGCAGAGTTCTTACCTCTAAAGACCGATTGATGGTTCTTTCTCCCCCACAGGGTCTACCTCTCCTAAGCAAGGCAAGACTGCTATCTTGAACCAATGGTACTTTTCATCCCCTGCAGTGGCCGAGTATCCAGTCGTGTTCATTCACTAGTCTGTATGTCGCGTCTGTTTTATCAGCATAAACATACATGCATCATGCATATTTGATTCATGTTCATATTCATATTATATTACTATCACTTTGGTTATATTCATCCCTAAGTGGTAAACATCAGCTCGCCTATAAGGTTATCAGTTCTTTCCTAGTCCGGAAATGTATTGTCTGAGCAATTTCTCCCCAGTTTATTCCTGGATTGAAGACTGTCTTTGACCACTTTGATAACTTAAACCTCTGAAAGGCAAGAAGACATTCGACCGACACCTTTAGAACATCACTCTTCACCATTGAAGATGATATTTTTGCTTTCCCAGATTAAGGAAAATCCCCAGAGAAAGCCTCTCCACTAAAAGACTCTCGACAATACGGAGGTTTGTTGTTAACAAAGTCATCAGCACCTCAAAATTGGATCACATCACATGGAATTTCTCCGAAAAGATCTCGAAGAAAAGTATGATGTAATATCCCCAAGAAAAATGCAGTCTCTCAAGAGACTCGTTTACCCCAGTAGGGTCGACAAATGGCATCTCCAACAGAGAAGTTTGCATGCCTCTACAGCTCAGACAAATGGGTTTCCCCAACAAGTCTGACATCAAATCTTTTTCAATCAAATGGAATATCCCCAGTAAAACTCGGCGACAAGTTTGATGAAGACCTCTACGAAAAAAAGAAACTAAGACCAGTTCCGTGGCTAAAAACCAAGATCGAGGGGAAGTTAAGTTCTAAAGAAACTAAGACCAGTTCCGTGGCTTAAAACCAGGATGGAGGGGAAGTTTAGTTCAAAAGAAACTAAGACCAGTTCCGTGGCTAAAAACTAGGATCGATGGGAAGTTTATTTCAAAAGAAACTAAGACCAGTTCCGTGGCTAAAGACCAGGATCGAGGGGAAGTTTCACCCTTTTCTAAGTAAAGTTGATTAGCAAAAGAAGATGGATGAGCAAACTACTATTCATAACCACATTCAAAATTTCGGGTATTCCGATATTTAATCCTCTTGCACCCTGCATGTCCGAATATCTTCGCCATTCACACCTTCGGGTCCAAGAAGATTAAATAGGGGCATCTGTCATACCCCAAATTTTGACCACCAAGATTTCCCATCATTGTGAGGATCATTACCACAATATGGATGTACCTTCATACCTCATCAATCTTCTCAAGGATTGCTGAGCATTCACTATAATCAAGAATTAGGGTTTTGAGCCCTCTCAGAGCACTTAGATAAAGGATCAATCAAGAAATGACATGATCTTCAACTTGTCTAGCCTCTCAAACACCCATAAGGGATCAATAGGTCTCCCACATCAAGAATCAAGCACAAGGATGCAACATTCTAAGTGGATCAAGCCTCAAGATCGCCAGTGTCACCAAATTAGGGGTTTGGTCGACCAAGGCCTCCAGATGAAAATTTTCATCTAGAACATGACCCAAAATGATCAAAGGGACCTCATGGACCCAATCATCAAGTCAAAATGGCATCAGGGGAGGCATTCATAAAAAATCAGGAATTAGGGTTTCTTGACCTAATTCACCCCTAAGTTGACTTTTGAGACAAGACATGAACTAAGACCTCAAGAAATGATTTTAGGGCCTTAAATACACCACATTGATCCATTTATAACAATGGATTGATCCAAGAACCTTGATTCACAAGTTTCAATTTCATCAAGATCACAATTAGGGTTTTGAAGAAAAAGTCAACTGTACCTTTGACTTTGGGCCAAGACATGCTCCCAAATCTTGGGACATGATTCAAGACACCCTAAAACACCTATGGAATCCATCCATTAGGTTGAATTAGGTCAAGAACTTGATTACATAGAAGATCACACCGTTTGGATTTCATTTGACAAAAAGTCAACTGTGCCCAAAATCAAGTTTGACTTTTTTGAATTTTTTCACAAATGTGGCTCCCCTAAGTCAAAAACAATGTTAATATATGGTTTTGATCATTGTTCATCAAGAAAAATCAAGAAAAGTAAGGTTTCTTGCAAAAGGGGCAACCATAAGAAACTTAAATTTTTCTAAGTTATGGAACAAAAGTGATTTGGTATCAACTTTGCAAGGTCATAACTCCTAAACCACAAAGCCATTTGCTTCCATCAAAAGCTCAAATGAAAGCTCTCATTACATACTTCAAAAGTGTCAACTACATCAGATTCCAAATCCTCATGGATTTTGAGTTCTAGTTTGATCAAAATCACAAAAAGTGAAAATAACCACTTTTTCCAAAACTTAGAAAAAATTCTGTCCAAGACAGATTTTAAGTAAAACACCAAAACTTGGGAGATGTTTACACCTAGTTACAAGAAGAATCAATCTAAAATGTAAACATCAAAGTTGTCATACATGTTGCCAACAATCCAAAGAGATCATTGGCATGAAACAACTTAACTTGAGCCAAGAGTTATGGCTGCCACAAGAGGCATTGTTGCAACTGTTTTCATGATAGTTTGGATGTTTTCTTGTAAACCACGATTTTTTAGTCAAATGCAATGATCACTATGACAAACCAATTTAATATGATCAGAATGACTCCTCATAAACCTGCAAGATAGTGCCAAAGAGCCAAGGGAAAATTTCTTCATGAGAATGATGAAGTTTTGTCATTGAAGCATTGAATTCAAGGAGCAATTATGTGTAATAGTGCATATTCAAGATTCTTATCCTTTGTAGTCAGGTTGCTCCAATAAATAACATTTAAAAGGACTATAGAATATGGATTGAGTCAATACATAGCTGAGCTATTTGGGATTGCTATTGTACCTTGTGTAAGAAGCGATTATGCCAAGCCAAGACCATTGAATTAGTTCTTATCCTTCAAGTTCCAACTGTTCATGCTTGACAAATCTATTCACCCATAAATAGAGCTCTCTTCTGATGTTTACAAACACACCAAAGCAACTTACAACATTGCTTTCTCTTATTTCCTTCTTGAATACAAAACTCCATTTTCTTGAGAAAGTACTATCGGGTTTTGAGTTAGAGACCAATACAACTTAAACCATTGGTTCACATACCTCATATACAACATACAGAAGTGGTCCAAACCTCTAAATCACATCTGTAAAATCCAGATCATCATCTCCATAGTTCACTTGATCAAGTTGCTGTTGGATTTGAACTACTCAATTCAGAGGGATTCATGCCTTTCCAATCATTGTAACACAATCCTTGAGACCTAAGGAAGCTATCCAGATCATTGTTTCACTTATGTAACACCTCTACAATAGAATTTGATTCCTTCTTGTAGAGGTAAACCTTGAACTTTCAAACTCATTAATGCATGCATCATATACATGTTTTCAAGTAACCAATGTATTTCTGGATATTCATAGATCATTTTCCCTTAATCAATTGCGATTTATCTTGCGTGTATAAAATTTCATATAGCTCTTGCATTTTTTAAGGTTCATCTGATTATAACATGTTATCTTTTGATTCACTTAATTTAAATAAAATTGAATAGAGCCATCATGTTCCTTGTTAAAAAACGAGTAATTTCTGTTTTCACATCTTTCAAAATGACTGAGAAACGAGAGAGATAGCATGCCTCTTGCATACCAGAAGTTGGTTGGAGGAAGAAGATGGCCATGGCGCAATTTTCAGGTTTTCAAAACCAAGTTTACTATATATTATTTCATTTTCATTATATGTTTGAATTGGCATTGCGCCCTAGTGGAAACACTAGTATTTGTGTGTGTGTGTGTGTGTGTGTGTGTGTGTGTGTGTGTGTGTGTGTGTGTGTGTGTGTGTGTGTGTGTGTGTGTATGTGTGTGTGTGTGTGTGTGTGTGTGTAGCGACCGAGAGGTCTGGGGTTCGAATCCCCCTCGCCCCAGACCTTTTGGTTTTTTTGAAACATTTTCAAAAGAAGGTTTTACATATTATTCACTCTTCCCATTCTCTATCAGCTAACGCACTTGGCTCAGTTGGTAAGATTTTAAACCCTCCACCCCAAAGGCGTGGGTTCAAACCTTGGGAGGGTCATCCTATTTTTTTACCACTTATGTCTTTTCACATTTTTTCACAAATTCTTAATAACTTCAAAAATTAATTTCTCTTTCAATTCCAATCATTTTTGAATGATTCTTTTTTTCAAAATTCACAAATATGTTAAAGTATTTTATTCCATAAAAAACTCAAAAAAAGATATTATTTATTTAATATATTTTGATTTTTTGAAAAGAATTCCTTTTAATTGTTTTTTAAACCTTTTAAAAATTCTTTCTCTTGATCTTTCAAATTCAAATGATTTTTCAAAATACTATTGGGCCTCTAATAGAGTGTAAGACCCATCCCTTGTCACACAAATAATTTGGGCCTCAGTCATTGTATAAGTCCCTACGCGATTTTCAAAAACAATGGTGCGATCACTGTTTTTAATCTGAGCCTCCCTTTTTAGTTGTAAGTCCCATTTTCCTTCTTTTTCAAACACTTTTGGGCCTCTAATAGAGTGTAAGACCTAACCCTCCCTTTGTACAAAAATAATTTGGGCCTCAGTCATTCGTATAAGTTCCGATACAATTTTCAAAATAACGGTGCGATCACTGTTTTTCATCTGGGCCTCTCCTTGAGCTGTAAGCCACATATCTTGTATAAAAATAAACTCTTGGGCCTCTAATAGAGTGTAAGACCCATCCTCTTTGTAAAATAAAACAATTTGGGCCTCAGTCATTGTATAAGTCCCTCGGTGATTTTCAAAACTACGACGTGATCGTCGCCTTTTTCAAAGAAATCATCTGGCCTCTTCTTGAGTATAAGCCCCAAACTTCCTTTTAAAACCACTTTCCCTTTGATGCAAATTAAATTTCAAAGTTATTATCAAAACTTTCTTCAATTTCTTGAATAACTAACCATACAGCTATGGTTACAATGTTGGAGCTTGCACACCTGTAAGATTTACTACACTCTTTTACAAACTTGCTTATATATTTCATCTGTATATATATGCTTGTACATATTTACTTAGTGTTTTCCCCAACAACTAGGTCTAGGTTTAGATCAAACCAGTGGTTACTCTTTCAATACAATCAAAGCTAGTTCCCCCAAAGGAAATTCCAGATACGGTTTTGCCTCCTCTTGGGCTTATACAATATGGAACAGAGAAAGGCATTATTCCCGGTGAAACTTTTCTCAAGACTGTCAAAACTTAGAAATATTTGTACGAGAAATTCATTTAGAAATTCTGGTATCAGATATGTGATGTTAAGTGTGATGTCACAACATTAATATCTGCTGTATGAACAAGACAATAAAAGTACTGAACAACACACAAGGATTGTTCACCCAGTTCGGTCTAACAACCTACATCTGGGGGCATACCAAGCCAGGAAGGAAGTCCAATATTAGTAGTATCAAATTATAGACTCAACAAACCAGTTGACAATCTACCTAATTTAATCACTACCCAATGACCCTTCTATCTAAGTCCTCCCTAGATAAGAGACTCCATCTCACTCCCAATCATCGCAATGATGTCTAGCAGTCAACATCTCAGCCACTGCATCAACAGCTTGATTTCCAACAATTCTTCAACCACTACAAAGTAGAAGACACACTTCAATGACACACCTTGGAGTTGCTTCAAAGCTTCCTCCAAGAATAATACAAAACTCATTACCTACAGGTTTCTGAGTAAGAACACAGTGACCATCTCACAACCCGAGTGGTTCACTTAGACTAAGCCCTAATGATCTACATCTTGGACCCGTACCTCTTCTAGATTACAAGCATTCTATTTATAACTTTTTCCCAACTGGATTTGGGCCTTCAAATCACCACAAATCTTATGTACCAAATCTGCAAAAGATTCAGCTACTAAATAGATCTTCAATTAAATCTTCAATCAACTCTTCATAATTAACTCTGATTATTCTCCATATCTTTTTGCAATAAATTAGCAACAAACTAATCTTCTCCATAAATGATTTCAACAGAATATATCTAACCCATGATATTCGCCTGCAATCTCTGATTCTCTCCAGCAGAATATCTCATTAAAACCAGAAACACATGCAGCCCTAATTAATCATCTCAGACTGATGTTCACAACTGATGTCAAGACATCGGGTTTAACACCAGCACACAACTGCAACCCTTACACCTTTAACAAAACCAGAATGTTAACCAAACATAACAATAATGTTAGAAGCTCATGTTGAAACACCAACCATGACATTAACATTGTTTTACCAAAATTTCAGCCAATCACAAGAACTAACAATCTCCCCCTTTGGTTAATTTTGGCTAAAACAAATATATAAACCTTACAACTCAGATTACAGCCGCAATTACAACCCTATACTATTATTAGTAGTCATCAGCAACTACTGAACCTAACAGTAACCATCAGTAGCTACTGTGTACAGCAACCATGGAGAATCATCTTCTTGGGAAATTTTGAATGATGTTAGGACATCATGTTTGACATAACATCACCATAGCACAACAACTTCAGGCAGCACATTAGGACCTAAGAAGTAGAAAGTCCTGAAGTCATTTGGTGCACATGAGGAAGAAGATATCTGACACTCCCCCTCAATACAACACATTTCTTTTTCCTTCCAGGACAGACCCAGAACAAATGTAGAAGAATCCTCCAGAAAAGAAATGTCTGTCTATACATAAAAGACCAATGGTGGCATAAGAGAATTCTGCACACCTTCTTTGATCAGACACCCCTAGTCACTCTGTGGCATAAGATGAAACTTAAGAAGTGCCATTCTGCCAACCCAGGTAACTCAGAACACAAGTCACAACTGTGTTCATAACTCAGGACACAAGTCACAAAGACTCAACACCAACTTAAGGATAGGACATCCTTTTCGACATCTGGAACTGCATACTCTAGACATAGCATCTGCGCAAACCATTTAGCAAAACCCTTTCCTTTCTCCCCCTTTTTAGCCATAATTTGGCAAAGAAAGCCCTCACAGAACCAGACCCAAGTAGTGCTCACCCAAAAACGAACAAACGCCATAAGACTTATGAAACAAGAACACTCACTGGCTGAAGGAGCAAAGAATAACCTCTATAAATAGCTGACCAGTTACTTTGGAATTAACAAGCCTTGAATAGTCAAAGTTCTTGGTCATAGAAACGCTATTTTAGGAACTAAAAACTCCATCCAAATTCAATGTCTACCATCCAAAACAGTCTGAACCGCCTTTATTGCTTCTAAACTGATTCTTACCATAAATTGTGCCAAAAAAGTTCCATGCATAGTCGAAGACACGTGTTTCACCTTATCCTTACACTACCGTCCAAAATAAATCCTTGTTTGGCTCAAGAAAAACATGTCCTGAACCATGTTCTGACATCTTATCACACAATGTCTGCTTGCTCCAACATTATCAACCCAAGACTTCCTCAGAAGATTATACATTCCAAAATAATAAAATTGTCTTCAGACTTCTCCTCAGAAGCATGTGCACACATGATTCAAATACTTAGCTTCACATGGCTAGAACCATCCAATGCCCACCAACAGCCTAATGTCATAACATGTTATCTGACATTATATCCTCATAAGATTCAACCAATCTTGATCAGCATGCAATCTTCACAATATATGTACCTTTGCAGCAAAATCCATAGACAAGTACTCCCCCTGTCATGGTTAACTAATGCTCTAGATAAAGATGAACATTTGAGCACACTTGCTGTGCATATGCATTTTGGTACCATTGTCCCTTTCTCCAAAGGCAGTCATTCCCTATCATACTCTTCATCTTCAGACTTCCAATCAATCAATACCTGATTTACTTCAGTCTTCTCTACATTCTCCATCCAAGGCAGACCTTCTACTTCATCATTCTCCCATATGACTATGTAGACGCTCCTTAGGCATAATGTAGGCACCAAGCTCCTGAACCAGAGCAAAATCATCCTTCACCAAGGATATTCAACCAGATAATGTCCCAACACAAGTTATAACATTTGCCACACACCAAGATATCATCACCGTGTTTCTTGATATGCTCCACCAACTGGACTTACTATTGCAAGTAATCCAAAGAACTAGAGAATTAAACTCTCATCCACCTTCAAGAAGAATAATCTCCTTGAGTCTTCAACTCATCACCCTTCTGCCCAAGAGTAACTTGTTCCAAGACAATCCTCAATAATAACCAGCTGCCACACTGTGATTATCTTGATTCATCGAATCCACTTCTGAGATCAACCAAATGCCACAGTTTGATCACCTCATTCATGAATCCTCATTTGAAAACAACCAAATGCCACATTTTGACCTTTTTCACGTTTGTCAGAACTCTCACAAAGATATCTTGATCCACCAAGGAAACTTGATCTTCAAGTCACATGTTCCACTTGCTCAAAAGCAAACACACTTAGACTCCCTAAGCCATGGTCATGTAACATCTTCTCCTTCCTGCAGCTCCCGCAAACTGCCATGAGAACGATCTTTTTGAAGCATCCTATTGTTCATTCCTGTAGATTACCCTATCATTAGCTGATGTGCCACATCACCAGCTGAGACTCCTGATGTTAAGCTAGATGTCAGAACATTATGTCATCCAACTGTTGAATTCAGCTCTACCTTCTGCCACTCAGAAGAACCTCCTCCCTTTGCAGAAACAGATTTCCATGCTCTCATAGACTTGATTTAACAATCAAGTTTAAGTAGACAACCTCCATCCTGCTTATAAACTCCAAAGACTTCAAACCTACCACATCTGAATCTTCAGAAAATAAGTAGTCCAAGACTACCCCATAGCAATACTAAAGAAAGTCACTCCCCTTAGTAGAGCCGTCAGTAGAAAGCCAGAGATAACTGCCACTTATCCTCGACCTTCACAACCAGAGCAAACACCATGCTCCAAACCACTTAGATCAGAAATAAACTGATCCAAGCTGTAACCATCAAGATTATGATGTCTTCATAGTCTTCCATCTTCATCTTCAACAGCACCACCATCTGGACAAGTCATTCACAATACTTTCTAGGAACAGATGCTAAGCAATAATCCTAGGTCAACACCTAGGCGACTTGTGAGCGAATGTAGAACCCCTCCCATGATTCTCCAAACCTCTGATGAAAAGATGTTACAACAATAGACAGAACATCCTTAATCTTGTCTTTCAAGGATAATCAATTAAATACTTGTGAATTTCAAAAATAGCAATTGATCCCTGTGGTTTAAACCTTCTTCAGATTCCAGCATCTTCTGAATCTTCTTCATGACAGACAACCATTCATACCACAAAAGCCTTCCAGGTTAGGTCAGTGTCTTGATCTTTTACTCCACCCTGAGCAAAGAACTGAAATGATGTTTCAACATCAGTTCCGACATTAGTCTAAATCATATTAAACATCTCCTATGGATTTGGAGACTACAACCATATTAATCCACACATATCTCTTGTAGGAAACACACGAGAACATATCAACTTCCAAGATCAGACCAACAAAACTGCAGTAACTTGCATAACACACTCTTCCAGAAGCTTATTCTTATAACCACAAGGTTCAGACCTCTTGTCTAACTTAAGAGTGATAACTGCCATCCTTCTGCATAAACATACCATAGACAATCTGCTACTTCCAATCCTTCAAGCCACAAAACTGAAAGAGCTCATGCAAACACCAATTGACCACAGTCTGATTTACACTGCTACTGCACACAAACTCTTGGATGCATTTTCCCTATAAAATTGTCCTCAGACATTTTAGCTTAAACAGGGATCATCTCCTTCTCTTCTGCTATCAAGATTACTACCTTTTCTTCAACCAGCTCCAGCTGAGATGTTATGATATTATGAACAGCATCTCAAAAATTGTTCAACTTCATAGCTTCAGTGATCCTTCAAAACAGCTACAATCTAATAGGTCTTAGACTTAGCATTTACCATAAACTGCTAATGTGTAGCGCGATGTCAGGACATTAGAATTGACATATTAAGCTCAGCTTATTTATTGATGAAACTTCCTCCAGTTCATGATCTTGAAAATTAGAAACATGTATCTTATCATAACCAGGAAGATCCTCCTAATTAGGTCACCACAACTAAGCTTAAGAGATAACTTATCAAGATCTTCACTCCTGCATGAAAGATTTGACAGTGATACTCTTTTGCTTTGGCACTACCCTCTTCTTTCACCATCAAGAAAAATGATAAAGAAGGAATCACGATTCTGGACAGATTAGTCTTCAATTCCTAATTTGAAATATATTCTTCTTCTGAAACATTCATGTCAAACAGTCTTTAGTAAGATCCATTCACCTTTTGATCACTTCTTTCCCAAAACAAGGATATGAGATAATCCTCAAGTCTCTAACCAACCGGTTGAAGCTGTCTTGCATAAACAACAACATCATAGAATATCCTGCTGAGGAGACCAAACCATAATGTCTTTCCAAGAGAATACCTTCCTAGAATCTCACCACCAGAGATACAAGAACCAACCAGGGTTACATCAGATACCATGCAGCGGAACACACAACAGCTCCTCAACAACCTTCAGGCACTACTCAATAATCCTTGCACACCATCACCATAAACCAAGTGCCAACAAATCAAACTCACAACAGCAGTTCTCCTGATAACAACAGACAGGTCCAATACATCCCCTATCATGAATAGTCCATCCTTTACTTCAAGGGATCATACAACTATATGAACTGACCAAGTCCATAACTCAGCAAAACTATCTTCCTTGCTCATGAACCAGAAAGTATCTTCCCTAGATCTTATCCAGAAACAGACAGGATGCCTGCTCTGATACCAATTGAAATTCTGGTATCAGATATGTGATGTTAAGTGTGATGTCACAACATCAATATCTACTGTATGAATAAGACAATAAAAGTACTGAACAACACACAAGGATTGTTCACCCAGTTCGGTCTAACAACCTACATCTGGGGGCATACCAAGCCATGAAGGAAGTCCACTATTAGTAGTATCAAATTACAGACTCAACAAACCAGTTGACAATCTACCTAATTTAATCACTACCCAATGACCCTTCTATCTAAGTCCTCCCTAGATAAGAGACTCCATCTCACTCCCAATCATCGCAATGATGTCTAGCAGTCAACATCTCAGCCACTGCATCAATAGCTTGATTTCCAATAATTCTTCAACCACTACAAAGTAGAAGACACACTTCAATGACACACCTTGGAGTTGCTTCAAAGCTTCCTCCAAGGACAATACAAAACTCATTACCTACAGGTTTCTGAGTAAGAACACATTGACCATCTCACAACCCGAGTGGTTCACTTAGACTAAGCCCTAATGATCTACATCTTGGACCCGTACCTCTTCTAGATTACAAGCATTCTATTTATAACTTTTCCCAACTGGATTTGGGCCTTCAAATCACCACAAATCTTCTGTACCAAATCTGCAAAAGATTCAACTACTAAATAGATCTTCAATTAAATCTTCAATCAACTCTTCATAATTAACTCTGATTATTCTCCATATATTTTTGCATTAAATTAGCAACAAACAAATCTTCTCCATAAATGATTTCAACAGAATATATCTAACCCATGATATTTGCCTGCAATCTCTGATTCTCTCCAGCAGAATATCTCATTAAAACTAGAAACACACACAACCCTAATTAATCATCTCAGACTGATGTTCACAACTGATGTCAAGACATCGGGTTTAACATCAGCACACAACTGCAACCCTTACACCTTTAACAAAACCAGAATGTTAACCAAACATAACAATAATGTTAGAAGCTCATGTTGAAACACCAACCATGACATTAACATTATTTTACCAAAATTTTAGCCAATCACAAGAACTAACACATTTCCCCAGAGAGGATAATTCCTGGTGAAACCTCTTTTGAATTTCTTCAAACCTTAGAACTGTTCACTAAAGAAAGGATTATTCCCGGTGAAACCTTGTGTTGAACTTTTCTCAGGCTTGGACCCACATGCTTCCTAAAAGCATCCCTAGCCTCCTCTTAGGCTTTGTACAAGGACCCTCAGGCTTCTTAGAAGTTCTCAGCCTCCTCTTGGACTTAGTACAAGGACCTAAAGACCTCCTACAAGTATAGGACATAACCTAGTCATCTTTTGCTAGTTCAATCCTCCAGAGAGTTAAAACATCAGACCAGTTCAGGGTAGACTCTCATTCCTTAAAACATCAGCCTCCTATTGGGCTTCATACAAATATCATTATCCGGTTAAGAGAAAATCTCTTCATACCAGTAGACTTGGAAAGTCTCGTCTCCTCTTGGATCTCAAAGAAACCCTCAAATTTCCTAAAAGCAAAGGAGAGACCCTGATAATTTCATCAATTCTCCAGCAGAGTTTAAACTTATCATCCTAAGTTCCACAGCTAGGGTCAACTTACCATCAATACAACACTAACAGAATCAGAACCTCATGGCCTCTGATATTTCAACTCTTCTGCAATTCACAGTAAGAGTTTATTCCCTAATTTGGACCTGTCTCTGGATCTCTATAATCCTCAGCAGAAGCTAGCCTCCTCTTAGGCTTTATATAAGAAATTCCCTAACCAGCCTCCTCTTAGGCTTTGTATAATGATTTTTCCTCAGCTGAGTTAGCCTCAACCTTGGGCTTTATACAAAACAGACCATATTCTCCAGCTGAGTCAATTAACCTTTTTTAGCCTTAATCTTGGGATTTATACAAGACAGATAAAATCTCTCCCCAGTGGAGTCATTTCTTTTATCCTCAATCTTGGGCTTTGTACAAGACAGATAAAAACTTTCCCCCGAAAGAGTCAATCTCTTTTCAGCCTCAATCTTGGGCTTTGTACATGGCAGATATAGAACTCCTTAGTAGAGTCAACCTTTTTGCTTCAACCTTGGGCTTTGATCAAGGCACACATAAAACCAACATCCCTTCAGAGGAAATCAAAATTTCTCTCTGCAGGAAGATATTTCTCTGTACATCACACATCAAAACAAACAAATCAAAAAAACCCTAATCCCAGATAACTGTTGTAAGTGGCACACTTGTTGATTCAAAAATCTAAGATGTGATCCCTCTTTTATCCTGGTAAACTTCCTCTTTCATCTAACAGCTGTAAGTGGCAAGCCTCTGGATTATTTACATCCAAGCCCATGTCCATCTCTTAGCATGAAAGATTCCTAAGGAAAAATGGCATTGCTCAACACTGAGTTAAAGTTTCATCTTTCAGGACATCTCCCTTGTAAAGGAAATTATGGCATTACTGGATTTCATACATTCCAGTTAAAGTAACTCCCCTCTATAACCAAATTACCCAACAACTATGATGAACAGGTGAGATATCTTCCTTTAGAGATTTCAAATTCTCTCTCAGTAAAACCAATCTAGCTTCAATCTTGGGCTTTAAACAAGACACAAATACTCAAACCCTTTAGCTTCAATCTTGGGCTTTGAACAAGACACAAAACATCTTTTCCCTCCCATAGAAATAGGAGGAACTACGATTGCTCTGATTTCCCTGTTATCTTTATGGGAATACGTAAGCATAAGATTGTGAAATCTTAGCGAGCACGCCAATCAAATACCTTAGGTCTAGTACCTTACCAAAAACATCGAAAAAACCCGAAAAACAATAAAAATACTCTCTCAACATTCCTTAAGGAGAAACTTTCCTAATTTATAACAGATAAACACCAGTAAGTAGATAACATAAGAGCTTGCTAAACGATTTATGGATAACCATATATACACTGGGTAATTAACAACTCCCCTTTGTATAACCTGACCCCAGACCCCCCAATCTCTTAGCATTTGTTAAAGAAAACATTTACGTGCAAGGTTAGTTTTAGATAGCTTCCCTTTCCTTTCCAGCTTCATAGGATAAATAAAAAATAAAAAAGTAGCACCCAATTCCAACCAATTGCGGTAAGGTGGTCGCGTCACCGACAAAAATCGCACGCTACAACTACCTTTGATCCTTCTTACCAAAATATGCCTTCAGAGCCTGCTCTACCTCTCTTTCAGGAGTTCTCTCAGTCAGACGCAACTCTTGTGCCTCTAGACTACTCGGCAACTCTTGAATTCTCATGGTGTTAAGGCCTTTAGAGTGTTCAATTGCTACAACAATGTAATCAAACTAAGGATTAAGTGATCTCAGTACCTTTTCAATGATTACTTATTCAGATAGAGTCTCTCCACAAAATTTCATCTCATTTGTGATCAGAATCACTCCGGAGATGTAATCAGGTACATTCTCATTGCTTTTCAGGTTGAGATTCTCGTATTGCTTACGTAGAGATTGAAGCTTTAGCTTCTTCACTGATGCATCACTGTTGTATCATCGTAACAGTGTGTCCCACACAGCCTTTGTCATCGCTGAATCAGCGATCTTCTCAAACACATTTGTATCCACGCATCGATGGATATTAAAGAACACCTTATGATCCTTCTTCCTCGTTTCTCTTTGTGTGTTTCTTTGTGTTTTAGTTGCATCTGCTGCAACCGCTGCATAAACGTCATTGATTAGATCAAGAAAATCTTGAGCGCCAAACAAAACACACATCAAAATCATCCACCGATTTCAATTTTTTCCCTCAAAGACTGAAAGCTTTGTGTTCAAGCTACCGTTTCCGCCGTTCATCTTCGATCTTGTGCAAAATCACTCAAAATAAACTCACAAACACTCGTGTTTCCCAATCCCTCAGAATCAAGAAATGTGCTTATGTTTCGATTTCGAATTTCCAGACTCTGATCTCAATTGTTGGTGCACAAGGTTGAAGATGAAAAAGATGATGAATGAAAAAAAGAGAAATTGAATTTGTAACTGAATTGTAACTAACTTTAAGAATAGAAATTATTACAATTACTTAATTTTGTTATAACTGATAACTCAACTTTAAATTATATACACACAAACTCAAGCTAAATAAATCTAAATACAAAACCAAATTAACTCGAAATAAAACAGAAACTAAATTTGGATTACATTCTAACAATTAGAACACACAAAAATGTATAGGGAATCCAATAAATTTTTTTACAAAAGATGTAAAACTTTTCAAGAACTTAATAAAAATAAAAATTGAGCAGAGATATTTTTCAATAACAATGTAAGATTTTGCCTTTAAAAAATATAATTAAGCAAAGCCAAACACCTGTATGCACTAGAATGTCATCAATAGCCACTATTATAGTAATAAGAAATGTACAATAAATTGATTGGAAAGTTGTTTTTACTAGTTTTCAATCATATCTATCTATCTATGACTTTGTTTATCATATTTGTTTTAAGATAATATCACTATCAAAAGAGAAAATCGTTTTTATTGCTTGTTAAATAGTACTCCCTCCGTTTTTTTTATAAGTCGTTTTTTACTTTTCACACATATTAAAAAATATAATAAATGTAGTAGGGAAAAGAGAAATTATGAATGATTTTATAAAATTGTTCTCTATTAATAATATTGGAAAAACAAATTTACATAATTAAAAGGAGAGAGAATAATAAATATTTAAGAGTATAGTAGAAAAAATAACATTAATGATTCATTGGTATTATAAAACGGCTTATATTATGATACAAATTTTTTTCCTAAAACGACTTATAAAAAAAAGGCAAAAAGGCAGCAGGGGTCCTTTAAGTTATTTTCTGTTACCACTTAGGTCCTTTATGTTTTTTTTGTAACGTTTAGGTCCTTTAAATTTAAAACCGTTTGCAACGTTAGACTTTTTTGGAAATTCCGTTTAAAAAATGCGCAGGTGGCAAAAGTTGATCTGAGGTGGCTTATTAGGTTTGATGACTGGGCAAATGTGTTGGCGTTTTAAAGTATTGATTGATTTCAGACATAAATCCCCAAATCAACATGCTTGAACCCTAAAACTGATAATACGCTGCAACAATGGCCTCTCAAGGTGGTAGTTCAACAAATCGTAGGTATATGAAGACCAATACTTGCGTTTCTCATGTACCTCAAACTGGAATGGAGAAGAAGTGTTCGTGTGGATCGTCAGCCGTGCTACGAACTGTTAAGAAAAAAGGAAGAAATTTTGGGAAGCAGTTTTGGGGATGTAGATTATTTGAGGTACGTAGCAAGCTCAAACTATTTAGCAAATTATGGTTTTGGTTTATGGTATTAATTTTCGTTTTGGTTTATGTAGAGTGAAGCTTATAATGTGGGTTGCAATTTCTTTGAATGGTATGAACACAATGTCAGTGATGAAGTCAATGCAGAGTTGCATGCCCCACTTATTTCAAAATGTCCCAAATGTGAAGAAAAGGATGTTGAAATTAAGTTGCTCAGAAAGAACATTGATAATGAAGAGGGATACACTAAGGAGGTTATGAAGATCATGGTGAAGATGTTGAAGATGTCAGGATATGTCATTGTGTTGTTAGGTCTTATTTTGTTAGTGTTATGTGTTATTCTGTTTTGGTTGATGTAATTTGTAACAAAGAATGTAATTTGTAACAAAGAAAGGGATGTTGAGTGATTGCTATGTATGTTTTGTTGACAGTACTTAATGAAACTTCTTTGTGTTGCATTCTGTCAAATTGTTGCCTCTGTGTGTTTTGGTTTCAAGTAAGTTCAGTTATTGTTAACAGGGAAGGGGTATGTCACATTTTAAAAACAGATAGGACTAAGTTGTAACATTTTAAAAACATATGGGACTATATTGTTACATTTTAAAAACATGAAGGATGTGAATGTTACAAATTAAAATCTTGAAGGACCAATTTGTGACATTTTAAAACAAAACAAAAACCAATTGAAAACGCAAATGTGCACATTAACATATCCCTGCATTGAGAATTACATAATCCAGAACTATTACAAAACACAATTGTCATGACTTCCCAAAACAAGTGCAAAACATAATTGTCATTACATTCCAAAACAATTTCAAAACAGAAGTGTCATTACATAATCCAAAATGTAAAACAGTCCTAAATCCAAAACAGAAATGCTTATTGTTGGTGGTCTTCCTCCTTATAGCCAATTTTGGCCTCAAAGTTGTTGGTGGCTTAAATGCTGCTGTGCCAGATTGCCTTCTCACTGCTAGTAGCTGTGACACTGTCATAGATTGTCTTGTTTGGATTCTTGAACTTGATGCTGACAACCTTGTTTGAAAAGCATATTCCTCAAAAAGATTCCTCAAAAAGACTGAATTACCTTGGTATAAAAAACCTAGAGAATTCCTTTCTTCTCTCAAGCATCTTCCTGATTCTTGGCAGGACAGATTCCTCATATTCATCAATTTTGGCTCTATTTTTGGCCCACCTATCCATGAGATATCCTCTGATGTCCTCTAACATTGACACAATTGGCTTATCTCTTGCTCCAATGATAACACTGTTAAAAGTTTCAGACATGTTGTTGACCAACACATCACATCTTGCATTGTACTTGAACCTGGACTTGCTCCAATATCTAGGAGGTATTTTAATCAAGTGTTTGTATGCCTCCTCATTAACCTTCCTCATTTCCCTCATTTCATGTTCCCATGCTTGAGGATATGTTGCCTTGGCTTCCTTCCACATTAACTCCTTCAACTGTTTACCTGGAAATCTCTTTCTGAAGTTGCTATAGAGGTGTCTGACACAAAATCTCTGATCAACTCCTGGTAATAGCTCATCTATTGCAGGCAACAATCCCTAATGACATGCAGCAATGAAGTACCAACTTCTTAAAATTTTAAATCTTCAAGGACCACTTTGGTACACTTTAAAAACATGAAGTACCAACTTAATACAAACACTTCACAACTTAAGAGCAAAGCTATAAAGGAGTTACTTGATACAAATTTAAATCTTCAAGGATTAATTTAATACAAATTTAAATCATGTAGGACTTAATTGAAACAAATATAAAAAGGGAAGAACTAACCTTCTGCTGATCTGAAACAAATGTGATGTGCTTGCAAACTTCTTGCCCTCCCAAATCACGAACTAATAGATCAAAGAACCATGCCCATGAATCCTTTGTCTCTGCTTCAACTACAGTAATGGCAATGGGAAACATCTGATCATTTGGATCTCTTCCCACTGCTGCAAGAAGCTGGCCTCCATAAATACCTTTTAAGAAACAACCATCTACTCCAATTATGGGCCTGCAAACTCCAAAAGCCTTCTTGCATGCATCAAGGCACATGTACAATCTATGAAAACTTGGTAATAGTGGTCTCTCAACAGAAACTTCAGATTCAGCTTGTGGTAGTTCAGTTGCTTGGACATTTAACTTGATGCTGCTGTTTGGATTAGACCTCAATAATTCATGTGCATAGTCATACAACCTGAGAAATTGCTCCCTAAAAGACCCTTCAACAACACCCAGAGCTGTCTTCCTTGCCCTATATGCTTTCATCCTACTCATACTAGTGTTCCATTTTTCATGGACCTTCTCACATATGGATGTCAGTTTCACTTGGGGATTTATTCTAACAGTTGTTTGCAATTTCTTCCCTAGCCACTTAGAACTAAACATTCTAACATTGTGCTCTCTGTTACACGTGTGTTTGTCATTAAGAGTTCTCAATTGCCATGTATCTGCATTAGGCAATTTGGAACACAATGCCACCCATGGACACCCTTCCTTGCAACCAACTCTGACCCTAGTTTTATCATTTTTAAGATACCTTAAATCCCTCCCATTGTGTACAGCATAACTAGAAACGGCTTCCTTGAACTCCTCTTTTGTTGAAAACAAGCTACCCAAAACCCACTTATAGTCATTAAATCTCTTAGGATTAATAAATGAAGGATATTTAACTCTATCCTCATCCTCACTCTCATCCTCACTCTCTAGTTCTTCACTTGAATATTCAGGGTCAGACAAACCCCTTGGCACCTTCTTGGCTTTATTTCTTGTCATGTCTACATCCACAATGACATCTTCATCACTTATTGCCTCATCATTTCTATTTTGGGCTGAACCTCCTTCATCCACACCTTTTTTCTTAGGTCTTCCTTTATGCCTTTTGGAACTGAACTTTGCCTTCTTCTTAGATGGTCGGCCTCCCTTCCTCTTTTTTGTTTCAATAGTATCATCACCTAGGATATCAACACTAGTTGTATCAGCAGGTAAGTCTTCTCCTACCAAGAGTTCAGAAAAACCATCATTCAATATCTCATCATCAGAGTCAACAAAGTCTACATCTGCTAATGCACTATCATCACTTCCATCCTCAACTCCAGCCTCAACATTTTCTGCCTCAACATTTTCTGCCTCAACATTTTCTTTTTCACAATGGTCCCCACCATCATTCACATGTGCTCCCTCCACTCTCTCTTCCTCCACATGGTCCCCACCATCACTCACATGTGTTCCCTCCACATTCTCTTCCTCCACAAGGTCTCCACCATCATTAACAAATTCTGCCTCATTTTGGGATATGGGTAAAGCTACTATTTCATCGGGTTCTTCAACTGGGTGGACTATAAAGATATCAACCTTTCCAATTGTCTTTGACCAATTCAAAGCTTCTATTGCCCCAAAATCATCTTCCAACGCCTTCAGGGTTCCAGCAAAGTCATACCACATCTCTTGCACTCCTCGATACTTCATCTCTTTAACAACCCCCAATATTTCAAAGTAACTCCACCTGTCACCATCACATTTTCAGTTTGAGACTTCACCCCCAATATATTTGTCACCTTCGAAATACCCTCCATGATGAAAGTCAACAAAAAATTCATCCATAACCATGTTGTTCCTGTTTAAATCACCTAAACCATAAGTAACCTATTTTCTATCTATTTACACACATAACTATTTTAAAAACCGAAACAACAATGGCGAAGATGAAAACGAACCTGATACAATGCGTTCTGCAGATAAGGTCATAAATTTCACCGACAACAGATTGGATGGAAAACAGGAGACGACAATGTTGTAGACCAGAGTTAGGGTTGGAGAATTACAGACGAGATTTGGTTTTGGAGAAGAGAAGGCGAGAATTAGATAACTGTGAAGAATTAGGGTTGGAGATGAAACGGCACAATAGTGAAAATACTAACCAGCCATGTCATCTCACTTAACTGACAACTCAGCACCGTCTAAGCCACATATACTTTTTTTAACGGAATTTCCAAAAAAGGTTAACCACGCAATTGGTTTTAAAATTAAAGGACCTAAACGTTACAAAAAAAACATAAAGGACCTAAGTGGTAACATAAAATAACTTAAAGGACTAAAAGTGCATTTTTGCCTAAACAAAACGGAGTTAGTAATAAATATAACAATATCTAAGCCGCGTTGGCTGTGCTCCATGCATTTAGGGGTCTTTTCTCCACCACACAATCATTAGTGTTTTTTAATGGGATGCGATTATTACTTTCCAAGAGTCTACTCTCTTATTACACACTCACAAAAAGACGGGAAATTAAAAATTCATTTTGTCCCTTGAGCTAATTCCACTTCCAATATCTGGTAGCTTATTTTTCAGTCCTTAACTTATCCCACGAAAATTATATGGATTTGATCATTTCATTGCCTTTAAACTATGCATACATATCAAATATATATAAGGTTAATTTGTTCGAAAGTACTTTGATTTAATTTATGGTTTCATATAGTCTTTTAATTTAACTTATGGTTATGGTTTTATGTTGTAAACATTGTTTTTAAGTCTTTTAAAAATATCTTCATTAGTTAATTTAATCATCTAGGTTAAATTTTGCCAAAACCATTAACTTATGCTGACTTGGCATCCCATTTGCCATTTTTGGTCCGAGTAACTTGATTTTTGTGGATATAATGTTTTCATCTGCTTCATATCGCTTTAGATCGTAAGTACAACATTTTTAGGGTTCATCTTCATCTTCGACTAGCCAATTGTTCAACGAGTTCAGCTTTGTCTTCATTTTGGATCCAATTTATTCTCCCTTTTCCGTTACAAGTTTTGTCGTTCATTTCCTTACTGTGTTCATCTCCTATACCGTAGGTTCATTTTTGCAATCAAATCAAATTTAAATAGAGATTTAAATTTAAATGTAAAAACAAATCATATCTTTTGTTGGAAGCTTTTGTGGAACAAATCAAAAGAAGAATCCAACTAAATATTCTATATTTTTGGACGAGATCAAAGATGCTTATTCACATTAGAAGAGAACGAGCAAGTATTGAAGATACCTATTGTTAGGGTTTTATTTCAGTCCTTTATTTGTATTTCTTGTACACCACGCTAGTGCCCTTGTTTATATCATAAGGCATGGTGTTGGTTTGTTTAGTTGAGTTGTAACTCAACATTCTCTAATTTGTTTATTGAAGGAACAATCACTTGGGATTAGTGATTGAAAGAAAGTGAGAAGGATTCTAATATTTAAGGGGAGACCTAAATAGAAAGTCATTAGAATTAGGAAGAGGCATTGAATTGTACTAATTTAAGATAGTGAATTTCCTTTCTTAGGTAGAGTATCTCCCAGACATAGGTATGGTTTTACCAAACTAGGTAAAAAAATTGTGTTTCTCTATTGCTTTTCTGCTTCACCATCTTGTTTATCAAATGTTTGTTAATTCTGGTGTAAGATGTTGAACACCCTTGCTTAAGCATCTGGTCCAACATCTACCCTCTTAAGAATAAAATTTCAAACATCAACAACAACAATAAACCTAAAATACCTTAACGAGAACAACAACATTACTGTTACATACATGGTGGAGATGTTTTACATACCAAAAATGTAATAAGAAAGTCAAAGAAATGAGATTCGTCTGGGTTTCATGTTTCCTTGCCAGTTTAGTTTGAGTTTCCTTCTTTCCTTGCTTCGTACGAGTTTGAGAAGATGTAATGGAAGTCTCAACCTCGTTTGTCGAAGAAACTATGTTATCACGTTTGGTTAAGTGAACAAATATTATTTTTGAGTTTGGTTTAGTATAGAAATGGTGTGTCATTAGTTAATGGAGATGGTGTTTCGAGGAGATGAGGAGTTTTGCTAGGGCTCAAAGGTATTAGTTAAGGTAAAAATAAGGAAACAAGCTATAGTTATGTTCTGCAGAAAGAAAAAAACAATACTTTTCCCTTCCGTTGGAACCTCCCAACCGAGAGGAAGTCCTATTTATTTTAATATGAAATAAAAACAAAGGAAGACTTTATTTATTTAATTGATCTATTTTTTTCCTTGGTTGAACTTTCCAACGAAGGGAAATCTTATTTATTTTAAATTTAAAAATAAAAAAGAAGTCACTAATATTTTTTATTATTGTAAAAATAAATAAAAAAGCAAGGCCATTTTTCCTATTAAGAAAATACATAAAGTGCTTGCGATGAGAATCGAATATGACGAAGATGTGCAAGTAGAAGTAAGAGGTGGGTGAGCCTTCCAGGATGTCGATATTGGCCCTCTCCCCATCAGAGTAGATGTCCAAAATTACGTCATCTTCATGTTTAATACTGAAAATCCCAATATATCGCCGAAAGAGGAGTATTCTTTCCTCGTTATTGTATAAAAAGGCAAAATCATATACGCTGAAATGTTTGTTTTTTGTTTCCTCAAAGAGTTCATGGTAAGAATTGAGAAATAAAGTTACTACCAATATAACCATGACCTCTATGCCCTTTGAGGCCTATTTAGTGATGGTAAAAGAGAAGTCCATCCTTAAATGTCCTTCATGGAAGAAAGAGAAACTACCACCAAGTAAAAATGATTAAGGGAAGAACGGGTTCAAACTTGTTACCACGATCAAAAAACATATGAAACGTATGCGCCCTTTGCTTGAAAGAGCCCTAAGTTGGGTGACTATACGAACGAAGGGTTAGGGAAAAGAGGCGTGAGAAAAAGATCAATAAATGGAAATGGACATCTTTTTTTATAGAGAATGAATGTTTAGTTATTGGGATAACCTAACATGAGCACCTCATTAGTTACAAGAAATGTGTTGTTCCTATTGGATTGACCCTTTTGATTGACTGCATTTTAGAAAAACAAAAACTTGGAGAAGTGCCGAAATGTTCAAGATTGGTCTAGCTTGCTAAAGTTGTATGAAGTTGCAGAAAAGACGCATGTTGGACACGAATGTCCAACATGTTGGTATGATATTTGGGTATTGTACAACAGGCGCGAGAATGTTACATTTTTTAGTGTGTTCCGCAGAATATTTATTAAAGATATTATTTTTATTGATTTAACAATATGATTAGATGATTTGTTTGACAACTGGATGGAGTTTAATTCAGATTTAAATGAAGGTTTGAATTTAAATTTAAATTGAAACAAATTATATATTATTGGAGATATTAAAGTATAAAATCAAATATCCAACAGGTTATGCATTAATTCTGGAAGAATTCAAAGATATTATTCAAGCAGAAAAGCCCAGAGTTACTTTGCTATATATGAAGCTCAAACCTACATTGGAAAGCAAGCACTCCCTTTTAAGATCTTATAGTGTTTGATTTTGTGCCATGTATTCACACTAATGCCTAATAGGGTTAGTGTTTAATCTTTATATACACCTTTATGTTCAGTAGCTTGGAATAGATGGTTTGTCTAGTTGAGTTGTAATCAACATTGTTTGTGTACACCTCAATGTTTTAGTAACTTGACGTAGAAGGATTGTCTAGTTGAGTTTTAATATTCAACGTTCTTTATCTTGTGAATATTTAACTTGATCACTAGGGTTTAGTGGTTGTTTTTCCCTGTCAGTGGGATTGTGGCAGAGAAGAAAGTGAGTAGGTTCTCAAATTTAGGGGGGAGGCTCTAAATAGAAAGTAATTAGGTAGGGTTAGGAAGAGGCATTAAACAACATAGGGTATTTTGTTGCTTGTAAGTCTAAATGTAGTAAAGTACTAATAGTGATTTCTATTCTTGAGTTGTGGACTCAACCCCCAAACATAAGTGTAGTTTAATCGAACCTGGTAAACAATTGATTATGTTCTTTATTGTTTTTTTTCTCCATCATCTATTACTAGTTACCGTATTGTTTCTGGTGTATCTTGTCGCACATGTTGTTGGAGCATCGTGTTCAACATTTGTATGTTCAGGAACAAAATTTCAATTGGCATCAAAGCAGGCACCCTAGCCTGTTGGGTGAGTTCCATTGAAGATAAATTATGCTCAAAATGGTGACAATTAAAGATAGAGGATCAGTTAACAAACCACCTATTTTGGATAACACAAATTATGATTATTGGAAGGTGATGATGGTGGATTTTCTCAAATCCTTGGGAAACAAAGCATGGAAATATGTAATCAAGGGATGAAAACATCCAATGATCAAAAACTAGAAGCTGATTGGACTGATAATGAAGATGATGAAGCCCTTGGGAACTCCAAGGCTTTCAATGCAATTTTCAATGGTGTGGACAATAACATGTTCAGACTGATCAACACATTTTAAAAGCTAAAGAAGCATGGGAGATATTGAAAACTGCTCATGAAGGCACATTCAAAGTGCGTATGTCAAGGCTACAACTCGGTACCACAAAGTTTGAAAATTTGAGGATGAATGAAGAAGAATCTATTTGTGAGTTCCACATCAGATTGTGTGACATTGCCAACGCATATTTTTCCTTAAGTGAAAATATGTCTAAAGAAAATCTTGCTAGTAAAATTCCCGTATCATTTCCTAAGAGGTTTGATATGAAAGTAATTAGTATTGAAGTAACTTTGGACCTAAGCAGTATAAAGGTTCATGAACTCATAGATTCTCTTCAAACCTTTGAGATGTTTATTAATGAAAGATCAGAAAAGAAAACAAAGGTGTAGCCTTTGTTTCCTACCCTGAGAAAGATGAGATTCAAGGTGACAAAGTTGAGAACTGGGCAGAAAATATAGTTCTTCTTCGAAGAAAGGTAAACAATTCCTTGAAATTCTGGATAAAAAGTGGAGAATAAATGTGAAGGACAAGAGGTCAGACAATAGTCTCTAGAACAAAGGCAAGAATGAAGATTAAAACATTTGTGGCATATGTACTCAGTGCCTTGTGAAGGTGTAAAAAACACAAGAAAGGGGGGTTTGAATTGGGTTTTTACAATAAAAACGATTCTTTAAAAATAATCCTCTTTACAAATAACCTTCACTTCTTGATAATAAAGCAAGAGAAACTGAAAAGAAAGAACACAATATGTTTATTCTAGTTCACATGAGAAATCCTCAAGTTAGTCTAGTCCACCCGCCAAGGTGATTTTGCCTCTCTCAAGCGAGGTCTTAATCCACTAATCAAACTGATTAATACAATGCACAAGCCAAACTGCAAGTGACTAACAATAATCTCTAAGATAAACTAGTCCTAGATTTCTTAAGAATTCTGACCTAACCGGTCTCTTAAGGAAATCAAACAACTATTTGAAAATACAATGCACAAGCCATACTGCAAGTGACTAGCAACACTAAAACTCATTGTCTTAGTCTTCCTAAAGCTTCTGACCTACCCGGTCCTTTAGGGAACACAAATCTTCCTAAAGCTTCAGACCTAACCGGTCCTTTAGGAATCACAAACAACTATTTGTTACAAAGGTTTATTTACAATAATGATGCTTCTACACAAGCTGATAAGTAAACAGATTTAAGAACAAAATAACTTAAGAATGATAAGAACAATAAAGCGTATGATCAGTGAAGATTGGCGCAACCATTCTTGAAGTCTTCAAGCCTTTATATAGCCATGTATGTGATATGACAGTTGAAGGATATTTCTGACATTTCAGAATTATGGCAGCTTGAAAGAACGTGGGGGACAAATAGTACATTTGCGTCCGCCCTATCCGGAGTGGAGCAAAGCGTCCTCACCGTACCATTGTACTGTTGTACCACGTTGCTTAATCTTCTCAACTTCCTGACTTCAGAGGCTTCTGAGAGCACGAGTTAGAAGAAGGGAAAGCTTAACTTGGGTCTTAAGAGCTTCAAGTCTTCAGAGTCTGCAGAGCTACATCTTCAGAGTCTTCAGCACTTGGTCTTCAGAACCCGTTGTCTAAAAGCATAAATCTTCAGCATCTGGATTTGTTCATCAGAACTTCTGTCTTTAGATCTTCAGAACTTATTTTCTTTAGACACCGTATCAGAGTCATATAGCTTAAAAGTCTTCTGAACTTCGTTCAGGAGAACCTTGTCTTCAGAAGTTAACGCCTTCAGAAGCTAAACAGGCTTCAGAAGTAGAACATCAGAGTCACGCTCAGAAGTTAGTGTTATTTCTGTGGCTTTTGTGGTTGGCATTTATTTTGCTAAAACTATTATAGAAGCAAGATGTTGAATCATGATGTTCTAGTTGGCTGCACTCAACATACTCAACATGTTGAATAAAGATGTCCAATACCTGCTCATAGGACATCGCGTTTGGATTCAGTTTTAAAGCAGATTCTGGTGCTGTTAATTGTTACTAAATATTCTGTGAATATTTGGTTATCCTATGTGGCATCCAAAGCATTTTTGGATTGTGATTATTTGTTGGTTTTTTGGATTTTCTGCATTTTCAAATTATGGAGACATAATAGGAAACTTTGGATTGAAGACCTATTTTGTTGGAGTTAATTTTGCAGATTTGTGAGCAGTCTATTTGCTGCGTTTTTGAAGCCCAATTCAGTCCAGAATAAATGCTATTTATTGACTGATGTAAACCTAGTTTTAGGCGTGGAACTTACATGTGTTTTTGTTGGGGTTTCGAGTGTATTTTGTGAGCCTAACTGGTATCTTTTTTATAACAGTATAAGGACTGGTTTTTGTGTTGTAAGTTCTGTCAATTCTCATAAGCTGTGAAGTATTGAGAATTGTGTGTCTTGAAAGTGTGTCTTTCGATTTGTTTCTTGTGTGGAAAGGTACCAATCACGGGTTATGGTTGTAGAGGGATTTGAAGAGTGCCTCATACCTAGGTGAGTCTTAGGTAGAAGTCATAGGAAGGGTAGTGATTAAGTGAGCAGATTATTCGGTGTTTGTATGATCTGTGAATTGATACTATCATATATTGGTTTCGTCCCTGGCTTGGTAGCCCCCAGAGTAGGATTGTTGATCCGAACTGGGTAAACATATCATTGTGTTATTTACTTTCTGCACTATTACTTATATTGTTATCTTGTTCATTGTGTTGGATATCAGTGTCTCAACATCTGCGTAGGACATCTGATATCTGTGCCAGAATTTCAATTGGCATCAAGAGCTTGCACCATTTTTGGTTCTGGGTGAGATTCAGGGAAGGTACTTTCTGGTACAATGGACAAGGATGGAGGATTTCTGAACAAACCACCTCTGCTTGATGGTTCCAACTACGACTATTGGAAACCAAGGATGATAGCATTCATCAAATCCATGGATGATCAAGCATGGAAAGCTGTTATAAAAGGATGGGAGCCCCCAAAGGTTAAAGATGAAAAAGGTAACCCTACTGATGTGGTGAAGGAAGAGGAAGACTGGGATGATGCAGATTACAAAGGGTTCGTAGGGAATTCCAAAGCCATGAATGCATTGTTCAATGGTGTTAACAAGAATATCTTCAGGTTGATTGAACACTACACCATTGCTAAAGAGGCGTGGCAGGTCTTGAAGGTTGCTCACGAAGGGACTTCAAAGGTTAAGATGTCAAAACTTCAGCTTCTCACTAGCAAGTTTGAGAGTTTGAAGATGTAGGAGGATGAGAGCATTCATGATTTTCACATGAACATTATTGAGATAGCTAATGCCTCTAGTGCCCTAGGTGAAAAGATGTCTGATAGCAAACTGGTCAGAAAAATCCTCAGATCTCTACCTAAGAGATTTGACATGAAAGTGGATGAACTGGTGGGATCTCTTCAAACATTTGAATTAGGGATCAGTGAAAAGCTTGAAAAGAAGAAGAGCATAGCTTTTCTGTCAAATGCTGGTGACTCAGAAGATGAAGGTGAACTGGTCCGAGATGAAGGGGTGTCTAAAGATCTGGTATTGCTTGGAAAACAATTTAACAAAGTGCTGAAAAGGATTGACTGGAAGTCGAGAGCAAATGCTCAGAACAAGTCACTTGACATCAGTAAAAACCAGGATGGAGGCAGAAGATCCAGAGCTGAAGAAGACTCCAATCAAGGGAAGAGAGTTCAGTGTTTTGAATGTGAGGGATATGGACACATAAAGACTGAGTGTCCCACATATCTCAAAAGACAGAAGAAGGGCTTATTAGTGTCTTGGTTAGAAGGAGAGTCTGAAAGTGATCTTGAAGAAGAATCAGCAAAATTGGGGACAACTATGACTGGGATCTGTAAGACTGATGGAGAAACTACTTGTGAGTCTGACTCTGACAAAGAATCCTATATTGGAGAACTCACCAAGGAAGAAGTCTTCACAGGGTTCTCAGAGTTGTGTATCAAGAATGAAGAAAGGTGCCAGATAATATTGGAACAGAAGGTTCTGATAGCTCAACTAGAAGCTGAGAAGGAAGAACATCTATCAACCATTGCTGATCTGAAAGAGAAGGTTGAATGGCAAAAGTCAAAACTTGACAATATGACCAAATCTATAAGAATGCTGAACAATGGTACCACACAGCTGGATGAGATTCTTCAAACTGGGAAAGATGCTGGAAATGTGCAAGGCCTTGGTTTTAACAATCAAGCAGAGACTTACAAGAAGCCTGTATTGAAGTTTGTTCCTCAGAAAATAAAGCAAGAGGAGGGGATGTCAAATTACATGTTTCAACATCAGATGAAGCATCAGAAAAGAGTCGGTAGATCAAAGTATAGACCATGGAGATGCCACTACTATGGAAAGATTGGTCACTTAAAGTCCTTTTGCTACAAGTTGCACGGCTATCCCAAAACTGCTCAGCAAAAAAATAAAGGACAGAGTTGGGGTAAAGTGAAGAGAAGATGGATTCCTAGACAAATGATGGCTGGTCTCACAGCACATACCTCTCTTAGAGCATCTGCAAGAGAATATTGGTACTTTGACAGTGGTTGTTCAAGACACATGACTGGTGTGAAGAGATTCTTGTCAGATATCAAGCCTCACTCCACCAATTATGTCACTTTTGGGGATGGATCAAAGGGTGAAATAAAAGGTGTTGGAAAGCTGGACTACACAGGACAACCAAATCTGGATCGGGTTCTATTTGTCAAAGGGCTGACCAAAAATTTAATCAGTATAAGCCAACTGTGTGATGTAGGTCTCAAAGTAAATTTCACCAAATCAGAATGTCTAGTAACCAATGAGAAGGATGAAGTGGTTATGAAGGAAACCATGTCTAAGGATAACTGCTATCTGTGGAATCCTCAAGAACCTGAAAGTCTGTCTACTTGTTTGATGTCAAAGGAAGATGAAACCAAACTGTGGCATCAGAAATTGGGTCACTTGCACTTGAAAGGAATGAAGAAAGTTATGTCAAGTGAAGCTGTTAGAGGTATTCCCAAGCTGAAGATTGATGAGGATAAAATATGTGGTGAATGTCAAGTTGGGAAGCAAACAAGGGTGTCACACAAGAGGCTTCAACATCTTACCACAACTTCTAGAGTTCTAGAACTTCTTCACATGGACCTAATGGGACCTATGCAGGTCGAAAGTCTTGGTGGGAAGAAGTATGCCTATGTTGTCGTAGATGACTACTCCAGATTCACTTGGATAAGTTTTATCAAAGAAAAGTCTGAAGTATTTGCAGCCTTCCAAGAGTTATGTCAAAGGATTCAACGGGAAAAGGATTGTGGTGTTATCCGAATCAGAAGTGATCATGGGAAAGAATTCGAAAATAGCAGGTTTGAAGAGTTCTGCTTATCTGAAGGAATCACTCATGAATTCTCATCACCGATCACTCCTCAGCAGAATGGTGTGGTGGAACGCAAGAACAGGACTATACAAGAGTGTGCAAGAGTCATGATTCATGCCAAAAAGCTTCCATATCATTTTTGGGCTGAAGCCATGAATACTGCGTGCTATATACACAATAGGGTGACTATCAGATCAGGTACTTCTGTCACTATTTATGAGCTATGGAAAGGTATAAAGCCAAATGTGAAGTATTTCCATGTGTTTGGGAGTAAGTGCTATATCTTGGCGGATCGTGAGCAGAGGCGAAAGATGGATCCTAAGAGTGAGGAAGGAATATTTTTGGGATACTCTACAAACAGTAAAGCATATAGGGTATTTAATTCCAGAACTAAGGTGATGATGGAATCCATAAATGTGGTGGTTGATGACTCGGGCAAAGACGAAGATGTTCCAGATGATGTTGGAGCATGTCTACCCATGAACAATGAAACCTCTCAGGATATTGAGTCTGTAGAAGATAGTGCTCAAGAAACCAACACTAGACCTGAGAATGAAGAGGTTGAGGATGCTTACAGGGGACCCTCTATAAGGATTCAGAAGGATCACCCTAAAGAATTGATTATTGGAGATCTGAATGAAGGTGTAAGAACCAGAACGAGGGAGACTGTGTCGAATGCATGGTTTGTTTCAAAGATTGAACCAAAGAATGTCAAAGAAGCATTGACAGATGAGTTCTGGATAAGTACTATGCAAGATGAACTTTGTCAATTCAAGAGGAATGAAGTCTGGGAACTGGTACCACGACCAGCAGGAACGAATGTGATTGGAACGAAATGGGTTTATAAGAATAAGTATGATGAACAAGGGGTTGTTACCAGGAACAAAGCCAGATTAGTTGCTCAAGGATACACACAGATTGAAGGAGTAGACTTCGATGAAACATTTGCGTCGGTGGCTCGATTGGAATCCATCAGATTGCTGCTAGGAGTCGCATGTTTGTTGAAATTTAGATTGTTTCAAATGGATGTCAAGAGTGCCTTTCTGAACGGCTATCTTAATGAGGAAGTCTATGTTGAGCAGCCTAAAGGGTTTGTGGATCCAAATTTTCCTGATCATGTTTTCAAGCTGAAGAAGGCTTTGTATGGGCTGAAACAAGATCCACGAGCTTGGTATGATAGACTGACTGAGTTCTTAGTCAACAATGGATACAGGAAGGGTGGTATTGATAAAACACTTTTTGTCAAGGAGAAGGATGGGAAACTAATGATAGCTCAGATTTATGTAGATGATATTGTGTTTGGTGGGATGTTGGATGAAATGGTCCAACATTTTGTCAACCAAATGCAATCTGAATTTGAGATGAGCTTGGTAGGTGAATTGACCTACTTCCTTGGATTACAAGTCAAGCAGATGAAAGACTCCATTTTTATCTGTCAAAGCAAATATGCGAGGAACATTGTGAAGAAGTTTGGACTGGATAATGCCAAGCATAAGAGGACTCCTGCTCCTACTCACTTGAAGTTATCCAAAGATGAAAAGGGAGTGAATGTTGAACAAAGTTTGTATAGGAGTATGATTGGCAGTCTATTGTATCTTACAGCAAGCAGGCCAGACATAACATTTGTTGTTGGTGTGTGTGCAAGATACCAAGCAGAACCCAAGGTCAGTCACATCAATCAAGTTAAGAGAATTCTTAAGTATGTGAGTGGTACATGTGATTATGGGTTGTTGTACTCCCATGACTCAAGTCCCATTCTAGTAGGTTATTGAGATGCTGATTGGGATGGAAGTGCTGATGACAGGAAGAGCACGTCTGGAGGATGTTTCTTTTTGGGAAATAATCTTATTTCATGGTTTAGTAAGAAGCAAAATCCAGTGTCCCTTTCTACTGCTGAAGCTGAGTACATAGCAGCTGGTAGTAGTTGTGCTCAACTGGTATGGATGAAGCAGATGTTATCTGAGTATAATGTCACACAAGATGTCATGACATTATTTTGTGACAACCTGAGCGCTATTAATATTTCCAAGAATCCTGTTCAACATAGCAGGACTAAGCACATTGATATCAGGCATCACTTCATCAGAGAACTTGTGGAGGACAAAGTCATAACTCTTGAGCATGTGAGCACAAAAAATCAACTTGCTGACATATTTACCGAGGCTCTGGATGCAGTTCAGTTTGAAAACCTGAGGAGCAGACTTGGGGTTTGTATTCATGAAGAACTATAGCAATTAATGGTTCTTCTGGCTGCCAGATTGGAAAGATTAAAGGAGGTTCTGGTAGTGCAGTATGTGAATGAAGGGAAAATGCTGAAGTTCGTACATAACATGTGGGCATGTGATGTGGTGTGCATCTACTCTCTGATGCAGTTTACTCTGGTTTATTTGTACTTTGATTTATTCTACTTGTCTTTGTCTTATTTATGTCTAAAAAGGGGAAGTAGTATATTTGTGTGGGGAGTGCTTGTGTGCTTGTGCTGCTGCAGTAGTTGAGGGGGAGTTTGTGGAATGATTGTGGAATGTTGCTACTGTTGAGGGGGAGTTTTGCTATACTGCTATGATGAGTTATTTACTGTACTGTGTGTTATGTGCAGCTGAAGGGGAGTGCTGCTATGCAGGATGTTTTTTTTGCTGTGTGATCTTGTTATTTCTGCTGCTGTCTGATATGGATAATTTTTGTGCTTCTTTACTAGTTTTTATTTGTGTGTAGTTTTAGCCAAAATAAGCCAAAGGGGGAGATTGTTATTTCTGTGGCTTTTGTGGTTGGCATTTATTTTGCTAAAACTATTATAGAAGCAAGATGTTGAATCATGATGTTCTAGTTGGCTGCACTCAACATACTCAACATGTCGAATAAAGATGTCCAATACCTGCTCATAGGACATCGCGTTTGGATTCAGTTTTAAAGCAGATTCTGGTGCTGTTAATTGTTACTAAATATTCTGTGAATATTTGGTTATCCTATGTGGCATCCAAAGCATTTTTGGATTGTGATTATTTGTTGGTTTTTTGGATTTTCTGCATTTTCAAATTATGGAGACATAATAGGAAACTTTGGATTGAATACCTATTTTGTTGGAGTTAATTTTGCAGATTTGTGAGCAGTCTATTTGCTGCGTTTTTGAAGCCCAATTCAGTCCAGAATAAATGCTATATATTGACTGATGTAAACCTAGTTTTAGGCGTGGAACTTACATGTGTTTTTGTTAGGGTTTCGAGTGTATTTTGTGAGCCTAACTGGTATCTTTTTGATAACAGTATAAGGACTGGTTTTTGTGTTGTAAGTTCTGTCAATTCTCATAAGCTGTGAAGTATTGAGAATTGTATGTCTTGAAAGTGTGTCTTTTGATTTGTTTCTTGTGTGGAAAGGTACCAATCACGAGTTATGGTTGTAGAGGGATTTGAGGAGGGCCTCATACCTAGGTGAGTCTTAGGTAGAAGTCATAGGAAGGGTAGTGATTAAGTGAGCAGATTATTCGGTGTTTGTATGATCTGTGAATTGATACTATCGTATATTGGTTTCGTCCCTGGCTTGGTAGCCCCCAGAGTAGGATTGTTGATCCGAACTAGGTAAACATATCATTGTGTTATTTACTTTCTGCACTATTACTTATATTGTTATCTTGTTCATTGTGTTGGATATCAGTGTCTCAACATCTGCGTAGGACATCTGATATCTGTGCCAGAATTTCAGTTAGAATCCACGAGACATTACAGCAGCAACATAATGTCTTCTCAGAATCCATCTGAATGTGATCAGATACAGAATCAGCCTTGCTTCTTGGAACGGAAGCGACTTTTATCACACAAAGTGATTCGCATATGGTTTTCAATTAAGATCAGAACCTGTTTATTAAAACTATCAGAATAACAAACGTTAGAGTACCAAAATTGTTCTCACACAAATACTCCATTGTTATCATCAAAACATAGAGATAAGATGCAGAACCAAATCTTGTTCTTACAATCTCCCCCTTTTTGATGATGACAAAACCATGTATTTTGATAGAACAATTTATACAGGGTAATCACCATAGTTGACAAATTCAGAGTTTAAGCTCTCAGCTCCCCCTGAATCTGTTAATCTCAAAATTTCGTTTATGCTTGTTCAGAGTCTCCCCCTGATCCCAAGACTCAAAAAATAAAATTTGAGTTCTTCAGAACATAACAATAGAGAAGGAATACTTCCCTACAACAACTCATCAGAGTCTGACTAGAACACTAGGTGTTCATCTCAGAACCTGGTTACTATCAGAACTTTGATGAAAAATCAAAACTTGATTTTGAGTCTGATTGGATGATGTCGCGCATCTCGTATCAGAACTTCTTATCAGATCTTGATGAAGAATCACAACTTCTTAAGTATCAAAGTTTGATTAGAAATGACTTCTCTTTTGTCAATCTTTTCTTAGATTCACCAATCTTATCAGATTCAGAGCCTGATTGATTTTATCAGAATATCATCCGTTGCAGAACGTATCTTCTGAATAGTATCTTTGAATCAGAGAATTGACTTGACTTATTTTCAAGGAGATTTATGCTTCTGACGCTTTGAGTCTGAATTTCATACTTTCAGAAAGTTTACAACTTCTGAACACTATGATATCAAACAAAATTTCTTGACTTTCAGAAAGTTCACAACTTCTGAACAGTATTGGAACATCTGTTTGAATAAACATATATTCTCGAAGTGTACAACTTCTTAATAGTGAATTATCAGAGTCGAAATTATCCATAAGATTTTCAATCTTTAGAGAGTAGGATTTTTATATTTAACCCGTCTAGAATGCTAAGTGAACTTTTTATAAGTTCCTTAATTAAAAAATCAAACAAACGGTTAGTTGCAAAAGCATTATGTAATGTTTGAGTTTGAGATTCTGAGAATGAGTACTATCAAAATCATTTTACTTTCTCCCCCTTTTTGTCATAATAAAAAAGATAATGCAATAAACAGCGCAATATTATGATAAATATGTAAGAAAGAGATTTCTAAAATAGGCCATAGCATTCATATATAAAAACAGTTTCATTAATAATGGATCGAAATACATTGGCATAACTTGAACACGATCGAACACAGAGCATCCTAGAGATGAGACAGAAAACACAAGATACGACATGCTAAAGATTAACCATCAAAGACTTCACAATTTTTCTTCAACAGATCATTTTCTAGACCACCTGTCTTGACAAATTCAACAATTCCTTCTTTAAAGAAGATTTCAGATAGAACTCTTCTAAAAGGTATGTAGGGCTTGATGAAATCGCCATTTTTGGAGTCAGTAATGGATTTTTGCAGAAAATTGAAGATAGTCTGAGGTAAATTTATCTGCATCTGAGCCATAGGGGGAAAAATGAAGACCCGATCATCATGAAACAGGATATTTTTATTTTCTTCCCGAGGACGAAAATTGGTCAACAAAAGCTTTGGGAATGGGAAAAAGGTTTTCAGGATTGAGAGGTTCATATTTGGACGATGTGTTGTGAAGAGAGGCGAGTTCCTCAGAAATAAGATACCTAGACTTAACATGTTCAACAGTAAAGTCAATGTTCTCACAGCCATTTGCTAGAGCAATGGTGAAGGGAGTGGTGTTTATAGGGACATCAAAAACAGGAGAAGAAATTGAGCGACCTTCATAATTAATGTAGGCATGTTTCCAAAAATATTTTACAAGATTTAAGTAGACTGGTTTATCCATAATGATGAAGTATTTTGCCCATTCTTGATAGTGAATGATTGAGGTGATGCTGCTAGCAATTTCTCTGTTTCCAAGATGAAGAAGGTTGATTTGTTCTTCTGATATGACCTCAAGAAGATTCTCATATCCTTGGAAAGTGATTAGAGACATGATGAAAAGATTTAGACAGTAAAGGTAATTTTGAACCAGTAAGATCAAACACGACAGATCATGAGAGAAGGAATGATATATATATATATATATATATATATATATATATATATATATATAGGAAATGAGAGACGTGACTGACTGAGAAAATGACATAGGTCAAGATGCGTATCACGCATAAGATATGCCAAGGACACAGTAAGAGACAAAGAATATCAAGGAACAGGAAAGGAGTGTAGCAGTCTCTTAAAACGGAATATTTAAAAGGTCACAAATAAGGTTACGTTATTTATGTTTTGACAGGAGTCAATAACTATGAATAAAGGTATATTTATAAGTGGCAATTGAAAATTGACACATAGTAAAGACAGAAGAGAGTATAGCTTATTTTCAAGAAAAACTTAACTCACATATGTCTTATCATTTGTGAATGCACAGTTATAAGAGAGTTTAGCCTATTCTCAAGAAGTTTACGAAACCCAATGTGTCAATTTAAAATGATTTGATTTTGGACACGTTTTGATATCCTCAGAGTCTGGAAAACCAAAAGGTTTCCGTCTGATCAGAGACACTTTTGACAAAGCATCTTCTGATGACTAAGGTTAAAAACAAATGCTTCTTAGTTTAAGTGAAAATCTGATTTCTTCAGATTCTGACTAAACACATCTGATTCTGATGAAATCTAACTCTGGACAGTTGTCCATTTTCAGATGCTTCAGAATAAATAGAAATCTATCTTCAGCCAAGGGTTTTGTAAAAATAGTAGCCCATTGATGGTCTGTATCTATAAATTTTAAACATATGATTCCCTTCTGAACATAGTCTCTAATAAAATGATGTTTAATTTCTATGTGCTTAGCCCTAGAATGTAAGATTGGATTCTTACTTAAACAAATAGCAGCAGTATTATCACAAAATATAGGAATGTTACTCTCAGGTATCTGATAATCTTCTAGCTGGTTCTTCATCCACAACGTCTGCGTACTACATAGAGACGCGAATATGTACTCTGCTTCTGCTGTTAAGAGAGCAATTGTTGATTGCCTCTTGCTTGACCATGAGATAAAATTCTCCTCGAGAAACTGACAGTTTCCAGAAGTGCTTTTTCTTTCCAATCCGTCCCCTGCGTAATCTGCATCACAATAACCAGAAAGAGAGTACTCTGATGTTTTCTCATACATCAAGCCAAGGTTAGTAGTTCCTTTCATATACCTTAGAATTCTTTTAATAGCAGTTAAATGAGATTCTTTAGGATCTGATTGAAATCTAGCACACAAATGAACACTGAAAAGAATATCAGGTCTAGAAGCAGTTAAGTACAGAAGAGAGCCTATCATACCAAGATAGAGCTTCTGACAAACTTTTTCACTTACCTCTTCCTTTTCCACGATGGAGCCTATCATATCTACTAGGATATGTAACTTTTGGATATGGAAGGAGAGGAAGGATCAAAGCTATTGGTAAGGTAACCAGACCAGGACTTTCCTGTCTTAAGGATATGCTAATTGTAGAGTACTTATCCTCTAGTCTTATAAGCATTAGTAAACTGGGTGATAATGGGTGTAAAGTGAGATTCAATAAGGATGAATGTGTTGTCACCAACAAAGATCGTGAATAGTTATTCAAAGGATAGAGAAAAATAGACAATTTATATATATGGATACCTAAGTCAACTCTCAATACATTTTATAAGAAGGAAGATCGTGACAAGCTCATCAAAGGAAGCATGTGTGACGCGATGCTGGACCATCCTGTTCAACATGTACTCTCTTAAAAAGAAATAAAGGGTATTGACTCATGTAGTCACTTACTTGAGTGTCAATATAGTCAGACACAAGTGATTGTAAATAGGTCTCAAAGAAGATTAGAAGTTAAAAGAATGAAGAGCACTTGGGTCATTTACGTGGATAAGAAGATTTTTTTTTTATCTTGCATGCAAAAGGAACGTGTATCTCTCCTCAAAACTTTACCCCTTTAGAAATTAGTCGCACATTTATCATTTTTCAAAAACTATCATATCCCTTTCATCTAAAAAAGTGTTACAATCTCATGTGTGCATCGCACCTCAGTCATCTATGTCAAGTCCTTAATCATCAAACGCTATACACAATGAGTCAGTAATCGAATGTCAATAAGGTGGAAGGACTATCATCCTCATCAAAAAATGGGGTTTCTGATCAAGACGTGCTAGAAGTTGTTCCTCTCCAAATGGTTGATCCAATGGAATTTCCAAAGAAGAAGGTCAAATGTATTGAAGTCAAAAAGGAAATACTTTCTAAAAAAGGTTAGTCCTTCTATTTATTAGAACCCTGATCATGAACCTGAATCCATCATGAGAAACACTGATGCATACACGACTAATGATAATGATGATTTAAATGTTGGACCCTATGGTTAATCATCTAGTGAACCAAGTGAACCTCTCTAAACAACTACACCTACTCCACTGAATGTAATTATTCTTGACAACTCTATGAATGAAATTTGGATGGAAATGATGTTTCCTTACACACATCTAGTGAAGAAGAACCTCAAATGAAGAGTAAAAAACCCTAAGAAAAGAAGAGTAAGGTAACTGATCAAGCCTATAAAGATGTGATCAATCTTAAAGAAAAAACAGTGACGATGATGATATTCCTCCTGTTAACATCATGGAATGGATTAAGAAAAACAAAGGAATTAAATAATCTTCCCAAACACCGAATCTATGATTAACAAAGCCTTAGGCATACACCACAAAGTGAGCCCTCAAAAGGAGGAAGCTGAAGTGGTGAATCGTAAGGATCAAATGAAAAGGAACACTGAAAAAAGATTCAAAAAAAGGAAACATGTTGTGACAAGTGAATCCGAAACAGATGCTCAAGAAGATGTCCAAGACATAATGATTTCTACAAAGAAAAAGGTTGGAGGAAAAAAAATTCTTGCAAACATTTTTGCTGCTCCTATTGATAATTTTTCTTTCCACTCTGAATCTAGTGATGAAAAATGGAAGTTTGTAGTCCAAATGAGGATGCCTTGAGGGAGAGAACTAGGAGAAGATGTTAAAGATTGAAAGAAATTTGTAAATCTAATAAAGGCTGTTGATTTATGGAACACTGTTGCTGAAGTTAGTCCCTGCTTTGAAAGACTAGTCAGTGAGTTTATAGTCAACTTACTCTCTGAATACATATTGAAGGGTGGGGAGTTTAAGAAGGTCTACGTAAGAGGTAAATGTGTCAAGTTCTGTCTTGGTATCATTAATGAATTTCTAAAGAGAAGTTCCTCTACGGGAAATAAGACAGTCTCTCTAACAAGATAGCCAAAGAAATAACTTGAGGCCAAATACAAAATTGGCCTAAACAAGGACTACTGGTTAGTAAGAAGTTAAGTATTAAATATATTATGTTTAACAGGATTGGTGCACCCAATTAGGCACTAACTAACCACAACTCAAGCATCACCACAACATTGGCTTGTCTGATATACCAAATAGGAATCAAAGTTAAGCTGAATGTTGGAAAATATTTTTTTGAACAGATCAAGAAGCATATTGGGTCATATGCATTAAAAATTCCTATTGTCTTTCCTAGATTATTGACATGCATTCTCTTGAGTAAGCATCCTAAAATCATCCATCCTCACGAAAAATATTTCAAAAGGGTTGGTTCACTGACCTTTGACAAGAAATTATTCACTGGGACACATGTCTTAGACATTATGTTACCAAGGAACCTGAGATTTGCTGCTGAGAAGAGATTTTTTCCATTATCCAAGACTTCAAGGAAAAATATGATTATGGAGCTATAAGAGTTGTAAAAAGATCTTCTGGAAGTAAAGAAGAAGAGTCCTCAGGGAGTAAAGAAGAAATTAGCTCTGAAGATTAATTCTCAGGAAGAAGAAAAAATTGTTTGTAAAGGATGGGGTAGACATTTGTTTTGGGGTGCTTACAAAAGTTTTTTTGGTCTTTGGTATTGTAATTTCTTTTTAGGCTCTTGATATTTTGCAATGTTAACGAAAGTATTATCTAGTTGTCTTATCATGTTTTTGGTTGTAAATATGTTAACATACTAACCTAGGCTTGGCTAACTTCTAGATGTCAGGTTGACAATCTTACCCTTTTCTAAATTATGGAAAAAAAGGGAGTAATGGTGTTGCTTAGTACTAACTCATCTCAGAAGTGCTAATGTTATGCTCCATGCTAGAGCATCAGGAATGATATCTGGTCCTAGTCCTTCTATCTGGGAAAACAGATATATCTATGTTAATATCTGAATGAATAAGCATCTGAATGTTGATACTTCTCACTTTTGTTGTTGCTGTTGTTGGTGCTTAACTCTGATACATGAATGCTGCTATTGCTGAAATGCTTTGAAGATCCAGTACATCTACTAGTTGTAACTTGTTCTCATGGAAGAAATGTTTTTTCATCTTAAAGAGTTGTTTTGCCACAATTTACCAAAGGGAGAAATTGTTGTTCCTATTAGATGTTCCTATAGATTGGTTGCATTTTAGCAAAACAACAATTTGGAGAAGTGCCCAAATGTTAAAGATTGGTCTAGCTTGCTAAAGCTCTATGAAGTTGGAGAAAGGACACATTTTGGGCATGATGCTCCAACATGTCGGTATGACCTGCGGGCCTTGTGCAACAGACACAATAATGATGCGTTTTGGAGTGTGTTTTGCATAAGATTTGTTAAAGATTTTATTGTATTAATTTAAGAATATGATTATATAATTTGTTTGACAACTGGATGAAGTTTAATTCAGATTTAAATGAAGATTTGAATTTTAATTTAATTTGAAATAAATCAAATCTTGTTGGAGATATTCAAAAAGAAAATCAAATATCCAATTGATTCTGCATTAATTTTGGACGAATTCAAATATATTATCCAAGCAAAAAAACCTTGAGTTACTTGGCTATATTAAGAGCTCAAACCTACATTGGAAAGCAAGCACTCTCATAGAAGATCTTAGACTGTTAGATTTTGTGTCGTGTATTCACGCTAATGTTTTAATAGGATTAGTGTTGAATCTTTATGTACACCTCTATATTTCAGTAACTTGGCATAGATGATTTTTCTAGTTGAGTTGTAACCAACAATGTTTATGTACACCTCTACGTTTCAGTAACTTGGCATAAAAAGTTTGTCTAGTTGAGTTGTAATATTCAACAATCTTTATCTTGTGAATATTGGAGTTGATCACTAAGGTTTAGTGGTTGTTTTCCCCTATCACTAGGATTGTGGCAAAGAAGAAAGTGAGTAGGTTCTCATATATAGGGGGTGCTCTAAATAGAAAGTTATTAGGTAGGGTTAGGAAGAGGCATTGAACGATATAGAGTTTTTTGTTGCTTGTAAGTCTAAAAGTACTAATTTACTAATATTGATTTATATTCTTGGGTTGTGGACTCAACCCCCAGACGTAGGTGTAGTTTCACCGAATTAGGTAAACAATTGATTATGTTCTTTATTAGTTTTCTTCTCCATCATTTATAACTAGTTAGCGTATTGTTTCTGGTGTATCTTGTTGCACCTTTTGTTGGAGCATTGTGTTCGACATCTGTCCCATCAGGAAAAAAAATTCAAAATGGAAAAGATTCATGTGTGAGACACATGTGTTGCAAGTGAAACAAGTTTTGGCTTCCTAAGGAAAATCATCATGAATTACATTTAATGTAATTCACACTTTTTCCAAATGATATATAATTTCCTTTACCTGACTCAAGTTTGATCTATTTCATTTGATTATGTTTAAAATACCTCAGTTTACATGTGGTCACATCGCAAACATATGTAGACGTGTCTAAAATACCTCAGTTTACATGTGGTCACATCGCAAACATATGTAGACGTGTCAAGAACCATCTCTCATTTGAATGACTCTCCTTTTTAAAAATAAGTCACCTCACACTTAAGGGACAAATTTAGATAAGAAATACATAACTAAATCATTTCACCCTTTCCAAGCCCTCGTGCTTGAGGGATAGTGTATTGGTATATTTTTAGAGCATTTCTTAATGCACCACCCAAGTTTCTTAGGCACCACGTGAAATTATTTTTTTGCCCCCTGATTACGGATGTGCACATCCGGACGCACTGTATCCTTAAGAAATAAAAAGTTGTTTCGGATGTGCATATCCGTAATGCCTCCGGATCTGTATATCTGGAATAATTATTGTTATATTAGAAGCTGCATGATCACTCCCCCTTCCCATAATCAACCTTTCTTCTTTCACGCTCACTCTCACCAACCCAAAAAACCCTACTTCATCAATCCCATTTCTCACTCAAAAAGTTCAAGTTTTTGGTGCAACAAATCAAAGGGAGCAATGAAAGACTGAATTTCAGGTAAACATTCAACTTCATCCACTACATTGCTCACATTATCAATCTACATTTTTGAAAAAAACAAGTTACGCTACTTTCGGATGTGCACATCCGGAACGAATTAAGCATGAACTTTTCTGGATGTGCACATCCGAAAAAATGCCTGAAGCTAATTAATTTAAGTTTTCACCATTTTTGAATATATCTTATTTATACATATTAATTGTTCTATTCTTGTTTATAAATAGATATGGTGCATCCCGATAACATGGCAAAAGAATTAGTTGCGCCGATTTCCCCGAAAGATGAAGGTATGCTCGTAAAGTCGGTTGATGTCGACGGTGACTTTAACAACAAGCAAGACTTTGATGATCGTGAAACCATGATCGCATACATTTGTAGGACGACTATTGAACTTGGCTTCGGTGTAAATATCGGGAGATCGGATAATGGGTCGGATAGAAGAAAAGCTTTTGTAATTTTGGGTTGCGAAAGAAGCGGCAAATATCAAGCACCTCTACGGAAGTTAAAGAAAGACGAGACCGATACTAGAAGATGTGAGTGCCCTTTTAAGATTGGTGGTTACATGTTAGTTTCCAAGAAATGGAGATTTACCGTTCGTTGTGGTATACAAAACCAGAAATGTGCTCAAAGCTTCAAGGCCATCCAAGTGTATGCCGACTCAAGGCGGAAGAGAATACATGTATAGCCGACATGACCTTGAACCTTGTCCAACCGAAGAATATACTTGCGACGTTGAAACGGAAAGAACCCAAAAATATTGCAAACATAAAGTGTATAACATTCGGTATCAAACGAACAAGGAAATTAGGGGAGATATGAGTGAGATACAACAACTGTTGAAAGTGTTGGAGGACAACGATTACGTGTCTCGGTACAGATATCGCGATGATGGAATTACGGTCCGAGATATTTTTTGGACTCATCCGGAATCCATCAAGTTGTTCAACACGTTCTCGACAGTGCTCATTCTCGATAGCACCTACAAGATAAACAAGTATCGTCTTCCATGGTTTGAGATGGTTGGTGTTACGTCTACGGATAAGACATATGCCGTCGGCTTTGCCTTTTTGGAGTGTGAGAAAGAGGACAATTTCACGTGGGCGTTGGAGACGTGTCGGTCACTTTTGAATAAACATGTTCAAATGCCAAAAGCAATTGTTACGGACCGTGACAACGCCTTGCATTTAAACATGCATTTAAAGCAATAAAAGAAAGTTCGAAATTTCGTCAGAGTATATTTAAAAACATGGCATAGACGGGGAAATCACATCAATTTGAAACCAAACAATTCATACAACACCTGCCCATAAAGATATACAACAGTGGGGTAGCATACATACAAAGGAAACTCCGTTCCTTACACCCACATTTCAGAAATTAGAATTAAAGCGAAAAATCTAAAATCGGATTAACATACATCATGTAAAAAGTTTGTCATGCATCAAGTTATACATGTACAAGCCAAAAGATATATATATATACATAATACATAATAATCACCAACGGCCTCCCTAACTACCCGGTGTCACATATCAGAGCCGACCGACAAAAGGGTGAAGACACAAAGCTTCACAAAAGACCTCCAGCAACTCTAATCTGCAATGCCTCATAGAGCATTATAAAACGAGCAGAAGGGTGAAAAAGACAACCATAATATAAATGCATATAATTATATATTCCCACAAACATACACAAGTAAACACATTTCTCACCACAGTTGCACCACAATTTCACAAAGATCACATGTAACATAATCCAGTACAATTCTCAAGCATTGATACCACTACACCTCAAACATACAAACATATACATAATCACCAACACAATCACACATATTCCATCTCATCAATCACATTCACAATTACATGCACAAATAATTCATGATGAATGCAAATGCACAGAGACCGACACCACGACTCTATGCACATGCCATGCGGTACCGACTTCCATTGTCACGTCATTAGTCCACTCAGGAACTTCCATTGTCACGTCATGTCACGTCATTAGTCCACTCAGGAACTATTGGAACCATCGCTCGTTACTGAGAATCTCAAGTAACTCCCCGTCGGGCCTACGATGTTCACCCGTCACTTTAAGTCCTCAGGCATCGCCTCATATTTTCGAGGCCCGCGACGTTATGGATTGCTTTAAGTCTCCAAAGGAGCCCACAATCGTCTATACCCATCGCTTTAAGTCCTCAGGCATCGCCTCATATTTTCGAGGCCCACGATGTTATAGAATATTCTCTCTGGAACCAAACCGTCACTCAGGACGTTTCCACAATGCACATTATGATGCTTGGCATATAATGACTCATGACTTTCACATTGCATACACACACATCCACAATCATGCATATATCATCAAATACCACACTTAGCATTTTCTTTGCCTTTCGGCCACAAATCATCACCACAACATGTCATCACATGCATTTTCATTACACAACATACATTGATATTCAATCAAACCATGTATTTACCGCACAACAACAACATTATCACGCATCGAAGTCTAATTCAAAACAATGCACATACTTGCCATAAGGCCACAACCCATCATCACAACATTTCGTCATGTATATTAACGTCATATAACAGCACTCAAGCTACACGTTACATATTAAAAGCATATAGCATGATAACATATCAATCGCACACGTTGTACGCGATCAAAACCCGACAACCCGACTATTTCCCAAAAATACGAATTAATTAAATCATCTTTTACCCTCCAAACCATTTTTTAAAAGAAAGAATATTTCATTAGCTTTCCAACGCTTCAAACGGGGGTTAAAACGGATTTACGGTTCAAAAGTTACGATCGAAACAATTTTGAAGAAAAACCTACAGCAGGCCTGACACGGCCGCCCGTGTTGCGTGACACGGCCGTGTCACCCAAAAATCCCAAATGGCTGCAAATTGACACGTCTGACACAGCCGCCCGTGTTGTGTGACACGGCCCGTGTCAGAACCCAGAAAAATGCATTTTCTTACCGTCGGAAGCCTTCCGGACCTCCGATTTCGATTCCGTAAAAAGCTGTGATCTCAGAATTCAACGTACTACCATATTTTCACCATTAAAAAGCCATCCAACACATTTTCCATTTTTTAAATATTTTAAAACATTATTTTATCACTTTGTCCCCACTCCAAACTCGTTCAAAACTACTCGAAAACACACAAATAACCATTCCCGATTAATTCCTATCCTTACCCGATTAAATATCAACCTATACCAATATTACCAGACATATCCAAACACTTTTACTCGATCACAACATCAATTGCACAAAAACATCAATATATGTCAAAAACGCACAAGTTATAAATTCAACTCCATTCAATCAAACGATCATGCTAAATCGCGACCCAACATCACTCGACTCTACTACGCGAGTTATTCCGACTTTCGTCCGTGAAAACATCGGTTTCTAATTGTTTATCTCATTTCGACCTATATTTGGACAACCAACAATATTTCCACACAAACATATATAATCATACACAAATATAGTATAATCGAGTTTCGCACCCTTACCCGATAAATTCGCGTTTGAAAAGTCGGTTGAATCGGTTCCTAAATCCCCAAGTTTTCCTCTTTTTCTTCTTCTCTTTCTCTTCTCTTCTTTTCTTCTCCTCTTTCTCTCTATTTTTCTGGTTTTTCTTTCTTTTCTCTCTTTCTTACTACTTTTCTATTTTTATACAAAATCAAAATATCTAACCACCCAAAAAGGCCAAAATACCCCTACACTCAAATATCTCGCAAACGCTCTCAAAACGCGATAAAACATCACAACATTGAAAAATAACACTTTTCTAAATAAAAGTCGAAAATAAAATAATATAATAATAAAATAATCAACTAAACTCGATTAAATAAAACTGACCAAAACTGGGGCGTTACAATTTTCCCCCACTTAGACATTTTCATCCTCGAAAATATACCGAGACGAACAACTCCGGACACGACTCTCGCATCCGACTAACAACCAACATGCCAACAAAAGGCACACCACGAATAACACAACTGACAAACCACCTTGCCAACTACAACAACGACACGACAACGACGACAACTACAACGACAAGATGCAAAGCCCATACAATGCACTTGACGACCAACTCACAACTCAAAGAATACACAAGCACCAACTCACAGGTTCACTCTTGAACTGAAACACAACAGGATCGTTACCCTCACCCTAGGTAACACTCCCCGAATTCCCCACACAGGAATTAGCTACCTACACTCGAACCAACACAATGGAAATGAGGCAATACCACAAACAAGAACATAAAGTTCCACGACACAACAAGATCTCAACAACATCAACAAAACCATAATACCAACATCCTTGCCACACAACCTTATTACAACCATGCTACGATTCACCAATCGAACATATAACCAAAACATCCATTTACATAACAGCCCATGAATAATATTTAAACCTTTCACCTAACACTTCCATTCAGAAATGACCAATGGTCTCATCACTCCTACATTTTCCCAATGTTCAACCTTTGAATCCTTACAAGTCCCACACGCATATACGAAAGGTGCCACGTCACGCTTCCGCTGCGCACTCTAATGACTCGTAACCATCCAAACCATCAATCTCACATCCAAAGTCTAACTCATCACGAATTTTAACCATTCTCGTTATCTCTATTCCTTCCGACCCAACCAGTACTCAATATTCTTGTAATTACCAAACACTTCGAATCTAGAATCATAAAGATAATACTCCCAATATCCCAACATAATAGCACTGCAACCAATCCCAATAACACAATAATACTGATCCTTTCACGAATCCTCAAACGTCGAAAAACATAAGCCACGACTCTACTCTCTTGCATTAACACACTGACTATACTCATCAAAGATGCATCCCAAACAATCGACTTCCCCTTTGCAAGTCAACTGAAGTAACGAAACGCTAATCTTGGAAAACCTCCCATACCCCTCGATAATAACCAATAAAAGTCCAAAAAGTTTCCAATCACCTCAACCAACTTCGGAACCTCTCATTGTAGAACTGCATCTACTTCCGATGAATCCACAACAAATACCATCTTCAGAAATAACATATCCAAGAAAACTAACCTTTTCAACCAAAATTCTCACTTGAATAACTTAGCATGAAACTTCGTCTCTTTTAAACACTTGTAATTCAAATCTCAAACACTCTACCTGTTCTTCCTCTGAGTTTTATAATAGGTCCGAATATCCTCAACCCAAGCCATTACAAACTTATCCAAATAAATATGGAAAACATGATTCATCTACTCCACAAACATTACAGATTCATTACTAACACCAAGCAACATCACCGTACTTTGTAATGCCCAACCAAAATCCAAAAGATATCAATTTTCAAAGCTTTTGTAAAACCTTGCACTAGGCAACTGGCTTCTCACACACAAGCTTAACCGAGTAATTAACAGCCTATTCCGATGATAACAACACAACCAGTCACATCAAATCGATCAAGGCCTTAACTCACACAATTCACCACTCTTATCCAACATTCCAAACAATTGCAAGTTCACTCAAACTCAGCCAAACCATTCCAGTTATCTATTCCTGAAAGTAGACATTTGCTCCCAATCGTTACCTTATTCAACTATTTGCAATCCATACACAATTCCTTCTCTTGACAATCCAAATTCCATTCTATTGCAACAACCAACCAAAAATGAACTCTCCAATATTACATTCATCCCTTAAGGGTTTCCTCAAGATTTCTGTGATCTCTTATACCATCAAAGAATTTCAAATCGTTTGCAATTCGTCACAATCCAAAACTTAAGCTATGAAAAACACAACCGCAAGTTCCCATACTACTCACTTAGCAGATATAGCCTCGACTATTCACCGTTGTCCAATTAAGTTCACACTCCACTCTCTGAGAACAACCCCTTAGTAATACCCAATCATTATCCCTCAGAGACATTCCAACTTAATCCACATACACAAACCTCTAATCCGTCTCATCTTCTGACATAAGAATTCTCATCGACTCAACCACACAACCTGTAACCAACTCCTTACGTTTCAAGTAATCCATTCCGCACCACTATCAAAGCCGGAAAGACACGTCCATACATCCAACATAATTCCCGTCTACTATCAACAAGAGATTAAGGGTGATCAGTTCCTCAATTTGTCAATAGACAGCCGACAACCATGATGAGGCATAAACCGTCTCCACCAAACTATAATAGCATTACTTACATCTTATCCACAAAACTACTTAAGGCACAAATCCTTAGTTGATATAAACCTTACTTCTGCATTCTGCCTTGAAACGGAACCCACACTCTTAACCTTGCAATTCATAACCCATTGCGCCAGCGCTCTACACTTGAAGCAACACGGAGAAGTACCAGCTTCTCCCCCACTTATCTCATTCTAATCCTTTCAACCGTAAACACACTAAATCCATTACAAATCCTTTTCCATAAACAGTCAAAGAACAATTAGACAAACCCCAAGAGTAATTACCGACCCCTAGACCAAAGTATCAATAACCAATTTACCATCCAAGAAGACAACACAAACAAACACTTCGTGCACTCTTACGAAATAAACGAACGAGTCATTCCAGTACAAATAATAGAAATTAAAAACGTACTATTAAGAAAACAAGTACCTTGAGTCAGACGATCCACACTAGTAGTCTCATCTCCTGCCAATGCAACAACGTTGCTACCAGTCTGAGCTCTCTTCGGTTTCGTACACCCCGTACTAATGTGACCTGTTTCACCGCAGTTGAAACACTTCACCCCAATTCTCCTATAATCAACTGCGACATGTCCCGAACCTCCACACTTGGAACATTTCAGTTTATTCCTCCAACAATCCATCTGACGATGTCCTACTTCCCCACACTTGTAACACTTACTGTAACACCTCGGAGGACTAGACATTCCTCCCTCACTTGCCTTTTTCTCAAAGTTACCCCTCGTCACATAAGGCCCACTACGAGACTGTTGTTTCCCTTTCCTGTCATTCACATTCTCATAGAGAGTAGCACGCACCTTACGATTCTCTTCCTAACTCCTACAACCGTCCACCAAATCAGAAAACCTTCTAATCCTCTGATAACCGATTGCCCGTTTAATCTCCGGACGCAATCCGTTCTCATACTTCACGCACTTAGAAAATTCAGCAGTCGCTTCCGGATAATGAGGATAAAACTGCACAAGTTCCACAAACTTTGCAGTGTAGTCAACCACAGACATCTTGCCTTGTTTTAATTCCAAAAACTCAATCTCTTTCTTTTCCTTCACACCTTCAGGATAATACTTCCTCCGAAACTCTCGGCTAAATAAATCCCAAGTAACCTCTTCTTCATCATCCAATCCCAACACTTGGCGCAAATTAACCCACCAATCAGCTGCTTCTTCCTCCAGCATGTGAGTACCCAGTCTCACCTTATCCTCTTCAGCACAATCCGTCACATAGAAGATTCTTTCAACTTCTTCAAACCAAAATTGTGCACCATCAGGGTCATATCTTCCCTTGAAGATAGGCAGCTCATTCATCCAGAACTCATTATTACCCGCAACATTTAGTACACCCTGCACAGCCCGAGCCATATTCTGTTCATTTCCAATAACAACAACTATGGTTAAACAAACAGCTCACCGAACCACAAGGACCAACAAAGACTGACACCACAGACACCAACTGACACGGACTGGCTCTGATACCACTTAATGTGACGCCCCCAATCTATACCCCCAAATAAACATGCATTTAAAGCAATAAAAGAAAGTTCGAAATTTCGTCAGAGTATATTTAAAAACATGGCATAGACGGGGAAATCACATCAATTTGAAACCAAACAATTCATACAACACCTGCCCATAAAGATATGCAACAGTGGGGTAGCATACATACAAAGGAAACTCCGTTCCTTACACCCACATTTCAGAAATTAGAATAAAAGTGGAAAATCTAAAATCTGATTAACATACATCATGTAAAAAGTTTGTCATGCATCAAGTTATACATGTACAAGCCAAAAGATATATATATATATATACATAATACATAATAATCACCAACGGCCTCCCTAACTACCCGGTGTCACATATCAGAGCCGACCGACAAAAGGGTGAAGACACAAAGCTTCACAAAAGACCTCCAGCAACTCTAATTTGCAATGCCTCATAGAGCATTATAAAACGAGCAGAAGGGTAAGAAAGACAACCATAATATAAATGCATATAATTATATATTCCCACAAACATACACAAGTAAACACATTTCTCACCACAGTTGCACCACAATTTCACAAAGATCACATGTAACATAATCCAGTACAATTCTCAAGCATTGATACCACTACACCTCAAACATACAAACATACACATAATCACCAACACAATCACACATATTCCATCTCATCAATCACATTCACAATTACATGCACAAATAATTCATGATGAATGCAAATGCACAGAGACCGACACCACGACTCTATGCACATGCCATGCGGTACCGACTTCCATTGTCACGTCATTAGTCCACTCAGGAACTTCCATTGTCACGTCATGTCACGTCATTAGTCCACTCAGGAACTATTGGAACCATCGCTCGTTACTGAGAATCTCAAGTAACTCCCCGTCGGGCCTACGATGTTCACCCGTCGCTTTAAGTCCTCAGGCATCGCCTCATATTTTTTAGGCCCGCGACGTTATGGATTGCTTTAAGTCTCCAAAGGAGCCCACAATCGTATATACCCATCGCTTTAAGTCCTCAGGCATCTCCTCATATTTTCGAGGCCTACGATGTTATAGAATATTCTCTCTGGAACCAAACCGTCACTCAGGACGTTTCCACAATGCACATTATGATGCTTGGCATATAATGACTCATGACTTTCACATTGCATACACACACATCCACAATCATGCATATATCATCAAATACCACACTTAGCATTTTCTTTGCCTTTCGGCCATAAATCATCACCACAACATGTCATCACATGCATTTTCATTACACAACATACATTGATATTCAATCAAACCATGTATTTACCGCACAACAACAACATTATCACGCATCGAAGTCTAATTCAAAATAATGCACATACTTGCCATAAGGCCACAACCCATCATCACAACATTTCGTCATGTATATTAACATCATATAACAGCACTCAAGCAACACGTTACATATTAAAAGCACATAGCATGATAACATATCAATCGCACACGTTGTACGCGATCAAAACCCGACAACCCGACTATTTCCGAAAATACGAATTAATTAAATCATCTTTTACCCTCCAAACCATTTTTTAAAAGAAAGAATATTTCATTAGCTTTCCAACGCTTCAAACGGGGGTTAAAACGGATTTACGGTTCAAAAGTTACGATCGAAACAATTTTGAAGAAAAACCTACAGCAGGCCTGACACGGCCGCCCGTGTTGCGTGACACGGCCGTGTCACCCAAAAATCCCAAATGGCTGCAAATTGACACGTCTGACACGGCCGCCCGTGTTGTGTGACACGGCCCGTGTCAGAACCCAGAAAAATGCATTTTTTTACCGTCGGAAGCCTTCCGGACCTCCGATTTCGATTCCGTAAAAAGCTGCGATCTCAGAATTCAACGTACTACCATATTTTCACCATTAAAAAGCCATCCAACACATTTTCCATTTTTGAAATATTTTAAAACATGATTTTATCACTTTGTCCCCACTCCAAACTCGTTCAAAACTACTCGAAAACACACAAATAACCATTCCCGGTTAATTCCTATCCTTACCCGATTAAATATCAACCTATACCAATATTACCAGACATATCCAAACACTTTTACTCGATCACAACATCAATTGCACAAAAACATCAATATATGTCAAAAACGCACAAGTTATAAATTCAACTCCATTCAATCAAACGGTCATGCTAAATCGCGACCCAACATCACTCGACTCTACTACGCGAGTTATTCCGACTTTCGTCCGTGAAAACATCGGTTTCTAATCGTTTATCTCATTTCGACCTATATTTGGACAACCAACAACATTTCCACACAAACATACATAATCATACACAAATATAGTATAATCGAGTTTTGCACCCTTACCCGATAAATTCGCGTTTGAAAAGTCGGTTGAATCGGTTCCTAAATCCCCAAGTTTTCCTCTTTTTCTTCTTCTCTTTCTCTTCTCTTCTTTTCTTCTCCTCTTTCGCTCTATTTTTCTGGTTTTTCTTTCTTTTCTCTCTTTCTTACTACTTTTCTATTTTTATACAAAATCAAAATATCTAACCACCCAAAAAGACCAAAATACCCCTACACTCAAATATCTCGCAAACGCTCTCAAAACGCGATAAAACATCACAACATTGAAAAATAACATTTTTCTAAATAAAAGTCGAAAATAAAATAATATAATAATAAAATAATCAGCTAAACTCGATTAAATAAAACTGATCAAAACTGGGGCGTTACATACTTGGCTATATTAAGAGCTCAAACCTACATTGGAAAGCAAGCACTCTCATAGAAGATCTTAGACTGTTAGATTTTGTGTCGTGTATTCACGCTAATGTTTTAATAGGATTAGTGTTGAATCTTTATGTACACCTCTATATTTCAGTAACTTGGCATAGATGATTTTTCTAGTTGAGTTGTAATCAACAATGTTTATGTACACCTCTATGTTTCAGTAACTTGGCATAAAAAGTTTGTCTAGTTGAGTTGTAATATTCAACAATCTTTATCTTGTGAATATTGGAGTTGATCACTAAGGTTTAGTGGTTGTTTTCCCCTATCACTAGGATTGTGGCAGAGAAGAAAGTGAGTAGGTTCTCATATATAGGGGGTGCTCTAAATAGAAAGTTATTAGGTAGGGTTAGGAAGAGGCATTGAACGATATAGAGTTTTTTGTTGCTTGTAAGTCTAAAAGTACTAATTTACTAATATTGATTTATATTCTTGGGTTGTTGACTCAACCCCCAGACGTAGGTGTAGTTTCACCGAATTAGGTAAACAATTGATTATGTTCTTTATTAGTTTTCTTCTCCATCATTTATAACTAGTTAGCGTATTGTTTCTGGTGTATCTTGTTGCACCTTTTGTTGGAGCATTGTGTTCGACATCTGTCCCATCAGGAAAAAAAATTCAAAATGGGAAAGATTCATGTGTGAGACACATGTGTTGCAAGTGAAACAAGTTTTGGCTTCCTAAGGAAAATCATCATGAATTACATTTAATGTAATTCACACTTTTGCCAAATGATATATAATTTCCTTTACCTGACTCAAGTTTGATCTATTTCATTTGATTATGTTTAAAATACCTCAGTTTACATGTGGTCACATCGCAAACATATGTAGACGTGTCAAGAACCATCTCTCATTTGAATGACTCTCCTTTTTAAAAATAAGTCACCTCACACTTAAGGGACAAATTTAGATAAGAAATACATAACTAAATCATTTCACCCTTTCCAAGCCCTCGTGCTTGAGGGATAGTGTATTGGTATATTTTTAGAGCATTTCTTAATGCACCACCCAAGTTTCTTAGGCACCACGTGAAATTATTTTTTTGCCCCCTGATTACGGATGTGCACATCCGGACGCACTGTATCCTTAAGAAATAAAAAGTTGTTTCGGATGTGCATATCCGAAATGCCTCCAGATCTGTATATCTGGAATAATTATTGTTATATTAGAAGCTGCATGATCACTCCCCCTTCCCATAATCAACCTTTCTTCTTTCACGCTCACTCTCACCAACCCAAAAAACCCTACTTCATCAATCCCATTTCTCACTCAAAAAGTTCAAGTTTTTGGTGCAACAAATCAAAGGGAGCAATGAAAGACTGAATTTCAGGTAAACATTCAACTTCATCCACTACATTGCTCACATTATCAATCTACATTTTTGAAAAAAACAAGTTACGCTACTTTCGGATGTGCACATCCGGAACGAATTAAGCATGAACTTTTCTGGATGTGCACATCCGAAAAAATGCCTGAAGCTAATTAATTTAAGTTTTCACCATTTTTGAATATATCTTATTTATACATATTAATTGTTCTATTCTTGTTTATAAATAGATATGGTGCATCCCGATAACATGGCAAAAGAATTAGTTGCGCCGATTTCCCCGAAAGATGAAGGTATGCTCGTAAAGTCGGTTGATGTCGGCGGTGACTTTAACAACAAACAAGACATTGATGATCGTGAAACCATGATCGCATACATTTGTAGGACGACTATTGAGCTTAGCTTCGGTGTAAATATCGGGAGATCGGATAATGGGTCAGATAGAAGAAAAGCTTTTGTAATTTTGGGTTGCGAAAGAAGCGGCAAATATCAAGCACCTCTACGGAAGTTAAAGAAAGACGAGACCGATACTAGAAGATGTGAGTGCCCTTTTAAGATTGGTGGTTACATGTTAGTTTCCAAGAAATGGAGATTTACCGTTCGTTGTGGTATACATAACCAGAAATGTGCTCAAAGCTTCAAGGCCATCCAAGTGTATGCCGACTCAAGGCGGAAGAGAATACATGTATAGCCGACATGACCTTGAACCTTGTCCAACCGAAGAATATACTTGCGACGTTGAAACGGAAAGAACCCAAAAATATTGCAAACATAAAGTGTATAACATTCGGTATCAAACGAACAAGGAAATTAGGGGAGATATGAGTGAGATACAACAACTGTTAAAAGTGTTGGAGGACAACGATTACGTGTTTCGGTACAGATATCGCGATGATGGAATTACGGTCCGAGATATTTTTTGGACTCATCCGGATTCCATCAAGTTGTTCAACACGTTCTCGACAGTGCTCATTCTCGATAGCACCTACAAGACAAACAAGTATCGTCTTCCATGGTTTGAGATGGTTGGTGTTACGTCTACGGATAAGACATATGCCGTCGGCTTTGCCTTTTTGGAGTGTGAGAAAGAGGACAATTTCACGTGGGCGTTGGAGACGTGTCGGTCACTTTTGAATAAACATGTTCAAATGCCAAAAGCAATTGTTACGGACCGTGACAACGCCTTGACGAATGCGGTTACAAATGTCTTTCCTTCTTCCAATGCAATACTTTTTCGATTTCACATAACAAAGAATGTGCGAAGTCGGGTTAAGACCGCGGTGGGTGCGAAACAAGTGGAGTCGGAAGACGGAAAAATGGTCAAGTCGGGTGTCATTGTAGAGAAAATTATGGATGCATGGACTCATATTCTAAATTCTTCCACAACGGAATTATATGCCGATTCGGTCATTAAATTCTGGAAAGTGTGTGAACGGTACCCCCGCTTTGTTGAAATATGTTGAATCCACCATTCTTGATCAAGTGAAAGAAAAGATTGTTTGTGCGTGGACCGATAACGTACGACATCTTGGAAACACTACCACCAATAGAGTTGAGTCGGCACATGCCACTTTGAAGAATTGGTTGGGGAATAGCAAGGGGGATTTATGTCGGGATTGGGACTCCGTGCATCTAATGATTAAAAACCAACACAATGAGATACAAAAGAAATTTTCGAAGGCCGACGACAATATGAAGCTACACATCAAAAAAGAGTTGAGGAAGATTGCCTTCCCCGAAACAACCGCAATGATACCGTCGTCTCAATCGGATGCCCGATACCACCTAAATCACCGCAATGGGCGACGCATGCAACCGCAATTGCCGAGTCTTGGCCAGATAGTTTTGTCGAAATGATGCTTGAATTCGAAAGATTGCACGCAATTGAAAAGGCATCAAATGCGGAAAAATCGAAAGTTCTAGCTCCAATAGATTTAGACGGAGAATTTTGTTTTAACTCTTTTGTATAATCATACGACACAATGTACATTATTGAAGTGAAATATATTGTATTTTTATCCATATGTCTTTTTAATACACTTACGAATTTTATTGCACTGAAAGTATTCCAAGTGGCTGCATAAGCTGTTCAATTCTGTTTTAAAATTGTATCAGTAAAACATTCTGATTTGCAGATCCGGGCAATTTCCAGATTTGCACATCCAGAACCAATATTTGTAGGGTTTGTCCGGATCTGCACATCCGGAACGAACTTAGGCAGATATAACTTTACCCTAACTTTTCTATAAATTAGGGGTTTCATTTGATATCATTCACACAAACACTAAATGTCTCAATTGTATGATATCAAGATCCATTGGTATGTCGCAACTGTCTCCTACACCGACGACAAAACACGCGGTCGCAAGTATAAGTTAACGAGGGACACCTCCATCGGCGAGATCATTGACGACATCGAACATCTCCTACCTTACGGAGACAAACAGAAGGTTGCGAAGATTCAATATCGTTCACCTTCCGTTGATAACAAAGGGAACGTCGCTTACAGCCTTGTTGAGCTCAAGAATCAAGAGGATGTTAGAGCGATGTGGCAAAAATTTTTGGGCTAAGAAGAATGATTCCCGCTCGAGTTCGAGGTGACCGTCAAAATCCGAAGAATGGTCGATGACATCTTAGAGATGTGCAAGCGTCCACCGGGCTATTGATCTTTTAATATTTAAATTTTTGTCGACGTCATGGCGATTTTCTCAATGTAATCCCGATTTTATTTTATGAATGTGAGAATGATTGTTGGATTTCTGGTGTTTTGCTTCAGCATTTATTTCGGATTTGCAAATACGAATTTATTTCGGATGTGCACATCCGGTAAAAATTAAAAATTTTAAAAAAAATGGTGCGTCCGGATGTGGACATCCGAAATCAAGGGGGCAAAACCGAAAATTCAGATGGTGCCTAAGAAATAAGGATGGTGTGATGCGAAATTCTCTATTTTTAAGGGGCCCACGAGAGGCTACAAGTGAGGCAGATGACGCCTTGTCTCACCATCAAGCTTTCATGGCCTCCTGTCTATTGGATCGATCGCCCATTATTTAGATGTGTCATCCCTATATTAAATATGTCACCTTTCTACTGGAGGAATCGGCCAACGGTAGAAGAATTAGGGAATAACGTGGCATTGTTCCGTAATGGCATAGAATGAGAGGTTTGAACACATTCTCTACAACAGTGGACTAATCATCCTCTCGCACATTCTCGATGTGATGATTTCTATTTTTAAAGGGCCTAGGATCCAGGCACAACACCGCTATAAATACCTCAGCATTAAGAGGACATTTTGATTCTCACGCAAAAGAAAACATATACAAAGCTTCTCTGCCTTATATGAGCTAGCTCTCATCCTAATAAAATATTTTAAAATCTCAGATATCCCTTAAATAATAGTGATTGTCCCATATTTTACTTTTTAGCAAGTACATTATATGGTGATGAGCATTGTCATGTCAAGACTAATCATTTTGGTATCTTTTCCACGCAGCATGTAAACATAGATTAAACCGAAAACAAACATTAATTTTTTGGGTTGCCTCCCATCAACACTTAAATTTGAATATTTTAGTCCGACTTAACACTCAAACTACAATGCATCAAGATCCATGGTGATTTCCATCTTAAATAAAGGATTGTCATGGTAAATTTTAACTCTTTGGTCATTAACTTTAAAGTCATCCCATGATTTCTCGTCAACGAGGTCTACTCCCCCCATAAGAACAAACCTTTAATTTTCCAAGAAAATATTTATATACTGTGCTAAAGGGGAGGACATAGTGTCCCTTCCATAACTTTTATTTCGGACACTTCCTATCCTGCCATTACTTGGTCTAGACTTTGTAAATTTCAACATTCTCATATAGGAGAACATTTTATGTTCATCCAACTCATCAAAATGCAACAACCTAGCATTTCCATCTACTAAAAATTTTAAATTGAGTTTTTTAGTAGCCCATAGTACTCCATGTTGTAACTCAATGGAAAAATGAAAAGCTTTGCCATAAACTAAGCTATATGGAGACATTCTAAGTGATATTTTCTAGACAGTTCTATATTACAAAAAAGGATCATCGAGATTCTCTGACCAATCACCATTTTTGCAAGACAGTTCTACATGACAAAAAAGGATCATCGAGGTCCTCTGACCAATCACCATTTCTTCAATATAATCCTAAATTGTGAATGATAGATTGTGACAACTTTATATTTAACACCATATTTGACCATTGTCCATTAAATCCTAAAACACTATTATAGAGTAAAGTTTTTAGTCGCCGCTTTACATTTTTTTTCTTGGTAGTAATATCTTCCGATTATATGCAATCTTTTTTTTATAAGGATAGAATGTGTGATTAGAACACACAAAAATGTGTAATGAATCCAATAAAAAATTTAAAAAATATATGTACAATTTTGCAAGAACTTTATCAAAATAAAAATTGAGCAGAGATATTTTTTAAAAATAGCAATGATATGCTTACACCCTATTTACATGCATGTATTTGGTGTAGGAGAAACAACTTCATTTTTAGAAACTCTTCCTCACGTGTTGAAGATTGTAGTGTATTCTATTAAGCTGCAAGTGTAGAGATGGTTAGGTTCTCAATCTTTATTGGTGAACCCGTGTTTTTTTTATGATTGGTACCATTCTCCTCTTTGGTGTATTAAGTAGTAAACCTTGGTTTGTTCTGTTGTGTGGGTTGAGTATCTCTTGTACTCTTTTTAATTCCATTGCTTTTAAAAATAAAATAAAAATATTGTAAACAGTATCATAAACAGTAAAATCGTACATAAACAGTAATGTGAATAGTCATATGAATAGTATCTGTAAACATTGTCGGGAAACAATTACTAATGAACTCTGATTTTTTACTAGTAAATTTTTACTAGTGAAACAAAATTGATTAATATAATGTAAAAAGTTTGTTAATGAAATTATAAAATTGGTTAATAAAAACTTAGATATAAAAATAATTTTTAATAATAAAACAAAGTTGGCTAATACCATATAAAAAATTTGTTAATAAAATTAGTTAATAAATATTTACATAAATAAATAAATAATTATTTTTTAAAAAATATTTTATTATTATAATATTTTATTATTTACCGTATTGGTAAACAGTAAAATATTGTGTAATGTATAATTTAGTGTAAGAATCTTATTTCTTTCTAAAAAACATAAAGTAAAATGTTGCCTTATTTAAATATAATTAAGCAAAGCCAAATACCTGTCTGCACTAGAATGTCATCAATAGCCACTATTGTAGTAATAAGAAATGAAGTACATTAATTTTATTGGAAAGTTGTTTTACTAGTTTTCAATCATATCTATCTATCTTTCTATGATTTTGTTTATCATATTTGTTTTAAGATAATATCACTATAAAAAAATATCAAGTAAAAGACAGAAACTCATAAACATAAACTAACTTATCCAAACAATTTTTAAGCCGCGTGTTGGCTCTGCTCCATGCATTCAGGGGTGTTTTTTCAATCACACAATTGATTGCATTAAATGTGTTTTTTAATGAGATGTGATTACAATTTCCACTTAAGCCTCCCCAAAGTCTACTCTCATATCATACACTGACACAAAGACAGGAAATTGAAAATTCATTCTGTCCCTTGAGATAATCACACGTCACAAAATCTGGAAGCTTATTTTTCTGTCTTTGACTTATCTCACTAAAATTATAAGGATTTGATCATATCATAGCGGCATAGCCTTTATATTTCGGTGGCATTTAGCATGGCTAAATGGTTTTTTTTTTTACCATAATAGAGAAAGTGAGGTTTTTAGTCATTAATATATTATTATTTATATTTGACGATTGAAATCTTTGGCCTATAATTTGTTGGTGGTATTTTTTATTGACTGATTTATAAAAAATTTCAATAATAAAATATTATATTTAATGACTTTTTTTAGGCCATTGCATTATCTATTTGAGCCTTTTTATTTGATCCATTGCATCTATTGGAGAAAATTGTCACTCACGAACTGTGGAATTTTTCTTGTTATTGATCACTTGCTAAAACTGCAACTGTGATTGTTACAAGTACTGTGATAGTCTTCACTACTTGATATTTCTCAATTCTACAAAGCATTTATTTATAGACTTAGATTTACAAAGGCCCAAAACTCTAAAGGCCCAAAATATCAAATCTAATCTAAATCATATCAAATCTAATCAAAACCAAATATGTGAAACAAACTGTTTCGACACACTGACTGTTTCGACTTCAACGTACTTAATGATGCTTCGACTTCGACATACTTAGACACTAGGAATTACAATTTAACACACCACCTAATTAATTGTGTATAAGCTGTCTACATTCATCATGGCTCTTAGTCTTCTGAAGGCTTCGACCTACACTCTCTTCATCATGATATCTGCAATCTGATTCTCAGTTCTGCAGTGTTCCAAATTCATCTTCCCTTCTGCTACCTGCTCTCGAAGATAATGGAACCTCATTTCGATGTGCTTGCTTCGACCGTGAGCTATTGGATTCTTCGCCAAGTTGATAGCTGCCATGCTGTCTATCTTCATGGTAATTGCTTCATGATTCTTCCCTGTAATCTCTTCGACCAAGTTCATCATCCAGGTTGCTTGACATGCACTAAGAGAAGAAACTATATACTCTGCTTCACATGATGACAATGCCACTACTGGCTCCTTTCTCGAACTCCAAGCAACTGGTGCACCACCAAACATAAACACGTATCCAGTTGTGGATTTTCTATCCTCAGCATTACTACACCAACTAGAGTCGGTGTATCCCACTAACTTGCATTTTTTCCCTTCATCAGCTGCAGGAAACCAAATGCCATAGTCGAGAGTCCCCTTCAGATACCTCAGTATCCTCTTCGTCGCTATTAGGTGTGATACCTTTGGCTTCTGCATGAATCTACTTACCATACCTACACTGTATGCTAAGTCAGGCCTTGTGTGATAAAGGTATCTAAGTGACCTAATAAGTCTTCTATATTGGCTTGGGTCGACAACATCTTCGTCTGGATCCTTCGACAGTTGCAGTCTGGTCTCAGCTGGAGTCGACGTTGAGTTGCAATCTTGCATCTCAAATCTCTTGAGTATTTTGCCTGCATATCTTCGTTGGTGCATCATCAAACCTCTACTAGTCTTGTAGAATTAGATTCCAAGGAAATATGAGAGATCTCCCAAGTCTGACATTTCAAACTCCTCACTTAGGTCATGTTTGAAATCTTCAATCTCCTTCCTGCAACTTCCTGCTATCAACAAATCATCGACATAGAGACATAGTATAAGCAATTCGCCATTGCTTCTTCTTACATATACTCCATGCTCAGTCGTACACTTCACAAATTCCTTTTCCCTTAAGAAGCTGTCGATTTTCTTATTCCAAGCTCTTGGAGCTTGCTTAGGTCCATACAGGGCTTTATGCAGCCTGCACACCTTTCCTTCTTCGCCTTGTTTCACATACCCAGCTGGTTGTGCGACATAAACTTCTTTGTCTAAGGGGCCATTAAGGAATGCACACTTCACATCCATCTGACATGTGTGCCAATTGTTCATATTTGCTAGACTAACAACCAACCTGATTGTTTCGATCCTAGCAACAGGTGCGAACACTTCATCGAAGTCTATTCCTTCCTTCTGAAGAAATCCTTTCGCCACAAGCCTCTTCTTGTGTCGAGTTACTTCCCCTCCAGGATTTACATTCACCTTGTAAACCCACTTCACATCAATTTCCTTCTTGCCTTGAGGCAATTCGACAAGTGACCAGGTGTTGTTGACTTCGATGGACTCTAACTCTTCATTCATTGCTTTCACCCACTTCGAATCTTTCAATGCCTCAGCTGCATTGACTGGTTCGACATCTGCGTAGAAAGCATAATGCACCAGCTCACCCTCTTCATTGACCACATCATCTGATGTAACTACACATTCTTGCAATCTTGCAGACATGTGTCTTGTTCGTCGAGGTCTGCTTGAACTTGCTTCATCTGCAACTGGTTCCTGTCGAACTTCTCTTCCGACTTCAGTGGCTGGTTCTTCACAAGAGATTCTCACTTAATCCTTCTTGGCATTGTCTGTCCAATCCCATTCTTTAATCTCATCTATGATCACGTCCCTGCTGATCACTACTTGCTTATTCACTGGGTCGAACAACTTGTAACCTCCAGTCGAATGATATCCTATCAAGATCATCTGATTCGAATTGTCATTAAGTTTCCTTCTCAACTGATCTGGCACATGTCTATGTGCTATAGATCCAAACACCTTTAAGTGACTGAGGCTTGGCTTGACACCAGACCAGCATTCTTCTGGTGTGACTTCTTCAAGTTTCTTCATCGGACATCTGTTCAAAATATACGTTGCTATCGAAACTGCTTCTCCCCATAATTCTTTGGGTAGATGCTTTCCATTCAACATACTTCTCACTATATTCATGATGGTTCTGTTCTTTCGTTCTACAACTCCATTTTGTTGTGGTGTATAGGGTGGCACCACCTCATGCACAATCCCTTCCTTTTCACATAATGCATCGAACTCTTTCGACACATACTCTCCACCACCATCTGTCCTCAGAATCTTCAACTTTCGACCACTATGTCTTTCGACCATGGATTTGAATCTGGAAAATACCTCAATCACATCACTTTTCTTCTTGATGAGGTAAGTCCACAACTTTCGACTGAAATCATCTATAAACGTGACAAAATATCTGTTGCCACCAATCAAATTCACCTGGATTGGACCACATACATCAGAGTATATGACTTCCAGAATTGCCTTCGACTTCCTTCATGCATCCTTGCTGAAGCTATTCTTGTGTTGTTTCGACTGAACACACTCCTCACAGACTTCACTTGGAATGTCGATTTCTGGTAATCCTGAAACCATATTTCTTCTCTTCAGCTCTCTGATGTCATTGAATTTGAGATGGCCTAGTCGAAAATTCCATAACCACTCATCTCTTCTGGCTGCTGTTGCTATACACTTGTGTTTCACCACCTTGAGTTCAATCTTGAAGGTCCTATTCTGAGACATTGGAGCCTTCAAGATCAACCTACCACCTGCGTCGAGAACTCTCATCATCTTGTCTTCGACAACTACCTTGTAGTTCTTTTCGACAAGCTGCCCTATACTAAGCAAATTACTCTTCATGCCTGGTATGTACAACACATTGGAAAATTTTGACCTTTTGCCATCTTTCCTCATAATTAGAACATCATCAACACCTACAGCTGCTAGAGTGTTGTCATTTGCAAACTTCACAGTGTTCTTCGACGAGGGCTTCATGTTGACAAACCAAACTTTCTTTCCAGTCATGTGTGATGAGCATCCTGAGTCCAAGTACCACTGATCTTGGAATCTTTCTTCATCTTTTGTTGTGACCATCAGCAACGTCTCTTCTTCTTCATGTTTCGTCAGATTTGCATCAGTTTCTTTATTTCTATTCTTTTCTGGACAATCACTAACATAGTGACCATACTTTTGACAATTGAAACATTGAATGTGACTTTTGTAAGGCTCTTGACCACCACATCTTCCTCTACCTGAAGCACCACCTCTTTGGTTGTCTTGGTTCCAGGATTTCTTCTGAGTCGAATTGTAGCCTCCACTACCTTTGTTTCCATTCACGTTTCCTTTGCCTTTCCTTTCCTTTTCTGACTGCGCCTGCAAAGCCATATCACTTTTCGACTTTCCTGCAACTCCTTCAACCATTCTTTGTTCATGAGACTCAAGCGTCCCTTGAAGCTCTTCCTTCGTCAATACTAACAAATCTTTCGACTCTTCTATGGCTACTACCATGTGGTCGAATTTTGGAGCCAGTGACCTCAAGATCTTTGCGACAACTGATCTTGATGTCAACACCTCTCCGCATACCTTGATTTGATTCACCAGTTTTGTAACTCTGGTGAAGAAATCTAAAATACTTTCGTTGTCTTCCATCTGATGCAAGCTATAGGTTCTCTTGTGAGTTTGTAACCTCACATCTTTCACCTTCTCTGCGCCTCCAAATGACTTTTTAAGAATCTCCCATGCTTCCTTTGTTGAATCTACATCGCTAACTTTTTCAAAGTTATCTGGATCAACACACTGGTGGATTATAAAGAGTGCTTTATAATCTTTCTTCTTCAACCCTTTGTGTGTAGCCCTTTCTTGATCTGTCGCTACTTCTGCAAGCGGTGTCACTCCTTCCTTCACAAGATCCCAAAGATCTTGATAACAGAAAACCACCTTAATCTGCTTGCACCAATTCTCATAATTATCTTTCTTGAGAATTGGTAGAGTCGCCGAAAAATTCCCATTTGGATAGTTCATCGCCATCACAAATTTCCTCCTTGAATCGCAACCGGAGCTTTGATACCAGTTGTTGGAAATTCACCACAAACTAGTGATTCTGCTTCAATCTTGATCTCAAGATTGATAACCAACCTACAAACAATACGTAATGACAATGAAAGAAGAAGAACAAACAAGAACAACAAGAAAGAAAAGAGAGAGAAGAGAAATATTTGGAGAAAATTGTCACCCACGAACTGTGGGATTTTTCTTGTTATTGATCACTTGCTAAAACTGCAACTGTGATTGTTACAAGTACTGTGATAGTCTTCACTACTTGATATTTCTCAATTCTACAAAGCATCTATTTATAAACTTAGATTTACAAAGGCTCAAAACTCTAAAGGCCCAAAATATCAAATCTAATTTAAATCATATCAAATTTAATCAAATCCTAATTTGTGAAACAAACTGTTTCGACACACTGACTGTTTCGACTTCGACGTACTTAATGATGCTTCGACTTCGACATACTTAGACACTAGGAATTACAATTTAACACACTGCCTAATTCATTGTGTCTAAGCTATCTACATTCATCATGGCTCTTAGTCTTCTGAAGGCTTCGACCTATACTTCCTTCATCATGATATCTGCAATCTGATTCTCAATTCTGCAGTGTTCCAAATTCATCTTCACTTCTACTACATGCTGTCGAAGATAATGGTACCTCATTTCGATGTGCTTGCTTTGACCGTGAGCTATTGGATTCTTCGCCAAGTTGATAGCTGACATGCTGTCTATCTTCATGGTAATTACTCCATGATTCTTCCCTGTAATCTCTTCGACCAAGTTCACTATCCAGGTTGCTTGACATTCACAAAATGAAGCAGCTATATATATTCTGTTTCGCATGATGACAATGCCACTACTGGCTCCTTTCTCGAACTCCAAGCAACGGGTGCACCACCTAACATAAACACGTATCCAGCTGTGGATTTTCTATCCTCAGCATCACTACACCAACTAGAGTCGGTGTATCCCACTAACTTACATTTTTTCCCTTCATCAGCTGTAGGAACCAAATGCCATACTCGAAAGTCCCCTTCAGATACCTCAGTATCCTCTTCGTTGCTGTTAGGTGTGATACCTTTGGCTTCTGCATGAATCTACTTACCATACCCACACTGTATGCTAAGTCAGGCCTTGTGTGGCAAAGGTATCTAAGTGACCTAATAAGTCTTCTATATTCGGTTGGGTCGACATCATCTTCGTCTGGATCCTTCGACAGTTGCAGTCTGGTCTCAGCAGGAGTCGAAGTTGAGTTGCAATCTTGTATCTCAAATATCTTAAGTATTTCGCCTGCATATCTTCGTTGGTGCATCATCAAACCTCTACTAGTCTTGAAGAATTCAATGCCAAGGAAATATGAGAGATCTCCCAAGTCTGACATTTCAAACTCCTCACATAGGTCATGTTTGAAATCTTCGATCTCCTTCCTGCAACTTCCTGCTATCAACAAATCATCGACATAGAGACATAGTATAAGCAATTTGTCATTGCTTCTTCTTACATATACTCCATGCTCAGTCGTACACTTCACAAATTCCTTTTCCCTTAAGAAGCTGTCGATTTTCTTATTTCATGCTCTTGGAGCTTACTTAAGTCCATGCAGGGCTTTATGCAGCCTGTATACCTTTCCTTCTTCGCCTTGTTTCACATACCCAGCTGGTTGTGCGACATAATCTTCTTCGTCTAAGGGGCCATTAAGGAATGCACACCTCACGTCCATCTGACATGTATACCAATTGTTTTTATTTGCTAGACCAACAACCAACCTGATTGTTTCGATCCTAGCAACAGGTGTGAACACTTCATCGAAGTCTATTCCTTCCTTCTGAAGAAATCCTTTCGCCACATGTCTCGCCTTGTGTCGAGTTACTTCCCCTCTAGGATTTACCTTCACCTTGTAAACCCACTTCACATCAATTTCCTTCTTGCCTTGAGGCAATTTGACAAGTGACCAGGTGTTGTTGACTTCGATGGACTCTAACTCTTCATTCATTGCTTTCACCCACTTCGAATCTTTCAATGCCTCAGCTTCATTGACTGGTTCGACATCTACGTAGAAAGCATAATGCACCAGCTCACCCTCTTCATCGACCACATCATCTGATGTAACCACACATTCTTGCAATCTTGCAGGCATGTGTCTTATTCGTCGAGGTCTGCTTGAACCTGCTTCATCTGCAACTGGTTCCTGTCGAACTTCTCTTTCGACTTCAGTGGCTGGTTCTTCACAAGAGATTCTCACTGAATCCTTCTTGGCATTCTCTGTCCAATCCCATTCTTTAAGCTCATCTATGATCACGTCCCTGCTGATCACTACTTGCTTATTCACTGGGTCGAACAACTTGTAACCTCCAGTCGAATGATATCCTATCAAGATCATTTGATTCGACTTGTCATTAAGTTTCCTTCTCAACTGATCTGGCACATGTCTATGTGCTATAGATCCAAACACCTTTAAGTGACTTAGGCTTGGCTTGACACCAGACCAGCATTCTTCTGATGTGACTTCTTCAAGTTTCTTCATCGGACATCTGTTCAAAATATACGTTGCTGTCGAAACTTCTTCTCCCCATAATTCTTTGGGTAGATGCTTTCCATTCAACATACTTCTCACTATATTCATGATGGTTCTGTTCTTTCGTTCTACAACTCCATTTTGTTGTGGTGTATAGGGTGGCACCACCTCATGCACAATCCCTTCCTTTTCACATAATGCATCGAACTCTTTCGACACATACTCTCCACCACCATCTGTCCTCGGAATCTTCAACTTTCGACCACTATGTCTTTCGACCATGGATTTGAATCTGGAAAATACCTCAATCACATCACTTTTCTTCTTGATGAGGTAAGTCCACAACTTTCGACTGAAATCATCTATAAACGTGACAAAATATCTGTTGCCACCAATCAAATTCACCTGGATTGGACCACATACATCAGAGTATATGACTTCCAGAATTGCCTTCGACTTCCTTCATGCATCCTTGCTGAAGCTATTCTTGTGTTGTTTCGACTGAACACACTCCTCACAGACTTCACTTGGAATGTCGATTTCTGGTAATCCTGAAACCATATTTCTTCTCTTCAGCTCTCTGATGTCATTGAATTTGAGATGGCCTAGTCGAAAATTCCATAACCACTCATCTCTTCTGGCTGCTGTTGCTATACACTTGTGTTTCACCACCTTGAGTTCAATCTTGAAGGTCCTATTCTGAGACATTGGAGCCTTCAAGATCAACCTACCACCTGCGTCGAGAACTCTCATCATCTTGTCTTCGACAACTACCTTGTAGTTCTTTTCGACAAGCTGCCCTATACTAAGCAAATTACTCTTCATGCCTGGTATCTACAGCACATTGGAAAATTTTTGACCTTTTGCCATCTTTCCTCATAATCAGGACATCACCAACACCTACAGCTGCTAGAGTGTTGTCATTTGCAAACTTCACAGTGTTCTTCGACGAGGGCTTCATGTTGACAAACCAATCTTTCCTTCCAGTCATGTGTGATGAGCATCCTGAGTCCAAGTACCACTGATCTTGGAATCTTTCTTCATCTTTTGTTGTGACCATCAGCAACGTCTCCTCTTCTTCATGTTTCGTCAGATTTGCATCAGTTTCTTGATTTCTCTTCTTTTCTGGACAATCACTAACATAGTGAACATACTTCTGACAATTGAAACATTGAATGTGACTTTTGTATGGCTCTTGACCACCATATCTTCCTCTACCTGCAGCACCACCTCTTTGGTTGCCTTGGTTCCAGGATTTCTTCTGAGTCGAATTGTAGCCTCCTCTACCTTTGTTTCCATTCACATTTCCTTTGCCTTTCCTTTTCTTTTTTAACTGCGCCTGCAAAGCCATATCACTTTTCGACTTTCCTGCAGCTCTTTCAACCACTCTTTTTTCATGAGACTCAAGCATCCCTTGAAGCTCTTCCTTCGTCAATACTAACAAATCTTTCGACTCTTCTATGGCTACTACCACGTGGTCGAATTTTAGAGCCAGTGACCTCAAGATCTTTGCAACAACTGATCTTGATGTCAACACCTCTCCACATACCTTGATTTGATTCACCAGTTTTGTAACTCTGGTGAAGAAATCTGAAATACTTTCGTTGTCTTCCATCTGATGCAAGTCATAGGTTCTCTTGTGAGTTCGTAACCTCACCTCTTTCACCTTCTCTGTGCCTCCAAATGACTTTTTAAGAATCTCCCATTCTTTCTTTGTTGAATCTACATCGCTAACTTTTTCAAAGTTATCTGGATCAACACACTGGTGGATTATAAAGAGTGCTTTATAATCTTTCTTCTTCAACTCTTTGTGTGTAGCCCTTTCTTGATCTGTCGCTACTTCTGCAAGCGGTGTCACTCTTTCCTTCAAAAGATCCCAAAGATCTTGATAACAGAAAACCACCTTAATCTGCTTGCACCAATTCTCATAATTATCTTTCTTGAGAATTGGTAGAGTCGCCGAAAAATTCCCATTGGGATAGTTCATGGCCATCACAAATTTCCTCCTTGAATCGCAATCAGAGCTTTGATACCAGAGGTTGGAAATTCACTACAAACTAGTGATTTTGCTTCAATCTTGATCTCAAGATTGATATCCAACCCACAAACAATACGTAATGAAAATGAAAGAAGAAGAACAAACAAGAACAGCAAGAAAGAAAAGAGAGATAAGAGAAATATTTGGAGAAAATTGTCACCCACGAACTGTGGGATTTTTCTTGTTATTGATCACTTGCTAAAACTGCAACTGTGATTATTACAAGTACTGTGATAGTCTTCACTACTTGATATTTCTCAATTCTACAAAGCATCTATTTATAGACTTAGATTTACAAAGGCCTAAAACTCTAAAGGCCCAAAATATCAAGTCTAATTTAAATCATATCAAATTTAATCAAAACCTAATATGTGAAATAAACTGTTTTGACACACTGACTGCTTCGACTTCGACGTACTTAATAATGCTTCGACTTCGACATACTTAGACACTAGGAACTACAATTTAACACACTGCCTAATTCATTGTGTCTAAGCTGTCTACATTCATCATGGCTCTTAGTCTTCTGAAGGCTTCGACCTACACTCCCTTCATCATGATATCTGCAATCTGATTCTCAATTCTGCAGTGTTCCAAATTCATCTTCCCTTCTACTACCTGCTCTCGAAGATAATGGAACCTCATTTCGATGTGCTTGCTTCGACCGTGAGCTATTGGATTTTTCGCCAAGTTGATAGCTGACATGTTGTCTATCTTCATGGTAATTATTCCATGATTCTTCCCTGTAATCTCTTCGACCAAGTTCACTATCCAGGTTGCTTGACATTCACAAAATGAAGCAGCTATATATTCTGCTTCGCATGATGACAATGCCACTACTGGCTCCTTTCTCAAACTCCAAGCAACGAGTGCACCACCTAACATAAACACGTATCCAGCTGTGGATTTTCTATCCTCAGCATCACTACACCAACTAGAGTCGGTGTATCCCACTAACTTACATTTTTCCCTTCATCAGCTGCAGGAAACCAAATGCCATACTCGAGAGTCCCCTTCAGATACCTCAGTATCCTCTTCGTCGCTGTTAGGTGTGATACCTTTGGCTTCTGCATGAATCTACTTACCATACCCACACTGTATGCTAAGTCAGGCCTTGTGTGGCAAAGGTATCTAAGTGACCTAATAAGTCTTCTATATTGGGTTGGGTCGACATCATCTTCGTCTGGATCCTTTGACAGTTGCAGTCTGGTCTCACCAGTAGTCGAAGTTGAGTTGCAATCTTGTATCTCAAATCTCTTGAGTATTTCGCCTGCATATCTTCGTTGGTGCATCATCAAACCTCTACTAGTCTTGAAGAATTCGATGCCAAGGAAATATGAGAGATCTCCCAAGTCTGACATTTCAAACTCCTCACATAGGTCATGTTTGAAATCTTCGATCTCCTTCCTACAACTTCCTGCTATCAACAAATCATCGACATAGAGACATAGTATAAGCAATTTGTCATTGCTTTTTCTTACATATACTCCATGCTCAGTCGTACACTTCACAAATTCCTTTTCCTTTAAGAAGCTGTCGATTTTCTTATTTCATGCTCTTGGAGCTTACTTAAGTCCATACAGGGCTTTATGCAGCCGGTATACCTTTGCTTCTTCGCCTTGTTTCACATACCCAGCTGGTTGTGCGACATAAACTTCTTCGTCTAAGGGGCCATTAAGGAATGCACACCTCACGTCCATCTGACATGTATGCCAATTGTTCTTATTTGCTAGACCAACAACCAACCTGATTGTTTCGATCCTAGCAACAGGTGCGAACACTTCATCGAAGTCTATTTCTTCCTTCTAAAGAAATCCTTTCGCCACATGTCTCGCCTTGTGTCGATTTACTTCCCCTCTAGGATTTACCTTTACCTTGTAAACCCACTTCACATCAATTTCCTTCTTGCCTTGAGGCAATTCGACAAGTGACTAGGTGTTGTTGACTTCGATGGACTCTAACCCCACTTCGAATCTTTCAATGCCTCAACTTCATTTACTGGTTTGACATCTACGTAGAAAGCATAATGCACCAGCTCACCCTCTTCATCGACCACATCATCTGATGTAACTACACATTCTTGCAATCTTGCAGGCATGTGTCTTGTTCTTCGAGGTCTGCTTGAACCTGCTTCATCTGCAACTGGTTCCTGTCGAACTTCTCTTTCGACTTCAGTGGCTGGTTCTTCACAAGAGATTCTCACTGAATCCTTCTTGGCATTCTCTGTCCAATCCCAATCTTTAAGCTCATCTATGATCACGTCCCTGCTGATCACTACTTGCTTATTCACTGGGTCGAACAACTTGTAACCTCCAGTCGAATGATATCCTATCAAGATTATTTGATTCGACTTGTCATCAAGTTTCCATCTCAACTGATCTGGCACATGTCTATATGCTATAGATCCAAACACCTTCAAGTGACTGAGGCTTGGCTTGACACTAGACCAGCATTCTTCTGGTGTGACTTCTTCAAGTTTCTTCATCGGACATCTGTTTAAAATATACGTTGCTGTCGAAACTTCTTCTCCCCATAATTCTTTAGGTAGATGCTTTCCATTCAACATACTTCTCACCATATTCATGATTGTTCTGTTCTTTCATTCTGCAACTCCATTTTGCTGTGGTGTATAGGGTGGCACCACCTCATGCACAATCCCTTCCTTTTCACATAATGCATCGAACTCTTTCGACACATACTCTCCACCACCATCTGTCCTCAGAATCTTCAACTTTCGACCACTCTGTCTTTCGACCATGGATTTGAATCTGGAAAATACCTCAATCACATCACTTTTCTTCTTGATTAGGTAAGTCCACAATTTTCGACTAAAATCATTTATAAACGTGACAAAATATATGTTGCCACCAATCGAATCCACCTGGATTGGACCACATACATCAGAGTATATGACTTCCAGAATTGCCTTCGACTTCCTTTCTGCATCCTTGTTGAAGCTATTCTTGTGTTGTTTCGACTGAACACACTCCTCACAGACTTCACTTGGAATGTCGATTTCTGGTAATCCTAAAACCATATTTCTTCTCTTCAACTCTCTGATGTCATTGAAGTTGAGATGGCCTAGACACTTGTGCTCCATCACCTTGAGTTCAATCTTGAAGGTCCTATTCTGAGACATTGAAGCCTTCAAGATCAACCTACCACCTGCGTCGAGAACTCTCATCATCTTGTCTTCGACAACTACCTTGTAGTTCTTTTTGACAAGCTGCCCTATACTGAGCAAATTACTCTTCATGCCCGGTATGTACAACACATTGGAAATTATTGACCTTTTGCCATCTTTCCTCATAGTCAGAACATCACCAACACCTTCAGCTGCTAGAGTGTTGTCATTTGCAAACTTCACAGTGTTCTTCGACGAGGGCTTCATGTTGACAAACCAATCTTTCATTCCAGTCATGTGTGATGAGCATCCTGAGTCCAAGTACCACTGATCTTGGAATCTTTCTTCATCTTTTGTTGTGACCATCAGCAACGTCTCTTCTTCTTCATGTTTCGTCAGATTTGCATCAGTTTCTTGATTTCTCTTCTTTTCTGGACAATCACTAACATAGTGACCATACTTCTGACAATTGAAACATTGAATGTGACTTTTGTCTGGCTTTCGACCACCACCTCTTCCTCTACCTGCAGCACCACCTATTTGGTTGCCTTGGTTCCAGGAATTCTTCTGAGTCGAATTGTAGCCTCCTCTACCTTTGTTTCCATTCACGTTTCCTTTGCCTTTCCTTTTCTTTTTTAACTGCGCCTGCAAAGCCATATCACTTTTCGACTTTCCTGCAACTCTTTCAACCATTCTTTGTTCATGAGACTCAAGCGTCCCTTGAAGCTCTTCCTTCGTCAATACTAACAAATCTTTCGACTCTTCTATGGCTACTACCACGTGGTCGAATTTTAGAGCCAGTGACCTCAAGATCTTTGCAACAACTGATCTAGATGTCAACACCTCTCCACATACCTTGATTTGATTCACCAGTTTTGTAACTCTGGTGAAGAAATCTGAAATACTTTCGTTGTCTTCCATCTGAAGCAACTCATAGGTTCTCTTGTGAGTTTGTAACCTCGCCTCTTTCACCTTCTCTGCGCCTCCAAATGATTTTTCAAGAATCTCCCATGCTTCCTTTGCTGAATCTACATCGCTAACTTTTTCAAAGTTATCTGGATCAACACACTGGTGATTTTTATAAAGAGTGCTTTATAATCTTTCTTCTTCAACTCTTTGTGTGTAGCCCTTTCTTGATCCGTCGCTACTTCTGCAAGCGGTGTCACTCCTTCCTTCACAAGATCCCAAAGATCTTGATAACAGAAAACCACCTTAATCTGCTTGAACCAATTCTCATAATTATCTTTCTTGAGAATTGGTAGAGTCACCGAAAAATTCTCATTTGGATAGTTCATCGTCATCACGAATTTCCTCCTTGAATCGCAACCGGAGCTTTGATACCAGATGTTGGAAATTCACCACAACCTATGGTGATTCTGCTTCAATCTTGATCTCGAGATTGATAATCAACCCACAAACAATACGTAATTACAATGAAAGAAGAAGAACAAACAAGAACAGCAAGAAAGAAAAGAGAGAGAAGAGAAATATTTGGAGAAAATTGTCACCCACGAACTGTGGGATTTTTCTTGTTATTGATCACTTGCTAAAACTGCAACTGTGATTGTTACAAGTACTGTGATAGTCTTCACTACTTGATATTTCTCAATTCTACAAAGCATCTATTTATAGACTTAGATTTACAAAGACTCAAAACTCTAAAGGCACAAAATATCAAATCTAATCTAAATCATATCAAATCTAATCAAAACCAAATTTGTGAAACAAACTGTTTCGATACACTGACTGTTTCGACTTCCACGTACTTAATGATGCTCCGACTTCGACATACTTAGACACTAGGAATTACAATTTAACACCTTAGGAGTATGAATTTGTTACCGATAAACAACTTCATCATGTATCTCTATTTTTCTTTAAGCAACTTCAAGATTCTTTAAACAACTTCATGATTTTTATTTCTTTTAAATTTATATTGTGATCAAATATATATGTTATATGTTATAGTAACAATGTCACTGGTTGTGTGTTTACTGTTTAACAACTCACTTGGTCACCGTGATTGTGATATTTCACGATCATTTTAAAGTTTTCAGTATGTATTATTTGGTTATGCGGTGGCAAGAATAAATTCTTTAGCTTTTATTGAATAAAGATTGATAGTATCAATTGTGTTTGTGTTTGTTTGATTAATGTAAATTTTTTTTATTAGAATAGTTTCTATAGTAATAACGTGTTGGTTTCAAGCCATAGAAATTTCCTTCATCTGAAATTGGAGGAAATAGTGTAACTATCATTTTTGTATATCTGTATAAGTTACCAACCTTCAATCCATAGAAAAGTTATTACTCTTGATTCAGCTGCAATTCTAACCACTATAGTAGTTGAATTGAAATATTTTTATTTTTCGAAAATTATTATTTTTTGAAAATTATTATATAAATATTTAAGTTATAATAGTAAAATGTGTAAATCATATATGTAAATCGTGTAAAAATACTGTAGTAATTAGAGTGATTAGATATACAATTGAATCTCATATTTAGAAGGAAAAATGTCCATTGAAAACCGTGTGAAACATTTTTATATCATGTGATTTGACTTATCAAATGATTTGATTTGGTTTGATACTAGCATGTAGGTAATGAAATTGATTTTGTATGATATTCTCAAATCCAAATTGTGTAAAATAATAGTATATTATATTAAATTTATTAAGTTGAATGTGGTTTTGTAGTTATAAATTTGTATTCATTTAAAATCCAATATATTTTTCATCATTGAAATAAAATATAAAATATAAAATGAAAAATTGAAAATTCAATATCGACAAAATGAAATAAAAAATTAAAGATACATTGGAAACAACTTTATCAATGACAAATGAGAAATAGATGTGATGATCATACAACTATGAACCGTGAAGCAGATGCCACACTGGATACTAATTGGTACTTGAAATTACATTAAGAATTCTAATTCAAAAAATATTATTGCCAAAATCAGTTAACCTAACTTTAACGTCTTCAGTTAAATGGAAGAAATCCCTCAGAGTTTCTCATCCGTCAAACAACACCGGAGCTATGACATCTCCATTAAAATGCATGAGATGGTTATGGTCATGACGATTATAAACAGTCCATCACACTGGTAGATTGTGTATGAATCTTTGCACGAATGTAGGATCAATTTAACATAAGACTTCATGACATTGCCAACACTTCATTTGAAGGTTTTGGCTAATTATAGACTAAGGATTTTCATGAAATCTATAGCAAAAAGGTCTTATATAGCCATATCTTCCACAATGGTAACACCTCCAAGATTATTTCTTGTTGCCTTTGTTGTGAGGAGACACATGGTGATTAGGATGCTGGGACATGTGGTCCTTCATCAAAAACTTAGTTTTCTTTTCAGGTGCAACAAACTTGTTGGCGGGAATCTTGACTTTTTTTCATGGAACTATAGTCAAACCCTACAACCTTCAGATTTCATGTTGTCATAACATCCAACATATTTGGACCATTGATCAACATATGTTTAGACTTTGTCAGATTTTCAAGTTTGGAATTCAATAATCTTCCTCCACTTTCCAGCCCGGAGATGGTTGAATGAAGTTTCTCTTTTTCTTGGTGAATATCACTTATGGTTATCTTTGAATTTTCTCAAGTAAAGCAAGTTTCCACCCACTTAGTATGTAAGAGCCTGAATGTTTCAGCCAGCTCCTCTTCAGTCATGTCTTCATCACTAGACTCTCCTTCAGACTCATACTTCATAGTGAAAGCCATTACTTTGTCAATTGTTTCCCTTTCACTCTCATCATCAGAATCAGACCAAGTGATTGACAATCCCTTTTTCTATTTCATTTTAAAGGTAGGACATTCAACTTCTATGTGGCTAAACCCTTCACACTCATGAAATTGAACTTATTTGCTTTGGTTAGACGTGTCTTCATATTTTCTCTTGCTCTGGGAATTGATGTATGACCCCTTATCTTTGACATTTGCCCTTCATTGTCTACCTAGTATTCTTAAGGATTTGTTGAACTTTCTTCCAATAAGTGTTATATCATCTTATAGACTTTCACCTTGATCTTCATCCTCTTCATTGTTGGATACAAAGGTTATGCTTTTGTTCTTCTTTTCAGATTTATCCATTATAACAATTTCAAAGGTTTGTAAAAAGCCAATGAGTTCATCAACTTTCATACAACTTAAGTCTTGGGCTTCTTCATTACCTATAACCTTCATGTCAAACTTTTTGGGTAGAGATCTTAGAATTTTTTGACAAGTTTCTCTTCAAATGTGGATCAAACAAAAAGGCATAAGTAGTTAAAAGTGTGGGTTTCCTCCCACATAAGACTTTGTTACGATCATAAACGTGAAAATTGAAACAAAATAAAAGGCATAAGTAGTTAAAAGCGTGGGTTAACTCCTACAAAGCACTTTGTTTAACGTCGTTTTAGCTCGACGGTCGATGAGTGCAAGAACTCATGATGGTTCCTTAAAAAATGGCCACATATCTAGCCATCTCTTGTATCCATTACTCTTCTTTCTTTTTTTCCTATGGGTGGTTCATACTTTTGAGCCTATGGGGGTGGTTCTAGTTCTATCGTAAGTATCATATTTTCCAGGTTTGGCTTTAATCCTTTCATCTCAAACTTCAAAGGTCAAACTTCCCCTCTTAACATCAATAATTTCCCCATTTTCATGGTCCTTTAATTTTCTCCTTTTCGACAGGACCTCATTCTTTTCAAATATTTCCACAAACCTTTTTAATTGGGAACCTACCTTAGCCTCAATAAATCATCGCAGGAAAGGAATTAGTGGCTTGAGGGAAGAGGAGCAACATAAGATGCTTCCTGATCTGCCTCTTTGACAACCTCCTTTTTGGGTGGTGTCGGTGAATTTTTCTCAATCTCTACATTTTCCTCACCAAAACTTTCCCTTACCTCTTTATCATTCTCCCAATAATTTTCAACTTGTTTTTCACTTTTGGTTGTTACAACATTTACATATCCCTTAGGGAAGCGTCCTAGAGAGATGTGTGAAAGTTGGGAGATTTGGATCTCCAATGCCATGTTGTGAGTCGCAAGGGACTCGGTCTTAATGTTTATATGCCTAAGGAATCACTAGTATGAAAATTTTGGTTTCCAAACTCTTCATTGTGGAGAGTTTGTACCACCACAAAACTCTCCGTCATAGATTTCAAGTTAGAGCGTGCTTGTGTCGCAATAAAAGTTTTCATTAAAAATTCAATGTTGTATTCCCCAAAGGTAGTGATTGTGTCATAATGGGGACCATGCAGTCCCATAGCGTGCTGGGAGTAGTTAGCGAAAATAAAGTTTAGATGATTGCCCTATTCTAGATTATAGGTTCCAGCCTATGAGCTTATTAAGCTATATGCCATATGATTTCCCATCTCTTGAAATGATCCCCTTGCGAAAATCATTTTGAGAGAAGGGACTTTAAGTGAAAAATTAAAATAATTGAAAATAAAAGTACCTTAGTCTAAATGGAATTGAAATACAAATTTTGATATCAAAACACCTTCCTGACAACAGTGCCAAAAACACAATGTGGGTGAATCACAAGTGCACGATTGTGTCAAGTAGTAAAAGGAATCGATCCCATAAAGAGGTTTACGATTACCTATTTTTTACTTCAACTATGATTATTTAAGGTGATCGCAAAAGATTTTGAGTGATTGCAGTTTAAAAGTAGGGATTTAACAAATAATAAAAACAAGGATATGTGATTCTGATTCTTATCTTAGATTTACCCGAATGAATTTACAATATTCTAATTTTTTCTGTTTAGTGTATTTTTATATAATAGTAGATTGAAAATGTGTGTCACCCACTTTCATGGTGTGCGCAATCTAGATGTAGATTTAGACACAACTAACAACTTTATAAATAGAAAGCGAGTCGCCTTGTCACGATAGGCACATCAGTAATCTATTGTCTAGCAATCCGTTTTTGGATGTCGAATCATAATCTTTTGAAACATGATCGATATGTATCTTTCCTTTTCTTTCGCAACTAACATAGACGTGTGAAATGTCATTCGGATTCTAAAATAAAAACAAACTAATATTTTTCTTCTCATAAATCAGACGGAGAATTTATTGGGGTTCTATCAAGAGCATAACTCTCACAACCCCTAGTCCTTTAAGGACTACTCACACATGGTGAGATGAACAACACTGATAAATAATAAATACATTACGAAAAAGCGAATAAAGTAAAAATAAAATGAATGCAAAAGCAAGATTGAAATACTACAAATGCTAAAATTACAAAGGAAATAACAACAAGCATAAACTAAGAAGTTAAAGAAAAATAACAATCTGTAAGAAATGAAAGTAGTGACAGCGATGGGTCCATAAGTGTCACCCTTAGGTTTCTCTCCAATCTCCCTCCCTAAATGATCAAGCCTAAAGGTCCTATTTATACTAAAAATAGCCTTAGGTGGCCTTTAAACACAACTTAATTCGTACTTAATCATCATTACACACTGACATAGTATCTTAGGGTTACGAAGGTCCAAAGGTCAAAAAAATGTCCACAAATATTAATCACTCATAATTCTCTTCATAATTTCGTGCATCACCATAAATGGTCACTTATGGATGAGACAAATCAGTTTAAGAAGTCCATGTAGCGGTAAAAATTGTGAGTATAATCTATTGATTAACTTAACTCAAAAAGCAAGAGTCGCCACCGCGCTTTTATCATTTCCAAAGGAAAGGTAAAAAAGAACGAACAAAACCCTAAGATGTTTTAAAACAAAACTAATAAAATAAACAGAGAGAGGGTAAGGGAGTTGGTTATGCAAAGGGAAGGTGTTAGCACCCAAAACATCTATAGTACTCTATAGGAACCTCTTTGAAATATCTACGCTTTTTGGTTTGAAAATGGTTTGCTTGTAAAAGATTAGGGAGGTGAGAAAAGAAGTATTTTTTATAATTTTGTGTTTGACAAGACTTCTTGAGCCTCGTGTCTACGTACCCACAAAGTGCAATGAAGGATCAAAACCTCGTAGTTCATGGTAAAAATAAGAAAAATGGTGTGTTATGATTCATTTTAATTGAAAAGATAAGTTGTCATTTTAAGGAGAATACTACAACTAATCGCCCACAAGTAATGAGAACTTTGCGTTACAAGGAGAAGGGTTCCAACTTGGATAAAAATCAACAAGTATCCCACTAACTCTCACAAGTGGAAAATAATTAACATCATTACGATGGGGATAGGAGAATTACATCTCAACTATGGAAATGACTCATGTCTAAGCTTTATGAAATGTTTTAAAAGGAAAAGTGCACAAAAGCAAAAAATGATTGAATGAGTTTATGTATTTTTTAAAGTATTTTGAAATTGTTTAATATGCTTAAGATGTCTCAGCATTTATTAAAGAAAAATATTTTGAAAATGTACTTGACAAAGTCAATGATTATTATGAAAGTGGTTCTAGTTTGAAAGAATAAAGTTTTAAAAAAGGGAGGAGATTTTGAAAATTTAAGAATGGGGAAGAGATGAAGGGATTATCCTAAAGCATAAAATAAAAGATAGGACAAAGAAAGATCTAACCAAGAGAAAATAGCAAGCCCCATGACATAAGTCATTCAAGAATTCCCTCCTTTGGATTAAGCCTCAAGCAAGCCAAATAAACAATAACAATCCAAGCATCAAATGAAATCAATAATAACCAGGATGGGTCTTCAAGAGAATCATTAAGCCAAGGGTACCAGATGAATCCAAATAGGTCTTAAGATGTGCTTTCAAGCAAAGGTCAAGGTCTTAATTCTAAGTCCTAACTTCACAATAATGCATAGGGTAGTAACATCAAGTCCATGAAAGTAACCAACTTTTTTAGGATTTTTGATATTTATTAATGTTTAAAGAGAAAGTCCAAATGGACAAAATGAAAAGAGCATAAGCATAAACACAAGTCCAAGTGGAAAAAGAAAAAGCAATAAGATAATATGATATGAAATGCTAAAGTAAAAGCATAAAGTAAATTGCAATAAGTAAAGAGCATAATATAAATGACTTTAAAGTAAAGATTAAATCAACAAAATGTTAGTAAGTTAGTGATTAGAAAAGAGAGGTCAATTTGTCATTTTTTGGAGAACACTCAACTAAACATCCACAAGCATGAAAACATGGTCTTATGCATTACCGAAAGAAGGGCTCTAACTTGGATAAAATCAACAAGTATGCCACTAGATCTCTTAGGTAACAAAAGATCCAATTCATTTCACACAATACCATGAATAATAGGAGGATGACAATCTCACTTACAAAAATGACTTAGTTTCCGATTCGGGACAAATTTAGCGCTAGGTTAAGCAATCGTAATTGGACTTATGTAGAAGTCACAACTATCTGAGGTCGATCAATAACAATTTAGCTGTTAATACATGCTAGAGAAATTATATGTAGATCATTCTCCTAAAGCATGCCACGCCAAAAGAAAAAAAGGAGTGGTCTCATCTTAATCAAAAACTTCAAAAGTTCCATGATGTTAAAAATTTTCATCAACCAAAAGGAAAAAGAAGAAAGGAGATGAAGAAGAGGCAGCAAGGGAACAAAATGAATCCAAAGATTGATCAAGCTATCATCAAGATCAATAATCCATTTTGGTGGATTAGGGTTTTCACCCATCAACACCCAAGATCCATTGACCTTGATGAAACTTAACCAAATCAAACAAGATCCAAGTCAAACAAAAGTCAACAAAGGTCAACAAACATAAAAATACAATAATATGAATTAATATGCATCAAAATGATTTTTAAAGATGAATATTCGATGCCTGTGGCAGAGATGCTTATCAACTCAGCAGCAGGTTTCGAATATTTGAGTATGCTTGACGGCTACTCCGGCTATAACCAAATTCTCATATCCAATGAGGATGTTCCCAAAACCGCGTTTCGATGCCCTGGGGCTTTGGGAACATATAAATGGGTTGTAATGCCCTTTGGTTTAAAAAATGTTTGGGCAACCTATCAAAGAGCTATGAATGCTATATTCCATGACTTTATTAAGAATTTTATGCAGGTGTATATTGATGACATTGTGATAAAATCCTCATCGGAGAATGGTCACCTAGACCACCTTCGACGTACATTCGAGAGAATGAGAAAATATGGATTAAAAATGAATCCACTAAAATGTGCCTTTGGTGTCCATGCAGGGGATTTCCTGGGGTTCGTGGTCCACAAGAAAGGCATCGAGATAAACCAGAACAAGACGAAAGAGATCTTGGATCTCGAGCCTCCTTCGACAAAGAAGCAGCTCCATTTTTTGTTGGGGAAGATAAACTTCTTAAGAAGGTTGATATCGAATCTAAGTGGCAAGACGAAGGTATTCTTGCCATTACTCAAAGATAGGAAGGAAAATGAGTTCCATTGGAGACAGGAGCAGCAGAAGGCTTTCGATGCAATCAAGGAATATCTTACAAGGCCTCCAATTCTATTGCCACCTAGTATGAATAAAAACATGAAGTTGTATATTGCAGCGTCGGATATGACCATAAGGAGCATGTTAGCACAAGAAGATAGTAGTGGTGTCGAAAGACCCATTTATTACCTTAGTAGAATGTTAATAGATGCTGAAACTAGGTATACTATGATAGAAAAATTGTGTCTATGCATGTACTTCTCATGTATGAAATTAGAGCAATATATTTAACCAGTTGATGTTTATGTTTCATCGCATTTTGATGTCATTAAGCATATGTTTTCCAAACCTATTTTGCATAGTCGAATTGGGAAATGGGCACTAGCATTGACTGAGTTTTCCCTGACATACATTCCTCTAAGGGCTATGAAAGGCCAAATAATGGCAGACTTTATTGACGACCATGCACTGGTCGAACCATCGATATGTAGTATCGACATTGCCCCGTGGAAGTTATACTTCGATGGGTCGAGCCATAGAAATGGGGCAGGCATTGGAATCCTGATTGTATCCCTACAGGGTAATCCAACTAAGTTCAAATGCAAGTTTGACGAGAAATGTTCCAATAACGAGGCAGAGTATGAAGCCTTAATCACTGGCCTCAAAATACTCAAGGACTTAGGTGCCAAAGAAGTCGAAATAAGAGGAGACTCAGAACTGGTGATCAAACAAATCACGAAAGAATATAAGTGCGTCAAAGAGCACCTTTTGATTTACTTCTCGATGGTGAAGCGCCTTTTGGAACATTTTGAAGTTGTCAGCATTACGCACGTGCCCAGGATAGAAAACCAAGAGGCTAATGAGCTAGCATAGATCGCCTCAGGTTACAAGGTGTCAAAAGGGAAGCTGAAGGACTTCATTGAAACTAGGGAGACGATAATGTCGAACATACGCCCACCATCAGACTGGTCAATATCAAAGGCAGTGAGGGCCAACGCCTCATCGGAAAGCTTGATCGAAGGGCTGGAAAGTTACGAATTTTTTGCTATCAGCAATCTGTCATCAACAGATTGGAGAAGATCAATCATCGAGTATCTGGAGAATCCAATGGGAAGCGCTGATAGAAATACTAAATATAGAGCATTGAGTTATGTCCTGAAGGGAAACGAGTTGCTAAAGAAGACTCCAGAAGGAATATTGCTCAAATGTTTAGGGAACACAGATGCCTACTTGGCAATTTTTGAAGTTCATAGTGGGACGTGTGGGGCTCACCAAGTTAGCCACAAGATGAACTGGTTATTGTTTCGACAGGGTGACTATTGGCCAAGCATGCTCAAATATTGCATGGACTTCGTGAAGGGATGCCAAGACTGTCAGAAACATGCAAACATTCAACATGTGCCAGCCAGCGAATTACACGCCATCGTCAAACCATGGTCCTTTCGAGGTTGGGCTTTGGATGTCATAGGGGAGATTCGACCAGCCTCGTCGAAACAACAAAGATTCATCCTCGTAGGGGTAGACTATTTCACAAAATGGGTAGAGGTTGTGCCCCTAGTGAAAGTAGTTCAAGAGACTGTGATAGAATTCATCCAGAATCATATTTTATATAGATTCGGGATACCTGAGACCATCACGGCAGATCAAGGCTTTGTATTCATTGGACATAAAATGCAAGAGTTCGCAGCAGAAACATGCTTCAAGTTGGTTACTTTGACACCATATTATGCTCAGGTAAATGGTCAGGTCGAAGAAGCTAATACAGTGGTAATTAGGCTCATCAAGAAAAAGGTGGCCAAAAAACCAAAAAATTGGCACAAAACCCTGAATCAGATTTTATGGGCTTGTCGAACATCCCCCAAAGAAGCAATAAATTCGACTCCGTTTCGTTTGGTTTTCGGGCACGACGCTGTGTTACCAGTAGAAATTTGCCTGCAATCAGTCAGAGTGCAACGACAACATGAAATTTCGTCACAACAATACTGGAGTATGATGCTGGATGAAATCGTGGATTTAGACGAAGAAAGAATGGCGGCGTTGAATGTGTTATTGCATCAGAAGGCAAGAGTTGCCAAGGTATATGATAAGAGGGTCAGAACAAAGACCTTCGCTGTTAACGACTATGTGTGGAAAGCGGTGTTGCCCATGGATCGACGGGATCAAACGATAGGGAAATGTTCACCAAATTAGGAGGGACCGTTCAAAGTGAACCAAGTTTTCAGCAACAATGCATACGAGATCTAGGAAGTAGGAATGGACCAACGAGTCATAAGGGTAAATGGGAAATATTTGAAGAAATATAAACCTATGTTACAAGAGATTCACATTAAAAAATAACTTTCTCGTTAATAAATGCCAAAATAGGCTAGGAGGCCAAAATGGCTTACAAAATCTCTAGATAAAATGACAGTTATTCGACATAAACACTAAGGAAAAGCAGGGAATCTAGCCTTAAAATCTTCAAAAAGAGTTTTCTCATGAACAACCTTGCTCTCGAGGAGCACCTTCCTTTTCTGCATTCAGCCAATGGCATCCTTTATCTTGATGGCCGCTTCGAGATGAGCAATTCCTTGGGTGATTTCTTGATCGATTGTCTCCTGAGTGGGCAAGGGTTCAGCGGAATCCAAAGAGGCTTTTTGTTGTTCGACCACAGCAATCTTTCTTGTTAGTTCTGCTTTTTAATCCTGGTAGTCAGATATCTGTTGATCGAAAGCACGACGTTTGTCGGAACGCTCTTGCTTCTTAACCTCAAAATCCCTCAGTTTCTTCTCACAAAGTGAGCTGAGATACCACTCGCGTTTCATGTCATTGTTTTTCAGCCTGATTTGAATGTCAGCATGATTACACATGGAAGGGTCCTTGGCCAATTGCGTGAAAAAACCTCGAACTCAATTAAGTACGTGGCCATGGGAGCAGGAAGTTGGAATTCAGCAAGTTCATCCAAGATCTTGAACAAGTCACAAGCTACAGTAGCCTTTTCGGCGACGGCCGCAAGAAATTCTTCCTCGAATAAGTATGTCCTCAATTGTTGGAGCTTGAGGGAGAAGGAGGCATCCAGGTCTGGGATTGGTATGGCCGTCGAACTAGTGGGTTGAGCATCCTCAGACTCTTTGTGAAGCTCGTACAATGCCTTCAGGGTCGCTGCTGGGTTTATTTGTTTGGTTGCCAGAATGTCCTCTGGGGTAAGGACTTTGTCGACAATAGGTGGAAATGTGTTGGAGCCACTTTCAAGAACTTTGGGGTTCACGTCGACGTCAACAGCGGTGGCAACAATTGAAGGATTTATATTCTCACCAGGGGTTGCACCATCATCTCCAGCCTCAGTGTTGACATGTTGAGGAGGGGCGTTTTTCCACTAAATTCTCCTCTGTCGAGGTCATCTAGAATTCGTTGATTGTCTGAGGACTCAACACAGTTGTAGTTTCAGGAGGATTGGTGTTGGCGGCTGGTTCAGTATCATCTTTTTCTGCAGTAGCCGAAGCAACCATGGTTTCCTACAAGACAAGGTTCAGTGAAAAGATTGCCCAAATTCCATCTGAAATAACGGAGCAGAGAGGATGAATACCTTTGCACATTTTGGAGGAGGTGTTTTAGGGGGTGCTTCAGCTTGAATAGGCATGAAGACTTCATCAAGGTTTTTAGGGACAACAGGTCCACAGTCGAAGTAGCCACTGTCGAAGGCATTTTCTTGGTTAAAGCTCTTTTATTTCTCATCAATGGAGTGGCTGGAGGAAACGCTGGGGCTGTAGTAGGGAAGACCCGGGATTGGGTACTTTCGTCCGACGCGGACCCCTCAGGAGATGGGGCTTTCTTAGAAGCCTATGCAGACAAAAAATCAGACGAATGGCAGAAGCAAATGCGAAGGAATAAGGAGACAAGATATACTTATGGAATTATGGTCTTGGGTTTCTTGTCAAGCCTGGTAGAGGTCGATGCAGCAACCGGTTTCCATTTTCGACCCTAGAAATAAGCCAAAATGGTTAGTTAAAGATAATGGATGAAATAGAGTTGAAGAGTCCAGAGTTTACCTTTTTGGATGGGTCTTCTGTGGCGTCAGCAGCTTGGGGGTTCTCAAAAGGAACGACAATTGGTGGATTAGGAGCTTCGCCAGCGAGGAAAGCAAAAGCATCGACCAAGTTTTCCAGGTAAAGGTTTGGCGTGAAAATTTAAGCTTGGTAGTCCGACCACCAGACGTCGAACTCTTGTGTAGTGAAAAAGGAAGGTCGGAACACAAATACCAGCAGTTTAAGATGTTGCGTAGATTTGACAAATTTCAGGCAAGCCTTATGACTTTCCAAGTTCAAGCGTCGGCCAGACCGCACAATGTCAGCAGAATGTTTCACCAAAGATTTTGGCAGCATTTGGCTCAAGACAAATTGCCAGGCTACCAAATTAGGATGGTAATTCATAAACCCATAGCCTGTGTTCCCCGTCTCGATCCAAAAGGATAGCATGGTGGGAGTTAGAAATGCCCGCCATATGGAATTCGACTGTGCTGCGGCTTTGGGGGATACTCCAGGAAACAGATTTTTAAACCATGTCGGACCAAATTTGCGTTCCACAAAAGGCGCCATGTTGGGGACGAAGGAAGTGGTCTCCACAAACATATTGAGATACCTCATAAAAAGGGTTTTATTGGGGGTTTCTTGGGTGGTCATCAAGGTGAGTCGCATGCCCTCTACGGAACGCTCATTGTTAAAACGCTCCATTGTGGCGGAGGCAAGGTATCCCAAGATATGCTCAAAAGTGGCATTGAGCCAATATTGCAACAACCACTTAGGCCCTGAGATATTTAGAGCCTTGGTGGTTTGATGAATGAGTTTCAGCCGCATGGCTGACAAGCCAAGAGAATGATAAAGGGAGGCTAGTAGAAGCTTGCCCAGAGATACCTGTCGACCATCGTGGATTTGGATTTCTAGGTTGATGTAACATTTGGCTATCTGCAGAGAACCTGGGCAGAATAAGTAGTAAGACAGCCACATCGTCAGAAAGGCGATGTGTTCTTCATCAGACACCTCTTCAGAGCGTTTGTCGTGGTGATCTTCGATGTAGTTTTGGAAACTAGCACGCTCGAAGTCGAAGGAGTGGTTTGTTTCCAGGGTCGGGTCGAACGTTTCGCCTTGTGACGAAAGGCCAGTAATGGTCGCCACATCGAAAAGTGTTGGTGTAAACATGACATAAGGGAGGTGGAATGTGTTGGTCGACCCTTCCCAAAATTACATCGACGCAAGCAGCAAGCAAGGGTTGACCCTGTGAGCGTTTCTTGAAAGCTGAATGGCGTCGAAAATGCCAGCCGTTTTCCATTGCTCCTTGCATTGGCCTTCGACTCTGTTGAGCCAAGCAATGTAGTCCTTGTTTCCAGGTGTTGGCATGGATCTAAAGACTCTAGATATGGGTGCCATGAATGTTAGGTCTAAAGTGCCACCTTTCTCGAAAGCTGGTGGGATAGTAGGCGCGAAACAAGGAAAAATCTCTTGAAGTTCTTGGTGGTTTGGTTTCTTGTCCGGGTATGGGCCGTGAAAAGCTTGGATCTTACCAGCCACTGCGAATGGGATGATCATCTGATGACGCCAGTTGTCCACCACCGCTTCATCAGCAGACGACAGTTGAGGAAGAGGCCTGAGGGATTCCTTTTCGGTAAGAACGAAAGCGATGAGGTTATTTCCAGTGGTGTGAGCGGGAGAAGCAACAGCGTTTGTGGATGAGGCCATTGGAAAAGAGAATACAGAGGTTTTTCAAGAACAAGAAAGAGTTAAAGAAGAAGAAGCTATGAAGAAAAGGTGGAAAAAGAAAACCAGTTGGGCTTAGTGGTATTTATAGAAAAAACCCATGCAGATGAAAGATCACAAACTGTTCAAATTCTAAAGTAAGTGGGGGTGGTTTTGAGACCCCTAAATTAGGACGAGACTAGCCATCATGACATTGTCTTGGAAATCGTGGTATAAAAGTTGTCATCATCATGTCAGACGGCGAGTGACACGTGGCTCGACAGAAGACAAAATGTTGTTTGTTGAGCAGAAATCAAAAGCATCGTCGAAATCTCGCAGAAAAACAAAACTCCAGATTTCTCAGTCGACACGGTGCTCAATCGAATCTGGCCTTTTGGGGGCAATTTGTTGACTAAGAGATTTCGACCAAATAAAGAGAATGAAGAAATGGTGGAAGTTCTGAAGCAAGTCGACGCCTAGAGGAAGCTGGAGCGCTGGACCAACACAGATGAAGGACGTGTAGGAAGAAGACTTGGAGGCATTGGGGTCGGAGGATGTAAAAGTAATGGCATACAAAACTGACACAAGGATAACACGTCTTTGAGTGGGAAAGTTGAAAACTCCAAAAACATGGGAAATTAGAAAGATAGTGGGGTGACACGTGTCACAACCAAAACCAATCTGGGGAGATGAACAGTTATTTTGTTGGCCTATATAAAGCAATAGTTATTTCCATTTTGGGGGTCACATTCGTAACATTTCAAAGGGAAACACTCTAAGTACCAAGTGTTAAGAGAAATGAGTCACTCCCGGAAAATGTATGATAGCGTCCGCACTTGTTATTTTCATGCAATTTATTTGACCAAAGCTTAAGTTATTGTCATTTACTTGCCTATTTCTCTTTTTCTTTTGCTTTGTTTAATTTATCAATTCGAAACCCTTTTATCCCGTTCAAGTTTATTAAAACTCTTCTAGACAGAAAACCGTCATATCAACAACACGTACACTTCAGCACATTGTTCTGGGATTTATTGGCCGATCTCGCGAGTAAACCCACGATAGGAGGCCAGCGGTTGTTCGCGCGAGAACCGCGTGCGAACACTTAGATGGGTAATTTGTCTACAATTATCGTAGTGATAGTTTTGAATTGAAAATTTGCAAGTGAAAGAGGTCTATATTGCTATATATAATCTACTATGTGTTGTTTAGGTATCAAAGGCACATTGATTGAATTGAGATTAGGAAAGACCTGACCTTTTTTAATGAACTAATTCACTAAATTAACCACATTAGTCTCTAATATATCCCAATAAGCTTGGAAAAAATATTCCCTAAAGCCATCAAAGCCTATAGTAGAATTACCATCCATATTGTGCACTACATTCTTAATTTCCTCTGTCTGAGGCATTCTAGTGAGATATTATTTATTCGCATGACTTATATGTTGTGGGATAGTTCTTTCCACCGTATCAATATAACTGCACTTGTTTTCTGAGATAAACAAATTTTTGTAAAAGTTAATAACATGATTATATAATTCAATGCCCTATTGTAAAAAAATATTAGCATGCTTCATTCTACTGATTTTGTTACTAGCATATCTCAATTTGAACGTGTTGTCAAAAAACTTTGTAATCCTATCTTCATTCATAAACCACTTATTCCTTACCTTGTTCGTCCAAAATTGATCATGCATAAGCAATGCCTTATCTAATAGAAGTTGAACATTTTTTTCCTCCAATCCAAGATCATCATTATAACCTGCACCATTAATTAAACTTTGTATCGTGTTAACTTCATTGGTAGATTGAGTGACTTTAATATGAATATTGTTAAATATATCTTTGTTCCTTTCTCAAGAATACATTCAAGAGATCTCGACTTAGTAACTAAAAAAAAAAACAGGACGACCATCCACACCAGTATTCCAATTATCATTAATTAGTTGTCTGCATCTATCATCTAAAGTCCAAACCTTTATAAATTTGAATTTCTTAGCCAAATCAAACCTACCTTTGTCATAATAGAGAAAAATGTGGTAATGGTGTAAGTTATTCTTTATCAAAGTGTATCAATTATTTGTGTTCCGATAATCTGTTGAACATATGACTTCCCACATAAGAGGAGGGTTAATTGTTGGTTCCAAAAAAACATGATTTTAAAAAACTTTTCGATTTAGAACCAGAGTTTAAAAACATTTTAAAAGTTGTTTTATTATTAAGCAGCGGAAAATTAAAATTTGCAGAATATAAATTACAGAAAGTAAAGAGTTTAGTGAAAAGAGAGAACACCAAGAATTATAAAGGTTCGTTTAAACAAAGACAAATATCTACTCTTATCCCTAAGAATTTATCTTGAGAGTATCCCATAAACTTGAGAACTTTTAGTAAGTTATACTCACGAACCCTTCTTATACAAGGATAATTGAAGTTTAAGGTTGACTTCTAACCAATAAATAAATAATAGAGTGAAGCGACGAGTCTTCCTTCCAAACGGAGGATGAAAGCGGTTAGTCTCCTTTCCTGAGGATTTAATAGTGGTTAGTCTTCAAGATTTTAAACAAATGTTGCGAGCTTTTAACACCAAGCTGAGCTCACGAACCTTAAACCTTGGTTTTACCATGGGATAACAAAAACCTGAGAGATTTTAACACCAGACTAATCTCAAACTTTAGAAAGCTTTTAATATTTGGCTAAGCTTTAACCTTTACATGATTTTATCACAGGCTAACCAAGAACCTATGAAAGTTTTTATCACGAGCTGAGTCTTCGAACTAAACAATAGTTTTATCACACAATTCTCAAACCAAAGCTTTTAGGGGTTTAGCTTCTAACCCAAACAAACAATCCCTAATTGGATAAAATGTTCAACTAAGGTATAAAAAAAAGTTCCTTGGTGAACTTAAAAATATATACTTATATAATTACAACTTCTCACTCACAAAAACGACTTTCTCGTAAAGCACTTCGGCTAAAAACTTAGTGAGAGAATGTAAAAGAAAAGTTGTGTATGTGTGTGTGTGTGTGTGTGTGTGTGTGTGAGAGAGAGAGAGAGAGAGATAAACATGAAATGATATTCCATTATGGATGATTTGAAATGAGGGAAGAGTCCTCTATTTATAGGCTAGAGGTTGGCTCAAAAGAAAATCGTTTTAAAAGCATTTTAAGACATGCCAATTGATTGAAAAAATGTTCCAATCGATTGGGCAACTCCTTTACAATTGATTACCAGGTTTAAAATGGAAATAAAATATATTTAGCCATTACCCATCATCAAGATGATGTCCTAATCAATTAGGGAACATTTTTTAAATCTCCTAATCGATTGGGATAATTTACCAATTATTTGGCAAAGACAAAAACTTTACCCAAATCTTTTCCGACAGCTTCGAACTCATCTAGCACGACTACAACACTTTTTTTTTAAGTATTTCTTTGAGAATAAAATTAGTTTAAAAAATGTTTTAGTGTGTGTGTGTGTGTGATTTAGCCATGTACTATTACGAAAACGCTTTGATGCATTACATAGTTTTCACTCTGACTAATTAAGGTAGTACTTTCTTTCACTTCAAGACTTTGTCAGATACTTTTCTTCTTGTAGACACTTCCTTGAGTTGTCATCATTTAAATAAAGGTTGTCATCATAAAAAATAAAATAGGTTTCTTTGTTAAAAATCATATCACAAGCAAAACAAGGTTCCACATTACCTAGCCAATTAAGATTACATATTGCTCTAGCAAGCCTAACAGAATAGTAAGCACCATATTTCCTCCCATTGGTCCAAATGAAAAGGCTACCATTAATTGTCAAGATGCATAAATTCATTTTGATTTGTCCAACTAAGAAACTCATCAGTGGGAGTTTTGTTTGGAGAGAATCTACCAAATTTCTTATGTGAACCAATAACTGCATTGAAATCACCTAGCATGCACCTAGGGCTAGGATTGGCCTGTTGAAGATTAGTAAGTTCATTCAACAATTATCTTCGAATTGTAAAGAGTTTCTTACATATACAATGGTAGTGAAAAATATAGTTTGATCAACTTCTATAGAAAAAATTACATGTTGTTCAGATAAACTCAACACACTAGGATTCATATCTATTACACAAAAAGCCCATATATTTAAATCATGATTCTATCTAAAATTTAATGCAAATCTCTTAAGTCATATTCCTTTAAGACACTCAGTAGGGAAATGAGCATACGAAATAATTGGTTGAGCAATAAAAAGCAAGTTAGGATTTTGTTGATCACAAATTTTTTTAATAGCCAGCCTAGTATACAGTTTTCCTACACCTCTAGCATTCCAATAAGTGACTTTCATTGAGTGGCGTTGTATTTACCCAACATGGCTCAGGGGTTCATTTCCGTTCTAGAATTAGTAAGTTTATTCCTTCCTCTATCCTTTTTCTTTACCAAAGTAATTTCTTTCTGATGTAACTTAGCAGGGCTGTCTTCATCACCCCAAAGGTTATTATTCTTCTCCAACTATAAACCATTACAAGGATCTCTCGCTGAATTCTTATCATTATTTTTCATAATCACAAGATCAGGATCAGGTTGCTCTCTTCTATCATTAACTATCTCTTTCTCAATCACTAAATTCTCATTAAAATCGTTGACAATCTCTACTATTATTTCTTCTACATTCAAAGAGTTTGTTTCTGATAAATGCTTTGCATTAGCATTAACCTCATTTTTTGGTCGAATGGGCACAACAAAGTTTTCCTTCTCTATGTTATTCTCAAGAGTATGATTTTTTGCCTTCTTCAAATCTACAAAGTTATCATTCACTATAACATTCACAAATTCATTATTATCTATGACCTTCACACTATCATTATTTCAAATCTACAAAGTTATCATTCACAAATTCATTATTATCTATGTCCTTCACACTATCATTAGCTGGTATAATCAATTTAAAGTCTTTAAGAGTGTATCTTATAGATTCTGCAATCGGTGGCTTCTCAACATTCTTGTCTTTCATTTTCCAACATTTGTCAATACTATGACCAACACATACACTATGATCACAAAATAGAGATAAAACGTCGTATTCCAATTCAAAAAAGAATGTATGATGACATGTTAACATCTATTTACATCAAATTAAAATACAATCATAGAGAGTATTTCAGGTGAATATATAGAATATTGCAACTGCAAACAATATAAACTACTTTTTGGAAAAAATTCTTTTTATAGTAAAAAGAATTACGTAAAATATTTCATTAATATTATCGGAATATACATTGAGTGAAAGATAATTTTATTCACATAATGCATATTGCCTCTACCTAACACCCACTTTGTTTCCAAATAATAAATGATTATTTATGCTGTGAATAAGACATACAATAAAACAAGAATATACTAACATTTTCTGTTCATGACACAAACCGCCTTCACCGATGATTAATTAATTGACTATTTAAACAGATAACTACACAATTAAGCAAAGGCAAGCACTTGTCTGCACTATATTAATGACATCAACAGCCACCATTTATAGTATTTGGAAAGTTAATTTTACTAGTTTTCAATCCTATCTATCTATGTATGACTTTTGTTCTTCAAATTAGTTTTCAGATAATGCCACAAAATGGAAAGTTGTTATAATAAATGCTTGTATTTCAAGTAAAAGTTTGAACACATAACAATTGAGCCGCGTTGGCTCTGGTCCCATGTTATAGTGTTTTATAATGTCTTGGGTGTTTCCTCGACCAATCTGTTGCCTGAAACGTGCTTTAATGGAATGTGATATGATTCCACTCTCTATCCCTTTCAATACCAGAAAGTTATAAATTCCATTTTCTCCCCTAAACTAATTCCACTTCCTAGAATTTGGTAGCTTACTTTATGAGTCTTTGACTTACCTCAAGAAAATGACACATTAGAAAGGAATTGGTATATAATTTAGATGGTTAAAGACCAACACGATGATAGATTAAGTGTAATAAAGATAAGAAAGTTGTATTGGATGGATGGTAAAATTTGATTAGATAAGGTTAGAAATCTCGACATTAATAAAAAGACTCTGGATGTATATTAGATGGAGATTAGTAGAACAATTAGAGAAAGAATAAGATCTAGAAAAACTATTAAAAAAGATTTTGAGATTAATAAATTGAGTTGAAACATATGATCTTTAATAAAAGTGTGGAATTTGGATCGAACTCTAGAAGAAGCATGCCGTCGAAGTTGGTTCACATGCTGCCGTCGAAAAATAATACATGTTGTAGTCGAAGGTTGTTCTAACATGTATTAGTTAATATTGCTAGGGTCGTTAGCATATTGAATTGGGCCTTGTGTTAAGGATCCAATTGTTTAAGTTAGCTTGTACCCTAAGTTAGCTTGTAATGGGTATTTTATTAAAAGCCCATTAGTTTAGTGTGCTAGGTTTTATTATAAATAGCATACTAGTCTCTCATTCTAAGTGTGACAAAACCTAAACAAGAGTGAGAGTGGTTAGTTTGTTATTCTTGTATACTTGTAATCCTTGTTTTAAGGAGAAAGGAAAGAATAACAGTTTTATAATCAATCCTTGTTGTTTTTACTCTTGTTTTCTTTGTTAACCCTAACCCTTGTGGGTTTCTTGACTGATCAAGGAACCAATTATACTTTGTTTCTAAGGTATCCGATTCACAACAAATTGGTGCGGTGAGCGTGGAGAAGATGCCTTCAACAAAGTATGAGATCGAGAAGTTCACCGGAGTGAACGACTTCGGTCTGTGGCGCTTGAAGATGAAAGCCCTACTGGTTCAGCAGGGTTGTTTGGAAGCGTTGAAGGGAATGACAGCCATGGACGCTGCGTTAACTGAAAAAGAAAAGACTACCATGATCGAGAAGGAACACAGCGCAATATTGTTGAGCCTTGGTGATAAGGTTCTTCGACAAGTATCAAAAGAGACGACGACGGCGGGATTATGGACGAAGCTGGAAAGCTTGTATATGACCAAATCCTTGATGAATCGTCTTTACCTGAAGCAAGCCTTGTATTCGTTCAAGATGAATGAAGAAAAGGCTTTGGCTGAGCAGTTGGATTCTTTCAACAAACTGATTCTTGATCTTGAAAACATTGATGTAAAAATTGATGATGAAGATCAAGCATTATTGTTGTTGTGTGCTTTGCCCAAATCGCATACTCACTTCAAAGAAACTCTCTTGTATGGAAGAGAGTCCCTGACCTTTGAAGAAGTTCAAGCAGCCTTGTACTCTAAGGACCTGAACGAACGAAAGGAGCATAAACCTTCGACGGTTGGTGAAGGTTTGGCAGTTAAGGGAAAATTCTTGCGAAAGGATGGTAGGTTCGACAAGAAGAAAGGTAAAAGTCAGCAGAAGTCTTCTAGTGGCGAAACATCTGGTTTTCGATGTTATCACTGTAAGAAGGAGGGTCACACAAGAAAAGTGTGCCCTGAACGCCTGAAAGATCATGGAGGTAAGGATAATGGCAACGCAGCTATTGTTCAAGATGACTTCGACTCATCTGATGCTCTTGTAGTTTCAAGCGGCGACTCAAGAAAATAGTGGATTATGGATTCTGGATGTACTTGGCACATGACTCCAAACAAGAATGTGTTTGAAGAATTATGTGATCAAGATGGAGGATCAGTGTTGCTGGGAAACAATAAAGCTTGCAAAATTGCAGGTATTGGATCCGTGAGATTCAAGCTCCATGATGAGTCAATAAGATTATTGACTGAAGTTAGGTATGTACCTGACTTGAAGAGAAATTTAATTTCTCTTGGTGAATTCGACAGAAAGGGATATGTTTTCAAAGGAGAGCAAGGTACCCTGAGAGTCATGAAAGGGTCGAAGGAAGTCTTGAGAGGCGTGAAAAACCAAGGCTTGTATACCCTGGAGGGTGAGGTTGTAAGTGGTTCGACAAATGTTGTATCCACAAAACCTATGTCGAAGACAGAGTTATGGCACATGAGATTGGGCCATGTCAGCGAAAGAGGCCTGGTCGAATTGGGGAAGCAGAACCTGCTAGGTGGTGACAAAGTCGAAAAGTTGGAGTTTTGTGAATCTTGTGTATTTGGTAAATCCTGTAGGGCGAAGTTCAACAAAGGCAAGCAAAGAACATATGGATCCCTTGATTACATTCATGCTGATCTTTGGGGGCCTGCAAGAAATCCTTCACACTCAGGTGCAAGGTATTTTCTATCCATTGTTGATGACTATTCCAGAAAGCTATGGGTATTCATTCAGAAGACGAAGGATGAAACTTTTGAGAATTTCAAAAGTTGGAAGATTCTGGTCGAAACTCAAACTGGCAGAAAGGTTAAGAGGTTGAGAACCGACAATGGCCTTGAGTTCTACAACAAAGCGTTCGACAGTTATTGTGTTGAGTCTGGGATTGCAAGGCATAAGACTGTAGCAGGTACTCCTCAACAAAATGGCTTAGCTGAGAAATTCAATCGAACAATCCTTGAAAGGGTTAGATGCATGTTGGTTAGTGCTGGATTGAAGAAGGTGTTTTGGGCTGAAGCTGTTTCGACAGCTGCATATCTGATAAATAGATGTCCTTCGACTGCATTAGATATGAAGACACCTGAAGAAGTTTGGTCGGGAAATCCACCTAGTCTCGACAGACTAAGAGTATTTGGCTGTGTGGCCTATGCTCACATTAGGCAAGACAAGGTCGAACCTAGAGCTCTGAAGTGCATGTTCATGGGATACCCTGAAGGAGTCAAAGCTTATAGGCTATGGTGCCTAGAGCCAGGTCACAGGAGGTGTATCACCAGTCGAGATGTAGTTTTCAATGAAGCTGAGATGGCTTTCAAGAAAACTGATGTTGCTGACGAAGAGCTGGAACAGGGAGAGATTCCTGTTGAGGTGGAGCATGTTGATGCTGAAGTGCGTACCCCAGATGAAGTCGAAGACGAAACAGAAGATGTTATCGAAGATGAGGAAACTGATAATGACTACCTGTTAGCAAGAGACAGGTCGAGAAGAGTCATCAAGCCACCTCAGAGACTTGGGTGTGCAGATCTTATAACTTATGCCTTAATCTCTGCAAGTGAGGTTCTCGACGAAGAACCTAGAGACTATAAGGAAGTTATGAGGAGTCGAAAGAAGACTGAATGGATGAAAGCCATGGATGACGAGATGAAATCTTTTCATGATAACGACACATGGGAACTGATAAAGAAACCTGCTGGAGCCAGGTTAGTCAGCTGTAAATGGATCTTCAAAGTCAAGGAAGGAATCGAAGGAGTGGCGTCGAAAAGATACAAGGCAAGGTTGGTTGTTAGGGGGTTCACTCAGAAAGAAGGTGTCGATTTCAATGATGTGTTCTCGCCTGTTGTGAAGCACAGGTCCATTCGAATGTTGCTTGCCATGGTGGCACAGTTCGACCTTGAACTGGAACAGATGGATGTGAAGACTGCATTCTTGTATGGTGACCTAGATGAAACGATCCTGATGAGGCAACCTGAAGGGTATGTCGAAAAGGGGAAGGAAGATTATGTGTGCAAGCTGAAGAGATCTTTATATGGACTGAAACAATCTCCTCGACAGTGGAATAGGAGATTCGACAAGTTCATGGCATGCATAAGTTTCATCAGAAGTCAGTTCGACTACTGTGTTTACTTCAGATTTCGACCGGGTAATTCATTTGTTATTTTATTGCTTTATGTGGATGATATTCTAATAGCAAGCAACAATGTCGAAGAGGTAATGAGAGTAAAGGCTGAACTCAGTAGGGAGTTCGAAATGAAGGATCTGGGACCTGCGTCCAGGATTCTTGGGATTGACATCCGAAGAGATAGAAAGCAGTCGAAATTATGCTTATCTCAAGAGGCATACCTACGGAAGATTCTCGAAAAGTATGGTATGTCGAATTCAAAGCCTGTTGTAACTCCGACAAACCCTCAATTCAAGCTGAGTATAGATCAGTGTCCCAGTACTGATGTCGAAAGAACTTATATGAATAGCATTCCATATGCTAATATAGTTGGTTCTTTGATGTATGCTATGGTCTGTACAAGACCTGACATAGTATATGCAGTGAGTCTTGTGAGCAGGTACATGTCGAATCCTGGAAAGGCTCACTGGCAAGCATTGAAGTGGATTTTAAGGTACATAAATGGGTCTCTGAATAGAGTCCTAATTTATGGTGGAGCCTTGGGTGAAGATAGTAAAGCAGCAGTCGAAGGATTTGTTGACTCTGATTATGCATGTTGTATGGATTCCAGAAAGTCTATTTCTGGATATGTTTTCACAATGTTTAGCACAGCAATCAGTTGGAAAGTGACGCTCCAGAAGGGTGTTGCCTTATCAACCACTGAAGCTGAATATATTGCCCTCACTGAAGCTGTGAAGGAAGCATTGTGGCTTGAAGGATTTGCAAAGGAGCTAAAACTTCAAGGTCGAAGTATCACTGTTAAATGTGATAGTCAAAGTGCAATACACCTGTCGAAGAACTCAGCCTATCATGAGCGAACCAAGCACATTGATGTGAGACTGCATTTCGTCAGAGGGGTAATCGAGCATGGAGAAGTCCAAGTGCTGAAGGTTTCGACAGATCATAATGCTGCTGATATGATCACCAAGACATTGCCAAGTTGCAAGTTTTTCCACTGTATGCAGTTGATAAAGCTGCATGAAGAAAGCTAGTTTGTTTTCTTGTTGTTAGAGTTAGATCCAAGGTGGAGATTTGTGGAATTTGGATCGAACTCTAGAAGAAGCATGCCGTCGAAGTTGGTTCACATGCTGCCGTCGAAAAATAATACATGTTGTAGTCGAAGGTTGTTCTAACATGTATTAGTTAATATTGCTAGGGTCGTTAGCATATTGAATTGGGCCTTGTGTTAAGGATCCAATTGTTTAAGTTAGCTTGTACCCTAAGTTAGCTTGTAATGGGTATTTTATTAAAAGCCCATTAGTTTAGTGTGCTAGGTTTTATTATAAATAGCATACTAGTCTCTCATTCTAAGTGTGACAAAACCTAAACAAGAGTGAGAGTGGTTAGTTTGTTATTCTTGTATACTTGTAATCCTTGTTTTAAGGAGAAAGGAAAGAATAACAGTTTTATAACCAATCCTTGTTGTTTTTACTCTTGTTTTCTTTGTTAACCCTAACCCTTGTGGGTTTCTTGACTGATCAAGGAACCAATTATACTTTGTTTCTAAGGTATCCGATTCACAACAAAAAGATTATTGTGTATTTTGATTTATGTAACTGACTGCACTTAGTGAAATAAAACTTAGTTGGAGTGGTGAGATTTCGTGTCTTTATTAATTTTTATGAATATAGCCTCATCCAATTCATTAGTCATTTTTAGGATTTTATTAAATATTAAGAAAGATTAGTGCTTGATCCATATAAATCACTACAGGAGCATCTATTACTATTTTTGTAAATGTGAGTTTAATTCTAAATGTGGAGTTTTAGTTCAAAATATCTAGGAAAAGTTTTATGAGAAGGAAAATAGTGTTTCTACATGACATTATTGTTTGTGTATATAATTAAGTAGTGTGCTTAGTTATTAAGCAATGCGCTGTAATTATTCACTGTAATCGTTTTGAAAGAGTAGTAGAAGTTTTTTTATTGTTCTCTCTTCTCTCTCTTCTTTCATCTTCATCTTCTTCATCTTGTGCATCAATAATTGGTATCTAGAGCTCCAGTTTGGATCCAATGGGAAACACGAGTGAACACTTAAGCGTTGTGCAATTGATTTTGCTTTTTGAATTCATGTTGAATTTTTTATCGGAATCGTAATAGAATCACATTTCTTGATTATGCGGGATTGGGAAACACTAGTGTTTGGTGAAATCTGAGTGAACTACAAAAGGTTAAAGATGAACGAAAATGGTAATCTAAGTACTAAGCTTCCAGTGTTCGATGACAAGAACTAGAATCTATGGATGATTCAGATGCGTGTGTTGTTTGGCGCTCAAGATGTTCTTGATCTCGTCAACGATAGTTACGTTCAGGTTGCACTTCTGGCGAATGCAACGAATACGCAAAGGAATTCTCAGCATGATATGAGGAAGAAGGATCAGAAGGCGTTGTTCTACATCCGTTAATATGTGGATGCGGACGTGTTTGAAAAGATCGATGATTCGACGACGGTGAAGGCAGTGTGGGACACACTGGTACGGTGATACGACAGTGATGCATCAGTAAAGAAGGTGAAGCTTCGGTGTCTACGTAAGCAGTATGAGAATCTCAACATGAAGAACAATGAGAAGGTACCTAACTACATCTCTAGAGTGATTCTGATCACAAATGAGATGAAATCGTGTAGAGAAACTCTCTCTGATGAAAGGATCATCGAGAAGGTACTTAGATCTCTTACTACTCATTTTGATTACAATGTGGTAGCAATTGAACATTCTAAGGATCTTAGCACCATGAGAATTGAAGAGCTGCAAAGCAGTCTAGAGGCACAAGAGTTGCATCTCACTGAGAGAAACTCTGAAAGAGAGCTAGAGTAGCAGACTCTAAAAGTAACTTCTGGTAAGAAAATCAAAAGCAGTCTTGGTCAGAAGCTAGGAAGAGATGTGATGGTGTTCAGAAGTCAGAAACCTCAACTTCTAAAAGTCAGAAATCTCTTATCTCTCTTGTTTCATCTTCATCTTGTGCACCAACGGTTCTTGTGACTTTCTTACACTGTTTAACAAATTTGATTTTGTTTAAGCTAATTTATTCTAATTGTAGATGCATCAATCCTACATAAGACTATATCAATCACACTTAATCTTTGTAGTATAACCTTTTAATTATACATAGATATCATTATTTGTTTGATTGTCTTTTCTCATTACCATTAAGTATCGACACTTTTTGATGAGGTCGGGATCTTCAAATTCAAGGACGAAGAGAAAGGTACGAAAAAATTCTTAATATCTAAATACTTGATTTTAAAATGTTGGACTCAAAGTCGATTCTTGCACAAGTACACGAGTTACAGATTCTTATGAAAAAAAAATAAAAAAACATAAAAATAGACATTCCAGAAGTTTTCCATGTTGGTGCAATCATTGCAAACATATCATTCCCAATATTTGAGAATTTTTTGTTGTGATTGCAAATGAGTCATCTTAACCGATGGATACTCTAAAGCCAATGATGTGATTCCAAAAGGGAAGAGGAAACACGATGGCATGAAGAACCATATTGGCCATAAGAAGGAACATAACAAGTTCAACAACTGTAGCAGATCAAAAAGACCAAAAAGAAGCCGCTATGTATGTGGCAAATAATCAGGCCACTTTGCTCGAGATTGCATGCATAGCAAGTCCAAAGACAAAGTTAATTTTGTTCATTCCAATGATGACATAATTTCTACAGTGAGCGACGTTATGGCAATCAAAGGAAAAGTGCAAGGATGGTGGTATGATACGTATGCTACCATGCATGTCTCTTATGACAAAGCAACATTTAAAACATATTCTTAAGTAAATAATGGACAAGAAGTGTAGATGGGAAATGAAGTACGATTTAGAGTTGATGAAGTGGGATCTGCCGAACTAAATTTCACTTCCAAAAAGAAAGTTACTCTTGTTAATGTACTTCATGTCCCCGACATGAATATGAACCTTGTTAGTGGGGACTTGTTAGGAAAATCAGGGATTAAGTCTGTATATGAATTGGGCAAACTAATATTAACTTGTAATGGTGTATTTGTAGGAAAAGGATATCCCGTTGAAGGAATGATCAAACTTTGTACTACTAATAATATTATTAATGAAATTTATAATTCTACTTATATGCTTGAATCTATTTATTTATGGCATTCTAGATTAGCACATATTGGTATTAGTACTATGAATAGACTAATCAAATTCGGATTGATCTCATTTAATATTCATGATTTCGAATAATTTGAAATGTGTTAAATAAAAATTGATCAAGAAACCTTTCAAAAGTGTTGAAAAAAAATCAAATTTTCTTGATCTTGTGCACTCTTATTTGTGTGAATTTAATGGCATGTCAATCTGTGGGGGGAAACCGGTATATCATAACCTTTATCGATGATTGCTCTAGGTTAACAAATGTGTACCTTTTAAGGCGTAAAGATGATGCCTTTAATGCCTTTGAAATTTATAAAGAAAAGTTATAGAATCAATTAAGTAGAAGTATCAAAGTCCTTAGGAGTGATTAGTGCGGTGACTACTTTTCTACAAAATTTGAAGCATATTGTGAAGAATACAACATTATACATGAATGTTCCACACCTCGTACACCATAACAATATGGTCTAGCCGAGAGAAAGAATTTAACATATCAAGAAATGATAAGTGCTATGTTAATGCATTCTGACTTGCCATTTATTTTGTGCGGCGAAACATTACTATTTGTATGTCATATAATTAACAAGATTCCTTTAAATCTAATCGGTATTTCTCCATATGAGATATGGAAAGGTAGATATCCAAATATCGGTAATTTTATAATGTGGGTGTATATTGTATTACAATAATATAGATCCTATAAGAACTAAATTGGGTCTTCGATGGATCAAATGTGCTTTTCATAGGATATGCATCCAACAACAAAGCATATAGACTTTTAAATCTGTAATCTAATGTAATTGTTGAATCTCGAGATGTGGAGTTATTTGAAAAACGTATCACGAAGTATAAGGAATCTGAGACTCCCACGAATCAAGAATCTCGTAATGAAGATTCTCCACGGATTGATGAAATACAACTTGAAAGTATTTCACGAGTTTCAACGGGATAAGCAAAAGAGTCCGAAAAGCAAAAAATCTAGGACTAAATGAAATTGATTCTAAACATATTTCCTTTTATATAGTTAAAGGAATTTGCGAGAATGATGTTCATAAGATCCCTATTATTCATCAAATAAAGGATCATCCTAAAACCTATAAAGAAGCGAAGGCTTTAACGGATTCTTCCTTTTGGAAATATGATATCCAAGACAAAATGGATTCAATGTTTCAAGCCACACTTGGGAACTTGTCGATTTTCCAAAGAGTTCAAGGCTTGTTGGATGCAAATGGGTGTTTAGATAGAAGTATCATAATGATGATACATTAAACACCTATAAGGCTAGAGTAGTAGCAAAAGGGTAAAGACAAAAAGAAGGTGTTGATTATTTCGACACATAAGCACTAGTAGCAAGGACGAAGACAATAAGAGTATTATTTGCATTATCTTTTCTGAATGACCTTATAGTTCATCAAATGGATGTTAAAACAAAATCTTAAATGGAGATATCGATGAGAAAATCTACATAGAACAACCAGAAAGTTACGTTCTTCCTGGAAATAACAAAAGTTATGTAAACTGGTCAAATCCTTATATGGTTTAAAATAGGCACCAAAAAAATGGCATCAAAAGTTTGACTATGTCATACTTTCAAATGCATTTACTCTAAATTCTTGTGATAAATGTTTGTACATAAAGGTGCGTGAAAAAATTATAATATTTTTGTGTCTATATGTTGATGATATGTTGATCATTAGCAACGAGAAGAATGGAATTTTAGAAACAAAGAGATTTCTAACTTCCACATTCAAGATGAAAATCTTCCAGTAGTTGACACTATTTTAGGGATCCAAGAAAAACGAAATATTAGGGGTTATGAGCTTAGTCAAACACATTATATTGAGAAAATGTTGGATAAGTTCAAACGCCTTCACTTTAAGGAAGTAAACACTTCATTTGATCCCACTGTCAAACTTCAAAAGAACAATGGAATAATTGTGGCCCAATTGGAATATGCAAGTGCAATTAGATGTCTAATGTATTTAATGCAATGCACCAGACTTGATATAGCATTTGCAGTTAGTAATATGAGTAGATTTACTAGCAACCCAAATGGTGAACATTGGAAGGCCATAACTAGGATTTTCAGTTACATTTTAAAGACTAAAAATCTTGGTCTTCATTATGAAAGGTTTCCCATCATACTAAAAGGATATACCGATGCGAGTTGGATATCAATTGTTGGAGATCATAAATCTATAACTAGGTAGATATTTATATTAGCAGGAGGTGCGATTTCTTGGAAGAGCAAGAAACAAACATGCATTAATCTTTCAACATGGAATCAGATTTTTTGGCTATTGCTTCCACTGGTCAAAATGCATAATGGTTGAGAGACCTTTTATTGGAAGGTCCATTGGCTAAAGACAATGTTTCGAAAGTGTTTGTACATTGTGATATCCAAGCCACACTAGCAAGAGCATTCAGTGAAATGTACAATGGAAAGTCTAGGCAAATAGGTCTTAGACATTTTTTCATGAGAAAATTAATTAAGGGTGGGATCATTTCACTGAAATTTATATGAAAAAACTATAATTTAGCTGATCCGTTTACTAAGCCACTGGCCAGAGGTTTAGTAAAGACTACCTCGAGAGGTATGAGATTGAAACTCCTTGAATAAGGGTTCCGACAACGGTAGAAGCCCAGTCTGAAGTTAAGAAAATATTAACCTAAGATTCAATAGGTAATAATAAGTCGTTGATTTGGATTTTTGTGCAACATTTTGTGACAATATTGACTATTACATATTGATGGTTGAGTGTTTCACACTCTTAATGAAGTTTTATGTCGGGAATAAGTATCTTCAGAAAATAGATACAATAGGAGCTTCACTTATGTGAATTTCGAGATGGTGTAATCTCAAAGCAAGATTTGGAGTTTCTCTCATGAAAAATTCACGAAAACAGGAAAAACACATGGCCATAAATAGTGCAATGCGAGAGATGTAGGCGTATAACCATTAAAGAGTGTGGGTAAGGTAACGCTAATATAATCACAAGGGATAACAGTTTAAAGCATTGCTAACTAACATTCCGATTAGACTTTGTGTTTTACTAAGGTTAAGTTCAAATTGAAAGATATTTAAATGTATTAACATTCTTTGTTTCTCTTTTATGGAATTGGTCTTGTCATTATTAGAACAAGTTGGAGATTGTTGTAATTTGTGAACAATAAATGTCTATGAGTATGTTTTAAAATGACAAGAAATGTGGAAGTGAGTAAATGTCAATAAATGTTTGGGAATTAGTCCCACATAGAAAGTTGCATTCACATTAAAAGCCTTTATTAAGAGTTAAGTTCCTTAACTCAATTAAAGAACAAAAGAGGATAAAGTACCACATGGACAAGTGTGGTGGTCCCAAGCATTATGTCATTTGTCTCCTTCGTACACCCCATCGCCGATGTCGCCACAGGTGACGCCGACTCCGACTCCGGGACCGGGTCCAAAGGCATGGGCGTAGAGGCACTGGCGGCGACTTGTAGGTGGCATTTGAGCACTTAGGCACAACACATTAAAGAAATCAGGCTACTCGTGGCGTTATACAACAACGTCAGTGGCGCTTCGGCGGCCGGCCTTCAACCGACATGTGGTAAATAGTTGTTGCTCTTGTTTTTTATCGTTGCTTGAGTTTGAATTTTGACTTCAAAAATAGGCAACACTTCATGAAGTTTTGCAAAATAAAAACATGCAACTCTTGAAAAACGTTGTTGTAAGAGAAACAACACATCTTTTGGTAATAGTGTTGCTAAAAGGATGTTATTTCATTAAGATCCGCAACCGTATGAAACAACACAAACATGATCTATAAATAAATCATTCTGAATTAAAAAATCACATCACAAAAATACATATCCTCTCTAGATAGATTCCATATTCTCTTCTCTACATCAGAGTTTTCATCCGTCTTGTGCAAACTCGAGTATAGGCTGAATTATCTTGAGTATTTTTGCATAGAAACTCTAAGACATTCGAAGGTGTTTGAAATACTATAAGAAAAGTGATTCGTTCATGATTCGAGTCATTAAATCTATAAGCTTTATCTAACATTATCTAGTAGAAGTAAACAATATTGATAGAAACGGTTGTGCTTTTAATGTGTTGAGAAAACTGAATATTTGAATCAAACTAAGAAAATAAAGAGAGGAGAAAGTAGGATAATATCTTATATTTCTCAAAGAATGGTGTATTTTTACATGAGCAAATATGAGTATTTATACTACTAGAAATACACCTATTATATGAATGTAATAATTTATAATATTATTCGGAGTTGACAATATAAATAGTTTATTATTGATATTTTGATAAATAATTCACAAATTGATATTTTAGATAAATATTTTTATAGAATACTAATAGTTTTCTAATTTATTACTCCCTCCGTTTCAAAATGACTGTCGTTTAAAGTTTTTGTACACAGAATAAGGACTGCAATGATATTGTTATAAGATATTGCATTTTTACAAAATTAGTTTTATTAATATGTTGAAAATAGTATACCGAGTAATAATTATATGACACAATTAAAAAAATAGTAATTATTACTATATTAAAAAGTGAAAAATATAGTCATTTTGAAACAAAAGTTTTCCCATAAAACTATAGTCATTTTGAAACTAAGGGAATATAACCAAAAAAAAAAAAGTTTATTGAAAGTTCAGGCTGGTTGAAGTTTGAGCCACATCATACTAATTATTTCATTTAGTAATTAACTAATCTAAAGCACTTTTCCCACGAGTGGTATGATATTAAACTGAATTATCTACATACGATGCTTCCAAGAAACAGCCAGGCTAGTAGGGCCTATAATAGAATAGCCTATAAATAAGCTGCTCACCACCATTCATTTAACATACACCAATTAGAAGCTCCATCTCGAATGTCACAAACACAAGAAAACAACAAAGAACAATGGCCAAAGCCAAAGTTTATCCTCAAGAACAAGAATCCACAACACCCTCGGAGTCTCATGTTCAGTGTCTCAGTAATAAAAGAGAAAGATATACAGTATGGATGAAATCAATTGTTCTCCACTCTAATGGCTGCACTGTCTATGATTCAAATGGTAACATAGTTTACAGAGTTGATAACTATAATAGAAAAGGTAAAAGAGAAGTTAACCTCATGGATCTACAAGGAAATGTCCTCTGCACCATCAAAAAGAGATTACTAGCTTTTGGATCTTGGGAAGGACACAAATACTGCAACAATGTTGATTCTAGAAGTAATGAGAAGCAACCATGGTTTCAAGTTAAAAGATGTCTCACCGGGAAAACAGCGTGCGAGATTAAAGTTGGGTCCCAAAATTTGTGCATAGAAAGAATGAGTAATGGAAAATCATTTGGTTTTCGGATAGTAAACAAAGACGGAGAAATCATAGGAGAGGCAAAGCAAAAACAGTCGTCTGCAGGGATTGTTCTGAGTAATGATGTTCTAACTTTGGATTTAGAAGCTGGCACAGATCATTCTCTTATAATGGCTTTGATAACAGTATACGGATTGATGTGCGACTTAATGTAAATATTTCATACTATATACACGATTTTACTCGTTTACTGTCTAGTAAATTTTCTAGCTAAAAGTTCTGTAATTAGTGTTTGGTTAGGTTTGTATAAAAAAAATCATATTCAAAATCAGGGTCTTTTCATTTTTACTGAAGCATCATCAGGATCTATAGTTGATGAGATATGTCTATATGTATACCCATGTACTATTTACCGTTGAATAACATTTCATTCTTAGCATAGCTAAAAAGTTGAGTTTCCTGGTTGAATGGTTTTTTAAGATTGTTAGAAGGAAATGAAACTTTGTTTTCCGAGTGAGTGCACATCTCTTTCATAAATAAGACCAAGGTTTAAAAAAAAATTCGACTCAAAAACACGTTAAAGAATACATTGTGGTTAATTTACACTGCAACAACAACCGTAATCAGTATCGTGACACTTATATCGACCGAAATTGCAAAAGTCTTTACACGATTACTATCGAATTTTAAACCTTGATAAGACCTTTGTAACTTTTAAAGTATGCTTGAATAAGAGATGAGGACAATAAAATAAAGTTAAAATAAATGCAAACAATAAAATAAAGTTAAAATAAATGCAAAATGTAATGAATCAATCAAGCAGTACACACAACAATGTAAATATGCGAGTAAAATGTACTAACAGTGCAACCAAAAAGCAGTAGCAGAGATTAAGTGATTTTATTGATGGAAAATGGCTAAGCCAATTGCAAGATAAGTACAATAAAATCGTAACAAAAAAGCGTAGAAGCTTCCAGAGAGGAGAGAGAGTCAGGATATCAATCCACTAAAATTGTCCACCCCCAATGATTGCCAAATCATTGGTACTTAAACAAATCCTGCACTGTATTTTCTGTTAGGGAATTTAGTCCTCAATCCACGTCTAGGCTCCTCAAAATATGGATCATGTGCCACGTGTTCTTCTTCATCATGAAAGGTATTTACTGTGGTAACTTGTTTGTCCTTATCCATAACATTACTCCCTCCTATAAAATTAACCTTGTCCTCAAGGTTAAAGTTTGGATAGCTATGAGAAAATTCCCTCCAATTTTCCCAAGTAGCTTCAGAGATAGGCAAGTTAGACCACTTAATCAAAACTTGAGGCACTTCAGTACCATTCTGCAATAGGACTCTAGAATCCACTGCTGCCTGAGGTTGTAAAATAGGACCAGTTTCAGTAGTGAGTAATGGTAGAGGCAAATACTGAGTATGATGATCTCATTTGAACAACTTCAAATTAACAACATGAAACACAGGGTGGATTTTTGCAGAAGGTGGAAGTAAAACTTTATAAGCTACAGCACCAATTTTCTGAATGATAGGAAATGGTCCAAAGTATCGAAGTCCCAACTTCTGGTTCTGGTATAAGGCCAACGAATGTTGTCTGTAGGGCTGGAGTTTGACCAACACTATATCCCCTACTTGAAACTCTACGAATCTTCGCTTAGCATCTGCATACTTCTTCATAACCTGTTGAGCTCTATGCAAGTTAGCTTTGAGAAGTTGTAAGGTGTGATCCCTCTCAGTGAGCAACGTTTGCAAGGTCGGTGGATCAGCTGCAGCAGTATCGTATTTGAGAAGAATCGGAGGCTCTCTACCATACACTGCTTTAAAAGGGGTCATGCCAATACTACATTGGTAGGATGAGTTATACCAAAACTCTGCCCAATCGAGTAGTTTAGACCATTTCTGAGGAACCTGACCTGCAAAACATCGCAAATACATCTCAACACATTTATTAACCGCTTCAGTTTGACCATCCGATTGTGGATGGTAGCCTGAACTCATGGCCAAAGTAGTTCCACATAATTTGAAAAGTTGCTTCCAAAAAGAACTTGTAAATACTTTGTCACGATCCGACACTATACTTCTTGGGAAGCCGTGGAGTTTCACCACATTGTGCAAGAACGCTTCAGCTACTTTCACTAGTGAAGTCAGATTTGAGAGCAGTAAAATGGTCATACTTCGAAAGGCTGTCCACAACGACCATGATAACCGTTAGTCCGTTGGATGGTGTCAGCCCAGTAATAAAGTCCATGGATACGTCATCCCAAATTTGCGATGGAATAAGAAAGGGTTGTAGTAGGAAAGTTGGGGCAGCAGTAGAGTATTTAGCTTGTTGACATATTAGACATTGAGATACAAACAGTCTAATATCTCGAGACATTGAGGGCCATGTGATCTGAGAAGTAATTCTTGCTTTGGTGCGTGCAATTCCAGCATGTCCTCCCAACATCAATGAATGGAACTCTTGCAAAATTGACTGAATAATGCTAGGCACAGTGGGCATTATTATTCTGTCCTTCCAGTATAGTATGTCTTGTCTCACTTGATACAAAGGGTCTTGGCAAATTCCCTGCAAACATTGCAATTTAATTTGAGAGATAGAGAGGGGTCAGCATTGACTGCAGTGATGATAAGTGATACAAGAGGATTGACAGGTCTGGACAGAGCCATACAGAAGGACCGTGACAAGGCATCCGCAGCTATATTGTCCTTGCCTAGTTTATATTCGATAGTGAAGTCATATCCTAAAAACTTATGCAGCCATTTTTGTTGCTTCGGGGTTTGTATCATTTGGTCGGTTAAGGCCTTTAAGCTTTGTTGATATGTGCGGATGATAAATTTATGACCCAATATGTAATTTCGGAACTTGGCCATAGCCTCTGTAACGACATATAGTTCTCTAAAATATGCAGACTTATGTTGCATGGAATTGTTGAGCTTTATAAAGAAATAAGCAATTGGGTGCTAATCCTGACACAGAATTGTACCAATGCCAGTACCTGATGCATTAGTCTCTAAAATGAAAGGTTTAGAGATATCAGGGAGTGCCAAAACAGGGGCAACAGTGATGGCCTTCTGTAAAGCTAGAAATGCCTCAGTTGCAAGTTGGTTCCATACAAATGCATCTTTCTTCAACAATGTCGTCAAGGGTACAGCAATGGTAGCATAATTTCGAATAAATCTGCGGTAATAACCGGATAAACCCAAAAAACCTCGTAACTGTTTTAGATTTCTAGGTAATGGCCAATCCAATACAGCTTGAACTTTGGATTTGTCCATATGTACACCCTGGTGAGAAACCGTATGACCTAGATAATCCACCTCAGTGAATCGAAAATAGTATTTTGACATTTTTGCAAATAGAGAATGTTGGCGTAGGAGCTGTAACACTTCAATCAAGTGAAATTAATGAGCTGACCACATGGGACTGTAGATAAGAATATCATCAAATAAAACCAAGACAGACTTTCGGAGCTGAGCCTGGAATACATGATTCATTAAGCTTTGGAAAGATACAGGGGCATTCGAGAGGCCAAAAGGCATTACCAACCATTCATAAAGGCCTTGATGTGTTCGGAAGGCACTTATATGTAGATCTTCAGGCTTGGCCAATATTTGATGGTACCCGGACCTAAGGTCTAACTTAGAAAAATATTGCGCACCAAATAATTCATCTAAAAGTTCATCCACAGTAGGAATAGGAAAGTTATCCTTGACAGTGATAGAGTTTAGAGCACGATAGTCCATGCAAAATCTCCATGAGCCATCTTTCTTCTTAACTATTAACACGGGGGAAGAGAATGGACTGTAGCTAGGTTGTATAATACCTTGGTCAAGCATCTCTTTAACCATGAGTTCTATTTGTGCTTTTTGACTATGGGGGTATCGATATGGTTTCACTTTCACTGGATTGATACCTGCCACCAAAGGAATAGCATGATCTTGGAACCTAGCTGGAGGAAGACTTATTGGTTTAGCAAACACATCAGCAAAAGTTTGTAATAAAACTGCCATGTCAGGGTGTGGATCAACTTTAACACTGTTATCCTTAGGTACAATCTTATCGAACTGAAGGTAAAAAGCAGCATCAATTGCATGAGTGTGTTGTAATCTCTGGATGTGATGGAACTGTGCCAGTCTTAGACCCTCAGATTTCTCACCATAAAGTGTAATAAAGTTATCCTTGACATAAAATTTTAAAGACAAAGCATTGTAATCAGCAATATGTGCTCCTAACGTTTTAACCACGGGACTCCCAACACCAAATATGCTCCAGATATAGGTAATAAGTACACAAGGATATGCAATGTGTTACCTTGAATAGCTACAGGTAAGTTGTCAATGTAACCCAACGTAGTCAAGGAATGCCCATTTCCAACCATAACTTGAAACTGTGTATTAGCTTGTACTGGTAACTGCAATGATTGAGCAATCCTGGGTTGTAAAAAATTATCAGAGCTGTCACTATCCAATAAAACTGTAATTGCCATGCCTTGAATCTGACCTTGAAATCGCATTGTGCCCATACCATGAGAGCCATTCAATGCATTAAGTGACAAGTGATGCTCAGAATCTCTGATAGGTGGTGTTTCATGTATAGTGGTGGTATGGGGATCTGGTGGTGGATCATTTTCATCCTCCTCCATTTGTAATAAGAAGTAATGACGATTTGGACATTTATGGGTAATGGAAAATTTCTCATCACAATAATAACAAAGCCCCTTTTCATGGCAGATTTGCATCTCGGCACGAGTAATTCTTTTCACTGGGTTGCTTTTGAAATTTGGGTTGTTTGATTTAGGGTTAGGGAGTAATGGTGGATTTTTGAGGTTTCGAGGTGTGGAAATCGGGCCAGGGAAGTGGTAAGGCTTGTGGACGGTGGAATTATTAGGTTTTTGTGTTGGTGTAGGGAAGAATTTGTCTTCGAAGAGTCTAGCCAAAGCGTAGGCGCGAGACAACAACGACGATGTTTGAGCAATCACATCACGCTTGATATCCAGTTTGAGACCACTTATGAAACAATCAAGTGTGGCTTCAGGAGTCAACCCTTGTGCTCTGTTAGCTAATGCAGTGAAAGCAAAGTAATATTCAGAGACAGTGGTGGTTTGTGTGAGTTTGAATAGAGTGGGCCGTGGGGATTCATACGGAGATGGGCCAAACTCCATTTCTAATGCCCGTGTAAGCATGGCCCAAGACTGAAACAGCTCATTACGAGAAATCATTTGAAACCAAGGCACGACGTATTTTTCCATGTACACGGCGACAATGGTAAGACGGTGGTTATCCGACATAGCATAAAATTCAAAGAATTGTTCAGCCTTAAAGATCCAATTCATTACCTCAGATCCATCGAAACGAGGAAAGTCGAGTTTGCTGTTGCGCATCTGAAACGGTTGACCCATCGAAGTTGAGGTCGGCGTCGCTTTGGTAATAGAGTTTTGCACCACATGAAGGGAGCTAAGCTGATTTTCGACCCGTTCAAATCTAGCTTGATCCAGGTGACGAGATTGCATATATTCATTGTGACGGCAGTCTGAATCCTCAAGAAATTTCTACAGCACTCTGTGTATGTCAGCGATGGAGTTCTCCATACTCTTCATGCGTGTGTTCTCAGCCATTGAAGAGCTCAATGAGAGCACCAAATGTTATGAACCAATCAAGCAGTACACACAACAATGTAAATATGCAAGTAAAATGGCTAATCCAATTGCAAGATGAGTACAATAAAATCGTAACAAAAAAGCATAGAAGCTTCTAGAGAGGAGAGAGAGTCAGGATATCAATCCACTAAAATTGTCCACCCCCAATGATTGCCAAATCATTGGTTCTTAAACAAATCTTGCACTGTATTTTCTGTTAGGGAATTTAGTCCTCAATCCACATCTAGGCTCCTCAAAATATGGATCATGTGCCACGTGTTCTTCTTCATCATGAAAGGTATTTGCTGTGGTAACTTGTTTGTCCTTATCCATAACACAAACGTTGCACAATATTACTTGAAATTATCAATAATTTCTTAATGGACTAAACTAACAAGTGTATCAATAGTGTAAAAGTAATAAAATAATTTGTCTCCATAGAGATTGTAAATTTAGTAAGGTAATAACAGTGTGATTTTAAAGAAATAATTGGGTGGGATTTTCAATGGTGTTTTTATACTAAAACAAGAACCAGAAAATTAACGAAGTAATGTTTGATAATGAAAAGGTGATTAGATATTTATTTAGAATCCCCTAATTATACCTATTTATGAATTGTGTATTAGATAAATTACAACTACAATATAATCTCACAGCAAATTTACAAGACAATTGTACCCAATTCTTTGGTGTACAACTCACTAATTTACACAATAATTTCCTAATTCCTTAGGCCAAATTAGAGTTAAATCAGGTGTTGTTAAGTTTCCTAATATACAAGCCACAACTTATAATTACACATTGCTAGTTAATACTAAGTTGAATAATTGTCCTAGTTTAGATCGGTAGACTTACGGTCAATAATTCCTACTCATCTGATATCAATTTGAGCGCTCGTCAACACACAAAAGACAATTAACACAAGAATAATTAAATAAGATAATAACATAAAGGAATTCAAATAATATCAAACATTCCTATGATTCAGGAGAGTACAGTTAGTTTCATCTCAAAAGACCTAATCTAAAATAACTTAACTTCTCATAGTGACAATAATAATTACCATGAGTTGATAAAGTATTAATCAAAATCTATGGAAAATAAACTCAACAATGACTCAAATGCTCTAAAAAATTGGACTCAAAAAGCTCATAGCCACCACATTCTATCTCAAATTCGTAACCATTTAAAAGTAGTCAAATTCTCCTTTTAAAGCTTCAAAAAGTGGGTCAAAAATTCGCCGCATCGCGCCCGCGTTGGTTCCTATCGTGATCGCAATGTGACGTCACTGCACGCATGATGTCAACATTGCGGTGGCGAGAATTCCAGAAGCAAAATCACTATTTTCTTCGTCTTTTCTTTAATTTTTTCAATAAGTCCATATTTCTCACTCTTTTGTAACTTTTCAATTCTTCAACATATTTGTTTGACTTTTGCTCATTATTTCGCCGATTTCGTCAAAATTCCTCGTCAATTTTACGTAATGACAAAGTGTCATCACTTGTTAAATCGACCTACCAAATTCTCCAGGAAGTTTCTCTTTTGAATCATCTCGTGGCTAGTCATTGTGATATTCTGATTCCTTATTCTCCTTCCTAAGATATTGAGGGTTTGAAAGCTCGTTATGATTTAGATAAGGCGAAGGTGGTAAGCTTCATAAGATAATGTTATGATTTGCGTGCACGCTTGAGTATAGTTTATCCTTTCCTGGATGGGGTGAAATAATTGGGATCTCCCGTCACACATTCCGACTGTATAATAGACCTTGGGAAATTGTTTGAAGAGAAGGATCAAAATGTTCTCCAAAAATAAGTTGAGTTGGATGCCTTGTCTCTTGTAGTTCGGAGCCTCATGTTGGATTTTGAGGATAATGAAGTTGGTTTAGTTAGACATTTAAACACTCTCTAAGAAGAACATAATACTTTAGCTAACCAACTGCACATTGTTTCTGAAAAGGACTTGAAAAGTTTTCTTTAATAATGTTATGGGTCAGTTGGAGTCTTTAGTGTCTAGCCGAATGGTTTTTCATGAATCCTTTCCTTTAGCATAACTCTTTTGTAATTTATACCTTTGATATTTTAATGTATTACATATCTTTTATTATGTATGTTTTTGTTCCATCGCTTATTTTGATTGTATTTCTTAGGTCACTAAGATGCGATCGTGCCTTTGGAATTTAGTCCGCATCACAGAGGTTCGTTCCCAGGCCATGGGTAGGATCCATATCCCTACCCCCGAGGTATAACTCGGATTAAGGTGGACGTCTCTAGGATCCACCACCTAACACCCTTATATTGGCTAGATCCGAAAGAGGGTACTCCAATTACGCATTAGTTAGTGTAATGCGTTTTGAGCTATATGAGATACGCAAGAATAAGTTTAGTAAATATCAGATATGCAGGAATGTGTGTGATGCATTTTAAGCCGTATTAGAAATGCACATATCTGTTTAATCTATATCGGATATACAGTAATGCATATGAGTTTGTATTCATTTGCCCTACATTATCGAGATCAGGAAAGATCGCAAAAAGAAATACATAATAACATTTGTGTTTAACTTAGTTAGCTATACAAAAATAGAGTTACGATGATTTATAAACTGTAGTAATATGGTATTAATATGAAACGGTAACTGTAATACCACTTCAGCTTAGCAATGTTCCATGTCCTTGATACCTGTTCTCCTTCGAGGGACTCTCTTCCGGTGTCGGCTCACACACGATAGGGTCCTTCCTAATTAACATCTAAATTTCTATCTCGAGCATCCTTTTTTCTGATGTCTGCCTTCCTTAGTACTAGATCCCCGTCTGGAATTCTCGGGGCCAGACTCGATGATTGTAACCCGTAGTTATTTTGTTCTTAACGATGTGTTGGTCAAGGCATCTGCCATTCTCTTTTATTATGAAAGGTAGATCTCTTATTTGATAGAATTCTCATTGCTTTCTGCTGGCAACATGTTTGTTGTTCTCTAACTCAGCTTTTCATTCTCCATTGGGATAATAACTTCTACCCCATATGTTAAACAAAATGGAGTGTCTCATGTGGTGGAATGTGGCGTACTGCAATAGGCCCATAAAAAACAAGAGGTAGCTCGTCGGCCCAATTACCTTTAACCTCCTCTAGCCTCCTCTTCAAGCCCCTCACTATTATTCAAATAACAGCTTCGGCATGGTGGCTTGTTTGTGGATGCTCCACTGATGTGAAATGTTGCTTGATTATCAACTCTTCCAAGAGGCTTTTTTTTGTTTTTTACCTATAAATTGTGTCTTGTTGTTTGTGACAATAGCTTGAGGGACTCTGAACTTGGCTAGTGTATTTCTTTTGAACAATTTTATGACGTTTACCACAAGGAGGTTAGCCAATGCCTCAACCTCGATCCATTTAGTAAAGTAGTCGACTGACACTGTAAGATATCTAAGTTTCCCCAACGTTATAGCAGTAGAGCAACGTTAATATCTTAACTTCAGTAGCCGGAGCATTAAATATGTTTTCGTGCCTTTAACATTAATCACATATTTTCATGTCTTCTTTTGTGTCCTGGATGATGGTCGGCCAATAGTATCCCGCTCTCAAAATTTTCTTATCCAGCACTCTTGCTCCTAGGTATTTCCTGGTTATTCCTTCATGTAATTTTAGGAAAACATAATCGGCTTAGGCTATTCTTAAGCACCTCAACATCGAAATTGACAGACCCATTTTGTATAAAGTTCCCTCGACCACAGTGTATTCCCCTGACCTTTTTTAATCAGCATAGCATCAATCTGATCTGCCGAAAGTTTTTCAGACTTAATATATTGTCGAATCGAGGTCAACCAGGAGGGTGAGACCATGTCGCTTATCAAGACTATTGACTTCCCTTTTACTTCCACATTAGGGAATTTCTTAATTTAATGAACAAAAGAGTGGTTGATTCCAGAGTTTCTAGTACTCGTTAACCGGGACAAGACGTTGTCTCGTGTGTTTTCCTTTAGAGGTACATGATCTATCCCGAATGCTTTGAATTTTGAAAGCTTTACCACAAAAAATTGAGGTATTTTTGGAGCTAATAAACAGGTAAACAGGTAAAATGCTTCCTTATAACTAGCGGTCCATTCAAGATTAGTTTTTTTTCTTTAGTAGCCAATAAATCGGTAAAATGTGTTGTGCATATTTTGATATAAATATATTCAAGGCGATCTCCATACCATTTAACCTTTGAAGTTCCTTTTTTGAGGCCGCCAAACTCATTTGAATGACTGTTTCACATTTGTTGGGGTTTGCTTTGGTTCCTCGCTCAATCAAATAGAAACTAAAGAATTTGCTTGCCTTCACCCTGAAAGTACATTTCTCCGGGTTAAGGCGCATATTATACTATCGCTCCGGACTCTTCTAAACACCAGTTAAAGGTGTTGAACATGAAGTTCCTCTCGGTTGGATTGTACAATCATATCATCCATGTAAACTTCCAGTGTCTCCCATATCTCTTCTTGGAAGATCTTGTTCATCATTTTTTGATAGGTCGTGCTAGTATTTTTCAAGCTGAAGGGTATGACACTGTACTGGTAATTTGCTGGCTTCATCATAAAGGCGGTTTTTATCTGGCCATGTACATACATAGGTATCTGATTATATACCGAATAAGCATCCATGAACGGAAGTAATCGGTACCCCGTGGAATTGTCTACTAATTTATCAATGTTTGGGAGTAGATGTACGAATATTTTGGGAAAGCCTTGTTAAAATATGTATAATCAACACACATCTTCCATTTCCAGAAGGAATTTTTCACTAACATGATGTTGGACAACCACTCGGTGTTTTTGGCCTCATAAATGAATCAGGCATCCAATAGGAGTTTAACCGTGTTGACAGTGGCATCGACCTTTCTAGAGATTGTCTCCTCCGACGCTTGGAAATGTAAAGAGCCTTAACGTCCACATTCTGGTGATGTCACACTATGATAGGATCAATGCAGGGCATCTCATGTTAGGTTCGCAAAAATATCGATGTTATCTCAGAGGAATTAAATCAATATGGCTCTTACTTCTAAGGAATTTGATATTTCATTTTCAAATGCACTGGGGACACTACTGCATCTAGTCTTTCTAGGAAGGATCTCCCTAGGATATCTCAGAAGGAGTTTTTGCACGACACTACCATGAAATTGACGATCATCTTTCTCTTGCTATCTCCTTCTCCCACAGTCACCGTCAGATCTACGATTGTCTGAGGACAAGTGATCAAATCGTTGAATGCTAGTAAATCTCCTCCACCACACGGACTCAGATATAATTGTTGGATTCCTATCAAGTCCATTGTATCTGAATAGAGATGTTACATGAACTTCCATTGTCAACGAGGAATCTAGTTAGATTGTGATCAACAATGGTGATTGCAAGAATTAGATGCAGATCCTCGTTTGAAATTCCATCGATCTTATAATGATCTAGAAATCCTAACTCTAATCGATCTATTCATCTCTAAATGTCAGTTTCTGTCATGAATATTGAGCGGACTAACGAAGGAAGGGTGCTAAAGAGCACGACGCAGTGGAACTTGTCAATCGATAACCCCTTGAAAATAATTTACATGCAGGCATTGATAAAGAGAGTGCCATGGTTTCATCAAGTATTTCTTCAATTAGTATATTGGTTATAATAAAAAAGATTACATTATTTTAAAATCTTATTGTAATTTAAATTGTGTAACACATAACATTTTCTGAAGTAGATTGTAATTTAACTGTGAAAGTATTGTATACACATAAATAACATTAAAGTTAAATTATTATCTAAATATACATAAATTTACTAATTTTTTAAATAGTTCTTTTAAATTTGAATTTTTGTTATCATTTGATCTTTTAGTTAATACTTTAAAAACTATTTGTAATAACTTAATTAGATTTATAGGTGGATCTTTATTAATATGACTAACATGTTTACGGTTGATCCAAATATTTTTATAAACAAAGTTAAAATAAAAATAATTTTTATATTGGTAAATAAAAAGTGTTTTGTTGATCTAAATATTTTTATAAACGATGTTTCTTTTTATATTTAGAAAAAAGTTTACTATTGATCCAAAAATTTTATAAACAGTGTTAAAACAAAAATAATATTTATATAGGTAAAAATTGTATTGTTAATCCAAATATTATTATAAACGGTGTTATTTTTATAAATGGAAAAAAATTTACTATTAATCCAAATATTTTTATAAACGATGGCAAAATAAAAATAAGTTTATAAACGGTGTTATTTTTATAAATGGGAAAAAATTTACTATTAATCCAAACATTTTTATATAAAAAAATTGTATTTATGATCCAAATACAAAAAAAAAATGTGACACTTATAAATTAATTAAATTTATTTTACAATTTTTTTAATATATAAAAAATGCGCTTACAAAATCGTATGCATACATAATAAGTATTTTCTGAATAGCCAACATGTTTTGTTGTCTTGCTTACATTTTATTATAATTAAATAATGGTTTTTGTTTTTTTCTCACCTCCATTATTAAAATAAATGATGGAGAAGAGAGAAAAAAAGCTGACACATAATATCCACCATTTGTTTTAAAGTTTAATGGTTCAGATTCATTCTCATATTCTCACATAAAAATGACATTCTCATATCATACTTTCTATATATATATACTTTCAAGAAAATTTAAAGAGGACGAAAATTTTTAAAGTCATCCCAATATACTTTCAATTGTGTAAAGTATTCAGAGACGTCAAGAGTATCTTGGCGGAATCGATACAAATCTTCTTGAATGTCTAAGATACGAAAAATATCGCTTTGTGAAAACCTAATGCGCAAATTCTTCCAAACTCCAGCTGCAGTATCGATCCTTAAACCTGACTTTGCAACGATTCAAAGATTGAACGCTGAATCCAAAAAAGAACCATTGTATTGCAGCAATCCATTGTGTGTAAAGAGGATTAGAAATTGGAGGTTTGGGAAATGAGCAATCGACGAATTTGTCCTTGTTTTTCGAAATCAATGTGATGTGTCTCGATCTTGACCATGTGTGAAAGTTCTTATTATCCAGCGATGGAGCTACAAGAATGGGCATTGGAATTTCATTCGAATGCAAATAGTAAGGGTTTGCAGAGTTTGTCGCAATGTCGGAGATGCTCTAGTAATCCATGATTAGATGGAACCGATGAATGAAGAAGATGCATAAGATGTGAGAGATTCAATCAGTGAAAAGATGAGGAAGAAGAAAGAATGGTCACCATATCTTAGTGAGCTCTGATACCATGTTGATACTGAGAGAATAGCTCATTAGAGAAGAAGGAAAACTCGTGTATTTAATATTTGATAGTATAAACTCATCTATACAATGAAACAATATCGTATATATACAAATATACAAGGACAAAATGGTAAAGCTGGTCTTATATCCTAACTAATTTAATCAATAATATAACTAACTCTAACTAATTTTGTTTAGTTATATTAATATTATGTAAAAAAATTCATTAACTTTATCAGAATATAAATAGATAATTTTATTCACATGTTGCATATTGTCTCTACCTAACACCCACTTTGCTCCCAAATGATAATGATTATTTATGCTGTGAATAAGACATACAATTAAAACAAGAATATACTAACATTTTCTGTTCATGACACAAACTGCCACCACCTATGATTAATTAATTGATTATTTAAACAGATAACTACACAATTAAGCAAAGGCAAGCACTTGTCTGCACTATATTAATGACATCAACAGCCACCATTTATAGTAATTGGAAAGTTAATTTTACAAGTTTTCAATCCTATCTAGCCATGTATGACTTTTGTTTTTCAAATTAGTTTTCAGATAATGCCATAAAAAGGAGGTAGTTTTAATAAGTGCTTGTTGAATAATTAATACAAAAATTTCAAGTAAAAGTCAGAACACATCCAAACAATTGAACCGCGTTGGCTTTGGTCCCATGTTATAGTGTTTTATAATGTCTTAGGTGTTTCCTCGCCCAATCTGTTGCCTGAAACGTGCTTTAATGGAATGTGATATGATTCCACTTTCCACTTATGTTTCCTCCAAGTCTATTCTCTCCATCTCTTTCAAAACTAGAAAATTAAAATTTCCATTTTCTCCCAAAGCTAATTCCACTTCCAAGAATTTGGTAGGTTACTTACGGGTCTTTGGTGTACCTTGAGAAAATGACACATTAGAAAGGAATTGATATATAATTTGAGTGGTTAAAAACCAAACACGAGAATAAATTAAATGTAGTATAGATGAAAATTTTGTATTAGATGTGTGGTAAGATTAAATGAGATAAGATTAGAAATCACAACATTAGAGAGAGTGTTGAGATAAAACCTATAGTAGAAAATATGGTGGAAAATAGACTCGTGAATTTGGACATAGGGAGAAGAAAACATGTAGGTTTTGTTCAAAATAAAAGAGATAAGATGAGACTTGTCAAACAATTAGAAGTAGAAAAAGACTTAGAAAAACTATAAGAAAAAACTATTAAAAAAATCTAGAAATTATCAAATTGAATAGAAACAATAAGTTTTTTTCCACCTTTTCTATTGGAGCCAATTGTTTTCGTATACCCATCGCCTCCATATCGAGACGAGATTGCTTACTATCTTTAGTCTTGCCTGTAATGTTTAGAAGTGTTCCAATCAAACTATCACACACATTTTTCTCCATATGCATCACATCAAGACAATGTCTTATATCGATACTTGACCAATATGGAAGATCAAAGAACACATACCGCTTTTTCCATATATTTTTCTCAAGTGGCCCTTTGTCTTTTTCTCTCTTTCCAAAGACAACATTAACGTGTTTCTATCGTTGATAAACTTCATCACCGGTTAAAGGTTTAGGAGTGATATCAAACACCTGCTCTTCTTTAAAACCATTCTGCAATCTACGATAAGAATGATCGGGTTTTAAAAATTTATGATGCCCAAGATAAACGGTTGTTTTTTCCAAACTCAAGTTGTTGATAAAAGGTATCAAATTCACCGTTGATTGTGCAAAATAACATTGCACACATCTTAAACTTTTCACCAGAATATGCATCATCAACTTCAACGCCTTCCTCCCACAAAAGTCTTAAATCTTCAATTAATTGACTTAGATAAACATCTATGTCGTTTCTAGGTTCTCGTGGTTCATAAATCATCATATTTAACAACATATACTTACGCTTCATGCACAACCAAGGAGACAGGTTGTAAATCGTGAGAAGAACAGACCACGGAGAATGGTTAGTACTCAAATTACCAAAGGGGTTCATTCCATCAGTGGCAAGCCCAAGCCTAAGGTTTCTTGGCTCAGTGCCAAAATCCAGAAACAACAAATCAATTTTCTTCCATTGCAAAGAATCAGCTACATGGCATATGTTTCAATCACATTTTCTTTTTTCTGCATGCCATCAAATATTCTTTGCGTCATTCGCATTAGCAAAAAGTCTCTTGAATCTTGAAATTATTGGTAAGTACCATAACACTTTAGCATGAGGCCTCTTCCTACTAACATTGTCATTGTCGTTGTCCTCATCATTGTTGTCCTTTAGCTTGTAATGCGACACTCCACATTCCAGAACATTGATCCAAATTTCCATACTATTTCCTGTATAATATGCAGTCATTAGGGCATGCATGTATTTTGACATACTCAAAACCCATTGGACACAATATCTTCTTGGCATCATAACAACGATTAGGAAAATTGTTATCTTCAGTAGCATTTGTTTTAGCAAATAAAGCAATTCCGTGAAACTTTTATCCGACCACCCATTTTACGCTTTCAAATTAAACAATTTTAAAACTGCAGTCAATCGTGTAAAACTTGTGCACCCCTTAAGTATCATAAATATGGTGTTCTGGACTGGACAAATGACTAGACATGGCCCAATCCACTTCTGCTCCAGAGCGGCCCAAATTGCCTAAATCCAATCCACAAAGGGGCAAAAGTTACCTTTCTGCCCCTCCAACCGGGCAGGGACTGCATCGCTCATCCCCAAAACAATGCTCGTTACGCACGGCTCGTCCACTCCCCGAACAGCTATGGGCAGGTGCCCGAAACTGTGCCTATGCCCGACATAACGGCTAGTTTGGGTAGTTACCTATTCTTCGGGAAAACGGTTATTTCGCCCCGAAAATAGGACCGTTGGCCACGCGCTAGGGGCTCTATATAAACCATCTCGCTTGAGAGGGTCAGGTATCAAATATTCACCCTACGTACTAACATTTTGTACTTGCCCCTTTTCTCGGACCCTTTCTTACTTGAGCGTCTGAGTGCCTTGCAGGTACACCCCCCCTCCTCCTCTCCCTACGACCCGCATCTCAAACGTACTTGGTGGCCCACTTCTACAGGCACTACAACAAAAATAAGTTATTACATCGCACCTTAGACAGCGCTTTAATACAAAAGCGCTGCTATAAGTTAAAAACAAGGAAACTAGTCGTTAAAAAAATTAAAAGCGCAAAAAAATATAAGACCTTAGACAGCGCTTTGGTCAAAAGCGCTTTATAAGGTCTTATAAATTTTAAAAAAAAATTTAATGGAAAATATTAGACAGCGCTTTAGTTAAAAGCGCTTTCTAAGGTCTTATAAATTTAAAAAAAATATAAGACCTTAAACAGCGCTTCGATAAAAAGCGCTTTCTAAAGTTTTATTAATTTAAAAAAAAAATTAAAGGAAAATATTAGACAGCGCTTTGCTTAAAAGCGCTTTCTAAGGTCTTAAAAATAAAAAAAAATAAAATGAAAAGCGCTGTCTAAGGCCAACCTTAGAAAGCGCTTTTAAAAGTGATGTCTAAGGTCCACCTTAGAAAGCGCTTTTATGAAAAGCGCTGTCTAAGGTCTAATTAAATTAAAATATATGAATAGTCAGTATTCATTTTCATATTTCCGCTCTTTCTTCTCCCCTTGCGAACTGAGCTCAAAACCCTTGCGAACTGAGCTCAAAACCCTTGCGAACTCAAACCTTCACCGTCAACCGTCCTCCACCGTGCCGTCGTTCGTTGTTGCCGTCGTTGCATTGTCGTCCGTCCGTTGCCGTCGTTGTATTGCCGTCCGTTGCGAACTCATTGTCGTCGTTCGTTTCTGCTCTTTGTAACTGATACATTTCGTTCTTGCATTGCCGTTGTTACCGTCGTTAAAGGTACGTCGTTGTTGTGAAGAAGAGGGTTTTGTTGCTTTACATTGTTGTTGTAGGGTTTTGTTGCTTTACAATGTTGTAGTGAATGAGTATGTTTGATGAGTTTTGTTAATGAAGTTATGTTGGACTGTTTTATTAATGAATTTTTGTAGTGAATGAGTATGTTTGAAGTTTTGTTAATGAAGTTTTGTAGTGAATGAGTATGTTTGATGAGTTTGTTAATGAGTTTTGTTAATGAAGTTTTGTTAATGAAGTTTTGTAGTGAATGTGTATGTTTGATGAGTATGTTTGATGAGTTTGTTAATGAGTTCTATTTTAAAACATATTTTATATTAAGACTTATAAATAGTTTAGTTTAGTTTTATTTTTTCCACCTCTTAAATCTTCTAAAAAACTCTTAAAATTGATGGAAATGTGCTCTGAATTTTAGAATTCAAAGCTTGTTTTTGAAGCCTCAAAATTTTAGAATTTGAGATGGTTGAGTTAATAAACAAATATAATGAACATAAACATTTCACTAAAACATAAGAAATTCAACCAGTTACATATCAAACACTATCAAACTTGTTCATTTCTTGATTAATATGGTTGAATTAATGTTATTTTGTTGACCTTAATAAGTAGGAAAACCATGGATAAAAAATGGATGGATGCCGATCGATTGTCCAAAGAGTACGAGAATGGGGTATTGGATTTCGTTAAGTTTGCTGTTCAACACGCTGACGCTGAAGAGCTCAATCGAATAAAATGTCCTTGCTTGGGTTATTGTTATGTGGGTAGGGTTGACGCAGATGGATTGAAATCGCATTTACTGATGAATGGAATTGATCGAAGCTATAAGTGTTGGATACATCATGGTGAGAAAATTAACGAGAATGTTGAACCGACGGGGAAAAGTAATACGACCTATGCTTTAGATGACAAAGACACGGAAACATACGATTGTGATCGAGTCGAAGAGATTGTAGAAGCAGTTGTAGAAGATCTTCATGATTGTCCCGAAATGTTTGAGAGGCTGGTAAGCGATGCAGAGAAACCGCTCTATCAAGGTTGCACTAAATTCACAAGACTGTCTGCGGTATTGAAGTTGTACAACTTAAAGGCGGGCAATGGCTGGTCGGATAAAAGTTTCACAGAGTTGTTGGCCCTTTTGAGAGAAATGCTACCGGAGAATAATGTTCTTCCCAATCGAACCTATGAGGCCAAAAAAATATTGTGCTCTATTGGCATGAGCTATGATAAGATACATGCTTGTCCAAACGATTGCGTTTTGTTTCAAAACGAATATGCATCGTTAACTGAGTGCCCTAAATGCGGTTTGTCTCGATATAAGAAAAAATTGTCTCCAGCCAAGGTCTTATGGTATTTTCCTATAATACCGAGATTTAGGCACATGTTTCGTAGTGAAACCGATGCAAGACACCTGACTTGGCATGCAAATGAAAGAATTATTGATGGAAAGTTGCGACATCCGGCTGATTCACCACAGTGGTCGAAAATTGATAATGATTATCCTGACTTTGGAGAAGAAGCAAGAAACCTTCGCTTGGCAATATCTACTGATGGAATGAACCCGCATGGTCTTCAAAGTATCTCACATACCACATGGTCTGTGATTCTTATGATTTATAACCTACCTCCGTCGCTATGCATGAAGCGTAAGTACATGATGTTATCTATGTTAATCTCTGGGCCTAAACAACCAGGGAATGACATAGACGTATACTTGACACCTTTGATCGAAGATTTAAAGATATTGTGGGAGAACGGTGTGGAGGTTTATGATGGATATAGGAAAGAAAGTTTCAATTTGAGGGCGATGTTGTTTGGCACAATTAATGATTTTCCAGCTTACGGGAATCTATCAGGGTACAGCATAAAAGGTGAAAAAGCGTGTCCTATTTGTGTAGATTCTTAAATGCCAAACATCACTACCGTGGGTGGAGACAAGAATTCAATGGAGACACCGAACAAGGTAGAGCTCCACCTATGTTGTCAGGTGACCAAGTTTTTAAAAAGGTGAAAGATATGCGTACTGAGTTTAGCAAACCTTTTGCACATAAGGTTGTCAAAGGTGGGTGGAAAAAGAGGTCGATATTTTTTGAATTGCCATATTGGAAGTCTTTGTATGTGAGACATTTTCTCGATGTTATGCATATTGAGAAAAATGTATTTGAAAGTGTTATTGGTACGTTACTCAATATAAAAGGAAAGACTATGGATGGCCTTAAAGCAAGAAAATACTTGGTAGCGATGGGGATTAGAACTGAATTAGCACCCGTGAAGAAAGGAAGACGAACATATCTACCACCTGCTGCTTTTACTCTGTCTAGAAAGGAGAAGAAAATATTGTGTAAGTTTCTGAGTGGAGTTAAAGTTCCAGAAGGATACTCTTCAGATGTCAGAAGACTTGTGTCTATGAAAGACCTTACGTTGAAGAGTTTAAAGACACACGACTGCCATGTTATAATGAAACACTTTCTACCAATAGGTATACGTTCTATTTTGCCAGTGAAAGTAAGAAGCGCCATAACTAGTTTGTGTTTTTTCTTTAGGTCAATTTGTAGTAAGGTAATCGATCCCGATATCTTACCAACACTACAAAAAGAGATAGTTATTACCTTGTGTGAGCTTGAAATGTATTTTCCTCCCTCTTTTTTTGACATAATGGTACATCTAGTTGTTCATCTTGTGAAAGAGACACAGTTGTGTGGACCAGCTTATATGAGATGGATGTACCCTACTGAACGTTATATGAAAATATTAAAAGGGTACGTGAAAAGCCGAAGTCGACCAGAGGGGTGTATTGTTGAACGATACATTGTTAAAGAAGCGGTTGAGTTTTGTACTGAATATTTGTCCAATGTTCAGTCGATTGGACTCCATAAAGCTCATATTTTTGAAAAAAAGGATGGTAAAAAATTAATTGGAAATAAAATTGTGACAGTATCAAGGGATGAACGGGATCAAGTCTATTTGTATGTTCTGCACAATGATGATGAGGTTGAGCCATATGTTGAGATGCACAAGGATGTACTCCGAAGGTTAAATCAGAACAGAAATGAAAATTGGATAGTACGAGAGCACAATCAAAGTTTCATACAATGGTTAAAGGATCATATTTATTCGAAGCGCTCTTCAGATCCTGCTTCAGTAACAGAAAGGTTGAGATGTTTGGCATATGGTCCAAGTTTGCATGTGTATTCTCATAGCGCATACGCAATTAATGGATACACATTTTATACCAAAGAACAAGACGATAAAAGTACTATGCAAAATAGTGGTGTCACCGTCCTAGCTGAAGCAATGCACATATCAAGTATGAAGGACTTAAACCCCAAATATGCAAATCTGTCATATTTTGGAGTTATTGAGCACATTTGGGTGCTTGATTACGAGAAGTTTCAGATTTCAATCTTTGGTTGCAAGTGGGTAAATAGTAGTGGCATACGAATGGATAAGTCTGGATTTTTGCAAGTGGATCTTAATAGGGTGGGGTACAAAGATGAGCCTTTTATTCTAGCATCTCAAGCTAGACAAGTGTTCTATGTCACTGACCCGACGAGTACGATATGGTCTATAGTGCTTCTATCTAACAAAGTGGTTGATGATAGCGGTGTAGATCAATGTGATATTGATGTTGAGAATGAGTCATGCATTAGACGGAATGAGTTGAATAGAAATGATCAAGATGAGGATCTTATAACGGATGAGTCATATATCAGAAATGACCATAACGAGGGAATTTGGATCCATTCATCCGTCTGCATTGCTAAGAAACAAGTAATTCATATTCCAACCAAGAAAAGAAAGAGATGTTAGTGAAAGAGGTAAAATTTGTTATATACTTGATTTCTTTATTATATTTTTATTCAACTTATGAGTTATTTTAATATTAACACATATCTCTCATGTCTAATGAAATAGTTAAAACTAAATCAAACTATGTTATATTATTATGTAGTACTTTGAAGAATGCAAGTGTGCTCATTACTCAATTTCTCAATTGGATGAAAATTAAAGAGGATTGGTGTCAATACATTATGGAGCTCGGAATTTTACAAGGTATAATATTGTACTCTTACTTTAATTGATGAGAATTTAAATATGTGTAACTTTGTTTATGTATTCTTTTAATTGAATTACAATCTTTGTGTTTTCAGGACCTATAATGTAGATTTGAAGCAATGCTTTGGTTGGATGCAAAAGTACTAGTATAAGTAATATGTGCATTTGTAGAAAAAATGTAATGATTTGTAATTATAAATAGGTGTATATATAATTTTGGTTTGTAATTTTAAATATATATATATATATATATTGGTTTGAATTGCCAATTGTTTTGGATATATAATTTTGGTGTAAATTGGTACATTTAAATAGGATAAATTGGATTGATTTGAATCTCCAAATTGTGGTATTTTTCTGAAAAAAATTGCTGGTGGAAAAACATGTCAAATTCTGGTTGAAAAAACCTGGTAAAAATTGTGGTTTAAAAATATTTATATAAAATTTTTCGTATACCTTAGACAGCGCTTTTGGTGAAAGCGCTGTCTAAGGTGGGGATTAGAAAGCTCTTTTGACAAAAGCGCTGTCTAAGGTGGACCTTAGAAAGCGCTTTTACCAAAAGCGTTGTCTAAGGTATACCTAAAAAAGTTCAAAAAAGGTAGGGCTTAGACAGCGCTTTTGCTGAAAGCGCTGTCTAAGGTATACCAAAAAAATGTCAAAAAAGGTAAGGCTTAGAAAGCGCTTTTCCCAAAAGCGCTGTCTAAGGTATACCTTATAATGTCAAAAAGCGCTGTCTAAAGGTACCATAGACATCGCTTTTCATTAAATATACCCCACTTTAGACAGCGCTTTTGGTATTACCCAAAGCGCTGTCTAAACCTATAGCAGCGCAGGTTTAGACAGCGCTTAAAAGCGCTGTCTAAGGGCAAAAAAAGCGTTGTCTAAGGTCTTATCTGTTGTAGTGAGGATCTGATCCAGCCTTCACGATCAGTGGCGCCGTCTGTGGGAAACATTATTTTCCCCATCTTTCTTTCCCCAGAAATCTAAGATCAAAGTAACTTTCAAGATCATCATCATGGCCTCTCAAGATCACGCCAAAGGTGCTCTCCAAACTGTTGTCCTCCCCGTCAACAAGACTGACGTTGACGGCCCATAATCTCTTCTCCGAGATGCCAGTTTTTTGGGGATGGAGCCACAGCTTCTCCTTCCCCTACCCCTGCTGACCGCAACAACGATCAGTCCTCGCTAGACATCCAGACCATTCCTGTTCCGCCCAACGCCGACCCGGCCGTGGCGGCCCTCCTGGAGGCGATCAACAAAACCAACACCCTGATCCTACAGCAGAACGAAAGAATCGGGGCGTTAGAAGAATCAAGCCGTCCAAGATCCCCTCCTCCGAGGAGGAACCAGCGACGACCTAGGAGCCCGCAGCCCCGGAGAGATATTGACCGGAGACTGCGCCAAGAGCCTGACCCTCACGCCGGCCAGAAGCGTGACCAGGTTTCCCCGCATGACCAGCACTCTCCTGGCCACAAGAGGACTCGAAGAAACGAGCAGGCTCCCCCGGTCAAGTCTAAAGGTCGGGCCCGTTCACCTTCTCCCCGAAGGAACCGCTCACCTTCTCCTCGAAGGAACCGCTCTCCTTCTCCCCGAAGGAACCGCCGCCGCGAGCGTACCCTTTGGTCCCCGTCATTCACCAGTTCTAGCAGCGATGATGAGCCTCGCGCCCATTGTCCCAGGAAATCTTGGTTACCCGTCTCCCTAAGGGCCTGGAGAAGCCCCCGTCACTGGGCACGTACGAAGGGACTACTGACCCGACGAACACATCGAGAACATCGATGCGCTATTAGACTACCGTGGCGTACGGGGCGCCATCAAGTGCCGGCTATTTCCGACCACGCTCTAGAAAGGGGCAATGACATGGTACAGACAGCTGCCCGAAAAGTCCATTACCTCATGGAGGCAACTGGGCAGAATGTTCTCGCGGCATTTCACAGCTTCTCACCGTCACCCCAAGACTGAGGCCTCCCTTGGAGCCATAATCCAAGGGAAAGACGAACCTCTCTGCGCATATATCGAGAGGTTCAACAAAGAAGCAGTACAGGTCCCTACAACGGACGAGATGAAAAAGTTTCTGCTCGAGCAAGGACTCTGCCCGGGCTCCGAGTTCTCTAAAGTCATCGGTCTCGCACCGCCGAGGAACCTAGATGCCCTCCTCCTCAAAGCCCAATCGCACATTCAGTACGAAGAGAAGGTTGCAGCCAGCAACGTCCGAGCATCACACCATCAGGAGAACACTCGGGCCTCCAGAGGCGAGGAAGCCTCAACATCTCGTCGTGGCGAACGGAGGCGCGAGGACCGTCCTCGGGAATCCCGCGACAACAAGGGACCCTTCGGGCGATTCCACGACTATACCCCTTGACCGTCTCCAGGGAGAAGATACTGTCTGAGTGTGCAAACTCAGAATTCAAGCAGGCAGGGGTCCGCTTCCCCAAATAAGTGTCGGCCAGACCCAACGCAGACAAATTAAAGTACTTCCGTTTCCACAAGAGTCACGGCCACACTACTAAAGACTGCATCCATCTGAAGGATGCTATTGAGATACTGATCAGGGACGGCCACCTGAAATAGTTCGCAAAGAAGAAGGACACTCCTCGGAAGGACGCCCAGGAGTCCAAGAAGATAGAGAAAGAAGTACCCTCCTCGGAAGAAGCCAACATCCAGATCGTTATGTCTATATCACGACCAGAAGGCTTCTACGTCCCGGACGGGATCAGCGCCCCTGCTTATTTTGCGGCCCGTAGCCCGTGGGAGAAGTTTCCCTCCGCCATGGTTATCTCCGGCGGGGGCTTCAACAAAGTCATAGTGGGCTCCGTGAAATGAAAATTAGAGCATCTGATCAACACAAGCTCCAATAAGGTGACCACGCTCGATCAGGCCCAGAAGGGCTCTATCCCCATCTCCTTCTACCGGGAAGAGCTCCTCGGGGGGTCTCTAAACTCGGGCATACCTTTGCTCGTCAAAGCCCGAATGGCAAACTTGGACGTTCGCAGAATCCTCGTCGACCAGGGAAGCTCGATCGACATCATGTACTCCCAACTGTTTTAAACACTTCAGCTGGACGAATCACACCTTACCCCCTACGTGGGCTCTGATTTGCAGGGATTCAACGGATCAGTGACCAAGCCATGGGGATACGTCGAACTGATCGTAACCTTCAGATCAGGTGAGACGGCCAGATCCGTCAAGGTATAATTTCTGATAATTGATTGCCTGTCGCTTTACCAGTGCATATTCGGAAGACCAACTCTGGCCGAGTTGGTAGCAGTGCCTTCAAAAGTCCATCTCAAGATGAAGTATTACACTTCAAAAGGGATTGTCGCCACCCTCCACGGCGATATCGAGGATGCGCGACAGTGTTTCGAAGCAGCCGCAAAGGGGCTCAACTTCATTGCGTCAAAACCAAAAGCGTCGAGCAAGCAAGCATTGCCAAACAGCTCCGAGGAAGCCAAGCCTCTGCCCCAGGTCAACTCCATCGACCTCGACAGCCGCTTCCCCGAAGAAGACCAACAGGAGGAACGAGTAGCTTCAGCCAACTCGCTTACATCGTCCAGCAGCAGCTCCCATCCGATGCGCCCAATCTCGGATGGAAACTTCGAGATCGTTCTGTTTGGCGACGACCCTCAACGGGGAGTGAAGATTGGAGCAGACCTGCCCGATGTTGCAAGGAAGCAGCTCAAAGCATGCCTCCGTAAGAACGCCGATCTCTTCTCCTGGAGCGCCGCCGAGATGCCCGACTTGGACCCGTCCGTCGCCTGCCACCAACTGACAATTGACCCGACCGTCAAGGTCGTAGCACAACGTAGGGGAAAGCAGTCTCCAGAGAAAACGGAGGCCGCAGAAAAAGCTGTAAAGAACCTCCTTGAGGCCAAATTTATTTCGGAGGCCAAGTACACCACTTGGCTGTCCAACGTTGTACTCGTGAAAAAATCTAATGGAAAATGGCAAATGTGCATTGATTACACCGATCTTAACAAGGCATGCCCGAATTATGCCTATCCCCTCCCCAATATTGATAAACTTGTTGATAATTCTGTCGGTTTTAAACTTTTATCGTTCATGAACGCCTACTCAAGCTATAATCAAATTCCAATGGCGATGGCCGACAAAAAATACACGGCCTTCATGATCGAATCAAGCAACTATTACTACAATGTAATGCCATTCGACCTGAAGAACACCGGAGCGACCTATCAAAGAATGATGAACAAGGTCTTCCGGGGAGAGATAGGCGACATGCTCGAAGTCTACATGGACGACATAATCGTAAAATCCCACGAGGAAACCGATCACACTGCCCGTTTAAGGAAGGTCTTCGAACAGGCCAGAAAATACAAAATGCATTTCAACCCGGAGAAGTGCACGTTCGGTGTTCGGGCAGGGAAGTTCCTCGGCTTCTATCTAACAGAATGGGGAATCGAGGCTAATCTCGATAAATTCCGGGCATTCTCCGAGTTTCCAACGCCCAAGTCAAAGAAATTCATCCAGTCCCTCAAAGGGATGCTCGCGTCACTATCTCGTTTCCTGGCCAAATCTGCCCAGCACGCCCTACCATTCTTCAAACTCCTCCGCAAGGAGGCAGCGTTCGAATAGACCGAGGAATGTGACAAGGCTTTCTCCATCTAAGACGGGCACTCTCAGAGCCACCAGTCCTCTCTCGCCCGGACAATGGCGAAACTTTGTACCTATACCTCGCCGTAGCAACTGAAGCAGTGAGCGCTGCTCTCATCTACGAGACTCCTGACAGACAGAAGCCCATATATTTCATGAGCAAAGCACTGCAAGGACCAGAGTTAAGATACCAATAGATAGAGGAAGTGACTCTGGCACTCATCAATGCAGCCAGAAGATTAAGACACTACTTCCTGGCCCACACGATCGTGGTTCGAACAGATCAACCCATAAAACAGCTATTAGGACGACCAAACATGGCCGGTTGAATGCTCAAATGGTCGCTTGAACTATCCAAATTTGACATCTGGTATGAAGGCATGAAAGCTCTCAAAGACCAGGCTCTGGCCGACTTTGTCGCAGAAATGACATTCGCAGACTCCCCCACGAGCGAAGCACGCAGACGGACCATTTTTGTGGAAGGTGCCTCAAGCTCGGCAGGGAGCGGCACGGGCATCATACTGGAAAGAAACGAAGGAATCATTGTTGAAGTATCACTCACCCTGTCCTTCCCCGCGAACATTACGTGCGAGCAGACGTTCTATCCAAACTAGCCAGCACAAAGAAGAAAGGCGGAAACAAATCTGTCATACAAGAAGTACTTCCTCGACCCTGTATCGAGAAGGCCTCCCCGACCCTCGACGTACAGGTGATCGGCGACAACAACTGCTGGATGACCACTGTTTACAACTATCTCGCTAAAGACGAACTTCCGTCCGACCCAAAAGAGGCCAGCGTAGTTAGGCGAAGAGCTTGCTCCTACGTTCTGGTCGAGGATAAACTCTACAGGCGAGGATTCTCCATTCCGCTGCTCAAGTGTGTCGAGGAAGAAATGGTCGCACACATCTTGTGCGAAATCCACGAGTGGATCAACGCCCAACATCTTGGTGGAAGGTCCATTGCCGAAAAGGCCCTCCGAGCAGGGTATTACTGGCCGACCATGCAGCACGACGCGAAAGAACACGTGAAGAAATGCGATAAATGCCAACGGCACGGGGACATGCACCTGGCTCTACCTAACGAGCTCAAGTCAATGTCCTCCCCGTGGCCATTTGCCTGGTGGGGCCTAGACATCCTTGGACCCTTCGTAGTAGGATCAAATCAGAACAAATACCTAATAGTGGGCGTAGACTACTTCACAAAATGGATAGAAGCAGAGGCTCTGGCCAAAATTACTGCCCTCAACAAACTGCGTTTCTACAAACGAAACATCCTTGCACGTTTTGGCGTCCCCCAGGCGATAGTCACGGACAATGGGACACAATTCACGGACAGGAAGTTCCAGGACTTTGTCGCTCAGCTAGGTACGAAGCAACACTTCGCATCTGTCGAACATCCCCAGACAAACGGGCAAGCCGAAGCGGCGAACCGAGTCATCCTTCGAGGCCTCAAATGAAGGATGGACGAAATAAAGAAGGCTTGGGTCGAGGAGCCGCACAGTGTGCTATGGGCATACCGCACAACTCCACACTCAACAATCAGGGAAACACCTTTCTGTCTAGCGTACGGGACCGAGGCTGTAATCCCCGTCGAAGTTCACGTACCCTCCAGGCGAACAGAGTCGCCCCTAGACGAGGAGATGAACGACGAATCATTAAGGGAAGAACTCGACCTCGTCGAGGAAATCCGAACTGGGGCGGCCATCCGTGAAGCCTCGCTAAAACAAAAAATTATCGTCAGGCACAACGCCAAGGTGATACGACGAGAGTTCGACGTGGGAAGCCTTGTTCTAAGGAGAAACCACAAAGACTCTCGCGAAGGAAAACTAGCAGCCAACTGGGAAGGACCCTACCGCGTCCGAGCAAAAACGGAGAATGGGGCCTGCCACCTAGAACATCTCAACGGGGAAGAACTTGCTCGACCATGGAATGCCGAAAAGCTAAAACAATACTATAGCTAAGGCCCTAATTCTCGGTTCGACCCGTCACGACGACGAACGTCAGCTACCGACCACTATGCACGCCTAGGTACAAGCGTCGCATACCAATAAAGCAGAACCCCGCTCAGTAACGAGCCGAGTAACTGCTCGACGGCGGTCCTCGATCGAGCATCACCGTCGTCAAAGTACCATAACTGGCAGAACCCCAGCTCGCGATGGGACATTCACGCCGCGAACTCAGGCATCAAACGCGACCTGAGCTCCGCATCCCCGCCAGGATATTCCCCGGCCGTTCGACCAACACCCCTCACTGCCGAACACATCTACAACGAGCAATCCCCTAAAACTTCACATGAGTCAAATACTCCCTATCACGGGCAGACATACATTCACAACAAGCATGAGTACAACACTTAGCAGAAAATAAAAGCAAGTAAAACCATGCAAATAACAGAGCCGGCCACCAAGACCGGGCATATAAGTTAATATAATAAGTGGCCACTAGGACCATGATTGTGCTAGATTACATCAAACGGGGGCCATGCCCCCAAAATAAGTTACAACAATTACGTGGCACGCAGACCGGACAAATTACAACAACATAAAGAAAACCCCTCACTCGTCCATCTGTGCAGCGGGATCTGGCTGAGAATCCTGGTTCTCCGCGGGCTGGTCCTCGGCATTCTCTTCAAGGAGGGCAGTAGGCATGACGATCCGACCGTCCTCAACATGCGCCAGATAATGGGTACCCTCGACAGAGAAGTCAAGCTCGGGGTTCACCACCCGTAGTTGAGACGCGGCATTTCTGAAGGATTCATTCGCGACGGCAATACTGTCATCCTCGGCCATTAGCATACGAGCGACCAGTTCAGATCTTTTCTTTAATTCCTTCACATCTTCAGGCTCATATTCACCCGGAGCGTTGACCACCCTCAGCTACTGGACCAGCTCCTCGGCCGCCTTATTCTCCGCAGCCAGCGTAGAATTCTCTTTCTTCAACCTGGCCACCTCTTCTTTAGCCTTCTTCCGAGCATCATCTGCACTTTTGACCTCTTATTTGAGGGACGCCATGGTAGCCCGAGCAGCATTAAGTTCGAACTCAGTTGCAGAGTCCCCTTCAGCATAAACGGCTGTCATCTCTAGCATCCTAACCAAAGCTGAAGCATCTTGAGCCACCAACGCCCTCTTGCTCGGGCGGTCCATGCTTTCCAAATGAAGAGATTTCGCCCGAGGCACGACCAAAGAGTTCCCCTCAAAGAATCTCCTATCAAGGATGCAAGGAGGAAGCTCGAACTTCCCTTTCTATGGGACCCGACTGAGATCCACAGCGTCAGTAACCCTTGGCCGCTTGGATCGTTCGATCAAAGGCAAGGGAGATCCCCGGGGAGCGGGAGTAAAAGAAGAGGCCCCCACAGCAGACTGAACTAGAGTGGGAGCATGCACACCAGCGAATCGAGACTTCAGAGGAACCGCTCTGGCCTTGTTCCTCGCAAGAGCATTCTTCACAACCCTCTCATGGGCCTGTGGCATCTCACCTGCACAAACAAAAGTCAAACACGTTAGTTACGAGGAAAAGAAATAATGCGAGCAAATCTAAAATAACTAAGACTACCAAGCAGCTTCTCGACTTTCGCAAGAGTCTTGCACTCCAGGAGTACCTTGGTGTTAATAAACCGGTACTCAACCCTCTGACTACCGTCCTCCTTGAATACCGGGTTACCCTTATTCGTCTAGGATTCCGCAAGCCAGAAGGAGTTAACGTACTTCACCAATGCCTCGTACGCCACGGCATCCTGCCCGTGTAGCTCGTGCGATTGGAGAACGTAGTCACCGGGCCTCTTGGCGAAATGGTCAGGTGCCCAATGGATAGGGAACTTGTAGATTCTCTGCCCAATAAATTTCCCCATTTCGTCGCGCAGGTCATTTCCATCCTCATCAACCTCGATCTCCCAGACATATGTACTATTCTGGGCAGCTTCGGACACGGGCTCGATAACATAGTACCGCTCCTTAAACGTCTGTATCGACTCCGAAAATGGTTTAAACAATTTGTGAGGCTACTTCAAAGAGACCCAGCCATACTGCCTCCCCGACAGCTGCCTTTGAAGATGGTAGACGGTGAAAAATAGAGGAAGAGTAGCCCTTATGGCGAGGCACTCGCACACCAGCTCGAACGCCCAGATGAAGGCCAAAGAGTTAGGGTGCAGTTGCGTGGGGGCCAACTTCAAGTGCACGAACACCAACTATTGAAAATCGGTGAACGGCAACCTCAGACCCAGCTCCTTGAAGGCATACACATACATCACAAAGCGGTCCCCGTAATTCATGCAGACTCGGTCATCCTCAGAGGGAAAGTGCACCTGCCACTCCCCCTCTGGCCCGACCTCCGTAAAGACGTCCCCCAAGTACTTTTCAAAAGTAGACACATGTTCGTCAGGTTTGGATACCTCCCATTCCTCCACCGAACCCTCGACGACGTCCTCGTCCATATCTTCCAACTCCTCTTCCTCCCCGACCTCACTGGGGGTACTCGAAGCCGTCGAACTACTACTATCCGATGAACTTGTTTCTTCCTCGGGCGAATCTAAGATAATCTCTCCATTTGGCCCCGTCGCCATATCGATCACCTGAAAAGCAGAGAAAAAAGTGAATTCGACAATAAATCAAATACACCCTTCCACCGCTAGTCAAGTGAAAGGGCACGCAGAGGGCAAAGGACAACGTCCCGGGCCTAAGCCCTAACATCAGAAGAAAAACTGAAACCTCCCCGCGAGGAGACGCCCAAAATAAATCATCCCCAAGCGAGGAGCTTCCCCGCACTCATACCCAGATTCCATTTGAAGCTTCGACGGAAACCATAAATCTTCACCGGAATCTGGGAATATTCGACCGGAAAATTCATCACCCACTCAGAAGATGAACAATCACGATAGTTACATATGCATCGCCGTCGCAACGACGTCGTGAACCGCCCTCCTCACCAAAACATACTAACACATCCGGCGACATGTCAGAAGTGGAAAAATGGCACGACCACCGTCCAACACCAACAATCACCGGAAACTAATCTATTTCATCCTCTAAACCTAGCCTTAACCGCATGCAATCTACCATTGACCACCCAAAAAGAGTTAAAATAAGCACAGAATCAGAAACTTACTTGATTTAAGAAGACAAAAAGTGCTTGTTCGGAGCTTGGTGCGGTGGTCAGAGTAGCAGACGGCGGTGACGGGAAAACGCTCTGAAGAAGACGAAGGATAGCGAGAGTGAAAAGTCCAAAATGAGACGGACTTTCCCCTTTTATACAGAGGGGCACGTGCAGTGGATGCGCTCATAGGTCATGATGGCTATTAACTAGCCATCATTGCCTAGTAACTGCTGCACGGAGCTCTAGGCACACGTGGCACCCTAACGTTTCCAATTCTGACTAACCGTTAGTCTCCCCGGACGACGGGCAACACGGTCACAGTCACGAATGCCACAGACACCAGGGGTCACGAACACCACCAGTCGCGGGCGCCTCGATGCGGCCTTCCTCGTCATCAAACGACAACTTCACGCTAGCTCCCCGGAGCAACGAGTTGTCCTTAAGTCATCACTCTCATGCTCGGGAGCAACGACTTGGGGGGCTCCTGTTCTGGACTGGACCAATGGCTAGACATGGCCCAATCCACTTCTGCTCCAGAGCGGCCCAAATTGCCTAAATCCAATACACAAAGGGGCAAAAGTTACCTTTCTGCCCCTCCAACTGGGCAGGGACTGCATTGTTCCTCCCCGGAAACAATGCCCGTTACGTACGACTCGTCCACTCCCCGAACAGCTATGGGCAGGTGCCCGAAACTGTGCCTATGCCCGACATAACGGCTAGTTTTGGGCACCCTGCCCGACATAACGGCTATTTTGGGTAGTTGCATATTCTTCGGGAAAACGGTTATTTCGCCCCGAAAATAGGACAGTTGGCCACGCGCTGGGGGCTCTATATAAACCCTCTCGCTTGAGAGGGTCAGATATCAAATATTCACCCTACGAACTAACATTTTGTACTTGCCCCTTTTCTCTGACCCTTTCTTACTTGAGCGTCGGAGTGCCTTGCAGGTACATGTTAGTAGAGTAATCGTGGGGGTCTTTTTAATCGTCTCCACAGGGATTGCCTGATATTTGATGCTTGCCGTTCAATAGTTACATCGTTTTAAGTTCAAAGGTTTCAATTGATTCTCAATTTCGTTTAACATCATTTTGTAGCAAAGAGTAATTTTTAACAAAGAGTTTGAAAGGTTTTTATAAAAGCATGTCAAGGTTAGGTTTCGCTAATCCTTTTCACATATATCCGAATAATCAAGCATATGAACAAGGTTTCCGACCAATACAACCACGTATCCTCCCGACTAAGTTTATGTCTAAAGCAAAGTCGTGAGTATCGTTGTTTAGCCCGTCAGATGATGTCTCACGCTAACAATCTAAACAACAATCGTTAAGATCAACACAAAGCGAATAGCAAAACCCAAATCTATGTCTAGAGTTTGGTTTTTAAGAGATGAATTTATTAGGTCATGATTTGTAGAATCTATGTCTAGAGAAAAACAAATCACACATAAAACATTAAGAGCAAATAACTTCATCTATATTGATCAAAGACTTTGTTCATACACACTAGATCAAAACAAATACATATAATCAGAATCAACTACTTCTAACCTCAACATTGAGTGTTTAGCTACACATTCCCATGGTAGCTATGATGACAAGTAAAGAGAGGAGATGAATGAACATCCACGACGAATAATCGAGAATGGATGCGACTTCAGTTTCTCCAAGTAAAATTACACTCTTTGATGATCAAAATACTGAAAACTATGATTTCTAGTGAAAATGAGCAAAAGATCCCTTCCAATAAAAGTAAAAATCTATTTATACACTTCTGAAATCTGCAGCATTCGCACTGCGAGCAAATCATTCGCATTGCGAATGAGAGAAAATGGCACTTTAAGTGCCTCTGAGACTTAAACCGCCCAATGCTGACATCGTGGGTTCGCACTGCGAATGAGAGAAATTTTGCCTCAAAAACATTCTGCCTCCCTTCACCTGGACCTTCGCACTGTGAACCAACTAGCGAGCCTTCGCTAGGAGTTCGCAGTGCGAACTTTTGGATATTTTCCATGAAAACATTCTGCCACCCTTCGCTGGGAGCTTCGCTGATGTTCGCAGTGCGAACCTTCGCTGCACCCTCGCCAGCCCCTTCGCACTGCGAATGCTCTGTTGCAGCAACAAGTTCAGTGGAAACTTGCATTCACTCAATGTGTCTCACCATCTTGATCCTTTAATGCCTAAACCTGCACATTAACACACAAATTACAAGCTCCACTCATGTATTCCAATGTAAGCACTACAACACAATTTACCACTTAAATCAACTGATTCCGCATGGAAAGTAATGAAAGATGCCAATTATTGCATATTAATATATAACATGTTTTACATCTAACAAACTCTCCCCAACTAACTATTTTTTTGTCCTCAAGCAAAGTATGTCTCTCACGAGGATTTGCTTGAGCATTCGATTCAACCAAGACGCGAAAAACGGCTCAACTAAACAACGATCACAACAACGCAACAATTACACAATTCAAGAACCTATAATGTAAAAGAACTTGACTCTTAAACAATTTCAACAATGTTTTAAGAGACAACTAACTCATCATGCACATGTCATTCTACACTCCACTTCGAAAAAGGATTGAAGAAAAACGTGCATACAAACACGGGACAATTACACTCAAATGACAAATGATGCAAATACTAAGCAATTCATACCATATCTCAATGATCACAAAAGAAATCATGGAAGTAAAAGATCACTAAGGACTTCAAGGTTGAAGCTTGGTCGGGTAAACAAAAAGGGACATTTCTAATGGTCATTGAAACGAAATTGCCGAAGCAAAAGAACATTCACTAAACACATATTCACACAACACAACTTCATTTCACCAATTTTTCATTACACCTTCACAAACTACCGTGCACAATTATTGAATCTATTTTTTTTTTCATTCAAGCAAGCATTTTCTCATTTGTACAACATATTCACACTCTTTTCTTTACATGCTTGCTTGAATTTTTTTCAAAATTTGGAGTAATGCACCCATCTTCTTCTTATTCTCCCCAACTCATTTTCGACTCAACCTAAAGTGAATATTCCTTGCTTTTTAAGGCAAGGAAATCAAAGTATACAATTTTCAAAGGTTCAAGAAGAAAATGTTAGAAACTCACCAAATTCAGTGATGAACCAAACTTGCAAATTATGTACATAAAACAAGTTCATCACTAAACTGAGTTCTAAGCTGTTTAGGCTCAAAGGGGCTACCAAATTCTCACTCCTCACGGGTGAATTAATATATGGACATGGTTGTGCTCACTTTCAACAAGTGCCTTGATCACTTCTCACACTTTCACAAAATCACATGGTCACAAGATAAGGCATGAATTAAAAGTAAAAACAACATTCATCAACAATCCTTGGCATATAGTAACACTTTGGAGGCTTCTCACTTTAATGGTTTTTTATCCAAAAATGACACATGCATTCAAAGGAAGTTGTAACATGAAACAACATTTTCAATCGCACCAAGACGCAAAGTTCTAAAACATACAAAATTCTCGAACTAGGTAACGATGTACCTTGTCGCAACACAATGCTTAAGGTACTATCATAGCCCTCACATCTTGGAGGAATCTTCCTTTAAAATCAATAGTCTCCAACCTACTTCCAAAATTCCATCATAAAAGAAGAAACATTAAAATGAAAACATATTAACAGTTTAAGAGTTGAACATTCGTAAACTGAAGAATTCAACTCTTAATAACACTTAACAACAAAAAACACCTTTAAGTGTTGAGCATTCGTAAACTGAAGAACTCAACACTTAATACAATAATTAAAAACCAACAAATTATTAGTAAAAGCGAAACAAAAAATTTTACTAAAAACACTTAACATTACTAATAATAATAATAAAGTGCTTGGTGTAAAAACACCTACATAATCCAAAAGGGTACCTCTAGGGTACAAGTACAACAATATTCAAAATATTCCACTATGTGGATACAATAGACTAGTAAAAACTGAAAAGAAAAAAAACAAATACAAGAAAACTTCACTTTGGTGACCAAAGGAAGTGCAAAATTCTATGATCCAAAAAAAATCAGTCCTCCTCGGACTCCGTCTCTAAGACCTCGGTAACCTGCTCATCATCATCTCCCTCATCAGAACCAGAACCAGAAACCTCCACATCCTCGCCATCGCCATCTCCCTCCTCATCAGCATCATCATCCGCAGGACCAGCTGCATCCTCTCCCCCTCCAAAAACTGGCCTGGCCTCAGGCCATCCAGCATGTGCGAGGAACTGCTCCCTCGACATCAAAGACTGCTCCACGGCGGGATCCCGAATCTGCAGCTGAAGTACCTGCATAGAGTCATGTAAATCAAGCATGGCGCGCTGAGAAGCGGCCATCCAATTCCAGTTATACTGGCAAATCTCCTGCTGATAAGGATAGAAATTAGGAGACCCAGAAGTATCACCCCCACTCGTACCAGCCTCTATACCAGCTCCAGAAGACTCAACCCTAACACCCTTAGGTTTACAAAATTTGTCGACGTATCGATCATCGATAGCCGACGTGACAGTAACCTGACGACGCGAAGGCAAATGAACACCAGCTTCAGCACATAAGGACATGATCAGACAAGGAAATGAGAGAGGGGAATTCTTCCTCGAAGCGTTTCCTCCTAAACCACTCTCAACAATTGCCCTTATCTCATCGGCAATAATCCTCGCGACATCAATCTGTACATTAGTAAGGATGCTATGGACTAAATGAGCAAGGGGTATCGGCACTGTTGAGGAATGTGACTTTGGCTTAATATTGGTGACAACCAAAAGTAAAACAAGCTGGGCCAAAGGCAACATATCCTCCCGGTGATACCTGACGGGAACCCCAGAATGGTTGAGTTCAACAGTCTTACCTGGACGCAACAGATCGCGAGTCATCTGTGGGATATCTCGGTGACGGTTTAGAGTTCTATGATAAGTATCCTCCTCACTAGCACGCAAAGGAAGAGGTTCACCAAGAACCCGGCTGATTATCCTTCTGTCAAACCTCACAGTTTTTCCTCCAACCACAATAGTCCAATTAAAAAGATCACCCTCATCAGGAAGGGCGTTTGCATAGAATTCTCAAACTACCTCCATATTGTACGAATCAAGCGGAGTTATCAGCTGATCCCACTTTTTTGCATGCAAGAGGGCAGCTACAGAACGATAACTCCCTTGATCATTCAGAATAAATCGCTTCTCTACCAGGATGGTCCTCTTTTCCAGAACCAAATACCTCTCAGCCTGTCTGTGCCCTCTGAACCGAGTATCGTCGAATTGGATCGGTACTTGTCTTGATGTAGAGGCTTTCCTTTTCTTTGCAAGATTAGTCTTAGGACCCATCTGTATATATCACAAACAAACCACACAAAATACCAAGACAATTCATTAAAAATTAGGACACAAATGCACAAGGCTGAACTAAAAAAAAAACAAAAATCTGGGCTGCTCGCTGCAACACTCGCACTACGAATCCTGGCGAATGTTCGCCCCAGATTCGCAGTGCGAACAAGCCAGCGAATCCACGAAAATTTTGAAAAAAATTAGCAGACCCAGATTTCACAACATAGTATGGTTCTATATGTCTTCTATACCCTAAAGCCAGCAGAAAATTTAACATGCATCACTTACCACCCTTAACAAAAGAATTGAACCCAAACTTTCTACATAGTTCTAATGCATATTCCACCCCTAACACAAACTAGCAGAAATCATAAAGAAAGGAGATGCAAACCTGGTTGGAACTGGCAATTGAGAGAAAAAAAATTGAGAGAAGGACAACAAATGGAACGTGAGAGAGAAAGGTGGTTTTTCTTCTTTTCTTTTTTTTTCTTTGAAAATGAGAGGCAACTTTGACTAGGGTTTGGTCCCTCAAGTTTTTAGCCAGTCAAATGGGTCATGGGCCTACGCAGGCCCACCCACCTTGTAAACCCTCACTTTTAATGAGGTGGCAGCAAAACCACAATGTCTGGTTCGCTGATGTTCGCAGTGTGAATGGCTGGCGAATGATCGCCCCAGACTCGCAGTGCGAACAAGCCAGCGAACAAGACAGTTTTGCAAATTTTTCAGGTCTGTCCTGCTGCCACAATTCCAAGGGTTCCAAATTGTAAAATCACTAAAAACAGTAAATAAAAGCAAAAATACTTACAATGTTGGGGTGCCTCCCAACAAGCGCTTGTTTAACGTCGACTAAGCTCGACGGTCCACCGCAACCTCAAGGATCGCGGAAAGGCACAACGGCGGGATTCCGCTCGAAATCTCCTCCAAGATAAACTTTTAATCTCTGACCATTAACTGTCCAATTTTCCTTTGACGTTGTGTCCTCAATTACAATTGCTCCATACGGCTTGATTTCCACAATCCGAAACGGACCGGACCATTTAGACCTTAATTTTCCTGGAAACAATTTTAAGCGGGAATTGAACAGTAGGACCAGCTGGCCTACTTCAAACTGTTTGACCAAAATTTTTCTGTCGTGGTAAGATTTGACACGCTCTTTATACAGCTTGTTGGAATCATACGCCTGAAGGCGCAATTCATCCAACTCGTGCAATTGAGTTTTTCTTTTTTCACCGCTTAGAGTTGGATCAAAGTTCAAAAATTTTAAGGCCCAAAACGCCTTATGTTGCAACTCTACCGGTAAATGGCAATTCTTACCGTAGACCATTTTAAACGGCGTGAGACCGATCGGAGCCTTAAAAGCGGTCCGATAAGCCCACAAAGCATCATCCAGTTTGTTGGCCCAATCTTTTCTAGAGGCCGAAACAATTTTTTCCAAAATGCACTTTATCTCACGATTGGATACCTCCGCTTGACCGTTAGCATGAGGATGATATGGTGTGGCAACCTTGTGCTTCACACCATATTGCTCCAGAGCTTTGTCAAGCTGAGTGTTACAGAAGTGAGATCCTCCGTCACTTATCAACACTCTCGGAGTACCAAAACGCGCAAAAATGTTTCTTTTCAAAAATTTCACTACAATTTTTGCATCGGCTTTAGCACAAGCTATCGCCTCAACCCATTTAGACACATAATCCACAGCGACCAAAATGTATTCATTAGAAAATGAAGATGGGAATGGACCGACAAAGTCGATCCCCCAACAGTAAAAAAATTCAATTTCTAACATATTTTGCAAAGGCATTTCGTGCCGCCGTGAAATTCCTCCACTTCTCTGGTGTTTGTCACAACTTAGGGCATGCGCATGCGCATCTTTGAATAACGACGGCCAATAAAAGCCCGATTGAAGGACTTTAGTCGCCGTTCTTAACCCATTGAAGTGTCCTCCATACGGAGAGTTATGACAATGCCACAGAATATCCGTGGCTTCCTCTACCGACACACACCTTCTTAAGAGGTTGTCGACACCAAGTTTAAACAAATGAGGTTCATCCCATACAAAGGACTTGGCATCCGACAAAAATTTTCTTTTTTGATGGTGCGTTAGACCGTCCGGTATCAATCTGGCGGCTTTGTAGTTAGCCATGTCGGCGAACCACGGTCTAACCTGCACCCTAAATAATTTTTCATCAGGGAACTCCTCTTTGACTTCACATTCATTCTTGGTCACGTCAACGTTTACCAGGCGGGATAAGTGATTCGCCACCAAATTCTCGGATCCCCTTTTGTCACGAATTTCAAGATCAAATTCCTGTAACAAAAGGATCCAACGAATAAGCCTCTGCTTAGAATCAGGTTTGGTGAGCAGATACCTTATAGCCGTGTGGTCCGTGTAAACGATGACCCGTGAACCAATCAAATAGGAACGAAATTTCTCCAACGTATAATCACTTGCATCGCACATTAATTCAAAATCCAATTTCCAGTTAGGTGCAATGATTATCGGTGAGGTTGTTAAACTTTGTTTTAAAAAATTAAGCGCAAACATGCAAGACTCGTCAAAGTCAAAAATCTTACCTTTAATGAGCAAATTGCTCAATGGCTTTGCGACCTTTGCGAAGTCCTTGATGAATCTTCGGTAAAACCCGGCGTGTCCAAGAAAGCTCCTTATGCCTTTGACATTCATCGGTGGTGGAAATTTCTCAATAACGTCCACCTTGGCTTTATCCACTTCAAGGCCCTTTGAAGAAACTTTGTGACCGAGCACAATTCCCTCGTTCACCATAAAGTTGCATTTTTCCCAATTAAGCACCAAATTGGTTTCCACACACCGTTCCAACACCGTATCCAAATTTTTCAAGCAAATATCAAACGATTGTCCAAAAACCAAGAAATCATCCATAAAAACTTCAATTGTCTTTTCGATTAAATTCGAGAATATCGCTTGCATACACCGTTGAAAAGTCGTCGGTGCATTACATAATCCAAACGGCATCCTCCTATAAGCGAAGATTCCAAACGGACATGTAAAGGCGGTTTTTTCATGATCCTCCGGGTTCACAATAATTTGGTTGTAACCCAAATAACCATCCAAAAAATAGTAGAATTGTTGACCGGAAAGCCTTTCGAGCATTTGATCCATAAAAGGTAGAGGGAAATGATCTTTTCTCGTAGCTTTGTTCAACCTACGGTAGTCGATGCACATTCTCCACCCGGTCACGGTTTTTGTTAGAATGAGCTCATTTTTCTCGTTTCGGACCATCGTTAATCCGCCTTTTTTCGGTACCACATGCACCGGACTAACCCACGGGCTGTCGGAAATGGGATAAATCATTCCAGCATCCAACATTTTCACCACTTCCTTCCTAACCACCTCTTTCATGATAGGATTTAAGCGGCGTTGAGGTTGAGCAACCGGTTTAAAGTCTTCCTCCATAAATATCCGATGCATGCAATACAAAGGGCTTATGTCTTTGAGATCGGACAAAGTCCATCCCATTGCATCCTGATTTTTTCTCAACACTTGAATTAAGCGGCTCTCCTCATTTTCAGATAAAATACTGCTTATGATCACCGGTTTATTACCACCGTCATCGAGAAAAGCATACTTCAAGGTTGATAGTAACACTTTCAGTTCAAGTTTGGATTGTTCATCATTAACCACTTTTTTTAGACTTTGCTCTTCATACTCCCAAGGTTGCAATTCTTCTAAAGCTTCAAGCTCTAACAAACACTCTTCAAGACCTTGCTCTTCTTCAACCGAGAATACTTCCAAGGAATCATCCAAAGCTCTTTGTAAAGGATCAATGACATGAATTTGCTTTGTAACATCAACAATCACTTCCTCCGTTGCATCGATTCGGAAACAATCACCTTTCTCTTTCTTGTGCTTCATGGCATCATAAAGATTGAAACACACCTCTTCATCTTGGACTCTCACTTTCATGAGACCATCGTCCATGTCAATTGCCATTCGGGTAGTTTTCATGAAAGGCCTTCCAAGAATCAAAGGTGCGTCCTCATCCTCCTCCATTTCAATGACAACAAAGTCTATCGGAAACAAATATTTGTCCACTTTGACGAACACATCATCCGCTACACCGTGAGGACGGGTAGTGGATTTGTCTGCGAGTTGCAATGTCATTTGAGTGGACCTCAATTCCATATGGCCCAACCGTTTCACAATCGACAAAGGTATCAAGTTGATACTAGAGCCCAAATCAATCAATCTGTTGCCCACATAGATGTTTCCTGTAATAACTGACAAGGTGACTCGTCCCGGATCACATTCCTTCCTCGGGAGAGTACGTTGAATGATAGCGCTACAGCTAGCATCTACCATAATGGTCTCTTGATCCGTATACCTCTTCTTTTTCGTGAGAATATCCTTCATAAACTTCGCATATTTAGGCATTTTCTCCAAAGCCTCGGAAAATGGGATGTTTATTTGTAATTGTTTGAAAATATCCATAAACCGAGAATAGTGCCGCGCACTATCTTTCTTTGTAGGAGCATGAGGATACGGTAAATGTTGGATCGGAATATTGTTCACTGGTTCTTTTCCCTTCCTAGTTCTCTTCACTTTTTCTTCACTCTCTATTTTTTTCTCATCCTCACTTTTTTCCTTCTCATTTTCAACTAAAACATCCTCAACATTTTTTTCTACTTCAATCTCATCACTATCTTTTTCTTTTTCAACTACAACCTCCTCCTCCACTACTCTTTTACCTACACCCATGTCAATCTCTCTTCCACTTCTTGTGAGAATTGCTTTACAATCTTTAGGATTCGGAAGCGTATTTGCCGTAAAGTGCCCTTTTTGTTGGTCGGCCAATTGTTTTGATAATTGCCCGACTTGTGTTTCAAGATTCCTTATGGCCGCATCGGTATTCTTTTGATTGGAAATTGCCATTTGCATAAATTGTGTGAGAGTGTCTTCCATCTTCGTATTTCCAACGGGAGCTTGCGGAGGTTGAGTGTAATTTTGGTATTGTTGACGGTTTGATGGTCCGGTTCTTGCGGTCTCCACGGTTGTTGATAACCTTGGTTAGCCCGTTGTTGGTAACCTTGGTTTCCTTGTTGATACGGAGGTCGGGGTTGGTATCCTTGATTTCCAGCATAGTTTGCTTCCTCCACAACAGGAGTACAATAATCGGTCGAATGGTCACCTCTACAAAGTTCACAAACTAAGACTTACACATTTTTACTTGAAGAATCATGAATTTCTTTGAATTGTTGCGGCAGTTTAGACATTTGCTTAGTCAACAACTCAACCTGTTGTGATAATAACTTGTTCTGCGCAAGGATAGCATCATTTGTTCCCAATTCCAACACTCCCGGAGTTCGTTGAGACGATCCACGGTTGTGACTACCTTGATGGTCGTTCAAGGCCATCTTATCAATAATAGTTGTGGCTTCTGCTGCGGTTTTGCTTAATAAGGATCCACCAGTGGTGGCATCCAACAAGGTTTTGTGTACAAGTTGAAGTCCATTTCGAAATATATGAATTTGCGACAATTCATCAAAACCATGGCCTTTGCACTTTCTTAACATTGATTTGAATCTCTCCCAAGCTTCATTGAGAGATCCATTGGCTCCTTGTGTGAACACCGCGATGGCGGTCTTTGCCTCCATAAACCGAGTGTGTGGGAAAAATCTCTCCAAAAATTTCTCTTCCAATGCATTCCAATCCGTCATTATTGTTGTTGACTGATCAAGATACCATTCCTTTGCCTTCCCAATGAGAGAATGCGGGAATAGTCTCTTAAACAGAGATTCCTCTTCAGCTTCGGGCGCACCAGTCGCTCCCGCTATTTCATAAAATTTTGTCAAATGGGTGAAAGGGTCTTCATGATCCATACCCGTAAATGGACTTTGATATAACAGTTGGAGAATACCGGTCTTTATTTCAGAATGATGACCGTTATGTGCATGGCGAGCGAACTGGGCATTGTGTCTCGGACTGTTTGTGCAAGGTCTAGAAGTAGGTGGTGGTGGTGGGGGATCTGCCTCCATAACTGGAAGTATCTGTGGAAGTGGTGGTGGTGGTGTAGAAGTACTTTCCTCTTGTTCTCGCTTCTGTCTTGCTAGCTGCCTCCTTCATCTAGTTCTGCTGTTGATTCTACGAGCGGTTCTCTCAATCTCAGGATCGAAAAGAAGTTGGTCCGCCGGTAGTTTCCCTCGCATAAACTAAGTCTGCACACTAAACCATACAAATTAACAAGTTCAAGATAAAGTTAACAAGCTTAAAACAGCACACTATCGCAATGCTTGCAATATCACTAAACAATCCCCGGCAACGACGCCATTTTGTTAGTAGAGTAATCGTGGGGGTCTTTTTAATCGTCTCCACAGGGATTGCCAGATATTTGATGCTTGCCGTTCAATAGTTACACCGTTTTAAGTTCAAAGGTTTCAATTGGTTCTCAATTTCGTTTAACATCAATTTGTAGCAAAGAGTAATTTTTAACAAAGAGTTTGAAAGGTTTTTATAAAAGCATGTCAAGGTTAGGTTTCGCTAATCCTTTTCACATATATCTGAATAATCAAGCATATGAACAAGGTTTCCGACCAATACAACCGCGTATCCTCCCGACTAAGTTTATGTCTAAAGCAAAGTCGTGAGTATCGTTGTTTAGCCCGTCAGATGATGTCTCACGCTAACAATCTAAACAACAATCGTTAAGATCAACACAAAGTGAATAGCAAATCCCAAATCTATGTCTAGAGTTTGGTTTTTAAGAGATGAATTTATTAGGTCATGATTTGTAGAATCTATGTCTAGAGCAAAACAAATCACACATAAAACATTAAGAGCAAATAACTTCATCTATATTGATCAAAGACTTTGTTCATACACACTAGATCAAAACAAATACATATAATCAGAATCAACTACTTCTAACCTCAACATTGAGTGTTTAGCTATACATTCCCATGGTAGCTATGATGACAAGTAAAGAGAGGAGATGAATGAACATCCACGACGAATAATCGAGAATGGATGCGACTTCAGCTTCTCCAAGTAAAATTACACTCTTTTATGATCAAAATACTGAAAACTATGATTTCTAGTGAAAATGAGCAAAAGATCCCTTCCAATAAAAGTAAAAATCTATTTATACACTTCTGAAATCTGCAGCATTCGCACTGCGAGCAAATCATTCACACTGCGAATGAGAGAAAATGGAACTTTAAGTGCCTCTGAGACTTAAACCGCCCAATGCTGACATCGTGGGTTCGCACTGCGAACAACCCATTTGCACTGCGAATGAGAGAAATTTTGCCTCAAAAACATTCTGCCTCCCTTCGCCTGGACCTTCGCACTGCAAACCAACTAGCGAGCCTTCGCTAGGATTTCGCAGTGCGAACTTTTGGATATTTTCCATGAAAACATTCTGCCACCCTTCGCTAGGAGCTTCCCTGACATTCGCAGTGCGAACCTTCGCTGCACCCTCGCCAGCTCCTTCGCACTGCGAATGCTCTGTTGCAGCAACAAGTTCAGTGGCAACTTGCATCCACTCAATGTGTCTTACCATCTTGATCCTTTCATGCCTAAACTTGCACATTAACACACAAATTACAAGCTCCACTCATGTATTCCAATGTAAGCACTACAACACAATTTACCACTTAAATCAACTGATTCCCCATGGAAAGTAAAGAAAGATGCCAATTACTGCATACTAATATATAACATGTTTGACATCTAACAGTACAGGATCTGATGTACTTGATGGCCCACTTCTACAGGATCTGATCCAGCCTTCACGATCATATGGGCTTTAGTAAAAGAAGATTCTCCAATATAACAGAACATATTTTTTAGACGGTCATCCATATATTCATCTTTATCAACTTTGTAACTTTTTGTGACGCACTGTTTCGCTTTTTTCCACCTCAACATGTCACGTCCATATTGTATAATTTTGACATATACCATAACAACATATGTGATGTAATATCTCATCCTTTGTACCTTTATTTATATTCCCGCAATTAACATAAGAATAATGAAAGATACCATTATTGTCGGGGAACATTTTGATCAGCGTATTCAAGGAATTCAAGAACTCCTTTCTCATATACCAGATCTAATCTATCTTCTTTCATCCAACTAAGATCCATAACAAATCGTGAAATTTATATCAAAACAATATTGTGAACTACACAACAAAATCTAAACCTAAAGCATATCAAAAAACTGAAGCATATTCATAACAATAATACAACTCTAAATATTAAGCATATGGATATCCATTGTACCAAAGTTATAATATTTTTGTTCACTGCTAAATCCAACAACAAAACATAAAGCATATGAAATTTGAACGAAACAGACCACAAAATCAAACAAGAATAAAGATAGTGAAGATTATCAAGAATGAGGAAGATGAGGAAAATACTGAATTTGCATGAAACATACCGTATTTCGAAGAGGAAGAGACCAAGAATGAAGATAATGAAGATTATCAAGAATGAAGATTCAAATGAACGAAGATTGTGAAGATGAAGATTTCGCTATCGCTATCGCTGTCATCTCTGATTCAATGGTTTGGTGGCTCGCTAGTTCACTTAGGATTTTAAAGGAAATAATGAATCTGTTTTGTTTTAAATTTATCAAGAAAACCTTTGACCACAGTTATTACATTCAACTGAAGTGAAATGTAGATCTTATTACCACAGTTACATTGTAAAACCGTGGTTAAATAGTTTTCAATTTTTTATTTATTTATGAACTAAAGTGACACGCGCTTTTTTGTAATAGGAAAAATGAAATAAAATGTAGTTGCGAGGATTCGAAGCTTGTAACACTTACTTTATCACCACGGTTGTTTACCTCAATCGTGATTAAATAACTTTCAAAAAAATAAAAAATATATCAGACGCATCTAGTTTGCGATATTACAACGGTGGAAAGCCTAACCGTCGTAGTATTAGTGTTAGTGTTACCGATGGTAAATTTTGTAGTAGTGTTCGGGGCTCATGTTCACTTCCTTGAAATATTTCTTGGCCTCCAATATTTCAATAGGTCACCAACAGTTCTATGTAACCACGTGGCTTAGTTGTTTAAGTGTTGAAACCTTATAGGTCACCTCTGTTGTAAGGCATCATGTTCTTGAAGGTGAGCGATGCATGGAATAACTCAATATACATAATATTGTTGGTGTACAAGGTGAAATAATGGATGAAAAGAGAAGAATATATTATAATAGAATGACGGCTACAAAGGATTACAAAAGGATTATAAAAATACTCACTACCACTAGTCTATTTATAAGCTAAAACTAGGGCTACAAAAGCAACAATAAAATACTAAAATACCCTCTAACAAACTTGGTCACCAAGTTTGTGAATAATAATTAAAATATAAATTATTTCTAATACCGTCCCTTAATTTATATTTCCTCAAAACTAACAACTCCAATTCCATCCCTTAAGCGAAGGAATTGATCAGTTTTGATAGCCTTCGTCAGAACATCTGCCAACTGGTTATGGGTGCTACAGTGCACAACTTCTAACACTCCACTCTGAACCTGATTTTTCAGAAAGTGATACTTGGTCTCAATATGCTTGCTTCTCCCATGCAACACTGGGTTTCTGGCAAGATTGATTGCAGACTTGTTATCAATCATCAGCTTCAGAGGTTTGTCAACTTTGATCTTTAGATCCTCCAGCAAGTTCAGAATCCACACAGCTTGGCATGCAGTAACAGCACCTGCAATATATTCAGCTTCACAAGTTGACAATGCAACAACAGGTTGCTTCTTAGAACACCAAGAAATAGGGCCTCCCAGAAACTTGAACAAGCATCCAGAAGTACTTCTTCTGTCAACTCTGTCTCCACACCAATCAGGATCTGAATAACTCAGAAGTTTTGATTCAGTCTTTCTTCCAGAAGGGAATAGCACTCCATACTTCATAGTTCCCTTGATATACCTCACAATCCTGACAGCAGCTTGGTAATGGGACCACTTGGGTTTACTCATGAATCTGCTAACCATTCCAACTGCATAGCAAATATCAGGTTTGGTATTACACAAATACCTCAGAGAACCAACCAACTGTTTGAAGGTTGTAGCATCCACATCCTCACCATCAGAATCAGAATCCAGTTTCTGATTCGTATCTGCAGGTGTGATAGCATCCTTATAATTCTGCAGCTTAAATCTCTTCAGAAGTTCTCGTTCATACTTCAGCTGATGCAAAATGATACCTTTCTCAGAATATCTGAACTCCATCCCTAGAAAGTATGTCATTTTTCCGAGATCAGTCATTTCAAACTCATTCATCAGCACCTTCTTGAACTTAGTTAATTCTTGTTCAGAACTTCCGGTCAGCAGTATGTCATCTACATACAAACACACCAGAATCATATTGCCTTCAGAAATATGCTGAACATAAACACCGTATTCCATCTCACATTTCTGAAAACCCTGCTTCTTGAAAAATGAATCAATCTTCTGATTCCAAGCTCTGGGCGCTTGCTTCAATCCATACAAAGCTTTATGTAATCTCTACACCATCCCTTCCTAATTCTTTTTCAAAAATCCAGGAGGTTGTGACACATAAACTTCTTCTTCTAATGGACCGTTCAGAAATGCAGATTTCACATCTAAATGAATCAGAGGCCAATTCCTGTTAGCAGCTATTGCAATCACCAATCTGATTGTTTCATGTCTCGCTATAGGTGCAAACACTTCAGAATAATCCAGCCCAGGTTTCTGCAGAAATCCTCTTGCTACCAACCTCGCTTTGTGTTTGCCAATTTATCCATCTGGCTTTAGCTTCTGCTTGAAAACCCATCTGACGTTGATGGCTTTCTTGTCCTTTGGAAGTTCTGTCAGCTTCCAAGTCTTGTTTCTTTCTATGGCCTCAAGTTCTTCTTTCATGGCCTTTAGCCAAAACTTCTGCTTGAGAGCCTCTTCTGTACTCACGGCTTCAGAGTCTACTAACATGGCACACTAAATAATTTCTCCTTCAGAATCTACTTTAGTATCTTGCAACATGTCAAACTCTTCAAATCTTCTTGGAATGTTTCTGATTCTCTGTGGCCTCTGACCTCGTTCAGAATCTTCTTCAGATGCTTGAACCCCAGAAGTTCTGTCCTCAGAAGTTTCTTCTTCAGAAGCTCTTGCTTAAGAAGGTTGACTTCCTCTAGAACCTTGACCATCTTCAGAGTCTGGCATATTCCCAGAGTCTGAATCACCACCAGAATCTGGATCATCATCAGAATCTGGATCATCAGAATCACCTTCATCTTCTGAGTCTCCTTCAGAGTCAGAATCTCCATCAGTTTCAGAAACTCTTAGTTCTGACCTTCCTTCAGAAGTTTTCACATCAGAATCAGATTGAGACTTGTCCCAATTCCAAACTTCTGATTCCTTCACAATAACGTCTCTGCTGAATTCAACTTTATTAGTTTCTGGATAATACAGCTTGTACGCACCTGTACTGTGGTACCCTACCAGTAACATTACTTTGCTTCTATCATCCAACTTCTGTCTTCTAGCTTCTGGAACATGTGTGTAACACACAGAACCAAAAACCTTCAGATGACTAACACTTTGCTTTTCTCCAGTCCACTTCTGAATAGGAACTATTTCCTTCAACTTCTTCGTTGGACATCTGTTGAGCACATATGTTGCGGTGGCAACAACTTCTCCCCACAAGTTCTGAGGAAGCTTCTTCTCCTTCAGCATGCTTCTCACCATATCAAGCAAAGTACGATTTCTTCTTTCAGGAAGACCATTGTGTTGAGGGGTGTAAGGAGCAGTAACCTCATGCTCAATTCCATTCTCCTCACAGAACTTCTGAAACTCTTTGGAGTTATACTCACCCCCACCATCGGTTCTGAGAATCTTCAGAGTCTGACCACTCTGATTCTGAACCTTCATTCGGAACTTCTTGAATTCGGCAAACACCTCGTGTTTGAACTTAATAAGGGATACCCATGTCATTCTTGTGAATTCATCAACAAATGACATGAAATATTTATTCCCTCCGATCGATGCTACTGGAAATGGACCACACGCATCAGAATGTACTACTCCCAAGGCATGTTTTGCTCTTGGAGCAACTTCTGACTCAAATGGCAATCTTGTCTGCTTTCTTTCCATGCACACTTTGCATGACTTCTCAGGCTTCTTAATTGTAGGAATTCCATGTACCAGCTTCTTCGAATTCAGATGTTCTAAGCTTCTGAAATTCAGATGACCAAATCTTCTGTGCCACAGCTCACTTTCTTTCACAACACTTGTTGCACTAAGACATTCAGAGTCAGAAGTTCTGACATTCACCTTGAATGTTCTATTCCTTCCCTGTTCTGACTCCATAATCAGCTTCTGATTACAGTCATACAGCTTTAGAAGATTGTCCTTCATGGTAACTGAAAAACCTTTCTCAATTAATTGTCCCACGCTCATCAGATTGCTTTTTATGCCAGGTACATACCACACTTTTTGAATCAATGTTGTTTTCCCATTGTTCAGAACGACTCTGACATTTCCCATACCTTCAGCATTAAGATATTTGTCATCAGCACATCTGATCTTTGTCCTCTTTTCAGAATCAAAATCAACCAGCCATTTCTAATTTCCAGTAAGATGATTTGAGCAGCCAGTGTCCATATACCACCAGTCTGTCAAATTCGTATCATCAGATTCAGAAGCCATCAGTAGCACAGATTCATCATCAGAACTTCTGGCTATATTTGCTTCTTCTGACTTCCTTTCTTTGTTTGACCAACAATCTCTAGCAAAGTGACCAAACTTCTTGCAACAGTAACATTGGATCTTCTTCTCGTCATACTTCTCTTTTCCCTTCTGAGCATTCTTTTGCCTATCAGAAGTTGAGGTTTCTGACTTCTAACCACCATCAGATCTTCTCCTGGCTTCTGACCAAGACTGCTTCTGATGCTTCTTATCAGAAACTGCTTTCAGAGCCTGCTGCTCTACTTCCCTTTCAGAAGTTCTTTCAGTCAGACGCAACTCTTGCGCTTCTAGACTGCTTTGCAGCTCTTCAATTCTCATGGTGCTCAGATCTTTAGAATGTTCTATTGCTACCACAATGTAATCAAACTGAGGAGTAAGGGATCTCAATACCTTCTCAATGATTACTTGTTCAGAAAGAGTTTCTCCACACGCCTTCATCTCATTAGTGATCAGAATCACTCTGGAGATGTACTCAGAAACTTTCTCATTGTTCTTCATGTTGAGATTCTCGTACTGCTTACGTAGAGACTGAAGCTTCACCTTCTTCACTGATACGTCACCACCGTAACATCTGACCAGTGTGTCCCACGCCGCCTTTGCCGTCGTTGAATCTGCAATCTTCTCAAACACATTCGCATCCACACACTGATGGATGTAGAACAATGCTTTCTGATCTTTCTTCCTTGTATCCTTCTAGGCGTTCTTCTGTTCCTCCGTCGCATCTGCTGCTACCGGAACATAACCTTCAGTGACAAGATCCAGAACATCTTGAGCACCGAACATTACACGCATCTGAATCATCCAACGATTCCAGTTTTTGCCATCAAATACTGGAAGCTTGGTGTTCATGCCGTCGTTTCCGTTCATCATCTTCAACCTTGTACAGTCACTCAAATCTCACACAGAGTTTCCCAACCCACAGAATTAGAAATTATGATTCTGATCAGAATTTTGTTCTAGATTCAACACGAACCCAGAATCAAAAATCAATCACACAGCCTCACGTTCCACTCGTGTTTCCCGTTGATCCGAACCGGAGCTCTAGATACCAATTGTTGGTGTACAAGGTGAAATAATGGATGAAAAGAGAAGAATATATTATAATAGAATGACGGCTACAAAGGATTACAAAAGGATTATAATAATACTCACTACCACTAGTCTATTTATAAGCTAAAACTAGGGCTACAAAAGCAACAATAAAATACTAACCCTCTAACAAACTTGGTCACCAAGTTTGTGAATAATAATTAAAATATAAATTATTTCTAATAAATATCACAAGAATTTCCTTGATCCACTAAGACCTGGAAGAAGTCATAGTTAGCCATGACAACCATTATCAACAAAATGACAAGTTGGTTGGGTACTTCATTGAACATTGCTTCATCATAGAAAGACAGCGGAGGGCTTATTCCTCTTTCTCAATCGAGTCTCCTTCCTATATGTTTGTTTGATTGTTTCTGTCAACTTCCTCTTCATCAATATATAAGATGTTTGTTCAAAGATAGGGAATCCTCATAACACCATATGAGCGGTCCCCCGGTGACTCCACTTTTTCATTGACCCAATTTTTTACATAGGAGTTAATTTGGGAACTTTCTAAAGAGATGTGTTGAAATATTAAATTAGATTTGATTTGATATAATTAGATTTGATTAGATTTAATATTTAAATATAATCCAAGTTGTGTTAGCCCAAGCCCAATTAGGGTTGTATATAAATAGACCTAGCTTGTATCATTATTTATACACAATTAAATAATACAAATCCGTATTTCCTTATTCTCTCGTTCTCTCCTCACTAAAAGTGCCTCACGCACTAACAAATTGGTATCCAGAGCTTCCGGTTTTGTTCTTGATCAAGTTTTCAAGAATTTCACGTCAGAGATCGTGTTTCTAGGGCAAGTTAATCAACCGCGGCGAAGATGACTGGTGATAAGAGCATTCCGAGTTCCCTTCCAATGCTTGACGGCAAGAATTGGATCCGATGGAAAAAACATATGCAATCCTTATTTGGCTTCCATGAAACCCTAGAAGTGGTTAACGATGGCGTTCCTGTTTTGGCTACAAATGCAACCGAAGAACAGAAAAAAGCTCACAACGAAGTCAAGAAGAGAGATTGCAAGGCTGCTTATTGCATTCAGACGGCGGTCGATGCTGCTAACTTCGACAGAATCTCTCATGCTGAAACGGCGAAAGAGGCATGGGATATTCTGGTGAAGTATTATAAAGGAGGTGAGAAAGTCAAGGTTGTAAAGTTACAAACCTTGCGTCGACAATATGAGTTGTTGTCGATGGGAGAAGATGAAAAAGTTGCAGAATATGTGTCGAAGGTTTAGAAACTCATCCATCTCATGAAGGGTTGTGGTGAAACCATAACTGATAAGATGATAGTTGAGAAGGTAATGACAACGTTGACCTCTCACTTTGATCACGTTATCGTAGTTATTCAAGAATCCAACAATCTTGAAACCCTAAAAGTGGAAGATTTGGTTGGTTCGTTGGAGGCGCATGAGATGAGAATTGTCGAAAGAAAGGGAGTTCAGGATTCGATACAAGCACTGCAGGCTCATTCATGGAAAAGGAATGGTGGTTCCAACAAATCCAAAGGCAAATTCGACAAGACTCAAGGAAAGAAGTCTTGGTCGAACCCTCACAAGAATCAGGTCGAAGATAGAGATTCTGAATCCTCGAAAAGAGGAGGAGGAAACTATCGAAAGGACAAAGAAGATAAGAAAGGTATAGTGTGTTATAACTGTGAAAAGAGGGGTCATTTAGCCAAACATTGTTGGTACAGGAAAGACAATGGATCGGAAAAAGGCAAGGACGAAGGAGCGAAACTTGCACGCCAAGATTCAGATGATTCTGAAGGTGGTATGGTGGTTATGGCTGCAGTAGCAGATAACCATGTCGAATCTAAGATCTGGTTTCTCGACTCAGGCTGCTCAAATCACATGACTGGTCGAAAGGAGTGGTTGATAGATTTTGAGAAATCGAAGAAAAGCAAGATAAAACTTGCTGATAACAGTTCGTTGCAAGCAGAAGGTACTGGCAACATAGTTTTTCAACTGAGTAATGGAGCGAAAGCTATGATTAGAGATGTGTTCTATGTACCTGGAATGAAGTGCAACCTGCTATGTGTTGGACAACTGGTCGAAAAAGGCTTCTCAGTTGTCATGAAAGATGGAGTATTGAAATTGTTCGACACCCAGAACAATTTGGTCTTGGAATCTCCGTTGTCGAAGAACAGGACGTTTAAGACCATGATCAGTTCGACTGAAGTACAATGTCTAAAAACTGTTGTCGACCACAAGGATAGTTGGTTGTGGCATTTGAGGTTTGGGCATTTGAACTTTCGATCACTCAACCAGCTGATTACTCAAGATATGGTATCTGGTATTCCAAGTCTTGAGATGCCTGACAAACTCTGTGAAGGATGTTTAGTCGGAAAGCAAGCCAGAAATTCTTTCGTTTCGACTATGCTAATGAGATCATCCTGCATACTCGAAGTTGTACATTCAGATGTATGTGGTCCGTTCGAAGAACAAACCATTGGTGGAAACAGATATTTTGTTTCGTTTGTCGATGAGTTTAGTCGAAAGTTATGGATCTATGTGATCAAGAGAAAGAACGAAGTATTTGAAATCTTTAAGAGATTCAAGATGCTTGTCGAAAACCAGAGTGAGAAAAGGATCAAAGTTTTGCGAACAGATGGAGGTGGCGAATACACTTCGAAGATGTTTGAAAAATTCTGTGCAGAAAATGGTGTTGATCATGAGGTAACTGCTCCTTATACTCCTCAACATAATGGAATTGCTGAAAGAAGAAACAGAACCATAGTGGATATGGCGAGATGTATGCTTAAGCAGAAGAATTTGCCAAAATCTTTATGGGGTGAAGCTGTTTCGACAGCTGTTTATATTCTGAACAGGTGCCCTACTAAGCAATTGAAGAACAAGGTTCCTGAAGAAGTATAGAGTGGCAAACGACCATCAGTGAGTCATCTGAAGGTGTTTGGATCTATGTCTTACAAGCATGTTCCTGATGCAAGAAGAAGGAAGCTTGATGACAAGAGTGAACCTATGATTCTGGTAGGATATCATAAGACTGATGCATACAGGCTATTCAATCCAATTAATGAGAAGATTGTGTTAAGTCGAGATATTGTGATTGATGAAAATTCTGCCTGGGATTGGAATTCTAGTAATTCAATTAACATGCCACTGATGAGCTATGATTTCGACGAAGAAAATGAAGTTGAAGTCGAAGTTGAAGAAATTGCTGAGAATCAAGTCGAAGTCGAAGTAGAAGCAGTTGCTGACATTCCCGATACAGAGGATGTGGCTGAAACAAGCCAACAACCTCGACGAAATAGAGTTCCTCCAACAAGACTTCATGATTATGAAGTGACTGGTGATGATGAAGTCACACCAGATGGCGAATTAGTTCATTTTGCTTTACTTGCAGGTGCTGAACCAATCAACCATAACGAAGCTTTAAAAATTCAACAGTGGAAGTTAGCTATGGTCGAAGAGTTACAGGCAATCGAAAGAAACAACACATGGGAGTTAGTCGAATTGCCAGCACATACAAAATCTATCGAAGTAAAGTGGGTGTTCAAGTTGAAACACAATGCTGATGGGTCGATAGCTAGACATAAAGCAAGATTAGTAGCTCGAGGGTTTCTTCAAAGAGAAGGACTTGACTACTCTGAAGTATTTGCTCCAGTAGCAAGACTGGAGACAGTTCGACTAGTGGTAGCATTGGCATGTAACCAAGGTTGGTCGACATTTCACCTATATGTGAAGTCAGCTTTTCTGAATGGTCCGTTAGACGAAGAGGTCTATGTCACACAACCTCCTGGGTTTGTGATTCAGAAGGAAGCGAGTAAAGTATATAAATTGCACAAAGCGCTCTATGGTCTCAAGCAGGCACCTAGGGCATGGAACAAGAAGATCGACTCATACTTAGTCGAATTGGGATTTGTAAAATGCAAGTCTGAGTATGGTGTCTATGTTCAGGTTGTAGCACAAGATATAACAATCATCTGCTTATATGTCGATGACTTGTTAGTAACTGGAAATAGCCTGAAGAACTTGTCGAAGTTCAAAGAGCTGATGAAGAAGGAATTTGAAATGTCAGATCTGGGAAAATTGTCTTATTTCCTAGGCATGGAATTTCATATGTCGAAGCAAGGTATGGTGCTACATCAAAGGAAGTATGTCAAAGAGATACTCAAGAGATTCAGAATGGATGATTCGAATCCTGCATCCTCACCTGTCGAACCAAACTTGAAGTTGGAGAAGCATGGAGAGGAAGACAAAGTTGATGTAACTTTGTTCAAACAAATAGTTGGATCTCTGAGATATGTGTGCAATAGTAGACCTGATATAGGTTTCGCAGTCGGATTAGTGAGCAGATTCATGAGCGAACCAAGAGTGTCACACATGAAAGCTGCAAGAAGAATTCTAAGATACTTAAAAGGAACGACAGATTGTGGAATTATATTTCGACGAGAATCTGAAGGCAAAGGAGCAATACTTAATTGTTTTTCAGATGCAGATTGGTGTGGAGATAAGGAAGATCGAAGAAGTACAACTGGCTATTTCTTTCAAGTATTTGGTGCCCCAATCTCATGGTGTTCGAAGAAGCAACCTGTGGTGACATTGTCATCGTGTGAAGCTGAATATATAGCAGGATCCTATGCTGCATGTCAAGCAATTTGGATCAGATCAGTACTTGAAGAAATGGAGGTCGAAGTGAAGAAACCACTTGTATTGCAAATCGACAACAAGTCAGCAATAAATCTGGCGAAGAATCCCGTTTTACATGGAAGGAGTAAGCATATCGAAGCCAGATTTCACTTCTTAAGGGAAAAAGTAAATCGAGGTGAACTTGAAGTTACGCACTGCTCAAGTGAAGCACAGTTGGCTGATATTTTCACCAAAGGATTGAAGATCGACAGATTCCTGAATTTGAGAAAGAAATTGGGAATAGTTCAGATCGACTAGCGTAGATTCGACAACTTGGATTATGGGGGTGTGTTGAAATATTAAATTAGATTTGATTTGATATAATTAGATTTGATTAGATTTAATATTTAAATATAATCCAAGTTGTGTTAGCCCAAACCCAATTAGGGTTGTATATAAATAGACCTAGCTTGTATCATTATTTACACACAATTAAATAATACAAATCCTTATTTCCTTATTCTCTCGTTCTCTCCTCACTAAAAGTGCTTCACGCACTAACAAGATGTAGATTTTCCTTTCCACACTCATAGTGGAAGAAGTGTCAATACACTTGCTTAGTATTCCTCTTGATACAATGTAAGCTACCAACAATTCTTCCTTGTCTAATATGTTTCCTCCTTAGCTATATTAAAATCGATAACCGTTATCTTGAAGAGAGTGGGTATTTGGCACAATTTGCACTTTCCTCTTTTTTATTTCCTGGTGTGAATTTTCCAGACATCACTTTTGCATTAAATCTTCTTTGGCATCCTTTATTGTGATGCAACACTCAGTGTTTTGCTTGTGACATCGGCAAAACCTATAATATTTTTTATTAGTCTATTATTCATAATCCCAGGCTCTCTTTGGGAATTTTATTCCTTCCTCGTAAAATTATGCTTTTGTGCATTCTTGCAAAATGAACTCTCGTGGAGCGTAATGGGTGTGTAATCCTGATAGCTTAAAGATCGGGACAAACTATTGTCTTTCCATGACTTTCCATTGTTTATCTTCTCTACCCATGCAAGTCTTGGCCACCGAATATGCCCTTGTTGACTTCTAGTATCTCCTCATACGAGATGAATTCATTTGTCCTCCCGAGAAAATAAATTGAAATGCTCCTTAATCCTAATGTTATTAGCAAACCCAATACCTTTTTGGAGCCATTGACAAATAAGGTATCTCTTTATTTTATCATTTATGTTCTTCCCACAAAGGGGGTCCTTGTTGAATATGTTGATATAAATTTGTAACAGAGCATCCTTTTTACGCCTTATGGCTCTCTGATTGTCTGCGTCCTTAGGTTGTCTTTTGGATACCATAAAGTAGGACATGAAGCATTTGCAAAGTTTGATTCACACGTTAATGGAGCCATGTCTTAGTTCTTTAAACTAAGTCATTTCCCCTTACTTCAAAGTAAGAATGAACAACTTACACTAGATAGACAGGTTTGTTTGTGGAATATGATGTTCATTGTCTATAAGAGGCTTTAATAAACCAATTTCTTTTGTTTAATTTTCAAAAACAAGGTTACTTTGTGGAAGCTTATTGCTGAAAATTGTTTTAAAATGAAGTTACGCAATTCAAAGTTTTGTATGGAACGAATCAAATACCAAAAGGATAATGATAATGTGAAAGCAATATATGAATTAATCTTCTACAAATCAAATAAGAAAACTAAATTTTATTGGATTAATCAATTTTTCAATCTAAAATTCCGACTCAACAAACTTAATCATCAAAATCAGCTCTTAAAAACTTAATCTAACAAGGCCTAACTCTTAGAAATTGAAGTATTGAACACTATGAACACAAAGAAAACATAGAACGTGTAAATATATACAAAACAAAAAATTCTACAACATGCAAATCTACTCTTGAAATGCGTGTGTGTGAGAGAGAGAGTACATTGGGGCATATACTGTTTTTAATACTTCATCCTTACGTGCATAAAATTCATATCCTGATGGAGAGATTAATATTTTTTTTCAATGGAACTTCAAATCATGAATTCCACACCAGATCAAAAAAATAAAAGCAATTCACTTCAAAACACATTAGCAAACTAACTGTTTACCTCACAAAATAATTACACACTCCCAAGGTTGATGAATCTTTGTGAACAAGATGAAGATTTTGTTTTTTAGAGTGAGAAGGAATTTCTATTAATCACTCTAACGATTTGATCTTAATCATGAAACAAATAAAAATAAAGCTTTATATAGGTGCTTGAGAAATTGTACAAAATCAATGTAAAAAAATACTTAAATGATTAAAATCAAAGATGTCTAATGAATTTATTCAGATGATAAAGATAACTCAATTTTTCATATTGTGATTGATTCCTGAATCTACTTATGTGTGTAGATTAATAAAAAGCTTTGAATTGGGTCATATTTCCATAATTGAGACAAAGCATAAAAATTTCAATCATGAGTCGATTCATGACAATGCATGAATCAGATCACATATCTCGAAGGAAATTGTGAATTTGCAAAACCCAATTTTTATCAATTCATACGCATTCTTGAGTATATTCACATAACCAAAACATTTGATTCGACTCACAAACTTCTTGAATCTACTCAAATAAGGTTGACTCTAGTTAAACTTATATTTTATGCATGAAAGGACAATTTTGACCTAGTATGAGTATGGTGTTTAATGAGGAACTCAATTATACGAGAAATTTAACTATGACAAGATATCAAAATATAAATTAGTTGATAGTACACTTATATAACTTCAGGGTTTTCTTACATTGTGAAATGTGAGAATAGTGTCCCCCGTTTGAACATGGTCAATAGGTTTGAAAGTGTTGTAGTGTGATTATATAGCTATTATCTGATAGTTGTTAAAATAAAATGTGAACGCATTCTTTTGAGGGAGTTATTCTTCAAACTCATAACCTTCCTAACAAGTAAGAGAGGTGACAATAGAGGGACATACTAGCGACTGGGATGTTAGTTCAATTAGGTGGATGCCTGCCCTTTTTCAAATAAAGATCTAGGACTAGAGTGATCATATCTATCGGATTCGGGCCTTAGAGACACTCACGTCTTGAGCTTTGATATGGAGAAAGTATTTTCTTTATATTTTATGTGACACCATTCTTGGGCTCTTAAGCTTTGATGACCATTAGATGGCCACTACGTGCATCAAACACTTATTTTGATCTCACATGACTTCATATTGTCTATGGACTACTTCCAACTAATCTCTTAGGAGATTACAGGTTTCCCAATCTCTGTTGATGTGTGTGATCTCGTTGGACAAGGTACAATTCCCCCGTGGTTTTCGGCGGCCAACGTACATCAATTATGGGGGTTTCCATCGATCGTTCTTGATATATAACACTAGATTTTTCCGTAAGTTTGTCATTAGATCTTTAAAAAATTGACGGTGCAAAAACTAAGTTTTTCCCACAAATTGCTTCAATGATTTGGCCGACCTTCGAACCAATGGTGCAACCATCATAAGATCAAGTCAATGAAGTTCGTGAGTGAAATTTATGGTTTAAAATAGTGAGTACTTCAGTATGAACTATGTGTCAGGATTTATAAAGAAGTTTTGGGATTTAGAAATCCCTAAATCTTCTCTCAGATAATTGTGTCATTAGATAGGTGTCAAAAAAATCCTTTAGATTTTCTAACCTAACAGTTTATACAATTTGGTGAACCATTATCCACTGGGCCAGTATGGTGTAACCATTCTCTTTTCAGCCTAAATGGAGATTGTAACCTCCTAAATTGTTTTTAGGATTACGGACTGACCCCACAAACCAACACGAGTCTTTTCAGTATCTTTCATCCTCACGCACTCGCTTTTCGGAAAACTTTTCATAAGGTCACCCATCCAAATACTACTCCAAGTCAAGCACGCTTAACTATGGATTTCTTATTTGTTAGGCTACTGAAAATAAGATTCATCGTATTGGTATAGGTAGTACCAATAAATTCTTGTAAGAATTACTTCAACCATGCAGACCCATACCTGCATAGCTTTAGGATCTTTTCATTCTGATGTGAATTCGGGCGACCACTCTTCGCCATCTTTGGCCTTAGGTGTTACAACCCCTCCCCATCCTTTTCGGCCTTGAGTGTTATATGCCCACCAGCTTCCGCTTGGTTCGTCCTCGAATCACATCGTTCTAGGAGAGGTCTGCTTTGATACCATCTGTAATGTCCTGGAATGCTCTTAGGATTATCTACTAACCCCACAAATCAACACGGGTCTTTTCATCATGTTTTGTCCTCACTCACACGTTTTTTGGGAAACTTACAAGAAGATCATCCATCCAAATACTACTCCAAGTCAAGCACGCTTAACTATGGAGTTCTTATTTGTTAGGCTACCGAAAAGAAGATGCATCTTGTTGGTATAGGTAGTACCAATCAATTCTTGCAAGTCTTCCTTTAACCATGCAGTCTTAAACACGCAGAGCCTCAGGATCCTCTCATTCTGATGTAAATTTAGGCAACCACTATCCTTCCTCTTCGACCTCGTGTGTTACAACCACTCCCCTCTGTCGTAACCCGAAATTTGACCTCGCTTTTTGCCTTTTGCATAAGCATGTGCATTCGCCTCGCTGGCTTACACATTCGTACTTTTTCTCTATGATTTTGTTGCAGGAATATTCAGGTTTTTTAAGCCCGGTTAATCGCATCCTCACAAGGTCATCGCATTATCAAAACAAGCATAAAATATTGGTTTTCGTGCCTATTCATCAAAATAAGAGGTGGAAAATCGAAATCGGGACTTCAGCACCTATTCATAAGCAATTTGGGCAAATTTTCCTAGAGTAACCGATTACTCTGTTTCTAGGCAAAAACAGGGTAATCGATTACCCTGTGCAGATTTGCAAATTCTGCTGCGTTTTTGGAACAGCAACCTTGTACTGTCTTTGTTCTTGGATTCTACTTTATTCTAGCATTATGTGGAATATTCTAGACACTTCAAGAATCCACTTGCATTTGCTACAATGTATCATTTCCACTTAAGACTACCATCCACCTTTATTTCCAAACATGTGAACCATTGGATTTGAAGCTTGCATTGGGATGTTCCCACCGAGTTAACAAATAACTAAGTAAGTTAACCTCCAACTCAGTGGGTTAAATGTAACTAACTCCAAACCAAATGCTAAACCACCCTTAGCTAGCTCCAAACCAAGTTTCAAACCTATTCCACTCCAAACCTCCACTCTATATAAAGAAACCTTCACTTTGTTGCAAATGGGCCACCATTTTTTCAATCACTCTCACTCTCTTCACTCTCAATTCTCTCCCATTTTCTCTGAATTTTTCTGCAACTTCTTCATCTTCATCTCCATTTTCTTCCCAAACCTCGCTATAGCTCAATTTCACCATTGAAGAATAATTACTTTTACCTTGAAAGTGATTATTTCTTGAGCTTAACCTTCATCATCTTGCTATTTTAATGGATTTTCTGGAGTTTCATTAGCTTTGGATTCATCTCAAGTGTTTGCTTCAAGATTCTACGGTGCGAATTCATATTTTGGAGATTTCGTCGCAATTTGCTCGATTTCGATACAATTTGGCTACAATCGAAGATTCCTCTGGTTTTCTTTGATTATCTTCATCAAGACTCATTTGCAACAACATCCAAGGCACATCTCAGCCTTGTAGGTTGGTCTTTTCTTGCTCATTTTACTGTTTCGAACGTTTTCGTATCATTCGTGATGTAGTTTCGATGCTTTTTTGTGTGTGAATTGATTATGCCATTACTTGATCCATGATCTTATTGAGTTAATTAATTCCGTTGCTAGTTATTTTCTGTTGTTAAACTTGATTTTCGTGCACAAATTTATACCCTAGCATGTGGTAATTTGGACAAGTGATTTAGGCGCTGAAAGTGTTTTTTTTAAAAGCTGTTTTTGTCACTGTTACAGTGGTAATCGGTTACTCATATCAGGGTAACCGATTACTCTGCACAAATTTACACTAGCGCTGCCTTTTTCAAGCAAGTAATCGATTACCTGCTTTGTGGTAATCGATTACCACTGTACAGAGTGCCATTTTTTAATCTTTTTCAAGTGTGTTTTCCATTCTTTCATCCTCTAACTTCCATGGATTGACATGGTTGATTTTTATGGATGTTTTAGGTGCTGTTTCACTTCAGTTTAAAGCATGTTTGTGAATTTTCCAATGCTCGATCTTTCGATTTTATAATTGTGCACATTTTTGGCATTGTATGAACATGATCATTCTTGCACAATTTTATTCACATAATAACATGATTTGTGATGCATATTAAGTGACATTTGGTACTGTTTTGCACTTGTATTCATGTTTGAATTAAGTTTGTTCTTCGAGGAATAAGCTTCATCTTGTAGAATCTATAATGCACCATTTTGCTTTAATAATTTTTCAATTCATTTGGAAAATTATTGGCATTGCTCTCCCTCTGGTTAATTAATCGAAACCCCGTTTCGATTATTTGATCATACCTTTGGCGTTTCTCTTTAGGCTTCCTTTAGAGCTTTCTTCCGCTCTCTTCCTCGCGGAGTCGGAGTTTCGCGCGACATTGGAGCACTGTACAACTTAGAGTTGTTACGCCGTCCATTTCAATTTTTGCACTACACCCTGTGTGTTAGTGAAGGAATGAGGATGGAGAATTCCTACTCTCATTCTGACTACTTCAGGTAAGGGACGAATGACCCTGTGCCTGACCTAGTCACCTCTATCTCCAGGCGGTAGCGTATCTCCTTCCCCAGTTGAGTTGATCCCTGATCACTTTTATCTCTTTCAATTTGTCTTTTGATCCATCACTGTGCCCTCAGTTCACGATCATTGGCAATCTTCAGAGAGTCATATCTCTCGCTCTTGTTTCAATACCCTTCTTTTATTCTCTTTTCTTTCTAGAGAGTTTCAAGTACCTTGTTCTTGTGGATAGTCACTTCTCTTGTTGATTCCCCATGAGAGTCAGAATCATCCTTTCATTGATTAATCACAGTCGTACTGTTAAAACTAATTCTCTTTTTCCCTACAGTCGCAATCTTTTCTTCGGTTAAACATAGTTTTCCTGTTAAACACCGAAATCCTTGCGAAGTTCACAATCTTCTCTAGGTTCTTCTCCCTTTGATTGGTTAACCACTGCCTATCAATTAAAATAATAAATTCGCACTTCTTCTCAGTTAGCCACAGCCCGTCAGTTAATACACTGAGCCCCTTTCGAGTTAATCACCTTTTATTGGTTAATCACTCGTTTCTTTTCGGTTAATCACAATCTTTCTGTTCACACCGAAGTCCCAGCGGTTAGCAACCTCCTTTAGGTTCAAATACCCTTGCGTTGGTCAAGTACTGCTTGTTCAATCAATACCGACATCCCCAGGGGGTCAAAACCTTCGTCTGGTTCTACACCCGTTCTTTTGGTTGATCACAGTTTATCTGTTAAAACCTTTCTCCCCGCACGACTTTAATATTTGGTTTCCTTGGTTAACCACTGTTTATCAGTTAATATACCGAAACCCTTTAGAGTCAACACCTTCTCGTGGTTCAGTACTCTTTTTTTCCTTTTGGTTTATCACAGCCTGCCTGTTGATACCGCAACCCTTTTCCCCACAGAGTCTCAATCTATTTCTCTTTGGTTAATCACTGCCAGTCAGCTAACATACCGAATCCTTACTCTTCTAGTTTCAACACCATCCCTTTGTTTGTTCCCCAGTAGGGTCGCTAACCCTCTGATCCCCGGCATAATCACTCTGTTCTCTTACTCCCCAGTGGAGTCCCTTCTATGCCTTTTTCTCCTTTATCATCTTGGTTTCGACATCATTCTTGCACTTTATCCTCAACACAGTTACTATCTTTTCCTTTGCACGTCTTTCTTGGTTTTGATACCAATTCTTGTGAATCCCCATTGGAGTTTTTCTCTCCTTCTTTTGCTCTTGGTTTCGACACCACTTTCATTTTCCTTTTCCGTCTTGGTTCCACGAACTACAGACGCTCTGGTTCTTCATTCATTAGAATGTAAGATACGAAGGCACAAGATTGCAATGATCCTGGCGAGCACACTTCCACCTTCTTCTATTCCTCTTCTCTTTCCCTGGTTCCATGAACTACGGCGCTCTGATTTCCTCATTGCACTATGAGGGTACGTAGGCACGAGGGCCCTAATCCTCCGCGAGCACTTTCTTTCTTTTCTTTCTCTTTCTTCGTCTCTCTCCTCTTCGTTTAGCTAAAAGCCTTTACATAGATAACCCATCCAAGCCTAGAAGCAAGCGAAATGGTTCCCGTCGAGTACGACGGATGCGTAAGGTGTTAGTAGCTTTCTTTCGCATAACGGACCCCCTGGCCCGTTTCTCTTCCCCTTGGGTTTTATCGATATTTTTCCTATCCTTTGGGACTAAATAAAGTTCGGTGGCGACTTTGTTGTATCTTTGAGTGTGCGATTCACTCAGGTCTAATTCCGCTAGCTTCACCCTCGCTCTTCAACCTTGAGTGTTACACGGATGACTTAGGTGACCAAGCTCAATGCAAATTAGGCATTAACTTAGTCTAAATAAGATAGTTCTTCATATTTAAACTTTAACCTTAAACTCTTATAAGAAATATCATAAATTGAAGTTGTCAACTTGGTATCATACAGGTTGTAGATGGTTAATTATCTTACCTATTTGGTAGGAGATTTAATTGGGATTTGTCCAGTGTGTTAAAAATCGATCCGTTTCGGTCGGCACGACCGATTAGACCATGAACCTGAGAGTAGAGCGGTTTGGTCACATCATCAGACCATAGTTGCAATTAATTTGGTGAAAATCGATGTGACCCGGACTATTCACTGGTCAGACAAGTGAACTGGTGGGTTTCTTGATCCGGCGGATTGATTTTTTTTATATTTATTTTTAGCTTAATTATAAATTTGATCCTTCTATTTTCAATTTTCGTAAGTTTTGGTCCTTTGTTTTAAAATCTGATATTATTATTATTTATTATAAGTAAATAATATTTAAATTACAAAAATAATTTAATAATTATAAAATTTATATCAAGAATTTTATTTCATGAATTTTTCTAATTTGTATAAAATAAATTAAAAATTTTACAATCCGACCAATGACCAACTGGTGTGACCAATAATCTAATGACTCAACAGTTTGACTGGGTCAATTACCGATCCGGGTTTTAAAAGATATGTTAATTTTTTAAATTGATATGAGTTAATTCCAATCTTGAAAATAAGGATACCTTAGTTTATAAGCTTAACAATGGAAAGAAAAAAAAAAACATAAGAAGTTTGTTGAAATTTTAGGATATTTGTAGTTTGAATCACACTATACTTTTTATTTCACTTAGTAATTTAATTAATCTAAAGCACTTTTCCCACGAGTGGCATGATATTAAACTGAATTATCTACATAAGATGCTTCCGAGAAACTGCCTAGTTAGTAGTGCCTCTATAATAGAATAGGCCTATAAATAACCTGCTCACCCCCATTCATTATACACACCAATTAGAAACTCCATCTCCAATATCACAATCACAACAACAAGAACAAAGAACAATGGCCAAAGCGAAAGTTTATCCTCAAGAACAAGAATCCACAACATCCTCGGAGTCTCATGTTCAGTGTCTTAGTAGTAAAAGAGAGAGATATACAATATGGATGAAATCACTTGTTCTTCACTCTAATGGCTGCACTGTCTATGATTCAAATGGTAGCATAGTTTATAGAGTTGATAACTATAATAGAAAAGGTAAAAGAGAAGTTAACCTCATGGATATACAAGGCAATGTTCTCTGCACCATCAGAAAGAGATTACTAGCTTTTGGATGCTGGGAAGGACACAAATATCACAGCAGCAACTCTAATAGCAGAAGTCAAAGAGAGCAACCATGGTTTCAAGTTAAAAGATGTCTTGCAGGAAAAACAGCATGTGAGATAAAAGTTGGGTCCCAAAATTTGTGCATAGAAAGAATGAGTAATGGAAAATCATTTGGTTTTCGGATAGTAAACAAAAATGGAGAAATGATAGCAGAGGCAAAGCAAAAACAGTCGTCTTCAGGGATTGTTCTGAGTAATGATGTTCTAACGTTGGATTTGGAAGCTGGCACAGATCATTCCTTAATAATGGCTTTGATAACAGTATACGGATTGATATGCGACTTAGTGTAAATGTATCATACAATATACACGATTCTACTCGTTTACTGTCGAGTAAATTTTCTGTCTAAAAGCTTTGTAGTTAGTATTTGGTTAAGCTTGTATAAAAAAAATCATGTGCAAAATCAGGATATATAGTTGATGAGATATGTATATGTATGTACAGACATATATTATATACCAATTATACAATTATTTGTAGTATCTATTATTGTTAAGCGAAATTACATTTAGTGTAGTTCTGGGTACAAACTGATAAATGTTAAGTTTGATTCCACTTATAAATTTATTTGAGTTGAAGATTATACAAATCCAATTTGTTGACAATATTCTAATTGTAAACGTTATTGAAATTAAGGTCATTAAATTGTTGTTTGAATTAGTTTCTGATTTGAGAATGAAGTTTCACAAAAGTCTCGTAATAGAGTGAATGTTAAGGATTTATGGCTGAGAGAAGTAACGACATTGTTGTGTTGTAATTAAGTCGGCTAAAATACCATTTAATTATTTGGATTTTCAATTGTTGATAATCCAAGGAGGTTGTTCTTTTAAACTCAATAATAGATATGGTAAGTAAAAGACTTTTGAGTGGAGTATCTGAAATTTACCGACATGTATCATTTCTAAAGTTGAATTTCTTTTTAAATCCCTTTGGAGAAAAAGTGAGTATGTTCATAAGGTTCACACACTAAATTGGGAGAGTGTTTGTCGAGACTAAATTGGGAGAGTGTTTGTCGAGATCAGGATGTGGTTTGGGGTCATAATGTTATATTATTTATGTTGAAATTCTGTTTTTGGAATTTCAGTTGTGTTGTTGTTTTGCTGTCATACATGATGTCGAAAGAAGATGTCATGACATCTTGGTCTGATACAGCAGATCACAAAGTTTTTTCTGTTTTAGTTGTGTTTCAGTTTCAGCTTATTGAAATAAGATGTTTTGTAATATCTCACATTAGTTGGACTTGCCATATATAAGGCCTTGTAATGCTCCTATTATTGTTAATGTCAATTCTTACTCACCCTCAATATCTCTCTCTCTTATCTCTCTCAATTCTTATCTTCATCCTCTCTAATTCACCTTTCTCCATTAATTCACCAAGTTATTTTTGTGTATGTTCTAACATTTGGCATCAAGAGCTTTGGTTGTGATCCAATTCCGCTGCAAACATGTCTCTTTCCAATGATAAAATCCCTACCAACCTTCTGATTCTTGATTCGAAGAACTATGACAAGTGGTGCAAACAAATGAAAGTTTTTTTTGGGTATCAAGATGTTCTTGATGTGATTACCGATGGCATTACTCCACTTGTTGCAGAGGCTACAGCTGCACAACAAGCTACCTTCAAGGAAGAGAAGAAGAAAGACTACAAATCTCTCTTCTTGATACATTCTTGCGTCGACGGCGACAATTTTGAGAAAGTTGGCGATTGTGATTCGGCGAAGAAGGCATGGGAGATTCTTGAGAAAGCTTATGGAGGGGCTGACAAGGCGAAGGTGGTGAGGTTACAAACTCACAAGCGACAGTTCGAGTTACTTCAAATGGAAGAAAAAGAAACGATTAACGATTATGTGACGCGTGCGACACGCTTGGTGAATCAAATGAAATCGTGTGGTGAAACTGTTATGGAGCAGAATATTGTGTCGAAAGTACTGCGTTCTTTAACGCCAAGATTCGACAATATTGTGGTTGCGATTGAAGAATCGAAGGATCTCAAGACGATGACGAAAGATGAGCTTCAAAGCTCCATAGAAGCTCATGAACAAAGGATGGACGAAAGAGGAAACGATAAGGCTAAAGCGGAGGTTGTTTTACAAGCGTGCTTCAATGAGAAGAATAAGAGATCGAAAGGGAAATGGTCTTCTAGAGGAAAGAAGAATTTTCATAATTTTGGTGGAAAAGATCCACAAAATTCAAAGAGTTTAATGGGGCAAAAAGGTGAGGAAGCTCTAAAGAAGGTAGTTGAGGCAACTACATCAAGCAGTTCGACAAAAGTACCGTGAAGTGTTACAATTGTCAAAAGCTTGGACATTTCGCAAAAGATTGCTACGCGAAACAAAGAGAAAATCATGCGGATGAGGCCAAGGTTGCTAGGCAAGACGTGAATGATGATAACACACTGCTTGTAGTGATTATGGAAGAGAATCATGGCATTAGAGGGTGTTGGACAGCAACTATGACAGAAGAAAGTTGCTGGACAGCAGCTACTGCAGTGCAGAAAAAGTTGACAAAACGCATTTGAAGAAAAACGCAATGGTAACCATTCAAGATGGAGTCCAAGGGAGTGATGATTGGTACTTGTATTCCGGTTGTTCAACTCATATGATGAGTAGAAAGGATTGGTTCGTGAAGATCAATCAAGCCACGCGAAGTAGAGTTAAATTCGTGGACAACACTACTTTAGCGGCTGACGGTGTCGGTGATGTTTTGATCATGAGAAGGGATGGTGGTCATTCCTTGATCAAGGATGTGCTGTACATTCCAGGAATCAAGTGTAATCTCTTGAGTATTGGCCAATTGCTTGAGAAGGATTACTTGATTCGGATGGAAAACAAGGTTTTGCGTGTTTTGGACCAAAACGGTGTTTTGATCCTTAAAGCTCCTATGGCTGCAAATAGGACTTTCAAGATTGAGTTAAAAGTCATGGAGCATAGGTGCTTAGCTACAGCGGCAAGTCGTGAAGAATGGTTATGGCACTACCGTCTTGGTCACCTAAATTTTTGAGATCTCAACGTATTGCAAAGGAATGGTATGGTTACCGGGCTGCCACACATCAATATTCTAACTGATATATGTGAAGAGTGTGTGCAAGGGAAGATGCACAAGAAGAGTTTCAGCAAGGATGCGGGTCATAGGACCAAGGTTCATCTTGAGGTTGTGTACTCAGATGTGTGCGGACCAATGCAAGTCAACTCGTATGGTGGCAATAGGTACTTTGTGACTTTTATTGATGATTTTAGTGGGAAACTATGGATTTACCTTGTTAAGAGGAAGGATGAGGTGTTTGAAGTGTTCAAACGATTTAAATCCATGGTGGAGAGGCAATGCGGTCACAAGCTCAAAATTCTCAAAACTGATGGTTGAGGTGAATTTACTTCGAGTGAATTTGGTAATTATTGTGATGATGAGGGTATAGTGCGTGAGGTTGTACCACCATATACGCCACAACAAAATGGTATTGCCGAGAGGAAAAATCGAACGATTATGAACATGGTGCGTAGCATGTTGAAAGGGAAAAATTTTCCGAAAGAACTTTGGGGAGAAGCTGCTTCTACAGCTGCATATTTGTTGAATAGATGTCCTACAAAGAGGCTTGATAGAGTAACTCCAGAAGAGGTATGTTCTGGAATTAAACCAAGCTTGAATCATTTAAAGGTTTTCGGTTTGATAGCGTTTCGACACATTCTGGGACAGCTTCGAAAGAAGCTAGATGACAAGAGTGAAATGTTGTTGCTTGTTGGTTATCATCCTACCGGAGGCTACAAGTTGTTTGATATGAGTAGCAAGAAGATCGTGATAAGTCGAGATGTGATCGTGGATGAGATACGGCAGTTTGACAGCAGAAAAACTGCCATATCAGTTCAGGAAATTGATTTTCTACACGAAATTTTGCCTCCTAGAGCTGCTGGAAGTCAAAATGCAGAGGCAGGAATCGATTTCCTAGGAGAAATTTTGAATTTCCAGCCTCTTGAAAGCGCGGTACAGCAGTATATTCGAACCGAAAGCGGAGAAAGTAGTAGACGGACAACAAGACAAAGAGGTTTGCCTCAAAGACTTCAAGATTGTGAAGTATTCCGGGATAACAAAATCAATGATGATGGTGATTTTGTTCACTTTGCGCTTATGGCTGAATCCGAACTGGTTAACACGGAAGAGGCTCTAAGCGATCCAAAGTGGATTTGTGCAATGAAGGAGGAGTTGGAATCTATTGAGAAGAATGGTACTCGGGAGTTGGTCGATTTACCGCTTGGAAAGAAGCCAATAGGTGTGCGATGGGTCTATAAAGTGAAGGCAAATCCCAAAGGCGAGGTAATCAAGCACAAGGCTCGATTGGTAGCGAAGGGATTTTTGCAACATGAAGGAATAGACTTTGAAGAAATGCTTGCACCTGTGGCTAGGCTTGAAACCATCCGATTGGTTGTTGCGATTGCAAACAACAACGATTGGAACATATTTCAAATGGACGTCAAATCTGCATTTTTGAGCGGTCCACTTGATGAAGAGGTTTATGTAGAGCAGCCCCCCAGATTTGTAGTGCAGAACCAAGAAATGAAATACTACAAATTGCATAAAGAATTATATGGTTTGGAACAAGCTCCAAGAGCTTGGAACAAACACATTGATGGCTTTCTTGTTGACATTGGTTTCAAGCGGTGTGTGTCTGAACATGGTGTTTATGTGAGATCGGATACAAATGATGGTATAATCATTCATTGCTTATATGTGGATGATTTGTTGATTACCAGCAGCTGTGAGAAGAGCATATCAAAGTTCAAGAGTGAACTTATGGCTGAGTTTGAGATGACGGATCTCGACATACTCGCATATTTCCTTGGCATAGAGTTCCAAAAGTCATAAACGGGACTGCTCATGCATCAAAGGAGATATGCTCTTGAGATCTTGAAGAAGTGTGGAATGGAGCATTGTAATGCTGCCATTACACCATGTGAAGCAAAACTACAGTTGTCCAAAAGTGAAGATGAGCAAGATGTGGATCCAACTCAATATAGGGGGTTGATTGGACCATTGCGGTATTTGTGCAATACGCGACCGGACTTGGCATTTAGTGTCGGTATTGCTAGTAGATTCATGGAGAGACCAAAGGTATCTCACTTGGCAGCAGTTACGAGAATCCTTCGTTATGTTAAAGGGACTCTTGGCTGCGAAATTCTCTTTCCCGCATCGGATACGGGGAAAAAATGAAATTTACTTGGTTTCACCGATTCCAATTGGTGTGGTGATAAGGATGATAGAAAGTCAACGGCTGGATACATCTTTATGTTTGATAGGACACCAATCTCTTGGTGTTCGAAGAAGGAACCGGTGGTGGCACTCTCGTCTTGTGAGGCCGAGTACATAGTGGCTTCGTTGTGTGCGTGTCAAGCGATGTGGCTTATGAATCTATTGAAGGAGTTAGGTAGCAATGAGGGTGAGGCTACTACATTTCTGGTGGATAATGTTTCTGCTATTAATCTTGCGAAGAATCCGATTGTACACGGAAGGGGCAAGCATATAGAGATGCGGTTTCATTATTTGAGGGAGCTAGTGAGTGAAGGCAAGTTGCGATTGGGATATTGTCTGAGCGAAGACCAAGTAGCGGATTTGTTGACCAAGGGGGTGACAAATGAAGTGTTCAAGAGACTGAGGAAAAGCATGAGCATGCTGGACTTGGAACAACTGAAATGAGGTGGTGTGTTGAAATTCTGTTTTTGGCATTTCAGTTGTGTTGTTGTTTTGATGTCGTACATGATGTCGAAAGAAGATGTCATGACATCTTGGTCTGATACAGCAGATCACAAAGTTTTTTCTATTTTAGTTGTGTTTCAGTTTCAGCTTATTGAAATAAGTTGTTTTGTAATATCTCACATTAGTTGGTGTTGTACCCCAAATTTTACCCCTTAGATGTCATATTTTCTTTCACCCACATTTAGACCTCAATCATGTGTGCATTGTTAACTAACCTTTTCTTGTTACTAGTTGTTTCTTTTTATTGCGGAAGGTAGGGTTTACATAAAGACGACAAGGTCTCCCTAAGACATCTTTTGGCCAAATGCAACCATTTGAATCTACATGTATCCAAGAAGAATTTTTCAGCAAGAAATCAAATGTTTCACCAAGACAAGTCAACCATTGCCTTTCATGTCAAGTAAAGTGTGATCCCAAATCTTGAGAAATTATGCCATGTGAGAACAAACATCCTTGGAATCCATTGTTGAGCCTTAAAGATTTTTTCTCTCAAGTGCAATAATTTTTCATGGAGATAAATATTCATCAAGGTGAAACATATCAAGTGGTGTCATGGGAGGGTTTAATTTTGCAATCCTAAGTGTTTTCGTGACATTTCTTTTGTGCTCATGGACATATGGTTTGTTTTAAATTTCTAATGGGCCCAAAATATGTCATTTGGATCAAAGGCCAACATTCAAAGTTTTGCTCCCGTATTGCAACAAGGCCCCATGCATCTAGATAATTCTTGTGCCATTTGGAAAATCTGAAGATGCTTTGCTTTGAAAACAAGTTTCATAATTGTTACCTATTTAAGTTCATCCATTCCTGTTGAGGCCAAAAGGATACTGAGATACCATAGTGGATTGGTGAAACGAGGTGGTCCAACACAAGAATCCTGCATGCATGAGTAGAGAGGTCGTACTCAAAATTTAAATTATTGCTCCTTTTTGGATTTCTCTCTCATGGCATTTTAAAAGGTGGTTTTGGAATAACCCTTGAAAAAATGAAAATCACAGACTGTACCACCACCTCCTCCGCTGCACTCATCCTGCATGGTGATTGACCAAGATCAATGGTTGAGGATGTTGATACACAAACCCTAATTTATTATCCTATGGATAAACCAATGATCCACTGTATTTACAACACCCGGATCCATTTGCTTGGCCTATAAAAGGATGTCGTTTTTCCTTTGTTGATCACACCAGAAATTACCAAGAATTTCTCTCTACCTCTCCCTCTCATAATCTTGCAAGTAATCCTCAAACTTGCAAGAAATTCATCACTTTCCCTTCCTTCTGTAAACACATAGAAGCACAACAAAAAGAGAGCTCACCAAAACCCCCAGAAACTCTCTCAAATCTCCCACGTCCTTACTCTTGCAAGTCATCTTCAAACTTGCAAGAAACTCTCTACTCTTATTCAGTAAAACACTGCAAAACACTTCCCACAAAACACCACCAAAGCATTCACACATCCTGTTCTCGGTAGTTGAAGGAGGAGAGGAGGTAGCTTGCTCTGTTCCAGAAGCACAGTTGAAGAAGCAGTGGACTTTCTCCACTAGGTATCATACTCCGCTTCACTCTGTTTACGATGCCATGTTTATGTTTACCTCATACTGTTATCATGATTAGCATATTTGTTATCCTGTTATTGTCTGATTTTGTGTTGTAAATACGATAAGCATTTGCTTCATATTTTGCTATTATCATATAATTTGATTATGTGCTATCATGTTGCCATATTTGTGGTCTTATTATTACTTGTTTCTGTGATAAATGTGTAAATCCTTAACATATGGTTTTGGCTAAAAAAATCGTGAACTGGATTCGTGTTCGTGTAGAAGAAAACTGAGTAGTAATAGTTTGTAGTGGCGCTCGCCACGTTAGGGTTAGTGGCTCCCGCCACATCATTAGCAAAAATAAAACAAAATAAAAAAAAGAATAAAATATAATAATCACACTCACACACACAAAAATAATATAAAAAGGAGAGAAAGTCATGGCGCCAGCCATCTTCATGTGTGGCACAAACCACCCCCCTTTGAGGGAATAGGTGGCGCAAACCACCCCTTTTCTGGGGGTTTACATTTTTTATTTTGTTGATTTTTAACCTTTATTTTCCATTTTCTTTTCTATATGCTTTTTTTAATAATTTCAAAACAATATAAATTATGTTTCCTATTTCTTATTTCTTTCAATTGTGTTCTTGAATTGTTAAAAGCATTTCCTTAAATGTGCTATATAATCTGTGAATGTTGTTTGAACATTGCTCCCTGAACTTTATCATAAAATTCTTGTCTGCACTTTTTTGCTCCTGTTTGCTATGCTACACGATTCCAATGTTGTATTGTTCAAACTGTGAAAATATCTTTGCTGCTATATTTGATGTATCCATGTGCTACTGTTTTTAATTGAATTATTGTGGAAGCATGTTGTGATGTACTAAACTTTGTACCCCTGATTCTAACAAACACTTGTCATGAGAATGTTGTTTGCTCTTGCTTCTGTTGCTCTTCATCACATGAGTTAAATTCTTTGTTTCTGTTTGCTTTCCATGCTTGTGTGACTACTGTTTGTAAATTGATTCTTCTATGAATGTATTTGGTTTGTGAAGTTCTATCTCTGACTTTATCATAACTTTTGCCATGCAAGTTTGTGTTGCTACCTGTTAAGGAACAACATGTTTTCAAATGCCTTGTTTCCAATTGTGAATACTTCTCTGCCTTATCTGTTCACTGCATGACCACTTGCACTCACTGTCTGATGTGTTTACATTTATGGTTAAATGCTCACTATTTGCTATGTTCATATTTATGCTACACTTTATGATCACATGCTTACCACTTGCTATGTCCACATTTATGTTCACTTCTGATCACTCACTCATTGTTTGCTATGTTCATTTTTTTTAGCACATTTCATGATTATTTGTTTACTGTTTTATTGAACTCTTACATATTACATATATTTCAACTTTTCTATAACTCTTATTTATAAGATGTTATTTCCCCCCTTCCTTCCAAAGGAAAAGTTTTTCTATTGATTTCAAGATCATAGAAAGCTCATTACCCTTCTTTGACCCATAGTCATAGGTAACCATTCATTACCCTTTTAAAACTAGCCTTCCTAAGAGATAGCCATTAATCCCTTATAACCTTTAAACCCTCCTTTAACCCACATAAGAGATAGCCATTAATCTCCTCTCATTCACCAACTTTTAAACTTTCACAATCTTTTCAAGAGATAGCCATTAATTTCTTTCCCCTTTTACCCCATCAGGTGAACTACGGTTGCTCTGATTCTTTAGTCAGATACGTAGGCACAAGATGCGACGTCTTGGCGAGCAAACTTAGTGTACATACTTAGGTCCTTAGTCTTAGTACAGATTTACCTTATCAAGCGAACATAGAATAACACAAACATTAAACAAGAGGTTCCCGTAGAGTACTACGGACGTTTAGGGTGCTAATACCTTCCCTGGGCGTAACCAACCCCCGAACCTTAGACCTCCCCCCTTTAGGTTTTCAACGATCTTGAACCTTTCCTTTGGATAAATCAAAGTTGGTTGTAAAAGAAAAATGATGCAAGTTAATTAATAGCTTGTTATCCGATTTTCACCGCAACAGAAATGGCGACTTCACTGGGGATCAATTCCAGGGTTAAGCCCACCTTGTTCTTGCTTATGTTATTCATGCTTGTTTGCTATATTTGTACATATCCCTTGTATATATGCTTTGTTTGAGTTCTCTTGTGGGCATGGTACTATTGAGTGGTGAGATAAGTCCCAACCCGGACTTGAGAGCACATATTATAGGATCGTGGTGTAATCAATAGTCTATTGTTGGCAGTAGTACCAACAATTTATGGCATATGATGACCACACTCAGATGAGGCCCTTTGGGATTGTCGATGTCTGATGTGAGCAGTCACATTGATATTACTTTTTCAAATGGGAGCCAGAGATTCTGAGGACCGTAGTTACCTTCACCCCACTTGGCCTTTATAGCGTAATGCGGTGACTATGAGGGAGCCAGTCCCGAGTAGTTGTCACGCGATACTACACTCAGACGAGTTTATCTTGAGAATATTGTTAACCCGTGTTAGTAGTCACATGGGCCGATAATATCCGAAGGATTTACGTAGACTCTGGGAACTTTTAGAACCATGTTCTATAACTGATAAACCCTAGTACATACCCTTGGCTTGGTTCTTTACCCAGACTCCATGCTGTGATCTCAAACCCTTGATCCTGTTGCATGTGTTTTTGCATCCTGTTTCCATCGCATTGCATATCATTTGCGTGATTCATTGCATGCGTCCGTCTGTCCAAGTTACTCATCTCCTATTGTCTCTATCCTCCAGTATCATCTGTAAGTCGTCAAGCTGATTCCTCGACACCGATACCGGACTAGAGCTAACTACAGACGAAGGATGTCAGAGCAAGAGATACACAATGTTGAGGTCCGAATGGAGATCGATGACCTCAAATCAAGTATGACTAAACTCACTGAGATGCTTCAAGTTTTGCTTGCTAGAGGAGAGCCTCCCCAAAGGACAGTTATCCAGGAAGTCTCAAGCGCTGATCCTCCACCGGTTCAAGTGCCGCCTTCAACTTGGCCAGAGTTTTGTTTGCCGCACAACTATTCTCCACCTCTTGCATCTAATGTTATGATTGGTCAAGCTGCTAGGCCAGTGTTTCAAGCTCCTGTTTTTACCGAGCCTTAACCTATAGTTCAGACAACTCGAGCTCCTTTTGAAGACCCCCACTATGAGTACAATTCTGCCAGTGCTCAAGGTGAAGACCATGAAGACTTTGTTGAACCTGAAGTTGTCCGAGAGCAGTTTCAGAGCATAGAGAAGAGACTCAAAGCTGTTGAGGGTACTGATTTCTTTAATGTGGATGCAGACAACCTATGCTTAGTATCAGACCTTGTTATACCTCCTAAGTTTACAACTCCAGATTTTGTGAAGTACAAAGGTCACTCTTGCCCAAGAGCTCATTTGGTCATGTATCTTCGCAGGATGACTGCTCATGCCAAAAATCAGAAGCTGCTTATCCATTGTTTTCAGGATAGCTTGAGTGGGGCATCACTCAAGTGGTACATGGGTCTCGAGCAAAACTCTATCCATAGCTTTCAAGACCTCACCAATGCCTTCATGAAGCAGTACAAGTACAACCTCGACATGGCTCCTGATCGCCGTCAACTACAAAACATGTCTCAGAACGATAAAGAGTCCTTCAAGGAGTATGCTCAACGCTGGAGAGAGTTGGCTTCCCAGGTTGAACCTCCTTTGACTGAAAAAGAGTTAACCAGAATGTTCATGGATACCCTGTCCCCATTCTATTGGGAGAAAATGGTGGGGAGTGTTTCCTCCAATTTCACTGATTTGGTTACTATCGGCCAAAGACTCGAGGAGGGTCTTAAGAAAGGAACAGTGTCAATGGTTGCTGAATCTTCTAATGCTGTGAAGAAATCCTACGGGAACTTTCAGAAAAAGAAGGAAGATCAGACTAATGCTATAACGGTTGAAGTGAGAAGGCCTCGTCCTCAACCTCAGTATGTTGTTCACCCTACTGTTGCTGCTGTTACTCCTGTGGTTGCTGCACCACGACCAGCTCAAGCTCCCCAATGTCCGGCTGCAGGACAGAGCCAGTATCGTAATAGGGGTCAATTTGATCCTATTCCCATGACTTACACTGAACTTTATCCTGGTTTGGTTGAACAAGGTTTAATTACCACAAGGCCTTTGCCTCCTCCTCCAAATCCCCTTCCAGCTGGCTATAGGGCTGATGTTCATTGTGAATACCATCAAGGCGGCGCAGGCCATAACTTGGAAAGTTACTTTGCATTGAAGGCTAGGGTATAAGAGCTGATGAGGAACAAAATCCTCTCCTTCAAGGATAATCCCAATGTTCAGAGCAATCCTCTGCCTGGGCACACCAAGTGAAGCTTCAGTCGACTTCAGCATGCTATCCTCCTAAAAGCCAGTGTTTCAGACAGGACAGCTCATCCTTGTGTTGATTAGTCACTAGGCCTTTGTTTCTTGTTGTTTGCACTTTCTTTATTTTGTACCAGCTGTTTGCTTCCAAATTATGTTTGTACTTTCACAATTAATGAAATGAGCATTTGCAATTTTTGATTCAATTCATTTGTGTTTGCTATTTACTTCTTAATGCTTTCTCTTTCAAGAAAAATAAAAAAAAATTCCCTTGTCTACTTTCTTTTGATTATGCAAAGATTGGAGGGAGGATGATGAAAACGTTATACCCTTAATTGCTGTTGACATGCTTTCAAATCAAAACTGTGCTGACGATGTAAGGCATTGTTTCAATCCCTAAACACTGGAGAAATAAGGAAGATAACCCCTCTTTAACCCTTTTGAGCCTTGAAGTAGGAGTTTCTTTTCTTTACAAATGAAAAACCCACAATCTTAACCTGGGGCAGGGTAGTTCTCGGTTAGCTTGATTGTGCATTCAATTACAAGAGCTTCATGCAAGACGACTTTCAACAAAATGTTGCACTCACAGTTTTCCTTCGCACACAGCAAGCAAGTGTCAACGACGTCTTTTAAGTCAAACACCGATGATGGTTCACTGTAATCCTTAAGCCATGCAGTCACTAAAAAAAAGAGTAAAAAAAAATCAAAATAAAAGCCCGCTAAGTCAAAACCTGTGAAGGAGACTTAGGCAAAAATCGGGGCATCCCACTGGCTGTAAGCTCAAATGACACAGTTCAGGCAAAAGTTAGGGATAACAAAAAATCATTCAAGAGGTTACCAAAATCCTCAAAGATAAAACGAGTTGACTGAGGTCCTCACCAAAAAACAACAAAATGTTGTGAGAAGCAGTGACTGCCATCTCAAGTCCATTGAATTTTGAACCATCATCATTACTATCATCAGTGCAATTCCTAACTCATGGGAATTTAAGTGCCTAGTTTGAGTTAACTGAGCATAGGACTGGAGTTCATCGCGTAGATTGGGTGGGTCACAAATAAACTTTGAGCCTTTATCCTTTGTTTCTTAAACCGTGAACCAGACCACATTACAACCCTCAAAAGACCTAATTGAAGCGAGGTTATTTTGAAAGCATACTACAGCAAGGTTGCGTAAACTGACTCCAAAAGATCTTTGCAGATCATCTGTTTTTGCATCACAACTGTGCTTTAAGTCTCACTTTGAATATCTTGAACCGCCGTGTTCTAACTAATGACCCATATACTTTGCACCTCTTTCAAAATGATTTTGATTTCAAAAGTTGCATGAACTTTGCATTTACCATGTTTGTACAAATACTTTTGTTTGCAAACTAGCTTTCTTTTCAAGGAATTTTCAAACATTTGAGAAACTTGGTCGGTGATCCAATCAGGGGCAAGTTCCTTTCATATCCTGTTGAGAATCAGTTCAAGATTTGTGGTTTAATGGTGACTTCTTAGAATTGGTTTATACAGAATATTTTTTCAAGACTCATACTGGGGCAAGCTTTCCCAGTGTACAGTAAAACAATTATTTTCAAGACTCATACTGGGGCAAGCTTTCCCAGTGTACGGTAAAACAATCATTTTCAAGACCCAGACTGCGGCAAGCTTTCCAAGAGCACCATGAAACAGACATTTTCAGAATCAATCAAGCCGAAGCAATGATCAGTTCATCTATAACAGTCAGCTGATCTGGGACAGTTTACTTGAAGAATCCCCAGGCAGCTCTTCATCCTTCCTACAAGGATCATCACTGGATACAGTTTACCAGAGTGGCAGAGATGTGTTCAGTAGTAGCATCTCTAGTTCCCAGACAGAATGGCAGTGATCCCCGTGTTGAGGAATCAGTCTTCCAGTATTGTCTTCTCCACAGAAGAGTCGTGTTGTGTCGTCAGCATCGACATCTGCATTTTCATTTAATCATATATCATCTGCATAATTCATATACATATGCATATCATGAGTGTTTCATCCTCATTTGCATTTCTCTGGAGGTCATGTCGTTGTCCACGTCTCACCTTACCAAAACGTTACCTGTCCTTTTCATTCAGTGTCATTTCTGAAGTCTTATTTGTCCATTCAGTGTCATTCCTGGATAAGTTTTCTCCTTTGCATTCGGTGCCATTCCTGGATGTCTTTCTCGCTATAATTCGATGTCATTCTCAACTATTGTGATTTGTACCTTTCATTCAAAGCCGTTATTGGATGTCCGGTTTCTCTACCATCCGATGCCTATCCGGATGTGTCTCTCCTTCTGATGTTTTTTTCATATCGAGTCTTTGTTCACTCTATCTAAAGCCGTTATTAGATATTGCGATTTGTACCTTTCATTCAAAGCCGTTATTGGATGTCCGGTTTCTCTACCATCTGATGCCTATCCGGATGTGTCTCTCCTTCTGATGTTTTTTTCAGATCGAGTCCTTGTTCACTCTATCTAAAGCCGTTATTAGATATTGTGATTTGTACCTTTCATTCAAAGCCGTTATTGGATGTCTGATTTCTCTACCATCCGATGCCTATCCGGATGTGTCTCTCCTTCTGATGTTTTTTCAGATCGGGTCTTTGTTCACTTTATCTAAAGTCGTTATTAGATATTGTGATTTATACCTTTCATTCAAAGCCGTTATTGGATGTCTGATTTCTCTACCATCCGATGCCTATCCGGATGTGTCTCTCCTTCTGATGTTTTTTTCAGATCGAGTCTTTGTTCACTTTATCTAAAGCCGTTATTAGATATTGTGATTTGTACCTTCCATTCAAAGCCGTTATTGAATGCTTGGCGTCCTTTTATTCAATGCCATATAGACTTGTTTGCTCACCATTATCTAAAGTCGTTATTAGATATTGTGACTTGTACCTTTCATTCAAAGCCATTAGTTGATGACTGATTTCTTTTGCCATCTGATATTCTTCCGGATGTTTCTTTCTCTATCTTTTCTGGCTTTTCTTGAAGATCCCGTTTGAACTCTTCAGTATAAGAAGAACCCAGAAAATCTTTTGTTCCGTATTGATCCCCAGTGGAGATCATGTTTTCTTTCTGGTTCCATGCCCAGTAAAGAGTGTTTATTTCATTTCCCCAGTGAGCCTTTCTTGTGAAGGCTAACCTTATCCTTCCCCAGTATGCTCACCTGTGTTTGGCTGCTCTTCTTTGGTGTCCGCTTTTGTCTGCATTTTTGCATCTTGCTTGGCATCATATCATCATATTAGCAGCATTGCACGTCTTTGTATCTAAGGGCAAAATTTTCGGTTTGCTATATTTAAATATCTTCCACCACGACGTCCCGAGGATTTCCATTCCTCGTGCCATCCGGAGAAGCTATTTAAATAGGGGCAACTGTTGTACCTCAAATTTTACCCCTTAGATGTCATATTTTCTTTCACCCACATTTAGACCTCAATCATGTGTGCATTGTTAACTAACCTTTTCTTGTTACTAGTTGTTTCTTTTTATTGCGGAAGGTAGGGTTTACATAAAGACGGCAAGGTCTCCTTAAGACATCTTTTGGCCAAATGCAACCATTTGAATCTACATGTATCCAAGAAGAATTTTTCAGCAAGAAATCAAATGTTTCACCAAGACAAGTCAACCATTGCCTTTCATGTCAAGTAAAGTGTGATCCCAAATCTTGAGAAATTATGCCATGTGATAACAAACATCCTTGGAATCCATTGTTGAGCCTTAAAGATTTTTTCTCTCAAGTGCAATAATTTTTCATGGAGATAAATATTCATCAAGGTGTAACATATCAAGTGGTGTCATGGGAGGGTTTAATTTTACAATCCTAAGTGTTTTCGTGACATTTCTTTTGTACTCATGGACATATGGTTTGTTTTAAATTTCTAATGGGCCCAAAATATGTCATTTGGATCAAAGGCCAACATTCAAGGTTTTGCTCCCGTATTGTCACAAGGCCCCATGCATCTAGATAATTCTTGTGCCATTTGGAAAATCTAAAGATGCTTTGCTTTGAAAACAAGTTTCGTAATTGTTACCTATTTGAGCTCATCCATTCCTGTTGAGGCCAAAAGGATACTGAGATACCATAGTGGATTGGTGAAACGAGGTGGTCCAACACAAGAATCATGCATGCATGAGCAGAGAGGTCGTACTCAAAATTCAAATTATTGCTCCTTTTTGGATTTCTCTCTCATGGCATTTTAAAAGGTGGTTTTGGAATAACCCTTGAAAAAATGAAAATCACAGACTGTAACACCACCTCCTCCGCTGCACTCATCCTGCATGGTGATTGACCAAGATCAACGGTTGAGGATGTTGATACACAAACCCTAATTTCTTATCCTATGGATAAACCAATGATCCACTGTATTTACAACACCCGGATCCATTTGCTTGGCCTATAAAAGGATGTCGTTTTTCCTTTGTTGATCACACCAGAAATTACCAAGAATTTCCCTCTACCTCTCCCTCTCATAATCTTGCAAGTAATCCTCAAACTTGCAAGAAATTCATCATTTTCCCTTCCTTCTGTAAACACACAGAAGCACAACAAAAAGAGAGCTCACCAAAACCCCCAGAAACTCTCTCAAATCTCCCACGTCCTTACTCTTGCAAGTCATCTTCAAACTTGCAAGAAAATCTCTACTCTTATTCAGTAAAACACTGCAAAACACTTCCCACAAAACACCGCCAAAGCATTCACACATCCTGTTCTCGGTAGTTGAAGGAGGAGAGGAGGTAGCTTGCTCTGTTCCAGAAGCACAGTTGAAGAAGCAGTGGACTTTCTCCACTAGGTATCATACTCCGCTTCAGTCTGTTTACGATGCCATGTTTATGTTTACCTCATACTGTTATCATGATTAGCATATTTGTTATCCTGTTATTGTCTAATTTTGTGTTGTAAATACGATAAGCATTTGCTTCATATTTTGCTGTTATCATATAATTTGATTCTGTGTTATCATGTTGCCATATTTGTGGTCTTATTATTACTTGTTTCTGTGATAAATGTGTAAATCCTTAACATATGGTTTTGGCTAAAAAAAATCGTGAACTGGATTCGTGTTCGTGTAGAAGAAAACTGAGTAGTAATAGTTTGTAGTGGCGCTCGCCACGTTAGGGTTAGTGGCTCCCGCCACATCATTAGCAAAAATAAAACAAAATAAAAAAAAAAAGAATAAAATATAATAATCACACTCACACACACAAAAATAATATAAAAAGGAGAGAAAGTCATGGCGCCAGCCATGCTTCATCATGGCGCCAGCCATCTTCATGTGTGGCGCAAGCCACCCCCCTTTGAGGGAATAGGTGGCGCAAACCACCCCTTTTCTGGGGGTTTACATTTTTTATTTTGTTGATTTTTAACCTTTATTTTCCATTTTCTTTTCTATATGCTTTTTTTAATAATTTCAAAACAATATAAATTTTGTTTCTTATTTCTTATTTCTTTCAATTGTGTTCTTGAATTGTTAGAAGCATTTCCTTAAATGTGCTATATAATATGTGAATGTTGTTTGAACATTGCTCCCTGAACTTTATCATAAAATTCTTGTCTGCACTTTTTTGCTCCTGTTTGCTATGCTACACGATTCCAATGTTGTATTGTTCAAACTGTGAAAATATCTTTGCTGCTATGTTTGATGTATCCATGTGCTACTGTTTTTAATTGAATTATTGTGGAAGCATGTTGTGATGTACTAAACTTTGTACCCCTGATTCTAACAAACACTTGCCATGAGAATGTTGTTTGCTCTTGCTTCTGTTGCTCTTCATCACATGAGTTAAATTCTTTGTTTCTGTTTGCTTTCCATGCTATGATTGCCATGCTTGTGTGACTACTGTTTGTAAATTGATTCTTCTATGAATGTATTTGGCTTGTGAAGTTCTGTCTCTGACTTTATCATAACTTTTGCCATGCAAGTTTGTGTTGCTACCTGTTAAGGAACAACATGTTTTCAAATGCCTTGTTTCCAATTGTGAATACTTCTCTGCCTTATATGTTCACTGCATGACCACTTGCACTCACTGTTTGATGTGTTTACATTTATGGTTAAATGCTCACTATTTGCTATGTTCATATTTATGCTACACTTTATGATCACTTGCTTACCACTTGCTATGTCCACATTTATGTTCACTTCTGATCACTCACTCACTGTTTGCTATGTTCATTTTTTTTAGCACATTTCATGATTATTTGTTTACTGTTTTATTGAACTCTTACATATTACATATATTTCAACTTTTTTATAACTCTTATTTATAAGATGTTATTTCCCCCCTTCCTTCCAAAGGAAAAGTTTTTCTATTGATTTCAAGATCATAGAAAGCTCATTACCCTTCTTTGACCCATAGTCATAGGTAACCATTCATTACCCTTTTAAAACTAGCCTTCCTAAGAGATACCCATTAATCCCTTATAACCTTTAAACCCTCCTTTAACCCACATAAGAGATAGCCATTAATCTCCTCTCATTCACCAACTTTTAAACTTTCACAATCTTTTCAAGAGATAGCCATTAATTTCTTTCCCCTTTTACCCCATCAAGTGAACTACGGTTGCTCTGATTCTTTAGTCAGATACGTAGGCACAAGATGCGACGTCTTGGCGAGCAAACTTAGTGTACATACTTCGGTCCTTAGTCTTAGTACAGATTTACCTTAGCAAGCGAACATAGAATAACACAAACATTAAACAAGAGGTTCCCGTAGAGTACTACGGACGTTTAGGGTGCTAATACCTTCCCTGGGCGTAACCAACCCCCGAACCTTAGATCTCCCCCCTTTAGGTTTTCAACGATCTTGAACCTTTCCTTTGGATAAATCAAAGTCGGTTGTAAAAGAAAAATGATGCAAGTTAATTAATAGCTTGTTATCTGATTTTCACCGCAATAGTTGGACTTGCCATATATAAGGCCTTGTAATGCTCCTATTATTGTTAATGTCAATTCTTACTCACCCTCAATATCTTTCTCTCTTATCTCTCTCAATTCTTATCTTCATCCTCTCTAATTCACCTTTCTCCATTAATTCACCAAGTTATTTTTGTGTATGTTCTAACAATTTAATATTGTGTGTGTGAACATGGCTACCTCCATCGAGTCATTTGCTCCCTATTTCTACCTCTACCTATTCCACTATTCACAAGTTGAAGGTTTTAGTCTCATTTACTTCTTTCGAAGTGAATTTTTTTATAACCATCAACGTCGTCCTTTCTCATATTACTTCGAACATGTGGGGTATACAATAAATTTTTTTACTCCATCCTACGATAAATGATAGGAGTATTTGATTATTGTGCACAAATTCAAAGAACATTATTGAAAGAAATTCTCTCTCTCTTATTATAAGTGTATTTTTATAATATTTTTATCTCTTAAATACACTTTTTATCTCTTATTTAAATATTTTTAACAGTTTTGTCCCCTATTTTAAAAGTTAACTTTTTAGTCTCAATTATACTTATGTTAGATTTTTTCGGTCCGTCTTCACTTTTGCACAAGTGACGTATTCAATACATGACATTGCGACTGTGACGCCAAGTAATATTTATAATATTATTTAATAACATTATAAAGAATTATATTTAAAAAGATTGAACTAAATTATTGTATTTTTTATTTCTTTCCAAAATCAATTAATTAGTATTTTGAATTAAATTTTCTTAGAAATTAATTTTATAACAAAGTTTTGGGCCTAGAGCCCATATATCATTTTAACCCACTAAAGACACTAGCTTTAGTAGGTGTGAGCTTTATAAACTCTCTCATAAGTTATAAACAAATCAATGTGTGACTTAAATAGGTGAACAATTTGGCCATTGGTGCTTTTTGTTGCTATTCAAAAATGGATTTTTGTTAGTTGCTCTAACAAATTGATTCATCGTGTCAAAATACTTGGTCATTGTTGGGTGTGCAATGCATGTTGTGGGACGAATAAAGTTTTTGACCTATAGCAAACAAATTAGCAATTATGAATGAATGCGTTTACACTATCTCATACCTACATACATATCCTAGTGTTATTGTACTGGAAACTCCTATACTCTTTTTTCTACTACTTAGAGTAGCAATTTGTAACAAAGTTTCAAAATGTCTCAAGTCAATCCAGCTACATTGGACCTATAATAATGGTCAAATTGTTCCTTACATTGCTTATTTGAGGTATTTGAGGAAATTTTGCATACTTGAGCTTTCTGAGTTTGAATTAGTTTTGCTTTTTACTTTTGAAAATTTGTTTTATAAAAATGTTTTAAAAAAGTGTTTTAAAGAAAAGAATATAAAAAAAAATTGTTTGGTAATATAATTTTTCAAAACTGTTTTAAAAATGAAAAATAAAAAAAATTATTTGGTAAACCAAATTTTAAAAGTAGTTTTAGAGGTAAAAAATACATTTGATTATTTGACTTTTAAAAATTATTTTATTAACTGATATAAATGAAAATTATTTTTATTATATTTAATAATAAAATTTTGAATTATATAAAATTAAATATACAAATACACAATTTAGTTACTAAATAAAATTGAGACAAAAACTATTTATAATTGATAAACTAATATAGAGTAAAAAAATTATCATAATTAATTATTAAATTACCTGTAGTTAAATATAAAATCTAATTACTAAATAAAGCAAAAAATATAAACATTTTATAATTAAACATATGATTTAGTTTGATTATATAGTAGTATTTGTTAAAATAAAATATTGTTATTATTATTAGAATATAATTGTGTAATATAATTACATCTACATGCATTGTAAAAATAACATTCACTTTTAATTTCTAACTTTTTACGAAACAAAAAATAATTTCAATTAAAAAAAAAGTTAAATTTGAATCATTATTTGGAGCATGAATTAAAGGAAGTGTTGGTGGAACTACTAAAAATAGAATGAATCAATTTATGTTGTTTTATTAAAATTGTAAATTATTTTACTTATTTACCAAATTGTCATTAATGACCGTACTGAAAATCAAAATAGGTTATACTAGTTTTCATTTTTCAATTTGGAAAGAGATTGGAATAGTAGTACTGAAAATCAAAACAGGTTATACTAGTTTTCATTTTTCTGTTTTGAAAACAACCATTTTGAAAACAATTTTAAAAAACAATTTTCAAAAATAACAAAACCAAATAAATTGGTAAAGTTACCTAAATACCCCACATTTTCTAAAAAATTCTCCGAATACCCCACGTTTCAAAAAATTTTCCAAACTGCCTCAGTTAGAGCAAGACTTTGTACATTGTCGCCAAATGAAATGCGACACCCCTTTAAGGCTATAACTCTGTCGTCAATTGTATTGACGACTCTCTTTTGCCTTTGTACAGGGTCGCCAATTGCACTGGCAACTTGATAAGCAGGGGAGTCGCCAATACAATTGGCGACAGGGTTGTAGTCTTAAAGGGGTGTCGCCATTTCATTTGGCGACAATATACAAAGCCTTGCCCTAACCGGAGCAGTTTGGGAAATTTTTTGAAACTTGGGATATTTGAGGAATTTTTTCGAAAATGTGGAGTATTTGAGTAAAAAATTCAAATAAATTTTACAATTTTTTAATTTTTAAAAAGAGAATACTGTTTTTGTAAAACCAGTCAAATAAGCTCCAAGTTTCTAGTTTAGTTCTAAGGGTTGCAGGATTTTATTCAAGAACTACCGATTTGTCTAAGATGTTGGGATAATATACAAATAATGTTATTTTACGTGTGGCTTTTGGAAGGGACTTTTCAGAAGGTAGGGACTTTTTTTCTTTCCGTAAAGTTCTTACATAGTTTGACAGGTACACTACTAAAAACTTTATATTTAATGATCGAAGAAACTTGAAAATCCATCGTTATAATGTTTAGCAACCAATTAAGTAGGGGTGGATAGGTTTTGAGAAAACCGGCAATATCCGTCCGACCCATAATAACCACTTACATGCAGTCGGTTTAAAAATGGGTGTCGGTTTTATAAAATAAAATAAACCGGATTTTAATTGTTTGTACCGGTTTGGTTCGGTTAGAATAATTCAATCCAGCAAAAATCGAACCCGACCGTATTATTATGTAGGCTAAAATACAGTTTTGGTCTCCCTGTTTATCAAAATTCACGGTTTTGGTCCCCCTATTTTTTTTTTTAACAGTTTTGGTCCCCCACTCCAATTTTGGCCCAAAAAAAGTGATGAACAGTAATTTGTCCGTACATGTCCGTACATGAACAGTACTCGTCCGTACATGAATAGTGAGGGGTGGGGGACCAAAACTGTTAAAAAAAAAACAGGGGGACCAAAATCGTGAATTTTGACAAACAGGGGGACCAAAATTGTATTTTAGCCTATTATGTATTATATTATATTCTGGGCTGAAATGAAATTTTTTTAAGGCCCAATACACATCTACCCATCTTACAAAATACTAATATGTCAACTAAAACCCCTAGCCGTTTCATATTTCTCCTCATCTCTCTTACATCGCTCACATCACTCATCTTCTCCATCTTTTTACTTCCTCTTCTCTCTGTTCAATAAAAGGTAATCATATTGATTCTTCTCCATCTTTTTACTTCCTCTTCTCTCTGTTCAATAAATTTCCAGATACTTTTTCAAATCTCTTTGTAATTTTCCAACAACACTCTTCAATTTCATGGAAATAGATTTAGAATTTTAAGCCTTAAATCTTAAACAATAATCCCAAATAATTTTTTAGGGTTATTTTTCAAAAACAATTTCAAGAAGATCTATTTCAGCAACATCTGTATTCTCTTTCAAGAAGAATAATGAATATCATTAGTTCTGTTTTAAAATAAATACTTGTATGGGTAACCGGTTAAAATCGATTCGAAATCCGTCAAACCCGTCAAACCGACAAAACCGAAAAAAAAATGGTCAAAATTGGATTTTTATTCTGAACCCGCGGTTTGGATCGGATTGAGTTTTTGGACCCGAATTCAATCCAATACGTCTGATGTCAACCCCTACAATTAAGTGACCATTCTTTTGTGTTTGGAGAAGTGTTGGCCCATAAGTTTCTGTGACGAAACCAGCGACCTTTGCAACCAGGTATTCTTGTTCAGGAAAGTTATTTCTTTTATGTTGATTAATGTATTTTATGTGTTAAGATTATTTTAAGTCTTAAACTCAGGGGGAGTTTGCAAACCTAAATTTAAAGGTCTAAGCTGAAAAATAATTTTAATAGCATAAAATTTAGGGGGAGCTTACAACCCTCGCTCTGATACTTTTTATGTGATTAAACCTTGTAAAAATTGTTCATCAAAATATATGGTTTTGTCATCATCAAAAAGAGGGATATTGTTAGAACAAGATTTGGATATGCATCTGGCGTTATGTTTTGATGAAAACAATACATAGTGTCTTAGAGAACAATTTTGTACCCTAATCAATTTGTTTAGTTTGCAGATACTAGACTCAAGTTCTGACTATAAATGAACGACATGTGATGTCATCAGATTCTGAACCTAGTGCGCTCTGACTCTGAGATACATGGTTTTTAAGATATTCAAGCTCTGAATTCTATACTTCAACGCATCTGACTCTACGCTCATCCAAAGCTTTGACACTCTGAAGCTTCTGAAGCTGTTAAGCTCTGAAGCTCTGCGCTCCAATCAACTCTAAACTTTGTCAACAAACTCTGAAGACCTGGTTCTAAGGAAATGGATCAAGACTCTAAAGACCAAAGGTTCTGAAGATTCTCTCAACCAGATTCTTATTATTCTCTTATGAATGTTTCATCACCTACTTATCAGAAGCCTTTGAAGATTGAAAATAAGATCAAAAGGTTTTACGTGAAAAAAATAGTACATTGTACAAGATCAAATATTCCTTCCACTATGCTAATTTTGTGGAATAAGGATTATACTGTTGTACCATTTTGTCTCCCACCTTTGCAGACCACTATGCAAGGTGTCAACTTATTTGTGAAGATTTCCATCCACACTCTCCAACGGATCTTTCCTTGCCTATATAAGGAACACTTGGAAGAATGAAAAACCGTTGCTTTGAACGCTTATCCAATATCTCACAATGCTTTTATTGAACTGAACATTATTCTTGTGAATATATAAAAGAAAACACACATAGAGCTTTTATTCGTTTTTGTGAGATAAATTCATTGTACTGAAATTTGTGTAATCTGCTTTTTTAAAAGCAATCATGTAAACACATTTCTTATATCTCATTGATTGTGTTTGTATTCCTTAAGAGACTAAGGTTTAGTCAGGATCCTCAAGAAGACATTGACGTGTTGTCTTTGTGTGTTTGTAATCAGTTGATTATAGTGGATTAAGTTCTTGTTGATAAGACGAAATCACCTTTGCGGGTGGACTGGACTAGCTTCGTTAACAGTGAACCAGGATAAAAATATTTGTTTTTGTTGTGAATTAGGATGCCTTAAAACAAAGTATAATAGGTTTCTTTATGATTAACAAACACACAAGGGTTAGGGTTAACAAGGAAAAACAACAAGGATTGGTTATTACTGTTATTCTTTACTTTCTCTTTAAATTATATTACAAGTCACTACTACGAAAAACCCATTTAACAACGGTTGGGAATGACATATAATGACGCAGGCGAAGGCGTTGTTATGTAGATTGTCGTTGTAAGTTCGCTGTTTCTACAACGGTCTGGAAACCGTTGTTGAATGGCAGGACGCGCGCCATATATCACAACGGTTATGATAATAAACTGTTGCGATACATACACTTAGGTTCTAGGTTCGATACCCATCAACAGCGAATTTATATAAAACATAAATTACTTATGATATCGGTTATAATAGATAACCGTTGTTGTAAGTATCCTAAGTTTATTATATTAAATGTAGATTGCTTGTTTTCCAAACACCTCACTAAATAAATATACATGGATTAAATTTGATGAAGATGTCTATAATCTGCAAATTAAATTGTTCTTGAAAACCAACTTAAACAAACCAATGTTGTTTTCTGATTGCATTCGTCTCATCGTGCATTTCACGCTCTTTTACATATACTGTGGTTTATTGATCTGACTCCTTCGATATATCGCTATCTTCGATTATAGTTAAATTTCCATAAGATCAACAAGACATTGGATAATTTGCCTCATCTTTGATTTAACTATAATGGAAGATGGAGATGCGTCTAAGGAGCCAGATCATTATACCATAATCTATATATAAAATAACGTGAGATAAATGATGAGAGGCATGCAATTAGAAAACAACATTGGTTTGTTTAAGTTGGTTTTCAAAGATAACTTAATTTGCAGATTATAAGTATCTATGTCAAATTAATTGAATGTATTTTAAGTGAGGGTTAGTGAAACAAACAATCTACATAGAATATAATAAACTAAAACAAAAATCTATACCAGATCCAGATATTATAAACTGATATAATACGCTTGCTTCTACTAGCATCATCACCCTGTATCATCCCCATAACCTGAAAGTAGGGGTGGGAATAGGCTAGGCCGAGCTAGGCTTTGCCAAGCCTGAGCCTGGCCTGCTAAAAAATTCAAAGCCTAAGCCTGGCCTGTAGCCTATCATAGGCTTATTTTTAGGCCTAAGCCTGGCCTTTTCGAAGGCCTGATTAGCCTACTAGCCTATTTAAAAGCCTACTTTATTTGAACATCTGTAAATAAGAAATTCAACTAATGTTAAATAGACTAACAAGTTAAAAGATCAATGAGATTAAATGTTTGTTTTTATTGTCTCGTTCAAGTTTTCTTATTAGCATAAGTTTGGTGATACTATTTGTTGAAGATAACTTATGAGAAAAACTTATGACAACAACTTATGACATCGTTTATAATGTTTTTTCAACTTATTTTCATAAGTTCTTCAAGATAACTAAGTTTTATTTTCGTATTTTAGTTCAAAGTACAAAATAGAATATAGTAATAATAAATTTATTGATTTTTTCTTAAATAGGCCAGCCTGATAGGCTTAAAAGGCTTTTCTTACGGCCTGTGGCCTAGCCTCTTTAGCTAAATAGGCTTATAAAAAAGCCTAGGCCTTTTCTATTTAAGAAAAAGCCTGGCCTGGCCTGAGCCTATGTAGGCTAGGCCGTAGGCCCCTGTTAGTTGGCCTGGCTTATTCCCATCCCTACCTGAAAGGAAACAAAGCAAACTTCAAAAATGATCATCCTCAGTTGAAAACAAACCCTAAAACCATAATCCAGTGATGAGTAAAGAGAGGAACGGGAATAACGAACCTTTTAATGAAACTAATCGCGGAACAGGAATCAATTATGATGTTGAACTAGTTTGGGAAGCTATGAAAAAGAAATATAAGGAAGAAGAAGCTTACACAAAAGCTTCATACTTCTTATACTTCTTTTCATTGCTTCTAAAACTAGATAAAGTTTGCTTACACTGTTGTTTCTTCATTTACTAACATCTTGTTCGTGATGCTATGAAAAAAAAGTACAAGGTGGATGAAGTTTCCATCATAGCTTCATACTTCTTATACATTTTTCCATAGCAACACAAACATTATGAAGTTTCCAAAGTATGGTCTTTGTTAAGGTAGTGAAAACGAATCTGAAAAAATGAGAACAATCAACAAAAACAACATGCAACAAACGAGATAATGGGAAATATCTAACAATAAATGGAAGAAGAAGAATACCTTAATGTATGAAGCACAAGATTCACGGCTAATGGTGAAAATGAATAGAAAAAATGGGTTTTAGGGTTTCACTTTGAAGGCAACGGCGTTACTGTCAATTAAGTGAAAGTTATTTCGCTTATATATGGGTAAACTATTTCACAACGGTTAACAATAACAACCGTATAGATATGTATTTATTTATTATAAATATATCACTACGGTTGACCAGAATAACCATAGTGATAACCCTTTTATCTGTGAATTTTAAAATAAATAAAAACCGTATAGATAGGTATTTATTTATTATAAATATATCACTACGGTTAACCAGAAGAACCGTAGTGATAACCCTTTTATTTATGAATTTTAAAATAAATAAAAAAGAAAAGGTGCACCTTAACTTCTAACTTAATGCATCTGCAGTTTAAACATCAACAATGTAATTCACAATGCATCTGCAGTTTAAACATCAACAATGTAATTCGACCCCTAATTCAACTATTACATTTCATAACAAATTAAATATTAAACATAAAGGAGACAAAAAAACATAACATCTTGATATTTCCAGAAAATATCTCTGATTTCAGTTTGTTCTTCAAATTCTTGTTCTTTTTCTTTAAATCCCCATACATAACCTTCAGATAGCCCACAGCTTCCAACTCTGACTTCATAATGCTCTCATCGTCATTTCCATCTCTTTCTCCCACGTCTTCATCCCATATGAACAAATTACATGTTTCATCGCTCCTCCAAAATGGACATCTCTAAAAAAGCCTTCCTTTATTTTGTCCCTTCTTGCATTGATACGAAATCATACGACCATCACAACCACAAAAATTTCCAGATCTAGATTTTACACTGGAACAAGACATAGAAACACCTTTGGATGATTTTGTATTCAAATGTGACATTGCAACACCTTAAAGTAGAACACATTGTTGTTGTTGTTGTCTTCTTCTCGACAATGGTGACGGCGTTGGTGTTAGGGTTGTTTCGTCTTGTTTCTTTTTCAATGGATAAATTGATATATATACTTGGTGTTTTAAAATACATAAAAAGAAGCTTCAATTTGTAACAACGGTTTTGAGAAAAATCCGTCGTGATATCCTTATTATTTTTTAGTTAAATATTAATAAAACTTAAAAATGGAGCATTTACGTCAAAGGGATAAACTATTTGAGGGCGATGAGGTTCGAACCCATGATAGCTAGATTGTATCACCACGGTTTTCATAACAACCTTTATTATACCCTTGAGATTTCTAATTAAAATAATGCGCGCGCATCCAGTACGCACTATAAGAACGGTGTATAGGATGCCGTTGTAAACCTGGCGCTGTTGTTTGGCCGTTTTGTAGTAGTGAGTACTCAAGTATAACAAATAACCCTCTCACCCTAATTAGGATTTACCACACCACACCTAAGATGAGAGACTAGTATGCTATTTATAATAAAACCTAACATACTAAATTATTGGGCTTTTTAATAATTACCCATTACAAGCTAACTTAGAATACAAGATAACTTAAGCAATTGGATCCTTAACACAAGGCCCAATTCGACAACTACATACTAGAACACAATTCGACTACAGGATGTAGGTCTTCACCAATAGCATGTGATTAAACTTCGAAGGCATGCTTAACTAGAGTTCGATCCAATATCTCACAAATCTCCACCTTGGATCTAACTCTATAACCTCAAGAAATAAACTAGATTTCTTCATGCAGCTTTATCAACTGCATACAGCGGAAAAACTTGCAACTCGGCAACGTCTTCGTGATCATATCAGCAGCATTATGATATGTCGAAACCTTTAGCACTTGGACTTCTCCACGCTCATTTACCCCTCTGACAAAATGCAGCCTCACATCAATGTGCTTGGTTAGCTTATGATAGGTTGAATTCTTCGACAAGTGTATTCCACTTTGACTATCACATTTAACAGTGACAACTCGACATTGAAGTTTCGGCTTCTTTGCAAAACCTTCAAGCCACAATGTTTCCTTCTCAGCTTCAGTTAGGGCGATATATTCCAATTTAGTGGTTGATAAGGCAACAACTTTCTGAAGTGTTGCTTTCCAACTGATTGTTGTCCCAAACATAGTGAACAGATATCCAGAAATAGATTTTCTGGAATCCATACAACCTGCATAATCAGAGTCGACATATCCTTCGATTGCTGCTTTACTATCTTCACCCAAGACTTCACCATAAATTAGAACTCTATTCAGAGACCCATTTATGTACCTTAGAATCCACTTCAATGCTTGCTAGTGAGCCTTTCCCGGATTCGCCATGTACCTGCTTACAAGACTTACTGTATATGATATGTCGGGTCTAGTACAGACCATAGCATACATCAAAGAACCCACTATATTAGCATATGGAATGATATTCATATAAGCTCTTTCGACATCGGTACTAAGACACTGATCTATACTCAGCTTGAATTAAGGGTTTGTCGGAGTCACAGTAGGCTTTGAATTCGACATACCAAACTTTTCGAGAATCTTCCGTAGGTATGCCTCTTGAGATAAGCATAATTTCGACTACTTTCTATCTCTTCGGATGTCAATCCCAAGAATCCTAGACGCATCTCCCAGATCCTTCATGTCGAACTCCTTATTGAGTTCAGCCTTCACCCTCATTACATCTTTGACATTGTTGCTTGATATTAGAATATCATCCACATAAAGCAACAAAATAACAAATGAATTACCAGTTTGAAATCTGAAGTAAACACAGTGGTCGAACTAACTTCTAATGAAACTTATGCGTGCCATGAACTTGTCGAAACTCCTATTCCACTGTCGAGGAGATTGTTTTAGTCCATATAAAAATCTTTTCAGCTTGCACACATAATCTTCCTTACCGTTTTCGACATACCCTTCAAATTGCCTCATCAGGATTATTTCATCTAGATCACCATACAAGAAAGCAGTCTTCACATCCATTTGTTTTAGTTCAAGGTCGAACTGTGCCACCGTGGCAAGCAACATTCAAATGGACTTGTGCTTCACAACAGGAGAGAACACATCATTGAAGTCGACACCTTCTTTCTTAGTGAACCCCCTAGCGACTAATCTTGCCTTGTATCTCTTCGACGTCACTCCTTTGATCCCTTCCTTTACTTTGAAAATCCATTTACAGCTGACTAACCTGGCTCCAGCAGGTTTCTTGATCAGTTCTCATGTGTTGTTATCATGAAGAGATTTCATCTCATCATCCATGGCCTTCAGCCACTCAGTCTTCTTTCGACTCCTCATAACTTCCTTATAGTCTCTAGGTTCTCGTCTAGAACCTTACTTGTAGAGATTAAGGCATAAGCTATAAGATTTGCATACCCAAGTCTATGAGGTAGCTTGATGACACTTCTCGACCTGTCTCTTGCTAGCAAGTAGTCATTATCAGTCTCCTCATCTTCGACAGCAGCTTCTGCTTTTTCTTCGACTTCATCTGGGATACACAATTCAGCATCAACATGCTCCACCTCAACAGAAATCTCTCCCTGTTCCAACTTTTCGTCATCATCATCAGTTTTCTTGAAAGTCGTCTCAACTTCATTGAAAACTACATCTCGACTGGTGATACACCTCTTGTGACCTGGCTCTAGGCACCATAGCATATAAGCTTTGACTACTTCAGGGTATCCCATGAACATGCATTTCATAGCTCTAGGTTCGACCTTGTCTTGCCTAATGTGAGCATAGGCCACGCAAACAAATACTCTCAGTTTGTCGAGACTAGGTGTGTAACACCCTAAACCCCCGCGACAATTATTAACAAAATATCAGAGCAAAAATAACACACATAGATTTAGGATGCTACTTCAACTGGTCAACTTCTCATGTATACTAAAAGTAATACATCAACATACAAATTAAAACATAGTAATTACGTATTTCTACAGCAGCGGAAATTCAACAATTTTAAATCATGTTCAGCACCATATACACATCATCAAGTACTAAAGTAGACAACTACAAATGTTCCGACAACCCGGTGTTACAATCAGAGCAAATGCGACTCAACGACATAAAAGAGAAGACCTCGTCTTCACTGACTCCAACTCCGCACTAAACCTGCTTATCTGCACGTTACCCACGTGGAGGCAACATTCAAACAGAAGGGGTGAGATTCTCAAAATCCCATAAGAAATGCATAATATAAGTATGAAAGAACATAAAACATTATGCAATCTACCCTATCATCACAACATCAACACGGATACTACAACATCAACACAAATACAACAACATCAACATAACTAGCATTCCCAACACAAACAGATAATTAACATACCACATCAACACAAATACAACAACATTAACACAACTACAACTACATCCACACAAATACGCATCTTCGCACCAGCATACAATTTTATGCATCACAACACAACACAATGCAATGCAATGAGACCACGACTCGACTCAAATCATGTGGTACCAATCGACCCCTGTTTCATTGTCACAATCCCCGTCGGGACGTCATATCGACCCCTGTTTCATGGTCAAGTGTGACCCCTATTTCATGATCACACCAACGACCCCTATTTCATGGTCACGTACGATCCCTATTTCATGATCGCACCAACAACTGTGATTGCTCACACCCCATCTGGGCACACAATCACGCCAACAACAATGATTCCATCAAGGAATTCGGATAGACGATAACACCCCACCTAGGCACGCCATCCCACAACTATGCAACATGTCATGCAATGCAGCACTCGTAATCTCTCACACCGCACGTGGGCACACGATTACCTCAACAACAACAACATACAACGACAACTACAATAACAGCTACGTACGACAACAACCACATACAACAACAACTACATACCACAGCTCAACAACAAAATACCACAACGACTACATACATATAACTATCAATGCATCGGGTACATCACACTACAACCATACAACACGCAGTTCATACTTGCCAACTCATACAACAACAACGATCCACAACTACAACACACATACTCACCACCGACCCCATCATTCCCACTCGCAACACATACCACAACAACAACACGGCTATAATACACCTACTCAATTATGCATTTTCTTAACAATCTCCCAAAATACATCATTTCACCAATACAACAACTATACATCTTTGCATCATTCAATCATGCATTTCACATTATCACATCAACATCAACAAAACAAGAAAATTAACACCTCGATACATGATCACCATGCAACAGCAACAACACAGTATTAACATAATATAAAACAAATATTTTCCAAGAATTGTAAGTCAATAAAAATAATATTTTTCAGTCCCAGGTCGCGCTAAGCGCACCCCACTGCGCTAAGAGCGCAGCTCTCTGCCTCGAAGAGGCGAAATTTCTCCAGACCGCGCTAAGCGCGCTACGCGATTTTCTCACAAAAACCCTGCGATGACAGCATTCTCCCCACTGCGATTCTGCACCCTTAAACTAGTTTTTAACTCAGATTTTTCACAAATTATGCCATTATATCCTATACCTAACATATGCGTTTCAACTAAACAATCAAAACACAACAATTGCATCAATTTCAACCCCTGAATCATGGATTCTCCCCAAAACCCCAAATCAACACAAATACCACATAGGATAATCGTTAATGAGTTATCTACCCTCATACACAAATTATGCAGCCCTTAGAGATTAAAGAACCCATCCTTACCTTAGTGACGATTCCTCGAAGGATCTCTAAGCCCTAGCTCTGCTTCCCGTTCCTCTTCTCCTTTCTCCAGAATTCGATCGATTCCCCAAAACTGATTCCTTTCTTTCCAATTTCTCCTTTTTCTAAATATGACCCTTGGACCCCAATTATGCTTTTCCCTTCTTATCCTTACTATTCCTCATAAATGGACCATATTGCCCTCCTCTTCTTTCTACTCATATTATCAAATTTTAATCCAATAAAATAATTAATCTAATTATTTTAAATCCAAATAATTCCAAGGTCTCTACTCCATACCAAAGCAGCCCAATCTCCACCGACCCATGCATAAACATACACAAATTCACCACACCATTCAATTTTAATTACGAGAAATAATTAAAATAAATCGGGGTATTACAACACTCCCCCACTTAGAATATTTTCGTCCTCGAAAATTCACTCGATACGAATAACTCCGGATACGCCCTAAGCATCCTGCTCTCCTACTCCCAAGTCAGGAAAACAACGCCAGGACTGACACCAAACAACAAACCACTTCATCAATAACAATAACCAGATCCAATATCCACACAATGCACTCGACGGCCAACTCAAGATGCAACGAATAACCGAGTCACACACACAGGTTCACTCTGGAACCAGAACACAACACAATCATTACAATCACCACAAGTAACACTTCCTTAATTTCCTATCTCAGGAATTAGCCACTCGCACTCGGCCACCACCATAGGAACCGAGGCAACGACCAAGATAAAAACATAAAGTTCCACGACGCAACGTCGTCCTAACCGCTTCAACATAACCAAAACACCAACTTCGTAGTCACACCCTCATCAAGACAACAATTCTACGATTTTACCAATCGAACAGGTAACTAGTAGTACATGATTAATATTTAAACCTTTCATCACATCTCTTCCACTCCTGCAGGTCATAACGTTCAACCTTTGAACTCTTACCGTTCACGCACGCATATCCGAACCGTGCTACATCATGCTTCTGCTGCGCACTCTGATTACTCACAACTATCAAATCCACCAATTTCACATCCAACTTTTGACTCTCTAATATTCGCCAGGAAGTCATCATTCATCTTTTACATACCCGACTTCTCACTCTACTACGTCAGCTCACACACCAGATACAAGTCTTTGGACTGCTACTCAATTCTAAGTCTCTGCCCAACAACACAGACATATGAAAAGACTATCGACCTAACTCATCAGGCACAACATTCACTTACCAAATATGGTACTTCAAGCCAAGGTCACCACTCCTCGAGAATTTCAACCATCCTCATTATCTCATATTATATTCCTCCTGACCCAGCAGGTGTTCTACACTCTTGTGATTACTAAACACTTCGAATCTAGATCCACAAAATAATACTTTCGGATCCTCAACACAAATGCAACCGCATTAACTCCCCAAATCTTGAACAGGATAGACCTTTTCATGAATCCTCAATTGTCGTAAGGCATAAGCTACGACCTCACCATCTTACCTTAGTACACTGTCCAAACTCATCACAGTCACATCCCAATACCTCACAAACGGTTATTAGGATCAAGCAGAATCAAAACTAGAGTTGTAGTCAACTTCTACTTCAGCTCTCTAAAACTTTCCTCGCAACGAACATCCCCACACAATTGACCTACTCTTCGCAAATCAAATGAGATAAAATGCTAACTTGGAAGAACCTTCCATAATCTACGGTAATTATCCATTGAGTCCAAAAATCCTCTAATCTCCTTATCCAATTTCGGAGCTTTCTCATTGTAGAACTGCATCTACTTTGAACGGATCCACGACAACACTCTTATCTGAGATACATAACCAAGAAACTCATCCTTATCAACCAAAAATCATGCTTTGATAACTTAGCATAAAACTTCATCTCTCTTCAATATTGGTAACTCAATTTTCAAGTACTCTACACGTCCTTCTTCTGACTTTGTAGTAGATCCGCATACACCAACGAACACTAATTCGAACTTATCAGATTAGGCACAGAAGATACGATTCGTACTCCTCACACACACACCAACGCATTACAAGCACCGAACAACACCATCCTATACTGTAATACTCCAACCGAGTTCCAAAGATTCCAAGTCATCTATTCCTGAAAGTGGACACCTATCCTTAAGCACTTTGGATAATTATCAATCCGCATAGAACAAACTTATCCACTGGAGTTCCTACTCATCAAGCAGTACACAATCTCTTTCATGTCCATCAATAGAATAATCTCCCCATCCACAAACAACTGCTTAGTATAGGTCCAATACTCTCCAACGATAAAGATGCAAGAGTAATAATACGACAACCATAACATACACAACTTTCAAAATTTATCCTGCGTTCGAAACAACTTATCTGAAATAACTTGACCACTCTGGTTCTGATTACCACACTCTATATCAATTCTTCTTACGGGGTTTCGACCCACTCTATGTTTCTATTGACACAAAATCTCAACCCATCACAACCATAATACCCCCAAGGAACTTTAATTCATCCGTGATTCATCCCAATTCAAACTCAAGCTATCTAGAATACAACTATGGTTTCCATACTACTCAACGATTAGCACACAACTTCATACTACTATCCATTTCTCTACTAACAACACTGAAGCTCTCCAAGGCGACACCCTCGGTCTCACAAATCCTCTTTCTAATAAATCCTGTTAGTTCTGAATTGGCAGCAATTTTGCTAAAACATCCTGTTACATCAAGATGTCTTACTTGATATCTTGACATGTTTGCGCAGATGGTGTTTCTTAGTGTTGCAGGATTTTGTGCTGATGTCCAGCACGATGTCTTAACATCTGCTGACAGAACATTCTGTTGAGATTGTTTTATTTGCAGCGTATTTTTTGAAGTCTGACGTGTGTTTACATTATATTATTGGCGAGAGAAATTCATGGTCTGTCGTTTTTGTAGCAGCAATATGTTTAATAGGACGTGATTACTTGCTAAGAAGAACAGGTTAAGCAAGAAGTCCTATTGTATGTTGAGACGTGTTGAGATGAGAAGTTCTCATCATCTGGAGCAACATGTCGGATGAGATGTCCTATGCTGAATCATTCGACATCGCGCCTATCCTGAGCTGGACAGTTAAATTCTGTTATGATTTAACAGATGCAGAATATTCTGGGAATATTATGTTATCCTATGTGGCGCTGTTTTGTTGGTCTGGAAGATTCAAGTCAGAATCAAGAAGAATAATGACTTTCTAAATTATGGAGATAATTTAGGAAAGATTTGATTGAAGACCTATTTTGGTGCAGAAGTTATTGCAGATTTTTAACATCAGTTTTATTGGCCGAAATCCAGTTGGGAATAGGCTATATATAGATGTTTTGTAACCTAGTTTTGTGACGAACCAAAGATGTAAAAGTTCTAGTATTAGGGTTGGTTCCTGTACCACTCGACCTGTGAGTTGGACAGTTTGTAAGTGTGATCCTCGAAGCTGTTAAGTAAAAGGAGTATTGTTCTTGGAGGAAGCTTTTAAGTAACTTTAAGTTGTGTCTTGGAAGGGTGTCTTCCTTGTTGAACTATTGTATAGGTAAAGAGTCGTTGATGCAGTGGCGGATTGTCGACTGCTAGACATCATTGCGATGATTGGGAGTGAGAAGAGTTTCTCATAGCTAGAGAGGATCTAGGTAGAAGGGTCATTGGGTAGTGATTGAGTGATAAGCTGTAAACGGAGAGTTTAGCTTTGAATTGATACTACTGATAGTGGACTTCATCCCTGGCTTGGTAGCCCCCAGAGTAGGTGTGTTAAACCGAACTGGGTTAACAATTATGTGTGTCTTGCTTTTATCTTTTCAGTATCATGATTATTGCTATATACCTTGCCCTTTGTGATCATGTCAGACCAGATGTCGAATGGCGTGTTCTAGGACATCTGAATTCTGCACATGTGCCAGAATTTCAAATCCTTCACTTACTTAGCAGGTATAACCTTAACTCTTCACTTCCCTCAAAGTCAATTCCACTCTTTTCTCTCTAAAAAGCAACCATCCACAATACCAGATCACTTTCTCTTAGAGACACTCCAACTTAGCCGACATACGAAACCTCGAATCTGTCTCATCTTCAGATACATCTGAATCTGCATTGGCCCATCGAAACCATCAGTAGGCACTTTGCTTAACTCCGAAAAATTCACTGAACACATTATCTAAGCCGACAAAATACGTCTATTCCATCCCGTGTGATCTCTTCTACTATCAACAAGAGATTGAGGGTGATCAGTTCCTTAATTTGTCAATAGACAGTCGACAGTCATGACGGAGGCATAAACCATCGTCACCAACTATAATAGTGTTCCTTGCATCTTGCGCCAAGCTATCTAAGGCACAATCCTAAGTTAACACAAGCATTCCCTCTGCAGTAACATGATATCCAATCTCTTCAACAACGGAAACAACACACTCTCACAACTACATTCTTGATATCAGCAGCACACTACCTTACTCATCTAACTATTGATAAACACAAGGTTTAACTCTTACCAACAAGTCCCAAAATAACACCATCTTGTTCTAACTGAAGACAAATTGTGCCCATCCTTAGGAAACACTTCGGGATACTCCACCCATCACTGACTAACCTCTAGCCAAAACATCGTCTTCTCTCTCACAAGGAAGCAAACAGCGAGGACACATGTCTGTCTTCCCTCGAGGGTCACACCATTCTCAAACAGGTGAACAATCCAAAACTGCACTTCTTCATGCAGTGACATGCTATCCGATCTTTCCAACAACAGAACAACACGGTCCTACTCAATAATTACACTTTTGCCACCAACGACACACTAAGCCAACACTCCACACGCGAAGCATCTCGGAGAAACACAAGCTTCTCCCCTAATGGTCTCACTCTCATTCTGCAGACAGGGGATCAGAAAAACAAGAAAGTACTGATAGTGTTTCACACTCATATCACGTACTAAGGAACAAACAACATCGACAGTATTCAACTGTCACACGATAACGACTCGACAACTGGGTCGGACGGACCGACCTGCTCTGATACCACTTTGTAACACCCTAAACCCCCGCGACAATTATTAATAAAATATCAGAGTAAAAATAGCACACATAGATTTAGGATGCTACTTCAACTGGTCAACTTCTCATGTATACTAAAAGTAATACATCAACATACAAATTAAAACATAGTAATTACGTATTTCTACAGCAGCGGAAATTCAACAATTTTAAATCATGTTCAACACCATATGTCATACCCCAAATTTTGACCACTAAGATTTCCCATCATTGTGCAAATCATCATCACAATATGGAGGAACCATCATACCTCATCAGTCTCCCCAAAGATGGGTGAGCATCCACTACAATCAAAACTAGGGTTTCAAGCCCTCTCTGAGTGCTTAGACAAATGATCAATCAAGGAATGACATGATCTTCAACTTGTCTAACCTCTCAAGCATCCACAAAGGATCAAAAGGACTCCCACTTCAAGGATCAAGCACAAGGATGCTCCCTTCTAGGTGGATCAAGTCTCAAGATCGACAGTGTCACCAAATTAGGGTTTTGGTCGACCAGGGCCTCCAGATGGAAATTTTTCATCTGGGCATGAGCCAATGATCCAAAACACAACCTAATGTACTCCATGGAACCTCATGGACCCATTCATCAAGTCAATTTTGCCTCAGGGGTTGCACTCATAAAAAATCAGGAATTAGGGTTTCTTGACCTAATTCACCCCTAAGTTGACTTTTGGGACAAATCATGAACCAAGACCTCAAGAGAGGGTTTGAGGGTCTCTAATGAACTATATTGATCCATTTGGAACAATGGATTAATCCAAGAAGCTTGAGCAACAAGTCTCAATTTCATCTGCACAACAATTAGGGTTTTAAGGAAAAAGTCAACTGTAACTTTGAATTTTGACCAGGACATGCTCCCAAGCCCTAAGACATGATTCAATATGCCCTATGACACCCATGGAACATGTCCATCAAGTTTGATTTAGGTCAAGGACATGATTTCCTGAATAATTGCACAGTTTGGAATTCATCTGATAAAAAGTCAACTGTGCACAAAAGTCAACTTTGACTTTTTGAGATTTTTCACCAAAATGGTTTTTTAACCCTAAAATGATGTTAATGTATGATTTGAATCATCATTCATCAAGAAAAATCAAGAAAAGTTGGATAACTTGTAAAAGGGGTAACCATAAAAACTTAGAAAATTTTCTAAGTTAAAAATAAAGTGACAAGGGCACCAACTTTGAAGGATCATAACTCCTAAACCACAAAGCCATTTTTTTTCATCCAAAGATGGATTTGTAGCCCTCATTATCCTCTACAAAAACTTCAACTAGACCTAAGTCCAATTCATTAAGGATTTGGAGTTAGTGAGTGATCAAAATGGCTGAAAAGTGAAAATGTCACTTTTTCCAACACTTAGTGAAATTTTCACTAAGTCAGAATCTGCCTTCACTTTTTGCCAAATGTAGGGGGATTTTTCACTTGGATTCAAAAGAGATCAAAACCAAACATGTTCAAACAGTTGTTGTATCATGTAAGGGCTTTCCAAAATGGTCAAGAACATTACCAAATTCAACTTACACCATGAGTTATGACATTGGAAAGTTGCCTTGCTGAAATCTGTCAAAGGCAAGGCAGAATTTGCAACTTTGCTCGATTTGCCAAAATCAGCCAAATTCAAATGCTCCTATCCACTTGGACACCTCAGAGGATTGAATCTAAAGGGGACAATCACTGAGCCAAGCCTCCAAAGTCCATGGAACAAGAAATAGCATGTTAAACCTAGAATGGCCAAAATAGGGACAAGACTCCAAATTTGGATTGAAGCATTTAATGGAAGCATCAAGGTGGCATGGACTGAGTCATTCTCATCTGAAATCAGTCAAGACTTATCCAAGACCAAGGGAACCAAAGCTCTGTGCCCTAACCTCTAGTCAATGGCTAGAGGAGACTTAGATTTTCATTTGCCAACATTGGCCAAACCTACTTACCAGTTGCCATTCCCTATTCCTTGCAAAACAAACTTGCTCTACTATAAATAGAGCTCAATTGTGATCAGTTTGAGTACACCAAAGCCATCTAACAGATGCTTTCCTCAAAATCTCTTTCTCTTGGCAAAAATGCCTTTCTTATCATGGTAGCTATCGGGTTTTAAGTTTGAGAGTTTTTCCAATCAAACCAATCACTCACACACCTCACATACATCATATAGAAGTGATCCAAACACTCACATAACATCTGGAACACAGATTTCACAAAATCACCAGCTGGTTGCTCAAACTTTCAATCAAGTTGCAGCTGAGGTACCACAAATCGTTCCAACCATTTTCAATCAAGTCCATGCATTCAAACACACTCCATAGGGTGTAAGGAAGTTGTTCAGATCATCACCACTCATCTGTAACACCTCCAAATCAAAAATCACATTGCACTTGCTGTCACGGCTTAGAGGTAAGCATACACTTGGTCATCTCTCAATCTATGCATATTTCCTCGCACAATAATTTGGCCATATGTTCATAATCATGTATGGAATGTTTTCCCTCAATTAATTGCATTGTTTGAATTGTGTATCAAAAATCCTAGCCTTCATGCAGAAATTAGGGTTCTTGAGGTTTCTTCGTGATTTCATGTTTTATGTTTAATTTAAATGAAATTAAGTGTTATAAACATGATCGTGAGGTTGAGACGAGCATAATGATATGTGGATTACATGATATGATTAAGTATTCAGTGAGATTGGATGGAAAACGCAAATCAGCCAAACCCAGAACACGCGCGTGTCCTTCAGCTTGTTCTTGGCGCCTTTTTTTCAAATTCAAATATGTGAATTTTGTGATTTTGTTTAATTGATTCAAAAATTAATTTCTCTCTGAGTTTTAATGATTTTGAGTTGATTCTTTTTTTGATAATTCACAAAAATGTTGAAATATTTTATTTTATCAAAAAATCCCAAAAATATTATTTATTTCATATAATTGATATTTTTTCAAAGAATTAATATTTTAATTGTTTTTGACAATTTAAATATTTTTTCCACATTGATTTTGCAACTTTTAATGCTTTCTAATTATTTTGTAGGTCAATACCTAATTTTTGAAGCATTAATCCAAGATCACAATTTGTTTTCCATATGTTAAACAATTTTGATCATTTTAATTGAATTTTTATTCTATTAAATACATTTTTGAAAACAAATTAGGGTTTTTGGATTAATTCAACCCTCATAAATCATTTTCAAAACACTTTGGGCCTCTAATAGAGTGTAAGACCCAATCCTTTTTTGACCAAATCATTTTTGGGCCTCAGTGTATTGTATAAGTCCCGATACCGTCAAAAACAAACGGCGCGATCGTCGCCTTTAGAAAAATAACCTTCTGGGCCTCTCCTCGAGCTATAAGACCCATTCAAAACTTTTAGGCCTCTAATAGAGTGTAAGACCCAACCCCCTTTTAACCAAAAACATTTTGGGCCTCACTTATTGTATAAGTCCCTCTGCGTTAAAAGAAAACCTCGGCGCGATCGCCATTTTAAACAGAAAAATCATCTGGGCCTACCCTCGTGTTATAAGCCCCACTCTTTTTCTTTAAAACTTTTTGGGCCTCTTGAGAGAGTGTAAGACCCATCCCTTTGTACAGAAAATCTTTTGGGCCTCAGTCACTTGTATAAGTCCCTCTGTACAAATTCAAACAGTGCGTTCACTGATAAAACCCCGGGCCTCTCCTTGAGCTGTAAGCCCCAAATATTTCTTTTTCAAAGCACTTTCTCCTTTGATTTTGAATATACTGTTGTTTTAAATCTTTCTTTGTTGAACAACTAACCAAACAGCATGGAAGCTCTACAGCCGAGTAAGTGGTTATTGCTTTCATTTACCGCTTTCATATACATATAACTGTATTGTGGGGCTGTTTCACTGTAAGTCTTTTTTCGTAAACTCATATCAACTGTGTAATAATAGTATAGATATTTAGAGTTTCCCCGACAACTACGTCTAGAACTAGGTGACGCCGTTTCATTTGTTCATAGAAATAGATAACTAGATCCCCAATAGGATCACCAGATACAGTCTTCTCTTCGGCTGTCCTCATTAGGAATTGTCAAGAAACTCTATTCCCAGAGATGAATGTATTCTCCGTGAATGGCATCTTTGAGTTTCTTCCAAATTCTCGAACTTTCCTGGCTTGATCTATTCTCGGTGAATAGCCTGTCTTGAATTTCTCGGGGTTTGCGGACCCATCGGCTTCTTAAAAGCATCGGCCTCCTCTTGGGCATCGTACAAGGACCCACAGGCTTCCTAAAAGCAACCCCGCCTCCTTTTGGGCTTAGTACAAGGACCCTACGGCTTCTTAGAAGTAACCACAACCTCCTCTTAGGCTTCGTATAATGATCTCTTCCTCCGGGAATGATAGCCTTCTCTTGGGCTTAGTACAAGGACCCATCGGCTTCTTAAAAGTTTCCAGCCTCCTCTTGGGCTTCGTACAAATTGTCCCGACGACCTCCTAGAGGTATAGGAACAGAACTTAGTCATCTACATAAAACAGTCCTTTCATAGAGTCTACTACTGTTTCTCAAAGCATAGTACAAAAGATGACACTCTAGATTTGGACAGTCTAATCTCCTTGAGTCTCAAAGACATTCTCAAGTGACCCCTTCGTTAAATAGGAAGGAAACCCGCAGACTCGGACAGTCTCAATACCCTTCGGATTTCCCGATTCCTTAAAGAACAGGAATAACCCGGATCCTTGGATCAAATTCATGAGTACAGTGTTACTCATGTAAGAACTAATTTTCTCTTTAAAACCAGTATACTGGACCTGTCAGTTAGCTGAAACAACATTTAGCCTCTCTCTCGGGCTTTGTACGAGACACATAAGAGACTCCCTTGTTGAGTCAATTACCCCTTTCGCCTCCATCTCGGGCTTCGTACGAGATACAAAAAAAAACTCTCTTATTGAGTCAATTAGCCTTCATCTCGGGCTTTATACGAAATACCAAAAGATTCCCTCGTTGAGTCAAAACATTTTAGCCTCTCTCTCGGGCTTTGTACGAGACACATATTAGCCTCCTCTTAGGCTTTGTATAAGAAAACCACTGGTTAATCCAATTAACTTTTTAGCATCAAAACTGTGCCTCGTTCACAGTATACAAACATCAACAACTCCTTCCCTTTCATCTAATCGCTGTAAGCGGCAAGCCTCTGGATCATCTATATCCATGCCACTGTCCCTCTTTTAGCATGAGAAATTCCTAAGAAAAGATAGCATTGCTCTACACTGAGTTAAAGTCTTCTCCTTCAGGTTAAAATCCCCTTTAAAGGAAATTATGGCATTGTCGGATTCACAAATCCCGGTTAAAGTAATTCTCCTTTATAACCAGTCACCCAATAGTTGTGACAGACAAACCCTTCTTTAGAGATGACAAATTCTCTCTAAAGTTGAGACCTTTTAGCTTCACATCTTGGGATTCGAACAAGATACAAACAGACTTTTTCAGCTTCACATCTTGGGCTTTGAACAAGATACAAATCACCTTTCACTTCACGTCTTGGGCTTTGAACAAGACACCAAAAACACCCATTTCCTCCCATAGAATAGGAGGAACTACGAACGCTTTGATTTCCCTGTTTTGGTAAACGGGAATACGTAGGCATAAGATTGAAAGAAAAATCTTAGCGAGCACAATCAACAAAAAACCCAAATCCCATACTCTCACATAACAAAGCATCAGTCCTAACATCCTAATCCTTGTTCCCCGCCAGAAACCTTCTGTCTTGATAAAATGAAAGAAACTGTATTGGCGAAAATACAAATAACCAGTACAAAGGCCCCCCCACATTGATAGCATCTGTAACCTAACAGACCGCTGTTTAAACTCAGTATGCAAAGCAGGGTTAATTGGAGACATCTATGTCCCTTCCTTATTCAGCTCACAATAGGATAAAAAATGAATCGACCTGTAGTTTTAGCTCAACCGCAGAGAGCGACCAGCGCTTAAGAACCGCGTCCAAAATCGCTCGCTACAGAAAAATGACGCCCGCCATGGGGCCCGTCTTTCTTTTTCCTTTTTCCTTCTCTTCACTTATGTGAAAACCCCAGATTGGGTCTTCCGCCGGGGAACCCATTTTCTGTCAGGAACATAGGATTCATAGCTTTAAAGGTCTAGGATGTTTAGGACAAATATATATACTACTTTTCCTAATTGCTATACATGTTTATTTTTCTGCTAATGGGAATGCGGGTGATGCCGTATGTGGAAAGATTGAGTATACACTTAAGATAAGTGATGGCGACGGGATCGACCATCAACCTCAGTGGAGGCTGACCAACGCAACCCATTCTCTCACCTAGATAATGGGCCGGTTGTTAAGTCTGAGAAGTTTAGGAGCCAAACCCTTTCGTAGTGCGGAAACTATCGGAAATAGTTGTTACGCAATACTACCCTCATTTGAGGTTGGTGATCTATTCTCGGTGAATGGAACTTACTCTAAGATCGCTCTACAACTCGTTGCCGATCCGCTTGTTGTTTTGCTTTCCTGAGAGGAGCTGATGATAATGAGTACAGGTACAAAAATCACCCTAGTATAAACCTTTGGGGATGGGTAGAGCCTTGACTTCATGACAACGACCCTTTGACCCCATGTTTTTTCTATGTTTTTGTGTGCTGCATTCATTTAAAAAACATTAAAACATTCAAAAAATCTTCTCTTCTAGTCTCTCTGTTTTTCAAATTAAACTAAGACTGTGATTGCAAATATCAGAGAAAGGGATTGCACTAATGGATTTCGGTAGAAGGAGAACTCATGGTTATACCTTCAAGGTTCCAAAGCTAGAGGATTTGAGAAGGTTAGCGAGGATGATCACTAACCCAGAGGCTTTCATAGCCAAGTACGGAGGTTTGCTACCACTGTTAAGAGTCCATGTGATTGAGGGAATCATGGATGCGCTCATTCAGTTTTATGATCCAGTTTATCACTGTTTCACATTCCCGGATTACCAGCTTGCACCAACACTGGAGGAGTATTCTCATCTGATTGATCTACATATCACCGATCGAGCTCCATTTTCTGGACTGGAAGAAATTCCAAAGAATCAGACTATTGCAAGAGCAATTCATTTGGACGAGTCTGAGGTTAGGACTCACCTAACCACTAAGGGTGGCATCCAAGGTTTGTCAGCCCAGTTCTTGACAAAGAAAGCCCTATACTTTGCCAGTATAGGAAACGTCACTGCTTTTGAAAGCATCTTTGTCTTGCTCACCTACGGGTTATTTTTGTTTCCCAACATCAATAACTTCGTCGATATTAACTCCATTAAGGTTTTTCTTATTGGAAACCCTGTGCCGACTTTGCTCACAGATGCGTATCATTCTGTACACTTGGGAAATTTGTACAGCGGAGGGGAGATCACATGCTGTGTACCTCTTCTTTACAAATGGTTTATCTTTCACTTGCCCAAGTCTGCTGCTTTTTGGGATTGCAAGAGTGCCTTACGTTGGTCGCAGAAGATCATGTCTCTTACCAACTCTGATATAGATTGGTGCAATAGGATTTATGAGGGAATTAGAATCATTGACCGTTGTGGAAACTTCCCCAACGTACCCCTCATAGGAACTAAAGGTGGAATCAACTACCATCCGGTGTTGGTTCGCCGTCAATTTGGATACCCGATGAGGCACATCCCACTGGGTGTTCATCTGGAAGGTCTTTTCTTCAAGGAAGGAGAAAATGACAGAGCACTAAAGATGGAAATAGTGCACGCTTGGAAGCATGTTCATAAGAAAGGACGAGAGTCTCTGGGAAAACCAGAATGTGTCTCAGTGGAGCCTTATCTCCATTGGGTACAAACTAGAGCTCTCAAGCTAAAAATGCCTTATCCTCGTTACGGAATTCTTCCGCCGAGGGAGTCTGTCATGTACTTCATGACGAAAACTGAAAAACTTCAAGTTACTCTCAACAAAGTTCAAAAGGAGAGAAGGTCTTGGAAGAACAAGTACCGCACCCTCGACGTAGAGTGCATCAAAATACAGCAACTACTGAAAGAGAAAGATGCTCTGATTGAAATTTTGGAGCAACATGCTGTAGAGAATCAAGATGACCAAAGGAATTTGCTCACTCCTTTCACTTGGCAAAGGAATGACAACCCAACAACGGCCCAAGAGCCCCGGTCAAAGAAAAGGAAGATACTAGAATCAGCACCCGATTTCTCTTCAGAGAGGACTCGGGACCCATTAGTTTAGGTTTCTGTTTCTGCACCTTGTAATCTACTGTATTTCCATTTATGTAATCCTTTGAATTCAATAAAAAGGGGTTTCCCCACCGTTTGATATTTGCAATCTAATTGTCGAAGTTTATTTTGATTAAACCAAAAAAACAATTAATATAATCATTGCATTCATCATTCTCACATCACGAATTCTTCTTACCTACGAATCTCACGTTTGTGTCTCGATTCTAGAGTCAAACTGTCTCATTCGTATAATACTCGGGCCAATCATCAGAAAAAGATGGATGATCTTGAGGAAGAAAATAGAGAGTTGAAAGAAGAGATCGACGCTCTGAGAGAGGATATGAGAAAGCTTCGTAACGACATGCAAGCCATGGCAGAAGCTCAGCTATAAAGAACTGTGATCTCAGAGATCACCTCAATGCCCATAGTGGAGAAGTATGATCCTAGGTATCAGATACCGAAAGATCGTCCTTGGGGCATGCCTGTTAACTATATCCCGGAAGGATATGTTCCGCCGATCACTGAAGATCAGGGAATCACAACAGAAGCCGCTGGGCCTGAAGGTTACAAACTTCGGGAAAGCGAAGATGCCAGGGGCATACTGAAGACTCCTGAAGGTTACGAACTTCGGGAAACGCCAAGACTCACTGCCGTAGTCACGGTACCACCCCCTGTGGTGCACACTGTCCCAGAAGGACAGATTCCACAAATACCTTCTGGTAAGAAGGAAACTATGTTTGACAGAATAGAGGAATTCCAGGAGCAGTTCTTGGAAATGCAGAGGGAGCTGCAAGCCATTCGCGGTCAGGATCTATTTGGAAAGGACGCCGAAGACCTCTGCTTGGTCCCAAATGTGAAAGTCCCGCACAAATTCCAAGTGCCCGACTTTGAAAAATACAAGGGTAACTCTTGCCCTCAAAGCCATCTGGTGATGTACGCTCGGCGGATGTCAGCTCAGACGGAGAATCAGGACCTACTTATTCACTACTTTCAGGATAGTTTAACTGGTGCCGCACTCAAATGGTACATGGGTTTAAACCGTACTACGATCAGCACATTCAGAGATCTTGGTACTGCCTTCGTCCAACAATACAAATACAATTTGGACATGGCACCCGACAGAGATCAACTCAGATCGATGTCGCAAAAGGACAAGGAATCCTTTAAGGAGTATGCTCAAAGGTGGCGTGAAATTGCCGCTCAAATTTGTCCACCTCTGGAGGAAAAAGAGATGACAAAGATCTTCTTAAAGACCTTGAGCTTATTTTACTATGACCGAATGGTTGCCAGTGCGCCCAGTGATTTCACCGAAATGTTTGGCATGGGTGTACGTCTTGAGGAAGCTGTCCGAGAAGGACGTTTGGTAAAAGACACTGGATCGACGAGCGGTATTAAAAAATACGGTAGTGCTCTCCCTAAGAAAAAAGAGCAAGATATTGGGAATATCTCTCTCGAAAAGCAAAGGCGGCGTTATCAACCGGTAGCAGCTGTGACTCCTGCTATCAACCCTACGTCTATTCCTATATATCAACCTCAGGTTGCGCAGAGCCAACCTGACCAACAAAGGACACAACAGCCTCTTCAGCAGGCTCGTCCTCAATATAACAACAACCGTACAACACGGCCACCTAGATTTGATCCTATACCCGTGACGTACGAAGAGTTGTTTCCATTATTACTGGCTAAGGGGCACATTCAGACTAAGTCTCCTCTTACAATACCGGAAAATCCTCCTTTTTGGTTTAAAGTGGATCAGACATGCCCATATCATCAAGGAGGTTTAGGGCATAACATAGAGACTTGCCTCAATTTCAAGTCCGACGTGCAGAAACTTGTTAGAAGCGGGGTCTTATCCTTCAAGGATACAAATCCTAATGTTCTCACGAACCCGCTGCCTCAACACGAGAAGGCTGCAGTCAATTTGATAGAAGGAGAGACTAACAATGTCTATCAAATTCACGATGTACTCTTGTTGAAAACCAATCTGGTTAAGATGCATTGTAGACAGAGTGGATATGGCCATGTGCCACCTCATAACTATCATCAGTGTGATATTTGCTCTAAAGATAACCAAGGATGTTCGGTAGTGCAATCAGCTCTACAGGAACAGATGGATCTCGGATGGATCCAAGAACACCGAGTTCGTGGAGTTAACATGGTCTACACGAATTCCAACGTCATTCAGAACCACGATATCCGTGCAATGAATGTCAACTTGGTGGCAATGCACTCAAGGCAAAGCCAGTATCATAATCTGCCACGGCATGATTACAGTTCCTGTCTGACTTGCTCGGTAAACAAACAGGGATGCTCTTTCATACAGGAGGTCCTCCAGCGTCAGATGGATCTTGGATGGATCCAAGACTACCATGATAGGAACCCTTATCAGATCAACATGGTTCAGATCTTCGATATTCGCGTGATGAATACCAACCTGGTAGAGTTACATGCTGAACAGGTCCGACTCGGATTCTTAATATCACACGACTATCAAAGTTGTAAAGCGGGTTGCGAAAATGATCGAGGTTGTACCCTTGTCCAGGAAGCACTTCAGCACTTGTTAAATCATTGGTGGATGCCAATCTTCATGGACGAAGATACTCAGCAAATTAGTATCAGTAACAGGAATCCTACTCGTCGTCAAAGTCAGGATGTCCGATCTGTGGAAGCTAACCTAGTGAGGTTACATTGTATTCAAAGTGGGCGTGGCCAGGTGCCACCACACAATTATGAACGTTGCGGCGTCTGTTCGGAAAGTAACCAAGGGTGTTACTTTGTGAGAGCAGCTCTTCAGGGTCAGGTAGATCGTGGAGAGATTCGCCCATATCCGGGTTCTGGACCCATCGACTAGACGTCAAACTACCTTGTCGAGCAAGTTGAGGATGTTGTCATAATCTCTGGTCATCACAGGACCAGGGATGTTTTTGCCATTATCCCTCTACTTGACGAATCTAAAGTTCCCAACTGGGAACGGATCGAGATTAATTATGATGGTCAGAAAAATCAGAAGGTTCCCATAGTCATCTATCTACCGGGACCACTACCGTATGAATCAAATAAGGCAATCCCTTACAAATACGGTGCAACAACAATTGAGAATGGAAAGGAAATTCCATTACCCTCCGTCATGAATATTGCAGACATCAGTCATGTAACACGGGGTGGTAGAATATTCAACCGAGGAGTTGGAGAACTTAACAAGGAAAAGGAACTTCAATCTGAAACTCCTGATCCACCATTCGGTCAATCCAGTAATCCCGACCTCTCTAAAAATAATGATGAGATGCTGAAGCTCATCCAAAGGAGTGAATACAACATTGTTGATCAACTGTTATAGTCTCCTTCAAAGATCTCGGTATTATCACTGTTACTCAGTTCAGAAGCCCACAGGGAGGCTCTACAGAAAGTCTTGGAGCAAGCCTTTGTGGAACAGGATGTAACAATCAGACAGTTCGATAGTATTATCTCTAACATCACTTCCTGCAATATTTTGGGATTTAGTGATGAGGAATTACCCGAAGAGGGTCGCCGTCATAACATGGTGCTCAACATTATAGTTAACTGCCAGGACGATGCTTTAGCCAGCGTACTGGTAGACACAGGTCAGCCCTGAATGTTATGCCGAAGTCCACTTTGATGCAATTATCATTCAAAGGCCCTCCGATGAGAGTCAGCGAGGTCGTCGTCAAAGCGTTCGACGGATTCAGAAAAACAGTTATCGGCGAAGTTGATCTTCCCATAACTATCGATCCTCACACTTTCCAAGTCACTTTCCAGGTCATGGACATCCGGGCATCATACAGTTGTTTATTAGGAAGACCTTGGATACATCAGGCTGGAGCGGTTACTTCGACCCTCCACCAAAAGCTAAAGTTCGTCAAGAACGATCAACTTGTAACAGTCTGCGGGGAACAGGCCTTGCTCGTAAGTAACTTGTCATCATCTGCTGGTATAGAACCCGAGGAGGTTATTGGAACGCAGTTCCAAGCACTGTCGATGAGCGAGAATAATTAGTTCAGAGGAGGAACTTCCATTTCTTCATACCACGATACTATCAAAGCGGTCGAGAGTACCGATACAACCGGATGGGGACGGCTTGTCATTCCAACTGACAATAAAATAAAGAAGGGTCTTGGTTTTTCTGCAACCTGTACCCGGACAGCTGCCAACGATGAAAGTCTTCATCCCCTTCAAAACTTCTTCCACAGTGGAGGTTTTCTTCACCTAGTGTCTCAAGCAGTACATGCTATCAATGAGGAAGGTCCCTCTGACACAGATGAAGAATGGAAGTCCTACCTTAACATGGACGGTTATATGTCTCAGGAAGAGGTGCCTACGCCTTTTTACTTTCCTACAGAAAGTCCGAGATTTATACCAAGATCAGACGTCGAAATGATATACGGGGATTGTGATCCGGAAGGATGTCGTGCTCCGCCAAATTCATTATAGGAAGACACTCCGATGAAAGGCAATTTTGACTACAACTACTATGGCCTAATGGATGGCCTGCCAATGTGGCAGCCTTACCCAGGAAACTTGGGGAAAGAAAGTCAGCCGAGTAATGAAACTCAGCTGAGCATCATTGAACAGAATACCTGTGTCCCCACCATGTCATGGGATCAACACTCAGGTCATTCGGAAACTACTCAACATGACGATGAATTTGCAACGTTTACAGGACTTGAATTCATCAACTATGCTTTTCCCAAGGTCAACGTCATCGAGAGGGATGACTCCTCCAGTTCGAAAGAAGTGTGGGACACCTTGGGACAACCGAGTGGAAAATTCGACTTTATGGTCAAGTACACCGCTCCCGAAAGCTCTCGTATCAGGCTCGAAGATATCCAGCCTACTGGATGGGGAGATACAGCTGAGAGCACAACTACAATGCAAAATGCAACAGAGGAATTCTCCTACGACAATTCTGCTTGGGAGACAGATTCCAATGATCCTGCTCTGCCAGAAATCAGCGTCATTTCTAAAGACAAATCAAGGAAGGTACCAGACTTTGTGATTCACCGAGGAGTTCGCCGTCAATGGGTTGCCGTCAAGGTTCTGAAGGTCGTTCATCAGTCAAAGTAATTGTCATCTTTAACCTTTCACCCTGCCCAGGTGAAACGGATGTTTTGATAGGGCTCACTTTCTATAAATTTTCCATCTTCGCTTTGCCCGAAGCGATAGAGTTTTGTTTTATAGGGCTGTAGTTTCAAGGATCGACTTGTTCATTAATAAAATAACGTCGTTCTGTAATTTCCGCATTAATTGCTGTTTTCTCTTTTTGCTTTTTCAGAAAATGGTAATCCTAAAAAACAATTCAATAATAAAAACAAGCAGTAAAATAAATACACTGCACACACTTGCATTTTTTCTATCTCTTCTAAACACGAATCATCACGTCATGCAGATTGCTTGTTTTAAACCCCGTTGAAACATACGATCTGATGCCTTCTCCCAACTTTGAGTTCCCGGTATTCGAGGCTGAAGAAGAAAATGACGACAAAATTCCAGAAGAGATCTCTCGACTACTCAGACAAGAGGAAAGGTCCATTGAACCTCACAAAGAGCCGTTGGAAACGGTAAACTTGGGTTCAAAAAAAGAGAGAAAAGAAATCAGGATTGGGGCACTGCTCAGTCCAACTGCCAGAGAGGGTTTGATAAAGCTTCTCAAAGAATTTCCCGATGTATTCGCTTGGTCCTATCAGGATATACCAGGGTTGGATACCAGCATAGTGGAACATCACTTATCGTTGAGATCGGAATGTCCGCCAATAAAGCAAAGGTTGAGACGGACTCACCCGGACATGGCCATCAAAATCAAAGAGGAAGTACAGAAACAGATTGACGCGGGTTTCCTCGCTACATCAGAATATCCTCAATGGTTAGCCAACATCGTACCCGTTCCCAAAAAGGACGGAAAGGTTAGAATGTGTGTCGACTACAGGGATCTAAACAAGGCTAGTCCAAAGGACGACTTTCCTTTACCACACATTGACATGCTGGTGGACAGTACAGCAAAATTCAAAGTCTTCTCCTTCATGGATGGATTCTCGGGCTATAACCAGATCAAAATGGCGCCGAAAGACATGGAGAAAACTTCGTTCATCACCCCATGGGGTACCTTTTGTTACAAGGTAATATCGTTCGGTTTGAAAAACGTCGGGGCAACCTATCAAAGGGCCATGACTACTCTCTTTCATGACATGATACACAAGGAAATCAAGGTATATGTCGATGATATGATTGCAAAATCAAAAACAGAGAGTGAGCACGTTGAACATTTGTCAAAATTGTTCGAACGTCTAAGAAAATTCAAGCTCCGCTTGAATCCCAACAAGTGCACCTTCGGTGTCCGTTCAGGGAAACTACTAGGGTTCATCGTCAGCCAAAAGGGAATTGAGGTTGATCCTGACAAGGTCAAGGCCATTCAAGAAATGCCTTCTCCGAATACTGAAAAACAAGTCAGAAGATTCCTGGGACGTTTGAACTACATCTCCAGATTTATATTCCTTATGACCGCGACGTGTGCGCCGATTTTCAAATTACTCAAAAAGAACCAGGATTGCGTTTGGTCAGAAGATTGCCAAACCGCCTTCGACAGTATCAAGGAATATCTGTTGAATCCTCTGATTCTATCACCTCCAGTGGAAGGAAGACCACTGATCATTTACCTCACAGTCCTAGAGGACTCAATGGGATGTGTACTTGGCCAACAAGACAAAACCAAGAGGAAAGAGTCTGCCATCTACTATTTGAGCAAGAAATTTACCGACTGTGAAACTCGGTACACGATGCTCGAGAAAACTTGCTGTGCTTTGGCTTGGGCAGCCAAACGTCTTCGCCAATACATGATTCGTCATACTACTTGGTTGGTCTCCGAAATGGATCCAATAAAAAATGTTTGCGAAAAACCTGCTCTTACGGGAAGTGTCGCTCCCGGGATTTTCATCCAAGTACAAACGCGAAAGTGGCACCGAACAGAGTCGCCAGCAATGTGTATTTATCCCAAGAGAGGGAAAGGAAACACTGCATAAACCTGAAGGAAAGGAAAGAGCATGGTCTCGCGACCAAGAGAACTGGGTTCGGGAGTCGGTTACGCGAGAGGAAGGTATTAGCACCCCCCCGCGTCCATCGTACCCGATGGGATCCACGCTTGCTTGTCTCGATCAAAGGGTGATAGAAAATGATACTGGAAAAGGAACTGAAAGAAAGAAAGGAGAGAGAAAGAGAAGCAAATGTAGGGAAAATAAAAGAAGTGCTCGCATGGGCCCTACCCCACTGCCTACGTATCTCATCGGGAGCATGAGAATCAGAGCGACGTAGTTCCCCTCAATAGGGATGGATTGTTTGCATTTTTTTAAGGAACGGCTAACGTTCTAGCTCAGGTGTTGCAGGCTCGCTGGTCCGAGTGCGTTACCATCTTGCAAGAGAACGAGTAGAAGCGCGTTCGTACGCTAAGAGTGAATGAGGTGAGAAAAGAATTCCCGAAGGAAAGACGTTATTGTTTGTTTTTGTCTTTTAAGAGTCTTTTCATTTGTTTGCATATGACAGTGTATCTGAATCTTAGTCATTGGAATGTGTACATTCTCACATTCCAAGATGGAATGGGTAAGAAAGCACACTAAGAGTGAAGAAGACCTCCACACTTAGCTCCAATTGTCAAGGTTCAAACACACTAGCATACTTGTGTTTATTAAGTGTTTTTGTAAATTATGAAGTGAAGAAGTGTTTTTTATTATTTGCACCTTCAACAAGTATTGCATTTAAGTCCCTCATACAAGATCAAATATGTAACACATTGACCTAAGATGGGCCATATGCTACACATTTTAAGATTATAAGAGAAGACCCCTTATAATCTTTCCTTTATATGAAAGGCTTAAATGCAATAAATGCTTACCTTTATTAAGTGTTTTTGGGTTTCCTTTATAGATGAGAAGAGAGACTCAAAAGAAGGAGAAAGGTAAAATCTATGGGGGGACTAAGACACACCCTAGTATTAGCATACTTGGAAGTCCTATGGTTAGTGTGGTATGAGAAACCTAACCTAAAAGAAAAGAGAAGAAAGAGGGAAGAACACAACTTACTTCCAAGATGGAAGTTAAGTTAGTTCTAAAGAGGAAGGAGGAAAGTTATGAAGACAAAGCATTATGAAATGCTTAAACAATCACAAATTGAAAGATTAAAAGGTGAGGGAAAGGATTAGAATGTGGAAGCATATCCACACTCAAATGACTTACCATTAGCCCCTGAAAAGGTTAGTACACTTATTTACAAGTAAAGAAAGAACATAGAGTGAACAAATCAAACTCAAACAAATTGACAAACAAAGTAAAATGAGATTGAATGCTATAAGAGCTTCCAAGTCAGAATGTACATCTCAAAAGGTTTTCACTAACATCAACATGTCAAACACAAACCAAGGGTACATAAACAAAGAATTAAAAACACAAGAAGTGTCTTATAAAAGAAGTAGAAAGAGAGTGAAGGAAAATGCAAAACAATTATGCAAGGATAACTCATGAGAGGTCATGGTCAGAATATGAACAACCTAAACATGTTCCCAAATAAGATCTTCAAACATCACTCAAATCATGCAAACCATTTCTCAATTCAATAAAGAACAAAGAAGAAAGATGAAGTGATGTGAATATGGTTCATACTTGTAAAACAAATGACTGAAAGTGCAAGGTGAACTACAAACATACAAGGATGAGATCCAAATACTACAATCAGAAGTCAATTAGCATGCTATCAATCCTCAAACAAGACCTCAAATTATGGCACAAGTGCCTTCATGATCAAGCAAACCAAACATGAAGCATACATTCATAAAAAGAACAAGTTAAGATTCATGCTTCACACAAATAGAAAACATGCTTCAAAAATTATTATCTTCAACAATTAAACACCTTAAACATGTGTCATCAAAATATCAAAGCCACAAGCAATGGATCAGAACCAAAGTCAATCAACAATAAGGTCAAGACCTCATGAAAGTTTCATGCATTCATGCTCAAAGCAACACATCCAAAGTCATCCAAAAAGACTTAACAAATCAAGCCATAAAGCTCAAACATACTTCAACATGTTACAAACATAATGCAAAAGGAAAGGGATCAAAAACACCTTTTATGATCAAGAAGAAAAATGCACAAAATGGTATGTCAAATTAAGTATGCACAAAAATAGAAATTCAAAGGAAATAATGGAACAGGGGCAAAATGGTCATAAAAACAGAAAATAAAAACATGAAAAATTTTATAAATGTTTCAATGATGTTCATGAATTTTTGTGGAATTTTATGATATGTTTTGGTATTTTTAAAAATTAAAAATCAAACGTGTAGAAAGAAATAAAAATGAAAAATAAATGCAAAATGCAGGGGGTATGAACATAGCAATTGGACAGTGCAAATTCATTGGGCTTCCAAACAGAGGGGTGCAAATATCAATCTGACAAGGTCCATTTACACACCAAACACAATAACAAGTGTGCACCATCAGTCAACAATTTTGACTCACTCACAACCATCAGATCAAGTCAAGGTCAAATAAAAGTCAAAGTACTCAAGATCAATGCATGCACGTGAGGACACATGCCACTTACCATGCACCACACCACACCATGCTTAAGTGAAATTCAGAAAAATGCACGTGAGGAGCATGTGAGTTTTAATGTGCTGTCACATTTTGGAGCGTACGATCATGAAAAACACACGGCTGAGATTAAAACGCACACAAACCCTAACAGTTAAAGTCACCGGCCGGAGATGACCTCCGGTCATCTTCTCCGGCCAGCAGCCACCACCTGCAACTCACATTTTCTCCAGAAATTCACAAGCCATATACCAAACGAAAGCTAAGCTCATGAGGAACACAAATCCAACAACAAAATTCAGAGATCAAGCATGGATACAGAGAATCGAAGAAGAGAAATTTGCCCTAATTTTCAGTTCTAAACTCCTAAGGATCTCTATCAACTAGCCGGTTTCATATAGCTTCTAATAAGCACAAATAACACATCAACTAGTTAGAACAAGATAAAATCGTGCAAGCAAAGTTTGAGAGATTTTGGAACCTGAAACTTGAAGATCTTTGGATTTTTGAGAAAACCAGAGGTGAGAACTTGTTCTTGAACTTCTAGAACTTCAATTTGAGCAAAATAAATGCTATTTGGCTTTGAGAATCAGAGGAAATCTGAATCTGAAATTGGAGATAACTGTGCTATTCAATGCTTCATTGATGTCTTCTTGCTTGATTGTGAAGATTGAAGAAGAACTTGAGGAATTCGTGCAGGTAGAGAGAAAATTCAGAGAGAAAGCTTGAGAGTGCTTTTGGAGTGAGAGTGAAAAAATGAGAATCCTCCCTGAAATTGTGAGTGTGATTGGAATATATATGTTGAGTTAAATCTGTTAACTGGTATGGTTAATTGAGTTGTGAGTGAGTTAAGTGAGTTGCCTCTAACTAACTGAGTCAAGTTAGTTAGGGCGAGTGGGTGAGGTTGTGATGTAGTGAAGAGTGTTCATGGTGTTATGGTAGAGCTGAGCAAATTGAAAATGAGAGAGGGAACAGTGTAGCAGCCTGGAATCTTGTGGTGCAAGTTTCCTTTTTCCTCTTCTATGCATGGCATGACATGGTATGTATGTGTGTACGGGAATGTGTTGGTTTAAAAGAAGTAAGGGATGGTTGGTGTGGGATGTATGCGTGTGACTGCTTGAATTAATCCATCAACATCAACATTATTTTTCTGATTTGGTAGCAGCTATGACCAATGCAGCAGTGGAAGTTTAAGAGTGAATTTCTCACATGTTAATGGATGGCTTGAGGAGCTTTTGGTGTCATTGGAAAGAAGAAGTGTAATGCAACAAGTTTGGTTTGAGATTGGAGTTGATATGATACTTCAAACATGCTCCAAAATGACTATAAACTTAAGCACACAAGACTGGATGATGGGCGCATCAGGTGGTCGGTTGGCAAGGCTGGCATGGCACAAAATTTCAGCATAACCACCCTAACTTGAGGCCACTATTTCTCCATCATACCTTGATCAGATGAAATTTTGTCCAACATGAAACTTGAAGAAGACATTACAAGGAACATTTTTGATGTTGACAAGTTTTGAGAATGAAGCCTCTAACCATGCGAAAAATAGGTGTACATTTGGCCCACCAACTGTTTGTTAAAATGACTGCGCGCGTGCCCTGAAAATCTTGGTCATGACCTAGTTTTGAACCTACTTTGCTCAGACTTTGATCAATCATATCTCACTCAATTTTTATCCAATGGAGATGTTCCACACATGGATTTGAAGCTTAAAACAAGATCTTTTGTTGTGGCCGAGTGGAATTTTCATTTGGTGCTTCAATTTTAAATGGCCTTGGTTCAAACTCTGATGCAAAATGGCCAAAACTTGCTATTTTTAGTAACCCTTCCTCTTCCAAAAATGGCAACTTTCCACATCTTGATTTTTTCATGATTCCTTTGGATTTTCTTGACCAAATTTTGTACATTGGACATATGTAACATGAATTTCATGAATTTGGCCTCAAAAAGTCAAGAGTTGACTTTTTCCTCTGATTATTTGACTTTGCCCCAATTTCTCTGATTCTTGATCTTTCTTCCAATTGAACCACTTCTAAAACCAAGTGAGATGTAATTTTCCACATACATACACTTAGGGACATATGGAATACCATGCCATCAAGTTTTGTCCAAAAAATCAGAGATACCCTGATTTAATTGGAAACCCTAATTTTGACCCCCTCTGGTTAGGAGGAAATTGCACATCTTCCAAATCCAAATTCCTCAGAGTATGTTGTGTATCCTCTTAAAGGATGATGAGAAATGCCACTTGAGAATGATTTTGAATCAATGAGCTATCTCTTTTGAGGATTTTCTTTCAATTTTGGACTTCTTGTATAGTGTAGGATGTAATGCTTCAATCTCCTATTGTATCTCTTATCCTTGAGGTTGTGGATGATCAATTGAGATAGTATGAGACATGAAAGGCTTCTTGGCTTGCCTTGAGGCAACTTGACTGACCTTTTTGTGCTTTGAATGATTCCTTGATTGTCCACCTTCCACCTGATCACATGCCCTGATGGTAAGAAGGATGCCATGCTTCATTTTTCTATGTTGAATGCAATGTACTGTTAATGAGGTGGATATGATATGACAAATGATAATGCCATGCTATGAAGCCAAAAGGGGAGAGCAAATTTTGGGGTATTACAGCTGCCCCTATTCAAGCGCTGTAGGCCTGAATGCCCGAAAGCAATCGCTTTCGGACTTTCAAGGTATATAGTGATTGAATACCAAATATAACCAAAAATTTGCTCTGGATGATGAAGAATGAAAGGGATATAAATCCAACGAGACTGCTGGATTGAATCTTCAATGACACATTGTCGGAGAAAACTGTCTTTTGAATGACGCCAGACGACTACTGGCTTGCCACACTGCTGGTGAACTTTAATAATGTCTTTTACGCAACTCCAGAAGACTACTGGCCTGCCACGCTACTGGTGGACTTTGATAACGTCTTTTTGAACGACGCCAGACGACTACTGGCTTGCCACACTACTGGTGGACTTTGATAACGTCTTTTGAACGACGCCAGACGACTACTGGCTTGCCACACTACTACTGGCTTGCCACACTACTGGTGGACTTTAATAATGTCTTTTATGCAATTCCAGACGACTACTGGCCTGCCACGCTACTGGTGGACTTTGATAATATCTTTTGAACGACGCCAGATGACTACTGGCTTGCCACACTACTGGTGGACTTTAATAATGTCTTTTATGCAATTCCAGACGACTACTGGCCTACCACGCTACTGGTGGACTTTGATAACGTCTTTTGAACGACGCCAGACGACTACTGGCTTGCCACGCTACTGGTGGACTTTGCAGCTTCGTGCCACCCGAAGACGGACTTTTGCCAATCCACTGTTGGACTTTTGCCACCCGAAGACGGACTTTTGCCAATCCACTGTTGGACTTTTAGAATATGCCACCCTTAGATGGACCTTTCGCCAATCCACTGTTGGACTTTTGCCACCCGAAGACGGACTTTTGCCAATCCACTGTTGGACTTTTGCCACCCGAAGACGGACTTTTGCCAATCCACTGTTGGACTTTTAGCTGCTTTGCCACCCGAAGATGGACTTTTGCCAATCCACTGTTGGACTTTTAGAATATGCCACCCTTAGATGGACCTTTCGCCAATCCACTGTTGGACTTTTGCCACCCGAAGACGGACTTTTGCCAATCCACTGTTGGACTTTTGCCACCCGAAGACGGACTTTTGCCAATCCACTGTTGGACTTTTGCCACCCGAAGACGGACTTTTTCCAATCCACTGTTGGACTTTTGCCACCCGAAGACGGACTTTTTCCAATCCACTGTTGGACTTTTGGAATATGCCACCCGAAGACGGACTTTTGCCAATCCACTGTTGGGCTTTTAGAATTTGTAAAATTGTATTATTCTCTGCATCCGTGTCAGACACCTCTGCTGACTCTGCTGAGGAGCAAAGACCAATGATTTGACTTTGGAGACTCCTGAAAGGATAACCTCTCCACTGGAGAATGAATGAACAATCCGTCTGCTTCGAATTGTCAAGCTTGCCAAAAATAAATTGGACTTGAAGAATAATAAATCTTCCAGGAATCACTTCATCTGTTAGGGGAATGAATTCTGGTCACAGCGATTCCGATGGGGATGAGAATTTCTTTGTATGGCGTCTTTCTAGGGGAGAGAAATCATAAAAACTCTGCTTGGGGATCTGTCCAAACCAAGACCCTTTGTAGGGGTTATCCACCTTCTGACCCGGCTGGGGAAAGGCTGAACCATCCTCGTTGAGGAATAGATTCTGTCGATCTGATAAACCTCTGCGGGAAGAACAACAACTCAGCTGGGAGTTGCTGACAAGATTCGATGCTGACCTCTGTGGGGATACCATGACCAGAGATACGATCTTGCTAGGTATCAGGGCTACTCTGCCAGGGATATGCAAATCCTGGTTAGAACATTCCACTGCAACTTGCTAGAAAGAGTCCTTAGAGATCTGTTGGGGAAACCTAAAGCAAATCCACAGTATTCTGCTGAAGAATATGACTGTCAAGCCTAGGATAAGTACCACACTGCCCCATGTTAGGCGAGCTTCCCTTTAGACAATTCCGTTAGGGATGACGAGTTTATAACAAACTCTGCTGGCGGAAACTGCTTTAAAACGTCTCGTGCTGGGGGATGCCTTTTGAGAGGATTTTACAGAAGACCAACTGTCCTCAAACTCTACTGGGGATGATCAACACTTCATGCTGGGGAAACAATCATGCCCCATGCTGGGATAACACAACAATTCGTCCCCGAAGAGGATGTCATAAGAGGATTTTACAGAAGATCTAGCCTCTTCAAACTCTTGTGACTTCGCTGGGGATAATGACCATCAGTTTCGGTGTCGACGAGACCACTCTTTTGGGGAACCTGTGACCGTTACCGACATAGAAAAGCTTGTAGCCGTTGGAAGTACTGTATGAGAGAATCGACTTAATAAGATACAACGGTACCCAGTTGAACTTAATTCACTGATATCGACCCGTTATGCACAATCGTCGACCGAACGATGAACGCTGATCTCCTCACCCATAATTGCCCCAGTCTTTTGCGTGGGGTGATTTATTGCTGGTCTTGTGCTTAAAATCATCTGCACCTACTACCTGCAACAAAAGAATATGCCCACATGCCCCGAATATTGCGTGGCTAGAATCCACCATCCGGGAGTATTCAACATTCGAAGTAATTTCAAATGTTTTTTCTGCGCATGTTATTGCAAGGCTGCCATGTTTTCAAATGCAATGTTTTATCAAAAATTAGGACGTTTTTGCAAACAAAGCAATAAAACAAAAATAGAAAGCTTTTTTATTGAAATTCAATTTATTGACTGAGAGCCCAGAATAGGCAATTACATCCGGAAGCAATCCCTGGAAAGAGGTGACCGCTGAAAATTGAGAAAAGAAACTATCCTAATGGCAATGTGAAAACGGAATTCCACTGAGTTTCCATTCTGTTATGACCAGTATGTCTTCAAAACTCCCCGACCTTGCCTTCTGAAGAATGATCAGACCGATTCCTATCTTTCAGAACGTCAATTGTTCAAACGATAATGGGGTACAGATAACTCAAACCGTAGTCATTCGCTTAAATCCCTCTTTTGTGTGGACCGCCCTTTCAGGTTTTCGATCCACCAGGATACCCTTTTTTGCCTAAGTTGCCCTTTCGGGTTTTCAACTTACCGGGTGTACAAATCTTTTTTCAATTATATCCCTAATTTTTGCCCGAACCTTATTCTGTTTTTGGTTCGCCGGGATGCCCTTTTTTGCCTGGATTTTTTATTCTTATTATCCAGCGGGTCTATTCATGCGAAGTATTTTTTGACTACGTCCGAGTTGACAGGGGATGAAAAGTCTTCGCCATCCATGGTTGTAAGCAATAAAGCTCCGCCCGAAAAGACCTTTTTAACCACGAATGGACCTTCATAATTAGGAGTCCATTTGCCCCTGTGATCTGTATTGGGAGGAAGGATCCTTTTGAGTACCACATCTCCGACTTTATAAACCCGAGGACGCACCTTCTGGTCAAATGCCTGCTTCATTCTGCGCTGGTATAATTGCCCATGACATACAGCCGCCAATCGCTTTTCCTCAATAAGGCTCAGCTGATCAAATCTGGCTCGTACCCATTCAGCTTCATCTAGCTTAACATCCATCATAACTCTGAGGGGCGGAATTTCTACTTCAACTGGTAGCACTTCCTCCATACCATATACAAGTGAGAATGGGGTTGCCCCAGTGGACGTGCGTACCGACGTTCGATACCCATGCAAAGCAAATGGTAACATCTCATGCCAATCTTTGTACGTGACAACCATCTTCTGCACAATCTTCTTGATATTTTTGTTGGCCGCTTCGACCGCGCCATTCATCTTTGGGCGGTACGGAGAAGAATTGTGATGTTCGATTTTGAAGTCCCGGCATAACTCAGCCATCATCTTATTGTTCAAATTAGAACCATTATCAGTAATGATTCTTTCGGGAACTCCATATCGGCAAATGATATCCCGTTTTAAGAAACGAGCGACCACTTGTTTTGTAACATTGGCATAGGATGCGGCTTCAACCCATTTGGTGAAGTAATCAATTGCCACCAAGATGAAACGATGACCATTGGAAGCTGTAGGCTCAATCTTTCCGATCATATCAATGCCCCACATGGCAAACGGCCAAGGTGACGACATGATACTCAACGGATTTGGAGGCACATGCACCTTGTCTGCATAGATCTGGCATTTATGGCATTTGCGGGCATATTTGCAACAATCTGACTCCATAGTCAACCAATAATATCCCGATCTTAACAACTTTTTAGCCATTGCATGCCCTCCGGCATGGGTACCGAAAGAGCCTTCGTGCACTTCAATCATCAACAAGTCTGCTTCATGTCTATCCACACATCTAAGCAGGACCGTGTCAAAATTTCTTTTATACAGCACGCCATCTTTGTTCAAGAAGAAACTACCGGCTAACCTTCTCAACGTCTTCCTGTCTTTGGACGATGCCCCGGGCGGGTACTCTTGACTTTTCAAGAAACACTTAATGTCATAAAACCATGGCTTGTCATCAGACGCTGCATCGACCGCAAACACAAATGCTGGTCTGTCAAGGCGGGATACCTCAATCTTAGGTACATGGTTCCATCCTTGCACTTTGATCATGGAAGACAAAGTGGCCAAGGCATCAGCGAACCTATTCTCATCTCGAGGAATATGGTACAGTTTCACTGTTGTGAAAAACGTCAGCAACCTCCTTGTATAATCTCTATACGGCACTAGATTTGCTTGGTGCGTGTACCAACTCCCTTTCACTTGATTGATTACCAAAGCTGAATCACCAAATATATCAAGGGTCTTAATCCGTAGATTAATCGCCTCCTCGATCCCCATTATACAAGCTTCGTACTCTGCTTCATTGTTGGTGCATCCGAAAGTTATTCGGGCAGTGAAAGGCATATGAACACCTTCCGGCGTGATAAGAACTGCTCCAACTCCGCACCCATTCATATTGACAGCCCCATCAAACATCAGACTCCATTTGGATTCAGGGTCTGGCCCCTCCTCCGGAAGTGGTTCCTCGCAGTCTTTAGCTTTGAGAAACATGACGTCCTCATCAGGGAAGTCAAGTTTCATGGGTTGGTAATCATCAATCGGCTGTTGCGCAAGATAGTCGGACAAGATACTTCCTTTGATGGCCTTTTGTGAAGTGTACTGAATGTCATACTCTGTCAAGACCATTTGCCACCGTGCAACTCTGCCTGTCAATGCTGGTTTCTCGAAAATGTACTTGATAGGATCCATTTTTGAAATCAACAAGGTTGTGTGCCTAACCATATATTGCCTCAATCGCTTAGCGGCCCATGCAAGCGCACAGCATGTCTTTTCAAGCATTGAGTATCGGGACTCACAATCATTGAACTTTTTGCTCAGGTAGTAAATAGCATGCTCCTTCCTACCTGTCTCGTCATGTTGACCGAGAACACAACCCATGGAACCTTCAAGCACTGTCAGATACATTATCAGCGGTCTCCCTTCAACTGGAGGCATTAGAATCGGAGGTTCCTGCAAGTATTCTTTTATCTTATCGAATGCCAATTGGCAATCGTCATTCCACCTGACCGTTTGATCTTTCCTTAACAATTTAAATATTGGCTCACACGTGGCTGTTAGGTGAGATATGAACCTTGCAATGTAGTTCAATCTACCCAAGAAACCACGAACCTCTTTTTCTGTTCTCGGTTCAGGCATTTCTTGTATTGCTTTCACCTTGGCAGGATCAACCTCGATTCCTCTTTCGCTCACAATGAAACCTAGCAACTTTCCAGAACGCACCCCAAACGTGCACTTGTTTGGATTTAATCTCAGACGAAACTTTCTCAACCTTTCAAACAGCTTTTTCAGGTTAATCAGATGTTCCTCTTCTGTTCTCGACTTGGCAATCATGTCATCTACATAACATTCGATCTCCTTATGAATCAAGTCATGAAACAATGTCACCATCGCCCGCTGGTACGTTGCCCCTGCGTTTTTCAACCCAAAAGGCATTACTTTATAACAATATGTACCCCACGGAGTAATGAACGTGGTCTTCTCCATGTCTTCAGGTGCCATCTTGATCTGGTTGTACCCGGAGAAACCGTCCATAAATGAGAACACTGAAAACTGAGCTGTATTATCGACCAGCACATCAATATGAGGTAGTGGAAAATCATCTTTCGGGCTAGCTTTATTAAGATCTCGATAATCCACACACATTCTCACTTTTCCATCTTTCTTCGGTACTGGCACGATGTTGGCTACCCATGGAGGATACTTTGTCACAGCAAGAAAACCAGCATCCCACTGCTTCTGGACTTCCTCCTTAATCTTTAAAGCCATGTCGGGGTGAGTCCGACGAAGTTTCTGCTTGACTGGCGGACATTCTTCTCTTAATGGCAGCCTGTGCACGACAATATCCGTATCCAACCCCGGCATGTCTTGATACGACCAGGCGAAGATGTCAACATACTCGCGCAACTTTTCCGTCAAAGTTTGCTTCACATCTGCTTGCAAGCTGGCACCAATCCTGATCTCTTTCTTGGCGTCCTTGGTACCAATATTGATGATTTCTACAGTCTCCTGATGAGGCTGGATGACCCTTTCCTCTTGTTTCAACAATCTGGCCAGTTCTTCAGAAAGTTCACAATCTTTCTCATCCCCTTCTTCGGCTTGATAAATCGGATTGTCAAAGTCATACATGGCCATATCAAAATCGTTATCAGTGGTATCCGGAGGATCAAGTCTGCATGAACGGGTTCATGCCTTATTTTAGAATTTATTTTTAAGCAAAACAAAAGAAAATGAAACATTGCCATTTTATTTTTTTTGTGCAAAAATAAAAACTGAAAGACAGAGAACAAAATTTGATTGCAAAACGTCCTTTATTAATGATTAAACATTGCCAATGCAACCATGGTGGCCCTACAAATGAATCTATACGCCTTGGGCAGAGCGCAAGATTTTGACATGCATTATGGTTAGAAAAAACAAAGAAAAATTACTCTGTCTGAAGAGTAACCCGGATGACTTCTTCAACGAACCAGTTCTGCACTTGTTGTCCCGGAGCATGAGGGCGTACCCAGTTGTCCAGGTCACAATCACTGTCAACACTATCCTCTGTGGCTGCACAAGACTGGTCCGTGTAGATAATTCCCCCACTATTGAAAGTAATGGGTCCCCTGCTCCCCGCATCTGAAGTTGTAGAGGGATGATAACCAATACCAAATTTGTCTTCCTTCATTGGGGTCTCTATCAACTTGCCCCAACCTTGGGCGTTGCCTGCCCTGACGACTTCGACAGCTTGTTTGTAAGATGAAATGGAGGTACCGGCCCCAGCTGGTACAGAAGAAGACTCAAGTGCATCGTCAATATTGACTGCTTCAAATGATTGGCACAGCATCTCATGAATTTCCCCATCCATTTCAATGTACTTGAACGTGGATAAGTGACTCACAAAGATGTCTTCTTCCCCACACACTGTCACAACCTGCCCTTCAAACTCATACTTCAGCTTTTGATGTAGAGTAGAAGTAACAGCCCCGGCTCCGTGAATCCAAGGGCGTCCCAATAGGCAGCTATATGCAGGTTGTATGTCCATTACATGGAACGTGGATTTGAATACCTGTGGTCCAATTTGTACGGGCAATTCCACCTCACCAAACACAGATCGTCTGGTCCCATCGAATGCTCTGACCACTAATTCACTAGGCCTTAAGATCAAACCGTCAACTTCCAGCTTCATTAATGCCTTCTTGGGCAAGACATTGAGTGATGAACCAGTGTCTACCAGTACATGAGATAACACTGCGCCCTTACACTCCATCGTGATATGCAAAGCCTTATTATGTTTTCTTCCTTCAACAGTCAAATCTCTACTTGTAAAGCCCAAGCCATGGCTAACATTGACATTGGAGATTACGCCCTCGAGCTGATTAACAGTAATTTCTTGTGGCACGTACGCACTCTTCAACACTTTCAACAACGCCTGCCGGTGCGCATCAGAGCACATCAATAGTGACAAGATTGAAATCTTTGAAGGGGTCTGATTCAGTTGGTCCACAATCTTATAATCGCTTTTCTTGATTATTTTCATAAATTCTTCCATTTCCTTATCAAAAGTAATCTTTGTCTCTGCTTCAGGTGTAGGCGCACTTTCAACCACCTGTTTACCCTTAGCCTTTGCTGCAGCTTCTGCCTCTTTATCACTTCTCAAGGTTTGGGGAGCGAACAACCTCCCACTCCTTGTAAAGCCCCCTACACCCCCTACGTTATCAATATTTGGGCTGACTGACGACTCAACTTCTTGCTTTTTACCTTCGTAATATACATCTGCCCCATAGTGCCATGGGATAGCCTTCGTAGACGTGAACGGAATTGGTCCTGGCACCGTGATAGTGACAGGACTGGGCCCTTCTGGCGCAACACTCGCCACAGGAACTGCATTGACCGGCATTTGAATCTCAGCGGGGGTGTAATAGATGGTCACGGTTGATATCTCATCAGTGTCTTTCACGACTCTGTCGAACTGTAGACATCCTTCATCGATCAGATTCTGTAAACCCATCTTCAACTTATCACAGCCGTTCTCTTGATTCATACACTCAGAGCAATCTTGATTACAGCCCGGGAACACCTGTCCCTTCAATAAACGATCTTTTACAACCAACAAAGAAGTTTTCACTTGATGAACGTCTAACACCAAATTCAGTCTCCTCCCATCTTCAATAGCGTACACACTTGCTGCACTATGATCAGGCATGGGATGCTGAGTAATATTAGGAGCGGGAGAGAAATTGATGGCTTTAGCATCAATCAAATCTTGTACTTTATGATGGAAAGCCCAGTATTTTTCAATGGAGTGTCCCTGAGCACCTGAGTGGAACTCACAACGAGCATTAGCATCGAAGTTAGGTGGCAGGTTTCCAGCAACCGGAGCTTTCATAGTACGGAGTTCTACCAACTTTAACTCGAGTAGCCGGGGCAACAGCGCGGCATAAGTCATAGGGAGAGGATCCATCTTACGATCCCTCTGTCTAGACCTTTGCTGGAAAAAAGGTTGTTGCTGTTGAACTTGTTGTTGGGGTTGTTGTTTCTGAACAGACGGTGTGGGGATTGTTACAGCATCTACCTGATAATAAGCTCGAGAACGCCCTCTGCCTCGTCCTCTAAACACAGCATTCGTATCACCTTTTCTTCTTTTCTGGTTACTAGCAAACGGTTTCTTCGTCCCCGAAGAGCCAGCCCCACTCACATCCTGGATCTTTCCAAGCTTTAACAGACTTTCTATTCTTTCTCCCGCAATCACAATATCAGCAAATCCAGTCGACGGACAAGCAGCTAATCTGTCAAGATAGGCCCCTTGCAAGGTGCCCATGAACATATCTGCCATTTCTCTGTCTGACAAGGGAGGTTGGACCTGGGCAGCCATTTCCCTCCACCTCTGTGCATATTCTTTGAAACTCTCCTTGGCATTTTGTGACAACCCCTGCAATTGAGTGCGGTTGGGCGCCATGTCAATATTATACTGGTATTGCTTCAGGAACGCTTCTGCCAGATCTTTCCAACTCTTCACAGCAGCTCTATTCAACTTCATATACCAGGTCAAGGACGCCCCAGCCAGACTGTCCTGAAAATAGTGCATCCATAGCTTCTCGTCATCCGTATGGGCTGAAATCTTCCCAAAGTAAGCTTGAAGATGCGTTTGGGGACACGCATTGCCGTGATACTTATCAAAAGTAGGAGGTTTGAATTTAGGGGGAATTCTGACTCCTGAGACCAGCCCCAAGCTGGTAACATCAATACCCATAGAGTTCTTGCATTCTATGGCCCTGATCTTTTCTGCTAACTCCTCATACCTTCGATCACCTTGATTACCCACATCAGCATCCAGCAGAGTAAATTGGTCTTCCAGAGTATCTTCAAGAGTAACACCAGCATGCCTACCATTTCCATTACCCCGATTGTTACCACCAGGAGGAGGGTTGCCACCGGGAGGAGGAATGCCATGTCCCTGTGAATTGTCATGCTGATCACCTTCGGGCCCATAGTCTGGACGCTCGACCAGAAGCCTCAACCTCTCCTGATTTTGCACCATGCCAGTCATGAGGGTCATGAACTGGTCCATACGCGCCCTCATTTCAGCCAAATCACTTTGCACTTGATCCATGATTCTTACTTGATTTCTTCGCGTCGAATATCGGTGAATATGATTCTCCGCTATACTGCCTGAAACCAAATAAAGGTTAGAGACCCTGCAACGAGTACCTGAAAAGCAAGTAACAAAAATGCAAAATGATATGCAATGCCATGTTTGTCATTTCCGAGGTGCTTTATACCCTGATTCCAATCCAACCACAGAAATCTGAAGACCAGAAATTGTGATATAAAGAGACGTGTCATGGTCATGTGCTTGTGTGCAGCTATCTGATAAGGAATAAATCTAGATAAAACTGCTCATACTCATTCAACGAAGTATTCAAGTACATTTAAGAAAGGTTCAACCGCAAATGCAATACAAGGAAAAATGGATCCATCAACAAGCCTGATGGTAACCATTAACAACAAAATATAAGGAAAAGAACATCAGTCTGACAATTCCACACCCTTCAGCTTATCACTTGAGTATTTGATCTCCTCAAAAAGTATACGGGTACGCTGATGATTCGGCTTTTCAATCATTTCTTTGATCAAGACATCCCTTTTCTCAAGAGCTTCAGTTAAAGAACCCATATGCAGCATCAGAGCCTCGTCATCACACACTCCTTTGTGTCTCTTTATGCCAGCTTGCGTCTTGAGTATCTCCCTTTCTATCATGACTTCTTCAAGCTCTTTCTTGGTATTCCTCAGCTCACCTCTAGCTTCTTCTAGCTGTTCTTGACTCTTACCGAGGCTTTCTCGATACTTTCTTCTCTGCTCATGCGCCTTTTCAAGCTCTTCGTCCTTAATCTGCAACTGTTCCTGTAATTCAGCATTCTCTATCCTAACTTCGTCCCAAGCGTGCTGAAACTTTGTTAACTTTTCTTTGGTCTGTGCTAACGCCTGTTTGGTTTGCTTGTGGGCTTGAGTAGCATCATCAGCACCTTTACTAATCTTCCGGAAATGTTGGGCTCTTCCAGCAAAGTCTTTTTCTTTTGCAGTTAGGATTTGTTCAGCATCTTGGGCTTTCCGCTCCAGCTCTTTGTTGGCATGTAGAGCATTCTGAAGACGGCTACTCAACTCGGAATTCTCTCCTTGGAGCTTTTTCACCAAGGCTTGCAACTTGTCAACTTCTTCCACAGTAGCAGTGCTTCTTGCTTTCTCATTCTCCGGATACAAAAGGGGTGCCTTACCAAAAGGCAAGAGAAAATCTTCAACTCTTTTCTTCACCCACTCTTCATATGCTGGATAAACCCGGTTGTTAGGCTTTCCTAGGGTAACTTTCCCCTTTTTCAGTATGCTACCCCAGCTTTCAGAAGCTTTCTGTGCTGCTTCCCAACCATCTGATGTATGAAAATAGAGGGACTCCTCCACATCTCTCTTAATAGGCGGACCTGTCAGGGCATACCCAAATTGTCGAATAGCCAAAGAAGGATTGTAGTTAATCCCACCCAGCCTTCCTATCAGTGGAACGTTAGGGAACTTACCACAGCTGTGGATAATATTCTTGCCAATCAGCCCATGATCTACCCATACGATGTCCTTGGCCACCAATCCCATTAAACGCTGTTTCCACTCTAGAGAATCTTTGGAATCCACAAAAGCCCCTGATTGTGGTAAACGGCCCGCAAACCACTTATAGAACAAGGGTGCACAACAACGAATTATCCCTCCTCTTTTCTTTTCGTTTCGGTTGTACAATGAGTAGTGAAGATCTCCCAGTAGCGTTGGCACCGGGTTCTTCATCATGAATATTCGTATAGCGTCCGTATCAATAAAATCCGGCTCGTTGGGAAACAACACTATGCCGTATATACAAAGGGCTAACAAAGCATTAAAAACAAGCCAATTCTCGCCTTTAGCTGCTTCCTGGGCCTTCTTAATCAGATATTCCAGCTTGTAACCACGAATCTTTCCTTTGTTGGAGACATTGTCGCCTAACTCTGATTTGCTCAAATAAAGAGCACCAGCCACCTTTCCCAAGTCAAGATCCCCCACTGATCCAAAGAAAGGGGGCTCCTCCTTGATAGCAATCCCCAACATGTTGGAATACTCCTCCAGGGTAGGAACCAACACATAGTCTGGCAATACAAAACACCTCAGAGGCGGATCATAGAACTGCATCAACGTATGGAGACCTCTGGCTTCATAATCACTGACATTACGGACCATAGATAAAATCCACCCATATTTCTCTTCAAAAGCTTCTCGTACTGCAGGACTCGCCATTCCCTTCAGCATAATAATAGGGCCTAAAGTAGGCGTAAGGAACTTATAGCTGATGATATTCTTCCTCTCTTTAGTGTTCATCTTTGCAGGGACCTGATGACTGGAATCAAGGGTAATATATGCACCTGGAAATGAATAAACATGTATGTTAGGATATGATAATGCAATGCAAAGGGCAATGTGATCAGGTAATCAGGTGTCTGTGCTGAACTGTGAACGGTGTCAGTGTAGCTCTGAGACTAATATAGAACCATAGATAAGAACCATCTGAATACAATAGGATGAAACTTCCTTTTTGTGCAATGATGATAGAAAACCGGGTATGTAGGAGGTCATGGTTACCTGCAAACCTGTAAACAACCCGCCCTTCTCACATGTGGGTACTAGGATGTTCAGTATCCCGGGCTCTCAGGTCGAGAAATGATGATACGTTCACCATTTCTGGTTTGGCATCATCATCAATCGAGGAGGCCTCAACTGATTCTCCAAAACAAAAAGGTCCTCAGCTTCTGGCACTGAGGTCGAGAAGCAATAGTACATTCATCCCTCGGGGTACAGTACTATCGCCAATCGAGGAGTGCCTCCGCTGATTCTCTTTCAAAAAGGGATGTCCTATAGCAAGTTCCCAGCATTGGGTCCTCGGATCGAGAATGTGCAATGGGTTTGCCAAGGAATGTGGTCTGCCACTGTCACATCTCGGGAGGAGTGCCGCAACTGAGTCCTCGGGAATGGTCACCAGAGTCGACAGTTCCTCAAGAGAATAACCACTGGCCTGCATAACATGCAGTAGCAGAAAGCTCCTGATAGAACCTCGTCTGGTTGTGGGTCTCATGAACAACAATACGTGGTCACCACCACGCAAGCGTCATGACTATCCACTCTAATTCCTATGTGTGTACTCAAGCCTGTGTAGTGAGCTTATCTCTCAGAACACCCCGCCCGCCAAACAGAAAACAACAGCACAGTCCAGCACAATAATGATATGTAATGCAGTAAATGTGATAAATACAGTAAAGTACAGTAAAGCAGCAATACGGTAAATAATAATACAATACAACAGTAAATACCGCAAACAAAATACACCTAATGAAAGAAAAGCAAACAAGCGCTAGGATTGACTCGCTAAGGAAACCAGAGATTCTGGGTTCGTTCCCCAGCAGAGTCGCCAGCTGTCGCTCCCGGGATTTTCATCCAAGTACAAACGCGAAAGTGGCACCGAACAGAGTCGCCAGCAATGTGTATTTATCCCAAGAGAGGGAAAGGAAACACTGCATAAACCTGAAGGAAAGGAAAGAGCATGGTCTCGCGACCAAGAGAACTGGGTTCGGGAGTCGGTTACGCGAGAGGAAGGTATTAGCACCCCCCCGCGTCCATCGTACCCGATGGGATCCACGCTTGCTTGTCTCGATCAAAGGGTGATAGAAAATGATACTGGAAAAGGAACTGAAAGAAAGAAAGGAGAGAGAAAGAGAATCAAATGTAGGGAAAATAAAAGAAGTGCTCGCATGGGCCCTACCCCACTGCCTACGTATCTCATCGGGAGCATGAGAATCAGAGCGACGTAGTTCCCCTCAATAGGGATGGATTGTTTGCATTTTTTTAAGGAACGGCTAACGTTCTAGCTCAGGTGTTGCAGGCTCGCTGGTCCAAGTGCGTTACCATCTTGCAAGAGAACGAGTAGAAGCGCGTTCGTACGCTAAGAGTGAATGAGGTGAGAAAAGAATTCCCGAAGGAAAGACGTTATTGTTTGATTTTGTCTTTTAAGAGTCTTTTCATTTGTTTGCATATGACAGTGTATCTGAATCTTAGTCATTGGAATGTGTACATTCTCACATTCCAAGATGGAATGGGTAAGAAAGCACACTAAGAGTGAAGAAGACCTCCACACTTAGCTCCAATTGTCAAGGTTCAAACACACTAGCATACTTGTGTTTATTAAGTGTTTTTGTAAATTATGAAGTGAAGAAGTGTTTTTTATTATTTGCACCTTCAACAAGTATTGCATTTAAGTCCCTCATACAAGATCAAATATGTAACACATTGACCTAAGATGGGCCATATGCTACACATTTTAAGATTATAAGAGAAGACCCCTTATAATCTTTCCTTTATATGAAAGGCTTAAATGCAATAAATGCTTACCTTTATTAAGTGTTTTTGGGTTTCCTTTATAGATGAGAAGAGAGACTCAAAAGAAGGAGAAAGGTAAAATCTATGGGGGGACTAAGACACACCCTAGTATTAGCATACTTGGAAGTCCTATGGTTAGTGTGGTATGAGAAACCTAACCTAAAAGAAAAGAGAAGAAAGAGGGAAGAACACAACTTACTTCCAAGATGGAAGTTAAGTTAGTTCTAAAGAGGAAGGAGGAAAGTTATGAAGACAAAGCATTATGAAATGCTTAAACAATCACAAATTGAAAGATTAAAAGGTGAGGGAAAGGATTAGAATGTGGAAGCATATCCACACTCAAATGACTTACCATTAGCCCCTGAAAAGGTTAGTACACTTATTTACAAGTAAAGAAAGAACATAGAGTGAACAAATCAAACTCAAACAAATTGACAAACAAAGTAAAATGAGATTGAATGCTATAAGAGCTTCCAAGTCAGAATGTACATCTCAAAAGGTTTTCACTAACATCAACATGTCAAACACAAACCAAGGGTACATAAACAAAGAATTAAAAACACAAGAAGTGTCTTATAAAAGAAGTAGAAAGAGAGTGAAGGAAAATGCAAAACAATTATGCAAGGATAACTCATGAGAGGTCATGGTCAGAATATGAACAACCTAAACATGTTCCCAAATAAGATCTTCAAACATCACTCAAATCATGCAAACCATTTCTCAATTCAATAAAGAACAAAGAAGAAAGATGAAGTGATGTGAATATGGTTCATACTTGTAAAACAAATGACTGAAAGTGCAAGGTGAACTACAAACATACAAGGATGAGATCCAAATACTACAATCAGAATTCAATTAGCATGCTATCAATCCTCAAACAAGACCTCAAATTATGGCACAAGTGCCTTCATGATCAAGCAAACCAAACATGAAGCATACATTCATAAAAAGAACAAGTTAAGATTCATGCTTCACACAAATAGAAAACATGCTTCAAAAATTATTATCTTCAACAATTAAACACCTTAAACATGTGTCATCAACATATCAAAGCCACAAGCAATGGATCAGAACCAAAGTCAATCAACAATAAGGTCAAGACCTCATGAAAGTTTCATGCATTCATGCTCAAAGCAACACATCCAAAGTCATCCAAAAAGACTTAACAAATCAAGCCATAAAGCTCAAACATACTTCAACATGTTACAAACATAATACAAAAGGAAAGGGATCAAAAACACCTTTTATGATCAAGAACAAAAATGCACAAAATGGTATGTCAAATTAAGTATGCACAAAAATAGAAATTCAAAGGAAATAATGGAACAGGGGCAAAATGGTCATAAAAACAGAAAATAAAAACATGAAAAATTTTATAAATGTTTCAATGATGTTCATGAATTTTTGTGGAATTTTATGATATGTTTTGGTATTTTTAAAAATTAAAAATCAAACGTGTAGAAAGAAATAAAAATGAAAAATAAATGCAAAATGCAGGGGGTATGAACATAGCAATTGGACAGTGCAAATTCATTGGGCTTCCAAACAGAGGGGTGCAAATATCAATCTGACAAGGTCCATTTACACGCCAAACACAATAACAAGTGTGCACCATCAGTCAACAATTTTGACTCACTCACAACCATCAGATCAAGTCAAGGTCAAATAAAAGTCAAAGTACTCAAGATCAATGCATGCACGTGAGGACACATGCCACTTACCATGCACCACACCACACCATGCTTAAGTGAAATTCAGAAAAATGCACGTGAGGAGCATGTGAGTTTTAATGTGCTGTCACATTTTGGAGCGTACGATCATGAAAAACACACGGCTGAGATTAAAACGCACACAAACCCTAACAGTTAAAGTCACCGGCCGGAGATGACCTCCGGTCATCTTCTCCGGCCAGCAGCCACCACCTGCAACTCACATTTTCTCCAGAAATTCACAAGCCATATACCAAACGAAAGCTAAGCTCATGAGGAACACAAATCCAACAACAAAATTCAGAGATCAAGCATGGATACAGAGAATCGAAGAAGAGAAATTTGCCCTAATTTTCAGTTCTAAACTCCTAAGGATCTCTATCAACTAGCCGGTTTCATATAGCTTCTAATAAGCACAAATAACACATCAACTAGTTAGAACAAGATAAAATCGTGCAAGCAAAGTTTGAGAGATTTTGGAACCTGAAACTTGAAGATCTTTGGATTTTTGAGAAAACCAGAGGTGAGAACTTGTTCTTGAACTTCTAGAACTTCAATTTGAGCAAAATAAATGCTATTTGGCTTTGAGAATCAGAGGAAATCTGAATCTGAAATTGGAGATAACTGTGCTATTCAATGCTTCATTGATGTCTTCTTGCTTGATTGTGAAGATTGAAGAAGAACTTGAGGAATTCGTGCAGGTAGAGAGAAAATTCAGAGAGAAAGCTTGAGAGTGCTTTTGGAGTGAGAGTGAAAAAATGAGAATCCTCCCTGAAATTGTGAGTGTGATTGGAATATATATGTTGAGTTAAATCTGTTAACTGGTATGGTTAATTGAGTTGTGAGTGAGTTAAGTGAGTTGCCTCTAACTAACTGAGTCAAGTTAGTTAGGGCGAGTGGGTGAGGTTGTGATGTAGTGAAGAGTGTTCATGGTGTTATGGTAGAGCTGAGCAAATTGAAAATGAGAGAGGGAACAGTGTAGCAGCCTGGAATCTTGTGGTGCAAGTTTCCTTTTTCCTCTTCTATGCATGGCATGACATGGTATGTATGTGTGTACGGGAATGTGTTGGTTTAAAAGAAGTAAGGGATGGTTGGTGTGGGATGTATGCGTGTGACTGCTTGAATTAATCCATCAACATCAACATTATTTTTCTGATTTGGTAGCAGCTATGACCAATGCAGCAGTGGAAGTTTAAGAGTGAATTTCTCACATGTTAATGGATGGCTTGAGGAGCTTTTGGTGTCATTGGAAAGAAGAAGTGTAATGCAACAAGTTTGGTTTGAGATTGGAGTTGATATGATACTTCAAACATGCTCCAAAATGACTATAAACTTAAGCACACAAGACTGGATGATGGGCGCATCAGGTGGTCGGTTGGCAAGGCTGGCATGGCACAAAATTTCAGCATAACCACCCTAACTTGAGGCCACTATTTCTCCATCATACCTTGATCAGATGAAATTTTGTCCAACATGAAACTTGAAGAAGACATTACAAGGAACATTTTTGATGTTGACAAGTTTTGAGAATGAAGCCTCTAACCATGCGAAAAATAGGTGTACATTTGGCCCACCAACTGTTTGTTAAAATGACTGCGCGCGTGCCCTGAAAATCTTGGTCATGACCTAGTTTTGAACCTACTTTGCTCAGACTTTGATCAATCATATCTCACTCAATTTTTATCCAATGGAGATGTTCCACACATGGATTTGAAGCTTAAAACAAGATCTTTTGTTGTGGCCGAGTGGAATTTTCATTTGGTGCTTCAATTTTAAATGGCCTTGGTTCAAACTCTGATGCAAAATGGCCAAAACTTGCTATTTTTAGTAACCCTTCCTCTTCCAAAAATGGCAACTTTCCACATCTTGATTTTTTCATGATTCCTTTGGATTTTCTTGACCAAATTTTGTACATTGGACATATGTAACATGAATTTCATGAATTTGGCCTCAAAAAGTCAAGAGTTGACTTTTTCCTCTGATTATTTGACTTTGCCCCAATTTCTCTGATTCTTGATCTTTCTTCCAATTGAACCACTTCTAAAACCAAGTGAGATGTAATTTTCCACATACATACACTTAGGGACATATGGAATACCATGCCATCAAGTTTTGTCCAAAAAATCAGAGATACCCTGATTTAATTGGAAACCCTAATTTTGACCCCCTCTGGTTAGGAGGAAATTGCACATCTTCCAAATCCAAATTCCTCAGAGTATGTTGTGTATCCTCTTAAAGGATGATGAGAAATGCCACTTGAGAATGATTTTGAATCAATGAGCTATCTCTTTTGAGGATTTTCTTTCAATTTTGGACTTCTTGTATAGTGTAGGATGTAATGCTTCAATCTCCTATTGTATCTCTTATCCTTGAGGTTGTGGATGATCAATTGAGATAGTATGAGACATGAAAGGCTTCTTGGCTTGCCTTGAGGCAACTTGACTGACCTTTTTGTGCTTTGAATGATTCCTTGATTGTCCACCTTCCACCTGATCACATGCCCTGATGGTAAGAAGGATGCCATGCTTCATTTTTCTATGTTGAATGCAATGTACTGTTAATGAGGTGGATATGATATGATAAATGATAATGCCATGCTATGAAACCAAAAGGGGAGAGCAAATTTTGGGGTATTACAGGAAGGATTGCCCGTTGGCAGATGTTGCTATCAGAATATGACATAGAGTACCACGCTCAAAAAGTCGTTAAGGGAAGTATTTTAGCCGATCATTTGGCTCATCAACCGATTGACGATCAAGAATCAATCGGGTTTGACTTCCCAGACGAAGATGTCATGTATTTAAAAATGAAAGATTGCGATGAACTGCTACCTAGTGAAGGGCCAGAACTAGGTTCCCAATGGGGACTTATCTTTGACGGAGCAGTTAATCATTACGGAAATGAAATTGGGGCAATCATTGTTACCCCTCAGGGTACCCACATTCCTTTCACTGTCAGACTTACATTCAAATGTACAAACAACGAGGCCGAATACGAAGCTTGTATTATGGGTCTCGAAGAAGCGATTGATTTAAGGATCAAAACCTTGGACGTATACGGCGACTCAGCCTTGGTTATCAATCAGATAAAAGGAGATTGGAACACATACCAATCAGGATTGATTCCTTATAAAGACTATGCAAGAAGGTCGTTACCCTTCTTCAACAGAGTTGAGTTTCATCACATCCCTCGTGAGGAGAATCACATGGCTGATGCATTAGCCACTCTCTCTTCCATGATTAGTGTAGGTCGATGGAATGACATACCTAAGATCGACATAATGCGCCTTGAAAGGCCCGCTTACATCTTCATAATTGAAGCAGTCATAGACAACAGACCTTGGTATCACGATATCAAATGCTTCCTTCAGAAACAAGAGTACCCACCTGGGGCATCCAGAAAAGACAGGAAAACCCTCAGAAGATTGGCTGGAAACTTCTTCCTGAGCGGTGACACTCTCTATAAGAGAAATTTTGACATGGTCTTGCTCCGATGCGTTGACAGACCAGAAGCAGAAATGCTGATGAAAGAAATTCATGAAGGGTCCTTTGGCACTCATGCCAATGGACACACAATGGCAAGAAAAATTCTCAGAGCAGGGTACTATTGGTTGACAATGGAATCCGACTGCTACAAGTACATGAGGAGGTGTCACAAGTGTCAGATATACTCCGACAAAATTCATGTACCGCCATCACATCTCAAAGTTCTTTCTTCCCCGTGGCCATTTTCCATATGGGGAATCGACATGATCGGCATGATTGAACCTAAGGCTTCAAACGGATATCGGTTCATCCTAGTAGCCATCGACTACTTCACCAAGTGGGTCGAAGCAGCGTCATACGCTAATGTAACCCGACAAGTGGTGGTCCGATTTATCAAAAACAATATCATCTGCCGTTATGGTGTTCCAAGCTAGATCATTATTGATAATGGATCTAACTTGAACAACAAGATGATGAGAGAGTTATGCGCTGAGTTCAAAATCGAACACCATAACTCATCTCCCTACCGACCCAAGATGAACGGAGTGGTAGAAGCGGCTAACAAGAACATCAAGAAGATCATTCAAATGATGGTTGTAACCTACAAAGATTGGCACGAGATGTTACCCTTTGCTCTTCACGGTTATCGCACATCTGTCCGCACTTCAACTGGGCCTACCCTCGTGTTATAAACCCCACTCTTTTTCTTTAAAACTTTTTGGGCCTCTAATAGAGTGTAAGACCCAATCCTTTTTTGACCAAATCATTTTTGGGCCTCAGTGTATTGTATAAGTCCCGATACCGTAAAAAACAAACGGCGCGATTGTCGCCTTTATAAAAATAACCTTCTGGGCCTCTCCTCGAGCTATAAGACCCATTCAAAACTTTTGGGCCTCTAATAGAGTGTAAGACCCAACCCCCTTTTAACCAAAAACATTTTGGGCCTCACTTATTGTATAAGTCCCTCTGCGTTAAAAGAAAACCTCGGCGCGATCGCCATTTTAAACGGAAAAATCATCTGGGCCTACCCTCGTGTTATAAGCCCCACTCTTTTTCTTTAAAACTTTTTGGGCCTCTTGAGAGAGTGTAAGACCCATCCCTTTGTACAGAAAAACATTTTGGGCCTCAGTCACTTGTATAAGTCCCTCTGTACAAATTCAAACAGTGCGCTCACTGATAAAACCCTGGGCCTCTCCTTGAGCTGTAAGCCCCAAATCTTTCTTTTTCAAAGCACTTTCTCCTTTGATTTTGAATATACTGTTGTTTTCAATCTTTCTTTGTTGAACAACTAACCAAACAGCATGGAAGCTCTACAACCGAGTAAGTGGTTATTACTTTCATTTACCGCTTTCATATACATATAACTGTATTGTGGGGCTGTTTCACTGTAAGTCTTCTTTCGTAAACTCATATCAACTGTGTAATAATAGTATAGATATTTAGAGTTTCCCCGGAAACTACGTCTAGAACTAGGTGACGCCGTTTCATTTGTTCATAGAAATAGACAACTAGATCCCCAATAGGATCACCAGATACAGTCTTCTCTTCGGCTGTCCTCATTAGGAATTGTCAAGAAACTCTATTCCCATAGATGAATGTATTCTCCGTGAATGGCATCTTTGAGTTTCTTCCAAATTCTCGAACTTTCCTGGCTTGATCTATTCTCGGTGAATAGCCTGTCTTGAATTTCTCGGGGTTTGGGGACCCACGGGCTTCTTAAAAGCATCGGCCTCCTCTTGGGCATCGTACAAGGACCCACGGGCTTCCTAAAAGCAACCCCGCCTCCTCTTGGGCTTAGTACAAGGACCCTACGGCTTCTTAGAAGTATTCACAGCCTCCTCTTAGGCTTCGTATAATGATCTCTTCCTCCGGGAATGATAGCCTTCTCTTGGGCATCGTACAAGGACCGATCGGTTTCTTAAAAGCTTCCAGCCTCCTCTTGGGCTTCGTACAAATTGTCCCGACGACCTCCTAGAGGTATAGGAACAGAACTTAGTCACCTTCATAGAACAGTCCTTTCGTAGAGTCTACTACTGTTTCTCAAAGCATAGTACAAAAGATGACACTCCAGACTTGGACAGTCTAATCTCCTTGAGTCTCAAAGACATTCTCAAGTGACCCCTTCGTTAAATAGGAAGGAAACCCGCAGACTCGGACAGTCTCAATACCCTTCGGATTTCCCGATTCCTTAAAGAACAGGAATAACACGGATCCTTGGATCAAATCCATGAGTACAGTGTTACTCATGTAAGAACTGATTTTCTCTTTAAAATCAGTATACTGGACCTGTCGCTCAAGTGAAACAGTAACCATAGCCTCTCTCTCGGGCTTTGTACGAGACACATAAGAGACTCCCTCGTTGAGTCAATCACCCTTTCGCCTCCATCTCGGGCTTTATACGAGATACAAAAGGGTTCCTCCTGAGCCAAATGAATTTCATCCTCCATCTCGGGCTTTATACGAGATACCAAAAGATTCCCTCGTTGAGTCAAAAACCTTTTAGCCTCTCTCTCGGGCTTTGTACGAGACACATATTAGCCTCCTCTTAGGCTTTGTATAAGAAAACCACTGGTTAATCCAATTAACCTTTTAGCATCAAAACTGTGCCTCGTTCACAGTATACAAACATCAACAACTCCTTCCCTTTCATCTAATCGCTGTAAGCGGCAAGCCTCTGGATCATCTATATCCATGCCACTGTCCCTCTTTTAGCATGAGAAATTCCTAAGGAAAGATAGCATTGCTCTACACTGAGTTAAAGTCTTCTCCTTCAGGTTAAAATCCCCTTTGAAGGAAATTATGGCATTGCCGGATTCACAAATCCCGGTTAAAGTAATTCTCCTTTATAACCAGTCACCCAACAGTTGTGACAGACAAACCCTTCTTTAGAGATGACAAATTCTCTCTAAAGTTGAGACCTTTTAGCTTCACATCTTGGGCTTCGAACAAGATACAAACAGACTTTTTCAGCTTCACATCTTGGGCTTTGAACAAGATACAAATCACCTTTCACTTCACGTCTTGGGCTTTGAACAAGACACCAAAAACACCCATTTCCTCCCATAGAATAGGAGGAACTACGAACGCTCTGATTTCCCTGTTTCGGTAAACGGGAATACGTAGGCATAAGATTGAAAGAAAAATCTTAGCGAGCACACTAAACAAAAAACCCAAATCACATACTCTCACATCAAAAAGCATCAGTCCTAACATCCTAATCCTTGTTCCCCGCCAGAAACCTTCTGTCTAGATAAAAAGAAAGAAACTGTATTGGCGAAAATACAAATAACCAGTACAAAGGCCCCCCACATTAATAGCATCCGTAACCTAACAGACCGCTGTTTAAACTCAGTATGCAAAGCAGGGTTAATTGGAGACATCTATTTCCCTTCCTTATTCAGCTCATAATAGGATAAAAAATGAATCGACCTGTAGTTTAAGCTCAACCGCAGAGAGCGACCAGCGCTTAAGAACCGCGTCCAAAATCGCTCGCTACACCATATGCACATCATCAGGTACTAAAGTAGACAACTACAAACGTTCCGACAACCCGATGTTAAAATCAGAGCAGACGCGACTCAACGACATAAAAGAGAAGACCTCGTCTTCACTGACTCCAACTCCGCACTAAACCTGCTTATCTGCACGTTACCCACGTAGAGGAAACATTCAAACAAAAGGGGTGAGATTCTCAAAATCACATAAGAAATGCATAATATAAGTATGAAAGAACATAAAACATTATGCAATCTACCATATCATCACAACATCAACACGGATACTACAACATCAACACAAATACAACAACATCAACATAACTAGCATTCCCAACACAAACAGATAATCAACATACCACATCAACACAAATACAACAACATCAACACAACTACAACTACATCCACACAAATACGTATCTTCGCACCAGCATACAATTTTATGCATCACAACACAACACAATGCAATGCAATGAGACCACGACTCGACTCAATGCATGTGGTACCAATCGACCCCTGTTTCATGGTCACAATCCCCGTCGGGACGTCATATCGGCCCTTGTTTCATGGTCAAGTGTGACCCCTATTTCATGATCACACCAACGACCCCTATTTCATGGTCACGTACGACTCCTATTTCATGATCGCACCAACAACTGTGATTGCTCACACCCCATCTGGGCACACAATCACGCCAACAACAACGATTCCATCAAGGAATTTGGATAGACGATAACACCCCACCTGGGCACGCCATCCCACAACTATGCAACATGTCATGCAATGCAGCACTCGTAATCTCTCACACCCCACGTGGGCAAATGATTACCTCAACAACAACAACATACAACGACAACTACAACAACATCTACGTACGACAACAGCCATATACAACAACAACTACATACCACAGCTCAACAAAAAAATACCACAACGACTACATACATATAACTATCAATGCATCGGGTACATCACACTACAACCATACAACACGCAACGATCCACAACTACAACACACATACTCACCACCGACCCCATCATTCCCACTCACAACACATACCACAAGAACAACACGGCAATAATACACCTACTCAATTATGCATTTTCTTAACAATCTCCCAAAATACATCATTGCACCAATACAACAACTACACATCTTTGCATCATTCAATCATGCATTTCACATTATCACATCAACATCAACAAAACAAGAAAATTAACACCTTGATACATGATCACCATGCAACAGCAACAACACAGTATTAACTTAATATAAAACAAATATTTTCCATGAATTTTAAGTAAATAAAAATAATAATTTTCAGTCCCAGGTCGCGCTAAGCGCGCCCCACCGTGCTAAGCGCGCAGCTCTCTGCCTCGAAGAGGGAAAATTTCTCCAGACCGCGCTAAGCGCGCTACACGATTTTTCTCACAAAAACCCTGCGATGACAGCATTCTCCCCACTGCGATTCTGCACCCTTAAACTAGTTTTTAACTCAGATTTTTCACAGATTATGCCATTATATCCTATACCTAACATATGCGTTTCAACCAAACAATCAAAACACAACAATTGCATCAATTTCAACCCCTTAATCATGGATTCTCCCCAAAACCCCAAATCAACACAAATACCACATAGGATGATCGTTAATGAGTTATCTACCCTCATACACAAATTATGCAGCCCTTAGAGATTAAAGAACCCACCCTTACCTTAGTGACGATTCCTCGAAGGATCTCTAAGCCATAGCTCTGCTTCCCGTTCCTCTTCTCCTTTCTCCAGAATTCGATCGGTTCCCCAAAACTGATTCCTTTCTTTCCAATTTCTCCTTTTTCCAAATATGACCCTTGGACCCCAATTATGCTTTTCCCTTCTTATCCTTACTATTCCTCATAAATGGACCATATTGCCCTCCTCTTCTTTCTACTCATATTATCAAATTTTAATCCAATAAAATAATTAATCTAATTATTTTAAATCCAAATAATTCCAAGGTCTCTACTCCATACCAAAGCAACCCAATCTCCACCAACCCGCGCATAAACATACACAAATTCACCACACCATTCAATTTTAATTACGAGAAATAATTAAAATAAATCGGGGTGTTACAACTCTCCCCCACTTAGAATATTTTCGTCCTCGAAAATTCACTCGATACGAACAACTCCGGATACGCCCTAAGCATCCTGCTTTCCTACTCCCAAATCAGGAAAACAACGCCAGGAGTGACACCAAACAACAAACCACTTCATCAATAACAATAACCAGATGCAATATCCACACAATGCACTCGACAGCCAACTCAAGACGCAACGAATAACCGAGTCACACACACAGGTTCACTCCGGAACCAGAACACAACACAATCATTACAATCACCACAAGTAACACTTCCTTAATTTCCTATCCCAGGAATTAGCCACCCGCACTCGGCCACCACCATAGGAACCGAGGCAACGACCAAGATAAGAACATAAAGTTCCACGACGCAACGTCGTCCTAACCGCTTCAACATAACCAAAACACCAACTTCGTAGTCACACCCTCATCAAGACAACAATTCTACGATTTTACCAATCGAACAGGTAACTAGTAGTACATGATTAATATTTAAACCTTTCATCACATCCCTTCCACTCCTGCAGGTCATAACGTTCAACCTTTGAACTCTTACCGTTCATGCACGCATATCCGAACCGTGCTACATCATGCTTCTGCTGCACACTCTGATTACACGCATCTATCAAATCCACCAATTTCACATCCAACTTCTGACTCTCTAATATTCTCCAGGAAGTCATCATTCGTCTTTTACATACTCGACTTCTCACTCTACTACGTCAGCTCACACACCAGATACAAGTCTTTGGACTGCTACTCAATTCTAAGTCTCTGCCCAACAACACAGACATATGAAAAGACTATCGACCTAACCCATCAGGCACAACATTCACTTACCAAATATGGTACTTCAAGCCAAGGTCACCACTCCTCGAGAATTTCAACCATCCTCATTATCTCATATTATATTCCTCCTGACCCAGCAAGTGTTCTACACTCTTGTGATTACTAAACACTTCGAATCTAGATCCACAAAATAATACTTCCGGATCCTCAACACAAGTGCAACCGCAGTAACTCCCCAAATCTTGAACAAGATAGACCTTTTCATGAATCCTCAATTGTCGTAAGGCATAAGCTACGACCTTACCATCTTACCTTATTACACTGTCCAAACTCATCACAGTCACATCCCAATACCTCACAAACGGTTATTAGGATGAAGCAGAATCAAAACTAGAGTTGTAGTTAACTTCTACTTCAGCTCTCTAAAACTTTCCTTGCAACGAACATCCCCACACAATTGACCTACTCTTCGCAAATCAACTGAGATAAAATGCTAACTTGGAAGAACCTTCCATAATCTACGGTAATTATCCATTGAGTCCAAAAATCCTCTAATCTCCTTATCCAATTTCGGAGCTTTCTCATTATAGAACTGCATCTACTTTGGACGGATCCACGACAACACTCTTATCTGAGATACATAACCAAGAAACTCATCCTTATCAACCAAAAATCATGCTTTGATAACTTAGCATAAAACTTCATCTCTCTTCAATATTGGTAACTCAATTCTCAAGTACTCTACACGTCCTTCTTCTGACTTTATAGTAGATCCGCATACACCAACGGACACTAATTCGAACTTATCAGATTAGGCACGGAAGATACGATTCGTACTCCTCACACACACCAATGCATTACAAGCACCGAACAACACCATCCTATACTGTAATACTCCAACCGAGTTCCAAAGATTCCAAGTCATCTATTCCTAAAAGTGGACACATATCCTTAAGCACTTTGGATAATTATAAATCCGCATAGAACAAACTTATCCACTGGAGTGCCTACTCATCAAGCATTATACAATCTCTTTCATGTCCATCAATAGAATAACCTCCCCATCCACAAACAACCGTTTAGTATAGGTCCAACACTCTCCAACGATAAAGATGCAAGAGTAATATTACTACAACCATAACATACACAACTTTCGAAATTCATCCTGCAACTTATCCGAAATAACTTGACCACTCTGGTTCTGATTACCACACTCCATATCAATTCTTCTTACGGGGTTTCGACTCACTCTATGTTTCTATTGACACAAAATCCCAACCCATCACAACCATAATACCCCTAAGGAACTTTAATTCATCCGTGATTCGTCCCAATTCAAACTCAAGCTATCTAGAATACAACTGTGGTTTCCATACTACTCAACGATTAGCACACAACTTCATACTACTATCCATTTCTCTACTAACAACACTGAAGCTCTCCAAGGCGACACCCTCGGTCTCACAAATCCTCTTTCTAATAAATCCTTCACTTACTTAGCAGGTATAACCTTAACTCTTCACTTCCCTCAAAGTCAAGTCCACTCTTTACTCTCTAAAAAGCAACCATCCACAATACCAGATCACTCTCTCTTAGAGACACTCCAACTTGGCCGACATACGAAATCTCGAATCTGTCTCATCTTCAGATACATCTGAATCTACATTGGCCCATCGAAACCATCTGTAGGCACTTTGCTTAACTCCGAACAATTCACTGAACACACTATCTAAGCCAACAAAATACGTCTATTTCATCCCGCGTGATCTCGTCTACTATCAATAAGAGATTGAGGGTGATCAGTTCCTCAATTTGTCAATAGACAGCCGACAGTCATGACGGAGGCATAAACCATCCTCACCAACTATTATAGTGTTCCTTGCATCTTGCGCTAAGCTATCTAAGGCACAATCCTTAGTTAACACAAGCATTCCCTCTGCAGTAACATGATATCCAATCTCTTCAACAACGGAAACAACACACTATCACAACTACATTCTTGATATCAGCAGTACACTACCTTACTCATCCAACTATTGATAAACACAAGGTTTAACTCCTACCAACGAGTCCCAAAATAACACCATCTTGTTCTAACTGAAGACAAATTGTGCCCATCCTTAGGAAACACTTCGGGATACTCCACCCATCACTGACTAACCTCTAGCCAAAACATCGCTTTCTCTCTCACAAGGAAGCAAACAGCGAGGACACGTGTCTGTCTTCCCTCGAGGGTCACACCACTCTCAAACAGGTGAACAATCCAAAACTGCACTTCTTCATGCAGTGGCATGCTATCCGATCTTTCCAACAACAGAACAACACGGTCCTACTCAACAATTGCACTCTTGCCACCAACGACACACTAAGCCAACACTCCACACCCGAAGCATCTCGGAGAAACACAAGCTTCTCCCCCAATGGCCTCACTCTTATTCTGCAGACAAGGGATCAGAAAAACAAGAAAGTACTGATAGTGTTTCACACACATATCACGTACTAAGGAACAAACAACATCGAGAGTTTTCAACTGTCACACGACAACAACTCGACAACTTGGCCGGACGGACCGACCTGCTCTGATACCACTTTGTAACACCCTAAACCCCCGCGACAATTATTAATAAAATATCAGAGTAAAAATAGCACACATAGATTTAGGATGCTACTTCAACTGGCCAAGTTCTCATGTATACTAAAAGTAATACATCAACATACAAATTAAAACATAGTAATTACGTATTTCTACAGCAGCGGAAATTCAACAATTTTAAATCATGTTCAACACCATATTCACATCATCAAGTACTAAAGTAGACAACTACAAACGTTCCAACAACCCGGTGTTACAATCAGAGCTGACGCGACTCAACAACACAAAAGAGAAGACCTCGTCTTCACTGACTCCAACTCCGCACTAAACTTGCTTATCTGCATGTTACCCACGTGGAGGCAACATTCAAACAGAAGGGGTGAGATTCTCAAAATCACATAAGAAATGCATAATATAAGTATGAAAGAACATAAAACATTATGCAATCTACCCTATCATCACAACATCAACACGGATACTAGAACATCAACACAAATACAACAACATCAACATAACTAGCATTCCCAACACAAACAGATAATCAACATACCACATCAACACAAATACAACAACATCAACACAACTACAACTACATCCACACAAATACGCATCTTCGCACCAGCATACAATTTTATGCATCACAACACAACACAATGCAATGCAATCAGACCACGACTCGACTCAATGCATGTGGTACCAATCGACCCCTGTTTCATGGTCACAATCCCCATCGGGACGTCATATCGACCCCTGTTTCATGGTCAAGTGTGACCCCTATTTCATGATCACACCAACGACCCCTATTTCATGGTCACGTACGATCCCTATTTCATGATCGCACCAACAACTGTGATTGTTCACACCCCATCTGGGCACACAATCACGCCAACAACAACGATTCCATCAAGGAATTCAGATAAACGATAACACCCCACCTGGGCACGCCATCCCACAACTATGCAACATGTCATGCAATGTAGAACTCGTAATCGCTCACACCCCACATGGGCACACGATTACCTCAACAACAACAACATACAACGACAACTACAACAACAGCTACGTACGACAACAACCACATACAACAACAACTACATACCACAGCTCAACAAAAAATTACCACAACGACTACATACATATAACTATCAATGCATCGAGCACATCACACTATTGTCGCTCCCAGGATTTTCATCCAGGTACAAACGCGAGAGTGGCGCGGAAAAACAGAGTCGCCAGCCGTGTAAATTTATCCCAAGAGAGGGAAAGGGAACACCATATAAACCTGAGGAAGAGGGAAAGGAATGGTCATCGCAACCATAACCTGGGTTCGGGAGTCGGTTACGCGAGGGGAAGGTGCTAGCACCCCACGCGTCCATCGTACTCGATGGGATCCACGCTTGTTGTCTATACTAAGGGTGAGTTATACTATCATCTAGGGTTGTACTAAGATGAGAGAGGGGAAAGAAAAAGACAGACTCGGTAGGACGTCAACATCCTAGGCCTACGTACCCCCTTGTGAAATGGGGAATTCAGAGTCAACGTAGTTCGGACCAAGTTCTTTTTGTGTTTTTTATGAGCGACGTTAAGTTCGCGTCCGGCAGTTAGGGTCGATGCCTGTTTGTGACTCAGACGGAAAGTAACGTGCCCTTTTTGAAAATAGCCTTTAAGTTTGGAAATCCCGAAGGACAAAAAGGTTTGAGGTTGGTTTGTATCTTTTAGGACAGAAGTAGCTTAAGTTAGTTCCTAAGTCGCATTGCACCAAAGTCTAGGGCACAGGGGCGAATACTTAACGCATCGTTCCAAGACAGGACGCTCGCTAAGAACTCTAGAGAGATGAGAGGAAGCCCCTCAATTATCATTCCCCACACTTAAGGCTCGTGCGCAATACACCTTATTCTTATTAAGTGTTTTAAAGAAGTTTCGGATGAGAAGAGAGAAGACACAAGGGTGACTCTAAAGGGGACTATGAGTCCTAAAGTCATCATGCATGGGTAACCTACGGTTAGTGAGGTTCGACGATAACCTAAATCCTAAAGGAAGAAAGATGAGAGAAGGAAGAAGAACAAAGGTGAAAAGGGATACTTTTCCACTCTTAAAGAACTTACCTTAGTCCCTGCATAAAAGATTAGTGAGAAACAAACATAAGTAATATCAAAGTAGAAGAAACCCAAACAATGGCATGTAATGGTGATAATAATCCAAACATGAAATCAGAAATCAAAGGAACAACCCCAAAGCAAATGGCACAAGTGCCTTTCAAGCATGGACCTAGGCATGGTCAGAAATACACATATAAGCAGATCTCAAGTGAAAACAAATCAAACAATTAGAGAAATAACTCCCAAAATTCCCAAATTAAATATCAAGGTTCCTCAACCAGAGACAAACCAAATATCAAAAATTCCTGCAAAAATTCAAAGTGTTAGTCATTCAAACAATTGGGCAAAGTTCAGGTGAGAAGTAGGGTTCAATGTGCCAAAGGGAAGGACCAAAATGAAATATGCAAGGATTTTAAAAAATGATAAAAAATATTTTTATGCATTTTAGGATGTTAGTGAACAAACGCAAAAAGAACGGATCAAAAATATTTTATGGTTGTAGAGAAATAAAATAAATAATTTTAAGTATGCATGATATGAGTAATGCAAAAAGAAATTGAATAAATAATTAGTTTAAATGATAAAAATAAAATAAAAATAAAAAATAAAATTTGTAAAAATTTTATAAAATAATAAGGATGATGTATGAATTTTATGGGAATTTTTAAATGCAAGAATGTATTTTTTAAAAATAAAAAATGAAATAATAATTGAAACAAAATAAAATGAAACAAAATGCTAGGGGGGGTGCAGATGGTAAGTAGAATATGTTAGAATAATTGAAATGGGCTAGGGGAGGGGTGTAAGTAGCGAAGCCCGTCCAAATTACAAATCAGAAAAAAAAATATAAAAAAAAAAGAGGGTGTACGCATGTGACCCAGTCAACTGGGTTGACTGAGTCCTTACCTTGGGATCAATCCAACGCCTCTGCACGAGTCAACGCAAATGAAAAGTATGCAGAATGGAATAACGTGATTGGACGTACACGGTAAGTTCAGTGGGGTAATAAACATGGGATTAATAATTATAATTTAGAAAAAAAAAATAAAGGAGATAAACGTGGCACGCTATGGACCGTCAAATCCCAAGATCCAACGGCCACAACATCATCTTCCCCAAAATTCCTCCGGCGACCTGCAACCTTTTCCGGCGACGGGCTTAGGGTTCCGATCGTCATCTTGGAAGCACACCAACCTGCAACTGCCCAGAAACTACAAACAAATACACTAATCCAACCAGATTTTTACGAGGATTTCGAATATGCACTCCAAATTCACAAACAACCAATGTATATTAAAAAACGAAGAGATTAAGGTTAGGGCATAAAACTTCAAACACACCATACAAGCCATATACGCATCCATATTAAAAACCAATTATATCAGCACGATCAGAGACAATCACACAACAATATACACGTAAAAAATAGGAGTTTTAAGAGCACACAAAAATCCATCAACCTGAGATGGTGCAACTCCAATCCTTGCTTTTGGCTGCAAATGGTGGTTGGGTTGTGTTCTAGAGATCACCAGGAGAAGTTTTGTGGAAGAACTTTGAAGAAACTCCTTGTAATTCGTGAGATTTGTTGAAAGAGGCTTTAGGGTTCAAATTCTCCAATCTTCCAAATGTCACGTGTAACTAACCCTAACCAGTGCATGGATGGGTTTAAATAGGCTAGGGTTTTCTTCTGATGATGAATTGGGCTTGGGTAATTCCTTGTTTAATGATTTTTGAATAATTTTGGAAAAATGCATAATGTGTATTACACCTCTCTCCATGCATGTACACCTAAGAATTCCATGATGGATCACTTGCATTTGGATTGATAATTACACCCATATTGAACTTGGGCCTTGAAACCATTTGATTCATGACTTTTAAATAATTTGGGAATTTTGAATAATGGAGGATAAGTGATACATACACCATGAAACCACTTGATTCAAAGGTCTAAAATGTTCCTTGGGGATTATCCTTTGACATTAGAAAGTGACATGAAACAATGGAATTGATTATAGGTCATTATGCCCAAAGTTGTGAAAATGGAGCCATGAAAAACCCTAAAAACCACTTTGCCTTCTTTTGATCATAACTGGAGTTTCACAAATGATATGGAGACCCACTAGTACTTGTTGGAAAGAGGAGAAAAATATCTTCAACTTTCACGTTGGAGAAAAATTCATTTGAAGCTTTCTTGATGATTAAAAGTCAAGTTGAATGCAGTGCAGGAACTTGCCCAAAAAGGAAACTTTTATTATAGGTCACTTTCCAAATTTAGAAACTTCTGTACAAACTCCTGATTCTTGATAAATAGGATGAAACTTGACTCTTGATAACCATATGAGGATGTGAGACCTTGAAGACCTTGGAGAGAACTTCAAAGTTCCACAGTTGACTTCTCCTTTCACTATTGACTTTTACCCAATTCAACTGATTCTCAATCCATTGGCCAATTGAACTTCTCCTGAACCAAACTGATGGACAACCTCCCATCCCTAGGTATTTTAGGGACCCAAGGAATACCATAGAATCAAGTCCTGCCCAAAAAATCAGAAATAAACTGGCTTTATAGCAAACCCTAGTTTTGGTACCCTCAGTCTAGGAGGAAATAACACAGTCTCCAAATCCAAATTCCTCTGAATATGATGTGTATCCTCTCCAACAAAGATAAGATGTGCCATTTTATGATGATAAAACCCAAGGAGCTTGCCCATTGGAGCAATAAACCCAAGAATCTTAAAACCCTAATCTATGCACTGGTTAGGAGAGAGTGATCCATCTGAGCTCTCTTGCTTAACCCTTTGAAGAATATCTTCTCCTCTTGAACATGCCTCAGGCACCTTGACCCCATGATAATGCAAAATGCAATGCAACATAAGCCAGTTAGTAATAAAGTAAGGAGGGCAAATTTTGGGGTGCAACAGCTGCCCCTATTCAATCAACTTGGTCCTGAGGGTATGATAGCGACGGCTTTCAGACAATCAGGATGAACAGAGATTGAATACCAAAGAACCCGGAAATTTGCAATCCTCCACCGGTGGATTAGCCTTAAATGCTGTAATGAAACAAACTCTCCCAAGTTATGTCATCTCTGCTGATAAAGAGAACTGACAAAGGAATCTCAAAATAAACTGCCATCCCTGCTGATAAAGGGGACTGACGAAAGAAATCTCCAAAAGATTGTTATCCCTGCTGATAAAGAGAAACTAGCAAAATAAACTGCCATCCCTGCTGATAAAGGGAACTGACGAAAGAAAAGCTTGCTATCTCTGCTGATAAAGAGAAACTAGCAAAATAAATGCCATCCCTGCTGATAAAGGGAAACTGACGAAAGAAAATCTTCAAAAGATTGCTATCTCTACTGATAAAGAGAAACTAGCAAAATAAATACCATCCCTGCTGATAAAGGGACACTGACAAAATAAATGCCATCCCTGCTGATAAAGGGAAACTGACGAAAGAAAATCTTCAAAAGCTTGTTATCTCTGCTGATAAAGAGAAACTAGAAAAACAAATGCCATCCCTGCTGATAAAGGGAAACTAGCAAGATAAATGCCATCCCTGCTGATAAAGGGTAACTGACGAAAAGATTATCTTCAAAAGCTTGCTATCTCTGCTAATAAAGAGAAACTAGAAAAACAAATGCCATCCCTGCTGATAAAGGGAAACTGGCAAGATAAATGCCATCCCTGCTGATAACGGGAAACTGACGAAAGAAAATCTTCAAAAGATTGCTATCTCTGCTGATAAAGAGAAACTAGCAATCTAAATGCCATCCCTGCTGATAAAGGGAAACTGACAAAAGAAAATCTTCAAAAGATTACTATCTCTGCTGATAAAGGAAACTAGCAACACAAATGCCATCCCTGCTGATAAAGGGAAACTGACAAAAGAAAATCTTCAAAAGATTGTTATCTCTGCTGATAAAGAGAAACTAGCAATATAAATGCCATCCCTGCTGATAAAGGGAAACTGACAAAAGAAAATCTTCAAAAGATTGCTATCTCTACTGATAAAGAGAAACTAGCAACACAAATGCCATCTCTGCTGATAAAGGGAAACTGACGAAAGAAAATCTTCAAAAGATTGCTATCTCTGCTGATAAAGAGAAACTAGCAATATAAATGCCATCCCTGCTGATAAAGGGAAACTGACGAAAGAAAATCTTCAAAAGATTGCTATCTCTGCTGATAAAGAGAAACTAGCAATATAAATGCCATCCCTGCTGATAAAGGGAAACTGACAAAAGAAAATCTTCAAAAGATTGTTATCTCTGCTGATAAAGAGAAACTAGCAACACAAATGCCATCCCTGCTGATAAAGGGAAACTGACAAAAGAAAATCTTCAAAAGATTGTTATCTCTGCTGATAAAGAGAAACTAGCAATATAAATGCCATCCCTGCTGATAAAGGGAAACTGACAAAAGAAAATCTTCAAAAGATTGCTATCTCTGCTGATAAAGAGAAACTAGCAATATAAATGCCATCCCTGCTGATAAAGGGAAACTGACAAAAGAAAATCTTCAAAAGATTGTTATCTCTGCTGATAAAGAGAAACTAGCAACACAAATGCCATCCCTGCTGATAAAGGGAAACTGACAAAAGAAAATCTTCAAAAGCTTGCTATCTCTGCTGATAAAGAGAAACTAGCAACATAAATGCCATCCCTGCTGATAAAGGGAAACTGGCGAAAAGATTATCTTCAAAAGATTGCTATCTCTGCTGATAAAGAGAAACTAGCAAAACAAATGCCATCCCTGCTAATAAAGGGAAACTGACGAAAAGAAAATCTTCAAAAGATTGATATCTCTGCTGATAAAGAGAAACTAGCAAACTGATGCCATCCCTGCTGATAAAGGGAAACTAGCAAAATAAATGTCATCCCTGCTGATAAAGGGAAATTGACGAAAGAAAATCTTCAAAAGATTGCTATCTCTGCTGATAAAGAGAAACTAGCAAACTAAATGTCATCCCTGCTGATAAAGGGAAACTGACGGACGAAAATCTTCGAAAGATTGCTATCTCTGCTGATAAAGAGAAACTAGCAAAATAAATGCCATCCCTGCTGATAAAGGGAAACTGACGGACGAAAATCATCAAAAGATTGCTATCTCTGCTGATAAAGAGAAACTAGCAATACCAATGGCGACTTCACTGGGGATAACGTGAAACAAAACTTCTGGTAAGAACGGGATTTCACAAAAGAGAGAGGCCAGACAAACTTCTAACGGACCCATGATCCACAGATAAGATGGCTCCGCCGGGGAAAGGAGAAGTCTAAATAAAAGACTCTGCCGGGGAGCACAAGTATGAGGAACACATCCCTCCAAAATCTCCTGAGTTATGCCATCTCTGCTGGGAAAGAGAACTGGCAAAGAAAGTGTCGAACCTGGCTTATGCTTCGAATGCAAATGTTTGAATAGTGGTGTAATGCTCCATACGAAATGGAAATGCTATGTGCTTGAGGATGTAATGCAAATGCTTATGATATGCAAAAAGGGTCCCTCCAGCAAAATAAATGCCGGAGAGAAAAGATCCATTCAGCTGGGGATGACAAAAATAAATTGCCCTCTGAATCTAGGAACTCTGTTAAGAAGGGTCATACTGATCGGCTCTTCGGATCAACAACTTCTGCTGGGGATGAAATCCCGAGAGAACTACCGGGGACCCCACCTGTCTTTCATTGAAGGTAACATCCAAAACCTGAGATTTTTCCTCTGTTGGGGGAGTTGAGAATGAACGCCAATAACGGAACCGGAAAAATTGCTAATATCCAATTGGTTCAGAACCTGCTGGGGAAAATAGTTCATGATACTAGCCTGCTTGGGGGTACTGCTGAACTTAGCCTGCTGATGGGGAGAATGACTTTACTCCCTTCTTGCTGGGGACTAGAATATGACATTGTCGGTGAGAGCACACTTCCTGACTGGATGGGGAAGGTGAATACCCTGATTCTGTGGGGAAATAACGTCTTGATCCGGAGAAAATACTTCCCAAGTCTCCTGCTGGGGAAGGTCTGCTCTGCTGAGGAAAGTTTGTTCTACTGAGGAGAGGAGTAATCTCAATGCTGGGGAGAGCCAAATGCTGGGGATGTACAATCCTGTTGCCCTGCAACCTGACTTGTCTTTATGGTCATAAGCGGCTCTTTGAACTTTTCACTTGCCCCAGACCACCAGGTCTAATGGAAGAAATCATCTCAAGAGGATTTTACAGAAGATCGGGCGTTCGCACTGCCCCAGGGTCTTCAAACTCTTGGAGAGATTTATCATATCTCGACATAACTGCCCCAGTCTTCATAATCCATGAAGTACATTACCTCGAAAGGGATTGTAATTACTCTGCTTTAGTATCTTGAACCTTGAGGAGGTGTTTTCAATTAACCGTTTTCAGGAGTGGACGATCTCCCGTGCTCTAAAGGTGGCCTGCCCCACTATGGGCTTTGAAGTGACTTTGCCCCTGATCCTAGAATAAATGCCCTAGAGTAACTGAATTTTGGAGAGTTTTCTCGACGTGACTGCCCCTGATCCTAGAATGAATGCCCCAGAGTAACTGAATTTTGGAGAGTTTTCTCGACGTGACTGTCCCAGATTGGCTACATCTTAACACGACTTACTAGGGAGGGCCCACTCTACACTGCGTCTCTTGGCGGCATGCCTTTTGATATGATTGTCCTTCAGAATTTCCAAGCATCCTGTTGCACCCCAAATTTTACCCTCAGATTCGTCTGATCACCATCATATCATTTTCGATCGGCCATTCGTGCATTTTCTTGGTTTTTAGCATTAATCATGTTTTTAACCAGTTTGCCATTTCATTTTAGAATTTTTCTCATTTTGAGAATTGTTTGAGTTTTAACTGTTGATTTGGTCTAATTTTAATATAGTTAATTTTCAATTATCATTTTCAATTCTAAATTTAATTTTCTTTAGCTATCTTTTATTCTAATATAATGTAATTGGATTAACTTCATCATTTTAAATTTAATTTAATTTTAATTTCAATTTACTGTTATTTTAATATAATTAATTTAATTTTAACTTTTAATTTTAAATTATTTAGGTTTAGTTTTACTAAGGTTATTATTCAGAATTTAAAACCAAATAAAACCAGTTTGTTTTTCTAAAGCCAATATCCATTCTTATTAAATGCATTAATGTGTTACATGAGTGTCCTTTTTGAAGACAATAGCAGAAAACTTTTCTATCTCTGCAAACCGTACGAAAATCCTCTGCAGCAACACCAAAAGCCTTAAACCATGCTGCTATGCCCTGCTCCTTCAACGTAAACCTGCACCATTAGGACAAGTTCAGAACGGTCAAAATTTGAAATTTAAGAAACACGTGTTTATTTAACAATGGGGAAAAGAGGATACAGGGGGGGATTTGAAACACTCAAAAAGTCTCACCAACACAAAATCTCCAAAACGGGAACCTCTTCAAACCACAACTCAAACTCGCCTTTGTTTCCAAATAACCCTCAAATCTTCTCCAACATTTCATAACTTTCATCTTCATCATCAAACCGCCCAGCCAATATCAACAACAACCTTCAACCCTGTTTTTTCGTGTTCACAACCAATCCTCCAACAAACTCACAAAACCACGCCACGCCAACACCAACTTATTCAAAACCAGAACCACATCACCTATCATCACTAAAAAAAACAGAACAACAGCAATCCATCTTTCACTTCAAAACCATTCCAATCCCAACTATTACGAACTAAACCCAAATTCAGAATAGAACCCAAGAATGGAGAAGAAGAGAGATTGAAATGAACCAGAGAGTGTAGATCGAAACAATACCTACCAGCGAAGGAAGCAGAGACGGAAGTGGGAGGCGATCGAGATCGTACACAAAGGAGAAAACTAATACCCTGTTTCTTTCCTCTGCTCACATCAACAGCAACTCAACCTTCTCCCCATGCGAACCAACACAGAAACCTCAATAAATCCACCTTGCAATCAACCTCTTTGGAACACTTGAATAAAAACCTGAAAAATCTCCACGGCACCGCCCCAAAGCCGGTTTGCAACAACACACATATCCACTTATCTTAACCTTCAACCTCACACAACAACGCCACTGCACCTCACCACCATTCATGACCTGTTCGCGCCGACAGCTTCAACGACAAAACCGTGGCGTCGACACCGTGTCAGAGCGTACCACCAATAACCAACAACACCCTCCTTCCATCTCAAACTCACCTCAAATCGCACCAAATCCAACTTTCAACCACCTTCATCCTCCTTCAAACTTCCCAAAACATACCCAATCGAACACCAACCGAATCAGAGATCGAGAAGAAGAGAAATTTTGGGTGAAACAGAAACTAAGCTGACGAAGAATTGGTACTAACCGGAACCGTGCGAGTAAGTTGATCAAGAACGAAGAAAGTTACCGCGAGCAGAGACGCGAAGGAGAAGGATTGAGGAACACCATCGATTCGTCGCCACAAAAGAGGAAGGAAGAGGAGCCGCCGCGATCGAGATTGTGAAATGCTTCGAGCTTTGGAGCGATTTGAAGAGTACGTTTTCGTTTATGTATTATTGGTATTCTGTTTTTTTCCTTGATCGTATGGTGAAGCGTTCACCTCCAATTTTTGATGAATCATGCTTTTGACCTTCAGTTTCCACTTCTTCACTTGGTCATGCGTGAGTGAAATAAGGCCAGTAGGGTTTTCCACTTTTTCCTTTTGAACATGGCCGAACCGGGTCATCCGACCCACTTGATAAGCCCGCGACCTATTTCATTCCTGGCCCATTAGTTCTTCTGCATTCTCTTTAGAATTAGGTTAATTTAGTTCTTTAGTTTAGGTTTTAATTAATAAGTTTAGTTTTAGCTACATTTTATTTTAATTAAATAGATTTGGTTTTAATTAATAAATTTAGATTTAACTAGGTTTTAATTTAATTAGTTTGTAATTAAGTTTAGTTTAGTTTGTAAATTAGTTTTAATTAGATTCTAATAAGATTTTAATTTTGTTAATTAGTTTTAATTAGGTTTAGTTTAATTAGTTAACAAACTTTTAATTGGATTGTTCGTTTAATTATTAATATCAACTAGGAATATTTTTCTTGACATGTTATTGACTTGTTTAATTCTTAAGATAATATATCCATGTTGATTGGCCATATGTTTGACTCTATATGAATGTTATCATGCTCTAAATATTATCTCTCATATCACTTCTCTATGTTTGTCTTCATAAAGATTGAAGCATATTTATTTGTTCTTATATATCATTCTCATATGTTTGTCTTCCTAAAGATTGAAGCATATTTGATGTATTCTTTTAATCATGTTCATCCTATACATATCTTTGTCATAAACATATTGTCATCCTCATGCTTATGTTATCTTATCTATTATATCAATGTCCTATCTTATATCATGTCTTATTTGTTGTTATATTATCAACTGTTTTCCCCCATTCCAAAGGAAGGTGAATAGGGTTGACTCTTAAAGTCATAGCCCCCATCTTAACCTAAGTAACCTCTTAGGAAGAAACCTTATTTCTTGGCCTCATCAGAGCCATAGAAATTATAACTAGCTTTAGGAAGAGTTCCTCAACTCTTAGTGATATTCATCATAATGAATTTATCATTTTCCCCTACTGACTAAACTTCAACATAGGTCCATTTCAACTAGATCTAGAGAGTTCCTAAACTCTACAATGAGCTTGTCCTCATTTCCACCTCTGAATATTGACCATAGTCAACAATTCAGTAGAAGTAGAACTACGCATACTCTGATTCTATTCCCGAGGATACGTAGGCGTAAAGTGCGATGCTTTATCGAGTATACTTAGATACTAACTCCTAGGGTTTTTCAAGCCTTTAGCATAGAACCTTAGCAAACATAAGATAAATTAAGCAAGAGGTTCCTGTAGAGTACTACAGATATTAAGGGTGCTAATACCTTCCCTTAGTATAACCAACCCCCGAACCTTAGATCTTTCCCTTAGGTTTTTCTAACGATCTTGAACCTTTCCTTTGGATAAATCAAAGTCGGTTGTAAAAGAAAATGATGCAAATTAATCAATAATTTGTTATCCGATTTTCACCGCAACAGAAATGGCGACTTCACTGGGGACAGTTAGACCTATTGCTGGTCCTTTCCTAAGAGGGTTAAGCCTATCTTGTTTTTTGTTATTCATGTTTGCTTATTTGCTTGTATGTGCTTATGTATGTCATATTTGCTCATATATCTGTACATTTGTTCTTGCTTGATCTTTTGGGTTAACATGGTATCTATGAGTGAGATAAGTCCTAACCCGGACTTGAGAGCACATTGTTATAGGATCGTGGTGTAATCAATAGTCGGTTGTTGGCAGTAGTACCAACAATCTATGGCATATGATGACCACACTCAGATGAGGCCCTTTGGGATTGTTGATGTCCGATGTGAGAAGTCACATTGATATTACTTTTTCAATTGGGAGCCGTAGATTCTGAGGACCGTAGTTACCTTTACCCCACTTGGCCTTTTAGGATGTAGTGCGGTGACTATGAGGGAGCCAGTCCTGAGTAGTTGTCACGCGATACTACACTCAGACGAGTTTATCTTGAGAATATTATTAACTCGTGTAAGTAGTTACATGGGCCGATAATATCTGAAAGATTTACGTAGACTCTGGGAACTTTTTAGAACCTTGTTCCGCAGATGATGAACCTATAGTCCACACCTTGTTGGGATGGGTAGACCTTGACTTCACTCAACAGACATTAAACCTAGGACTTGTATGCTTTTGTGTGTGCATGTTTGTGTTTTGTGCATTGCATACATCTCATGATAGCCATTTGGTTTCCATGAACTCAGACGTTCTCTGCGAAGATCAATCGGGATCTTAGATATTAAAACAAACTTTTCAATTTTCCACAATGTTTGCAGCTCACCTTTGAGTTCCTTGAAACCATTTGGCTTGCATTAGCATTGCATGCGCATTTGCATTGCATTTTTGCATTTCTCGGTCTTGAGTCTCCTCCGTCCTTTATCTGTAACCCAGCTAACTTCCTGAAGCCATCATTGGACTTGAAGAAGCTTTCTAGGGATCATGAATTCAGAGGAGCAGAACCAGTTTGTGACCATATCAGATTTCAACTTGTTAAGAAGCCAGTTGGATCAGTTTATGGCAGCCTTGGAAAAAAGAGATGCCAATATTCAGGGTATGTTTATGAACAATGTTGGCCAAGCTCAACCTGTGCAGACTCCTGTTAGGAACCAGTTTATACAAGAACATGCCATTGTCCGAGATAGACATTCTTCTTCTATTGATGCTACGGAATACCGCAGTTTTGCATTTTCCGAGTCAGATTCCCGAGAAGTGGTCCCTGTAAGGAAAACCCAGAATCCACGAGACATTGAGCTAATGGAAAAATGTCGTGCCTTGGAAAAGAGGTTTGATGCCATTGCAGGTCGTGACACTGCTGATCTGAATGCTTTGGGCATGTGTTTGGTGCCCGACCTCGTGATACCTCCTAAGTTCAAAACGCCGAAGTTTGAGAAGTATAAAGAGGATAGATGTCCAAAGCAGCATTTGGTGATGTTTTGCAGAGGAATGACTTCACATGTCCTCTCAATGACAGACTCATGATTCATTGTTTCCAAAATAGTCTAAGTGGAGCATCACTGCATTGGTATATGCAGCTAGAGAGTAGTCATGTCCAATCATGGTCAGACCTAGCCAGTGCTTTTGTGAAGCAATATAACTACAATCTTGATTTGGCTCCCAGCCGCCTACATTTGCTAGACTTATCTCAAGAAGAAAATGAGTCCTTCAGAAAGTATGCTCAGAGGTGGAGAGAAGTAGCTTCTCGTGTTCAACCACCACTTTCAGACAAGGAATTGGTTGACTGGTTCGTAGATACCTTGCAAGGTATATACCGAGAAAAGTTGTTTAGCACCGTGACGTCAAACTTTTCTGAATTGGTAAAAACTGGAGAACGCATTGAGAGTGGTCTCCAGAAAGGAAAGATCTGAGGCATCTCGAATATCCCGGTCGGTGAGAATAAATCAGCTGTCAGTTCTCATGAAGAATGGGAGAAGGAAAGTAATCCTATATGGGAATCCCAAATACCTCAGCACTTCTACAACTCAAGTGTTCAGCATCAGCAACCTTTTGGGTCTTTGCATCAGACACCAATATCTCCACGTGGGCAATATTCTTCTCCAAATCGTAGACCTCCTCTACATCAACGGTCTTACCGCCGCCAGCCGCGTCAGCATGCACGATAAAGGCCGAGGAAGCCAGAGAGGAATTTCACTCCGTTGCCAATACCATACAGTCAGTTCCTGCTAGATTTAATCCAAGGAGGATTCATAGTGCCAAAAGGGATAGATCCAGTGATCCCTCCCTACCCACCAGGCTTTGATGTCAACGCCCGATGTGACTACCACGCTGGGGCACAGGGGCATTCGACCGAAGACTGTAAGGTACTCAGAAGCAAGGTTCAGACGCTGCTTGATTCTGAGACGATCTCATTCACGCCTCAAGGAATTCAAATCAACAATCCTTCACTTAATCGAGCAGGTTCATCAGACCCTGAAGAGGAAGAAATTGTCGAGAGTGGATGTGAAGATAATTCTCAGACGGATTTTGACAATCAGTTTTGAAGATGGCTATCTCAGCTTGGCGGATTCAGAAGGAAATTTCAATTCCCTAAAGCTGGAAATCATTTGGCTGTTTAGCATTTTTGTTGTATTTTCTTTGCATATTTGAATCTGTTTTGCTTATGAGCTGTATTGTACTCTCAAATTGGCGAGATTAATGAAATATTTATGCATATTTTGGTTAAATCCATTCGTTTCACTCATTTACTTTTATTTTCATAAAAGCAAAAATATATCTTCATCTTATTTCTTTTCCTTTTTCAACTTTTGTTAAAGCAAAGATTAGGGAGGATGATGAAAACCTCATGTTCATAATTGTTGTGGTATGCCTTCAAATTAACCTCGCCGATGATGTAAGGCATTGTTTCAATCCCTTATTAAACCCTTTTGAGCCTAGAAGTTTCTTCTTGCCAAAAACCCTTTAATCTCAACCTTGGGGCAGGGTAGTTCTCAGTTTAACTCGGTTATGCATTCAAACACAAGCGTTTCACATAAGGCGCCAGTCAGCTTTCAAATCAAGTGGCTTCCTACTTTTGGAGATTTGAACGTATATTTTGAGTTAACTGAGCGTAGGTTTTGAGCCTTTATCTTTTGTTTTATAAACCATAAATCATACCACATTACAACCCTTAAAATACCTGACTGAGGTAAGGTTGTTTTGAAAAGCATGCTACAGCAAGGTTGAGTAACCTGGCTCCTAATAATCTTTGTTATTTCGCGTGTGTTGATCACTTCTTCCACGTTTGTTCTTGATTTAATCAATCAGCGTGTGCTTCCATCAAAAGCTTTATTTTCAAAACTTTGCATTAAAAACTTTGCATAAAATTTTGCCAATTTTAATGAACAACGCTTGTTTGCAATACCATTCGATATCAAGGAATCCCAACAAACGCGATCAGTCAAGGAGTTGAACTTGATAAGGGAAATTTGACTCATCCAGGGGCAACCAAGTGTGAGGTTTGCCAATCTATTATCCCAAGAGCTGACAAATCAGAGGCAGAACGTTGCGATTCAAGATATTGGGGCAAATATTCGTGGGATCATCTTACGACGAGTTTTGTTTGCAGTAACCCATCAGCAGGGGAAAATCTGTTCCCCGGTAATTTCTACTGCAGTCTGAGTATCTCGAGTATAACTGAACAGAAACAGCTACATCAAGATTCAAAAGTTGGAAGATACTGAATCATCTGGTGTTTCATTTCTTCCGTAAAATTCTTTAGATTATTCAAGTTGGAAGATATTGAGTCATCTGGTATTTCATTTCTTCCGTAAAATTCTTTTGATTGTTCAAGTTGGAGGATATTGAATCATCTGGTATTTCATTTCTTCCGTAAAATTCTTTAGATTATTCAAGTTGGAAGATATTGAGTCATCTGGTATTTCATTTCTTCCGTAAAATTCTTTTGATTGTTCAAGTTGGAGGATATTGAATCATCTGGTATTTCATTTCTTCCGTAAAATTCTTTAGATTATTCAAGTTGGAAGATATTGAATCATCTGGCATTTCATTTCTTCCGTAAAATTCTTTTGATTATTCATCCCCTAATCTGGGGCAGTTATGCCGAGATCTCTCCAAGAGTTTGAAGATATTGAAGCACCCTGTGTGTCAATTCTTCTATAAAATTCTCTTGATATTTGTCTTAGCTTGGGGCAGAAAAAATTCGAAGATGATCATCATATAAGTCAGAACGCAGGATTACTCTGTTCTTGTGATATCTTTTGCTAAGCTCCCCAGTAAGCTGTTACTTCGGCTAATCTTGACGAATTGCTCCATGGATTTCTTCTCCAACAAAGAGATCAAGCTCACGATGGCAATCCTCATGATGTCATACCTCAAGTGGAATACTCTTTTCACCAACGAAGTTGTTGACTCTTCTTCTTCATCCCCAATGTTGGTCTAATCTGGTGAGGTTGGTTGGGTACCCTTGTCGAGACGTTCTTCGTCTCCAGTTTCGCTTGTCTGTTTTGTCAGCATAAGCATAAGCATTGCATGAGCACCCATATGCATAGCATCTTTGCAGTTATATTTCTTTCTCTGGTGATTACCTGTTTTGGGTTCACTTTGGCGTTTGTCTCCCCAAGTGACTGGGTGTGTCTATTCTCTCCAATAGAGTTGCCAGCCCTTAGGCATAAAGCGCCCATCTTTTCTGAATTCCCCACAGAGTTATATCCTCGTGGATGATGGTTGTTTCAGTTATCTTTTCCACATTTGGATAAGATAAATCCCCATTTGAGTTCATTCCTCAATTGGAGTCTTGTTTGGCCGTTTCTTTCTAGCTTATTCCTAGATTGAACTTTGGTCCCTGGCACGTGTGGTGTCCGAACCTAATTTTGATGGTGCATTTATTTTGCATCGTGTCTCACAAGAAGTTTCTTTTACGAATCCCATTGAAGATAAAGTTATTTCTCCAGCAATTTTGTAAAACCAACATATCTTTGGAATTTATACCCAGCAATTAGTGGCAATCTCTCCCATGAGAAGCTTATCCGTCTTTGGTTTTATTCATACTTCTACAGTTACCAATAGTGTTACCTTCAATCAGTTTCCGTCAACCCTTTGACGATGTCAGTTTTTTCTGCCAACCCTTTGACGATGTCAGTTTTCAAACATCAACCCTTTGATGGTGTCGTTCAACTGCTTATTCTGTCAACCCTTTGACGATGTCAGTTTTCAAACATCAACCCTTTGATGGTGCCGTTCAACTGCTTATTCTGTCAACCCTTTGACGATGTTAGTTTTCTCCAATCAACCCTTTGACGATGTCAGTTTTCTCCAATCAACCCTTTGACGATGTCAGTTTTCTCCAATCAACCATTTGATGATGTCAACTTTTATTTAAATCAACTGTTTTTCCGTCAACCCTTTGATGATGCCGTCCAACTACTTTACCGTCTATCCTTTGAAGATGTGAACCTTTACTTCCCCCGTGTAGTAAAGACATTCCTGGTATATCCAAAATCTTTGTCTAAGCTAGGCTTACGTTCGGTCACCACCTTTGAGTGCCAGGTTTTGCATCCTTGTGCTTTGTTCTACTTGTGGTCTTTTGTTGTGATTGTCTTTATTTCCCCAGTGGAGGAAAGACATTCCCGGTTTGCTTTGCGTCGTGCTTGTTCGGTCTTAACCTTTGCGCGCCCGATTTGAATCTTTAAAACCTTTTATTGTTCTCCAAGAAGTTTAACCTTAAAGGAATTTTAGAGCTGTTCTTGTTTGAATCGTGTCAAACTTGAACTTGGACTTTGTTTGAATCGTGTCAAGCATTGTCTTGTGTGTTCTCGTTTGAATCGTGTCAAACTTGAACTTGGACTCTGTTTGAATCGTGTCAAGCATTGTCTTTCTGTTCTTGTTTGAATCATGTCAAACCTGAACAGAGTCTTTGTTCGAATCGTGTCGGACACTGACCCCTTGTTTAAAACCTTTCTTGTTCGAATCATGTCAAACTTAAATTGGGACTTTGTTTGAATCGTGTCAAGCACTGTCTTTCGTTTTAAAACTGTTTTTGTTCGAATCGTGTCGAGCATTGAACACCCTTATCTTGTTTTTTTCCTAAAATTGCTTTAAGTTAGGATTCTTGGAACAAATTTATTCAACTTTAAGACTCCTATCTGATCCGCAGAGTTGGTCTCTGTTTTCCTGGCTCTTTCTGAAGATCCCATTTTGAACTCTTCAGTTTGAGATCCCCAGGAAGTCCTTGTTTGGCTGTTTGTCTCCTTTGGACCGATCCCTAGTGATCATGTTTTTCTTTCTGGTTTCGTGCCCAGGAAGAGTGTGGGTTTGTTTTGTCCCCGGTAGTCTATCTCCCCGGATCTTTTCCAGTGGAGATTGTCTTTTGGTTTTTCCCTAGTGTTTCTTTGGAGTCTCCCCAGTGAGTCTCCTTTGTTGGTTGGTCTGTATCCCCAGTGAGTTTTTCTCATGGATACTGTAGCTTTCGTCCTTCCCAAGTGAAGCTCATCTGGTGTTTGCTTCCTATTTGTCCTTTGGTGTCTCGTTGTGTTTGCATCTTTGCATTTTCTTTGGCATCTTGGCATCATGTCTGTTGCATTGCATGTTTGCGCATCTGAGGGCAAAATTTTCGGTTATCTGTATTTAAATATCTTTCGCTTTTGATTCCATGAGAATCTTCATCTCTCATGTCATCCGGTGAAGATATTTAAATAGGGGCAACTGTTGCACCCCAAATTTTACCCTCAGATTCGTCTGATCACCATCATATCATTTTCGATCGGCCATTCGTGCATTTTCTTGGTTTGTAGCATTAATCATGTTTTTAACCAGTTTGCCATTTCATTTTAGAATTTTTCTCATTTTGAGAATTGTTTGAGTTTTAACTGTTGATTTGGTCTAATTTTAATATAGTTAATTTTCAATTATCATTTTCAATTCTAAATTTAATTTTCTTTAGCTATCTTTTATTCTAATATAATGTTATTGGATTAACTTCATCATTTTAAATTTGATTTAATTTTAATTTCAATTTACTTTTACTTTAATATAATTAATTTAATTTTAACTTTTAATTTTAAATTATTTAGGTGTAGTTTTACTAAGGTTATTATTCAGAATTTAAACCCAAATAAAACCAGTTTGTTTTTCTAAAGCCAATATCCATTCTTATTAAATGCATTAATGTGTTACATGAGTGTCCTTTTTGAAGACAATAGCAGAAAACTTTTCTATCTCTGCAAACCGTACGAAAATCCTCTGCAGCAACACCAAAAGCCTTAAACCATGCTGCTATGCCCTGCTCCTTCAACGTAAACCTGCACCATTAGGACAAGTTCAGAACGGTCAAAATTTGAAATTTAAGAAACAAGTGTTTATTTAACAATGGGGAAAAGAGGATACAGGGGGGATTTGAAACACTCAAAAAGTCTCACCAACACAAAATCTCCAAAACTGAAACCTCTTCAAACCACAACTCAAACTCGCCTTTGTTTCCAAATAACCCTCAAATCTTCTCCAACATTTCATAACTTTCATCTTCATCATCAAACCGCCCAGCCAATATCAACAACAACCTTAAACCCTATTTTTTCGTGTTCACAACCAATCCTCCAACAAACTCACAAAACCACGCCACGCCAACACCAACTTATTCAAAACCAGAACCGCATCACCTATCATCACTAAAAAAAACAGAACAACAGCAATCCATCTTTCACTTCAAAACCATTCCAATCCCAACTATTACGAACTAAACCCAAATTCAGAATAGAACCCAAGAATGGAGAAGAAGAGAGATTGAAATGAACCAGAGAGTGTAGATCGAAACAATACCTACCAGCGAAGGAAGCAGAGACGGAAGTGGGAGGCGATCGAGATCGTACACAAAGGAGAAAACTAATACCCTGTTTCTTTCCTCTGCTCACATCAACAGCAACTCAACCTTCTCCCCATGTGAACCAACACAGAAACCTCAATAAATCCACCTTGCAATCAACCTCTTTGGAACACTTGAATAAAAACCTGAAAAATCTCCACGGCACCGCCCCAAAGCCGGTTTGCAACAACACACATATCCACTTATCTTAACCTTCAACCTCACACAACAACGCCACTGCACCTCACCACCATTCATGACTTGTTCGCGCCGACAGCTTCAACGACAAAACCGTGGCGTCGACACCGTGTCAGAGCGTACCACCAATAACCAACAACACCCTCCTTCCATCTCAAACTCACCTCAAATCGTACCAAATCCAACTTTCAACCACCTTCATCCTCCTTCAAACTTCCCAAAACATACCCAATCGAACACGAACCGAATCAGAGATCTAGAAGAAGAGAAATTTTGGGTGAAACAGAAACTAAGCTGACGAAGAATTGGTACTAACTGGAACCGGCGAGTAAGTTGATCAAGAACAAAGAAAGTTACCGCGAGCAGAGACGCGAAGGAGAAGGATTGAGGAACACCATCGATTCGTCGCCATAAAAGAGGAAGGAAGAGGAGCTACTGCGATCGAGATTGTGAAACGCTTCGAGCTTTGGAGCGATTTGAAGAGTACGTTTTCGTTTATGTATTATTGGTATTCTATTTTTTTCCTTGATCGTATGGTGAAGCGTTCACCTCCAATTTTTGATGAATCATGCTTTTTACCTTAAGTTTCCACTTCTTCACTTGGTCATGCGTGAGTGAAATAAGGCCAGTAGGGTTTTCCACTTTTTCCTTTTGAACATGGCCGAACCGAGTCATCCGACCCACTTGATAAGCCCGCGGCCTATTTCATTCCTGGCCCATTAGTTCTTCTGCATTCTCTTTAGAATTAGGTTAATTTAGTTCTTTAGTTTAGGTTTTAGTTAATAAGTTTAGTTTTAGCTACATTTTATTTTAATTAAATAGATTTGGTTTTAATTAATAAGTTTAGATTTAACTAGGTTTTAATTTAATTAGTTTGTAATTAAGTTTAGTTTATTTAGTAAATTAGTTTTAATTAGATTCTAATAAGATTTTAATTTTGTTAATTAGTTTTAATTAGGTTTAGTTTAATTAGTTAACAAACTTTTAATTGGATTGTTGGTTTAATTATTAATATCAACTAGGAATATTTTTCTTGACATGTTATTGACTTGTTAAATTCTTAAGATAATATATCCATGTTGATTGGCCATATGTTTGACTCTATATGAATGTTATCATGCTCTAAATATTATCTCTCATATCACTTCTCTATGTTTGTCTTCATAAAGATTGAAGCATATTGATTTGTTCTTATATATCATTCTCATATGTTTGTCTTCCTAAAGATTGAAGCATATTTGATGTATTCTTTTAATCATGTTCATCCTATACATATCTTTGTCATAAACATATTGTCATCCTCATGCTTGTGTTATCTTATCTATTATATCAATGTCCTATCTTATATCATGTCTTATTTGTTGTTATATTATCAACTGTTTTCCCCCATTCCAAAGGAAGGTGAATAGGGTTGACTCTTAAAGTCATAGCCCCCATCTTAACCTAAGTAACCTCTTAGGAAGAAACCTTATTTCTTGGCCTCATCAGAGCCATAGAAATTATAACTAGCTTTAGGAAGAGTTCCTCAACTCTTAGTGATATTCATCATAATGAATTTATCACTTTCCCCTACTGACTAAACTTCAACATAGGTCCATTTCAACTAGATCTAGAGAGTTCCTAAACTCTACAATGAGCTTGTCCTCATTTCCACCTCTGAATATTGACCATAGTCAACAATTCAGTAGAAGTAGAACTACGCATACTCTGATTCTATTCCCGAGGATACGTAGGCGTAAAGTGCGATACTTTATCGAGTATACTTAGATATTAACTCCTAGGGTTTTTCAAGCCTTTAGCATAGAACCTTAGCAAACATAAGATAAATTAAGCAAGAGGTTCCTGTAGAGTACTACAGATATTAAGGGTGCTAATATCTTCCCTTAGTATAACCAACCCCCGAACCTTAGATCTTTCCCTTAGGTTTTTCTAACGATCTTGAACCTTTCCTTTGGATAAATCAAAGTCGGTTGTAAAAGAAAATGATGCAAATTAATCAATAATTTGTTATCTGATTTTCACCGCAACACATCCCAACTTGGGAGGATCAAGCTTCTTGACTGACGTTCACTGTGTAAGCTGCCATTGATGTTTAGGCACATGTATGCAAACAGAACAAGTTATTTATGAGAATGATAATCCTAATGCAACACTTATGTTAACCTTGAAGTTTTATCGGAAATATGTCGCAAAACCCGGTGAACGAATCACTAGTTGGGATGCGACTTTAATTTTTTGGATGGCAAAACAATGTGAACATGCAATACCAACAAGTCTCATTAGCACAACTGATAGGAGTCAGGAACGCTATCCTGTTGAAGTACGCCTTTAGAATAAACCCTGTTTCAATTAGGACTTTTAAGGGTTGTAACGCGGTCTGGTTCACGGTTTCAGAAAAAAAAAGATTTATGGCTCAAAATTTATTGGTGCCCACCCACTCTCCGTGATGTTCTCCAGTCCTATGTTCAGTTAATCTGACCCAAACGCTCATCTCTTCAATAGGTTTATGATCTTTAAGGAACCTATGCCACTAATGGTTTGGAACCTAAGGGAGTTTTGGAATGACAGTCACCTCTTTTGTCTTTTGTGTCTGTAATCACACGAATTTGTTCTTATCGAGGATTTTCTGTTGTAACGCTTTTCTCTTTTTTTTTGCCTCTTTTGATCCCTAATTTTTTCCTGGACTGACTCTTTTGATTTTTTGATTTTGAAGTCCAGCGGGATGCCCTAACTTTTGCCTAAGTCGCTTCGACTTAGCGGGCTTTTCTCTTTTCTTTCTTTTTATATCCCTCTTTTGAACAACGTGTGACACTGGTTGTCTTACTTGCTTGACAGAGTTGTGACTGCCTCACTCCTTAGTTTTTGATGGATGATCATCGTGGTTTCGCATCTCTTGTTGGTGGGAAGAAGGTAATGGATCCTCAGACGCACACTCTCCTTGAAATTTGAACGCTCGGTCAAACTAACTGACGCCTACCCTGCCCCTGGGTTAATTATGAGGGTTTTTTCATACGAAGGAAACTCCTACTTCAAGGCTCGAAGGGGTTAACGAGGGTCTATCTCCCTTATATCTCCAGTGTTTAGGGGTTTGAAACAATGCCTGTACATCCTCAACAGGGTTCTGTCCAAAAGCGTACCATTAGAAATATGCGTTCTTATTTCGTCATCCTCCCTCAAGAGTTCTAAGCAAGAAAATTGGTATTGCAGTGCATATAAACATTTAAGAGTGAACACGAATGGATTACTTCAAGGAAAACATACTTATTGCATTAATATCATCATAAAAAAACAAACGAGTCTTGCATACATACGATGCTTTAACAAGAAATGAAAACACACTACAAATGAAAATGCAGTAAAGAAGCTGAAAATTGCCATTGCTGAGGAAGCTTAATTCTGCCTGGACGTACTTGCAGACTGGGTGTTCATTTGAGAAAGGAGGCTTCCATTGACGTACATATCATCTTCAGTGAATACAATGATCTCGGAGTCTACCAGGTCTTGCACCTTGTGCTGGAATGCCTTACACTCATCAATCGTATGCCCAAACGTTCCCGAGTGGAACTCACACCTAGTAGTCATATCATAATCTGGAGGAATAGGGTACGGTACCGGCGTGGTACTCCTCGTCTGAATCAGGGAGTTCTCGAGCAGGCGAGCAAACAACTGACTACAAGGGATAGGAATAGGATCAAATATCCTGTTGGGCCTTCTTGATCTCAGTTGCCCCTGTTGTTGATAATTCTGTTGTCGGTGCTGATTTGGGCGCCTCGTCTGGCCCTGCACTTTCCTTTCTGCACTCGGCTGGGGCACAAACAAGGGTTGTGGAAGAGATCCCTGGCGCGAGGTGGATCCTTTGGTAAAAGAGGGAGTCCTCAGTCCCTTTGCAACACTGGGAGTAACATCACTTTGTTTACCAGTGCCAACTAATGTAAACTTGATTGCCCCTGAATCAATGATCTCTTGGACTTTGTACTTGAGCATCTTACAATCTTCAACATTATGACCAGGTGCCCCTGAATGGAATTCACACCTATCATGGACATTGGAACCCATACGAAACTTGGTGTGTGGAGGTCCCGCAGCAATCAATTCAAATAGCTGAAACTTGAGCAAGTGCTGAAGCAACTGAGCGTATGGCATCGGAATCTGGTCAAACTTCTTTTCAAGCTTTTCTGGATTAAGACCCTCAAGAAACGGTTGTTGATGAAAAAGCTCTGACGGTGGAGAGGATCCACGAGGCAATCCATGGTCTAGAGGAGTCCCCAAAGAGATGGGAAGAGTAAGGACCTCTGTTGTGGAAGCGGGCACAGGACTGTCTTCCTTCTTCAACACTGTTTTCAGAATCTCCATGATTAAACCCATCTGAGTCTTCATCTGATTGATCTCCTCCCTCAGCATCCTCTGCTCCTGGAGCATGTCTTCCCCAAATTGCCCCATCTGGCTTCGCATTTCCCTCAACTCAGCTTGAACTTGCTCCATGATCAACTCTTGCACGGCCTGAGATGTTGGAACAAGATAAGAATACCGGAGATAAACACCTGTTATGCAAAATGATTATGAATATGCAAATGCAAATGGACATGTTTGAAAATTCGCAGGTCGATCTACCCCTTGATTCCAGTTTAATAACAAGATAGAACGGAACTGCTGCTCATATATTAAGAAAACCAGAGGAAAACCAAATGTCAACAATCACGAATCCAAGATACAAATCTGAACACATAAATCATAGAGGTCCCAACCAACAAGCCTGGTGGTGATCCCAATACAATAAAAGAGAAAAGGAGACTACGACATACAAGTGTCAACCCCCCCATCCACTATGCTTTCTGCACCAATCTTGAATCTCCTTGAACAGCTTTCTGGTGTCGGGATGCTCCGGCCTCTGAATCAGCCCTTGAATGAGAAGGTCCCTCCTGTGTATGATCCCATCTAAGTATCGGCAATGTAACTCCCAAGCGTCTTCTCCAGAAGCACCATCCACGCTAGGACCCTCATGTCTAGGTTTCTTCACTTTAGCTTGGACTTTCAGTTCTTCCATGGAGGCTATGGCTTCCTTGAGTCGACCCTCGACTACTTGTCTCTTGAATATCCCTGATAAGATCTCAGCGTCTTTCTTCTTGAGCGTCGACTTCAACGTCGACTTCAACTGATCAATCTTAGCTAGGTAGTCGTCTTCCTTTCTCTTATTCTCAGCCATGGCAGTCTCCTGGTGATCATTGAACCTGTGAATCTTCAACAAAGCCTTGTCTAGTTCCTCCTCCTTGGACTTGAGAACCTGACTGATACCATCCAAAGCTTGTTTCATCCTTTGTCTGGATGCGACCATGTTAGCTAGCTCTTTTTCTGCCTTAGCAAGAAGCTCTGTCTTCAACTTGGCGGTATAAACAGCTTCACCCCGCTCATGCTTTCACTGATAAATCTCTCTTTTTAGCTCACTATTTTCTTCCCGCAGCATTTCCTTTTCAGCCCATAATTTGTTATACTTCTCCAACTCAACTGTGGTAGGAGGCTCGATCACCAGAGGATACAGAGGTGGTTCCACCGGGAAGGGAAGAAGCTCCTCTTCTGCTCTCTTCTCAATCCACTCTTTATAGGAAGGAAAAGCCCGATTATTACATTTCCCGAATGACATTTTACCCTTCTTGGTTACCTATTTCCAAGCATTCACAACCTTCCTTATCATCTCTTGATCCTTAATACCATTGAAGAATAAGGATTCTCGGACGTCTCGCTCTTCAGGTGGATTTTTCAAAGGATAACCAAACTGCCTGATAACAAGGGAAGGATTATAATTAATTCCACCTTTTCTCCCTATCAAGGGTACATTAGGGAATTCTCCGCACTTGTAAATAATCTCCATTCCTAGCAAATCATGATTGATCCAAACAATGTTGTCAGCAGTCAAGCCCATAACCCTCTTTGACCACTTCAGAGAATCTTTCGTATCAACGAGAGCGCCAGATTCGGGGAGACGACTCAGAAACCAAGTAGATAAGAGTGGTGCACAACAACTCACAGTTTTTCCACGCTTATTCTATTCTTGTATTGAACTGAGTGATACACATCACCTAGCAAGGTAGGTATAGGATTCTTCGAAATAAAGATTCTGACGGCGTGCATATCCACCAGATCAGGAATATTCGGAAACAGGACAATCCCATAGATGCACATAGCTAGGATAGCTTGGAAAGCAGTCCAATTCTTCTCTTTGACATGCATGCAGGCTTGATCAAACAGGAACTTCAATAGGAAACCCTTAACTCTTTGTTTTTCTTCAATATTACTGTTCAGAACGGATTCACTAATATGAAGAGCAACAGCCATTTCTTTTACCCCGGGGTGTTCTTCAGAAAAGAAAACTATATCATGCCCGATGGGGATTCCCAAAATAAATGAGAACTCCTCCAACGTTAAAGCCAAGATGTAGTCCGGGAAAGTGAAGCAGCGCAAAGACGGATCGTAAAACTGAAGAAGTGTATGAACGGCATCCTTCTCATACTTGGAAATGTTGTAGACAAATTTCAGAAGTCTCCCATACCTTCCACTGAACTCTGTACGAACTCCGGAACCATCCATATTAATCAGCTTGTGAATCAATGTCAAAGTCGGCTCTGGGAACGAATAGGCAACAGTCTTCTTTCTCTGAACATCCATGCTGAAGTAACCTCAGAAAACCGGAATCAAGAGTAAGATGCAAGCCCTGAAAAATGTCAAACATGTCAGAATGCAAGAAAAGTGATATGCTCATGCAAACATGGGGTCAAGGCACACTGCTGGATGTGCTGTGCTGTTAACTGATTTGCAGGTTTTGAAGGAAAGGAAGCTTTTTGCCAAATTGTCCAAGTGTGAATTCTGGTTGTCTGAGGTGAGTTTTCTTGGGCACGTAATTTCAGGTAATGGTATTGCTGTGGATCCATCTAAAGTAGAAGCAGTTCTACAATGGGAGGCTCCTAGATCCGTTACTGAAATTCGAAGTTTTCTAGGTTTGGCTGGTTATTATCGGAGGTTCATTGAAGGTTTTTCTAAGCTAGCTCTTCCTTTGACGCAGTTGACTTGTAAGGGCAAAGCGTTCATTTGGGATATTCAATGTGAAGAGAGTTTTTGTGAGCTGAAGAGAAGATTGACGACAGCTCCGATTCTTATTTTACCTAATCCTAATGAGCCATTTGTGGTCTATTGCGATGCTTCTTTAATTGGTTTGGGTGGTGTGCTGATGCAGGGAGGTAAGGTTGTAGCTTACGCTTCGAGGCAATTAAGAGTTCATGAGAAAAACTATCCTACTCAAATTTCTCGCAAACGATCCCAAAATGCGATAAAATATATTCACGACGAAAAATAACATATTTTCACATAAAAGTCGAAAATACAATAAAATAATAATAAAATAATCAAAACGACTCAATAAACAAAATTGGCAAAACGGGGCGTTACAATTCTCCCCCACTTAGAAATTTTCGTCCTCGAAAATCTTACCTGATACAAACAACTCCGGATACGACTCCCGCATCCTACTCTCCAATTCCCACGTCAGATTACCATCAGCAGCGCCTCCCCACGCCACTTTCACAAGTGCAATCTCTTTACCCCTCAACCGCTTCACCTCGCGATCCAAAATACTAACTGGTAATGCCTCGATCGTAAGGTTATCCCTTACTTCAACCTCGTCCATAGGAATCACATGTGAAGGGTCCGGAACATACTTCCGAAGCTGTGAAACATGAAAAACGTCATGCAAATTCGACAGATTCGGCGGTAACGCCACACGATACGCTACAGCACCAACTCTCGCAGATATCTGGTAAGGACCAATAAATCGAGAAGTAAGCTTCTTAGATTTCAAAGCACGACCAACACCCGTTACCGGCGTAACCCTCAGAAATACGTGATCACCCTCTTGAAACTCAAGATCCTTTCGTCTCCGATCATGATAACTCTTTTGTCTACTCTGAGAAGCTTTCATTTTCTCACGAATAAACTTTACCTTTTCCGTCGTCTGTTGCACCAATTCTGGTCCAACTACAGAACTCTCACCAGTTTCGTGCCAACACAACGGCGTTCTACATCTTCGTCCATATAAAGCCTCAAAAGGTGCCATTCCAATACTAGAATGGAAACTGTTATTATACGTGAACTCAACCAAAGCAAGATAACTGTCCCACGCACCACCTTGTTCCAAAACACACGACCTCAACAAATCCTCCAACGACTGAATCGTTCTTTCGGTCTGACCATCTGTCTGCGGATGATAAGCCGAACTCAACCTCAATTTAGAACCCAAAGCCTTCTGTAAACTTTCCCAAAATCTCGATGTAAACCTAGGATCTCGATCAGAAACAATACTCAAAGGAACTCCATGCAATTTCACCACCACACTGATATAGATCTCAGCTAACCGTTCCAAAGAAAAACTGATGTCAATCGGAATAAAATGCGCCGATTTAGTCAGCCTGTCCACAATCACCCAAATAGCATTATGCCCTCGCTGAGTATTCGGTAACCCCGTTACAAAATCCATCGAAATGCTATCCCATTTCCACTCAGGAATATCCAACGGTTGCAACAAACCACTAGGTCTCAAATGTTCCACTTTCGATTTCTGACAAGTCAAACATGCATACACAAACTGAGCCACATCTCTTTTCAAACCAGACCACCAGAAAATCTTCTTCAAATCTTGGTACATCTTATTCGCTCCCGGATGAATACTTAAGTTACTTCGGTGTCCTTCCTCCAAAATCATTCTTTTCAACTCCGCATCATCAGGAATACAAATACGGCCACGAAATCTCAAAACACCAAAATTATCCACCTTGAAATCCACATTCTCATTCCTCATCAAATCAACAAATTTCAAATCCAGCTTTTGTTTCTCACTAACCGACAACAAAAATTCATTAGTAACTTTCAACATTCCAAGCCTCACACTAACCGATGTCACTTCACATACCAAACTCAAATCTCTAAACGATTCCAAAAGTTCCAACTCTTTCACCATCAATGCGGACATATGCAATGATTTCCGGCTCAATGCATCGGCTACCACATTAGCTTTACCAGGATGGTAATTCAAGCCAAAGTCGTAGTCTTTCAAGAATTCCAACCATCTCCGCTGCCTCATGTTCAACTCTTTCTGATCAAATAAATATTTCAAGCTTTTATGATCACTAAAGACCTCGAACCTCGCACCATAGAGATAGTGCCTCCAAATCTTCAACACAAAAACTACAGCCGCTAATTCAAGATCATGAGTAGGATAGTTTTTCTCATGAACTCTTAATTGCCTCGAAGCGTAAGCTACAACCTTACCTCCCTGCATCAGCACACCACCCAAACCAATTAAAGAAGCATCGCAATAGACCACAAATGGCTCATTAGGATTAGGTAAAATAAGAATCGGAGCTGTCGTCAATCTTCTCTTCAGCTCACAAAAACTCTCTTCACATTGAATATCCCAAATGAACGCTTTGCCCTTACAAGTCAACTGCGTCAAAGGAAGAGCTAGCTTAGAAAAACCTTCAATGAACCTCCGATAATAACCAGCCAAACCTAGAAAACTTCGAATTTCAGTAACGGATCTAGGAGCCTCCCATTGTAGAACTGCTTCTACTTTAGATGGATCCACAGCAATACCATTACCTGAAATTACGTGCCCAAGAAAACTCACCTCAGACAACCAGAATTCACACTTGGACAATTTGGCAAAAAGCTTCCTTTCCTTCAAAACCTGCAAAATAATACGCAAATGCTCTGCATGTTCTTCCCGAGACTTAGAATAGATTAAAATATCATCAATAAACATCACCACAAAACGATCCAAATGCTCGTGGAAAATCCGATTCATGTATTCCATAAACACACCAGGCGCATTAGAAACCCCGAACGGCATCACCGAATATTCATAATGACCGTAACGTGTTCTAAAGGCCGTCTTCTGAATATCCTCTTCTTTCACTCTTATCTGATGGTACCCCCGATCTCAAATCGATCTTACTAAATACACAAGCACCAACCAACTGATCCATCAGATCATCAATCCTTGGAAGCGGATACTTATTCTTAATCGTCACTTTGTTCAACTGGCGATAATCAATACATAACCTCATACTCCCATCTTTCTTTTTCACTAACAAAACTGGAGCACCCCAAGGAGAAACACTTGGTCTCACGAACCTCTTTTCCAACAACTCATTCAACTGCTTTTTCAACTCCACCAATTCAGATGCCGACATTCTATAAGGTGCCATAGAAACAGGTCTAGTACCAGGAACTAGATCTATCGAAAATTCCACCTCTCTCACCGGCGGCACATCTGAAATATCCTCAGGAAACACCTCAGGAAATTCGCACACAACAGGAAACACATCAAGTGAAACTTGACTATCCACCGATAACGATGTAAACACTCCAAACAACTGAGCTTCATCCGCTAAAAGTTTCTTCAACTCTTTAGTAGACAAGAAACTCGAGTCTTCATCTTCCTCAAGAGAAGGAAACCTTACAAGCTTATGATAACAATCAATGTGCACCCTGTTAAATTGCAACCAGTTCATTCCCAACACCACATCTAATCCTTCCAACGGTAAACACACTAAATCCATCACAAAATCTTTGCCATAAATGGCCAAAGGACAACTTAGACACACCAAAGAAGTAGTTACTGACCCCATCGCTGGAGTATCGATAACCATCTCAAAATCCATTACGGACAACACAAGATTCAAACTCTTCGCGCACTCAGACGAAACAAACGAATGAGTCGCTCCAGTATCAATAATAGCAATTAAAGGCATATTATTAATAAAGCAAGTACCTCTTATCAGACGATCTGCCTTTGAAGTCTGAGTCCCTGCCAACGAAAACACTTTCCCACTAGTCTGAGCCTTCTTCGGATTAGGACACTTCGAACTAATGTGACCAGGTTCTCCACAATTGTAACACTTCACGACATTCTTCCTTTTACAATCCGCTATAACATGTCCTATACCACCACAATTAGAACACTTATTCACTTTCTTCCTACATTCATGCTGGCGATGACCCAATTCACCACATTTAAAACACCTAGGAGAATTAGACATACCACCTCCACCTGACCTACGATCAAAAGTACTCCTTTGTTTACCTTTATCAGCCGGTGACACATACGGTCCACCACGGAACTGTTGCTTCCCTTTCCTGTCACTTACACTTTTATAGTGAGCAGAACGAGCCTTACTGTCTTCATCATAGATCCTACAGCATTCCACCAAATCAGCAAACCTTCGAATCCTCTGATAACCAATCGCCTGCTTTATCTCAGGACGCAAGCCACTTTCATACTTCACACACTTAGAAAATTCAGCAGTCGCTTCCACATAGTGAGGATAAAACTGCACAAGCTCCACAAACTTAGCAGTATACTCAACAACAGATAAATTACCTTGTTTCAGTTCCAAAAACTCAATCTCCTTCTTTCCTCGGACATCTTCCGGAAAATACTTCCTTAGGAACTCTCGACTAAACACCTCCCAAGTAATCTCTTCTTCCTCCTCCTCAGCTTCCAACACTTGACGAGTACTGATCCACCAGTCGTCAGCCTCTTCATGTAACATATGAGTGCCCAGCCTCACCTTATCCTCCTCGTCACAATCCATTACCCTGAAAATCCTCTCAATCTCCTTTAACCACAACTGTGCACCATCCGGATCATGTTTCCCTTTAAAGACCGGCGGCTTAGTCTTTCTAAACTCATCATTTCCTGCCGCATTCGGTGCACCCTGCACAGCTCGTGCCATTGCCTCCATCGCAGCAGCCAGAGCAGCATCATTACGACCAGCCATATTCTGTTCGTCCAAATACAGAACTATGGTTAACAACAACTCGCTCAACACAACTCGCCCAATATGCCAGACACAACAGCCACAAACGACACAACTGACACGGACTAGCTCTGATACCACTTAATGTGACGCCCCCGATCTATACCCCCAAAACACGCAATTAAGGCGGTAAAAGAAAATTCGAAAATTGATCAGAGTATAATGGAATTATCATGGCATAGAAAGGGAGAATCACATCAAAGTAACCAAACAACTAACATGCAACACCTGCTCATTTAGATATGCAACGTGGGGTAACAATCATACAGAGGAAACTTCGTTCCTTACACCCACTTTTCAGAAATTAGAATTAAAGCGGAAAGATCTAAAATCTGAATAACACATATACATATATACATATAAACTTGTCCGTCATACATCAAGTTATACATGTACAGCCAAAATATATCATCAGATAAACAAAACAATCACACACGGCCACCCTATGCTACCCGGAGTCACATATCAGAGCCGACCGACCAAAATAATGAAGACGCAACTCTTCACAAAAGAATACCTCCAGCAACTCTAATCTGCAACGCCTCATAGAGCGTTATAAAACAGCAGAAGGGTGAGAAAAAAACAACCATAATATAATTACATAAGATTATATATTAACACCAAAAAAATGCACAATAACGTATTCTCACCACCAAAACACACAGATCAATTATAACAACACACAGTACAATTCACAAGTGTCAAATACCACTACCCATCAATCATTCACAATACAATCACACATATTCCATCTCATTAAGTCACATTCACAAATTCATGCACAAATGACTCATAATTTAATGCAATGCACATAGACCGACACAACGACTCTATGCACATGCCATGCGGTACCGACTTCCAATGTCTCATGTCTCATCATCAGTTCACTCAGGAACTATTGGAACCATCGCTCGTTACTGAGAATCTCAAGTAACTCCCCGTCGGGCCTACGATGTTCACCCGTCGCTTTAAGTCCTCAGGCAACGCCTCATATTTTCGAGGCACACGACGTTAAGGATTGCTTTAAGTCTCCAAAGGAGCCCACAATCGTCTATACTTATCGCTTTAAGTCCTCAGGCAACGCCTCGTATTTTTGAGGCACACGATGGTATAGTGGATTCCCTCAAGAATCAAATCGTCACTCAGGACGTTTCAACCATGCACAATATGATGCTTGGCATACAACGACTCATGACTTTCACATTGCATGCTCACACACATCAACAATCATGCATATATCATCAAATATCACACATAGCATTTTCTTGCCTTTCGGCCACAAATCATCATCACAACATTTCATCAAAAACAACTATTCACGATTAATCGGTAAAGTCGGCCAAAAGTCGGCTAAAAATAATATATTTCTTCACCAAATCATAGAACATATTTTTAGCTTCACATCCATATAAAGAACACTTAAATCGGATAACCAACGAAGAAGATATGAATATTTCAAAATAACCGAAAAACATAAACCGTACGCCCGACACTACGATACGATTCGAAAATACTGTACCAATTGGACTAGATTCAGACCTCAAAACTATTTTTCCTAGAAAGAACATCTCGTTAGCTTCCCAACGCTTCGAACGGGGACCAAAACCGACTTACGGTTCAAGAGATATGAATTTCCGAAGTTTCCCGACAAACCAGAATTTTATGGTTCAGCACAGTATGTATCGATACATAGGCTTTATGTATCGATACAAAAAGACCATATGTATCGATACATAGCACGCATGTGTCGACACATGCTGTAGTGAAAATGCTGTTTTTCCCAATTTTCACAGTACGTATCGATGCATAGGGGTTATGTATCGATACATAAGCCATTTCGTATCGATACATAGCTGTTATGTATCGATTCATACTCTGTTTTTCCCTAAAAAACCAGAATTTCTCAAAATGCACCTTTGCTGTCATTTTTCCAAAATGCCCGGAAACTCGACTAAATCGAACATTTTCACCGAAACAACATATACGCCCAACCACCAAATACATAAGAACAATTTAGAACACATAAACGAAATTTCTACGACGTTCGATTTTTCGATTAAATTTCCACCTTTCAAAAACCAGATTTTTCAAACCTCACCGAATCGAATAAAAAGCACGCTATACGACGACCTAACCTTGCTCGATACAACTACGTAATTTATTTCGAATTCTAACCGTGAAAACATCGGTTTCTATCGATTTCCTATAATTCGACCTAAACGGACAAAACAACGGAAACATAACGAAAACTAACCAAAACATAACCGAACTTCATGAAACTTTAAACAGCAGCTCACATACATATAACCAACCAACACATGTATTTATACGACTTTTCGACCGTAAAAACATTGGTTTCTATCGATTCCGTCAAATACGGCATAAACGGAAACATATGGAAAAACCAACCAAAACATCCACACAAAACATACATAATCATACCCAATCATAGTATAATCGAGTTTCGCACCCTTACCCGATAAATTCGCGTTCAAGAAAGTCGGGAGATTGATTTCTTCCTTCACAAGTTTTTTTCTCTCTTTTCTTCTTTCTCTTCTCTTTTCTTCTTCTCTATTTTTCTGATTTTTCTTTCTTTTTCTTTCTATACTTTCTATTTATTCTAACTTAATCAAAATACACCCAAATGCCCAAAATACCCCTACACTCAAATTTCTCGCAAACGATCCCAAAATGCGATAAAATATATTCACGACGAAAAATAACATATTTTCACATAAAAGTCGAAAATACAATAAAATAATAATAAAATAATCAAAACGACTCAATAAACAAAATTGGCAAAACGGGGCGTTACATACAGTACTATCGTCAATCGAGGAGTGCCTCGACTGATTCTCTTCAAAAAGTAGGGGCCATCCTATGCGAGTTCCAAAGTGGGCCCTCGGGTGCGAATGGGTTTGCCACAGGATGTGGTCTGCCACTGTCACCACTAAAGAGGGATGTTTCCACTAAGGTCCTCAATGATCGGTCACCAGAGTCGACAGCTCTCTAGATCAACACCCCAACATACGCAAGACACACACGTTCGAATGCATCCCAAGATAGCCTCGTCTGGTTGTGAATTTCGTGAACACACAAACGTACCAAGCGAGCACGTAGGTCCCACTACTCTCCACACTAGTCCTAGGGTATACTCAAGCCTGGGTATTGAGCTTATCTCTCAGACCCACCCAACCTGCAAAACAAGAACAGCCAACACAACACAGCAGTATGACAGTAATAAAGATGAAATGCAATGCACAAAAGCTGTAAAAATAAAATACAACAAATAAAACCAAACAAACACAAAACACCCAAAGAGAACAAAGACAAGAAAGCGCTAGGACTTACTCGCTTAGGGATGGACCAGCATAGGTCGACCGTTATCCCCAGTAGAGTCGCCAACTGCCGCTCCCAGGATTTTCATCCAGGTACAAACGCGAGAGTGGCGCGGAAAAACAGAGTCGCCAGCAGTGTAAATTTATCCCAAGAGAGGGAAAGGGAACACCGCATAAACCTGAGGAAGAGGGAAAGGAATGGTCATCGCAACCATAACCTGGGTTCGGGAGTCGGTTACGCGAGGGGAAGGTGCTAGCACCCCACGCGTCCATCGTACTCGATGGGATCCACGCTTGTTGTCTATACTAAGGGTGAGTTATACTATCATCTAGGGCTGTACTAAGACGAGAGAGGGGAAAGAAAAAGACAGACTCGGTAGGACATCAATGTCCTAGGCCTACGTACCCCCCTTGTGCAATGGGGAATTCAGAGTCAACGTAGTTCGGACCAAGTTCTTTTTGTGGTTTTTATGAGCGACGTTAAGTTCGCGTCCGGCAGTTAGGGTCGATGCCTGTTTGCGACTCAGACGGAAAGTAACGTGCCCTTTTTGAAAACAGCCTTTAAGTTTGGAAATCCCGAAGGACAAAAAGGTTTGAGGTTGGTTTGTATCTTTTAGGACAGAAGTAGCTTAAGTTAGTTCTTAAGTCGCATTGCACCAAAGTCTAGGGCACAGGGGCGAATACTTAACGCATCGTCCCAAGACAGGGCGCTCGCTAAGCACTCTAGAGAGATGAGAGGAAGCCTCTTATTTCTCATTCCCCACACTTAAGGCTCGTGCGCAATACACCTTATTCTTATTAAGTGTTTTAAAGAAGTTTGAGATGAGAAGAGAGAAGACACAAGGGTGACTCTAAAGGGGACTATGAGTCCTAAAGTCATCATGCATGGGTAACCTACGGTTAGTGAGGTTCGACGACAACCTAAATCCTAAAGGAAGAAAGATGAGAGAAGGAAGAAGAACAAAGGTGAAAAGGGATACTTTTCCACTCTTAAAGAACTTACCTTAGTCCCTGCATAAAAGATTAGTGAGAAACAAACATAAGTAATATCAAAGTAGATGAAACCCAAACAATGGCATGTAATGGTGATAATAATCCAAACATGAAATCAGAAATCAAAGGAACAACCCCAAAGCAAATGGTACAAGTGCCTTTCAAGCAAGGGCCTAGGCATGGTCAGAAATACACATATAAGCAGATCTCAAGTGAAAACAAATCAAACAATTAGAGAAATAACTCCCAAAATTCCCAAATTAAATATCAAGGTTCCTCAACCAGAGACAAACCAAATATCAAAAATTCCTGCAAAAATTCAAAGTGTTAGTCATTCAAACAATTGGGCAAAGTTCAGGTGAGAAGTAGGGTTCAATGTGCCAAAGGGAAGGACCAAAATGCAATATGCAAGGATTTTAAAAAATGATAAAAAAAATATTTTTATGCATTTTAGGATGTTAGTGAACAAACGCAAAAAGAACGGATCAAAAATATTTTATGGTTGTAGAGAAATAAAATAAATAATTTTAAGTATGCATGATATGAGTAATGCAAAAAGAAATTGAATAAATAATTAGTTTAAATGATAAAAATAAAATAAAAATAAAAAATAAAATTTGTAAAAATTTTATAAAATAATAAGGATGATGTATGAATTTTATGGGAATTTTTAAATGCAAGAATGTATTTTTTAAAAATAAAAAATAAAATAATAATTGAAACAAAATAAAATGAAACAAAATGCTAGGGGGTGCAGATGGTAAGTAGAATACGTTAGAATAATTGAAATGGGCTAGGGGAGGGGTGTAAGTAGCGAAGCCCGTCCAAATTACAAATCAGAAAAAAAATAAAAAAAGAGGGTGTACGCATGTGACCCAGTCAACTGGGTTGACTGAGTCCTTACCTTGGGATCAATCCAACGCCTCTGCACGAGTCAACGCAAATGAAAAGTATGCAGAATGGAATAACGTGATTGGACGTACACGGTAAGTTCAGTGGGGTAATAAACATGGGATTAATAATTATAATTCAGAAGAAAAAAAAATAAAGGAGATAAACGTGGCACGCTATGGACCGTCAGATCCCAAGATCCAACGGCCACAACGTCATCTTCCCCAAAATTCCTCCGGCGACCTGCAACCTTTTCCGGCGACGACCTTAGGGTTCCGATCGTCATCTTGGAAGCACACCAACCTGCAACTGCCCAGAAACTACAAACAAATACACTAATCCAACCAGATTTTTACGAGGATTTCGAATATGCACTCCAAAGTCACAAACAACCAATGTATATTAAAAAACGAAGAGATTAAGGTTAGGGCATAAAACTTCAAACACACCATACAAGCCATATACGCATCCATATTAAAAACCAATTATATCAGCACGATCAGAGACAATCACACAACAATATACACGTAAAAAATAGGAGTTTTAAGAGCACGAAAAAATCCATCAACCTGAGATGGTGCAACTCCAATCCTTGCTTTTGGCTGCAAATGTCACTTTCCAAATTTAGAAACTTCTGTACAAACTCTTGATTCTTGATAAATAGTATGAAACTTGACTCTTGATGACCATATGAGGATGTGAGACCTTGAAGACCTTGGAGAGAACTTCAAAGTTCCACAGTTGACTTCTCCTTTCACTGTTGACTTTTACCCAATTCAACTGATTCTCAATCCATTGGCCAATTGAACTTCTCCTGAACCAAACTGATGGACAACCTCCCATCCCTAGGTATTTTAGGGACCCAAGGAATACCATATAATCAAGTCCTGCCCAAAAAATCAGAAATAAACTGGCTTTATAGCAAACCCTAGTTTTGGTACCCTTAGTCTAGGAGGAAATAGCACAGTCTCCAAATCCAAATTCCTCTGAATATGATGTGTATCCTCTCTAACAAAGGTAAGATGTGCCATTTGATGATGATAAAAACCCAAGGAGCTTGCCCATTGGAGCAATAAACCCAAGAATCTTAAAACCCTAATCTATGCACTGGTTAGGAGAGAGTGATCCATCTGAGCTCTCTTGCTTGACCCTTTGAAGAATATCTTCTCCTCTTGAACATGCCTCAGGCACCTTGACCCCATGATAATGGAAAATGCAATGCAACATAAGCCAGTTAGTAATAAAGTAAGGAGGGCAAATTTTGGGGTGCAACAACTACAACCATACAACACGCAGTTCATACTTGCCAACTCATACAACAACAACGATCCACAACTACAACACACATACTCACCACCGACCCCATCATTCCCACTCACAACACATACCACAACAACAACACGACTATAATACACTTACTCAATTATGCATTTTCTTAACAATCTCCCAAAATACATCATTGCACCAATACAACAACTATACATCTTTGCATCATTCAGTCATGCATTTCCCATTATCACATCAACATCAACAAAACAAGCAAATTAACACCTCGATACATGATCACCATGCAACAGCAACAACACAGGATTAACATAATATAAAACAGATATTTTCCATGAATTTTAAGTCAATAAAAATAATATTTTTCAGTCCCAGGGCGCGCCCCACCGTGCTAAGCGCGCAGCTCTCTGCCTCGAAGAGGCGAAATTTCTCCAGACCGCGCTAAGCGCGCTACGCGATTTTTCTCACAAAAACCCTGCAATGACAGCATTCTCCCCACTACGATTCTGCACCCTTAAACTAGTTTTTAACTCAGATTTTTCATAGATTATGCCATTATATCCTATACCTAACATATGCGTTTCAACCAAACAATCAAAACACATCAATTGCATCAATTTCAACCCCTTAATCATGGATTCTCCCCAAAACCCCAAATCAACACAAATACCACATAGGATGATCGTTAATGAGTTATCTACCCTCATACACAAATTATGCAGCCCTTAGAGATTAAAGAACCCCACTCTTACCTTAGTGACGATTCCTCGAAGGATCTCTAAGCCCTAGCTCTGCTTCCCGTTCCTCTTCTCCTTTCTCCAAAATTCAATCGATTCCCCAAAACTGATTCCTTTCATTCCAATTTCTCCTTTTTCCAAATATAACCCTTGGACCCCAATTATGTTTTTCCCTTCTTATCCTTACTATTCCTCATAAATGGACCATATTGCCCTCCTCTTCTTTCTACTCATATTATCAAATTTTAATCCAATAAAATAATTAATCTAATTACTTTAAATCCAAATAATTCCACAGTCTCTACTCCATACCAAAGCAACCCAACCTCCACCAACCCACGCATAAATATACACAAATTCACCACACCATTCAATTTTAATTACGAGAAATAATTAAAATAAATCGGGGTGTTACAAGGTGGATGTCCCGACCAAACTTCTTCAGGTGTTTTCATATCTAACGTTATCGAAGGACATTTGTTTATCAGATATGTTGTTGTCGAAACAGCCTCAGCCTAAAACACCTTCTTTAATCCAGCACTAGTCAACATGCATCTTACTTTTTCCAAAATAGTTCGATTAAACCTTTTTGCCAAATCATTTTGTTATGGAGTACCTACATAGTAATTTTATGCCTTGCAATACCTAAGGCAACACAAAAGTTGTCGAACGCCTCATTGCAAAATTCAAGGCCATTGTCGGTTCTTAACCTCTTGACCTTTCTGCTGGTCTGATTTTCGACCAGAGTCTTCCAACCTTTGAAATTCTCAAAAGTTTCATCCTTAGTCTTCTGGATGAATACCCATAACTTTCTGGAATAATCATCGACTATAGATAGAAAATACCTTGCTCCTGAATGTGATGGACACCTTGCAGGCCCCCAAAGATCAACATGGATGTAATCAAGGGATCCATGAGTTCTTTGTTTGCCTTTGTTGAACTTCACTGTTCAAGATTTTCGAAGTACACAGGCACTACAACAAAAGTAAGTTATAACATCGCACCTTAGACAGCGCTTTAATACAAAAGCGCTGCTATAAGTTAAAAACAAGGAAACTATTCATTTAAAAAAATAAAAGCGCAAAAAAATATAAGACCTTAGACAGCGCTTTGGTCAAAAGCGCTTTATAAGGTCTTATAAATTTTTTAAAAAAAATTTAATGGAAAATATTAAACAGCGCTTTAGTTAAAAGCGCTTTCTAAGGTCTTATAAATTTAAAAAAAATATAAGACCTTAGACAGCGCTTTGGTCAAAAGCGCTTCATAAGGCCTTATAAATTTTAAAAAAAAATTTAATGGAAAATATTAGACAGCGCTTCGGTCACAAAACTCCTCAGTGTCTTCTCCTGTTTTTTCCACCATTCTCCCTCCACTTTCACAACCAGCCGCAACAACTGGTACTGATATTCTTGATCAGCACCACAAGATATCATTTTTCTTGCACGCCACTAAAACCCTAGCATCTGATATTTCTCTTTTGCTTACAACACAACAACAACGACGGTGATGCCCGGTGACAGCGGATCTGACGATGACGAAAGGGTGTGCTCGAACGGCCGTGCAGTAGCGTATCCCGGTCGGAGTAGGAACCACTGTGGCCGGAGATGGAGGTGGCAACGGCCGACCTCAAGTGGTTTGCAAACTCAGGTAAGGTTCGATTTGCTTTGCTTTCATCGGGATTTTCTGATTGTTTTGAGATTTGGTTTCGATTCGGTTGCGTTTTGATCTGAGATTTACGTTTGAATTAGCTTCGACTCTGTTTTGTTATATTGCTTCAAATAATCGGTTTCAACTATCTCTAGCTTTCGACTTATTTCGGTCTCACGGTCCCGACTTTGATTGTATTGGCTGATTGATTTGTTACCGGTTTGGATTTAGACTCAGTTTGGAATTGATTTTAAATATGATTTTCCCTGAATATTGTGTCGAATCTTTTCATTGTTTAGATTCTAGTTTAGTTAGTGTTTCAGTTTCAAACATTTCTTTTTGGTTATTACAGGTTATGTTTTTTATTAATCAAGTGTTTATTTTGTATTGTAGGACACGACCGCCACTTGCGATGGATGAGGAACAGTGTTTTTGAAAGATTTTGAATTGCTGAGTTTTAGTTAGAGTTATGATCTTATGGAAACAAAGCTTGAGTGGTATACTACTACTCTAGTTTCTCAATGGTTCCATTTAGCACGGATCGCAACAGTGCGACACGTAGCTGGCTTCCACTGTGAAACCAGGTATGTAGCACATCAAAGGTTCTGGGTGGAGCATCGGAATTTGCATGGGGTTTGAGAATTTTTCTAGACTTTAACAAGAATGGCTAAGGTTGGTAAAGGTTTATCAAAATATGTCAAAGCTAGAAAACTTGCTTTGCTGCATTGATGCAGTAAGTCAAACTTTTTTTATTTAATTATGAATTGTTGTATATGACTATATGTTATCAATCATTATTTATTGAAATGCTTTTGTTATGTGTAAAACAGATCGATCAACGACATCGATATGGACATAATCTACACTTTTATTATGATAAATGGCTCAAAAGGTTAGCTACTTTGATTTGGTGAATTCGCCAATCTTTGTGAAAAGTACGGATATTGATTCTCTTGATTTCAAATTGATACGCTTGGGTTGTTGAAAATTACTGTTTAATTAGATATTGTTAGTTAAATGGATAATGATTTCTCTTTTAATTAGCCCTCTTACTGTGGTAGCCCAATTTTTTAGATTTCAAAAGCACAAGATGCGTGAAATTAAGAACTAAAGAAAAAGGCTACATGGGTGTTTTAGATTTTGGATTGTGCTTTTTTGGAAGAAAAACATGGAGTCAATATGAATGTGCTTTAATTTCAGAAGTAAACTACGTGTCTCTCGTTAAAAAAAAAGTAAAAAGCGTGTATCGAAGTAGTGTTTACTTTTTTTCTATCTTGAATGGCTGTTTAATGAAGGAAATGTTAGGGGCGGTTTGTGATAACTCTTAAAGTAGAGAGGCCGTGAATTACATTTGCACTGAATTTAGGAGAGATTAGAGTAATTTCTCTCTTATTTAAATTAATGTTAGTTTTCTTCAGTTAGATACTGAGTATAAAAATGTGAGAAGGAGTGCTATGCAATAAGCTATAAGCTCAAGTAGCATTTGAAAAAAATGATATAAGCCCTTGAGTGAATGACTGTAACTAAACAACTCTACTTTGGTTATACGAATTTGTATTTTATAAATTATCTGCTATAAACTAGCAGTTTAGCCTTAATAAATAGAGCCTAATACATGATAAGAACAATATAATGTTCTTTTGTTAATAGAATGTTTATTGTTATTCTCTCAAATATGTTAGAATTCAAAATAAGTTACGTGAAAAGTTATATAAAAGATCTGCTTATCATTTGCATGCTTAATGTGAGAGGCTCTAGCTTGTAAACACATTTTTAGATCATATTATATACAATGTGTGACTCTTAACTTACGTAGACATTAATAAGAGTTGTTATACCACCATGTCGCTTTATTGATAGCATTTTCCTTCTATTATGCATTTTAGGTACTGGGTAGATGTATTCATTGGTTATGTTATGTTTATGTTCAGGTTTGACTGTGAATCCAACTGAGATAAAACAAGGATTTAAGAGAGCATTTACTGCTCAATGGCCTGAAAAACTACGTTACCAGGTCTATGCTCCACGATCAATGTTTTTTCTTGTAATTTTTGCACGATTGGTGTCATTTTAAACCTGTTTTCTTCTGTTGTCTTTGTTTTATATAACATTGTTTCATCATCACTGTTTTTCACTGAGCTATTCAGAGTAATGAACCTGTAGAGATGGTGTATAGAAAATGTTTTAATGATATTCACAGTTCCTATTAGCTTGCTGTTTTCTGCAAGGGAAAATAAGAGGAAAATATTGAAAGTTTATGGTAAGCTGTAGTAATTTTGTACAGAGTGTTATGGAAACAATATTCACTTTTTTATATTGTATTCACCAATATTTACTACAGGGTGATGGGAGGCCATTTTGGAAATTTGTAGTTTCTGAAGCCACTGGTTGTGGAGACGAAGACTTTTTTGAGGAAGTTTATGAGGTAACCTTTCTCGGCTGATCTAATTTTCATGCCCACATTTCCAATCTATGAATATGCAATCGGCCGAAGCTAATTTATCAGTAAAGTGTTTAAATTTTTTGAAAAAGTTTATGTATACCTATTAAAAATGATTTGAAGAAAGTTGCAATTTCTCTTTGCTTTTCATCAGCTCCTTTGAAACATAACCAAAATATGATCTACTGGTTTTGAAATTGTAGTTTCCTATCTTGTTGATTCCAGAATGTTCATGTTTGTTAATGCTAGTTGTCATTGCTTACTTTCCAAGGAAAAGTAAATTAACCGTGTTTTAAGAATTGCTGATGGCACAAAAGGTTAGCTACTTAAGTAGGTTGCCCAAGTCTATGCCTTTTTGGTCAGCATTTTTCTTTCTAAGTCCTTCTTTTAGGATGTCTAATTGTGTGTATTTACACTACATGTGAGTAGTGAATCACTGCCTATTTGTAAAGAAACCCAAACTATGCCTATGGTTTCCCAATTCGCTTTTTATTTTTCTAGTGCATTGCGCAAAATCTGAAATAGATAGTTATATTAGTCTACTATGAATATATCTATTCTAATCATATTTTTATATTGATCCAGGTTGTAGACACGTAGAGAAAATAATATTGTTGTTACTCACTGTGACTTTCTATTTCATACTTAAGTGCTTTTGGAAATTATTGGCATCCAAATGTGAAGAGCTCGGAATTTTACAAGGTATAATATTGTACTCTTACTTTAATTGATGAGAATTTAAATATGTGTAACTTTGTTTATGTATTCTTTTAATTGAATTACAATCTGTGTTTTCAGGACCTATAATGTAGATTTGAAGTAATGTTTTGGTTGGATGCAAAAGTACTAGTATAAGTAATATGTGCATTTGTAGAAAAAATGTAATGATTTGTAATTATAAATAGGTGTATATATAATTTTGGTTTGTAATTTTAAATATATATATTGGTTTGAATTGCCAATTGTTTTGGATATATAATTTTGGTGTAAATTGGTACATTTAAATAGGATAAATTGGATTGATTTGAATCTCCAAATTGTGGTATTTTTCTGAAAAAAATTGCTGGTTGAAAAACAGGTCAAATTCTGGTTGAAAAAACCTGGTAAAAATTGTGGTTTAAAAAAATTTATATAAAATTTTTCGTATACCTTAGACAGCGCTTTTGTTGAAAGCGCTGTCTAAGGTATACCAAAAAAATGTCAAAAAAGGTAGGGCTTAGACAGCGCTTTTCCCAAAAGCGCTGTCTAAGGTATACCTTATAATGTCAAAAAGCGCTGTCTAAAGGTACCATAGACAGCGTTTTTCATTAAATATACCCCCCTTTAGACAGCGCTTTTGGTATTACCCAAAGCGCTGTCTAAACCTATAGCAGCGCAGGTTTAGACAGCGCTTAAAAGCGCTGTCTAAGGGCAAAAAAAGCGTTGTCTAAGGTCTTATCTGTTGTAGTGAGGGTTCACAAAATTTCAGCTTTTCGACTTTGTCTCCTCCAAGCAGATTTTGTTTCCCCAATTCGACTAGACCCCTTTCACTGACATGGCCCAATCACATGTTCCAAATTTCTGTCTTCGACAAAGGTTTCATGGTTGCAACATTTTTCGAACCACTTACAACTTCAGCCTCAAGGGTATACAAGCCTTGTTTCTTCACGCCTCTCAAGACTTCCTTCAACCATTTCATGACTCTTAGGATACTTTTCTCTCCTTGAAAAACATATCGCTTCTTGTCGAATTCACAAAGAGAAATCAAATTTCTCTTCAAATCAGGTACATACCTGACTTCAGTCAATAACCTTATTCACTCGTCATGGAGCTTGAATCTCACAAATCCAATACCTGCAATTTTGCAAGCTTTGTTGTTTCCCAGCAGCACTGATCCACCATCTTAATCACTTAGCTCCTCGAACAATTCTATGTTTGGAGTCATGTGCCAAGTGCAACCTAAATCTATAATACACTCCTTTCTTGAGTCAATGCTTGAAACCACAAGGACATCAGATGAGTCGAAGTCATCTTGAACAATGGCTGCGTTGCCATTATCCTTACCTCCATGATCTTTCAGGCGTTCAGGGCACACCTTTCTTGTGTGACCCTCATTCTTACAGTGATAGCATTGAATACCATATACTTCGTCACTATAAGACTTCTGCTAACTTTTACCTTTCTTCTTGTCGAACTTACCATCCTTTCGCAAGAATTTTCCCTTAACGGCCAAAGCTTCACCCACCGTCGAAGGTTTATGCTCCTTTAGTTCGTTCAGGTCCTTAGAATACAAGGCTGATTGAACTTCTTCAAAGCTCAGGGACTCCCTTCCATACATGAGAGTTTCTTTGAAGTGAGAAAGTGTTTTGGGCAAAACGCACAACAACAATAGTGCTTGATCTTCATCATCGATCTTCACATCAATATTTTCAAGATCAAGAATCAGCTTGTTGAACATATCCAACTGCCCAACCAACACTTTATCTTCACTCGTCTTGAATGAATGCAAAGCTTGCTTCAAGTATAGTCGATTCACCAGAGATTTGGTCTTGTACAAACTTTCAAGTTTCAACCATAACCCTGATGACATAGTCTCCTTTGATACCTGTCGTAGAACCTTATCACCAAGGCTCAACAATATTGCGTTGTTGGCTGTCTCTATCATGGTCATCTTTTTTCTGTTAACGCATCGTTCATGGCTGTCTCTCCCTTCAACGCTTCCAAACAACCTTGCTGAACCAGTAGGGCTTTCATCTTCAAGCGCCACAGACCAAAATCGTTTACTCGGATGAACTTTTCAATCTCATACTTTGTTGAAGGCATCTTTCTCCACGCTCACCGCACCAATTTGTTGTGAATTAGGATGCCTTAAAACAAATTATAATAGGTTTCTTTATGATCAAGAAACATACAAGGGTTAGGGTTAGCAAGGAAAAACAACAAGGATTGGTTATAGCTGATATTCTTTATTTTCTCTTTAAATCAGATTACAAGTACTCAAGAATAACAAATAACCCTCTCACCCTAATTAGGATTTGTCACACCACACCTAAGATGAGAGACTAGTATGCTATTTATAATAAAACCTAACATACTAAACTAATGGGCCTTTTAACAATTATCCATTACAAGCTAACTTAGGGTACAAGCTAACTTAAATAATTGAATCCTTAACACAAGACCCAATTCGACAACTACATACTATAACACAATTTGACTACAGCATGTAGGTTTTCGACAACATCATGTGAATAGACTTTGACGGCATTGCTTAACTAGAGTTCGATTCAATATCTCACAGTTTTCATTTATTTTTGTTTTTGTTTCATCTTTGAGAGTTTTCTTATATTTGTTTATCTTAGAAATCTTAAGAGGTTAAGAACCTCTGTAGTTGTTGCGCAACTGTTATACTTTTTATTATGTATTAAAATATAGTTGTTATCTATTCTACTATACTGTTTGTTTAAAGTAGAGAAAGTCTCTTGCTTACGTGTTTGAGTAGTGAAGTCTCTTATTTGTTATCTATTCTGATCAATATTATTTCCGCTGTTATCTTAATTTCTATTATTAGACTCTGAACGTTGTTCATTTTCTCAAATTAGGTAAAACACAAGTTAAATTTATTAAAATATCTTTCTTGATATTTAAAAGAACAATTAGAGAGTTACCAACACATTTATAGAGCAGACTCGAGCATTATTGACCATCATCCATACCAACACTCAATCCAATAAAACAATCGACCTGATGATACTACCACTTAATAGAAATAAGCAACGTGGACAGTAGAGAGGAGTCTGAAAAAGAAAACAAAAACGAGTTGACATTATTTTTACACAAAATCTTTATATATTTAAAACCATATATTTCCAAATGTTAATATATCATATTCATATCAGTAAATTTGCACCACCCTGGCATGCCACCTAACTCCATTATTCATTTATGTTCATAGATAGGACCAGATCCATTTCTACTCTCCAGGTCAGATATCAATTGTTAGAATAATAACACTGATACTTGGATTTAACACCCTAACCACTTGACAAGCTGTATAATCCTTTTCAGACCACAAAATTTGCATTTCCTCAATGGTCTGCTATGCATTTTCTGCAATTTTGTATATACCAGAGGGGGGTCCAAAATATTCTTCATTCACCGATCCCTACATTTCATTTATATGTTTTAATATATTTCCTAAAGTCAATATTGGCCATAAAATTATCTCATCCTACACGTGAAAACTTATATGGTCAAAATTCAAAATTATGTCTTGTCATGAAACTTAAATCAAATTCAAATACAGATAAAAAATGATGTATTACACAAAAAGTAATGTTCTCATTTGTATTATATCAACTAAAGGATAGTACAATAAAAGAATATTATTATATTACCGCAACAAAAAAAGAAACAAATCATCACCAGATCTAACTGGAATATTGTAGTGAGAGAGAGCACTATTTAAACCTTATAAACTCTGTCAAACTGCTATGATAACTCTATAAAAGGAATAAGATGTATATATAACTTGGCACGCAATAAATTATTCATTTGAAAGTGTTTCAGTGCTGCAACTATACAATAGCAGGAAGAAAATTTTAGCCCTTCCTAGCATTCTTGAGGCTTCTTACTGTCATGACAAGCTTCTGTCTTTCGCCTTCTACCTCTGCGAATTTGAGACTCATTTCTGAGTATCTTTCTTGCAACTCTTTTAGTTCGGTTTTCGTTGAGTTGTCTCTTTCTTTCAATGATGATAATTCAGTTAAAACATCACTTAGTCGAACATCGCTGTTATTATCCATTACTGGCATTTCGGCGTTTTTCTCAGACAAATGTGCATGGCTGTCAATCAAGGTCAGAAAATGATCAAAATTGAAACAATTCAATAACTTCAACTCACAAATTCGTATTAAAAGTAATCAAACCTTTTGAGTGATGATGACATTACAGCCCCATTTTCGTTCGAGACGCGTAAAGTATCGTTGAGATGCTCAATTGAACTTCTTACTTCTTTAGATCTGTCGTTTGTAGTAGTAAAACTCTTATCAGCTGCAACCTGTTTGATTCACACACCAATGTATATATATGTCATAATTCACAAACCAACAATTCAGTGATAAAATCTTAACCAAGATACCGAGCAGGACATGCATTATAATTTAAATTTCATGAAACCAAAAATACTATGAAACGTTGCGAAAGACAGATCATAAATGACGGGGAAAATGTTAACATTCTCTTATTTCAATCATTCTTCAAAGCATTTTGATGGATATGCTAATTGAGTAATATGCCAAAAAAAAATCATAACATTCGCATAAAGTTTAAGACATTAAGTGTCGGCGATGCACAAATTAGTATACCTTGATGCTCTGATTGAGTTCCTCCACTTTGTCCTCCAGTTCATCAATTTTGGATTGAAGCTTCCTTTCCTTCTCCAAAAGTGAAGAAGCTGATTTTTCCAAGGCAATCTCCTTTGACTTTATCAGGTCCTGCCATAAACAAACCATTTAATTTGCCAACAGTCATTTGTCAAAAGTAAATTAGTTCGATCCTAGGAAAAGTACAGTGGAGTGAAAATAATGATTAGTAGTTGAAAATATATAAAGAGGAATTAACATTTGATTATCATGCATTTTACTCAAAACCTATCTTCTCAAATCACTGAGATTTGTAAATTTACCTCGAGCGTTTTTATTTTCTCTTTCAGATTTGTCATTTCTTCGGAGTTCTGAGAAATTGAAGTACTTTTTTTGGTTAATGCATCGTCCTTCTTCTTCAATTCACCGTTAAGATGGAAATTTTGCTTTCTTAGTATTTCTTTCTCAGTCTCATCATCAATATGAGAACGTTTCAGGTCACTATATTGAGCTTTAAGTGCTTCTAACTCTGAATGCAAGAGTTTACCCACTTTCTCTTCTTCGTCTTTGAGATGCCTCGTCCTATTTAGCTCATCAAGTGACTGTTCTGCTTCCTTCTTCAACAGCGCAATTGTACTCACAAGCTCGTTTCTTTCTTCATTTCGAGTATTTAACAGGGTCTCGTATTCCTCGAGTGATTTCTTCATAAGTTCCAAGTCAGAACTTGAGACTTCTTTTTGTTTTACTTGCTCAGATAAGCATGAGATTTCCACTGTAAGCTTTTCATTCTCAGATTTTAGCAACTGGAGATTTTGTACATCGTGCTTTTTCTGATTTTCAAGTTGCATGGACTTATCATCAATTTCCAGCAACATCTGTTGCATCTGAACTGTCATGGTATCTATTTTGTTGGAAATTTCATTCAATTTAACTTCATAATCAGCTTTGACTGACTGAAGCTCTTCTTTGACTTTATGCAACATTTCCTCAAGTAGTTTTTTCTGCATGCGAAGTTCACTTGCTTCCGTAAGCGCTCTCATGGTAGCCGTCTCATTTGCCTCAAATGTCGTGGCCATTTGCATTGATAGCTTTCTAAATTCGTCTTGAAGCCTCTCTGCAGTATTAGCATTTTTAAGTCTGGTGCATCGCAAAGCTTCTTCTGCTCGGATAGCTCTTTGCTCTTGCTCAACTTTGTCATGTGTCACTGAATCTAAATCAGATTCAAATCCTTGTGCTTGTTTCTCCAGTTCCTCCTCTAATCTGCAAATTTGGTTCTCAAGAGACTTGATGGTTTCCAAAGAATCTGAGAATTCTTCCGACTGTTTCTTCAGTTGATTTTCCAGATTCTGGATATGTGTTTCAAATTCGTCTATGCCAGGCAGAGGAGAGCATTCATACTGTAGTTTTAACTGTTCTTGCAGTTCGCTTTGTTCCAGCTTATACGCAATGTCATGGTTTTCCTGTTTCAAAATTTCATAGTCTAGTGCAAGCTGCTCCATTTGCATTTCTAACTCATCTTTGTCTCTCCTATATATCTCTATTTCACCATAGAGATCCGTGATTTTTTTCTCAAGTAAGTGTGTCTCCTTGGGACTATTTGGATTCTTAACAAGCTCATCCAATTCTTTTTGTTCATCATCGTCTGTTTCACAATTAGAGACATTTCTCCCAAAACCATGGGAGTTTTTAGTCTGTTTGTAACTATTGGAAAGACCAAGTATTTCCTGATTTTTCTGCTCCAACATTGCATCGAGGTCCTGAACGGCGAGAACTAGTTCGGCATTTGATTCCTGTGTCTTATTTAACTGTAGTCTGAGATTTGCATTCATGTCCTTCTCATGATTCAATTCTTGTCTGATTTCTTCAACAAGAGTATGAAGATCCCCGCTTTCCAATAGTGACCTGCTACTCACTTTGGCATCGTCCCTTCGTTTGCGAAAAGACTTGAAGTTTTCGCATTCTATCTTGAGTGTATCTCTTTCCTCTTTCAAGCTGATAACTTCCTTTGTAAGTTCCTGCCCTCTTTTACTCTCCTTTACGATTTGTTTCCGAAGAGTCTGAAGCTCCATGTCCGACACATCCACCTGCCTTGCCAAAACAGCAACCTCAGCCTTGAGCTTTTCATTCTCTATATCGGATGCCTGATGGGATCTTTCCCTAGGAAGGGCATCGTGAGAGCCGTGTATTGAACCTTCCGTACTGAGACCATGCTCTGAACCGGCTGAAGAGTCTCGGAAATGTGATGATCTCTGATGTACATCATACAGCGACGCTAAGGCATTTACCGCAGGTTTTTGAGGCTCTAAATTGCGGCTAGAGACTGACGGAACACCATTTGTTGTGGGGTGGATGCTGGTATTTTTTAGTCCAAGTTCTCGAGGAGTATCAAGTCCAGAGCTTCCGTCGGAACTTGACAATGTAATGTCAGATCCACTAGATGTCCTACAATCAGCACTCAATCCAACTCTTTCTGAGTTTCCATTGCCAGACACATCCTGTGAAATCTACAGAAAAGAAAAAGATGAAATTTAGTAATTTCAAACATATATATTGAGTAAAAGTAAAGTTATAATAATTCCTTGGCCCAATGAGTGAAACCGTACTTCAGAAGAATCACTTTTAGTGCGCGAAACTGCATCTCCATTGCTTAAATAAGTCCTTAAGGTCTTATCATTCGGTTTTAATTTCATATCTTCACATTCCTCTTCCTCTCTGCAAATGTTAATCAACAAGAACAAAATCCGTCATAAAAACCAGTCGAGCACTAGGCAAAATCTATACCATTACCCGTAAAACGAAAAACTAATCAGAACAATCCTCATACCTTTTATCATTATTCTCTTGCAGTCTCTGAATCGATACCTGCACATTACGCAAAAAGAGTAATCAAAACCACCGAAAGCAATGTTGCACAAAATTATTTTCTACTCAAATTCTTGAATACTTTTCCCCGAAAAACCATAAAATCAGCAAGATCAAACACTAACATGCAAGACAGCATCAGAATGAGAATTCTTGATAGGAAGAGAAACCGAAGAAATCTTCACAGCTTCTGCATAATCAGCAAAATCAACAGAAACATCCCCAAAAGTACTAGCTTTCGATAAACCCTACACATAACACAACCCATACAAAAACCATATCACAATCCAACAACACCACATTCACATACCAAAACACAAAACCAACAAGTCAACAACAAAATAAAAACTCATATACCGTCGAAATCACAAAATAATAAACTCTTTCGCCGAATCTCCCATTCTTCGGGTCACGAATAAACTTAACAGTTTCATAAACAGGATTCTCCCATTTACAAACTCCATTGTTTATTATTGCTTTCTCTAATCTCGTGGTAGGTTTTCCAATATCTCCCGGAACTATAGAAAGTACCAAAGAATCCACACCAGATTGCACCACCTGAAATTCAATCCATAACCATAACGATAACCATTAACATTATTACCAAAACAAAATCCTAAAAAGAAAAATTAAAAAAAAAAAACTCATTTCACTCAATTAATAATGGATAATACAGTTACATAGCATTAAAAGAATTGAATAAGAATTAGAAAGTTATTTAAGGAAGAACGCAAAGAAGTTAACAAACAAACACCTGAGTGACATGGAAGTGGAGTTTGAAAACGGTTTTGACCTTGTTTTTCTCACTCCTCCATCTAAACATTTTTGGATGAATCAATCTGAGTCAGTCAGTTAGTTAGAAATGTAACTGATCCGGAAACATAGGAAATGACGGTGGATTCCGGTGACCGGAAAAGAGAGTGTTCCGGTGATCCAGCGTTGAAGAATGAAGAAGCTCTGTTAGAGGAACAGAGAGTGAGTAGATCTCATACATACATACACAGCAAAGCACGGCTTTTGTGTCCTCTTGTTTGTCTCTTTTGGTTATTTGATACAGTATTTTAAAATAACCAACTAGAATTATTACAATATTCATTTCGAACTTTCTCTCTCTATAAGGAATTGTTTTTTATTTACGGTAAGTTTTAATTTAATTTAATTTAATCTATCAATTTCTCCTATTTTATATATTAAAAGTGTTTTCATTTTTTTTACGATGTATAAAATGTATTTAAATAGTTTTAAAATATACTATAATTTGTCTTTTTTATTGTTGCAATGAATAGATTGACATTGTTTTGAAATTTTTTTTTTGTACTGAATGTGTCATTTTTTTACAATGATATTTTTATAAAGATAGTTATGTGTCTAGTTAAACAATTATTTAATTTGTATGAACAAATTTTATGAACTAAATTTTAAAAAATAAATTTTACAATGGTTTTATGAACAAATTTTAAAAAATAAATTTTACAATGGTATTATATGATTTTAATTTGTATATATCTTTGTCATAAGGAAGAGTATACTAACAAAATGTTGAGATAATAGAGAAGGATATGCAGTATAAAAGAGAGTATGACTTATTAATTTAATGTTTTGTGGGATAATAAGATATGATAAGTTAATTTTTAAATTTATTAAATTTTATCTTTTTTTAATTGATATTATTATAAAATGTTATGGCTAAAAACTAACATATTAAAATAAAAAAGTAAAGTATTAATTTATGTTGGGTTAATATTTATTCTTCCCTTGTAATATGGGTTATTTTTTAAAAATCTCCCTATAAAAAAAATTTGATGAATTTTTCCAGCATTTGAAGATTTTCTTATTTTTTTACCTTCGTCAGGTCAACTCATAAAAAAAAAACTGATGTTGCACTGTTTTTTATAGCTTTTTCATTTAATATAATTTACACACATGTATTTTCAGTCTGTAAGATGACACAAATACCCCCAAGTAAAAACAAACCAAACGGTGTGTTGAAAATTAAACTCATGTAAAATCATAGTGAGATAGAAGACAAGGAAGAACTCGAAGAAGCTTGTCGCCGTAACACCACCATCACCGCCGCCAACACCACAACAACCACCACTAACGATGTTACTCTTCTTCGTTAATTTGATCGCACAGAAGAGCCATCTTTCAAAGCGAATCGCATCGGCCTCTAATATCTTCCCAATCTGCTTCCTCTCTTTACCCCCTTCTGAAATAGAAGTTGAAGTAAAGCTTCGTCTCGCAAACACAAAATCTCATCACCACGTCACCACCTTGCTTTCTCCTTTCCACGTCATAACTCATCTCCAACACAATCTCTTCTTCGACGACGCCACATTTGAAATCCCTTGTCGACGTGTGAGTCACGTTGAAGAAGATGAAGATGATTTGGATCCAAAGGTTGGTCGTGATTGTGTTGTTGAACCGAGTAAGTTGAGTTTACTGGAGTCAAAGATTTTAAAATGGGTGAAGGAGGAATTTAGGGTGGTGGGTGAAAATGGGTTTTTAGGGTTGAGATGTTTTTAAAACGAGAGGAATGTTTATGATTGGAAAGGTTTAAAATTAGAAGTAGATGAGACTGATTTTGATTTTGGATATTTCTATGAGATCGAGTGTGAGATTGTTGATCCTGAAGAAGCTAAACGTATTCTCGAGAAATTATTGTGGAGTTATGCTTTTGTAGTTGATCATTTAAAAATTAAGATTGTAAGATTTCCAAATGTTGTTGTTCAAATGAGTTTGATCTTTCATTTCAATTGACCGTTATCATTTTATTGATCTTACATATCCCTTTGACACTGAGATATGTTATTAATCTTACATATCTCTCAGATCTAAAGGTTTTATTTTTACTCTGGGGCATTTATGTCATCTTACAGAATGAAATACACATGTGGAAATTAGATTAAATGAAAAAACTATAAAAAAAATAGTGTCACATCAGTTTTTTTATAAGTTGGCCTGACGGAGATAAAAAAAATGAGAGAATCTTCAAATGTTGAAGAAATTCATCAAACTTTTTTTAATAGAGGATTTTTCGAAAATGGTCCATATAAACATGGGGAGAATAGGTATTAACCCATTTATGTTTGAACATATATTTTTAAAAATAAAAAATATATCAAATATAATTTAAATAAAATACTATAAAATAAAAATTAATATTAAATAAAATTTTATTACAATAATTTTAGAATATATATATATATATTGTGTATGATGTTTAATAATTTTGATAATTTTACAGTCGTTAGGCTAGCCAAAATCGCATTGTTTATTGTAATTATCGATTTATATAGAATCTTCTTTGTTAATAATCATTTACAACAAAATACTAAAGAGAAATGAATCTCAAATTTTTATGTCTAAGACTAGTCTTAAAGGCTATTTAATAGTTCAAATTTGCTTTCTACATAGAAGGTGTATCCAGGCCGACTCATTTACTTCACTCCATTAAGAGTGATTCGGTCTAGCCTTTTCTTATGAATGTGTTAAATTTGGATAGATTATTCTATGTCTAATTTCGGAACTGGCCTAGATATTTTAAGAGAATAGTTTGAAATATACATCATTCATATTCTTTGAATATGAGAATCAAATGGGTGATGTGTTTTAAGAAGTGTTTTGGACTGGGCTGGGGTCTGCCCCTCAATCGAGCAGACCCAACCCACGCGTCCCGGGATGACCCAACAAGGGCCTCTTAGCACGACCTATGTCGGGCATACGCCCTTCTCAACATTGTCGGGCACACGCACGGTATAGAGCATCGGGCAAGGCGCTAAGCCTCCTCGGCCTCGCTCCTCCCCGACACTCAGGTTCTCCTCCCCCGAGGAGTCTTCTCCTCCTGCACATAAGTTTCTCCCCCGCGAGGACACGTCTCTCCCCAACACGCAAGACTCCTCCCCGCGAGGACATGTTCTCATGTAACCGCCTACTCCCGATGGAATCGGTATGCCCTAGTTTCGGAGATCTAGGAGCAGTTACCCCAGGGCGAAGACCACGTGCTGGTCTTTACTACGCCACGTAAGCCCTGGCAGTTACTTGGATTGGGCCTGGCAATCCAGCCTAGTGCTAGTGACCGTTGGCCCCGCGCTGGGGGCTCTCTATAAATACCCTCTCACTTTAGAGGGTCAGGTTACACACTCTTTTACACTCAAACCTTGTACATGTTTTTAGTTGACCTTTGCTTTACTTGAGAGTCGGAGTACCTTGCAGGTACACCCCCCCCCTCCGCTGTCTTTCAACCTCACCGGAGATGAAGTCTATAAGACATTGCTGGCCACCAAATACTGTCTGATCTAGGTACAATTAGTGGCGCCGTCTGCGGGAACCCTTGCTTCCCCATTTTTCCTCCGATAAACCAAAGCAATCCTCTCGTTCATCACCAGCATGGCCAATAACCCGTCTGCTAACAAAGCTCTGGACACCGTCCTCGCGCAACTCGAGAACGGGAACCACCACGAAGACACTGTTGCCCTCCACGTCGAAGAAGGCAACATGAGAGACAGGCAGACCGCCTCCCCAGACTCCCAAGACATGGCTTACGACGCTGCCCAGTAGGACGACCAACAAGCAGTCTTTCAGCCAGTTCCTCCTCTGCCCAATGCAGATGCGAGCACCGTGGCCCTATTTGCCTTGATCAATCAGACCAATCAGTTGATAGCACACCAGAATACCAGAATTGAAGCACTAGAGCAAGGGCGGACACGACGATCTTCCCCGCGAAGACATCGTCGTCCACCCTCACCTCGTCGCCCTCCTTCCCCGCGAAGGACTCCATCCGAAGAATCTCAAACCCCCTCGCTGGTGTGCGAGGGCCGTCGTCCACGCCTTGAACACCCCCAGCCGGCGATCTCCCAGAAGCGCCATCGCTCCCCGCCTTGGAAGGAACCCAGGCCCTCCGCAACTACCAAGAAATCCAAAACCACCGAGGAGAGACCGAGGAACCGTTCGAGCAATTCCCTTCTACGACATCATCGATCCCCTTCGAGGTTCCCGGCCGGAAGCGACGACGACGACCAGAGGACCCCTTTGTCATGGGAGATCATGAGCACCCCAATTCCTGTGGGCATGGAGAAACCCCCGCCACTGGGGACCTACGACGGTCTGGCCGACCCCGACGATCACGTCGAAAGTTTCGAAGCCATGTTCGACTTCAGAAACGTCATAGGAGCCATTAAGTGCAGGCTTTTCCCCCACCACCTTGCGGAAGGGCGCCATGACTTGGTACAAGGGTCTGGCACCCGGGTTGATCACATCCTGGAAGCAACTTAGACAACGCTTCACCAAACACTTTACTGCGTCTCGTCGACACCCGAAGGCGGAGGCTGCCCTAGAGAGCATCTTCCAGGGGAAGAACGAATCTCTCCGAAACTACATTGAGAAATTCAACAGAGAAGCTGTCGAGGTTCATACGACCAACGACATGAAGAAGTATTTGATCATCCATGGACTACGTTTTGGATCTGATTTTGCCAAGTCCGTGGGCCTCCGCAGACCCCGCCGTCTGGAGGACCTCCTCCAGCGAGCTCAGTCGTACATCGAGCTCGAGGAGTCGGAGGCAGTGCAGATCGGCCTTGAGTCGAGACGCAAGGAAGGCCCCCGCGGCCACAAAGATGAAGACTCTCCTCCCCGACGAGGAGGAGAAAGAAAGAAAGAAAATCGCCCCCGTGATCCTCGTGAACCACGCGGACCAGCTGACCGGTTCACGGAGTACACCCTGCTCAACACTCCCCGCACGCGAATCCTCTCCGAGTGCCAGAACTCGGAATTTCTAAAAGGAGGCGTCCGTTTTCCGAAGTCGACTACTCCCAAATCAAACACTGACAAGTCAAAGTACTGCAGGTTCCATCGGAGCCACGGGCATGTCACAGAAGACTGCATTCATCTCAAGGATGCAATTGAAATTCTCATCAAGGAAGGACATTTGAAGAAATACGCCCAGAAGAATGATACTCCTCGTCCCAGCTCCCGGGAAGCCCAGAACGTCGAGGAGACGACACCTCCTCCCAACGAGAGTCGGCTTCAAGTCGCCCTCAGTGTCACTCGACCCGAAGATTTCTTTATCCCTGTAATCATTGAAGGCCAGGAAGCAATTCGCAACATGTGGGAAACCTTCCCCCACGAGGACCCCATCGCTGCCCGTAGCACCTGGGAAGGCTTCCCCAAGGCAATGGTCATCTCCGGGGGTGGTTACGAGAAGTTGTCCGTCGGGTCGATCAAGAGGAAATTTGATGAACTGGAATCAGCAACATCGGCGAAGACAACCACTCTCGAGAAGGTGCGAGGGAACTCAAACCCTATCACCTTCTATCTCGAGGAACTCCCCAGCGGAGCGCCCAACACCACTATCCCCCTCCTAGTCAGGGCTCAGATGGCGAATTTTGACGTTTGAAGGATCCTTGTCGACCAGGGCAGCTCGGTCGACATCATGTACACTCACCTTTTCAGGACTCTCCAACTCGACGAGAGACATCTGACCCCATACGTCGGCTCAGACCTGCAGGGATTCAACAGAACCACCACCAGACCCTGGGGCTACGTTGAGCTGATGGTCACATTTGGGGCCGAAGGCACTGCCCGACAGGTGAAGACCCGCTTCTTGGTGGTCAAATGTCCATCCCTTTACAACTGCATCCTCGGGAGGACCACCCTGGCCGAGCTTATGGCAGTACCATCAATGGTCCACCTCAAAATGAAGTACTGCACGGCCAGGGGACGAGTAGTGACAATGCACGGGGACATAGACACGGCCAGGAGATGCTTCGACGCCGCCATCAAAGGCATGAGTTCCATCAGCACCAAACCCAAGACCGTGGCAAAGCCACCCCCAGACACCGAACAGGTACCTCTCCCGCGCGTCAACGCGGTCAAACTCGACAGCAGGTTCCCGGGCGAACCCGATGAAAACGGGGCTGAAGACCTCGACCTCCAGGCGGAAAACAACGGGCGGTCTCTCCACCCAACGCGCCCCATCCCAGACGGAGACTTTGAGCTCGTGGTCCTCGGGGACGATCCAGACCGTAACGTGAAGATTGGTACCGGGATCCCCGACCTGCCGAAGGAGCAGCTGAAGGCATGTCTAAGGGAGAACGCTGATCTGTTCGCATGGAGCGCCTCCGAGATGTCTGGCCTTGACCCCGAGGTGGCTTGCCATCAGCTCGCAGTAGATCTGGCCGCTACAGCCATAGCTCAACGTAGGCGTAAGCAGTCTCCCGAAAAAGCAGAGGCTGCTGAAAAAGCTGTAAAAGACCTCCTAGAGGCGAATTTTATTTTGGAAGCCAGATACACAACCTGGGTGTCCAACGTTGTACTCGTCAAAAAGAATAATGGAAAATGGAGGATGTGTGTTAATTATACTGATCTTAATCGGGCTTACCCGAAAGACTGTTATCCTTTGCCTAACATCGACCAGCTGGTCGACAATTCTGCAGGTTACAAACTATTATCCTTCATGGACGCATACTCGGGATACAACCAAATTCCCATGGACAAGGTCGACAAATAGCACACGGCTTTCATGACCGAGTCGGGCAATTACTACTACAACGTGATGCCCTTCGGTCTGAAGAACGCCGGTGTGACCTACCAACGGATGATGAATAGGGTTTTCTGGGTTGAAATCGGTGACATGCTCGAGGTCTATATGGACGACATGATCGTCAAATCCGCAGAAGAAGTCGACCACGCCGCACACCTCAAGAAAGTGTTCGACACGGCGAGGAGGTGCCGCATGAGGTTCAATCCCGACAAATGCACCTTCGGCGTTCGGGTAGGCAAGTTCCTCGGTTACTACCTCACAGAGCAAGGAATCGAAGCCAACCCCGACAAGTGTAGAGCTTTTTCCGAGATCCCTACTCCGGACTCAAAGAAGTCAATACAATCATTAAACGGGATGTTCACCGCCCTCTCCCGCTTCATCGCCAAGTCTGCGCAGTACGCACTCCCATTTCTCAAATTTCTTCGACAAAAAGCGGAGTTTGAATGGAGCGAGGAATGTGAGCAGGTGCTCTTCCACCTAAAATGAGTCTTATCGTAACCCCTGGTCCTCTCACGGCCGGAGAGCGGGGAGACACTTTTCTTGTATCTCGCAATCACGAGTGAAGCAGTCAGCGCCGTCCTCATTCGGGAAACCCCGGACGGACAGAAACCAATTTATTTCACGAGCAAAGCCCTCCAAGGCCCCGAGCTCAGGTATCAGCAGATAGAGAAAGTCGCCCTGGCCCTCGTCACCGGGCTAGGAGGCTACGCCACTACTTCCTCGCCCACACTGTCGTCGTCAGGACCGAACAACCTATAAGGCAACTCCTTGGACAACCGGATATGGCGGGGAGGATGCTCAGGTGGTCGCTCGAACTCGTCGAGTTTGACATCCAATACGAGGGAAGGAAAGCCCTGAAGGCTCAGGTATTGGCCGACTTTGTGGCAGAGATGACCGTCCCGGAACCTTCGACCAATGGATCCCAAAAATGGACGATATATGTCGACGGAGCATCCAGCCCGAAGGGAAGCGGGGCGGGCATCATCCTCAAAAATGAGGAAGGCATCCTGATCGAGGTATCCCTCGAACTATCCTTCCCGAAGTCGAACAACCAAGCGGAGTGCGAGGCTTTCCTCGCCGGACTTCGGCAGGCCGAGGACCTCGGCGCCAAGGAGGTCAAAATCTTCACCGACTCCCAGCTCGTAGCCTCGCAAGTCCGAGGAGAGTACCAGGCCAAGAATGACAACCTCGTCGAATACTTGACCTTGGTGAAAGAAAATATGAAAAAGTTCACCTCTGCGGAAGTAACTCACATCCCCCGCGAGCACAATACCCGAGCAGATGTCTTGTCCAAATTGGCAAGCACAAAGAAGAAAGGCGGGAACAAATCTGTCATACAAGAAGTGCTTTCCCGGCCAAGCATTGACAAACCCGTTCCAGTGGCGGACGTAAACGCCATTGGTGACGGCAATTGCTGGATGACCCCTGTGTATGAGTACCTCACGACGGGCAAACTGCCCGAAGATCCCAAGGAAGCAGGAATGGTCAAGCGGCGAGCATGCTCATACACGATAGTCGAGGACAAGCTATACCGACGAGGGTTCTCTATCCCCCTCCTCAGGTGCGTCGAGGAGACCAAGATCCCCGGCATCCTCCAGGAAATCCGCGAGGGAATCAATGCACAGCACCTCAGCGAGCAATCGTTAGCCTGTAAGGCGCTTCGAGCAGGGCATTACTGGCCCACCATGCAACATGACGCCAAGGAACACGTCAAGAAGTGCGATAGATGCCAACGACACGGGGACATGCACCTCGCTCCTCCTAACGAGCTCACAACATTGTCCTCCCCGTGGCCGTTTGCATGGTGGGGGATGGATATCCTCGGACCTTTCATCCAGGGGTCGTATCAAAACAAATACCTCGTCGTTGGGGTGGACTACTTCACGAAGTGGATTGAGGCAGAAGCATTGGCCAAAATCACGGCCTTCAACATATTGCGTTTTTACAAAAGAAACATCCTCGCCCAATTCGGCGTGCCTCAAGCTATCGTCACCGACAACGGAACACAGTTCACCGACAGGAACTTCCAAGACTTCGTCTCCAAACTAGGCACGAAGCAGCACTTCACGTCGGTCGAGCACCCTCAAACGAACGGACAGGTCGAGGCGGTGAACAGAGTAATCCTCCGAGGATTGAAACGTCGATTAGGCGACGCCAAACAACGGTGGGTCGAGGAGCTACACAGCATCCTTTGGGCCTATCGGACAACCCCGCATTCCACGACCGGGGAGACCCCTTTTTGTCTAACCTACGGAACGGAAGCGGTGATCCCCGTGGAGATCAGGGAACCCTCGAGGAGGAAGGAAGCCCCCCTCGATGGAGACGCGAACGATGAAGCCCTGCGGGAAGAACTCGACTTCGTCGAGGAGACTCACTCGGGTGCTTCTCTCCGAGAAGCTTCACTTAAACAGAAAATAACTTTGCGTTATAACGACAAAGTCATCAAACGTGATTTTCTAGTAGGTACCCTCATCCTACGAAGGAACCAGAAAGACTCGCGAGAAGGCAAACTCGCCGCGAACTGGGAGAGCCCGTACTGCGTCCGCGAAAACGGGGACAGGAGCCTACTTCCTAGAAAATCTGCACGGGGAAGAACTTGCTCGACCATGGAACGCTGAAAAGCTAAAACAATATTACATTTAAGCATTGTCCGTGACACACTAGCATCGCGGTCACGGGGACGCACTAAGGTACAAACGCGACACCCCTATACAAAACACGATGGTCAAGGGCTGCGTTGTGTGTGCGCGAGCACTTTGATCCGACGAGGACACCTCGATCGAGCTCCTACGTCGTCGTACCAATTATGCAGAACACCCAGCTCGCGATGGGAAGTTCACGCCACAAAGCTAAGACCTCGACCGAGTTCTTAGCCTCGTTGAAGGTCGGAATACGTCTCCGACCACCCGGCCAGCTCTCCATGCGGTCAGGGACTATCAAAGTCGAGTGAATCCCCCAAAGTCTATTTACTTAGACAAAAATAAACAAGGTATGGCAAAAGTAATAACATCACACATAATTAAAACCATACAAATAGCACACTAGCGGATAAACAAAAATGCATTAAAGCGGGCAGAAGCCCCGTGTACAGATATTACAAACATGTATCAGAAGCCCCTGGCACACAGGCCGGGCACAAATCATTACAAAGAAAAAATGGCACGCAGGCTAAACAGAACGAGAAAGGAAAAACCTACTCGGCGACAGTCCCCTCGGGCTGTTTGTGTTCGACAACCTCGTCCTCCTGCATCGGCTACACGATCTGACCGTCGACCACCTCGTAGTCGGGGTCAATCCCTTCTGTTATGAGGTCGGGGTTGAGAACCTGAAGCTGTGGCACGACGTTTCTGAAATCTATGTCAGCCGCCACGAGGTTATCTTGCTCGACTTCCCTTAGCTTCGCTATCAGCGCTGTCCGCGAAGTCAGCAACCTGTTTTCTTCGGTTTCCTCATCAGTCGGGCGGACAACCTCTTCCAACTCGGCGTTCCTCGCCGAGAGACGATCCCTCTCCTCTTCAAGCTCGGCGTCCCTCGTCAAGAGACGTTTCCGCTCCTCCTCAGCATTCTTCAACCTTTCCTCTAACTTCCCTTGGAGCTCGACCTGGGCCTGGTTCTGGCTTTTGCAGTCAGCCAGCTCCTTGCCCACCTTCTCCATTCCGGCTGAGATGGACCTGAAACTCTCTCGTAACTTGTTCAGCTCATCTTCGGAGCACGCCTCGTCGTTCAGAACCAAGGTGACCGCACAAACCCGCATCACCGCGGACACATCCTCCACCAGCGCCTTTCTCCGAGAAACCTTGTTGACGCCCAAGATGGCCTGAGCTTCGGGGGCACCCACGCATAGGGAATTATTCCCCATGAAGAAGTTCGGCCTCGAGTGACAAGGTGGGAGCACAAATTTCACAGCAGGGGGCTCTCGTTTTCGGTAAGGTCGATGTCCACTGTGCTTACAACCCGCTGCCTCTTCGGGGAGCTCTGAGGGCTGGGAGAATCACTATCCCGGTGAGAGCCAGAGGAACCCCCGGTTGTCGGGGTGAGAACGGATTCCTGCGCTCGGAGCTGCTCGATGCGACTTTTGCCTCCTTTCTTCGCAATGCGGTTAGCCTTCAACCTTTTGAAACGCTCCTCAGCAGTCGACATCTTGCCTGCAAAAAGAAAATAAATACGTCAGTAAACCGGAGATCAGGACGCGAAGAAAAAGTAAGTCGAAGAGGATGTCACTACCCAGCAGCTTGAGGGCTTCCTCATCGGAGAACGTCTCGAGGAGGGCCCTCGTGTTGATTAAACGCCGCTTCGTTAACAACTGACCGTCATCACCTCGGATAGGTTCCCCATCCATCGTCACGACCTTGGCTTTATTAAACCCGTTGACGAAAACGACTATCCTCTCATAAGCCAGGCGATCCCCCTCGTCCAAACGGCCAGGACTGACTTTGTAGCTGTTCGTCCCCTTTTTGAAGTGTTCTTCCGTCCAGAACAAGGGTATCTTGGCTCGAGGACCTCCTCCGTCTGCCCGTCCACTTCGCGAGAAACTCGGCAATACACCAAATTCACAGCTTCAAGTGTGATCGACCTCACGATATAATACTGGTACTTAAAGTCACGAACAGAATCCAAGTAAGTGTGGAAGAGACTGCTCGTTTGTTTGAAAGACACCCAGCCGTGTCTGCCATCGGAGGCCTGTCGCTGGAGGTGGAAGATGCGAAAGAAGAGAGGCACGGTTGCCCCGATTCGGAGATATTTACAGACGAGCTCGAAAGCTCGAATGAAAGTGAGGGAGTTGGGGTGGAGCTGCGAAGGCGCCAGGCGCAACCAAACAAATACCGCTTGTTGAAAATCTGTAAAGGGCAGACGTCACCCCGCCTTGTCGAACATGAACTCGTAAAGAGGGAACCTCATCCCTCGGTACGTCGAGCATATGCGATGGTGTGCTTGAGGTCGGAACACCTTCCACGACTTCAAGGAACCCACCAGCTGGTGCTCGACTGTGCAAAAAATAGTGTCCTCGTCCTCGTCAACAAAATGGGAATCCATGTTCAACGGCTCATCGCTGACCCACTCCGCGAGGGGACGTTCCTCGACCCTAGTGATTGGCGTCATTGGAGAGTCGGGTTGATCCATATCAAATTCACCCATCCACCGTTGTTCAAGTGAAAGGGCGAAGAGGCAGCGTTGAGATCTCGAGACGGTCGCGCTCGTCCGCGTCCCCGAGACAACCGACGAGCGTCCCCGAGACCATCCTCAGGTCATCGGTGCGCCGCTTGGGGAGGGTTCCTTCGCACAAAAGGGGTATTGGCGAGGAACCCGAGAGTTTTATCTTGTGTCCTCGAGACATTCTTCGTGTCCCCGGGACACTCATCCCTTCTCCCTGCGATATGCAACAAGAAACTATGAAATCCCGTCGTTTTCGCTGGAGATTTCGTGATTTCCATGAGAACTTCATTAGTTCACCATGAAACCACCCTAAAAAGGCAAAATAGAGAAGGAAGAAAAGAGTGAATCTGAGCAAAAGGGGAGCAAAAGTGCAAATGGGACGAGATGACCCTTATTTATAGGGCTCTCACAAGTCTCGAGGGCTCCTAGGCAATCGATTACGCTACCCTAGCGTAGCAGCCCTAGGCAATGATGAGTGGCGACACGTGGCACGCATTCCTCCAAGCATGTCGTTTCATTCCCCAACACACGTCTTTTCATTCACCTCGTTTCAGACTTCTCGTATTCCCGTGACGTCGCCCATCCGCGGCCAGTCTAGCGAGAGCAGATCAATTTTTTTTTCCCGGTCGACGTACTGTTCCTCGTTTAGAGTCCCTTCCCCGGTTGGACACGTCCTCGACGTAGTGCTGACCCTAAAGTCATTACTCTGACACCTCAGAGCAACGACTTAGGGGGCTCCTGTTCTGGACTGGGCCGGGGTCTGCCCCTCAATCGAGCAGGCCCAACCCACGCGTCCCGGGATGGCCCAACATGGGCCTCTTAGCACGACCTATGTTTGGCATACGCCCTTCTCAACATTGTCGGGCACACACGGTATAGAGCGTCGGGCAGGGCGCTAAGCCTCCCCGGCCTCGCTCATCCCCGACACTCAAGTTCTCCTCCCCCGAGGAGTCTTCTCCTCCTGCACATAAGTTCCTCCCCCGCGAGGACACGTCTCTCCCCGACACGCAAGACTCCTTCCCGCAAGGACACATTCTCATGTAACCACCCACTCCCAATGGAATCGGCCTGCCCTAGTTCCGGAGATCTAGGAGCGGTTATCCTAGGGCGAAGACCACGTGCTGGTCTTCACTACGTCACGTAAGCCCTGGCTGTTACTTGGATTGGGCCTGGTAATCCAGCCCAGTGCTAGTGACCGTTGGCCCCGCACTGGGGGCTCTCTATAAATACCCTCTCACTTGAAAGGGTCAGGTTACACACTCTTTTACACTCTAACCTTGTACTTGCATTTACTTGACATTTGCCTTACTCCCCCCGCCCCCGCCGTCTTTCAACCTCACCGGAGCTGAAGTCCACAAGACGTTGCTGGCCACCAAATACTGTCTGATCCAGGTACGATCAAGAAGAGAGACTAAAATTTACATTCTTTCGAGCATGAGATAAAAAAAAAACGAAATCTTTAAGAAACATAATGTAGATAATTTTTCAAACATCAAGCCCCAAAAAGGAAGAATTTAAGTGGAGGATTTTGGGTATTTATTTTTATTTAAAAACAAAAAAATTCTCTAATTATGAAGAATTACAAAATTATATCGGTAGAGGAATTTGAAGGATCTTATAAAGTTTAAACAAATTGTTTATGTTGTTATAATGTTATAAAAATTAAAAATATATTAATCATAATCATTTTTTAACATTATATATAAAATCTCTTTTTTTTAAATGAAAGATTTTTCTATATTTAAAAAAAAATTATTTTTTGAAACCCTCCATTCTCTTTCTCTTCAAACTCCTATACAAAATCTTATGGTAAATAAATATTGGAACTTATTAGATCTTCCATTGTCACAACTTCTCAAGAAGAAAATCCATTTTAAAATTAAATTTTAATCATATCTTTTCATTAAAATTATATGCATTATTCTTAATATATAATTTTTTTAATACTTGTAATAATTAAATATATTAAGATAACAAACATAATTAGTCAAATGAGATACTATTCATTTTGAGATGGTGAGAGTAATCAAAGTGAGTAATGAAATTGAAAAGATTGAAAGGATGGGGACAAAATTAAATGGAGTCGTTGGAACAGTGACAATGCCTTGAATTAGAGAATTCAAATCTGACTCAGTTAGGTACACTAAGTTCCTAATTTTGCTTCAATCGAAACAAAGACATTTAAACAAACTTCAATACACATCTTCGGATTAATTTCTACTTTCTAGTATAAGTACAGAATAATTTATTTAGAGCCATTATACTATTGTTATAATGCACACTGAAACTTTCACTCATTGTGTACTTCTAGTACTCCAATTTATTTACTTTCCATTAAGAAATTGCCACGTGTATATTTTAAAACTCTATTTACCAACATCTTTTATGCCACGTTGCGAAAAGAAAAGAAAAAAAAACTCATAAAAAAATCCCATTAATATCATGTGATAGGCGAGAGATAATTTCTACAAGAGATTTTGCAAAAGACTGATACACGTATTATTATGAGTTTCATGTTTTGTTAGATAGTCAGCATAAATATTTTCTTTCCTAAGAACATGGAAAATTAAATTTATCATTTTTTAGTGAGAAACTCTTTAATATTGTGAAGAATTGCGACATTGTGATAGCATATATTAACAGACTCTAAGATAAGTTTGGTAGCAGGGTTGGAGTCAAAATAACACATTAGGTTTTCGATGTCAGGTTCAAAGGTCATACGCAAACCATGATATAACATCATCAGCTCAGGAATAACCAATATTACTCGCAAAACCGTGAACTCAAGCGTCATCATCATTTTGAATCAATTCGCCGAAATTCGAGACGCTGAGATTACTGAGACTATTGTCATCAACATTCAAAATCGTATTACTACCTTAAAGTGCATTTCACATGATCGTTCTTGTTGGATGAGACAAATTATGTTTCAGAAAACATTTAGCTAACAAATTAGCATAATTCACTGTGATGAGTTGCAAAGTATAAGAAGATGCCACTTTATTCGCAAGACACCGTTTTTTTCCTAGCGCACTACAACCACCAGTCAATAGCCAAAAGGATATAGCCATCATTGATGTTATGTCTAATCCAATCGTATAAATTATCTCCTTGGAAGAATAATGGGTCCAAAAAGCCAATAGATTTCTAAAAGCGAGTAGAAAATTCATAGTCTCTCATGCAATGTAAAGTCGTCTCAGCGTCTCAATTGCATCTAAGATAAAGATTTATCTGGAGCATACAATGATGACATAACATTGATCTCATAGGAAGGGACTTATGTGTGAGGGTTGAATATCATTCATCTATTTCTGTTTTAATGATGTCAACAAGTAGGATAGTCTTTAGTTTGTAATTTGGACAGTATCACTTCGTTGTCGGTCACATTGCATCTAACCATTGATTTTCATGTGTCTAAACACATAGGAAGAGGTCTACACAATTTCTACATGTGCATGATCATGGTGTTAGTGTTTGGCGTGCATGAATCGAGTCTTAGTTGGTCAAAATGTGCAAAAAAAATGAAGTTATGAGTTTTTGCATGTCTTGAGTCAACCTAAGCTAATCATGAGTTGACTCATGCAGTTTTATCAATTTCTTGTGAAATAGCCGGGTTAGCGCACGCTGACCTGCGGTCGACGCATGCTTTCTGGGTTTTTGTATTCTTGCAAATTCAGCGTCTTTGAGTCGATGCAAGGTGATGAGCGGTCGACGCATGATCAATTTTTTTGTATAGATTTTTCCACGGGTTGGCGTACGCTGACCTGCGGTCGACCCATCGTTGTCTGGGCTGTTTTTTCTGCATTTTATTTTTTCAGTTTTTTCTGTTATTTCACATAGTTGGTTATTCATTGCATCATATATAATGGATTCATCTCATTTTCACAACAACAAGAAACGTGAAAATAGATACCAATCTTTCTCTTCATCTTCATCTTCAACCTTGAGTCAACAAACAATTACACATAATCATTTTTGTTTGTGTCGCCCATTGTTTTGAAGTGATAACGTTCAGAATTAGGAGTGTGTAAATCTTCTGATCTGGGTTGAGAATTGGTAGGTGTTTCTTGAATAAAACCTCTGGTTTTGTCCTCCAAGAATCCGGGTGATTTTGGGGGGTTTTGCACAAATTATTTCGTTCTACAGGGATTCAGCTGTGCGAAGGTAACAGAAGAACAGAGTATTCGTTCGGTTTAGTAGCTACAGTCGGAGGATCGTAGAAGAAAGATTTGAGATCGAATTGTGGAAGATCGAAATCGACCGAGTGAAGGTAACTGAAGAACGGTGGGTTCTTGCAGTTTAGTAGCGTGAGACGGTGATTTGTTCAACCAGATTCGAGGCACTTGATTCATCTTGAATCAAGGGGAGAGAAGACTCTGCATCAACAATCAAAGATGTTTGAGGTTTTGGATGTTCATTATTCTTCTCTTGTATAAACAATTTGCAAACGGCAATTTATACATATCTCAATTCCATTTGTGGAATTGGGGGCAGAGGTACCCATAGTGAGGACGATTGGGGAACTGCCTAATCAAATCGTGTTTGTCCTCTTTTTCCCTACTCTTTTACGTTTCAATATTATTCGAATTTGTGAAGTATCAAGTGATCGAAATTTCTGAGATAGTGTAAGTTAGAGCTGAGAAATTGTTTTGTTAAATTGATACAATCCCTTGGATTGTATTTAGAATCAGCTTTACTTTCACATTATTTGGAAATCTGCACTTAGTGTGTTTGCTCACACCAAGTGTTCGATAATTTGACTCAACGTAAAATCGAATGCAGTTGCAATTAATATTTGTCGACCTATCTCGTTGGAATTGGATTAACATCAAGCAAACAAAACATGGTTGCTCATCCGTTATTCCATTCCTAATATTGTCGTGCATACCCGATCTTTTTAGTAGAGGTTCGTTGTAGACGTGTGATTCAGTGGTTGCTTCCGTAAAAACTCTTTAAAACCAATTTTTGGTAACCATTTGCGTGTTTAAAATTGTGGGATCTATTCAACCCCCCCCCCCTATAGATCCTAGCCATCGTCTAACAAGTGGTATCACGAGCTCCGGTTTATCTGGTGCTTTGGTAAAACTTCTTGGAATATGGCGAACGAACCTAAAGGGGCTTATAATAAAGCTCCAGTTTTTACAGGCGAGAATTACAGCTACTGGAAAGATTGTATGGGCGTCCATATAAATTCCATAGATCGGAAGGTTTGGAATGTTATTTTAAACGGTCCCATGGAAATTACTATGACAAATGTTGAAGGCATTGTCATTCCCAAACCCGAAGCTCAATGGAATGAGGACGATGAGAAAAAGTATAGCTATGGCTGGAAGGCTGGAAATATTTTGATCTCCTCTTTGGGAGTTGACGAATATTATCGAGTCTCTCATTGTGAAACGGCCAAAGCCATGTGGGATGCTCTACAAGTAGCTCATGAAGGCACTAATGATGTTAAAATGGCCTGTATCAACACACTAACGCAAGAGTTCGATCTTTTTTACATGAAGCAAGGGGAAACCATTGCGGATATGCAAAAACGATTTACTCACATTATCAATAAATTGCATGTACTTGGTAAACCAATTCCCAACGAGATTGCTACTAATAAGATTTTGAGGTGTCTTAACAGGGAATGGCAGCCGAAGGTCACCGCGATCAAGGAGGCCAATGATCTAGCTACTCTAGACCTCACGACATTATTTGGCAAACTCGATGAACATGAGCAAGTGCTCATCAGCCTGGAAAAACATGAAAAGAGTTTAAAGAAGGAGAAAACAAAAGATATAGAAAAGAAGTCGATTGCTCTTAAGGTTTCTTGTTCAAAGTCCACATCTAAAGAGCAAAGTGATGATGAAACCAACAATGACGAAGATGATGACTCCGATGATGACATGAGCCTATTTGTGAAGAGATACAATAGATACGTTCAGAAGAATGAGATTCAACACTCGAATAAAAATCTAGTCAAATTTAGGAGGCAATCTAAAAAGGAAGGCAACAAGAATGGCAAGGTTAAAGGAACATGTTACAATTGTGGAAAATCCGGGTACTACAAGCCGGATTATCCATCACTCAAGAAAGACAACGATACAGATAAGGATAAGAGTCGTCAACACAAAAAGTCAAACAAGTCTAGACGAGCATACATTGCTTGGGAGAGCGATAGCGAGTCAGAAAAATATGACAGCTCAAGTGACAAAAGTGAATCTGTTAATCTATGTCTTATGGCACGTCAAAACAAGAAGAAAGAGGTAAAACACTCTAAATATGATCATTCTAATAGTATGTCTCATTTAGAATTACAAAAGGCTTTTGATATGTTGCACCATGAGGCTAAGGAAGCTTTTCAACGCTTAGCCTCGAACAAAAAGATTTTTAAATACTTGGAGAGAAAGGTTTCCGATTCTGAAAAGGAATTGGAAGCTCTTAAAAACTCCATGGTGGATGCATCAAAAGCTAATATTGATGAGAATAAGTCTCCATGGTTCAAGTTTGGGGGATGTGATACTTGTCATATTTGGCAAAAAGAGGTGAGAACCCTTAAGGCCAAATTAGACAAGGCTCTTATGCCTAAAGTTACGTTTGCTATTGATCGATCACATTATCGAGAAAGTATGAATAATCCATATCAAAAGTATACGTATGTGATTCAAGATAGAGATAGCAAAGGTAAATTCCAAATGAACTGTGATTGCCTATATTGTTGCAAGCCTGGTCATACTATTGCTAAATGTCGTTTTAGAAGATTTCTTGTTCCAAAAAGCATTTATCAATGGTTGCCCAAGTGCGATCTTGGTTTCACTCACCATAAAGGACCCAATGAGAATTGGGTACCTACTCTCCCTTGATTGTTTTTTAGGTACAAAGTCTTGAGACCACCGAAAGAAGATGGATTTTGGATAGTGGATGCTCAAGACATATGACAGGAGACATATCTCTTTTCATCGACTTTGTGGCAAAGAAAAAGGTGTTTGTCACCTACGGAGATAACAATAAAGGACAGATTCTCGGCAAAGGTAGTGTAGGTAACCCCTCATCTACTACTATCTCTGATGTGCTCCTTGTGGAAGGCCTTAGACACAACCTTTTAAGCATTAGTCAACTATGTGACAAGAGTTATAAAGTATCGTTTTCAAAAGATTGTTGCATAGTTGTAGATAGTGACAAGAAGGATGTGTTTAAGGGTTTGAGGGTGAACAATGTCTATATGCTAGACTTAAATGAGGTATCGTTGAATGGAGACAAATGTCTAGTCACTATGAATGAAGATTCATGGTTGTGGCATAGACGGTTGGCTCATATCAATTTTGATTTGCTTAACAAAATAGTCTCTAAAGACCTAGTCATCGGTTTACCCAAAATCAAATTCACAAAGGATCATCTTTGTAATGCTTGTCAAATGGGGAAGCAAACAAGGATCGCATTCAAATCTAAAAACACCGTTTCAACTATGAGACCCCTTGAGCTCCTCCATATGGACCTATTTGGACCATCTAGGATCAAAAGCCTAGGTGGTAACTATTATGGTTTTGTAATAGTCGATGACTTTTCTAGGTTTTGCTGGACTATTTTCTTAGCAAATAAGAGTGATACCTTTTCGGCCTTTGAAAATTTTGCTAAGTTATCTCAAAACAAGTTAAACACGAACATTGTGTCAATTAGAAGTGATAATGGGGGTGAGTTTGAAAATCATTTGTTTGAAGCATTTTGTGAATCCCATGGAATTGATCAAAATTTTTCCGCACCATGTACCCCTCAACAAAATGGGGTGGTGGAACGTAAAAATAGATTTTTTGGAGGAACTTGGAAGGACTATGATAAATGAAAGTGGACTTCCAAAGTACTTTTGGGCCGACGCCATTAGTACGGCTTGTTACGTTTTGAATAAGGTGCTAATTCGGCCTATTCTAAACAAGACACCGTATGAACTTTTAAAAGGTCGTAAGCCAAATATCTCTCACCTTCATGTCTTTGGTTGCAAGTGTTTCGTGTTAAACAATGGGAAAGAGACACTTGGTAAGTTTGATGCCAAGGCCGAAGAGGGTATTTTTCTTGGATACTTGTTGAATGCAGAATAGGGCAAGCAGCAAAAATATTTATTTTCGGAAGAATTCCCTCCGGGATTTATGTCGTGTCCACAGAGATCGGTTCGAGGGAAAGAATGTCGTTCGACAGTCTCTCGCGTTAATGAGTTTGGATTAAAATGGTTTAAAACATGAAAACAGAAAAGTAAACATTAAAACATAAAAACAAATTCACTTTTTAGCAAGACAAACTTATCCGGCATGCACATAATCGACTCCTCACAAACTTAAACTTACCGACCAATTATACTCAACCTATAATACTCCTTAATATCACCCAGCATCGCTCACAATACAGGTTATGTCTAACGCAAAGTTGAGAGAACAATCGTGTTACCATTGCCGATACTTTCGTACGCTAGCTCAAGGCACGAAGGCATTAAGTTTCGACGCCTATTGAAGATTGCTAGCCCTAAATCTATCTCTAGAATCTAGAAACTAACAGACAATCATCCCTAATCGAAGTTTGCGACAGTTATCTCTAACGCAACCCAAACCCCGCGCATAAAGCAAAAATCAGAGACAATCACCAATAGAGATTTATAAAGCAAGTTTTATACAACGCCATGGGCGACAAATATACACGAGATCATAGTCAATACATATACAAAACCCAACAAAGAAGAAAAACACAAAGAAGAAGAGAAATGAACCAAAAATCTCGCGGTTTGTCAATGTCGGTCGACGATCAATCCACCCCGGATCATCCGTGTGCAAGCTTCCTTGTTGTTTTCTAAGCTAATCTACTGAAAAAATGAAGTTTGATGGAGTTGGAGCAAGAATCCCCAAAACCATAACCTAAAAAATGCTGAAAAATGAAGTTTATAGGCAAAATTTGCTGCCCAGGTTCGCACTGCGAACCCCCGTTCGCACTGCGAACATACACCACCTTAGCTACTGCCAGAATTGTGTTTTTCATGCTTCCAGACACTTTTTATTCGCCCCAAGTTCGCAGTGCGAACTCGCCTAGCGAAAATGACAGCAAACCAAAATTTGTTTTGACCATAACTCTTGAACCGTAACTCCGATTGACGCACGGTTTGAAGCGTTGGAAAGCTTATTCAATGCTCTATACAACAATGGCAAAATCCCATTGCTGGAATACCTGCAAAAATAAATTAAAATCAATTAAATTCAATGATATTTACACGATACGCAATATATACACTAAAACGTAAAGTAAACGTAATTACGAACAAAGCGGGGTTTATTCAACCCATTTTAACACAAAGTAATGATAAGTGCAACAAAACTTATATACAAAAATAGGTACATTTTGCACTTATCAAACTCTCCCCAACTTATTTAATTGTCTGTCCTCAAACAAGAATCAAACAACTCAACGAAACCGAGTGATAACCAAAGAATCACGAATCAACAAGTTTTGAAAAACGGAAGAAAAATGTATGGTTCAAATGAAAAACGGTACACACAAAGTAAATACTTACCGCTAAACTACAATGACAACATAGTCACGAAACAAATGCAAAATACAAAAATTCATGCCGAACATTCTAAAACAACACAAGTTCAAATGTGAATCACACCTAGCAAAAACAATCATCGGTAGATGAAAAACACAAAATGAGGTTCTTTTCACTCACACAACAATCATGCAAATAATAGACTAAATTATACATACATCCACAAATTCAAATTGAAAATACAAAGGCAAGAATCACAAGGACTTTCAAGGTTGTAGCGTGGTCGGGTAAACAAACAAGGGGCAATTTCTAAAGGTAATTGAAACAAAAACTTGCCTAAACCAAAGGGAGTGAAAACTCACAAAGATTCACACACAAAATTTCAACCACTTCTTCCAAAATCCCAAGTTCTACACAACACACAATACTTATTTAGCACAATTATTGAAACTCTTTTTGTTTCCTTTTTCAAGGATTTTTCTTTTTCTTCCTTTTTTCTTTCTTTTTCTCTTTCACAAATTTTTCTCTTTTTTCTTTTCTTTTTCAATCCTCATAGAATTCAACCAATGAGTATACAATCATCCTCTCCCCAACTTGAATTCAACCACACCATCATGTGAATACTCCCTACTTTCTAAGGCAAGGTAAAAATTCATACAACAACACAAAATTGAGGGTTCAAGAAAAAATAATCAATCAAAATCCATACAGAAAGTAAATTTGACACTCATAGACAAGCATCAAACTCAAACAACATGGATAATGACCAAAGGCTCAAAGGGGTTACGAATGATCACATGCTCACAAGGTGAATGACTATTTGGCTAAGGTAGTTGTGCTCAAAATGAAACAAAATGCCTTGATCCTTTTCATGCTTTCACATAATCAACACAAATAAAAGATTAAGCATAATAAAATCCAGTTAAACAAGAATGTCGGTACTCCGTGCATATATGAACAATAGAAGACTTCCTCACAAAAAGGTTGGGAACTAAAGTGATTCACAATAAGAACAAGTATACAAAAGAATGAATGGCATGAAAGTTTGTAAAAAGCCTAAGTATCATGAATATGCTAAAGTATAGAAAGCGATAAATACATACCTTAGACGTGTACAAAACTTAACAAGATCATTACCATACATCCGCAAGTTGAAACGAACCAACTTGGAAAATCACAAAAGCATCCTCAAGCTACTCAAAAAAAAGTTCATTGACAAACACGAAAACTATTAATATACAGAAACTGAAAAACCGGCATAAAATTCATTAAACAAGTTGTAAAGTGAAGATTTGAGAAGTTTACGAAAAATCCGAGTACAACTTGTTTAATGAATACTCACCACACTGCCTAAACTAAACAACAACAAAAGAAAAGAATACACCATGCTTGTTTTACGTCGTAAGCTCAATGCCTTTACAATGCTTAGCTAGTAACTTCCTTCCTTCATGCCATAGTGATGCCTCACCGCGCAAACTAAAAGCAAGTGCCCTAACCAAACACTTAAACAAATGTTACGGGAACAAAATGTATACAATACTGGAACAAACATAATGGAAATAGATAATATATACAATATATACAAAACTCAAAAACAAAGAAACTATCGCAATGCGATTCAATATCAAAACCAATCCCCGACAACGATGCCATTTTGTTGAATGCAGAATAGGGCAGGCAACAAAAATATTTATTTTTGGAAGAATTCCCTCTGGGATTTATGTCGTGTCCACAGAGATCGGTTCGAGGGAAAGAATGTCGTTCGACAGTCTCTCGCGTTAATGAGTTTGGATTAAAATGGTTTAAAACATGAAAACTAGAAAAGTAAACATTAAAACATAAAAATAAATTCACTTTTCAGCAAGACAAACTTATCCGGCATGCACATAATCGACTCCTCACAAACTTAAACTTGCCGACCAGTTATACTCAACCTACAATACTCCTTAATATCACCCAGCATCGCTCACAACACAGGTTATGTCTAACGCAAAGTTGAGAGAACAACCGTGTTACCATTGCTGATACTTTCGTACGCTAGCTCAAGGCACGAAGGCATTAAGTTTCAACGCCTATTGAAGATTGCTAGCCCTAAATCTATCTCTAGAATCTAGAAACTAACAGACAATCATCCCTAATCGAAGTTTGCGACGGTTATCTCTAACGCAACCCAAACCCCGCGCATAAAGCAAAAATCAGAGACAACCACCAATAAAGATTTGTAAAGCAAGTTTTATACAACGCCATGGGCGAAAAATATACATGAGATCATAGTCAATACATATACAAAACCCAACAAAGAAGAAAAACACAAAGAAGAAGAGAAATGAACAAAAAATCTCGCGGTTTGTCAACGCCGGTCGACGATCAATCCACCCCGGATCATCTGTGTGCAAGCTTCCTTGTTGTTTTCTAAGGTAATCTACTGAAAAAATGAAGTTTGATGGAGTTGGAGCAAGAATCCCCAAAACCATAACCTAAAAAATGCTGAAAAATGAAGTTTATAGGCAAAATTTGCTGCCCAGGTTCGCACTGTGAACCCCCGTTCGCACTGCGAACATACACCACCTTAGCTACTGCCAGAATTGTGTTTTTCATGCTTCCAGGCACTTTTTATTCGCCCCGAGTTCGCAGTGCGAACTCGCTAGCGAGTGCTCGCCTCCTGGTTCGCCTAGCGAACATGACAGCAAACCAGAATTTGTTTTGACCATAACTCTTGAACCGTAACTCCGATTGACGCACGGTTTAAAGCGTTGGAAAGCTTATTCAATGCTCTATACAAAAATGGCAAAATGCCATTGCTGGAATACCTGCAAAAATAAATTAAAATCAATTAAACTCAATGATATTTACACGATATGCAATATATACACTAAAACGTAACGTAAACGTAATTACGAATAAAGCGGGGTTTATTCAACCAATTTTAACACAAAGTAATGATAAGTGCAACAAAACTTATATACAAAAATAGGTACATTTTGCACTTATCAATACTCTCAGTCAAGTAAAGCTTATAGAATTTATAATAAAAGGTTACGAATTATTGAAGAGTCAGTACACGTTACTTTTGATGAGTCTTATCCGAAAAATGTCAGAGAAGGTAGTTTTTTTCATGGTGCAGGTGTATCTTCAGAAGACATACTCAAAGACACTGATAAAGGAACTGATCAGCCCGAAGCAGTGTGTATTGAGGACGAAAAGGATCACCAACCTATGAAGAGTGAGGAGGATTATCCAACTAATGAAGATGACATTCCTCCAGCATGGAAGTCTTCCAAAGACCATCCAATCGACAATATCATCGGTGACATCTCTAAGGGAGTAACCACCCGCTCTAAACTTAGTAACTTTTGTTATTACTCCGCTTTTGTGTCACAAGTTGAACCTAAAAACGCAAAGGAGACGTTACTCGATGAGCATTGGTTTTTATCAATGCAAGATGAACTAAATCAATTCAGGAGAAATGAGGTTTGGGACCTTGTCCCCCCCTCCGCGAGATCATCGAGTAATCGGCACCCGATGGGTGTTTAGGTATAAACTTGATGAAAATGGAGTTATAACACGAAACAAAGTACGGCTTATAGCGCAAGGCTATAACCAAGAGGAAGGAATCGACTATGAGGAAACTTATGCGCCGGTTGCCCGACTCGAGGCTATACACCTTTTACTTGCTTATGTTTGCACTAAAAACTTCAAATTATTTCATATGGACGTTAAAAGTGCTTTCCTTAACGGATACATCAATGAAGAGGTTTATGTAGCCCAACCTCCGGGTTTTGAATCCCATGAATATCCCAATCATGTCTACAAACTTAAACGTGCTTTGTACGGACTTAAACAAGCCCCTAGGGCTTGGTATGAACGTCTAAGCAAATTTTTACTTGATCAAGGGTATTCAAGAGGCAAGGTTGACACAACCCTCTTTATTAAACGTCAAGGAAAACATTTAATTTTGGTACACATTTATGTTGATGATATTATCTTCGGGTCTACTAACATGACCTTGGTCAAGGAGTTTTCTAGTTTGATGCAGGGGGAGTTTGAGATGAGCATGATGGGGGAGCTCAACTATTTCCTCGGATTGCAAATCAAACAACTCGAAGAGGGCACATTCGTTAGTCAATCGAAATATTGCCTTGAGCTTCTCAAACGTTTCGACATGCTAAACTGCAAAGCAATATATACTCCTATGCCTACATGTGCCAATCTTGATCGTGATGAAAATGGTAAGGATGTAGAGGTAAAGAAGTATTGAGGTATGATTGGATCTCTTCTTTATCTTACCGCATCACGACCCGACATTATGTTCAGCGTATGCATGTGTGCGAGGTATCAAGCACGACCTAAGGAATCCCACTTAAAAGCAGTTAAACGCATACTTTGATACCTCTTCGATACTCCAAAGAATGGGTTGTGGTATTCTAAAGGTAGTGTTTATTCCTTAGTTGGCTATTCCGATTCTGACTTTGTTGGGTGCAAATCGGATAGGAAAAGTACTAGTGGCACGTGTCACTTTTTCGCAAATTTCTTGGTGAGTTGGCATAGCAAGAAACACGTTTCCGTTGCCTTGTCAACATCCGAGGCGGAATACGTTGCCGCCGGCAGTTGTTGTGCTCAAGTCCTATGGCTTAAGCAACAATTGCTTGATTTCAATTTAAAACTTAAGCGTATTCCTATTTTGTGCGATAACACTAGTGCTATTAACCTAACTAAGAACCCCGAATTACATTCACGCACCAAGCATATCGAAATACGTCATCACTTCCTTAGGGATCATGTAGAGAAAGGTGATGTAGTCTTTGAGCATGTTGATACTAAAAATTAACTTGCTGATATCTTTACAAAACCACTAGCTACAGAGCCTTTCTTTCACATCCGTAGGGAACTAGACGTTCTCGACATCTCGGATCGTGTTTAATAATCCTTTAAGATAGTAGCTCTTCACATATATATATATATATATATATATATATATATATATATATATATACTTGTTTATGGTTTTGACTAACTATGTCGAGAGTTATTGAGCTATATATGAGGGTTCTCATCATCAATCATGATCAAGGTAATATTGTTTCTCTTCATAAGTTTTCTTTAATATATGTACCATGTTGAGTGTTTAAATGATGTTTATTACACGTTTAAGCATATCTTATTCATTTGGATGTTTGATTTATGTGTTAGCATCTATATTTATCCTATTTTGGGGCCTTTGTATGCAAAAATATGAAATTTTTCCATTTTTCACTTGGATGAGTCGACCAAAGAATGCCATGGGTCGACTCATGAACTGAAATTTTTTTAAGGAAAAGAACCGGGTTAGCGCATGCCTACCATAGGTCGACGCGTCTCAAGAATTTCAAAAATTTTTCTAAGTTTCGTCAGCGTGCACCGACGCATGACCTACTTAGGTCGACGCATGGTCGGATAACCCAGAATCTTCTTTTCTTGGGAACGTGTACGCCGTCTGGGTGTCTCAAAAAGAAGCTGCATCATATCAATACACTTTATTTGTATGTTTGCATGTCATTAAGTCTGATCTTGGGTCTTCTCCTCTCCTACCCTTTCAAACTTCTCACTCAAAATCCATCAAAACCCATATTAATTGGATTCACAAGGTCTTTAAGAAAGGGGTTTCACAAGGTATTTGGAAGCAAGAGCTCTGTCATTCTTCATCATTTGTGCACTATTCATTGCGCACTGTTCATCGTTTCTGTTCATCTTCTCCCTCACTGTCTTCAACATTGGCTTCTCAATGCGCAACTGGTAAACGGACTACAAGAGCTTCAACATCAACAGTCGGGTCCTCTTCAATTCTGGTAAATGCTCTGGCTACGTTGTCTGATGAATTATCTGAATCTTACAATGAAGATTTTCAAATACGTTCTGTCATTCTACAATATGCATACTACCCATTGATGGCTCCAGATTACCATCTCACAGAGATTAGGGACATACTGGCTGCTCAGAAATTTGATGAATTTCTGGAATGCGATGATAAGTATAGTACTGATTTGGTTCGAATGTTCTATACAGGCATTCAAGATAAGTTTCAAGGTACATATTTTACTTATTCTATGAATAACAAATCTTATTCTATGAATATTACTGTCTGGCATAGTTTGTTCAAATTGGAAACCCAAAATCTTCCTGAAGTAACTGACACCAAATTTGTCCATGGATATGAGTTTAAAACTGCTTTGAATTCCATGTTGCGTGAGCCGTATACGGATGCTGTTGTGGCAAGTGATTTGTTTCCCAAAAACGTCACAACGGGCCATCTGAAATTTGTTGAGCGCATCTTACAATGGATTGTCGCACACATATTGTGACCTAAGAAATATGGTTTTTCTAGAGTTGATCAAGCCGAGGTTCACCTAATATATTTGCTGAGGGAGCGAATCCATATCAACTGGCCCTATTAATTCACATATCGTATGTTTGCAGTGCGAGAATCTACAAGGGGTACGTCTTTATGCTATGCCTCGTGTATTCAATGTATTCTGAATAAGGTTGGGATTCAGGTTCAAAATATTCGATATCTCAATATTTCAACTGAGCATCAATTTCAACAAAAGACTCTATCCATGATGGGATATACTTGGGATCCAGTTGCAAATGAGTACAAATACAAAAGCAAAGCAACTCAGCCTCTTCATAATGTTCCTGACGACCAAGATATTGCGGAAGGACATGTGAATGAAAACCAAGCTGGTAACAATTCTGATGTGAATATGGTAGACAAAGATAATGAGGCATGGATGGGTTATTCTCAACCAGAGGAGACTTATGATAATCAGGGCTGGGGACAATGGCAATACAATAGTTGGACTGTTCTTGGGGATGCATATGTACCTCCTACCTATGGTGATTATGACTGGCATCAGCCTGACTATTCCGCACCTCCAACTCCTCAACCACAGCCACAACAAGCCTTCCAAGACACTAAAGAAATTCTTGCCATGTTGAACCAGATGAACCTCGAATATGAGGAATTCCAGGAATTACAAGAACAGAGATACACTGCTCAGGAGGAGAGGCTCACCTCTATGTCAGATCAGCTGGCTACTCACATCCAGAACTTCAATATGTTTGTTGATGCCTCCATGGCCAGATTTACCAATTTGGATAATGCTATGGAACTACAGACCCGGAATATCACCAACAGTCTAGGCATCCTCAACACCGCTGTGATCGAATTAAATCAGTATCTCGAGGAACAGTTGTTCCAACCACCACCAGGCCACCATTACCGAGGACGAGGTCATCCATTCAGGGGGAGGAGACCATATGGATTAGGATCATTTTGAGTGCATGTCATCAGTTGTGTTTTGGTTGTATATTTTTTGTTTTCTTGAATGATGTTTCAGTTTGCTTTCCATTTTGAATTATGTTCTTTTATTTTGAACTATTATAGAATCAATTATGTTTGCTTCTCGTGCTCCGTATTTATCCGTTTTTCTTATCACATTAACTTTATTGTATGTGGATGAGCGTTAGTGTTTATGTTTGCAAATTGATTGAATGGATCTTTCCATATTATAATGCTTCATCTTTGACCACCTTCTACTTCTCTTTTTGATGTTGTCAAAGGGGGAGAAGGATACTAGCAGCAGAAAATACTAAAACAGCAGATATTACAGTGTTAATGATTGCACAAAGATAGGGGGAGTCTTTCGTACTCAAATTACAAATTAAGAGAAAGACAGACAGTGTTGTTATCATAAAAAAAGGGGAGTATGTGAGGGCTGAATACCATTCATCTATTTCTGTTTTAATGATGTCAACAAGTAGGATAGTCTTTAGTTTGTAATTTGGACGGTATCACTTCGTTGTCGGTTACATTGCATCTAACCATTGATTTTCATGTGTCTAAACACATAGGAAGAGGTCTACACAATTTCTACATGTGCATGATCATGGTGTTAGTGTCTGGCGTGCATGAATCGCGTCTTAGTTGGTCAAAATATGCAAAAAAAAATGAATTTATGAGTTTTTGCATGTCTTGAGTCGGCCTAAGTTAATCATGAGTCGACTCATGCAGTTTTAACAATTTCTTGTGAAATAGTCGGGTTAGCGCACGCTGACCTGCGGTCGACGCATGCTTTCTGGGTTTTTGTATTTCTGCAAATTCAACGTCTTTGAGTCAACGCAAGGTGATGAGCGGTCGACGCATGATTAATTATTTTGTATATATTTTTCCACGGGTTGGCGCACGCTGACCTGCGGTCGACCCATCGCTGTCTGGGCTATTTTTTCTGCATTTTATTTTTTCTGTTTTTCTGTTATTTCACATAGTTGGTTATTCATTGCATCATATATATTGGATTCATCTCATTTTCACAACAACAAGAAACGTGAAAATAGATACCAATCTTTCTCTTCATCTTCATCTTCAACCTTGAGTCAACAAACAATTACACATAATCATTTTTGTTTGTGTCGCCCATTGTTTTGAAGTGGTAACGTTCAGAATTAGGAGTGTGTAAATCTTCTGATCTGGGTTGAGAATTGGTAGGTGTTTCTTGAATAAAACCTCTGGTTTTGTCCTCCAAGAATCCGGGTGATTTTGGGGGTTTTTGCACAAATCGTTTCGTTCTACCGGGATTCAGCCGTGCGAAGGTAACCAAAGAACAGAGTATTCGTTCGGTTTAGTAGCTACAGTCGGAGGATCGTAGAAGAAAGATTTGGGATCGAATTTTGGAAGATCGAAATCGATCGAGTGAAGGTAACTGAAGAACAGTGGGTTCTTGCAGTTTAGTAGCGTGAGACGGTGATTTGTTCAACCAGATTCGAGGCACTTGATTCATCTTGAATCAAGGGGAGAGAAGACTCTGCATCAACAATCAAAGACGTTTGAGGGTTTGGATGTTCATTGTTCTTCTATTGTATAAACAATTTGCAAACGTCAATTTATATATATCTCAATTCCATTTGTGGAATTGGGGGCAGAGGTACCCATATCGAGGACGATTGGGGAACTTCCTAATCAAATCGTGTTTGTCCTCTCTTTCCCTACTCTTTTACGTTTCAATATTATTCGAATTTGTGAAGTATCAAGTGATCAAAATTTCTGAGATAGTGTAAGTTAGAGCTGGGAAATTGTTTTGTTAAATTGATACAATCCCTTGGATTGTATTTAGAATCAGCTTTACTTTCACATTATTTGGAAATCTGCACTTAGTGTGTTTGCTCACACCAAGTGTTCGATAATTTGACTAAACGCAAAATCGAATGCAGTTGCAATTAATATTTGTCGACCTATCTCGTTGGAATTGGATTAACATCAAGCAAACAAAACACGGTTGATTGCATTTAAATTTTGTTGATTAATCTGAATTTTTCTCATCCGTTATTCCATTTCTAATATTGTCGTGCATATCCGATCCTTTTAGTAGAGGTTCGTTGTAGACGTGTGATTCAGTGGTTGCTTCCGTAAAAACTCTTTAAAACCAATTTTTGGTAACCATTTGCGTGTATAAAATTGTTGGATCTATTCAACCCCCTCCCCTACTAGATCCTAGCCATTGTCTAACATTATGTAAAGTCATCCAAAGGGGGAATTTCACCTTCTCATGAGCAGGAATATGCCACACTCAGCTCCAAGAGTTCTTGTCTATTGTATTCTGAACAAATTCAAGTTTGTTGAGCTAGTTATAACCCTCCCGAGCAATATAAATGCCATATAAATTTCCTTTCCAGGTTATATGATCAAGAATCATAGAATTCAAACAAATGGGCAGCATTTTCAGGCGATCGTAACTAACTAGAGGAATATTAGTATGTAATGAATTGAAGTTCCAATTCTCATCTAAGTAAACATCATTCACTTGCATTTCTAAATCGTGAATAACCACACAAAGAACCCGCTCTGCTAATTTCCCTAACCTATACCAGTTGGAAAACCTGAAAAAGGAGCTTTCATCCCCCAATATAAATTCAAAGTCATCTTTAAGAGCGGATTATGCTTTCATAAGTGTATTTCAAGTAACTGATCCTGATTTCTTTTTCATAAAAAAAGAAAGTTTTCTCACTGATATACTTATGCTTCAAGACTTGGACCTGCGGGAAATCACAATCTCGGTGGAGACCCCAAACTAGCTTATCCAACATAGAAGTATACGCCTCTCTTATTTTCTAGATGCCAAGACCACCCAACTTTTTTGGATTAGTGATTTTATTCCAACCAACGAGATGCACACCAGAGTTTGAATTACCTTTCCCCAAAAAATCCCTAGCCATCATATCAATAAAATCGTAAGTTGGTCGAGGTATCCAAGCCACTTGTATATAATAATTTAGGATGGAGTTTAGAACATACCTAATTAGAGGCAAACGACCATCATTTCTTAACAATTTATGTTGCCAAGATGCTAACCTCTGACTAATTTCCCCTCTCGAAACTCAAAGTTCTTACATTGAAGATGACCATGCAACATAGGGAAACCCAAGTATTTATCTAGAGTAAGAGTTTGCTTGATACTTGTGTTGGAGACAATTAAATCCATTTTACTCCTCTTAGTGGTAACGAAGAAGAACACCTTTGATTTAGAAACATTCACTTTAAGGCCAAACAACATGGCAAAACAATTCCAGATATCAAAAATGATCATTTCTTAGGATTTTGAAGCCTTCACAAAAATAAGAACATCATATGCAAAAAATAAATGCGATAGAGGGGATCCATTACGAGATAATCTGATAGGTTTCCAATGGCCTTCACTGACTACCCTGATAATTGTTTGTGACAAGAATTCCATGCAGATAACGAAGAGATAGGGTGAAAGGGGATCACCTTACCGTAATTCTCTGGTCAAAAAAATTGAGTAGTCGTCTCCCATTCCAAATAATAGACATATAGGAGTTAGTTACGCAGCGCATTATCAACTTTATAGTAATGGGACGAAACTCGTTTCGCTTCAAACAAAATTCTAAGAAATCCCAATTAACATTATCATAAGCCTTTTTAAGATCTATTTTGAACACCATGTCATCTTTTTTCTTTTTAGATTTACGCATAGAATGAATCGCTTCTTGGAGAATAATGACATTGTCATTTGTCCTTTTACTAGACAAAAAATTACTCTAGAAAGGTCCAACTATCTAATTTAGATAAGGTCGTAATCTGTTAACCATAATCTTTATAATAAGCTTATAAATAATGTTGCACAAGCTAATGGGTCTGAATTCCTTATAATTATGGGGTCAGTTTATCTTAGAAATCAATAAAACAAAAGTCTTAGAAAGAGACTTCATTAAGAAAAATATTCAAAAAACATTCAATCGCACTCAAATATAATTTCAAGGAATGTAGTTTTTTAAAAAATATCATAAATTTTTTAGGAGAAAAAAAAACAAAGGATCGTGGTTTTCTAAAAAACACCATAAATTTATTGAAAAAAAAGAGATTGAAATGACAGTAGAGCCTAAAAATTTAAGTGAATTATTTAATTAGATTAAGAACAAATCGCACAAATGAGTTTAAATACTAAATTATCTTTCCAAAACTTTAATATATTAAGTATATGGATATTCATTTGATTAAAACATACACCAATGGTTAAAAAAAACCCCTTCAAAATGGATATTCATATTTCATGGATGTTTTATCTCTAGATTTCATCTTATTCTTGTATTGTTTACATGTGCCCTTCTTTCACATTTCAATAGAAGGAAATGCATTTCAAATTTTCTCACCTGAATCTAATCTTGAAATAACAATTGAAAACCCTAAATTTCCTGTTTCACCAATAACTCATGTAAACAATTAATCTCGTGAAGTAAATTTTTCTGTAGTCGTTAATTATAGGAAGCAATAAGCACAATATGCATTTGGAAGTACGATGTTAACTTTTATATCAACAATGTGGACATAGATAGAAGATTCACGAGGAACGTCCATATTTAAATTAGTGCATAAAATTTAAATTAAAAAAACATAACTACTTCAAAAAAAACACAATCTAAATTCTAGGATCTAAAACTGCATTATATGAATTTCCATATGTTTTGGTTATAAAATTTAAACATCAGATGACTGCTCAAATTATACAATATGAAAAAAAAAACAACATTTTTGAATGCGTGAATGGAAAGAAAACTTTATAAAATACAACGAGAAAGGTTAAGAGTCACATTACCTTTTCATTCAAATGAAAATTATGTGTTTGGAGTCCATTAATGATTTAATTTCCATTTGAAACATATCCCGACCTCAATTCCACTGCATTACGTCTACAACGTATTTTCTTTTTGGTCTTTATGAAAGATATTCACAGTTTTGTTCTTTGGAAAAGGTGCATCGTTAGGTGAGGAATCTGTATATTATATATAACTATCATTGGTATCGATTACTGACCAATGTAGATCTTTTGTGTATAGATGGAGTAGCCCCTGATCGAGGCTAAGGTGCTAAAGGGGTCTAATCCTCGAGCAAGTTCATCAATTTGGGCCCAAGGTAGTAGCCAATATTCTGACCTCAAGTTCATTACACTTCGTCTACGAGGTATTGTATGGTTTAATCTTTCTGGAAGACTTTCACAATTTTGTCCTTTGAAAATTCCATTGCATTACGTCTATGAGACCTTGTCTGCTTTTGTTTTTATGAAAGACTTTCATGTTTATGTCATTTGTAAAAGACGCCTTGTCGGTTAGGGAGTATGCGGTGTTGTATATAGACTATCCACTGTCTTAATTCCTATACAATTTGGGGTTTTTTTTTTGTGTACTAGAATAGTATCCCTCCAGTTGAGGCTAGAGGGATAAATGGTTTGATCCTCAAGAATGCTTATGGCTCCTGTCCGCATACTGAGCGTCAATTTCTCGATCTAAAGTCTACGATACCACGTCTACGAGATATTGTCTGCTTTGGTCTTTGTTGAATATCTTCACGGCTTTATACTTTGAAAAAAGAGTCTTGATAGCTTGAAAAATGTGAGAGTTTTATATAAACTACTCTTGCTCTCGATTTCCAAAAAATGTGTAACTTTTTTATGTACCAAAACAAAACATAAATTGTATATTTAAAGATATTTTTTAGGGTTTAAAAAAGGTGAAAAAGGTGGTGAACACGAATCTCTATTTTGTGCATGTTATATATTAAATTAATTTAGATTCTAAAATCAAGCACATTATGCATTCTAAAATTCTTAGAGTATTTTTATCAACTCTAAATATTTTGCGAGTTTTTAGGATGAAAAAAGAAATTTTCTAATTAAAAACTTGTAAATATAAGCACAATTGACTCAAGAATCTGTGATCCACCGTAAATCCAAACAATTACTTAAAAAATATGTTCATCCAGTTTTCATGATATTTTTTTATATTCAAAACCGATTTTAAGTTGTAAATTGATTGTGAAATTTTTTTCTAAAAGAAAATATATTGAAACAGAACACAAAAGTGTTCAACTCATTACAGCCACAGAGGAAAAGATAACTAGGAAAAGAAAATCCTCAACCAACACCCGATCTACCTAATGCTCCTTAAGGGATCCATATAAAAGGAATGAAAATCAGTGTTGGAATAGGGAATTTCACCTACACAAGACCATTTCCACGCTAAAAATTTAACGTTCCAACAAATATCGTCTAAATTACACACCTCACTTTTAAACAGAAATTTGTTTCTAGCATTCCAAATGCACCACACAACGGTTACCCAAAGAGACCCAAAATTAGAATTTCTGTCTTTGATAGTTCCTATTCTATACCGGTCTGCAAAAAAGTTGTAGAATTCACCTGTGAACACGCTGCTGATACTGCACCAGTCCCCGACCCTTTCCCACACCGCCACAACAGTACTACATTCAAAGAAAGAATAAAGAACACCCTCTTCCGATGTAAGACAAAAAAAACACATTTGTTATCTAACTCGGTAATCCCTCTCTTTGCTAATTGATCCTTCATTGCGAGCCCGTTCTAGAGAAATTTCAAACCAAAACATAAGACTTTCGCCGACAGCTTGATCTTTCATAAAACCCCAAAAATCTTGATTTTTTCGAGACTCAAAGGGTCTTCTTGTCTAGCTTTAAACATGATTTGATATGCATACCTAACACTGAAGGTTTTAGAATTATAAACCAACCAAGTTATGTTATCGCTCCTTCCCACTAATGGCTTCGAATCAAGCAGTAAATTCTGCAGCTCTAGGAAGCTAGTTTCGTTTCCCAGCTGACTCTGCAGAGAGATGCCAAAGTCACCCCATTCCCAATTCCCTTGGACCCAAGATCCTATGGAATTAATAGAAACATCCTTATTGCTACTACTTAGGAAAAGGTCCTTGAACTTCATGGCCAAAGAAGGAGCGGTAATCCACTTTGCCGTCCAAAACAGGATTGAACTTCCCGCACCTAGCTCGCGTTGGACAAATTCTGCAAAACAAAAACCAAGGTTAGAAGTAGAGACTCCGCACTTGATGAGATCTTTCCACCAGAAAGAGGAAGATATCCTTGACGGAATCGTATCAATCAAAACTTGTTGCTATATAGTTCCATATCTAGCTTTAAGAGTATCCTTCCATAAAGCATTTGAATCCTCGAGAATCCTCCATTTCCATTTTGATAATATAGCTAAGTTGAATTCCTTCATGCTTTTGATACCAAGGCCCCCCCTTATCCTTCGACGTACACACCCGGTCCTACTTAATCCAGTGAATTTTTGCCTTCGCTTCTGAGTCGTCCTAAAGAAACCTGCTTCTGATATGTCTATTGTTTTCAAAACTGACTTCGGAGCTTTATAAAATGAGAACTAGAAATTAGGAAGACTCGACAACACCAAATTAATAAGAGTAATTCTTCCTGCCATTGATAACATTCTACCTCGCCATAGAACCAACTTTACTTTGATCTTGTCAATAATCGATTTCCAAACGATAATCCTTCTAGGGTTGATGCCAATAGGGACTCCTAAGAAATTAAAAGAAACCTTTTCCATTTTGCAAGATAAAAATGTAGTGGCGGCCAAGAAGAAGTGCTCACTTACATTGATACCTACGAGCCTACTCTTGTAGAAGTTCACCTTCAATCCCGAAATAAGTTCGAAGCCCCTGAGAATTGATTTTATACTCCATATGTTTTTCCAACTTCCTTCGCCTAAAATTAAAGTATCATTCACAAATTGGATCAACTCCACAGAATTTCCAATCCCTACATTAAAACCCTTGAAATTTCCCGCAGACACAACCTTTGACATCAAGCTAGTTAGGCCTTTCGTAACAATCACGAAAGGAAAGGGGATAGTTGATCTCCTTGTCTTAATCCTCTTTCCACAACAAAATCCTTCGTTTGGGCTACCATTTACCAAAATGGATAAGTGACAATTAAAAATGCAAGCCTCCATCCACCTCAACCAACTCCTCTCGAAGCCCATCTTAACCCTCATAAAGCGAAGAAAGTTCTAACTAACACAATCATATGCTTTTTCGAAATCGACTTTGAGAATAACACAATCCTTTTTATCCCTAGTAGCCAAGTCCACAATTTCATTTGGGATAACAATTCCATCCAACAATTGTCTACCCGACACGAACGCGGATTGACAAGGAGAGATAAGGCACCCAATGACCTTTTTTAATCTATCCGCCAACAACTTTGCCACAATCTTGTATAAGCTCCTACTAAGCAAATAGGTCTATAATCTCCTAATTTCAACAGGTGAACAACTTTAGGAATAAGCGTAAGGAAGGAAGATGTTACCGCTTTAAGGAGAAAAGCGTGAGCATGAAAGTCTCTAATGAAACTGACAACATCCTTCTTCAATATAGGCCAACAATTCTTGATGAACACAAAATTAAAGTCGTCCGGACCCGAACTTTTCAATCCAACACAACTCCACACCGCAACCTTGAATACTACTTCGGAAAAGGGAACTTCCAAGTAAGAGACTTGTTCTTCTGATAACTTTCTGAGCTACGATCCATCCAAAATGGGCCTGTTATAGTCTTGTTCTGTAAATAGCTCGACAAAGTGATTTTTAACAGCAGCCTTCATTCCCTCCACTGTGTCTACTGTGCCCTGAACAGTTTCCATCGAGTCTATGTATTTCCTCCTATGTCTACCCTTGATCCAATTATGAAAAAATATCAAATTTAAGTCTCCTTCCCTTCTCCATTTCATCCTTGCCTTCTGAAATAACATGTTATCTTTTAAGAAAAGGTTTCTCCATATCGATTTGCACGCTACTGATCTCTTTTTGACTACCTCTTTTATGTCTAACTCGCCAATCTAGGCCAACTGCAAGTCAGCCCTGTTTAAAACCTCCACATCTTCTTCTACTTTGAGGTCAACCCAACCAAACACTTCTCTGCTCCATCTCTTTAAACTAGCTTTCAAAACTTTGAATTTTTCTTTAATAACAAAATCGCTTCTACCTTGAATGTCAATGTCTTTCCATTCCTTCTCTACAAACTTGATAAAACCAGGGTTATCAAACCAACAATTATTAGATTTAAATGGTTTGTGACCCCAATGTATAGGACAAATTTTCATCCATATCAAACAGTGATCTGAAATGTCTTTCTTGCCAATCATTTGGTTAACCAAACTCCACCTTTGAACAATATTATCATCAACTAAGAATCTATCTCACCTACTCATAGCTTTGTCGTCTCGACTAAACTAGAAAAACCTATTACCTGCGACGAGAAGATCTATAAAATTTATTTATTGATATAATCATAATCCACTATAAAATTTGTTTATGGATATAAAAGATTTTATAACGACTTTTATAAAAACAAAATAATTTATATAAATTGATGAGAATGGTTAGCCAGGAACATTCCAACAACATGTTAGAAAAACTTTAATAGTATTATATTGGATACTTAATTACTCACGGAAAATCCTATATATAAAGATAATTATGTCAATTCATAATAATAATTTGACTTGTCATAGGATTCCTTTTGTGGGTATCATATTAATATTGGATACTTAAATTAATGGGACCCGCTAAAGTATGTAGTTTTGTGTATTTTCTTTGCTTCTTACGTTAATATTGTACAAAACTAAACTACTGGCCCCCACAAATAATCACAAAGAGTAATCAAGATCTTTTAGTAAGAAAAAGTAACAAAAAATATATTTTTTTAAATTTTCAACACGCCTAAAATATAATTATTTTTTATTGATGAAAAGTAGGGCTGAAAATGAGCCGAGTTGAGTCGAATTTGCCTCAGCTCGGCTCGACTCGTTAAGAATTGGTTTAGTTCAAATCTTGGTTCGAGTTTGACACAAACTTTTTTTAAGTTCAAACTCGACTCGTTATATATTCACGAGCAACTCGGTTCGACTCGTTAGATTCATCTCTTTAGGTTCAGCTCGCTTGTTTCACAAACTTAAAATTTATTTTTTAAAATCTATTTTTTATATTTGACATTTTATATTTATATTTTTTTTAAAAAAAGAAAGTATTGAAATAAAATAAAAGTTATTAGATTGAAATTTAACTTTGTCTCAAAAATCTACTAATTCAAAAATTAATTAAATCATATGATGCTAATTTTATTTGTATAATTATTTTTAAAAATATTTTGCTCACTTGAAAATATAAATTATATATTAATACTGTTAGATTAAAATAAAATATAAGGTTAAAGTTTATATTAAATTTCTAAACCTACTTTTAAAGATAATATAATCCTTTCATATATAATCGAGTTGACTAATGAATATAACGAATCGAACTATCACTACAAGAAAATTGGCAGATTGCGATGGTTTTTTTAGTAGGTTACGACGGTTAAAACCGTCGTAATTTGCAACGCACGACGGTTGTAGCACTGTCGCAGAAACGTGTGTCACGAGGCCGTTTCGCGTCGGTTATCAAAACCGTCACGCAAACCGTCGTTATCTTTCGCGATGGGTAGGGAATTGACGTAATCTGCATATTACGACGGTTATTAACCGTCGTAAATTTCCATTTGATTTTTATTTTTTTTGTTGATTATGACGGTTCAAACCGTCGCAACTTTCTGTTAAAGGTAAATCAGAAAGTAAATCCGCAGCTACTGTATTGCTAAAATTAAAAAAAATATATTTATTTGTTAAATTGAGACATCCTTTGTATACTGTCATCAGAAATTTTGGAAATTCAGAAAAGAATTACAAAATCTCAAATCAAAATATTTGGGTTGACACAATTATAGATGCAGACATGACAAAAAAAACTTTATCCATACAAATCTTTCACAATTAAAAGGGTTCATCTAGTTCACATTTTTATACATACTAAGAAATGACACACAATATGAACTAAAATACATATATCATCTGTTATGTAACACTGTTTTAGTAAACTAGAAGTGTAGAGATTTATGAATATGAATAGAAGCATGACAACAGGTCCAACATCCCAACAAAGCTAAGCTATTGTCCATGACAACGAAAGAACTCTAGAACCTTTGATAGTAGTGATTATTTGAGTCGTTGCTGTCCAAAATGTTCCTGCAATACAATAATTGATTCAATAGGAATCACACTCGCTACTATGAAATTTAGTATTAATTCAAAATGTTGAACATCTAATAATGATAATTACCAATGATACAACTTTGAAAGACATGATAGAGGTTTTTCCAAGGACATATACTACTTATGTTGTCTTGTGGCACAAAAATTGTTTAAAATCAATGCTATCCATAATTAGTTTCAAATAATAACCAACTTTAGAGAAAGATGAATCCTAATATAAACCTTTCCTTCAAGTTTAAGAGGTGTATTAGAAAGATCTCGCCATAAAAATATTGAACTACAAAATTGTTTACAATCTACAGCAGCAAAAGTTTGCCTCACATGGAGATAAACCAAGTAAACAACATAACTGGTCTGATGCTATATTCTTCTTTAGAGGGCAAATTATTTATCTTTTCAAGATTGATAAAACCAAAATTAAACACAAGATCAAAAAGATGTAAGTTACCTGAAAAACAGAAGTAATTTCCACCATTGAAGATAGTTATTCAGCCGATCTCATAATTTTTTGTCTCAACTTCTTATTATGAGTTTCCTGTTCATAATTTATAAAAGAGAAATCAACTCAGGTTAGTAACAGCATAAAAATAATCATTTTCTATCAGCCCTATAAAAAAATCCATATCATTATTTATCAGTTCCCAATATAGCGAGGAAAACAACTGTTCAGAACAAAGCCCTACTGGATGTGCTAAGCTAGTATGAATATTCCTGATCTCATTATACAAAATTAAGATAAGACTGAAGATGCCTATTCAATTTCCTCAGGCTTCCTTTTATGGACTTCTGTAGTCGCCATTTAGATTTCGGGTTTATTGCTAATCAAAGAAGAGTTGTCAATCAATTAGCCTTGCATTCATGCTCGAGGAAGCTTGTTAAGTTAACTTGAGACCACATTTACTATTGCATAACTTGAGCCAATTTGTACTCAACCAGGATAGCACGCGGCTACCATATTTGAGCTAACATAGCTAAGAAATGTTCTAGCAACCAAGTTTTAACGAACGTAATTTCAGCATTGTAATTCTGCGAAAGGGTACAATAGCCTCAAGTTTGTCATCTAGGGGTTTACAGAGCATTAAGTTTCTCATTATCCTTAGACTAATAAACTGTCTTTTGGAGTTTAGAGCTAAATGTTCTAGCAAAAAAATTCAAATAAACATTATTTTACCATTGTAGTTCTACTAAAGGGCATAGTAGCTTATAGTTTGTCATCTTGGGGTTTACAGAGTATTATGTTGTAAAATGAGGCCAATAGCACCCATATCGTGATAGATCAGCGAGGAGGATGTCCGCCCACGCACGCAACGTAGCATCACAAAAGGGTATAGCGACTGTCACAGTCTCCTTCCCAGAGGGTGATAGCTGATCATATGGCGTTGGTCGCAGCGCTACGCAGAGACGGAAGAATAAGAGGTAATGAAAACCCAAATTACCTTTAAAATTAGACCCGTTACAGACTATTTCATTTCAGTTTTGATTTTTGTTTTTTACTGACTTTATATGTTCTAGTACAGCTAGAAGAATTTCTAATCAAATAGGAAGAAAGGGAGACGTAGGTCCTTGCACCTAAACACCAGAGGAATAGGATCTTAGATTTATTTTGAAGGAAACCTATGATCAGGCTGAAGAGTTGCAACTTGCAAGAAATAAGTAGGATTGAAAGTGGAAAAAGGCAGAATGATGAGGCCACTTTGTCGGCTTCCAAGAAGAGTACAAAAAGCCCATTGGATGCAAAGTCCTACAAAAAAATAGAGCAAAATTCAGGAAAGGAAAGAAGCAGTCAACAAAACTTTGGGAAAAAGAAAGAAACAATCGAGTATAAAGGACATTTGTGATACAGAGCAATAGCGAGAACTTGCAAGTATATAGCTCAATGTTTTTACAGGAATGGAATTCCTTTTGCTTTGTAAGGATTTCTACCAGTTATACAAGGAATTATATATTGTCTTACTACACATAATACTATGCACATGATGCATGCAAATGACATATGCTTAAATTCACAAATGATTTCTATTTAGATTTTTCACTAGAAACACAAACTCCATTTCCAGTACATCCATCTAATGAAAAAAAGAAGCTATAACATCAATTTATCAGATAGTCTCCAAAGCAATTATTTGATACTTTTCATCATATTGTTTGGCATTAATAGTCATGCAAAGGTGTGCTTCTCTTCCCTCTCCTTCTGTTGATAACAACATAACAAATTCCTAAATTCATTTTTAGATGAAATCCACAAATATCATGTATCCTTCAATCATGTTGAGATCAAACGGAGTATACTTGTTCCATAAACACATACACATAAACACATATTCATAAACCTACTCTTCACTTGCGGACGAAGAATGTTTCCACCAGACCAACCATATATTCCTAAATAAAACCAACAACACTTCATTATACTCTTCTTAACTATTCTAAGTAGCGTGGACTGGCACTTCAAAATCAAGGCGTGCCTAGTGTCTGACACTAGCATGACATTGACACATACTGTTTAACATAATCACTTTCTATTTCTTAAATTAAACCATTACTAATGTCTAAATCAATGTCAATGTCATGTCCGATACATGTCTGACTAGTTCATAGTAACTACGCCTACATTTTAACCACTACATTCTGATCAAGATCACCATTATCTATATATTTATTTAGCACTGAATTGAAAGAAACAAATCTGACTAACCTGCTCTAGAACCCTAGTCTCAAAGTTACCACAAAGTACAAGGGAATATTCTTTTTATCACTCTCCGTGGCGGTTGATGATTAACTCTGCCTGTATTTCTTGGACGATTGATTTCAGTGTTGCGAGCAAATAACTCCTACTGGTTTCCGATACAAAGGAAGAGCGGTGTCGCCTGGGTGTTAGATCTTAAAGTTCAAAAAGATCCAATATTAAAAGAATGATAACAAAAATTGTTAACGAGTAAGAAAAATTACATCTTGTGGGAGATTTTGAGCGAACCAGGTGGTGTCCTCTTGTATTGCAAAGAAGAATATGAAATGCCTTTACATAATCCTAAAATTGAAACAATAGGGAATATGTCTATAAACTTGTGACTGTGTATGCGCTCTTTGAGATATGGAATAGGTCACTGAATATAATCCATGGCCTTGGGAGTGATGTTGATGACGGTGGGGGCGAGAGGGATGTTGGTGACGACCGGCTGTCAGAGGGATGTTAATACTGATGTTAGTGATGGTTGCACTAGGGTTTGGAATGAGTTGAAGGAACTGTCTGTGTTCCTTTGATTCGAGTGAGTGAGAGGGATGGTAAACATAATTTTTTTCTTTTTTTATTAATAAAAATGGGTGTAGAGGATGGAGTCTAAGAGTAAAAATAAAACAAAGATGCAAAATATGTTGTTTAATAACATTTTTCTAAACAACTTTACTTTTATAACTAAAAATTTTAATTATTAATTGTAATACTTATTATGTTTATTTAAATATGTATATTATAAATTATAAAAAAAATTAACTATTTAAAAATTAGATTATAATTATTTTTAAAATAAGAAACTATTTGATTTGTTTTATAAGAAATATATAATATTAAGTGAAATATATATTTATAATGTATTAAAAGTTTTGGGTCAAATACCAAAATATAAAAATTTAGTAATTATTTAAAATTCAAAATTAAATAGAAGACAAATGTTATTTTGCATGGTTATATAAATTTAATTACTTTTTTATAAGACAAATTTAACTACTTGGTAGCCTAAAAACAACCAAATGATTGCGACAGTTGTCAAAACTGTCGTGTGAACTGTCGCAAAACTCATAAAATGTCATATTGCGATGGTTGTACTCCAACTGTCGCAGTCTAAGTGTCGCAAAATGACTATTTTCTTGTAGTGTATGTATATAGTTCAAGTTCAACTCATTTAGTTAACGAATTTAGTTTTTTGCTCATATTTAGCTAATTAAATTCATGAACTAAGTTCAACGAATTAATTGTCGATCTGAATTCCAAACTATTTTTGAATTGGTTTGATTCATTATCAATTCTGATAAAACGTATGAAAGAAAATAGTAATTAAACTTGCGAGTATAAGTCTTATTTTTATTTTCTAATATATTGTAATTAAATATATAACTCCGGATAGACAAACTTATAGGATCCACCAAATCAAAAGAAATTGATTATTCTAATTTTCTCATTTCATCCTTATTTGACATTTTATTTCCACTAATCAACATATTACCAAGGTGTCCAAATATATATATATATATATGAGAGAGGTAAATATAAATTTATTTGCAAGTGAATTTTAAATTCTAAGAACATTTTTAATGGAAGTGTTGTGGAGGGTTCGATAAGTTGAAAGGTAAATAAATTTATGACCATTTCTTAATACACCACCCAAGTTTTTTATACAACACGTGAAATTTCATTTTTGCCTTCTGATTTCGGATGTGCACATCCGAACGCACTGTTTTTTTAAAAAACGCTGATGTGTTCCGGATGTGCACATCCGGATACATAATATAACTTTATTTTTTAAAATTCCTGATCTGCAGATCCGGAAAATAGCATAATTTTTTTTTTAAATCTGTTATGTCGGTTGGTCGCATACGTTAATATATTATCGTAAGTTAATATACATTCGAATGAGAGGAGGGAGGAGGTCTTGACAGCATGATGAAGATCTTGAGTCAAGGGATTAGGTTTCCCGCCCATGGAAAACTTTGTTCTTCGTATCTCTCCAATAGAAAACTTTGTTCTTCGTATCTCTCCAATAGAAAACTTTGTTCTTTGTATCTCTCCAATAGAAAACTTTGTTCTTCGTATCTCTCCAATAGAAAACTTTGTTCTTCGTATCTCTTCAATGTGTTGTTTCGGTGTAGCCATTAATCTTCAGTCAATGTCAATGAGTAAACATGCATTACAGAGTGAAACGTTGATGAATAAAAAACAAGTTTGTATGCATAAAAAAACGGATTATTATTTACCTGTAAAGGCACAGAGCACCGAAAAGACTGAGCTTTGTCGAGAAGAAAGGTTAAGAATGAGAGTAGTTACTAACTTACACGATACAAGAAAAGTGTTTGAATGCATAAATAATTCATTATTATTTACCATTTTGGTTTTCAGGGAGTGGCACGTGGCTTTCTATAAATCAACTGGGTTTAAGCCTAAAAGGATTATATTTTCCAGGTTCGAAGATTGTAGGATAAATAAAGATCAACAGTAAACCATTACTTCATTGACGTTATCCAAGATAAATGGCAGCAGAGTCAACACAAAGTTGGTGGTACTCCTATTACCACTTGCAGAACCAGAATCAGAATTTTCGACTTCACTTATGTAGTATCGAGCGCGGAAAGCTACCAAGTGTTCCCCGGTTTTAACAACTATGATAACAACTAAAAAGTTAAAGTTAGCTATGTCATACCTTCCGAACTGCATCCATCTCATAAAGCAAAACCTGACTGAACTGACCCTCACTTACTCCATCTCTGATAAGTAAAAATTAACAATGCAAAATAAATTAACTATAAAATTAAAACAAGTTATAATATATACATATACATAAATATACATCAACATGTATCAATTAGCCACCACCTTCGATACTACATAAGTGAAGTCGAAAATTCTGATTCTGGTTCTGCAAGTGGTAATAGGAGTACCACCAACTTTGTGTCGACTCTGCTGCCATTTATCTTGGATAACGTCAAAGAAGTAATGTTTTATTGTTGATCTTGATTTGTGCTACAATCTTCGAGGATAGATTTGGAAGTTCGGATATTCACAGTGCCGTTTTAGGATATATAACTTATGGTTATAGAGGTCATGTTTGTCACCATAGGTGGATGACCGTTATTTTGTTTAAATATGGGTTAGAACTACTAGACAGCTTTTGGATACGGAACAAGTGGCCATCATGCGTTTTGATAAATATTTTGAAGTTATCATTAAAGGATGTCTGCCATATTCGTTCTTCTAACCTTCTGTTAAAATACATATTATTATTATTTCTTAAAATTAATATACCTTTTAAGTTTCAGCCATTTTTTCGGATTTGCACATCCGGAATACGCGCAACGTGTCATTCCGAATTTGCACATCCAGAACAAGGCAACGTTTTTAAAAAAAACGGTGCGTCTGGATGTGCACATCCGAAACTGGGGGGCAAAAACGAAATTTCACGTGGTGTATAAGAAACATGGGTAGTGTGTTAAGAAATGGTATAAATTTATTTGTAAGTGAATTTTGTGTTCTAAGAGTACTTTTAATGGAAGTGTCATGGAGAGTTCTATAAGTTTAAAATTTCAAATGACACTCTCATAGAGAGTTATATAAATTGATGAACATGAATCTAAATTTTTCAATCCATTGGAAAAACTTGATGTGAGTAGCATAAAATTGTTGAGTGTCTTAAATAACACACCATATTATAGAAATCAATCAATTAATGTTTTGAGACAACATTGAATAGAAAAAAAAGTGCATGGCTTAAGAGTTGTATAACTTTTTTTACTATGACACTAAAGTGTATATTAGTTGTATAAGTATGATGTACTACAATGCCACACCATTATCAGATGATCGATGAAGAAGGCAAAACAATTTCATATTTAATAGTGTGTTTCATATCAAAGTGTAAGTGTGTGTTTTGAATTGAGCTTTGTAAATTATGACAAATTTTGAAATATTAATTCTGCCTTGTCCCTCCTCATCGAACAAGAACATTAAAGGGTAGGAGAATTATCTTCATCAACATGTCTCTGAGTGGTGATTTTGGTGGCTGAGTTCTCCTTTTGAGTGTTTTGGTGGAGTTTGAATTCTAATTTCCATCATGTATATTGATATTTCAGCTCTTAGAAATCTTTAATCGGACCCTAAAACGGAGGACATTCACATGTATGAACTTATTAGATGGATCCCTTAAGTAGGGTATGGAAATTTTGGTTTATTCATCGTATTGATGGGATCTCCTCTTTGTCACCTAACCCTATTGCTTCTTTAAATGTAGATCTACACCTATATAAAATACATTGATGAATTGTGGTAACGGGTAGCAAAAGAGTAAATTGATTATGTGTTCACACCTGAGAGTGAGACTCAAGTTTATATAATGAATGTATTATGATTCTCTCAAGGCGGTTTCTATCCCTAATGAGGCGATTTCAAGGATCGTTGGTGGATAAGTGGAGGCTAGTTTGTGTCTCATACTCTGAGATAAATGGTAAGACATCTTCATTCTGATACAGTCTTAGTGGTTAAGAACCGCACTTCACCTCAAAACTTATGAATAGATGAATAATATGTGTGTTTGTTCACGAGAATGACCTCAATGGTGTGCGACCATGTTATGTCATCCTGTACTGATGAGATTGGCACCTCGGAAAGTAGCTATAAGCCTCACTATTAGGTATTCTACGACATTAAAATTTAATAGAAGATCCCTACCATATTTTCGGTTGGGCTCATTAGGCCAATACAACTACAAATTTGAAGGTTCTAAGTTTGGGCTCCGCTGGTACTCTTGGAAAGAGGTAAATATAAATGGGAATACTCATCCAACCCGATAGGGTGCTTTCGCACCACGGTGAAGAGTCACAACATCCCCTAGAATCAAGAGACGTATCTCCAGACCCCCTTTTGTTTTACACATTCCTCAGTGCAAATTGGTGAATCACCCTTATTTTACCAAAATTTAGTCTGGAGATGCATATCCGTATCAATATTAAGGTATGTCCGGAGATGCATCTCTGTTACAATCATTAATTCAGAACTCAATGAGTTTTACGGAGATGCATCTCCAGAATATGCCTTGTTAGGTCAAACTAAAAACAATTGCAGAAAAAATTGGTTGAATGTTGGAAAAACAACACAAATTAACATCAAAATATTTGACATTACATAGAGAATCGTTAACATGAATTTAACATTACATTTCATTATAAATGGGTGGTTCAGGGAGTTGCAACATCTTTAGAATATATTCGGTCAATCTTGCAATCATCACATCCACTTCAATCAGACCCTTTGATGAGTAACGGTAAAATGTACTCCACATAACCTTTAAATCTTCATTTGTCTTCAGTTCAAGTTTGGTGAACCCTATTTTCCCTTCGTCATTAATCGAGGCTGAATGATACTCGAGTTTTACAACTCTTCAATTTTCTAGATATCACAAGAGAGTTTTCAGTTTGGATTTTAGATCGGCAAGAGTTATGTTCTCGGAGACCTTAAATTGAAGTGGGGGGTTTTGTGCCATTAAAATACACAGATGCAAGATTTAGATATATATTCATTTTGATGTGTTATGTTTTTGTAAAGAACATGGGAATGGAGACCCCGTATTTTTACAAGTTTTAGATCAATTTGGACCTTAAAAATAATATCCTGTATTAGAGCATATTTCAGATATGCATATCCAGACATGCCCTACTTTTTATAAAATAAGGGTTCTTACGGAGATGCACATCTGTCAAATCCATATTTTAGTTGTTTTTATAATTAAAATGAGGTGTGTCCAGAGATGCATATCCAAACTCACCCACATAGAACTATTCATACAGAACCTCTATATATGTAGGTGCCAAATTTTGAAACAGAAAAAGTGTCTACAAATTACCCCTAAATTATATAACATTAATGTAGAATATACATTACGTAAGTCTCAAATTATATTGAGATTACATCATTGACATTACGTACAAAAAATGAGTTATATTGTTAGATAAAAACTAAAATGCATCAAAATATATGTCACAACCTAAATCTATATCTATTAGTGATTCCTTATTTAATACTCTTTCAATGTCACTCAACTTGATGACTCTTCCATCCTTTTCAGAGAGTGATCCGACCAAGTTTCAGCCTCTTTTATGAAATATGTCATCCACTCTGGTGATGTGTTTGGTATAGGACACCCCGGTTTCAGATAAACTTGAAAAAAAAATTGTGTTTTTGAAAGCCACCCAATCACATGATGTACTCAGATGGATTTTGAGGTGGCCTACTCTGAAGTGGAAAAAAATGTCTCCGAGAAACCATATTGTGTTAAATTAATACACGCTCTATCGTAAGCACTTGTTATAAGATGTCTTATTTCAAGGAAGCACATCCGTTTTTCAATTGGTGTCAGACCACTTAAATAAGGAACAATAACATTGAGAATTGTATCATAATGTTCTTTTTTCCCATATAGCATTATGTATGATTCCTTATACGTCATCAACTTTTTTTATAAGCTGATGGCGGAGAAATTAGTGGTCCTTCTCTCCTTTACCGATCAAACTCGAAACAACTTGAAAACCATAATTATCGTCTCCTTGGACATCTACAATCTGCTCATTGTATTTGTGCATAAAAAACGACATCTATTAAATGTGGATGATCTTTGGCAACAATGTTAGGGGAGATGGTTTGCTAATGCGAGCACTCTTGAAAATGCTTTTTTTTTTTAGATTTAGGAGTTAGAGAATTCGGAAAATATGAGCCAACATGTTCAAAGTAGTAAGGAGATAGTCTTGTAGAATTGTCACCCTCGGTCTATTTGAACTTTTTAGGGGCGTTTTTCATTTTAACTGATTTTGAGGGTGGTTTCAAATCCGTTGTTTTCGGATATGCAATATTCCTTAACTGCTCTTTGATGTGGAATTTCAAATTGTCATAAGCTTTCATGAATCTCTCTTTGATCACTTCCCACTCGGTAATGATAGATATGGTTGATTTATCAGCCTTCATGACACCATTATCATCAAACCTGAGCTTTTTTAAATGAGTATAAATCTCATCCATACGTATCAGTGTGTTGACCTTCATTTTCTTTACAATTAAACAAGCGCATGGAAGATTGTACGTCTTCTTAAGCGTGGAACCAAAGTTCGAGCTATATGAACCTGTTTTATCTGCTCGCTTGGCTTGGTGAAAAATAAAATTCAATCTTGTTCAAGCTATGTTGCCAACCTACTGTGAATAAAGAATGTTGTATTTGAATCGGTGTTCTAACACGGTAATGCTCAAACCAAAATATGTTTGTATCTCATTATGTTATTTTTAGAGCATTTGGTTCACAATGTTCTAATCTCGACACAAATTATTGTTACACTTTCCCAACTAATTCTTTAGTGTAACATGTATAAATTTAACTTTGTTAGTTATTGTATTGCCAAAGTGTCTAACCTGATCGATCCAAGCACAAATAATCTTCTCTTTCACCTGGTGCAAAATAGTACTCTTAACATATTTTAGAAAATCTTGATATCTCGCATACACCCTCCTGAAATTTATTACAAATTTGACATATAACTCTTTCATGGAAGAGTTTATTATACCATTCCAAACATCCATAAGAAACACCACACCAGGTTTGACCATTTTTCCATCTTAACCCTTGATTTGTTTGGTGCCTACCACAAGTTTAGCCAACTTCTCACATTTTTGGATATGTGATACTTACAAATTAATACATACGATGTAGGAAACACCTTTGTAATTGAATTCATCAATGCAGTGTTAATTAAATTTGACATGTTTTCTTGGTTCTTCAGCATTGTCTTGCATATTTCTAAAGCCCGTGTAACATTGTCCTCTTTTCCGGATTCCAAAAATGCAAAACCCACTGAAAAAATTTTCTTCGTATAAGTAACACCAATAATTTCCGGATGTTAAAGCCTATACTTGTTGCTCTTACACGTTGAATCAATTATGAGCACAATGGAAAATATGTTGAACAACTTGATGGAATCGAGATGAGTCCAAAATATATCTCGAAGAGCGACTTTATCCTCACAAACTCTATGCCTAGAAACATAGTGGTCATCATCCAAAAGCTTCAACAGTTGTTGCGTTTCAAATGTTAGACCCATTACCTGCTGCTTGTTTCGGGAATGTACATTGTATACTTGCTTAATATTTGAAATATTTTGAGGTCTTTTCCGTTTCAAAGTTGCAAACATGTTTTTCGGAGCCAGTATGTTTAATGTCATGTCCGAAACAAGTTCCTTATCCTCTAGAATAAGGCGACATACAATGGGATGAATGGCTAGCTTGTGACACAAAACATGATTATGCATACCAGAAACCACATTAAATTTTCATGTATCATTCGTCTTACGATATCCACACAATTTAAATGGACACTCACATTTTCTCGATTCGGTGTCATCATGTTTTAACTTCTGTATCGGTGGTTGGTACGTGCCACTTCTTTTGCATCTCATTGTTACAAATGTTTGCCTTCTATTATAACCATTGTCATACCTTCCAATTACAACGCGAAACTCCAATTCTGTGGCATCCATTCAGACACATTGTAGCATATGTTCACAAACAATAAACTCTTATTTTTTTGTAAATTGTTCACGAACATCTACCCCGAAAACAACCGGTCTAGCATCCATTTTGACATCATCCTTCACTTCATTCGGTTTAACATCATCTTTCAATTCATCAAGTTTAACATTCATCCTCATAGTAGCTTTGGAAAACATATCTGGGTGCACCATATCTTATGTCAATCATAACAGAAAAACATATTAAAAAAAATCAAAGTATCAGGCAAATTCAGATATCCATATCTGGAACACGTGAAACTTAGTCCGAAGATGCATATCCAGACTCAACGTTCTTTTTTCAATTAAAAAATCAGATTAATGCAAGATATGAGGGATGTAATGAATGAACTTTAACTTACATTCCAACTTCTTTTGCTCCATATGATGTGATAAAATACAAGAATGGTATTTTGGCGTTGGAAAATTGATTGTGAATGAAATAAATTTTATAAGGGTTTTGAGACTGAAGTTGAGTTTGATCACGAGGAAGAAGAACATGCAAGGTGGTGTTTTATTCAATTTATCATTTAACATTTTCGGATATGCATATTCGGATTGGTCATTGAGTTGTTAAATAAAACCATCACAAATGAATACAAAGAGTTTTATGGAGATAGATTTCCGAATTCACCCTATAAAATATAAAGAAATACACCTCTAAAATTTTTTTGGACAAAAATAAGATGGTTTGTTGAAATATAAAAACGGATGAGATTTTAGCTGTGTCTAGAAATATATCATCAAATACCCCTAAGAATATTTTTGTGTTTAGAGAAGTGTGGGGCGCATCTATAAGGTGGGATGATTATTCCAACTATAAGTTCATTTGCAATGCTCTTTGAGTTATAAAGAAAGTTTTAAATGGGGTGTTATAAAGACTTCCATAAATTAATGAACATGCACTTAATATCAGATAAATATTATGCGACAAAGCGGGTTGTATAGAAATGGTTGAAATATCTCTAAAATGAAACAATATCATATAAATAAATTAGTTAAAATTTTAATTTAATTAAGAAAACTAAGTAAAAAATAAAAAAATAACACGGACAGCTTAAAAGTTGTATAATTTTTACCCATTGATACAAAACGTATACGAGTTGTACAAGTATGATGTAGTACTGTGAGACCATTTTTTTAGTAGTTTATAAAATCCAATGAGTTCCTTGAAAAATAATAGTTGAAGATGCAATGGGATATATTTTTTTGAACCAGAGAAGTTCTCATCCTAAATTTTTATTAGATAAAAATATTATACCTACAGTTTGATTAAATTATTAAAAAAATTAAATTAAATTAAAACGGATTTTAGAAGAAAAAAACATTTAAATGCAACCATTAATTTTTTCCAATTTTATTGTGTACTTCAGATATTTTCATTTTAAAACACAATCATTAAATTTGTCATTTTGATAGATTTATGTGGTTTTATTTTCCTATTGTGATAGATACCTACCCTCATTTAAAAGATTAAATAGAAAACTAAGTAGCTGAAGTCCAGTAGTTAATTATTTTCTTAGGAAAATAATGATTAAAATAATATAAAATAAAATATAAACATGGAGAAAATAATGATTAAAATAATATAAAATAAAATATAAACATGGAGAAACTCAACCATAGTGAACATATTCCCTCATCATCTATCATGAATGATAAAAGTACATAATTTATGGTCTATCTTTCAATATGTAGATATACTATAATTTGAATCTGAGAATGTTTCCTTGTATACTATAATTTGAATTTAGTTGGCTTTAAAGTTTGTCATATGAAGAGAGTGAGGGGAGCTCAAGCTAGTCATATGAAGGACATCATGCATATACATTCTTAATAAATTTGACAGTTTCATGTCATTTTTTTTGGTCATGTTTTAATATGTTGATTATGTGGCAAGAAATAATGTTAAAAAATTAGTTTTCAATTTAATAAAAAATTATTAAATATTATTTTTCTATAGACAATGTGATAATAACCATTAGAAATTCACACACACAACCGTGAGTACTAAATTGTGAATTCTGATGATGTCTTTCAATCTATTAAGGGTTAATACCCCTTTTTCCCCTTGCCATTTGAGCCAAATCCCAAAAACAACTCTGTAAAAAAAAACACAGATTCCATCCCTGTATTTTAAAGATTCTGTCATTTTGGTCCTTCAATGGATTTGCCCAACAAAAAAGGTGATGTGGCACTGACAGCTTGACAATTTTTTTACTGTTACTGACACGTGGCATTATTATTTAATATTATTTCATTTAATTATAAAATGTTAATTATTTAATTCAGTTATTTATAATATTCATTTACTTAATTTATTTAATATGGTTAAGAAGCTGAAAGATCAAATAAAATAAAATGTACCATGTTGAATTTCGTTTACAACCCTGAAACCTAATTTCTCAAACTCTCCTCTTCCCATTGACAATCTTTTGAAACCTCACCCAACTCAATCGCATTTTTCAATTCTCATATTCACCCAACCTTCTGCTCAAATCACCAAACCTTCAATCAAATCCACCATCAAACCCTTCAAGCCTTCTTTCAAATCCAAACAACCCACAAACCTTAAATAAAATCCACCCAAAATCAAACACAGAACAGAAGAAGGAGACGAGCGAAACTAAAACGGAACAAACCTGAACCGAGCGAGAAATAAGAACCCGAATCAAGAAGAGACGGAACGAAACAAGGAAACAAACCATAGCGAGGAGGTTGTTGCTTATACTGTTTGTCGCGATTTTGATTTGCCTTGAGCTAATATGGTGGTCGTTCTCTTTTCGTTCCTGGTTATTTTTTTTGCGTGTTTTAACATCTGATGCTGTGGGTTTATAAAAGAGAACATGGCCTTTGTTTTATTTTTGAAATAGAAACCTGATTTTGTTTTGTTTAAAGAAAAATGTGTGAAAACCTGTTTGATTTCAGGTTTGACCCCAATCTCATTCTCCTCCTTCTATTTCATCTCGTTCTGGTTCTAAGTTGCGGTTCACTTTGGAGTGGGTTTCGTTTCTTTCTTCATTTCTTTCTGTTTTCGATTTGGTTTATGGTTTTGATTTGGGGAATGGTTGAAGAGTGATTTGGAAGAAATGGGTTGAAGGTTTGTTGGTGCGTGAAGGGGAGATTAATGGAGGAAGGTTTTGGTTACTGTTAAACTTAGGGTGGGAAGAAGATGAAAGGATGGTCTGAAATTTTAATAAAATAAAATAAATAAATGAAATAAATAAATAAATGAATTAAATAAATAAGATTATTTAATTAAATGAAATAACAAATCATAATAATGCCACGTTTCAGAACCTGTCAGTGTCACTTCATTTTTTTATTGGATAAATTCATTAAAGGACCAAAATGACAGAATCTTTAAATTACAGGGATGAAATCTGTGTTTTTTTTTACAGGGTTGTTTTTGGGATTTCACTAATATGGCAGAGGGAAAAGGGGTATTAACCCATCTATTAATATCAGATTTTGACACTTAAATTATAATTTTTTTTAATAGAAATTGAATATTCTCTGCGCATAATCGCATAAACAAATTCCTCGAATAAAAGAGAATTATAATAAACGACAAAATTTTTCTTCATGAGAATTTGATATTATTGCATGTTATGCGAGTTCGACTCGTATTTGTAGACAAAATAAACATGGTTTTATTATTTGGTAAGACAAGGTGAGTGTCTAGTAATTGAGGGACAAAATCACAATTCTTAAAAAGTAAATAGTACCTTTCATGTCCCAAATCAATTTATGCCACAACTGCCAAACCTAACCACAGTCCACACATATTAAAATAGGGGTCCTCCATCACCTATTGCTATCACAAACTTACCTTGATAAATACTGTAAACATCAAATCCCAAAGAGTTTGGATCTCTAGTGTATACTTTACCTCTTGTGGCAAATTAAACAAGTCCATATGTTAGGACATTTTCTCGACTAGACATAAACGATGTTCTTGTCGAAAGCCATAGAATATATATGCCAATAATGGCAGCACCAGTTTTTATGTGCGTGTATGTTAGTTGGCGTCTATTCAATTAAAGACAAAGCAATTCCTTGTTTACATCAGATATGTAAGTTACTTTTAGTTGCACAAATTGTTCAATTTGTGTATTTATGCATAAAGTTATTTTTTTTTTATCTTTGATTTATTATTTAAATACTCAATGACTTAGATGCAACACAGCTTGATATATAAATATACTACTTTAACTTTATGGTTTGACATAATGTTATTTAAAATTTAATTCTTAATGTTTTTTGGTTATATGTTCATTTATTAAAAATTATGTATAAATGTGAATAATTTATTAATATATTTTATCAAATAAAATTGACTGCACTTTTTTTAAGTTGAATGTATTTTTTATTTTTGTAATAATTATTTTTGACAAAAGTATCTAATAATTCCAAATACACCACCATTTTTAATTTTATGTATTTATTTTTTGTGCTAGTCATATTTTATATGCTAACCTCTTGGGATTAATATGTTGTTGGTAAAGCCTTGAGATTTTAAATTGCGTTCCTTTCGGAATTTTAGATTCGAATCCATCTTCTTAAATTAGCCATCTCAAGATCGGATATCAAATTTTAAATTGTACACCTATTTATAACGTAGGTTAATGTTTGTTAAAGTTTGAGATTTGTTTTAGGTTTGGGCTGATTGTAAATTTGAAAAAAGATATTATTTTTATTGAAAAGTTATTCCACTATAAGAATAATCTGTTGGTGTTGCTTTCTTCCTCCGTGATCATGATCAATAGTGTATTCTTCTCATCAAATTTTTGTATTGTAATCTTGATTTCATCTCTTTGAGGTTCCTTCTTATTCGCATTACACTCTTTTCTAAAATGACTGAACCTTTGACTATTTCAGCTTGCTTTTGTCAAACCTCTTCCTTTCACCTCTAAAGCTGCCTTGACCACCATTTTTGTTGCAGCTGCTCCCACCCCTTTACAAAGCCGAATTCTTGAAACTTTGGGACTCTCTTCCACCAAAATTCTGAAAATTTCATTTACTTTTCATGGGCCATTTTCCTTTCGATCTCTTGTCTTTCTCGTTGAAACGACCTTGCAAAGAAATCTCTGCATTTTCCTTATCATTATTTCTCTCCTCCATCCTTTGCTCACAAGCCTCAAGAGAGCTTTGGAACTCCTCTTTGCTCATCGTCGCAAGATCCTTCAATTTCTCAATTGCTACAACCACGTTGTCAAATCTTGGCTTTAAAGAACGCAAGATTTTTGCGATAAAATACTGCTTCATGACTGTTTATCTACATGCCTTCACTTGATTCGCTAATCGAGTGATTCTTGGTGTGAAGTCATTGATCGTCTCCTTTTCTTCCATTTGAATCAATTTAAGTTGACGCTTGTGAGTTTGTAACCTCACCACCTTCGCCTTGTCAGCACCGCGTATGCCTTCTCTAAGATTTCACACGATTGCTTTGACGATTCACAATCACAAACTTTCTTAATGTTGTCACCATCCATACATTGATAGATAAAAACAACGCTTTGAAATCTTTCTACTTTGAAATTCTGGCATAGGAGACAACAGATGTCCTAAAACATGTCAAGACATTATTCTGCATAATTATTTAAACAAGAACAGAACAACAGACTGATACCTTGAATATCAGAACTGCAGAAACATAGATGTTAGGACATCTGATCCAACATGTTTATCAAGACCAATAACAGAATATGTAAATCTGCAGAATGATAAAAGAACACAACAATTGTTAACCTAGTTCGGTGCAATTCACCTACATCTGGGGGATACCAATCCAGGAAGAAGACTCCACTATCTGTAGTATTACCATAAAGCTAAACTCTCCCGTTTACAACTTTATCTCCTAATCACTACCCAATGAAATCTTTATCAAAGACATCTCCTTTGATATGAGAATCACCACTCACTTCCCCTAATCACAATCTGTGATATCTAAACCATCCCAGTCAATACAGAATTCTGTCAAGCATACTTGACCAATACGTTAACTTGGATTTGCTTAAAAGCTTCATCCAAGAACAATACAAGATTCATTACCTAAAGGCTTCTGAATCTGTACAGTACATATGTCTTCCAAAATGTATCAAACCGATACAGAGGGATACTTACTAACCTAGAGCTAACGACTCTCAAAACCCTAAACCTTTTACACAAGAGAACTAGGTTACAATAGTTACATTCAAGGTACATCTAAAAACCCTACGACTAAGTCTTCCTTTATAGTCTTCAGTTGGGCTTCAAATCTTTCCTTGATCCACTGCTGAGCGCGTTTAAGATCTTGGAACATATTTGAAACAGATTTAAAACAATCTGTTATAACAGTCCAGGATGTCGAGTCTCCCACAAGATACATTGATCCTCCAATGAAATCTGATCTTCAATTTACATGAACTACTTGCTCCATAGCAAGACATATTGGATCCACCAAGCCTTAGACATGTAACATCTTCTCCTTCCACAGCTCCCGCAAACTTCAAGAGATAGACCTTTTTGAAGCATCCATAACATCCATTATCCTGTAGATCAACTTATCTTAAGCTGATGTGCCACACCACCAACTGAGATCCTGATGTTAAGCTTGATGTCAGAACATTCTGATACAACATCCAGCTGCTGAATTTAGCTCCTCCTTCTGCCACTTTGAAGAACCTCCTCCCTATTATAGAACACGAGTTCCATGCTCTAATAGACTTGATTTAACAACCAAGTTTGAGTAGACAACCTCCATCCTGCTTAAACTTATCACATGTATTCCAAACAAGCTCACACCTTGATGAATAACTGCCTTGAAACTTCACAGAATTCACACCTGCCACGTCTGAATCTTCAGAATATAAGTAGTCCTAGACTACACCATAGCCATACCAAAGAATGCCAATTTCTTTAGTAGAGCAGTCTGTAGAAAGTCTGAGATAACTGCCACTTAACCTTGACCTCCAAGATAAGCAAAATCCCATTCTCCTAAGTACCTAGATCAGAAATAAACTGATCTAAGTTGTGCCATCACCAACACTCCATTTTGGACAAGTCTCTTGCCAGGACACTTTCTAGATAAACACCAGATCCTTCTAGTAACAACTTGAACACAACTGCTGCACTCAAATACTCCTAGATCAGAAATAAACTGATCCAAGAACTATCCATCAAGATTATGATGTCTTCTTCTTCATCTTCCACATCACCATTGTCTAGACCAGTTTCTTGCCAGGAAACTCTCCAGAGATCAGATGCTTCTGCCACACCAACTGAAGCACATTTTTAGGTCAACACCTAAGAGAACAAGATCTAAAAGCTTATGCAGTATCCCTCCCATGATTCTGCACAAACCAGATGAAGAGATGTTCCAACATCGTGTTGAACATCAGTAATATTGAACTTCACATACAAGAATAATCAATCAAATACTTGTGAGTAACACAAATAACAATTGATCTTAAATCCTTGTTCAATAATCTTGTTTCACTATTGAAGCCACACTCCACCAGATCACTTCATGAACACTTATCTAGTATTCAATCTTTTGCAAGTATCTTCTTTGACAAACAAATTGTTGAGATACCAAGGCTGCCACCTTTGACTCAAGTAGCTAAGATTCTCTCTGAACGAACCCTATTTACCTCAACAGTTCTGAAAAACTCCATTTAGATTGGATCCATCCTTAGGATTAAGAGAGATGAATCATTCCTTGCTGTTTTGGATGGTGAAAATAAAGCACCTCCACTTTCTTCAGGTTTGTGTTTCATAGAAACACCCTTTAGTCTGAAGAATAACTAGAAGACTCCAGATGCATGACTGAGGCGCCTTTATGAATGGACTTGAGAGAATTCTCAAGTATCTTTGACAACTTAGATGATCAATAATTTATCAAACTCCTATAGCAAGAACTTGATAAACCAAAACTCAACTCCCCTCCTCTTCAACTGACTTCAAACTGCACCATGGAACCAAGCTTCCAAGTCCCAAGTCACCATAACAGACATCTTCCAACAACTCTCTTCATTCCATCGCTCCCGACTTTGGAATAAAAAGATGCAGATATCTTCACATATAGAGGCCGAGGATTGAGATCTTCCACCATCTGTCTTCAGTAATAACTCCAGAATCCCATAATTCCAGAGCTCTTCCATTAGAAACATATGCAGCGGAACCACCAAGGAACAAATTCTGCTTGCCCTAGTAAGATGTCAGAACATCTTATAAGACACCCCAACAAGAGAACTAGCCACTTCTCCTGCAGTTGTTGTAGAACCTACTCAGCAACAAGAACATCCACCGGGTTGTTACCTTCGATCCATCCCATCCATCTCATCCATTAATACCCTTGAGTATTTTTGAGTTGATTGATCTGATCTTTAAAACTCCTCCTTGTTTAAACGCCAGAAAGTATCTCCTAAAGATCTCATCCAGAAACAGACAGGATGCCTGCTCAGATACCAATGGAAATTCTGGCATAGCAGACAGTAGATGTCCTAACACATGTCAAGACATTATTCTGCATAATTATTTAAACAACAACAGAACAGTAGACTGATACCTTGAATATCAGAACTGCAGAAACACAGATGTTAGGACATCTGATCCAACATGTTTATCAAGACCAATAACAGAATATGTAAATATGCAGAATGATAAAAGAACACAGCAATTGTTAACCCAGTTCGGTGCAATTCACCTACATCTGGGGGATACCAATCCAGGAAGAAGACTCCACTATCTGTAGTATTACCATAAGGCTAAACTCCACCGTTTACAACTTTATCTCCTAATCACTGCCCAAAGAAATCTTTATCAAAGATATCTCCTTTGATATGAGAATCACCACTCACTTACCCTAATCCCAATCTGTGATATCTAAACCATCCCAGTCAATGCAGAATTCTGTCAAGCATACTTGACCAACACGTTAACTTGGATTTGCTTAAAAGTTTCATCCAATAACAATACAAGATCATTACCTAAAGACTTCTGAATCTGTACAGTACCTATGTCTTCCACAATGTATCAAACCGATACAAATGGAGACTTACTAACCTAGAGCCAACGACTCTCAAAACCCTAAACCTGTTTTTTACACAAGAGAACTAGGTTACAATAGTTACATTCAAGGTACATCTAAAAACCCTAGGGCTGATTCTTCTTTTATAGTCTTCAGTTGGGCTTTAAATCTTTCCTTGATCCACTGCTAAGCGCACCTAGGATCTTGGAACAGATTTGAAACAGATTTAAAATAATCTGTTATAACAGTCCAGGATGTCAAGTCTTCAAGTTGAGGCATCTTCTTCGACATCTTTGTTCTTTGGCAGAATTCTTCAGCTTTTCAGCTTTGGTCTTCATGTTGGAACATCTTCTTTAGCACTGAGTTTTACCAAAATTTTCTCCAAAACATTTGAGCTTTCATTCTTCTCTTCCTCATGTGTTGCTCATTGTGCATGTGTTGCACCTTCGACAAGTGGATTCACCCCATTCTTGATCACTTCAAGAACATCTTGGTAGCCAAACAACACTTTCATTTAATTGCACCATTTGTTGTAATTCTTCGCATCAACGTGTTGGGTTATCCCTCCTATTTGGAGAGGCCCAAATTGACGTGGCTTAGTGGCCCATTTGTTTCTATGCATTTGTTATTACCCAACAAAGAGAATTAGGTTAATTTTATCCATTGTGTGTGAAAAACAACAAGAAAAGTAGAGAGAAGAGTGAAATCTCGCAGCCCTATTTTAGCACAGAGCAGTTCCACTAAATTGGAGATTGCGCAAAATCCAACGGTCAGATCGTCCTGAAATTTTGACACAACGTTCATAACTTATATGATCACATTCTAAGCGATTTTCATTGGATTCAGAGCTTTCTAAGTCGGTCTGTCGAGTCCATCTTTGAGGTCTGGATTTCTTGATGTTTTTGGGTTGTTTTTGTCTCTCTTGATTATTGTTGTATTCCAAGATTGATTGCAAATCTTGATGATGTTTATGTATGCCTCTAACTAGTGTTAGAGAGAACCTTGCTTGTGCCCATTGATTGATAATAGTGAAGGATTTAAGTGGCCTACGGGTCCCATGGTTTTTTACTCCTAGTTAACGAAGGTTTTTCCACGCTAAAATCTTGTTGTGTTGTTATATGTGTTTTGTTGATTGTCGTTGCATTTGTTATTTGGGAGAGATTGTCTTGTTGGTTTATTCCGTTGCGTTTGTGGATTTCCTCCCAATAAGAACAATGTTGGGTAGTTGTGAGGAGCATCAACATTGGGTCAAGAGCAACACACAAGTGAGAGAGACATCATATATTCACCCAAAACCTTAAGGTTTTGGGTGAATATGTGGTGTGTCTCTTACAAATGTGTTGCTCTAAAAAAGGAAAGTTCCACAATGTTCAATGCTCCATAGTTGGAAAATCTCCCCTAATAGTGGTATCATAGCCGATGGTTCAATTAAGGGACCGACTCCTTGTATCGAAAGTCTTCCTGACAATATGGTGGTCATGCGGCGTGTTTCGTTGTAGTGTCCACAACGGCGGTACAAGTGTATGTGGATGAAAAATCTTTCGCTTGAGAAGGAGCATAATGGATGGACTCACACTTGAGGGGGAGATTATTGTGTACAAGTGTGAGTTGGAAGTCCCACATTGCTTAGAAAAGTGGAGGTTGAACACTTTATAAGTAAGAAGACCTATATACCTATCACCTTAAGGTTTTGGGTGAATATGTGGTGTGTCTCTCACAAAAGTGTTGCTCTAGAAAAGGAAAGTTCCACAATGTTCAATGCTCCCTAGTTGGAAAATCTCCGCTGACACAATGTTGGGTAGGTTTGCAGGGATTCTTTCATTAGAAACATAATTTATGTTGCACACTAGGTGTTTGTGGATCAGAACCAGACTCTTGATGTCAAATGTAGAACTTGGAACCACAAGATTGATGAATAATGGAGAAATTAGAGTGTGGAGGAGAGAGAGAGAGAGAGAGAGAGAGAGAGAGAGAGAGAGAGAGAGAGAGAGATTAATTGAGGGTGAGAATATTTTCGTTTATATTAATGAGAATGCCTCCAAAGCATTTATACAAACATTACAAGTTGATTGAGACATAAATTATACAATCAAATAACTAAGAAACTGAATTCTCGAACATTTAATCGATTACATTAAACATGTAACCGATTACAACTGTTACAAAAAATAAATTCATTCAATGGTAACTTATTGCATTAATCGATTAGGCCTACGATAAATCTTCAATTTCTTCAACTCCAAAGTGATTTTCGTCCGGTTGTAATCGATTATACCCCGTAAAAACCTGTTATAACATTTGAATTATCAAATTCCACTTAACAATTTTCTTCTCATTTTCTTTGGTCTTTGTAAAAAGACTAGGAGGAACTTAATTGTTGGATACATTGGTCCATTTTATTATAAGAAACAAAAATAGCAACCATGGAATTATTAGTATTATTTAGCAGGTCATCATCATAGGGCCAGTAGGTCCCATGCATCATTTTCAACGAGGGGGACCTTATTCACTTTTCTCACTATGTTTTCCACTTTTGAACTTTACCATAAAAAATTAAACTGGATTATGAATCAAATTTAATATCACTAGTTCATAGATTCGCATCCAATGAATAATGAGTTTCTTCAATTTATCTCTATCAACATATAAGGAACCTTTTAGGTTTATTATTAATCAATGATCTTACTAATCAATCAACAATAAAATTGAAGTTTTATTTCCTAGTTTCCACCTAACTCCATTATTATTGACATATGCTAACTAATATTATACCTCATAAATGTTTCTATTTAATTGTGGCTATGCACTATAGTTAATATTCATCTCCAAAGATGGATTTGCTAGTAGTCCTTTTTTGTCCTTTACAACTCATTGTCACAGTGGATTAATGGTGATGCATATGCTAGGGAAGGTATATTATCTAATGTGTGGATTTTACAGATGGAAAAGCAAATTATTTGGTGGGAAAAAGAATGTGCAGAAAAATTGTTACATGTGATAGAAATTCAGCTTTATCATGTGCAGGATCTGGTCATGCGGAAGTAATTGACTATGTTTTAGATCCTTTGCTTCCTAAACAAACTTCCATACATATATAATATTTTAGTCTTCTATTATATTACACTTTATAAGAATAAATTTTTAGAAGCTTCATAAAAAAATGAATATTTTAGCCCTTTAAAATGTTGTAGTTTTATAGAGATTAAAACACATTTTTCTTCTTCTAATATTTAGATAAAATGGTACTAATTATTATTAGAAACTTATATGAAATCCATGATTGGAACTCTGGAACTCTGAGTAAATAAATAAATATATGTCAATCTCCCTTATAATATTTGGTATATGCTCAATTATTAAAATGTTATTTGTTTGGTCATGAACAGCAATATGTGAAAAAAAAAGAAGAGTAAAGTATTAGTAATTTATACCTGGCAGTGGCCCTGTTGAAGGAAACAGATAGAATAACTATCTATGCTTCATATGGTCCTAGAAAAATATAGCTGGCTTATTAGATATTAGTATTATCATTGGTGATATGAATTTGGTTTAGTAAGTTTAGATCTTAATTCCATTTTATTTATCTCATTATTTTTTTTTAGGATCCATGATACATACAAGACTGTTTTTAATGTTTTTAAAAAATGCAAGGTGGACTATCGCACATGATTTTATGATCTTAAATTTTTGCAAAATTAAATTATAATTAAATGAGGTTTTATAATATATTTGTTAGAATCTCTTTTTATTTTGCTCTTGTTAAACTGTGACTAACCTATTAAGAGTCTTCAAAAACTTGAGACGACTCTGGTCTCATATTAATTGTGAATGTTCAAATCGAAATTCATGAACAACACGAATATGAGGTGTGAAGTCTTCTAGCACCTTTACTCATTAATTAAGCTGCAGATAAAGTAAATTTTAGATTAAGACATGATGAAGTTGTGTGGATTGTGAGCATGCGCAGACACATACATAGATGAGAAACATGAAGTAGTGATGAAGGTGGTCACGTGATGGTGGTCGACCCCATCATATCCACATTCATCTAGCACCATAAAATATAGGACATAGCACATTGAAACTCACAAGAAACCCTAAATTGCAATAATATCACATTGTTTAAATGAGTCCCTAAGAGCTCTCTAAACAATTTCCATGCCACATGATTTGTGTTGGCCCATTTTCATCCTTTGGCGCTGAAAAATAGATGCCAAGATGTGTTTTTACAAAAGAATAGAGGATGAAAAATAAAAGGGAAAAGATAAAGAGTAATGTGTAATAAAATTAAGGGGTTTAGATGTTTCATCAAAGAAACCCTACTTACACCTTTGTTCACTTTCATCTTTATCTTTTTGTTTGATTCTTTTTCAAGTAACAAAATTGATGAGGTAAAAAGGTTATGGGTCCGGAATTAAGAAGGATCACAAGAGTTAATATGAACATATTGTGTTATAAAACAATCACCAAAGTGTACATGTTTTTCTTAGACATCATAATATAGTTTCAGAAACGGTATAATTTGTCTTGATTGAAGTGGCAATGTAGTGTGAGATGGCTCATGGCTAGGGAAAAAAGAATGGCATTGAAGTCATAAAAGCTGAATGTAAACAAACATGAGTGGACTTGGGGTGGGGGGACAGTTATTATATTTTTGATAAATTAGTGGGGTGGCACTTATTAGATAGGGACTGGACCATTGTTTCTTATAAAGGCCCAAAATGTACTCAGCAAGCTAGGGCACATCATTTGATGCATTCAATTCACAATTTAGTGAGGGGTTAATAATATAAGATTTTACTCTGTTGTGAGAAAAATATAACTCAAGTTGATGTATTCGGTTACTATTCTTTTCGGTAGTAAACATATCTAATAAAAGTAATTTATAATCGATTACAATTTGGTGTAATCAATTACCACCCTTCAGTTTTTTAATATTTTTTAAGTCAGTCGTATCTTGTAACTCATTACAAGTTTGATGTAACCGGTTACATAGTTAGAAAATTTGTTTTTTTTTTCTTTTTAATTGGTTAGCTGAACACTTTTGTATTATTGTATATATATCTCATACAGTTCAAATTTACAACAACCTCCTAGACTCGACTTTCACTAACATCCAATATCCCACATCCATTGACAATCATCATCGAACTTTCATTGTAGACTAAAAGACCAACATCTATTGGCAATAACATAAAACAAATCAGCATCAAATGTAAAAGTAGTAAAATAAACTTGGGGCATGTAAAGTTCACTGTTGTCATCCATATAACCTTGGAGTGTTTGAGATCCTGAGTGTCCAGAAATCAATAAACAAACTCATTCCATGCATTGATCCTTCATCGCACTTTATGCACACTCACATTCTTACCTATATCATATCTTCTTATTTGACGCACTAAGCCTAACATCCATTAACATCACGCATCTATCATCACACATAGCACAAACAATGTTCAATCAATATGCATAACACGAGATATATTCATCATTCATCAACCTTCAAAGTCTAATTTTCACTTGGCACCCCGAACCCAATTTTCATTGGCACCCTTCAAAGCCCAATAGTCATCGTCATCAAAATCATTTATTTTTCTGTCGATCTAAGAACAAGTGTACCGCTTGGCGGTGATCATCTACTTTTATGTCGAACTAAGCATAAAAAATTTGGTTGAAGACGATCATTTGTTTTTCTTATCATTTCTTTCTGCTCTTCGAAGGATAAAATTTGAGTCCTTTATATTTAATTATCTTTCACACTGATTACACACTAATTACACATAAAAATACAAAAATAATACAAGGTAGTATTTGAAATCCACCTACAATACATCAATGTACACACATTTTCTCCTACTCAACCTCACACCACTCCACTACTTCATTCATTACACAAAAAAAAAATTGGGGCACAGTGTTAAATCCTAATTTTTACAATATAAAGGGAATAATATGGTGGAGGAAAAAGGGACAAAGGAGGAGAAGTAGAAAAATGAGAGCAAAGCGTTTTCTTCATTCTTGGTTTTTCTCCCGAAAATACAGAAAAGCTTCTTTCATCACCATAGCAGAAAGAACACAATAACTTTAATTTTTCTTCATCGCAACACAACTTTTATCACCTTAATTACATTGTATAATCTTCACCATCTTCAAATATCAACAAAAACCTTCCATTACCTTCATCAGTAACTCCACCCAACAACATCAACAACACAACCAATCTCATCAATCACCAATAAAAGCACAACATGATAACTAGACACACTGACGAAACAAAGAATTTGAAACAAAAAATATAGAGGAAGAGAGAATTGAAACCGAGAAAGAAAAAGGAATATGCGTTTTTTGGGTCGCCGGAAACCACAAGACCACCGACACCGCCTTCTTTCCCGGACAACCGCCGCTGGAAAATCGTCAGAAAATCACTCAAAAACCAATATACAAACCTTTTTTCACCACCCACGCGAAACCGACCTATGCACCACACGAAAATGTTGCTGCGACCATTAAGTATCCAAACTCAGTCACCGCACTCACAACCTTTGCTTCCTTATTCCATTCAGTCTAACAACTGTACCGCCGTGAATCTGTTAACTCTCTCTAAGTGTGGTTTTGTGTTTCATTTTAAGACACTATCTCTTTCTCGGAAAAATAAGTGGCGTTGATTTAGTTTTTTATTTCCAAGACTCTCTCTCTTGTTGGAGGAATTTATCACTTAGGGAGCATTGAACATTGGGTCAAGAGCAACACAAGTGAGAGAGACACCGCATATTCACCCAAAACCTTAAGGTGATAGGTGTATAGGTTCTCCCACTTATAAATGTTCAACTATCCACATTTATAATCAATATAAGACTCCAACCCACACTTGAATTTATTATTCTTAACACTCTCCCTCAAGTGTGAGTCCACAATGCTCCCCGTCATGTGGAAACTCTTTTGTCCACATATATTTGTACCTCCGTTGACACCTCTTTCCTGGGCATTTTGATACACCTCTTCTCGGGCATTTCAATTTCAACGGGACACTCCTGGGCATTTCGATACATGTAAGCCGACTCCTTTACTCGAACCAAAGACTCATGATACCATTTGATGGAGGAGTTTATCACTTAGGGAGCATTGAATATTGGGTCAAGAGCAACACAAGTGAGAGAGACACAACATATTCACCCAGAACCTTATGGTTTTGGGTGAATATGTGGTGTCTCTCACACTTGTAGGTTTTGGGTGAATATGTGGTGTTTCTCTCACTTGTGTTACTTTTGACCCAATGTTCAATGCTCCCTAAGTGATAAACTCCTCCATCAAATGGTATCAGAGCAAGACAAGTGAGAGAGACACCACATATTCACCAAAAACTTTAAGGTGATAAGTGTATGAGTTCTCCCACTTATAAATGCTCAACTATCCACATTTATAATCAATGTGAGACTCCAGCTCACACTTGAATTTATTATTCTTAACATCTCTCTCTCCCCGCAGGAAAAGAAGAAAGTGGAGGTACACTGGATTTATCTTTTAGGGTTTATATTTAAATTATTATTAAAATTCTATTTCATTTTTAATTTATAACATTAGTTGGGTTGGCCTTTAGGCTCATTTTCTATTTGCACTACTTAACATTTTTATGTTATTTTCTTTCATTTTTTAGACACAAATTTAATTTTATTATTTTTTTTAGAATCATAATTCTTAAATTAAATCATTAAATAAATTAAAATAAAAACAGAATAGTATTGATTGATAGTTTTTTATTTATTTATTATAAGATCTTTTAAAAAAGTTCTATTTGTAAAGTTAGAGAAATTTTGGTTTTTATCTTCTTACTTTTTTATTTATTTATGTGTGTATATAAATTATATTAAGTTTAGTTGTCGAATTCCGGTTCAATCCTATCGGTTTAAATTTCAATCCATTCGTAGTTATTTCGAATCTCTTTTCATTTATTCACAACATTTAAGAAACCTTGGGTTAAACGCTCCTGTGACTTCGAACTCAAATAAATCAGTTGTGTTCCCTTTTCTAATAAAAATCGGATGAAAAGAGATTAATTGGACGTATGTTCCTTTGAGCCCCAAGAACTCGGACCCAAGTTGTATAGCTTGCTTGTTCGAATGTTTGTATTCCTATCAATTTTTTTAATAACTTATCATTTTGAGTTCGTTGTCTAATAGGATTAAAAATGATTAATTGGATGTATATCCCTTTGATATGAAACGTTCGGACACAAGTTATATAGCTTGTCTGTTCTAACGTTTGTCATCCTTTAATAGATTATGACTTTATTCGCCTTGAATATTTTCTTTATAAATAAAAATTGGATTAATAAAGGATTAATTGGATGTATATCCCTTTGATCCTGAGCGTTCGGACACAAGTTATATATATTGCTTGTTCTAACACTTATCTTCCTTTAAGAGATTACAACTCAATTTGCCATAAATATTTTCTTTATGAACAAAAATTGAATTAAAAAAGGATTAATTGGATTTATATCCCTTTTATCCCTGAGCTTTTGGACACAAGTCGTATAGCTTGTCTATTCTAACACTTGTCTTCCTCCTAAAACCAACTACAACTAACAAACAAATTTCTTTTCGTCATAGCACGAACAAATCCTTTTTAATTTTCAACCAACAAACAATTTTCTTTCCTCCATAGTGCGAACAAATCATTATTTTTATTTTCGACCAGCGACAACCATCTTTCTGTCATAGCGCGAACAAATTCTTTTTATTTTCGGCCAACAAACAACTTTCTTTCCGCCTCAGCATGATCAAATCCTTTTTTATTTAAAATCAACCAACACACAAGATTTTTCTAGCCCAGAACTACATAGCTTTAAATTCTCAATCGCACTGAGATATACCTAGGAGCAGTATTGCATCTTGTCAATCACCTAAATAAAAATCCTTATTTTTATCTTTCTTGTAAATATATCATAGTAATTAGGAGAAATAAAATACATTAGGGTTAACAATATCTTTTGTAAAATTAATTATAGGTAACCATTATTTAAAATGAATGTCGTATGGTGCTAACACCTTCCCTACGCATAGTCGACTCTCGAACCTAAATTTGGTTGCGATGACCATATTTTTGTTCTTTAAGGGTTTTATCAATGTTTTCCCTTTTAAATTATAAACATTGGTTGTGACTTCAATGTGTTCGAGCATTTTAGCGTTTAGGTATTTTTCACGCCGTAACAAAATTAAAGTGCTAAAAGTTACGAATGCAAATGGGACTTTGATCCTAAAGTCTTATGTGGCTCAAAACATAACCTTCAAAGTTGAAGTGAAAGTAATAGAGCATATGTGTCCTGCAATGACTACTAGTAGGGAAGAATGGATATGGCGTTAGAGGCTCGGGCATTATAATTTCAAGGATGTCAATGTCATGCAGAAAAATAACATGATTATGGGGTTGTCATTGATCAATATGCCAATTGAAGTATGTGAAGAATGTGTGCAGGCCAAGAAACACTGAAGCACCTTTAGCAAAGATGCATCATGCAAAATCAAGTGTCATCTTGAGGTGGTGTATTTGGATGTTTCTAAAGCGATGCAATTTGACTCAATCGGAGGCAAGTATTTTGTCACTTTCATTGATGATTTTAGTAGAAAGTTGTGAACTTACTTGATCAAAATAAAAGATGAGATTTTGGAAGTATTCAAGAAGTTCAAATCCATGATAGAAAGACAAAGTGATCACAAAATCAAAACTGTAAAAATAGGTGGTAGAGGTGAATATGTCTCAAATGACTTTGGAAAATTTTGTGATCAAGAAGGTATTGTACGTGAGGTAGTTCCACCTTATACTCATCAACAAAATGGAGTCTCCAAGAGGAATAATTGATCAATTATGAACATGGAGAGAAACATGTTGAAAGGGAAAAACTTGCCAAAAGAATTATGGGGAGAAACAATGCCCACAACTGCATATTTGTTGAATAAGTGTCCAACAAAGAAGCTAAAGGATATTACAATAGAAGAATCATGGTCCAGATTCAAGCCAAATATGAGTCACTTGAAGGCATTTGGTTAGATTGCATATATATATGACCTAAATCAGCTTTGAAAGAAGCTATATGACAGGGGAGAGAAAATGATACTTGTTGAGTATCACTCCACGTGTGGCTACAAACTCTATGACGCTGTTAACAAGAGAATCATAATCAGTAGAGACACAATTTTTAATGAATTAAGGGAATGGCAACATGTTGGAACCGATGAATCTAAGGGTTACAATAGTGTTGGAACTATTCTAGCAGTGTTTGAAATGGCAGAACTGCAACCGGTGGAGTCCAAGTTGAAGAAAACATGAGAAGATCAATAAGGCAAAGAGGCATGTCTGCAAGATTGCAAGATTGTGAGTTATTCCTGAATAATAAAGTGAAGAATAATGGTGATCTTGTCCCTTTTGCACTCATGGTTGAATATGAGCCTGTGAAAATGAAGGAGACATTAAGTAATCCAAAGTAGATATGTGCAATGAAGGAGGGGCTGAAATTGACTGAAAAAAATAAGACATGGGAACTAGTTTATCTACCTCAAGGAAAAAAGACAATTAATGTAAGATGGGTGTACAGAGTGAAGGCAAATCCCAAAGGTGAAATAATCAAGCATAATGATAGATTAATGGGAAATGGACTTATGCAAAGGGAAGGCATAGACTTTGAACAAGTATTTTCACCGATGGCTAGGATTGAAATCATTAGGCTATTTGTTGGTATTGCAAATAACAACAATGTGTCTATCTACCAAATTGATGTTAAATATGAGTTTTTTAATGGTCCTTTAGAAGAGGAAGTGTATATGGCCCAACCACCTAGTTTTATTGTTAAAAATCAGGAATCCAAGTTTCATAGATTGACGAAGACGTTGTATGGGATAAAGCAAGCACCAAGAGCTTGGAACAAAAGAATATATGGGTTTCTAAAGCAAATGGGATTTGATAAATGCGTATCCAAATATGGTGTGTATGTGAAGAAAGATAAAAGCAAATAAGTGATCATCCTATGTCTCTATGTTGATGATTTACTGATTACGGGCATCAATGAAGGTTATATTACTAAATTCAAGGGTGTTTTAATGAATGAGTTTGAAATAACTGACCTTGATCTCATGAAATATTTCCTTGGCATTAAGTTTCACAAGTCCGAAAAGGAATTACTCATGCATCAAAGGAGGTATGCTCTTGAGATATTGAAGAAGTTTGAAATGTAGCATGGTATTAAGATCATTTCCCCTGTAGAGCCAAGATTGCAGCTGTCAAAGAATTAAGACAACCAGGATATTAATCCAACGCAGTACAAGAGGCCCATTGGATCATTACTGTACTTATTCAACACAAGACCGGATTTGGCATATAGTGTGGGCAGAGTGAGTAGATTTATGGGGAAACCAAAGGCATCACACTTGGCAGCAGTCAAGAGAATTCTGAGATACGTCAAATGTTCGATTGGCTCCAGAATTATATTTCCCAAAATAGATAAAGATAGAGGTTGCAAATCACTCGGTTATACAAACTCAAATTAGTGTGGAGATAAAGAAGACAAAAAATTCACTTTTGGATACATATTAATGTATGGAGAAAAACCAATCTCTTGGTGTTTTAAGAAGGAACTAGTTGTAGCGCTCTCTTCTTGTGAGACTTAGTACATTGCAGCGTCTTTGTGTATGTGCCAAGTTATATAGTTGATGAAGAAACTTTGCAACAAAGAGTATAAAGTTGTGAAATTGATGATAAACAACGCCTCCGCTATAAATCTTGCAAAGACTCTCATGCACATGGGAGAAGCAATCATACAAATATGAGATTTTACTACTTGAGAGAGCTTGTGAATGAATGAAAATTGAAGTTGAGGTATCGCAAAAGTGAAGATCAAGTGGCCAATTTTCTAACCAAAGGAGTGACAATTGACTTGTTTAAGAGGTTGAAGAAACATATGAGTGTGGAAGACTTTAAGGACTTGAATTAAGGTGGTGTGTTGTATAAAAAATGTAATTCAAGTTTGTGTAATCGATTATACCAAGGGTGTAACCGGTTACCACCCCTTCCAACAACAAAAATATAAAACAGAAGCAACCTGTAACCAGTTATAGGTTTGGTATAATCGGTTACACCCACATATGATAATTTTTGAAGTCAGTAGCATCCTGTAAGTTACAGGTTTGATGTAATCAGTTACATGGCCGGAAAATTTATTTATTTTTATTTTAGTTAGTTGTACACTTTTGTATTGTTATATATATATATATATATATATATATATATATATATATATATATATTAGTTTAAACATATTAATTATTCAATTAATCTATTTTTTATTTATAATAGTGAGTATTAATTTATTTAGTTTAATGGTAACAGGATAGAGTATTACTTTGTCTCTTAAAAAAAATTATAGAATAATTCAGATGATAAAAGTGATACAGAAATATTTGATATGTTAAGATATGAGTCAGAATATAAATATATCAAATTTTCGGTAAAACAGATTTGGTATGCAAAACATGTCCATTTTGCTTGCATTTTTGTGGGACAGGTCAAAATTTTAGGCTCCCATCTTCTAATATGTTTGTTCTGTCCCATTTCATTGTGGATTTTGTTGGTGCATACATTAACAAGAAATTTTCTAAATTTTAACTTTTAAAAGTGCAAGGCCTACATGTCTGCTCTGATTTGCCCGCATTTTTGTGTGAGACGGACTAGAGTTTTAGGCTCTAACTCTTAACTATAACCCTTTCCTTTTTTAGTGGGGTTTTAGGAGATGGGCATGCCCGTTTGCCATCCCCTAATTTTGTTTTTAGATTGAAAAAAACACTATTATAGACCATTACACGTGATCCTATCATGTTAGTATAACCATTTATGAACCACATAGATGAATGGCAATTACCTCATATTGAAAGAATCTACCTGGTACTCCTAAGTTGATCCTGACATCCTACAAGTGGTATAATATGACCAAAATATTCTTTTAACTAAAAAAGTTAAATTGTTGTGTTGTTTATTTAATTTTTTAATTATTTAATTTTTATTTTCTGCAAAATTTATTGCGGATTGTACCAAAATTTCAAATTTTAAGCGAATTTTGGAACAAATTCATTTTATGCATTTTTATCGGATTTTTAAAAGATCGGTACATAATTATATGCATTTTTACCTTATTTTTCCGAAAATTTGATAATATATGCAAGGGTGTCAACAGATTTAAAAAAAATGATATTATGCTTTTAAAAATATTTTTTTAATTGTTTGATTTTTTACCTGCGTAATTTGTTGTGGATTATAGAAAAATTCCGCAAAAAATGTATTACTTGCAAATTCTTCTGCAGATTTCAAAATATATGCATTTTATGTATTTTTATCGGTATTCATTTTTATGCATTTTTACTTAATTTTTTGAAAACTTTGTAAAAATGGATAGAGGATTATGATTTAACAAATTCGTCTCGCTCTTGATCCCCACCATAGGACCAGAGCACACCAAATCTCTACCATCACCATAGGTAACGCTTCACTAATTCTTTATTAGAATTAGCTACTTGATCCCGATATCCACCATAGGACCAGAGCACACAAAAACTGGTCCGAAGTCCATACACCATGGCGCATGACTCTCGACAACATGAATTATCGCCAAAAAGTTTCACCAAAAGGATCACCGTACAAATCTTACAATTTATACACCACATCATTCAACACTTGACTAACACCAGTTACTAGAGTAATTCTAAAAAACACATGGTCTTCCTCTTGGAAATCAAGGGTCTTCCTCCTCTTATCATGGTAACTCTTCTGGCGACCTTACAAAGCTTTCATCTTCTCTTGGATCATCTTGATCTTCTAATAATTTTGTTGCACAATCTCATGTCCAATCATTTCACTCTCGCAAGATTCATACAAACTCAAATGTGTCATACACCTCCTACCATACAACGTCTTAAACGAGGCCATCCCAATACTTGAGTGGAAACTGTTATTATAAGTGAACTCAATCAGCGACAAGTAGATATCCTAAGCACCTCTTTGTTCTCGCACACAAGCCCTCAACATATCCTCTAAGGATTGGATAGTCCTCTCTGTTTTCCCATCACTCTGCAGGTGATTAGTGGAACTCAACTTCAGCTTAGTACCCAAAGCTTCTTGCAAACTCCGCCAAAAGCTCGACGTGAACCTCAAATCTCTATCTGACACAAAGCTCGAAGGAATACCATGCAAGCTAAAATTTTTATCAATGTACAACTTGTCCAATTTCTGCAAAAGATAACTGATCTTAATTAGTATAAAATGATCTTATTTAGTCAGTCTTCAACAATTACCCAAATAGAATCACCTCCCTTCGTCGTCTTCGGCAAACTTGTCACAAAATCCATAAAATTGCTATCTCACTTCTATTTCAGAATACTCAACGAATGCATCAGATCCAACGACTTCTGATGTTCGATCTTCAAATTTTGATAAGTCAAACAAGCGTACACAAACTCAACTACTTCCTTGTTCATTCCTGGCCACCAAAATGATTTCTTTAAGTCTTGATAGATCTTAGTGGCACCAGTATGAATACTCAACCCACTTCTGTGACCCTCCTCAAGAATACTCTTCTTAATTTCAAGTACGTTTGGTACACAAACTATGTTCCCGAACCTCATAACACCATTCTCATGAATTATGAAATCGCCACCCTTACCTTGGTTGATTAACACAAGCCGGTTAACCAATCCCAGATCGATCTTCTAACCCTCTACGATCTATTCAAGGATACCACCGGTCAGTCTCAACACACCAAACTTCACCTTATTAAAAGTCTCTTCACATACCAAACTCATGTCTATGAATTTCTCGATCAATTCCAACTCTCCAACCATCAACATTGAAATATGCAAAGACTTTATGCTCAATGTGTCATCTACAACATTAGCCTTATCTGGATGGTAACTTAAGCCAAAATCACAATCTTTCAGAAACTCAAACCATCTTCTCTACCTCATATTCAATTCCTTTTGATCAAATAAATATTTTAAACTCTTATGATCATTAAACACCTCAAATGTGGAGCCAAACAAATATTGCCTCCAAATCCTCAACACGAATACCACAACTTCCAACTCAAGAAACTTCTAATCTCTGTAACAGACTTCAATGTCTCCCATTGTAACACAACATCTATCTTCGATGGATTAATAACAATAACACCATTAGCAATCACACATCCTAATCAACTCACTTTCTTTAACAAGAACTCACACTTGGACAACTTTGGTACAATTGGTTTTCTTTTAATATCTGTAATACAACTCTCAGATGCTCCACATGATCTTCCTTGGACTTCAAATATATAAGAATATCATCGATGAACACAACCAAAAACTGATCCAGATACAGATAGAATATTCAATTTATGCACTTTATAAAGACTCTAGGAACATTAGATATACCAAACAACATCACAGAATACTCGTATTGACCATACCTCATTCTGAAAGTCGTCTTCGAAATATCTTTTGGTTTCACTCGAATATGATTGTAACTTGAGCACAAATCAATGTTGCTAAAAACACAAGCACCAACTAACTGATCCATCAAATCGTCAATCCTCTGAAGTGGATACTTATTCTTGATCATCACTTTATTCATCTGTCGATAGTCAACAAATAACCTCATGCTACTATCCTTCTTCTTAAGCAACTCTTCTCGAGCAACTCTTCCAACTATTTCTTCAGCTCGCTCAGCTCTGAAGTATACATTCTATAAAGAGCCATCAACACAGGACTACTATCAGGTACTAAGTCTATATCAAACTCCACCTCGAGCCTTGGCGAAAAATCACTAATATCATTTGGAAATCGGCAACTCACCAATCACAACTTGACTCTCAGCCTTCATAGAAGCTAATGTCATAAACATTGTAGCATCATCCTTTACAAACTTATTCACTTGCTTGGCTTACATGAACAAATCATCATTGGCATCAAACTCTGCAAATGACACCGTCTTGTCGTAACACTTGACATGAAATTCAAATCTTCATCTTCAACAAACCCAGGTAACAACATTGACTTATCGAACAATCTGTACTCTTGCAATCAGCGGCACTCTGAACCAATCCTCCACACCTGAAACATCTCAGAGGAGTAAAAGCTTCTCCCTAACTTATTTTAATCCCACTCCTACAGACAAGCGTTTAGAAAAACAAACGAGCACCGACAGTGTTTCACACACATGTCACATACCAAGGAATAAACATCATGACAAAAACCTGGCCGGACGGACCGACCTGCTCTGATACCACTATGTAACACCCTAAACTTGATACTTATATATTAAGCTTTACATGACAATTTAAGGTGTCACCGACGATAAAACCTTTAACAAATCAAACATTTAACAAACACACAACGAAAAATATCAACATCATACAACACATGTCATCGCACTCTCACCTTCACGTAAGGTATCATTGTGTCGATATCAATCTTATTTCAATTAAATAAGACAAGATAACTTAGGCATGTAGTCTTGACTTCAAATTATAATAAATTGTTTTCAATATAAAGAGTTATCATATTCAACTCTTTAACAACTTCAACGTGAACCGAATAAAACAATTAAACTCCAATAAAACATAACAAGCAACCAAACGTTCCCAACCCCGATGTTACAGGATCAAAGCAAGACTTCTGAAACAATAATGAAATTAAAAGAAGTAACTCAATGGCTAACTCCCACTTACAACAACAAACTCTACTCCGGAGTATCTGCAAGATATCCATGGTGGACGACATGAAAGCAAATGGGGTGAGAAATAATAAACCAATATAAATGATGTAAAGAATGCTACGCTAGAGAACACACAATAAGCACACATTCAATACACAATCAACAATAACATATTCTCACACCCAATCATAACAACATGTACATATTATCAATCAAACCATAACATCATGAAAAATTAACTACATATGCAATGTACTCCACAACAGGCTCATTATGCATACAATACCATTCATGATCACTCAGCTTCATCTCGTACGTGATCCTCACCATAGGATCTGAGCACACCAAATAATTTCATTAATTCTTCATTAGAATTAGCTACTCGCTTCCGATTCCCACCATAGGACCATAGAACACCAAAACTGGACCAAAGTTCGTACACCATAATGCATGACTCTCGACAACATGCATTATCGCCAAAAAAGTTCACTAAAAGGATCACCATACACATCTCACCATTTATGCACCACATCATTCATCATACGTAACAATCAATCATCACGAAATCGTCATAAAATATACAGAACTCATCATAATAACATGTTCAACAATATTCAAAACATTCCCATCATTTATCCATCATTTCATAACTTCGATCAAATATGTCTGATCATTAACTCACATCACAACAATATCAAACAGTGGGTAGTAGTAGCCAACCAGTCAACGAAAGTTGAAAAATTGGATTCTGCACTCCAATACAAGCAAATCACCAATTTATGCAAGTTACACGTGCATGACTAGCATGGGCGTCATGGCATGACGCCTGTCATAAACTTGAGCGTGACGACTACCATGGTCATCATGAACATTCAGTATGTCAAAAACACGTTTTCAGCATTGGAGATCAAAGCAAATTCTCATTCTTTCATCCTTAGCCATCAAAATCAACCAAAGATAATACATACATGACATATATTCATCCATAACATATTATTTTCATGGTTTAGCATATTTAATCCATCAATCCCTCAAAATCATATTTACCCCAAAACCTTCAAAACTCTCAAACATGGTGAAAACATATTAATACATCAAAACAAAAATTATGATGCACACATGTATATGAATTTCCTCATGGAAAATAGATTACAACACCAATTGATTATCGAATATCAGATTCACATATAAACACAACAAACATGCATAATCATACAAACCTATTAGAGGTTAAGGACTCCTCAACTCTACCCCTTAAGCATATACCTATTACTGAATCCATTCTCCCTCATTACCACAATTTCTAGCAAGCAATTTGAATCTGAACTGGTTTGAATGTGTTCTTCCTTTAACTTCTAGCCTCCCTCTTGTCTCTAGCCTCTTTATCCCTTCTCCAAAGTTTCTACGTACTGATTAGAATTAGGGCTCTCTAACTTATATTAACCTAAATAATCTAGCTCTCACTATTTCTATTTTCCTCCTCACTTATAATCCTTTCTTACTCTTTGATCCCCAATTTCTCTTGTTTATCACTTTTGACCCAATTTCTCTATTTCCTCATTTAATTAAATTAATAAAATAATTACTATTTATTTAGTCATTAAAATAATTCTAAATTACTTCTATCAACTTCCAACTCCCTCTCTACACCCCACAAATACCTTCACGCCCCAAACAACACATAAAAACACACCACATATTTAACTAAAACACTTAATAATTAAACAAATTATGTAAAAGTCACAAATAAATCAATTAAAGTAATTAAATTGAAATTGGAGTGTTATACTTCAACATTTTCACAATATCTTTGACTGATCTTGAAATTGTTGCTTTCAACTCGAGCAGAATTTTTGTTTAGAAACGGAAAAATGTATTCCACATAGGGGTGTTCAAAATTTTGGTTAATCGATTCGAATACCTAATCTGAACTAAATTGAACCTTAAAAAACTTAAACCATTTAAATGGTTAATGAACTCAATTGTTTATTTTAACCAATTCAATTAATCTAATTGAATTTAAAAACCAGTTTAAGCTGTTATAAACTTTTTTCACATACGCATTAGTTATGGGATTTGGTGCTGAAGTTTCATACACATTAGTTTTGGCTTGAAAATCACTAACTTTGAAACATGATTATATATACTTTATATAAATTTTAATTTACTGTGTTCATTCTTAATCAATCCATGCATCAATATGCTTTTAGTTAGTTTTAAAATTGTACTCTAAATTCTGTAATAGTTGGATATGGTTGATGATTCTTTCTGTACTAATTATCATGTATTGTGATCGAAAGAATTTTTTAGCAAAATTTATTGAATAAAAATGTTTCTTATTGATTTTACATCTAGCTTTTCCTTACAGATTTGACGGGTACTTAAAATTTTTTCAGGTTCAAGTTAAAGAATTTAGTTTTGACAAATTCAACAATAGCATATCAAAAATTGATATACAAACACATTAAAAATAAGTTTGTTTTTATATATAATTGATGTTTAATATCATACCCTAATTTTTACCTCTAAGATCTCACTTCATTTGTATCTTCACAATGCATTAAGATTACAAACTTGGTTCTCTCCTTACACTCTCATCCTTGGGTTTGTCTTGGCAGAGATCACTAATCACCTTTCTTTGTATCTCTTCATTTTGTGTTTATATGCTTTATGTTTCACTAATCACTAATCAAAATATCAAAAAATATGTTTTTCCACCTTTGTTTCTTAGCAAGGTAGGTTTTGTATCAAAAGCATCAAACATGGTTTCTCGGCTAGGGTTTTGGTCCCTCAAGTTGAAGTGTGATTAACCATTGATTCCCGAGGGATATCTCATCAAGTCATGACCTATAATATTAAAGTGTTTGATCTCAAGCATCATTCAATCTCATTTTTATCAAGGATATCTCAAGTCTTAGTAGCTCGTTCCTCAAGAAAAGTCAAAGGTTCATGTGTTTATTTCCATGCCTTCATCAACAAGTTACCTCAAACTTTGGTCAATTTAATCAAAGGACATTCAAGGGCACATTATTTTGAGTTCATATGATCATCCATGTACCTTGAAATGCAAGAAAAGTCCAAGATCACAAGTTGATTCTAAGTAGTTTGACCTAAAAAGCCAACATTGCAAGTCAAAGTTCAAAAGATCACAACTCCTTCAGTTCTCAACATTTTTGAATGCTTCCTTTTGCATACAAATCATTTCAACATCCTCTTCAACTTCTCTTTACATGAAAAGAGCCAATTATACTTGGAGGATCATCAAAAGTTTGAAGACATTATAGGTCACTTTGGGGACTTAGTGAAATTTTGCACATTTTCAAGTGACTTTTTCCTAACTTTAAAGGATCACAACTCTTTCAATTTTCAACATTTGAGGCTGGTTCTTTTTGCACAATTTCATTTGAGATGTCCTTTATAAGTTTCTTCAAGGGTCAAAATCTAATAGTGTTTGGAAGGTCATGGAATTCATTAATACATTATATGTCATTTTCAGTCACTTTGGACTTAGAATTTTCTTGACTTCATCATCAGAATTTTGTGCCAACTTCACAAGGTCATAACCTTTTGCTCAGTGGTCCAAATCAATACTTTCTTGTCACATTGTACTCTTTGTTATGATGTGATCTAATTGCAAAATGAATGAGCCATATAGGTGGTATGTACAAGATTTCATGGTAGTTGGAACATGGGTACCTGAAACTATTTCTTTGCATCGTGACCATATTTTTAACTCAATAAAACACACTCTAATGATCAAACTACCATACTTTTTGGACATAAACATGCTTAATCAAGCTTCCAGAAGTTAAATGACTCATAAAACGCAAGGATTAACTGAGTTTTGATGCACATGGGATCACATTTTTCTCACATTACGAGCAAATTCGTTTTGCACGAATTTGGATCCATTTCACACGTATGAGCTAAGCAATCACCTCCCTATAAATAGAGCAACCTATTTGCTTCATTCTCTAGCTTTTGAGAGCCAAGATCACACCCGAACCTTCAATTTGTGAGATTTCATTTTCATACTTTAAGGCTTTCTCAACACAATCTCTCACGTCCAAACTCTTCACCGTTCTTCTCTGAAGCTAAGGGAACAAAAATCAAGGTCTGAGGTGCTCTGAAAATCCTCAACCAAATGCCCCAATTTGCTCTTTCAACCACATATTCGTTCAGGTAGTTAGAAGCATTAATTTCCTTCAAACTTGTTACCATAATGTGGTCCATCACTCTTTGATGCTTTCCCCTAACTTATCTGGTGTTGATTGATTATGTTCATCATTTAATTTCGTTTTTCGTGTTTTTCTTCACTGCGTTTTCTCAAAATTCTCCATGCTCACTTTCAATAAATGAAAGTGAATCATATGGTTGCATTCGCCTCAATGAAACGGTCAGGATGATGGTGGTTTTGTGTCCTAACAAAACTATTCTCCAAACTCCGGTGGCTGGTTCACCGAAGAAGACGACTGGGGAGGAACAATGAACTTCGCGCGAAATTTTAAATCTCAGCCGTCCAGAGCGTGTCAGGTGTTCTAATCTGTTGAATGTGATCTCATGCGCGCTTTTAAGTGATGTCTACCATGCGCTTTTAACCAGATCCCTTGATCTTGCATACTTTGGCCAAATGACTTTAATGCGAAGGATCTCCTTTTTCTCTTTATTTTCTTTTTTAGTTTTATTTTCTTTTATTTGCATTTTCTTTTAAAAATTCATAATAATTTCATTTTTAGTCCAAAAATTCTAAAAATAATTTCTAAAATTATCTTTTATTTTTATTTATCTGATTTTATTTTTAGATATTTTTATTTTATGATTTTCTATTTTTCTTTGATTTTCTATTTTTTCCTTTGTTTTAATTGGTTTAAAAATAATTTTATGTCTTTAAAAATTCTGAAATTTTTTTATATAGTTCTCATTTTATTTCTGACCTTCCATAATTTTCTTGGCCATTTATTTGGTGTTTTGAAGGGCTTTATAGATTTTCTCTTTTATTTACCTTTTAAAAATCATTTTAAAAATCTTTTTGATGCATTTTATTCCATTTTATTGCATATTATATTTTTTTTGACCTATGTTGACTTCTGTCGGCCTTGGATCTTGGTTGATTGAATCATAAGTTTCATCAAACTCAATGGATCTTGGGTGTTGATGGGGTGAAAACCCGAATCCACCAAAATGGATGATTGATTTTGATGATAACTTGATTAATGCCTTGATCCAATTTGGTTTGCTTTCTTTTTTGTTATCTCCTTCTATCTTCATCTCTTTCTTTTTTTCTTTTTCACCTTTCCTCTTGATCAATTGAATGATCTGTAGTCCATCTTGTTCATGAGATTTGGATTGGTGTTTGATGAATTTTCATCATTTCAAATCTACCATTTGATTGATCATTGATCAATTGAGGTACTTTGGATTGATGCATAAGTTTGTTCTAAGTGTCATGAAGGATTGATTGATGTAATGGACCAATCTTCCTTGACCTGGGTCTTGATCACCTTGTTCTGACTTGTGCTACATGTTTTAGGAGTATGGTCTCTATCATATCTCTAACATGTATGGTATATAAATTGTTATTGGCCGGTCTCCCATAGTATGATCTTCCTTATAGATTATACTACGATTGCTTAACATAGCGCTAAATTTGTCCCAAATCGGATTATTAATTCTAACACTTGTACTAACCATATAATTGTGCTAACATTTATCTTTATGTCATTTACTTTTATCCACCTTTATCTTTAAGTCATTTACTTTCTTGCAACTTATATATATTGCTTTATTATTGCCATTTACATATCATATTGCTCTTGTTTATGTTTATGCATTTTTCCTTTTGTCCATTTGGACTTTCTTTTTCTCTTTTAAGACATTAATAAAGGCTAAACACTAAAAGACTTAATGTTTCCATTGGAATTTTTGGTTACTATCCCTTGCTTGGATGTTGGACTTAGAATTAGGTTCTTGATCCTATGCTTTGGAGTTGTGACTCGAGACCTTGGAATTCATTTGGTGCCTTGACTTTAAGTTGATCTTTGGAAGACTTGGCTCTATTGCTTCATCCTTGACCTTGGCTTAAGTTCTTCTTTATCTGATGCTTGGTTATTTCTCAACTTATCTGGTTACTTATTGCTTGAATCCAAAGGATGGGATAGTCTAGTATCTTTGCTAGATATTTCCTTCCTTAGCTTTTATTTTATGCTTTAGAGTTATCTCTTCATCTCCTTCCCTTCTTTGATTTTCAAAATCTTCTCCCTTTCTCAAAATCTTCTTGTTTTCAAACTTGAACTACTTTCTCAATAAACCTTGACTTTGTCAAGTGATTTTTCAAACTCTTTTTCTTGAAAAAAATTCCAATCCATCTTAAGCATATCAAGACCATTTTCAAAAGACATAAAAAAAATACTTAACTCATTCAAACCATTTTATGCCTTTTTTGCAATTTTCCTTTTAAACTTTTCTTAAGGTTTAGACATGACTCATTTTCATAGTTGAGATGTAATTCTCCTATATCCATAGTGATGATTAGTGTTGATTCTTTTCCACTTGAGAGAGCTAGTGGCATACTTGTTGATCTCTATCCAAGTTGGATCCCTTCTCAATAGTGATGCAAAGGTCCATTTTCATACACTTGTGGGTGACTAGTTGAGTGTTCTCCTTAAAATGACAACTTGTCTTGTCCACTTTAAAATCAATCAAAAGAAATCTCTTTCGTTATTTTTACCATGAACTACGAGGTTTTGATCCTTCATTACACTTTGTGGGTACGTACGCACGAGATTCAGGAAGTCTTGTCAAACGCAAAAACCTTAAAAAAAATATTTCTCTCCTCATCTCCACCATCTTTTTGCAAACAACACCTTTTAAGCTAAACATAGATTTTCAAGAGGTTCCTATAGAGTACTATATATGTTTTGGGTGCTAACACCTTCCCATTGCATAACCAATCCCCTTACCTTGTCTTTGTTTTTATTAGTTTTGCTTTAAGACTTCTTTGGGTTTTGTTCTTTCTTTTCCCCATTTCTTTGGAAAAATAAAAGTGCGGTGACGACTCTTGCTTTATGAGTTAAGTTAATCAATAACTTAATCTCAATTTTTCCTGCTACATTTAAGAAATAAGAGTTTTATTCAAATTAAAAATCATCCATAAAGTCATTAAAAACAAATCCAGCTTTCTATCACTTAAATTTTCAAAAAAAAATGTTAAGCAAATCAATGTGTTTTTAAAAAAGAAAAATTGCTATTTAAACCAAAAAGTTTTCAAAAAGAGTGTTATATAAACTAACTTTTTTTTAAAAAAAAATCCATATTTAAATCCAATTTTATTTTAAAAAACCACAAAAAACTTTTTTTTTATAAAATATATAAGAAAACCAATTTGAAATTTGGTTAAAAGATAATCCAGTTCTTTCAAAAAATTGGTTAGAAACTAGTTAAAATAAATTAAACTGGTTTAAAATTATGAACCGGTTCTGAATTGGTTCTGAACTGAATTATAGTTGGCTTAACATATTAACCATTTTTTGTTAAAGTGGTTTTTAAAAACTGCACTGAACTACTAATATGGTTTGGTTCAGTTCAGTTCATGAACCACAAACACCCTTAATTCCACATAACCCTTACATATGCATCTGTTTTGAGCTCAAAGTTGTTGAACTCGATCTTCCCTTTGTTGTCAATCGACGGTGAACGATACTCGAGCTTGACAATTTTTCGATTGTCTTTGTAAGATAGAAGATTATGCACTTCGTATTTCAGATATGAAAAAGAGGTGTACTTATTGAGCTTAGACTTTCGCCCGAGTGTCCCACCGGAGAAGGAGTCATTTGCGACATACCAGATGATATTTATTTGTGACATTTTATGTTTGTGTGAAATTATAAACAAGATCCCCTTAAATTATAGAATTTGTAGACAAATATGGACCTAAAAAATTCTATCATGTGTATCAGTGCTGATTTCAGAGATATATCTCTGGTACCACACCCTATTATCTTGTTTTGGAGATACATCTCCAGAACCTATCCTGAACCAGGCAAAAAATAGAAACTAATTGATGACTTTGTTTGACAAATGAACAAATGTTTTGGCAAAGATAAAAAATGTATTAAAATATTTAGAAATTGTATATATTACACTTCATTAATATTAAGACACAATTACATACGCTTATTGGTCTGTCTAAACAGAAAACTAAAACAAAACGAATAATTTGTCACCGGATAAATCTATAAGTATGGGTGGTACCCCCTTTGACTTTTGTGCATTTGATTATCTTTCAATGTTCTTCTCTAATCTTTGGACAATTAATCGCTCAAAGAATTTGTAGAATCAATAGGTGATTGCTACAAATGAAGGCTTGGATTGGATTGGTGATGTTGGAAGATTTAATAAGCATCAATCGAGTAAAGATTACGCATAGAAGTTTGACATTACGCTGTATACAAGTCAAGATCTAGATAGGAGATTTAATTTTTTTATCAGCATTATTGTGGATTGGTGATTGTATGAACTCTTTCAATATTTGTAAAAAAAAAGGAATAATGAAGGTTCCAATGGGAAACCATTGAAGAGTGCACGCAGGTAAAGCGAGGACGAACGCGGAAGCACTATAAACCCCGGTGTCATCTCTTTTCATTACTCTTGTATTTAATTTTTTGTAGGATTTGCATGCTTAGGTATTTCAATTTTAGCGTAGTTTATCTTTTATTCAATTAGTAGCGATTTATTACGTAAGTTTAGGTTTTGTTAGAATTGTTGCCTAATCGAGTTAAATTGGTGACTAAATTCCGAGAAATAATTGAGGTTATAATTCATTGATATTGAATCGTTGTATAAACACATTTTTTGGAATATACAACTGAATTAATTGAATACCTTTGTGTATCATCATAAAACCATCTTTAGTGTTTGTGAATCGATTTAGTGTTAACGTGATCAAGTTTTGAAAAGTATAATTTTCATATTTTCGCTTCAAATCTTCCACGCTTATCTTTTGAAAAATCTTTGATATCCTGTTTTTTAAATAGCAGTTGAATTTTCTAAGAAATGTCTATTCACCTCCTCTAGACTGTTTTTCTACTTCCATATTCATACTCAAAATCTTCCACCTTGTCCCTCCTTATAAAAAAAAAAACGTTGAAGGGTAAGAGAATTTTCTTTATCAACACGTATCTAAGACGATGTAGCTTTGTGTTTGGGCCTACCATTTTAGAATTGGCGGTTTTGGTGCTCGTATTCTCCTTTTGAGTGTTTTGGTGGAGTATGAGTTCTAATTACCCCCAATGTCAATTGATACTAAAGGTCTTGCGAATCTTCGATCGAACCTCAAAATGGAGGTGAATATCCATGTATGAAATTATTAGATGGATCCCCTAAGTAGGTTATGCAAGTTTTAGTTTATTGTTCTAATTGATGGGATCTCCTCTTTATCTCATAACTCCATTGCTTCTCTAGATGTAGAGGTACACTTGGAAAAGATACATTGATGCCTAAGCTAGACATTGTGCTAGCTGGTCAAAAAAGAGTAAATTGATTGTGCGATTATACATGATTGACACCTTGAAAAGTAGCTGCGAGCCTCACTATTATGTACTCTATGTCGTTTGAATTTGATGAAAGATACATAGCATATTTTTTTATTGGAATCCTTAGGTCGATACAACTATAAATTTAAGGGTATGTTTGGATTGGTGGTATAAGATGGAATGTAATGGAGTGGATTGGTAACTAATGTGATTCTATTGTTTGAATTTACAAATAATGGATGGAATAGAATGGAACATGATGTAATCCTTTCCACCCAATTTCATCTAAATTCACATTTTTTGTTCCATCCAATTTGGAGTGTATGTGATGGAATAAAATATTTTTAAAAAAATAACCAAACAATGGAGTGAGATCTATATTACATTTCGCTCCACTTCATTCCGCTCCACTCCATTCCGCTCCACCCCGCTCCATTATATTCCATCAATCCAAACATAGCCTAAAGATTTTGAGTTCACGCTCCACTAGTGCTCTTGGAAGGAGGTAAATGTAAATTCATTTGCAATTCTCTGAGTTATAAGAGGTGTTTTCAATGGGAATGTCATAGAGAGCTCTATAAATTAATACTCGTTAGAGATATTGGATTTGTTTGTTTTAGCTTTAAAAAAAAAATATTTTTTTTTAATTTTCAAAAATGAATTTTATAAGACCTTTTTTTAAAAATATTACAAATTTTTTTATATTCGTTTTTCCTAAATCGAAAGTCTAATTTTGATATTCTATAATATAAACATACATTATTGAATATCAAACTATAGTCGAAATTGCAATTTTTTCAAAAAGTTGCATTTCAAAAATGATTTTTATGAAAAATATTTGAAAAACTTCAAAATTAAGTGATTTTTTAAAGTTTTGAAATTCTTTTTTTTAATAAAATGAAGTAATATCTAAAATAACATTTTAAAAATAACTATTCAAACCAAATTTTCATTTGAAATTTTTATAAAAAATTTCTTTGTAATTTTTTTATAAAAAATTATATTACACTATAAAAAATCATTTTTTAAAAAACCAAAACAAATGGACATACAGTGAAAATTTTATCCTTGGACCGGAGAAATAACTTCTCATTCTAAATGTTTATTATATTAAAAAATTACGCTCCTTTTATAAATGAAATTCAAATCCAACTTAAACTGTTTTTAGAAAAGAACAATAAAATGTAGTCATTAATCATTTCTAATTTTATATAGTTTTAAATATTTTTGATCGATTTTTCATTTTAAACACAATAGTTAATTTATCATTTTGATCAATTTTATGTGCTTTTATTTTCCTGTTGTGATAAATTCCCTCATTTAAAAGATAAAATAGAATATTATGTAGTTAAAGTCTAGTGATTAAGGGCCCGTTTGGTTTGACTTTTTTTTTTTAAAATGATTTTTATAGTGTAACATAATTTTGTGAAAAAAAAAATTTACAAAGAAATTTTTCATAAAAGTTTCAAATGAAAATTTAGTATGAATAATTATTCTTAAAATGTTATTTTATGTATTTAATCATTTTATCGAAACTTTTTTTGAATATCAAAATTTCAAAAATTCACTTAATTTTGAAGCTATTTCAAATAGCTTTTCATAAAAATCATTTTTGAAATATGACTTTTTGAAAAAATTGTGATTTTGACTATATTTTGAATTTCAATAATGTATATTAATGTTATAGAATATCAAAATTAGTCTTTTAATTTATAAAAAACAAATTTAAAAAAACTTGTAATATTTTAAAAAACAGTTTTGTAGAATCCATTTTCAAAAATACAAAGCAAAAATTTATTTTTTTAAAGCTAAAACATAACTGGCCCTAACTATTTTTTTATAAAAATAACAATTAAAATAAAACAAAATAAAAACATCACGGTAAATAGGAGAAACTCAACTATAGTGAACATAACATATTCCCTCATCATCTATCATGAATGATAAAAGTACATAATTTATGGTCTATCTTTCAATGTGTAGATATACTATAATTTGAATCTGAGAATGCTTCCTTGTATACTATAATTTGAATTTTGTTGGCTTTATAGTTTGTCATATGAAGAGAGTGAGGGGAGCTCAAGCTAGTCATATGCAGGACATCATGCATATACATTTTTAATAAATTTGACACTTTCATGTCATTTTAAACATGATGATTATCTTGCAAGAAGTAAATCTTAAAAAATTATTTCTCAACTTAATAAAAGAAAAAATAAATATTGTTTTTCTATAAATGAATGATAATAACAATTACAATTTCACACACACACAATCGAGTATCCTAGTTTAAACTTTGATAATGTCTCTCAACCTCTTTATATCAATATTTGATAGTTGAATTAATTTCTTTTTAAGAAAATGCAATACTTTATGCACACAATTGCAGAAACAAATTTTTTGAATAAAAAAGAACCACAATAAACAATAAAATTCTCTCAAAAAAAATTAATACTATTGCATGCTCGAGGTTTATTTCGCCTAGTATTTAGGACAAAATAAATATAATTTTATTATCTGGTAAGACAAGGTAGGGGTCGTGTGATTAAGGGACAGAATGACAATTCTAAAAAAGAAAACAGTACCTTTCATGTCCCAAATCAATTCATACCACAACTACCAAACCTAACCACACTCCACACATATTAAAATAGGGGTCCATCCATCACCTATTGCCATCACAATTTTACCTTGATCGTTACTGTAAACATCAAATCCCAAAGAGTTTGGATCTCTAGTGTTTACCTCTTGTGGCAAATTAAACAGGTTCATATGTTTTCTTGACTAGACATAAACTATGTTCTTGTTGAAAGATATAGAATATATGCCAATTATGGCAGCACCAGTTTTGATGTGTGTATGTCAATTGGCATCTATTCAATTAAAGACAAAGTAATTCCTTTTTAAAATCAGATATATAAGTTACTTTTAGGTGCACAAATTGTTAAATTTGTGTATTTATGTATAAAGTTATTTTTGATCTTTGATTTATTATTTAAATATTCAAAGATTTAGATATATTTTATTAATACATAAACATGTATTTTATTAATAAATAAGTGTATCTTAAAAATATATTTTTTAAGACCCATTTTATAATAAACTTTTTTAGATTATAAAATCAAAATGTATAAATTAAAGACTAAAATTGTGTTTGTGTACCTTAAAATTCACCAGTCATATATACCAATATGAGCCTCACTCTATAACAAGCATTGTAATCTAGATGAGATAATCAATATCGGTTTAAAGTCATAGTCTTAGGACTAGGGACCATCTTGAAAGTCTCTAGTTTGAGGTTGTTTTCTTTCGACCATGAACATTAACAATAATGAATGGAATAAGGTATGGAATAAGGTTAGAAGGAAGAAAAATGTTAGCTGGGATGAAGCTACTTTGGGAGGAAGAGATAGTGATACTATATCTACCACCTTTTACATAACTGGATTTGGAGATAGGAACAAGGCAAGAGACTTGTATAATGTCTTTAAGCATTTAGGTGATATCGATGAAGTATTCATCCATCCTAGGAGAAACACGAGACATTAGTTTGTTAGCAACGAAGCTTGATAACATCTTCTTGGATGAACGGAAGATTCATGCCAACGTCCCACGTTATCAGAGGAAAGAAAATGATCTGAAGGTAAAAAGGAAAAAGGATAGGAAAGGCATGGGCGAGGAAGAGAGGAAGGGTAGGAGAAAATTTCATGTTGTGGAGGATAATAGGTTTACTTCCTCTAGAAGTCACAATGTTTGGACGAAGTCATCCTACTTAGATGTTGCTAAAGGCAAAGGAACTCGACATCCTTCGACCAGTAACTGCGAAAAGATCAAAATTCATCTGAAGTATGAAATGGTGGTTGAGGACTATAAAAGATTTGAAAAAGCTTATATAGGGATTGTTGAAAACCCTGGCCAAGCATACACAATGCAAGAGATATTCCATTCAGAGGGTTAGTTTTCCGTTAAATCAACACCTATGGGTGCTAACTTATGTCTTTTGGAAGAACTTGTCGAAGGTGAGATGGAAGCCTTGATTGAAGATAGCATGGTGTGGCTTGGACAATGGTTTAAGGAGATGAGAAGATGGAAGCCGAAAGATATGGACCCTGAAAGAGTTACGTGGATTAGATGTTTTGGACTGCCTTTCCACGCTTGAAATGCTAGATTTTTCGATTTTTTGTCATCAACTTTAGGTCTTTTACTTTGCTGCGATGAAATGACTAGCAAGGAAGCAAGGTTGGACGTGGCTAGATTAATGATAAGGACAAGGTGCACTATGGTGTTCAACGAGGTTTTGAACATTGAGATCAATAATCAAGTTTTTAGAGTTAAAATCATGGAGGAAGCACAAGGTCCTGTGGAGAGGTTAGTTAAGAAAAACTTGGAGGAAGAAGAAGATACAGATAGTAGCGAATCTGAATCAGTTTTTTCACACGGTGGTCCGATCAATGCCGGCAACAAAGTTCTCAACGATGACACTAGTTTCGAGAAGGATGAAAGGGATTGTAATATGGATGTGACTAGTCTTCCAAACTTAGGGGAGAATGAGACAGATATTTCGAATAAAGCTGATAACCTTCGGGGTAATAGGGAGAAGGATAAGGTTGCTTTAGATATGGCTGAAATTAATCGACTTTCACTCTCTTTTTCTTTGTTGGGTTACCAAAAAAAGATTTTACCTGACCACCCTATTTGCATGCAAGGAGAGTACGACGTGGGTGGGAAGGAAAAGGTGTTGTCTGATGAAGTCAACAAGGACACTTGTCTTGAGATGGTGCTTTGTTCGGAGAAATTAGAGGATACGCTAGGTGCAAAAGGTTTAGCTTCATTGGAAGGGACCCACGATAACATAGACGTAGACATGTGTTTGGATGGACCTATGAGGGTGGTTTTTTTCGTCCAAGGGCCCATTATCCTTTAGTGAGGCTTGTGAGAATGCTACGAGAATTAAGCCCAAAAAGAAGAAATTGAGGGAGGTTCGTGATTTGGGCAGCCCAACAATTGTCAATCCCTCTTACTTCGCCTGCCTGTACTCGAAGAAAAATCAGGGAATGAAATCTTACGCAAATACAAGGGACGAACAACTTGGAGATAAACATAGCTTCTCTGGAGGTGCGACATTATGCTGTGAATCATTGACAGATTCAGATATCGTTTGTTGTAACTACCGATCTTCCAAAAACTTTGACTTTGAAGTTAGCAGGGTGGTGTGGGAAATAATTTCAAAGTTGGGGATTTCAAGCTCATCAAAGAATGAAGACCATGTGTTGGCAATTGAGGGGATAAAGAGAAGAGATAAAGAAGGGAAAGCTAAGATGGTGGAGAAGAATAAGTGGTTGCCATGAATTTAGTTTCTCTTAATATTAGAGGGGGCATAATTTCTTCGAAGAGAAAGAGGATTAATTACATTATTCATTCTGGTAAATTTGAGGTTTTCTTCTTACAGGAGACCAAAATTAAGGAGTTTGATTGTTGGAGTGCGTGGGGTTTGTGAGGTAATAGAAATGTTGAATGGACTTCCTCGTACTCTGTTAGGGCTTCAAGTGAATTGGTGTTACGTATAAGTTTGTCAATATTTACGTTCCGTGCAACAGACATGCCAAGAGAGTTTTATGGGATGAACTAGATGAACTACTTAAGTTGAAGAAAAAGAGAGATAGAGAGGAATGGTGCTTAGGGGGGATTTCAACTCAGTCGCAGCTGAAGAGGAAATGATTGGTATAGGATCTTTTAGTAGACACAGAGAATTAGAGGATTATAAATGCTTCATTGAAGAGATGTAGCTGGTGGATTTACCTTGCATGGGAGGCCAATTCACTTGGTTCAATGGCAGAGGCAACGCCATGAGTAGGCTTGACAGGTTTCTTTCATCTGATAATTTGATTTCTTTATGGTAAAAATTATCATGTTTAAACTAGCAATTGTTGAAGCGAAAGGGCTTTGGACCCCAATCAAGCAAACAAGGTTACAACGCCATGATTGCTTTATGGTATTCATGTTAGCGATTGGGATTTTGAAGCAACATCCTCCTTTCTTGCTTGTAGGATAGACAAAGTTCCTTTCAAGTTCTTGGGTGTTATGGTAGGTAGTAGTCCTAGAAGGACTATCATGTAGAAGGGGGTTATAAATAATATTAGGAGTAGGCTTTTATCTTGGAAAGGAAGATTCCTTTCATTAGGTGGAAGGGTTATTTTGATCAATTCAGTTTTGAACGCGGTACCATTGTATACGCTATCCTTGTATAAGGCACCAAGCAAGGTTTTGGGTGAAATTATGAGCATTTTGAGATAATTATTTTAGAGAGGTTTAGCAGATAAGAGAGCCATTTATTGGGTGAGTTGGGATAAAATTTGCAAATCAAAGGAAGACAGCGGGCTCGGTATCATTAATATAAAAAATTTCAACAAACCCTTGCTTTTGAAGTGGAAATTGGAAAATTGTGAAGGATAAGGAAGTTATTTGGAGAGGAGTGATGAATTATAGATACCATAACACTGATGTGAAAATGTTCTTTAATGATAAGTGTGTGATCAATCCTTATGACTCCATTTGGTGGAGAGATATACTGTTGGTGGATTATTGCGACAACGACTCCATTAACTGTTTTTCCGCAAATACAGTTTGTAGAGTTCGGGATGGAAGAAGTTGTTCGTTTTGGTTTATTAGATGGGCTGGTAATCATACTCTTAGGGAGGCTTTCCCCGAATTTTTCACGATGACGGAGAACCTATTCTGTAGTGTAGCAGAACCAGATTAGTGGCAACTTGGTTTTTGGAGTTGGCTTCCTCTCTTTTTTTAAGGCGGTTTGCCTTGGTTGAAGGGTCGGGAATAGGGGAGTTTCTGCAGGTTTGGTCCACAAACAATGTTTTAACTCAAAACGTAGTCGATGCAGCTGATTGGAAGGCGGAGAAAAATATAATTTTCTATGTTAATTCTGCTTATAGTATTTTAGCAGCTAGAAGTACAACCGCTCAATTATCAAATGCGGTTCGAGGTGCTTTAGGTGTTTTATGGAAAAGTTAGGCTCCGTTGGATGTTAGACTTTTTGGTTGGAGTTGGATTCTCGATAGATTGGCTATAAGAGATCAGTTAGGGAAGAGGAATATTTTGCGTGATAGCAGAGATTTGTGTTGCGTTTTGTGTTTCAAAGCTGATCAATCTAAAAACCATGTTTTTGGAGAATGTGAGTTCATCTTGAGAATTTGGTTTGCTATTAACTCTTGGTTGGTGTAGTAGAAAAAATTGTGAGTGTAAGCTACTGATTAACTTAACTCATAAAGCAAGAGTCGCCACCACACTTTTATTTCATCCAAAAGGAAAGGAAAAAGAGCGAACAAAACCTAAACAAGTTCTAAGCAAGAACAAATGAACAGAGACTGGGTAAGGGGGTTGGTTACACTAAGGGAAGGTGTTAGCACCCAAAATGTCTATAGTACTCTATAGGAACCCTATGAAATATCTACGCTTTTTGGTTTGAAAAGGTTTGTTTGAAATGAGATTGGGGAGATGAGAAGAGAAATATTTTTTAAGATTTTTGTGTTTGGAGAGACTTCTCGAGTCTCATGCCTACGTACCCACAAAATGCAATATAGGATCAAAACCTTGTAGTTCATGGTACAAATACAAAAATGGTTTGTTGTGGTTGATTTTAAATGTAAAGACAAGTTATTTTAAGGAGAAAACTACGACTAGTCACCCACAAGTATAAGAAAACAACATTTGCATCACCTTAGGCTGGAGGATTTTTCCTTGGATACAAATCAACAAGTCTATCACTCAACATCTAAGTGGAAAATGTCAACATCTTAAATACTATGGGGAATAGGAGAATTACATCTCAACTATGAAAATGACTCATGTCTAAACTTTTTGAAAATTTTTAAAAGAAAAAGTGCACAAAGGCACAAAAGTTTGAATGCGTTTTTGTATTTTTTATGTCTTTTTGAAAGTAGTCAAAGTATGATTAACATTTATTAAAGAAAATAAAGTTTGAAAATCACTTGACCAAAGTCAAGGTTATTGTGAAAGAGGTTTGATTTTGAAAACAAGAAGGTTTTGAAAAAGGGAGAAGATTTTGAAAATTGAAGAAGGGGTGGAGAAGAAGTGACAATCCTATTGCATACACATAAAAGCTAAGGACAAAGAAGGATCTAACCAAACAAATCTAGCAAGCCCCATGGCATAAGTCAATCATGAATTCCTTCCTTTTGGATTCAAGCCTCAAACAAGCCAAATGAGCAAATAGAAATCCAAGCTTCCGATGAAATCATAATAACCAAGATAGGTCTTAAAGAGAATCCTTAAGCCAAAGGTACCAAATAAATCCAAATAAGTATCAAGGTCTAATTCCAAGCCAAGGTCAAGGTCCTAATTCTAAGTCCAAAGTCCAAGTCCAAGTCCAAGCAAAGGATCACAACAGTCCGGAATTAAGAGAACCCAGTTTTTTAGTGTTTAAGTATTTATTAGTATATTAAGAGAAGTATGATCCAAGTGAACAAAATAAAAAGAGCATAAACATAAACATGTGTCCAAGTGTACAAAGAGAAAAGAAAATGATAATATGATAAAAAAAATAAAAAAAATGCTAAAAGTAAAAACATAAAGTAAATGACAAGAAAATAAAGAGAAAAAGTTAAAAGGCACAAAGTAAAGTTAGTGCAATAATATAGTTAGTAAGTTAGTGTTAGTGATGAAGAACATTTGGTGATTTTTCGGAGAATAATCGACTAGTCAACCATAAGTATGAAAACATGAATCCATACATCATTAAAGGAAGGGCGCTAACTCAGATAAAATCGACGAGTATGCCAACTAACTCCCTTAACAACAAGGAGACAATCTATTCCACACCACACTATGTAGAGTAGGAGATTGATAACTCACTTACAAAAACAATCTGATTTCCGATTTCGGAACAATTTAGCGCTATGTTAAGTAATCGTAATCGGACTTATGTAGAAGCCAAGACTATCTGAGATCGGTCAATAACAATGTTCGTGTTACTACAAGTTAGAGAAATGACATGTAAGTCATTCTCCTAAAACTTGCCACACTAAAAGAAAAGAGATAGTGGTCTCATCTTGATCATAACTTCAAAGAGAAGTCTAATGATATGTAAGATTTTCATTGACCAAAAGAAAAAGAAGAAGAAGAGGGGAAGGGAAGCAAAATTGAATTACAATATTTGGATCATTCCATCTTTAAGTTCCATCACTCTTCTTTGTGGATTAAGGTACTAAACCTATCACTAATTCAAAAGCACCTAAAATGAATCAAATGATCCACTTAAAGATAGATTTGAACTAATGAAGGTTTATCCAACCTCATAAAACACCTAAAGTCCATGGAATTTAAAGAGAACTTTGATAAACAAATACTACAATTCAAAGCAAAACCAAAGGAAATGGAAGAAGAAAGAAAAGAACTCAAAACAGTCCCAAAACAAGCCAAAAAACACATTCTGGACAGTGTTAATTGATTAAACTCCTGGTGTTAATTGATTAACACGGTGAAAATAGAAATTTCAAAACGCAGAAACATGTGTTAATCGATTAACACCGGTGTGTTAACCGATTACACCTGCTAAAATAGCAGAAAATCAGTTTGAAAAATGCAAAATCCTTGATAAATCATTTCTTCAAATACCTCATGATCAAGGATGCAATTGTGCATGTAAATTCAAGTAAAATAACAACAAATAACACCAATGAGACACAATTTGCAAGATCTAAAGACCAAGCAACAAGAATCAACAAGAGATCACATTGTGGAAGATGAATCAAGCACAACAGTGGTGGAGCAAGAGTTTACCACTTCCAAATCTGAAAATGCTTCAAATCAACTTCAAGAACCATACTCCAAAGCTTTGATCTACAAAATTTAATGTTAAAGAAGTGCTTTGATGGAGGTTTAGCTCAAAGATTAGTAAGCTTCAATGAAAAGCTTACTAACTTTTAATGGAAGAAAGAACTTTGGTGCATTTGGGTAGATGAAGAAAATTGAGAATGAGGAAGAATTTTGACAAGGTGAATTTGGCTATCAAAAGCTTGTAGAATAAAGGAAATGAGGCCTTTATTTATAGAATTTAGGTTTTGAAATTTTAGTGGCCTGGAGCTTGGTTTGGAGCCAAAATTAGGCTTGAAATTTGAATTTGGAGGCAAAATCAATGTCAAGTGGTGATTAATGAGGGTGTATGGTGGGAATTAATTATGATTATGTAGGAGAATTATTTTTGTGATGATTTTGCATGATCTAGAATATTCCACATGAGGTCACATTTGAAAATTGGTTCCAAAATGCTGCAGAACCTGAAAATTATTTTTTTAGCCAAAAATTGCACGTGTTAATTGATTAACCCATTTTAGGCAAATTTTGGTTAATCGATTAACACTGTGAAAAAAAATAAGAAAAATGGCTTTTTGCTGTGCTGTCCTGGCTCTGGCTCGATTTTTTTTACTTGTCAAAGAAGGCATGAAAATAAACACATGAACCTTAGAGTCTCTTGAATAATAGTCAATCAATTCTTGGAAACTCTTGATAAGATTATTTTGAATTGTTTGCAGATCAACTTTGACTTTGTTCAGATGAATTTCATTCGAGCTGAGGAACTGGTATTTGACATTCTTGATCCAAATTTCTTCCTGAAAAAGTTAGTAAAAGGAAAACAAATATATTTTTGGATTTTAATTAAAGGTTAGTGAACATATACAAGCAAATAAGAAACACCCAGATGCTCGGTGATCCCTGCAAGTCATAAACCCAAATATGAGAGGGATAGAGGAACCAAAGCATGATCTTGTTTGTGATGCAAAGATGCATATGAGATGTGAGAAATCTTAGGGATAAAAATTAGGGTACAATAGTTGGGGCCTGGCTTTGTTCTGTCCAAGGAGGATTTTATCATGTATCCTTTCAAAGCTTATTCCATTAAGGACGAGATAATTAGGAACGTGGCAAGCATTGTTTGGTTGGCTGCAATTTGGATCATTTGGACGACTCGAAATGGAATTTTGTTTAAAGGTAGAATTCCAAATTTTGAGGAGTGTTGGTCGAAAACTAAGTTGGTATCGTGGGAATGGTGATGTTTTGCGAATAATTTCCCTTCTATTTGTAGTTATTATATTTGGAGTTCATCTCCTTTGACTTGTATTGCTTCAATTTTTGAGTGGTTAGCTGTTTCTTTGTAAGGGTTTCGAGTACCCTTTGTACTCGTTTGTTTCGTAATTTATCAGTTGCTTATTAAAAAAAAGTCATGACAACAAAATTTATACGTGTAAATATTTACTTGAATCCACTTTACTTTGTGTTTGATGATAAAAATCTACTTTAATCGAATTTGATTTAGGATTTGAGGTTCTATAGATAACAAAAGATGGAAACGAATCTAGTAATAGGGACACTATTATCCGTCTTGAATCATCCTAAATCCTTTCCATTTATACCAGTTTGTATTCTATTATTCAGTATTGATAATTTGAATAATTTGATTTTTGATAATTTGGAATATTAGTTGTATGGACAATGTTTTATATTTTTTATCTGTACTTTATTATCTGAAAGTATTTAAAATGTATATTTGAAATTTTTTGACAATGTTTTACTTTATTATTAGTAATGTATGTTGAAGTTTGTTAGAGTTTAAACTTGTTTTGGGTTCACAGAAAATTCTGAGTTTGGGAAAAAGATTGTTTTTATTGAAAAAATTATTCCACAGTAAGTAAGAAGGCATGACGAGGATACCTAAACACAATATTAACCTGTTTGAGACTAATCTGGACTTTGGAGTTCAACTTTATCAAGTCTCGTGCTTTCTTCTTCCCTTAAATCCCACGAGCCAAAATCCAAAGTAAGCGAAATTTAATTTCAATATTGAAAAGGTAAAAAATCATCCAAACTTTTAGAAAAAAAAACTCTTTAACAAGCTTCCTCGGATATCACTTATATCTCATCTTACAACATAAAAAATATATGACTCTCTAGAGTACTTGTGATATACTCTACACATAACTCACAATTTCATCTAAAAGGGAAATAACAACATATGTATAAACATGGTGGAATGACACAAGATTTCCAGTCCCAAAAGATGGACGAATTTGAAATTAAATAATCTAGAAGTGTCAACACATCTCTTATTGCCAAAATTTTATCATACATGATCCGAGAAAGTAAAAAGCTTTAGGTTAACATGTTTTTTAACAAGTATGTGTCAGGGTCCAATATTGTCTAATCTCTCACACCCTCTTACTGCACGTTCCCTTACCCAGAATTCCATTGTCAAAACTAAGAATATGCTCAAAGACAGGTTTAATTGAATGCTAGAGTTCAACTCATCCTTATTACAATACATTCACGAGACCTCTCTTGGTTATATATATATATATATATATATATATATATATATATATATATATATATATATATATATATATATATATATATATATATACTCTAATTCTTAAAGACCCTACTTAACTAGGCCTCCACAATTTGATCATTTGTCAACCCAACTTCATCTACATATTAATATAGAGTCGGTCCTTACTTTTTTCATGATACATCACCATGACTTAATAACTCCATCTTTGTACTCCTGCTTTGTTTTTGAAAGATGACTCCTTCATTCATTGTGTTCGAGATCATGGTAACTCTGTTAAAAGATTTGAAAAACAATTAATTTTTTAATGTCGATTTTTCACAACTCAGGATAACATCAATTGCCTTAAAAATTGCATCGCCTTTCTCCAGTCTCTCTTAACATGTCAAGATTTGTTCCTTTCTTATTTTAGGAATTGTCGACTTTTGGTAGCGGAAATGGAGAAAACATTGAAAGAAAATTAAACTATATTTCATTATCAGAAAAAGTTCAAAAGTACAAGATAAAATGCCTATCCATTTATATGGCCAGAAAGCTTGCTAGCCAAGAACAACAGAGCCAACTGAAAGTAAACTAAGCATAATACAAACAGCAGAAAAAAATACACTAAATTACATTTTAACACCCCCATCAAACTCAAATGAATATTAAGCATTCCAAGTTTAGAAACTAAAGAAGTAAAATGGCCAAAATGCCGCGGCTTCGTAAATAAGCCCGCCACTTGATTCTCATAATTGATTGGCATGAGATGAATAATATTGGATTGAATTATATTGTGAACTAATTGGCAATCTATTTTGATATGTTTTTTATGCTCATGGAATACCAGATTAATGGCGATGTGGATTGCACTTCTGTGTGAGTGCACTTTTCTCTTAGAGGTTTTTGATTGATGTCAAAACTAGGTAATTTGTACTTTTACATTGGATCTTATCTCTCTATGTCTAGGTTGCATTTTCATCTTCGGACTCTTAGGGATCAAGTCATAAGCATTTAGACATGTTAAAAGGTAAAAAATGTGTTTTCTTTTGAAAAAGTATGTTTGGAGTCGACTCCCCTGTGCTAGGGGTCGACTCCTTCTGAAGCTAAATAAAAAAAAACATTCTGTTGCAAGGGAGATAATACATAAGGCCTTAGAGTCGACACACATCATGAAAGGGTCGACTCCCCCGAGTTATGGGTCGACTTCTTCTGCTTTCTCAAATTCTCAAATTGTTCACTGCCCTTTTGGAGTCCACTCCCAGTCAGCATGAGTTGACTCCAAGCTCCTATGGATGGACTCCCTCCACGAATGAGTTGACTCCTTCTATTTTAAATGTGTCAAATTTTGTCATTTCACAAGTCTAACTTTTTCTGTTTACATTTTCACACACACACACACACACACACACACACACACACCCCTACATGTAGTTATTCATGTATTATTTCACATTCATTGAAACTTAAAAGATACAAAGAATTTTCATCATCTTCATCTTCTCACATTGCATTCATACAACAACTACACATAATAATTTTTGTTGTGTGATCAAGAGCTAGTTTGATAAGATCCAATTAGGATTAGGTTGTAACCAATTGGGTTATAATTTCTTTGGAGGTTTCAAGATAAATCCATTTGGTGTTTTCTTCCAAGATCAAAGGAAATATTTAGGAGTTTTTCACAATATTTCGCAATTTGGGTGTAGTCGAGTGAAAGCTTTGAAGAACGAGGGTTCGGTCAAAAGAGTAGTGGTAACCGGAGGATCAAATTGAAGTTATTGCATCACTTGACTGAGCTCAAGATCAAGGGGAAAAAAGAACAAAGGATCAACATCAAACATTTGGTTTGGAGGGTTGAATGAATATTTCTTTTCTTGTAAACTACATTTGCAAAGGTTAATTTTCATTCTCTCAATTTGATTTCGAATTGAGGGCATACCTACCCATAACGAGGCTGATTGGTGAACTGCCTAAAAAAATTCTTGTCCCTCTCTCTCTCTCTCTCTCTCTCTCTCTCTCTCTCTCTCTCTCTCTCTGTCTCTCTCACTCTCTCTCTCTCTCTCCCTCTCACTCTCTCTCTCTCTCTCTCTCTCTCCCTCTCTCTCTCCTCTCTCTACATTCATAGAAAATTCTTAATCCATTGATTGTGCAATCGATATATTGAGATAATTTCTTTATTTAATACTTCAAATTGTTTTGTTGAGTTGATTACAATCCATTTGATTGTAATTGGTTTTTCATATCAACAAAATCAAAGAAAAATCTGAGTTGAATTGATTGCACATCAAGTGTTCGACTAATTGCTTAAGCCACAATTTTTGCTTAATAGTTCATTGGAAATCAATTATCGTAGTGTGGTTTATTCAAACGATATTGTTGAAAATTTATTGATTGCTTCTCTCATCTTTCAAATTCATTTTATACGGTTTAATGCATATCTGATCATTTCGATAACGGTTCAAAATAGACGATTATCGATTTAGGATTGTTTCTGCTAGTCATAGTTAAAAAATTTTAAAATAAAATTTTAAACCAGAAAATTTCATTGGCGATCTATTCACCCTCCTCTAGATCGTAGACTATCGTCTAACATTCTGTTGTCAAAATAAATTGTGAGTTGTTAATGATGAGAGATGCAAAGGACATGAAGCAAGTAAATCAACCATTGAGCCTCACAGGATGTATTTTCCTCGGAAGAAGAATGTGATACCATAAGTTGTTTCTTTGTTTTCTAGCTGATTAAGTTGCTCCCATGGAAGAAATTAAAGTCGGTTGTAGAATGTTTGGTGATGGGGGCATTCTCCCCAATCTGAGTCACTTAAGTTGCTACCCATTAATGGAGTATTTTTAGGAACCTAATTATGTTAGAACAAGATTTGTTCATGACACATATTCCTTAGTTTTTTATGATAACAAAGTATTTAAAGAACAATGGTTATATTTAATGTGTGTTTCTTGTATGCAGGTTCTAATACTTGTAAATATTTATATACAGAATCTGATATACAAAGGAACACTTGAGAGAAGCTAAATTCCTAGCTTCTGGTGGTGTAGAATCAGAAGATCACTTGCTAAGTGATGTCGGGTGTAGACTATGAAGCTGAAGGCTTCAGCATCAGAAGAAGCAACATAATTGTCTCCACACTTGGTGAATGTAAATTGGCTTCTGGTATCATTCAGAGTTGGTGATAAAGCTGAAGTTATCCGCACTACATAAAGCAAGCTGCATTGTCAAATCAGTTTGTCAACTAAAGTATGAGTACACAAGGCTCAAGAAAGGTTGACATGCTTTACGGATATCTACTCTCAACGGCTCTATAGTACATGATATTTTTGAACACTCAATGGTTAAACATGTTACACAATGGATAAATATCTTTTGGTGTATTTATCTTCAACGACTCTTGTACTATAAAGTAAAGCAAAGACACTTGATCAAGTTATCTCTTCCAACAGCTAGCCTGCTGCAATTGCTATATAAGTGGCTGAAGGTTCAAACTGAATCTTTAACAAGGATTAACCAGATGAAGGAGTAACAAGATTAACAATTATCAACTCTATCGTATATGCAGATTTTCTATTGTAGGTTGTAATTGTAAAAGCCTTAAGATCTCTTACACATTGTTATGGTGATTTCCCGTACCTCTGATATTAGTATCAAGTACACCTTGTTCTCTATTCTGCTGAACTTGTTTAGCAGTTTAGATTAAGTCTCTCGCCAAGATGCTTGAGCCATGTAAGTCTCATGCTATGTGCTTGAGCAATGAAAGTCTTAATCAAGTGGATTGGTTGAGCAAAATTATTGTCTCATTGGGATTCAAGCAAGGAAGTCTCTCGCCAAGATGCTTGAGCCATGTAAGTCTCATGCTATGTGCTTGAGCAATGAAAGTATTAATCAAGTAGATTGATTGATCAGGTTGGCTCAGTTTATGGAACTTTGAGCAGAAGTCTTAAACTTGAGGGGTTTGAGCAGGAAGGCTCGTTTCGTGGAACTTGGAGCAGAGGTCTTAGGCCAGTGTGGCTTGAGCAGGATGGCTTGGTTTGTTGAACTTGTAGAAGAAGTCTTGAACCTGATGGGTTGGAGCAGGAGGGCTCATTTCATGAAACCTGGAGCAGAAGTCTTGAGTTTGTAGGACTGAGCAAGAAGTCTTGGATCTAGGGTCTGAGCAGTGTAAAAGACTTATGCAGAATGCATAAGCGATTGTAATCATGATTTGGTTATAGTGAAAATCTCTTGTGAAGCAAGGGGAGTGGACTACTCTCAGTTGGGAGGAATCAGTATAAATCTTTATGTCTTCTACTATTATTTATTTGCTTCTGTTAACATCTGTTGCTAAGTATAATTAGAATCTGAACACCAGTTTAGATTCTAAACTCTGATCAAATGCAAATTAAGAAAACAGAAAACACAGTTCAACCCCCATTTCTTGTGTACTTTTCTCACCTTTAAATTATTCTATAAGTAGTACATAAGTATGTGTGTGTTGGTTCTGACAGATGTTGGCTCTATCTGCAAACAGAATACACGATGTTAGAACGAAAATGTGTAAGGTAAAACAATTTACCTATAATGTTTAGGAACATTGTTGGGTATGTGATCACAGTTTTATTAGTGGGATCTAATTTGTGGATTGGGTTCATGGGGGTGGACGCATGTTTGGCTCCAAGAAGACCAGTTTTTTCTCGTAGGTCAAGGTAGTATTTCCATTGGCATAAGGTGGTTCATTTAGAAGATCTTGCTATTTCAAATCCTACGAAATATCATAACTATCCAAGATCTTTGATGCTAAACTTCATGTCTAGAATGCTCTTGATTATAGTAATATCATTAATGTTTGTTCCCACAAGAATCAAGTCATCTATATATACCAAAACAACGGTAAAATCAACATAAGACTTTCTCGTGAACAAGGAAAAATCATACTTAGATTGAGAAAATCCAATTTCTATTGAGGTATGATTCAATTTCTGATTCCATTGAAGACTGACATGCTTAAGGCCATAAATGGATTTATTTAGCTTACAAACCATATCTTTAGGAATATTAAAGCCAAGAGGGCACTTCATGTAAACTTCTTCATTAAGATCCTCGTGGACGAAGGAAGTGATAATATCAAGTTGATGAAGGTACCAATTGGGGGACGAAGAAATAGATAATAAGACCTGAATGGTTGTCATTTTATTGACATGACTAAAGGTCTCAAAATAGTCTAACCCTTTTGTTTGATTGAAGGCTTTAGCAACAAGCCTAGCTTATATCTCTTGATGATACCATTGGGTGAAAAATTTAGTCTAAAAATCCATTTACAACCAATTTATTTTTTGTTCTGGGGAAGGGGAATGATATCCCAAGTGTGGGTGTCATTGAGAGATTTAAGTTCATTTGTTATGGCTTACTGCCAATTGGGATTGGTTATGGAAGAAGAGTAAGGGGAAGGTCATTTAATGGGTGAAATATTTAAATTAAATAACATATGATGATTAGATAATTAATCATATAAAAGATAGTTAGAGAGAGGATAGGGAGTGGTACCTGATTTGGTAGGTGTTGAAAAGTCACTTCGCCAAAATTACTCTTTGGCAGCACTACATAGGCAGCGCTTTATTACAAAAGCGCTGCTATAAGTTAAAAAATTTAGAAAACACGGAAACTGTTCACTTAGAAAAATAAAATCGCGTCTAAATATAAGACCTTAGACAGCGCTTTTGAGGAAAGCGCTTTCTAAGGTCTTATAAATTAAAAAAAAAAATTAAAGGAAAATATTAGACAGCGGTTTCCTTAAAAGCGCTGTCTAAGGTCTTATAAATTAAAAAAAAATATAAGACCTGAGACAGCGCTTTTGAGGAAAGCGCTTTCTAAGGTCTTATAAATTAAAAAAAAAATTAAAGTAAAATATTAGACAACGCTTTACTCAAAAGCGCTGTCGAAGGTCTTATAAATTAAAAAAAAAAAAATCAAAATCGCTGTCTAAGGCCCACCTTAGACAGCGCTTTCATTCAAAGCGCTGTCTAAGGTCTTTTTAATTAAAATAAAAATTGAAACGGTATCAGTATTAATACTGATACCGTTTCAATTTTCATTTCATTCTTTCCCTCTTTCCCTCTCTTTCTGCGAACAAGAACGAACCAGCTGAAACCACCGCCGTCGTCGTCCGTCCTTTCACCGCCGTCATCCGTCCTTTCTCGCCGTCGTCCGTCCGGCCGTTGTCCTTCCTACATTGTCCTCCACCATCCTCCACCGTACTCCACCGTGCTCCACTGTTCCGGTAAGAGTTTTTCTTTTTATGTTAGAAGTGAGTTTCATATTTTTCTGTTAGGTTTTGTTCTTGTTACCATATTTTTGGAGTTCTTTAGATATAATGATGTTCTGTTAGGTTTTGTTCTGTTAGGTTTTGGAGTTCTTTTGATAGAATGATGTTCTTTTGATAGAATATGAGTAGTTTAGATTAGTGTTATTGTAGTTTAGGTTAGTTTAGGTTAGTGTTATTGTAGTTTAGGTTAGTTTAGGTTAGTGTTAATGTTGCTCTACATTGTTATTGCTATATAATGTGTTAGTTTAGTTTAGGTTAGTTTAGGTTAGTGTTAGTGTTAGTGTTAATATTGCTCATTATTTTAATATTGTAAATCCTTGAGGTTGTTGTTCTAAAGAAATATATTGCAAATCCTTAAGTCATAACTTTCCTCCTTTTGGTTTTGATTTCTATTAATTACTAATGGAAATTAATAATTGTTATTGCTATATAATGTGTTAGTTTAGTTTAGGTTAGTGTTAGTGTTAGTGTTAATATTGCTCATTCAATGTTATATATTAGGGTTAATAGTGATTTACCCCCCTGACATATGAGCGTGTTTTGGTTTACCCCCCTCCCTGCCTTTAGGCAACGGTTTTTTTCACAAAAACCGTTGCCAAAACCTACCTATGGCAACGGTTGGGGGGTAAACCAAAACACGCTCATATGTCAGGGGGGTAAATCACTATTAACCCTATATATTATGTCATATTATATTTGATATCCTTGATTTCCTTGATTTCTTTATCCTTGATTTCTTTATTAAATTTGTTATATATTATGTCATATTATATTTGTTATATAATATATTTGATATCCTTGATTTCTTTATTACAGGTTAGATGGCTACTAACGATGATCACCCACATGATGATGATCACCCACATGATGATGATTACCCACATGATGATGATCCTATTCAGGATGAAAGTAAAAAATCTATGGAAGAAGAGATTAAAAGAGGAATAACCGTTATGAAGAAAGTGATCTGTGCTAGAGATCAAGGCATCATTTTAGATGTGCATTGGAGCCCTTCAGGCACTCTTGTTGAGCCTAACAGTCATACCTTGACAAGTTTCATTGGTGCACTTGTAAGGAATGCGATTCCTATTACTTGTGATGATTGGAGAAACAAACAGTTGAAGGAAGTCAAAGAAAAAATTTGGAATGAGATAAAGGTACCATAATTATGTCTTTAATTATGCCAACTAATCATGTATTTTAAATTATTTGTACTAACCAATGTGTATGGTTTTTTTAGAGGTGCTTCAACGTTGAGGAAGAAAGAAAAGCTTATTTGATGAGATTGGCAGGGAAGCTCCTAAGAGGGTTTAGGACATATTTAAATTGCACCTTTCTTAAGGATGCTGAAGGTAACTTTGTTGATGCAGAGTATCCATCTAAATATGCAAGTTTGATTTCACCACAAGAATGGGTAACGTTTAAAGCCAAACGACAAACCCCGACATTTAAGAGTTTAAGTGCAATTAATCAGGAAAGAGCATCAGCTCCCCAGTATCGATACAGGAAAGGACGTGTTGGATATGGACGTTTGGAGCAATCTTTGATAAGTATCAATAAATTGCAATGATATAATAATTGTTCATCATGAGTTATATTTGATCATATTATTAGGCTTTATATGTAGTTACAAAAGGCGAATAGCTCTGAAACATCTCTTCCTGCACATGTCTTGTGGAAGGAAGCCCGTGTGGGCAAGTCTGGAGTTGTTGCAGAAGAGGTTCTACAAGTATTTGAGAAATGTGTAAGTATAACAATATTTATTTAATTAAATCAAAACTTTATTAACAAATATTTGACAAATATTCGATATTCATCTAATTTTCAGGAGGCGTTATCTCAGTCTGTATCTCTAGATGATTCCAGGAGCATACTTAGTCGGGCATTAGATGTCCCTGAGTATTCTGGTCGGGTGAGGGGTAAGGGATTTGGGATCACTCCGACCTCCTTGAATATTAAAAAAGGAAAGGCTCCTAGTAATACAGAACTTCAAGCTAAATTGGAAGCACTGGAAGCTGAAGTTCGGGAATTAAGAAAGGAGAAAGAAAGGGATAACGCTTCAGGTTTTAGAGATGGATCGGAGAAAGATAGTATCAACTGCAGCTTTTGACCGAATATTCCAGAGGTAATTATATATATTTTTATGAAATTAAATTAGTAGCTTAAATTATTTAAATGACATATATACACATTAACAATGTCATATTTATTTTTGGTTTTAGGGCGTTTCCCATTGTCAGCTCTTCTTATCTTCACCAACTTATCGGAAGGTTGGCAAGGGAAAAGTGTATAACACTTCGGTAGAATTACTTCACAATAACCCACTCCCTACTGGATGCATGAAAGTATCGGTTGATATTGCTACAGAGGCGGGTGCATTATTACCCTATCCTGACGATGTTTCGGATGCAACATTGGTGGGAAATGCTATAGGGTCGTATGTTGCATGGCCGTCAAACCTCATACTCGTAGGATATGAGGTATGCTTAAAACCGTTATGAACCTTTGTTAACCTTAATGTGTAGATTCAAAGGTTTTACGAGCATTTTATTTTCATTTTTTACATGGTAATGTTATTTAGACTCCAACAAGATCCAAAACAAAGGATAAGGGGATTCCGGAGCATACCGAGTCCGTTGTCTCAAAAAAAGAGGTACATCACAATTATATGATATTTATGCATGGAAAATGTTAAATTGGATATCTTATACTTCATCTAACAAATTATATGATATATAGATGCCTGGTAAAGAGATTAGCAACGTTTCAACACAGAAAAATGTTGGTGCTAAGAAGAACAGGGCTAGAAAACAACCTATCTCCAAGTTTAGGTCGTGCCTTCAGACGTTTCTACAATTGACAGATATTCCGACCGGAGGTGTTCGTCTTATACATATGGAGAAAGGTATATATGGCTTTGAACATGAACAAAATATTGGTAATGAAGACTTCGAGCAAGTTTTCAATCATGAAGAATTGGGTGTCAGTGTTGTCAATACATACGTGAGGTATATATCCGATCTACTTTGGTATATTAATTGAACAACTTATTTACTTTATGTTTCAAATGAATAGTCTAATGTTACTGATGTTTTTATTTAAGGTTTCTGTATGACAAAGTTATGCGCCCACGTGGATTGCAGCAAAGATTTGCATTCTTATGCCCCGCGTCTGTCAACTTATCCTTAATAATAAATAAACCAGATGAGGTCCTGGCGTATGTACGCGACGTCTTTATGGACAACCAAGAAACGGAAAAGTTGTTCCTTTTACCGTTTAATACTGGCTTAGATTTTCATTCTAAATTCATCTATTATAGTTTTTTTGTATTTTGACGTCGTGTAGAAAGTTTCCATCTAACACTTGTTTAATCTTACAGTGGACATTGGTTGTTGGTCGCAATTAATCATAGCAGAGAAGTGGTGTATTATCTAGATTCGTTAGGAAATGATTGGACAACATACCCGGATATGAAGAAATGTATTGACACGTAAGTGAGATTGTTCTAAATATGAATGTGTATATTTATTTGTTTGTTTATTTATTTATGTGAATTGTTCTAAATATTCATTTATATTTTATTAGCGTTATACAAACTTTCCGAGCACTACGAGATGGCCAAGTACCAAAGAGGAAAGTCAACCCCATTACATGGAATAGAGTGAAGGTATATTAATTATCACATGTTTTATTATATATTAGTGATGCTACTTGATAAAACTTAGGATTTATCCATATTTTCTTTTCATTTGTAGTGTCCTCGGCAACGTAATGAAATAGATTGCGGATATTTCATGTTGAGGTTTATGAGAGACACTCTTATTTTGGATCGAATAAAGATTCCATCCGATGTATGTATTTCTAACTTATGAGTTATTTTAATATTTAACACATATCTCTCATATAATGAAATAGTTAAAACTAAATCAAACTATGTTATATTATTATGTAGTACTTTGAAGAATGCAAGTGTGCTCATTACTCAATTTCTCAATTAGATGAAATTAAAGAGGATTGGTGTCAATACATTATGGAGCTCGGAGTTTTATCAGGTATAATATTGTACTCTTACTTTAATTGATGAGAATTTAAATATGTGTAACTTTCTAACTATAGACATTGTTGATGTATTCTTTTAATTGAATTACAATCTTTGTGTTCTTTCAGGACCTATGTAGATTTGAAGCAATGCTTAGGTTGGATGCAAAAGTACTAGTATAAGTAATATGTACATTTGTCTATATATATATATATATATATATATATATATATATATATATATATATATATATATATATATATATTGGTTTGAATTGCCAATTGTTTTGGATATATAATTTTGGTTTAAATTGGTACATTTAAATAGGCCAAATTGGATTGATTTGAATCTCCAAATTGTGGTATTTTTCTGGAAAAAAAATGTTGAAAAACAGGTCAAATTCTGGTTGAAAAACCTGGTAAAAATTGTGGTTTAAAAAAATTTATATAAAAATTTTCGTATACCTTAGACAGCGCTTTACACTAAAAGCGCTGTCTAAGGTGGGGCTTAGAAAGCGCTTTCACCAAAAGCGCTGTCTAAGGTATGCCTAAAAAAGTTCAAAAAGGTGGGGCTTAGAAAGCGCTTTCACCAAAAGCGCTGTCTAAGGTATACCTAAAAAGTTCAAAAAGGTGGGTCTTAGACAGCGCTTTTTGTGAAAATATACCCCCCTTTAGACAGCGCTTTTGGTATTACCCAAAGCGTTGTCTAAACCTTTAGCAGCGCAGGTTTAGACAACGCTTAAAAGCGCTGTCTAAGGCCAAAAAAAGCGCTGTCTAAGGTCTTGTTTGGCGTAGTGAGTATTTCGGGGGTGTTTTATCGTATCCATAGGGATCGAATGTATATTGCCGCCGTTCTATAGTCAAAAGCGTTTCAAACTTTTAAGTAACAAAGAGTTTGGTTTTTCGAATCGGATCGTTTGCATAAAATTTAGCAATCAACGGTAAAGAAATTGGTTTTAGGGTTTGGTAAAACATGCCAAGATTAAAGTCCGATAATCTGTTTCGTACGTATCTACTCGATAAAGCGTGTGAACTCATTAACGATAAATATAACCACATATCCTCTCAACAAGTTTATCTCTAACACTTGTTATGAGATTTATCATATTGATCCTTTGATGATCTCTCACTCAAACTACCAATATGATAACATTCAAGTTCAATATTTATGAACATTAACTTTCAAAACTATCTTTTGCCTTATGATTATTGATGGATTGAAACTTAGGTAAAGTTTTAATACATATCTCTCGATCATGAACTAAAACAAAATATAAACCATGTAAACAAAGTTTTTCTTCTATATTTATCATCAACAAAGTTCACAAACTTACAATCAAGATCAATACATACAAAATGATGGATTACCTACCACTAATCTTGACACAAGATGTGTTTAGCTACACATATTCATGGTAGCTTCTTCACAAGTTTCGTGAGGAGATGAAAAAACATCTGCATCGAAGAATCGAGATCGGATGCAAATCAAGCTTCTCTAAGTGAAGAATCTCTCTTAGATGAAGAAATATTAGAAAAATAGGTTTTGGTGTGTTAAAGTGAAGTTATGATCCCAAGAAAATGCATAAAATCTATTTATAGTACACTTGAAATCAGACACATTCGCACTGCGAATGATCTGTTTGCCTAGCGAATGATGAAAGTGGCTGAAAGTGGCACCTGAAGTGCCTTCTGATAAGCTAAACCGCCCTTGTTTTTCTGCATAAGTTCGCAATGCGAACTTTTGTTTGCAAAGCAAACTATTCGCCTACAAGTTCGCAAAGCGAACTTAGGGCCCTTTTCTTACTGCCTCAGCCGAGGGTTCTTCGCCAGTTTGTTCACAAAGCGAGTAAATCAACAAACATTCGCTGGGAGTTTGCAAAGCGAACTTTAGTCCTTTTTCCTACTGTCCAAGTCTGGGACCATTTGCTGGGGACTTCGCCAGAGTTCGCAAAGCGAACGTTCGCTGGCAAGTTCGCAAAGCGAACTTGCTGATGTTTTCCTCTTTTCTTTGGCAACTTGCATCATCTCTTTGTGTTTTACATCTTGATCAATTAGTGCCTTTTCCTGCACAATAGCACACATATTACAAGCACCAAAGGTATATAAACAAGGTTTGAAGAATAACAACAATTCATGAGTAAAATCCACAATTTGACATAGAAAGGCTTGAAAAATGCCAAGTATACAATAGAAATATTAGTCAAGTTTGACATCTAACAAACTCTCCCCAACTAGCTCTTTGCTTGTCCTCAAGCAAAGTATGTCTCTCATTGAAAATAAGAGGATTTGCTAGAGCATTTAATTCAACCAAGAATAGATAAACGGCTCAAATAAACAACAATTGTAACAAAGCAACAATTACACACTCCTAGAATCGACAATGCAAAAGAACTTGATTCTTAAATAAATCTCAGACAATGTTTCAAGAGACAACTAAACCATCATGCTCATGTCACTCTAACACTCCTCTTCGAAAAAGGATTAAAGGAAATTAACACGTTTGCAACCTCGGGGCAATTTCGCTCGAATGACAAATGATGCAAATACAAAGCAATTCATACAATATCTAATCGATCACATAAGAAATCATGGAAGCAAAAGATCACTAAGGGCTTTTAGGGTTGTAGCTTGGTCGGGTTAACAACAAAGGGATGTTTCTAAAGGCCATTGAATCGAAGTTTCTGATGCAAAAGTACATTCACTATACAAGGTATTCACACACATCTCAACTTCATTCACCAATTTTACACCTTTATCACAAACCTTCTCAAACTTCCTCATGCACAATTATTGGTTTCTATTTTTCTCATTCAAGCAAGCATCCTTTTCTATTTTTTTCACATTCAGATTCACATTCTCTTTTTCTTTTCATGCTTGCTTGTAATTTTTCAAAAGTTTGAGCAATTTACCAATCTTCTTTTTCATTCTCCCCAACTTATTTTCAACTAAACCTTAAGTGAATGCTCCTTACTTTTTAAGGCAAGGAAATCAATAAAACAATGTTCCATGGTTCAAGAAGAAATTTTTTTTAGAAACTCTCAAAAATTCAATGATGAACTTGATTTTCAAATTATGTACAACACAAAGTTCATCACTAAACGAGATCTAAACTATTTAGGCTTAAGGGGCAAACAAATACTCACTACTCACGGGTAAATCACTGTTTGGAAATGGTTGTGCTCAATATCAACAAGTGCCTTGATCATTTCTAATTCTTCCACAATCTCACACAAATCACAAGATAAAGCATGAATTAAAAGTATAAAACAAAATTCATCATCAATCCTATGCATTTAGTATAACATGGAGGTTTCTCACTTTTGTAGTTTTTTGGACCTAAATGACATAAGCAATCAATAAAGTTGTAACAAGAAACACAATTTCATTTGTACAAAGACAAAAAGTTCTAACACATTCTAAATTCTAGAAATAGGTAACTATGTACCTTGCAAACAATAACGTGCTAAAAATACTATCATAGCCATCCAATCTTGGAGGAATCTTCTTTGATGAACAACAATCACCAACCTAAAATTCTTTCAAGTCAACACCAAAAGATGGAAATATTAAACTTCCACAAGCATACCAAAATAAAACGATAAAAAACATACCAACAATTTAAGAGTTGAACATTCGTTAATTGAAGAATTCAACTCTTAACAACAATTATAATAAAAAATAAAATAAAAATGAAACTAAAAAAATTTAACTGAGAACAAATAATAATAATATAATAAAAGTGCTTTGGTGTGAAAACACCAACAAAAGTCATTAGTACCTCAATGGGTACAAGTACATAAGAATATCTCAAAATAGTCCAACAAGTGGATAAAGTACAGTACTACAAACGGATACAAAAAGTGTAATAATATAAAACATAAGAAAACTTCACGTTGACGCGCAAAGGAAGTACAAAATCATAACAAAAAAATCAGTCCTCCTCGGACTCGGAACTGGACACCTCTATCTCTTCCTCCTCTAAACCAGATACAGAACCAGAAACCTCCACATCATCACCATCACCATCCTCCTCGCAATCAGTATCTTCAGGACCAGCCGCATCTGCTCCCCCTCCGAAAACTGGTATGGCCTCAGGCCAACCAGCATGAGCGAGGAATTGTTCCCCTGTCATCATAGTGTGATCCACGGCGGGTTCACGGATTTGCAGCTGCAAAATTTGCATAGAGTCATGTAAGTCCATCATGGCGCACTGAGAAGCCGCCATCTAATCCCAGTTATACTGGAAAATTTCCTGCTGATACGGATAGAAACCTTGCGACCCAGAACTCCCAGACCCATTGCTAGCCCTTGTGCCGACAGCAGTACCAGCACCAGAAGTCTCACCCCTTACCCCTTTAGGCTTATAAATCTTATCCACATAACGGTCATCGATAGCAGACGGGATGGTCACCTGACGGCGCATGGGGACATCAACCCCAGCATGCACACACAACGTCATAATGAGACAAGGGAAGGCAAGAGCAGCATTCTTCCTAGAAGCGGAACAAAGACCACTCTCAACAATAACCCTTATCTCATTCGCTATAACCCTAGCTACATCAATTTCAACATTGGTCATTATGTTGTGGACAAGATGGGCAAGGTAAATAGGGATGGTCGATGTATGTGACTTTGGCTTAATATTGGTGACAACCAAAAGCAAGATTAATTGTGCCAAAGGTCGCATATCTTCACGACAGTATCTTATGGAAACCCCAGATGGGTTGAGCTCTACAGATTTACCTTCTCGTAAAAGGTCTCTTGTAATGGCCGCAATATCTCTGTGGAAGTGCAAGGTTCTATGGAAGTCATCAATCTGACTTGCTCTAAAAGGTAATGGATTCTCAAGAACGGTATTAATGGTTCCTCTATCAAACCTCACCACTTTTTCCCCAACGAAAGTTGTCCAACCAAAAGGCTCCCCATCATCAAGAAGGGTATTAGCATAGAACTCGCGAACCATTTCAACATTGTAACTATCCACAGGAGTTATCAGCCTCCCCCACTTTTTCTCTTCTAGGAGTGCAGCCACCGACCGGTATCTCCCTTGCGGATTCAGGTTAAATCTCTTCTCGGGTAAAATGGATTGCCTTTCCAGAGTTAGGTATCTTGCAGCCTATTTTGCCCCTCTAAAGCGATCACTGTCAAACTGAATCGACATTTGTCGTGAAGTGCTGGCCTTTCTCTTCTTTTCCGGATTGATCTTAGGAGCCATCTGCACAAATCACCAGAAAAACAACAACCAGCAGCAAAGCAGTTCATTAGAATAGGAGCATAACAGAACCCCAACCTGAGATAACATAAAAAAAATCTCCAAATTCTGGTCTGTTCGCAGCTAAGTTCGCAAAGTGAAGCCTGGCGAACATTCGCCCCAGATTCGCAATGCGAGGTTCTGGCGAATGCTCGCCCAGGTTCGCAAAGCGAACGGGTCAGCGAACCTGTGAAAATTTCAAAAATAACAGCATCCAACAATTCCAACATCATAGTTCCTTTCACAATACCACATCTATTCTAATGTTTGCATAAAATTTAACATGCAACAACAAACAAATATTAAACCAGAGGTGAATTGTACACTTTTTAAACCTAGAATAAAATTATCTCTAATGTTCAACCTAACCACATTGCCGAATAGAAAACAACAGAGAGAACAAGAAATTCAAACCTGAACTTGTTGGTAAATGGAAAAAACTTGGTGAAAAATTAGAGGAATAGAGCACGTGAGAGATTGTTCTTGTGAGTGTTTCTGAATGAGGCAAGAGTGAGAATGTCCAAGGGAGTAGGGTTTCCCTTCACAAGTTCAGAAAAAAGGATGGGTCATGGGCTCAAATGTCTGGCCCACACCAAAATAAATCCCTTTTTAATGAGGTGGCAGCAGAAAAACATATACCTGTCTCGCTGAGTTCGCAATGCGAACTGGCCAGCGAATGTTCGCCCTAGGTTCGCAAAGCGAACTTGCTAGCGAACATGACAGGCTTTTGAAAAAATTTCTGCATCTGCTACCACTTCTTAAACCAATTCTAAAATAACTGAAATCATCAAAACAATAAAGAAAACATAAATACTTACAATGTTGGGGTGCCTCCCAACAAGCGCTTGTTTAACGTCGGATATGCTCAACGGTCCAAGATGATTTCAAAGATCATCAAGAAACACACTGAAATTCTCTCGGTCGACTTCTACTCCAAGATATAATTTCAACCGTTGGCCATTTACTGTCCAACTTTCTTTCTTTTTCAAGTCCTCAATGACTATTGCACCATAGTGCCTGACATCCTTGACAAAAAACGGTCCAGACCATTTGGACTTTAGTTTCCCGGAAACAATTTCAGACGGGAATTGAATAAAAGTACCATCTGGCCAACCTGGAATTCCTTCTGAGAAACCTTTTTGTCATGGTATCCTTTCACTTTCTCCTTATAGATCTTACTTGAGTGGTACGCGTTATTTCGCATCTCTTCCAATTCATGCAACTGAACTTTCCTTTTGTCACTGGCCAAACTCAGATCAAAATTTAACATTTTCAAAACCCAAAGAGCCTTATGCTCCAATTCAACGGGTAAATGGCATGTCTTGCCATAAACCATTTGAAAAGGAGTTAGACCGATTGGAGCTTTGTAAGCGGTGCGATACGTCTACAAAGCCTTATCTAATTTTTGTGACCAATCTTTTCGCGAGCTCGACACTGTTTTCTCTAAAATTCTTTTGACCTCTCTATTAGACACTTCATCTTGACCATTGGTCTGTGGGTGGTACGGAGTTGCAACTTTGTGCTTTACACTGTAATGCCCTAAGACCTTTTCGAGCGGTGCATTGCAAAAATGCGAACCTTCGTCACTGATTAACACACGAGGGGTGCCAAAATGGGAGAATATGTTTTTCTTTAAAAAAAATATCACCGTCTTGCCATCGACCCTCGGTGACGTAATTGCTTCCACCCACTTGGAAACATTGTCATCCGCAACTAAGATATACTCGTTTTAAAAAGATGGTGGGAATGGTCCGACAAAATCAATACCCCAACAATCTAACACCTCGACTTCCAAAATTATTTGCAAGGGCATTTCATTTATTTTTCCAATCCCGCCACTTCTTTGGCATGTGTCACACCTTTTTGCATGGAGGTCGGCATCTTTAAACAATGTTGGCCAATAAAAGCCCGATTGGAGGGCTTTAGTTGCCGTTCTTAAACCATTGTAATGCCCTCCATAAGGCGAATTGTGACAATGCCAAAGGATACTTTTGGCTTCGTCAAGAGTGACACACTTCCTCAACAAATTGTCACCTCCTAACTTAAAGAAGTATGGCTCGTCCCAAACATAGAAATTAGCATCCGAGAGGAATTTCCGTCTTTGATTCCAAGTTAGGTCCTCCGGTATAAATCCGGTTGCCTTGTGGTTAGCAAAATCTGCGAACCACGACCTAACTTGTACTCGAAAAATTTTTTCATTCAAAAATTCTTCACAGACCTCATTTTCACGGTGAGTTACCTCTACATTGACCAACCTAGATAAATGATCTGCTACCAAGTTTTCTAACCCTTTCTTGTCACGGATTTCCAAATCAAACTCTTGTAACAAAAGTGTCCACCGGATTAACCTTTGTTTTGAACCCGGCTTGGTAAGCAGATATTTAATTTCCGAGTGGTCAGTGTAGACTACCACCTTTGAACCAATAAGATAAGACCGAAATTTCTCGAGAGCGTATACAATAGCGAGTAATTCTTTTTCTGTGGTGGCATAGTTAACTTGTGCCTCATTAAGAACTTTACTTGCGTAACGTATAGCATGAAAATTTTTTGTTTTCCGTTGACCCAATATCGCACATACCGCATAATCGCTCGCGTCACACATGAGTTCAAAATCCATTTTCCAATTGGGCGCGATGATTATGGGTGTGGTAGTCAAACTTTGTTTTAAAGAATTAAAAGTGACCATGCAAGACTCATCAAAATCAAAGGACTTATCTTTGTTGAGCAAATTGCTCAAAGGCTTTGCTATCTTTGCGAAATCCTTGATGAACCTCCGATAAAATCCCGCATGTCCAAGGAAGCTCCTTATACCTTTTACATTCAACGGTGGTGCCAATTTCTCAATAACATCCACCTTGGCTTGATCGACTTCAAGGCCCTTCCAAGAAACTTTGTGGCCACCATGAAGTTACATTTTCCCAATTGAGTACCAAGTTGGTTTCCACACACCGTTCCAAAACCGCTTCCAAGTTTTTCAAACAAATATCAAACGATTGCCCAAAAATCGAGAAGTCATCCATAAAAATCTCAATTGCCTTTTCGATCAAATATGAGAATATTGCTTGCATACACCTTTGAAAAGTCGCTGGTGCGTTACACAACCCAAACGACATCCTCCTATAAGCAAAGATTCCAAAAGGGCATGTAAAAGCAGTTTTTTCATGGTCCTCCGGGTTCACGATAATTTGATTGTAACCCGAATAACCATCCAAAAAATAGTAGAATTGTTGACCGGAAAGTCTTTCAAGCATTTGATCCATGAACGGAAGAGGGAAATGATCTTTCTCGTAGCTTTGTTTAGCCTACGGTAATCAATACACATTCTCAACCCGCTCACGGCTCTTGTGGGGATTAACTTGTAGCGAGCGATTTTGGACGCGGTTCTTAAGCGCTGGTCGCTCTCTGCGGTTTGAGCTTAAACTACAGGTCGATTCATTTTTTATCCTATTGTGAGCTGAATAAGGAAGGGAAATAGATGTCTCCAATTAACCCTGCTTGCATACTGAGTTTAAACAGCGGTCTGTTAGGTTACGAATACTATCAATGTGGGGGGCCTTTGTACTGGTTATTTGTATTTTCGCCAATACGGTTTTCTTTCTTTCTAGGACTTTCTAGCGGGGAACAAGGATTAGGATGTTAGGACTGGTGCTTTTGAAATAATGCTTTTAATTGATGGAGATATGGGATTTGGTTTTTTTGTTGATTGCGCTCGCTAAGATCTTTTCTTTCGATCTTATGCCTACGTATTCCCGTTTACCGAAACAGGGAAATCAGAGCGTTCTTAGTTCCTCCTATTCTATGGGAGGAAATGGGTGTTTTGGTGTCTTGTTTAAAGCCCAAGACGTGAAGCGAAAGGTGATTTGTATCTTGTTCAAAGCCCAAGATGTGAAGCTGAAAGGTCTATTTGTGTCTTGTTCAAAGCCCAAGACGTGAAGCTGAAAGGTCCTTGACTTTAGAGAGAATTTGTCATCTCTAAAGAGGGGGAAGGAGAATTACTTTAACTGGGATACGCGGATCCGAGGAATGCCATAATTTCCGAAGAAAGGGTTTTTAACCTGAAGGAGAAGACTTTAACTCAATGTAGAGCAATGCCATCTTTCCTTAGGAATTTCTCATGCTAAAAGAGGGACAGTGGCATGGATATAGATGATCCAAAGGCTTGCCGCTTACAGCGATTAGATGAAAGGAAAGGAGTTGTTGATGTTTGTGTACTGTGAACGAGGCACAACTTTGATGCTAAAAGGTTGATTGGATCAACCAGTGGTTTTCTTATACAAAGCCTAAGAGGAGGCTAATTTCCGCTAGGAAAATCATTATACAAAGCCTAAGAGGAGGCTATTTTGTGTCTCGTACAAAGCCCGAGAGAGAGGCTAAAAGTTTTTGACCCGACGATGGAGTCTTTTGGTATCTCGTATAAAGCCCAAGATGGAGGCTATTGTTTGTTTGACTCTACGAGGGAGTCTTTGTGTCTCGTACGAAGCCCGAGATAGAGGCTAAAAGTTTGACTCAACAAGAGAGTCTTTGATACTCAACAAGAGAGTGTTTTTGTATCTCGTACGAAGCCCGAGAAGGAGGCTAAAGGTTTGGTTCAGTTGAGTGACAGATCCAATATACTGATTTTAAAAGAGAAAATCAGTTCTTATATGAGCAACACTGTACTCAGGGATTTGATTTGAGGATCAGGGATATTTCCTTCTCTTTGAGGAAACGGGAAATCCAAAGGGTATTGAGACTGTCCGAGTCTGCGGGTTTCCTTCCTATTTAACGAAGGGGTCACTTGAGAATGTCTTTGAGACTCAAGGAAGTTAGACTGTCCAAGTCTAGAGTTTTTTTTTCTTTCGTACTATGCTTTGAGAAACAGTAGTAGACTCTATGAAAGGACCGTTCTATGCAGATGACTAAGTTCTGTTCCTATACCTCTAGGAGGTCGTCGGGACAATTTGTACGAAGCCCAAGAGGAGGCTGGAATCTTTTAAGAAGCCGACGGGTCCTTGTACGAAGCCCAAGAGGAGGCTATCATTCCCGGAGGAAGAGATCATTATACGAAGCCTAAGAGGAGGCTGTGAATACTTCTAAGAAGCCGTAGTGTCCTTGAATAATGCCCAAGAGGAGGCCGATGCTTTTAAGAAGCCCGTGGGTCTATCACCTCCTTTCCATTAGGAGAGCTAACTCTTTTAAAGATAAAAACCACTGGTAAACGTGCGAGGTTTACTATCCAGCGACTTTTAGCTTTTGAAGAGGGTTCCTTAGTTAAGGTCCAAGATTATGACCGTAGTGGGTACCCAAACCCCGAGAAATTCAAGGCAAGCTATCCACAAGGAATAGATCAAGTCAGGAAAGTTCGAGAATTTGGAAGAAACTCAAAGATGCCATTCACGGAGAATACATTCATCTTGGGGAGTAGAGCTTCTTGACGATTCCTAAGGAGGACAGCCGAAGAGAAGACTGTATCTGGTGCTCCTATTGGGGATCCAGACGTCTATTTCTACGAATAAATGAAACGGCGTCACCAAGTTCTAGACGTAGTTGCCGGGGAAACTCGAAATATCTATACTATTATTACACAGTAGATATGAGTTTATGAAAGGAGACTTACAGTGAGCAGCCCCACAATACAGTTTATATATATATGAAAGCAGTAAATGAAAGCGATAACCACTTACTCGGTTGTAGTGCTTCCATGCTGTTTGGTTAGTTGTTCAACAAAGAAAGATTGAAAACAACAGTATATTCAAAATCAAAGGAGAAAGTGCTTTGAAAAAGAAAGATTTGGGGCTTACAGCTCAAGGAGAGGCCCAGGGTTTTATCAGTGAGCGCACTGTTTGACTTTGTACAGCGGGACTTATACAAGTGACTGGGGCCCAAAATGTTTTTGTACAAAGGGATGGGTCTTACACTCTCTCAAGAGGCCCAAAAAGGTTTAAATAAAAGAGAGGGGCTTATAACACGAGGGTAGGCCCAAATGATTTTTCGTTTAAAAATGGCGATCGCGCCGAGGTTTTCTTTTAACGCAGAGGGACTTATACAATAAGTGAGGCCCAAAAAGATTTTGGTTAAAAGGGGATTGGGTCTTACACTCTAATAGAGGCCCAAAGTGTTTTGAATGGGTCTTATAGCTCAAGGAGAGGCCCAGATGATTTTTATTTTTAAACGGGCGACGATCGCGCCGTTTACTTGTACAGAGGGACTTATACAATGAGTGAGGCCCAAAAAGTTTTTGTACAAGGGGGGATGGGTCTTACACTCTCTCAAGAGGCCCAAAAAGGTTTTGAAAATGATTTATGAGGGTTGAATTAATCCAAAACCCTAATTTGTTTTCAAAATGTATTTAATTGAATAAAAATTCAATTCAAATGATCAAAAATTGTTTAACACATGGAAAACAAATTGTGACCTTGGATTAATGTTTCAAAAATTAAGTATTGACCTACAAAATAATTAGAAAGCATTAAAAGTTGCAAAATCAATGTAGAAAAAATATTTAAAATGCCAAAAACAATTAAAATATTAATTCTTTACAAAAATATCAATTATATGAAATAAATAATATTTTTGGGATTTTTTGATAAAATAAAATATTTTAACATTTTTGTGAATTATTAAAAAAAGAATCAACTCAAAATCATTAAAACTCAGAGAGAAATTAATTTTTGAATCAATTAAACAAAATCACAAAATTCAAATATTTGAATATATGAAAAATGGCGCCAAGAACAGGCTGAAGAACACGCGCGTGTTCTTGAATTCTCAGATTTGCATTTTCTATCCAATCTCCATGAATACTTAATCATATCATGCAATCCACATATCATTATGCTCGCCTCAACCTCACGATCATGTCTATGTACTTTAATTTCATTTAAATTAAACATACAACAAGAAATCACGAAGAGACCTCAAGAACCCTAATTTCTGCATGAAGGCTAGGATTTTTTATACACGATTTAAACAATGCAATTAATTGAGGGAAAACATTCCATGCATGATTATGAACATATGGCCAAATTATTGTGCGAGGAAATATGCATAGATTGAGAGATGACCAAGTATGTGCTTACCTCCAAGTTGTGACAGCAAGTTCAAAGTGATTTTTGATTTGGAGGTGTTACAGATGAGTGGTGATGATCTGAACAGCTTCCCTACACCCTATGGATTGTGTTTGGATGGTTGGACTTGATTGAAATTGGTTGGATCATTTTGTGGTACCTCAGCTGCACTTTGGTTAAAACCTTGAGCAACCAGCTGGTGATTTCATGCAATTGATGTTTCAGAAGTAATCTAAGTGTTTGATCAGCTCATATGTGATGTATGTGAGGTGTGTGAGTGATTGGTTTGATTGGAATTGCTCTCAAACTCAAAACCCGATAGTGACTTGCCTTAGAAGGCAAAATTGGAGTGAAAGAAGAGATTTTGAGGAAAGCATCTGTTAGATGGCTTTGGTGTACTCAAACTGACCACAATTGAGCTCTATTTATAGTAGAGCAAGTTTGTTTTGCAAGGAATAGTGCATGGCAGCTGGTAAGTAGGTTTGGCCAATGTTGGCAAATGAAAATCCAAGTCTCCTCTAGCCATTGACTAGAGGTTAGGGCACAGAGCTTTGGTCCCCTTGGTCTTGGATAAGTCTTGACTGTTTTCAGATGAGAATGGCTCAGTCCATGCCACCTTGATGGTTTCATTGAATGCCTCATTCCAAATTTGAAGTCTTGTCCCTATTTTGGCAACTCTAGGTTCAACATGCTATTCCTTGTTCCTTGGACCTTGAAGGCTTGGCTCAGTGATTGTCCCCTTTAGATTTAATCCTCTGAGGTGTCCAAGTGGATTGGAGCAATTGAATTTGGCTGATTTTGGCAAATCGACCAAAGTTGCAAATTCTGCCTTGCCTTGACAGATTTTAGCAAGGCAACTTGGCAATGTTGTATCTCCTGGTGTAGGTTGAATTTTGCAATGTTCTTGGCCATTTTGGAAAGCTCTCACATGATACAACAACTGTTTGAACAAGTTTGGTTTTGATCTCTTTTGATTCCAAGTGAAAAATCCCCCTACATTTGGCAAAAAGTGAAGCAGAATCTGACTTAGTGAAAATTTCACTAAGTGTTGGAAAAAGTGACATTTTCACTTTTCAGCCACTTTGATCACTCCATAACTCAAAATCCTTAATGAATTGGAATGACTTGTAGTTGAAGTTTTTGTAGGTGATAATGAGGGCTACAAATCCATATTTGGATGAGAAAAAATGGCCTTGTGGTTTAGGAGTTATGGTCCTCCAAAGTTGGTACCTTTGCCACTTTATTTTTAACTTAGAAAAATTTCTAAGTTTTATGGTTACCCCTTTTACAACTTATCTCACTTTTCTTGATTTTTCTTGATGAATGATGATTCAAATCATACATTAACATCATTTTAGGGTTAAAAATCCATTTTGGTGAAAAATCTCAAAAAGTCAAAGTTGACTTTTGTGCACAGTTGACTTTTTATCAGATGAATTCCAAACTGTGCAATTCTTCAGGAAATCATGTCCTTGACCTAAACCAAACTTGATGGACATGTTCCATGGGTGTCATAGGGTATATTCAATCATGTATTAGGGTTTGGGAGCATGTCCAGGTCAAAAGTCAAAGTTACAGTTGACTTTTCTCTTAAAACCCTAATTGTGGTGCAGATGAAATTGAGACTTGTTGCTCAAGCTTCTTGGATCAATCCATTGTTCCAAATTGATCAATATGGTATATTAGAGACCCTCAAATCATCTCTTGAGGTCTTGGCTCATGGTTTGTCCCAAAAGTCAACTTAGGGGTGAATTAGGTCAAGAAACCCTAATTCCTGATTTTTGATGTATGCATCCCCTGAGGTATAATTGAATTGATGCATGGGTTCATGAGGTTCCATGAAGTATATTAGGTTATGTTTTGGATCATTGCCTTATGCCCAGATGAAAATTTCCATCTGGAGGCCCTGGTCGACCAAAACCCTAATTTGGTGACACTGTCGATCTTGAAACTTGATCCACCTAGAAGGGAGCAGCCTTGTGCTTAATCCTTGAAGTGGGAGTCCTTTTTGATCCATTGTGGATGTTTAAGAGATTAGACAAGTTGAAGATCATGTCATTTCTTGATTGATCCTTTGTCTAAGCACTCAGAGAGGGCTTGAAACCCTAATTTTGATTGTAGTGGATGCTCACCCATCTTTGGGGAGACTAATGAAGCATAAAGGTACATCCATATTGTGATGATGATTTTCACAATGATGGGAAATCTAAGTGGTCAAAATTTGGGGTATTACAGATGCCCCTATTTAATCTTCTTGGACCCGAAGGTGTGAATGACGAAGGTATTCGAGCATTTGGGGTGCAAGAGGATTAAATATCGGAATATCCGAAATTTTGATGGTGGTTATGAATGGTAGCTTACGCATTCATCTTCTTTAGCTAAGCAATGATGCTTAGAAAAGGTAAACTTCCCCTCGATCCTGGTCTTCAGCCAAGGAACTGGTCTTGGTTTCTTTTGAACTTCCCCTCGTTCTTGGTTTCCTACCAAGAACTGGCCTCAGTCTCTGAAATGAACTTCCCCTCGTTCCTGGTTTCCTACCAAGGAACTGGTCTTAGTTTCTGATTTAAACTTCCCCTCGATCCTGGTTTCTTACCAAGGAACTGGTCTTAGTTTCTGATTTAAACTTCCCCTCGATCCTGGTTTCTTACCAAGGAACTGGTCTTAGTTTCTGATTTAAACTTTCCCTCGATCCTGGTTTCTTACCAAGAAACTGGTCTTGGTTTCTTTTGGTCAATAAAATTTACTGACAAAGGACGTTATTCGTAGCGGCTTTCCTTCAAACTTCTCTCCGAATTTTCCTGGGGAGATGCCATTTGAGTGGAAAAAGTTTTGATGTCAGACTTGCTGGGGAACCCATTCGTCTGAATTGTAGAGGTACACAAACTTCTCTGTTTTGGAGACGCCATTTGTCGATTCTACTAGGGAAAGCGAGTCTCTTGAGAGACTGTTTTCGTTTGGGATCTTTCATCATACTTTTCTCGGGATCTTCCCGGAGAAACGCCATATAATGGGGTCCAATTTTGAGGTGCCAATGACCTCCTCATCAGTGGTTTTTCGGAGCAAAACTGGCGTGCTGCCGAATCTCTGATCACGAGGCTTTCTCTGTGGATTTTCCTTAATCCGGGAAAGCAAGGATATTATCTTCAATGGCGAAGAGTGATGCTTATTGAAAGTTTTCTCTGGCTTTTCAGAGGTTCAAGTTATCAAAGTGGTCAAGGACCAACTTCTTTCCAGAATTAAACCGGAAGCGAGGTTGTTCAGTCACAGTATTTCCTGACGAGGCAAGAACTGACAACTCGATTGAGAGGACTTCTACCACTAGGGGACAAGACCGACTAGAGTGATAGTGATGCAATATGAAATGTGAATGCAAATAAAAAATGCACGATGTATGTATGTATATGCTGACAAAACAGACGCGACATACAGACTAATGGATGAACACAATTGGATACTCGGCCATCGCGGGGCGAAGAAGTACCGTTGATTCAAAATAGAAATTCCACCTTGCTTAGGAGAGATAGTCCCGTTGGGAGCTATGTTGATCGGGCTTAGGAGATGAGAACTCGGCCGAGGCGTGTCAAACGAAACAAGGTCTCTGACACAGTTGATCCCTTCATTCAGGAGTACTGGCTTAGAAGGAGTACTTTGATTCTGCACTTTGAAGTTCGCTTACTTCGGGAGAAGCGATCGATGTTCTTCTGATGTTCAACAGTCAAAAGAAATGCCATCTTTAATTTAAAAGCAGAAAAAGTTTAACAAGTAAATTTATTTTTGTTTTATTTCAAGAATCGCTGATTAAGTTTAAACAACGTCGTTCTGTAAAGCTAAAACAAGTTAAGAATTACAAACAAAAGCACAAGGGCTCAAATTTTATTGATAAGATGGAGATCAGCCAAACGCGTGATTCCAAAGAGTATATACAAAGTTAGAAAATGGTAATTTACAGGGAAAAGGGCTACGTTGAAACATAACGACCACTATCCTTCTACCAACTTTGAATTCGGGACATCCTGAGCTTCTGTCGAAGATGACCTTGACTGGAGTTTTCCTCTGATGGATGATGTAACTGCTGCTGCTGAGGGACTTGCCTCTGTTGAACATAGTTACTTGCCATTATCCCTAACTTTTGCCTGGATTGTACTATGAGATTTCCAATCCATCGGGATGATTATTTTCATGTCTCTAACTTTTGCCTGGACCGCCCTTTCGGGTTTTCAATCCATCGAGACATTTTTTTTTTAGTTTTAGGCGAAGTATTTCTTGACTACATCAACATTCGTGGGGTAGGCAAATTCCTCTCCGTCCATGGTTGCAAGTCTCAAGGCGCCGTCTGAGAAAGCTTTCGTGACCACATAGGGGCCATCATAATTTGGGGTCCATTTGCCCCGAGAGTCAGTGAGAAATGATTGTATCTTCTTGAGCACAAGGTCTCCTTTCCTGAAGACACGAGGTCGGACCTTTTTGTCAAACGCCCTCTTCATTCTTTGCTGATACAACTGACCATGGCATAGTGCCGTGATTCTCTTTTCTTCGATCAGGTTCAGTTCGTCGTGTCGACTTTGACACCATTCAGCTTCGGTGAGCTTAGCTTCCATCAATACCCAGATTGATGGGATCTCTACTTCTATGGGGAGAACTGCCTCCATGCCATATACTAGAGAGAAAGGGGTTGCCCCTGTTGAAGTGCGGACAGATGTACGATAACCGTGAAGAGCAAAGGGTAGCATCTCGTGCCAATCTTTGTAGGTTACAACCATCTTTTGAACAATCTTCTTGATGTTCTTGTTAGCCCCTTCTACCGCTCCGTTCATCTTGGGTCGGTAGGGAGATGAGTTATGGTGTTCGATCTTGAACTCAGCACACAACTCTTTCATCATCTTATTGTTCAAGTTAGATCCATTATCAGTAATGATCTCGCTTGGAACACCATAACGGCAGATGATATTGTTTTTGATAAATCGGACCACCACTTGTCGGGTTACATTGGCGAATGACGCTGCTTCGACCTACTTGGTGAAATAATCAATGGCTACCAGGATGAACCGATGTCCGTTTGAAGCCTTGGGCTCAATCATATCAATTATATCGATTCCCCATATGGAAAATGGCCACGGGGAAGAAAGAACTTTGAGATGTGATGGCGGTACATGAATTTTGTCGGAGTATATCTGACACTTGTGACACCTCCTCATGTACTTGTAGCAGTCAGATTCCATTGTCAACCAATAATACCCGGCCCTGAGAATTTTTCTCGCCATTGTGTGTCCGTTGGCATGAGTGCCAAAGGATCCTTCATGAATTTCTTTCATGAGCATGTCTGCTTCTGGTCTGTCGACACATCGGAGCAAGACCATGTCAAGATTTCTCTTATAAAGAGTGTCACCGCTCAGGAAGAAGTTTCCAGCCAATCTTCTGAGGGTTTTCCTGTCTTTTCTGAGTGCCCCAGATGGGTACTCTTGTTTCTGAAGGAAGCATTTGATATCGTGATACTAAGGTCTGTCGTCTATGACTGCTTCAATCGCGAAGATGTAAGCGGGCCGTTCAAGGCGCATGATATCGATCTTAGGTATGTCATTCCATCGACCTACACTAATCATGGAAGAGAGAGTGGCTAATGCATAAGTCATGTGATTCTCATCACGAGGGATGTGATGAAAGTCGACTCTGTTGAAGAAGGGTAACAACCTCCTTGCATAGTCTTTGTAAGGAATCAATCCTGATTGGTATGTGTTCCAATCTCCTTTTATCTGGTTAATAACCAGGGCTGAATCACCGTATACGTCCAAGTTTTTGATCCTTAAATCAATCGCTTCTTCGAGACCCATGATACATGCTTCGTATTCGGCCTCGTTATTCGTACATTTGAACGTAAGTCTAGCAGTGAAAGGAATGTGGATACCCTGAGGGGTAACAATGATTGTCCCAATTCCGTTTCCATAATGATTGACTGCTCCGTCAAAGATAAGTCCCCACTGGGAACCTGGTTCTGGCCCTTCACTGGGTAGCGGTTCATCGCAATCTTTCATCTTTAGATACATGACATCTTCATCTGGGAAGTCAAACCCGATTGATTCTTGATCGTCAATCAGTTGATGAGCCAAATGATCGGCTAAAATACTTCCTTTAACGGCTTTCTGAGCGTGGTACTCTATGTCATATTCTGATAGTAACATTTGCCAACGGGCAATCCTTCCCGTGAGAGCACGTTTTTCGAAAACGTACTTGATTGGATCCATTTCGGAGACCAACCAAGTAGTATGACGAATCATGTACTGGCGAAGACGTTTGGCTGCCCAAGCCAAAGCGCAACAAGTTTTCTCAAGCATTGTGTACCGAGTCTCGCAGTCGGTGAATTTCTTGCTTAGATAGTAAATGGCAGACTCTTTCCTTTTAGTTTCGTCTTGTTGGCCAAGTACACATCCCATTGAGTCCGCTAGGACTGTGAGGTAAATGATCAGTGGTCTTCCTTCCACTGGAGGTGATAGAATCGGAGGATTCAACAGATATTCCTTGATACTGTCGAAGGCGGTTTGGCAATCTTCTGACCAAACGCAATCCTGGTTCTTTTTGAGTAATTTGAAAATCGGCGCACATGTCGCGGTCATAAGGAATATGAATCTGGAGATGTAGTTCAAACGTCCCAGGAATCCTCTGACTTGTTTTTCAGTTTTCGGAGAAGGCATTTCTTGAATGGCCTTGACCTTGTCAGGATCAACTTCAATTCCTTTCTGGCTGACGATGAACCCTAGTAATTTCCCCGAACGGACACCGAAGGTGCACTTGTTGGGATTCAAGAGGAGCTTGAATTTTCGTAGACGTTCGAACAATTTTGACAGATGTTCAACGTGCTCATCCTCTGTTCTTGATTTTGCAATCAAATCATCGACATATACCTCGATTTCTTTGTGTATCATGTCATGAAACAGAGTAGTCATGGCCCTTTGATAGGTTGCCCCGACATTCTTCAAACCGAACGACATTACCTTGTAACAAAAGGTACCCCATGGGGTAATGAACGAAGTTTTCTCCATGTCTTTCGGCGCCATTTTGATCTAATTATAGCCCGAGAATCCATCCATGAAGGAGAATACTTTGAACTTTGCTGTGCTGTCAACCAGCATGTCAATGTGTGGTAAAGGAAAGTCGTCCTTTGGACTTGCCTTGTTTAGATCTCTGTAATCAACACACATTCTGACCTTTCCATCCTTTTTGGGAACGGGTACGATGTTGGCTAACCATTGAGGATATTCAGATGTAGCAAGGAAACCCGCGTCGATCTGTTTCTGTACCTCCTCTTTGATTTTGATGGCCATGTCCGGGTGAGTGCGTCTCAACCTTTGATTTACTGGCGGACATTCCGATCTTAGCGGTAAGTGATGTTCCACGATGCTGGTATCCAACCCTGGCATATCCTGATAGGACCAAGCGAATACATCGGGAAATTCTTTGAGAAGCTTTATCAAACCCTCTCTGGTAGTTGGACTGAGCAGTGCTCCGATCCTGATTTCTTTTCTCTCTTTTTCTGAACCCAAGTTTACCGTTTCCAACGGCTCTTTGTGAGGTTCAATGGACCTTTCCTCTTGTCTGAGTAGTCGGGAGATCTCTTCTGGAATTTCGTCGTCATTTTCTTCTTCAGCCTCGAATACCGGGAACTCAAAATTGGGAGAAGGCATCGGATCGTATGTTTCAACGGGGTATAACACAAGCAATTTGCATGACGTGATGATTCGTGTTTAGAAGAGATAGAGAAAATGTAAGTGTGTGCAGTTTATTTATTTTACTGCTTGTTTTTATTATTGAATGTTTTTTAGGATTACCATTTTCTGAAAAAGCAAAAAGAGAAAACATCAATTAATGCGGAAATTACAGAACGACGTTATTTTATTAATGAACAAGTCGAATCTTGAAACTACAACCCTATAAAACAAAACTCTGTCGCTTTGGGCAAAGCGAAGAGGGAAATTTATAGAAAGCGAGCCCTATCAAAACATCCGTTTCACCTGGGCAGGGTGAAAGGTTAAAGATGGCAATTACTTTGACTGACGAACGACCTCCGGAACCTCGACAGCAACCCATTGGTGGCGAACTCCTCGGTGAATCACAAAGTCTGGCACCTTCCTTGATTTGTCTTCAGAAATGACGCTGATTTCTGGTGGAGTAGGATCGTCGGAATCTGTCTCCCAGGCAGAATTGTCGTAGGAGGATTCCTCTGTTGCATTTTGCATAGCATTGGTGCTCCCAGCTGTATCTCCCCATACAGTTGACTGGATATCTTCGAGCCTGATACGAGAGCTTTCGGGAGCAGTGTACTTGACCATAAAGTCGTATTTTCCACTTGGTTGTCCCAGAGTGTCCCAAACTTCTTTGGAACTGGAGAAGTCATCCCTCTCAATGATGTTGACCTCAGAAAAAACATAGTTGATGAATTCTAGTCCTGCAAACGTTGCGAATTCATCTTCATGTTGAGTAATTTTCAAATGACCTGAGTGTTGATCCCATGACATGGCGGGGACACAGGTATTTTGTTCAATGATGCTCAGCTGAGTTTCATTACTCGGCTGACTTTCTTGCCCCAAGTTTCCTGGATAAGGTTGCCACACTGGCAGACCATCCATCGGGCCATAGTAATTGTAGTCAGAGTTTTCTTTCATCAGAGTGTCTTCCTCTAATGAATTTGGCGGAGCACGGCATCCTTCCGGATCACAATCCCCGTAGATCATTTCGACATCTGATCTTGGTATAAATCTCAGACTCTCTGTAGGAAAGTAAAAAGGCATAGGCACCTCTTCCTGAGACATATAGCCGTCCTTGTTAAGGTAGGACTTCCATTCTTCATCTGTGTCAGAGGGATCTTCCTCATTGATAGCATGAACTGTCTGAGACACTGGGTGAAGAAAACCTCCACTGTGGAAGAAGTTTTGAAGGGGATGAAGACTTTCATCGTTGGCAACTGTCTGGGTACAGGTTGCAGAAAAACCAAGACCCTTCTTTGTTTTATTGTCAATAGGAATGACAAGCCGTCCCCATCCTGTTGTATCGGTACTCTCGACCGCTTTGATAACATCTTTGTATGAAGAAATTGAAGTTCCTTCTTCGGATTGATCGTTCTTGCTCACCGATAGTGCTTGGAACTGAGTTCCAATAACCTCCTCGGGTTCCACACAAGCAGATGATGATAAGTTGCTTACAAGCAAGGCTTGTTACCCACAAACCGTGACAAGTTGATCGTTCTTGACGAACTTTAGCTTTTGGTGGAGGGTTGAAGTAACCGCTCCAGCCTGATGTATCCAAGGTCTTCCTAATAAACAACTGTACGTTGCCCGGATGTCCATGACTTGGAAAGTGATTTGGAAAGTGTGAGGACCAATAGTTATGGGAAGATCAACTTCGCCGATAACCGTTTTTCTGGATCCGTCGAATGCTTTGACGACGACCTCGCTGACTCTCATCGGAGGGCCCTTAAATGATAATTGCGTCAAAGTGGACTTCGGCATAACATTCAGGGCTGACCCTGTGTCTACCAGTACGTTGGCTAAAGCATTGCCCTGGCAGTTAACTGTAATGTTGAGCGCCATGTTATGACGACGACCCTCTTCAGGTAATTCCTCATCACTAAATCCCAAATTATTGCAGGAAGTGATGTTAGAGACAATGCTATCAAACTGTCTGATTGTTACATCCTGTTCCACAAAGGCTTGCTCCAAGACTTTCTGTAGAGCCTCTCTGTGTGCTTCTGAACTGAGTAACAGTGATAATACTGAGATCTTTGAAGGAGTCTGTAACAGTTGATCAACAATGTTATATTCACTCCTTTAGATGAGCTTTAGCATCTCATCTTTGTCTTTTGAAAAGTCGGGATTACTAGATTGACCGACTGGTGGATCAGGAATTTCCGCCTGAAGTTCCTTTTCTTTGTTGGATTCTCCAACCCCTCGGTTGAAGATTCGACCGCTCCGTGTTACACGACTGATGTCTGCAATATTCACGACGGAGGGTAATGGAATTTCCTTTCCATTCTCGATTATTGTTGCACCGTATTTGTAAGGGATTGCCTTAGCTGATTTATACGGTAGTGGCCCCGGTAGATAGATGACTATGGGGACTTTCTGATTTTTTTGACCATCATAAGTAATCTCGATCCATTCCTGGTTGGGAACTTTAGATTCGTCAAGTAGAGGGATGATGGCAAAAACATCCCTGGTCATGTGATGACCAGAGATTGTGACAACATCCTCAACTTGCTCGGCAAGGTAGTTCAGCGACCAAATGATGGGTCCTGAACTGGGATATGGACGAATTTCTCCATGATCGACCTGGCCCTGAAGAGCTGCTCTCACAAGGTAACACCCTTGGTTACTTTCCGAACAGACGCTACAACTGTCATAGTTGTGTGGTGGCACCTGGCCACGCCCACTTTGAATACAATGTATCCTCACTAGGTTACCTTCCATTGATCGGACATCCTGACTTTGACGACGAGTAGGATTCCTGTTATTGATACTAATCTACTGAGTATCTTCGTCCATATAGATTGGCATCCACCAGTGATTTAACAAGTGCTGAAGTGCCTCCTGGACAAGGGTACAACCTCGATCGTTTTCGCAACCCGCTTTACAATTTTGATAGTCATGCGATATTAAGAATCCAAGTCGGACCTGCTTAGCATGTAACTCTACCAGGTTGGTATTCATTACGTGAATGTCGAAGATCTGAACCATGTTGATTTGATAGGAGTTCCTATCATGGTAGTCTTGGATCCATCCAAGATCCATCTGACGCTGGAGGGCCTCTTGTATGAAAGAGCATCCCTGTTTGTTTACCGAGCAAATCAGACAGGAACTGTAATCGTGCCGCGGCAGATTATGATACTGGCTTTGCCTTGAGTGCATCGCCACCAAGTTGACATTCATCGCACGGATGTCGTGGTTTTGAATGACGTTGGAATTCGTGTAAACCATGTTAACTCCACGAACTCGGTGCTCTTGGATCCATCCAAGATCCATTTGTTCCTGTAGAGCTGCTTGCACTACAGAACATCCCTGGTTGTCTTTAGAGCAGATATCACACTGGTGATAATTATGAGGTGGCACATGGCCATATCCACTCTGTCTACAATGCATCTTGACCAGATTGGTCCCTAACAAGAGTACATAGTGAATTTGATAGACATCGTTAGTCTATTTCTCAATCAGATTGACTGCAGCTTTCTCGTGTTGAGGCAGCGGGTTCATAAGAACATTAGGATTCGTATCTTTGAAAGATAAGAGCCCGCTCCTAACAAGCTTTTGCACGTCGGATTTGAAATTGAGGCAAGTCTCAATGTTATGCCCTGAACCTCCTTGATGATAAGGGCATGTCTGATCCGCTTTAAACCAAAAAGGCGGATTTTCCGGAACTGAAAGGGGAGACTTAGTCTGGATGTGCCCCTTAGCCAGCAGTAACGGAAACAGCTCTGCGTACGTTACGGGTATAGGATCAAATCCTGGTGGCCGTGTTGTACGGTTGTTGTTATATGGAGGACGAGCCTGCTGAAGAGGCTGTTGTGTCCTTTGTTGGTCAGGTTGGCTCTGCGCAACCTAAGGTTGATACATAGGAACAGGCGCGGGGCCGATAGCAGGAGTAACAACTGCTACTGGCTGATAACGTCGCCTTTGCTTTCCGAGAGAGATATTCCCAATATCTTGCTCTTTTTTCTTAGGGAGAGCACTACCGTATTTTTTAGTACCGCTCGTTGATCCAGTGTCTTTTACCAAACGTCCTTCTCGGACGGCTTCCTTAAGACGTACACCCATGCCGACCATTTCGGTGAAATCACTGGGTGCACTGGCGACCATTCGGCCGTAGTAAAATGAGCTCAAGGTCTTTAAGAAGATCTTTGTCATCTCTTTTTCCTCAAGAGGTGGACAAATTTGAGCGGCAATTTCACGCCACCTTTGAGCATACTCCTTAAAGGTTTCCTTTTCCTTTTGCGACATTGATCTGAGTTGATCTCTGTCGGGTGCCATGTCCAAATTGTACTTGTATTGTTGGACGAAGGCAGTACCAAGATCTCTGAATGTACTGATCGTAGTACGGTTTAAACCCATGTACCATTTGAGTGCGGCACCGGTTAAACTATCCTAGAAGTAGTGAATCAGCAGGTCCTGATTCTCCGTCTGAGCTGACATCCGCCGAGCGTACATCACCAGATGGCTCTGAGGGAAAGAGTTACCCTTGTATTTTTCAAAGTCGGGCACTTGGAACTTGTGCGGGACTTTCACATTTGGGACCAAGCAGAGGTCTGCGGCGTCCTTTCCAAATAGATCCTGACCACGAATGGCTTGCAATTCCTTCTGCATTTCTAGGAACTGTTCCTAGAATTCATCCATTCTGTCAAACATAGTTTCCTTTTTATCAGAAGGTGTTGGTGGAATCTGTCCTTCCGGGACAATGTGCACCACAGGGGGTGGTACCGTGACTACGGCAGTAAGTCTTGGCGCCTCCCGAAGTTTGTAACCTTCAGGAGTCTTCAGTATGCCCCTGGCATCTTCGCTTTCCCAAAGTTTGTAACCTTCAGGCCCAGCGGCTTCTGTTGCGATTCCCTGATCTTCAGTGATCGGCGGAACATATCCTTCAGGGATATAGTTAACAGGCATGCCCCAAGGACGATCTTTCAGCATCTGATACCTAGGATCATACTTTTCTATGATGGGCGTTGAGGTGATCTCTGAGATCACAGTTCTTTGTAGCTGCGCTTCTGCCATGGCTTGCATGTCGTTACGAAGCTTTCTCATATTCTCTCTTAGGGCGTCGATCTCTTCTTTCAACTCTCTGTTTTCTTCCTCAAGATCATCCATCTTTTTCTGACGATTGGCCCGAGTATTGTACGAATGAGACAGTTTGACTCTAGAATCGAGACACAAACGTGAGATTCGTAGGGAAGAAGAATACGCGATGTGAGAATGATGAATGCAATGATTATATTAATTGTTTTTTTGGTTTAATCAAAATAAACTTCGACAATTAGATTGCAAATATCAAACGGTGGGGAAACCCCTTTTTATTGAAATTCAAAGGATTACAGAAATGGAAATACAGTAGATTACAAAGTGCAGAAACAGAAACCTAAACTAATGGGTCCCGAGTCCTCTCTGAGGAGAAACCGGGTGCTGACTCTGGTATCTTCCTTTTCTTTGACCGGGGCTCTTGGGCCGTTGTCGGGTTGTCATTCCTTTGCCAAGTGAAAGGAGTGAGCAAATTCCTTTGGTCATCTTGATTCTCTACAGCATGCTGCTCCAAAATTTCAATCAGAGCATCTTTCTCTTTTAGTAATTGCTGTATTTGGATACACTCTACGTCGAGGGTGCGATACTTATTCTTCCAAGATTTTCTTTCCTTTTGAACTTTGTTGAGAGTAACCTGAAGCTTTTCAGTTTCCGTCATGAAGTACATGACAGATTCCCCCGGCGGAAGAATTCCGTAACGAGGATAAGGCATCTTTAGCTTGAGAGCTCTAGTTTGTACCCAATGGAGATAAGGCTCCACCGAGACACAGTCCGGTTTTCCCAGAGACTCTCGTCCTTTCCTATGAACCTGTTTCCAAGCTTGCACTATTTCCATCTTTAGTGCTCTGTCATTTTCTCCTTCCTTGAAGAAAAGACCTTCCAGATGAACACCCAGTGGGATGTGTCTCATCGGGTATCCAAATTGACGAAGAAACAATATCGGATGATAGTTGATTCCTCCTTTAGTTCCTATAAGGGGTACGCTGGGGAAGTTTCCACAACGGTCAATGATTCTGATTCCCTCATAAATCCTATTACACCAATCTATATCGGAATTGGTGAGAGACATGATCTTCTGCGACCAACGTAAGACACTCTTGCAATCCCAAAAAGCAGCAGACTTGGGCAAGTGAGAGATAAACCATTTGTAGAGCAAAGGTACACAACATGTGATCTCCCCTCCGCTGAACAAATTTCCCAAGTGTACAGAATGATACGCATCTGCGAGCAAAGTCGGCACAGGGTGTCCAATGAGAAAAACCTTAATATCGTTGATATCGACGAAGTTATTGATGTTGGGAAACAAAAATAACCCGTAGGTGAGCAAGACAAAGATGCTTTCAAAAGCAGTCCCGTTCCCTATACTAGCGAAGTATAGAGCCTTTTTTTGTCAAGAACTGGGCTGGCAAACCTTGGATGCCACCCTTAGTGGTCATGTGAGTCCTGACCTCAGACTCGTCCAAATGAATTGCTATTGCAATAGTCTGATTCTTTAGAATTTCTTCCAGTCCAGAAAATGGAGCTCGATCAGTGATATGTAAATCAGTCAGATGAGAATACTCCTCCAGCATTGGTGCTAGCTGGTAATCCGGGAATGTGAAACAGTGATAAACCGGATCGTAGAACTGAATGAGCGCATCCATGATTCCCTCGATCACATGGACTCTTAACAGTGGTAGCAAACCACCGTGCTTGGCTCTGAAAGCCTCAGGGTTAGCGATCATCCTTGCTAACCTTCTCAAATCCCCTAGTTTTGGAACCTTGAAGGTATACTGGCGAGTTCTCCTTCTACCGAAATCCATTAGCGTAATCTTTTTCTCTGATATTTGCAATCACAGTCTTAGTTTAATTTGAAAAACAGAGAGACTAGAAGAGAAAGTTTTTTTTTGTTTTAATGTTTTATTAAATGGATGCATGAATGCAGCACACAAAAACATAGAAAAAACATGGGGTCAGAGGTCGTTGTCATGAAGTCAAGGCTCTACCCATCCCCAAAGGTTTATACTAGGGTGATTTTTGTACCTGTACTCATTATCATCAGCTCCTCCCAGGAAGGCAGACAACAAGCGGATCGCCAGCAAGTTGTGTGCAATCTTAGAGTAAGTGCCATTCACCGAGAATAGATCACCAGCCTCAAATGAGGGTAGTATCGCGTAACAGCTATTTCCGATAGCTTCCGCACTACGAAAAAGGTTGGCTTTTCTTAAGTGTATACTCAATCTCACCACATGCGGCATCACACGCATTCCCAGTAGCAGAAAAATAAACACGTATAGCAATTAGGAAAAGCAGTATATATATTTGTCCTAATCATCCTAGACTTATAACACTACGATTCTTAAGTTCCTGACAGAAATGGGTTCCCCGGCGGAAGCCCCAATATGTGGTTCCCTGCCTAAGAGATGGACCAGCATAGGTTAATCTTTCTCTTCGGTAGAGTTCCCATTTTCCGTGGAAAACGGGGATGATTCCCTAAGGCAAAAAGATCTTGGCAAAGACTCCTCAGCAGAGTTGCCATTTTACAAGGAAAACAGAAAGAAAGAAAAACAAGGGCCCCACGGTGGGCGCCACTTTTTCTGTAGCGAGCGATTTTGGACGCGGTTCTTAAGCGCTGGTCGCTCTTTGCGGTTTGAGCTTAAACTACAGGTCGATTCATTTTTTATCCTATTGTGAGCTGAATAAGGAAGGGAAATAGATGTCTCCAATTAACCCTGCTTGCATACTGAGTTTAAACAGCGGTCTGTTAGGTTACGGATGCTATCAATGTGGGGGGCCTTTGTACTGGTTATTTGTATTTTCGCCAATACGGTTTTCTTTCTTTCTAGGACTTTCTAGCGGGGAACAAGGATTAGGATGTTAGGACTGGTGCTTTTGAAATACTGCTTTTAATTGATGGAGATATGGGATTTGGTTTTTTTGTTGATTGCGCTCGCTAAGATCTTTTCTTTCGATCTTATGCCTACGTATTCCCGTTTACCAAAACAGGGAAATCAGAGCGTTCGTAGTTCCTCCTATTCTATGGGAGGAAATGGGTGTTTTGGTGTCTTGTTCAAAGCCCAAGACGTGAAGCGAAAGGTGATTTGTATCTTGTTCAAAGCCCAAGATGTGAAGCTGAAAGGTCTATTTGTGTCTTGTTCAAAGCCCAAGACGTGAAGCTGAAAGGTCCTCGACTTTAGAGAGAATTTGTCATCACTAAAGAGGGGGAAGGAGAATTACTTTAACTGGGATACGCGGATCCGAGCAATGCAATAATTTCCGAAGAAAGGGTTTTTAACCTGAAGGAGAAGACTTTAACTCAATGTAGAGCAATGCCATCTTTCCTTAGGAATTTCTCATGCTAAAAGAGGGACAGTGGCATGGATATAGATGATCCAGAGGCTTGCTGCTTACAGCGATTAGATGAAAGGAAAGGAGTTGTTGATGTTTGTGTACTGTGAACGAGGCACAGCTTTGATGCTAAAAGGTTGATTGGATCAACCAGTGGTTTTCTTATACAAAGCCTAAGAGGAGGCTAATTTCCGCTAGGAAAATCATTATACAAAGCCTCAGAGGAGGTTATTTTGTGTCTCGTACAAAGCCCGAGAGAGAGGCTAAAAGTTTTTGACCCGACGATGGAGTCTTTTGGTATCTCGTATAAAGCCCGAGATGGAGGCTATTGTTTGTTTGACTCTACGAGGGAGTCTTTGTGTCTCGTACGAAGCCCGAGATAGAGGCTAAAAGTTTGACTCAACAAGAGAGTCTTTGATACTCAACAAGAGAGTGTTTTTGTATCTCGTACGAAGCCCGAGATGGAGGCTAAAGGTTTGTTTCAGTTGAGTGACAGATCCAATATACTGATTTTAAAAGAGAAAATCAGTTCTTATATGAGCAACACTGTACTCAGGGATTTGATTTGAGGATCAGGGATATTTCCTTCTCTTTGAGGAAACGGGAAATCCAAAGGGTATTGAGACTGTCCGAGTCTGCGGGTTTCCTTCCTATTTAACGAAGGGGTCACTAGAGAATGTCTTTGAGACTCAAGGAAGTTAGACTGTCCAAGTCTAGAGTTTTTTTTTCTTTCGTACTATGCTTTGAGAAACAGTAGTAGACTCTATGAAAGGACTGTTCTATGCAGATGACTAAGTTCTGTTCCTATACCTTTAGGAGGTCGTCGGGACAATTTGTACGAAGCCCAAGAGGAGGCTGGAATCTTTTAAGAAGCCGACGGGTCTTTGTACGAAGCCCGAGAGGAGGCTATCATTCCCGGAGGAAGAGATCATTATACGAAGCCTAAGAGGAGGCTGTGAATACTTCTAAGAAGCCGTAGTGTCCTTGAATAATGCCCAAGAGGAGGCCGATGCTTTTAAGAAGCCCGTGGGTCTATCACCTCCTTTCCATTAGGAGAGATAACTCTTTTAAAGATAAAAACCACTGGTAAACGTGCGAGGTTTACTATCCAGCGACTTTTAGCTTTTGAAGAGGGTTCCTTAGTTAAGGTCCAAGATTATGACCGTAGTGGGTACCCAAACCCCGAGACATTCAAGGCAAGCTATCCACAAGGAATAGATCAAGTCAGGAAAGTTCGAGAATTTGGAAGAAACTCAAAGATGCCATTCACGGAGAATACATTCATCTTGGGGAGTAGAGCTTCTTGACGATTCCTAAGGAGGACAGCCGAAGAGAAGACTGTATCTGGTGCTCCTATTAGGGATCTAGGCGTCTATTTCTACGAATAAATGAAACGGAGTCACCTAGTTCTAGACGTAGTTGTCGGGGAAACTGGAAATATCTATACTATTATTACACAGTAGATATGAGTTTATGAAAGGAGACTTACAGTGAGCAGCCCCACAATACAATTTATATATATATATGAAAGCAGTAAATGAAAGCGATAACCACTTACTCGGTTGTAGTGCTTCCATGCTGTTTGGTTAGTTGTTCAACAAAGAAAGATTGAAAACAACAGTATATTCAAAATCAAAGGAGAAAGTGCTTTGAAAAAGAAAGATTTGGGGCTTACAGCTCAAGGAGAGGCCCAGGGTTTTATCAGTGAGCGCACTGTTTGACTTTGTACAGCGGGACTTATACAAGTGACTGGGGCCCAAAATGTTTTTGTACAAAGGGATGGGTCTTACACTCTCTCAAGAGGCCCAAAAAGGTTTAAAGAAAAGAGAGGGGCTTATAACACGAGGGTAGGCCCAAATGATTTTTCGTTTAAAAATGGCGATCGCGCCGAGGTTTTCTTTTAACACAGAGGGACTTATACAATAAGTGAGGCCCAAAAAGATTTTGGTTAAAAGGGGATTGGGTCTTACACTCTAATAGAGGCCCAAAGTGTTTTGAATGGGTCTTATAGCTCAAGGAGAGGCCCAGATGATTTTTATTTTTAAACGGGCGACGATCGCGCCGTTTACTTGTACAGAGGGACTTATACAATGAGTGAGGCCCAAAAAGTTTTTGTACAAGGGGGGATGGGTCTTACACTCTCTCAAGAGGCCCAAAAAGGTTTTGAAAATGATTTATGAGGGTTGAATTAATCCAAAACCCTAATTTGTTTTCAAAATGTATTTAATTGAATAAAAATTCAATTCAAATGATCAAAAATTGTTTAACACATGGAAAACAAATTGTGACCTTGGATTAATGTTTCAAAATTTAAGTATTGACCTACAAAATAATTAGAAAGCATTAAAAGTTGCAAAATCAATGTAGAAAAAATATTTAAAATGCCAAAAACAATTAAAATATTAATTCTTTACAAAAATATCAATTATATGAAATAAATAATATTTTTGTGATTTTTTGATAAAATAAAATATTTTAACATTTTTGTGAATTATTAAAAAAAGAATCAACTCAAAATCATTAAAACTCAGAGAGAAATTAATTTTTGAATCAATTAAACAAAATCACAAAATTCAAATATTTGAATATATGAAAATGGCGCCAAGAACAGGCTGAAGAACACGCGCGTGTTCTTGAATTCTCAGATTTGCATTTTCTATCCAATCTCCATGAATACTTAATCATATCATGCAATCCACATATCATTATGCTCGCTTCAACCTCACGATCATGTCTATGTACTTTAATTTCATTTAAATTAAACATACAACAAGAAATCACGAAGAGACCTCAAGAACCCTAATTTCTGCATGAAGGCTAGGATTTTTGATACACGATTTAAACAATGCAATTAATTGAGGGAAAACATTCCATGCATGATTATGAACATATGGCCAAATTATTGTGCGAGGAAATATGCATAGATTGAGAGATGACCAAGTATGTGCTTACCTCCAAGTTGTGACAGCAAGTTCAAAGTGATTTTTGATTTGGAGGTGTTATAGATGAGTGATGATGATCTGAACAGCTTCCCTACACCCTATGGATTGTGTTTGGATGGTTGGACTTGATTGAAATTGGCTGGATCATTTTGTGGTACCTCAGCTGCACTTTGGTTAAAACCTTGAGCAACCAGCTGGTGATTTCATGCAATTGATGTTTCAGAAGTAATCTAAGTGTTTGATCAGCTCATATGTGATGTATGTGAGGTGTGTGAGTGATTGGTTTGATTGGAATTGCTCTCAAACTCAAAACCCGATAGTGACTTGCCTTAGAAGGCAAAATTGGAGTGAAAGAAGAGATTTTGAGGAAAGCATCTGTTAGATGGCTTTGGTGTACTCAAACTGACCACAATTGAGCTCTATTTATAGTAGAGCAAGTTTGTTTTTCAAGGAATAGTGCATGGCAGCTGGTAAGTAGGTTTGGCCAATGTTGGCAAATGAAAATCCATGTCTCCTCTAGCCATTGACTAGAGGTTAGGGCACAGAGCTTTGGTCCCCTTGGTCTTGGATAAGTCTTGACTGATTTCAGATGAGAATGGCTCAGTCCATGCCACCTTGATGGTTTCATTGAATGCCTCATTCCAAATTTGAAGTCTTGTCCCTATTTTGGCAACTCTAGGTTCAACATGCTATTCCTTGTTCCTTGGACCTTGGAGGCTTGGCTCAGTGATTGTCCCCTTTAGATTCAATCCTCTGAGGTGTCCAAGTGGATTGGAGCAATTGAATTTGGCTGATTTTGGCAAATCGACCAAAGTTGCAAATTCTGCCTTGCCTTGACAGATTTCAGCAAGGCAACTTGGCAATGTTGTATCTCATGGTGTAGGTTGAATTTTGCAATGTTCTTGGCCATTTTGGAAAGCTCTCACATGATACAACAACTGTTTGAACAAGTTTGGTTTTGATCTATTTTGATTCCAAGTGAAAAATCCCCCTACATTTGGCAAAAAGTGAAGCAGAATCTGACTTAGTGAAAATTTCACTAAGTGTTGGAAAAAGTGACATTTTCACTTTTCAGCCACTTTGATCACTCCATAACTCAAAATCCTTAATGAATTGGAATGACTTGTAGTTGAAGTTTTTGTAGGTGATAATGAGGGCTACAAATCCATCTTTGGATGAGAAAAAATAGCCTTGTGGTTTAGGAGTTATGGTCCTCCAAAGTTGGTACCTTTGCCACTTTATTTTTAACTTAGAAAAATTTCTAAGTTTTATGGTTACCCCTTTTACAAGTTATCTCACTTTTCTTGATTTTTCTTGATGAATGATGATTCAAATCATACATTAACATCATTTTAGGGTTAAAAATCCATTTTGGTGAAAAATCTCAAAAAGTCAAAGTTGACTTTTGTGCACAGTTGACTTTTTATCAGATGAATTCCAAACTGTGCAATTCTTCAGGAAATCATGTCCTTGACCTAAATCAAACTTGATGGACATGTTCCATGGGTGTCATAGGGTATATTCAATCATGTATTAGGGTTTGGGAGCATGTCCAGGTCAAAAGTCAAAGTTACAGTTGACTTTTCTCTTAAAACCCTAATTGTGGTGCAGATGAAATTGAGACTTGTTGCTCAAGCTTCTTGGATCAATCCATTGTTCCAAATGGATCAATATGGTATATTAGAGACCCTCAAATCATCTCTTGAGGTCTTGGCTCATGGTTTGTCCCAAAAGTCAACTTAGGGGTGAATTAGGTCAAGAAACCCTAATTCCTGATTTTTGATGTATGCATCCCCTGAGGTAAAATTGACTTGATGCATGGGTTCATGAGGTTCCATGAAGTATATTAGGTTATGTTTTGGATCATTGCCTTATGCCCAGATGAAAATTTCCATCTGGAGGCCCTGGTCGACCAAAACCCTAATTTGGTGACACTGTCGATCTTGAGACTTGATCCACCTAGAAGGGAGCAGCCTTGTGCTTAATCCTTGAAGTGAGAGTCCTTTTTTATCCATTGTGGATGTTTAAGAGATTAGACAAGTTGAAGATCATGTCATTTCTTGATTGATCCTTTGTCTAAGCACTCAGAGAGGGCTTGAAACCCTAATTTTGATTGTAGTGGATGCTCACCCATCTTTGGGGAGACTAATGAAGCATAAAGGTACATCCATATTGTGATGATGATTTTCACAATGATGGTAAATCTAAGTGGTCAAAATTTGGGGTATTACATAACTCATTTTTCTCGTTTCAGATAACCGTCAATCCGCCTTTTTTCGGCACCACTTGTACCGGACTAACCCATGGGCTATCAGAAATGGGGTAAATCATCTCGGCATCTAACATTTTTACCACTTCCTTCATAACCACCTCTTTCATGGTAGGATTTAAGCGGCGTTGCGGTTGAGCGACCGACTTGAAATCTTCTTCCATTAAAATCTTGTGCATGCAATAAGCTGGACTTATTCCCTTTAGATCGGAAATAACCCAACCTATAGCTAGTTGATTCTTTTTCAAAACTTGAATCAAACGGTCCTCCTCTTTGTCGGTCAAGATGTTGCTAATGATAACCGGTTTGTTCAACCGTCATCAAGGAACACATATTTTAAATTAGAAGGCAACACCTTCAATTCAAGTTGAGACTTCTCATCACTCACCTCTTTCTTTAACTCTTCCTCTTCACATTCCCATGGGTGCAACTCCTTTAAAGATTCAAGTTCCTTCAAACACTCTTCAAGTGCCCTTTCTTCTTCATCGGAAAATATTTCAAATGAGTCATCAAGAGCTCTTTCCAAGGGAGATACTATATGAACTTGCTTTGAAACTTCCACTATGGCTTCTTCCATTGCATCAATACGGAAACTATCATGTTTATCTTGAGAATGCTTCATTGCTTCAAAGAGATTAAAACTCACTTCTTCATTTTGAACTCTTACTTTCATAAGACCGTCATCAACATCAATCATCATTCGGGCAGCCTTCATAAAAGGGAGTCCAAGAATTAATGGAGCATCCTCGTCTTCCTCCATATTAATAACAACAAAGTCAATCGGAAAGAAAAACTTATCAACTTTAACCAAGACATCTTGAGCCATTCCATGAGGATGAGTTGTGGATTTGTCGGCCAATTGTAACGTCATCTGAATTTCTTTCATTTCAATGTTCCCAAGCCTCTTCACAATAGATAATGGAATTAGATTAATGCTTGATCCCAAATTGATTAAGCCTTTGCCAACATAGACATCACCAATTGTTACTGGCAAAGTAACACGCCCTGGATCAACTTCCTTCTTTGGTAGCGTTCTTTGGATTATAGCACTACAACTTGCGTCAAGGATAATTGTTTCCGGCTTCGAATATCTTCGCTTCTTTGTAAGAATATCTTTCATGAACTTAGAATATTTCGGCATTTGTTCAAGCGCTTCGGCAAACGGAATGTTGATTTGCAATTGTTTGAATATGTCCATGAAACGAGCGTAATGTCGTTCATTGTCTTTCTTTGTGGGCACATGAGGGTAAGGTAAGTTTTGGATCGGAATTGGATTCACTATCTCCTTCCCCATTTTCACTCTTATTTTCTTTTCTTCTATCTTTTCTTTTTCAAGGTTTTCTTTTTCAACTAACTTCTCATTCTTATTTTCAACTTCTTCCTTATCATTATTTTCAACTACAACATCATCAACTTCTTCTTTCTCCACAACCTCCTCAATTCTTACATCAACATTTTTCTCATTTTTTTTTCCTTCTCCCAACTCTCTCCCACTTCTAGTAACAATAGCTTTACAATGCTCCTTTGGTTTATTTTGAGTATTGGCGGAGAAAGAAGGCCCCGCTTGTTGCTCAGCCATTTGTTTTACAAGTTGCCCAACTTGACTCTCGAGATTTTTGATCGATGCTTCATTTGTATTTTGATTAGCCATGGACATTTGAATAAATTGGTTAAGATTTTCTTCAAGCTTGGAACTCCCTCCTTGAGGTTGATAAGGATTTTATCGAGTTTGTTGATATCCTTGTTGATTTTGATAATTTCCTCTTGGTTGTTGATTTTGATACCCTTGTTGATTTTGATAATGTTGTTGTTGCCTTTGATAACCTTGTTGTTGATTTTGATTATTCATGTAATTTGCTTCTTCTTCAACCGGAGGATAAGGAGGACAATAGTCGGTTGGGTGATCACCTTTACAAAGCTCACAAACCGCTATTTATACATTTTTGTTCGGCAACTCATGCATCTCTTTAATCTGTTGAGGTAGCTTCGACATTTGTTGCGTGAACAACTCAACCTGTTGAGATAGCAATTTGTTCTGAGCAAGAATTGCATCATTTGTACCCAACTCTAGCACTCCCGACTTCCTTTGAGATTGTCCACGGTTATGATTCCCTTGATGGTCGTTTAATGCCTTCTTGTCAATGATAGAAATAGCTTATTCGACACTTTTAGTCATTAAAGATCCACCTGCGGTAGCATCTAACAACGTTTTGTGAACCATTTGAAGACCATTTCTGAAAATATGAACTTGCTTAAGCTCATCAAAATCGTGCCCTTTGATTTTCTAAGCATGGACTTGAATCTCTCCCAAGCTTCGTTGAGAGACTCATTTCCACCTTGAGTGAAAACTGCAATCGTCGTTTTAGCTTCCATGAAACGATTGTGAGGAAAAAATCGTTCCAAGAACTTCTCTTCTAACATGTTCCAGTCCGTCATGATAGCAGTTGATTGGTCAAGGTACCATTCCTTAGCCTTCCCAATGAGGGAATGCGGGAACAGTCTCTTAAACAAAGACTCTTCTTCAACTTCGGGTGCACCAGTCGCGCCCGCAATCTCATAGAACTTGGTCAAGTGAGTAAAGGAATCCTCGTGATCCATACCGGTGAATGGATTCTGGTATAGAAGAGAGAGGATACCCGTTTTCATTTCAGAGTGCCGACCATTATGAGCATTACGTGCGAACTGTGCAGTATGCCTCGGACTATTAACATAAGGTGTTGAAGCAGGTGGTGGTGGTGGTGGAGCAGCCATGGTTGGCGGTAACTGTGGGATTGGTGTCGAAGTTGAACTTTCGTCTCGTTCTCGTCTTTCCTTAGCAAGTTGCCTCCTCCACCTTGTCCTGCTATTTAACTTACGTGCAGTTCTTTCGATTTCAAGATAAAAAAGAAGTTGGTTTGCGGGTAACTTCCCTCGCATAAAACGGAGTCTGCACACTTAGCCAAACAAATTAACAAGCACAAGAAAAATTTAAACAAGCTTAAAACTCAATAACTATTGCAATACATGCAATATAACAACAATCCCCGGCAACGACTCCATTTTGTTGAAAAGTATTTCGGGGGGTGTTTTATCGTATCCACAGGAATTGAATGTATATTGCTGCCGTTCTATCACTAGTGTAGAAAGAGTAATTTACACCCGTTTTTTTTACATTTTACACCCGTTTTTAGAGGGTGTGAATTCAACGGGTGAGAAATGTCTGACGAATTTACACCCGTTTTAAAATGGGTGTAAATAAATATTATATTACACCCTTTTTTTGTTGAAATCGGGTGTAAATGTTTATATATATACATTTATAGATGGTATATTACACCCTGTTTTATATAAATCGGGTGTAAATATTTACATGTATACATTTATAGATGGTATATTACACCCTTTTTTGTTTGAAATAGGTGTATAAATATATAATATTACACCCTGTTTTAGAAAACAGGTATAAATTTTTAAATAATAGCATTTAAATTAAACATATTTACTCCTCATTTGATAAAAATCGGGTGTAAAATGAGCAATGTTTACTCTAGATATTGACAAATTTACACCCTATTTTCTTTAAATAGAGTGTAAAAATATGATATATTACACCCGATTTAACCATAGATGTTGACAAATTTACACCCGATTTTACTATGGATGCTGACAAATTTACACCCTATTTTCATGATATACTACACTAGATTTTACCATAGATGTTGACAAGTTTACGCCCTATTTTCTTTAAATAGAATATGTTTATTTTCATAATTATATTATATTTAATTTGATTTAAACCTATTGCATTTAATCAAATATTTTTGTATACATCTAAAAATTCGATTAACAAAAAGCACAACCAAAACAAACATATAATACATGTAATTCTCACTAAATAAAATGAATTCCATTTTCTATTCAGTTAGACCTATTTCCACAATGACAAAACCAACATAATTTCAACTATAAATAGTGTGCTATTGTTGTTTTTGATACATGAAAGATTGTTGCTGGTTGGACATAGCTTCCATTTGAACTGAAAGTGGAGCAGCAATTCTATTAGAGTCAAAAAAATGGATCGTGCATTGTAGGTTGCATCATGCCTCCCGACAGTGCTTGCTCCCATGGATTATCGCTAACGTTTTGGTTGTTTCTTTTAAGTGCGTCGTCGTATAGGTTTAGTGTAACCAGGTCCAAACCTCCAGCCTGAATACCGAATAGATAATATCGCTTATTAACAGAATTAAAAAGCATGTGTGCAAGCAAGGGACCGAGGGAAGATTGAAGAAAAAAGCATACCAATTTGCTAGCTGTTGTAGCACTCTCATTCGAACTGGGAGACGTAACAAGTGCCAATTCCCAACAAGCCGAATGTGTGTACTTTTGATAATACATCTCTTTTTCAATATTAGTGGCATAGTACTTGTTATTAGTGAACTTCTTAGTACATGTACTTCACATGTGACACTCACTTACCTCGAAAGAATCAAAAGCAGCTTCATCATCTATCAAACTTCTAAGAGAATCAGCAAAGGTCATGCTGCTTACACAATAAGACAAACATAAGTTACAGAAAGCCAAAAAGTTATAACATACTAGAATAAGAGTAGGACCACTTGTTACCTTTCAGTAGTATTTTGAGCATCCCGATTGATGGAAGTTCTTTCCACCTTCACTGAAGTACAGAAAGTAACTGACTTCTGTAACTGACTTCTTAGCAGAGGTCATGATGGAACTTGGAGTTTTTTTCAAAATTGGAGATTTAAATGGCCCAAGTCTTTGTTGTGAGGTCTTTGCCTTGCCTTTTGATTCTAGCCAAGATCTCAATTTGGCTTCCATGTCAACATTGGCTTTTGGTGTCTCAGGTTTATGAACTGAAGGTACAAAATTAGAGACATGCCTTGATTGAGCAGCCAGACCAATAGTATTAACAGATTCTTGGTATTCTCATGGATTCTAAATTTTTAACAAAAAGGACTATAATTAAAACCTGAATCTAATTAATGTGAGTCTCATATTGGCAAGAGATGTTACATAAGTAATGCTTTTGTGGTTTAATCAATCATTATAAGTTGGTTTAATGAGACTGAATTAGGACTAAAATTCATATTCTAAGATATGAAATCAGATTATATCTTAGATATGAAGTAGTGTGTACCTTTGAAAAAGAAAGAGCGTCGATAATTGCTAAGAGGTCGTCGAGAAGATGAGAGAAGATGGTCTTTTCAAGTTCTGGTGGCGGATCGGAAAGGCCGTAGCCTCTGTAATCGGGAGCTATAGTTCTGAATCCGGCAGCGGCGAGGGCAATCATCTGGTGGCGCCAGGATGAATAGCAGTATAATATAGGGCAAAAATAATAAATACTGCAAATAGAGAAAATCACACTGAAATTTAAAGCAATTATTTTTATTTCATGACTTTCCCTTAATATTCTCAAATTACATCAAAATTAGAAATAAGGAAAGCAGAACAGTACATTCTGCATCTGCATCTACCATGAAGAACATTGAACCCATCACCAAAACCTAATCGAAAGATCCCAAAATCTTGTGCCAACCCATAAACCCAAATATCTAACTATATAAAATAAGCCTAATGACATATCTGATATACTGGTAGGAAAGTCGTGCACTAGCTACAAGAGCTTCATGAGTATAGTGGAACTTGTGGTGAATCTCACAATGTTCTCTTAAGCCCCTTCAGTATGTATATGGTTTCATCTGCAGTTGGTTCTGGTACACTAATCGTCACTCTAAAGCTATGGTTTCTTCAATGTGCTTTCTGTATTAATTCAATGTTGTGGCTCCAATATACTGCAGTAACATTTAAGTCAACATTGTTCAGTAAAATTTAACAATAAAAAACAGAGTGAACTCCATCAAACCAATTTATTTACAAAATACTCATGACGGAAAGAATAATGCTGACCCTAGGCACTTCAAAATAATGTGTCTAAATTGACCATTTGGTATTCCATTATTGAAAAAGATTGAAACAGTAGGAAATGCAAACAATTCAATTTTTAGATTAAAAATTCAATTATTAGTTCTGATAATTAAGAACATATTCTTTGAATCTGATTACAAGCCAGCAAGTTAGCAACAACTTGTGGCCATACTGAACTATCAGAAGACAAATCATATATTCTTTTTTGAAGATGTGAATTTGCTATAAGTTTAATGACAAGAGAAGGTCCGAACTTTTTCCTAAGAAAAATTCAAGAGTCGTGCTATGCAATCCAAGTAAAAAAATAATTCTAGTGTTAGCAGCTACAATAGCACCTTCAGTTGCTCCTGCTCCAATTAGACTGTGAACTTCATTGATAAACCAGAACCGGTGGTATGAATAAATAACATATGAAGACCAAAATTTCATACCATACATCAAACTTTGTCTCCCGTCTTAATTGACTTCTTGGTTAACTTAAATGCTTGGAACACAACAGATTCATTTTGTTGAACTACATTACTCTGGACAGAACGCTCTGTATGAGTTTAAGACCTCCTTAATACCTCCAACAGTGAGACACTTGATTCTTGAGGTTTAGAACTTGAAGCGGCATATTTGTTCTGTGTATTCCTTTGGAATTTGGCAGAAACAACTTTGGGTGCCTGACTCTCTCTTACAATCTGAGTTACATTCGAACAGAAAGTAAAAAACAAAGCAGTGAGTGAGTGACATTTGACTATAAACGACAACCAATATTTATAAATGTAGAGTTATTAATGGCATTACATACTAGTTTTCTAGTTTCTGATAATCATTACCGCATCTGAAGAATCCTCTGATATAAACGTTGAAGGTCAGCTGTTGCTGTCATCTCGCCCAAATATACAAGAGAACTCAGAAATATTACCTTAAATATATAGTTTTGTATTAATGATAAAAGCAGTCATGTGGTTCAAGTATGTACAGTAGTGTCAGAAAAAATCATCTACAATACAAAATTGATGGGATAAAGGAGCATTTCATCAGGTCAACATACCTTTGAAGATATATTTGTGTTTTGTCCGATGTGTGGCATATCATATATGGATGCAGCATACATTAATGGAAGAAACCATGAGCATTATCGTGATTCTAAAGCATGAATGAAGTACATTACATGGCTTTTGGTGAAATACTGAAGTTAATTTATCTTACAAGGAGTTCTTCCCTTTCTCTTGTTATCTGGCACAACATTTGTTTTCTTTATGAGATTGAAAATCCCACTGCTATTTTCATCTTCAGCCAGTGAAAAAAATTGAGCTTTCTTCTCCTGATTCGCATTATAATATTGAAAACAACCAAAAACATCTTAATTTCATCACATGCAAAAGATAGAAATGCAATAAACTTCTGTCAAAATCAAAGTGACAGTAATACATTTATTGTAGTAGCTGAGAAGTGAGAACTTACAACTTTATAAGAGAGGGATTGTTTAGCTATTCTCTCCTTGGTTTCCTCATCAGATAATACATATGCATCCTCTTTATTAGTAAACATCTGCGGGATCATCTGGTTCACCTTTTTCAGATTGATCTTCACGACATCAGATTGAGCAACGAAGTCATCAATTTCATCATCAGATTCATTTTTAGTTTCTTTGCTCTCCCCATCCTCCTCTTCATCTTCAAGTGATGTTTATTCATTCAATCATGAACCACAATTAAGTTTTTGGAGTAGATTATCTATCCCAGTTGTATCCTGCTGCTCAAGCCATTGCTGGTGAAGTTGGTCACGCTTTTCTCTATCAATTGGCTCTTCTTCATATCTAGTTGCCATCATATCATTAAGTTCCTCAATATCATCATCATCATCTTCATCTTCATCATTATCTCGGAAGCGTTGTAGATCAGTATTACATAAGCAATGATTTAATAGCAATACCAACATAATGAAAACCAATATACCTTGTTTAATAAACTAGAACAAAGATTTTCAAGGGCAAAGATTACAATTATATTTGATACTTACGTAGATTAGAAGTTATGAATTTCAAATATATCACTTTTTAGGTTATTATCACATCACTTAATATACTCAATAAATAGTGATAGCAGATACAGTTATATAAATATAAGTTCCCGCTCAGATATCCAAAATCAACACATTAGTATAACATTCTCTACTACTTTGATATGATGAAGTACCAAACAACATTGTATAACAAGCTGAAATGATGACTAACCACGAGAGAAGGAATGTTTTCGACATTGTAAAACATGAAATGAACCATGGAGAGCAAAATTCCAAGCAACGATCACAGATTCCTCAAATTGTATAACACAAACAAGAACGAGTCAAATTTTATTCAAAACCAGATCTGGTTCTTCCTATCTCTCAACTACGACTTTTTCGCTATTGAATCAAATCAAATCAAATCCATATAATATCCTCTGATATCTTAAGAAAAAGTAGTCGAAATGTAACATAAAACCGATATCAATATCAATATCGGTGCCGATACCATTTTGTGTAGGCCTTCTTCACGGCCACAAAATGTTTTTTAAAATTCCATCCAAACAATACTTCTAGAAAAAATAAGGGAATTCTAAGAGTAAGAGAGTTATAAATACCCTGATATGCCTCGTTTATATCCTGAAACATCCTAGCAGAATTTCGGTCTTTCTGTTTATCCGGGTGCCATTTCTGTGTTAAAATTCACAGCAAAAATAGATTACTAACACAATCCATCCCAAAACGAATGTAATTAGCATAAAAAGAAGAACACATAAATTGAAACTCACAAGAGCAAGAGCAAGAAGAATGTAATTAGAGTGAATAACATCCTCGTTAGCATCGTAATCGACTTCCAATATCTCGTAATAATCATGCACATCACAAATTTTTAACAAAAACAAACCCTAAATCGACGAATTATTCATGAAAAAAAAACCATAAGGGTGAGGGTTTGGAGAACCATGGGTTTGGAGAGAGATGAGAAAAAATCGAAATTGAGATAGGAATTAGGGTCGGGGATTTGTTCTGATTTTGGAACGGCGGTGTTGTTGTGGTGGTGGTGTTCGTCTTGTTCTCATTACCTCGTTATGGTTGTGGTTGAAGATGGATGGTGAGAGTGGATTGGATAGAGAAGAGAAATGATAGAGGTCGTGCTGAGGGTTTTTTTTTGTGTGTTTATCGTGTAACGAGTGGGTTTGATGATGTGTGTATATATTAGATATTTTTTTAACTAAAATTTGAAAATTATTTAGATATAATGATATGAATATGTTTTTAATACACTTTTACTTTTACATTATTTGATAAATTAGATTAAAAAAAAGTTTTTTTAATGTATTTAAGATGAATGTGTTTAAAATTAATATTTAGAGTTATTAAAGTAAATAATTTTTTTCAGCCAATTTAAATTTACATCCCTTTTACCTTTAATGGGAGTAATATAGATTTGACTATAATAATAATTTTAATTTATTATAATAATATATTTAATTTACACCATTTTTAAAAAAAAATAGGATGTTTATTATCACATGTTAATCAATAAAATGATATTTTATTTACAAATTTGCCACCGAATTTCTTATTTACACCCGTTTTCCGCATAATGGGTGTAAATTTTAAAATTATATTCGTCACTTTGCACTAGTGTATAGTCAAAAGTGTTTCAAACTTTTAAGTAACAAAGAGTTTGGTTTTTGAATCGGATCGTTTGCATAAAATTTAGTAATCAACGGTAAACAAAATGGTTTAAGGGTTTGGTAAAACATGCCAAGATTAGAGTCTGATAATCTGTTTCGTACGTATCTACTCGATAAAGCGCGTGAACTCGTTAACGATAAATATAACCACATATCCTCTCAACAAGTTTATCTCTAACACTTGTTATGAGATTTATCATATTGATCCTTTGATGAACTCTCACTCAAACTACCAATATGATAACATTCAAGTTCAATATTTATGAACATCAACTTTCAAAACTATCTCTAGCCTTATGATTATTGATGGATTAAAACTTAGGTCAAGTTTTAATACATATCTCTCGATCATGAACTAAAACAAAATATAAACCATGTAAACAAAGTTTTTCCTCTATATTTATCATCAACAAAGTTCACAAACTTACAATCAAGATCAATACATACAAAATGATGGATTACCTACCACTAATCTTGACACAAGATGTGTTTAGCTACACATATTCATGGTAGCTTGCTTCACAAGTTTTGTGAGGAGATGAAAAAGCATCTGCGTCGAAGAATCGAGATCAGATACAAATCCAGCTTCTCTAAGTGAAGAATCTCTCTTAGATGATGAAATATCAAAAAAATAAGTTTTAGTGTGTTAAAGTGAAGTTATGATCCCGAGAAAATGCATAAAATCTATTTATAGTACACTTGAAATCAGACACATTCGCACTGCGAATGATCTGTTCGCCTAGCGAATGATGAAAGTGGCACCTGAAGTGCCTTCTGATAAGCTAAACCGCCCTTGTTTGTCTGCATAAGTTCGCAATGCAAACTTTTGTTCGCAAAGCGAACTATTCGCCTACAAGTTCGCAAAGCGAACTTAGGGCCATTTTCTTACTGCCTCAGCCAAGGGTTCTTCGCCAGTTTGTTCGCAAAGCGAGTAAATCAGCGAACATTCGCTGGGAGTTTGCAAAGTGAACTTTAGTCCATTTTCCTACTGTCCAAGTCTGGGACCGTAGCGAACTTGATGATGTTTTCCTCTTTTCTTTGGCAACTTGCATCATCTCTTTGTGTTTTACATCTTGATCAATTAGTGTCTTTTCCTGCACAATAACACACATATTACAAGCACCAAAGGTATATAAACAAGGTTTGAAGAATAACAACAGTTCATGAGTAAAATCCACAATTTCACATAGAAAAGCTTGAAAAATGCCAAGTATACAATAGAAATATTAGTCAAGTTTGACATCTAACAGTAGGTTCGAAAGTACTTGGTATGAAGGAGCAGTGGCAGTCCAGTAAATAGGAAGGAGTTTAGAGGTTCTAGTGAATTTTCTGATGTTAACAGGAAGAAGGGGTTGGTTGGTTGAAATTAGGGGTGTTCGCGATGCGGTTTGGGTGGTTTTGACGTTACAAATCATCCGAATCGCAAGCGAAAAAAACATGTGGTTTGGTTTGGTTCCGTTGGCTTTTAGAAATAAAATCAAACCAAAACAAACCAATGCGGTTTGAGTTGGTTCAATTTAAAAAAAAAAACCGTTGAAGGAAAATTAAATTTTATTTTATTATAAAAAAAATCAAAATTATAGGATTAAATGCCTATGCATTTATAGGGCCAGAAAGCTTGCTAGCCAAGAATAATAGGCCCAACTGAAAGCAAACTAATCCTAATACAAAAATCAGAAAAAAATACACTAAATTACATTTTAACAGAAACTCATACTAGAAGTATACTAATGAGAGACTCATCAAATAGAACCCCCTCAACTTCTCTTGCACTATCATAAATAAAACTCATACTAGAAATATACTAATGAGAGACTCATCAATTAGAGCCCCCTCAACTTCTTTCGCACTATCATAAATGGTGATGGAAGTTGCCTCGAGGCTGCTATTAGAGCAAGTTACAGTGAGATTATTCACATCTCTTCTAGCGCTTGGTGAAGAGACTTTTGTGGCTACATTCTGAGTTCTTCAAATATATTTTAGATGGAGCTTAAATACAACCATTGGGGCTTTTTCATTGCAAATGATTTTGGCTTCAATCACCCAATCTGCTACACAAATTGAACCCCTCCCCCCATTGTATCAATATTATTGAGTCTCCCACCAACAAGTACTACAAATATGCTCTTTTAATCAAGCATTAAGGACATATTACATAAAATGGTCAATTCGTAGTCATCTCCACGAAGCCAACACATGTACTAATTGTTGGACTAATTATTTAATTAAAAAGTTATAAATTAACACAATAAATTATTAAAAATGATTATTCTTATAAATTATGACCAATTGTTATTAAATATTAATTTATTTTCGAATGGACCTTATTAGTTTAACTTATTATGTTAAATCACATGAGATATCTCTTATCTCAATGTTTAATAATATAAACATTGTTCCATTAGACAATTAATATATGTGATTGAAAATCTAGATACTTATAAAGTTAGTTTGCCTCTCATCCTTATTCTCTTGGTAGAGTGGCCCTTATTAATTCGGTTCTCTCTAATTTACCAGTTCACAATTTATCTTCTTCAAGGCGCCAAGTAAGGTCTTGCACGACTTAATTACAATCCAGAGAAATTTCCTCTGGTCAGGATCAAAGGAACATTCTGATTTGTCTTGGGTTAGTTGGAGTTCGATTTGTAAACCAAAGGCGGGGGGTGGTATTGGATTGAAAGATGTTAGGTTATTCAATAAAGCCTTGCTTGCAAAGTGGCTTTGGAGATTTCCCAATGAAAAAGATGCTATTTAGATGGGTATTCTAGCCGAGAGGTATGGTGACATTGCAAAAAGACTACTTTCCAAAGAGGTGTCGATATCAAACATCCAACATTCGCTTTGGTGGAAAGATGTGATGAGCTGCAGCGGTAGCAACGGGTCTGTGAATTTCGTTGACATGGTGGCTATCAGGCTAAGTGATTGAGGCTTGATTTCGTTTTGGACAGCAAAGTGGTTGGGCACATCTACTTTGCAGAATATGTTTCTAGGCCTGTACGAAAATTCTATTTGTAAAGATGGAACAATGAAGGACATAGGAATGTGGATTGATCAGGCTTGGAACTGGCAGCTAGTTTCTAACAACTTGGAGGATGTTCTTGTTGGATAAAATTCCAGCGTCTCCCTTTGGATTTCGATGGGCTTAACATCCCACCCATGAGCGCCTATAGAAGGTAGGCTCCTTGAGAAAGAGTTCACTATAATGAAATTAAGTTGCGCCCTGACTACCAGCAATTGCTTTTAGCCTAGTGGTAAGCGCTTGATCCAGTTTTAGTGGTATCAGAGCCTGGTTATGGGTTCGAATCCCCCCGGCTGACACTGGGGGGAGTTTATTGGATAAAATTCCAGCGTCTCCCTTTGGGATTCGATGGGCTTAACATCCCACCCATGAGCGCCTATCGAAGGTAGGCTCCTTGAGAAAGGGTTCACTATAATGAAATTAAGTTGTGCCCTGACTACCAGCAATTGCTTTTAGCCTAGTGGTAAGCGCTTGATCCAGTTTTAGATTGTGAGAACAAGATTTGGTTCTGCAATATTATCTCTAAGTTTTGATGATAACGGATGAATATTTGTATGAACAATTTTGTGCAACTAATGTTGTTATTTGTGAGAACCTAGCAAACTGGTTCTGCTTCCGTGAATTGGCGCAATGCTTAATGAAAGATGCTTCGAAGAGCTGAACTCAATTCGAAGATAAGACAAGATTCACATATCTCTGATACGAAAGGAAAAGAGAATGAGTTCTGAAGATCAAAAGACAAAAGTTCTTAGGGAACAAAGTCCAGATGCTGAAGCCTCATGCTCTCTGATCAAGGTTCTGAAGACCTACCCAAAGTCGACTCTCATGCTTCAATCAAATATTATCAGAAGCCTCTGAAGATATAAAGAAAGTAAATTAAAAGAACAAGGTTCTGAAGATTCTGGAAGCGCGTAGCTGATGATTCGAATACTTGATAATCTCAAGAACCGAGCAATGTTTTCCCTTCTTACTCATGCTCACAAAAAGCCTCTGTAGTTGAAGAAGCCAAGAAAATGTGCCACACTGTACAGCTGTACCACATTACAACGTTAAAATTCTTGAAGACTGTGCGAAATACAAACTGACACAGACAGGATGCGCATCATGCAGAAGATTTTGTACATGTCCTCACGCTTCTAGCCGTAAGCCTACTTAGCTATCATGATTTCATCCCAACGGCTCTTTTCACTCGGCTATAAAAGGAAGTTTAAAGACTTGAAGAAAGACACACATGCGAACAACGACAATACTTTCTAACTCTATTCTTTCTTAAGTCATTACTGGTCTAAAAACTTGTTTACATTATCAGCTTGATAAGAAGCAATTCTCTGTAAACCCATTGTATTTGAACTAAAAGTTGTATTCCTTAAGAGAGTCTCAGTGATCAGATCTCTTGAGAAGTCTAGGACGTGTGTCTTAGAGGTTGTGCCTTCAGTAAGACCTGTGGGGTTGGATTACTTGAGAAGTCTAGAACGTGTGAGTTCTAGAGGTTGTTGTTAGTCACCAGCTGTGTAGCTTGTGCAGTGTACTATTTTGTGAATAGTGGATTAAGACCTCGTTGAGAGAGGCGAAATCACCTTGGCGGGTAGACTAGATTAACTTGAGAGATTCTCAAGTGAACTAGTATAAACATAACGTGTTTATATCTCTGTGTTTAACTAAGCTGTTGTTCTTTAGAAAAGGGTAAAAGTTTTAACAAGAAAGTTATTTAAAAAGAAACGATTATTTTGAAAAACCAATTCAAACCCCCTTTCTTGCGTTTTTCACACCTTCAATTGACATCAGAGCTTCAGTTCTGAGGTGATAAAAAGATTGCATTTTTATCAAGCACTTAAAAGTGTTCAGTACCGATCCAAGTGTGAAAAACAATTACTACACCACCACCAACAACTTCTGAAACAAATGTTATTGAAAGAGAATCTTACACTACAAAACCTCCTATCTTTGATGGCGAAAAGTTTGATTATTGGAAAGATAGAATTGGAAGTTATTTCTTATCATTTGATCTAGATCTATGGGATCTAGTACTTGATGGTTATAGTCATCCTGTAGATTCTGTAGGTAAAAAGATTGAAAGAAGGGAGTTTACAGATGCTCAGAAGAAAACTTACAAAAATCATCACATAGCAAGAACCATTATGTTGAACACAATTTCTTATACCGAGTATGAGAAAATCACAAACAAAGAAACTGCAAAGTCCATCTTTAACTCTCTTCCTATGACTCACGAAGGAAATGCTCAAGTCAAGGAGACAAAGGCTCTTGCGCTAATCCAAAAATACGAAGCCTTCAAAATGGAAGAAGATGAGTCTGTTGAAACCATGTTCTCAAGGTTTCAAATGCTCGTTGCCAGACTCAGAGTTCTGAACAAAGGCTATTCTACTGCTGATCATGTCAAGAAGATCATCAGAAGTCTTCCAGCAAAATGGAGACCAATGGTGACTGCCTTGAAACTTGCAAAGGATTTGATAATATCAGTCTTGAAGAACTTATTAGTTCTTTAAGAAGTCATGAAATAGAGCTTCAAGGAGATGAACCTCAGAAGAAAAACAAATCCATTGCACTAAAGGCAAAGCCAGAAAAGAAGAAGGCGTATCAGGCAGAAGAAGAAATGGAAGAATCTGAAGAAGATTAAGAAGATGATGATATATCACTCATATCAAGAAAGATAAGTCAACTTTGGAAATACAGAAGGAACAAGTTCAAAGGACCAAGGAGAAAATTCGAATCTACATCTGGTCAAAGAAGAAACTATGGAAAAGATGTTACGTGCTTTTAATGCAAAGAATCTGGACATCTCAAATATGACTGTCCAAAGGCCAAGAAAGAAGAAAGACCTAGGAAAACCAAAAAGGGTCTCATGGCAACCTGGGATGATTCGGAATCTGAAGATGATGCTGATGAAGGTCGGGTCAACATGGATTTCATGGCAAAAACCAGAAGTGACTCGTCAGAGGAAGAACTATCAGACTCTGACGATGAAAGAGAGGTACTTTCTTCCTTATCACGATCTGAACTTGAATTAGGATTAACTAAACTTATACAAAGATATCAAAACCTTCAAAGCAAATTCAAAATATTGAAAAAGAATTTTATAGTTTCTTCAGATGATCTTACTAAAAACAAGAAAACCATTTTTGAACAAAATGAGAAAATATTTGTCTTAAAAAATTCAAACATTGTCTTGAAATATAAAGTATCTAAGTTAGAAGAAGAAATTGTTTCAAACTCAACTAACACTAGTAAAGAAGACAAATATGATAATGCATTCAAAAAATTTCTTGCCAAAAGCGTAGATAGAAGCAAAATGGCTTCACTAATCTATGGAGTCAGTAGAAATGGCAGTAGAGATCTAGGATATTCAGGACCATCTCAACCATATGATGAAACCAGAAACATCAAAATAATACCTCTATTCAAACAGTTCATTCCCTCTGGAACTGGCCTTAAGCATTCAGAACCAAAAGGCTCAAACACTGGGATTACACAAACACGCACACTAAGAAAATATCCTAAACACGAACACTATGCACAAACTCCACATCGTTCCACTAACGTACGGAAATCTAAAGGGATCAGAACCTTTAGAAAAACTAATGTGAAAGGACCCACAAAATGGGTACCTAAAAACAAGATAATCTATGTTGCAGATATCTTTAATAGCTCCATTGAAACACCAGTCATGGTACCTGGACAGTGGATGCTCGCGATAAATAACGAGAGAAAGGCTTATGTTCCAATATCTGAAACTTAAACCTGGAGGCATCGTCGGTTTCAGAGGAAATCAGAAAGGAAGAATCATTGGCTCCGGAACTGTTGGAAATGGTAAGCTTCCTTCCATTAAGAATGTCCTGTTAGTAGAAGGTCTAATGCATAATCTGTTGTCAATAAGTCAACTTAGCGACAGTGGCTATGATCTCATTTTTAATCAAACATCTTGTAAAGCTGTAAGTCAGAAGGATGGATCTGTCCTATTCAACGGAAAGAGGAAAAACAACACTTACAAAATTAAGTTATCTGATTTAAAACATCAAAATGTAAAATGTCTTCTTTCTGTAAACGAAGAGCAATGGGTCTGGCACAGACGTCTTAGCCATGTCAGTCTGAGAAGAATCTCTCAGCTTAACAAGTTTGGTCTTGTTAGAGGCTTGCCAAATCTGAAATATTCGTCACACGCTCTTTGTGAAGCATGTCAGAAAGGAAAGTTTTCAAAAACCTCTTTCAAAACTAAAAATGTTGTTTCTACCTCTAGACTGTTGGAACTTCTTCACATTGATCTGTTTGGCCCTGTAAAAACGGCCTCTCTCAATGGTAAGAAATATGGACTAGTCATCGTTGATGACTACAGCAGATGGACATGGGTAAAATTCCTAAAACACAAGGATGAATCACACTCTGTGTTTGCTTCCTTCTGCACTCAAGTACAAAATGAGAAAAATTGTAAAATAGTCAGAGTCAGAAGTGATCATGGTGGAGAATTTGAAAATAAATACTTTGAAGAACTTTTTGATTCACATGGAATATCTCACGATTTTTCTTGCCCTAGAACTCCACAACAAAACGGAGTTGTAGAAAGAAAGAATCGAACTTTACAAGAAATGGCTCGCACCATGATCCAAGAAACTGACATAGCTAAGCACTTTTGGGCAGAAGCAATTAACACAGCATGTTATATTCAAAATAGGATCTCTATAAGACCTATCTTGAATAAAACCCCATATGAATTGTGGAAGAATAAATTACCCAACATTTCTTATTTTCATTCATTTGGATGTGTCTGTTTTATGCTTAACACTAAAGAGAATCATAGCAAGTTTGATTCCAAAGCACAGAAGTGTCTGTTGTTGGGATACTCTGAACGTTCGAAAGGCTACAGAGTTTACAACACAGAATCAAGAATTGTGGAGGAATCTATTCATGTTAGATTCAATGACAAGCCTGACTCAGAAAAGTCAGAGCTAGTTGAGCAACTTGCAGTTTTGGAAATCAGATTCACCGAACCTAAGGAAAAGACAGATGAAGTTAAAGAACAGCAAGATCCTACACAAGAAACCATTGAAGTAACTCCAAATACCCCATCTTAACGAAGAAAAAGAATGTCCACATCACATCCTGAGGAACTGATTCTGGGTAACAAATATGCTCCTATCAGAACCAGACCAGCCTTTAGACCATCAGAAGAGACACTTGTAGGACTAGTATCATTGATAGAACCAGCTACAATTGAAGAAGCCCTCATGGACAAAGACTGGGTTCTGGCCATGGAAGAAGAACTCAACCAGTTCTCCAAAAACGATGTTTGGGATCTAGTTCCTAAACCCAAGAATGTTCACGTAATAGGAACCAATGGGTATTCAGGAACAAGCTAAATGAAAAGGGAGAAGTTGTCAGAAACAAAGCACGAATTGTTGCTCAAGGATACAGTCAACAAGAAGGAATCGACTACAATGAAACATTTGCTCCAGTTGCAAGACTTGAAGCAATACGTTTGCTAATATCCTTTTCAGTAAATCATGACATCACTCTATATCAAATGGATGTTAAGAGTGCATTCTTAAATGGTTATATATCAGAAGAAGTTTTTGTCAAACAACCTCCTGGTTTTGAAAATTCATAAAAATCAGACTTTGTTTTTAAACTTAAAAAAATCACTCTACGGTTTAAAACAAGCTCCCAGAGCTTGGTATAAAAGATTGAGCAAGTTCTTACTAGAAAACAATTTCACCAGAGGAAAGGTTGACACAACTCTTTTCTGCAAGACATATAAGAATGACATTCTCATTGTTCAAATCTATGTTGATGATATTATTTTTGGTTCTGCTAACTCCTCTCTATGTCAAGAATTTTCAAAGTTAATGCAGGCCGAATTTGAAATGAGCCTCATGGGAGAACTGAAGTTCTTCCTTGGAATTCAGATTGATCAAAGATCAGAGGCCACTTACATCCATCAAACCAAGTACACAAAAGAACTTCTGAAGAAGTTCAATATGACGGATTGCAACATTGCTAAAACACCAATGCATCCAACGTGTGTCATGGGAAAGGAAGAAACAGGAGTTAAGGTTTGTCAAAAGCTATATCATGGTATGATAGGTTCTCTTTTATATCTAACTGCTTCAAGACCTGATATATTATTTAGTGTACATCTATGTGCTAGATTCCAATAAGATCCAAGAGAATCACATTTAACCGCTGTCAAGCGAATTCTAAGGTATCTGAAAGGAACAACTAACCTTGGCCTGATGTATAAGAAAACATCAGAGTATACTCTTTCTGGTTACTGCGATGCAAATTATGCCGGAGACAGATTAGAAAGAAAAAGCACATCGGGGAACTGTCAGTTCTTAGGAAGCAATCTAATCTCATGGTCAAGCAAGAGACAATCTACAATTGCTCTCTCAACAGCTGAAGCAGAATACATATCGGCTTCCCTATGCAGTACTCAAATGCTATGGATGAAAAATCAGCTGGAAGACTATTAGATATATGAGAGTAACATTCCTATCTTCTGTGATAATACTGTTGCTATCTGCTTAAGTAAAAATCCAATTTTGCATTCTAGGGCTAAACACATTGAAATAAAATATCACTTTATTAGGGACTATGTTCAGAAGGGAACTCTATGCTTAAAATTCATTGATACAGACCATCAGTGGGCTGATATTTTCACAAAACCCTTAGCTGAAGATAGACTTCTAATCATTTTAAAACACCTGAATATGAAATACTGTTCAGAATAAAACATTTTCAAAACCTCATGTGTTTAGTCAGAGAAAAGCATTTTTCAAATCATCAGAACCATTTTTTAACACATCTCAAGTTCTGATAATATTGTGACATGTCATATTTTCGGAAAATTATTTTTACACGTGATTTAAATAAAATTAAGTCATTTTAACTGTTCAAATCAAACGAACAACATTTTTCTCGAGATTGACTCAACTTTATCATTTATTAGCTTATCCCCTCAAGAGTGTATCAGTCCTTTAAACCCTCAAAATTTTTTTCTCACAAACCCTAAAAAGTTAATAAATTCTCATCTAATTCTCTCTCTATCACTCCCTCGTAATCAACTCAAAGATCAATCCTCATTCCTTCTTACCACCGTAAGGATGAACACTCATCAATAAGACACTGTTCAAATCTCCCAAGAACTACCATCCTCATCCATCACACCCACTACTACTCTCTCAACGGCTGAACCAGTTAGTTCATATCCATTAAACCTTCCCTCAATTGATGCAAACCATGTTACCCAGAGAAATCGCTCTGTGACATGTGTGACACATGCAAATGACCTAACTGTTCTGAAAGAGCTAGATGTTGATTTCGACAACCTCTCTGATAATGGGTTTAACCTAATTGATCAATTGGGTGCTCAAGAATGGAAGATTTACTTTGATAGAATAAGAGGTCCATGCTTTGATGATCTAGTGAAAGAATTCTGGAGACATGCAGATACAGACGAATTTCATGTGGTATCTTTTGTTCTGGAGCAGAAGATTATCATCACTGAGAGATCTATCTCCGAATTGCTAGGAATGAAGTTCTTGGAAGGAAAGAGGGTGTACGGAAAAACTGAGAAATCTGAGTTAATCATCAACAAAGCTATCTTCAAGAGCTGTCAATCAGGAACAACGGACTACAAAATTTAAAACTTGCATGACAACCTAAGGATCTGGCACAAGATCATTCTTGGATGCATCAATCCAAGACCGGAAAAGAGTGCTACAGATTTTGCCAACGCAAATCAAAAACACATGCTGTACTACCTGCACAAACATGAGAAAATGTGTCTTCCCTCCATTCTGTTATACTACTTAAGGGATATGGTGCGCAAAACCAGAACAACGGCCGCACCAGAAAAGAAGATTGTCAACTACATTCCTTTTGGAAGACTGATCTCTAACATTCTGGTTGAATGCGGATTAGTGGATTATCTGACCAAGGAAGCAAATTTCACGGAATATCTGAATGAAAGAGTTGGAGAAGTTTTCAATGCTGTAAATCTTAAATATATGAAGATGATTGCAAGTGTAGAGGTGAAACCAACACCTATTTCTCCCGGCACCGTGAAAAAGATCAGGAATCCAGTGGAAAACTATCCATTCTACCGCAAAGAAGATAATCCAACAACAATAGCCTCTTACATTGCCATAATGAGAGAAGCAGAATTTAGAGTTGAAGAAGCTGTCCCTCAGTCAAAGCATATTACCAGGAGTAAGAGGAAGCTTGCTGAAGAGGATGCGGAGGGTAAAAAGAAGAAAAAGGATGAAACTAAAATCTCCAGAAAAGAAGCCCTTCTTCTTGAGAAAATCAGTAAAGTTGATGCAAATCCATCTGTTGCTGCACCATCTTCATCAATCACCTCTACCTCCATTCCACAATTAAGGTTTAAACCTCCATCTTTTTCTATTCCTTTACCAACCACTGATCGATCAACCAACAATCCATCAATAACTACTCCAATCTTGTCTGAGACTGTTTCTACATATATTTCAACAACAACTACCTCAACAATTCTGCCGAATGAACTACAACCAACAAATCAAATCTCTGAACCTCATGCTTCCAATACTGAATCCAGTTCTGAGGGAACCTCCTATGAATCTCTAGAAATTGTCTTACCTGAAAACCTCATGAGCTCCGACAATCTAGAAGTAACCTCTCCTAACGATCAACAACAATCACCTGAACCTGCTGCTACTGAGATTGACTTATCTCAACAACCACCACCAGAAACCAACTCTGCCGAATCTAATCTCGCCTTGGTCATCTATAATGCATCACCTCCATTATCCCTTGAAGAGTGCATAAGTCAGTTTCATGACAAAGCGCTGGATAAGCTTGCCAAGCTAAAAGCGGAACTTGGTACAAGCACGAAGCTCATGGAACTTGAGAGTGCCTGTCCAGTTTTCAAAAATGGCTGGACATGGAACTTACAAGAATTATAAGTCTCTCAAATGCCACCATAACTGATGGACTTGAGAAAGCTAAGGAAAGAGCAGAAGCTGAAGCACGAGTCAGAGCACTCAAGTTCTTGGCTACCAAGCAGAGAGAAGCTGAAGAAAAGGCTGCTAAAGAAGCAGAAGAGCAAGCTGCTAGAAAGGCATAACAAGTTGCTGAAGCTGAAAGAGATAAAGAATGTGCTACGATTACTTCCACTCCTGATCCTACTATCAAGCGTCTGGGAGAAGCCATTGATGAAATCAGAATTGAACAAAAGAACTTCAGAGAAATGTTTGACAAGCAAGATACTGTCAATGAAAATCTTCAAATCATGATGAAGAAGATTTGGGACAAGATGTCCTCTGACAGCAAATAAACATCTGTTTTTCTTTTAAATTTTAGTTCTGTGTTTTTCACCCTTGAACTACCCTGAGTTTATCTTTTTGATTCATGACAAAAAGGGGGAGAAAGTATATGAATGAGATAATTTTGATCTTATAGTCATTCTATGAAATACAATGCTGCTTACATTGCAAACAGATAAATCTATCATCTCTATTAGATTATTTTTCTGTATTTTTCTTCTGTGCAGATAACTCTGATGATGAAGAAAGACTCAAAAAGGTTAATGAAGTCAGGGGGAGCCCGAGAACGAACCTTAATCAAATCTAACACTCAGGGGGAGCACTTCGTAAAAAGGATAAGCTATCCTAAAAACCTTTTTCCATATTCTCTGTGTTATATATTTATATATCAAAATTGTGTCATCAAATACATAGTTTTGTCATCATAAAAAAGGGGGAGATTGTGAGAACAAGATTTGGTTCTGCAATATTATCTCTAAGTTTTGATGATAACAGATGAATATTTGTATGAACAATTTTGTGCAACTAATGTTGTTATTTATGAGAACCTAGCAAACTGGTTCTGCTTCCGTGAATTGGCGCAATGCTTAATGAAAGATGCTTTGAAGAGCTGAACTCAATTCGAAGATAAGACAAGATTCACATATCTCTGATACGAAAGGAAAAGAGAATGAGTTCTGAAGATCAAAAGACAAAAGTTCTGATGGAATGAAGTCCAGATGCTGAAGCCTCATGCTCTCTGATCAAGGTTCTGAAGACCTACCCAAAGTCGACTCTCATGCTTCAATCAAATATTATCAGAAGCCTCTGAAGATATAAAGAAAGTAAATTAAAAGAACAAGGTTCTGAAGGCAAATTCTGAAGATTCTGGAAGCGCAGAGCTGATGATTCGAAGACTTGATAATCTCAAGAACCGAGCAATGTTTTCCCTTCTTACTCATGCTCACAAAAAGCCTTTGTAGTTGAAAAATCCAAGAAAACGTGCCACACTGTACAGCTCTACCACATTACAACGTTAAAATTCTTGAAGACTATGCGAAATACAAACTGACACAGACAGGACGTGCAGCATGCAGAAGATTTTGTACCTGTCCTCACGCTTCTAGCCGTAAGCCTACTTAGCTATCATGATTTCATCCCAACGGCACTTTTCACTCAGCTATAAAAGGAAGTTCAAAGACTTGAAGAAAGACACACATGCGAACAACGACAATACTTTCTAACTCTATTCTTTCTTAAGTCATTACTGGTATAAAAACTTGTTTACATTATCAGCTTGATAAGAAGCAATTCTCTGTAAACCCATTGTATTTGAACTAAAAGTTGTATTCCTTAAGAGAGTCTTAGTGATCAGATCTCTTGAGAAGTCTAGGACGCGTGTCTTAGAGGTTGTGCCTTAAGTAAGACCTGTGGGGTTGGATTACTTGAGAAGTCTAGAACGTGTGAGTTCTAGAGGTTGTTGTTAGTCACCAGCTGTGTAGCTTGTGCAGTGTACTATTTTGTTGAATAGTGGATTAAGACCTCGTTGAGAGAGGCGAAATCACCTTGGCGGGTGAACTAGATTAACTTGAGAGATTCTCAAGTGAACTAGTATAAACATAACGTGTTTATATCTCTGTGTTTAACTAAGCTGTTGTTCTTTAGAAAAGGGTAAAAGTTTTAACAAGAAATTTATTTAAAAAGAAACGATTATTTTGAAAAACCAATTCAGACCCCCTTTCTTGTGTTTTTCACACCTTCAGTTCCCGCATTGGTAGAAGCTCATAATGAGCTGGCCTGCATACTGCAAGGTTGTCCCCAAGCGGGACACCGCAGACACCGTTACATGGCCATTTGGAGTGTCTAACTATTACATTGTAAATTCTTTCTATGACAGGTTAATGGTTGCGGAGGGGCGTAATGTTGACAATAATTTGAAGGATGCATTGCAGTGTCTTTGGAAATCTTGCATCCCTTCGAAGGTAAAGATATTTGGTTGGAGACTGTTGATTGTCAGACTTCCCACACGGTGTAACCTTGCTCAGCGTGGGATTATTAGTAATCCACATGATTTGGTATGTGTATTCTGTTTCGGTCCCATAGAAGACATTAACCATGTTGTTTGTGATTGCAGTAGGATTCAATAAGTGTGGAGGATATTGTATTATTGGTTAGGGATTAGGAGTGTCCGTGATATGCAATGTTGTCCTAATCTAATGTCATGGATAGAAAGGTTAAAAGGTCGGTGTTCAAAATCCTTTGCTTGTGGATTATGATTAGTGATCTGTTGGTGCATCTGGTATTCACGAAACCAAATTATTTTCAATGACGAAGTTGGAGACCATCAGCATATTGTGCAAAGAATCTTGTTCGTCTCATGGCAATGGTTGGTGTCGAGATCGACTAGAGATAGACATTGTAACTTTTATGAATGGTGTAAATATCCTCTAGATTTCTCCTAGTCGATTTAAGCCGTGTATCTTTTTGTTGAACGTTTTCTGTATTGGATACACCTAGTATCCCTTATTGATTGATTCAATCTACTATCTACCCATTACTAATCAGTTGACCAAACTGCCGAAATTGCCCTTCCACTAAAAATAATTTACACTTCAATTTGGACAAAATGGTAACTAACAAATCATGCTTGCAAATTTCTACTTCTTCTCTGGATTGCACCACATGTCAAGCCCTTATTTGTCCAAATTGAATAAATTTTTTTCCACCACCTCAGTTACTTATTTTTCTCTCTCTCTCTCTCTCTTGCAGACATTTTCTTTCTCTCTCACGTCTTATCTCTTTTCATCTCTCTTTTACGCCAAACCCTAGCACCTCCTCCATTCTTTCTCCACCTTATTCACGACCATCAACACTTCCAATAGAAATGCTATTCACTCGCATCTGGTATTTTCGCAATTTTTCAGGTATTACACGCATCGTCTTCTTCTTCGCTTTGTACATATCATATTTCATCTTCTTCTTCGTCTCCAACCCATTTACATTTCTATTAACGAAACAAAGTTGGGTATTTGGTATTTTCACTAAAAACTCTACCTTTCTGTGTTTTTGTTGTTGTTTGTTTTTCCTTTTGTCATCTACAGATTTGTGTTCTCTAAGGGAATATTCACTGTGATGGATGTAAGCAGAAATTGAAAAAACGCCTTCAAAGAATTAAAGGTACTGACTTTCATAATCATATTCAAACTTGGTTAAGTATCATTATTTAGTTTACTTAAAATATTGATGTTTTTTCCTATATTCAACAGAACATGAATGCTACTTTTCAAGACTTCAAAGGAATAATTCCATGCTTTTAAAAAATTGTTCTTTTTAATGATTAGAATTTTTTTGAGTTTAGCTTTTATTTTTTATGCATGGAGTTTTTTTATATGGATGCAGAAGAGTAGAAAGTAACAAGTTTCAGGATGCAGAACAACAGTGTGTTTATCAAGTTCAAATGGATGCAGAATAATAGAAAGTAACAATATTAAATTTTAGGAAGTGTGGATGTTGCAACCTTGACAACAATGATTGGAAGGTTCGGCAGTTTATTCTTTTAATTTTGTATCAGTTTATGATATGTCATTTTCTTTGGATGACTGATGTGAGTCGAAAATTTGTAGTGTTCGACAATTAAAGACTTGTAGTTCAATTACTTGCAAATATGGAAAGTAGCCATCTTAGTTCGCTAACCCAAACTCATGTTCTTGAGAAGGTATTGATATAACAGGTTTGTTGCTGATGCTGTTATGAATATTTGCCATATGATTGAAATTGAGGTTTAATATAGAAAATTAATATGTTATGATTGGGTAAATCTGGGAACAAGAAGTTGATGGGAGGGTTTAATATGCAAAGTATTTGTTGTTCATCTAAGTCTAATAGTTGTCAATTATGAAACGATATCAGTCATAGAAGAAATAAAGGGCAGTTTTTTTAAAGTAAACCAAGTGTGTGAGATCAAATTTTAATAATTCTTTGGTGTTAAGCATGACTGATCATTATCTATTTGTTTTCCCCTATCAGGAACATGAACCAAAAAACTAATCACAAATGACTTAATAATGGAACTTTCGTTGTTTGCAATTTTGACCTCTAATCAGTTCGTGCAGAATTTTCGGAAGCTTTCAATTGATCATCCTTTGTGTAATATTTTGAAATGTATGAGTTTATTTGAAAATACATGTTTAAAATTATCATTTCTGTGTTTTAAATTTCCAGGTGCAACAAAGTTTAACAGATATGTTTTCGGGTCTAACAAAGTTCAAGGGAGAAATCGTTTGGAAAGACACTATAATGGTTTAAAAATTGAGTGAGTCATGTCATTTGTTTATTAGATTTACATGTAATGTTGATTTCAAGAGGAAAACTCTTGAAATGTTGTAATCGGTTTGGTGTGAATTTCATGTTTGTTTCTTTGTAGTGGCTGCCTATGAAGGAATATGTTATTTTCAGGTTTTTCATAGAACTATCATTAATTTCATCAATTAATGTGATTAATGTTATTCTCTCAGTAGCATTTTAGACATACATTAATTATAACTAATGTATTTCAACTTGGTTTTTATTTCTTTTTACATAGTTCCTTTACTAGCACTTGCTCACAATTCTTTAAAAATTTTTTGTTCATTGATGCTTCTACAGACGGTTGCCACATGGAACACAACACACCACATTATGGAGCTACTGCCTTTGGATGAAAACAGTGAAAAAGAATCTGGTAAGAAATAATTTTAGTCTTTTAATCTCATTTGGTAGATTAGGAATTCAACTATAAGTAAAAAATATGCATTCAGATGGCATCTTTTTTATCAGTAAAAATGCATATACTTTTATCGGCCATTTTTCTCTCTCAAATCAAAACTGTTAACTATGGTTTTTGAAAGTTTACGTGACCCTGCAGTATATGTGTTAACTGATTGACCCTGCTAATTGTTAATGTTCTTTTCATTTACAACATGTTTCTGAATTTTTCTGTGTTCATTACAACATGTTTCAAATGTTTGTATTTGTCATGTTATTTTCATTTCATTCGATCAACCATAAGTCAATGGTTTGTATATGTGCCACATCTCCTGTTATTGAACTAACATGAGTTCAACTTGGATGTTGCAAGTGAAAATGAGTTCTAATCTTAAACATTTAAGAATAAATTTAAAATGAGTAAATAATTCAGCGTTATGTTTCTACAAGTTATTTTGATTCTAACCATATTCTTTGTAGCATGTTTTCAATAATTAACATTATAAATTTATGCACGAATCGATTAACTTGCAAAAGCTGTAATCATAATAGCAGAGCAGAAAAAGATGATAGTATAAATTTCCCCTGTTAAGCGTTTTGGATGGTTGCTCGGGTCTGGGAGATTTTGGCGCATTTAGCTTTTGAAGTGCTCATTACTGGGGTTTTTTGCTGCTGTTTGGAGTGGTGGTGGTGTTTAGATCTTTTAAGTTGTCAACTGTCGTAAATAGGTATTGATGTTTGGCCTGTTCAAATTTGTAATTTTCAATTGTCGAACCTTTGGTGCTTCGGATGCAGAGTTATCATTAATGTCATTTTGCTATTTAGTTTGAGCATTTGAGGAGTGTGTCAGGTCAGGCTGCAAGTTCTTCCATATGGAGAATTATGTTTGGCATTTGGAGTTTTGCAGTAGCTGTTATAGCAAAGTTGCTCTAGAGTTGTTGCACCGTTAGAAGATAGCAGAATTCAGCCAAACTTTTTGATGTTTTGATCTTCATTTTTTCGATTTAATCAAGGTTTGATTCAGATCTGGTTTAGCGTGCTCATCCTGGCCTCTCGCAGGTTTCGGTTCTGTTTTGCTTTGAATGCGGCTTGGTTGGGGGCTATGTGTATAGGTGGTTGTGTTAGGCGGTGTTGATATAGATTTTCAGGTTGTTGTTCTGGTTTGGTTTGATATTATGTTTTGTATTTGTTTTCAATTGTGTGGGGAGCTTGTAACTATTTTTTATGTACTGGTTTGAGGGCATCTTATATGCCTTATTTTAATCTATTTCTTTGTTGTTGGTTAAAAAAAATATTACATCTATAGATATGGTTTTATTTTCAATGAAAAAGGTAACGTGTTTTTGAGAAATACTTACTACTTATAATTTTGGTCAATTTTATATGTTTTTCAATTCATTCTTCCACTTCTCAGTTACATTTAAACTAAGAAGTACTTCTCTATTAAAGTTAAAAAGGATTGTACACATAATACTATAAAACATTTATTCAATAGGTACATGGATCAGTATTGTAGTATTAAACACTATATATAGAAGTCATATAATCTACTCCATATTGTTGAATTTGTTTGTACCCAAGACTATAATACTGAAGTTGTTTATAATTTAATAACCAACTAAATTTTATTTAAAATGACTGATTAAATCATTATCGGTGAAAAACTTATTCAATTTGGATAATCCATAAAGGAACACATGTTGAGTTTCTAGGTGCCAACTAAGAGCATCATTCATTTACAATTATAATATAGTTGTCATTTGTTGCATTTTAAACAATTTTCATACATTACAAATGACATAAATATTTGAAATAACATAGATATTTAGCTGAGTTTTCCGTCTTATGCTTTTTTCGTTATAATTCACTATGAGCCTATTTGTTTGATCTTTAAAAAAACAATTTAAAAAAAAATGGATTTTATAAAATTGTTTTTCAAAATATTATATGTTTTTTATATTTGTTTTTTCTAAATTAAAAGATTAATTTTGACATCCTATAACATAAACATACATTATTGAAGATCAAAATATAATGGAAAACGTAAGTTTTTTAAAAAGTTGTATTTTAAAAATGATTTTTATGAAAAACTATTTGAAATATCTTCAAAATTAAGTGATTTTTTTTTTAAAATTTGATATCCAAAAACGTTTCACTAAAATGATAAATATTTAAAATAAAATTTTAAGAATAACTATTAAAACTAAATTTTCAATTGAATTTTTATGAAAAATTTATTTGTAAATTTTTTTATACAAAATTATATTACACTATGAAAATCATTTAAAAAAAAAAAAACGGTCCATGTATTTCACGGGTCATTATCAATACAATAGTTATATTTCTTTATTTTAATTAATAATTGCTTTATTTGAGAATTAGAATTTCTTTTTTTCAAAGGTTAAAGTTCTTTTTTTTTCTTTTTCTGTCAATACAATAGTTATATTTCTTAATTTTAATTAATAATTGCTTTATTTGAGAATTAGAATTTCTTTTTTTCAAATGTTAAAGTTCTTTTTTTTTTCTTTTTCTGTCTTATGGGTTTATTTTTTCGTATGATTATTTAGTACAATTGATTTATAAAATTATTTTTAATTTTATAATTAAATAACTCATTTTAAATTTATATATACATTTAAATAATTTTACATCATATCAAATAAATTTACCCGTGCGTCCGCACGGGTATCTTACTAGTTGATCATAAAAGATACGGACCAATTCTCTATTCCTAAAAGATATGCAGTTTATAATCATATTTTAATACTCCCTCCGTCCTAAATTATAAGATATTTTGGACATTTCACACGAATTAAGAAATTTAATTATTATTTTATGGGAAAGACAAATTATGTATGACTTTACAGTAATATCTCTCATAATTACATAGGAGAGATAAATTAAAAGAGTTGAAAGAATAAATAATAATAAATACTTAAAAGTATATTGAAGAAAATGTCATTAATATTGCATTGAAAAATATAAAGTGATTTATAATTTATGACAATTTTTTTTTTTTTATAAAATAACTTATAATCTAAGGCGAGAGGATTTAAATAGGTTATAATTGCTTTCTATAATACATTAAAATCCAATGCTGTTTTCATGACCCAATTTCGTCTAATGAGGACATCTTGATGCACGCTTCTCCTCTTTGGGGACATAACCACTTAATTTTTCTATTTTAAAAACTTAATTTTTTTTCTCTCTTTTTCTTTGGTCTTGTAAAAAGACTAGGAGAAACTTGATTGTTGGAGATACATTGGTGAAATATGTTTGTTGGATAGATTGATCCATATTATTATAAGAAACAAAAATTGGAACCATGGAGATATTGATATTATTTAGCATATTATTATCATATGGCCAGTCGGTCCCATGCATCGTTTTCAACGAGGGGACCCTTGATTCACTTTTCTCACTAAGTTTTCCACTTTTGAGCTTTACCATAAACAATTAAATCAGATTATAAATCATAAATTACTGGTTCATAGATTCGCATCTAATGAATAATCAGCTTTCATTTATCTCTATCAACATATCAGAAAGCCTTTTTAGATTTATTATTAGTCAATGATCTTACTAATCAACTAGTAGAAAATGCGTCGGGTAAGTTCATTCATATCTTAGATTATTTGATAAAATTTTATTGTTGCTGATATATAATTGTTATTATAAAATCACCAATAATCACTACAACATTTTGGACTTTAGACAACGAAAAATTAGACAACGACATAAAAACCGTAGCTTAAAAAAACAACTGCTACGGTTTTTTAAGCGTTGATAAATTTTTAATGAACCGGCCCCTATTATCTTTACGCCGCGGTTATATAGACGCGGGCTTCATATAACCGTCCCCTATTGTCTTTATACTACGGTTATATAATCGCGGGCTTTAGACAACCGTAGCTTATAAGTAAAGACTACGGATTTTGACTCGTAGCATTTCTTATTTATTAGGCAACATATACAAACCGTAGCCATAGACTTGTTTAATACAAGATGTCACAGTTATGTATTTATTGTCTAAAGATTTCACAATAAAATTATAAAACTTAATCTACTTCTTAATATTAATTTAAAATTTATAAAAAATCAATTTAAAATAATGTTTTAAAATAAAATAAAATTAGCTTTTGTTTATAGTTATAAAACCAAGTTGTATGTTTTCTTTTTTTGAGAAATTTATATTGTATAATTGATGGACTTTTATTATCATTATTTATATTAAAAAAATTCATAAAATTATAATGATTTATAATAAAATTGGTATACAGTTGGAACAAATTAAAAAGTCAAAGTAATCATATCAATATTATATGGGAAATGCTAACGAGTGCCCTTGGGGCACTGGTTAAGATATTAAAATGGTAAGTTGAACATTATTTAAGAGATTAAAAAAACATATTTTTTCTAAATATATGTGTATTCAATGTACTGAAAACATTTATACTCAATTTATTTAAAAAAATATTATGTGTATTCAATGAACTGAACCTAACAAATATTCTTTATTTAGAATTCTTAACCAGTGCCCCCGGGGCACTGGTTAGCATGACCCATATTATATTATAATAAATTATTGAAGGAATATTATTATATTATTTATTCATATTAATGAATGTATTGTTTAAAAAATATGTATATAATCTTCTGTTATGAAAAATTTGTCCATATACAGAGATAGTTTTATATTAGTTTTTTGAAATATTTTATAAAAAGTAATATTTTAATTTTATTAAGAACTAATAATTAAAAACCTTAATGCTAGGGAATGTATTACCGACAAACCAATTAATAAAAAACATGTTAATAATATTCAATTTCTGGTTGATATATCAATCAAATTATAAGTTTTTATTTTTAAAGAGTGGTTAAGATTATATTATATTCTAATATTTTCATTCACAGTTGAGTCAAAGTGTAATATTTTAAAAATAAATAAATATTATTCTTTAATTTTTTTAAAAATATTATTTAAAAAATTAAAACTTTTATTTTATACAATCAATAGACCATTATAATAGATTGTGGCCCAAACATGTAACCGCAATCCATAACTCTAGCCACATGCAATTTTTAAGGCATCATTTTAGGAAAATAATCAAGTTTTATTATTTTAATTAACATAAAAAATTCATAATTTTATAATACATAAATATTTAAGATAGGAAAAAAATATTTAAAATTTAGAATATTTATATATTTATATAATTCTAATTAACTATCAGGCTAAATAAAACTTTGACTCATAAATAAAAAAACTTAAAGTTAAAATTAAATTTGACACTTTAAAACTAAATAAATCCCAAATAAATACATATAAAATAGGCAATTTAAATAAAAAAAAATTAGAGATTTTTTTTAAACCTTCTAACTTAATTATTTATTTAGTCTCTCATATGTGAATACAAAAGAAAAAGGTCTTCGAAAAAAAAAGTATTCTCATCGTGTAGTCTTCTCCCTTTCTTCTCCTTCTCCTTCTCGATCTAAAAAGTTACAATCTTTGATGCGGTTGAGAAATCAACCATGTGCGCCGTCAAGAACAACCATGAACGCCGCTCAGAACAAGACCGTGAGTTTTTTTTCCATAAAGTAAAGTTCCCAATCGATCTGTTTATGTGCCCTAACCTCTATTGTTCCTCTCATAGATTGATTTTGTTCCACAGTGCCTCCTCTAACCTCTATTGAATCGTTGTTTGTCGCCTCAATTAAAGGTACGTTACCCATATTTTAATTTCCTTGAATTTGATTGTAATTTTCGATAGATCTACTAACTTTTAACCCTTCCCTATTTTTACTAACCCTTATGGATATAAACATACACATGTTTTTTTATTTAAAATTGTTAAATTTTTAGCAGAGAGGAAATCTTGAGATCCTGAGGATTAAATATCCCTAATATTTTGCTCGTTTTTATGCTTTTCTTTTCTTTTTAATAAGGCTTTGAACGTGGAACTGTATTTTTGAGGATATTGTGGTTTTTTCCTATGATAAAATTGAGATTTGTTCTTTTTAGTTTAATATTTTTGTTTTAATTATTTTTATATTCTTACATATTATATATTTAGGTTGTTCAGACAGCTGCTCACAACAAGGATCACCTAAAACCCATAAAGGTATTACTTAATTTTTTCTTTTGAAAGATTTAAACTTCAGTCAAACCAAATTGGATGTAATGTTGTAACATACATCCTTGATTTGGTTCAGTTTTACTATTTAGACTTTGTCTTGTTTTTCAATACAGATCATTGACATAGTTTTATGTTTGAAAGTGAAGATATATAATAACAATAAATTTATTCTTACTTTCAATTATAACAAATTAATAGTTTTATTTTTATTGTTTTTTTGTGTTGTAAACTACTAGTAGTCTTTTAGTAATTCAATTTATTCATTTTATGTGTCAGTGATAATTAAGTTGTTTATTTCATCAAATGGTATTTCAATGTTGCTTTTTTATGTGACTTAAACAGAGTAAAAAACGTACTATTGCAATGGTACATGATAGAGTATAGCATATGAGACACCAAACAGAGAACAATCAAGATTCTAATGTAACTGTCATGTGTTAATACACTAACTAATGGTGTCAAATAGAAGGGAGGTTGGTGTTTAGTTACAAATTTGAGTTAACGTTAATGTTTAATTAAGATGATTTTGGAGAGGTGAGTGTAATTTATCCTATCTATATATTCTCATATTGCAACACATGATTTTAGTATTATGTGTTAAGTTTTGTTACCTCTCTAAAATGCACGTTAAAGTATTTTGATCGATTGATTAATACCTTTCTTCCTTTTTGTATTTAGTTATGTATGTATAGGGAATGAAAGTTGGTTGGCACACTTATACAAACCATAAGATATCTATTATCTATTATCTATTATCTATTATAATATATTAAATCTAATGCACCGGATTATATTACGACACATAATATGCCATGTAGATTATATTTGTCACATCAATTAAAAGCTGACGTGTAACCTTTATAATTGAATCTTTCAACAAAACTACACAATTATACTTCAATTTCTATTCCAAAAGTTATAGGTTACAAAATTCTTATTATTAAATCTTACTATATAAGAAAAGTTGAGGCTCTGGAAAAGCCTCAACTGCCCTTCCTTCTAATGCTGCCACCTCACTAAAATGAGGGTAATTTTAGTCAACAATTTACTTTTTCTAACTTGTGATGTCATATCTTTATAACCCAACTACATGGTTATTACATTGTGCCTTGGTTTGTTAACTTTGAATCAAATGATGATGTCACTTGCTATTTTGGTTACAAACAAACTAATTCAATACTAACATTTTTCTGCTGCGGACCCTACTACCAATGTCTGATACACGTCCATCATTCTTTGGGTATACTGTTTTCGTCTTTCTCTCTCTCGATGCTCATCTCACTGCAATGATCATCTCTTCTTCGAACTTCTCTGTTTCTCTTCTTTCTTCATGTTCGTCTTCTATGGTGGCTGGTTTAACAGCAATGGTATAGTTGTGTTGGAGCCAACGCGTATTCGGCGACGTGGGTTGTAGTGGTTGGAATCGGAATAACTGATGAGTTTTACCGACATCGTAGCTCCAAACTTGTCATTTCCCTTCTGAAAGTTGTTGCTAAGGCCATTGTTGAAACGTATACCCATTTTTGAATCGTTTGTAGACGGTGTAGCTTCATTGTAGTTCCAGATCTGTTGCAGGTATATAGAAGAGGGTTTATCAAAGTTTGTCGTTGTATTTTATACTGTTAGATCCCTCCATAATATTTGTTAATGTTTTCCTTTTTTATGTTTTGTAGGTTGGACTGATTTGTTATGATTTGGGGTTCATTTTTTATGTTATGTTTTGTTAGGGTTGGAAACTCATTTAATGTTTTTTAATGTTTTCATCTTCATATGAAGTTTACAATTTTCTGCTAATAGTATGTGTTCATATTATCATGATACAACTGAATATATCTGTGGAAATGAAATTTAGGTCATGTCTGAAAATGAGCCTTTATGAATGTTTGATCTGTAGTGTTTGCAAACTCTGTTGATTTCTCTCATTGTCGATGTTTGAGTGCAGGTTGGGGCTGGAAGCAGACATCAAAATATACACGGTTCATCAAACATGGTTGGTGCTGTTACAGCTGTTATTGAGTCTTCTGCTTTATCCATTCAACCAAAGGTATTGTTTCTTATCATGTTGTGTATAACAGAGTTGTTCCTTATGGTGTTGGACATGGTTTACGTGTTGGTCCTATGAATGTATGAATAAAACTTAATTGCTATGAATCAAGGTGATCTGTTTAGGTTTTTTTTAACTATAACTGCTAACTGCTAACTCAAACTGGCACAGATACTCCACAATCACTTCAGAAAAGCCTATCCAAATGACAATCTCTTTGCACACCTAAGGTAAAACATCAGATATTATGCGTGTTTTTCCATATTTTGCACCATTCTCCTCCAAGTTGATTACTTTTGTTATTGGACAACTTGAGTTATTGTAGATACTGTACAGCATATATCTATGATTTATGGCACTGTGCATAATCAGATTTGTATTCTGTGAAACTGTTAGATGAACATTACAGAATCCATGTTCTGGTTTTTGTAAATTAGATCTAAAATGCTTAGTAAGAACATAAGTTGTTTGATCTTGACAGAACTAGACTGAATTATCATTGAGTGAATGCAGAGAAAGAGAATATCACAGGTGATGAAAGCTGAGAGACGTGAGATGGTGATGGAACTGATAGTGAGAACTGATGGTGATGAAACTAATATACTAAAGGCAGGTTTTTTATTTATTCAAAGTTAAGTCATTTTTATAATATGATATTAGTGACCAGGACTATAGCTTACCCAAAAATAGAATATTGATTTTCACATTGTTCAAAATCTCCTAATATGAATGCTCTAACATTTTCATTATTCTTCTGTGTGTTTTCTTTCTCACTAAGAACATTGTTCTATTGTTAAGCATGTTTTCTCTTTACTTTGTTATGGTTTTGGCCATTGTTTGTGCAAGTTATAAAACAGAACCAGATAAGCCAATCAAGACGCTGAAAATTGTGGTGATGTTGCTCTGGTTGTCCGCGGAGTGACCTATTTCCAACTAGAAGTGTAATATTGGATCTTCTGCCACCTCTCCCTCACCCAACAGAAGAAAATACAGTTAAGTGTTGATTCTGACATGGAGATGTATTATTTCCTCTCGAAGTATCATTGAGGTTATGCTTTTGTAATTATGATAGGTCCTGGCACTGAGTTGGCTCCTGTCAGAGGTTTTTTGCCCTTTTGTTATTCTCCTCCTTGATTTGTTCCATTCTTCTGAATTTGATTTATTGTTAGGGTTGTGTTCAATATGTTTCTGTTGTTGATGTAGTTAATGTTGATGTTGTTTGAAGGTGATGAAGTATTATGGATGATGGTGATGAAGCATTTCTTCTGCTACTTGACACAAAAAATGAACTCTTCCTGTAAGGCTTTATATGTAACTCTTTTGATCTTCAATTTTCTCATTTTGTTGTAGCTTGATTACACTTAAAATGCTTTTCATTTTGTTTATTGTAGCACTTTTGGGTTGCCATCTCTATGGTTTTCTTCATTACTGCTATAGTCTTCACACTCCTAAAACTGAACGGTAACTCCTTTTCTTCTACTGTTCAATAGATGGATATTTCTTTTAATATATTCCTTAGAAATTATGTCATATCAGTTTTTAATCGCGTGATACTAATGTTGTGATACAAGGCTCTGAATGTAAAACTTAAAGGTAATCCTTTCTAAACATGTATTGTATGATAGTTTAAACAGACTATTGGCGGACCAAAACTCAGAAGTGTTCACCTTAAAAGCTACACCTTTCTTTGTGAAACTCAGAGGTTTCTTGCAGGTTTGAATCAACAGACTTGATGTTCATTCTGTTAAGTATCTCTTATATACAAGAGTCGATATGCTAATTGCCCATGTGTTTTTAATTTTTGCCTCAGGAATGATTATCTCTGAAAGAAGATGGAGCTAAACTAGGTCCCTCTGTTTTATGAGTAGAAATTAAAGGAGACTTCTTTGAGATAAACTGGGTCAGTGATTGGTGCAAATTACATTTCTTCTTCTTCTTTTTTCACTTAGCGTTGTCAATATTTTGCGTTGATTTTTCAGCAGGGTAGGGCAAACATTAGGTTTTTGAATTCATATGGTACAAAAAAGGGATAATTGTGTTATTTGAATTTCTACTCTCATGTCTATCACTATTTAAAAGTGTTTTGGCTATGACAGAATTTTTGTGCATAGTTTCTATTTGATGAAAATACAATTGAATTTTGTATGGACTATTGAAGAGCCATGGTTTGATTCATCTGTAGTGTTTGACCGGGTCCTTAGTATCATTTTTTATTCCACTGGTCCTTTGTATTCTGTGCAACTGTTAGATGAACATCAGAGGATCCATGTTCTGGTTTTTGTAAATTAGATATAAAATCCATGAAATAAAATGCGCAAAACTTTTCAAACATTTTTAAATATATTTTTTATTAAAAATTTGACTTTCTTTTATAAATATATACTTTATTAAAAAAATTGACTTTCTTTTATAAATAATTAATAATTTTCGTACATTATTTTTGTTTTTCTTATTAACATTTTAATTGTATTTTAAAAACACAAGTGTGCGTCCCACATAAGTTTGTGCGAAGGGCCGGCTCACACCTGTACCATATAGGCGCACGGGTAACCAGACCAAAATAAGTGTGAACGCACGAGTAATACACTGGTACCGTGTGAACGCACGGGTAATATACAAATACCGTGTGAACGCATGGGTAACCTTATCAAATACACGGGTAACACATCAGTACCGTGTGACCTCACGGGTAACACACAATACTGTGGTAATGCACGGGTTCCCAGGCCAAAATTATTGTGAACGCACGGGTAGAACACGAGTCCCGTGTAAACGCAGTGACGACCGGGGGGCAAAATCGGTGTAAACACATTGATATCTAATATTGTTTTTTTGAAATTATTTTTAATTTAACATACAATTCTTTTAAACATAATATATGAATAATTGAAATATATTTTATTGATGTCTTTCTTTTAAAAATTGGAAATTTTATACAATTTTTTTATTTTTAAAAATATGTCTTTCATTTAAATATTTATCTTTGATTCACTTATATTTTTATCTTTTACTACTTTATGTTATTTTTTTTAATAAAATTTAAATATTTTCTATTTATTATTTGAATTTCATAATCTAACTGGTGACAATTCTGCAGTCCACTATTCTTTTGTGACTTATCAATAATTGATATTACATTTTTTTATTAACACAGTCCTTTAAAAATTGTGAATTTAAATTTTTCCCTGTCAAAATATATTGGTCCAATTTAAAAGGTCCGCAGCGGAACCCGTGCGTCCGCACGGGTATCCCACTAGTATCTAACAAAAATTAATTACAATTAAACACAATTATCATTTTTTATATAATTCAGTCTTTTCACCTTACATCTAACAAAAAATTGATGACTAATAAAAAAATTTATATTAAATATTTAAAATAATTACAAGATTTAATAATTACATTAATTTTATTAGTTGATCAATTTTCATAAATAATTTAATTTTTATTTACAAATTAATAAAATACAATTACACTTAAATTTTTAATCCAAAAACCATATGTTACAAAAATCTTATTATTATATATTTCAGAAGAGTTAATCACAACTAAACACAACTATTACTCTTTAAAAAAATTATAATGTATAATTTAATAATACAATATACACTTCCTCAATACTTCCTCAATAGCATGAAATATTCCTAATACCTATAAATACCAAACTTACTTTAAACTAAAAAAATAGCCATAAAATTCAAAACAATTAACATATTTTAGTCCAATAAAAAAATAATTGAAAAATGTCAAAATAATTTTGAAATTTATTTTTTTTTATTTAGATAAAATCTTGAAACTACCTCAATACCATTCTACAATATAAAATATATGCAAAATAATTAAAAAAAATTAAATGAAATATCTATATATTTTATAAAAACAACAAAATATTATCAATTATAATATTCAAATAAATACAAAAATAATTAACAAAATGTTAAAACCGTAGCCATAGACTTCAATATGAGGCAGAGAATGTAACGCCCGTTTATTTAATTAAGTATTTAATTAAATATAACTGTAGTATGTTGTGTTGATTCGCGTTGATTTGAGTATTTGTGTCGATTTAAGTTGATTCCGGAATAATGGAATATTATGTTGATGTTTCTAAGTTGGTTTGAGTTGAATTGATTTAAGTTGTGGAAATAATATTGGATATTTTCCGTCTATGGTTAAATAGGTTGATTTGGTGGTTTGGACGATTTATTTGATAGTCGGTAATTAGTCGATTTAGTCGAGAGAAATAATATTAGAATTAATATTATGAAATATAAGCGTATTTTATTTAAGTGGGCTTATTTTATGGTTGTGTGTAGTAAGATTGAGGGTGAAGATAGTAGGCCCAATAAGAATAATAAAATAATAGTATTATTATTATTAGTATTATTATTAATTGGGTTGGTTGAGAAAAAAGGGGAATTAGGTTTTGATTAGTGGAGAAAAATAAGGGTTGAGAGAAGGAGTAAAACATGTTGTACGTGAAAAGTTGCAAGAGGAAGTTTTGGAGAAATTGATCGTGGAAGTTACAGAGGAAAAAGTCTTAGAGAAGAATAAGGGTTTTAGAGGAGAGAAAATAGCTTGGAAGCAAAGAAGGAGAAAGAAGAACTCATGATCATATATCTATTTTCGCACTTATGGTACAGCCTCCACTAAACAGGTGATAACTTTTTACTTGTAATTCCGATTAAAGCGATTCTTGAATTTCTGGAAAGCTTACGAAATTCCCTTCGATTTGATATATGATTTCGTGTCAATAAGTTCGGTATTAAAGGAGAAAAACGCATTTGAAGTTTGGGAGTTCATGTTGGAAATGGGTCAAATAGTAGTTACGGGATTGATGATGATGGAGGCTGAATTTTGGTCAAGATAGGAACTCAATGGCAGCATGTTCATATTTCTAATCTCCATGGATCCAAGAGGAGAGGAAAAGAGGCAGAGCGAAGAGAGAAGCAGTTAGGCTTGGAGTTTTGCAGAGGGGATACAGGAGAATTGCCGTCGGAGCCAAGTCGGAAAAGTCGATCGAAAATTCGAGCGGCCATCAATCTAAGGTAAGGGTGGGGTTCGAATTTTATAACCGGGTATATGATAATTGATACGTGGGATTGGGATTTATATAATTTTCTACTGAATGTGTTGAAGTGTATTGATGAATTGGTTTTGTTTTTGGTGGAATTTGATGTTTGCTAGATTGTTTGGTTATTGTTCTATAGTGTTAAACTTAGGACGGAATTTGGTTAAATCGATAGAAATCGGTGTTTTCGCGGACGAAAGTCAGAATAGATTGCGTAGTTGTGTCGAGAAATGTTAGGCCGTGATCGAGTATGTTTGTTTAATCGAATTTGGTTGATTTTGTAAGTTTTTGCATTTTTGGAGATTTGGGGGTTTAAGATTCGGATTGAAATTGAAAGTCGTAGAATTCACGTTTGATGGTTCCAAATCACTACTATATGTTTGGTATGAATGAGTAGGTGTTTGTTTCGAAGAAAATAATTGAATCGGTCAGATTTTCGGACGAAAATGCAAAATCCCGTAGGGCTGTTATGCAGAAAAATTCTGGTTTCGGAAAGTTTGGAAAATTCATATCTTTTGATCCATAAGTCAGTTTTGACCCCCGTTCGAAGCGTTGGAAAGCTAACGAGATGTTCTTTCTAGGAAAAATGGTTTTGAGGTCTGTATCTAGTTTAATTATAGCATAAAATTGAAACCGTATCGTTGTGTTGATTTTTACCGTCGTGAATGTGTGCGATTGAGGTGTTATCGTGCAATATGCCTCAACAATGTTAACCGATTAATAATGCAGAGGAATAGCAATAATGTGGGGACTTAGAAATAACAGTAGCAGGTTTTGTATCAGAGTTGAATTTAATGACGGTAACATGATTTAGTAGCATTCGAGATTTGATATCAGGGAATCAAATAAATGGAAACAGTGGAAATTAGTAGCAATAATGGAGGTTGATGAAAATAGTACCGAATAGTGATATTAGTAGTTTTAACCGATATAATTGTTTAACCAAAATTAGTTGAAATTTTGCAGAAGTAATTCGTAAGTGGTTGTAGTTATTTTTGGTTGGTTAATGTATGGAGTTAGTCGAATAAGTAGAATTAAGCGGTAAATTAGTTGTCCGGAATTTAATGAAAATTGGCGGGATAACTAATATAAATTAGTAGGTATTCTTTGTTGGTTTGTTTTGTGGTAATTATGTCGATTAAGTTGATTTGCAGGTACAGTTAAATAGGTTGAATTGTCCCGGTTTATGGGCACTGTTAAGTTGTAGGTCTTATGACAAATGTTTTATGTTGATGTTGAATACGTTGTTGATGTGGTGATGTTGGTGATGTGATGTTGAATATGTTGTTGATTAAGTTGTAGGTCGAACGACCAATGTTGGATTAAGTTGATGCAAGTGGTGCATGTTTAAGTTGTTGTTCTCGTTGTTGTTATTGTGTTGTTGTTGTTGTGACGTTGTGGTTATTGTTGCATGCATACATTTGCATTGATTAAGTTGGCCTTGATGGCACCTGTTTAAGTTGGCCTTGATGGCATCCGATTAAGTTGAAAATGCCTCGATAACCTGGCATATGTTTAAGTTAGGAGTTTACTCTAAATGGTACCACATGCATTTGCATAGTTGAGTCGCATTTGAGTTGCATGTTGAAGTTGTTAATATTATTACGTTGTTGTTGATTGTTGGTGTTGTTGATATAAGTTGTTATTGTTGTGAGTTATTGTTGTTATAAATTGTTATTGCTGTAAGTTGTTGCTTGATACAGGTTGTTGTTATAAGTTATTGTTTGTTATAAGTTGTGGTTGCTCTTAAGTTGTTTGCTAATAGTTGTTGTATGACTGTTGTATGAAGTGGTGAAATTTGTGTGATTCTAATCTAATATATTAATTATCATGCCTTTGATTATATTTTTCGATATCTCACCCCTTCTGTAATGATGTTACCTATTATGGGTAACTGAGCAGGTACTCAAGAATAGCTGTGAAGGTTTGAAGTCTTAGTCGCTGTTAGTTCAAGTTGGTGTCATGCTCTGATACGTAGCACTCGGGGGGGAAATGTTTTGTTTATGTTGTTGTTCCTAATTGTTGTTATTACAATAATTCTTGAATACTTATAAATTGAAGTTTTGATCTAGTTGAATAAAGTGAATATGATTTATAAGTTGTGAAGGTCGAATGCTATGTATCTATTTTAAAAAGAAATACAGGTTTATGTTATTGGTTTTGTTGTTCAAGTTGATAATGTGACATCTCATTTGTTTTATGTTGAAAATTTTGCACTCTGATTTTTAATAAACGTTGGGTAGAAAATGGGGTGTTACATTAGTGGTATCAGAGCAGGTCGGTCTGTCCGGCCAAGTTGTCTAATGTTGTTTATCCCTTAGTACGCGACAAGTGTGTGGAACACTGTCAGTACTTGTTTGTTTTCCTAATCGATGGTATGCAGGAGTTGGTTTGAAACAAGTGGGGGAGAAGTTTACTTCTCAGAGATGTTTGTAGTATGTGAAGTTGAATCAAGGTGATATTGATCGCAGGAGTGCAAGTGTTGTCAGAACTGTGTTGTTGCGAATCGACGAGAGTATAGACTCGTGATTTTATCTGTTGGTCCAGTTGAGACATTTGAAGGAGGACAAGTCAGTATGATCGATGTTTGCTTCTCGAAGAAGAGAGGGCAACGTGACGAATAGTGATATGCAAGTGGAGTATAGCTGGAGTAAAGTCGGATGATTTTCAGAGTTTAGTGAAAAACAAGGATTGTTGGAAGAGTTTGGAAGCAAGAGAAAGAGGTAGAGCTCATGTTCACCAATTTCGGTTTTTATTTTCACATTTATGGAACAGCCTTCAGTATAAGAGGCATAACTTTCTACTCGTAACTCCGATGAAAGCGATTCTGGACTTTTCGGAAAGTTTACGAAATTCCCTACAGTTTGCATATATGATTAGTCTTCAGGAAGTTTGTGAAGAGGGAGAAAAGTGCGTTTTAATATTTGGGTCTGATGCTGATTTTTGGAAAATTCTGCATATGGAAATTCTGAACCAGTCTCGTTGTAAGGATGATAACTTTTTACTCGTAACTCGGATTCAAGCGATTCTTGAAGTTATGGAATCTTTACGAAATTCTCTTCATTTTAGAATATGATTTTGTGATTGAGAGGTCTGTATTGAAAGAGATATTTGTGGTTGAAGTTGAGCGACTACTGCTGAAAAATTTGGAAAGATGAAGCCTAGTGTGAAATTTTGATAAGAATAATATGTTGGTAATTATAAGGATGTGACGGTATCTGAGAATGCATCGAGATGCAATTTATGTTGAATAAGGAGAAATAAGTGATGATGTCATGTGATAGTAATGTTGAGAAGAAGACGGATGGTTGATTTGCAACGTTAAAAATTTTAACTTGGATAAGAGTTGTAATTGGAGCGAGCCGAGTTGGATAGTACTTGAAGTAGTAGCGATTCCGGTGTTGGGAAGATATTTAATAATTGTGTTGGGCTATGAGCATGTATAAGAGATTACGTATTGGATTTTGGACGTTTTGGTATAATTGACGAAGTTGAAATTAAGGAAACTAAGAAGACGTTGATAAGCCTCAGAGAGTTGGCGGAGCATTGTGCTTACGGACTTTGGGCACAAGTTGTAATACGCTATTGTGTTGGGTAATGATGATTTATGCCACTGTTATGGTTGCCGGCTGTCTATTGACAAATTGAGGAACTGATCACCCTTAATCTCTTGTTGATAGTAGACGGAATCATAATTGATGGATAGATGTGTCGTGCCAACTAGTATAGTACGTACGTTGAATTGGTTGAAGTCAAGCCAAGTGCTTGTGGATTGTTTATTTTGTCGATGTAGATTCATATATGAGCATATTAGTTGAATTTAAGGATGACGGCATGAGGTTGCGATTTAATTGATGAGTAGTATGGAAATTCGCAGTTGAGTTCTGGGTAATTTGAGAATTGAGTTGCAAGTAGAAAAAGAAGTGGAGTTATAAGTTGAATTGTAAAAGTGGAACTTTTGGTTGGTAAAGATGAGTTACTTGGTTGTGTTAATTTGGATAAGAATTTATGAAGAATTGTGTCAGTATGAGTAAAAGTCGATAATTTGGTTTGTTGGATTAGTTGGAAAGGAAAAGATGATTTATCTGGTTGAAGTTAATTGTACACAGGTACCCTATGTTGTTGTAATGATGTTGCGTGTTTAAGATGATTTTCGAGGAACGTGTAAATAGGAGATGGTAAAGTTGTAGTTATGTTTTATGATAATTGGGAAGTAGTCGCCGTTGTAATTATGTTGAACGTTCAGAGGTGTTGTCTTACAGATCTAAGTTCGAAGTATTCGGTAACTACAAAAGTGTAGAATACCTGTTGGGATGGAATTTCCGAAGAGTTAAGTCGAAAGTCTTTTGTTATGTCGGTTTTGGCGATTGAGAAGTTGGGAATAAAATGGGTAGACTTGATACTTTGCAAGTAATCAAAGTGGCGCAGTGAACGCGTGGTGTTGTACAGTTGTTCATGCGTGAGCAACAACGATGTTGGTAGTTTGGTTGTATTGATGTCGTGTTTAAATTGTGTGATTGTATGTTATTGCGTTCTAGTTCTTAAACCGGCGAATTCTTAAGTTGGTTACTCTTTATGTTATGATGTTAAGTTGTCAAGTGTGTCGCATGAGTAGTATTCGGGTTGTTTTCGCCGTCGATGTTATGAATTGTTTGTATTATACGTAGGTTGCCTTCGGAGATGAGAGTTGATTAGTCGGATGGAATCACATAGTTGGAGTAGTTGTATCGAATGAATTTTCGAGGACGAAAATGTTCTAAGTGGGGGAGAGTTGTAACGCCCGTTTATTTAATTAAGAATTTAATTAAATATAACTGTAGTATGTTGTGTTGATTCGCGTTGATTTAAGTATTTGTGTCGATTTAAGTTGATCCCGGAATAATGGAATATTATGTTGATGTTTCTAAGTTGGTTCGAGTTGAATTGATTTAAGTTGTGGAAATAATATTGGATATTTTCCGTCTATGGTTAAATATGTTGATTTGGTGGTTTGGACGATTTATTTGATAGTCGGTAATTAGTCGATTTAGTCGAGAGAAATAATATTAGAATTAATATTATGGAATATAAGCGTATTTTATTTAAGTGGGCTTATTTTATGGTTGTGTGTAGTAAGATTGGGGGATGAAGATAGTAGGCCCAATAAGAATAATAAAATAATAGTATTATTATTATTAGTATTATTATTAATTGGGTTGGTTGAGAAAAAAGGGGAATTAGGTTTTGATTAGTGGAGAAAAATAAGGGTTGAGAGAAGGAGTAAAACATGTTGTACGTGAAAAGTTGCAAGAGGAAGTTTTGGAGAAATTGATCGTGGAAGTTACAGAGGAAAAAGTCTTAGAGAAGAATAAGGGTTTTAGAGGAGAGAAAATAGCTTGGAAGCAAAGAAGGAGAAAGAAGAACTCATGATCATATATCTATTTTCGCACTTATGGTACAGCCTCCACTAAACAGGTGATAACTTTTTACTTGTAATTCCGATTAAAACGATTCTTGAATTTCTGGAAAGCTTACGAAATTCCCTTCAATTTGATATATGATTTCGTGTCAATAAGTTCGGTATTAAAGGAGAAAAACGCATTTGAAGTTTGGGAGTTCATGCTGGAAATGGGTCAAATAGTAGTTACGGGATTGATGATGATGGAGGCTGAATTTTGGTCAAGATAGGAACTAAATGGCAGCATGTTCATATTTCTAATCTCCATGGATGCAAGAGGAGAGGAAAAGAGGCAGAGCGAAGAGAGAAGCAGTTAGGCTTGGAGTTTTGCAGAGGGGATACGGGAGAATTGCCGTCAGAGCCAAGTCGGAAAAGTCGATCGGAAATTCGAGCGGCCATCAATCTAAGGTAAGGGTGGGGTTCGAATTTTATAATCGGGTATATGATAATTGATACGTGGGATTGGGATTTATATAATTTTCTACTGAATGTGTTGAAGTGTATTGATGAATTGGTTTTGTTTTTGGTGGAATTTGATGTTTGCTAGATTGCTTGGTTATTGTTCTATAGTGTTAAACTTAGGACGGAATTTGGTTAAATCGATAGAAACCGATGTTTTCGCGGACGAAAGTCGGAATAGATTGCGTAGTTGTGTCGAGAAATGTTAGGCCGTGATCGAGTATGCTTGTTTCATCGAATTTGGTTGATTTTGTAAGTTTTTGCATTTTTTGAGATTTGGGGGTTTAAGATTCGGATTGAAATCGAAAGTCGTAGAATTCACGTTTGATGGTTCCAAATCACTACTATATGTTTGGTATGAATGAGTAGGTGTTTGTTTCGAAGAAAATAATTGAATCGGTCAGATTTTCAGACGAGAATGCAAAATCCCGTAGGGCTGTTATGCAGAAAAATTCTGGTTTCGGAAAGTTTGGAAAATTCATATCTTTTGATCCGTAAGTCAGTTTTGACCCCCGTTCGAAGCGTTGGAAAGCTAACGAGATGTTCTTTCTAGAAAAAATGGTTTTGAGGTCTGTATCTAGTTCAATTACAGCTGAAAATTGAAACCGTATCGTTGTGTTGATTTTTACCGTCGTGAATGTGTGCGATTGAGGTGTTATCGTGCAATATGCCTCAACAATGTTAACCGATTAATAATGCAGAGGAATAGCAATAATGTGGGGACTTAGAAATAACAGTAGCAGGTTTTGTATCAGAGTTGAATTTAATGACGGTAACATGATTTAGTAGCATTCGAGATTTGATATCAGGGAATCAAATAAATGGAAACAGTGGAAATTAGTAGCAATAATGGAGGTTGATGAAAATAGTACCGAATAGTGATATTAGTAGTTTTAACCGATATAATTGTTTAACCGAAATTAGTTGAAATTTTGCAGAAGTAATTCGTAAGTGGTTGTAGTTATTTTTGGTTGGTTGATGTATGGAGTTAGGCGAATAAGTAGAATTAAGCGGAAAATTAGTTGTCCGGAATTTAATGAAAATTGGCGGGATAACTAATATAAATTAGTAGGTATTCTTTGTTGGTTTGTTTTGTGGTAATTATGTCGATTAAGTTGATTTGCAGGTACAGTTAAATAGGTTGAATTGTCCCGGTTTATGGGTACTGTTAAGTTGTAGGTCTTATGACCAATGTTTTATGTTGATGTTGAATACGTTGTTGATGTGGTGATGTTGGTGATGTGATGTTGAATATGTTGTTGATTAAGTTGTAGGTCGAACGACCAATGTTGGATTAAGTTGATGCAAGTGGTGCATGTTTAAGTTGTTGTTCTCGTTGTTGTTATTGTGTTTTTGTTGTTGTGACGTTGTGGTTATTGTTGCATGCATACATTTGCATTGATTAAGTTGGCCTTGATGGCACCTGTTTAAGTTGGCCTTGATGGCATCCGATTAAGTTGAAAATGCCTCGATAACCTGGCATATGTTTAAGTTGGGAGTTTACTCCAAATGGTACCACATGCATTTGCATAGTTGAGTCGCATTTGAGTTGCATGTTGAAGTTGTTAATATTATTACGTTGTTGTTGATTGTTGGTGTTGTTGATATAAGTTGTTATTGTTGTGAGTTATTGTTGTTATAAATTGTTATTACTGTAAGTTGTCGCTTGATACAGGTTGTTGTTATAAGTTGTGGTTGCTCTTAAGTTGTTTGCTAATAGTTGTTGTATGACTGTTGTATGAAGCGGTGAAATTTGTGTGATTCTAATCTAATATATTAATTATCATGCCTTTGATTATATTTTTCGATATCTCACCCCTTCTGTAATGATGTTACCTATTATGGGTAACTGAGCAGGTACTCAAGAATAGCTGTGAAGGTTTGAAGTCTTAGTCGCTGTTAGTTCAAGTTGGTGTCATGTTCTGATACGTAGCACTCGGGGGGAAATGTTTTGTTTATGTTGTTGTTCCTAATTGTTGTTATTACAATAATTCTTGAATACTTATAAATTGAAGTTTTGATCTAGTTGAATAAAGTGAATATGATTTATAAGTTGTGAAGGTCGAATGCTACGTATCTATTTTAAAAATAAATACAGGTTTATGTTATTGGTTTTGTTGTTCAAGTTGATAATGTGACATCTCATTTGTTTTATGTTGAAAATTTTGCACTCTGATTTTTAATAAACGTTGGGTAGAAAATGGGGTGTTACATTAGTGGTATCAGAGCAGGTCGGTCTGTCCGGCCAAGTTGTCTAATGTTGTTTATCCCTTAGTACGCGACAAGTGTGTGGAACACTGTCAGTACTTGTTTGTTTTCCTAATCGATGGTATGCAGGAGTTGGTTTGAAACAAGTGGGGGAGAAGTTTACTTCTCAGAGATGTTTGTAGTATGTGAAGTTGAATCAAGGTGATATTGATCGCAGGAGTGCAAGTGTTGTCAGAACTGTATTGTTGCGAATCGACGAGAGTATAGACTCGTGATTTTATCTGTTGGTCCAGTTGAGACATTTGAAGGAGGACAAGTCAGTATGATCGATGCTTGCTTCTCGAAGAAGAGAGGGCAACGTGACGAATAGTGATATGCAAGTGGAGTATAGCTGGAGTAAAGTCGGATGATTTTCAGAGTTGAGTGAAAAACAAGGATTGTTGGAAGAGTTTGGAAGCAAGAGAAAGAGGTAGAGCTCATGTTCACCAATTTCGGTTTTTATTTTCACATTTATGGAACAGCCTTCAGTATAAGAGGCATAACTTTCTACTCGTAACTCCGATGAAAGCGATTCTGGACTTTTCGGAAAGTTTACGAAATTCCCTACAGTTTGCATATACGATTAGTCTTCAGGAAGTTTGTGAAGAGGGAGAAAAGTGCGTTTTAATATTTGGGTATGATGCTGATTTTTGGAAAATTCTGTATATGGAAATTCTGAACCAGTCCCGTTGTAAGGATGATAACTTTTTACTCATAACTCGGATTCAAGCGATTCTTGAAGTTCTGGAATCTTTACGAAATTATCTTCATTTTAGAATATGATTTTGTGATTGAGAGGTCTGTATTGAAAGAGATATCTGTGGTTGAAGTTGAGCAACTACTGCTGAAAAATTTGGAAAGATGAAGCCTAGTGTGAAATTTTGATAAGAATAATATGTTGGTAATTATAAGGATGTGACGGTATCTGAGAATGCATCGAGATGCAATTTATGTTGAATAAGGAGAAATAACTGAGCAGGTACTCAAGAATAGCTGTGAAGGTTTGAAGTCTTAGTCGCTGTTAGTTCAAGTTGGTGTCATGCTCTGATACGTAGCACTCGGGGGGAAATGTTTTGTTTATGTTGTTGTTCCTAATTGTTGTTATTACAATAATTCTTGAATACTTATAAATTGAAGTTTTGATCTAGTTGAATAAAGTGAATATGATTTATAAGTTGTGAAGGCCGAATTCTATGTATCTATTTTAAAAAGAAATACAGGTTTATGTTATTGGTTTTGTTGTTCAAGTTAAAAATGTGACATCTCATTTTGTTTTATGTTGAAAATTTTGCACTCTGATTTTTAATAAACGTTGGGTAGAAAATGGGGTGTTACAGCGAAGGTGGTTGGAATTGTTGAAGGATTATGACTTTGATTTGAATTACCATCCTGGTAAAGCAATGTAGTGGTTGATGCGTTGAGCAGGAAGTCATTGCATATGTCGATGCTTATGGTGAAAGAGTTGGAATTAATTAAGCAATTCTGAGATTTGAGTTTGGTATGTGAAGAGACTCCTGACAGTATGAGGTTGGGAATGTTGAAGTTGACTAGTGGTATTCTAGAAAAGATCAGAGTGGGACAACAATCTAACTTGAAGTTGGTTGAGCAGTTGACATTGATCAACCAAGGTAACGGAGGTGAATTCCGGATTGATGAGAATGGTGTGATGAGGTTCAGAGACAGGGTGTGTGTCCCAAATGTTCCAGATATTAAGAAAAGCATTCTTGAGGAGGGACATCGAAGTGGATTGAGTATTCATCCCGGTGCTACGAAGATGTACTGGGATTTGCAGAAGTTATTTTGGTGGCCAGGTATGAAAAAAGGCATTGCCGAGTTTGTTTATGCGTGCTTGACTTGTCAGAAGTCAAAGATTGAGCATCATAAGCCTTTAGGTATGATGCAACCGTTGAATATCCCAAAGTGGAAATGGGATAGCATTTCCATGGACTTTGTGTCGGGGTTGCCGAGAACGGCAGAGGGAAATGATTCGATTTGGGTGATTGTGGATAGATTAACTAAATTGCCTCATTTCTTGCCGATGAAGATTAATCATTCTATGCAGAAGTTAGCTGAGATGTATATTGAGGAAATTGTGAAGTTGCATGGGATACCTTCGAGTATTGTGTCGAATAGAGACCCGAGATTTACATCGAGGTTTTGGAAGAGTTTACAAGATGCTTTGGGTACTAAGTTGAGGATGAGTTATGCATATCATCCGCAGACGGACGGCCAGACGGAGAAGACTATCCAATCCTTAGAGGATTTGTTGAGAGCTTGCGTGTTGGATCACGGAGGATCTTGGGATAGCCATTTACCATTGATTGAGTTCACGTACAACAACAGCTTTCATACTAGTATTGGGATGACATCGTATGAAGCTTTGTATGGGAGAAGGTGTAGAACTCCATTGTGTTGGTATGAATCAGGCGAGAGTGCTGTACTCGGACCTGAAATTATGCAGGAGACGACTGAGAAGATTAATATGGTCCAAGAAAGGATGAGAGCTTCACAGAGTCGTCAGAAGAGTTATCATGATAAGAGAAGGAAACCACTTGAATTCCAAGAGGGAGATCACGTGTTTTTGAGGGTGACGCCAGTGACTGGTGTGGATCGAGCTTTGAAGTCTAGGAAGCTCACTCCACGTTTTGTTGGTCCGTATCAAATCTTGCAAAGGATAGGGGAGGTAGCATATCAGATTTCTTTACCGTCATCACTTGCGAATTTACATGATGTGTTCCATGTGTCTCAGTTGAGGAAGTACATTCCGGATCCATCGCATGTGATTCAAATGGATGATGTACAAGTGAGGGATAACCTGACGGTTGAAGCATTACCAGTGCAAATTGATGGTTGTGAAATGAAACAACTGCGGGGTAAAGACATAGCTTTGGTGAAGGTGTTATGGGGTGGACCAGCTGGCGAAAGTTGGACTTGGGAGCGTGAAGATCAGATGAAGGAGTCATATCCGACTATGTTTTCTTCAGGTAGTTTTCGAGGGCGAAAATTCTTTAAGTGGGGGAGAGTTGTAGCACCCCAAAATAATTTAATATTTATTTAATTGATTTATTATGATTATTCGGTGTTTTAGTGAATTTTGGTGAATATTATGACGCATGGTGACTTTGTGTGGTGTTGTAGGGTAGTCTGAGTTAAGGGAATACTGAAGAATTTAGAATTAGTAATTAATTAAGATTATTTTATTAGTAATAATAAAAGAATAATTTGAATAATTAGATTATTATTTAGGTTATTATTATTATTATTATTTAAAATAATTAAGAGGACTATTAAGGGTAAGACGGTAATATTGAGAAGGTTAAGTGAAGATAATATGGATAAATCATAATTAGGGTCCAAGGGGTAGGTTTGACAAAAAGGAAAAGTGGGAATTAGGGAAGTTATTCTATGCAATCGTAAGAAGTGAAGAGAACAGAGAAAAAGAGGCTAGGGCACAGAGAACGAGAGGATCAACCGTAGAACCCTAAAGAAGGATCTGTTGCTGAAAAATTTGAGGTATGGGGGGTTAATCCGAGTTAATATGTTTGATATGGGTTTAAGGTAGAGGTAGTTTATGTGTTCTGTGTTTATGATGGATTTTCGTATGATGAATCTGTGATGAATTTTCGTGAATCTGTGTTGGTCGATTTCTGTTATGAATCTGGTATGTGTTGCTGTAATTGATGTGGAATTCATGTGAATAATTATTGTTGTTGTGGTGAATATGTGAACAAAAACCATATCTGTAAATTGAGAAAATTAGGACTTGGTAATTAGAAGAAAATTGATGAAAATAATAAAGTAGGATAAGGACTTAGATCTGTGATGTTTAAATAAATTCATGATGGTAAAACCCGTGTTACGGAGTAGGTGGTTATTTGATGTATTGTGACGCAATGTGGCACCCTTTTTGGGACTTTACTCTGATATAATTATTGTATTTATTTGTGATATTTGTTGGGTAGAAAAGGGTGTTACAAAGACTCTCAGTCTGTCGAGACTAGGTGGATGTCCCGACCAAACTTCTTCAGGATCTTCATATCTAACGCAGTCAAAGGACATATGTTAATCAGATATGTTTCTGTCGAAACAGCCTCATCCCAAAACACATTCTTTAACCCAGCATTAGTCAACATGCATCCGACTCTTTCCAAAATAGTTCGATTAAACTTTTTTTCCAAACCATTTTGTTATGGAGTACCTGCAGTAGTTTTGTGCCTTGCAATACCTGAGGCAACACAAAAAGTATCGAACACCTCATTGCAAAATTCAAGGCCATTGTCGCTTCTCAACCTTTTGACCTTTCTGCCTGTCTGATTTTCGACCAGAGTCTTCTAACCTTTGAAGTTCTCAAAAGTTTCATCCTTAGTCTTCTGAATGAATACCCATAACTTCCTGGAATAATCATCGACTATGGATAGAAAATACCTTGCTCTTGAATGTGATAGACACCTTGCAGGCCCCCAAAGATCAGCACGGATGTAATCAAGGGACCCATGAGTTCTTTGTTTGCCTTTGTTGAACTTCACTCTGCAAGATTTTCCAAGTACACATAGTTCACAAAATTTCAGCTTTTCGACTTTGTCTCCACCAAGCAGATTTAGTTTCCCCAATTCGACCAACATATTTGATTTCTCTTGGTGAATTTGACAAGAAGGGATATGCTTTTCAAGGAGGTAAAAGTATCCTAAGAGTCATGAAGGGGTCGAAGGAAGTCTTGAGAGGCGTGAAGAAACAAGGCTTGTATACCCTTGAGGCTGAAGTTGTAAGTGGTTCGATAAATGGTTCACAAATTTCTCTTCAAATCAGGTACGTACCTGACTTCAGTCAATAACCTTATTGACTCATCATGGAGCTTGAATCTCACAGATCCAATACCTGCAATTCTGCAAGCTTTGTTATTTCCTAGCAACACTGATCCACCATCTTGATTACATAGTTCCTCGAACAATTCTATGTTTGGAGTCATGTGCCAAGTGCAACCTGAATCCATAATCCACTCTTTTCTTGATTCGCCGCTTGAAACCACAAGACACTACAAAAAAACGCGTAAATTACGGCGGTTTAGTTATGGCGTTTAGTTGAAACCGCCATAATTTATAATTGGTTATGACGGTTTTGTTAACCGTCCTATTGTTCATAATAAAATGGCGGTTACAACCGCCATTATTTACTTAATTGGTTTTATATTCACATTTCCAAACAAAATGGCGCATTTTTTTCCTCTTCCTTTTTTACAGTAACAAAAATAGCTTGTTTTTTCCATTTTTTTTATGTATTAGGATTTTCTTATTTATACAATAAATTTTTTGAATTAATATAAATAAAAAAACATTAATTTTATTCCTTACAAATTATTTTTTTTAAAAAACCCTAAAGTTTGTTTCAGATTCTTCGTCCCTAAAGAAACGAAAACCCCTTCTTCTTCCTTTCTAACATTCATCTTGCTTCATTTATTTTCGATTTCAACTTTTCCTTTCAAAATCACTCAAGCTCAAACCCTAACAATAAGTTGAAATTAGAATCACAGTTATTGGACATAGATATCAATATCAAACCTAACAATCAACCCTACCGCTTGAACCCTCATTTTCGTTTTGTTCAGTAGTAAATCCCCAATCGTAGGGTCGCAATCGGTCCTTCTGTTGCTTTGTTCTGCTGCTTCGCAATCCAGAGTTTCACAATCAGTCGTTCGACTACTTTGAAATTAGCATTTCAAGGTAAAGTCATGGTTTCTCTTTTCTATGAAAAATTAGGAAATTTATGGACAAACATGTAAGGATTTAGAAGAGTTAGGTTTTCTAATATCATGCTTTCTTTCTGTAGATCAATTTTCATATATTTTGTTTGATTTTTTCATATGGTTGTTGTTTTTGTTTTTGATTTCTAGGCATTCTAAATATGCCTTTTAAAAATTTGAGTTTATAAATATATTTGATTATTTTCAACACAAACAGAACATTGGGGATGAACAGAGGTCCACTTATAAATGTCCTGTTATTTAGTTACTTACTGTCTAGTTAATATTATAATATCAAACTTTATACTTATAAGTTGAAATATGTTTTATGTACAAATATATATGTTCCATTGTCTTTACTTGTTTCTTAGTGCCTGGTGATACTTTAAATCTACTTTTATAAATTGGTCTAAATGATTACATTCAAGAATTAATGAAAAAATGAAATCCGAAAACAAAAAAGTATGAAAATACTTTATGCTGTTTTTTAGCATATTTGTGGCTTCAGTGAGGTTAAGATTGACCATGAACAATTTGAAGAAAAATCACATCTGTTTGTTACAGAAATAATGAAACCATTATATAGAGTAACCAGAAAGAACAAGCGGAATAAGCTGAAGAATTCTATTTCTGCAAGATCAATTAGTAAGAAATTAGATTTATAACTCTGCTTTTCTTTTTTTCAAGTATGTAATTTTTTTGGTAAGGCTTCAAGTATATATGAACATAAATCTTTAAAAATGTAGCTTTTAGATATATCTAAAACAACCTTTATATAGATAAATAGATATTCTTAGGTGCTAAGAACTAAGAGTAATCTTGCATTACTCTTTTTAATGTGTATAATTTTGAAACATAATAACGGCCTCATAGTTGAATATAACATTCAACAGGAGTTTCTTGTAAGTTAACGTGTTATTAATTCCTTCTAAAATATTAAGTATCTAATTTATCTTTAAACATATATTTAGGACTATTATTTTGCAGTAAGTTTAGTAACATCTTGAAGTTAGAAAAGATTCACATGCTTCTGAATCGTTCAAGAGTATCTGTCATGCTTATGAAGTAAGAATTTTTCATTAAACTTTTATAAACATTTCTTAATTTGATGCCAAAAGGAGATTGATTCAATATATGCATAATGAATTGTAGCTAGATGAGTTGGCTGATTTAGTTTGCCATATATGTAGGTTCTAGACATAAGACTTTCAGTCATGTGTTGACCTTTCAATGTTACTTGGAATTTTTCAACTAATTTATTCCTATTTGCATGCATGTTACTTAATGATTATAGATTTGAATGCTTGCAGGTAATAAACTTAATGAATTATTCTTCTCATGGAAATGTGTCCCTCTCTATATGGGTTATAACCTTAAAGCCAAGTGGAAAGTTACTTTCTAACACCACTAAGAAATGGGTCCTTCTTATGTTTTATATAGAAGACAATGTACTTATTGGTAATATTGTTGGTAACAATAATCATCTCTTTTATCCTTATTACATTTACTGTTCTTGTTGTATTTATTTCCAATAATATACTATATAGGTCCATGATGATTATTGAACAATATGATTTACATCAATCAAATTGCTTAATATTTATTCAGTTCCATCATTTCATTATTGGTTAACTTACATTTGGTTTCTAAATGTAATGTCTGTTATGTAATATTACATTTTATCCAAGAAAAACAATATGTAATATTATATAAATTATAATTGTCATACTTTAGCATAATTTGTGTATTATGTAATATTACATTTTAATAATTTGTTAATAATATCACAAGAATAAAAAATTTAATTTGGTGTTTTTGTGTAATACTTTAGCATGATCAATGGTGTAGATATACATACTTGTTGCAGTCAGTGGAGGGACCAAGATCATAAGGCAAGTTAACCCCACAGGGAGGCCACTAAGAGCATCAACATTCAGTCTGGCCAGCATCTTAGCTGCTTTTTTGATACACATACAGACTGCTTGACGACCAGCTATCTTTGCAGCATGGTTGTTTAAGGTCGTAACGCCATTGCAACATCATTGCGAGACAACACCTACGATTGGGGTCACATAAGAGACGCATCATGCTACGAGATTGTTTACTTGCTCTAATCTCATGATAGGTTAAATGGTGTTGGATTGTTGTGTTACTTTTTTTAATCGTTTTGATTTACAGGAAAAATATACAAATCATTAGTACTTGAAGCAGAAACTGATATGGATGTTGAATTATGTGAGTAAATTTTCTCTTCTTTTATGTTAGAGATGATATGAAACCATTGTTATGAAAATTTCACAAATAGTTTGCCATAAACTGTTAACTAATAACAACAGTGATTTAAATCATTTTATGAAGTAATATGGCTCATGTTCTAATGAGTGAAGTCTTGTATACATATGTTTGTTCACCATAAATATTTTATAAAGTAATATGGCTTCCTATTATAGCTATATATATTTCCAGAGAAAATAACATTCACTATCTCACATTCTTTACTTCTTTGCATATGTAGTGCACTACTACGAGATTGTTTACTTAATTCATGAAAAGCATGAATAAAAAGTCACATTTGTCAATGAGAAAGTTTAAGGTGATATTCCACCATTTGCGACTTTGCGTACATTTTTGGAATTTTTTTACCCAAATACCCCTAATTTTGGAAAAAATTCCCAAAATAACCCACGTTTCAAAAAAAATCCCAAACTGCTCCAGTTAGGGTTTGGGTTTGTACAGGGTCGCCATTGGAATTGGCGACATCTCTTAAAGGCTAACAAGCTGTCGCCAATTGAACTGGAGACAACATACCAAGTCGCCAGTGCAATTGGCGACATAGAGTAAGGCAATAACCCTGTCGCCAAATGATGTGGAGACAGGGTGTGTGTTATTTTTTTTAATATTGGAATATTACATTGATTTTGTTTGCACAATGATATAAAATTTTCATTAATTCAATAAAATATTACATTAATTAATGTTCGTGACCGGGTGCATCCAACCGGCCACCAGTTCCACATCCCTTAGGGACCCTCACTCGTTGCACTCGTTATACTCGGCCCCCTTGTTCCCCTTGTTGTTGATTCACGCCCGGTGTTTGAGGAGTCGAAGTCTCAGGAACAGTCCGAGATGGTTCCCTTAGGATGTCTTGCATTCCCGTGAAGTCTTGGGGACTAAAACTGAGCGTGCGACCCATGCCAGTATAGTTTGAGGGGGTGATTGGTGTGCGGGCAGGCCGATTGAAGGGAGACATTGGTGTGAAGGATTCGTTGATGAAAGGTTGAAATGGTGTTTGAAAGCCATAAGGATGCTGAGAAGGTTGATTGTGTTGGCTAGGGTATGATGTTTAGGCGTTTGGGCTATGAAAAGATGTTTGCCCAATTTGGCTATGGTATGATGTACCCTCGTTTTGGCTGTATCTTGATAATAATAATTTTGTTGAAGATGATATGGGGGATGCTCGTGGTATTGTGGTTGGGTGTATGGCATGTTTGGATGGATAATGGGTTGGTAATTTTGCTGGGTAGGGGGTTGTAAGTAATATGGCCTTGGAGATGGGTTAGACGCTGAGGCTTCTTGTGTGTAGGTGGTCTGGCGTGGGTCATATAAATACCTGTCTTCGGAGACAAACCCAGTTGCAACCGATCTGTACCAAACCATGTAATTATTTGTTGGTATAGATGGGGTTGGCATCACCGGCTCATGTAAGACATAGTGGTTGCGGTTCATCCATTTACGACGCTCAGTCTTTGCAAAACCCTTCCAGTCCCTAAAGTCCCATTGATCATTAAGTCTTTTTAGATGCCATTTACTGATGTCAACAGGCGGATCGGGGATGTCTTGATGCATGTTGTCGCCAATCAAGGTGGCGAATTCTTAATGAATTTATTTTTGTTATTTATATGTCTTTGCATGCATGCATGCATTCTATCAAACAAGGCAAATTCTTAGTCTGTCCCAAAACAACTCCAGTCAAAATGTCATCTGCAATGAGTTACATTGTTAAGGCACATTACAACGGAGAAACATATGTCTCCAATGTATCTGGTTTTGGTTTTCAAAATACGGCTTTTGTCCAATTCGTTGTCACCAGAAACACAATTTTTTTCCATTTTTACCAAAGTTTAGAGTCCGAGTTAGGCCTTGGACCTATCTCACAAATAATATATAGAAACCCTATTTTTTTAAAACCAACCAAATTAAGTTTTATCCACTAAAATTGCGAGATGACGAAGATGTGGAAAATATGTTTGTCAGCACGAACATTCCGGTTTCAACTACATTGAGTTGTATACATTTCTCCAACAAAATATTTCATCTCAACAGTCTCAGATAATAAATCAGTCACCATGGTTAGACTCAGATGAAGGCGAATCAGAATACTTAGACGAAGCTGAAGCAGAGGTCGACATCGTTTATGAAGAAGAAGGAAGCGAGGAACTGCTCGATCAGATATTAAATGACAACGATGAGGGTGACGAAGAACTGTCCGTACATCCAGATCATGTCCATCGTCCGCCTCAACATATGACAGACATGGAATTGCAAAATGATGCACCATCCGCAGATATATTTCACAACCCTTATATGCGGTCAGGGAACGAATTAAAAGAAGGAGACATGTTTCGCACCAAAGAAGATTGTGTACGAGCCATAAAAAAATTTCACATGGATAACTCTGTTGATTATAGTGTCCATAAAACGGATTCGAGAAGGTATGTAATTACTTGTCATAATCCTCTTTCCAAGTTTTGACTTTCAGCTACTTACACAAAGAGAAGCGATTGTTGGAAGATAACTTCCATACAGCCACTTCATAATTGCACTGCCACAAATATTGTCCAAGATCACCGAAAGTTAAGCGCAGATTTGATTTGTCAAGACATTTTGCCTATGGTTAGTAAGGATTCATCCGTCAAAGTGAGTATAATCATATCTCACATTGTGACGAGGTATAATTATACTCCCTCTTATAAGAAGGCGTGGATTGCAAGGACAAAGGCTGTTGAAAGGGTCTTTGGCAATTGGGAGGATTCGTACAAGGAATTACCCTGATTTTTGGTTGACCTAAAGACATACGCACTGGGAACTATTGCAATCATGCAGACAGTGCCAACATGCAGGCCAGATGGTACCATTGTTGATGGAAATGTCATCTTCCACCGTCTCTTTTGGTCGTTTCATCCATGCATAAGAGGTTTTGCATTCTGCAAACCTATTATTCAAATTGAAGGAACGTGACTATGCGGAAAATACAAGGGCACCTTGCTTATGGCTGTTGCACAAGACGGCAACAGTAATGTCTTTCCTATAGCATTTGCTTTGGTTGAGGGTGAAACTGCTTCTGCTTGGGGTTTCTTCCTTAAGAATCTGAGAACACATGTTGCTCCATAATACAACCTCTGTTTGATTTCAGACAGACATGATGCTATAGAAGTGCTTATAATAACCATGATAACGGGTGGCATAATCCTCCTTCTACTCATGTATATTGCATTAGACATATTCAACAAAACTTCATGCGTGCAATCAAAGACAAGTACCTTAGCAAACAGGTTAAGAATGCTGGTTATGCGCTAACTCAACCAACATTTCAATACTACCTTAACGAAATAAGGATGTCAAATGCAGATGCCGGAAGCTGGTTGGATAACATTCCACTAGAAAGGTGGACAAGATCTTTTGATGGTGGCTGTCGATGGGGTCACATGACAACAAAGCTTGTGGAGTCCATGAATGGGGTATTCAAAGGAATAAGAAATCTTCCAATCACTGCTTTGGTGAGATCAACCTATTATAGGTTGGCATCACTTTTCGCAACAAAAGGCGAAAGATGGAGTGCAGTGTTAGCGTCTGGTCAAGTATACAGTGAGAGCGTTATGAAATTGATGAAGGATGATGTTATCAAAGCCAGCACACATGCAGTTACAATCTTTGACCGACATAGGCAATCATTCAGTGTACAAGAAACAATGGATTTTAATGAGGGGAGACCCAATTTATCGTATGCTGTCAGGCTAAACAGAGGCTGGTGTGATTGTGGCAGGTTCCAGGCCCTCCGTGTACCTTACTCACATGCCATTGCAGCATGCGCGCATGCTCGTCAATATGCTTATGGCTATCTATCTGATGTTTACAAGGTGGTTAATGTTATGAATGTATACAGCGAAGGCTTCGCAATGCTACCAATGGAGGATTATTGGCCTCCATACCAAGGTGAAATAGTTTGGCACAACGATGAAATGAGAAGAAAGAAAAAAGGATGCCCAAACAGCAAGCGTATAAGAACCGAAATGGATATCGCTGATAAAATGATACGACTATGCAGTATCTGTCGTCAGCCCGGTCACAACAAAAAACATTGTCCTAATGTTGGAGGAACATCTGCATCATAATTTAGCTTATGTTTTCGTTTGTTGTAACCAAATATTTTCATTAATGAATTTCTCTTTGTTACAACAATTTTAACAACAAACAACACTAATACAAACAACTATAACAACAAACAACATTGTTAACAACAAACAACACAAACAACTTAACACATTCCTAACAGATTACAAGAATCAACTTAATTTCATTCGGTCCAAACATGACTTCCCTCGCATCTTTGTTAGTCTTCACATGAACCCATCCACGTAGCCGATCATGTCTCTCGATACTTCGGATTTTCTCCCCTTCCCCAATGTCTCCCTCCAACCACCGATTCAGCTCTCTCTTAAGTTGATTGATACCTTGTATGTTCCAAAACATCATGTCGATCGGTGGCTTGTCTCGCGAAAAAATAACTTTTCCCCAACGACGACGATACATCTTCTGAGTAAAACAAAGTTGTGAAAAGAGATTTGGGACAAACTGAGCTTAACACCCCTATTTATAGTGAAAAAATTCAGTTTCTAGGGAGTCTCCACTTCAATTGACGACTCCCTTTTACCATTACTCTATGTCGCCAATTGCACTGACGACTTGGTATGCTGTCTCCTGTTCAATTGGCGACAGCTTGTTAGCCTTTAAGAGATGTCACCAATTCCAATGGCGACCCTATACAAACCCAAACCCTAACTAGGGCAGTTTGGGAATTTTTTTGAAACGTGGGTTATTTTGGGAATTTTTTCCAAAATTAGGGGTATTTGGGTAAAAATTTCTACATTTTTGTCCAATTGTTTATAGAATGAGTTCATTAGGTTACCATTTCAAATGGCATTCATGTTAGCATTTTTAAATAACGCGTATAGTACCATATATACTGTAACAAAATTTTACCAAATTGCTATTGTTATGCGATACACTATTTGGAACACAATGTTGTTAAAAATATATTGCCATTACAGTATTGTTGTGTAGCAGAAAAAATAATTCTAATTTTTTAATCTTTTAATGAAAATATACTTTTGATTATTTTTGTTTTTTTGTGATTTTTTTCAAACACTGGCAGAGTTTTTGAGGGAGAAGAAAGGAAGAGTGTGGAGATTTAAAGATTGGGGTATGAGAAGGTTTTCTTACAAAATACATAAAGCTGATAATGCACACTGCATTTTGATGAATTTCGAGTTGGATGCAAAATATATTAACGAGTTCAAAACCTTCCTGGACAAAGATGAAAGAATCATTCGACATATTTTGGTAAAGAGGGATGAAGCAATCACTGAAGATTACCTGCCCCCTCCCGAGTATAGCACAATTGATGATGAAGACAAAGAAGATGATGAAGAACTTGACGATAAATGAGAGGATGAAGAACTTGAGGATGAATGAGATGATGAAGAGAAAAAGGAATATGATTTTTTATTTTGCTGATGATGTTGAAGTAATCATTATAGATGATGATGATTATGGAATGTTAGAGAGCCAAATATAATGACTAGGATTGAGAATGTAGGTAGTTTTTTTTCCTTGAATTTTTTGTTCCTTTGTTTTTGTAGTGTGTGTGTGTATATATATATATATATATATATATATATATATATATATATATATATATATATATATATATATATATATATATATATATATATTACTTTTGAACATTTTGACTCTAATTGAATGAAGATAATATTTTTTATCATATGTTGTTTAATTGTGCAAATTAGTGAAATAAAAAGATGTTTGTTAATTGAAAAATTTAAATTACTTTAGCATATTTGAAAGATTTATTTTTATAATTTACGTGAAAAATATAGAAGTTCAAATGATGTAATTTTGGTTAATATAAGTAGTAAAATTCAAAGGTTTAAAAAGACATAATTAGCGGGAAATTCTGACGGTTTTAACCGACCTATAATTTAATGATACTTTTTTATGTGAAATATAGGGCATTGAAACCGCCACTATTTGCAAACAAAAACTGCCACTTTAAACTACGTATAAAACGACGGTTGGTACGAAATTTAATTTTTAACCGCCACTATTTTCTTAGTGGCAGCCAAATTTACGGCGTTTTTGGAAACGTCGTATTTGCTAATTATGGCGGTCAAAACTGCCATAATCTTCTTAAAATAACCGCCATAAGTAACGTGTTTTTTGTAGTGAGAACATCAGATGATTCGAAGTCATCTTGAACAATGGTTGCGTTGCCATTATCCTTACCTCCATGATCTTTCAGGCGTTCAGGGCACACCTTTCTTGTGTGACCCTTCTTCTTACAGTCATAGCATCGAATACCAGATGCTTCGCCACTATAAGACTTCTGCTGACTTTTACCTTTCTTCTTGTCGAACTTACCATCCTTTCGCAAGAATTTTCTCTTAACGGCCAAACCTTCATCCACCGTCGAAGGTTTATGCTCCTTTCGTTCGTTCAGGTCCTTAGAATACAAGGCTAATTGAACTTCTTCAAAGCTCAGGGACTCCCTTCCATATAGGAGAGTTTCTTTGAAGTAAGCATGTGTTCTGGGCAAAGCGCACAACAACAATAGAGCTTGATCTTCATCATCAATCTTCACATCAATATTTTCAAGATCAAGAATCAACTTGTTGAACATATCCAACTGCTCATCCAACACTTTGTCTTCACTCATCTTGAATGAATACAAAGCTTGCTTTAGGTAGAGTCGATTCACCAGAGATTTGGTCAAGTACAAACTTTCAAGTTTCAACCATAACCCCAATGTTGTAGTCTTCTTTGATACCTGTCGGAGAACCTTATCACCAAGGCTCAACAATATTGCGTTGTGGGCTTTTTCTATCATGACCGTCTTTTCTTTTTGTGTTAACGCGGCGTCCATGGCTGCCTCTCCCTTCAACACTTCCAAACAACCCTGCTGAACCAGTAAGACTTTCATCTTCAAGCGCCACATACCGAAATGGTTCACTCTGGTGAACTTTTCAATCTCATACTTTGTTGAAGGCATCTTTCTCCACGCTCATCGCACCAATTTGTTGTGAATTAGGATGCCTTTAAGCAAAGTATAAATGATTTATCTATAGGCAAGAAACACACAAGGGTTAGGGTTAAGGAAAAATAACAAGGATTGGTTATAACTGATATTCTTTACTTTCTCTATAAAACAGATTATAATTACTCAAGAATAACAAATAATCTTCTCACCCTAATTAGGATTTGCCACACCACAAGATGAGAGACTAGTATGTTATTTATAATAAAACCTAACATACTAAACTAATAGGTCTTTTAACAATTATCCATTACAAACTAACTTAGGGTACAAGCTAACTTAAACAATTGAATCCTTAACACAAGGCCCAATCCGACCACTACATACTAGAACACAATTCGACTACAGCATATAGGTCTTCGACAACAACGTGTGAGCAAACCTCGACGACATGCTTAACTAGAGTTCGATCCAATATCTCACATAAGTGTTTATATTTGATTGTGGCTATGCACTATAGTTAATGTTCATCTTCAAAGATGAATTAGCTAGTAGTACTTTTTTGTCCTTTACAACTCATTGTCACATCAGTGGATTAATGGTGATGCATATGCTAGAATGTATGGGTTTTTACAGATGGAATGAATGAAACATAGTCCATTGATAAAGCAAATTATTTGGTGGGAATAAGAATGTGCAAAAAAATTGTTACATATGATAGAAATTCAGCTTTATCATATGCAGGATATGGTCGTGCGGAAACCATTGACTATGTTTTAGATCCTTTGCTTCCTAAACAAACTTCCCTACATTGATAATATTTTGGTCTTTTATTTCCTGCTACTACGTAAAGACTCTTTCATTAAGATTGGAAAAAAGATACTATGACGGTCAATTAACTGAAGTTAAGTAAGATGTGATTGTAAATATGATGCTTTATATCACAGATAATTAACTGTAATGATAAATTAGATAACACGCTATCTAGCACAATGGTTATACTCTCTCGGTCTCAAATTATAAATCACTTTGCTAAAAAAATTTCTCCCCAATTATAAATCACCTTATATTCCTAATGCAATATTAATGACATTTTCCCCAATATTCCCTCACGGATTTATTATTATTTATTCTTTCATTTCTATAATTTCTCTCTCATGTGTAATCATGAGGGATATTACTGTAAAGTTATACATAATTTATCTTTTCTATAAAATAATAATTATGTTTCTTAATTCGTGTGAAATGTCCAAAACGCCTTATACTTTGAGACGGAGGTAGTAATAAATATTTGTTGTAATATATATATAGTTCATGAGTTTAAAACTCAGCCGCAACAATTTAATTAAAGCACACATAATATTAACATTTCACCACAATTATATATTCAAACCGTAGTAATATATATATATATATATATATATATATATATATATATATATGTGCATTTTTGTTTTGTCTTACTTTTTAATAAACATATAAAACCATACAAATTGATTCAAAGATAACAATTTTTTTTTTGAATAATTAATAGTTTAATTTAATTTTTTTTAAAACGACTTATAGTACAAAACTATACACTAAGTAGTAAATATATGTCAATCCCGTCTTATACTATTTGGTATATGCTCAATTATTAAAATGTCATATGTTTGGTCAAGAACACCAACATGTGAAAACAAAAGAAAAAGGAAAGTATTAGTAATATACCTGGCAGTGGCTTTGTTGAAGGAAACAAACAGATAGAATAACTATATATAGGCTTCATATGGTCCTAGAAAAATATAGCTGGCTGGTTAGATATTAGTCTTATCATTGGTGACATGAATTTGGTTTAATAAGTTTAGATCTTAATTTCATTTTATTTATCTTTCACCGTGATTAACAACGTCATAATATATTAGTATATATTAGTTGTGAATGTTTTCGGATTTACGAAGATAGATCCAAAATCATGAACAAGAAGAATATGTGGTGTGAAGTCTTCTAGCACCTTTACTCATTAATTAAGCTGCAGATATTTTAGATCAAATTAAATTAAACTTAGATGAACACACTTTAGATTAAGACATACTAGACACGTGATGAAGTTGTGTGGTTTGTGAGCATGCGCATACAAATACAAAGATGAAAAACATGAAATTGAAAGACAGCAGATAGTGATGGAGGGGTCACGTGATGGTGGTTGACCCCATCATATCCATATTCATCTAGCACCATAAAATATAGGCCATAGCATAATGAAATTCACAAGAAACCTTAATTTGCAATAATATCACATTGTTTAAATGAGTCTCTAACAGCTCTTTAAAAATTTCCATGCCACATTATCTGTGTTATGGTTTTAAATCCGCACATTTTAATAGGTCTGCTATTAACATTTTTTTAAATTTTTTTTTACTATCTTTTGCGGATGTGAATACTAACAATCTTTTTATATACAATTTTTACATTTTAAAGATGCAAAGCGCATATATTTGTCATTTTTTTTTCAAGTCTTTTGTGAAGCAAAAATTTCATGAGACGTCCATTTGTTATTCCTATTCATATTCATTCTTTGGCACTGAAAAATCAAAAAGAAGAAAAAAAAAATAGATGCCAAGATGTAAAAGCCAAGATGTGTTTTTACAAAAGAATAGATAGGATAGAAAATAAAAGCGAAAAGATAAAGGGTTATGTGATATAAAATCAAGGAGTTTAGATGTTTCACGTGATCAAATAAACCCTATTTACAACTTTGTTCACTTTTTTTTAATCTTTTTCTTTGATTCTTTTTCAAGTAACAAAAATTGATGAGGATGAAAAGGTTACGTGTCATGGATCACATTCACAAGAATTAATATGAACATATTGTGTCATAAATCATTTACCAAAGTATTGTACTATCTCTGTTCTAAATTATAAATCATTTTATAAAAAATATTTGTCCCAAATTATAAGACCACCTCCACTGGTGGGTTTCTCAAATGGTTTGCCGGCGTGGCAACCAATTTTTTCTCTTTCTCCTGCTCCAGCCTGGCCAACGGATGAATTACAAGCACCGGTAGTATTTTTCTTGCATTTATTTTTTTAATAATTAAAAATTCAAACTTGCTGTTCAAAGGCTAGTTCCTTTTTTATTTTATTTTTTTTTATTATAAATATAGTTTTTTATCAACACAAATTTTACCAATATAAATTTTCTCTCAATTTTATTTTCTTTTAAATTATAAGTTTAATTTGAATTTTATTTATTTTATATCAATTTTAATTTAAATAATTAAAATTATTATTTCAAAAAATTTACCAACACAAATTTCTCTCACTTTTATTTTCTTTTCAATTTGAAATTTCTCTCTCACAATTTCATCATTTTATTTCTAAACTTTTAATTTTTTTTAACAATTTTTTCTCATTAGCATTTTTTTTACAAAATATTTAACTCAAAATTTCATCTTTTTACTTCAAATTACAATCGTGAGATTAATTTTAATTATCATTTTAAATTATAAGTTTAATTTGAATTTTATTTAATTTATATCAAATTTAATTTAAATAATTAAAATTATTATTTTAATTAATATAAAATTTAATATGAATAAAATATTAATATATAAAGTAAAGTTGTGGGACCCAATATAAGTTCGTCAGAGTTGTACCATTTGAGTGAAAAACTAGTTGAGTTGCTTCAAGCTGACGTGACTTAATAGGTCCCACAAAGAACCCAAAAATGGGTTCACGGTTGGAGATACTCTAAGTCACTTTATAATCTCAATACAATATTAATAACATTTTTCCTAATATACCCTTAACTATTTATTTCTCTGTCTTCGTTTGATTATATTAATTTCTCTTTCCTCGTAATTAATGAAGGACAATAGTGTAAATTCATACATAATTTTTCTTTTCCATACAATATTGATTACTTTTCTTAAACTGTATGAAATGTCCAAAACGTCTTATAATTTGAGACTTAGATATGAGATATGGTGTCAGAAACGATATAATTTGTCTTGATTAAACTGGCACTATGTTGTGAGGTGGCTCATGGCTAGGGAAAAAAAGAATGGCATTGAAGTCACAAAAGCTGAATGTAAACAAACATGAGTGGACTTTGAGGTGGGGGGACAGTTATTATTTTCTTGATAAATTGGTGGGGGCACTTATTTTCTTGAATACATCATTTGAAGTATTCAATTCAGACAGTTTAATGTGGGGCTAATAAAATAATATTTACTCCCTTTAATTTTTTTTATTATAAGAAAAAAATTTAATTTATAAATTTATTTGAATAAAAAATATATTAATTATTCACCTTATCTATTTTTTTATAATAGTGATTGAATTTTTTGTTGGCACAAACATTAAGAAGAATTTCTTAACTTGCAAGGCATCCATGCCAACTCGTTTTTGCCCTCAGTTTTTTTAGAGGGAGCAAAATTTTAGACCAACACTCTTAACTATATCTACCTCGTTCTTGATCTTTTATGGAATGAGTATGCTCGTTTTCCCTCCTTAATTTTATTGATAATTTTTTTCCAAAAAAAAAAAAAACACAGTTATATACCATTGCACGTTAGAGTGGACATCAGCTCGGTTTAGATTCAGGCCCAAACCACCAAGCCAACCAAACCCATGGTTGAAAACTATAAACCCAAATTATGACCGTTTGGACTAGCGATTTAGTTGAGTTTAGTTTGTAAAATCAATTCGTTAATTAAGTATTTAATTGGGTCAAGTCGAATTGCAAGCCCAAAATTTTAAATTGATCCATTTTCTATTTTTTTTATTCTTTTACCAAATTTAAAATTGATCTGTTTTCTATTAACTTTTTTTACATGTTAATTCCTTAGAAAATTAAGTCTAAATACAAAACAAATATTTTCATCTCATACCCCTACATTTTATGAAAAATATTAATTTTACTCTTGTATTTTTTTTTTTACACTTATTCATTTAAGCTTTTTAAAAAAAATTTGCACTACTACATATGTGTACCAGATAACATCCAAAATGAGTTACAATATGTAATTTTTATATACCGGATAACTTGTAATAAATGATCCATTGTTTTTTTTTTTTACTTTAGACAATTTAAAAAATGTGTCGCAATATTGATTTTAATTTTTAATGTACTGGAACACTTGGCCAAAGACTTTCGGTTTAGAATTTTTTTATATATATTTAAAAAAGAGTTTCAAAACAAATTCATTGGTGAAGTCAAAGTCTTTTGCCACATTTAAAAATAATCAACTTTGTACATTTAGAAACGAGTTCCAATTTACAAATATCTAAATATGTCTAAAAATGTGAGGCAAATAATCAACTTTATAAGAAAATTTAAAAAATTATAAAAAAAAAAAACGAAACACTTTTTGTTAGAGTTCCGGTGTCTAAAAAGGATCCTCTACCAGAACATTTTTCTCCTTAATATTTTGGAAATATACTTTTGTAATCACCCTTTATGTCGTAAAATTTTACATATTTTAAAGATATACATGAATGTAATAATAGACCATTTATACTATCATAATATACTATCATAATAAATTTATTATTAATTAAACCATACACTAACATAAAAAGATTAAAATACCATATATTAAAATCAATCCACAATCCATAATACTATCAAAATGACAAAATACAAACCCTAATACTATTCATAAGCCATAATCCATAATACAAATACTATCAAATACTACTAGGTATATCTTAATCTAATCCATCTTTCCTTCTCTGCCTCCTATATTTCAATTCCATATGTGCCTTAGATAAAATGAGATCTATAGTGGCCCCTATGGAAGTGCCTTCTAGAAAGTCTTCCCTCTCTATACCCGCTCGCGCAATGGCCTCTTAACGAAAACATGCAGATAACACATAACGAGTTGATCTCCCATATTCTATTCCTGTTCTAATAACTCATAATGAGCTGGTCTAGATGGATTTCCGAGAGAATCTAGTGTCATATAAGGATGTGATATTCTGAAATACTGTTTGGATGTAGCCGAATGCACTACTCCATTGGCGAGGAGCCGTCACACTTCGTACTTTACCTGATACTAGATGATTATAGAAATCATCATACATCGCATCTATATCTCTACGAACCATAGTGATAGAAGCAGACACGAAGGGGTCTCTTGAAATAACTTGTAGATACCTTAACTAGCGCATGACTCGGTCAGAAAGATTTTGATACATCAGGTGTGACCCACAAGCCAACCATCTAGAGTAGAAGGCTATGTTATCCAAGGATCGTTATTGACGATGGTAGTTATACAGTGTATAGAGGATATCATCAGATGTAGTGCGATCACGAAACACTCTGAAGGGCTCAATCGCTTGATTCATTTTGAGCAGGACAAATGCACAATATATGGTTGATCCTCAATGTAGTCATCGTTATATGACCATCCATATATGTGTTGAAAGTGCTGGAGGGTCCATGCCTAAAAATGGTATAAATGAAATATTAGTAATGACATAGCACAAGTGTTATGAAAATGGTACATTAACAGTAAAGCTGCAAATATATTATTGTAAACAGCGTGCAACTAGACATCATTTGTCTGGTTTTCCAAAGACAACCTTTTGCTAACTTCAAGTATAGGTAAACCAAATAAGCGACCCTCCAGTTGTACACATGAATTTTTTAGAAGTCAATGAAGCATCTGAGGTAAACCACATCGACGTAATAAGCACTCTTATCCACAAATATGGATGTGTCAACCAAGTACATGAGGCATGACCTCAATGTACATGCTCTATGATGCATAACTTGTGCATCATCATCATCAGCCTCCACTGACGCAACTAACTGGTGTATATACAACTTCTCCATGAATGCAAATCTAACATGACACTCTTTCATATCTTCCAGCTCCTTAAGAGCATCCTCTAGGTCAATTCCCAAATAGGTCACTATCATATCCAGTGCATCAAGTATGGTCATTCTGGAGTGGTCTAAGAATCGTCCCTTGATTAGAAGATGTAGTAAGGATAACACATCATCTAGTGTGATAAACATATCACCATTAAGAAGATGAAAAGATGACACCTCTTAGTGTCATATCTCAACGAAAGGTGATAGCATACCATGATTAATAATAGTATAATTGGTCATGCATAAATCTCACAACCGAGATAGATACATGGCGTCATAAAACAATTGTTCCCCAAGTTGTTGCAGCCTCACAATATTCCTACCATGGTTGATACATTTTAAGGCATCATGTATTGTAACAAATACATCATTTCCAGAAAGTTCAAATATTATACCACATGTGTTTCAAAGAATAAATATAGATAAATAGGTGCATTAAGATGGACTAGTGGGGATTCTGAGGCAGCAACAGATGACACCTGCCCCCAAGAAGACAAATTAAGAGACATATGAACCCCAGAAGTGGATTCTTCTACATAAAATGAATTGACATAAACTTGTGATCACAAGGGTCGGTCTTTCTCTATGCGAACAGATGCATGTCGGGTCACTATACTGTGTCTAAATCATTCTTGGTTATCCGACATGTTATATATAATTAAACTAGACAAAGCAGAAAAAAATAAAACCCAGATGAAAAATATTCAAAATCAAACAATGCCGACATAATACGAAAGTTCACTTTCATATTTCTAGAAAATCAAATAAAAAATATGAAAGTGAACTTCTGTAGTTTCTTGAAACTAAAAAAAACACAAAATGGGAGAAACCCAGGGAAACGAAAAATAGGACAAAACACATTGCTCAATAAACTACCTAACAATGAGTGTAACATATATAATAATGTTTCTTACACAACCTAATGTTCCTATTTGGTAATGCATGTATAGAAAAAAATAACTTGTATTGAAAAAACGTGCCAAATGTGTATTTGAAGTTGAAGCACTTGGATTGAATGAATGTTGAGAAGTAATTGATAAACCACGTGGATTGAAAGGTGTAGAAAATCACTTGGATTGAATGGAGTAGAAAATTCACTTAGATAGAGAAGTTTGAGAGGTGATTAAGAGTGATTTTTCTAAAACTAAAAAAGAGGAAGGTTTGATGCGTATTTGACTCAAACCCTATCTGGAGGTATATTTTTGTAAGTTGTTAAGGAGATGCATTTCTGTATTAGTTTTTGGAAAAGTGAGAGTGTGACTCACTTACGAATGGTTGGAGTGTGAAGATGAGGTGCGTCAGGATATTGAGAAGTAATTGATAAACCACTTGGATTGAATGGAGTAGAAAATGAACTTGAATAGAGAAGTTTGAGAAGTAATTGAGAGTGATTTTGTTAGAAATGAAAAAGAGGAAGGTTTGATGCGTAGTTGACTCAAACCCTGTCTGGAGGTATATTTTTGTAAGTTGTTAGGGAGATGCATTTCTGTATTAGTTTTTGGCAAAATGAGAGTGTGACTCACTTCCGAATGATTGGAGTGTAAAATAAAATGCGTCCGAAAATATATCTCTGAATTCTAGAAGCATTTTAGTTTTTAACAAGGGTGCGTGAGCACCACCAAGAGTAAGAAAAGTAATGCCTTTTTTATAGGTTGGTTCCTTTGAAATTTAAGCCCAAATAAACCTATTAGATCATTCTAAGTCCAAGCTCAAATATAATTCAATCAAATTCTTCTTTTAAAAGTTTAACTTTTAGTTTAAAATTGAGACTAAATTAATTAATTATTTTTATATAACAAAATCTTGAATATTTAGACTCATAATTACCTATATTTAATCTCTATAATGATTCATTTTCTGTTTATTTTTTATTTTTATAGGTTGGGCCAAACAAGATTGCAAGCCCAAATTTTAAATTGATCTATTTTCTATTCACTTTTTTAATTTTTTGACAAGTTGGTTCTTTAGAAAAATTAGTCTAAATACAAAACATATTAAATCATGCTAAGTTCAAGTTGGGTGAATTTGAATTGAGCCCAAATTTAAAATCGATCCATTCTATTTTTTTAAGAATGTTTTTAGAGAATTTCTTAAAGTACTTTATATGTCTCTATTACATCACGTGAAATTTTAAAAATATTCTTTATTTTTAGAGATGCATCTTCAAACGCACTCAAATACACATATTTTATTTGTTTTTTAATCACACCTCAATTTTATGAATAAATTTATTTCAAAAATACAACTCCAGTAAATTTCCAAAAATAAAAAATAGAAATATAATTATTGCCTCCAAAAACATGTATATATTACTACCTCCAGAATTTAATATAACTACTGCAAGTGCAAATGGCTTCTTCCAATTGACATTTTATTAGTTTCGGAAATAATGCAAATGCAAGTGCAAGTGATATTTAATTACGACAAGTGCAAGTGGCTTCTTCCAAGTGCAAGCTTTTAGATCAATTGTGTCATTATTTGAAGCTACTGCAAGTGGCTTCTGACATTTTATTAGTTTTCGAAAATATATTTTAGAAAAATTTCTGAAGATATATTTTTAGAATAAATTTATTTATAAAATTGAGATGTGACTCAAAAACAAATCAAATATATGTATTTGAGTGCGTTTGGAATTGTATCTCTAAAAACGAAAAATATTTTTAGAATTTCGCGTGATGCATTAGAGACATATACGGTGCTTTAAGAAATTCTCAAGTTTTTATAGGTTACTTTCTTTGAAATTTATGCCCAAATAAATCTATTAAGTCATTCCAAATCCAAGGGCAAATATAATGTAGTCACATTTTTCTTTTAAAGTTTAACTATTAGTTTTAAATAGTGATTAGATAAATTAATTATATTTAACTTATAATTACTCATATTTAATCTCTATAATGAGAAAACATATAAAATCTCTTAAAATATAAAACGTTTAAATGTACTTTTGGTTCTCTTATTTTAATTTTTTAATCTTTTAGAATCTCTTAAAAAACCAGCTTTTTGGTGTTTCTATTTAATTTTTTTTTAGTTTTGTTACCCCATTCAGATTTGTACAGGTGGCACTTCAATTTATGATATGACAATGACCATGTGACGCCATGTCACACAGTCTTGCCACATCACATTTTTAAAATAAAAAATGAAATTTACAATACTATGTAATATAATTAATAATTAATAAATAGAATAATATTTTTAAAATAATTGATTGGGAATATAATTAATAATTAATAAATAAAATGATATTTATGAAATAAGTGATTAGGCCACATATGAACGACCTCTGCACTAGTGCTCAATGATATATTAATTATTAGAAGAATCTATTGGCCAGAGACGTATAAATAAATAAAGGGTAAGGGAAACTAAATAGGGTCGATCTAGAGATAACAGACACCAAAATGGTTGTGATAGGCCACAAGCCAGGTTCTCATCTTACACCCTTCTCAACATCTCAAGAGAAAAAAAATTTCAATAGTTTGTCAGCGCTGAGTTCAAAAAGGTTGGGGTAAGATACCCTCACCCCCGTCAAAGAATCTGCTTTGACTATGTCGCTTCCATAAGAGCCACAAACATAAAATGGATGAATGCTTCTATTTGAAAGACGCCATCAAATAATTACTCACAAAGGGGAGATTAAGATGACACACCTAAGATGATGGAAGAAAAGACGATTGTGAAATGCAAAGTGTCCCCCTAGGAAGTTTAAAAGGAGGAACGACTCTTCGTATGAGAAACAGTCCCCCCGCTGAGACAAATTATCACCATTGAATATAATCAAAGTTTTGGAGAACACCGGGAAAATCAAGGATACCAACGATGATGAAGAGGAAGTTTAGAGAGGAATACAAACATTCATAACCTCCGTTACATGGAGCAATAAATTCATCACATTCGTCATTAGAGGGTTCCCTCACTCGAAAACACCGTTGAATGGGACTATGACAAGAAAGATCGTCGAGCTGATGGATGTAGATAAGAAAGAAGAAATGTTCATGGAGGAGAAATCGAAAAGTTATCTCAAGATGCTCTGAAATGTTGGATCTTTAAGAAAGGAGTGAGGACATACTACGTGCTCTTTGAGAAGTTAGGGCTAGAATGTGTGAGGAGTATGAGAGACCACCTCACTAGTTTTCAAGCATATGTTAATTATTAGGAGAAACTATTTTACCGAGACATATAAATAAATAAAAGTTCGAGGAACCCAATGTACGACTGATCCAAAGATAAGAAACATCGAAATGATAGTGACAAAGATGCACAATGGGGGCCACGAGCCAGGTTCCCATCTTACACCCTTCTCAACACCTCGAGAGAAAAGATTTTATAAGTGTGTCAATGCCGAGTTCAAAGAGGTCTGAGGAAGATATCTTCATCCACATTAAAGAATCTATTTCGATTATACTTCTTGTAGCGTGCGATTTTTGTCGGTGACGCGACCACATTACCGCAAATTGGATTTGAGTGCTACTTCATGATTTCTGTATTTATCCTATGAAGCTATAAAGGAAAGGAAAAATATCTAAAACTAACCTTGCACGCAAATGTTTTCTTTAACAAATGCTAAGAGATCGGGGATCAGGGTCTGGTTATACAAACGGAAGCTATTAACACCCAGTGTATCTATGGTAATCCATAGGAACCTTCTATTGCATGTATTTATGCAAACTTAAAATGCTTTCTCGTGTTTATCTGCGGTGGCTTGAGAAAGTTTCTCCTTTGGGAGTGTTGAGAGAATGTTTTTGCTGTTTTCAGGTTTTCTGTTGTTTTTAGGAAGGTACTAGACCTAAAGTTTATGATTTGTGTGCTCGCTAAGATTTCACAATCGTATGCCTACGTATTCCCGTAAAGAGATTCGGGAAATCAGAGCAATCGTAGTTTCTCCTATTCTATGGGAGGATAAATGTTTGGTGTCTTGTTCAAAGCCCAAGATTGAAGCTGTTTGAGTATTTGTGTCTTGTTCAAAGCCCAAGATTAAAGCTAAAGGTTGACTGAGAGGGAGAATTTGTCATCTCTAAAGGGAGATATCTCATATATTCATCACAAATGTTAGGTAATTGGTTATAAGGGAAATTACTTTAACTGGGATATGTAGAATCCAGCAATGCCATAATTTCCTTTATAAGAGAGATGTCATGAAGGAAGAAAGCTTTAACTTAGTGTAGAGCAATGCCACTTTTTCCTTATGAATCTTTCATGCTAAGAGAGGGACATTGGCTTGGATGTATGGAATCCAGAGGCTTGTCACTTACAGCAGTTAGATGACAGATAAATTTTAGCCAGGATAAGGAAAAGACTCCAACTTGGATTTTGAATCAACAAGTGTGCCACTTACAGCAATTATCTGGAAAAAGATTTTGATTATTTGTTTTGATATGTGATGCATAGAGAAAGTATCTTCCTATAGAGAGGACTCATAGTCTCATCTGAGGGGATGTTGATTTTTGTGTGCCTTGATCAAAGCCCAAGGTTGAAGTTAAAGGAAACTGACTCCACTGGGGAGGGTTTTATCTGTCTTGTACAAAGCCCAAGATTGAGGCTGACTGAGGAAATTCTTATATGAAGCCTAAGAGGAGGCTATCTCTTGCTGAGGATATATGGAAATCCAGGAGCAGGTCCAAATTGTATAGGGGAAACCCAAACGGTTTACTCTTGCTGAGAATCAGGAAAAAGTTGAAATATCAGATGCCATGAGGTTCTGATTCTATTGAGGATTTGTTAATGGTAAATTGACTCTGGCTGGGATGTTTAAGTTGAAAGTTTAAACCTTGTTGGGGGTCAGAGGGGATTTAAAGATGAGTTTGAAAACCTTAGAGGTTTTCAACTCTGTTGGAGACTGGTGTATTGGTAAAATGATCAGGATTTTTCTTGTGCTTTTAGGAAACTTGAGGGTTTTTGTGTGAGATCCAAGAGGAAATGAAAATTTCCAAGTATAACTTGTATGAATCCCAAGAGGAGGCTGAGACTTTCCAAGTTTCTCAAAAAGTGGTAGGCTTTGGTGTAGAGAGGGGTCTTTGTATGATGCCCAAGAGAAGGTTGTTGGTTTAAGGGAAGATGATCAACCCTTAGAATGATATGATGTTCTGGAATTCTGACCCTCCTGGGAATTGAACTAGCAATGATGACTAATTTCTATCTTATGCCTTTAGGAAGTCTGTGGGTCCTTGTACTAAGCCCAAGAGGAGGCAGAGGAACTTTTAAGAAGCTTGTTGGTCCTTGTACTAAGCCTAAGAGGAGGCTGGGGATAATTCTAGGAAGTCTGTGGGTCCAAACCTAAGAAAAGTTCAAGAAAAGTTTCACTGGGAATTAATCCTTTCTTTGTTGAACAGTTTTAGGGTTTGAAGAAATTCAAAAGAGGTTTCACCGGGAATTAATCCTCTTTGGGGAGATGAATTTCTTGTATACACGTATATTTCTAAGTTTTGACAGTCTTGAGAAAAGTTTCACTGGGAATAATGCCTTTCTCTGTTCCATATTGAATAAGCCCAAGAGGAGGCAGACTGTATAGGGAATTTCCTATGAGGGAACTAGTTTTGACTAAGTTTAGAAAGTAACCTCTGGTTTAACCTAAGTGTAGACCTAACTGTTGGGAAAACTCTAAGCAAGATATGCACAAATATATACATACAAGTGTTTTAACAGATATATAAACAAATATGCATTAAAAAAGATATTGGGACTTACATTCTGAGCGGAGGCCCAAGTGTATTATGATCTGTTGTATTGACTACAACTGTATGATTGATTAGGGTTTCAAGAAATTGAAGAAAGTTTTGAGAAAACTTTGAATTTGAATTTGAATTAAAAGAAGTTTGCTTAAAAAGAAAAGAAAATTTGGGGCTTATAACTCAAAGAGAGGCCCAAGTGGTCTAAGAGCAGTTCACCGGGAATAATGCTCATCTTAGTACCAGTTAAAACAGATAGATGATTTTGAAAACAGAGGTATAAGGCTTACAACTCAAGGAGAGACCCATAAATGTTTGTAAAGAAATAAAAATGGGCCTTATACTCAAGGAGAGGCCCAAAAATGTTTATTTGAATAGGCGGCGATCGCGTTGTGATTTTGAAAACCATAGAGGGACTTATACAATGACTGAGACCCTAATCATTTGTATACAAGAAGTAATGGGTCTTACACTCTATTAGAGGCCTAAAAATTGTTATTTTTATACAAGAGTTTGGGTTTATACTCAAGGAGAGGCCCAGACGAAAAACAGCGATCACACCGTTTATTTTGAAAACCGTATCGGGACTTATACAATGACTGAGGCCCAAAATTTTGTATTTACAAAGGGGATGGGTCTTACACTTTATTAGAGGCCCAAAAAGTGTTTCAAATGAAGATTGAAAAATTAAAATTAAGGAAAACCCTAATTTAATTAAAAATATAAATTTTCAAAGAAAATTAAATAATAAATGATATAAAATATCAAATATATTAAAAAACAAGTTGTGGGGTTTGAAAAATCATGTTATGTTTATATGAAACTGTGAAAATCATTTGAATTTGAAAAATCAAGATGAAAATTTCATTAAAAATGTTAAAAAAACAATTAAAATGAAATTCTTTACAAAAATTCAAACTATATTAAATAAATAATATAAATTTGATTTTTTTTAGAATAAAATATTTTAACATTTTTGTGAATTTTGAAAAAAATAATCAATAAAAAATAATTAAAATTGAAGGAGAAATTAATTTTGAGATTAATTAAGAAAATAATGAAAAATGAGAAAAATAGCAAAAAAGGAGAGGGAACCAAAAATGGTCTAGGTGGGTGTTGAACCCACACCCTCTAACCAAATAAACACACGCTACTACCACTGGAATGGTGATACATCCATGTATCAAAACCACCCCATATGCATATAAGGGTGACCTAATTTCTAGGTCAGGCCAAGGCAAAAAACCAGATTTTGGGGTATTTGCAAGAAGGCCATAACTTCTTCATTTCTCCATGAAAATTGATGAAATTTAGATGGATCCTACCTAGAATATCATGAGGAATCCAATTGTGGTCTTAGAATTTTCTAAAAAGGCCTACTCCCCCTGTCCCAAATTATAAGAGAAAAAAAACAAAAATACACTTATTAAGAAAGTTATTTAATAGACTAACAATTTACTTGAAATTTCCTAAATTGTCCTTCTTAATAATATTTAATTAATTTTTAATATAAAAATCAAAGCACAATATGTGTAACTTTATTCTCATTTTCAAAAATTTCATGGCGCACATGATCTTTCTCTCTCATTGACTGTACGTAATGCTATATCTATCTTAAAAACTCCATTTAATATTCCAAGTTACAATTATCATTACTCTCTCTCATTGATTCAATTTCCAGTAATTCTTTGCTCTTCTCATATTAGCAGTACCGCCCATTTATAATTGCCGCCAAACAATATTTTTTCACTTTTATAAATTTCCGCCAATCACTTTTATACAATTACCGCCAATATATTTTTCTGATCAATAGAAACGCTTAGTTCTCCAATCTAACAACCTCTCACCTGTTTTTTCAATATAAACTCAAAAACTTCTGTAAAATTTTACAGCTTCTAAAGTTGGCATTTTGAGTTTTTTTTTAAGTAATAACATGTCTTTCATTGATGATGTAGTTTTTGACAATGATAGCATAGCAGAAGACATAACAGATACAGAAGTGCAACATGATCAAAATGAAGAAGTAGTTGGCGAGAAAGACGTCGAGACACTAACCGACGAAGGTACTACAATTTCGATATTTTTTTATTATAATGTGTTGTTGATGGTGATATGAATATTGTGTTATTGTCTACTTCAAGTGTTATTACACGCTTTGGATAAAATAATATTGATATGTGTAAGTTTATGTTTTAGTGCTTTAACTTAAATTAAATTTGTCTTTTGAGTTAGAAACATTCATGTTTATGCATGTGTTACAATGGAAGCTCTTTTGAGTTAGAAAAATTCATGTTATGCACCTATTAAAGTGGAAACTATTTTGAGTTAAAAACTTGCAAGTGTCTATTATGCTTGTTTAAACATTCATGTGTCTATTAAAAATTTTGAGTTAAATTATTTTGAGTTAAAAAATTCATGTTTATGCACCTATTATACATATGTTAAAAACTTGTGCAAAAACGGAAACTATTTTGCACGTGTTTATGTTTGTTTATGCATTTGTATTTTAACTTGCATGCTTTTTTGAGTTAGAAATCAACATGTTTATGCATGTGTCTTTTGATTTACATGCTATCTTGAGTTATGCATTTGTCTTTTGTCTATGCATTTGTCTTTTGATTATGCTATTTTGAGTTAGAATCGTGCATGTTTATGCATGTGCTAAAACATAAACTATTCTTTTTTTTTTAAATATGCAGTGCAAAATATTTATCCATATAAGGCACCACCAATTCAAAGAAAGCGTTCGTTTTTTAGCAATATCCAACGAGATGCAATTTCTCAAATATTCACAAATGAAAGTCATGACGGTAAACTCAAACGCGGGATTGTTACAAAGTTGGCTTTATTTTATTCAGTCTCTATACAAGTCATTTATCAGATTTGGAATCAAGTACGTGAAACCGGCAATGTTTACTATAAAAAAACAAAAAAAATTGTGGTCGCAAAAGAATTGAGATAGATATCAAAAAGGTGCGTGATGTTGCGTTAAATAAGCGAAGTACTTATAGAGCTCTAAGATGTGCCTTAGGAGTTAATAAGAATAGATTGTTGAATTACAAAAAAGAAGGGAGTTTGCATCGACATTCTAGTGGATTAAGACCGCAGTTGAAGGAAGATAACATGAAATGTTGTCTTAGATATTGTCTATCCATGCTTGAGGAAAGTAGCATCCCTCATGATCCAATGTTTAAGTCCATGTTTAACATTGTCCATATAGATGAGAAGTGGTTCTAGATGTCCCAAAAAACCAAGAACTAATATCTTTTAGCAAATGAGGATGGTCCATACCGTGCATGCAAAAACTAAAACTACATTACTAAGTTATGTTTTTAGTTGCAGTGGCTAGACCTAGATTTGACGATGATGGTAAGGAAACATTTTCTGGAAAATTTGGCATGTGGCCTTTAGTTTATGAAGAACAAGCAATAAGGTCAAGTGTGAATAGACCATCCGGAACAATTGTCACAAAACCGATTACTTCTATAACTAAAGAAGTGAGTAAAATGTTCTTAATAAATAAGGTTTTATCGGCGATCAAAGAAAACTGGCCACATGATTCTGTAAGGGAAACAATTTACATACAACAAGATAATGCACCGTGTCATGTAGCTATAGATGACAATGAATTTCATATAGCAGCTTCTGAAGGCGGGTTTGACATTCGTTTGACATGTTAACCGCCTAACTCTCCTGATTTTAATGTTTTAGATTTGGGTATTTTTAGTGCTATTCAGTCATTGCAGCAGATGGAAGTGGCGAAAACTGTGACTGAACTTATTCAAGTTGTGAAAAATGCTTTTGAAAATATTTTGAGTAAGGACTCGAATAAATTTTTCTCACACTCCAATCATGCATGATTGAGATAATGAAGGCCAAAGGATCAAATCATTACAAGATTTTACATATGAAGAAAAATTCTATTCATAATCAAGACAAACTACCTAGTCAACTAAAATGTGATTCGGAATTAGTCCAAGCAACTTTTGAATACATACACAATTTTGATTAAGGTATGAACTCATTATTCTATTTTTTTTTATTGTTGTGAAGTGATGGAGTATGCTAATTTTGTATGCAGGCCATGAAGCTTCAGTGTCTTACTGTTAATAATAATGAATATGGAACTATCTGACATCGGGTGTTTTTTATATGCAGGCTATACTTCCTTGCATATTTGGCCATGAAGCATCTGTGTAATATACACTTATTGTTCTTTTTTGGATTAATTTATCAACGAGTCTTTAGTCACAGTGATCCTTAGTCTTTGCATACAGTCTTAATACGGAGTAGTAAATTTAGTTTTTGCATGTAGTTTTAATATGGCGAACTTGCTAGTTGGAAAATATTTCTATCATTTAATGAAAATGAGTTGGAAAATGTTTCTAATTTGCTAGCTAAAAATGAGTTTATGCATACATTTTCAATTTGTTGATCTTTTCTTTATTATTGACAAATTTCAATCATATAAATACTAAAAAATAATAGATCAAATTCTCATTCATTTCATAGATAAAACTACAACAACCTATACAAAGAGTAATACTAGAATTTCTCACATAGAAATCTAAATTATTATTCAAATTTAGGAAAAACACCCACATGCTAATTATTCATAATTTTCTCCCTTTGATTTCCAAGCATCTAGTAGAAAGAATCTACAAAAATCTTCAACATATTATGAACCTCTTTATTCAATTCTTCATTCTCAAATCCAAAATCCAACCCATCTTCTGGAAATTTATTTAAATCTACAACACTTCTGTTAAGATCCAAATATCCTCTATCATATGGCTCAACAATTTCACTTGATGGTTCTATTTTCTTATCCTTGACCTCTTCATCTTTGGATGCTTCCATTTTTCTGTGTGATAGAGATAAAAAAGAAGGGAAAAAAGTGAGTGGAAAAGTGTTGTAAGAAAAATCTATTTATACATGAAATTGCATTGTGCATTAGTATCTAGTCTTCATTGTATTAATTGTAACCTGTATTAATTGACCTACAATGCTCATGCAAATGATGATGACATCTAAGGAGGGAAATTTTGGGTATGACACTCTCCAACTAAGAATATTGCTAGCCATATGGATAAGGTAGACAATGAAAGATGAAGTGTTGTCTTGGTACTGCCTGGGATTGGGAAACCCCCCAAACAATCAGATTTCTTAAGCAATTGATCATTTCTCACTCCCCTAATATTTGTTTTTTAATTGAAATTAAGAAAATTGGTTCTAATAATGTTTTAAATACTTTAATGAATTTTGGACTCTTAACCAATATTCATAGTGTGAGTTGTGATATTAATGGCAAGAGTAGGTATGGTGGTCATATATATATATATATATATATATATATATATATATATATATATATATATATATATATATATATGTGTGTGTGTGTGTGTGTGTGTGTGTGTGTGTGTGTGTGTGAAGTTTCGTAATGCAATATGATAGAATTTTAAATTAAAAATGATTAATTACATATGTGTTTATGTAATATGTATATCTACTGCAAGCAAATTCATCATATTGTTATTACTTCGCCTAGTTGTATGGTGTGAAAGTTTTGACGAAAAGACCATTAGTTCAAATCTATGATTGGTATTTTTTAAATATATTTCATTTTTCGACGGTAACAAAAATTTCATTTTTCAAACACGCAACCTTAGGTTGTTGGACTAACGCATTTCCACTTGAACCATTGAATTTTTTTTATGTAAATAACCAAGTTATTAATTTTAATACCAAGAAACCAACCTTCCCCCATAATTTCCAATATACCCATGTTTCAACAAAAAAATGGAATAAAAAGGAGGTGTCAATAGAATTGGCGCCTCTAATATTTTTTTAAAATTTTTTTTCCAGCTACATATGGATTTTGTACAAATTTAATGTTACCAGGGGATTGACATGCAGATGAGAAAATTGAAAATTCTACAAGTAACATACAAATGCATGTAAATCCACAGGTAGCTGCAAAAAAAAAAAAAAAAAAAAGAAAAAGGAGGCGTCAATTCAATTGATTCCTCCTCTTTAATCCGTTTTTTTTGAGACATGGGTATATTGAAAATTATGGGAGAATGTTGGTTAGTTTGGTATTAAAATTTAAAAACTTGGTTATTTAAATAAAATTTTTGAACCAATGCAATACTTGATAAATAAATTGAACGTTATAGAAATATAATGGTTCATTATCCCATACACAATTTAAATTCATATAATTTTTAAATTTATATAATTTTAAATTATGATTTTTTGGTTATTAATTTGTAGTTGCAACTTTGATGGAGAAATAAACACTCATGTTTTCTTGTATGCAAAATGTACATAATTTTATATATATATATATATATATGATGTTCTAAATCCATGTATAATATGTTATAAGTAATGTTTATTTTGTTAAGTTTAAGATGTGACATTAAATTTTTATATGCATGATTTATAAGTCATTCAAGTATGTGGATTTGAATAATTAAAAATATATTTAGTTTATGGTATATACTTGAATGTAAATTACATGTTAAATATTACAATTTCATGCAAGTAATTTATTTAATAATTTATTATTTTTGGTTCAAGTTGATATTGATTATAAATATATTAAGATTCTATTAATATATTTAGTGTATTAAAAGAAAATAAAATGGATAGAGATAGTGGTTGATAAATGTAAACTATGTATTCATAAAAAGATTATTTTTGTGTACTTCTAAAATAAGTCAAATGTTTGTTTTTGAGTAAAATAAGTCAATTGCATTCATTTTTAAAAGAAATGATTTAGTTTATGCATATTTTTGCCGGTATACTAAACACCTACAAGGATAGATTAGTATATAAGGGTTTTAGACAAAAGGATTGTGTTATTGCACCGGTAGCAAGAACTACGACAATTAGAGCATTGCTTTCATTAGCTTATTTTCATGACCTTATAGTTCATCAAATTAATTTCAAAACGACATTCTTAAATGGAGATCTCAGTGAAGAGCCTTACATGGAGCAACCAAAAAGTTATGTGCTTCCTGGCAATGAATAAAATGTATGCAAGCTTGTCAAATCCTCGTCTTTATTAAAACAAGCACCAGAACATTGACATCAAAAGTTTGATTTTGTTATACTTTAAAATTGATTTGTTCCTAATTCTTGTAACAAGTGTTTGTAAAAAATGTGCATGGGAACATTGTGATATTCCTTTGTCTCTATGTTGATGACATTTTGATCATTAGCAACAAGATGAATGAAACTTTAGAAACAAAGAGGTTTCTAACTTCCACATTCAAGATGAAAGATCTTGGACTAGTTGACACTATTTTGGGGATCAAAGTAAAGCGAAATAGTGGGGGTTATAAACTTAGCAAAAGACACTATGTTGAGGAAATGCTTGATAATTTCAAACACTTATGTTTTAAGGAAGTAAACATTCCATTTGATCCTAGTGTTAAACTTCAAAAGAATGATGGAAGAGATTTGACTCAATTGTAATATATGCATGTGCAACTAGTTGGTTAATGTAATTGATGCAATGTACCCGACCAAACATAGCATTTATAGTTAATAAAATTAGTAGATTACTAGAAATCTAAATGGTGAGCATTGGAAGCCCATCATACTGATTTTCGGTTATCTTTTGAAAACCAAAAAACTTGGCCTCCATTTGGTATGCTCCTGCCATATTAGAGTTGATCAGAGGTGATCAGACTGGATCATCATGGCCTTCGTGTAGGGCAGATGAGGGTGCTTATAGGAGAGAAAGGGGGTTGTACCTTCAAGGTACTCCGATGCCAAAGTAAGTAGTTGGACAAAAGAGAGAAAGCAAGTATCAAGGTAGGATTTCAAGTATTGAATAGTGATCAAACCTCCTCCTCTCACCTGAGAGGGTATTTATAGAAGTAACCCCCAACGCGGGGCCAAGGTCTCCCATGTGGCCGAAATGCCTGGTCGACCAATGGGAGACTGCCAGGTGGAGGGTCAGGTACGTGACCCTTTGACCTGGTCCAACTGTTTCCGTGAGATTCGGGGAGACGGTTGGTAGCGTGAACTGCCAAGCGAGTGAGGGGGACATGCCCAACGACTAGTTTTTACCCAACGACTAGTTTCTGGCTATTGGGCCTGGACAAAAGCTGGACTGGATTGGGCCTTGCCCTACTGGGAGCCAAGCCCCTGCCCAGTCCAGAACAGGAGCCCCCCAAGTCTTTGCTATGAGGAAGAGTGATGACTTAAGATAGTTTCGTGGACAATTGCCCTTGACTGGCGATGCTCGGGCATACGTTCCTCGCCTGTCCAAATGTTGAGGTGGTCGACATTGGTCATTTATCAGCCCCGACCAGCCGTTCATGTGCAAGGACATGCTCGCGAAAATGGCATTTTTATGTCGACCAGGTTTAAGAAATGTTCCCGCTGAAGCGTCATTTTGTGTCGACGAGCCTTGATAAGGGCATGAGTTACACGCATGGTCGAGGAAGATGAGCTCGCGGAGTAGCAGGACTTGGTGGATGCAACATCTAGCCTGGGGAATGCCAAACGAAGATTCCCTTTTCTGACACGTGGTGGAGCACTCAAGTTTTGTCAGGCCTAGAGACGCCTAGGCTATGATGGCCTTTGAGCTTCCCAAGCGAGAAAGTGCCTATAAAAGGGGGGATAGAGGATTCATTTGACACTTTCCTCAAAATTTTATCTCCAAATCTCTACGCTCTGCAACTCGTGCTCTCGCCAAAGTGTTTTCGCCGCCGTCGACCTTCAACGCTCAGTTCGTGATCTTCATCTTCTACCTTCGATTTAGCAAGTAAGTTCTTCATCCCTTTATGAAAATTCCCAGGTGTTCTTCCTTTCTGGAAAATTGCATGAATTTTCCGGTGACACGTGAGTTTTCCGGTTGAATGTTCATGTGTTCTTCGATGAACTCATGAATTTCTGGAAAATTCATGAAGACCATGAAGAATAGGAAGAACATGGGATGAATGTTCATGATTATTGCGCAGGCTCGTGGAGATCCTCCTAGATTCTGGTTAGGATTAGTTTTAAGTTTATAGTCGGGCATTAGGCCTGTTCGACATGAAACTTTGGCTTTCGCGCGACGAGCTTATTATGTCGAGTAAGCTTCTCAGAGTCTTCGTAAAGTCGCGGAGACTCGTCCCCGTCATAGGGGAAAGTGAAGTCACTGTATTCTGTCATGGTCGACTTGGGCTCGAGGTTACCCTCAACTTCTTCCTCGCGCTTTCACTTGAATTCACTTGATCTTAGTCATCGAATTCACTTTTCTTCCTCTATTTTTCAGGTGAAATGGCTGACCAACGCGAAGGAAACGTGCCCAGCGTCGGGGCCGCACATGAGGAGGTGGAGCAGCCCGTGGATTATGCCAACATCCACATAGCTGAGGGGGATCTTAAATGGATCGCCCAGGAACCCCTGTCGACGAGGTCAACGTTTACTGAAGAGGAAACTCGAGAGTTTCTTTATCTAGAAGACCGGGCTGAGGGTGCGCCGGTGCATTGGAGGGCTATCTACCCGACGGAGAACGGCCGAATCTGCTCGATATATCCGAGGATGCGGTTCCCCATGTACGAGTTTGTCTTTGTGGAGGCTAAGTTCCATCTACCCTTCACCGACTTCCACGAGGCCATCTTCTGCCACTTGGAACTGTGCCCCGCCCAACTGCATCCAAATGCACTGGAATTTATTCGCGCTTTTGAGATGGTATGTCGTTACTTGAACGTCGGGGCGACCGTGGAATTTTTCTTCTGCATTTTCCAACTCCAACAGAGCACAGTGGGCCCGAAGCAAAGCTGGGTGTCATTTAAGCAGCTGAGCAGGCTCTTCTGGCCGTACTCAGAATCTGTCTGGCATTTCAAGGACAGGTTCTTGGTCGTAAATCCTATTTCTGAAGTGGCTAAGAGGTCCATCTCTACGCTTGAGACCGTGGACATTGATGGCCAGCAAGTTGAGAAGGTTGTATCCAAGTTCCCTTTGGAGTGGGTGTACGCCCATTTCAGATATAGGACCGATCAGTTCCTCGTCAAGCACGAGAAGCTCTGTGAGGGGGACAAGGAGTCCTATCGGATTCTGCATGCCTACGTGGAGACTTTCAGTCCGGCCTTTGTGGTGGACAGGGACGACAGGGAGTTGCTCGGGGAGGACGGAGAGCCTGCTCGGGCAGTTGGCTATATCAACACTAAGGCCCTTCTTAAGTGTGAAAACGACGATGTTACGTTCCAGCTCCTCGATACAACTTGTTCTTGTGCCCGTGTTTGTTAATTCTTGTTTAATTGTCCTGACCTCTCTTTCTTTATATTTGCAGGGAAAATGGCAGATATGAGGGAGCGCCTGATGAGATCCCAGGCAGCCAAAAACCAGAAGAAGGTGCCTCAAATGCAAAAAGCTGGTGCGGCCAAGCAGCAAGCGACGCTGGAAAAGTTCATGGTCGACGTTGGTGCCACTCCGGGGACCGCCTCTATGCCCTCGCTCCAGACACATCCTATAAGAGGAAGCGGGACAAAGTTGGCTCTTCGCCGGCGGGCTGCTCGGGTGGTTTTGCTGGGGGAAGTTTGTGTTACTCCCGTGTTATCTTCAAGGGAGAATGTTTGACGGGGAAAGTTCCGTCATCATCCCAGAGCTCGATGCATCAGCTATCTTGTCAGCCAATCCTCAAGTGCGGAGGAAGCTTCTCTTCCAGGACGCAACCGCTATGATCAGGGTATTAGAGGCGGCGCTGGCCCTTGGGGATGTAGAGATGGTTCCACTTGCCGACCTCAAGAAGGATAAATCAAGATCAACGAATTGGAGCTAGAGAACGCAGAAATATACAACGACCTGAAGAAGCTGCAAGGAAATTTGGAGGCCAAGATAGAGCTTCAGCAGGAGGTTACCAAGATGCGGGAGGAGGTGACCAAGGTCAACGAGGAGAGCGCCCGTCTGAAGGCGAGGATAGCTGAGCTGGAGGGATCATCGATGGTTGGTCTGGACGAGATCAACGACGAGAAGGCCCTGAAGATGCGGAGGGACCTGATCGAGAGGCTCCATCTTCTTAGGGAGGATAATCTGGGGGCAGTTGAATTTGGTTTCAACGTTGCTTTGAAGCAGTTGAAGACCCTCAATTCTGACGTCCAGCTGCTAACCGAGGGAATGGGTGTTCTCAACGTGGTCGTTAATGGCGAGGTGGTTCCCCCGGAGGTTCCCGACGAGGCAGTTTAGTTTATTTTTGAAATTAGTACTTGTATTTTGTGGGCCCGCGTGCCTTTTGATATGTAATATTTTGTCGGGCACAACCCTCTTCATGTATTGCTGACTTATTTCGGCCTTGTGGCCGACGTTATATAAATATATTTTTCGTTTGGCATTGTCTTGTTGCATTTATTTGTGTATGCTTTATTGTTTGAATGCTAAGTGTGGACGTTTGCTCGACTTGTTCTCGTTATGCTTAACAGTTTGGGAGACTTGTCAAGGAGGCGAAGCAGTTTCGCTGGTGATGAGACTAGGATCTCGGTTGAGGTACTAATCCCATAGGCTTGGACTCTTCCCATCGCGAGCTGGGTGTCTTGCCTTGTTGGTGCGGCAACGGCGGAGCTCGATTGAGGTATTCCCGTTGTGCGCAGAGTCTGCTCATCCCATAAGTAGAAACTGGCCGACGTTGTAAAATGAGGGATCGTGCTTGCACCGGGGCACGGTCCTGTGGCCAAGCCGTCTCCCCGTTAGGGGGGATCTCGTCGGCAGTTAGTCTGACCTCGTGGTTGGTCCTAACCGTAATATTGTTTGAGCTTTTCAGCGTTCCATAGTCGAGTAAATGGTTCTCTGTCAAGAGTTTCTAGGTAGTAGGCTCCAGTGCCTGTTTTTGAGTTGACCCTGTAGGGTTCTTCCCAGTTCGCAGCCAGCTTGCCCTTGCGCGAATCCTTCTGGTTTCTACGTAGAACCAAGCTTCCAACGGGGAAGTCGTGCTTTATGACCTTAGCGTCATGGCGCAAGGTTATTTTTTGTTTTAGTGAAGCCTCACGGAGAGCTGCTCCTAACCGTATTTCTTCGACCAAGTCGAGCTCTTCCCTTAAAGCTTCGTCGTTTATTTCTTCGTCGAGAGGAGCTTTCGTTCGTATGGAAGGTTCTCTGATCTCCACCAGTATCATCGCCTCGGTCCCGTAAGTTAGCCGGAAAGGGGTTTCCCCGATGGTGGAGTGCGGTGTTATTCGGTAGGCCCAGAGCATGCTGTGTAACTCCTCGACCCACCTCTTCTTGGCTTCGCCTAGCCTTCATTTTACTCCTCGAAGGATTACCTTGTTCGCGGCCTCTGCTTGTCCGTTAGTCTGGGGTGCTCGACGAAAGTGAATTATTGCTTTGTGCCTAGTTTGGCGATGAAGTCCTGGAACTTCCTGTCCGTGAACTGGGTTCCGTTGTCGGTCACAAGGTCCTGGGGTACTCCGAAACGCACGAGGACGTTCCTCTTATAGAAGCGAAGTATGTTGAAGGCTGTGATTTTGGCGAGAGCTTCAACTTCGATCCATTTTGTAAAATAATCGACGGCCACAATCAGAAATTTGTTTTGGTAAGACCCCATTGTAAAGGGTCCAAGTATATCCATCCCCCACCAGGCGAAGGGCCAAGGCGAGGATAGAGCCTTCAACTCGTTGGGAGGCGCCAAGTGCATGTCCCCGTGGCGCTGGCATCGGTCACACTTTTGGACATGCTCCTTAGCATCGTGTTGCATGGTCGGCCAATAGTATCCTGCTCGCAGGGCCTTTCGTGCCAATGATCTCCCTCCCAAGTGCTACGCGTTGATGCCCTCGTGAATTTCTTGGAGGATTTCGGGGACCTTTTTCTCCTCGACGCATTTCAGGAGGGGGATGGAGAATCCTCATCGATAGAGTTTGTCTTCGATCAGCACGTACAAGCAGGCTCTTCGTTTAGTCACACTGGCCTCCTTACTGTCCTCGGGCAGTTCCCCCATGGCGAGGTAATTGTATACTGGGATCATCCAGCAGTGGCTGTCTCCAATGATGTTAACGTCGAGCAGCTCCGGTGGCTTCTCAATACTTGGTCGAGCGAGTATCTCTTGTACGACGGACTTGTTACCGCCTTTCTTTCTGGTGCTGGCCAGTTTTGACAAGACGTCTGCCCACGTGTTTCGTTCGTGAGGAATGTGTTAGACTTCCCACGCGTCGAACTTGGTAATTCTTTCCATCACCAGTGTCAGATATTCGACCAGCTGATCATTTTTTGCCTGATACTCTCCTCGTACCTGAGATGCTACGAGCTGGGAATCGGTGAAAATATTTACTTCCTTGGCGCCCAAGTCTTTAGCCAGCTGTAACCCTGCGAGGAAGGCTTCGTACTCGGCTTGGTTGTTAGACGTAGGGAAGGATAGGACTAAAGACACTTCGATTAATATTCCCTCCTTGTTCTCGAGGATGATGCCTACGCCACTACCCGTGGAACTGGATGCCCCGTCCACGTAGATAGTCCACCTGTGCGTTCCGCTTGGTGGAGATGAAGGCGACATCATCTCTGCCACGAAGTCGGCTAGGACTTGTGCCTTGAGGGCCTTCCTACCTTCGTAGTGGATGTCAAATTCAGATATCTCCAGGGACCATTTGAGAATTCTGTCGGCGATGTCTGGTTGACAAAGCAGCTGTCTTATGGGCTGGTCAGTACGCACTACTTTGGTGTGGGCCAAGAAGTAATGCCTGAGCCTTCTCGCAGCATTGACGAGGGCGAGAGCGACCTTCTTTATTTGCGTGTATCTGATTTTTGGCCCTTGTAGGGCCTTGCTCGTGAAATAGATTAGCTTTTCCCCGTCCGTTGTCTCGCGAATGAGTGCAGCACTAATGGCTTCGCTGGTGACAGAGAGATACATGTACAAGGTCTCCCCGCATTCTGATCGTGACAACACGGGGGGTTCGGACAAGGCTCGCTTAAGGTGGGTCAGAGCCTGCTCGCATTCCTCCGTCCATTCGAATGTGGCCTCTTTTTTGAGGAGTTTAAAGAAGGGTAGGGCGTGCTGGGCAGACTTTGTCACGAATCGAGAAAGTGAAGCGAGCATCCCGTTGAGGGACTGTATGGACTTCTTTGACCTGGGTGTGGGAAATTCCGCGAACGCCCGACATTTATCAGGATTCATCTCTATCCCCTTCTCGGTGAGGTAGAACCCGAGGAACTTCCCTGCCCGCACGCCAAAAGTGCATTTTTCTGGGTTAAAACGCATTTTGCACTTTCTTGCTTGGTTGAAAAACTTTTGGAAATGGGTCGTGTGATTGGATTCCTCTTGGGATTTCATGATCATTTCGTCCATGTAAACTTCGAGCATGTCTCTGATTTCTGATCAAAAGACTTTGTTCATCATGCGTTGGTATGTGGCCCCAGCGTTTTTCAGACCAAAGGGCATTACATTGTAGTAATAGTTCCCCGACGAGGTCATGAACACAGTGTACTTCTTGTCCTTTTCGGCCATAGGGATTTGATTGTATCCCGAATAGGCATCCATGAAGGACAAGAGCTTGAAACCTGCAGAATTATCTACGAGCTTATCTATGCTGGGCAGAGGATAAGCATCCTTCAGGCAAGCCCAGTTGAGATCAATATAATCAATGCACATGCGCCATTTTCCACCATGTTTCTTGACAAGTACAATATTGGACAGCCAGGTTGTATACCTGGCCTATGAGATAAATTTTTCCTCTAAGAGGTCTTGTACAAGTTTTTCGGCAGCCTGTGCCTTCTCATCGGATTGCTTGCGCCTACGTTGTACGATGGCTCGAGCAGCTGGGTCAATGGTCAGTTGATGGCATGCGGTCTCAGGGTCCAGGTCGGGCATGCCCGCGACACTCCATCCAAACAAATCGGCGTTGTCCTCGAGACATGTCTTCAGCTGCTGCTTTACCTCGTCGGGTAGCCCCGCGCCTATCTTCACTCCTCTGCTCGGCTTGGCTCTGAAGGTGATAACCTCGAACTCCCCATCTGGGATAGGGCGCATGAGGGTGGTTGCAGAGGAACTGCCTGTCTCCGCCGACGTGCCTTCACCACAGTCCTCGCCCTCTTCAGAAATCCGGCTGTCGAGGTCGATGATGTGTACGGGGAGAGTCGGCTTCTTGTCAGACTAGTTTTATTCGCTGGGCTGGTCGTCCTCCCTTACCCGCTTGGTGGCCTTGGGTGCTGCACCGATCGAGCTTTGGCCTCGAGTAGCTGCTTCAAAGCACCTACTTGCAGCTTCTATATCTCCGTGTAATGTTGCGACCTGGCCCTTCTCCGTATAGTATTTCATCTAGAGATGAATGGTCGAAGGAACAACGATCAGCTCTACCAAGGTTGGTCTACCAAGGATGCATTGGTACAGTGAAGGGCAATCGATTACCAAAAACTGAGTCTTAATCGATTTCGACGCCTCCTCTTCCCTGAAGGTGACCGGGAGCTCCATGTACCCCCAGGGTCTGCTCTCGCCCCGTTGAATCCTTGCAGGTCGGACCCTACGTACGGTGATATGTTATTCTGATCCAGCTTCAAGGCTCTAAACAGACCAGTGTACATGATGTCCACGGAGCTTCCCTGGTCGACCAGGATCCTCCGGACATCGGTGCTGGCAAGTCTCACTCTGATGAGCAAAGGAATGTGCGTGTTTGGGGAGCCCCCAGGCAGCTCCTCCCAGTAGAAAGTGATTGGCTAGGACCGCCCCCGAACCTTCTCGAGCCTGAACAGTTGGTCAGGACTGCAGTCGATGAGTTGGTCGAACTTTCTCTTGACCGACCCAACCGTGAGTTCGCTGTATCTCCCACACGAGATAACCATGGCCGTTGGGAAGGTCTCCCAAGTGCTGTGTGCGGATATCTGAGGAGGACCCTTAATATGGTCGAGGATAATGAAGTCTTCTGGCCGTGTGATGGACATAGCGACCCGAGGAGGAGGACTGAGCGGTGAAGACTCTGCTTCCTTTTTGGTCTCCGAAGTCTCTTGTCGAGAGGATTCACCCTTCTTCGTATATTGCTTTAGGTGACCCTCGATGAGGATTTCAATGGTGTCTTTTAGGTGCATGCAGTCTTTGGTCACGTGGCCATGGCTGCGGTGGAAATGGCAGTATTTACTCTTATCCGTGTTACTCTTGGACGATGTTGGTTTGGGGAACTGGACACCTCCTTGCTTAAACTCTGCGTTGATGCATTTAGAGAGAATGTGCTCGCAGGGAGCTGTCAGCAGGGTATACTCTGTGAAACGACCAGCAGGTCCCTTGCCTTCACGAGGACGATCATCTCGTCTCCTCTCTCTATCGCGTCTGGGGGCCTCTAATGCGTCTTTTTTTGTCGCCCGGGAACTCTCTTGATCCCTAGAGTCCCGGGCTTTATAGGCTGCCTCTTTCTCCTCATATTGTATATATGATTGAGCTTTACGGAGTAACTCGGCCAGGTTACGAGGAGGTTCTATGCCCACCGCCTTGCGGAATTCTATATTTGGTCTCAACCCTTTTTCGAGGAGGTACTTCTTCATATAGTCCGTCGTGCAGACCTCAACAATCTCCTTGTTGAATCGCTCGATATATGCACGCAGGGGCTCATCCCTGACTGGCATAATGGCTTCTAATGTGGCCTCTGACTTGGGGTGTCGCCGGGAGGCAGTATAATGGCGGGCAAACTGGCTCTTTAAATCTTTCCAGTACGTGACCGATCCTCGAGGAAGCCGCTTGAACCAGGCCATAGCCCCCTTCCTAAGAGTGATGGGGAACAGCCTGCATTTGATAGCCCCGCTTAGATTATGATAGTGGAGCATGATCTCAATGTTCTCTATATCCTCGCCTAGGTCGGTGGTCCCGTCGTATATGGCCAGGGGAGGTGGCTTCTCCAATCCACGAGGAATGCGCATGTCCATGATCTCCTGAGATAAGGGTCCATGGACATCATCATCATCGCTTGTGCTAGACGACCGACAAGGGGATTTGCTACGCCCGCGGCTTCTGCTGCGGCGGGGAGAATGTCTACGTGACCTGCGATGCTCACGATGGTTCCCCGAAGGTCTGCTCCTTTTCAGGGTGGGAGAGCGTCTGGATTTCTGCAGGGGAGATCGGTGTCATCGTCTGGCGAGTGTTGAGTCAGGTTCCTCTAATTTGGAACGTCTTCGTTCGGGAGAAAGACTTCTGGACTTGTCTCGCCTGCGCTTCTGAGGAGGAGGAGACTACGGTCGCGGAGAAGGACTGTTGGGCTTCTGCGAGGGACGTTTCTCCTGGAGGGCGTGTTCGAGCATGTCGATCTTCTCGCCCTGCTAGAAGATCAGGAAGTTGGATCTGTTCAGGGAGGCAATTAGGGTGACAGTGCTTGGGTCCGCGTTTTGAGGGACATGTATAGGCTCAAAAACGGGACCAGCAGCTTGCGCGCGTGACTTCACGTCATCGGGGGTAGGAGAGGCGGTCTTCCCATCCCGATGGTCTATCTCCGGGAAGGCAGCTCCGGAGACGAGGTGGTCGACGTTATCAGCGATAACGGCGAGGACGGGCTCTTGGCGGTCATCATCATTCTTGTTGGAGGCCATGATGATCTAATGGAGTTTGGAGAGAGAGCTTTGGTCTTTTAGGTGAAAAAAGGGGATCTTGAATCAAAATACAGGGAAGCTAGTTTCCCACAGACGGCCCCACTGATCGGAGGTGATCAGACTGGATCATCGTGGCCTTCGTGTAGGGCAGATGAGGATTCTTGTAGGAGAGAAAATGGGGTTGTACCTGCAAGGTACTCCGATGCCAAAGTAAGTAGTTGGACAAAAGAGAGAAAGCAAGTATCAAGGTAAGATTTCAAGTATTGAATAGTGATCAAACTTGTCCCTCTCACCTGAGAGGGTATTTATAGAAGTAACCCCCAGCGTGGGGCCAAGGTCTCCCATGTGGCCGAAATGCCTGGTCGACCAATGGGAGACTACCAGGTGAAGGGTCAGGCACGTGATCCTTTGACCTGGTCCAACTGTTTATGTGAGATCCGGGGAGACAGTTGGTCGCGTGAACTACCAAGCGAGTGAGGGGGAAATGCCCAACAGCTAGTTTCTACCCAACGTCTAGTTTCTAGCTATTGGGCCAGGCCAAAAGCTGGACTGGATTGGGCTTTGCCCTACTGGGGACCAAGCGCCTGCCCAGTCCAGAACAAGAGTAATATACCCATGCGAGTTGGATATCGAGTGTTGAAGATTATAAATCTATATTTGAGAGAGTGATATATCGAGCAAGAATCAAATGTGTATCACTCTCTCAACAATAGAATTAGAGTTCGTGGCTCTTACTTCTGCTGGTCAAAAAGTTGAATGGTTGAGAGACCTTTAGGTTGGAAGTTCCATTGGTTGAAGACAATGTTTCAAAGGTGTTGATATATTGTAATAGTGAAGCCACTTTAGCTAGAGCATACCACTAAGTGTATAATGGAAAGTCTAGGCACATAGGTCTTAGACGTTCCTTCACAAGAAAATTAATTATGTATGGAGTAATTTCACTCATATATATACGTCGAAACTATAATTTAGCTGATTCATTTACTAAACCACTGGCAAAGATTTAGTAAAGGATACCTTGAGAGGTATGAGATTAAAACTTCTTGAGTAAGAGTTTCAACAACAGAAGCAGCCCAATCTAACATTAAACTCAAGATTCAATTGGTAACAAAAATTCGTTGATTGGGATGTTTGTGCAACATTATGTAATATTGTTGATTATTGGATTTGGACAGTTGAGTTTTTTCAAACTCTTGATAAAGTTCAATGTTGAGAATATGTATCTCAAGTAAAGTAGATACAATATGAACTTCACCTTTGTGAATTTCAAGATGGTGTGAGAATTGGAGTTTCACTCACTATAAATTCACGAAATAGAAAAGGCACATAACAAAAAATAGTGTTAGGCGAGAGATGTAGGAGAAGAACTATTAAAGAGTGTGTGTAAGGCAGGATCTCTCTAATCGCAAGTAATAACAAGTTCAAGGCTTTGCTACCTAAAATTTCAATTAGACTTTGTATTGTCTTTACTAAGGTTAAGTTCAAATCAAAAAAATACTTAACTGTATTAGCATTCTTTATTTTATTTTGTTTTATTTTTTGGATTTGGTTTTGTCATTACTAGAAAAGTGAGAGATTGTTATAATTATTAATTAATAAATAGATTAATTAAATACATAAAAATCGTTGTGTTCCAATGATAACATGATACTTTGTAAATAGTTCTTTTTGAATTCGAAAACAAACAATAGTTTGTGAAGTGTTGCAGTAAGCAATCAGAAATAGGCAACACTTCGTGAAGTGTTGCACTAAGCAATCGAAATAAGAAACGCGTGAAGTGTTGCAGTAGGAAAAAGGTTGCAACACCTAGTAAAAAGTGTTGCTGAAAGGTTATGTTTCATCAAGGTTGTAACCGTTGGAATTCAACCACAACCTATGGAGAATTCTACTCAATCTTGATCTCAAGATTGTTACACTCACACAATGACAATGAAAAGAAAAGGTTGAGAAAGAAAGAAAGTAGTCGTTGGAGAAGAAGATGAATTTTCTACAAAGTTTCTCTCTGCCCACAAACTGTGGAAACCTTATTAATATTGCAACTGCAAGTGATTACAAGTTCTCAATTCTGAGTTGTTTACAAAATAAGGGTTTCTCCTTATTTATAGATTTAGGTTAGCTTGCACCCTAAGCCAAAGCCCAAAACTATAAAAGCCCAAAATAGATAACATTACTAAAATAGGCCTAAGTCAAAATCCTATGTGAAGCAACCTGCTTCGACACTTCGACACACTAATACAACTCGACACACACACACATTAGGCTAGTTCGACTAATCCTTGTTTTTGTCGATCTACACTGCTTTGACACAAGGAATTACAACTCAACACACCAACTAATTCATTATGTCTAAGCTATCTACATTCATCATAGACCTTAGCTTCTTGAACACTTCGACCTGCACTCCCTTTGTCATGATGTCTGCAATCTGATTTTCGGATCTGTAGTGCTCCAAGTTCATCTTCCCTTCTGCTACCTGCTTTCAAAGATAATGGAACCTCATTTCAATATGCTTGCTTCAACCATGTGCTATTGGATTCTTCGCCAGGTTGATAGCTGGCATGTTGTCGATCTTCATGGTAATTGCTCCATGACTCTTCCCTGTAATCTCTTTGACCAGGTTCACCATCCACGTTGCTTGACATGCACAAACAGAAAAAGCTATGTATTCTTCTTCACATGATGACAATGCCACTACTGGCTCCTTTCTTGAACTCCAAGCAACTGGTACACCACCTAACATAAACACATATCCAGCTATGGATTTTATATCCCCAACATCACTACACCAACTTAAGTCAGTGTTTCCCACAAACTTGCATTCTTTTCCTTCATCAACTGTAGGAAACAAAATGTCGTAGTTGAGAGTTTCTTTCAGATACCTCAGTATCCTATTCGTTGCTGCTAGGTGTGAACCTTTGGCTCCTGCATGAATCTAATTACCATACCCACACTGTATGCTAAGTCAGGCCTTGTGTGACAAAGGTATCGAAGTGACCCAATAAGTCTTCTATATTGGGTTAGATCGACATCATCTTCATCTGAATCTTTCGACAGCTGCAATCTGGTCTCAACTGGAGTCGAAGTTGGGTTGCAATCTTGCATCTCAAATCTCTTGATTATTTCGCCTGCATATCTTCTTTGGTGCATCATCAAACCTCTACTACTCTTGTAGAATTCGATGCCAAAGAAATATGAGAGATTTCCCAAGTCTGACATTTCAAATTCCTCACTTAGGTCATGTTTGAAATCTTCGATCTCCTTCTTGCAACTTCCTGTTTTCAACAGGTCATCGACATAGAGACATAGTATAAACAATTTATTATTGCTTCTCCTTACATATACTTCATGCTCAGTTTTGCACTTCACAAATTCCTTCTCCCTTAGAAAGTTGTCAATCTTCTTATTCCAAGCTCTTGGAGCTTGCTTAAGTCCATACAGGGCTTTATGCAGCCTGTACACCTTTCTTGCTTCGCCTTGTTTCACATTCCCAGCTGGTTGTGCAACATAAATTTCTTCGCCTAAAAGGCCATTCAGGAATGAATATTTCACAACCATTTGACATGTGCGCAAATTTTCATTTTTGCTAGACCAACAATCAACTTGATTGTTTTGATCCTAGCAACAGGTGCAAAAACTTTGTCAAAGTCGATTCCTTCCTTCTGTAGAAATCCTTTCGCCATAAGTCTCGCCTTGTGTCGAGTTACCTCTCATTTAGGATTCACTTTCACCTTGTAAACCCATTTCACATTAATTTCCTTCTTGCCTTGAAGAAATTCGACAAGTGACCAAGTGTTGTTGACTTCGATGGACTCTAACTCCTCATTTATTGCTTTCACCTACTTCGAATCTTTCAATGCCTCAGCTGCATTGACTAGTTCGACATTTGCATAGAAAGCATAGTGTACCAGCTCACCTTCTTCATCGACCACATCATCTGATGTAATCACACATTCTTGAAACCTTGCAGGCGTGTGTCTTGTTCGTCGAGATCTACTTGGGCCTGCTTCACTTCTGACTTCTTATCGAACTTCTCTTTTGACTTCACTATCTGGTTCTTCACATCAGATTCTCACTGAATCGTTCTTAACATTCTCAGTCCAATCCCATTACTTAAGCTCATCTATGATCACGTCCCTGCTGATCACCACTTGCTTGTTCACTGGGTCAAACAACTTGTATCCTCCAGTCGAATGATATCCTATCAGGATCATTTGACTCGACTTATCATCAAGCTTTCTTCTCAACTGATCTGGCACATGTCTATGTGCTATAGATCCAAATACCTTCAAATGACTTAGGCTAGGCTTGACACCAAGCCAACATTCTTCTGGCGTAATTCCTTCTAGCTTCTTCATCGTACATATATTCAAGATATATGTTGCAGTTGATACAGCTTCTCCCCATATTTCTTTGGGTAGATGTTTGCCTTTTAACATACTTCTCACCATGTTCATGATGGTTCTATTCTTCCTTTCTGCAGTTCCATTCTGTTGTGGAGTGTAAGGTGGCACCACTTGATTCACAGTCCCTTCTTTCTCACATAATGTATCAAAATATTTTGACACATACTCTCCACCACCATCAGCCCTCAGAACCTTTAGCCTTCGACCACTCTGTCTTTCGACTATAGATTTAAATTTGGCAAATACCTCGATCACTTCACTTTTCTTCTAGATCAAGTAAGTCCACACTTTTCGTCTGAAATCATCTATAAACGTGACAAAGTATCTATTACCTCTAATCGAATCCACTTGGATAGGACCACATACATCAGAGTATATGACTTTAAGAATTGCCTTCGACCTGCTTCCTGCATCCTTGCTGAAGCTATTCTTGTGTTGTTTCGCCTGAACACATTCTTCACACACTTCACTTGGAATGTCAATTTCTGGTATTCCTAAAACCATATTTCTTCTCTTCAAATCTATGATGTCTTTGAGATTGAGATGGCCAAGTCGATAATGCCATAACCATTCATCTCTGCTGGCTGCAGTTGCAAGGCACTTATGCTCCATCACATTAAGTTTAATCTTGAAGGTTCTATTCTGAGACAATTGAGCCTCCAAGATTAACCTACCACCTGAGTCAAGAACTCTCATCATCTTGTCTTCGATTGACACCTTGTAGTTCTTTCCGACCAGATGCCCTATATTGAACAAATTACTCTTCATTTCTGGTATGTACAACACATTGTAAATTACTGACATCTTGCCGTCTGTCCTCATAATCAGAACATCACCAATACCTTCAACTGCTAGAGTATTGTCATTTGCAAATTTCACCATATTCTTCATTGAGGGCTTCATGTTGACAAACCAATCTTTCCTACCAGTCATGTGTGATGAGCATCCTGAGTCCAAGTACCACTGATCCTGGAATCTTTCTTTATCTCTTGTTGTGACCATCAGCAACATCTCTTCTTCTTCTTCATGTTTCGCTAGCTTTGCATCAATTTCTTGATTCTTCTTCTTTTCTGGACAATCACTAAAATAGTGACCATACTTCAGACAATTGAAACACTAAATGTGACTTTTGTTAGGTTTTTAACCACCATCTATTCCTCTACCTACAGCACCACCTCTTTGGTTGCCTTGGTTCCAGGGTTTTCTCTGATTTGACCAATTTCCTTCCTGCTGATTTCGACCAGTCGAATTGCTGTAGCCTCCTCTACCTTTGTTTCCATTCCAGTTTCCTTTGGCTTTCTTTTCTTTTTCTGACTGCTCATGCAAAGCTATATCACTCTTCGACTTTCCTGCAGCTCTTCCTGCCATCCTTTGTTCATGAGACTCAAGCGTCCCTTGAAGCTCTTCCTTTGTCAATACTGACAAGTCTTTTGACTCTTCTATGGCTACTACCACGTGGTCGAACTTTGGAGCCAGTGACCCCAAGATCTTTGCAACAACTGATCTTGATGTCAACACTTATCCAAATACATTGATTTGATTCACCAGTTTGGTAACCCTAGTGAAGAAATCTGTTATGCTTCCATTGTCTCCCATCTGAAGCAATTCATAAGTCCTTTTGTGAGTTTGTAACCTCACCTCTTTCACCTTCTCTGCACCTCCAAACAATTTTTCAAGACTATAACCATTTTGAAGAGCATTTTGATTTAAGTTTATAGTATTGTTGAAGTTGGGGAGATTGGTTCATTGAGCAAGAGAAGAAGGAATTGTGGACAATGCATTCTCAAGTGAAATCAAATATAGAATGAAAAAAAAAGAAAGAAAAGGAAAAAAAAACAAGAAAGAAAAGGAAAAATTTTGGGAATCAAAGAAAGAAATAGAATGCATTGTGAGAATAAGTTGGAAGTTTGAGCAAGAATGGTTGTTTAGAAAAGAAAATGCTCTTCATGAAATTTGCCCTTTCTTATTTCAGTGGCCATGTACATATGCCCCTTGTTTCTTAACCCCGGCCAAGTTACAACCGATATAAGTCCTTTTGTAATCTTTGTTTCCATTGTTTTCATTAGTTGTGAGATGATTGCATAAATTGTTTTGGATGTGGCACAATTGCTTATGAGTGTGTTTTGTCCCTTGTAAATATTGCGTGTAAGTAAAGTAGGTGATTCCCGTTTGAACATTTGATTGCTTATGATGAGTGCTTGTTATTTCTGTTTAGAAGTTAGTTCATAGACATGTTTTGATTCTTTGTTGAAGCCGAGCAATACTTGCGAGCGCATCAATTTAGTTTGAACCATTGATTTTTTATTGTGTTTGCTTATCCGTTATTCCTCTTGTTTCTATTCTATCTTACCTTTGTTTGAGGACAAACAAAGAAGCAAGTTAGGGAGAGTTGTTAGGTGCTAAAATGTGTTAATATTTAGTTTAGTTTTTGGCACCTTTTGAGATCTTTATTTGTTAATCGATGCTTTTTCCCGTTGTTTCCGGTAAATAATTGTAGTATAGTTTAATTGCATTATTAGACTTATTTATTTAACTTTTGTGTTTATAATTGTAGGTTTTAGCATTTCAATGGAATCTTGGAGCATGGAAGGCTCTTAAGGAGCATTTTTGGAGAAATTGGATTTTTGGAGCATGCTGCAAGCGCGCTTAGCGCGCTCCTAGCGCAGTCTGGGAGCATTTTCCAGCAGGTAGCCCGTTTAGCGCGGTCTGAAGCCCGCTAAGCGCGGTCAAGGGCGGTTTAACAATAAAGTGCAGCGTGCTTAGCGCGCTCTGCGTAACTCATCCCCCTTATAAATAGATTAGATCAGATTTTTTGTGGATCACTATTCATTATCTTAGAGCAAAAACGTTGTAAACACTCTAGTATCCTATTTTTGAAGAATCAGAGCATCGTTTGTTGAGAGATCGTCGTTGATGCTTGTTTCTCTTCTCCATTTTTCTTGTTTGTGAAGCTTCCATGACAATGGGTAGCTAAGCACTTCTAGTGTCAAGATTAGTGGAGGTAATCCATCATTTTTGTATGTATTGATATTGTATTAAGTTTGTGAACTTTGTTAATGATAAATATAGAGAAGAAACTTTGTTTTTATGGTTCATCTTTTGTTTTGATTCATGATTGAGAGATATGTGTTAAAACTTGACCTAAGTTTCAATCCATCAAATATTCATGAGGCTAGAGATAGTTTTGAATGTTGATGTTCATAAATATTGTTCTTACATGTTATTATATTGATAGTTTGTGTGAGAGATCAACAAAGGATCAATATCATAAATCCCACAACAAGTGTTCGAGAGAAACTTGTTGAGAGGATATGTGAGTTTATTTATCGTTAGAAAGTTCACACGCTTTTTCGTAGATATACGTACGAAAACGGATTACCGGATACTAATCTTGACATGTTTTTATAAATCGTTAAAACAAATCCTTTTACCGTGCATTACTTAACTTTGAATGCAAACATTCTGACTGAAAACAACAAAAACCCTTTGTTCCGATTTAAGTTTAAAACCTTTTCAACTGTAGAAAGGTAGTGATATCTCTAACAATCTCTGTGGAACGATAAAAAAAACCCGAACTCTATTTGTATTCCAACAAATTGGCGCCGTTGCCGGGGATTGTTGATTGATATTGCAAGCATTGCAATAGTTGTTTTGTTTTAAGCTTGTTAACTTTTTCTTGAGTTTGTTGATTTGTTTTGTTTAGTGTGCAGACTTTGTTTTATGCGAGGGAAACTACCGGCGGACCAACTTCTGTTCGATCCTGAGATTGAAAGAACCGCTCGTAGAATCAATAGCAGAACGAGACGAAGGAGGCAACTAGCTAGACAAAGGCAAGAACAAGAGGGAAGTTCGACTTCTACACCACCACCATTTCCACAGTTACTTCCAACTATGGATCCACCACCACCACCACCACTTGCTTCTAGACCATGTACCAATAGTCCAAGACATAATGCACAGTTTGCTCGCAATGCTCATAATGGTCGGCATTCAAAAATGAAGACAGGTATTCTCTCGCTTCTATATCAGAGTCCTTTTACTGGTATGGATCATGAGGATCCTTATACACATCTGGAAAAGTTTTACGAGATTGCGGGAGCAACTGGTGCGCCCCGAAGCTGAAGAGGAATCTCTGTTTAAGAGACTATTCCCGCATTCCCTCATTGGGAAGGCCAAGAAATGGTATCTTGATCAGTCGACGACAATAATGACTGATTGGAATTTACCTGAAGAAAATTTTTTTGAGCGATTTTTTCCACATAATCGTTTCATGGAGCAAAGACCGCAATAACATTGTTCACGCAAGGTGCAAATGAATCTCTCAACGAAGTGTGGGAGAGATTCAAATCTATGTTGAGGAAATGCAAGGGGCATGGTCTCGGCGAGTTGACTCAAGTTCACATTTTTAGGAATGGTCTTCAATTAGTGCAGAAAACATTGTTGGATGCCACCACGGGTGGATCCTTAATGAACAAGAGTGCCGAAGAAGCCATTTCCATAATTGATAAGATGGCTTTGAATGACCATCAGGGAAGCCATAACCGTGGCCATTCTCAAAGGACTCCGGGAGTTTTGGAATTGGGAACTAATGATGCTATATTAGCTCAAAACAATCTTGTATCACAACAAGTGGAAATTTTGACTCAACAAATGTCGAAGCTTCCACAACAATTGAAGGAAATACATGAGCAACCGAGCAAGAGTAAGCGAGTTGCATGTTGTGAACTTTGCAAAGGAGAGCACGACACCGGATTTTGTCCTCCACCGGGATTTGAAGAAGTGAACTACATGAACAATCAACGAGATTATCAAGGAAGACAACAACAACAACCTTATCAAAACAATCCCCAACTACATTACCAAAACAATCAAGGATATCAACCAAGGGGGAACTATCAAAATAATCAAGGTTATGGTGGCGGTTCTTCAAGCTGGCAAAATCCTTATCAACCTCCACCACCTCTGGTTGCTAGCTCTAAGTTGGAAGACACTTTGAATCAATTCATTTAAATGTCTATGGCCAACCAAAAGAGTAGCGATGCGGCGATAAAGAATCTCGAAAATCAAGTTGGGCAACTTGTAAAACAACTAGCCGAGCAACAATCGGGTCTTTCATTCTCCACAAATACTCACGTAAACCCGAAGGAGCATTGCAAAGAAATCGTTACTAGAAGTGGGAAGGAGTTAGCAAAAGAAAATGACAAAAGTGTGGAAGTTCTTATTGATGGTATTGTTGAGGAGGATAGTGATGAGGAAGAAGTTGAAAAGAAAAATGATAATGTTGAAGAAGTTGAAAAGAAAAATGATAATGTTGTGGAAGTTGAAAAGAAAAATGATGAAATTGTTGAAGTTGAAAATGAGAGTGTGGAGGGAGTGAAAGAAAAAGAGAAACATGTGAGAGTTAAGAAGGAGAAGGAGAAGATGAATCCGATACCGACTCAAAATATGCCTTACCCTCATGTGCCGACAAGGAAAGACAATGCTAGGCACTACTCAAGATTCATGGATATCTTTAAGCAACTACAAATCAACATTCCTTTTTCCGAAGCTCTAGAGCAAATGCTAAAGTACGCCAAATTTATGAAGGATATTCTTACAAAGAGGCGGAAATATTTGGAGCCGGAAACCGTTGTTCTTGTGGCAAATTGTAGTGCTATTATTCAATGAACTCTTCCGAAGAAAGAAGCCGATCCGGGGCGAGTTACCTTACCCGTTACAATTGGTAATGTCTTTGTTGGAAATGGCCTTATTGATTTGGGCTCAAGCATCAATCTCATTCCATTATCTATTTTGAAAAATCTTGGGAACATTGAAATTAAGGGCATCCGGATGACATTGCAATTGGCCGACAAATCTACCACTCATCCGATTGGGTTGGCGCAAGATGTGTTGGTGAAAGTTGATAAATTTTTCTTTTCGGTGGACTTCATTGTTATTGATATGGAAGAGGATGAGGATTCTCCTCTAATTCTTGGTCTCCCTTTTATGAAGACCGCTCGCATGATGATAGATGTTGATGATGGCCTTATGAAAGTGCGGGTTCTAAATGAAGAGGTATCTTTTAATCTATTCGAAGCAATGAAGCATTCAAAAGACAAACATGATAGTTTTCGTCTCGATGCAATAGAAGAAGCAACTTTGGAGGTTTCTAAGCATGTTCATATAGTGTCTCCTTTGGAAATGGCTCTTGATGATGCTTTTGAAGTATTTTCCGATGAAGAAGAAAGAGCTCTTGAAGAATGTTTGAAAGAGCTTGAATCTCTCAAAGAATTACAACCATGGGAAGTTGAGAATGAAGAGTTGAAGAAAGAACCAAGTGATGAGAAAGTTCAACTTGAATTGAAGGTGCTTCCTTCTAATTTGAAGTATGTATTCCTTGATGAAAGTGGGAACAAGCCGGTAATTATTAGCAACGATTTGTCCAACAAAGAAGAAACCCGTTTGATTCAAGTGTTGAAAAGAAATTAAGAAGCTATAGGGTGTGTTCTTTCCGATCTTAAAGGAATTAGTCCATCTTATTGTATGCACAAGATTTTAATGGAAGAGGATTTCAAGGCGGTTGCTCAACCACAACACCGCTTGAATCCTACTATGAAGGAGGTTGTTCGGAAAGAAGTTGTAAAGCATTTGGATGCGGGAATGATCTACCCGATCTCTGATAGTCCATGGGTAAGCCCCGTGCATGTTATTCCTAAAAAGGGTGGCATGAGCGTTATCCGAAACGAGAAGAATGAGTTATTCCCAACAAAGATTGTGACGGGGTGGAGAATGTTTATTGACTATAGAAGGTTGAACACCGCAACAAGAAAAGACCATTTTCCACTTCCATTCATGGACCAAATGCTCGAGAGGTTATCCGGGCAACAATTCTATTGTTTTTTGGACGGTTATTCGGGCTACAATCAAATTGCGGTTGACCCGGCGAACCACGAGAAGATGGCTTTTACTTGTCCTTTTGGCATTTTTGCCTATCGAAAGATGCCTTTTGGCTTATGTAATGCGCCGACAACTTTCCAAAGGTGTGTTCAAGCTATCTTCTCCGACCTCATAGAAAAGACAATGGAGGTGTTTATGGATGATTTTTTCGTGTTTGGAGCATCTTTCGATTTATGCTTGAAGAACTTGGAAACCGTCCTTGAGAGGTGTGCAAAGACAAACTTGGTGTTGAATTGGGAGAAGTGTACCTTTATGGTGATGGAGGGAATTGTGCTTGGGCAAAAATTTTCTTCCAAAGGCCTTGAAGTCGATCAAGCGAAGATTGAAGTGATTGAAAAGTTACCTCCTCCTACCAACGTCAAGGGAATCAGAAGATTTTTAGGGCATGCAGGGTTTTATGGCGATTCGTTAAAGATTTTGCAAAAGTAGCAAGGCCACTGAGCAACTTGCTCAATGTAACACCCTCAATCTATACCCCCAAGCTATTAAAGCGGTAAATAGAATTCAAAATTTCATCAAAGTATATTTACAAATTCACGGCATAGACTAAGGGGGTCACATCAATTTGAAACAAACATACAACACCTGCTCATAAAGATATGCAACAATTCAGGTAGTAATACACCCACAATTCAGAAACAGAATAAAAGCGGAAAATCCGTAACTGAAACTCATATATATATATATATATATATATATATATATATATATATATATCATAAAAGTTTGTTTGTCATAAACAAAATCATACATGTACAATCCAACAGATACATATACACAATACAAAATAATCACACTCGATCACCCCGACTACCCGGTGTCACATATCAGAGCCGACCGACAAAAGAATGAAGACCTAAGCTTCACAAAAAGACCTCCAGCAACTCTAATCTGCAATGCCTCATAGAGCATTATAAAACAGCAGAAGGGTGAGAAAAACAATCATAATACAGTTGCATATAATTATATATTAACACAGAAATGCACGAGTAAAATATTCTCACCACAAATGCACCACAATCAATTACAACACAACACAATACACTTATCAAGTATTCCATACCAATGCACATCAGTCATACACAATACACTCACCATCAATACAATTATACATATTTCATCTCATCAATCACATTCACAATTCCATACACAATTAAACCATGATTTATGCAAATGCACAGAGACCGACACAACGACTCTATGCATATGCCATGCGGGTACCGACTTCCAATATTTCTCATCACTAGTTCACTCAGGAACTCTGCTGGAACCATCGCTCATTACTTAGTGTAACTCCCCGTCGGGCATACGATGTTCCCCGTCGCTCACACCCCACACGGGCACACGACGTTTATGGATCGCTCACACCCCACACGGGCACACGACGTTTATGGATCGCTCACACCCCACACAGGCACACGATTGTCCATAATCATCGTTCACACCCCACACAGGCACACGACGTTATAGCGGATTCCCTCTGGAACCAAACCGTCGCTCACACCCCACATGGGCACACGACATAACAAGAATTCATATCATGATGCTTGGCATACAATGACTCATGACATTTAAAATGCACACATATATGCACTCATCTCAATCAACAAAATCATGCTTTACACTCAAGCCCAAAACAATGCATTTAATTGCCATACGGCCACAAACCATCATCACGACATTTAAACACATGCATCCATCTCAAACAATTAGTACACAAGCCATCCAACATAGATCACAAGCAAATCGTATGATAACCCATCAATTACACCCAATTAACCGGCAAAAGTCGACAACAATACCATACATTTTCTAATTCCCGACATAATTTAATCGGCCAACAATATCAAAACCATCCTCATAAAAAATAATATTTTATAAGCTTTCTAACGTATCAAACCACGCCTCAAACCGAACCACAAATCAAAAGTTGTGCAGAAAACAAAATTGCACACACAGCCCTGTTCGCTAGGCGAACCCACTAGCGAGCATTCGCTCCCACCTTCGCTAGGCGAATGTCCAGCGAACCCACTACCAGCTAGAAAACAGACACAAAGTTCGCTAGGCGAACAACTCAGGGAACTTCGCTGACCTTCGCTAACTGGTTCGCTAGGCGAACCCGCGAAAATTCATTCGCTCCCCCCTTCGCCCCAAGTTCGTTAGGCGAACCTGCGAAAGCTCAGAATTTTTCAGCGCTGTTTAAAAACCCAAAATGATATTTTCTACCACCAAAACATTTTTAAAACATCATATATCAATCAGAACTCAATACAATCATGGCAACAAACATTCTACCACATTTACGTCGATTTACAACCGCGAAAGTATCGATTTCTCACAAAATTGTCATTCCAACCTAGAATTCCAAAGCTATGTAAAACAAGAAACATACAAGCAAACACATACATAATCATACACAAACATAGTATAATCGAGTTTCGCACCCTTACCCGATTTAATCGTGTTTAATAAAGTCGGGAGACTGGTTTCTTCTTTTCTCTCTTTTTCTTCTCTTTTTCTTTCTCTCTACTTTTCTTCTTCCCTTTTTCTTTCTCCTTACTATTTTTCTCTCTTTCTATTCTATCATATTCCAAACTTAACAAAATAAACCAAAATGCCCAAAATACCCCCACACTCAATTATCTCGCAAACGCTCCCAAAACGCGATAAAGTATAATCACGATGAAAAATAACATATTTTCACATAAAAGTCAGAAATAAAATAATATAATAATAAAATAATCAAAACGACTCAACTAATTAAAAAGACAAAACTGACAAAACTGACTGGACTGACTGGGGCGTTACAACTCTCCCCCACTTAGAAATTTTCGTCCTTGAAAATATACCTGAGACGAACAACTCTGGATACGACTCCCGCATCCGGCTCTCCAACTCCCAAGTCAAATTGCCCTCAGTAGTGCCTCCCCATGCTACCTTCACCAGTGCAATATACTTGCCCCTCAGCCGATAAGTAAACTTCTTCGACTTCAATGCTCTAACAACACCCGTTACCGGCGTAACCCTCAAAAATACATGATCGCCCTCTTGAAACTCAAGATCCTTCCGTCTCCGATCATGATAACTCTTTTGTATGCTCTGAGAAGCCTTCATTTTCTCACGGATCAACTTCACTTTTTCCGTAGTCTGTTGAACCAACTCCGGTCCAACCACCGCTCTCTCGCCCGATTCATACCAACACAATGGTGTCCGACATCTTCGTCCATATAATGCTTCAAACGGTGCCATTCCAATACTAGAATGAAACTGTTATTATACGTGAATTCAATCAACACAAGATAACTATCCCACGCACCACCTTGTTCCAAAACACACGCTCGCAACAAATCTTCCAATGACTGAATCGTTCTCTCCGACTGCCCATCCGTCTGTGGATGATAAGCCGAGCTCAATCTCAATTTAGAACCCAACGCCTTTTGTAAACTTTCCCAAAATCTCGAGGTAAACCTTGGATCTCGATCCAAAATAATACTTAATGGAACCCCATGCAACTTCACAATCACACTGATATAAATCTCAGCTAACCGCTCCAAAGAAAAACTGATGTCAATCGGAATGAAATGAGCCGATTTAGTCAGCCTATCAACAACCACCCAAATGGCGTTATGCCCTCGCTGAGTATTCGGCAACCCTGCTACAAAATCCATAGAAATGTTATCCCATTTCCATTCCCGAATATCCAACGGTTGCAACAAACCACTAGGCCTCTGATGTTCCACTTTCGACTTTTGGCACGTCAAACAAGCATACACAAACCGAGCCACATCTCTTTTCAATCCAGACCACCAGAAAATCTTTTTCAAATCTTGGTACATCTTATTCGCTCCCGGATGTATACTCAAATTACTCCGGTGTCCTTCTTCCAAAATCGTCCGGAATACAAATTCTACCTCAGAACCTCAAAACACCATTAATATCCACTTGAAAATCACCACTCACATCTTTTCCGCCAACCAACATCAAATCCACCAATTTCACATCCAACTTCTGTTTCTCACTTACCGTCATCAGAAAATCATTAGTAACCTTCAACATACCCAGCCTCACACTATCCGACGACACTTCACATACCAAACTCAAATCTCTAAACGATTCCAAAAGTTCCCACTCCTTAACCATTAAAGCGGACATATGCAACGATTTCCGACTCAACGCATCGGCTACCACATTAGCATTACTAGGATGGTAATTCAAGCCAAAGTCGAAGTCCTTCAAAAATTCCAACCATCTTCGTTGCCTCATATTCAACTCCTTCTGATCAAACAAATATTTCAAACTCTTGTGATCACTAAAGACTTCAAACCTCGCACCAAAAAGATAATGCCTCCAAATCTTCAACACAAACACCACAGCCGCTAATTCCAAGTCATGCGTAGGGTAATTCTTCTCATGCACTCTCAACTGCCTCGAAGCATACGCCACAACCTTACCGTCTTGCATTAGCACACAACCTAGACCAATCAAAGACGCATCACAATACACCACAAACGGTTCAGTAGGATTCGGCAAAATCAAAATCGGAGCTATCGTCAATCTTCTCTTCAGCTCATTAAAACTTTCCTCACACCGAATATCCCAAATGAACGCTTGCCCTTTACAAGTCAACTGGGTCAAAGGAAGTGCTAGTTTAGAAAAACCTTCAATGAACCTTCGATAATATCCGGCCAAACCCAAAAAGCTTCGAATTTCAGTACCAGATCTCAGAGCCTCCCATTGTAGAACTGCTTCTACTTTAGATGGATCCACAGCAATACCATTACCTGAAATTACGTGTCCAAGAAAACTCACTTCCGACAACCAAAATTCACACTTGGACAATTTTGCAAAAAGCTTATTTTCCTTCAAAACCTGCAAAACAATATGCAAATGCTCCGCGTGCTCCTCCCGAGACTTAGAATAAATCAATATGTCATCAATAAACATAACAACAAATCGATTCAAATGCTCGTGAAAAATACGATTCATGTACTCCATAAACAAACCTGGCGCATTAGAAACCCCGAACAGCATCACAGAATATTCATAATGACCGTAACGTGTCCTAAAAGCCGTCTTCTGAATATCTTCCTCTTTCACCCTAATCTGATGATACCCCGACCTCAAGTCAATCTTACTGAACACACAAGCACCAACTAACTGATCCATCAAATCATCAATTCTTGGAAGAGGATACTTATTCTTAATCGTCACCTTATTCAACTGGCGATAATCAATACACAACCGCATACTTCCATCTTTCTTTTTCACCAATAAAACTGGAGCACCCCAAGGAGAAACACTTGGCCTCACAAACCTCTTCTCCAATAATTCATTCAACTGCTTTGAAATTCAGGTACAGATGTGTGATGTCTTGTGCAATGTCACAACATCGCAATCTGCTGAACAAGGCAATAATAGAAACAGTAAATGAACACAATCAATTGTTCACCCAGTTCGGTTCAACCAACCTACATCTGGGGGCATACCAAGCCAGGAAGGAAGTCCACTATTAGTAGTATCAAATTACAGACTCAACACACCAGTTGACAATCTACCTAATTCAATCACTACCCAATGACCCTTCTACCTAAGTCCTCCCTAGGTAAGAGACTCCATCTCACTTCCAATCATCTCGATGATGTCTAGCAGTCAACTACACCGTCACTGCATCAACAGCTTGACTCCTTAAACTTTTCTATTACATATACCTTGGAAGACACACTTCTATGACAGCCCTTTGGAGTTGCTTCAAAGCTTCCTCCAAGAACAATACATCTCTTACCTACAGGCTTCGAGATAAACACGATGACCATCCCACAACCCGGGTGGTTCATCAATCAACACAGCCCTTCTAATCTACATGATGGCTGGCTTACTAAAACTAGGTTACAATGCTTCTATTTATAACCTATTTCCCAACTGGATTTGGGCCTTCAAATCATATCAAATCTTCTGTTCCAAATCTCCAAAAGATTCTGCTACTAAATAGATCTTCAATTAAATCTTCAATCATTAACTCTATATATTCTCCATATCTTTATGCATTGAATTCAGCTCCACATAATATTTCCAGGATATTATGTATCTTTTAAATCTTCATTATTCAGCTACAAGATCTTCTCCAAATATCTGATTTGATTTGAATTTAAAACCAGATTTTATCTTCAAATCTTTCATATCTTTCAGCCCTAAAAGTAGCAACAAGATCTGCTCCACTTATGATTGCACCAGAATATATCTTTACCAAGATATTCGCCTACAATCTCTCACTCTCTTCAGTAGAATATCTCTCCAATAACAGAAACATGCGCAGTCCTAAAAACACAGCAGACTGATGTTCTGGTATAGTGATGTCAAGACATCGCATGTGACATCACTCTTCAGCACTTTAACTCTTCAACACCTTAACATTCTGCAATCCAAAAACCACACAGATGATTTTCTGATGTTCTGTCAACTGATGTCAAGACATCATGTATAACATCAGACCACAAAGCTGCACCCCTGCAACAGCTGATGATAAGAACCAATGTTATGACATCAGACATATGACATCAACATTGTTCAGCTTTGTTTTACCAAAATTCCAGCCAATACAAGAACTAACAATCTCCCCCTTTGGCTAATTTTGGCTAAAACACTCTCTGCTAACATCAGAGAACCCAGCAGCAACAAAAACCGACAATGCAGAAATCACCTCATCAGCATAGGGCAAACTCCCCCTCAAAACAAGAACCAGCATACCAGCTGTTCAACTACGCACAATGTGCAGCACCTCTCCCCCTTGATGTCTGCTTGGCTGCACTCTTCAAATGCTATGCTATCTTCACTAGCAGCTACACTTCACAATGCTTTCAGCATGCTGCACAAACACTCAAATACTCTGTTGTATAAATCTCCCCCTCAATATCTGCACTTCTGCATCACAACTAGCAGCACTTGACATTCTTTTATACTCTTGACTCTCTTGGCTATTTCTCCCCCTTTTTAGCCACAATTTGACAAACCTCAACAAGTAAGTCCTATGACACCCTTTGCTGCAAAATCCATAGACAAGTACTCCCCCTGTCATGATTAACAAATGCTCTAGATGAATATGAACATTTGAACACACTTGCTGAGCGTATTCATAAACTGTACTTTCACTTTTGGAGAACACAACGAAGTATCCTGTCTGGTATGACACTGCTCACAGACTCCACGCATCCAACTCCACACGGACAAACTCAATCATCTTCCAAATATAACCATCAGCAATCATGATGTTACAACATCTCTTCTCATCACCATTCAACAACATCTTTTGGGATATCAGCTTCTCATTACCATTCAAAGGACTCATTTTGCATAGCAGTTCTTCAAGAAGCTCCCAATAAAGCATAGTCAGAGCAGCTTATTCAGGTTAACATACACACCTAAATACCATAAGCTCGCACACCCTCTCTGATGCAAAGGGTTCAGACTGCAGACTTGTATATTCACAAGATTCCTTATCTTCACATGCTTCAAAACTCCACATCTTGCCAGGCTGATCAACTTCTTTCTAGCATGACTTGACAATAGGGCTATGTCCCCTTCACAAGCTTTTCTTCTGCCTTTAGCAAGACCCTGATCTACTTCAGTCTTCTCCACATTCTTCTTCCAAGGCAGACCTTCTACTTCATCATTCTCCCGTATGACTATGTAGATGCTCCTTAGGCATAATGTAGGCACCAAGCTCCTGAACCAGAGCATAAACATCCTTCACTAAGGATATCCAACCCAGATAATGTCCCAACACCAAGTTAGAACATCTCCCACACACCAAGACATCATCACCATGATTCTTGATATGCTCCACCAACTGGACTTACTATAGCATAGTAATCCATAACCTCTCATCCACCTTCAAGAAGAATAATCTCCTTGAGTCTTCAACTCATCACCCTTCTGCCCAAGAGTAACTTGTTCCAAGACAATCCTCAATGATAACCAGCTGCCACACTCTGATTATCTTGATTCTTCGAATCCACTTCTGAGATCAACCAATGCCACAGTTTGATCACCTCAAGCACGAATCCTCAAATGAAAACAGCCAAATGCCACATTTTGACCTTTTTCACGTTTGTCAGAACTCTCACAAAGATATCCTGATCCACCAAGAAAACTTGATCTTCAAGTCACATGTTCCACTTGCTCAAAAGCAAACACACTTAGACTGCCTAAGCCATGGTCATGTAACATCTTCTCCTTCCTGCTGCTCCTGCAAACTGCCATGAGATCGATCTTTTTAAAACCCCCTATCATTCCTGTAGATCATCCTATCATTAGCTGATGTGCCACATCACCAGCTGAGACTCCTGATGTTGAGCAAGATGTCAGAACATCTAACTGTTGAATTCAGCTCAACCTTCTGCCACTCAGAAGAACCTCCTCCCTTTGCAGAAACAGATTTCCATGCTCTCATAGACTTGATTCAACAATCAAGTTTGAGTAGACAACCTCCATCCTGCTTAGAAACTCCAAAGACTTCAAATCTACCACATCTGAACCTTCAGAAAATAAGTAGTCCAAGACTACCCCATAGCAATACTAAAGAAAGTCACTTCCCTTAGTAGAGCCGATAGTAGAAAGCCAGAGATAACTGCCACTTATCCTCGACCTTCACAACCAGAGCCAACACCATGCTCCAAACCACTTAGATCAGAAACAAACTGATCCAAGCTGTAACCATCAAGATTATGGTCTTCCATCTTCATCTTATCAACTTCCAAGATTAGACCAACAAAACTGCAGTAACTTGCATAACACACTCTTCCAGATAACTGCCAGGCTCCCAACAAGGTCTTTACAAACATATCCAGACTGTAGATTTGCATAATCCTCTAGACAAATACTAAGTCTCCCGTCAAAGTATTTACCCTCATGCACAACATCACTAATAGACAGATACTAAGTCTCCCGTCAAAGATTACCTTCTCACACAAGGCATTCTTTTCTGCACACTTCTGGCACTAGCTGATCCCTCTTTTATAAATTTACACCACTGATCACTCCTGAAGCACAACTAACTTCCTTGGTTGAAAAAGCAATGATGTTTCAACATCAGTTCCGTCATCAGTCTAAATCACATTAACCATTTACTATGGCTTTGGAGACAACAACCACAGTAATCCACACACATCTCTTGCAAGGGACACAAGATGATCGACCATCAGCACCTGATCAACCTTCACACAAGTAAGAGCCTACATCCTCTACATCTCAAGAATTTTCTTCTCAACCTTCTGATGTTCAGACCTTCTGTCTGTCTTTGAGATGTTGAATGCCATCCTTCTGCACCTAAAGAGGAGATTCCCTCTAACAAGTTTCTGAAAACAATCAATGACTGGTCATCTAATATGCTTCTTCCAACACTTGAACTTACAAGGATGCCCTTCAATCCTTGCCGAAAAAATTCCATTATGTGAGGACACCACATAACTGAACTCCAGTTTTAGAGGAAACTTCTCATGCAGATACCAGGGAACCATAATCCTTAGGAAAAAAAACACCAACTTCTCCTTGCACAAATCTGAAATGCTCATCCTATGGTTGGTACACACATATAACTCCTTTCACATAGAATCTGCTCCATGACCATAAACGAGATTGCAAACAACTGGCTGCTTCGATCAGAAGGAACTTTCAGATATCAGAGAAAATGTCCTTGACATTTGAGCTTGACCTTCACAAAAACAAACAACCTTTGAACACCTACTCACTTGGATCCGAAATACACTAATCCAATGAGTGACACTATATTGATCATCTCTTGACCAACATACATATCTAAGACATGTTTCTTGAAGGAAACTTCTTAGACACACAACCCAGATGCCTCCTCTTCCAAGCCAGGAGTAGGTTCCAAACAGATGTGATCAATACACATTTGTTTAGCCCCCAAGCATCTGTTATGCCATACCTTTATCCAACAAGATTCTGCACAATCTGCTGGTTTTATGTTCCAACATCTGGTAGGACATAAGTTCTCTTCACAAGAAACACACCAAACGATCCTTTAACACAGCCCAGAGATTGACCTTGTAAGGTTGGAGGCAAGAATAAATTGCTTCTTTCTTCAGACCTCTATTCAACAAGCTCATATAGGAGTTCCTTTATGAGTGGACTTGGGATGAACCACAAGTATCTTTGGCAACTCTAACAAGCTAGTTGAAGATATCCTCAAGTATCACCACACCATGTGATACATCTTCAGAGGAGAACAAAATGTTGCAGCCTTAACACAAAACCACCAGGAGTTTTCCATCAGATATATATATATATATGCAGCAGAACACACACCAGAAAACTCCTCTACAACCTTCAGGCACTGCTCCATAAACCTTGCACATCATCACCATAAGCCAAGTGTCAACACAGTCACAACAGCAGTTCTTATGAAAAGTCCATCCTTCACTTCAAGGGATCATACACACAACTATATGAACTGACCAAGTCCATAACCCAGCAAAACTATCTTCCTTGCTCATGAACCAGAAAGTATCTTCCCAAGATCTCATCCAGAAACAGACAGGATGCCTGCTTTGATACCAATTGAAATTCTGGTACAGATGTGTGATGTCTTGTGCAATGTCACAACATCGCAATCTGCTGAACAAGGCAATAATAGAAACAGTAAATGAACACAATCAATTGTTCACCCAGTTCGGTTCAACCAACCTACATCTGGGGGCATACCAAGCCAGGAAGGAAGTCCACTATTAGTAGTATCAAATTACAGACTCAACACACCAGTTGACAATCTACCTAATTCAATCACTACCCAATGACCCTTCTACCTAAGTCCTCCCTAGGTAAGAGACTCCATCTCACTTCCAATCATCTCGATGATGTCTAGCAGTCAACTACACCGTCACTGCATCAACATCTTGAATCCTTAAACTTTTCTATTACATATACCTTGGAAGACACACTTCCATGACAGCCCTTTGGAGTTGCTTCAAAGCTTCCTCCAAGAACAATACATCTCTTACCTACAGGCTTCGAGATAAACACGATGACCATCCCACAACCCGGGTGGTTCATCAATCAACACAACCCTTCTAATCTACATGATGGCTGGCTTACTAAAACTAGGTTACAATGCTTCTATTTATAACCTATTTCCCAACTGGATTTGGGCCTTCAAATCATATCAAATCTTCTGTTCCAAATCTCCAAAAGATTCTTCTACTAAATAGATCTTCAATTAAATCTTCAATCATTAACTCTAAATATTCTCCATATCTTTATGCATTGAATTCAGCTCCACATAATATTTCCAGGATATTATGTATCTTTTAAATCTTCATTATTCAGCTGCAAGATCTTCTCCAAATATCTGATTTGATTTGAATTTAAAACCAGATTTTATCTTCAAATCTTTTCATATCTTTCAGCCCTAAAAGTAGCAACAAGATCTGCTCCACTTATGATTGCACCAGAATATATCTTTACCAAGATATTCGCCTACAATCTCTCACTCTCTTCAGTAGAATATCTCTCCAATAACAGAAACACGCGCAGTCCTAAAAATACAGCAGACTGATGTTCTGGTATAGTGATGTCAAGACATCGCATGTGACATCACTCTTCAGCACTTTAACTCTTCAACACCTTAACATTCTGCAATCCAAAAACCACACAGATGGTTTTCTGATGTTCTGTCAACTGATGTCAAGACATCATGTATAACATCAGACCACAAAGCTGCACCCCTGCAACAGCTGATGATAAGAACCAATGTTATGACATCAGACATATGACATCAACATTGTTCAGCTTTGTTTTACCAAAATTCCAGCCAATACAAGAACTAACATGCTTCTTTAACTCAACCAACTCAGATGCCGACATACGATAAGGTGCCATAGAAACAGGTCTAGTACTAGGAACTAGATCTATCGAAAACTCCACCTCTCTCTCTGGCGGCACATCTGAAATATCCTCAGGAAACACTTCAGGAAAATCACACACAACAGGGAATACCTCGAGTGAAACTTGACTATCCACAGTCAACGACGCAAACAACCCAAACAACTGAGCTTCATCCGCCAAAATTTTCTTCAACTCTTTGGTAGATAAGAAACTCGAATCTTCATCTTCCTCAAGAGAAGGAAACCTTACTAACTTATGATAACAATCAATATGCACCCGATTGAATTGCAACCAATTCATTCCCAAAACCACATCTAATCCCTCCAATGGCAAACACACTAAATCCATCTCAAAGTCTTTACCATAAATGGTAAAAGGACAACTCAAACAAACCAAAGAAGTAGTTACTGACCCCATTGCTGGAGTATCAATAACCATCTCATCATCCATCAAAGACAACACAAGATTCAAACGTTTAGCGCACTCAGCCGAAATAAACGAATGAGTCGCTTCAGTATCAATAATAGCAACTAAAGGCGTATTATTAATAAAACAAGTACCTCTTATCAGACGATCTGCATTTGAAGTCTGAGTCCCCGCCAATGCAAACACGTTCCCACTAGCTGGAGCTTGCTTCGGTTTCTGACACTTTGTACTAATATGACCAGGTTCACCACAGTTGTAACATTTCACCACATTCTTCCTGGCACAATCAGCCGCAACATGCCCTAAACCTCCACAATTAGTACACTTCCTCAAATCTTTCTTACATTCGGACTGACGATGTCCCATATCACCACATCTATAACACCTCAAAGGACTAGACATACCTCCACCACTGGATCTTCTTTCAAAAGTACCCCTTTGTTTACCCTTATCAGCTGGTGTTACATACGGACCACTACGGAACTGTTGCTTCCATTTTCTGTCACTCACACTCTTGTAGTGAGTAGAACGAGCCTTACTATCCTCTTCATAAATCCTACAACATTCCACCAAATCAGAAAACCTTCGAATCCTTTGATAATCGATGGCCTGCTTAATCTCAGGACGCAATCCACTCTCATACTTCACACACTTAGAAAACTCTGTAGTCGCTTCAGCATAATGAGGATAAAACTGCACAAGCTCCACAAACTTAGCAGTATAATCAACACACAGACATATTACCTTGTTTCAATTCCAAGAACTCAATTTCCTTCTTTCCTCTTACATCACCGGGAAAATACTTCCTCAGAAACTCCCGGCTAAATAATTCCCAAGTAACTTCTTCATCCTCAGCTTCCAACACTTGACGAGTACTAACCCACCAGTCATCCGCTTCTTCCTGTAACATGTGAGTTCCCAGTCTCACCTTACTGTCCTCAGCACAATCCATAACTCGAAAAATTCTTTCAATCTCTTTCAACCAAATCTGTGCACCATCAGGATTATGTCTCCCTTTAAAGACAGGCGGTCTGTTCTTCCTGAACTCATCATTACCCGCAGCATTAGGTGCAGCCTGCACAGCCCGAGCCATTGCTTGCATAGCAACAACCAAAGCAGCATCATTCCTACCAGCCATATTCTGTTCATTTCCAATAACAGAAACTATGGTTAAACAAACAACTCACTCCAAACGCCACACCGACAAGGACTGACACAAACAGACACGGACTGGCTCTGATACCACTTAATGTAACACCCTCAATCTATACCCCCAAGCTATTAAAGCGGTAAATAGAATTCAAAATTTCATCAGAGTATATTTACAAATTCACGGCATAGACCGAGGGGGTCACATCAGTTTGAAACAAACATACAACACCTGCTCATAAAGATATGCAACAATTCAGGTAGTAATACACCCACAATTCAGAAACAGAATAAAAGCGGAAAATCCGTAACTGAAACTCATATATATATATATATATATATATATATATATATATATATATATCATAAAAGTTAGTTTGTCATAAACAAAATCATACATGTACAATCCAACAGATACATATACACAATACAAAATAATCACACTCGATCACCCCGACTACCCGGTGTCACATATCAGAGCCGACCGACAAAAGAATGAAGACCTAAGCTTCACAAAAAGACCTCCAGCAACTCTAATCTGCAATGCCTCATAGAGCATTATAAAACAGCAGAAGGGTGAGAAAAACAATCATAATACAATTGCATATAATTATATATTAACACAGAAACACACGAGTAAAATATTCTCGCCACAAATGCACCGCAATCAATTACAACACAACACAGTACACTTATCAAGTATTCCATACCAATGCACATCAGTCATACATAATACACTCACCATCAATACAATTATACATATTCCATCTCATCAATCACATTCACAATTCTATACACAATTAATCCATGATTTATGCAAATACACAGAGACCGACACAACGACTCTATGCAAATGCCATGCGGTACTGACTTCCAATATTTCTCATCACTAGTTCACTCAGGAACTCTGCTGGAACCATCGCTCGTTACTTAGTGTAACTCCCCGTCGGGTATACGATGTTCCCCGTCGCTCACACCCCACACGGGCACACGACGTTTATGGATCGTTCACACCCCACACGGGCACACGATCCAATTGCTCACACTCTTCACGGGCACACGATCGTCTATAATCATCGCTCACACCCCACACGGGCACACGACGTTATAGCGGATTCCCTCTGGAACCAAACCGTCGCTCACACCCCACATGGGCACACGACATTACAAGAATGCATATCATGATGCTTGGCATACAATGACTTATGACATTTAAAATGCACACATATATGCACTCATCTCAATCAACAAAATCATGCTTTACACTCAAGCCCAAAACAATGCATTTAATTGCCATATGGCCACAAACCATCATCACGACATTTAAACACATGCATCCATCTCAAACAATCAGTACACAAGCCATCCAACATATATCACAAGCAAATCGTATGATAACCCATCAATTACACCCAATTAACCGGCAAAAGTCGACAACAATACCACACATTTTCTAATTCTTGACATAATTTAATCGGCCAACAATCTCAAAATCATCCTCATAAAAAAGAACATTTTATAAGCTTTCTAACGCATCAAACCACGCCTCAAACCGAACCACAGATCAAAAGTTATGCAGAAAACAAAATTGCACACACAACCCTGTTCGCTAGGTGAACCCACTAGCGAGCATTCGCTACCACCTTCGCTAGGCGAATGTCCAGCGAACCCACTACCAACTAGAAAACAGACACAAAGTTCACTAGGCGAACCCTTTGGCGAACCAAGGCAGCAACCACCAGACCCAAAAACATACAAAGTTCGCTAGGCGAACAACTCAGCGAACATTCACTGACCTTCGCTAACTGGTTCGCTAGGCGAACCCGCGAAAATTCATTCGCTCCCCCCTTCGCCCCAGGTTTGCTAGGAGAACCTTCGAAAACTCAGAATTTTTCAGCGCTGCTTGAAAACCCAAAATGATATTTTCTACCACCAAAACATTTTCAAAACATCATATATCAATCAGAACTCAATACAATCATGGCAACAAGCATTCTACCACATTTACGTCAATTTCCAACCGCGAAAGTATCGATTTCTCACAAAATTCTCATTCCAACCTAGAATTCCAAAGCTATGTAAAACAAGAAACATACAAGCAAACACATACATAATCATACACAAACATAGTATAATCGAGTTTCGCACCCTTACCCGATTTAATCGTGTTTAATAAAGTCGGGAGATTGGTTTCTTCTTTTCTCTCTTTTTCTTCTCTTCTTCTTTCTCTCTACTTTTCTTCTTTGCTTTTTCTTTCTCCTTACTATTTCTCTCTCTTTCTATTCTATCATATTCCAAACTTAACAAAATAAACCAAAATGCCCAAAATACCCCCACACTCAATTATCTCGCATACACTCCCAAAACGCGATAAAGTATAATCACGATGAAAAATAACATATTTTCACATAAAAGTCAGAAATAAAATAATATAATAATAAAATAATCAAAACGACTCAACTAATTAAAAAGACAAAACTGAAAAAACTGACTGGACTGACCGGGGCGTTACATTCAACAAAGATCAGGTATTTCTCTTTGACGATGAATGTCTTATTGCTTTCCAAATTTTAAAAGAAAAACTAATTACCGCTCTAATAATCCTCGCGCCAAATTGGACTTTAAATTTTGAACTAATGTATGACGCGAGTGATTACGTTGTTGGAGCGGTGTTAGGTCAAAGGAAGGACAAAACTTTTCATGTTATACATTACGCAAGCAAGGTATTAAATAAGGCACAAGTAAATTATGCCACAACCAAAAAGGAATTGCTTGCGATTGTATATGCACTTGAGAAGTTTCGTTCTTACCTAATAGGGTCAAAAGTGGTAATCTACACTGATCATTCGGCTATCAAATATCTGCTCACTAAACCGGATTCGAAGCAAAGGGTCATTCGTTGGATCCTTTTACTTCAAGAATTTGATTTGTAAATAAAGGATAAAAAGGGTTCAGAGAATTTGGTGGCGGATCATTTGTCCCGCTTGATCAATGTGGAGGTAACCAACACAGAAAAGGAAATCCGAGAGGAATTCCCCGATGAAAAATTGTTTCGAGTCCAAGTTAGGTCGTGGTTTGCGGATATTGCTAACCACAAAGCAACTGGTTGGATACCCGAAGACCTAACTTGGAATCAAAAAAGGAAGTTCTTATTGGATGCGAATTATTATGTGTGGGATGACCCTTACTTGTTCAAGTTAGGAGGTGACCACCTTTTGAGAAGGTGTGTCACGAGTGATGAAGCTCAGAGTATTCTTTGGCATTGTCACAACTCGCCTTATGGAGGCCATTTTAATGGTCCGAGAACGGCCACAAAATTCTTGCAATCAGGCTTTTATTGGCCTACTCTATTTAAAGACGTAAATCTCCATGCGCAAAGTTGTGATACTTGCCAAAGAACTGGTGAAAATGGAAAAAGAGATGAAATGCCCCTTCAAAATATCCAAGAGGTTGAAATTTTTTTATTGTTGGGGCATAGATTTTGTTGGTCAATTCCCACCCTCTTTTGGAAATGAGTATATTTTAGTGGCGGTTGATTATGTTTCGAAGTGGGTTGAAGCGATTGCTTCACCTAAGGCTGATGGCAAAACGGTAATAAAATATTTAAAGAAAAACATCTTTTCCTGTTTTGGCACTCCTCGGGTTCTTATAAGTGATGGCGGGTCACACTTTTGCAATACATCCCTTGAAAGTGTTTTGAAACATTATGGTGTAACGCATAAAGTGGCGACCCCTTACCATCCACAAACGAACGGTTAAGCCGAGGTGTCTAATTGTGAGGTGAAAAAGATTCTAGAAAAAACCGTGTCAAGTTCAAGAAAAGATTGGTCACAAAAATTGGATGAAGCATTGTGGGCGTACCGTCCCGCTTACAAAGCTCCAATTGGCTTAACTCCGTTTCAAATGGTCTATGGTAAAACATGCCATTTACCAGTTGAAATGGAGCACAAAGCATTGTGGGCCCTGAAACTGTTAAACTTTGATAAAAACTTGGCCGGAGAAAAAAGAAAATTACAACTGCATGAATTAGAGGAAATGCGGAATGCCGCATATCATTCTAGTTGGTTGTATAAGGAAAAGGTGAAGGGTTATCATGACAAGAAGATCCAGCAAAAGGATTTCAAGGTTGGCCAAATGGTATTACTATTCAATTCCCGGTTGAAACTTTTCCCAGGAAAATTAAAATCAAAGTGGTCAGGATCGTTTCTTGTCAAAAAGGTGAAAAGTTTTGGAGCAATTGTGATCGAAGATATGCAGAAAAAAGACAGTTGGATCGTAAATGGTCAACGTTTGAAAATCTACCTTGGAGGTAATTTTGATCGAGAAAATTGTTCTGTTCTCCTAGATGTTCTTCATTGATCGTCTTGGACTATCGAGCTTATCCGACGTTAAACAAGCGCTCGTTGGGAGGCACCCCAATTTTGTAAGTTTTTAGCGTTTTTTGGTCAATTTGCTGTTTAATCGTGTTTTTCGTAAGTTGGTGTGATTTCACTGCTTGGAATGATATTTTGTGCTGCTGGAACCATGTTTTGAGCTGCTGGTAATATTTTGTGTGTTGTAGAGCCCACTTAGCGCGCAGGAGCCTGCTTAGCGCGCTCAGAAGAAAAAGTCACCCCCACTTCCAGTGAGAAGCGCGCTTAGCGCGGCCAGAGCCCGTTTAGTGTGGTCTGCGAAATTTTGAAAAAAAAATATGATTTTGTCTGGGCCCAATAAGCAAGACCCGACCCAGATTGTGTTTTAAAGCTAGGGTTCTGAGGTTGTGCCTCATTTCCCCCTTTTTCTCAAAAATCTCAAGTTTCCTCTCTTCTTCTTCTCCAAAATCCTTGAGAGATCCTTGGATTCTTTGTGCCCTAGCTTAATCTTGTCATTTTCTTGCTCATTATCTACATCAACAAATGTAAGTTCTTCATTTTCTTTTTAATCTTTCATGTAAACAAGACCCATTTTGGGTTGAAGCTTTAATGTTTAATGTTCTTGTTCATCTTGTTCTACTTTTTGTTTGTCATTTTCCATTATTATCACTAGACTAGTGTAATTGCATGTGGATAGGAACTTTGATTTTAGAAATTAGGGATTTTGAATGTAGAAATTAGTTTTTTTATATAGATATTAGGGTTTTAATTTCATGTATTCGTGATTATAAATATCTCTGTGAATATCTCTGTTTTAGGATTAAGGTTTTAGCTATTGGAAGCCGCCTGCTGCAGAGAGGAGTTTTTCTGCAAATCGCAGAGCCCGCTTAGCGCGCTCCTGCGCGCTTAGCGCGGTCTGGGATTTTCAGAAAAATTCTCCTCTTCTAAAATTCTGTTTTGATCCCTTGGAGTATTTGTTGTATTTGTTTGGGAATTTAGACATATTTTAATGTTGTTTTCGTTAACATATTTGTCTGTTTTTGTGGATGTTTTGTTGTGTTTTTTTTCAGATGTCTGGTACAAAGAAAAAGCGTGTCGGTTCGACATCAAACCCAGCAAGACGACCTCCACCAGGACAATTTGATCACAATCGTTTTCTTGGTCTTGAACAGCAGCTGAGATATTAACAACTCGAGAGAAGAACTGTTTGGCCCGATAGGATTATACAGATTGATCCCGAAGGAAGTTATCACCGCACATCTTCTCTTGTGAAAGGAGGTGGCTGGGACAAGCTCTCTGAACCTTACCCCGAATATCATCTAGAGATTGTTAGGGAATTTTTTGCTAATGCCTTGCCTTCGGGTGATGAGGCTTTCAATTTTAAAACTTGGGTAAGGGGCAAGGAGATTGATTTTTCTAGGGATGCAATTAACACCTACCTTAGGAACCACTTAGAGTTGGCTGAGGATGAGTTGTGTGACTATGGAAAAATGTTAGCTCGAGGAAGTTGGAATGCCGAGCGGTTAAGAGAGGTTTTGTGTGTGCCTGGTCAGTCTTATCATTTGAGTGCTAGTGGTGCCCCCTGAAGTTCATGCGAGGTGTGTTGAGTACCCAAACTCAAATTGTAATGTCGGTTGTCTTGCACAACCTAAAGCCTCGGAGTCACACATCCCCCATTCCCAAGAAGACAGCAGGCCTCTTAGCTTGTATTCTTGACAACAAGAAGACCGTGGATAACACAGATAATTTCTAATGAGCTGAAGTGGATTGCTGTGAGCGCTACACCGTTAGGTGATACAGTGGCTTGTACTTTGACTTATCCTGGGCTTATTATGGCATTGTGCCATAAGGCGCGAGTCACCCTTCCAACCCATGGGAATGTGAAATTGGCTATTTTGGATGACAATTTTATCACCCGTTATTATTTACAGGCACACAATGAAGCTGTCCCTGTTGCTGCTGCTGCCCCTGTAAGGCGTGTTCGTGATTCGAGTGCTGAGGCCAATTGGGCCATGCACGAGGCTCACCAGCGTGCCTTTTTGTATATGCATGATTCTATGATGCAGCTGCAGCTTCAGATTCGCGAGCCTCATGTTGATCACCCTTTGAGGTCTAGAGAGGACCTCATGGCATATGCTAGGTGGCCTGAGGGTAGGCCAGGTTTTGCGGAGGGGGCAGTTCATGATGATGATGGTGGTGATGATGGAGTGTCGAGTTCAAGTTCTTATTGATGGGTTTGATTGTTCCACCTTTGTATTTTGTTATGTTTAGTTTGTTGCTAGTATTATTGACTTTTGTTTAAGATATTGTTGTAGTTCACATCCGGGCGGATGTTGATTTTTGGGATAATTGTTAAAATATTTTCTTATTATTAGTGAATTTTCCATCTAGGCGGGTGATGTTTTGTGTTTAGAATTTTTGGTACAAATTTTTTTGTGTTTGTTCTCTATTTAAAGTAATTGATTGATGAAGCAAGTTCTAGTTTCTTTGAACAAAAGTGATGTGCTACACCAATCATTGATGGTGATGATATAACTCTGGATAGTTGCACAAAAAGGTACTCTGTTTGTGCTTTGTAGAATGTTAGAATGTGTATGAACTTTTTGCTTTACACAAATTTCAAGCTATTTTTCATTTCGCATGTATGTTCATATGGGAATCAATTAGGACATTACCACAAAGGTGAGTTTCCTCCATTGTTCACAAATTATTGAGGGATTCAAGTAGTTGTTGCTTACTCAAATGGTTTATGTTTAATCTTGCTTGTTGTTTTGAAATTTTGGAAACATAGAAATGATCAAGGCGATTTTTGAGTATTATGAGTATATCCACTTTTCCAAATACACTTCAAATCACCTTGTGAGTGTGTGAACATTAGAAACCTCTCTTGAGCCTAAAGTGAAAATTTTTTGTATCTTTGAAGCATGAACCCGGACTTTAACCATTTTGAAGAGCATTTTGATTTAAGTTTATAGTATTGTTGAAGTTGGGGAGATTGATTCATTGAGCAAGAGAAGAAGGAATTGTGGACAATGCATTCTCAAGTGAAATCAAATATAGAATGAAAAAAAAAAGGAAAAAAAAAAAGAAAGAAAAGGAAAAATTGTGGGAATCAAAGAAAGAAATAGAATGCATTGTGAGAATAAGTTGGAAGTTTGAGCAAGAATGGTTGTTTAGAAAAGAAAATGCTCTTCATGAAATTTTCCCTTTCTTGTTTCAGTGGCCGTGTACATATGCCCCTTGTTTCTTAACCCCGGCCAAGTTACAACCGATATAAGTCCTTTTGTGATCTTTGTTTCCATTGTTTTCATTAGTTGTGAGATGATTGCATAAATTGTTGTGGATGTGGCACAATTGCTTATGAGCGTGTTTTGTCCCTTGTAAATATTGCGTGTAAGTAAAGTAGGTGATTCCCGTTTGAACATTTGATTGCTTATGATGAGTGCTTGTTATTTCTGTTTAGAAGTTAGTTTATAGACATGTTTTGATTCTTTGTTGAAGCTGAGCAGTACTTGCGAGCGCATCAATTTAGTTTGAACCATTGATTTTTTATTGTGCTTGCTTATCCGTTATTCCTCTTGTTTCTATTCTATCTTACCTTTGTTTGAGGACAAACAAAGAAGAAAGTTGGGGAGAGTTGTTAGGTGCTAAAATGTGTTAATATTTAGTTTAGTTTTTGGCACCTTTTGAGATCTTTATTTGTTAATCGATGCTTTTTCCCGTTGTTTCCGGTAAATAATCATAGTATAGTTTAATTGCATTATTAGACTTATTTATTTAACTTTTGTGTTTATAATTGTAGGTTTTAGCATTTCAATGGAAGCTTGGAGCATGGAAGGCTCTTAAGGAGCATTTTTTGAGAAATTGGATTTTTGGAGCATGCTGCAAGCGCGCTTAGCGCGCTCCTAGAGCGCGGTCTGGGAGCATTTTCCAGCAGGTAGCCCGCTCTGCGCGGTCTGTAGCCCGCTAAGCACGGTCAAGGGCGGTTTAACAATAAAGTGCAGAGCGCTTAGCGCGGTACAGCGCGCTTAGCGCGCTCTGCGTAACTCAGCCCCCTTATAAATAAATTAGATCAGATTTTTTGTGGATCATTATTCATTTTAGCGCGCTCTGCGTAACTTAGCCCCCTTGTAAATAAATTAGAACAGATTTTTTGTGGATCAATATTCATTTTCTTAGAGCAAAAACATTGTAAACACTGTAGTATCCTATTTTTGAAGAATCAGAGCATCATTTGTCGAGAGATCGTCGTTGATGCTTGTTTCTCTTCTCCATTTTCTTGTTTGTGAAGCTTCCATGACAATGGGTAGCTAAGCACTTCTAGTGTCAAGATTAGTGGAGGTAATCCATCATTTTTGTATGTATTGATATTGTATTAAGTTTGTGAACTTTGTTAATGATAAATATAGAGAAGAAACTTTGTTTTTATGGTTCATCTTTTGTTTTGATTCATGATTGAGAGATATGTGTTAAAACTTGACCTAAGTTTCAATCCATCAAATATTCATGAGGCTAGAGATAGTTTTGAATGTTGATGTTCATAAATATTGTTCTTACATGTTATCATATTGATAGTTTGTGTGAGAGATCAACAAAGGATCAATATGATAAATCCCACAACAAGTGTTCGAGAGAAACTTGTTGAGAGGATATGTGAGTTTATTTATCGTTAGAAAGTTCACACGCTTTTTCGTAGATATACGTACGAAAATGGATTACCGGATACTAATCTTGACATGTTTTTATAAATCGTTAAAATAAATCCTTTTACCGTTCATTACTTAACTTTGAATGCAAACGTTCCGACTCGAAACAACCAAAACCATTTGTTCCGATTTAAGTTTAAAACCTTTTCAACTGTAGAAAGGCAGTGATATCTCTAACAATCTCTGTGGAACAATTACAAAACCCGAACTCTATTTGTAATCTAACACCTATTTATAGATTTAGGTTAGCTTGCACCCTAAGCCAAAACCCAAAACTATAAAAGCCCAAAATAACTAACATTACTAAAATAGGCCTAATTCGAAATCCTGTATGAAGCAACCTGCTTCGACACTTTGACACACCAATACAACTCGACACACACACACACACACATTAGGCTAGTTCTACTAATCCTTATTTTTGTCTATCTACACTGCTTTGACACAAGAAATTACAACTCAACGATAACTTAGTGAAACAACACTATTTGGCTTATAAATTGACCAAATTCAGAAAATAATATAACAAAAGCTCTACTCTTCATCGTTTAATTTTATATTTCATTCTTCCTTACATTCTAGTTTTCATCTGTCTTGTGCAAACTTGAAATTGACTGAGTTATTATGAGTATTCTTGCGTGTAGACTGTTTGGAATTCAACCACGATCTATGGTGAATTCTTCTCAATCTTTATCTCAAGATTGTTATTTAATGACAATGAACAAAAACAAGAACACGTTTAAAGAAGATGAGTTTTAACTGCAGAGTATCTCTCTTCCCATAACTGTGGAATTTTATTATCAGTTTGCAACTGCAAAACCGTGATTATCAAAAAAAATTATTACAATGATAAGGGTTCCTCCCTATTTATAGATTTAGGTTAACTTGAATCTCAAGCTAAAGCCTGTCATACCCTAAATTTTGACCACAAGATTTCCCATCATTGTGTAAATCATCACCACAATATGGATGTACCTTCATGCCTCATCAATCCTCTCAAAGATTGTTGAGCATTCACCTCAATCAAGAATTAGGGTTTTGGGCCCTCTCAGAGCACTCAGACCAAAGATCAATCAAGAATTGACATGATCTTCAACTTGTCAAGCCTCTCAAACATCCATGAAGGATCAAGAGGTCTCCCATATCAAGAATCAAGCACAAGAGTGCAACATTTCAAGCTGATCAAATCTCAAGATCACCAGTGTCACCAAATTAGGGTTTGGTCGACCAAGGCCTCCAGAGAGAAATTTTCATCTGGGCATAAGCCAATACTTTAAAACATGATTCAAGAAGCTCAAAGGGACCTTATGGATCCAATCATACGTTCAAAGTAGCCTCAGGGGATGCATTCATCAAAAATCAGGAATTAGGGTTTCTTGACCTAATTCACCCCTAAGTTGACTTTTGGAGCAAGGCATGAGCCAAAACATCAAGGAATGTTTTGAAGTCCTAAAAAATCTTATTTTGATACTCTTACAAGTTCAAATGGACACTAAGAACTTGATTCATAAGCAATATAGGAATTCAAATTCATCGGGACCACAAACTAGGGTTTTTGAGAAATAGTCAACCATACCTATGACTTTTGACCAAGACATGATCTCAAACCTTGGGACATGATTCAAGACAGACTAAAACACCTTTGGAATCCATCCATTAAGTTTTATTTGTCCCAAGGACTTGATTTCATAAAGGATCACAGAGTTTGAAATTCATCTGACAAAAAGTCAATTGTACCCCAAGAACCAAGTTTGACTTTTGAGATTTCTTGACAAACATGTCTTCTTTAAGTAAAAAACAATGTTAAATTATTGTTTTGATCATCATCCATAAAGAAAGATTAAGAAAAGTAGGGTTTCTTGCAAAAGGGGCAACCTTAAGAAACTTGAATTTTTACTATGTCATGAAAAAAAGTGATGTTTACCCAACTTTGCAAGACCATAACTTGTGATCCAAGTAACCTTTTTCTTCCATTCAAAGCTCAAATGAAAGCTCTCATTACATACAAGATTGTCAACTACAACATATTTCAAATCCTCATGGATTTTGAGTTATGGATTGATCAAAATCACAAAAAATGAAAAATGGACATTTTTCAAACAAATAAAAAAATATGAGACATAATCTGTCTCATGATTTGTCCAACTTTGGAGGCATTTTTTACCATGATCCAAGATGATTTAAGACCAAAGTTAAACATCAAAGTTGAAGTATGATATAGGGGCTTTCTAAAAAGGACAAGAGCCTCCCATGATTCAATTTGAGCAGGAAGTTATGAGCCTCACAAAATGGCAATTTTCATCCTGGTTTTACAAAGACAGATTTCACAACACAATTTGGTTTTGTCATTTTTGTGACTTGGCAAGCCTTGTCACCATACAAGATAAGTTTCTAACATACAATACACCTGTTATCTGCAGAGGAATCATACCATAGAGCCTTGCAAGTTAAGACACTATCCCTTTGGCATGTGGCATTCAAGTTTCAAAACCAAAACTTTCAATTTTGTCATGAAGCATTGAAGTGATGCATAGAGGTGGCATGTATCAATCCACGCCAGTCCATTTGAGTCAATATTGTTTCAAAAATCAGAAGACCTAAAGCTACAAAGATCAGCTCAAGTCAATGGCTAGAGAAGACTTGGTACCTTGGCATTTAAGAAAGTGATACATGGGCATATTCATTGGATAATAGAGTGAACCAGCCCTTATTCACTATTCCTTCAAAAACAAACTTCCTCTACTATAAATAGATGTCATTTCTGATGTTTCAAACCACTCCAAAACAATAACATAGCCTTGTTTTCTCACTTTCTTTCTCTTGCTCCAAATTTTAAGTTTCAAAGATCAAACTTGGAATTCTCAAAATCAGAGCTTGAATCACTCAAGTAACCATCTAAACACTCCACAAATCATCCCTTAGAGGTGTTCAAACCTTCATCTTCAACTCACAACACCAAAATCAAAAAGTCAACCATCAAAACCTTAAAATTTGACTTTTCTGCATTTTTCAAGCCAGGTCTTGATTCAATCACTCTCAAACCCAAACAAAACCTCAAACACTCTCCAAATATCATCCCTAATATTGTTCCAACAAGTGTTCCTCAACTGTAACACTAATTGAGGGAGTTACCATTTTGGTCACTTTTGTCATTTTTGCAAGAAAGAGTCAATTTCTGTTCCAGAGCATTCCAGTTGATTTTGATCACCCTAAAAGCTTCTAAGGGGTATATTAAGAGTGTCCAAAGCATTGAATTACTTCTGGCACAAGCATCTTGAAAGTTAGCACAAGGAGCTTCAAGAGGTAAGTGCATAACAACTTGAACTCTTTGAAATATGCATTGCTTTGATGTCCATTGATCATGAACATGTCATACATATCATATGTGTTGTGTTTGTACCAATTTACCATGCTATTATTGCTTATATGAAGTTGTAGCATAGAACTTGCAAATTTTGGCCTATTTTGAAACCACTATCGGGTTTTAAAATGTAGGCATTTTTAGAAAATTCTAAGACCACCATTGGATTCCTCGTGAAATTCTATGTAGGATCCATCTAAGTTCCATCCATTTTCAAGGAGAAATAAGAAAGTTATGGCCTTCCTGCAAGAGGCCTAAAATTAGGTCATCCTTGGGCAAAGGCCATGACGCCTTGGCCTGGCCTAAAAATACGCCACCCATATATGTTTATGGGGTGGTTTTGATACACGGATGTATCACCATCCCAGTGGTAGCAGCGTGTGTTTGTTTGGTTTGAGGGCGTGGGTTCAACACCCATCCAGACCATTTTTTGGTTCCCTCTCTTTTTATTTTTTCATATTTTTTTATTAATTTCTTATTTATTTTCAAAAATTAATTTCTCTCTTATTTTTACTCATTTTTTATTGATTCTTTTTTTCAAAATTCACAAAAATGTTAAAATATTTTATTCTACAAAAAAAATCAAAATAATATTATTTATTTAACATATTTTGAATTTTTGTAAATAATTTCATTTTAATTATTTTTAAACATTTTTAATGAAAATTTTCTCTTGAATTTTAAAAACCAAATGAATATCAAGCATTCATGTCAATAAAACATGATTTTTCAAACATTTTTCAAAGTTCACAACTTTTTTTAAATATATTTGATATTTTATATCATTTTTTATTTAATTTTCTTTGAAAAATTGTATTTTTAATTAAAATTAGGGTTTTCCCTTGATTTTAATTTTTCAAACTACATTTGAAACACTTTTGGGCCTCTAATAGAGTGTAAGACCCATTCCTTTTTGTACATAAATATTTTGGGCCTCAGTCATTGTATAAGTCTCACTGTGGTTTTCAAAACCGCGGCGCGATCGTCGCCTTTCAAATAAAAATCTTGGGCCTCTCCTTGAGTATAAGCCCCATTTTTCTTCTTTACAAAACAATTTTTGGGTCTCTAATAGAGTGTAAGACCCAAACCCTTTTGTACATAAACAATTTTGGGCCTCTGCTGTAGTATAAGTCCCACAACATCTTTTGGTATCGCAGTGCGCTCACTATTTTTAAAATAAGTCATCTGGGTCTCTCCTTGAGTATAAGCCCCAATCTTTTGTACATAAACTTGGATTTAAACAATAAAAAACCTCCATGGACTTCTCCTTGAGTTGTAATCCCCATACATCTATTTTCAAAATCATCTATCTGTTTTAACTGGTACTAAGAGGAGCATTATTCCTGGTGAAACTGCTCTTAGAACACTTGGGTCTCTCTTTGAGTTATAAGCCCTAAACACTCTCTTCTTTTCAAACAACTTTCTTTTAATTCAAATTCAAATTCAAATTTTTCTCAAAACTTTCTTCAATTTCTTAAAACCCTAATCATACATCAGTACAATCAGTCACAATACACTTGGGTCTCTTTTCAGAGTGTAAGACCAAACATCTTTTCAATTCAATGCATATTTGTTTATATTCCTGTTAATACACTTATCTATATATATACTTGTGCATATCTGTCTAGAGTTTCCCCAACAGTTAGGTCTACACTTAGGTCAAACCAGAGGTTACTTCTAACATAGTCAAAACTAGTTCCCTCATAGGAAACTTCCCTCAAATACAATTTGCCTCCTCTTGGGCTTATTCAATATGGAACAGAGAAAGGCATTATTCCCGGTGAAACTTTTCTCAAGACTGTCAAAACTTAGAAACATATACAAGAAATTCATTTCCCCATAGAGGATTAATTCCCGGTGAAACCTCTTTTGAATTTCTTCAAACATTAGAACTGTTCAACAAAGAAAGGACTTATTCCCAGTGAAACCTTTCTTGAATTTTTCTTAGGCTTGGACTCACATGCTTCCTAGAAGTATCCCTAACCTCCTCTTGGGCTTAGTGCAAGGACCATCAGGCTTCTTAAAAGTTCCCTAGCCTCCTCTTGGGCTTAGTGCAAGGACCATCAGGCTTCTTAAAAGTTCCCTAGCCTCCTCTTGGGCTTAGTACAAGGACCCAAAGGCTTCCTAAAAGCATAGGATATAAATTAGTCATCTCTGCTAGTTCGATCCTCAGGAGAGTCAAAAGCCTAGAACATCCTACCATTCCAAAAGTTGTTCTTCAACCAACAGCCTCCTCTTGGGCATCATACAAAGTTCTCTTTCCAACCATAGTCTATCTCTTATTTTTGAGTCTTGGACAGTCTTAGCCTCCTCTTGGGCTTCATTTAAGTAGACTTGGAAAGTCTCATAGGATCTTTTTTGACTAAACACAAAAACCCATAAGTTTCCTAAAGGCATAGGATAAACCCTGATCATTTTACCAATACACCAGTCTCCAAAAGAGTTAAAAACTTCTAGAGTTTTTTTAAACTCAACCTTAAAACTCGTTTGACCCCCAATAAAGCTTAACTTTCACCTTCAACATCTCAGCCAAGGTCAATTTACCATCAACAAATCCCTAATAGAATCAGAGCCTCATGGCATCTGGTACTTCAACTCTTCCCTGATTCCCAGCAAGAGTAAACCCCTTTTGAATTCCCCAATACAATTTAGACCTTCTTCTGAATTTTTACAATCCTCAGCAAGAATCAGCCTCCTCTTAGGCTTTATATAAGGATTTTCCCCAGACAGCCTCAATCTTGGGCTTTGTATAAGACAGATATAACATTCCCCAGAGGAGTCATTTTCTTTCAGCTTCAACCTTGGGCTTTGAACAAGGCACACAAAAAACAATATCCCCACATATGAGACCATGAGTCCTCTCTGTAGGAAGATACCTCTTCTATACATCACATATAAAAAATAAACAATAAAAACCTTTTTCCAGATAATTGTTGTAAGTGGCACACTTGTTGATTCAAAATATAAGCTGGAGTCCTTCCCTTATCCTGGCTAAAATTTGTCTTTCATCTAACTGCTATAAGTGGCAAGCCTTAGGATTCTACACATCCAAGCCAATGTCCCTCTCTTAGCATGAAAGATTCATAAAGGAAAAGGTGGCATTGCTCTACACTGAGTTAAAGCTTCTTCCTTCATGACATCTCTCTTATAAAGGAAATTATGGCATTGCTGGATTCCCATATCTCAGTTAAAGTAATTTCCCTTATAACCAATTACCTGACCTTTTTGTGATGAATAGGTGAGATTTCTCCCTTTAGAGATGACAAATTCTCTCAGTCACTCTGTTAGCTTCAATCTTGGGCTTTAAACAAGACACCAAATATCCTTTCCTCCTACGATTGCTCTGATTTCCCAAATCTCTTTATGGGAATACGTAGGCATAAGATTGCAAAATCTTAGCGAGCACATAAATAAAAAACTCTTAGGTCCAGTACCTTCCCAAAAACAACAGAAAACCTGAAAATAACAAAAACAGTCTCTCAATCCTACCAAAGGAGAAACTTTCCCAATCCACAAGCAGATAAAAACGAGAAAGCATTTCAAATAGCAATAATACATGCAAAAGAAGGTTCCTATAGATTACTATAGATAGATTGGGTGTTAATAGTTTCCCTTTGTATAACCAGACCCCGATCCCCGATCTCTTAGCATTTGTTAAATAAAACATCTGCGTGCAGTGTTAGTTTAAGATATCTTCCCCTTCCTTTCAAGCTTCATAGGATAAATACAGAAATTAGAAAGTAGCACCCAAATCATGCGGTAAGGTGGTCGTGTCACCGAAAAAAACTGACACGCTACAAAGCCCAAATTATAAAAGCCCAAAAATATCTAATCTAATCTTTCTAAATCAAATCTGATCTTTCTAAATCAAATGTACTCTTTCTAAAACAATGAATTACATATTTAACACAGCACTTAATTCATTGTGTCTAAACTATCTACATTAATCATAGACCTTAGCTTCTTGAGCACTTTGACTGGCACTCCCTTCGTCATGATGTCTGCAATATGATTCTCAGTTCTGAAGTGTTCCAAGTTCATTTTCCCTTCTGCTACTTATTCTCGAAGATAATGGAACCTCATATCGATGTGCTTGCTTCAACCGTGTGCCATTGGATTCTTCGCCAAGTTGATAGCTGACATGCTGTCGATCTTCATGATAATTGCTCCATGACTCTTCGTTGTGATCTCTTCGACCAGGTTCACCATCCATGTTGCTTGACATGCCACTACTGGCTCCTTTCTCGAACTCCAAGCAACTGGTGCACCACCTAACATAAACACATAGCCAGTTGTGGATTTTCCATCCTTAGCATCACTACACCAACTAGAATCGGTTTATCCCACTAACTTGCATTCTTTTCCTTCATCAGCTGCAGGAAACAAAATGCCGTAATTGAGAGTCCCTTTCAGATACCTCAGTATCCTCTTCATTGCTGCTAGGTGTGATACCTTTGGCTTCTGCATGAATTTACTTACGATACCCACATTGTATGCTAAGTCAGGCCTTGTGTGACAACGATATCGAAGTGACCCAATACGTCTTCTGTATTAGGTTGGGTCGACATCATCTTCATCTGACTGCTTCAACAGTTGCAATCTGGTCTCAGCTAGAGTTGAGGTTGGGTTGGAATCTTGCATCTCAAATCTCTTGAGTATTTCGCCTGCATATCTTCTTTGGTGCATCATCAAACCTCTACTAGTCTTGTAGAATTCGATGCCACGAAAATATGAAAGGTCTCCTAAGTCTGACATTTCAAACTCCTCACTCAGGTTATATTTGAAGTCTTCGATCTTCTTCTTGCAACTTCCTGTTATCAACAGGTCATCGACATAGAGGCATAGTATAAGCAATTCACTACTGATTCTTCTTACATACACTCCATGCTCAGTCGTACACTTCACAAATTCCTTCTCCTTTAAGAAGCTGTCGATTTTCTTATTCCAAGCTCTTGGAGCTTGCTTAAGTCCATACAGGGCTTTATGTAGTCTCTACACCTTTCTTTCTTCGCCTCGTTTCACATACCCAGCTGGCTGTGCAAAATAAACTTCTTCATCTAAGGGGCCAATAAGGAATGCACATTTCACGTCCATCTGACACGTGTGCCAATTGTTCATATTTGCTAGACCAACAACCAACCTGATTGTTTAGATCCTAGCAATAGGTGCAAACACTTTGTCGAAGTCGATTCCTTCCTTCTGAAGAAATCCTTTTGCAACAAGTCTCGCCTTGTGTCGATTTACTTCTAGTTCAGGATTCACCTTTACCTTGTAAACCCACTTCACATCAATTGCCTTCTTGCCTTGAGGAAATTCGACAAGTGACCAGGTGTTATTGACTTCGATTGAGTCTAACTCCTTATTCATTGCTTTCACCCACTTCGAATCGTTCAATGCCTCAGTTTCAAGTAGTGGTTCAACATCTGCGTAGAAAGTATAATGTACTAGCTCACCCTCTTCATCGACCACATCATCTGATGTAATCACACATTTTTGTAACCTTGCAGGAATGTGTCTTATTCGTCGAGGTCTGCTTGGGCTTGCTTCATCTCTGACTTGTACCTGTCGAACTTCTCTTTCGACTTCACTGGCTAGTTCTTAACAAGAGATTCTCATTGAATCCTTCTTGACATTCTTAGTCTAATCCCATTCTTTAAGCTCATTTATGATCACGTCCCTACTGATCACTACTTGCTTATTCACTGGTTGAATAACCTGTAACCTCTATTCGAATGATATCCTATCAAGATCATCTGATTCGACTTGTCATCAAGCTTCCTTCGCAACTGATCTGGCACATGTCTATGTGCTATACATCAGAGTATATGACTTCCAGAATTGCCTTCGACTTGCTTCCTGCATCCTTGTTGAAGCTATTCCCATATTGTTTCGCCTGAACACATTCTTCACACACTTCATTTGGAATGTCGATTTTTGGTAATCCTGAAACCATATTTCTTCTCTTCAACTCTCTGATGTCTTTGAAATTGAGATGGCCTAGTCGAAAATGCCATAACCACTCATCTCTACCGGCTGCAGTTGCTAGGCACTTGTGCTCCATCACATTGAGTTCAATCTTGACGGTCCTATTCTAAAACATTTGAGCCTTCAAGATCAACCTACCACCTGCGCCGAGAACTCTCATCATCTTGTCTTCAATAACTACCTTGTAGTTCTTTTCGACTAGCTGCCCTATACTGAGCAAATTACTCTTCATGCCTGGTGTGTACAACATATTGGAAATTGTTGACCTCTTGCCATCTTTCCTCATAATCAGAACATCACTAATACTTTCAGCTGCTAGAGTATTGTCATTTGCAAATTTCACCATGTTCTTCGTCGTGGGCTTCATGTTAACAAACCAATTTTTTCTTCCATTCATGTGTGATGAGCATCATGTGTCGACCTTCCGCTCTGCTGCTAGCAACCCGAATTCTCTTTATCAAGCTGCATCAATGAAACAAGATCAAAGTCAGCTTAAATAATTAACATCTTGTTTTTCTGAGGCATTTAATCGAACATCTAACCATTCATATCAATTATATCTAACCAATCATATCAATTATGTGAACAAAAAATTATCAATTCTTAATCTTTGAAGAAATACCCGCAGTTTTCTTCAAAATGTTGATTCCAGAACTTTGAAGAGAGACAGGGAGATGTGAAGTGAAAGAATCCCTTTTGCTGAACTGTCGATTTCAATAACGTTGAGGTTGAAGCAAAAATGCCGATTTCGAAATGTCGAATCCCCTTTGCAGAAAGCAATTTAGGATGCAGATAGAGCTACAAGAAGCTACTTCATGATTATTGTTGTCGTGATTGTTTGAAGAAGGGTTAAGAGCAGGTCACGCAATAAATAGAGGCGTTTTAGGGGTTAAAGGAGATGACACAACACAACAAGTCGATGATTTTTAAGGTTCGGCGGAGTTGGCACGCAATAGGTTAAGGTTTTGATATGAGTAAATTTGAAATTGAAAGAAGAAAATTGAAGTTTGCCCTATGATTTCACTGAGTTTACGCAAGCGGGAATATTTTTCAGAAAACAAAATGAAGAACGTGAGATATTTTGACAGAAGGAATATGGGTTTTATTCAATTGTTTTTTCCAGTAATAACATTATTCTTGTAATATAATATTAAGTTTCAATTACTCTACTGAATTTATTAAATAGCTCAGCGGATGGATATGTCTTTTGCAGCTCCAATGTCATGTGTTCGAATCTTCTTGGCAGCCAAAAGCTACTTTTTATGATTTTAATTCTCTCTATCAAAGATAGCGCTTTTATTAGAGCTCTATTATAGGCATGCGTTAAAGTTTTAAGCTTGTGAACCTGAGGTCTCCTGTTCGAATCTGGTGGGCATACAAAAGTTATTATTTTTTGTTTAATTTATTATTATATAAGATAGCGCTTTTCGCAAATCGCTAATAAAAGATCATACTATTTTTGTAATTTTTTAATCTATAACAGCGTTTATAATAAAAGCGCTATTATACATTTAGACAAATTTAATATATTATAACTTATAATAGCATTTATGATAAAAGTGCTATTATACATTTACACAATTTTTAATCTATTATAACTTATAATAGCGCATGTGATAAAAGCGCTATTATAAGTTTTAGGATAATATATTTAATAGCATTTTACATATAAACACTATTAAATATGTGCTATTATAGATCAAATATGTAGTAGTGCTTGTTGTGACCATCAGCAACATCTCTTCTTTTTCATGTTTCTCCAGGTTCGCATCAGCTTCTTGATTCTTCTTCTTTTCTAGACAATCATTAAAATAATGACCATACTTCTGACAATTGAAACGCTGAATGTGACTTTTGTCAGGCTTTCGACGACCACCTATTCCTCTACCTGCAACACCACCTCTTTGGTTGCCTTGGTTCCAGGGTTTTCTCTGATTCAACCAGTTTCCTTCCTGCTGATTTCAACTAGTCGAATTGTTGTAGCCTCCCCTACCTTTGTTGTCATTCCAACTTCCTTTGCCTTTCTTTTCTTTTTCCGATTGCGCCTGGAAAACCATATCACTCTTTGACTTTTCTGCAGCTCTTTTAGCCATCATTTGTTCATGAGACTCAAGCGTCCCTTGAAGCTCTTCCTTCGTCAATACTGACAAGTCTTTCGACTCTTCTATGGCTACTACCACGTGGTCGAATTTTGGAGCCAATGACCTCAAGATCTTTGCAACAACTCATCTTGATGTCAATACTTCTCCACATACCTTGATTTGATTCACCAGCTTTGTAACTCTAGTGAAGAAATCTGTTATACTTTCATTGTCTTCCATCTGAAGCAATTCATAAGTCCTTTTATGAGTTTGTAACCTCAATTTCACCTTCTCTGCGCCTCCAAACGATTTTTCAAGAATCTCCCAAGCTTCTTTTGTTGATTCTACATCACTAACTTTTTCAAAGTTATCTGGATCAACACATTGATGGATTATTAATAGAGGTTTATAATCTTTCTTCTTCAATTCTTTATATGCTGCTTTCTCCTGATCTCTCGCAGTTTCTGCAAGCGGTGATAATCCCTCCTTCACAAGATCCCAAAGATCTTGGTAACAGAAAAACACCTTAATATGCTTGCACAAATTGTCATAATTATCTTTCTTGAGAATTGGAAGATTTACTGGAAAATGACCGTTCGGGTGATTCATCGTCATCACAGTTGTTCTTCCTTGAATCGCAACCGGAACTCTAGATACCAGATATTTGAAATTCAACCACGATCTATGGTGAATTCTTTTCAATCTTGATCTCAAGATTGTTATGTACAGACAATGAACAAAATCAAGAACACATTTAAAGAAGATGAGTTTGAACTGTAGAGTGACTCTATACCCACAACTGTGAAATTTTATTATCACTTTGCATATTTAACCTAGACTATAAAATAATTTAAAAAGTGCTTAAAATGCTATTATGAAAGTGATTTTATTTACTATTCAAATCTGAGTCCATTCAACTTAGAAAGATTATTTAATAGACAAGACTATAGAGGAAAGACACGTGTGAGAATTCCATTTTGATGGGTGTGGGTAGCAAATTACTTGTTTTTATGAGGGAGAAATGTAAAAGGCCATGTCTTGTTTGGCCTACTTTTTGTTTTTCATTAAAAATATTACAGAAGGAACTTTGCACATACTATGTCATCAATAAAACAAAGATTTTTTATACACTTACCATAATTATCACTCAAGAAGTTAACTCTAATGCTTACAAAATATGTTTAAAAAAAATGTTTACAAATTAAATTAATAAAATATCGTAGGAAATCAAAGTTTGAATATCAATTTAAGTGAATAAAATCTAATGAATACTAAAAAAAAATTATCATGGAAAATAATCAACTTAACAAAAATTTAGCCATATAACAATATACCATCACATGTAAGTAAATAGTTGATTGTTGCACAACATTTTTAAGATTATGCAACAAGAATGCTTAATATAGAAAACTTCAAACCATACTCATTCTAACAATATAATACAATGTAGAAGTCGTAAATATTTAATCAATCATTAAGCACAAAAGTAGTTGAAAATATCATTATCTCCAAGGATGCTAAAACATTTTATGTCGGACAAAGGTTGATGAGACGATGAAGAAGTTGCTTTGTTCTCTTTGGCTTCAATCTTATCATAGTTTTGTGAATAAGATTTGGAACTTCTTTTAGATTTTGCTACTTCCTTCTTCTTCTCAAGTCTTCTCCTAGTTACATACTCCTCTGAAATAAATACATCCATTATTGTGATAATATGAAAATGCACAATCAAGAGAAAAATGTAATTAAGTTTAGTGAAACAGAAAAATAAATAAATAAAGTTGAGATGAATGTGTGTTAGACAAAGAGGTATATTTATAGGGAAATGGTTTTCTGTGTATATGTTTTTGAAATGTTTGTAAATTATAAAAGGGGAGACAATGGATACTACCATACCATGGGCTTTAGTCCCATGTTTCGTTTAAGGTTTTATACAAACTAGCAACGCAAAGAGGATGTGTGTGAGTGAGCCATGTGATCAACAAAAATCAATGCGCCTCCTCTCCAAACATGAGTTTATAATTGGTTACTAACGATAAAAATAAAATTAGCTCAACAAATTTAACAACAAATTTAGCTTTTCAAAGCAATTGAGGTCTATATTTAAGTGCAAGGGAAAGGATTTGTTGTTTAATTTTTGTAAAATAGGTTATTATACAAATTCATAAGATAAAATTTTCCTTCAATTATAATTTCATAATTTTTAACTAGAAAATCATATAGTTGTAGGTTTTGAGGTGTTCCGCTCATGGAACCAAAGATAACTGACAAAATGATGGAATAAAGTTCATACACGTCGAATCAAGTTTCTGATATGTTGGAATAAACTTTCAATGAGGTGGAAAGAGAATGCACATGCAAGGTTATCATTTAAATGTTCAAATTAGGGAATGAAGTTAAAGTACTTTGAAAGTGAGAATGAATTGAATGTTAGACGATAAGCTTCGATCTAGAATAAGGTGAATAGAGCACAAATTAAAATTTTAACTTTTGACAAAAATGGTTTTCAAAAGTTTTATGGCACAGCGAAAACAATCTGAATCGAATCGTCTTACCGAACCTACTATCGAAAAGTTCAGATATGTGTAACATAAACCAATTGGATGATAATGAACACCAATTGTTCAACAACGATTAGTTCACAAATCAATTAAATGTTAAGCTACACATAAAGCTTATTTCCAATTATCAAAAATCAGTTAAAAGCAATAGACACAATTTATAGAACACCTTGAGTGCAATCGATAACGTTTGAAAATTTGATTTGAGATGTTGATGTTAAAATCAATCGCAATCAAAGTGATTATGATTATATCAACAAATTGTAATTCAAAATTTAATCAAAAATTTGATTTCCAAACGAATTGATCCAAATAACAAAGATTCAATAATTTGCAAATACAAAAATTAAAGATATACACACACACACAAGGATTTGTTTAGGCAGTACCCCTATCGGCCTCGCTATGGGTTCATCTGCCCTCAATTCGAATTCGAATTGAGATAATTGCAATTTAACCTTACTTTGCAAACAATGTATATACAAGATATGAAGAACTCTAATCCCACAAACCTTATGGTTTATTGTTGATTCTACCACCTCTAAAACCCTTGATCAAAGATTGATCAAGTAACCAACAATTCTGCTACAGTCCACCAGTTCTTGTCACTAGCTTGCAAGACCTCCTCATCTTCAAGGTTTTTGCAGGGTCAGATTAATCCCTAGCACGCACTTGTTGAACCCAAGATTCACGAACACGATCCACCATTTCACGCTACTCCCTTGCAAGGTACACCTTACCTTGTCCCAAGGCCTCTTCACTCGATCAAATTCGTATTTACGTGATCTTGTCCAAAACCTTCAAATTCCAATGATCTTGAAGGAAAACCCTAGCTTGGGTTTCTTATTTGAAACACATAAAGAACCCAACCCAATATTCTTGGTTACATCAACCTAATTGGATGTTATCAACCCTAATCTAGATAGTCACCTAATCAAAAAATGATTATGTGTAGTTTGATTGTGTGTAGGCATAGAAGAGAGGTTGAAAATGATGGGTTTACTTTGTAATTATGGTTCCATTTAGGTTTTACACTAGTACCTTGCTAGAATATGATTCATGCATGAGTATTTATATGTGTAACAGATATGGAGCAAAATAAATGCAAATGGATGAAAGAAAAAAATAAGATTTTTGAAGGAAATCATTGTGCGTGTCCACCTATATAAGTCATAGGTCGGCCTATCAAAGCGAATGAGCTGACCTGATAAGGTCTTAGGTCGACCTATCAGAGTCTTGTGTCGACCATGTGTCGACTTATGTTGGTAAGTACATTGGATAAAAGCTATAGGATTTAATCTTGATGTGTTGATGTCGACCTGAACAATTATGTGTCAACCTATACTGAAGTGAAAACTTCTATAGGTCGACCTATACTTGCATGTGTCGGCCTATGTGGTAGTGTTTTGCCAAAAACCATGTTTTTAATGCATTTATGATATACGAATCTTTTCCAAACCATTTTAATGCTTCCTAATGCTAAGATACACATCTAGAACCAGAGGATGTCGTTCAATATACATTAACGCTAAACTATCCTAGTTTTGACATCATTCAAAATTCAAAAGTAGCCCTCACATTGAATACATGACATGACGCGATTTGGTATTTATATGGTATGAGTGGTTTAAATTGTTCGCGTGTGATGCACTGCTTTGTGCGGGTTGCCGATCGATTGGATCCAACAATGAGAGATATGTTGAAAGGCGTGACTGTGCGTCCTCGGCTGGGATGACGGTCCACCTATTTTGTGCACTTTCTTCTTGAACACATATTGGGCCTTCTTCGTGGGCCTTGCAGGAGGTCAAGAATAGTTGCTCCCTTAAACCATTGTTCTTACTTCGTAGAACGAGGGTTTTGTCACGTCCATCTTTAGTTTGGCCTATGGTAGAAAAATGTAGAAGAGACATGATGGCACGTTGATGTTTTTGGGAAGAGGTGCATTGAATGTCTCTCTCGTAATTAGAAACGCACTGCAGGAATATCTCAACACGTGTCCCTATGTCTGGAGGTAATGATTCTTTCTAGTACTAGGGCATTTGAGTGTTTCTCGAGCAGGTCACGGTGAGAACTCGACTGTTGGTGGTGTTGTTCACATTTTCCAACATTTTGGGTCACACTATTCATCTTTCTTGATAGATATATAAGGTGTTTTAAAGTTACCATATCCCTTTTTTCGTCAATTGTGAATCTTTAAGAGTTATTTTCTCGCGTTTATAACCTTCTTTATGTTCAATAATCACCTTCTTTCAGCCATTACTTCTTTCACCTTCTTTAAGGGTAATGTCTGAACCTGGACTTTTCTTTTCATACGTCATTGATTTATTAAGGTTTCTGGAGAGGGGAGCTATCAATTTTTAGTCTTTTTTGTTTCGTACTTTGTTGAATACTCTTGCTATAGATGAAATTTGGCGGGGGTGTAAATTTTTTCTTTATATTGACCATTTGCTTCTTATTATAGTCATCTTTTTATGTGTTTCCAGCCTCTTTTGACATGGAAAACTCTCAACTCAAGGTCTGGAAGGCAACTGGGGATAACTCCATTGTATGGGTGTATCAGGAGATTCTGGATATCGTTTCTACCTTCATTGGTGTCGATTTACCACAAGTATAATGGATGTGTCATCCCTCTTCATGAATGCTTGTTTTCATTGATAAGTTTCAGCCTCCCTTTTAACAACTTTGAGGTGGGCTTTCTAAACCATTTAGTTATAGCTCCTTCACAATTTCACTTAGTGAGATGGACTTATATCAAAGTCTTCCAATATTGGCGAGACTATAAGAAAGTTCTACCTTCTTCGACAGTCTTCTTCCACCTCTTTAAAGCACTGTGGTCAAGGTCTGATCTCTCATATGCATAATACCAAAATGTTTGAGATTTATTCTGCATGTGTGAAGAAATTCAAGGAATGGTACTACCTAGTGAAACCCTTATTGAGGTGGCTCATGCCAACATATGAGACATAGATTTTGAGTCGCTTTATCAATGTTCGTACAATTCTTCAAGTTTTGGCACTAAAGTCATTTCTTGGTTGATATCGGTCTTATGTCCATAAATTGGTAGCCTTCTATAAATATTTGGGCTTTGTTGACAACATTACTCCTTCGAGGAAGGGGCCAAGGAAATAAAAGAAATCGTTCATATAGGCACAATTTTTAGTGGATTCGGCTACAAAGGAGGATAAGAAGGTCATCTTTGGCGAGTAATGTGGGAGACTTCCTCTTTTCTTTGGCACTGGTTAGATGATTATAATTTTCCTTACCTTAATTAATCCCTAGTTTGTTGATAAGATGAAATGTTACAACACAATGCTTCTAATGAAGGGGACACCTAGAGTTGCCCCCTTGTGTATGGTCGTTGATGTCAGGAAGGCTACTTGAAGAATCATGGTATGGAGCCCGTGTTAGTATGGTCGTGATTAACCTTCATTTCTTGGTCCAAGTGGAAGTCCAGGATTCTCCAAAGCAATTCATAGCGGAAGGTACTCTACACTCGTCTCTGTTTGTAACAGGAGGGAGTCATGTCACCAGGCCTATTATTTGTGCCCCACGGGGAAGGGTTATCTGTTAAACGAATTTAGACACCCGATTAAAACCTTGGGAGATTTGTCTCTGGTGTGTGCTCGATGTCAACCACGACTGCATTACCACCATCATTTTTGGCTCGCCCCGGTCTGCAGACAACTAGGGAGATTTGGCCTTCTTTTTACGAGGGGGATTACGCATACTTTTTTAGAAAAGGTTGAGGATGTTCGTCAAGAAGAGTTGGTGGAATTGGAATACCAAAACACCTTGGAGTCATCCATTTTGGCATTTGGTTTTTCCAGAAGGGAAGATATTTTCTTTCTTAACCATCTTCAAAAGAAAAAAAGGTGTTTCATGGATGCATCAATGCTCTTACTATCGAGCGGGACAAGTATCTGGAGAAGCTCAATAGGACTATTAGTTTGCCGAGAGAGATAGGTACTGAAGTGAAGACTTTTGGATACCATTACTTATTGGTTGAGAGGGTGTAATCCCTTGTACAAAAAATATAGGAGAAAGATGAAGCTCTAACTTACGCTCGATCGGTGTTATCGACAACTGAGGCAGTTCTTGCAGAGGTAAACTGAAAATTGGAATCTTTCTTTATGATAGTGAAGGATTTTGAGCTGTCTTTGAGCAAGGCTTGCGAAGGCAAGAAGAAAGATGATAGCAGTCATCAGGAGATGCGTCATGAAAACCTTGAGTTATCAAAAAAAGTATGTGAAGTCACTAGAGAACAATTTCTCTCTTCTTGATGTTTCTTTCGAAAATACCTTGCAGTAAGTGGATTTTATCATATCCCACAATGCACATTTCTTGAGAGAAAATTTGTCCTGGCTAGAAGATGGTGGACAGGATAGTGGTCTTCATTGGGGAAGAGATGACCTCGTTGTTTTTTTTGTTGGACCTACCTGGTGTAACATTTATTGTATATGAATTCCATAATTGCTGCTTCATGGCATTTTATTATTTTGTTTACTTACCATTGCTTTTACCTATTATAGCGTTGCTTTAGTTCCCCAAGTTTGTTTCTCTTGGAATTTTCTAACGTTTGAGGTTGCGCCTAGAAGTTTAGTTGAACATCTTTAGGGACCATGCCCGGCCAAGGGTCAACACCCATTCCCTTCCCCCAAGTTTAAAGTTAGTTCGAGGTAAACATAGTGGGGACTCACCTATGCATATGGAGTGGATAACTACTAATAAGGGGGTTGAGCCCTAATTACCACTTTTTGTTTTATTGTTTATATCAATGTGACTTTTGATGCAGGGTTTTGATTACTTTGGTTATACGCCTGCATCATTTACGACAACACCCTTTAGTCGTCTTTCGCGAGGTTTTGGTTACTTTAGTCATATGCTTGTAGAGTTTATGATAGAACCCCTTGTTCACGGCTATCCTTTATGATCATAAAATAATTTAGTTAAACTTCATTCTTTCATTTTGAAAAACGAGTATTACATACACAAGTGATAAAGGAAAATTTAACCACGGAGTGTGATTGTTGTTTATTATCCTCGAGATGCACTGATATAATATTCTATGGCTGACCTTATTCTTTACTCTGAGTCTTCCTTTGCATCTATCAAGTTAGAATCATTCGCACCATACCTCCTGAAATCCCTGGTACCTTCATTTTGGGTGTTTAATATCCATTTATTTTAAATGTTTGGTGAGGGAAAACACATTGATGTCCATTGTCTTCTCTTTATCTTTTCCTTTTTGGTCACACTGCAAAGCTTTATGTATCTTTCCTGTTCTAGACATGTCAACACAAATCGTTACCGAATGTTGGAACGGTAAAGCGGCAAGCAAAAATATTTATTATCGGAAGAATTCCCTCTGGGATTTATGTCGTGTCCACAGAGATCGGTTCGAGAGAAAGTATGTCGTTCGACAATCTCTCGCGTTTATAAGTTTGGCTTTAAATGGGTTTAAAGTAAATGCGGAAAAGTAAACATTAAAACAAAAAGAATTCATTAATCAGAGAGACGAACTTATTCGGCATGCACATAATCGACTCCTCACGAACTTAAACTTACCGACCAGTTATACTCCACCTACAATACTCCTCAATATCATCCAACATCGCTCACAACAAAGGTTATATCTAACGCAAAGCTGAGAGAACAACCGTGTTACCATCGTCGACAATCTCGCACCCGACTCAAGACACGGAGGCATTAAGCTTCGATGCCTATTGAAGATTGTTAGCTCTAAATCTATCTCTAGAGTCCAGAAACTAACAGATAATCATCCCTAATCAAAGTTTGCGAGGATTATCTCTAACGCAACCCAAACTCCGGGCATAAAGCAAAAATCAAGGACAATCACCAATAAAGATTTATAAAGCAGATATCATACAACGCCATGGGCGAAAAATATACATGAGTTCAGAATAAATACATATACACAACCCAACATAGAAGAAAACACAAAGAAGAAGAGAAATAAACCAAACATCTCGCGGTTTGTCAACGCCGGTCGACGATCAATCCACCCCGGTTCATCCGTATGCAAGCTTCCATGTTATTTTCTAAGCTAATCAACTGAAAAATGAAGTTTGATGGAGTTAGGAGCAAAAATCCCCAAAAACATACCTTAAAAAGTGATAGAAATCCCTTAAATACAATTACAAAATTCGTGCATTCACTAGGAGAACGTTTTACTCCCAAAGCGAGCCTAAAAAAATGGCACTTAAGTGCCTCTGAAATGCTAAACCGCCTCTGCAAAATTTCAGAAGTTCACAGTGCGAACAATTTATTCGCAAAGCGAATGCTCACTGCATAGTTTGCAAAGCAAAATTTGGTCCTTTTCTCCCCTGTCCAATTCTGGGAGCCTTCGCTGGGAACTCGCCAGCCATTCGCAAAGCGAACTTGACAGCAAACCAGCCCTTATTTGACCACAACTTCTGAACCGCAACTCTGATTTACGCACGGTCGGAAGCGCTAGAAAGCTTATTCAATGCTCTAAATGAATACGACAAGATATCCTTGCTTGAATGCCTACAAAAATGATAGAAAATCAATTAAACTCAATGATATTTACACTATACGCAATATATACACTAAAATGTAAAGTAAACGTATTTTTAAACAAATCGGGGTTTATTCGAACGATATTAACAAAAAAGTATCGATAAGTGCAACAAATCTTATATACAAAAATAGTTACATTTTGCACTTATCCAACTCTCCCCAACTTAAACTTGTTTGTTCGCAAACAAGAATCAAGCAAACTTAAAGAAACAGAGTGACAACCAAAGAATCACGAATCAACAGGTTTTGAAAAACGGAAACAAATGTATGGTTCAAATGAAAAACGGTAAACACAAAGTAAATAATTACCAATAAACTACGACGACAACATAGTCAAGAAACAAATGTAAAATACAAAAATCATGTCAAACATCCTAAAACAACACAAGTTCCAAAGTGAATCACACCTAGCAAAAACAATCATCGGTAGATGAAAAACACAAAATAAGGTATTTATCACTCACACAACAATCATGAAAACAAAAGACTAAATTATGCAACCATCCAAAAAATTCACATTGAACATACAAAGGCAAGAATCACAAGGACTTTCAAGGTTGTAGCGTGGTCGGGTAAGCAAACAAGGGGCAATTTCTAATGGTAATTGAAACATAAACTTGCTTAAACCTAAGGGAGTGGTCAACTCATAAAGACTCAAACAAAAAATTCCAATCAACTTCTTCCAAAATGCCAAGTGTTACACAAAACACAATACTTATTTAGCATAATTATTTGAACTCTTTTTGTTTCCTTTCTCAAGGATTTTCTTTTTCTTTCTTTTTTTCTTTCTTTTCTTTTCTTTTTCATATTTTTCTCCTTTTTTCTTTTCTTTTTCATCCTCATAGAAACCAACCAATGAGTAAACAATCATTCTCTCCCCAACTTGAATTCAACCACATCATCATGTGAATACTCCCTACTTTCTAAGGCAAGGCAAAAATTCATACAACAACACAAAGTTGAGGGCTCAAGAAAAAACAAAATCCATTCAAAAATAAGTGAACTAAACACTCATAGACAAGCATTAAGTTCAAATAAAACATGGATAAAAAATCTCAAAGGGGTTACGAATGATCACACGCTCACAAGGTGAATGACTATTTGGCTAGGTAGTTGTGCTCAAAATGAAATAAAATGCCTAGATCCTTTTCATGCTTTCATATAACCAACACAAACAAAAGATTAAGCATAATAAAATCCAGTTAGAACAAGAATGTTGGTACTCCGTGCATATATGAACAATGGAAAGCTACCTCACAAAAAGGTGGGAACTAAAGTGATTCACAACAAGAACAAGTATACAAAAGAGTGAATGGCATGGAAGATTGTAAAAAGCCAAAGTATCATGAATATGCTAAAGTCAAGAAAGCGATAAACACACACCTTGGACGTGTACAAAACTTAACAATATCATTACCATACATCCGCAAGTTGAAACGATCAAACTTGGAACATCACCTTAAATTCCCTCAAGCTACTCAAAACAAGCTCATTGACAAGCACAAAAACTATTAATATAAACAAACTAAAAAACTGGGTGAAAATGCATTAAACAAGTTGTGAAGTGAAGATTTGAGAATTTCACGAAAAATCCGAGTACAACTTGTTTAATGAATATTCACCACACTACCGAAACTAAACCACAACAAAAGAAAATAATACAACATGCTTATTTTACGTCATAAGCTCGATGCCTTTACAATGCTTAGCTAGCAACCTCCTTCCTTCATGCCATGGTGATGCCTCACCGCGCAAACCAAAAGCAAGTGCCCTAACCAAACATTTAAACAAACGTTACGGGAACAAAATGTATATAACACTTAAACAAACATAATGGAAATAGACAATATATACGATATATATAAAACTCAAAAACAAAGAAACTATCGCAATGTGATTCAATATCAAAACCAATCCCTGGCAACAGCGCCATTTTGTTGGAACGATAAAGCGGCAAGCAAAAATATTTATTTTTGGAAGAATTCCCTCTGGGATTTATGTCGTGTCCACAGAGATCGGGTCGAGGGAAAGAATGTCGTTTGACAATCTCTCGCGTTTACGAGTTTGGATTTAAATAGGTTTAAAGTAAATGAGGAAAAGTAAACATTAAAACAAAAAGAATTCATTAATCAGAGAGACAAACTTATCCGGCATGCACATAATCGACTCCTCACAAACTTAAACTTGCCGACTAGTTATACTCCACCTACAATACTCCTCAATATTATCCAACATCGCTCACAACAAAGGTTATGTCTAACGCAAAGCTGAGAGAACAACCGTGTTACCATCGTCGACACTTTCGCACCCGACTCAAGACACAGAGGCATTAAGCTTCGACGCCTATTGAAGATTGTTAGCTCTAAATCTATCTCTAGAGTCCAGAAACTAACAGATAATCATCCCTAATCAAAGTTTGTGAGGATTATCTCTAACGCAACCCAAACTTCGGGCATAAAGCAAAAATCAAGGACAATCACCAATAAAGATTTGTAAAGCAGATATCATACAACACCATGGGCGACAAATATACATGAGTTCAGAATAAATACATATACACAACCCAACATATAAGAAAAACACAAAGAAGAAGAGAAATAAACCAAACATCTCGCGGTTTGTCAACGCCGGTCAACGATTAATCCACCCCGGTTCATCCGTATGCAAGCTTTCATGTTATTTTCTAAGCTAATCAACTAAAAAATGAAGTTTGATGGAGTTGGGAGCAAAAATCCCCAAAACCATACCCTAAAAAGTGACAGAAATCTCTTAAATACAATTACAAAATTTGTGCATTCGTTAGGCGAACGTTTTACTCGCAAAGCGAGCCTCAAAAAATGGCACTTAAGTGCCTCTGAAATGCTAAACTGCCTCTGCAAAATTCCAGAAGTTCACAGTGCGAACGATTTATTCGCAAAGTGAATGCTCGCTTCACAGTTCGCAAATCGAACTTTGGTCCTTTTCTCCCCTATCCAATTCTGGGAACCTTCGCTGGGAACTCGCCAGCCTTTCGCAAAGCGAACATTCGCTGGCAAGCTCGCAAAGCAAACTTGACAGCAAACCAGCCCTTATTTGACCACAACTTCTGAACCGCAACTCTGATTTACGCACGGTCGGAAGCGCTGGAAAGCTTATTCAATGATCTAAATGAATACGGTAAGATATCATTGCTTGAATACCTACAAAAATGATAGAAAATCAACTAAACTCAATGATATTTACACTATACGCAATATATACACTAAAATGTAAAGTAAACGTATTTATAAACAAATCGGGGTTTATTCGAACGATATTAACCAAAAAGTATTGATAAGTGCAACAAAACTTATATACATAAATAGTTACATTTTGCACTTATCACCGAATCGTCATGAAAATTGTGATACTTTAATCTAAGGTGGTCCGAGAGGCCACCACATCCATCATTTCCGCAAAGGATCTTCCCATGATGCAGTTGTAGAGGATCATGTAGGGAGTTATTAGGAATTTTAGGTTGATCGTCCTAGTGGCTCTCCCTTCTCCCAAGGAACCCATAAGTTTAAGATACCCCCAAGGGCAAGTTACAATGTCGTTAAAAGGCCTTTGGGTGGGATCTCTCATATGACCGTAACTTCTCCCTTCTCAGTCAAAGTTTCTCAAAAAAGCTCTGCATATATAATGTCACAAGAGCACCCCCCCCCCCCCCCCCATCAATTTGGACCATGAATAGGTAAAAGTTAGCAATTTTTGCCGTTATCACCTAGGTGAAAATCTCATTTGGGATTCTGGCCACCTTTTCACTATCCCTGAATCTGAGGATAGTCCTTTCCTCCTTCTCATCATAAGTTGTTTTTTATCTGTGTTAATTGCCATTAACTCAATGATCTTCCTCTATATAGTTCCATTGGAAGTTTTTTTTTCTTTATGAAGGACCTTAGTAATATAATAGATATATCGTTGTTTCCCTTTTGGATCTTCCTCTTTCTTGCTACTATTATCTTTCTTCCCATTGGCTTCGCTTACAACCTTGCTAATTTTCTTGGGGGATTCCTTCTTTATGAGAGAGGATCGTTTCTTCTTTGGTGATTCATCCCATCCCTTGCAGTCTTTCTTTATATACCAATCCTATCTTTGGCCTCCTTCCTAAGTATACCTTTTGATCCATCTTTTTTTATTAATTCTTCAATCTCATCATTCAGGTGGATGTATTCATTAATGTCATGGACGTGACATTTGTTGAAATGGAATATTTTTTATTTATCTGTCCTTGTTGAATTTCCAACCAAATAAGGGTTCCTAATCCCTGACTTCTTTGAACATAGTATTTGTTCATTCTCATGAGATTTTCATCCTTGGTGTGTTAAAGGAGTGTATACATAAAATCTAGCCCGGGGTCACCGCTCTCTGTCATCTCTATGACAGTCATTATCTTTTTCTGGTGCCCGTTGTATCTGGAGTTTATTATTCCTTAGGTATACTCTTCAGCTAAGTTCTTCGTAGTTGATATAGGGTTGGGAAATGTTCAATAGATCGCTTAAGCTACAAACTCCTTTGAGCCCTAGTTTTTCTTGGGACATACAATCTGACCTCATTCCTTTTTTTTAATATGCATCATTTTAATTCGTCATATGTACCTCCTAATTTCACTACTTCCTTGGTTAATCCATTTATATACTCCCGCATGGCCTGTTTCAAATTCTCCATGATCCTATTGAGTACGACCATAATAATAGGTTTTCGCTTTTAAATGGCAAACTATGGGGTGAGCGTATCATATAGTTCTCTCCATGAATCTATGCTCCCTACTGGGAGGGTTTTAAACTAGGTCATCTCAAATCATTTAAGGGTTAATACGAGGAGATTGGATTTCACAACTCATTGTGCATGGTAATAATACAATCTATTATCCACAAGTTCAACGTGTTTTCCCAAATCCTCTGTACCATCGTAACTTTCTAGTTTCCGGGGCTTCTCGAGGGACCTCGAGATCCTACTGTCAAGAATGCATATAAAGTGGTTCATCTTGCAATCAGAGGATGGGGTATTTTTTTTCCTTTCTCTTCTCAAAGAGTGATGTGATGGTGCGCTACAAGGACGGTGATCCTCCGGTGGAATACGACTGTCAATTCACCCTTTAGAGCCGGGTGGGGGAGTTCATTTTTGTATACTATGGTTACAGGTTGGTGATATCAAAATTTCTCTGTGTGTTGAAGTTGCGTCTATTAGAACTTATTATTATTTCTCTTAGCGTAATGCAGGTTCTCTTTATTTCGGAGTATTATGTATGCCAAGGCTTGAGAGTTTTTATGGCGCACCAAGTTATAAACGTTTTTCAATTTTGCGTAACTCCTTGTATGCATTAGTTCGCTTGTAGTTTTTTAATATTCACGAGCATATCTTATCCATTATTTGTTGGACTTCAGGCTTCACACACAAGAAGGGGGTGAATTGTGTGGATTGGAAAAACTTAATTTTGAAAACCTTTTGAAAATAAAATCAGAGTTTAAAGCTGAAGGTAGCGGGATTATACCTGAGTGAACCGTACACTCAAAGATACAATAGAGTCGCCACCAAACTTTATTTAGTCCTGAAGGACAGGGAAAATATCGATAAAACCCAAGGGGAAAAGAAACGGGTAAGAGGGCCAGTTATGCGAAAGAAAGGTACTAGCACCTTACGCATCTGTCGTACTCGACAGTACAAATTTCGCTTGCTTCTAGGCTTGGATGGATTATCTATCTAAAGGCTTCTATCTAAAAAAAAGAGCGAGAAAAAAAGGAAAAAGAAAGAAAGTGCTCGCGGAGGATTAGGGCCCTCGTGCCTACGTACCCTCATAGTGCAATGAGAAAATCAGAGCGCCGCAGATCAGGGAACCAGGGGCAGAGAGGAGGAATGGAAGATGGTGGAAGTGTGCTCGCCAAGATCATCGCAATCTTGTGCCTACGTATCTTACATTCGAATAATTGAAGAATCAGAGCGTCCGTAGTTCGGGGAACCAAGACGGAAAAGAAAAAAGAAAGTGGTGTCAAAACCAATAGTAAAAGAAGGAGAAAAAAACTCCGATGGGGATTCACAAGAATTGGTGTCAAAACCAAGAAATGAGTGCAAAGGAAAATGTAGTAACTGTGCTGAGGATAAAGTGCAAGAGTGGTGTCGAAACCAAGAAGATAAATGAGCAAAAGGATAAGAGAGACTCCACTGGGGAGTAAGAGAACACAATGACTATAATGGATATCAGAGGGTTAAAGACCTTACCGGGGAATAAGCAAAGGGATGATGTTGAAACCAAAAGAACAAGGATTCGGTGTGTTAACTGACTGGTAGTGGTTAACCAGAGAAAAATAGATTAAGGCTCTGTGGGGAAAAAAGGGTTTGGTGTCAACGGGCATGCTGTGACGAACCAAAAGGAGAGAGTACTGAACCAAGAGAAGGTGTTTAACTCTGAGGTGACTTCGGTATATTAACTGATAAACAGTGGTTGACTGGAAGAAAGAAAAGATTGTAACTCTACGGGGACAAAGGTTTTAACAGATAGACTGTGATCAACCAAGAGAACGGGTGTAGAACCAAACAAAAGGTTGCGACCCAAAGGAGGGGTGTGGGACCAAGCGAAGGTCATGACCCAAAGATGTTTGGTACACTGACTGAACAAACAGTATCAGACCGAAGAAAGGGTATTTGAACCAAAAGAAGGTTAATAACCCAAAGGTGTGAGTATACGAACCAAAAGAGGATTACTAACTCACAGGGATATTGGTTTTAACAGACACACTGTGATTAACCAAAAAGAATGAGTGATTAACTAAGAGAAGGTGATTAACTCGAAAGGAGCTCAGTATGTTAATAGACGGGCTGTGGTTAACTGAGAAAAAGGGTGATTAACCAAGAGAAGGTGATTAACCCAAGAGGAACTCACTATGTTAACAGATAGACTGTGGTTAACTGAGAAGAAGTGCAATTGGTGTTTTAACTGACGGGCAGTGGTTAACCAATCAAAGGGAGAAGAACCAAGAGAAGGTTGTGAACTCCGCAAGGGTTTCGGTGTTTAACTGGAAAACTGTGTTTGACCGAAGAAGTTGCGACTTATTGAGGGAATAAAGCATTGGTTTTAACAGTATGACTGTAATTAACCAAAGGAATAATGATTGTGAATCTTCTGGGGAATCAAAGAACAATGATTGACAAAAAAAAAGGTATTGAAACAAAGAGTGTTTTCTAACCCAAGGTGACGAAGATCTTAACCAAGGAAAAAGTGATTGATCAAAGAGAAATTGGAAGGGGTAAGAGTGATCAAGGATCAACTCGACTGAGTATTGAGAGACACTACAGCTTGGATATAGAGACGATTATTCCAGGCACAGGGTCATTCGTCCCCTACCCAAAATAATCAAGATGAGTGTAGGTATTCTCCACTCTCATCCCTTCTCTAGCACCAAAGTATAGTGCGGAATTTGAAACGAACATCATAACAACGTCAATTTGTACAGTGCTCCAGTGCGTCATGCAAACCTCCGACTCGGCAAAGGATCAAGAGAACCAAACTCTAAAGGAAGCCTAAAGAGAAGAGCGAGGATGGATAAACTAATCGAAACAAGGTTTCGATTAATCAATCAAAGGGAATTGGTGTGCCAACAATTTTCCAAAGAGATGTAAAATCATTAAAGCGAAAGTGTGGATTATTGATTATACAAGATTAAGCTCATTCTTTGAAAAACAAACTTAAAGCCAACATGAATGAAAGTGCAAAACAGTACCAAAGATCAATTAATCTTCATCATGGATTATGTATCAAGTGAGCAAAAGAAGTGCAAGAATGATCATGAGCAAACATTGTCGAAATTGCAAACAATTGACAATGGAAAAATCGAGCATAAAAAATTGTCAAGCATGCTTCAAACAGAGGTTAACCAACTCATAAAACATCCACAAATATCAAGCATATCAAGCCATGGAAGTTAAATGAGGAAAGAAGATCAAACAAGCTTGAAAAATAGGCAAATTTCACATTTTGGTTCAGTGTTAATCGATTAACACTTTTTGCACTACAAAGTGTTAACCGATTAACACTTGAAAAATAGAAAAATTACACTGGTTAATCGATTAACACTTTTAGCACTGAAAAGTGTTAATTGATTAACACTGAAGTAGAGGCAAAAAATCAGTTTTCAAAAGTGCTTCCAACCACTTAATCACTTATCCAAGCATTCTCATGTTATGGATTACATTTATGCACGAAAATTACATCATGTTTGAGCAATTAAACACAAATTGAAAGCATTAACATGAAGATCAAAGATCAAACAATCACATGGTTAAACGAACCGAAAAAAGATCGAAACTACATCGAAAACGCACGAAAATGATCGAAACAGTGAGTAGAGTGAGAATTAACCAACCTACAAGGCGGAGATTTTCCTTGGTGATTGTCGTGAGTGAAATGTAGAGAGAAGAAAGCAAGAAAACCAGAGAAATATGCACTTGCACTACGAATCGTAGCGAAGCCGAGCAAAAAACGCGAAATTGCACCGAGATCGAATTTGCACCGAATTGATTGATATGAACACTTGAATTGAAGTATAATTTGCTGTGATTCTAGAAATCCAAACACAATTGAAGATGAATGAAGGCTTAAGCTCAAGAGAAAGCAATTTCAATGTGAAATTTGCTACTCTTTAATGGTGATAATGGAGCTTTAGTGTGGTTTGAAGAAGAAGAAGATGAAGGTGTAGAACTTGCAGAAAATGCAGAGAGAAATGAGAGAATTGAGAGTGAAAAGAGTGAAGAATTGTGAAAATAATTGTGGATTCTTTGTGAAATGGTGAAGCTTTGTTTATATAGAGGCTAGTTATGAGGTTACTAGGTTTGGAGTGTGCTTTGGAGTGAGCTTTAGAGCTTACTCACCGAATCGGAAGTTGACTCGGTTAGTTAGTTAGTTAACTCGGTGGAGCAATCCCAATGTAAATCCAAATCAAAGGCTCACATACTTGGAAGTTATGGAACATGGTGTACTTAATTCAAAGTGATGCATTTGAGTAAATGTAAGTGGAGTGTCTTGAATGGTCTTGAACTGTCTAGAATGTTCCACACAATGCTAGAACCAAGTAGAACTCAAAAATGTGGAATGGCAAGTTGCTGTTATGAAAAGTAGCAGAATCTGCCAAATTTACATGTGTTAATCGATTAACACTTTTTGCACTGTAAAGTGTTAATAGATTAACCAAGCCAAACTTTTCCCGAATTGCTTAAAAAATGGTGTTGTGGCCACGGTTCCTATTGTCAACCTCTTGCTTTGATGAATAGGCATAGGAACCCTTGTTTTGTGCTTATTTTGATGATGTGATGACCTTGTGTGGATGTGATTAATCGGGCTTAGAAAACCTGAATATTCCTGCAACAAAAAACACAGAGAAAAAATGCGAATGAGTATGCCAGCGATGCGAATGCACATGCTTATGCAACAGGCAAAAAGGAGGTCAAATTTCGGGTTACGAAAGCTTCCCCTATTTAATCCACTTGGACCTGAATGTTCGAATTGCGCCAGCTTTTCGATTATTCAAGGTGGAAGGGGATTAAATAAAAGAGCAGCTCGAAAATTTGGCCGACGACGACAAAAGAAGAGGTGCAAGAAGTTTGGCTGAATATCTGCTGGGAGATGAATCAGGAAAAAGGTAGCATGTTTGATGCATATGCTATATATGTGTTGTTCTATATGATGCTTGATATCATGTCATGCAACGGTGCGGGTTAAGGTGATGTGCTGCAGGTTGGTAGGTTCTGGATGGACCCGAGAGTAAGGAAAAGACTTTGGATGAAACAAAGGAAAGGAAGAGACTTCGAAAAAGTTTTCCAGACGCGAACTGGACTTGAAAAGGTGTGCCATATAAGAACTGGACTTTGAAGAGTTAAATTAGAAGAGAACTAACTACCAGACGAGAACTGGATTTTGTAAAGACAGGTCAGGACAGAACTGACCACCAGACAAGAACTGGATTTTGAAGAGACAAGTCAGACGGGAACTGAACTTTGCAAAAATTTGCCAGATGATAACACGAAAATGTATCGTATATTTGCCTTGATTTACGACTAATAATTACATTATTTCAGCTTAAGTTCCGATTATTTCGCGAGTATTCTAGTGTTTTCGCAGGTATTTCATTGTCCAAGCTAAAAAGGAGCAAAGTAGAAAAACATGAAGAAATGAGAAGAAAACAGGGAGAAATGACTAAGAAAAAAAAAAGAAAATGGAAAGTGGTGTGTGTGACGACCGTCACACAACCAACACGACCGTCATGCTTCCAAAGGCTGCCACGCCCGTCACACACTCACCACGACCGTCACACGCACAAAGTGGTTATTATGTTCAGAAACGCAGACATGGACAAAGAAGACCAATGCACACGCACGATCAGCATTTTCTCCTACATTCTCTCAAACACAGCTTGTCCAACTTCCCATTCTCTCCACTACTTCTCCAACTTCCCATTATCTCCACTATTTTTTACATGAATTCTTAAGTAACTTCCAACCTGTTATCACTATATATAGGACCTATCATTTAGTTTCAAGGGACGGAAGTTTTGTGCGCGAAAGCGCTGCTCATAGATTTAGGCAGAAAATTACAATTGTAAAATGAGTATTTTCTCACATCAAGGAATTAATCCACCATTAGTATTTAGGCCTATGTTCTATGTAACTTGCTGGGATTAACAATCTTGACGTCACTATTGAAGTTAAAGTTAATTCAAGTTTCTTTGTTTCCCGCATTTTATTTCAAGTCTTTACAGGTTCTTTATCGCATTGCTTATTATTATTGTTTATCGCTTTCCTAAATTAATTATTATGATGTTTTCAATTGAAATTATAATCTTTAATTTGTTTAAGTTTAATTCCATGTCTGGATAAATTGTTTAGAGTCCGGCGTGTGAGGACCGTCATTACCGACGGGACTCGGTAGAAAATAATAGGTACGAACTTATGATTAAAATTCTGTTTTGATTTTAATTTCCAAGTCTAATTGAAATAGCTTTGTCACGAGAGTGAGAGGGTATTTAACACAATTTTGTCACGAGAGTGAGAAATTAATTAAGGTTAGAGCCGGCACTGCGAGAGCGTGAGGGTCGAACCAGATACTGGAAATTAGGCAGCATGTCTAAATACAGCGAGAGCGCTTTAGATACATTTAGGATATTATTGGCTTTCAAAATATATTTCCTAGTTACCGGGCGAGCGAGAGAAAAATCTTGGGATTAGGGAACATGACTTTAGTTAATACCGCGAGAGCGTGAGGCGAAGCCTTTAAGTTGGTTTATTCTACGGAACTAAATTATAGTTGTAATTAGTACCCGAATTCTACAAAGTCCTTTTGGAACGCGGAATCCATATTCTGGTCTCTCTTTATTATCATATTTTCTAAGTTCATTTTTAGTTTTAGTTCTAGTTTCCCCTTAATTAAATATTCATCAGCCTTAGCTTTACAAAGTAGCAATAGATAACGGTAGGTTGACATTGGTCTCTGTGGATTCGACAATCTTTTATATTACTTCGATAAATCCGTGCGCTTGCGAGCGCATCAAGTTTTTGGCACCGTTGACGGGGACCAACAGTCAATATTGTTATTCCGTTGTTGCACCGTATAGACTAAGGCACTCCCATAAAAATAATAATAATAATAATAATAAAACAAATTTTAAATTTAAAAACCATGTATCACCCAAATTTTCTCTATGATAACCACTCACATTATCTTGAGGAGCCGCATCCAAATTTTCTCTACAATTACCAACCGCAATACTCCCAATATTTTGAGGAACCGCAACCAAATTTTTCCTATGATTACCGTTCCCAAAATTTCGAGGAACCGCAAGAATCTCATAATTCCAACCTAGAAATATTAATGCAGGATTTCAATGCGACACTGAATCACTCCCAATATCTCGAGGAACCGCACAAAAATTTCCTCTACGATCACCATTCCCAATATTTCGAGAAACCACAAGAATATGTTAATTCCAACCTCGAAGCATTAATGGAGGATTTCATTGAAGCAACAACTAATTCGAGGCTAGAATCCATGATGGAGCACTTTGTGGAGACCCAAACTCTCCATAATGAAGAGCTTAGAAGACAACATCTCAATACTTATGAAACCCTTAGGCAGATAAACACTATGGTCGAGTCCCTCGCGACTCACACTGAGGCATTGGAGACTCAAATCTCCCTGCTTGCACAAACACCTATAGGACCCTCCCTGGAGGAGCATGTGGATGTTGTGACAACCATTAATGAAAAACAAATTGAAAATCCCGAGGAGAGTGATAATGAGGTTGAGGAGAGTGATATTGAGGTTGAGGAGAGTTCTGGTGAGGAAGAAGTAGAGATTGAGAAAAATTCACTAGGATCACCTGAAAGGGAGGTTGTCAAAGAGGCAGCGAAGGAAGCACCTAATGTCGTTCCTCCTCCATATACCCCACCAAAGGTAGAATCCCAATCCAAAATGTATGCGGAGGTATTGGAAAATATCTACACCGATGCACCTTTGTTTGGGGCCACACATAAAAAGAGAAAATTCGAGGACCGTGAAACTAGGGATATCATTACTGTTAAGAGGGTAAGGTTAAACTTTGAGGTGATGGATGAAATAACTAAGCCCAAACTCGAAAAGCTAATACTTAGGATAGATCTAGAACCACCACCACAAGTTCAAAAGAATGAACCGCCCCACAGAAGGAAGAAAAGAAAAGGTGAGGGATATGTGAGATGGCTTGATAAGTGGCCATGGAAACCGAAGATTAACACTCCAAACTGTCGAGCTATCGAAGTTAAACAAAGCCCTGCGTGGGAGGCAACCCACGAGCTTTTAATTTAATGTTTTCCTTTTATTGTTTGTGTTTGCAGAAAATAAAGAATTGTATCGCTTGTCACATCTCAGCTACATTTAGGAAAAAGATCTTTAGATGACAATCCCTTGAGATGACCTTGTGCCCACGCACATTCCTACAAATGTCGCTGCTGGTGGTGACGCCAATGATGAGTATGATAGGAGAGAGCATGTCTCTCTCGTCCGTAACTTACAACCTCCTTGTCCTTTCGCTTGGTCAGGTTCCACCTGCACACACCGCACCGTATTTTTCCAACCATTTTTTGCAGGTACTTCCTTCAGAAATAGGCAATATGATGAGCGGCTTCAAGAAAATGAAGTCTCAGCAAATTCAGATAACTCGTAGTACAAGACACTGGAGTAGAAGTGGCCAGCGAAGACAGGGACGACAAGGGAAGAATCAGCGCGAATTTGGCTGAGGTAGCACGCAACGACATTCATACAGGTTCTATCTTTCCTCTACCACCTTTTATCAAAACATTGAGGACAATGTTATGTTTAAGTGTGGGGGGGGGGGAACATTTACCGGTTTCATTTTACCGTTTTCTAGTTAGATTTACTGTTTTTCAGCATGATTTTAAAAAATTTTCTGTTTTAAATGTTTCGTTGCATCTTTGCATGTGCTGTCGAGTCTTTATGTTGATTTTATGTTGTTTATCGATTTCCACATTCCCTTGAGCCACACAAAATATTTTGAAAATTTTTGAGTTAAAAATAGTGTTTCTTTTGAAAATCTTAAGTTATAGACGAAATTGAGGTTAGACTGTGAGACTTGGGAAAATTCTGCAAGATCAGTATCGTCTTAACACCGTAAGCCTCTAAATTATGGAAATCCATTTGAGTACTTGTTATGCCATAGCCTTAAGTTCTCATCCCCTTAGTAGTCCCTAAGTAGTTTATTTAGCAGTCAGCACCATCCTAAGCACGCACTAAGTAGGAAGCCGATGCAAATAAGTGTATGATCTCAGGCTTAAAAGGCAAATTAAGAAAAGAAAAAAATGAATGCTCCTTCTAAGTTAGGTGATCCTCACCCGATCATTTAGCCCAACGGTGCAAACTTCTTTAGTTATATTTAAGACAATGTGCCAAAAGAAAGAAAAAAAATTATAATAATGAGATCATAGTCGCTAACAGCCCATCCTACCATGAGTGTGAAAGGATAACGGGCTTAATGTGATTGTGCCAGAATGAAAAGGGATAAAAGAAGGATGAGTGAGTTAGGCTTAGGTATAATGACATGATTCAGATTGGTTTGTATATGATGGAGGTTGATGACCGCAAAAGCGGAATTGTGTTGTTACGATATCCTTAGTGTGTGAGCAAGTACATATCGGCACAAACTTAACCAAAGTAGAGTTGGTATCCTAGGATGAGTATCCGTATGCACTATTTGTCTTACGAGTCATGTTTTGCTTGAGGACAAGCAAAGGTTTAAGTGTGGGGGTGTTGATAACACGAAAATGTATCGTATATTTGCCTTGATTTACGACTAATAATTACGTTATTTCAGCTTAAGTTCCGATTATTCCGCGAGTATTCTAGTGTTTTCGCAGGTATTTCATTGTCCAAGCTAAAAAGGAGCAAAGTAGAAAAACATGAAGAAATGAGAAGAAAACAGGAAGAAATGACTAAGAAAAAAAAACAGAAAATGGAAAGTGGCGTGTGTGAAGACCGTCACACAACCACCACGACCGTCACGCTTCCAAAGGCTGCCACGCCCGTCACACACTCACCACGACCGTCACACGCACAAAGTGGTTATTATGTTAAAAAACGCAGACATGGACAAAGAAGACCAATGCACACGCACGATCAGCATTTTCTCATACATTCTCTCAAACACAGCTTCTCCAACTTCCCATTCTCTCCACTACTTCTCCAACTTCCCATTATCTCCACTATTTTTTACATGAATTCTTAAGTAACTTCCAACCTGTTATCACTATATATAGGACCTATCATTTAGTTTTAAGGGACGGAAGTTTTGTGCGCGAAAGCGCTGTTCATAGATTTAGGCAGAAAATTACAATTGTAAAAGGAGTATTTTCTCACATCAAGGAATTACTCCACCATTAGTATTTAGGCCTATGTTCTATGTAACTTGCTGGGATCAACAATCTTACCGTCACTATTAATTCAAGTTTCTTTATTTCCCGCATTTTACTTCAAGTCTTTACAGGTTCTTTATTGCATTGCTTATTATTATTGTTTATCGCTTTCCTAAATTAATTATTATGATGTTTTCAATTGTAATTATAATCTTTAATTTGTTTAAGTTTAATTCCATGTCTGGCTAAATTGTTTAGAGTCCGGCGTGTGAGGACCGTCATTACCGACGGGACTCGGTAGAAAATAATAGGTACGAACTTATGATTAAAATTCTGTTTTGGTTTTAATTTCCAAGTCTAATTTAAATAGCTTTGTCACGAGAGTGAGAGGGTATTTAACACAATTTTGTCACGAGAGTGAGAAATTAATTAAGGTTAGAGCCGGCACTGCGAGAGCGTGGGGGTCAAACCGGATAGTGGAAATTAGGCAGCATATCTAAATACAGCGAGAGCGCTTTAGATACATTTAGGATATTATTATCTTTTAAAATATATTTCCTAGTTACCGGGCGAGCGAGAGCAAAATCTTGGGATTAGGAAACACGACTTCAGTTAATACCGCGAGAGCGTGAGGCGAAGCCTTTAAGTTGGTTTATTCTACGGAACTAAATTATAGTTGTAATTAGTACCCGAATTCTACAAAGTCCTTTAGGAACGCGGAATCCATATTCCGGCCTCTCTTTATTATCATATTTTCTAAGTTCATTTTTAGTTTTAGTTCTAGTTTCCTCTTAATTAAATATTCATCAGCCTTAGCTTTACAAAGTAACAATAGATAACGGTAGGTTGACATTGGTCTCTGTGGGTTCGACAATCTTTTATATTACTTCGATAAATCCGTGCGCTTGCGGACGCATCACCAGACGAGAACTGGACTTTGAAGAGGTGCGCCAGACGAGAACTGGACTTTGAAAAAGTGCGCCAGACTAGAATCGGACTTTGAAAAAGTGCGCCAGACGAGAACTCGACTTTAAAAAAGCGCGTTAGGTGAGAACTGGAAAAGTTTTCCAGACGAGAACTGGAAAAGTTTTTCAGACGAGAACTGGACTTTGAAAGGATAAGCCAGACGAGAACTGGATTTCGAAAAGATAGGTTAGCTGAGAACTGACCACCAGATGAGAACTGGATTTTAAAGAAGTAAGTCAACTGAGAACTGACCACCAGACGAGAACTGGATTTTGATGAGACAAGTCAGACGAAAACTGACTACAAGACGAGAACTGGGTTTGAAAGAGACAAGTCAGACGAGAACTGACTACCAGACGTGAACTGACTACCAGACGAGAACTGGGTTTGAAAGAGACAAGTTAGACGAGAACTGGCCTCCAGACGAGAACTGGATGTTGAGAAAGTTCGCCAGACGAGAACTGGACTTTGCAAGGATAAGCCAGACGAGAACTGGATTTTGAACAGACAAGTCAGACGAGAACTGACTGCCAAACAAGAACCGGATTTTGAAAAAGTGTGCAAGACGGGAACTTGACATTAGAAAAGTTTGCCAGACGAGGACTGGACTTTGCAAGGACTACCAGACAAGAACTAGATTTTCAAGAGACAAGTCAGACGAGAGCTGTCTACCAGACGAGGACTGGATTTTGATTAGGATGCATGTTTGAATCTGCACGGTGTAATCCTAATGCTATGCGATGATGATTACTATATGCAAAATGTTAGTGATCAAGTTTTGAAGAGATGTCAAGTATGATCGGGCTCATGTCAAGGCTTCATGCTATGCCAGATGAATGATATGCATGAGTGAAGTGACATGATTAATGTATGAGACTGGTATGTGCAGTGGTTCCTGAGAATATATCAAGTGCTTTTGTTGTGGGAAGCGGAAGAAATGAGGTAAGGGTATATGCCACAAAGACGTGATTCCCCGACACCTACTTCAGGATCAGTAATTGTTTATGCACCATTGATGGCGTCGAGGCTATTCTACTTGTCCTATTTTATGCGATATTTAGATTTTGTTGTTCTGATCTATAACACTAGGCGTGCAAACTTTATGTTTTATTATTTATTATTATTTTTGAGGTTGTTAATGCGAGCATTAGACTTGTAACACGTTATGTTATGCGTTGTTGATGTTGAAGGCATTCTGCCATAACCAAGTTTTATATTTAAAAGAAAGTGTTATGAGACTTAACTGTTTGTTGAGTTACCTTAATTGATTTGTTTTCTACTGTGATGAGCCTATGTAAAGGCGAGCATGTGATATCAGGTGTTTAAGTTATTACATGTCTTATCTAACACGTATTACAAAGCAAATTTATGTTGTGCTTGTGTGACACCCTATGTGTATATTTGTTTTAAAATAATATTATTCCTCATTGGGGTTTTTAGGGTGTTACAGGTATGAAAAGAGGTCATCGACGTCTAACATGTACTAGATGCACTCTAGGCTATGTGTGCATTATAAGGTCAAAAAGGGAAAATATGTAATTTCAATGTTTGAAAAGGCTCATAACCATGAATCAACCCCATCAAAATTTGTACATTTACACCCCATTTATCGACAAATTTCTAAAGCAAATAGAGCTCAAATTGATGGTTTTTAGTCACATAGAATCAGAACTTGTCATATAATGGGATACATGGTTTCTCAGAAGGTTGGATATACTGATGTTGGTTTACAAAAAAAGATGCGTACAATTATTTTGATAAAAAAATGTGTGTTGTTATTAAAGATGGTGATGTTGTTGCTACTTTAAATTATCTCAATGTGAAACCATCTATTGATCCTATGCTATATGCATAATATTCTTTCTATAGTGATGGAAGATTGAAATTACCTTTTTGGGTTGACTGCACTAGTAGATCGGATTATTTATGTTTTGGTGATATTGTCACGTTTGACACAACTTACAAGAAAAGCAAATACAATTATTTGTTGGTTATACTTTCTGGGTGCAACTATAACTCATAGACTATTCGGTGTTGCATTAGTGTCAGATGAAATGTTAGAGATGTATAAGTGGTTGTTGAGGTGTTTCTTAGAGTGCATGGAAAATAAATGTCAAAAAGAAGTGGTAACGGATGGAGATGGGGCTATGAGGGAGTCTATTAAACAAATTTTCCCCGATGCGACCTTATCGGTTGCGTCTTGGTATTTGAACAGGAATGTAGTTGAAAATGTAAAGAAGTCATAATTTTTGGATAGTTTTAAAAACTCAATGTATTCAAATTTTACACCTAAGCAATTTGAAGAATTTTGGTCAGAGCTAGTTAAGGAGAATGAACTTGAAGCAAATGCTTGGGTTGCCAAAACATATGAGAACAAGTGACATTGGGAAACCATATATCTACGTGATATGTTTTTTGGTCGTATAAGAACTACGTCTCAATGTGAGGTTCTCAATGCAATAATAAAGACTTATTTAAGGAAGAAAGGTTGTATTTTTTAATTTATGCATAATTTTGAACAGGCTCTGAGAGAGTACAAAAACAATGAACTTGTTGTGGATTTTAAATCAAAGTTTTTAGATCCTGTGTTGACAACTCATATGCATATGATTGAGAGGGATGATGCTAAAAAGTATACGACATATATTTTTAAAGAAGTAAAATAATGAATTATGAAGGTTGGTGCATTAATTCTGAAGGAGTGATTATTAGAAGGGGAAACAACAATTTTTACACTGACAAAATATTGTGAGTTTGGTTTTGAAATAGAAGTTGTATATGATGCTTTAAATAAAACATTCTGGTGTTTGTGTAGATTATTTGATTCTTGCGGACCTCTATGTTCTCACATTTTTCTGTCATGAAGAAATAACATATCGATCACATTCCCAGTGGTTTGATTTTGTCACGTTGGACGAAGGAATTGGGTTTTTGAACATGGATTCTAATGGGAAAGTAAATTAAATCTGGTTGATCTCGCTCATTTTAGTGCTTATTGTTCTGTTTTTACGAATTTTTGCAATGAAGCTTAAAAAAAGAGTGATGTTTCTGGGGGGATATAATGGATGATATAATGAATCTACATAAAAAGTATTGTAATTCAGATTACCTTATTGAGACCTAAAAGTCATATGTAGGTGATCTAACGAAAGTGAAGAGCAAAGGTGCTTCAAAGAAAAAAAGAATGAAACTAAAACAATCAGACATTGTAAATACTGCAACAGTACAACTCATGATGCCAGGAATTGGACAACTCATGAGATATTATTGGACAACTCCTAACTTTTTTCTGCTAGAAATCTTTCTCTAACGCCACCAAAGAAGGACAACTTCCAACTCCGCCTTACGGATTGTTGATACTTGATCTCGCCAAAGTTTTCCTTGGGGTGTAATGAAAAGATGAAGGTCCTCAACAATGGAATAGACTAAGGATGAAGATGATGAACAGTGCTAGAATATCTCACAAACCAATATAAAAACCTAAGGCATTAGTCAAGGAATAAGATGAACGTGAATGAAGAACACACACACGCACACACACATACACGCACACACACACACACACACACACACATATAAGGTTCTCTAATTTTTTTGGGTAAATGAGTCTTAGTTCTTAAATGTTATCATGAGCTTGATCAATCATGATGAACACACAAGATTAATCAACTCACTTTCTCTAACTCACAAGCAACAACAACAAAATTGTAAAAGAACAATGTATAATAAAAAGGAAGTGAATTTGACATGGATTAAACTCGAGGTTTTTCTAGAGTATAAGAGAAAGATTCATGTGATGGGTATAGATGCACTGAGAAGAGAAGACAAAATTACATCTTTGTCTCTATGGGTTTCACCCATATGTTTCACTAACTTGTTACTTTCACCAAGGAAACAACTATATAAACAGGGAAAATGGGTCTTGTGAAGCTTTCATTCAAATCAAGAAGAAATTTTGATTCAAATTAATTTGAGCAAAGCCCAAATATGGGTTCACAAAGATAATTGATTCGAATCAATTTTTACACTTGATTCGGATCACATGAGGTTGTTAATCGAATCATGTTTATTTTATGATTAGGATCAAATAGTCCAGAGAAAATTCCCATTTTTGACACAACTTTTAATTTGAATCATGTTTTACACTTGATTCGAATCAAGCAAATGAAAATCCAAATTTTAAGTGTTCTAACTTGTGATTCAAGTCACGCCTGATGAAACGAAAAAAGTAGAAACTTAATAGGATAAAAAAGGAAACAATATCATGGATCAAAAACAAAAACACTCTTATTTAATTGAGCAAAGAGGATTCTTAGTTGTACATAACACAATAGCTAAAGCAATTACAATACAAATGAAATACGAATAACATACAAGAAAACAAACACTAAATGAGAGGCAAATTCAAATACACGATTATACTAAAGTAACTATATTCAAATTAGAAAAAAAAACAGCAAAACACATAATCAATACCATAAGATATTGTGAATGCACTTTCAGTTGTATCAATAGGTTAAATAGATTCTATGTGAGGTTTATGACTACTTAAGTGATTATGAGATTGAGCTTGAGAGCCAGACCTGATTATTAGTAAAGTAGTAGGGGACACGCTATCAGAGACAAACTATTGAACAATAGGGGTAACCATTGAATTTGAGTTAGATTGTGGGAATATAAAGTTGTTGGCATGGCGGGAAAAGGAATAGACTAAGACGCGGTAGCAACTTGAGTTTAGGAAGTTTCCTCTGAATAAAACATAGTTGGATAGGGAAAATGAAGTTCATGAAACACCACATCCTTTGAAATGAAAATCTTATAACCCTTGGTAAGACATTTGTGTCCTTTATGTTGAGATAAAACTCCCAAGTATATGCATTCCTGACTTCTGAACTCAAATTTGTACCTGTTATAAGGTTTTGTGAATGGAAAGCAGGAACATTCAAATACCTTGACGGCTTGATAGCTTGGTAGCTTCTTGTACAAGGCATGATACAATGAATGAAATTTGGGAAGCCTGATGAAGGAAGTCTGTTAATAATGTGAACTAAAGTTGCATAGATATGGTCCGAATATTTGAGAGGAATTGAGGAGTGAGCAAGCAGTGTAAGTCCCATTTCCATAATATGTCAATGTTTTTTCTCGACTATCTCATTTTGGTGTAAGGTATGTGGATAAGTAAGCCTATGAGAGATTTCCAATTTAGTAAGATACTTGGTAAAACGCCTGAATTATCCCCTATTATCTGACTGCACTGCTTTAAGGATAGTGTTAAATTGTGTCTTGACAAAGTTAAGGAATAACTTAATTGATTGAATTGTTTCTGACTTGTTATGCATGAAATATTTCCATGTATATTTTGTGAAAGCATTCACAAATGCTATGTAATAATTGAAGCCAGAGCTTGAAGGTTGGGGTGAGGGGGCCTAAAGATCAGTGTGAATCACTTCGAAAGGAGCATGATATGTGGTAGATGATGATAGACCATGCATTCTGTGTGACTTGCCAAGACATCATGATTTGCAAAAAAAATTATGGATTTTATTTGATACATGAATGTTCAATTATTTTAAAGAAAACCTATTGGATGGAAAGTGTGCATGTCCTGGTCTAGAATGCCATAAAACAGTAAAACTAGGTTTATTAGATTCGTAAACTACTACGCAAGAAATACAATTAACATGCTTGGGAAAATGAAGAAAAATTGTTTTGCTTGAAAAAGCTTGAGTGAGGTGGTTCCATAATCAGGTTTCGAAAGCAATAGAGGCCAGTTGAATCAAGAAAACCTTCAAGAAGGATGTGTTTAGAACCTTGAGATTTCACATAGAATTTGTTAACAACAAATTCAAATACCACATCATTATCCTTTATAAAATTTTGAAACTGATAGCATATTTCGTGTAACACAAAGAACATGTAGAATTTCACATAACATTAAAGGGGAATGATGCAAATTTTTAGAGATTTCGTGTAACAGATGTTCAATCAAGCGAAATAATAGGTGATATTCAGGCGCCTGTATTTTTTAAAATTTTTATTAAAATACTTTTCACTACAATCCTTAATAACAATCGTGGTGAAAAGTAGGAAGGCGTCATTTTTAACCACGGTTGGAATTCCAACTGTGGTGAAAAGTGGCGTCTGGTCATGGATTCAAATCCCAAAACCAGCATTTTTGGTTCATTACTTATTTTTAAGCCACTTTTCACCTCGGTTGGAAATTCCAACCGTGGTGAAAAATGGCGCCTTCTTATTTTTTTTAAAGATATATAACGCTCTTAGTTCATTCACTTTTTCCCTAGACGTACTTAGACAAACTTCATCTTGTTCCTCCAGACTTCTTCTACTTACGCAACATTATTCCTCTACTAAACCAAACTTGAAAACATCTTTTTTTTCCATAAATGAAACTCAAAAACATTTCTTCCATTAACGAGTTTCAGAACACCATCATCTCTTCTCCAAATTGAAAGAGGCATGAAAAACATGAATTCAACTTAGAAACATTAGTTGTTTCTCTTGTGTCAGGTAAAAAAAATTTGTTTAACGATTTTATTTATTTATTTTGTTGTTGTTTTTTTTCTTGTTGTTTTTATTGTTGTTGTTGTTGTTGTCGGTGTTGTTTTTGTTCTTGTTGTTTTTAATATTGTTGTTGTTATTATCGTCGTTGTTGTTATTGTTGTTCTCATTGTTCTTGTTGTTATTGTTGTCATTGTTGTTGTTATTTTTGTTGTTAATCTTGTTGTGGTTCTTGTTGTTGATATTGTTGTTGTTGTTCTTGTTATTGTTGTTGTTTTTGTTGTTGTTGTTGTTACTATTGTTGTTGGTGGTGGTGGTGGTTTTGTCGTTGTTCTTGATGTTATTGTTATTGTTCTTGTTGTTCTTGTCGTTGTTCTTGTTGTTGTTCTTGTTGTTCTTGTTGTTCTTGTTATTATCCTTGTTGTTGTTGTTGTGTTAAAAATATTTAATATTATATATTGTGATTAAGGTTATCAATGTAGTCAAGCAAAACATGTGGGCAAACATAAAAAATATTGGCTGACCTTTCACCACGGGTATTTAAAATAACCGTTGTTATACGTAGCGCGCTTTCCAGTTTTCTACCACGGGCATTGGACCATGATTGTAAATAATCCACCTATAATCACACCCACCTAATAACGGTTGTTCAACCGTTATTATAGGTATTTTGCAACCGTGATTATATGTGCCTTTCATAGTAGTGAGTGTTTGTTAGAGTGAAGGTTTCATCAAAATTATACCATCAATCCGCTACAGCATGGCCATATTTTCAAAATAATTTACATGTAGGTCTAAAGCCTGGGGAGGTACGTCCTTGTCCACGCCCTCTACCACAATTCATGTATCCTCTACCACGATTACCTGCTGAAGTTTCACACACATCACTTATTTGAGAATTTACGTGAGCCAAGTTTGTTAAGACATTTGAAATATCTAATTCCTGCCTAAACTTGTCAAGATGAGTTTCTTGAACATAGAGAAGTGCTTCAACATCAAAGAGTGAGAGAGGTTTATGGTTACATTCCATTTTCATAACAAAGGAGTTGTATTCTTTAGTAAGCCATCAAGAAATAATCAATTTGATATTATTAAGCGATGGAATCACCAACTTCCAAGAGAGAATTAGCGATAGATTTCATAGCAAGAGCATATTCAGTTACAAATTTGTTGCCTTACTTCATAGATTTCAGTTCAACTCACAACTGCCTCACACGAGCTTTCATGCAAGCATTGGGATAATGGTACAATTTTGTCACATACTTCAAACGCATGCTTGCAAGCTAATACTCTTGGTAATACCGACTCAGAGATTATTGAGTGGAGCCAGATGAACACGACATGACCTTGTGTTATACATGTTTCATACTGTGCAAATACATTTCCATCGATGCAATCTTGTTCATTCTTGAACTTTTGTGCAATCTGAGGGTTTACTACTAATTTGTGCACTCTATGAGTGAGTATGAACCATCCAACTTGTTGATTCCATGTGAGATAGTTATTATCTTAAAGCTTGATGAAAAGTTTCATACCGAAATGATGAGTTGAGTTTGAATCAGAGGTATTGTTGAAGATCGTAGTTATTGGTGGTGCAAGCGAGCCAACGGTGGCTGCGGAGGAGGAAGCTGCCATGGCCAAAAGATAAAGGACGAAGATTGATCTATTAGAGCTAATCGAAAAATGGTTAAAGTTATTAGAAAGGTATTAGAAAGCGGAAGGGAAGAGGTTATAACCAGTCTAATACCATAATAGGTTTTGAGTTAATCATATTCAACTTTTTTTTAATGATTGATTACATTTATAATACGCAACATGCCTATATATGGATCTTACATGATGATGGTGCACAACCTCCATAGACATGCATATGTCCTCATGATTCAAAAAAATTAGTATACATATTGTACGGAGCCTACATATTGCATGCTTTTATATAATGCACCTTGTAGCGGGATTTTTGTGGTTTCGAATCACTATTGCTTTGGTACTACAGTTCGATTCATTTTTTATCCTATGAAGCTGATTAAGGAAGGCAAATAGATGTCTCCAATTAACCCTGCTTGCATACTGATGTTAAACAGTCAAAACTGTTGGTTTACAGATGCTATCAAAATAGGGGAGTCTGTCTTTAGTTATTTGCTTAAAAGAACAGAGTGTCTTGACTGTACAGGAGGCTTTTGGTTAGGATGTTAGTCCTGATTTTCTTTGATTGATATATAGAGGTACTGAACTTTGGGTTTTTTATTAGTATGCTCGCTAAGATTTCACAATCTTATGCCTACGTATTCCCGTTTAACGAAACAGGGAAATCAGAGCGATCGTAGTTTCTCCTATTCTACGAGAGGAAAAAGGCGTTTTGGTGTCTTGTTCAAAGCCCAAGACAGGAAGCTAAAGGTGGTTTGTATCTTGTTCAAAGCCCAAGATGTGAGGCTGAAGGGTTATTTGTATCTTGTTTAAAGCCCAAGATATGAAGCTAAAGGGTTTTGACTGAGAGAGAATTTGTCATCTCTAAAGAGGGATTGTTGATGTTTATATGCTATGAGCAAAGTACCAATTTGATGCTAAAAGGTTGATTGACTCAACCGAGGATTTCTTTATACAAAGCCTAAGAGGAGGCTAGAAGTTTGACTTTTCTGGGGAAAATGTTCTTTCTGTCTTGTACAAAGCCCAAGATTGAAGCTAAAAGGGATTTTTTTGACTCCGTTAGGGAGAATGTATCTTGTATAAAGCCCAAGATGGAGGCTGAACTGAGTTTGACTCAACAAGAGAGCTCTTGTATATGTCTTGTACAAACCCCAAAATGGAGGCTAAAAGAGTTGATTCAACAAGAGAGTCTTGAGTAGGTGATTGACTCAACAAGAGAGTCTGAAGGTTGATTGACTCAACAAGAGAGTCTTTTATACTCAACAAGAGAGTGATATGCTATCTCGTACGAAGCCCGAGATTGAGGCTAAAAGGAGATTGACTCAACAAGAGAGTCTTTTATACTCAATAAGAGAGTGATATGCTATCTCGTACGAAACCCGAGATTGAGGCTAAAAGTTGACTCAACAAGAGAATCTTTTATACTCAACAAGAGAGTGGTTTTTTTATATGTCTTGTACAAAGCCCAAGACGGAGGCTAAAAGTTGACTCAACAAGAGAATCTTTTATACTCAACAAGAGAGTGCTTTTTTATATGTCTTGTACAAAGCCCAAGACGGAGGCTAAAAGTTTACTCAACAAGAGAATCGTTTATACTCAACAAGAGAGTGCTTTTTTATATGTCTTGTACAAAGCCCAAGACGGAGGCTAAAAGAGTTTGACTCAACAAGAGAGTCTGAAAAGGTTAGATCCGCTAGGGAGAACCATTTGTACAAAGCCCAAGAGGAGGCTGTCTTACTGCTAAGGATTAGATCCATAGGCAGGCCCAAGGGTGGGGAACTCTCATGAGAGAGACTAGGTTTCAGAGTGATCGGTGTTTCTTCCTATGTTTGAAAGGAGCTTGAGAATGTCTTTGAGAATCAAGAGTTTTAGATTGTCCAAGTCTAGAGTTTTATCTTTTGTACAATGCCCAGGAGGAGGCACGGGCATTAAGGGATGAGTATCAACCCTAAAATGGCCAGAGTTTTTGTTAGCTCTTGGATTGGCTAGAATTTTAGTAAAACAAAGTTGTGCCATGTTGATGTCACATGGGTGATGTCTTAACATTGAGTCTTAACATTGGATAATGTTAGGTGTTTAAGTTGTTGAAGTTTTGAAGTTTGATGTCACGTGCGTTGTCATGACATCAGATATGCAGTTCATTAAAACATCAGGTTTGAGATGTTTTTAGGGTTAAGCGTATTAGCTGGAATTTTGGGAGAGCTGTTAGAGTTATTGGATACGAATATCTTGGAGGAGATATTTTCTGTTGTAAACAGATTTGATGCAGATTTGTAGGAGTGTTTAAAGGCTGAAGATTTAAGAAGATTTTGAGAGAGAAAATCTGTTGAAGATTCAGTTTTAAATAATAAATCAGGTCAGATATTGTAGCAGGTCCAAGACCAGATCAAATAGCTATATAAATCGCATCAATCCTTTGAAGAAAGTAACGAAGAAAGAGAGCTAAAGACTGAGAGTCGTTTGTGTCTTCGTGTATGTGTTGTAAACCATTCTAGTGTGAATAGGTGTTGTTGTTTTGAGTTGTTCTTGATCAAAGTTGTGAAGCAGAATCAAGTTGTGTTATTTGAAGTGTGTGATCTTTGAATTATATCACTGAAGTGATTTAGGGATTGAGTAGTGTTCTCATACCTAAGTGGTCTCTTAGGTAGAAGGTTCATTAAGTAGTGATTAAGTTTAGGAGATGTCAACTGGGTTGTTGAGTCTGTAATTTGATACTACTAATAGTGAAATTCATCCCTGGCTTGGTAGCCCCCAGAGTAAGTTGTTTAACTGAACAGGGTGAACAATTCTTCGTGTCTTTTCTGTTGTTTTACATTGTCCATTGCAGAGTGTGTTGTTGTGACATCACACGTAACATCACATATCTGGTACCAGAATTTCAGTTTTGACACTGGAAAGATTGCTCTATCCAAGGATGACTAAGTTCTGTCTTATACCTTTAAGAGGTCGTCAGGGTCCTTGTATTAAGCCCAAGAGAAGGCATGAGAACTTCTAAGAAGCCGAAGGGTCCTTGTACAACACCCAAGAGGAGGCAGGGATGCTTTTAGGAAGCCTGTGGGTCCCCAAACCGAGAGAAGTTCAAGAAATGCAATTCACAGGGAATAGATAATTCTAGGAAAGTTCGAGAATTTGGAAGAAACTCAAGAGATGCTATTCACGGAGAATAGATCAACTCTGGGGAGTAGAGTCTCTTTGACAATTTCAACTCTGAGAAAAGGTTCACCGAGAATACTGCCTTTCTCTTTGTTTCATATTGTTTAACCCCAAGAGAAGGGAAGACTGTATCTGGAATCCTACGGGGGATCTAGTTTTGTTTGTATTTAAGAGTGACCAACAAGGCTTTACCTAGTTCTAGATGTAGTTGCCGGGGAAAACTCTAAATAACTATACTAGTATTACACAGTGGATATGTGACAAGTATATAAAAGGATGTGAAAGAAGACTTACAGTGAAGCAGCCCCACAATACAGTTATATACATATGAAAGCGGTAAATAAAAGCGGATAAACACTTACCCGTTGTAGAGCTCCCTTGTTGTTTTATTAGTTGTTCAACAAAGAAAGTTTTGGTAACAACATATATTTGAATTCAAAATCAAAGGATAAAGTTCTTTGAAAAGATTGTTGGGGCTTACAGCTCAAGGAGAGGCCCAAGTTTTAACGACGATCGCACCGTTGTTTTAAAAACTATACAGAGGGACTTATACAATATGTGAGGCCCAAAAAGTTTTTATGTACAAAGGGATGGGTCTTACACTCTATTAGAGGCCCAAAGAAACTTAAAGAAAAGAAATGGGGTTTATAACACGAGGGTAGGCCCAATTATTTTTGTTTTAAACTGGTGATCGCGCCTAGATTTTTTTCTTTTAACACAGAGGGACTTATACAATATCTGAGGCCCAAAAAGGTTTTGGTTAAAAGTGGATTGGGTCTTACACTCTATTAGAGGCCCAAAGAGTTTGAAAATGAATAAAGATGGGTCTTATAGCTCAAGGAGAAGCCCAAAGATTTTTGTTAAAAAGGCGACGATCGTGCCGAACTTTTTGACGGTATCGGGACTTATACAATACACTGAGGCACAAAATTGTTTTATTTACAAAAGGGGTTGGGTCTTACACTCTATTAGAGGCCCATGAGTGTTTGAAAATGATTTGTTTAGGGTGATTAAGATCAAAACTCTAAATTAATTTCAAAATGTATTTTAATTAAATAAAAATTTAATTAAAATGATCAAAATTATCAAACATGTGTGAAAAACAAGTTGTGATCTTGGATTAATGTTTGAAAAATAATGTTTATATCCACAAAATGATTGGAAACCAATTAAATTTGGAAAATCAAGGAGGAAAAAATATTTTAAATGTAAAATACAAATAAAAGATTAATTCTTTGCAAAAATATCAAGTATATGAAATAAATAATATTTTTGGGAATTTTTGGCAAAATAAAATATTTTAACATTTTTTTGAATTATTAAAAAAAGAATCAACTCAAAATCATTAAAACTCAAAGAGAAATTAATTTTTGAATCAATTAAATAAAATCACAAAATTCAAATATTCAAATATTCAAAAAATGGCGCCAAGAACACGCGCCACGCCTCTGTTTCTGCAGATTTGCAATTTCTCACCAATCTCACTGAATACTTGATGAAATCACACAATCCACATATCAATCTACTCGTTTTCACCTCACGATCATGTCTATGGTCTTTAATTTCATCTATTTTAAGCATGAAATAAGAAATCAAGACAAAACCTCAAGAACCCTAAAATTTACATGAAGGCTGAGAATTTTGATACACGATTCAAACAAAACAATTAATTAAGGGGAAACATTCTATGCATGATTATGAACATTTGGCAAAAGTATTGTGCGAGGAAATATGCATAGAAAAGAGATGACAAAGTTTAGGCTTACTTGGAGGTCGTGACAGCAAGAGCAAAGTGATTTTTGAGTTGGAGATGTAACATACGAGTTGTGATGATCTGAACAGCTTCCCTACACCATATGGAGTGTGTTTGAATGCCTGGACTTGATTGGAAATGGCTGGATCACTTCATGGCATCTCAATTGCAACTTGGTTAAAACCTTGAGCAATTGGCTGGCGATTTTGTGAAATTGGTGTTCCAGACGTGGTTTAAGTGTTTGGATCACTTCTATATGATGTTTATGAGGTGTGTGCGTGATTGGTTTGGTTGGAATGGCTCTCAAACTCAAAACCCGATAGTGACTTCCTTTGGAAGTCAATTTTGGAGTGAAAGAAGATAATTTTGAGAAAAGCATTAGTTTGATGGCTTTTGTGTACTTAAACTGAGCACAAATGAGCTCTATTTATAGTAGAGCAAGTTTGTTTTGCAAGCAATAGTGAATGGCAACTGCAGCAGATCATTGTCCAATTGCATCACTTTGGAATCTTAAGTCTCCTCTAGCCATTCACTAGAGGTTAGAGCACAGGCCTTTGGTTCCCTAGTTCAAAGATCATCCTTGACTCATTCAGTTGGAAAAGACTCAGTTCTTGCCACCTTGGCGCATCCATTGAATGCCCCAAAACAAAATTGGAGTCTTGTCCCCCTTTTAGGCATTTTAGGTTTGGTATGCTACTTTTAGTTCCAAAGACTTGGGAGGCTTATGGATCAGTGTTTGTCCCTCTTTGGTCTCCCCCTAAGGTGTTCAGATGGATAAACTTGTTTGTCATTTGCACAATTTGATCAAATCGAGCAACATGCACAAATTTTCCTTGCCATGAGAGTTGCAGCAAGGCATATTGCCACTGTCATAACTCTTAGCTCAAATGGAATTTGATGGAGTTTTTGGCCATTTTGGAAAGCTCTCATATGATACAACATATGTGTGATCGTAGTTTCTCTTGACACTTTTTGGATCCAAGTGAAAAATGCCCTTACATTTTGCAAAAAGTGAAACAGATTCTGACTTAGTGAAATTTTCACTAAGTGTTGGAAAAAGTGGCATTTTCATGTTTTTGTCATTTTGGTCAATCCATAACTAAAAATCCATGAAGAATTGGAGTGAGGTGTAGTTGACACTTTTAAAGTATGCCATGAGAGCTACAAATCCATCTTTGGATCAGCCAAAATGGTTACTTGGATCACAAGTTATGATCCTTGGAAGTTGGTACCCTAGCCACTTTGTTCCATAACTTAGAAATTTTCTAAGTTTTTTATGGTTACCCCTTTTACAAGTTATCCCACTTTTCTTGATTTTCTTGATGAATGATGATTCCAATCACACATTAACATCATTTTAGGGTTAGGGAACCATAATTGATAAAAAAAATCAAAAAGTCAAACTTTGACTTTTGGGCACAGTTGACTTTTTATCAGATGAATTCCAAACTGTGCGATCCTCTATGAAATTAAGTCCTTGACCTAAATCAAACTTGATGGAGTGATTTCATAGGTGTTATAGGGTGTATTGAATCATGCCCCAAGGTTTGGGAGCATGTCCTGGTCAAAAGTCAAAGGCACAGTTGACTTTTTCTTCAAAATCCTAATTGTGGTTCAGATGAAATTGAAACTTGTGAATCAAGCTTTTTGGATCAATCCATTGTTGTAAATGGATAAATGTAGTGTATTATGGACCCTCAAGTCATGCCTTGAGGTCTTAGCTCATGCTTTGTCCCAAAAGTCAACTTAGGGGTGAATTAGGTCAAGAAACCCTAATTCCTGATTTTTTTTTTATGAATGCATCCCCCGAGACTAAATTGACTTGGTGATTGGGCCCATGAGGTCACTTGGAGTATCTTAGGTCATGCTTTGAAGCATTGGCTCATGCCCATAGGCAAATTCCATCTGGAGGCCCTGGTCGACCAAAACCCTAATTTGGTGACACTGGAGATCTTGAGGCTTAATCCACTTGGAATGTTGCAGCCTTGTGTTTGATCCTTGATGTGGGAGTCCTCTTGATCCATTGTGGATGTTTGAGAGGTTTAGACAAGTTGAAGATCATGTCATTCCTTGATTGATCCTTTGTCTAAGAGCCCTGAGAGGGCTTGAAACCCTAAGTCTGATTGTAGTGGATGCTCACCCATCTTTGGGGAGACTAATGAGGTATGATGTCCCATCCATATTGTGATGATGACTTGCACAATGATGCGAAATCTTAGTGGTCAAAATTTGGGGTATGACAGATGCCCCTATTTAATCTTCTTGGGCCCGAAGGTGTGAATGACGAAGGTGTTCGGGCATTCGGGGTGCATGATGATTAAATATCGGAATACCTGAAATTTTGACAGTGGTTACGAATGGTCGCTTACGCATTCCTCTTCTTTTGCTAAATAGTGATGCTTAGAAAAGGTAAACTTCCCCTCGATCTTGGTTTCCTACCAAGGAACTGGTCTCAGTTTCTGAAATAAACTTCCTCTCGATTCTGGTTTCCTACCAAGGATCTGGTCTCAGTTTCTGAAATAAACTTCCCCTCGATCCTGGTTTCCTACCAAGGAACTGGTCTCAGTTTCTGAAATAAACTTCCCCTCGATCCTGGTTTCCTACCAAGGAACTGGTCTCAGTTTTCTGAAATAAACTTCGCCTCGATCCTGGTTTCCTACCAAGGAACTGGTCTCAATTTTCTGAAATAAACATCCCCTCGATCCTGGTTTCCTACCAAGGAACTGTTCTCAGTTTCTTTTGTCAATAAACTTCCTTGACAAGGGACACTATTTGTAGTGGTTTTTCCTCAAACTTCTCGCCGAATTTTCCTGGGGAGATGCCATTTGATGGAAAAAAGTTTTGACGTCAGACTTGCTGGGGAACCCATTCATCTTAGTTGTAGAGGTGCACAAACTTCTCTGTTGGAGACGCCATTTACCGATTCTACTGGGGAAAACGAGTATCTTGAGAGGCTAATTTCTTTTTGGGGATATTACATCATACTTTTCTCAGAGATCTTCTCGGAGAAATGCCATACAATGTACCCCAATTTTGAGGTGCTGATGACCTCTTTAACATTGACTCTCTTGGAGAGAAAAATCAATGTGTTGCTGAGAGTTCTTAGTTGTGAGGCTTTCTCTGGGGATTTTCCTTAATTCGGGAAAGCAAAGATGTCATCTTCAATGGAGAAGAGTGACGTTCGTCGAGTGCCTTCTGGTCTTTCAGAGGTTCAAGTTATCAAAGTGGCCGAGGAACAACTCCAATCCAGAAATAAACTAGGGGAGAGATTGTTTAGACGCAACATTTCTTGACGAGGAAAGAACTGACAACTCGATTGAGGGGACTTTTATCACTAGGGGATAAGACCGACCGGAGTGATAGTGATGCAATATGAATGTAAATGTAAATCAATAATGCATGATGTACATATGTTTATGCTGACAAAATTGACGCGACATACAGACTAATAGATGAACACGTTGGATACTCGGCCACTGCGGGGGATGAAGAAATACCGTTTGGTCCAAGATAGCAATTCTGCCTTGCTTAGGAAAAAATAGTCCCTGTGGGGAACAACGTTGGTCGGGCTTAGGAGATAAGAACTCTGTCGGGGGTGTCAGACAGAATATTCGCATCTGAAACAGCTGATCCTTCATTCCGGCGTGCTGGTTTAGAAGGAGTACTTTGATTCTACACTTTGAAGCTCAATTACTTCTGGAGAAGCGATCGATGTTCTTTCGATGTTCAACAGTCAAAAGAAATTGCCATCTTTATTTAAAAGCAGAAAAAAGTTTGACAAGTAAATTTAATTTTGTTTTATTTCAAGAATCATTGATCATGTTAAATGTCATTCTGTAACGCTAAAACAAATAAGAATTGTAAACAAAAGCACTAGGGCTCAAATTTTATTGATAGGATAGAAATCAGCCAAACGCGTGATCCCATAAAGTATTTACAAAGTTTAGAAAATGGTAATTTAAGGGAAAAGGGCTACATTGAAACATAACGACCGTTATCCTTCAACCAACTTTGAATTCTGGACATCTTGAGCTTTTGTCAAAGATGACCTTGACTGGCATTTTCCTGACCGATGGCATTACTGCTGCTGAGGGATTTGCACCTTTGTTGAACATAGTTACTTGCAATTATCCCTAATTTTTGCTTGGATTGTACTGTGATGTTTCCAATCCACCGAGATGGTTGTTGCTTATGTCTCTAATTTTTGCCTGGACTGCCCTTCCGGGTTTTCAATCCACCGAGACATTTTTTTTTATTTAGGCGAAGTATTTCTTGACTACGTCAACATTCGTGGGGTAGGCAAACTCTTTTTCATCCATGGTTGCAAGTCTCAAGGCACCGCCTGAGAAATATTTCTTGACCACATAGGGGCCATCATAATTCAGAGTCCACTTGCCCCGAGAATCAGTGAGAAATGATTGTATCTTCTTGAGCACAAGGTCTCCTTTTCTGAAGACACGAGGTCGAACCTTTTTGTCAAACGCCCTCTTCATTCTTTGCTGATACAACTGACCGTGACATAGAGTTGTCATTCGCTTTTATTCGATAAGATTCAGTTCGTCGTGTCGACTTTGACACCATTCAGCTTCTGTTAACTTAGCTTCCATCAATACCCAGATCGATGGGATCTCTACTTCTATGGGGAGAACTGCTTCCATGCCATATACTAGAGAGAAAGGGGTTGCCCCTGTTGAAATGCGGACAGATGTGCGATAACCGTGAAGAGCAAAAGGTAGCATCTTATGCCAGTCTTTGTAGGTTACAACCATCTTTTGAACGATCTTTTTGATGTTCTTGTTAGCCGCTTCTACCGCTCTGTTCATCTTAGGTCGGTAGGGAGATGAGTTATGGTGTTCGATTTTGAACTCAGCGCACAACTCTTTCATCATCTTATTGTTCAAGTTAGATCCATTATCCGTAATGATCTGGTTCGGAACACCATAACGGCAGATGATATTGTTTTTTGATAAAACGGACTACGACTTGTCGGGTTACATTAGCGTACAACGCTGCCTTGACCCACTTGGTGAAGTAATCAATGGCTATCAGGATAAACCGATGTCTGTTTGAAGCTTTGGGTTCAATCATGCCAATCATGCCGATTCCCCATATGGAAAAAGGCCATGGGGAAGAGAGAAATTTGAGATGAGTAGGCAGTACATGGATTTTGTCGAAGTATATCTGACACTTGTGACACCTCCTCATGTACTTGTAGCAATCAGATTCCATTGTCAACTAATAGTACCATGCTCTTAGAATTTTTCTCGCCATTGTGTGTCTGTTGGCATGAGTGCCAAAGGATCCTTCTTGAATTTCTTTTATTAGTGTGTCCGCTTCTGTTATGTCTACACATCGAAGCAAGACCATGTCAAAATTTCTCTTATAGAGTGTGTCACCGCTCAGGAAGAAACTGCCAGCCAGCCTCCTGAGGGTCTTTCTGTCTTTTCTTAGTGCCCCAGGTGGGTACTCTTGTGTCTGAAGGAAGCATTTGATATCGTGATACCAAGGTTTATCGTCTATGAATGCTTCAATCGCGAAGATGTAAGCGGACATTTCCAGACGCATTATGTTGATATTCGGTATGTCATTCCATTGACCTACACTAATCATGGAAGAGAGAGTGGCTAATGCATCAGCCATGTGATTCTCCTCACGAGGGATATGATGAAACTCAATTCTGTTGAAGAATGGTAACAACCTTCTCGCGTAATCTTCATAAGGAATCAATCCTGATTGGTATGTGTTCCAATCTCCTTTGATCTGATTGATAACCAGGGCTGATTCGCCATATACATCCAAGTTCTTAATTCTCAAATCGATTGCTTCTTCGAGACCCATGATACAAGCTTCGTATTCGGCCTCGTTGTTTATGCACTTGAATGTCAGTCTGGCAGTGAAAGGAATGTGGGTACCCTGAGGTGTTATAATGATTGCCCCAATCCCGTTTCCATAATGATTGACAGCTCCGTCAAAAATAAGTCCCGACTGGGAACCTGAGTCTGGCCCTTCACTGGGTAGCGGTTTATCGCAATATTTCATTTTCAAATACATGACATCTTCGTCTGGGAAGTCAAACCCGACTAATTCCTGATCGTCAATCGGTTGTTGAGCCAAATAACCAGCTAAAACACTTCCTTTTACGGATTTCTGAGCATGGTACTCGATGTTGTATTCGGATAACAACATCTGCCACCGGACAATTCTCCCCGTGAGAGCATGCTTTTCAAAGACGTACTTGATTGGATCCATTTCTGAGATTAACCAAGTAGTGTGACACATTTGGCTGCCCAAGCCAGAGCACGACAAGTTTTCTCAAGCATAGTATACCGAGTCTCGCAGTCGGTGAATTTCTTGCTCAAATAGTAAATGGCAGACTATTTTCTTTTGGTTTCGTCTTGTTGGCCAAGTACACATCCCATCGAGTCTTCCAAGACTGTTAAGTAGATGATCAGTGGTCTTCCTTCCACTGGAGGTGATAGAATCGGCGGGTTCAACAGGTATTCCTTGATACTGTCGAAGGCGGTTTGGCAGTCTTCTGTCCAAATGCAATCCTGGTTCTTTTTGAGTAATTTGAAAATCGGCGCGCATGTCGCGGTCATGAGGAATATAAATCTGGAAATGTAGTTCAAACGTCCCAGGAATCCCCTGACTTGTTTTTCAGTCTTTGGAGAAGGCATTTCTTGAATGGCCTTGACCTTGTCAAGATCAACCTCAATTCCTTTCTGGCTGACGATGAACCCTAAGAGTTTCCCTGAACGGACACTGAATGTGCACTTATTGGGATTCAAGCGGAGTTGGTATTTTCTCAGACGCTCGAATAGTTTTGACAGGTGGGTCACATGCTCCTCTTCTGTTTTAGATTTGGCAATCATGTCATCGACATATACCTCAATTTCCTTGTGTATCATGTCATGAAACAGAGTAGTCATGGCCCTTTGATAGGTTGCCCCGGCGTTCTTCAAATCGAACAACATTACCTTGTAACAAAAAGTGCCCCATGGGGTAATGAACGAAGTTTTCTCCATGTCTTTCGGCGTCATTTTTATCTGATTATAGCCCAAGAAACCATCCATGAAGGAGAAGACTTTGAACTTTGTTGTACTGTCTATCAGGATATCAATGTGTGGTAAAGGAAAGTCATCCTTTGGACTAGCCTTGTTTAGATCTCTGTAATCCACACACATTCTGACCTTTCCGTCCTTTTTCGGAACTGGTACTATGTTGGCTAACCATTGAGGATACTCTGATGTGGCGAGGAAACCTGCGTCAATCTGTTTCTGTACTTCCTCTTTGATTTTGATGGCCATGTCTGGATGAGTCCGTCTCAACCTTTGTTTTACTGGCGGACATTCTGATCTTAATGGTAGATGATGTTCCACGATGCTGGTATCCAACCCTGGCATGTCCTGATAGGACCAAGCAAACACATCGGGAAACTCTTTGAGAAGCTTTATCAAACTTTCTTTGACAGTTGGACTGAGCAGTGCCCCAATCTTGACTTCTTTTCTCTCTTCTTCTGAACCTAAGTTGACTTCTTCCAACGGCTCTCTGTGAGGTTCAATGGACCTTTCCTCTTTTCTGAGTAATCGGGAGATCTCTTCTAGAATTTCGTCGTCATCTTCATCTTCAACCTCAAATACCGAGAATTCAAAGTTGGGAGAAGGCATTGGATCGTATGTTTCAATGGGGTTTAAAACAAGCAATCTGCATGACGTGATGATTTGTTTTTAGAAGAGATAGAGAGAATGCAAAAGTGTGTGCAGTGTATTTTCTTTGGAAAACTGCTTGTTTTTATTATTTGAGCTGTTTTTTAGGATTACCATTTTCTGAAAAAGCGAAAAGAGAAAACAGCAATAAATGCGAAAATTACAGAATGACGTTATTTTATTTATGATTTTGTCAATTCTTGAATCTACATCCCTATAAAACAAAACTTTGTCGCTTTGGGCGAAGCGAAGAGGTACATTTACAGAAAGTGAGCCCTATCAAAACATCTGTTTCACCTGGGCAAGGTGAAAGGTTAAGATAAAGACGACAATTGCTTAGACTTATAAACGATCTTCAGAACATCGACAGCAACCCATTGGCGGCGAACTCCTCGGTGAATCACAAAGTCTGGTACCTTCCTTCTTGATTTGTCTTCAGAAATAACGCTGATTTCTGGTGGAGCAGGATCGTTGGAATCTGTCTCCCAGGCAGAGTTGTCGTAGGAGGATTCCTCTGTTGTATTTTGCACAGTGTTTGTACTCTCAGGCGGATCTCCCCATCCATTTTGCTGGATGTCTTCGAGCTTGATACGAGAGCTTTCAAGAGCAGTGTACCTAACCAGGTAATCGAATTTGCCACTTGGTTGTCCTAGGGCGTCCCACACTTCTTTAGAACTGGAAAAGTCATTCCTTTCGATGACGTTGACCTCAGGAAAAGCATAGTTGATGAATTCTAGTCCTGCAAGCTTTGCGAATTCATCGTCGTGCTGGATATTTTCTAAATGACCCGAGTGTTGATCCCATGACATGGTGGGGACGCAGGTATTCTTTTCAATGATGCTCAGCTGATTTTCATTGTTCAACTGATTTTCTTGCCCCGAGTCTCCAGAGTACGGCTTCCAGATAGGCAGGCCATCCATTGGGCCATAATAGTCGTGGTCAAAGTTGTCTTTCATCAGAGTGTCTTCCTCTAATGAGTTCGGTGGAGCACGGAATCCTTCCGGATCACAATCTCCGTATATCATTTTGACATCTGATCTCGGTATAAATCTCGGACTCTGTGCGGGATAGCAAAATGGCGTAGGCACCTCTTCTTGAGACATATAACCTTCCTCGTTGAGATAGGACTTCCACTCTTCATCTGTATCGGAGGAGTCTCCTTCGTTGATGGTATGTACTTCTTGAGTCACTGGGTGAAGGAAACCTCCACTGTGGAAGAAGTCCTGAATGGGATGAAAACTTTCATCGTTAGTAGCAGTCTGGATACAAGTTGCAGTAAAACCAAGACCCTTCTTTGTTTTATTGTCAGTAGGAATGAGAAGCTGTCCCTATCCCTTTGCATTGTTACTTTTGATCACTTCGAGAGCATCTCTGTATGAGGAAATAGAGGTTCCTTTCTTTGACTGATTTTTATTGCTCACCGAAAGTGCCTGGAACTGAGTTCCAACTACCTCCTCAGGTTCTACACAAGTGGATAATGAAAGGTTACTCACGATCAAGGCTTGTTCTCCACAGACTGTGACGAGTTGGTCATTCTTGATGAACTTCAGCTTCTGCTGAAGTGTCGAAGTGACTGCCCCAGCCTGGTGTATCCATGGTCTTCCCAACAAACAGCTGTATGTTGTTCAGGTGTCCATGACCTGGAAAGTGACCAGGAAAGTGTAAGGACCGATAGTTATGGGAAGGTCGACTTCGTCAATAACTGCTTTTCGGGGTCCGTCAAATGCTTTGACGACGACCTCACTGCCTCTCATCGGAGATCCTTTGAATGATAGTCGCATTAGAGTGGACTTCGGCATAACGTTGAGAGCCGATCCGGTATCTAGCAGTATGCTGGCTAAGGCATCGTCCGGGCAGTTAACTATGATATTGAGCGCCATGTTGTGACTTTTGCCTTCTTCTGGCAATTCCTCATCACTAAACCCCAAGTTGTTGCAGGAAGTGATGTTGGAGATGATGTTGTCGAATTGTCTTATTGACATATCCTGTTCCACAAAGGCCTGTTCTAAGACTTTCTGTAGAGCCTCTCTGTGGGCTTCGGAACTGAGTAAAAAAGATAACACAGAGATCTTTGAAGGAGTTTGTAACAGCTGATCAACAATGTTGTATTCACTCCTTTGGATAAGCTTCAATATCTCATCATCGTTCTTTGAAAGGTCAGGATCACAGGATTGACCGACTGGTGGATTGGGAACTTCTGTCTAAGGTTCCTTTTATCTGGGTTCTCCAACTCCTCTGTTGAAGATTCGACCGCTCCGTGTTACTCGACTGATGTCTGCAATATTCACGACGGAGGTTAATGGAGTTTCCTTTCCATTCTCAATTGTTGTTGCACCGTATTTTTAAGGGATCGCCTTATCGGATTTGTACGACACTGGTCCCGGCAGATAGATAACTACAGGAGCCTTCTGATTTCTCTGACTGTCGTAAGTAACTTCAATCAGTTCCTGGTTAAGAACTTTTGATTTTTCAAGTAGAGGGATGATGGTACAAACATCCTTGGTCCTCTCAAGATCAGAGATTACAACAACATCTTTGATCTGGTCGGCGAAATAGTCGGGCATCAAGTTGATGGACCCCGAACTTGGACACGGTCGAATCTCTTCGCGGTCCAACTGACTCTGTGCCCGCACGAGGTAGCACCCTTGGTTATTTTCCGAGCAGACTCTACAGCGCTCATAGTTATGTGGTGGCACTCGGCCACGTCCGCTTTGAATGCAGTGTAACCTTACTAGGTCTATTTCCATAGATCGGACATCCTGACTTTGATGTCTAGTAGGGTTCCCATTTGTCACACTGATTTGTTGCATGTCTTCGTCTAGATAGATCGGAAGCCACCAATGGTTTAACAAGTGTTGCAAAGTTCTTTGAACGAGAGCACATCCTTGTTTACTCTCACGACATCCCTTACAGTTCTGATAATTATGCGAAGTCAAAAAACCGAGCTGGACTTGCTTAGCGTGTAATTCTACCAAGCTGGTATTCATCAAGCGAACATCGAATATCTGAATCATGTTGATCTGATAAGGATTTTTATCATGGTAGTCCTGGATCCACCCAAGATCCATCTGACGCTGGAGGGGCTCTTGTACAAAAGAGCATCCCTGTTTGTTTACCGAGCAAATCAGACAGGAATTGTAATCGTTCCGTGGTAGATTATGATACTGGCTTTGCCTTGAGTGCATTGCCACCAAGTTGACATCCATCGCACGGATGTCGTGGTTCTGAATGATGTTGGAACTTGCATGAGTCATGTTAACTCCACGAACTCGGTGCTCTTGGATCCACCCGAGATCCAATTGTTCCTGTAGAGCTGATTTCACCACAGAACATCCTTGATTGTTTTTAGAGCAGATATCACAATGGTGATTGTTATAAGGCGGTATATGGCCATACCCGCTCTGTCTGTGATGCATCTTGACCTGATTGGTCCTCAATAAGAGTACATCATGAATTTGATAGTTGTTGTTAGACTCTCCTTCTATCAAATTTACCGCAGCTTTCTCGTGTTGAGGCAACGGGTTCGTGAGAACATTTGGATTCATATCTTTGAAAGATAAGACCCCGCTCCTAACAAGCTTTTGTACGTCGGACTTGAAACTGAGACAGTTCTCTATGTTATGCCCTGGTCCTCCTTGATGACAAGGGCAAGTTTGATCCACTTTGAACCAAAAAGGAAGATTTTCCGGTACTGTAAGTGGAGACCTGGTTTGGACGTGCCCTTGACCAGTAATAATGGAAACAGTTCTGCGTACAACACTGGTATAGGGTCGAATTCTGGCGGTTGCATCGTACGGTTGTTGTTATATGGAGGACGAGTCTGCTGAAGAAGCTATTGTGTCCTTTGCTGATATTGTTGTTGATTCGGTTGGCTCTGCGCAACCTGATGTTGATACGTTGGAACAGGCGCAGGGTTGATAGCAGGAGTTACAGCTGCTACTGGTTGGTATCGTCGCCTTTGCTTTTCGAGAGAGATATTCCCAATATCCTGCTCTTTTTTCTTAGGGAGAGCACTACCGTATCGTTTTGTACTACTTGATGATCCAGCGTCTTTAACTAAACGTCCTTCTCAGACGGCTTCCTCAAGACGAACTCCCATGCCCACCATCTCGGTGAAGTCACTGGACACACTGCCGACCATTCTGTCGTAGTAAAATGAGCTCAAGGTTTTCAAGAAGATCTTTGTCATCTCTTTTTCCTCGATAGGTGGATAAATCTGGGCGGCGATTTCACGCCATCTCTGAGCATATTCCTTAAAGGTTTCCTTGTCCTTCTGCGACATGGCTCTGATTTGATCTCTGTCTGGTCCCATGTCCAGGTTATACTTATATTGTTGAACGAAGGCAGCGCCAAGATCTCTGAAAGTGCCAATCTTAGTGCGGTTTAAACTCATGTACCATTTGAGTGCGGCACCGGTCAAACTATCCTGAAAATAGTGAATCAGTAGCTCCTGGTTCTTTGTCTGAGTTGACATCCGCCAAGCGTACATCACCAAATGGCTTTGAGGGCAAGAGTTACCCTTGTACTTTTCAAATTCGGGCACTTTGAACTTGTGCGGAATTTTCACATTAGGTACCAAACAAAGGTGTGCGGCATCCTTTCCAAATAGATCCTGACTGCGAATGGCTTGCAGTTCCTTCTGCATTTCCAGGAACTGTTCCTGGAACTCATTCATTCTGTTAAACATACTTTCGTTTCCACCAGAAGGTATCTGTGGAACATGTCCTTCTGGGACAGTGTGTACCACGGGTGGTGGTATAATCATCATGGCAGTGACTCTAGGTCTTTCCCTCTCCCGAAGTTTGTAACCTTCAGGAGTTGTCGTCATGCCCCTGACATCTTCGCTTTCCCGAAGTTTGTAACCTTCAGGCCCAACGGCTCCTGCCGCGGTTCCCTGATCTTCAGTGATCGGCGGAACATATCCTTCCGGGATATAGTTAATAGGCATGCCCCAAGGGCGATCTTTAGGCATGTTATACCGAGGATCATACTTCTCCACTATGGGTGTTGATGTGATCTCTGAGATCACTGTTCTTTGTTGTTGTATCTGAGCTTCTGCTAGAGCTTGCATGTCGTTATGAAGCTTTCTCAGATCCTCTTTCAGAGTGTCGATCTCTTCCCTCAACTCTCTGTTCTATTCCTCGAGATCATCCATCTTTTTCTGTCGATTGGCCCGAGTATTGTACGAATAAGACAGTTTGACTCTAGAATCGAGACACAAACATGAGATTCGTAGGTAAGAAAAATGCGTTACGTGAGAATGATGAATGATATGCAATAATGATATATTTTATATTTTTTTGTTTATTCAAAGTAAACTTCGACAATTAGATTGCAAATATCAAACAGTGGGGAAATCCCCGTTTTATTGAATTCAAAGATTGCAGAATGGAAATACAATAATTTACATAGTGCTGTAAAAGGAAATCTAAACTTAAGGGTCCCGAGTCCTCTCTGAGGGGAGCTCAGGTGCTAGTTCTGGTACTTTCCTTTTCTTTTACCGGGGCTCTTGAGCCGTTGTCGGATTGTCATTCCTTTGCCAAGTGAAAGGGGCGAGCAAATTCCTCTGGTCATCCTGATTCTCTACAACATGTTGCTCCAAAATCTCAATCAGAGCATCTTTTTCTCTTAACAGCTGCTGTATTTTCTTGCACTCCACATTGAGAATACGGTACTTGTTCTTCCAAGACTTCTTCTCCTGTTGAACTTTTTTGAGAGTCACCTGAAGTTTTTTCGTATCAGACATAAAATAAAGGACAGGGTCCCTTAATGGAAGAACTGCTTAACGAGGGTAAGGCATCCTCAGCTTGAGAGCTCTAGTTTGTACCCAGTGGAGATAAGGTTCCACCGAGACACAGTCTAGTTTTCCTAGAGACTCTCGTCCTTTCCTATGAACGTGTTTCCAAGCATGCACTATTTCTGTCTTTAGTGCTTTGTCATTTTCTCCTTCCTTAAAGAAAAGACCTTCCAGATGAACATTACGCGGGATATGTCTCATCGGGTATCCGAACTGACGACGAACCAAAACTGGATGATAATTGATTCCCCCTTTAATTCCTATGAGGGGTATATTTGGGAAGTTTCCACAACAGTTAATGATCCTGATCCTGTCATAGATTCGATTGTACCAATCGATGTCAGAGTTGGTAAGAGACATGATTCTCTGCGACCAACGTAAAGTATTCTTAGGATCCCAAAATGCACCAGACTTTGGTAAATGGGAAATGAACCATTTGCATAGCAGGGGTACACAGCATGTGATCATTCCTCCGCTGTACAAATTCCTTAAGTGTACAGAATGATAAGCATCTGCGAGCAGGGTCGGTACAAGATTTCCAATCAGAAAAATCTTAATGGCGTTGATATCTACAAAGTTATCGATGTTGGGAAACAAAAATAACCCGTAGGTAAGCAAAACAAATATGTTTTCGAAAGCGGCCACGTTCCCTATACTAATAAAGTACAGAGCTTTCTTTATCAAGAACTGGGCTGGCAAACCCTGGATACCACCCTTAGTGGTCATGTGAGTCCTGACTTCTGACTCGTCCAAATAGATTGCTCTTGCAATGGTTTGATCCCTTGGAATTTCTTCCAGTCCAGAAAAGGGAGCCTGATCAGTAATATATAAATCAGTCAGGTGAAAGTACTCCTCCAGTGTTGGTGCTAGCTGATAATTCGGGAATGTAAAACAGTGATAGACCGGATCGTTAAACTGGATTAGTGTGGATAGGATTTCTTCAATTACATGGACCCTTAATAGAAACAACAATCCTCCATACTTGGTTCTGAAAGCCTCGGGGTTGGTTATCATCCTTGCTAATCCTCTAGTTTTGGAACCTTGAAGGTATACTTGTGAGTCTTCCTTCTACCGAAATCCATTAGCAATCTCTTTATCTGACATTTGCAATCATTGTCTTAGTTTAATTTGAAAAAGAGAGACTAGAAGAGAAAATTTTTCTTTGTTTAAATGTTTTTTAAATAAATGTATGAATGCAGCACACAAAAACATAGAAAAAACATGGGGTCAAAGGATCGGTGTCCTGAAGTCAAGGCTCTACCCATCCCCAAAGGTTTGTACTGGTGATTTTTGTACCTGTTCTCAAAATCACTGACCCCTCACCGGATGACGACAACAAGCGGATCACCAAGCGAGCTGGTTCATCTTAGAGTAATCTCAAATGAGGGTAGTATCGCGTGATAACTATTTCCGATAGCTTCCGCACTACAAAATGGTTTCAGTCCACTAAAATCCTCAGCTTCTCAGATAACCCAATGGAACAATCTGCTTTCAACAACCGAAGTCGTATAGGCATTGAATCTGCAAAGGGCATCTCCACTGATTCGATGGTCGACCGGGACCTCTTATCTAGGATTCACTCCCCATAAGATTACCCGTATAGTGTCATCCCCTATCTTAGGTGTATACTCAATCTTTCCAGATGCGGCATCACACGCATTCCCATTAGCAGAAAAGTAAACACATATATCAATTAGGAAAAGCAGTATATATATTTGTCCTAATATCCTAGACCTCTATGATCCTATGATCCTAACAGACAATGACTCCCCAGCAGAGTCGTCATTTCTGTGACACTTTGTGAATTTAAGGCCTTCTACTTAAAACTGTGAGAAAGAATGCCTCCCACTGTGGTCGCCATTTTTTCTGTGGCGGCCACAGTGAAAATGACTTGTTCAAGGTTTCTACCTAAATTTATGACTTGGCGTGCCCTGAAGGAGGGTTGTTCTTGACATTTTACATCTGATGTTAGCTCTAGTCCGGTATTAGTGTCGAGGAATCAGCTTGACGACTCACAGAAAGACTCTGGAATAGCGATTTTTGTGGTTTCGAATTACTATCGCTTTGGTACTACAGTTCGATTCATTTTTTATCCTATGAAGCTGATTAAGGAAGGGAAATATATGTCTCCAATTAATTCTACTTGCATACTGAGGTTAAACAGTCAAAACTGTTGGTTTACAGATGCTATCAAAATTAAGGGGGTCTGTCTTTAGTTATTTGCTTAAAAGAACAGAGTGTCTTGACTGTACAAGAGGCTTTTGGTTAGGATGCTAGACCTGATTTTCTTTGATTGATGTATAGAGGTACTGAACTTTGGGTTTTTGATTAGTATGCTCGCTAAGATTTCACAATCTTATGCCTACGTATTCCCGTTTAACAAAACAGGGAAATCTGAGCGATCGTAGTTCCTCCTATTCTACGAGAGGAAAAAGGCATTTTGGTGTCTTGTTCAAAGCCCAAGACAGGATGCTAAAGGTGGTTTGTATCTTGTTCAAAGCCCAAGATGTGAGGCTGAAGGGTTACTTGTATCTTGTTTAGAGCCCAAGATATGAAGCTAAAGGATTTTGACTGAGAGAGAATCTGTCATCTCTAAAGAGGGATTGTTGATGTTTATATGCTATGAGCAAAGCACCAATTTGATGCTAAAAGGTTGATTAACTCAACCGAGAATTTCTTTATACAAAGCCTAAGAGGAGACTAGAAGTTTGACTTTTCCGGGGAAAATGTTCTTTCTGTCTTGTACAAAGCCCAAGATTGAGGCTAAAAGGGATTTTTTTGACTCCGTTAGGGAGAATGTATCTTGTATAAAGCCCAAGATGGAGGTTGAACTGAGTTTGACTCAACAAGAGAGCGCTTGTATGTGTCTTGTACAAAGCCCAAGACGGAGGCTAAAAGAGTTGACTCAACAAGAGAGTCTTGAGTAGGTGATTGACTCAACAAGAGAGTCTGAAGGTTGATTGACTCAACAAGAGAGTCTTTTATACTCAACAAGAGAGTGATATGTTATCTCGTACGAAGCCCGAGATTAATGCTAAAAGGAGATTGACTCAACAAGAGAGTCTTTTATACTCAACAAGAGAGTGATATGTTATCTCGTACGAAGCCCGAGATTGAGGCTAAAAGTTGACTCAACAAGAGAATCTTTTATACTCAACAAGAGAGTGGTTTTTTATATGTCTTGTACAAATCCCAAGACGGAGGCTAAAAGTTGACTCAACAAGAGAATCTTTTATACTCAACAAGAGAGTAATTTTTTATATGTCTTGTACAAAGCCCAAGACGGAGGCTAAAAGTTGACTCAACAAGAGAATCTTTTAAACTCAACAAGAGAGTGTTTTTTATATGTCTTGTACAAAGCCCAAGACGGAGGCTAAAAGAGTTTGACTCAACAAGAGAGTCTGAAAAGGTTAGCTCCGCTAGGGAGAATCATTTGTACAAAGCCCAAGAGGAGGTTGTCTTGCTGCTGAGGATTAGATCCATAGGCAGGCCCAAGGGAGGGGAATTCTCATGAGAGAGACCGGGTTTCAGAGTGAATGGTGTTTCTTCCTATGTTTGAAAGGAACTTGAGAATGTATTTGAGACTCAAGAGTTTTAGACTGTCCAAGTCTAGAGTTTTATCTTTTGTACAATGCCCAAGAGGAGGAACGGGCATTAAGGGATGAGTATCAACCCTAAAATGGTCGGAGTTTTGACACTGGAAAGACTGCTCTAGCCAAGGATAAGTTCTGTCTTATACCTTTAAGAGGTCGTCAGGGTCCTTGTATTAAGCCCAAGATAAGGCATGAGAACTTCTAAGAAGCCGAAGGGTCCTTGTACAACGCCCAAGAGGAGGTGGGGATGCTTTTAGGAAGCTTGTGGGTCCCCAAACTAAGAGAAGTTCAAGAAATATAATTCACAGAGAAGAGATCATTCCAGGAAAGTTCGAGAATTTGGAAGAAACTCAAGAGATACTATTTACGGAGAATAGATCAACTCTGAGGAGTAGAGTCTCTTTGACAATTTCTAAGGGTGACAGTCTAAGAAAAGGTTCACCGAGAATACTGCCTTTCTCTTTGTTCCATATTGTTTAACCCCAAGAGAAGGGAAGACTGTATCTGGAATCCTACAGGGGATCTAGTTTTGTTTGTATTTAAGAGTGACCAACAAGGCTTTACCTAGTTATGGACGTAGTTGCCGGGGAAAACTCTAAATAACTATACTAGTATTACACAGTGGATATGTGACAAGTATATAAAAGGATGTGAAAGAAGACTTACAGTGAAGCAGCCCCACAATACAGTTATATACATGGGAAAGCGGTAAATGAAAGCGGATAAACACTTACCCGTTGTAGAGCTTCCATGTTGTTTTATTAGTTGTTCAACAAAGAAAGTTTTGGTAACAACATATATTTGAATTCAAAATCAAAGGAGAAAGTGCTTTGAAAAGATTGTTGGGGCTTACAGCTCAAGGAGAGGCGCAAGTTTTAACGACGATCGCACCGTTGTTTTGAAAACTGTACAGAGGGACTTATACAATATGTGAGGCCCAAAAGTTTTTATGTACAAGGGGATGGGTATTACACTCTATTAGAGGCCCAAAGAAACTTAAAGAAAAGAAATGTGGCTTATAACACGAGGGTAGGCCCAATTGTTTTTGTTTTAAATTGGCGATCGCGCCGAGATTTTTTTCTTTTAACACAGATGGACTTATACAATATCTAAGGCCCAAAACGTTTTGGTTAAAAGTGGATTGGGTCTTACACTCTATTAGAGGCCCAAAGAGTTTGAAAATGAATAAAGATGGGTCTTATAGCTCAAGGAAAAGCCCAAAGATTTTTGTTAAAAAGCCGACGATCGTGTCGAACCTTTTGACAGTATCGGGACTTATACAATACACTGAGGCCCAAAATTGTTTTATTTACAAAGGGATTGGGTACTACACTCTATTAGAGGCCCATGAGACTTTGAAAATGATTTGTTTAAGGTGATTAAGATCAAAACCCTAAATTAATTTCAAAATCTATTTTAATTAAATAAAAATTTAATTAAAATGATCAAAATTATCAAATATGTGTGAAAAACAAGTTGTGATCTTGGATTAATGTTTGAAAAATCATTTTTATATCCACAAAATGATTGGAGACCAATTAAATTTGGAAAATCAAGGAGGAAAAAATATTTTAAATGTAAAAAACAAATAAAAGATTAATTCTTTGCAAAAATATCAAGTATATGAAATAAATAATATTTTTGGGAATTTTTGGCAAAATAAAATATTTTAACATTTTTGTGAATTAAAAAAAGAATCAACTCAAAATCATTAAAACTCAAAGAGAAATTAATTTTTGAATCAATTAAATAAAATCACAAAATTCAAATATTCAAATATTCAAATATTCAAAAAATGGCGCCAAGAACACGTGCCACCCCTCTGTTTCTGCAGATTTGCATTTTCTCACCAATCTCACTGAATACTTGATGAAATCACACAATCCACATATCAATATACTCGTTTTCACCTCACGATCATGTCTATGGTCTTTAATTTCATTTATTTTAAGCATGGAATAAGAAATCAAGACAAAACCTCAAGAACCCTAAAATGTGCATGAAGGCTGAGAATTTTGATACACAATTCAAACAAAGCAATTAATTGAGGGGAAACATTCTATGCATGATTATGAACATTTGGTAAAAGTATTGTGCGAGGAAATATGCATAGATTAAGAGATGACCAAGTTTAGGCTTACTTGGAGGTCGTGACAGCAAGAGCAAAGTGATTTTTGAGTTGGAGGTGCTACTGATGAGTTGTGATGATCTGAACATATTCCCTACACCATATGGAGTGTGTTTGAATGCCTGGACTTGATTGGAAATGGCTGGATCACTTCATGGCATCTCAACTCCAACTTGGTTAAAACCTTGAGCAGTTGGCTGGTGATATTGTGAAATTGGTGTTCCAGATGTGGTTTAAGTGTTTGGATCACTTCTATATGATGCTTATGAGGTGCGTGTGTGTGATTGGTTTAGTTGAAATGACTCTCAAACTCAAAACCCGATAGTGACTTGCTTTGGAAGGCAATTTCGGAGTGAAAGAAGAGATTTTGAGGAAAGCTTCAGTTTGATGGCTTTGGTGTATTTAAACTGAGCACAAATTAGCTCTATTTATAGTAGAGAAAGTTTGTTTTACAAGCAATAGTGAATGGCAACTGCAATAAATCATTATCCAATTGTATCACTTTGGAATCTTAAGTCTCCTCTAGCCATTGACTAGAGGTTAGAGCTTAGGCATTTGGTTCCCTAGTTCAGAGATCATCCTTGACTCATTCAGTTGGAAAAGACTCAGTTCATGCCACCTTGGTGCATCCATTGAATGCCCCAAAACAAAATTGGAGTCTTGTCCCCCTTTTAGGCATTTTAGGTTTGGCATGTTACTTTTAGTTCCAAAGACTTGGGAGGCTTATGGATCAGTGTTTGTCTCTCCTTGGTCTCCCCATGAGGTGTTCATATGGATAAACTTGTTTGTTATTTGCACATTTTGATCAAATCGAGCAACATGCACAAATCTACCTTGCCATGACAGTTGCAGCAAGGCATATTGCCACTGTCATAACTCTTAGCTCAAATGGAATTTGATGGAGTTCTTGGCCATTTTGGAAAGCTCTCATATGATACAACATATGTGTGATCATAGTTTCTCTTGACACTTTTTGGATCCAAGTGAAAAATGCCCTTACATTTTGCAAAAAGTGAAACAGATTCTGACTTAGTGAAATTTTCACTAAGTGTTGGAAAAAGTGGCATTTTCATGTTTTTGCCATTTTGGTCACTCCATAACTAAAAATCCATGAAGAATTGGAGTGAGGTGTAGTTGACACTTTTAAAGTATGTCATGAGAGTTACAAATTCATCTTTGGATCAGCCAAAATGGTTGCTTGGATCACAAGTTATGATCCTTGGAAGTTGGTACCCTAGCCACTTTGTTCCATAACTTAGAAAATTTCTAAGTGTTTTATGGTTACCCCTTTTACAAGTTATCCCACTTTTCTTGATTTTTCTTGATGAATGATTATTCCAATCACATATTAACATCATTTTAGGGTTAAGGAACCATAATTGATCAAAAAATCAAAAAGTCAAACTTTGACTTTTGGGCACAGTTGACTTTTTATCAGACGAATTCTAAACTGTGCGATCCTTTATGAAATCAAGTCCTTGACCTATATCAAACTTGATGGATTGATTTCATAGGTGTTATAGGGTGTATTGAATCATGTCCCAAGGTTTGGGAGCATGTCCTGGTCAAAAGTCAAAGGCACAGTTGACTTTTTCTTCAAAATCCTAACTGTGGTTCAGATGAAATTGAAACTTGTGAATCAAGCTTCTTGGATCAATCCATTGTTGCAAATGGATCAATGTAGTGTATTAGGGACCCTCAAATCATGCCATGAGATCTTGGCTCATGCTTTGTCCCAAAAGTCAACTTAGGGGTGAATTAGGTCAAGAAACCCTAATTTCTGATTTTTTTATCAATGCATCCCCTGAGACTAAATTGACTTGGTGATTGGGCCCATGAGGTCCCTTGGAGTATCTTGGGTTATGCTTTGAAGCATTGGCTCATGCCCAGAGGCAAATTCCATCTGGAGGCCCTGGTCGACCAAAACCCTAATTTGGTGACACTGGAGATCTTGAGGCTTAATCCACTTGGAATGTTGCAGCCTTGTGCTTGATCCTTGATGTGAGAGTCCTCTTGATCCATTGTGGATGTTTGAGAGGTTTAGACGAGTTGAAGATCATGTCATTCCTTTATTGATCCTTTGTCTAAGAGCCCTGAGGGGGCTTGAAACTCTAATTCTGATTGTAGCGGATGCTCACCCATCTTTGGGGAGACTAATGAGGTATGATGGCCCATCCATATTGTGATGATGACTTGCACAATGATAGAAAATCTTTGTGGTCAAAATTTGGGGTATGACACACCTTCATGACTTGCTTTTTTACATAATTTACTCTCATGCACATGTACATCATATATATATATATATATATATATATATATATATATATATATATATATATATATATATATATATATATATATATAATGCTTTAAATGACTTGCTTCTTTTACATAAAAAATATTTGAAAAATAGCACACGATTAAAAATATCAAAAATAATTAATAAAAGACAAGGCATTGAATAACCACATACACCTACTAGTGGACCCCATTGGAATCTTCACATTGTCTCTTACCCAAACCTATGAGACCATCGGTGTGTGGAGTGGTAACTTCACCAAACGCCTTGGCTTGTTCTAAGCAACAACAAACAACTTCATTTTCATCTATATTTAACTCTTGCTAAAAAGATATCCTTAGTTGAATATAACTTATTCTGCCTTAACATAACCTAAACGTTACACATAAACCATGGAAGAATCAAAGAAGCAACAACTAGAATCAGATGATGACACCCCAAGTCCACCACCTCAATCTCAAGAGCTTTCCTATTTTATCAAAGAAAATGAACCAGAGAACGAAGGCACTTCAAGCAGCGTCGTTAAACAGGAGCGCAACGAGTGCGATCATGCTACTTCTTTGCTCGATCAAAGTATGTCCTATCACCCATTCTTATTTTGTTTTGAAATTTTTTTTATCTGATATATGTTCTTTATTGTGGTTGCAGTTCCTGGTGGTGGAACAGATACAAAGGACTCAATTAACAGAGGTTGTTTTATAGATTTTTGTATTTATTCGTTGAATGTTTTGAGAGATGATTAATTAACTCAAGTTTTAGTTCCTTCAGATGCTGTTCTAGCTAGGGTTGAATCACATAAAAGATTGGCTTTAATTAAAGCATGGGAAGAAAATGAGAAGACAAAAGTAGAGAATAGGTAACATGCTGCTATATATTGTATATATGAAGAAAAATATAATATATCAGACACGACATTTACACTGACATGTTAGTGTATTGTCAATGACACATGTTGGCCACTGAACACTCCTTGGTTCAGAGGTGTCGGTGTTATATATGAGATATTATACCAAAAAATTCACCAATTCGATATACTATAATATTAGGTTTTTAAAAACATTGATTATATCTTGAATAATTAAATGATATATCTACATACAAAAATGTCAAACAGGGCATATAAGATGCAATCTGCAGTTGATTTGTGGGAGGATAATAAGAAATCATCAACTGAAGCAAAATTCAAAGGAATTGAGGTCACAACAAATATTCAATTTTTTGCATTATTTGTTTCTTTCGAATATTAGTTATAATTTACATGAAGCAAAGACTAAATGAAAATCTGTATTATGAATGAACAGGTAAAATTGGACCAAAAAAAGAGTGAATATGTTGAAGATATGCAAAACAAAATAGCTGAAATTCATAAATCAGCAGAAGAGAAAAAGGCAATGATTGAAGCTCAAAAAGGTGAAGAAATTCTGAAAGTAGAAGAAACAGCTGCAAAGTTTCGCACTCGTGGATATGAGCCAAGAAGACTTCTTGGATGTTTCGGTTTAAGGTTTTTTCGTTAATTCAAGAAGATGCCAAAGAAACACTTTTACACTAGATTACTTGTTATTGTTATTCTGATACATTTTTAATTTAAAATTTCCTTCTTGTATCGTTTGTGTTTTTTTATATAGTTTTTGGTAATAAAAGCTGGACCATGAAATTTGCATTTGAAAATAAATCAAACTAATTAAATATTTCTCTCAACATATGTACTTCACTAGTCAAACATAAACTCGGATTATGAATCACTTCAGTCAAAACTCGACGTAGACACGTTGTCAAAGATTATAAGTCGTTCGATTTAGATACGATGATTTAGATTTAATTTTCATTATTTTGAATTATAGAATAAATATTTGTTAGTTCTGTGATTTTAGGATTGACAACAATTTTTTAAAACATGCACCACAGCAAGATATTGAGCAAGATGTCTTGACATGTTGGACAAACATCATTGCAGAGATGTTTAGCATGATGTCGTGACATGTTATACCAGGTTTTAGGGTTTTACTTCTTGGAAGATTTGTTTTTAAAACGTGAGATTCTATATGTTTTTATTTCACATTTTGTCGCAGTCCAAGGAGGATTTTAGGAACGTCGGTTCTGTGCCAGTAGTGCATTTGTTTCTAAAAAGGGACTTGGAGACTTTTTAGGAAACTTTCTATTCTGTTCCTATTTTCATGCAGAAGATTATGCAGAATATTTGTCGCTGCTGTTTTGGATCTGTTGCGCCTAAAGCCCATGCTTACCAAAGACTATTTAAAGAGGACGGTGCAAAACTTAATTAACAAGGAAAATAGAGAGTTGATCTTGAGTGTGTGGAATTAGGGTTTTAGTTGTTCTTTGTTATTTATGCTCCACTTTGATATCATCATTGATATTTGAGTTGGATTGTGTTTATTTGTGAGACATTCATGCATCACTTATGATTGTTCCTAGATCAGACAGTTTCTGGTGGCCAACAACGTCGTCTGGGCTTCAGCTCCGGTACGGTTGAAAGACGGCGGGGGGTGTACCTGCAAGGTACTCCGACGCTCAAGTAAGGTAAACGTCAGAGAATAAGCAAGTACAAGAGAAGAAGGTTAAAGTGTTAAGAAGTGAGTAACCTGGCCCTCTCAAGTGAGAGGGTATTTATAGAGAGCCCTCAGCGCGGGGCCAACGGTCACTAGCACTGGGCTGGATTGCTAGGCCCAATCCAAGCAACTGACAGGGCTTACGTGGCGTAGTGAAGACCAGCACGTGGTCTTCGCCCTGGGGTAACCGCTCCTAGATCTCCGGAATTAGGGCAGACCGATTCATCGGGAGTGGGCAGTTACATGAGAACGTGTCCTCGCTGGGAGGAGTCTTGCGTGTCGGGGAGAGACGTGTCCTTGCGGGGAGGACTCATTTGTGGGCATGGATGAGAATCTCGGGGAGGAGCACGTGGTCGCCGAGGAGAGGCGGCCCGGGGAGGCTTAGGGCCTGCGCCCGATGGTCCATGTTGTGAGTGTCGTACACACCCGAGGCTAGGCGTGTGCCCGATCCTGTGGAGGTGAGCCTGTGCTCGACAGTGGTCTTGCTAGGAGTCCTTATTGGGCCATCCCAGGCCTTGTGGGTTGGGCCTGCTCGACTGGGGAGCAGACCCCAGCCCAGTCCAGAACAGGAGCCCCCCAAGTCGTTGCTCTGAGGTGTCGGAGTAATGACTTAAGGGCCAGCTAGGTCGAGGACTTGTCCAGCCGGGGAAGGGACTCAAAACGAGGAACAGTTGGTAAACCGGGCAGAAACAAATCGATCTGCTCGCGCTAGACCGGCCGCAGATGGGCGATGTCGCGGTGACACGAGGAGTCTGAACCGAGGTGAACGAAAAGGCGTGTTGGGGAATGAAAAGACGTGCCTCGGGAAGTGTGCGCCACGTGTCACCCCTCATCATTGCCTAGGGCGGCTATGCTAGGGTAGCGTAATCGATTTCCTAGGAAATCCTCGATTCTCGTGAGGAGCCTATAAAAGGGCCGAGTTCATGTCAGTTGCACGTTTCCACCTTTTTCGCTCCTCTCTTCTTTCTGCCTCCGTTGCTGCTCCGCCGTCGTTCACCGCCGTACGCCTCCGTATCATCTGCTTCGTTCAAGTTTCTACCACCGTTCCAAGTAAGCTTCTGATCCCTTTCTTTTCCGTTTTACTTTCTATTTGCGGTTTTCCGGCGAACTGATGAAGTTCCCGGTGATCCCTTGAGTTCTGGCTGGGAACGGCGGGACGTTCCTAGGGTTTCGGTAGGATTGGCGGAGACTTGAGATGAATATCCCGAGAACCCGATGAATACACCGAGGACACAATGAATGACCCGAGGGCATGCGATGAATGCCCCGAGGACACGCGATGATTATCACGGGGAAACGACACAGGAGGGTTGGAGACCCGAAGGAGGGAGGGGCAGTTCATCGCGTCCCCGAGCATTTTCTTTGCTCTCGCTGCCCTTTCATTTGATTGGCGGTGGAAGGGTGGATTTGGTCGCGGCCAACGAATTCACCTATTTCCTCTACTTTTTAGGTAAAAAATGGTCGTGAGGGTTCCGGGGATTCTCCAGATAGATACTGAACCCGACGTGGATGGACCCGCTCAGCTCCCTGGGGAGGAGCTCGTACGTCCGACCGCTGAATGGGCTGGGGAGGAGCCTCTGCGTATAAAGTCGCATTTCGCTGCCGATGACACGGACGCGTTCGCTTTCGTCGAGGACGTCCCTGAAGGCGGGGAGGCGAAGTGGACGGTTTTTCAACCTCGGGCCCACCACCGCATATGTTCGAACTACCGTGGGTTGAGGTTCCCTATGTACGAGTTTGCCTTCAAAGAGGCCGGTATCCGTCTCCCCTTCAACAGCTTTCAGTTGGGGGTTTTCAACCGTCTGCACTTGGCGCCGTCCCAGCTTCACCCTAACGCGCTGGCCTTCCTGCGGGCCTTTGAGATCGTGTGTGACTATCTCAAGATCGGAGCCACTCTCACGCTCTTCTTCCGCGTCTTCCACCTCCAACGTTCAACGGACCATGGGCGACATAGTTGAGTCTCTTTCAAACAACCGAGGAAGCTGTTCAAGGCGTACTCGGATTCGAGTAGGAATTTCAAGGATAGGTTCTACTATGTCATGCCCGCGACGCACGAGGCCATGGGTACGCTCTACGACATTGTGCCCGATGGCTCCGGGAAGGAAAGGTTTGTGTCCAAGTGTCCCTTGGAGTGGGAGGATGCGCACTTTGCGCTCGGCACGGAGGACTACCTCGTGAAGCCTGGCGAGCTGTCGAAGGAGGACAAAGGAGCGTATGCCACGCTGGTCGAGTACGTCAACGGCTTCAACCGGGCAGAGTGCGTCGGTAGGGATGGAAAGTACCTCCTCGACTCCCGAGGAAGGGTTGTGACCGCGGCCCGGTACATAAATACCCGGGTGTCGTACCTCGAAAAATACGATCCTCGCGATGGACGCGGAAAAAACTGTTCGAAACAGAGTCGCCACCGAACTTTATTTATCCCAAAAGAGGGAAAGGAAAAACTGTTCGAAACAGAGTCGCCACCGAACTTTATTTATCCCAAAAGAGGGAAGGTATTAGCACCCTCTACGTCCGTTGTACTCAACGGGAACCTCTTGATTCGATTCGTGAGATAGTTAGTTAAGTTTGTTTGTTTATCTTCTAAGGTAAAAGGATTAATTTTAAGGGGGGAATGGGGTGGTTTTTTATTAGTGTGCTCGGCAAGGATTAAGATCCTCGGGCCTACGTATTCCCTCGTGCAATGGGAAAGTCAGAGCATTCGTAGTTCTTGGGACTACGGTTGTTTGGTTTGTGTTTTTTAAGCGAACGAGTGTTTAATTCGCATTCTAACTGCTAAACGTTGGCTTGTCGGCTCGTCATGGGAGGCTGAAGCACTAGTTCATATGCGCGGAAGAATGGATTAAACAATGTTCTTCTTGTGAAAAATTGTTTGGATAAGGATTAAGTGTGTTAGGGATTTGATTGAGAAAATAGTTTGATTTGGACGTGTTTTAGGCGAACGAGAGTTTAGGTTGCATTCTAACTGCTAAACGTTGGCTTGTCTGCTCGCTAGGGGAGGCTGAAGCACGAGTTCATATGCGCGAAAGAATGACATAAACAATGTTCTTTGGAAAAGGCGTTTGAGTTGTGGATTAAGTGTATTAGAGATTTTGATTGGGTGACGATTACTCGAACTTAAGAAAGATTCCTCGGGCCCAAGTAATCGGGAAAGCGAGTCGAAGAACCGGCTCTCTCTCTTTTTCATCCTTAATTGTGAAAGAGTTTTAATATGGTTAGAGTATGTTAAATAGATGACAATTACTTGAACTTAAGAAAGATTCCTCGGGCCCAAGTAATCGGGAAAGCTAGTCGAAGAACCGACTCTCTCTCTTTTTCATCCAAGTGTTTAGGAAAAGAAGATTTGATTTGATTTATTGTAAAAAGGGTTTGATATGTTATGAGTCTTTTAAAGAAGACAATTGCTTGAACTTAAGAAAGATTCCTCGGGCCCAAACAATTGAGGAGAAGAATCGAAGATTCCATTCTACTCCATTTTCTTCTTTTATGAAATAGTATTTAAGTATGATTAAATGTATTAATTTGATTTGAAAAATGCTCGATGTTGGATCGAGGTTTGGATGTGCGTGCAAAATGGTTGAGGACTAATGGAAAGGAGGTCCTATGGTTTAAGGTAAGGTCGATTGCGAGGCAAAAGCGCTCGACTTACAAATTAAGTGAAAAGACTTGATATGTGGATCAAGTAAAAGTTGGAAATTAATTGAATTTGTTTTGGAAAATACTTGACGTTGGATCAAGCTTATTTGTTGTTATAAAAGGGGTTGATTTTAATCTTATGGGAGAGGGGTGTAATTAATCAAGTGGGAATAATCGAGCCATGATTAAACATAAACCAATCACATACATGCATACAAACCAAAGTGAAATGTGCAACAATTATCGTTGTATAAAGCCCAAGAGGAGGCATTGTGAGATCGACTGCGATCGTGAAAACGATCAACTTACAAGGTATTAAAAGGGGCTTGACATTAAGTCAAGATATTAGTTTGAAAAGGATCTTTGGTTTGGACAAGCATATAATGAAAGACATAAACATAATCAAGACATGAAATAAATCCACAAGAGAAAATTATACACCTCACACAAAGATCGTAAATAAAATGGGGGAGAAATATAATCAAACATGATAGTATAATTAGTATCCTAAATCCTAAGGCTTGTCTAAAGAGAAATTATAAACTAAAACGTTTTAGATTTTTAGAGAAAAAAGGAAATTCAGATAATTAATTGAATTAAACTAAAATATTTAATAAAATTAACTATAAAATTAATTAATATTAAATAAAATGGTTTAATTGAATTAATTGAAATTTGATTAGTAAGAGTTTTAAGAATTAATGAAAAAAAGTAATTTTGGATTTTTTTAGAAATAGGGAAATTGGTTTAATTTGATTAATTAAATTAAAATTAAATGTTTAATAAAACTAATTATTAAATTAATTAGTTAATATTAAATACACAATTTTAATAAAATTAATGAAAATTGATTAATAAATAGACTTTATTATTTTTTTCTAAAAAAAAGAAATTGGTTAATAAAATGTTTTGGATTTTTTAACTAAAAAAAGTGATATTAAAAAATAAAACTAAAAGAGAAACAGGCCAGAATCGCTCATAATGGGGGGGGGGGGCGAAAAATGAAAACCCGTCCAGGGCCCAACAAGGAGGCCCATGCAGATGGGGAGTCCACCATGGACTCTGGTCAATTCATTGGCCTAATCCTAAATCTGGGGCGTTTAATTTACACAGAGTCAACCTTGACTCTTGATTTAATGAACAAGAAAGAGGGCATACGGTAAGGCTATGGAGACACACACGTTGAATCACAATGAGGAGAGCATAGGGCCACGTAGCAGCAACTTAATGAAATAAGGAAAGGGTAATCAGAAATCACATAACCAACGCCTCTTTCTCTCACCTTGTTTGTCTCTCTCGTTCTCAACACTCTCTCTGCAAAATGAAGCTCGCCGAAAACCCTAAGAAGCTCGCCGGAGAAGATGAGACGCGGCGGAAGCCGCCGTCTTCTCCGGCGAAGGTACCTCACCTCGCCTCAATTCAAACACCAACCCCCACTGAAATCACGTCCTGACTCCGATTCTAGTATCTATTTCATCAAAATCTCAACTAAATTACCCCATCGAAATCGCCCCTCTTTCGAAACCCTAACCTCAAAACATCATCAAATCGCAGCTAAAATGAAAAGAAAAAGAAACAAGATCACTACATTCAGGCAAGCAATCAACTGTAGGAAAAAAAAGACTTGAAACATAAGAACTCACCCTTGAAGCTTCAGAACGCAGGTACAAGCTTTCTCTTTCGTCTCCCCTTCTTCTTCTCCTTTCCTAGAAAGAACTTGGGGTTTTCTCTGTGTGCTTGCTGGTTTTGAATCTCTATTCGGACTCTCGGATCTCACATCTCCCTCACGGCGTCGGTTTTATGTTGTCGCGACCGAGTCGTTGTTGTTGAATCAGACGACAATAAGGTGATTGTGTGGTGTTTGAAACCGTGTGCGTTGTGTTATCACAATGAATGAAAGGAGGTTATCTGATGGATGGTAAGTGTTAAGAAGCAAGATGAAGACATGGTGTATGAAATCGCGGAAGTGTGTTTGAGGTTGTGATGCGATTTTGTTGTTGTAGTGGCTACGGAGCTTGTTGTACTCTTGCAAGGCACTCCTCTTTTTCAAGTCGTCGTCGTTGTATAACGAGAGTGAGAGCTGCTGCAAGGTTGTGGGTGGAAGTTATTCAATGAAGTTATGATGGTGGTGACGGTTATGTGTTTGAAGTAGGGAGATAAAATGAAGCATGTCATCTCCAAAAAAAATGGCAGTGAGGCTGTATTTATATGGTAGGCTCAAGGGTCACCGGTCTGTTGCTGGAACGAGTTTGTTATTGATGGGAAGCCAGGAAAGATTGAAGAGGAAAGCTGGTGTTAAGGTTTGTTTCTCCTCTCCCCAAATTTCGAATTCTCCTCTCAATATAAAAACCCAATTTCTGAAATTTTGTCTGTCTGCTGTATTGCTGTTCCATCACCTTCAATGCAGGGTGTGTCTGGCGTGTTGTTGACAGCTAAGGTTTGTTTCTCCTCTCCCCAAATTTCGAATTCTCCTCTCAATATAAAAACCCAATTTCTGAAATTTTATCTGTCTGCTGTATTGCTGTTCCATCACCTTCAATGCAGGGTGTGTCTGGCGTGTTGTTGACAGGTCATTGTTGGCGTATAGCAGGTCGCAGCAGGAGCTTTGTTTGGTTGTGGAGGTTACATGATGCAGTTGTATGGTGTAATAGCAGGAGGTGTTTTGTGAAGCTGTTGTCTTGTACGGTTGATGCAGAAGTGCATCAGTGTTTGTCTTCATCTTGCAGATGTGGTTTTGGAGCTTATTAGGCGTGTTGAAATGCCACAGAGAAACGGTTCACATGTTGTAGAATAAAGCATTAATTTTCAAATTTTATTGTAATAAAATGTATCAAGAGTTTTTTTTGTTGTATTTGATGATGGTATGGTTGTATATATATCATGACATGTTTGTAATATGGTTTGCCAGCTTGATTCCAAAGGCACCAAATAATTAGCATAACTTATTATTAGGTAAATGCTTGTGGCTCAAATGAATTTGGCTATGTTTTGAAAATTATGGCATTAAGAACTAAATGGTAGTGCTTTGAGAATGTTTCGAACATTGAACAACGCAAAAACTATTTCTAATGCCTTGAAAAGAAACTTGGATTATTTTGAAACAACATGAAACCAATTAAGTCGAATCTTGCCACGAGATGCTCTTGAAACCAAACACGACTTGAAAAAAACCTTAATTCCAACATGGATTAATCATACGCCTTGATCACGAATTGAATCTTCCATGAGTTTCTTGAAACTACTCCAAGTGTGGATCTTAAAGCACAAAGGATCTTGAACCTATTTCTTGAAACAAATTTAGCTAAGGTTTAACTTGTTTACCTCATGGCTTTAGTGTCAATCTTGAAAACATGACTCACGGTGACTTGAAATAAGACTTGGAAGCATTTTTAAACATGGTTCAAAAACCACTTGAAACCATTTGATAATGCCTTGAAGTGACTCAATCATGTAACTTAAACAGTTGATCGTGACTTGAATAATTGACCATAAAATGAGGGTGTATCTTTCCTTTATCTCCACTTGAAATCAAACACAATTGCAAGAGCTTGTAATCACAATGAACACACACAAGACCCTTATGAACCAATTTTTCAGAGGACTATGACTATGATGATCTAGAAAGAAGTCATTAAGCCACGATAATTTGTTATGAGAAAATTAAAAGAGGTAGGACAAATTTGGGGTATGACAGATGCCCCTATCTAATTGTCTTGAACCCGCTAAAATGAACAGCTGCAAAGCGTTTATTTTAAGGGTAGAAGTCAATTAGATACAAGAAGACCCCAAAATTTTTCCGACAAAAGGTAAAGTGCCATGGAGTAAGAGTTGACAGAATGAAGTAGCGGGATCCAAACTGAACAGAATAAATTGAGATCCTTTGGGTGGTCGAAGCAGTCCCTTATACACTAAGGTTTCCCGATGATACCAAAGTAATATTTCTGAATGTGTGAGATTCTTTGAGTGGTCGAAGCAGTACCTTATCCATTAAGGTTCCTCAACGATACCAAAGCATTATCTTTGGAAGCTGAAGATTCTCTTATCTGTTAAGGTTCTTCAAGGATACCAAAGCAGTATCTTTGGAAGCTAAAGATTCTCTGGAACATTGAAGTAGTACCTTATCTGTTAAGGTTCTTCAATGATACCAAAGCAGTATCTCTTAAGGCAGACGATTCTCTGGGTCGTCGAAGCAGTCCCTTATCCATTAAGGTTCCTCGATGATTCCAAAGCAGTATCTCTGAAGGAAGACGATTCTCTGGGTCGTCGAAGCAATCCCTTATCCATTAAGGTTCCTCGATGATACCAAAGCAGTATCTCTGAAGGCAGACGATTCTATGGGTCGTCGAAACAGTTCCTTATCCATTAAGGTTCCTCGACGATATCAAAGCAGTATCTCCGTGGTAAATTTGCTGAGGGAATAGTTGAGTAAGATTCCTGTTGGAGAAAATGTGCTGGCTCTGCAGGGGAAAGCTCACAAGAAACTTTCTATGGTATCCTCTGCTTGGGGAGCAAGACTAGCAACAGCTACTGGGAATTGTCATTATCAACTGCAGGGCTGAAGAATGACTTGCTGGGGAATAGAATTCCTTGAGTATGTGCGGGGGTACCAACTCTTTTTAGAAGAATACTGCCAACCTTGATGGAGGATTAGCCAAGATGCTTGCGAATTGATCCTGGATCCTGTTATGCTATGTTGCTGGGGATGAACATGCCATGCATTGAAATGCATACTAAGATGCAACTGCTAGGGAATCTAATGCACGTATGATATGATAGTGCTTGATATGATGTTATGCTAGCATGTTATGCACATGACGATGCAAATGATCAGGTATGCTGGGGATAAGTTTCCTTGACGAGGGTATCACCAGGGATTGGATTTGGTAATTGCCAAATGAAATTGGACTTTGGTTATTTTGGTGTTATGAGGATGCCAACGACGGTGGGCTTTTAATGGTTGCTAATAAAGACTGGACTTTGGGTTAAATTTGAGGATGCCAACAAGTGTGGACTTTTTGAGTAGTTGCCAATAAGGGATTGGACTTTGGGTTAATCTTCCAGACTAGAACTGGATTGGAGGATAGATTACCAGACGAGAACTGGTGTTTAAACTTGTTTGTCAGACAAGGACTGACTTTTGGATAGTCTACCAGATGAGAATTGGTGAGAAAAAGGTATTCGCCAGACGAGAACTGGGCCTTAAAAGATTTGCCAGACGAGAACTGGGCCTTAAAATAATTTTCCAGACGGGAGCTGGACCTTTAAAAGATTTGCCAGGTGGGAACTGGACCTTAAATGATTTACCAGGCGGGAACTGGACCTTAAACGATTTTCCAGGCGGGAACTGGACCTTAAACGATTTGCCAGGCGGAAACTGGACCTTAAATGATTTGCCAGGCGGGAACTGGACCTTAAATGATTTTCCAGGCGGGAACTGGACCTTAAAAGATTTGCCAGACGAGAACTGGACTTTAAAATATTTGCCAGACGAGAACTGGACCTTTAAAAGATTTTCCAGACGGGAACTGGACCTTTAAAATGATTGCCAGACGAGAACTGGGCCTTAAAATGTTTTGCCAGACGAGAACTGGACCTTGGATTGCCAAGCTAAGTTGGACTTTTGGGTTGCCAAGCTAAGTTGAACTTTGGTGTCAAGTCTTGCGATACCAGTCTTTGAGACGTCAAATCTTGTAGGAAGGTTAGGCTCGAGGTATGATGCACATGTCTATGCAATGAGCGAAGCGACATGACCAATGCATATGAGTGACTTATGCAATGATATGAAGGTTTCCAAAGATGCCCCAGGATAAGGGATGGATAGGTTCCTATGCAGCAAGGTTTCTTGTCAGAAAGAAGGCAAAAGGTTATTTAGTGGGGTGATAGCATGATTCCCCGACACTCGTCTTGAACTCAAAGGTCACTGACGAAGTTTTGCCTGCTTGATCTTGAAAGCAACGGGGAGATTTGCCCCTGTGTAGCTCATCTTGCCCCAGTCTGGGTCTATGAAGAATTTTCCTTGACAGGAGATTGGAAGCAGTTGTACCATTAGATGATCTCGAGATGGCTTGCCCCAGAATTCCAAGTCGTGAAAGGCTTTGGCCCTGACAAGAAGTTGGAAGCAGTTGTACCATGAGATAAACTCGAGATGGCCTGCCCCAGAATTTCCAAGTCATGAAAGGATTCTTCCTTGATTGACTGGCTCTTAAAGTATTTGGCTTCAAAGTACCCCTGAGGTAGCTTGCCCCAGAATGAGCGTTGGAGCGACTTAACTTGTGTTGATTGAACATTGGAGGGGTTTACTCTTAATCAAAAGAACCTCTGGGTGGCCTGCCCCTGGTTGGTAGAGTCTTGAGATGATTCATCATGTTCAAACTGATCTTAAATGACTTGCCCCATAATCAACTAATACTTCGGGGGCTAGCTTTAAACTGACTGATTCCATAATCATTGGATGTCAATGCCCCTGTTCCATAGGGTTATGAGGTGTTGTTAGTTTAGATCAACTTTGTTGAATGATCTAGCTCTCTTTGATTGCTCCTTGTTGGAATTTCCTTGACGTCAAACACTGACTTGCAGTCAAAATTATTCGTTCACAAATGGTAATTTTAATGCGATGCTCATGCAAGTTTTTGAAAATCAGTCATTATTGGAATGATGTGATAGTGTGTGACGGATGGACCATTAGTCCAAACGTGGTGTTGATTTAGCTGGTGTGAAAGATATAGCAAGAATATGACACCAAAATAAATGATTAACAAATCTCTAAGAGTCAGTTTACGCAACCTTTCTGTAGTATGCTTTCAGACTAAACCCCGCCTCAATTAGGTCTTTTGAGGGTTGTAACGTGGTCTGGTTCACGGTTATAGAAACAAAGGATATAAGGCCCAAGATCTGTTTTGTACCCACCATTTCTTCGTGATGTTCTCCAGTCATACGTTCAGTTAATTCTGCACACGTTTGTCTTCCAAAAAAGGCTGACGGTGTAAGCGATGAATGATTCAAGGTTTGCTCGAAATGGCAGTCACCTTATTTTGTTTTGATGGATGTCAGTGACCCTTTGATTTTGATTATGGTGGTCACTGAATCTTATTTTGTTGAGGTTAAGGATTTGAGGAACTCTTTTATTTTTGATCCCTATCTTTTGCATGGACTGATTTTGCTTTTCGAGTCCATCAGGGTTGCCTTGATTTTTGCCTAAGTCTCCTTTGAGGTGTTTGACTTAGCAAGCTTTTTTAATTTTGTTTTTTTTTTATTTTGTCAGAGGATTGTGACTGCCAAGTCATGGGTAATTGATGAACAACCGTCATGTCTTGTGGAATTTGCTTTGGGATTTGAGTGCGTAATCGGGTTAACTAAACACTACCCTGCCCCAGGTTGAGTGTAAGGGTTTGAATATCCGAAGGAAACTGCTACTTCTAGGCTCGAAGTGGTTAACTAGGGATTAACTCCTTATCTCTCCAGTGTTTGGGGATTTGGAACAATGCCTGTACATCCTTGGCAGGATTCTATCCGAAAGCATACCATCAACAATTATGGGTATCTTGTTTTCATCATCGTCCCTCCAAAATTTGCTAAACAAAAGTTTGATAAAGCGAGTGGACAAGAAGTATATGGAAGAAGTTTTTTTTTTTTTGTGTTTTTATTTTTTATATATATAAGTGAAAAAAATGAGCGAATGCGACATGGTTAATTCAGAAAATGCATGATCACATCATTAATATTACCATTCAAAACAACAATATTCAAAGACAAGTAGCATTTAACATAACGAAATCACAAATGCAAATGATAAATGTCCAATGGTTGCCAGTATCTAAGGAAGTCTTCCTGTCTGAACCACTGATTTTAGGGGATGCCTCTTGAAGTCTTGGAACTCATTTGGGCGCGAAGCTGACGTGCACAACCAAGTCTCCTTCTGGAAATGATATGTACTTTTTGTCAATCAATTGTTGCACCTTGGCTTGAAAAGCTTTGCAATCTTCAGTTGAATGCCCCATTGATCCAGCATGATATCCACAATGTGCATTAGGGTCGTATCCAGGCGGGTATGGTTCTGGCAACGGCTTGATAGCTTTGGGCTCTACTAGTGAGTTTCGGACCAGATGCGGCAAGAGTTGACTGTACGACATAGGAACTAGGTGGAGAGGAGCAGTTCTTCTTTCCAAGTTGTTTCGAGGCCTATGCTGATTCTGATGATGATTTTGATATCCTCGACCACGGGCTCGTTGATTTGCATTGGGAGAAATCATAGGTTTCTGGTATGACGCCCTAGGATCGACAGGTCGCCCATAAGGATGATATGGCGCTGACAATGATAACTGCCGAGAAGCTGAAGGGCCATAAAGTCTTGTTGGTGTACCCTGAGAATACTCAACATTTGCTATGAGTGCATCAATTTCATTATCATCTTCCTCTTGGGAATTGCTGAAGGATTCAGTCTCATTAGCTTGATTACTCGAGACGTCTTGGACTTGTTTAGCTTTGAGGTAACTCTTTATGCGTTCTCCTACTATTATAAGGTCAGAGAAGCTTGAGAATGAACTGCCATCCATCCTTTCAAGATAGGTGTCATGCAGACTATTCAAGAACATATCAATCACTTCTTTATCCAGGAGTGGTGGTTGCACCCTGGCTGCGAACTCTCTCCACCGTTGTGCATAGGTCTTAATGGATTCATCGCTTTTCTGAGATAGGCTTTGCAGCTGCGTGCGACTGGGAGCCATGTCCAAATTGTACTCATATTGCTTTAGGAAAGCGTTGGACAAGTCTCTCCATGATTGGATACAGCTTCTTTCTAAATCCATGTACCAATTCAAAGATGCACCACTTAAACTGTCTTGAAAACAGTAAATCATCAACTTGTCGTCGCGGACATGAGAAGTCATCTTTTGGCAGAACATCGCCAAATGACGCTTTGGGCAACTGAGACCAGCGTACTTCTCGAACTTGGGTACTTCGAATTTTTGAGGAATTACCAAGTCTGGCACTAGGCACATATCAACAGCATCGAGCCCAGAAGTATTGCGCGCTTTCATAGCTTGAACTTTCTCTTCGAGGGCACAAAACCTTTTCTCCATGGAATCAGATATCATCTGAGACTGAGCAGGGATGTTCACTTGTGGAGGATGATCACCAGGTAGACGATCATACAGTGGGTTAGTCAACACAGCAAAAACTGATGAGGGGGTAAAATCCTCCATCCCAACATGTTGAAAGCTATCCTCTGACATAGCTATCACAACTTTCAAATTGTCTATGCTCTTCTTATCTCCGCTTGAACTTGCTTCAAATGCTTTGCGGTTACCACAGGTTCAGTATAAGCGTCGGGAAATCAGCTGGCAGGAAATGGACAGAGGATCGGATGAGTTGGAAAATGATATGCTGATGTTACGAGTATGCAATGCTTATGCAAGGTTCTAGGATCAAAACAACATCTGATTCTAAGGAAGGAGTTAGACACAGGATATCTCTGATCATCGGATCCCCCACAGGTAGGCTCTAAACAGGTAGGTGCCTAGAGTTACGGATATATTTCGAAAACATTATAGCCACGACAAAGATTTGTCTGACTATAATATTCTCGAAATAATCTCGTCTAGGTGAGGTCTTCGTTTCTTCCCCACGAGAAAGATTCCTCGGAGGCGCCCACTACACGACCATCGACACGCGGGTTCTAAGAAGGGTTCTCAGAATCCTAGATCGAGGTCGAAAATATTACTGTCAGGAAGTAATACGTTCGAGGGATCTCATCTGATTTGGGCATTCGCATTAACTCACATAGAATTAACACTACCAACCACCATGGGTAAATTGGGTTAATGGTCCTTGGGATCAACGACTCACCTCAAAAATATTACCGCCATGGCAAAGATTCACCACAACAATAATATCTCCAAGGGAATCTACTCCAAGCGGTGATTTTCGCTTCACCCACGCGGAAGAGACCACGCAAGCCTACACTACACAACCACCATCCTAATCCTAGGGTTTTTCTCGACTCAGGTGTAGAGTCGTCTCACAAAGCACCAATGATCAGAGGACCCCCACAGTGTCATAAGAGATAATAATAGAACATAATAATAATAGGCAAGCAAGAAGATAATAGATAATCAAACAAGCAAGCAATCAAAAAATAAGAGAAGATAAACAAATAAGCAAATCTAACACTCACGAATCGAGTCAAGTTAGGCTTGACTCTCTCTAGCATAGGGCAATTTCCATCCCCAGCAGAGTCGCCATCTGTCGTACCTCGAAAAATACGATCCTCGCGATGGACGCGGAAAAAGCTGTTCGAAACAGAGTCGCCACCGAACTGTATTTATCCCAAAAGAGGGAAAGGAAAATATCGATAAAACCTTTAAAGGGAGATAAGAACATGGTCATCGCAACCAAATTCGGGTTCGGGAGTCGATTACGCAAGAGGGAAGGTATTAGCACCCTCTACGTCCGTTGTACTCAACGGGAACCTCTTGATTCGATTCGTGAGATAGTTAGTTAAGTTTGTTTGTTTATCTTCTAAGGTAAAAGGATTAATTTTAAGGGGGGAATGGGGTGGTTTTTTATTAGTGTGCTCGGCAAGGATTAAGATCCTCGGGCCTACGTATTCCCTCGTGCAATGGGAAAGTCAGAGCATTCGTAGTTCGTGGGACTACGGTTGTTTGGTTTGTGTTTTTTAAGCGAACGAGTGTTTAATTCGCATTCTAACTGCTAAACGTTGGCTTGTCGGCTCGTCATGGGAGGCTGAAGCACTAGTTCATATGCGCGGAAGAATGGATTAAACAATGTTCTTCTTGTGAAAAATTGTTTGGATAAGGATTAAGTGTGTTAGGGATTTGATTGAGAAAATAGTTTGATTTGGACGTGTTTTAGGCGAACGAGAGTTTAGGTTGCATTCTAACTGCTAAACGTTGGCTTGTCTGCTCGCTAGGGGAGGCTGAAGCACGAGTTCATATGCACGAAAGAATGACTTAAACAATGTTCTTTGGGAAAGGCGTTTGAGTTGTGGATTAAGTGTATTAGAGATTTTGATTAGGTGGCGATTACTCGAACTTAAGAAAGATTCCTCGGGCCCAAGTAATCGGGAAAGCGAGTCGAAGAACCGGCTCTCTCTCTTTTTCATCCTTAATTGTGAAAGAGTTTTAATATGGTTATAGTATGTTAAATAGATGACAATTACTTGAACTTAAGAAAGATTCCTCGGGCCCAAGTAATCGGGAAAGCTAGTCGAACAACCGGCTCTCTCTCTCTTTTTCATCCAAGTGTTTAGGAAAAGAAGATTTGATTTGATTTATTGTAAAAAGGGTTTGATATGTTATGAGTCTTTTGAAGAAGACAATTGCTTGAACTTAAGAAAGATTCCTCGGGCCCAAACAATTGAGGAGAAGAATCGAAGATTCCATTCTACTCCTTTTTCTTCTTTTATGAAATAGTATTTAAGTATGATTAAATGTATTAATTTGATTTGAAAAATGCTCGATGTTGGATCGAGGTTTGGATGTGCGTGCAAAATGGTTGAGGCCTAATGGAAAGGAGGTCCTATGGTTTAAGGTAAGGTCGATTGCGAGGCAAAAGCGCTCGACTTACAAATTAAGTGAAGAGACTTGATATGTGGATCAAGTAAAAGTTGGAAATTAATTGAATTTGTTTTGGAAAATACTTGACGTTGGATCAAGCTTATTTGTTGTTATAAAAGGGGTTGATTTTAATCTTATGGGAGAGGGGTGTAATTAATCAAGTGGGAATAATCGAGCCATGATTAAACATAAACCAATCACATAGATGCTTACAAACCAAAGTGAAATGTGCAACAATTATCGTTGTATAAAGCCCAAGATGAGGCATTGTGAGGTCGACTGCGATCGTGAAAACGATCGACTTACAAGGTATTAAAAGGGGCTTGACATTAAGTCAAGATATTAGTTTGAAAAGGATCTTTGGTTTGGACAAGCATATAATGAAAGACATAAACATAATCAAGACATGAAATAAATCCACAAGAGAAAATTATACACCTCACACAAAGATCGTAAATAAAATGGGGGAGAAATATAATCAAACATGTTAGTATAATTAGTATCATAAATCCTAAGGCTTGTCTAAAGAGAAATTATAAACTAAAACGTTTTAGATTTTTAGAGAAAAAAGGAAATTCAGATAATTAATTGAATTAAACTAAAACATTTAATAAAATTAACTATAAAGTTAATTAATATTAAATAAAATGGTTTAATTGAATTAATTGAAATTTGATTAGTAAGAGTTTTAAGAATTAATGAAAAAAAAGTAATTTTGGATTTTTTTAGAAATAGGGAAATTGGTTTAATTTGATTAATTAAATTAAAATTAAATGTTTAATAAAACTAATTATTAAATTAATTAGTTAATATTAAATAAACAATTTTAATAAAATTAATGAAAATTGATTAATAAATAGACTTTATTATTTTTTCTAAAAAAAAAGAAATTGGTTAATAAAATGTTTTGGATTTTTTAACTAAAAAAAGTGATATTAAAAAATAAAACTAAAAGAGAAACGGACCGGAATCGCTCATAATGGGGGGGCGAAAAATGAAAACCCGTCCAGGGCCCAACAAGGAGGCCCATGCAGATGGGGAGTCCACCATGGACTCTGGTCAATTCATTGGCCTAATCCTAAATCTGGGGCGTTTAATTTACACAGAGTCAACCTTGACTCTTGATTTAATGGACAAGAAAGAGGGCATACGGTAAGGCTATGGAGACACACACGTTGAATCACAATGAGGAGAGCATAGGGCCACGTAGCAGCAACTTAATGAAATAAGGAAAGGGTAATCAGAAATCACATAACCAACGCCTCTTTCTCTCACCTTGTTTGTCTCTCTCGTTCTCAACACTCTCTCTGCAAAATGAAGCTCGCCGAAAACCCTAAGAAGCTCGCCGGAGAAGATGAGACGCGGCGGAAGCCGCCGTCTTCTCCGGCGAAGGTACCTCACCTCGCCTCAATTCAAACACCAACCCCCACTGAAATCACGTCCTGACTCCGATTCTAGTATCTATTTCATCAAAATCTCAACTAAATTACCCCATCGAAATCGCCCCTCTTTCGAAACCCTAACCTCAAAACATCATCAAATCGCGGCTAAAATGAAAAGAAAAAGAAACAAGATCACTACATTCAGGCAAGCAATCAACTGTAGGAAAAAAAAGACTTGAAACATAAGAACTCACCCTTGAAGCTTCAGAACGCAGGTACAAGCTTTCTCTTTCGTCTCCCCTTCTTCTTCTCCTTGCCTAGAAAGAACTTGGGGTTTTCTCTGTGTGCTTGCTGGTTTTGAATCTCTATTCGGACTCTCGGATCTCACATCTCCCTCACGGCGCCATTTTTATGTTGTCGCGACCGAGTCGTTGTTGTTGAATCAGGCGACAATAAGGTGATTATGTGGTGTTTGAAACCGTGTGCGTTGTGTTATCACAATGAATGAAAGGAGGTTATCTGATGGATGGTAAGTGTTAAGAAGCAAGATCAAGACATGGTGTATGAAATCGCGGAAGTGTGTTTGAGGTTGTGATGCGATTTTGTTGTTGTAGTGGCTACAGAGCTTGTTGTACTCTTGCAAGGCACTCCTCTTTTTCAAGTCGTCGTCGTTGTATAACGAGAGTGAGAGCTGCTGCAAGGTTGTGGGTGGAAGTTATTCAATGAAGTTATGATGGTGGTAACGGTTATGTGTTTGAAGTAGGGAGATAATATGAAGCATGTCATCTCCAAAAAAAATGGCAGTGAGGCTGTATTTATATGGTAGGCTCAAGGGTCACCGGTCTGTTGGTGGAACGAGTTTGTTATTGATGGGAAGCCAGGAAAGATTGAAGAGGAAAGCTGGTGTTAAGGTTTGTTTCTCCTCTCCCCAAATTTTGAATTCTCCTCTCAATATAAAAACCCAATTTCTAAAATTTTGTCTGTCTGCTGTATTGCTGTTCCATCACCTTCAATGCAGGGTGTGTCTGGCGTGTTGTTGACAGGTCATTGTTGGCGTATAGCAGGTCGCAGCAGGAGCTTTGTTTGGTTGTGGAGGTTACATGATGCAGCTGTATGGTGTAATGGCAGGAGGTGTTTTGTGAAGTTGTTGTCTTGTACGGTTGATGCAGAAGTGCATCAGTGGTTTGTCTTCATCTTGCAGATGTGGTTTTGGAGCTTATTAGGCGTGTTGAAATGGCACAGAGAAACGGTTCACATGTTGTAGAATAAAGCATTAATTTTCAAATTTTATTGTAATAAAATGTATCAAGAGTTTTTTTGTTGTTGTATTTGATGATGGTATGGTTGTATATATATCATGACATGTTTGTAATATGGTTTGTAATATGGTTTGCCAGCTTGATTCCAAAGGCACCAAATAATTAGCATAACTTATTATTAGGTAAATGCTTGTGGCTCAAATGAATTTGGCTATGTTTTGAAAATTATGGCGTTAAAAACTAAATGGTAGTGCTTTGAGAATGTTTCCAACATTGAACAACGCAAAAACTATTTCTAATGCCTTGAAAAGAAACTTGGATTATTTTGAAACAACATGAAACCAATTAAGTCGAATCTTGCCACGAGATGCTCTTGAAACCAAACACGACTTGAAAAAAACCTTAATTCCAACATGGATTAATCATACGCCTTGATCACGAATTGAATCTTCCATGAGTTTCTTGAAACTACTCCAAGTGTGGATCTTAAAGCACAAAGGATCTTGAACCTATTTCTTGAAACAAATTTAGCTAAGGTTTAACTTGTTTACCTCATGGCTTTGGTGTCAATCTTGAAAACATGACTCACGGTGACTTGAAATAAGACTTGGAAGCATTTTTAAACATGGTTCAAAAACCACTTGAAACCATTTGATAATGCCTTGAAGTGACTCAATCATGTAACTTAAACAGTTGATCGTGACTTGACTAAATGACCATAAAATGAGGGCGTATCTTTCCTTTATCTCCACTTGAAATCAAACACAATTGCAAGAGCTTGTAATCACAATGAACACACACAAGACCCTTATGAACCAATTTTTCAGAGGACTATGACTATGATGATCTAGAAAGAAGTCATTAAGCCACAATTATTTGTTATGAGAAAATTAAAAGAGGTAGGACAAATTTGGGGTATGACACCGGGGTCTCCTTGAGTGCAAGTCTCCCGATGAGGCCAAGAGGTTCTTAGGTAGGAACTCCCCGTCCTGTTCGGGCGTCCGTTTAGTTTTGTTTCTTTGCGCTGACTATTTTCATGTTTTCTCTTATAGCTCGAATGTCGAACGCCACCGAACGCATTCTGAAGTTGGCTGCTGAACGGGCACCTAAGCGAACCAAGAGCCGGGTTCGGGATGTTATCCAGGCTGCGGTGACGAGTGGCTCGGGCTCTCCGCAGTGTAGCCAGTCTCCTCCTCCGGAGAGCACCCCTGCTAAGAAAGCGAGGACCGAGGAACCTGTCCTTGTGGATCTCGTGGACCCTGCCTCACCGGAGAAGTTTCTGATGCCCGCCTGTCATCTCCAGCAGAATTTCTTCGGAGGAAGCCCCCCTGTCATTGCTGATGCCGAGGTGAAGGCGGTGCTGGGAATGGACGGTGCGGCCAGGAGAGAGGTGCTTGTCGAGGACTTTGCGGCCATGATGCGATTCTTTGAGACTGCCTTGATATTGAATGATGGGGCCCCTCTGCCTCCGAATTACAGAAGCTGAAGGATGACTATACTGCCCTCAAGAAGGAGAAGGACAAGGTCGCGACCGATCTGCAAAAGGCCCAGGCCCAATGCGTGGACTACGCCAATGCCCTCCATGAGCTGAATGAGGCCAAGGCTGCACTGAAGGCGACTCAAGAGGAGCGCGATCACTTTCGGACCAGGATTGAGGAATTGGAAGCTGCTGTCCATCCCGCGGAGAAAGAATCCGCCGAGGAGAAAAGCTTCGTCGACCGTGCGAGCCTGATTACGAAGATTCGGGAACTTCAGCAAGATAGCCTGGAGTCCCTCGAGATAGGTTTTAAGAATGCAGTGGAGCAGGTCGGTGCTGAGAATTCAGGTGTTCAGCTTGCGCTCGACAGGATCAGCCCGTTCATTCGTGTGGTCGATGGCAAGTTGGACCTGCCAGAGGAGGAGGACGGGGAGGATGGACGTCGGGTCGAGGATGAGATCGCTGTTTAGTTTTGCTTGTTCGGCCTGCGTGCCACTTGTTTTTTTGTAATGACTTGTGCCCGGCCTGCGTGCCAGGGGCTTTTTGACATTTATTTGTAATATTTGTACACTGGGCTTCTACCCGTTTTAATGTACTTTTGTTTACCTGCTAGTGTTGTTTGCATGGTTTTAATTGTGTGTGATGTTAATGCATTTGCTATACTTTGTTTTTTGTCTAAGTATTAAAGACTTTGGGGTTTGCTCGACCTTGATAGTTCCCGACCGCGTGGAGAGCCGGTCGGGTGGTCGGAGGCGCTTCCGACCTTCAACGAGGCTAAGAGCTCGGTCGAGGTCTTAGCTTCGTGTCGTGAACTTCCCATCGCAAGATGGGTGTTCTTCCTAATCAGTACAACGACAACGGAGCTCGATCGAGGTATCCCCGTCAGATCAAAGGTCCTCGCGCACACACAACGCGGTCTCTGATCATCGTGGTAGGTATAGGGGTGTCGCGCTCGTACCTTAGTGCGTCCTCGTAAGCGTGGTGCTAGTGAGTCGCAGGCAGTGCTTAACTGTAGTATTGCTTGAGCTTCTCAGCGTTCCATGGTCGAGCAAGTTCTTCCCCGTGCAGATTTTCGAGGAAGTAGGCTCATGTCCCCGTTTTCGCGCAGACGCGGTACGGGCCCTCCCAGTTCGCGGCGAGTTTGCCTTCTCGCGAGTCTTTCTGGTTCCTTCGTAGGACGAGGGTGCCCACCTGAAAATCACGTTTGATAACTTTGTCGTTATAACGTAGTGTTATTTTCTTCTTAAGTGAAGCTTCTCGGAGAGAAGCGCCCGAACGTATCTCCTCAACAAAATCGAGCTCTTCTCGCAAGGTTTCGTCATTTGCGTCCCCGTCGAGGGGGGCTTCTGTCCTCCTCGAGGGTTCCCTGATTTCCACGGGGATCACCGCTTCGGTTCTGTAGGTCAAACGGAAGGGGGTCTCCCCGGTTGTGGAGTGCGGGGTCGTCCGGTAGGCCCAGAGGACGTTGTGCAACTCCTCGGCCCACCGTTGTTTGGCGTCGGCTAGTCGATGTCTTAATCCTCGGAGAATCATCCTGTACGCCGCCTCAGCCTGTCCATTCGTTTGAGGGTGTTCCACCGACGTGAAATGCTGCTTCGTGCCCAGTTTTGTGACGAAGTCTTGGAAGTTCCTGTCGGTGAACTGCGTTCCGTTGTCGGTGACGATAGCTTGAGGCACGCCGAATCGGGCGAGGATGTTTCTTTTGTAAAAACGTAGTATGTTAAAGGTCGTGATTTTGGCCAACGCTTCCGCCTCAATCCACTTCGTGAAGTAATCCACCCTGACGATGAGGTATTTGTTTTGATACGACCCCTGGACGAAAGGTCCGAGGATATCCATTCCCCACCACGCAAACGGCCACGGGGAGGACAATGGACTGAGCTCGTTGGGAGGAGCAAGGTACATGTCCCCGTGTCACTGGTATCTGTCGCACTTCTTGACGTGTTCCTTGGCGTCCTGTTGCATGGTGGGCCAGTAATACCCTGCTCGAAGCGCCTTACGGGCTAATGATCGCCCGCCGAGGTGTTGCGCATTGATTCCCTCATGGATCTCCTGGAGTATGCCGGGGACCTTGGTCTCCTCGACACATCTGAGGAGGGGAATAGAGAACCCTCGCCGGTATAGCTTATCCTCGACTATGGTGTACGAGCACGCCCGCCTCTTGACCATTCTTGCTTCTTTAGGATCTTCGGGCAGTTTGCCCGTCATGAGGTATTCGTATACCGGGGTCATCCAGCAATTGTTGTCCCCGATGGCGTTGATGTCTGAAACTGTGGCCGGTTTGTCGATGCTCGGGCAGGAAAGCACTTCTTGTATGACGGATTTGTTCCCGCCTTTCTTCTTTGTGCTCGTCAATTTGGACAAGACATCTGCTCGAGCATTATGCTCGCGGGGGATGTGAGTTACTTTCGTGGAGGTGAAATTTTTCATCTTTTCTTTCACCAAGGCCAAGTATTCTATGAGGCTGGCGTTCTTGGCTTGGTACTCTCCTCGGACTTGTAAGGCCACGAGCTGGGAGTCGGTGAAGAGTTTGACCTCCTTGGAGCCGAGGTCCTCGGCCAGCCGAAGTCCTGCGAGGAAGGCCTCATATTCGAGTTGGTTGTTCGACGTCGGGAAGGATAGTTCGAGGGATACCTCGATCAGGATGCCTTCCTCATTTTCTAGGATGATGCCCGCCCCGCTTCCCTTCGGTCTGGATGCTCCGTCGACATAGATCGTCCATTTCTGGGATCCGTTGGTTGAAGGTTCCGGGATGGTCATCTCCGCTACGAAGTTGGCCAATACCTGGGCCTTCAAGGATTTCCTCCCTTCGTATTGGATGTCAAACTCGGTGAGCTCGAGCGATCACCTGAGCATCCTCCCCGCCATGTCCGGTCGTCCGAGGAGCTGCTCCATAGGCTGCTCGGTCCTCACGACGACGGTGTGGGCGAGGAAGTAGTGGTGTAGCCTCCTGGCCGCGGTAACGAGGCCCAGGGCGACTTTCTCTATCTGCTGATATTTGAGCTCGGGACCTTGGAGGGCTTTGCTCGTAAAGTAAACTGGCTTCTGCTCGTCCGGGGTCTCCCGAATGAGGACGGCACTGACTGCTTCACTCGTGATTGCAAGATACAAGAAGAGTGGACGAGCGCCTGCTCGCATTCTTCGCTCCACTCAAAATCCGATTTTTGTCGAAGAAGTTTGAAAAATGGGAGTGCGTACTGTGCAAATTTGGCGACGAAGCGGGAGAGGGCGGTGAGCATCCCGTTCAATGATTGTATCGACTTCTTTGAGTCTGGAGTAGGGAGCTCGGAAAAATCCCTACACTTGTCGGGGTTGACCTTGATTCCTCGTTCTGTGAGGTAAAATCCGAGGAACTTACTTGCCCGAACGCCGAAGGTGCACTTGTCGGGGTTAAACCTTATGCGGCATCTCCTCGCCGTGTCGAACACCTTCTTGAGGTGTGCGGCGTGGTCGACTTCTTCTGCGGATTTGACGATCATGTCGTCCATGTAGACCTCGAGCATGTCGTCAATTTCAGCCCGAAAAACCTTGTTCATCATCCGTTTGTAGGTCGCCCCGACGTTCTTCAAAACGAAGGGCATTACGTTGTAGTAGTAGTTGCCAGACGCGGTCATGAAGGCCGTGTGTTGTTTGTCGACCTTGTCCATGGGAATTTGATTGTATCCCGAGTAAGCGTCCATGAAGGATAGTAGTTTGTAACCTGCAGAATTGTCGATCAGTTGGTCGATGTTAGGCAAGGGATAACAGTCTTTCGGGCAAGCCCGGTTAAGATCAGTGTAGTCAATGCACATCCTCCATTTTCCATTATTCTTTTTAACAAGTACAACGTTGGACAGCCAGGTCGTGTATCTGGCCTCCGAAATAAAATTTGCCTCTAGGAGGTCTTTTACAGCTTTTTCAGCAGCCTCCGCTTTTTCGGGAGACTGCTTACGCCTACGTTGTGCTATGACCCTAGCGGCCAGATCTACTGCGAGCTGGTGGCAAGCCACCTCGGGGTTGAGGCCATGCATCTCGGATGCGCTCCATGCGAAGAGATCAGCGTTCTCCCTCAGACATGCCTTCAGATGCTCCTTTGCCAGGTCGGGGATCCCAGTGCCAATCTTCACGTTACGATCTGGATCGTCCCCGAGGACCACGAGCTCAAAGTCACCGTCCGGGATGGGGCGCATTGGGTAGAGAGACCGCCCGTTGTTTTCCACCTGGAGGTCGAGGTCTTCTGCCCCGTCTTCATCGGATTCGCTTGGGAACCTTTTGTCGAGCTCGACCGCATTGACGCGCGGGAGAGGTACCTATTCGGCGTCCTGGGGTGGCTTGGCCACGGTCTTGGGTTTGGGGCCGATGGAACTCAAGCCTTTGATGACGGCGTCGAAGCATCTTCTGGCCGCGTCGATGTCCTCGTGCATCATCACTACTCGTCCCCTGGTCGTGTAGTACTTTATTTTGAGGTGGACCGTTGATGGTATCGCCGTAAGTTCGGCCAGGGTGGTCCTCCCGAGGATACAGTTGTAAAGGGATGGGCATTCGACCACCAGGAAATAGATCTTCACCTGCCGGACAGTGTCTTCGAACCCGAATGTAACCATCAGCTCCACGTAACCCCATGGTCTAGTGGTGGTTCCGTTGAACCCCTGTAGATCTGAACCGACGTACGGGGTCAGATGCCTTTTGTCGAGCTGAAGGGTTCCAAACAGATGGGCATACATGATGTCGACCGAACTTCCCTGGTCGACTAGGATCCTTCGAACGTCAAAGTTCGCCATCTGTGCCCTGACCAGGAGGGGAATAGTGGCGTTTGGCGCTCCCCCGGGGAGTTCCTCGAGGTAGAAGGTGATAGGGTTGGAGTTTCCCCGCACTTTCTCGAGAGTGGTTGCCTTCGCCGACGTTGCGGATTCCAACTCGTCAAATTTCCGCTTGATCAATCTGACGGAAAACTTCTCTGGACCTCCCCCAGAGATGACCATCACCCTGGGGAAGCTTTCCCAGGTGCTACGGGCAGTGACGGGGTCCTCGTGGGGGAAGGTCGCCCACATGTTGCGAATTGCTTCTTGGACTTCAATGATTGGGGGGACAAAGAAATCTTCGGGTCGGGTGACACTGAGGGCAACTTGAAGGTGACTCTCGTCGGGGGGAGGCGTCGTCTCCTCGACGTTCTGGGCTTCCCGAGAGCTGGGACGAGGAGTGTCATTCTTCTAGGCGTATTTCTTTAGGTGCCCCTCCTTGATCAGAATTCCAATCGCATCTTTGAGATGGATGCAGTCTTCCGTCACATGCCCGTGACTCCGGTGGAACCTACAGTATTTTGGCTTATCAACGTTTGATTTGGGGGCAGTGGACTTCTAAAAGCGGACTCATCCTTTAACAAATTCTGAGTTCTGGCACTCGGAGAGGATACGCGCGCAGGGAGCGTTGAGTGGGGTGTACTCGGTGAACCGGCCAGCTGGTCCGCGTGGCTCACGAGGTTCCCGAGGGCGATTATCTCTCTTTCTTTCTCCTCCTCGTCTGGGAGGGGAGTCTTCTTCTTTGTGGCCGCGGGGGCCTTCATTGCACCTCGATTCGAGGGCGATCTGTACCGCCTCCGACTCCTCGAGCTCGATGTACGACTGCGCCCGTTGGAGGAGATCCTCGAGACGGCGGGGTCTGCGGAGGCCCACAGACTTGGCAAAGTTAGATCCAAAGTGTAGCCCGTGGATGATCAAATACTTCTTCATGTCGTCGGTCGTATGGACCTCGACAACTTCTCTGTTGAATCTCTCAATGTAGTTCCGGAGAGATTCGTTCTTCCCCTGAAAGATACTTTCTAGGGCAGCTTCCGTCTTCGGATGTCGACGAGACGCGGTAAAGTGTTTGGTGAAGCGTTACCTTAGTTGCTTCCAGGATATGATCGACTCGGGTGCCAAACCTTTGTACCAAGTCATGGCGCCCTTCCTCAAGGTGGTGGGGAAAAGCCTACACTTTATGGCTCCCCTGACGTTTCTGAAGTCGAGCATGGCTTCGAAACTTTCGACGTGGTCGTCAGGGTCGGATAGGCCATCGTAGTTTCCCAGCTGCGAAGGTTTCTCCATGCCCATAGGAATTGGGGCGTTCATAATCTTCCACGACAGCGGGGTCCTCTAGTCGTCGTCGTCACTTCCTGTCGGGGACACCGAGGGGTATCGCTGATGCCGTGGAGGGGAATTTCTCGAGCGGTGCCTCGGCCTCTCCTCGGTCTGCTTGGACTTCTTAGTAATGGTGGAGGCCCTGGGTTCCTTCCGAGGCGGGGAAAGAGGGCGTTTCTGGGAGATCGTCCGATGTGGCCGCTCAAGACGTGGCCGACGACCCTCGCATACCGGCGAGGGGGTCCGAGATTCGTCTGAAGGATACCTTCGCGGGGAAGGGGAACGGCGAGGCGACGGTGGACAGCGATGTCTTCACGGGGAAGATCGTCGTGCCCGCCCTTGCTCCAGCGCTGCAATTTTGGTATTCTGGTGCGCGATCAGCTGATTGGTCTGATTGATCAAGGTAAATAGGGCCACGATGCTCGCGTCTGCATTGGGTGGCGGAGCAACTGGCTGAAAAACGGCCTGCTGATCGTCTTGGTGGGCGGCGTTGTAAGCCACATCTTGGGAGTCTAGGGAGGCGGTCTGCTCGTCTCTCACGTCGCCTTCTTCGACGTGGATGAGAGTTGCTTTGGTTTATCGGAGGAAAAACGGGGAAGCAAAGGGTTCCCACAGACGGCGCCACTGATCGTACCTGGATCAGACAGTTTCTAGTGGCCAACAATGTCGTCTGGGCTTCAGCTCCGGTGCGGTTGAAAGACGGCGTGGGGGGGTGTACCTACAAGGTACTCCGACGCTCAAGTAAGGTAACCGTCAGAGAATAAGCAAGTACAAGAGAAGAAGGTTAGAGTGTTAAGAATTGAGTAACCTGGCCCTCTCAAGTGAGAGGGTATTTATAGAGAGCCCCCAGCGCGGGGCCAACGGTCACTAGCACTGGGCTGGATTGCCAGGCCCAATCCAAGCAACTGCCAGGGCTTACATGGCATAGTGAAGACCAGCACGTGGTCTTCGCCCTGGGGTAACCGCTCCTAGATCTCCGGAATTAGGGCAGACCGATTCCATCGGGAATGGGCAGTTACATGAGAACGTGTCCTCGCGGGGAGGAGTCTTGCGTGTCGGGGAGAGACGTGTCCTCGCGGGGAGGACTCATTTGCGGGCATGGATGAGAATCTCGGGGAGGAGCACGTGGTCGCCGAGGAGAGGAGGCCCCGGGGAGGCTTAGGGCCTGCGCCCGATGGTCTATGTTGTGAGTGTCGTACACACCCGAGGCTATGCGTGTGCCCGACCCTGTGGAGGTGAGCCTGTGCTCGACAGTGGTCTTGCTAGGAGTCCTTATTGGGTCATCCCAGGCCTTGTGGGTTGGGCCTGCTCGACTGGGGAGCAGACCCCGGCCCAGCCCAGAACAACTTAGATGCTTGAAGTGGACTGAATTTATTGAGTTGTAATTGTGAATAACTCATGAGCTTTTAAGCAAGAGTGGATTATGTGTCATTCGTAGTGTGTCTTCTATTGTTCATTGTTTTATCACTGTTGTGTGATTGAAAGGAAGTGAGAAGGGTCTCATATCTATGAATGTCTTAGATAGAAATAACACGGGTAGTGATTAGGTGAGAAGATTGTAACCCAGAGGTAGTTTACTTGGGCTTCAAACTAATGGTATAGTGGATTTCCTTCCTGGCTTGGATGCCCCCAGATGTAGGTGATGTTGCACCGAACTGGGTTAACAATTATCTGTGTTATTTACTTCCAGCAATTTAAATTAACTACATAGTTGTTTGTGTTGTGTTTCTGTCCTGATCCCAGTGTCGTGACATCGTACTCGACATCTGGTGTCTGTTTACCAGAATTTCAATTGGCATCAGAGCAGACACCCTGTTCTGTTTAGGGTGAGCTCCAGGGAAGATACCATCTAGTACTATAGAAAAGGAATGAGGAGGAAATGTTAACAATCCCCCAATCTTAGATGGCATCAACTATGACTATTGGAAGGCACATATGGTGGCTTTTCTAAAATCTATAGATAGCAAGACCTGGAAAGTTATCATCAATGGTTGGGAACATCCTATTGTTAAGAATAAAGATGGGAAGGAGTCCTTGAAGCCAGGAGAGGATTGGTCTGCGGAAGAAGATGAAGCTGCTTCTGGAAACTCCAAAGCCTTGAATGCCCTATTCATTGGAGTTGACAAAAATGTGTTCAGATTAATAAACGCACGTGCTTTGGCCAAAGATGCTTGGGAGATTCTCAAAACCACTCATGAAGGCACGTCTAAGGTGAAGATATCTAGACTTCAGTTGCTCACTACCAAATTTGAAAGTATGGAGATGAAGGATGATGAGAGCATTCATGACTTTCACATGAATCTTCTTGAAATAGCAAAATGTTTTTAGTGCCTTGGGAGAAAAAATATCAGAAGAAAAGTTGGTTAGGAAGATTCTCAGGTTCTTACCCAAGTGATTTGACATGAAGGTCACATCCATTGAAGAAGCCCAAGACATAAGCAAACTGAGAGTGGATGGACTTGTTGGGTCATAATAAACTTTTGAATTTCCTACTTGTGAGAGATCTGAAAAGAAGAACAAGAGCATAACTTTTATCTACAACACTGAAGATGAAGAAGATCAATGTGACCTGATACTGATGAAGGAATGTCTAATGCTATTGTGATGCTTGGAAGGCAATTTAACAAGGTGCTAAAAAGAATGGACAGGAAGTCAATACCTAATGTCAAAAACATCGTATCTGACATCAGCAAGAATTATGAATCTCAAAGGAAAGAAAGGATAGAAGAAATGACCAATCAAAGCAAAGGAATTCAGTGTCATGAATGTGAAGGCTTAGGACACATTGGAGCATAATGTCCTACCTACCTCAAGAAACAACATAAGGGGCTGTCTATTTCTTGGTCTGATGATGAAAGTGAACCTGAGGATGAATCTACTAAACATGTAACTACTTTAATTGGAAGGTGGGCTTCTGATGAAGACTGTTGTGATGAATAAATTTCATATAAGGAATTGGCTGCCTCTTACAAAGAACTATGCATCAAAAGTGAATAGGCATGTTAACTAGGAGAAAAGCATAAGGAAATTATATATCAAATGCAGGCTGAAAAGGAAGAATGCTTATCTAAGATCTCTGGTATACAGAATGAAGTAAGCATGTTGACCTCAAGACTTGAAAGCATGACCAAGTCAATGAGGATTTTAAATAATGGATCTAATGTGCAGGATGAGATACTTCAAGTTTGAGAAAGATGAAGAATATTTACTAGTATAGGGTTTGATTATCAATCTTTAAATAGTCAAGGAAAACCCATGTGAAAAAGTTTGTTCCTCCTAAGAGGAAGGTTGAGACAATGATGTCTAATCAAATGTCTCAACATTGTGTCAGACATCAGAAAACTCAAACTAGAGGCAGGCTCTTGCATTGGAGATGTCATTATTATGGTAAAATTAGTCACATAAAGCCTTTCTGCTTCAAACTATATGGCTATCCAAAAGGTCCTCCAAAGTCTAGGGTTAATCAAGTAGTGGTTAAAACTAGAAAGGAATGGATACCCAAGGAAGTTACTACTTGCCTTATTGCTCATATTTCTCTTAGAGCTTCAGCTAGAGAAGACTGGTATTTTGACAGTGGTTGTTCCAGACATATGACTAGAGTAAAGAAGTTTCTAGTGGACATTAAGTCTCATTCCACCGGTTATGTCACTTTTGGTGATGGTACCAAAGGTGAAATTAAAGTAGTTGGAAGACTAGCCTATACAGGATTCCCTAGTCTTGATAATGTTCTCCTTGTAAAAGGTCTAACTGCTAATTTGATAAGCATAAGTCAATTATGTGATCAAGGTCTGAAAGTTAATTTCACTGAGCTTGAATGTTTGGTCACTAATGAGAAGAATGAAGTGCTGATGAGGGGAGTCAAGTCCAAGGTTAATTGTAACTTATGGACACCTCAATCAGCAAATTGTACTCTCCCATCACTCCTCAGCAAAATGGAGTGGTTAAGCGCAAGAAGAAGACTCTGCGAGAATTAGCTAAAGTCATGCTTCATGCTAAGCATCTACCATATCATTTTTGGGTTGAAGCAATGAATACTGCATGTTATATTTACAACAGGGTTACCTTGAGAACTGGTACTTCAGCTACACTCTATAAGTTATGGAAAGGAAGGAATCCTATTGTCAAATACTTTCGTGTTTTGGGGAGTAAATGCTACATTTTGGCTTATCGTGAACAAAGAAGAAAGATGGATCCCCAAAGTGATGAAGGAATATTTTTGGGTTACTATACAAACAGCAGAGCCTATAGAATCTTCAATACCAGAACCTACAAACAGCATAGCAATTTGACCTGCTAAAGAGACAACTTAGGAATAATGTAGATAATAATGGGTTAAGGGTCTCCTTTTATAAGTACATAAAACTTATGTCACATAGGCTATGATTACCTTTAGCTAAGTACGCATCAACGCTTGTAGAATGAATCGTCATATGTCTCACGTCATAACATTTGTTGGAGAACCAAGGGTCCTCTGCAAACTTGGCATCCCGAGACATATTCATCATGAGAAGCATCTAATGTTGCACATGTTTCCCTAGGTGACACTTAATAGACTCGCCCTGTGCTTCACTTGAAGGACTCACCTTATGGTTCACTAGAGGGAATCTCCCCACACTCACTTGGGAGACTCGCCTTGTACTTGTCTTTGAGAGACCCGCCCCATGTTTCGGTTGAGGGACTCGCCTCGTACTTCGCTTAAGGAATGCATGGAATTTTAGGATGGCAATACGTCAGAATTAAATCACTTAGTGTTTTCCAAGACCTCGTGATTGAGGGACTATTGACTGAGATAATTTATCTAGGCTTGAATAAGGGATGGTCCATGACAAAATATTCTACGACATAATCGAGCTAGTGGCAGGAATGGGCATAGACTCCTGAAGTCATCTTGTTGCCCGAAACGGGCCCGGGAACCCAAAGAGATGTGGTCTCCTGAATAGTATGGAAAGCCTCCAAAGAGTGCTTAGATCCGTCATTGATAATCTATCTCATTAATCACACGTGGAATAACTGTGGAAGGATGTCAATAAAGGAGGAAAATTGTCTCCCATGATATGGGGGACGAGTTATCTCTACCTATACGTTCTTGATGATGGAACTATAGGAACCGCTTCTAGCTAAGCCCATGGAATATATATAAACTCCCTAATATCTAAGGTCAGAAGAATATACACAAACTTTAGGTACAAAACACAGTGTCTCTCAAAATCTCCTTGTGAGCATATTCCTTTTCTCTCACTATTGTACTTTTAGCAACTACATATACAATGCTTAATAAGTATATATATTAACGAATGATAAATATCAAGATCATTATAGAAAATCAATTAAAACAAACATATATTTTCTATTAGGCATAAAACCCGAGGGCAAGGGAGTGGTTGTCGGTGCACGAGGCATGACAATGAGACACTCCTAGCAGCTTGGCGAGGGAGTGGTTGTCAGTGCATGAGGCAGGACAATGAGACACTCCTAGCAGCTTCTAGGGAAAAACCGAATTCACATCGAAATGAGGGGGATCATGAGGTTGTGCAAATATGAGACTGCATATAAGGATTAATTGGTACTTCTTATATCAATAAAATGCATCTTCTTTTCGGTAGCCCGTTCCATAAGAACTCCACAATTAAGCGTGCTTGACTTGGAGCAATTTTAGGATGGGTGACCTTCTGGGAGGTTTCTCGAAAAAACGTGTGAGTGAGGACAAAGCATGCTGAAAAGACTCGTGTTGGTTTGTGGGGTCAGTCGGTGATCCTGAAAGTGGTCTGGGGCGTTACAAATGGTATCAGAGTTAGACCTCTTCCAGTACGACGTGGTTCAGGGACGAACCAAGCGGAAGCTGGTGGACATGTAACATCCGAGGGCGAGGGAGTGGTTGTCGGTGCACGAGGCATGACAATGAGACACTCCTAGCAGTTTGGGGAGGGAGTGGTTGTCAATGCATGAGGCAGGACAATGAGACGCTCCTAGCAGCTTCTAGGGAAAAGCCGAATTCACATTGGAATGAGAGGGATCATGTGGTTGTGAAGATATGAGACTACATGGTTAAAGGAAAGCTTATAAGGATTAATTGGTACTACTTATATCAACAAGATGCATCTTCTTTTCGGTAGCTCGTTCCATAAGAACTCCACAGTTAAGGGTGCTTGACTTAGAGCAATTTTAGGATGGGTGACCTTCTGGGAAGTTTCTCAGAAAAACGTGTGGGGTCAGTCAGTGATCTTGAAAGTGGTCTGGGGCGTTACAAATGGTATCAGAGTTAGACCTTTCCCAGTACGACGTGGTTCGGGGACGAACCAAGCGGAAGCTGGTGGGCATGTAACATCCGAGGGCGAGGGAGTGGTTGTCGGTGCACGAGGCATGACGATGAGACACTCCTAGCAGTTTGGGGAGGGAGTGGTTGTCAATGCATGAGGCAGGACAATGAGACGCTCCTAGCAGCTTCTAGGGAAAAGCTGAATTCACATTGGAATGAGAGGGATCCTGAGGTTGTGAAGATGTGAGACTACATGGTTGAAGGAAAGCTTATAAGGATTAATTGGTACTACTTATATCAACAAGATGCATCTTCTTTTCGGTAGCCCGTTCCATAAGAACTCCACAGTTAAGGGTGCTTGACTTGGAGCAATTTTAGGATGGGTGACCTTCTGGGAAGTTTCTCGGAAAAACGTGTGAGTGAGGACAAAGCATGCTAAAAAGACTCGTGTTGGTTTGTGGGGTCAGTCGGTGATCCTGAAAGTAGTTTGGGGCGTTAAATTAGGGGCTTATAAGGATTAATTGGTACTACTTATATCAACAAGATGCATCTTCTTTTCGGTAGCCCGTTCCATAAGAACTCCACAGTTAAGCATGCTTGACTTGGAGCAATTTTAGGATGGGTGACCTTCTGGGAAGTTTCTTGGAAAAGCGTGTGAGTGAGGACAAAGCATGTTGAAAAGACTCGTGTTGGTTTGTGGAGTCAGTCGGTGATCCTGAAAGCAGTCTGGGGCGTTACATTAGGGCTTACTCCAACACCCATTTTGTGTTATAGGTAAACGGTTAGGAGTAGAAGCGATAGGTTCAGGCTCAAATTGTGTAGGTTTATGATGTGGTTCATTGGGTTCAATGTTATATATAATGTTTTGATTAGGGAGTAGGTTAGACTAAGCAATTGGTTTTGGTACAAGTGCATGAGTAAAATGTTTTGGAATATTGTTGGAATATGTGATTAAATGAAAGAAAATCGCACTCATGAAAAGTCACATATATAGTTATCAAAGTCTTATGAGTTTCAATAATAAAAAACTTATATCCTTTAATACCTAGTGGAGAACCAAGAAGAACACATGATAGAGCACATGGAGTAACTTTCTTTCTTTGTGCAAGAATGGTAAAGGTATAATATGGATAACCAAAGACTCCTAATGAGATATAATCATGGAGATTACCATAGAGAAGTTCATATGGAAATTTAGTTTTCAATTCGAATGAGGGGATGTTTTTATCAAGTAAGCAGTTGTGCTAACACAATCACCCCAGAATCGCAAAGGAAATTTGGACTGGAAAAGCATTGCCTAGCCACATTCACAGATGTTGATGTTTTCTCTCAATGACTACATGTTGTTGTGGTTTTTGAGGACATGAAAATTAATGTATTTTTCCTTCATTATACAAAAAAAATAGACAACTCCAATTCTTTTGCATTATCACTACGAACAACTTTGATAACTATGTTAAATTGATATTACATGAATTTAAAGAATACTTTAATCAATATAGGTGCTTCAGACTTGTGTTTCACTAAATAAATCCAAGTATATCATGTACTACAATCCTAAATTGTCTTTTTAAAGGCCCTCACATCACAATGAATGAGACCAAAAGGTAAAGTAGCATGATTATTATTTGAAGTAAAGGGTAAACAATGGAATTTATATAAATGATAGATCTTATAGGATTGAGTATATGAGAAAATTAAAGAGAACAAAGTAAGAACTTTATTATGAATCATGTGTAAAACTTGGTCAGACAAAGGGTCTAACCTAGAATGCCAATTCTGAAAATAAACAACATTACAATGAGAAAGAATTAGAGTATTTTTAGCATAATGCAATTCTAGATGAGTTTGAGCAGACTTAAGTTCAATCTTTAGTAAGTAAAAGCCATGAACTTAGTCACCATTGTCAATCACATTCTCCTTCTATTTTTCTTAAATCTAGAATTTGTTATTGGTGGATAAACAGATAAATGAGAACTCTACAATAATTGACCAACATACATTAAATTAATTTTAAAAGAGGGCATGTATAAAACATTGTGCAAAATCAAATTGGAATTCAGAAGATCACTTCCAATTAAAGAAACATGAACTCTACCATTATAAGGTAATGTAACAAACTTATTAGATAAAGACATATATGAGGTAAACATATGTAAATAATTATATGAGAAGTTTCTTTTTAATCAATTATCCAAGAGGAGGCCAAGGGATATATTCATTGTGATGTGAGTAAGTAAAAATCATACCAATAGTATCATCTTCAATAATAGAGAAACCAAAAAAAAAAGATTGAAATGTCATATATCCTTCAATGTAGGCAATCGTTTGTTGATATTTCTTTTTATGCAAAGGAGTTTCAGCTCCACTGTCCACAATAATAACAACATTAGCAGACTAATGAGTAGATGTCTTTCCTTTTATATATCGTGGTGGATAGCCATGGAGATTAAAACATTTGTCTTTAATATGCCCTAGCACGCCACAATTGGAACAAAAATGTCTATCATTCCTTCTATTTCGAGGTTTGTAACAATTAGCATCATTTATAAAAAATGCTAGGGTTTCAGAATTGTCACTAGACATAACATTGATAATATGCCATCTCTCTTCTTAAACATAACATGACTAATTGAGGGCAATGGATCCATGAGAATTATTTAACTGCGAATATGATTGAAACTTTCATTTGAACCAAGCAATAAAGTTAAAACATACTCATGATTGATGTGGTTGACCAATGGATAAATCAGCCACAAACGCAATTGTTAATTGGGCAAAACTCACCCAATTCCTCCCAGCGTTCTTTGATCTTGGAATAGTAAGCACCTACTGAAAGAGTTCCTTGAGTGCATGTGATGAAATATTTGCGGAGCTGAAACAAAAAGAGCCATTATTTTGAAAACTTTTTTAAAGATCATTCCAAATAGCCGCTACATTGGATGATTACATGATGCTAACAGTGAGTTCTTTAGAAATCAGATTTAACAGCCAAGAAACAACGAAATTTTCATTCCTAATCCAAACCTCATATTGAGGATCGTCATCAAAAGGTTGCGGAATCGACCCATCAATGAATCCAATCTTGTTCTTAACACCAAGAGAGATAAGAATTACACAGCGCCATGATGGATAATTCTCTTCAGTCAATAAGTGTGAGACGAGAACAAGATCAAGATGATCTGAGTGATGAATGAAGAAAGAATTTTGTTGTTGATCTTCTATAAGAGAGAGCTAGAAAAATTGAATCAAGAAAAAGAGATAAGTGTAAACCTAAATCAAAACTTGCAATAAGTATCGAAAATGCAAGAATAGATTAAAAATCTTATGACACCATATTGAACCTACATGAACATGATAGGAAAAGTTGAAATCATGTAGAAATAATGAAAAGAGTAGAAAGAGAACAATTTCCTTTTTGTCATCTTGATTTATCAAAATGATCTAAAGTAATCAATGGTTGGTTACAATTGAGAGTCTTTTCCTCTTTTATATTACACCTTTGACATATAAATATGTGCTAACTAACTAACTCACTTACTTAACTAACTAATAAAGTTATAATATTTCTCTTATGATCATGGAGTATTTGACTCAAGTTTTATTTTGTACACTATGTCTTAATAAATATTTAGATTTGAACAATGGCTTTTTCTAGATTTTGTAACATATCTTCAATGAAGGAATAAAAAATATAATAAACATAATGATGAAACTAACCTCTTCTTCTAATGATATTTGTTTTTTTGACATTGAGACTAGTTAGTCAATATGATAAGGAAGTCAAGAAGAAAACTTCAACCTCATTCATTTAGTGTTCAATATATGTATATTCCTATTTTTTATCAATTATATGAACTTTTTTCATAATAAAAAAGCAAGACTTGTATCAAAACTCAGCAAATGACATTTGTTTTTAGATATTGAGACTATCAAATAAGTCTTTACCAAAATTTATTTTCTTTTTTCTACACTTGATATATGAACTTGTTCGTATCAGAAAGTGAGACTCGTATCAAAACGGCCGTCTAGGGTAACTCTTTCTCCCCCTTTCGTTTACTTTTATGCTAAGAATCGGATTCAACTGCGATTGAATTTGAATTTTTCATTAAATATTTTTTCATTCTCGAATTTAATATTTGTTTTCAATTTTAATAGGCGCAAGAAAATCAAAGGGTGCTTCTTCTTCTACAAAAATCAACATGGTATGTGATCTTAGTTTTCTTGCCTATGTACTTCCTTGTATGCTAAATAGTGCGATATTCAACTAACTCGCATCGATCTTCGTTCATTTCATTTTCAAAAACAAAAATGATTCTAATTTTTTGTGTTAAGGTAAGTTATTCTTCCAAGATCGATATGATCTCTTTGATTTTGGTTATAATATATAGCGTTTCATTTGAATATGAAATACTCAGACATAAATCGAAATAACTTTGCAATTACACGTCTTTATCTTCTATGTTTTTTATGCATTATTGATCTCAATTATATTTACATGGAATATTTGATGTGTTGGTTGCTACCATATTTATCTTTGAAAACGTTAAAGCTTTTAATCACATTGCAATAATTTTATCATTCCAATTCATTCATTTGAAAGCATGATTAAACTAAGCTACAAAATCACATAATTTATTTTCAAAATAGTAGAAAATCACTTAGAATTTTAGCATTTATATAATTCAAGATAAGATGAACATTTATTTTCAATTTTCTGTAGATTTCATTATAAACTTAATGACATGGTTTAATTTGTAGGATGAGCATGTGACCCAAAGTAATGTTAAAAAGCCAGTGTGGCTTGAGGATTTTCTTGAAGGAAATTTCTCTGACTCTTGTTCTCTTCATCAGACTCATAAAAATGAGTTGTTTAAGTACTGTATTTATTGCAATAAGTTATGTTGTCGATTTTGTGTATCTTTTGGTCTTCATCGCCATCATAAGATGCTTAAAGTATCTAGACATGCTTACAAGGATGTTGTCTCCCGGGGTGCAATGGGAAAGTACTTTGATTGTTCCCAAATTCAGGTATGGTTTATAGCTTGACTTTAAATTTATGACTAAATATTTTTACACAACAACTATGAACTATGAAGCACGGCTAGAGGGTCAGAGTAGTAAAGCGGACCTGGTCCATTGGACATCTGTTTTGTCTGCATTTTATTTAAATGAATTATAGTCTAAGTCTTGCACTTTCTAACATGTCAGTTTAGTTTTACTTTATCTTTTTCATGCTTTTGCGAACGCGGGTATTAACATAAATATTTATAGTTTTTATACTTCAAATGTGTAGTGTTTGCGGATCCACCTTATTCTCTCTTTTTTGGGGGGGATAGATCAAGGTTTTAAGCTCGCGCTTTGTCCAATGTTTGTCCCGTCCCATTTTATTGTGGACTTTTTCAAAGCGGGCTTGAACAGGGCGGACATACTTCTTTGTCACTCCTACCTCTAGAAGTAGGCGTGTCGGAGTATCCGACACTTGTATCAGAAAATTCAAACATGTGTTGTTAAAGCTTGACAAGTGTCTTTAAAAAGTAGCTTTTTTTTTTACTTCGACACTCTTTGAATTGATGTCTGATATTTGTATGACACTCATGCAACACATGCAAGACAATTTAGACATATTTTAAGAAAAAAAATGATATATTTTTTCTTTACTTCAAGATACTTTATACATTTTTTTTATAAATCTCGCACATATTTAAAAGAGTAAAATATATATTGAAGCAATGTTATCATTCAAGAATTAAAAATATTAGTTTTGATTAAAATATTTTCAATATTTTATTAAAAGATGAATAAATGAAGCTCAAATACTATCATATATACAATGATGTGGGTGTTCTATTTTTTTTTACATTGTTATGTTGGAGTATTTGTGTCTATGTAGTGTCCCGGTGTGCGTGTCAGAGGTCATGCTTAGAGTCGTCTCAAATTTTTGAAAAATCTTGTATAAGAAGTTGAAATTTACATCAGTCCAATCGTGAATTTTTTAAGAGGCTCTATAAAACTGTATATTAATTGTAGAATATTTGTATAGAAACCCTTTTTGCAATAGTTTAATCATGAAAAAATATGAGATTCTTTGTTAGAAGTCTTCTTGCACACCCTCAAAGACAGACATGTGTTTCATAGCACACCACTATTAAAATTTATGTGATTCACAACAAATTTGTATGCTTTTGGTTATTTTTTCTCTCAATTTTCTCTCTCATATTGTTAATCCATCTTTAATTTTACAAAACATTACAAATTCAATCAGATAGTTTACCAGTTAACTGATAAGTTAGCTTAGAACAGTTAGTTGATAAATTCATCTGTTATAACCTAAAGTGTGACTTATATTTTATATTTTCAAAGATCCGAAAAACCTAAAAACTAATTCTAACATTTTGAATCTATTTTTTACTATGTCCCTTGATTTGTTTATTTAATTTGCTTGTAGACATACAAATGCAAGAGGCGAGTGGTTATTTCTCTGAATCCTCTCCAACTCAATGAGCCATCATCAAATGTTCAAGCATCATGCAAAGCTTGCAACAAAAAGTTGAATGAACCTAACTTATATAGCTACTGCAGCATTTCTTGCAAGGTATATATAAATTATATACTATTGTCCTCAAATTTTATTTCATCCCTAATATATATATATATATATATATATATATATATATATATATATATATATATATATATATATATATATATATATATATATATTTAATGTGTTTGATTTTCTTATATGAACTTTCATAAGGTTGAAGCCCTTTCGGAAAAGCCTGAACCTGAGGATCCTCCTAGCATAATAATAATTGAGTCTTCCTCAGAACCTTCTATGGGGAGTCCTCCTCGTCCTCGTCCTCGTCCCCGTCCCCGACAAACACAGGAGATAACTTCAGAACCTTCCAAAAGAAAAAGGAGAAGAAAGGGACGCCCCCATAGAAGCCCCTTACTCTAAAAGCTTCAAGTTGAGCACATATACTACTCATGTTGTAATGAAGTTTAGAACTATTTTTTCGTGATTTATATCTTCTTATTATCATGGATCAGGATTCCCTGCTATAGAGATTGCATACAGTTTCATACTATGATTAATCATAGTCGTTGATTTTAGATTGGATGATTAAGATTTAAGATATCGATCTAAATTTTACATAATACAATGATCTCGACCGATTGATTTAAGATCAGACGGTCAGGGTCTTGGTACAGTATTTTGTTGTAGCAGTCGGAAATCTTGCTCCTTACTTTCATATGGCACTATATCAAGATATTTTATATCACAGTCAATTGCTAATTTATGCTCAGTAATCAGGATCGTCTTTGAAAGTGTACAACACGCACTATAATAGAGAGCCTCAAATTTATCACAGTTAAATTGTGATTAAATAGGATCCTATAATATGTTTGTCATCGTTTAACCATGGTTAAAAAAGGCCTCTAGTTGTTTGGTCTTAATTGAACTGTGACTAATCTAAGCATAGTCTTCAAAAACTTAAGACGATATTTGCGGTAATATTTTAACTTATCCATTATTCTTCAAATTTCACAATGGAGAAATCAATTTAACATATATGGAGGAAAACATTTGACCATAGTAATCTTAAATGTTTTTTCGTGCTACATTATGCCAATTTTTGTTAGGAATAATTGAAAGCAAGTTTAGAAACAAAATAGTTCCCCTAAAATAGATATGTATAGCACATTCACAAATCATCAAATGAATGAAACTAAATTAACTCATGAATGTGATCAAATGACCTGGTCAAAGAGTTAATTAAAGGTGTTGTGTCCATGCAAAATCCAAAGGACAAACAAACATTTGCGAAACAATAGCTGCATGTACTCCATCCATTTCTTAAGCTTCAAAAATTGAAAAAACCATATATAACTCAATCTCTTTGTTGTTTTACTTTATCCTCTCACCATTTTGCGTGCTAGCTAGCTTTCAATTATTTTTTCACAGAAATTTAGAATAATTATAGCTAGTACGAGAGAGGAGAGATTAAATTAAACTAAACAAAATTAAATAATTAATCATGTCTTTCAGCGGAACTCAACAGAAATGCAAGACTTGCGATAAAACCGTTCATTTGGTTGATACATTATCGGCTGATGGTAATGTTTATCACAAAAACTGCTTCAGATGTCATCAATGCAATGGCCTTCTTGCGGTATATATATTAAAAATAGCATTGTTTGTGTTACAAATCAGTTTTGTAATGAAGAAATGTAATTTATTAGTGATTTATATTTGCAGATGAGCAACTATACATCGAATGAAGGAGTTTTGTATTGCAAGACTCATGCTGAGCAGCTTTTCAAGGATTCTGCAATCAGGAGATCCCCGTCAGGTATATAATATTAATAAGATCAATTTGTATGTACTTTTCTATATCAAATTATGATTATAGTTTGTTGTTTATTGCTTTTTGAATGCCAAATAATCACTTAATTTTAATTGTTTCATAATTTTCAAACCGCAGGAAAGCCCAGCGAACTGGTGTGTTTTCTATTCACTCATTTCCATAGTTTCAAATTTCAATATTGTTCTTTTATATGTTTTGGGTTTACATTATATTTTTTTTTTCATTTGATTTATAGCCTAGGGCCCCAAGCAAACTTTCTGCTTTCTTCTCAGGGACTCAAGAAAAATGTTCAGCATGCAAGAAAACTGTATATCCATTGGAAAAGGTATAGATATTTCGGTTAATTTTCTATAAAGCACTGATACTTACACAGACATCAGACATGATACTGACATTAATACATGTTGTGTCAGACACTAACGCATGTCAGACACCAGACATGCTTTTGAAAAATAAATTGTGAATGTGTGATAATGTTTTTAGTGGGACATTTTTACTGATCATAATTTGTGGAATGTTGTTGATGGCAGTTGACAGTGGAAGGTGAATTTTACCACAAATCATGCTTTAGGTGTACACATGCAGGATGTTTTCTGAGCCCTTCATCCTATGCTGCTCTCGACGGATTCATATACTGCAAACCACACTTTTCTCAGCTGTTTAAGGCTAAAGGTAGCTATAGTTATCTCTCCAAACAAGCTTCATTGAAGAAAAACGACGAAGCGCTGCAACAGGCTGCAGAAGAGAAATCAGGCGATAATTCAGAAGCAGCATCCGACGCAGAAACAAAGGAAGAACAACAAGATCCTGCTGCTGTAACAGAAGAGGCGTAGTAGGCTGATAATTCAACAAGGTTGCATCTTTGTATGGTATCTTTCGGTATGGTGTTGGTTAGCCCCACATTTGATTGGGTGGATCTTGTGGACTTGTGTCATTTGGGAGGAATGTCCTGCAAAAGTGTTATCATGTGTTTCATTGTTTCATTAATTTGTTTGTGAAAAGATATTAGATGATGATAAATAATGTAATGTTTTTTGGGGGCATTTTATGTTATTTAGTAGATGTGTTTTAGAAATCAAAGTCTATGATGTATGCCCCTACTCATTTTCATATGTATGTATACTTTCTTTATGTGTTACCAAATCTTGTTTCTTCATATTAAGTATATATTGTAGTTATAACTTATAATTTGTTGTCATTTTTATTGTACAAACATTAAAACTTGATTGATTGATAATGGACTATAAAGTATAAAATTAAAAACAATCAAAATCCTTCATCTACATAGCCTACTTCATCTTCTATTATTGAGTCTAGGCACAATTGAGAGAAAATGGCATATTGCAAATGTTGTTCATTATTGTGTATACAAAGGGATGTCCCCAATCTATATGTAGCTAAGTAAGTGAAGTAGTTGTTAACTTTTCAACCTACTTATAAGAGCTTGAAACAAAAGCCGAAATAGAGCTTTTGGAGTAGATCAGCTAGCTTCTCATGAGAGTTCACATGGACAATGTTTCAAACCTTACTTCAAAGGCCTCGAGAAAAAGAAGAAGACTAGGAAAAATGAGAAGATTGAAAAGAAAAAAAAGGTAAAAAAAATACTGAAAAATCAATAAGAAATGAAAGAAAAACAAACTTTAGAAAAAATAAAGAATTTCACCTTTGTGAGAAATACAAGGAGTTTTCATTGAGTCATGAGGCGTTTCCCCCCACCATTCAAGAAACGGCAGGGCATTTAGGGAAAACGTGAGGCGTCTCTCCAATGGTCGGAAAAGCAAGGTGTTTCCCTAGTTGCATTATTCTCCAATTTAACTCTTCCGTTTGAAAATCTTTTGGCAACCATGACCATTTTGACTTTAAATTTCCAAGAAGTAGCCTTGTTTTATTCCAGCCATAATGATCCCCAATCGACAACTCAGAAAGAGTTGCAATTTGTTTAGAACATTCTCAACGCATGAAAGTTACCCTACAAACAAGTACAGGTGATCTAAGACTCAAATACGCCCAACGGCTCCCCGCGTCTCATGCCTAGCAAAGAGCGGGTTGTTATAACTGTCTCACTATATAAAGAACAAGCATGAATAATCCAGGTACACAATTTCAAATTAAATTTCCATTCACTCTTCTCCTTCACATTCTCAATTAAGCGTTGGATGCTAACCTTGTAGGTCATCCCCCTCTACATCGCATCAGAAACTCAAATCCGCCACAAACCAGCAATTCATCATTCATTTATGGTTCCACAACAAAACAATGGCGCCTTATGTGAGAATCGATTTTTGATTCCCTCGTTTTCCACAATTGCACATTCTCTCGTCGATTCATCGATTCGAAACCTTTTTAGTTTGGTGGATCTAGAGTTCTCAAAATTGAACACGAAGATCCGTCGTGTTTGATCTAATCAAGTTTTGTATCAACTCTGATTCCTTGAATTTCCATATTCATGACTTTCATACTTTTCGACAATGGCTGGATCTAGAGTTACTCGCTTTGCTGCAGTATGTGAATCTGTTGTCGCTCAAGCAACAATCAAGCAACCTTCTTTGCCTCTTCCTCAAGGCATTACAAATCAATCAGAGAACACTCCACTGCATCCAAATATGCTCCAAATCCTCCGATCAAACCTCCAATATCACCGCCAGTTTCACAACCTAAAGCCTTGTCTGGTTTCCAACTGTTGCGATCCAACCTTGGGATACAAGGCGCCAATGATCTGACTACACGATCACCCCTACGTCACCTTCAGAAAGAAGAGCGTCGAGAGAAGACTCGTTAGAGGAAGTTTCTCTATCAAGAGAATCACTAGAAAACTTCTCCGACTCGGAATCATCAGACATGTGTATAACAATGGGACTTGATTGATCATTAACTAAACGGTGTGAATCTGAACTAGATAACTTTTCTGCCGTAACTAAAGGAGAAGAATCACTACAGCTCCCAGAATCGGATGATCATTTTTATTGGTTATGGTAAAGTAAATACTGAAAGCTATGAAGCAAACTCAGGGTAAAGAGGGTACCTAGAAGGAGTAGAATCTGACGAAGAAGGTGAAGGTTAAATGTGGAGTGGAAAGCTTTGTTCGGGAAAAGGCAAACACTCAAAGAAATGCTCTTAAGAAGAGAAGAAATTACTCTTGCAAATAGGAACTGACTCTCATGAATGGAAAAAGTTCTTCCAAAAGTCAAGAGCCTATTATATAAATGAGAGAGGGCAACAAACCATATCAATGGGAAATATTAGGTTACTGTGAGTGCAAACTACGAATTCAACCAGGTTTTGAATGATGTCAAACAAGGAATAAGGTAGTTTATCGTAGTTCTCTTGTATATTAGACGGTGTCAACCTAAATTTAGATACTCATTTGTCCCATTAGCACTATGATGCATAAAAAGAGTCTTTGAACAAATTTTATAGGTCTTGGGCATGTCATACACATCAAAAATCAAGTTTGTGTGTCAAAACAACAGCATAGGCCGACCAATACGTGATCAGACCGGCCTATGGAAGCCTCAGCTTTACTATAGGTCGGCACATCCATGTTTCAGGCCGGCTCCTACGCTCCAAGAATGAATGTAACGCCCACATATACATACATACATCAAAGCATATATCATACATGAATAATACGTTTGGTACTGAAATATATATGTACAAGTTCCTAGTTAACACATTATATACATTAAATGCCCTAAACACAAAGTTTAAAGCCTACGGCATAACATATATAAGATGTCCCAAAATGCACTAAGAACTAGATCAATACAATGATCTCAAAATAAAACGCCATAGCGGAAGCCATGCCATCTCAAAAACCACGATCCGTAAGGAAAAGTCAAACCACTTTGTCCTTACCCTTCGTCGAACCTGCAGAACCTGTGATGTAAACAACAACAGTGGGGTGAGATACATCAAATCTCAGTGAGTTCGCTATCTTATAGTCCTCTCGGCTTTACAAGGTTCTAATAAGCCTAACTCAAGTCAAATGGAAGGGAAGTGACTTTGAGTACACACACGATATAAAATACATTCACATTCGTGAGTCTGTTAACCCACAATAGTACCAAGTAGATTCTGAGCCTGTTACTCCAGAATCTTACCAATCAATAACCGTACCAAGGTATCCCCTATTCCCGTCCCCTTCTACGTCTAGAAGACGATTCGAGTCATGGATCCTTGTATTTACTTGGCATACGAATTGGATTCGGGATCATCGGCCCGTACACCGTGATCCGTCACTTCACACGGCCCGTACACTGTCACAAGTCTCTTTACCCGTAGGCTCCAATCGTACTAAAAAGGGAATCAAACCTACCAAGTAATTGTGCATACGTTTCAGCGGAGGTGCTCGAGTCTCATGAAACTACACCGCAAGATAAACCGATTATTATTACTAGACACACGCCTCGGCCTCTTCTGCACGAGCGTTGTCACCATGTCATTTACACACTTTCAATATCATTTACGGTAATGTTCCTCACTCAACCTATTCATATTTTAACATGCATACATACTCTAACATGTTTAACAATAATAACATAGGCATGTAAGCATCAATCAAATAATGGAACACCAAAATTCAACATACCATCATTTATACCAATTTACGGTTCCCTCCGATTCATTTAATCGGGCAATAACCAGGTATTTCTCACTATCATCAGCTAGAATATGTTCTTAGCTTCACAACGATACCAAGAATACGCAAAACAGATAACCGAGTCAAAAGTTATGCAAGAAACAAAATGGATGTTCTGCTATGTTCGCATTGCGAAGAAGCCAGCGAACGCTCGCTACTTCATTCGCAGTGCGAAGCGTCCAGCGAACGCCTAGCCAACACTTGTTCGCTGCACCATTCGCAGTGCGAACTCTGGCGAACCAAGTCAGTAGCAAAAACAACGTAAGGTTTGCAGTGCGAACCACTGGCGAGACACTGGCGAATGCTCGCCTTCGCATTCGCAGTGCGAGCTGCCAGTGAGTCCACGATTTCCCCCTTCGCTGGGGGATTCGTAGTGTGAATCTGGGAAATGCAGAAAGCTCATCAGCGTAACAGCTGATCTCCCATGATTCCAAAGCCCTACCAAAACATATCCAAACATCCCACAATCAAACATAAACGATTCTACACTCATATAACTCATACTAATCAGTTTATAACACATTTTAACCGTTAATTTCCAAGATTTTTCAATTAATCCAATTCTCTTACAACTCTAACCTAGTCTTAGAAACCAAGAAAATCTAAAACAAAAGCATCTATCTAGAACCCACCTTGAATAGATGAAGATGGTGAAGATTTGAAAATGATTGGATGAAGATTTGATGATGTTCTTGATGATTTTGATCTTGAACTTTTCTCCTCTTTTTCTCTTCCTTTCCTTCTCTTTTCTTTCTCTCCAAAATCCTTTCTATCTTTTTCTTTGGAAAATGAAAGGAAATAAATAATATAGGGAAAATATCATCAATTAGCAACACAACTAATTGTCCAAAAAGTCTCTACAGTCCAAATATTAAATATCTCAGAGTCAGATAATATTAATTGGATTTACTCTGAGTTCAACAGTTACCCTAATTATCTCTGCAGATAATTCCTCAGAGTACACTGGGACTCAGTTGATCACCACTAATATTATCCAGAGTAAAATAATTTACGGGGTATTACATCCTCCCCCCCTTAAATAGAAATTCGCCCACGAATTTAAAACAATTACCTGAAAAGGTGAGGGTAGACCTCCCGCATCTCCGATTCCAATTCCCAAGTTGCATCGCCCGGATGCGTCTCATCCCACTGGACCTTAACAAGAGGAATCTCTTTATTCCTTAACACTTTAGTTTCTCTTCCGGTGATACGATTCGGTTGCGGCTCAAATGTCAAATCTGCTTCTATCTCAATTGTATCTGGTAAAATTGGCTGGAGAGGGTCTGGAACAAACTTCTGAAGCTGAGATACATGAAAAACATCGTGCATCTCGGACAGAGAAGGCGGTAAGGCTAATCTGTAAGCTACTTCACCAACTCTTTCTAAGATCTGATACGGTCCCACGTATCTTGGACTTAACTTCCGCGATTTAAATGGTCCTTTCAATCTCAATCTCGGAGTAACCTTCAAAAATACATGATCGCCTTCATCAAATTCCAAAGGTCTCCTACGGTTGTCCGCATAGCTTTTCTGACGATCTTGGGTTTGTTTAAATTTTTCACGAATTATTCTAATCTTTTCCGTAGTCTCGTGAATAATCTCAGGTCCCAACATCCTATCTTCACCAACCTCTGCCCAACACAACGGTGTCCTACATTTCCTTCCATATAATGCCTCATACGGAGCCATACCAATACTTGCATGATAGCTGTTATTATAAGAGAACTCAATCAATGGCAAAAGTTCTATCCAATTTCCGCCACTTTCCAACACACAAGCTCTCAACATATCCTCCATGATCTGTACTGTCTGTTCCGTCTGACCATCCGTTTGCGGATGATTCGACGTGCTCATACACAACTTCGTCCCCATAGCTTATTGAAAAGCTCTCCAAAATCTAGAAGTAAATTTTGGATCTCTATCCGAAACAATACTAGTAGGAATACCATGCAACCTCACTATCTCCGAAATGAACAACCTTGCGAGATAACTCGCCTTATCAGTAGTCTTTACGGCCAAGAAATTAGCAGACTTCGTCAACCGATCTACAATCGCCCAAATTGAATCATAACCACCTTGGGCACGGGGTAAACCCACCGCGAAGTCCATCGAAATACTATCCCATTTCCACACCGGAATTTCTAAAGGTTGCAACAAGCCACCCGGCCTTTGGTGCTCGATCTTTACTTGCTGACACACCACACATTCCGACACATACACCGCAATATCCCTCTTCATCCCGGACCACCAATAGTCCCTATTTAGGTCTTGATACATCTTTGAAGATCCCGGATGTATAGTAAAAGCACCCTTATGCGCTTCATCTAAAATCTTCCTTTTTAACTCTGTGTTATCCGGAACACAAATCCTTCGGTTAAATACAATAACTCTGCCGGTATCTCGCACAAAACTCGGTTGCAATAACACTCCTTGCAACTTCTCATCTAACCCTTGCTCTTGTTGGATTTCTTCCCTAAGAGTATAATTGATATCCAAATTCCCCATAACCACACAATCAGGAGTCCAATTAAATTGAAGATTTAGATCTCTAAATTTCTCCAATAAAGTATACTCTAGCATCATCAAGTCGGCATTGTGCAACACTTTCCTACTTAAAGCATCTGCCACCTTATTCGCTTTACCCGGATGGTATCTTAGTTCCAAGTCATAATCTTTCAAATATTCCATCCACCTCCTTTGACGCATGTTCAACTCCTTTTGATCAAAGAGGTACTGTAAGCTCTTGTGGTCGCTAAACATCTCAAAACGTACACCATACAAATAGTGACGCCACACTTTCAAGGTAAATACAACTGCCGCCAATTCTAAATCATGCGTTGGATAATTCTCTTCATGGACTTTCAACTGTCGTGAAGCATAAGCACTACATGTCCATCTTGCATTAGCACCCCTCCTAATCCCATCTTCGACACATCACAATATACCTCATACGACTTGCTAGGATCAGGAATAACCAAAACAGGAGCGGTCGTCAGCCTTTCCTTCAAATTCATAAAACTTTATTCACAAGCCGAATCCCATTCATAATAACGATCCTTCCGAGTAAGTCTCGTCATGGGTAAAGCCAGTTGGAAAAAGTCTTTAATAAACCTTCTATAATACCCTGCTAGTCCCAAAAAGCTTTTAACTTCAGACACATTCTTCGGTCTCTCCCAATTTATCACTGCTTCAACTTTGGATGGATCAACGGCTACACCCCCTTGAGATATGACATGTCCAAGGAAATTCACCTCCGACATCCAAAACTCACACTTACTTAGCTTGGCAAAAAGTAGTCTTTCTTGCAAAATGGATAAAACGATTCTTAGGTGTTCACCGTGCTCTTGAGGGTCACGGGAATAGATAAGAATGTCATCAATGAAAATCACCACAAATTGGTCCAAGTAAGGTTGAAATATCCGATTCATGTAATCCATGAAAACTGCCGGAGCATTCGTCACACCGAAAGGCATCACCAAAAATTCATAATGACCATAACGAGTTCTAAATGCAGTCTTTGGTACGTCTGAACTCTTCACCCGAATCTGATGATAACCCGACCGTAAATCAATCTTCGAGAACACACAGGCTCCTTTCAATTGATCTAACAAATCGTCTATCCTTGGCAATGGGTATTTGTTCTTGATGGTGACCTTATTCAATTGACGGTAATCAATACACAACCGCATTCCCCCATCTTTTTTCTTTACCAACAACACTGGAGCTCCCCAGGGTGAAACACTGGGTTGAACAAAATGCTTAGCCAACAACTCTTCCAATTGGTCCTTTAATTCTCTTAATTCAAGTGGTGTCATCCGATATGGAGAAACGGATATTGGAGTCGTTCCCGGTATTAGGTCGATAGAGAATTCCACTTCCCGTTCCGGAGGAAGAGAAGTGATATCCTCGGGGAAAACTTCAGGAAAGTCACAAACTACCGGAATACTAGAAACTTGAAGGTTACTACTCCCCTCCTTAGTAAGAATCGTAAGAACAGATTTTTCCTCTTCAAACAAGAAATCAATCATTCCAACCGTACCTTCTAAAATAGTAGTTAACACATCCTTCGGAGTAGCTTCGGTAGATGAAATAATGATTAACTTCTCCTCACAGCCGATAAAAACTGAATTAGCTGAAAGCCAATCCATTCCCAGAACAACATCCACTTTCTTAAGCGGCAAACAAATAAGATCAATCTGGAAGACTCTCTCATTCACCAACAATACACAATTTCCACACATCAACGGAGTTTCAACAATTTCATCCATGGCAGTAGTAACCACCATGGGTGGAGACAAAGGAACAGCTTGCAACCCAAGTCGCTTCACGCACCGCGTGGACACAAAAGAATGTGTTGCCCCACAATCAAATAAAACAAAACAAGGATTCCCATTCACAAAACACGTACCCGTAATCAAGGAATTGTCACCTTTTGTCTTCCTTGCATCCAAGGTATACACTCGTCCGATATTCTTTTCTTGCATCTGATTCCTCTTCTGAGGACAATCCCTCGATAAGTGACCCACCTTGTTACGCTGTTAACATCGTATCCGATCCCAATTGCACCTCCCAAAATGATTCCTACCACAAGTATGGCATACCGGAGGCGCACTAGACTTAGAACCCTGAACTTGTTTCCCTTTGAAAGATTGTTGTCTCGGTCTAAATTGTTGATTCGATCTCCCACGATCACTTTGATTCACTCTACTTAACTCTCCTTCTGCTTGTACCTTTTTCAAACTATGCTCCGCCACATAACACTGTCGTAACAATTCGGCATAGCTAGTAAATTCTCTCTGAGACACACTATGTGAAATTTCAGCCCTTAAACCAAACAGAAACTGATCAATCTTCCACCTTTCATCAGGAGCATACATGGCTTGTCTAGAATAAGCAGCCATAACCTCAAACTTTTCCGCATAAGAAGCCACTGTCAAGTTACCTTGCCTCAGCTGTTGAAATTCGAATTCTTTTTGAGACCTTAAGGAACTTGGAAAATACTTCTCCATAAAAATTATCTTAAACTGCTCCCACACTTTCGGTACCTCTTGAATTGTCATTAATGCTGAAGCGCTTTCCCACCATCTCATAGCAGGACCCTTTAACAAGTGAGAAGCGAAGACAACCTTATTTTCTTCACTACACTGGACGATCAAGAAAATCCGCTCCATACCGGATATCCATTCATGAGCCTTTACTGGATCTAACCCTCCCAGAAACTCTGAATGATTCATACGAATAAAATCCCTAAAGGTTCCCCGTGCAGCTTCCAGAACAACCATTGGAGGGTGCACACCACCAGCCATTTGCTGTACCATCTGCTGTACAAACTGATTCTGCTGTTGCTGCATCTGTTGCATGAATTGATACAAAGGGGCATTACCTTCGTCCCCTGGCGGATTTGTCCCTGCTGGAGTAGTTCTCGGTCTACCACGGTTGTTTCTGCATCGGTCGGCCATGTTCCTAAATGTCATACAGATAGGATTAAGTTGATCAGGCTCAATACCATAAATATAACACGTAAGACCAATGGCGACGCAACACATATGAAACGGAAGGAAACACTTATACTATTTCATGGCTAGGTCGAGGATACGACCTGCTCTGATACTAACTGTAACTCCCACATATACATACATACATCAAAGCATATATCATACATGAATAATACGTTTGGTACTGAAATATATATGTACAAGTTCCTAGTTAACACATTATATACATTAAATGCCCTAAACACAAAGTTTAAAGCCTACGGCATAACATATATAAGATGTCCCAAAATGCACTAAGAACTAGATCAATACAATGATCTCAAAATAAAACGCCATAACGGAAGTCATGCCATCTCAAAAACCACGATCCGTAAGGAAAAGTCAAACCACTTTGTCCTTACCCTTCGCCGAACCTGCAGAACCTGTGATGTAAACAACAACAGTGGGGTGAGATACATCAAATCTCAGTGAGTTAGCTATCTTATAGTCCTCTCGGCTTTACAAGGTTCTAATAAGCCTAACTCAAGTCAAAGGGAAGGGAAGTGACTTTGAGTACACACACGATATAAAATATATTCACACTCGTGAGTCTATTAACCCACAATAGTACCAAGTAAGTTCTGAGCCTGTTACTCCAGAATCTTACCAATCAATAACCGTACCAAGGTATCCCCTATTCCCATTCGCTTCTACGTCTAGAAGACGATTCGAGTCATGGATCCTTGTATTTACTTGGCATACGAATTGGATTCGGGATCATCGGCCCGTACACCGTGATCCGTCACTTCACACGGCCCGTACACCGTCACAAGTCTCTTTACCCGTAGGCTCCAATCGTACTAAAAAGGGAATCAAACCTACCAAGTAATTATGCATACGTTTCAGCTGAGGTGCTCGAGTCTCATGAAACTACACCGCAAGATAAACCGGTTATTATTACTAGACACACGCCTCGGCCTCTTCTGCACGAACGTTGTCACCATGTCATTTACACACTTTCGATATCATTTACGGTAATGTTCCTCACTCTACCTATTCATATTTTAACATGCATACATACTCTAACATGTTTAACAATAATAACATAGGCATGTAAGCATCAATCAAATAATGGAACACCAAAATTCAACATACCATCATTTATACCAATTTAAGGTTCCCTCCGATTCATTTAATCAGGCAATAACCAGGTATTTCACACTATCATCAGTTAGAATATGTTCTTAGCTTCACAACGATACCAAGAATACGCAAAACAGATAACCGAGTCAAAAGTTATGCAAGAAACAAAATGGATGTTCTGCTATGTTCGCATTGCGAAGAAGCCAGCGAACGCTCGCTACTTCATTCGCAGTGCGAAGCGTCCAGCGAACGCCTAGCCAACACTTGTTCGTTGCACCATTCGCAGTGCGAACTCTGGCGAACCAAGTCAGTAGCAAAAACAACGTAAGGTTCGCAGTGCAAACCACTGGCGAGCCACTGGCGAACGCTCGCCTTCGCATTCGCAGTGCGAGTTGCCAGCGAGTCTATAATTTCCCCCTTCGCTAGGGGATTCGCAGTGCGAATCTGGGAAATGCAGAAAGCTCATCAGCGTAACAACTGATCTCCCATGATTCCAAAACCCTACCAAAACATATTCAAACATCCCACAATCAAACATAAACGATTCTACACTCATATAACTCATACTACTCAGTTTATAACACATTTTAACCGTTAATTTCCAAGATTTTTCAATTAATCCAATTCTCTTACAACTCTAACCTAGTCTTAGAATCCAAGAAAATCTAAAACAAAAGCATCTATCTAGAACCCACCTTGAATAGATGAAGATGGTGAAGATTTGAAAATGATTGGATGAAGATTTGATGATGCTCTTGATGATTTTGATCTTGAACTTTTCTCCTCTTTTTCACTTCCTTTCCTTCTCTTTTCTTTCTCTCCAAAATCCTTTCTATCTTTTTCTTTGGAAAATGAAAGGAAAGAAATAATATAGGGAAAATATCATCAATTAGCAACACAACTAATTGTCCAAAAAGTCTCTACAGTCCAAATATTAAATATCTCAGAGTCAGATAATATTAATTGGATTTACTCTGAGTTCAACAGTTACCCTAATTATCTCTGTAGATAATTCCTCAGAGTATACTGGGACTCAGTTGATCACCACTAATATTATCCAGAGTAAAATAATTTACGGGGTATTACAACGAAGCTTGTAGATTCTACCCACAGGTTACATTTCAGGTTGCCTCACAGACCGGCCGGAACACCTTCATAGGCCGACCTATGACCTTCACAAGCCGACCTATGCAAGTTAAAACTTGAAATTTTCTTTTAGCGTCTTATTTTTCTTGCATCCTTTTGCCCATTTTCTTCACATACCTATATATACTCATACATGCATCTTCTTCTAAGTAAGATTTCCTAGTGAATAAAACCCAAACGAAACCATATTACAAAGTTGTCCATCATCTTCATCCCTTCTTTTATGCATACACACAATTGAACTGCACATAATCATTTTTCGATTGGGTGACCATCTAGATTAGGGTTGATAACGTCCAATTAGGTTTGGTGTAACCGGGAATATTGGGTTGGGGGCTTTGTATGTTTCAAATAAGAAAACTAAGGTGAGGTTTTCCTTCAAGATCGGGTTGATTTGAAGGTTTTGGACAAGAACACGTCAACATAGATTCGACCAAGTGAAAGCCCTTGGACAAGGTGGTTTCCTTGCAAGGGAGTAGTGCGAGAAAGTGAATTGTGGTTGGGAATCTTTGATTTCAACAAGTTGCGTGCTCGAGATAATCGGAGGATTGTAACTGCATTGTTGGTCACTTGATCAAGCTTTGATCAAGGGTTTGGAGGTGGAAGAATGAACATAAAATAATAGGGTTTTTGAGGTTTGCATTCTTCATCTCTTGTATAAACATTTTTGCAAAGAAAAGGTTAATAACACTATCTCTATTCGATTTCGAATTGAGGGTAGACGTACCCATAGCGAGGTCGATTAGGGAAATGTCTAAACATATCTTGGTTTCTCTCTCTCTCTCTTCATCTTTTTATCTCTTTTATTGTTGATTATGCAATTTATCGAGTTCACCGTTGTTTGATCAATTTGATTAGAAATTGTTTTCTACTATCTTTTAAAGGTATAGTTGTTGATATAATCATAATCACTTTGATTGTGATTGGCTTTTAAACATCAACAAAAAGAATTATATTTCCAATCACTATCGATTGCACACCAAGCGTTCCATAAATTGTTTGTGTGTATTTTGTTTGTTTTTTGGTTCATTGGATATACGAGTTACAATTAGCATTACATTTAATTGATTGGTGGCTTGATCATTGTTGAACATTTACGTTCGTTGTCACTCTGTTTGGTTTGTGATACGTATATTACTTTTCTATAGTAGGTTCGGTTAGACGATTCGATCCGGGTCATTTTTTTGCTGCACCATATTTTGAAAACAGATTTTTGCCAAAAGTTTTTTGTTGTAAAATTTGTGATATATTCATCCCCTCTAGATCGAAGCCTGTCGTCTAACAGTTACAAATCAATGAGTAAATTTCACCTAGGAAATGCAAACAAACTCAAGTACACTCGAATGTCCTAGGAAAAATTGCCATGCCCTAACTTGTGAGCCTAAAGCCACGCGTCTGAAAAAACCAACGAGACATTTCAATGATGGGAGAGCATTTAATCTGATTGTTCTCCATTATTTTTGAAACAGTTATGTGACCTCATACTTCTCGCTATGGTCGGATATAATCGCCAGGGGCTAGCTGTAACGCCCCGTTTTGCCAATTATATTTTATTGAGTCGTTTTTTATTATTTTTTTATTATTTTATTGTAATTTCAACTTTAGTGTGAAAATGTGTTATTTTTAGTCGTGAATATATTTTATCGCGTTTTGGGATCGTTTGTGAGATATTTGAGTGTGGGGGTATTTTGGACATTTCATAGATATTTTTACTAAGTTAGTAAGAAAAGGAAATAGAAAAGAAAAGGGAAAGAAAAATAGAGAGAAAGAAAGAAGAGAGAAGGGAAAAGAGAAGAAAAGAGGAGAAGAGAGAAAAAGTGTGAAAATCATCAAGATCAATTCCTAGCATCGAATTAAATCGGGTAAGGGTGCGAAAATCGATTATACTATGCTTGTATACGATTATGTATGTATGTGTTTGGATGATTCTCTTGCTTTCTATGTTTTTCACTTTTAGGTCGAAAACGATAAAATGAGTATAATCGATGGTTTAACGGTTGGAAATCGATGTAAAGGTGGTAGTTTGCTTGTTGACATGATTAGAATAGGTTCTGATTGAAATATGTTGATTTGGAAATGGTTTGGGTTGGAAAATATCATCTTTGGGTTTTCAACAGCGCTGAAGGATTCTGAATTTTCGCAGGTTCGCCTAGCGAACCATTCAGCGAAGGGTAGCGAAGGTTCGCTACGGGTATTCGCCTAGCGAAGGCGTGAGCGAAGGTTCGCTAGAGTGTTCGCCTAGCGAACTTTGGGTGTTTTTGGCTCTGTTTGGTTCTGACTTGGTTCGCTGGAACATTCGCCTAGCGAAGGAGCTAGCGAATGCTCGCGAGGGATGCTCGCCTAGCGAAGCAGCTAGCGAATGCTCGCGAGGGAGGTTCGCCCAGCGAACAGTGCTGTTCGTGTAATTTTGTTTTCTGCATAACTTTTGATCTGTGATTCGGTTTGAGGCGTGGTTTGATGCATTGGAAAGCCATTGAGCTGTACTTTCTTATTATGATGGTTTAGAATTTGTTAGCCGGTTTTATTTTGTCGGTAAATGTGAATAGTGTCAATGGTCGACTTTTGTCGTTTTAATGGTGCATAATTGTCATGTATTATGCTATATGTTGCGCTTTGGATATGTATGCCTTATATGCTGTTGTGAGGATAAGTTGTGGCCGTAAGGCAAGAAAATGCTAAGTGTGGTATTTGATGATATATGCATAATTGTGAATGTGTGCATGGATGCAATGTGAGTGTCATGAGTCATTGTATGCCAAGCATCATAATGTGCATTGTGGAAACGTCCTGAGAGACGGTTTGATTCCTGAGGGAATATGCTATACCATCGTGTGCCTCGAAAATATGAGGCGATGCCTGAGGACTTAAAGCTATGGGTATAGACGATTATGGGCTCCTTTGGAGACTTAAAGCAATCCTTAACGTCGTGTGCCTCGAAAATATGAGGCGATGCCTGAGGACCTAAAGCGACGGGTGAACATCGTAGGCCCGACGGGGAGTTACTTGAGATTCTCAGTAACGAGCGATGGTTCCAATAGTTCCTGAGTGAACTGATGATGAGACATGAGACAAAGGAAGTCGGTACCGCATGGCATGTGCATAGAGTCGTTGTGTCGGTCTATGTGCATTGCATAAATCATGAATTAATTGGGTGTGAATTTGTGAATGTGATTAATGAAATGGAATATGTGTGATTGTATTGTGAATGATTGATGTGCAATGGTAATTGATACGTGTGAATTGTACTGTGTGTTGTGATAATTTATATGTGTGCTTTGGTGGTGAGAATATGTTATTTGTGCATTTTTGTGTTAATATATAATTTTATGCAATTATATTATGGTTGTTTTTCTCACCCTTCTGCTATTTTATAACGCTCTATGAGGTGTTGCAGATTAGAGTTGCTGGAGGTATTCTTTTGTGAAGCGTTGCGTCTTCATTATTTTGGTCGGTCGGCTCTGATATGTGACTCCGGGTAGCATAGGGTGGCCGTTTGTGATTGTTTTGTATATCTGATGATATATTTTGGTTGTACAGTTATAACTTGATGTATGACAGACATGTTTATATGTATATATGTATATATGTGTTATTCAGATTTTAGATCTTTCCGCTTTAATTCTAATTTCTGAAAAGTGGGTGTAAGGAACGAAGTTTCCTCTGTGTGATTGCTACCCCACAGTTGCATATCATTATGGGCAGGTGTTGCATGTTATGTGTTTGGTTTCAATTGATGTGATTCTCTCTTTCTATGCCGCAATTTCAAATATACTCTGATCAATTTTCAAATTTTCTTTTTATTTCTTTAATTGCGTGTTATTTGGGGTATAGATCGGGGGCGTCACATTAAGTGGTATCAGAGCCAGTCCGTGTCAGTTGTGTCGTTTGCGTCTATTGTGTCTGGCATATTGGGCGAGTTGTGTTGAACAAGTTGTTGTTTAACCATAGTTTCTGCATTTGGACGAACAGAATATGGCTGGTCGTAATGATGCTGCTTTGGCTGCTGCGATGGAAGCAATGGCACGAGCTGTGCAGGGGGCACCGAATGCTGCCGGAAATGATGAGTTTAGAAAGAATAAGCCGCCGGTCTTTAAAGGGAATCATGATCCGGATGGTGCGCAATTGTGGTTGAAAGAGATTGAGAGGATTTTTAGGGTAATGGATTGTGATGACGATGATGATAAGGTGAGGCTGGGCACTCATATGTTACACGAAGAGGCTGATGACTGGTGGGTCAGTACTCGTCAGGTGTTGGAAGCTGATGAGGAGGAAGAAGAGATCACTTGGGAGGTGTTTAGCCGAGAGTTTCTAAGGAAGTATTTTCCCGAGGATGTCCGAGGAAAGAAGGAGATTGAGTTTTTAGAGCTAAAACAAGGTAATATGTCGGTTATTGACTATACTGCTAAGTTTGTGGAGCTTGTGCAGTTTTATCCTCACTATGTGGAAGCGACAGCTGAATTTTCAAAGTGTGTAAAGTATGAAAGTGGTTTGCGTCCTGAGATAAAGCAGGCTATTGGATATCAGAGGATTCGAAGGTTTGCTGATTTGGTGGAATGCTGTAGGATTTATGATGAAGATTGTAAGGCTCGTTCTGCTCACTATAAAAGTGTAAGTGACAGGAAAGGGAAACAACAGTTCCGTGGTGGTCCGTATGTGTCACCGGCTGATAAAGGTAAACAAAGGGGTAATTTTGATCGAAGGTCAAGTGGAGGAGGTATGTCTAATGCTCCTAGGTGTTTTAAGTGTGGTGAATTGGGTCATCGCCAGATGGAATATAGGAAGAAAGTGGATAAGTGTTCTAATTGTGGTAGTGTCGGACATGTTTTAGCTGATTGTAAAAGGAAGAATGTAGTGAAGTGTTATAACTGTGGAGAACCTGGTCACATTAGTTCGAAGTGTCCGAATCAGAAGAAAGCTCCGACTAGTGGGAAAGTGTTTTCATTGGCGGGAACTCAGACTTCAAGTGCAGATCGTCTGATAAGAGGTACTTGCTTTATTAATAATACGCCTTTAATTGCTATTATTGATACTGGAGCTACTCATTCGTTTATTTCGTCTGAGTGCGCAGAACGTTTGAATCTTGGGTTGTCTTCGATGGATGGTGAGATGGTTATTGATACTTCAGCGATGGGGTCAGTAACTACTTCTTTAGTGTGTTTGAGTTGTCCTTTGACCATTTATGGTAAAGACTTTGCGATGGATTTGGTGTGTTTACCGTTGGAGGGTTTAGATGTGGTGTTGGGAATGAATTGGTTGCAATTCAATCGGGTGCACATTGATTGTTATCATAAGCTTGTAAGGTTTCCTTCTCTTGTGGAGGATGAAGACTCGAGTTTCTTGTCTACTAAAGAGTTGAAGAGACTTTTAGCGGATGAAGCTCAGTTGTTTGGGTTGTTTGCTTCATTGACTGTGGATAGTCAAGTTTCTCTTGATGTGTTTCCTGTTGTGTGCGAATTTCCTGAGGTGTTTCCTGATGATATTTCAGATGTGCCGCCAGAGAGAGAAGTTGAATTTTCTATAGATCTAGTTCCTGGTACTAGACCTGTTTCTATGGCACCTTATAGAATGTCGGCATCTGAATTGGTGGAGTTGAAAAAGCAGTTGAGTGAGTTGTTGGAAAAGAGGTTCGTGAGGCCAAGTGTTTCTCCTTGGGGTGCTCCAGTTTTGTTGGTGAAAAAGAAAGATGGGAGTATGCAATTATGTATTGATTATCGCCAGTTGAACAAGGTGACGATTAAGAACAAGTATCCGCTTCCAAGGATTGATGATCTGATGGATCAGTTGGTTGGTGCTTGTGTATTTAGTAAGATCGATTTGAGATCAAGGTACCATCAGATAAGAGTGAAAGAAGAGGATATTCAGAAGACGGCCTTTAGAACACGTTACGGTCATTATGAATATTCAGTGATGCCGTTCAGGGTTTCTAATGCGCCTGGTGTGTTTATGGAATACATGAATCGTATTTTCCACGAGCAATTGGATCGTTTTGTGGTGGTGTTTATTGATGATATTTTAATCTATTCTAAGTCTCGGAAAGAACATGCAGAGCATTTGCGTATTGTTTTGCAGGTTTTGAAGGAAAGGAAGCTTTTTGCCAAATTGTCCAAGTGTGAATTCTGGTTGTCTGAGGTGAGTTTTCTTGGGCACGTAATTTCAGGTAATGGTATTGCTGTGGATCCATCTAAAGTAGAAGCAGTTCTACAATGGGAGGCTCCTAGATCCGTTACTGAAATTCGAAGCTTTTTGGGTTTGGCTGGTTGTTACCGGAGGTTCATTGAAGGTTTTTCTAAGTTGGCTCTTCCTTTGACGCAGTTGACTTGTAAGGGCAAAGCATTCATTTGGGATATTCAATGTGAAGAGAGTTTTTGTAAGCTGAAGGAAAGATTGACGACAGCTCCGATTCTTATTTTACCTAATCCTAATGAACCATTTGTTGTGCACTGTGATGCTTCTTTAATTGGTTTGGGTGGTGTTCTGATGCAGAAAGGTAAAGTTGTAGCTTATGCTTCAAGGCAGTTAAGAGTTCATGAGAAAAACTATCCTACTCATGATCTTGAATTAGCGGCTGTGGTTTTTGTGTTGAAGATTTGGAGGCACTATCTCTATGGTGCAAGGTTCGAGGTCTTTAGTGATCATAAAAGCTTGAAATATTTATTTGATCAGAAAGAGTTGAACATGAGGCAGCGGAGATGGTTGGAATTCTTGAAAGACTACGACTTTGGCTTGAATTACCATCCTGGTAAAGCTAATGTGGTAGCCGATGCATTGAGCCGGAAATCGTTGCATATGTCCGCATTGATGGTGAAAGAGTTGGAACTTTTGGAATCGTTTAGAGATTTGAGTTTGGTATGTGAAGTGACTTCGATTAGTGTAAGGCTTGGAATGTTGAAAGTTACGAATGAATTTTTGTTGTCGGTTAGTGAGAAACAAAAGTTGGATTTGAAATTCGTTGATTTGATGAGGAATGAGAATGTGGATTTCAAGGTGGATAATTTTGGTGTTTTGAGATTCCGTGGTCGTATTTGTATACTTGATGATGTAGAGTTGAAAAGAATGATTTTGGAGGAAGGACACCGGAGTAATTTAAGTATACATCCGGGTGCGAATAAGATGTACCAAGACTTGAAGAAGATTTTCTGGTGGTCTGGTTTGAAAAGAGATGTGGCTCAGTTTGTGTATGCATGTTTGACTTGTCAGAAATCGAAAGTGGAACATTTGAGACCTAGTGGTTTGTTGCAATCGTTGGATATTCCTGAGTGGAAATGGGATAGCATTTCGATGGATTTTATGACGGGATTACCGAACACTCAGCGTGGGCATAATGCTATTTGGGTGATTGTGGACAGGCTAACTAAATCAGCACATTTTATTCCGATTGACATCAGTTTTTCTTTGGAACGGTTAGCTGAGATCTATATCAGTGTGGTGGTGAAATTGCATGGGATTCCATTGAGTATTGTTTCGGATCGAGATCCTAGGTTTACATCTAGATTTTGGGAAAGTTTACAGAAGGCTTTGGGTTCTAGATTGAGGTTGAGTTCGGCTTATCATCCGCAGACAGATGGTCAGACCGAAAGAACGATTAAGTCGTTGGAGGATTTGTTGAGGTCGTGTGTTTTGGAACAAGGTGGTGCGTGGGATAGTTATCTTGCTTTGATTGAGTTCACGTATAATAACAGTTTCCATTCTAGTATCGGAATGGCACCTTTTGAGGCTTTATATGGACGAAGATGTCGAACGCCGTTGTGTTGGCACGAAATTGGTGAGAGTTCTGTGGTTGGACCGGAATTGGTGCAACAGACGACGGAAAAGGTAAAGTTTATTCGTGAGAAAATGAAGGTTTCTCAGAGTAGACAAAAGAGTTATCATGATCGGAGACGTAAGGATCTTGAGTTTCAAGAGGGTGATCACGTATTTCTGAGAGTTACGCCGGTAACGGGTGTTGGTCGTGCTTTGAAATCTAAGAAGCTTACTTCTCGATTTATTGGTCCTTACCAGATATCTGCGAGAGTTGGTGCTGTAGCGTATCGTGTGGCGTAGCCGCCGAATCTGTCGAATGTGCATGATGTTTTTCATGTTTCACAGCTTTGAAAGTATGTTTCGGACCCTTCACATGTGATTCCGATGGACGAGGTTGAGGTAAGAGATAACCTTACGGTCGAGACTTTACCGGTTAGTATTTTGGATCGCGAGGTGAAGCGGTTGAGGGGTAAAGAGATTGCACTTGTGAAAGTGGCGTGGGGAGGCGCTGCTGATGGTAATCTGACGTGGGAATTGGAGAGTAGGATGCGGGAGTCGTATCCGGAGTTGTTTGTATCAGGTAAGATTTTCGAGGACGAAAATTTCTAAGTGGGGGAGAATTGTAACGCCCCGTTTTGCCAATTTTATTTTATTGAGTCGTTTTTGATTATTTTATTATTATTTTATTGTAATTTCAACTTTAGTGTGAAAATGTGTTATTTTTAGTCGTGAATATATTTTATCGCGTTTTGGGATCGTTTGTGAGATATTTGAGTGTGGGGGTATTTTGGACATTTCATAGATATTTTTACTAAGTTAGTAAGAAAAGGAAATAGAAAAGAAAAGGGAAAGAAAAATAGAGAGAAAGAAAGAAGAAAGAAGGGAAAAGAGAAGAAAAGAGGAGAAGAGAGAAAAAGTGTGAAAATCATCAAGATCAATTCCTAGCATCGAATTAAATCGGGTAAGGGTGCGAAAATCGATTATACTATGCCTGTATACGATTATGTATGTATGTGTTTGGATGATTCTCTTGCTTTCTATGTTTTTCACTTTTAGGTCGAAAACGATAAAATGAGTAGAATCGATGGTTTAACGGTTGGAAATCGATGTAAAGGTGGTAGTTTGCTTGTTGACATGATTAGAATAGGTTCTGATTGAAATATGTTGGTTTGGAAATGGTTTGGGTTGGAAAATATCATCTTTGGGTTTTCAACAGCGCTGAAGGATTCTGAATTTTCGCAGGTTCGCCTAGCGAACCATTCAGCGAAGGGTAGCGAAGGTTCGCTACGGGTATTCGCCTAGCGAAGGCGTGAGCGAAGGTTCGCTAGAGTGTTCGCCTAGCGAACTTTGGGTGTTTTTGGCTCTGTTTGGTTCTGACTTGGTTCGCTGGAACATTCGCCTAGCGAAGGAGCTAGCGAATGCTCGCGAGGGATGCTCGCCTAGCGAAGCAGCTAGCGAATGCTCGCGAGGGAGGTTCGCCCAGCGAACAGTGTTGTTCGTGTAATTTTGTTTTCTGCATAACTTTTGATCTGTGATTCGGTTTGAGGCGTGGTTTGATGCATTGGAAAGCCATTGAGCTGTACTTTCTTATTATGATGGTTTAGAATTTGTTAGTTGATTTTATTTTGTCGGTAAATGTGAATAGTGTCAATGGTCGACTTTTGTCGTTTTAATGGTGCATAATTGTCATGTATTATGCTATATGTTGCGCTTTGGATATGTATGCCTTATATGCTGTTGTGAGGATAAGTTGTGGTCGTAAGGCAAGAAAATGCTAAGTGTGGTATTTGATGATATATGCATAATTGTGAATGTGTGCATGGATACAATGTGAGTGTCATGAGTCATTGTATGCCAAGCATCATAATGTGCATTGTGGAAACGTCCTGAGAGACGGTTTGATTCCTGAGGGAATATGCTATACCATCGTGTGCCTCAAAAATATGAGGCGATGCCTGAGGACTTAAAGCGATGGGTATAGACGATTATGGGCTCCTTTGGAGACTTAAAGCAATCCTTAACGTCGTGTGCCTCGAAAATATGAGGCGATGCCTGAGGACCTAAAGCGACGGGTGAACATCGTAGGCCCGACGGGGAGTTACTTGAGATTCTCAGTAACGAGCGATGGTTCCAATAGTTCCTGAGTGAACTGATGATGAGACATGAGACAAAGGAAGTCGGTACCGCATGGCATGTGCATAGAGTCGTTGTGTCGGTCTATGTGCATTGCATAAATCATGAATTAATTGGGTGTGAATTTGTGAATGTGATTAATGAAATGGAATATGTGTGATTGTATTATGAATGATTGATGTGCAATGGTAATTGATACGTGTGAATTGTACTGTGTGTTGTGATAATTTATATGTGTGCTTTGGTGGTGAGAATATGTTATTTGTGCATTTTTGTGTTAATATATAATTTTATGCAATTATATTATGGTTGTTTTTCTCACCCTTCTGCTATTTTATAACGCTCTATGAGGTGTTGCAGATTAGAGTCGCTGGAGGTATTCTTTTGTGAAGCGTTGCGTCTTCATTATTTTGGTCGGTCGGCTCTGATATGTGACTCCGGGTAGCATAGGGTGGCCGTTTGTGATTGTTTTGTATATCTGATGATATATTTTGGTTGTACAGTTATAACTTGATGTATGACAGACATGTTTATATGTATATATGTATATATGTGTTATTCAGATTTTAGATCTTTCCGCTTTAATTCTAATTTCTGAAAAGTGGGTGTAAGGAACGAAGTTTCCTCTGTGTGATTGCTACCCCACAGTTGCATATCATTATGGGCAGGTGTTGCATGTTATGTGTTTGGTTTCAATTGATGTGATTCTCCCTTTCTATGCCGCGATTTCAAATATACTCTGATCAATTTTCGAATTTTCTTTTTATTGCTTTAATTGCGTGTTATTTGGGGTATAGATCGGGGGCGTCACATTAAGTGGTATCAGAGCCAGTCCGTGTCAGTTGTGTCGTTTGCGTCTATTGTGTCTGGCATATTGGGCGAGTTGTGTTGAACAAGTTGTTGTTTAACCATAGTTTCTGCATTTGGACGAACAGAATATGGCTGGTCGTAATGATGCTGCTTTGGCTGCTGCGATGGAAGCAATGGCACGAGCTGTGCAGGGGGCACCGAATGCTGCCGGAAATGATGAGTTTAGAAAGAATAAGCCGCCGGTCTTTAAAGGGAAGCATGATCCGGATGGTGCGCAGTTGTGGTTGAAAGAGATTGAGGGGATTTTTAGGGTAATGGATTGTGATGACGATGATGATAAGGTGAGGCTGGGCACTCATATGTTACACGAAGAGGCTGATGACTGGTGGGTCAGTACTCGTCAGGTGTTGGAAGCTGATGAGGAGGAAGAAGAGATCACTTGGGAGGTGTTTAGCCGAGAGTTTCTAAGGAAGTATTTTCCCGAGGATGTCCGAGGAAAGAAGGAGATTGAGTTTTTAGAGCTAAAACAAGGTAATATGTCGGTTATTGACTATACTGCTAAGTTTGTGGAGCTTGTGCAGTTTTATCCTCACTATGTGGAAGCGACAGCTGAATTTTCAAAGTGTGTAAAGTATGAAAGTGGTTTGCGTCCTGAGATAAAGCAGGCTATTGGATATCAGAGGATTCGAAGGTTTGCTGATTTGGTGGAATGCTGTAGGATTTATGATGAAGATTGTAAGGCTCGTTCTGCTCACTATAAAAGTGTAAGTGACAGGAAAGGGAAACAACAGTTCCGTGGTGGTCCGTATGTGTCACCGGCTGATAAAGGTAAACAAAGGGGTAATTTTGATCGAAGGTCAAGTGGAGGAGGTATGTCTAATGCTCCTAGGTGTTTTAAGTGTGGTGAATTGGGTCATCGCCAGATGGAATGTAGGAAGAAAGTGGATAAGTGTTCTAATTGTGGTGGTGTCGGACATGTTTTAGCTGATTGTAAAAGGAAGAATGTAGTGAAGTGTTATAACTGTGGAGAACCTGGTCACATTAGTTCGAAGTGTCCGAATCAGAAGAAAGCTCCGACTAGTGGGAAAGTGTTTTCATTGGCGGGAACTCAGACTTCAAGTGCAGATCGTCTGATAAGAGGTACTTGCTTTATTAATAATACGCCTTTAATTGCTATTATTGATACTGGAGCTACTCATTCGTTTATTTCGTCTGAGTGCGCGGAACGTTTGAATCTTGGGTTGTCTTCGATGGATGGTGAGATGGTTATTGATACTCCAGCGATGGGGTCAGTAACTACTTCTTTAGTGTGTTTGAGTTGTCCTTTGACCATTTATGGTAAAGAATTTGCGATGGATTTGGTGTGTTTACCGTTGGAGGGTTTAGATGTGGTGTTGGGAATGAATTGGTTGCAATTAAATCGGGTGCACATTGATTGTTATCATAAGCTTGTAAGGTTTCCTTCTCTTGTGGAGGATGAAGACTCGAGTTTCTTGTCTACTAAAGAGTTGAAGAGACTTTTAGCGGATGAAGCTCAGTTGTTTGGGTTGTTTGCTTCATTGACTGTGGATAGTCAAGTTTCTCTTGATGTGTTTCCTGTTGTGTGCGAATTTCCTGAGGTGTTTCCTGATGATATTTCAGATGTGCCGCCAGAGAGAGAAGTTGAATTTTATATAGATCTAGTTCCTGGTACTAGACCTGTTTCTATGGCACCTTATAGAATGTCGGCATCTGAATTGGTGGAGTTGAAAAAGCAGTTGAGTGAGTTGTTGGAAAAGAGGTTCGTGAGGCCAAGTGTTTCTCCTTGGGGTGCTCCAGTTTTGTTGGTGAAAAAGAAAGATGGGAGTATGCGATTATGTATTGATTATCGCCAGTTGAACAAGGTGACAATTAAGAACAAGTATCCGCTTCCAAGGATTGATGATCTGATGGATCAGTTGGTTGGTGCTTGTGTATTTAGTAAGATCGATTTGAGATCGGGGTACCATCAGATAAGAGTGAAAGAAGAGGATATTCAGAAGACGGCCTTTAGAACACGTTACGGTCATTATGAATATTCAGTGATGCCGTTCGGGGTTTCTAATGCGCCTGGTGTGTTTATGGAATACATGAATCGTATTTTCCACGAGCAATTGGATCGTTTTGTGGTGGTGTTTATTGATGATATTTTAATCTATTCTAAGTCTCGGAAAGAACATGCAGAGCATTTGCGTATTGTTTTGCAGGTTTTGAAGGAAAGGAAGCTTTTTGCCAAATTGTCCAAGTGTGAATTCTGGTTGTCTGAGGTGAGTTTTCTTGGGCACGTAATTTCAGGTAATGGTATTGTTGTGGATCCATCTAAAGTAGAAGCAGTTCTACAATGGGAGGCTCCTAGATCCGTTACTGAAATTCGAAGCTTTTTGGGTTTGGCTAGTTATTACCGGAGGTTCATTGAAGGTTTTTCTAAGTTGGCTCTTCCTTTGACGCAGTTGACTTGTAAGGGCAAAGCATTCATTTGGGATATTCAATGTGAAGAGAGTTTTTGTGAGCTGAAGGAAAGATTGACGACAGCTCCGATTCTTATTTTACCTAATCCTAATGAACCATTTGTTGTGTATTGTGATGCTTCTTTAATTATTTTGGGTGGTGTTCTAATGCAGGAAGGTAAAGTTGTAGCTTATGCTTCAAGGCAGTTAAGAGTTCATGAGAAAAACTATCCTACTCATGATCTTGAATTAGCGGCTGTGGTTTTTGTGTTGAAGATTTGGAGGCACTATCTCTATGGTGCAAGGTTCGAGGTCTTTAGTGATCATAAAAGCTTGAAATATTTATTTGATCAGAAAGAGTTGAACATGAGGCAGCGGAGATGGTTGGAATTCTTGAAAGACTACGACTTTGGCTTGAATTACCATCCTGGTAAAGCTAATGTGGTAGCCGATGCATTGAGCCGGAAATCGTTGCATATGTCCGCATTGATGGTGAAAGAGTTGGAACTTTTGGAATCGTTTAGAGATTTGAGTTTGGTATGTGAAGTGACTTCGGTTAGTGTAAGGCTTGGAATGTTGAAAGTTACGAATGAATTTTTGTTGTCGGTTAGTGAGAAACAAAAGTTGGATTTGAAATTCGTTGAATTGATGAGGAATGAGAATGTGGATTTCAAGGTGGATAATTTTGGTGTTTTGAGATTCCGTGGTCGTATTTGTATACCTGATGATGCAGAGTTGAAAAGAATGATTTTGGAGGAAGGACACCGGAGTAATTTAAGTATACATCCGGGTGCGAATAAGATGCATCAAGACTTGAAGAAGATTTTCTGGTGGTCTGGTTTGAAAAGAGATGTGGCTCAGTTTGTGTATGCATGTTTGACTTGTCAGAAATCGAAAGTGGAACATTTGAGACCTAGTGGTTTGTTGCAATCGTTGGATATTCCTGAGTGGAAATGGGATAGCATTTCGATGGATTTTGTGACGGGATTACCGAACACTCAGCGTGGGCATAATGCTATTTGGGTTATTGTGGACAGGCTGACTAAATCGGCACATTTTATTCCGATTGACATCAGTTTTTCTTTGGAACGGTTAGCTGAGATCTATATCAGTGTGGTGGTGAAATTGCATGGGATTCCATTGAGTATTGTTTCGGATCGAGATCCTAGGTTTACATCTAGATTTTGGGAAAGTTTACAGAAGACTTTGGGTTCTAGATTGAGGTTGAGTTCGGCTTATCATCCGCAGACAGATGGTCAGACCGAAAGAACGATTCAGTCGTTGGAGGATTTGTTGAGGTCGTGTGTTTTGGAACAAGGTGGTGTGTGGGACAGTTATCTTGCTTTGATTGAGTTCACGTATAATAACAGTTTCCATTCTAGTATCGGAATGGCACCTTTTGAGGCTTTATATGGGCGAAGATGTCGAACGCCGTTGTGTTGGCACGAAACTGGTGAGAGTTCTGTGGTTGGACCGGAATTGGTGCAACAGACGACGGAAAAGGTAAAGTTTATTCGTGAGAAAATGAAGGCTTCTCAGAGTAGACAAAAGAGTTATCATGATCGGAGACGTAAGAATCTTGAGTTTCAAGAGGGTTATCACGTATTTCTGAGAGTTACGCCGGTAACGGGTGTTGGTCGTGCTTTGAAATCTAAGAAGCTTACTTCTCGATTTATTGGTCCTTACCAGATATCTGCGAGAGTTAGTGTTGTAGCGTATCGTGCGGCGTTACCGCCGAATCTGTCAAATTTGCATGATGTTTTTCATGTTTCACAGCTTCGGAAGTATGTTCCGGACCCTTCACATGTGATTCTGATGGACGAGGTTGAGGTAAGGGATAACCTTACGGTCGAGGCATTACCGGTTGGTATTTTGGATCGCGAGGTGAAGCGATTGAGGGGCAAAGAGATTGCACTTGTGAAAGTGGCGTGGGGAGGCGCTGCTGAGGGTAATTTGACGTGGGAATTGGAGAGTAGGATGCGGGAGTCGTATCCGGAGTTGTTTGTATCAGGTAAGATTTTCGAGGACGAAAATTTCTAAGTGGGGGAGAGTTGTAACGCCCCAGTTTTTGCCAGTTTTATTTTATTGAGTCGTTTTTTATTATTTTATTATTATTTTATTGTAACATTGGGCTTATCGTTCAGTGGTACGTTATCTCTCTTTGGATATGCGATTCCACTTAAATGTCAACTTGGACAAAAGAACTTGGACTTATACATTTTGAAGCACGGTGCTCAATCCATTGTTTTTAGTCTATGACCACAACACTGCTTAGTACCGTATTATAGTGGACATGGTTCATGAATAAATAAATAAAAATGTGTGATGCATATTGGCCCAAGGAAGTAGTGTTCAATTTTCACTAAGGAACAATCATCATACTTAACATTTTGTAAGCATGTTGTTGCAGTAGAAATTAAATGCAAACCTTTGGAAACCAAATACACATTTCTCCAAATCAAAGTAAGGTTTCATTACAAGTTTGGAAAAATGAAAGAGAATACACAGCAGTAAAATACATAACATTGAAAAAACTATGACTCATAAACTTACGGCCCACGCTCAAATGCACACCCATTCACTCTGATTAAGGTCAATTCCATGGGAGATTTGGAACGCCACAAATTATGTTGACTTTGATGATTTGCAATGAATATTTTTTTACCTGCGGAATGATACGACCATATCGGTTGTCGTCACAAGCAAGAAGTGCTTATCACCTGTTGAACAATGGCATACGACAATGGTTTTAGCGAACGGTTATTGTCATAAGCAAAGAACCGTAAACCGAAAAGCAATTCATATCATGACATAATTCAAGCATTTTCAAAAAGCAACAACCGAAACCAAAAATTCAATCATCATCATAGCACACAAATCCATTCCAAAATCTAAACCATAAACAAACAAATTCATGTCACAAATTTAGCTCATGGCACAATTCAAGACATGGATCACAAAATAATTCAATTCAACCAAAGTCCAAATCAATTCACACAAGTTTATTCAAGGCAGAATATCAGTACAAAGAATCATGGACCACCAAGAAGTTCCAAACACAAACAAACAAAAAAAAGGGGTCAGATATGCAGAAAACTCAGAAAGGTACAGGAAAGAGGTTTTCATAATTTAGCAACAATCAAATTCTGAATTTAGGAAAGCAATAACAGACATTCCAAAGAGAGGGATTCTGCAATTCAATGACAACATGTTCAGAGGCAGCAGATGCAAAACAGGGCAGATGTAACAGACACAGATTCACCAAAATGGAAAATTTTTTAGCATAAAAAAGGTTTTCAACAGTCATACCAAAATTAAAGATTTTTCAGCTCAAAGTCCAAACATCAAACCCTAATTTCGATCCTATAAGAACAATATGATAGCAACAGAAAAACGGGGGGACAAAAAATTAAAAACATCATCAACCAAAAAAAATGGCTCTCGAACCTTAGAGCTTGAGTTTCGAAATACAGAGGAAACCCTAAATTCCTACACACAAAACCTCAACGGCTGTTGCAAGGAGTGGAAAGGGAAAGGAGGAACGATCGTTACCTGAGCTCGAGGTCTTCAAGGGTGAGTGCTCTTTCACGCATTAATCATTATTTATGTCGTCCTTGTATTTACTGGCTAATTGTTGTTGACCTTTGCGTCGAAAATCTTCTTTCATTCGCATATCGTATCTCCTTTCTTCTCGTTTTTGGTCTTTTTGTTGAGGTTTTTTAGGTTAGGGTTTCGAAAGAGGAATGCTTCGATTTGGTGATTTGGTTGAGATTTTGACGAAATAAAGGCTAGAATCGGATTTAGGACATGATTTTGGGTGGGGTTAGTGTTTGAGTTGAGGTGATTTAGGGTCCCCTCGCCGGAGAAGACGACGGCTTCCGCTGCGAGTCATTTTCTCCGACAACCATTTTGAGTTTTTCGGCGATGATTTTCAGAAGAGAGAAAACGTGAGATTAGATAAGTATGAGAGAGAGAGAGGGTGTTTGGATTTGTGAGAAGGCATGTGCTATTTCATCTTTCTTTGTTTCCATTTTTTATTTGTTTATTATTTTGTTTTCTTTTATTTTCATTAAACAGCATTTAAAAAGATTTAAAGAGTGTGATGCGTTTGTTTAATTAGCATCTAAAGGTTGGTCTTCCCAAATTTTTGGGAAGTTGTTAAGGGATCGCACGTTCCTTTCTCACGAGCCTTACCATGCACCCTCAGTTACAAACCCTTGTGATCTGGTCAAGATCCTTGACCATCAGATCCAATGATCCTACTCTGTCCATGGAGGTCAACACTGGTTGACCAGAAACACTAGATCCAGCGCCTGGGTCAGTCTTCTTGGGCCAAAGACTTTCTGAATGCACCCTCCTTTTACTTTTTGGTACAAGCCCATTAGGTTTTTTTTTGTTGTTTTATTTTGATTATTATTTTTAATCTATTTTCTTTTCCACTTCTTTTTTTTTATTGCTAAATTCATAAAAAATATAAAATATGTGTATATTGTTAATTATCTTAAATATATTTATTTAATATTAATTAATTAAATTATTAGTTAATTTTATTAAATATTCATATTTAACTTAGTTAATAATTTTGTATGTTATCTAGTTTGTTTAGTTGTGTGATGATTATTTAGTTTGGTTGTGTGATTTTCTCGCGCAATACGTTTACACCATGATAACATTTGATTAATCTCTTGTTTACACTTTTAAAAATCATTTTCAAAAATAAATTATCGATCCAACGTCGAGCCATTTTACACCCTTGTAAGTCGACAGCCTCGTGCGTCGCAATCGACCTTATCCTAGTCAATTAGGTCCTCCATCCCGCTTAATCCAATTCCTTTGACCAATTCAAATGCAAACTCAAAACACTTCTTTAAAATAAGGTTCTCTTTGTATTGAACTAAAGAGAGAGGATTGGGTGAAGACCTCTTCCTCTTTGAGTATTAGGATTCTCACTTTAGAGTGTGTAGTCTCGATACTCGTCTTTCAATACGAAGACGTGACTATATTCACCACCCATTCTTTCAAAAACCTTTTTCTCTTTATTTCATCACCTTAGTCAAAACCTTGGTCTTGTACCAAGTGCATTTTCAAACTCTTTTCTCAATAAACTTAGATGGTCGTGGAGTGGTTAGGCGAAGGCCTTCTCCTATCCCGAGTGCTTGACATTACCTTTAGGGTTCACTGTCGTAAAGCACTTACCATCTAAAACCAAAAACACCTTTAATAAGAGAATAAAGTTCTCTTTGTATTGAACTAAAGAAAGGGGATTGGGCGAAGGCTTCTTCCTCTTCGAGTATTAGGATGCTCACTTTAGAGTGTGTGGTCTCGATACTCGTCTTTCAATACGAAGACGTGACTATATTCGCCACACAATTTTCATAACAAATCTTTTTGGGATAAAGAATTGGGTACTACCCGAAGGGGTTCCTATCTGAGACTTATTTCGCCCTTAAAATCAACTTTCAACAAATCAAATGTGACATCTTGCCTTGATGGCGAAAATCAACCTTTTCAAAAAGGACATGTTACGTCCGTTCTACCGCAAATAGGTAACGCATAAGACTCTACGAGCGAGCCGCAATACACCTAACTGCTAGAACCCACACGTTAACATCGTCCATAAAAAACACAAACAAACCGTAGTCAGTCGAACTACGATCGCTCTGATTCTTCATTCTCGTCCGAATGTAAGTTACGTAGGCACAAGATCGCAACGATCTTGGCGAGCCCCCTTTCATTTTCTTTACCCGTAGTCCTCCGAACTACGTGGACTCTGACTTTCCCATTAGGGAATACGTAGGCGTAGGACTGCGAAGTCCTATCGAGTCCCCTCTTTTCCCCACCTTTTCTTTTATTTTCTTTCGCTTTCTTTAGTTCTTTACCCTTCTCTTTCCCTATTAGAACACACTTATAAAGTAATACCTTTAGCAAACATTCCTTACACATAGACAAGCGAATGGTTCCCATCGAGTACGATGGATGTGAGGGGTGTTAATACCTTCCCCTCGCATAACTGGCTTTCGAACCCATAATTTGGTTGCGAGACCATCTTATCCTTTCTTCTTTGGGTTTTCTCGATGTTTTCCCTTCCCCTCATGGGATAAATAAAGTTCGATGGCGACTCTTCTGTTTTCTTCCTTTTCGCCTCTGGTCGACTATTTTCGAGTAGCGACAGCTGACGACTCTGCTGGGGACCGAACATCCCTAAGCAAGCCAAACCTAATTTGTTTGTCGCATATGTGCTTTTGTTTGCTTTATTATTGCTTTATTATCTTATGCTTCTCTTATTTGTTGGGTATATTGGGGATGGTTTGTGAGGAGAAAGGCTTTCTACCCGAGCTTTTCAAGTATACACTAAGCTAGGAGGTGGTTGCTTACTGATTTGCGAGACTTAGGACTCGTCGAGTTGGTTTGACTTCCACCAATCAGATGAGGCCCCTTTGGGAATGATTATGTCTTACGATTAGTCGTAATGGCGTCTTTGTTTCCGACCTGGGAGTCCGTGATTCTGAGGACTTTTAGAACCCTATTCCAAAGGTTACTAAGGCATAACATTGTGCTCATCCTTTTGGGGATTACCGTCTTACGAATCGTCGTTATGATGGGAAACTTTTGAGGGTTAGTGCATGGGACCTTGTTTGAAAACCTTTGGAATGCCCTGTTGTAACCCAATAGATTGACTACCCGAGGTGAGGGATATCTTGTGGTGCTATCATGCAGAATCTGTGATCTTGACTCTTGTGCTGTGAACCTGTTCCGAAGCATTGCATTCATGATATTTCATACCATTTTTGCATATCAAGGGACTTAAAAGACTATGGTTATCTCAGGTATTGCTGAAAGGATGAATGATTCTAAGAAGATAAGCACCAATTCACTAAAGTTCAGAGAGCCGAAGTTGGGTGCAATCCGAGATATTCTGCTAGATGTGCCGAAAGTAATGAAGATCAATTTCCAAGGGCAACATGGGAAACTGCTTGATCTCCTCAATGCTAGATTGGATACTTGGGCTTTGTACGCATTGGCTCAATTTTATGATGCTCCACTCCGATGCTTCACCTTTCAAAATTACCAGTTGGCTCCTACTCTTGAGGAATACTCCCATATACTGGATATTAAGATCAAGGATCGACCCATTTACATCGGTTTAGAAGAAGAACTGTGATCCCACTCATTGCTCATGCACTTCACATCACCAAAGAAGAGGTGGATGCTGGTTTGGTCCATAAGGGATTACCCTCTGAAATTTCTTCTCGACAAAGTTGCTCAGTATAAGGCTGATAAGGACTGGGAGAGATTTGGAATCTTTCTTGCTCTGATCATCTATGGAATTATCCTTTTCCCAAATATAGATAATTTCATAGACATTGTTGTCGTTACTCTCTTCATTCAGAAGAACCCAGTTCCCACGCTCCTTGCCGACACTTACCACTCCATTCATTGGAGGAGTGAGAAGAAGACAGGGATGGTCCAATGTTGTTCCCACCTACTATACAAGTGGTACACCTCTCATCTGCCTAAGGATGGCCCTTTTGTGGAGAATAAGCAGAAGTTGAAGTGGTCCAACCGTATCATGTCTCTAGTAGCGGATGACATTGCATGGTACTCTCATGAGTATTATGATACATAAATTATCTTCAGTTGTGGAGAGTTCCGCAATGTACCTCTGATTGGGAGAGCAGGCTGTATTAGATATAATCCGATCATGGCATTGCGCCAGCTTGGCTACGCAATGAAGGATAAGCCTGAGGCAGAAAAGATCCAAAGTTTCTTCCTAGCCAATAAAGCGGATGACCCTGAATTTGTAAGAAGGATCTCAAGAGCATGGAATAAGGTCCATTCGAGTGGGAGAAAGGAATTAAAGGCAAAGAACTGTGTGGCCAAAGAACCATACAACAGGTGGTTATTGGCAAGGGTTGCAGAAAGGTCGTTACCATACCCTTATGAGGCTCCCATGCATACTAAGCCTCCTGTACCCACACATGTTCCTATGGAGGAGTATAACAAGTTGAAGTTATTGGTGGAGAAATTGACTAAAGAAAATGAAGAGCTACAAGCACAAGTCCACCAAGCTGGTTTAGAGACTAGCCAGTTTAAGAGGAAGTTTGAGTTTGAGCAAGATCAAGGGGTTGAAACTAGCAAGAAGATGAAGATCGAAAGTGATCTAAGGGTCCTGTATCAAAATGGCTTTGAAGGGGTTGATGCATCAGTGAAAGCTCTCCGAAAGCATTTGGAAGAGGCCAAAGACTCTTGTGGTAGGGCTTGGCGCCTATATGAAGAGGTTTATGCTGCTAAGAAGGAAACTAGAGAAAAGCTCGAAGCTAACATTAATGAGCTAGAAGGACGATTGAGAAGTGCCCTGACTTTGGTCAAAGATGAGCGTCACCTCAAAGAGGAAGCCATGAGGTCAGCACGCTATACTCCTGAAATGTGGAACGACAAGTGTAAGGAGTTGGAAGCTTCCAAAGGGCTAGTGGAGCATAGGAAGAGTCATTTTGAGGATTTGAAGAAAGATAGCTCCCAATGGGTCAAAAGGGAGATGAACCTCAATCAGTTGCTCAACACTCATGTAGAGTCTCTGAACATTTGTCAGCCCGCTTTGGATATGTACCGTGCTAGGTACAATGGCCTTGTGGAATACTGTAATCTCATGATTAGCGATGTACCTTGGAGGTTGGAGAGCGCAATGCAAGACTTGGATGGCAGCAACGCCCCTCCCTCGGTTAATGACTTCATTCACCTTTACGATCAGATGGTAGGGAGATTCCTGTTCGAGTCGAAGAAGCTTGAAGAGCGCATCCGAAAGAAGACTATTTGATTATTGTTTTTGTATTCTCATGTCTTATTTCAAAACCTATGTACTCATTTAATGAACATGCTTAATCTTGTGTACTCAATCTTCTGGTGAATTAATGAAAAGCTTCTTTTGTTCTTAAAGCTGTGCAAATTTTATTATCTGTTCACTTCTATAACACCTATGATAATCTCAAGTCTCGAGAGTCTCCTTGAACATAATTCTAGCATTGCATATGTATTCATATATCATCTTGCATATTCATCAAACCCCGAAACTCACAAACCACTTGGCCTGCTGCAGTAGGAACAAGCTGACTTCCCGACATCCTTACAACACCAGAAGCAATCGGTGGAGGATCATGGATCAAATTGAGCAGAACCAAGCCGCTCTTAGAGAAGAATGCTCACTATGAAGAAGCAGATGGGCCAGTTGATGGAGGTCATTCAGAACATGGCCAGAGGACAAGAAGAGATGAGGCAAGCTGCCGAAAGAAATGCTGCCATTCCAACTCCTGTTGGTGGAGGTGTTCTAATTCCTGTTGGTGGAGGTGTTCCAATCCCTGATGGTGCGGGGGTTCCGATCCCTATAGGCGGAGGCATCCCATCGGCTGCTAGGGCAATCCCGACACCTGTCCAGTATGATGAGCGTGAAGATTTTTATGGCCCTCATGGTGACTCGATCGTAGATGCTTTTGGGCCGCCAAATGATGACTTGGCGAAGAAGGTGCATGCCCTACAAGAAACTGTGAAAGGCTTGCAAGGACCCAATGCGTTTGGTTTAGACGCTGCTGATATGTGCTTGGTGCCTGGTGTCAGGATCCCTCCTAAATTCAAATTCCCTGTCTTTGAGATATACAAGGGTACCAGTTATCCGAGAACACACATTCGATCATACTGCAGAAGAATGGCTACTCATTCAGATGACGAGAAATTGCTTATGCATTTCTTTCAAGATAGCCTCAGTGGGGCTTCCCTTGAATGGTATATGCAATTGGAGCGCGCCAACATCAGGACATGGAATGAATTAGCTGGAGCCTTCTTAAAGCATTACCAGTACAACTCAGACATGGCACCTAACCGCACACAACTCCAAGGTTTGACTCAGAAGTCTGGCGAGTCATTTAAGGATTATGCTCAGAGGTGGAGGGACTTAGCTTCAAGAGTACAACCACCTCTCCTTGACAAAGAACTCAATGACATGTTCATGGGAACTCTCCAAGGACCCATCTTAGAGCGCCTGGCAGGAAGTACATCCTCTGTATTTTCTGAGTTGGTAATGGCTGGAGAAAGGATTGAGAGCATGATAAAGTTAGGGAAAATTCAGAATGCTGTTGAATCTTCTAGTGGAGCTAAAAGGCCCCATCAAGGTTTTTTGAAGAAGAAAGAGGGAGAGGCAAGCGCTGCTTTCTGGAATAGGGGAAAAGGTAGAGCATATCAGGAATATCATCATGTGGCTGCTGTCACCCCGAATCAGTATCATCAACCTTTGACTATCCCTGCAAGTCAGCCCGCTGTTCAGCAACAAGCACCTCAACGCCAAAACTACTACCAAGGTCAGCCCAGACAGAGGAGACCCGAGAAAAAATTTGACCCTATTCCCACAACTTATGCCAGATTGCTTCCACTTTTGCTTAAGGGTTCATTGGTACAATTGAGAGACATGAAGCCCCCGTATGCTGTTTTACCTCCTGGTTACGATGCGAATGCTCACTGTGAGTTCCACTCTGGAGCTCCCGGGCACAACATCGAAAATTGTAAGGCCCTGAAATACATAGTTCAAGATCTCATCGACTCGAAGGCCATCAATTTCACCAGAAATACTCCCAATGTTATTAATAACCCAATACCAAATCATAACCATGCCACGAATATGATTGAAGACTCCAGAGGAAAGAAGTTGGTGTCGAAGGTTGGCAAGATGAAGACTTCTTTTGCAACTGTCAAGAAACAACTACTGATGCAAGACATCTTCCCAGGATGTTCTGTGGATTGCCAATATTGTTTGACAGATTCCCAAAGCTGTGATGACTTGAAGATGGGAATCCAAAAATTGCTAGACCAAGGCGTTTTATTGGTAGAACAGGTAGCCCCTGCTGAAGAGGTGGCACTTTAGACATCCCTTATGATCCAATTGAAATTCTCTACGATGATGATGTGTTGTGGGCAGTGCCGTATAATCAACCCCATGTATCGTTGGAGATTCCGTGTGATTACAATTGGTATCCTGCTCAAATCCCTGGTAATCCAGTACGCGTGCCTCTGGAAATCCCCTACGATTCAATTGATGTTCCAGTGTCACCACCTTCATTAGCTCCATTGACAATAACTGTGCCTTCTCCATTCCCTTTTGAGAGCACCAAGGCTGTGCCTTGGAATTATGATTCAGTTGTATACATCAATGGACAGAAAGTGGAAGAGGAACCAGTAATAATTAAAGATTCTATGGAAAATCTCGCTGGAACCAGAGGTGTGACAAGGAGTGGAAGGATTTTCGCACCTGTGCCACCACCAAGCAAAAATTCTGGAGCTATAGGAAAGACAAATGAAAGGCAGACAATAGTTGAACAAGGGCAATCCTCTACTCAGAAGGAATGTCCTAATGATGAAGCAGAAGAGTTTTTGCGCATTATCCGAAAAAGTGACTATAAGGTGGTTGATCAGCTCAACCAAACACCTTCTAAAATTTTGATGTTGTCATTACTAATGTGTTCACATGCCCATCATGAGGCATTGTTGAAGTTTTTAAAGGCTGCCCACGTTCCTCAAGAGATTTCCGTTGTCGATTTTGAAGGGGTGGTGTCAAACATTGCATCCAAACATGTTTTGAGCTTCAGTGATGAAGAATTACCCCCAGAGGGGAAGAATCACAACAAAGCTCTGCACATATCCATTGAGTGCGTGGATGTTGTTTTGTTAAGAGTTTTGGTGGACACTGGGTCATCGCTGAATGTTTTGCCTAAGAATTCTTTGTCCAAGCTTACCATTGAAGGGTTGATGATGAAGCCGAGTTCAATGATAGTGAAGGCTTTTAATGGGTCTAGGAGAACTGTGATAGGTGAGGTTGACCTCCCTATCAAAATTTGGCCTCACACTTTCATCATCACATTCTATGTGATGGATATTTATCCAGCCTACAGTTGCCTCCTAGGGCGCCCCTGGATCCACACTGCTGGCGCAGTAACATCCACACTCCATCAAAAACTAAAGTTCATGATCAACGACCATATTGTTGTAATTGATGGGGAAGAGGATATTCTGGTTAGCCACTTAACCTCATTCCGTTACATTGAAGTGGGGGGGGAAGTTCATGAGACCCCTTTCCAAGCTTTCGAGGTTATAAATATGGAGATGATTCCTGATGAGAAGGAGAAGAAGAAGTCAGAAAAGACTGAGTCCCCGATGATTACTTGGAAGGACGCGAAGACTGTGATTGAAGCTGGTTACCCTGAAGGTTGGGGAAGAGTGTTGGAGCTACCAATTAACAGGAACAAGGCTGGCATGGGATTCCCAAGTCATCTAAAGAAGATAACCTCCAACAAAGGCAAAGGACTTGTTCCTCCTCCTGTTTTCACTAGTGCTGGACATCTTGTTGACGACCAAGTTACTTGTGTGGAAGCTGAAGATGGTGTACCCAAAGAAGTCTGCATGGTGTATCCAAGAGCACCAAATCAACAACTCAACAATTGGATTGTCATGGAGATGCCTGAAGTCACCTTTGTCGAAGAGTAATTTTCCTTGTGTTACTTTCCAATCCTATGCTCTGCCCAAGGCATATGGATTATTTTGTAGGGCCCCCATGTTTTCAATCAATATTTATCATGAATGAAATGAACTTTTTGCATTCAATTGTGTTCCCTGTCTTTCTTTCTTAATTTTGCATAAATAAAATGACAATGTTTTTCTTGCATTTTTCTTTCTTCAACTTCTCAAAATAAAGCATGAAATCATCATCATGCAGATCCACCCCAGTTTCCATTGATAACGATTCTGCTATGGTCGAATATGACTTTGATAACCCAATTTACCACGCTGATGAAGACTGCGAGGAAACTTGTGAGCTCCCAGAGGAGTTAGACAGACTACTGAAGCAAGAGTCAAAGGTCATCCAACCGCACCAGGAGTCAGTAGATATCATCAATCTTGGGACCGAAGATGATAGGAAGGAAGTCAAGGTAGGCTCTGCTATAGAGGAAGATGTAAAGAGAAAATTGGTCGAGTTGTTACACCAGTACAAGGACGTGTTCGCTTGGTCTTACCAAGACATGCCCGGACTGGATGAAGACATTGTAATGCACAGACTACCTCTCAAGGAAGGATGCTCGCCGGTGAAGCAGAAGATGAGAAGAACCCGACCTGAAATGGCTATCAAAATTAAAGAAGAAGTCCAAAAGCAGCTTGACGCAGGATTCCTAGCTGTATCCAACTATCCACGGTGGGTCGCGAACATCGTTCCCGTACCCAAGAAAGATGGGAAGGTACGGATGTGTGTAAACTACAGAGATCTCAACAAGGCCAGTCCCAAAGATGATTTTCCTTTGCCACATATTGATGTACTAGTGGATAATACGACCCAGTTTTCTGTCTTTTCTTTTATGGATGGGTTTTCTGGATATAATCTGATTAAGATGGCTCCGGAGGATATGGAAAAGACTACCTTCATCACCCCTTGGGGAACCTTTTGTTATAAGGTTTTGCCATTCAAACTAAAGAATGCAGGCGCGACATATCAACGAGCGATGGTAACACTCGTTCATGACATGATTCATAAAGAGATTGAATGTTATGTCGACGATATGATTGCAAAGTCAAAAACTGAGGAAGAGCACCTCGTTCATCTCGAGAAGCTGTTTACAAGACTGAGGAAGTTCAGATTATGACTAAATCCTAACAAGTGTACTTTTGGTGTGAGATCTGGCAAATTGTTAGGTTTCATTGTAAGTCAAAGAGGGATAGAAGTAGACCCAGACAAAGTCAAAGCTATCCAAGATATGCCTGCACCTAAGACTGAGAAGGAAGTTTGTGGTTTCCTGGGAAGATTGAACTATATTTCTCGATTCATATCCCATCTGACGGCTACCTGTGAGCCCATATTCAAGCTATTGCGAAAGGATCAAGCAGTCGTGTGGAATGACAATTGTCAGAAAGCTTTCGAGAAGATAAAAGAATATCTACAAGAACCACCGATCTTGATACCTCCTGTGCCAGGGAAGCCTCTCATAATGTACCTAACTGTGTTAGATGGATCTATGGGATGTGTACTGGGGCAACAAGATGAGACAGGTAGGAAGGAGCATGCTATATACTACCTGAGCAAGAAGTTCAATGATTGCGAAACGAGATACTCGATGCTCGAGAAGACTTGTTGTGCATTGGCTTGGGCTGCCAAACGCCTAAGGCAATACATGCTCACCCATACAACTCTCCTGATCTCAAAAATGGATCCTATCAAATACATCTTTGAGAAGCCTGCACTCACTGGACGAGTTGCCCGCTGGCAGATGGTGTTAACAGAGTACGACATTCAATATGTCACACAAAAAGCCATCAAAGGAAGCGTGTTGTCTGATTATCTAGCCCGCCAGCTGTGGAAGACTACCAGCCCATACTTCTCGATTTTCCCGATGAAGATGTTATGTTCGCCAGAGATTATGAAATGCCCGACCCAGATGACGGACCAGAACCAGGATCGCGATGGACGCTCGTGTTCGATGGTGCAGCAAATGCCCAAGGCAGTGGAATTGGGGCAATAATTACATCACCCACTGGATTTCATATCCCCTTCACTGATAGGTTGTGCTTCAAATGTACTAACAACATGGCCGAATACGAAGCTTGCATCTTTGGAATAGAAGCTGCTATTGACCACAGGATCAAAATTCTAGAAGTCTATGGGGACTCCGCGTTGGAGTAATACCTCAAAATTTACCTTCATGTTTCTCAACAAATTGGTCTATGCTTTACTCTTTTGCATTCCATAATAGGTCATAGATTGCATAGCATGGCATTCAGCATAGGGCATGGGATCAAGGCACTTGGTCCATATTCTCAAGTCTCGAGCTTCAAGGTGGCTCATGGGGTTCATCATATCTTCTTAAGATCAAGCATGGCAAAAGATTGCAAGTGGATCTCTCCCTCTTAACCAGAGAGACCAATCAGGGTTTTTGGTTTCAAGAGAGTTTCTTGAAGACTTTGGAGGTTCAAGCATGTTTTATGGCTTCCATATGCTCATAAGTGTTTATGGATGGGGATTTGACTGATGGTTCATGGTGGAGACTGTTCAGTGGATCAGTTGCTGGTGAAGTAAGCAAAAGTCAACTATAAAGGAGAAAGTCAACTGTGGAATTTTGAGGGTCTTTTCATGGTTTTCAAGGTCTTACATCATCATATGGTCTTCAATTGTCAAGATTCATGCCATTCCTCAAGAATCAAGAGGTTGTGCAAAATTTACTAAATTTGGAAAATGACCTATAATACAAACTTTCCATTTTTGGCAATTTTTCCTCCACATTCAACTTGACTTTTCATCATCAAAGAAGCTCCAAATGAATTTTTCTCCAACATGAAATTTGAAGATCTTTCTCTTCCATTTCCAAAAAGTACTAGAACATTTCCATATCATTTGTGGAACTCTAGTTATGGTCAAAACAAGGCAAGGTGATTTTCATGGATTCCTTATATGTCAAATTTTTCACCTTTTGCATTTTTGCACAAATGGACTTGAAATGTTCCCAATTGCTTCATGCCATATTACAATGTCAAAATACAAGTCAAGAAGATCATTTGTGGCCTTTGAATCAATTTATGCCATGCCATATTTCTCATTATTCTCACAAAGTGAAAAAATGCCAAATTAATTTAAAACTTGCAAACCAAGAAAGTACAAGGCCCAAAATCAATTCAGAAATGATACATGACTAAATTGGAGGTGAATTGTACTGGTGGCAAGGGTTTCCCACGTGTAAATTGGTGGTGGTGGTGTAAAATGCATTTTTGGAATTTCACTCAAATCTCATTAACAAGAGTTCTAATCACTTCCTAATCCTAATCAGTGAACTAATGAAGGGTATATATGCTTACTCATGCCCTCACAGCTAGGGTAGAAGCTCTCATTTTCACACTTGTGGTTTTTTGCTCTCACACTTCCTCTCATTGAATCTCATTCTTCTTGGAGCTTCTCTGAGTTTTCTCTTCACATTCTTGATCAGTGAAGAGAATAGAGCAAGAATCCACCGTTGTTTTGAGCTCATACTGAAGATTTCATCAAGTGTCATTCAAGAGGGTTCAAACTTAAATCTCAAGATCCAGCACGATTTCAAGCTCTAGTTGCATTTATTTTGCATCTAGAGGTTCTAAGGAGTGGATCTGCAGTTTTTGGAGGGATTTCTTGGAGGTTTTCAAGTTCTACAAGGTTCAGGTTGGTGAATTTTTCATACTCACAGAACTTGAATTTTTGATATGCATAATGATCTGTGAACTCCCCTGAGCATGCTGATATATTTTATTTGAAGTTTGGACGTGTGGTTTGTGAGATATGTTGATTTAAAGTTTTAGATCTATTTATGTTTTTGTTCGATTCTCCTTATTGGTTGGTTATTTGTGAAAAATAATTGCATATTTGAGATCCTTGCATTTTTCTGGAAAAAAATACGCTGCAGCTCACCGGAGAGGGTGGTCCGAGCCCTAGCTCCGGCGGCTGCCGGAGAACCAGTCCGGCGAGGGAGATCCATGGAGAAGAAGCAATCCTGATCGTTCATTTCCAGATCCTACGCACCTCCATGCGCCACGTGTCTTTTTATTTTCTGTTTTATTTTAATAGTTACATGCTTGCCAACCACGATAATGCCGTGCATCCTGACATCATGGCCTTTGTTTGTGATTAATATTTGACTTTGTATTTTAATCTCGTCCGTTTGATTGATCGTGAGGTGGTGATAATGACAACCCATTAATGAAGTCATGTGCATGGCACATGGCTGGTACATGGTGTAGCTGACTGTTTGTGTGTGTCGTGGTTATCATAGGCCTTCAAGTATGGACCGTTGATTTTCATTAATGTTGATCATGTGGTTGTGGTGTGATTCGTTTATGCGTGTTGGATTACATGTATGGCTGGATTTAATGCTGATTGTTGACTTGTTCTATGCTCCCATTGACTTCGCTGATGGGCTCATTTCCTTTGGGCCTTTATTTTTCGCACCCCCCTCCATTAGGCCTATTTCATATTCCAACGTATTTCTTTACTGTTTGCACCCCCTGCATCTTTCACTCCATTTTATTTTATTTTTATTATTTGTTTTGTTTTTAATTTCTAAAATTACTTTTATGCATTTAAAAATCATACAAAAAATCATGAAACTTATTTTTAGTTTTCTAAAATATTTCCATATTTTATTTTCTTATTTTATTTTTATTTTGGCATCTGATTTAATTAATTGCATTATTTTCTTATTTGTTTCACTTGCACACACCAACTTGTGAAATTTATTTCTCCTCGTCTACAACACATTTTTAATCCATTCTTTTTGAATCTGTTAGGTGACATATTAAATTTCATAAAAACATTTTTGTTTCATTTTTAAAACTTTTCCATATTGCATTTTGGTCCCTTTCTTTTCCATGTTGAATCATTGTTCTTATGTGATCTTTGCCCAATTGTTTGAGATACTTAGTTTGTGAATTTTGGTTTGATCTTTTTGCATATGTTACTTAACTGAGTTAACTTCTGTTTGGATATTTTTTGGGGTTTTATTAATTCACTTTGCTATTTTTGGTTGAATTTTGTTTGTGATGCAAGTTTGATGGAGGTATACTTTGATACATGATCTAGTTTGAGTGCATTTGCTTGTTTGTGATGGAGTGATGCTTGATATGTTTTTATGGTATGATCATGTTCTGTTTGAGATTACTTGTGGCTTTGGAATCATCCTCATTTGATCATTTTCCAATTTGTTCTTGATTTTCTAAGTTGATGTTATTTTGACTTGAGTTTTGTGGATGTTTTGATTAACTTTGATGCATGTTTTGAATGTGTTGTTTGATGATTAATCTTATATGACTTGAGTTTGATTTTGGTATGATGTTGATGCATATGCTACTGCCGGTTGAGTTCATTGCTTGGTTTTCATCTCACTTGATCATCATGGTTTGATTTGTATGATGCATATCATCATCATTGATTTTGTGGTTTCTTTGGCTCATAATGCATCATAATGTGAAATATTCTTGCATGTTTGGATTGGATGATCATGATGTGAATTGAATTCTGACTTGGTTTCACTTTCATCTTATTTTGTTCATGTCATCTTTGTATGAACCCTTAGTGTGTAAAATTGTGAATCTTGTGCAAGTTTACTTGCATCCTTTCTTGTGTGCCTTCACTTGTATACTTGATATGTGCTTGTATGATCTTTGAAGCATGTTCTATGTTATGATTTGGATATGATGCTTATGGTGTGCTTGCTGCCCCATCTCTTTTTCTCATTCTTCTCTTCTCTTTTCTTCTCTTTCACTCTTTCTCATCTTATGAATCTCAAGACTTGTTCAAGTCTTGGATTCCTTTCCCCTTAGAGCTACCTAGTCCAACTTAATTTTTTATTAAGCTTGGAGTAGGATTAGCATTAGGTTAGGTAGTCCTTTCTCCTAAACCTCACTAACCATAGGACATCCATGCATGATAACATTAGGACTCTTGGTTTCCCTTTAGCGTTTCCCTTGCGTCGTTTCTCTTCTCATCTCAAAAGCAAAGTAAAAAATACTTAATAAAGGTTAACGTGTATTGCGCTCGAGCCTTAAATGTAGGAAATGAAGAACGAGGGGTCCCCCCTCCTCTTCTAGAGTGTTTAGCATACGTTCCATTTGGGGGCGACCATGCGATTCACTCGTTCCCGCACGATAGACTTTGGTGCAATGCAAGTTACAAGCTAACTTAAAAAACACTTATGTCTAAAAAACTTCAAACAAACACTAACGTCTTTCCTTCGGGAATTCTTTTCTCATCTCATTCACTCTCAACGTACGAACGCGCTCCTACTCGTTCTCTCGCAAGACGGTAACGCCTAAGTCTCGATTTGGCGAGCTGCAACACCTGAGCTAGAACGTAAGTCGTTCCCTAAAAAACACAATCCACCCCTAGTGAGGGGAACTACGCCGCTCTGATTCTCATGCTCCCGATGAGATACGTAGGCAGTGGGGTAGGGCCCATGCGAGCACTTCTTTTATTTTCCCTACATTTATTTCTTGCTCTCTCTCTCTTTTCTTTTTTCCTTTTTCCCGTTCCCTTTCTTTTCCAGCAGCAGCGAAGCTCTAGTTGACGACACCCTTTGATCGAGACAAGCAAGCATGGATCCCATCGGGTACGATGGACGCGTGGGGGTGCTAATACCTTCCTCACACGTAACCGACTCCCGAACCCAGATCTTTTGGTCGCAAGACCATGCTCTTTCCTTCCTTTTCTTTCAGGTTTATGCAATGTTTCTTTTCCCTCTCTTGGGATAAATTCACATTGCTGGCAACTCTGTTTTCCGCGCCACTCTCGCGTTTGTACCGTTGGATGCGAATCTTTCGGGAGCGACAGTTGGTCATCAGTCAAATTAAAGGAGATTATATGGCTCGGGATAGCAAGCTTATCCCATACAGAGACCATGTCTTGAAGTTGATCCCATACTTTGATGAGATTACTTTCAACCACATTCCAAGAGAAAGTAATCAATTGGCAGATGCCCTAGCCACGCTAGCATCCATGTTTAAATTCAAATGGAAGAATGAAGCGTCTGCCATTCGTCTTGAGTGCCTTGATGAGCCTGCCTACTGTTTGACGAATGAGGCCACAGAGCCTGAAGTTGATAATCATCCTTGGTTCTATGATATCAAGCGGTATCTAGAAACACAAGAGTATCCAGAGAACATCACCATCACTGATAAGAAATACCTGAGGAAGCTTTCATAAAAATTCTTCCTGAGTGGGGATGTACTCTATAAGAGGAACTATGACTCGGTCCTGCTCAGATGCGTGGATAGACACGAAGCGGATCGAATCATAAATGAAGTTCATGAAGGGTATTTCGGGACGCATGCCAGCAGGCACACCATGGTTAAGAAGATCTTGAGGGCGGGATACTACTGGATGGCGATGGAAACTGATTGTTACCGCCACGTGCAAACCTGCCATAAGTGCTAAATCTACGCAGATAAGATCCATGCTTCACCACTTCCTCTAAATGTGTTGACATCGAATTGGCCATTCGCCATGTGGGGCATAGACGTGATCGGATGTATCGAGCCCACTGCTTCAAATGGACACCGTTTCATCTTAGTTGCCATCGACTACTTCACTAAATGGGTGGAAGCCGCGTCTTATGCCAATGTCACTAAGCAAGTGGTGGCTCGCTTCATCAAGAAAGAGATTATCTGTAGATATGGGGTTCCAAATAAAATCATTATCGACAATGGTTCAAACCTCAACAATAAATTGATGAAGGATTTATGCGAAAGCTTTAAAATCGAGCACCACAATTCAACTTCGTACCGTCCGAAGATGAATGGAGTTGTCGAGGCGGCCAACAAAAACATCAAAAAGATTGTCCAGAAGATGGTGAAGACGTATAAAGACTGGCATGAGATGTTACCTTTTGCTCTGCACGACTACCGCACATCAGTGCGCACTTCTACTGGGGCGACCCCCTTTTCTCTCGTGTATGGCATGGACGCGGTACTGCCTATCGAAGTAGAGATTCCTTCCTTGAGGATTTTAACAGACGTCAAGCTTGACGAAGCTGAATGGGTGCAAGCAAGACTCGACCAGCTCAATCTCATTGATGAAAAGCGCATGACGGCCATCTGTCACGGTCAGCTATACCAGAAGCGGTTGAAGAGAGCCTTTGACAAGAAAGTTCGCCCTCGACATATCGAAGTAAGAGATCTGGTTTTGAGGAAAATTCAACCAGTTCACGCCGACCCAAGGGGCAAGTGGGCACCGAACTATGAAGGTCTATACATGGTCAGAAAGGTTTTCTCTGGAGGAGCCTTGATTCTCTCCACTATGGACGGCGATGACCTCCCATCCCCTATGAATTCAGATGCAGTTAAAAAATATTATGCCTAAAAGATAGACCCGGTGGACCAAAAAGAAAATCCACGCAAAAATGGGTGTCCTGGTGGACCATGTAAAAAGAAGAAGGTCCAGGCAAAAATTAGGGGCAAAATAAAAGAAATGACCCGCTAAGTTAAAAACCCGCAAGGGTAACCTAGGCAAAAAAAAAAAGGGTATCCTGGTAGGATGAAAACCCGAAAAGGGCGGTCTAGGCAAAAATTAGGGATTAAAAAGGCAAAAACTGCATTCTGTAAAATTGGTGAATTTTTTCTCCTTGATCGTGAAACTCCGAATGGGAAGGATCGATACAATAGTTGCGCTCAGAAGTAAGGTTTAAAGGGTCTTCAGAGATATATGGGTCATAGCAGTATTGAAACTCGATGGAAACTGGTTTCAACATTGCCGTTGTTGTTTTTTATCCACTTTCTTTTAAAGCAATTACCTCTTATAGGAATTGCCTCCTCTTGTAATTCGCTCTTTTAAGGGCCTTCATCAATAAAATATTATTTTCATAAAAAAGTTTTCTCTTTTAATCTTTGCTCTGTGATTGCAAAAATTGTTTTATTTATGATAAGTATCGCATTTGAATTCTTGGGGATAATAATTTTGGTGATGAAAAGAAAATGCGGGATTACTCTTTCTCTTAAGGTGTCTGTAGGGTAACCATGATCCCTGAGTAACATGCAGAAGCACCATTAAAACCATAAATTGACTTGGCCCAGGCAAGAGCCATCCAGCCTGGGATGACCTAGCATAAAGCAACATGGAGCCCTAGCATCTCCAGATCATGGTTGCGTCAGCAGATTTCGAGTGCCGGGAAGTTAAGCTCATTTCCCATCCAACCCAAAGCCCAATCATACTTGGCACTTCCAACCAAAGCCCAACTTTCCTTGGCACCTTAACCAAAGCCCAACCACGTTTGGCACGACCGTCACTTTAGACTCTCGCCTCCTTATATCCCCAGCATCTTGCATACGTTTTTGCATCATTTGCATGCTCGTTTAGCCAGTTCTTGTACAGGATAGGGGCATTCCTGTGGACATTTTCTCCCCATCACTTGATACTCCCAAATCCTTCCGTACCTTTCGCACGAGTATTTCCTTATCTTACCTTTCGTAAGGGATTTCAGTGCCTTTCGCGTGAAATCTTATCCTTTTGCTTTCCTTTTGTAAGCGTTCTCGCTGCCTTGCGCACGCGACAGAACCTTGTATTAGGTATCTTCGATCAATTTGAACGCTTGATGCCTGTGTGGCCAAGAACTGAATGGTCGCTACTCAGAGAATATCACCTCCGCCTTTGTGCCTGTGAGGTCAAGTGATGTTCTGATACCCTATGCAAGTCCCCTCCGCCTTTTGCACGAGGTTGGTTATTGCCATCAACTTACCTTTTGTGAGTCTTTTTTTCACGATGTATCTCATCCTTGCCTTTTGCAATGTATTCAACTTACCTTTAGTAAGAGCCTTCCCGTGCCTTTTGCACAATTTTCTTCCCAGCTTACCTTTTGTGGGTCTCCTTCTTACCTTTTGTAGAAAGGAATCTGTCTCCAAACCTTTTGTTCCGGAGTCATTTCTGCTATTCGCAGAAGTAAGTACGATCGTCTTCTCCCAAGGGAGTTATGTTATTTCTCCAAGCATTTTGTTCTGGGGTCTTTTCTACCTTTCGTAGAAAGGAATTTTCTCCTAACCTTTTGTTCTAGGGTCCTCTCTACCTTTTGTAGAAGGAATTTGTCTCCTAACCTTTTGTTCTGGGGTCCTCTCTACCTTTCGTAGAAGGAATTATTCTCCAAGCCTTTTGTCCTGGAGTCCTCTATACCTTTTGTAGGAGGAATTATTCTCCAAACCTTGTGTTCTGGAGTCGTTTCTGCTGTTGCAGAAAATAGTACGATCGTCTTCTCCAAAGGGAGTCTCCTCTACGTGATGTAGCAGGAATCTTTTTCTCTCCAAACCTTTCGTTCTGGGGTCCTCTCTACCTTTAGTAGAAGGAAACTTTTTTCTCCTAACCTTTTGTTCAGGGGTCCTCTTTGCCTTTTGCGAGAGGAGAACCAATATCTCATATTTTATTTCTTGAGTCCTCTCTACCTTTCGTAGAAGGAATATCTCATCGTTTATTTCTTGAGTCCGCTTTACCTTTCGTAGAAGGAATATCTCAACCTTTTATATGTCCCGAGTATGCTACATGGATGCCCCCCTTTCAAGACTGGCAAAGCACTCATTTTCATTCCTCATCGCATCTCAAGCATATCATCATATCCCTCATAACCAATTGCCTTTTTCCCAATGGCATATGCCTTTTTCAAGCCATCCCACCAATTCACTTTCATTCCACTTCTTTTCTGACTGAAAATTCCGGGTATTCTTATATTTAATCTCCTTGTACCTTGACCGTAAGAAAACCTCTGTCACGCTCACCGTCAAGTCCAAGAAGATTAAATAGGGGCATCTATCACACCCTCATTTCGATCCTATAAGAACAATATGATAGCAACAGAAAAACGGGGGGACAAAAAATTAAAAACATCATCAACCAAAAAAAATGGCTCTCGAACCTTAGAGCTTGAGTTTCGAAATACAGAGGAAACCCTAAATTCCTACACACAAAACCTCAACGGCTGTTGCAAGGAGTGGAAAGGGAAAGGAGGAACGATCGTTACCTGAGCTCGAGGTCTTCAAGGGTGAGTGCTCTTTCACGCATTAATCATTATTTATGTCGTCCTTGTATTTACTGGCTAATTGTTGTTGACCTTTGCGTCGAAAATCTTCTTTCATTCGCATATCGTATCTCCTTTCTTCTCGTTTTTGGTCTTTTTGTTGAGGTTTTTTAGGTTAGGGTTTCGAAAGAGGAATGCTTCGATTTGGTGATTTGGTTGAGATTTTGACGAAATAAAGGCTAGAATCGGATTTAGGACATGATTTTGGGTGGGGTTAGTGTTTGAGTTGAGGTGATTTAGGGTCCCCTCGTCGGAGAAGACGACGGCTTCCGCCGCGAGTCATTTTCTCCGGCAGCCATTTTGAGTTTTCCGGCGATGATTTTCAGAAGAGAGAAAGCGTGAGATTAGATAAGTATGAGAGAGAGTGAGTGTTTGGATTTGTGAGAAGGCATATGCTATTTCAGCTTTCTTTGTTTCCATTTTTTATTTGTTTATTATTTTGTTTTCTTTTATTTTTATTAAACAGCATTTAAAAATATTTAAAGAGTGTGATGCGTTTGTTTAATTAGCATCTAAAGGTTGGTCTTCCCAAATTTTTGGGAAGTTGTTAAGGGATCGCACGTTCCTTTCTCACGAGCCTTACCATGCACCCTCAGTTACAAACCCTTGTGATCTGGTCAAGATCCTTGACCATCAGATCCAATGATCCTACTCTGTCCATGGAGGTCAACACGGGTTGACCAGAACCACTAGATCCAGCGCCTGGGCCAGTCTTCTTGGGCCAAAGACTTTCTGAATGCACCCTCCTTTTACTTTTTGGTACAAGCCCATTAGGTTTTTTTTTTGTTTTTTTTTTTATTATTATTTTTAATCTATTTTCTTTTCCACTTCTTTTTTTTTATTGCTAAATTCATAAAAAATATAAAAGATGTGTATATTGTTAATTATCTTAAATATATTTATTTAATATTAATTAATTAAATTATTAGTTAATTTTATTAAATATTCATATTTAACATAGTTAATAATTTTGTATGTTATCTAGTTTGTTTAGTTGTGTGATGATTATTTAGTTTGGTTGTGTGATTTTCTCGCGCAATACGTTTACACCATGATAACATTTGATTAATCTCTTGTTTACACTTTTAAAAATCATTTTCAAAAATAAATTCTCGATCCAACGTCGAGCCATTTTACACCCTTGTAAGTCGACCGCCTCGTGCGTCGCAATCTACCTTATCCTAGTCAATTAGGTCCTCCATCCCGCTTAATCCAATTCCTTTGACCAATTCAAATGCAAACTTAAAACACTTCTTTAAAATAAGGTTCTCTTTGTATTGAACTAAAGAGAGAGGATTGGGTGAAGACCTCTTCCTCTTCGAGTATTAGGATTCTCACTTTAGAGTGTGTAGTCTCGATACTCGTCTTTCAATACGAAGACGTGACTATATTCACCACCCATTCTTTCAAAAAACTTTTTCTCTTTATTTCATCACCTTAGTCAAAACCTTGGTCTTGTACCAAGTGAATTTTCAAACTCTTTTCTCAATAAACTTAGATGGTCGTGCAGTGGTTAGGCGAAGGCCTTCTCCTATCCTGAGTGCTTGACATTACCTTTAGGGTTCACTATCGTAAAGCACTTACCATCTAAAACCAAAAACACCTTTAATAAGAGAATAAAGTTCTCTTTGTATTGAATTAAAGAAAGGGGATTGGGCGAAGGCCTCTTCCTCTTCGAGTATTAGGATGCTCACTTTAGAGTGTGTGGTCTCGATACTCGTCTTTCAATACAAAGACGTGACTATATTTGCCACACAATTTTCCTAACAAATCTTTTTGGGATAAAGAATTGGGTACTACCCGAAGGGGTTCCTATTCGAGGACTTATTTCGCCCTTAAAATCAACTTTCAACAAATCAAATGTGACATCTTGCCTTGATGGCGAAAATCAACCTTTTCAAAAAGGACATGTTACGTCCGTTCTACCGCAAATAGGTAATGCATAAGACTCCACGAGCGAGCCGCAATACACCTAACTGCTAGAACCCGCACGTTAACATCGTCCATAAAAAACACAAACAAACCGTATTCAGTCGAACTACGATCGCTCTGATTCTTCATTCTCGTCCGAATGTAAGATATGTAGGCACAAGATAGCAACGATCTTGGTGAGCCCCCTTTCATTTTCTTTACCCGTAGTCCTCCGAACTACGTGGACTCTGACTTTCCCATTAGGGAATACGTAGGCGTAGGACCGCGAAGTCCTATCGAGTCCCCTATTCTCCCCACCTTTTCTTTTATTTTCTTTCGCTTTCTTTGGTTCTTTACCCTTCTCTTTCCCTATTAGAACACACTTATAAAGTAATACCTTTAGCAAACATTCCTTACACATAGACAAGCGAATGGTTCCCATCGAGTACGATGGATGTGAGGTGTGCTAATACCTTCCCCTCGCATAACCGGCTTCCGAACCCATAATTTGGTTGCGAGACCATCTTATCCTTTCTTCTTTGGGTTTTCTCGATGTTTTCCCTTCCCCTCATAGGATAAATAAAGTTCGATGGTGACTCTTCTGTTTTCTTCCTTTTCGCCTCCGGTCGACTATTTTTCGAGTAGTGACACAAGGGCCGAGCACGAACTCCATCTCCCCGCCGAGATCGTGGTCCTCTCCCTGGACGCAGTACCCGCTCTCGTTCGCGGTCCAGCAGCAGCAGCGACAACGAGTCTTGGGGCCCATTGTCCCAAGAAATCATGGCCACGCGCCTACCCAAGGGGCTGGAAAAACCCTCATCCCTGGGCACGTACGATGGCACTACAGATCCTGACGAGCACATCGAGAACATTGTTGTCCTACTCAATTATCGTGGTGTCAGAGGCGTCGTCAAATGCATATTGTTCCCGACCATGCTGAGGAAGAGAGAAATGTCATGGTACAAGAGCCTCTGCTTTGAATCCATCACATCTTAGAGACAATTGGGGAGAATGTTCTCCAAGCATTTCACGGCCTCTCGTCGTCTCCCAAAGATAGAAGCCTCCCTTGAGGCCATCATTCAAGGGAAAGACGAACCTCTTCGGGCCTATATCGAGAGGTTCAACAAAGAAGTCGTCCAGGTTTCCACGATCGACGATATAAAGAAGTACTTGCTCGAGCGAGGACTTCATCCCCACAGTGACTTTGCCAAGGCAGTTGGCATTAAGACTCCAGCGACACTGGACGCCATCTTCCTCAAGGCGCAGGTGTATATCCAGTACGAAGAGAAGGAAGCTGCGAACACTGCCCGGGACTCAATGCACCAAGAGAGTGCTAGGTTCTCCAAGCACGATGACTCCTTGACAGCTAGTCGAGGAGTAGAGAAAAGACGGAATGACCGCCCATGGGAGTCCCGAGACCACAAAGGGCCATCTGGCCGCTTTCACGAATACACTCCACTGAGCGTATCTCGCGAGAAGATCCTCTCCGAGTGCGCAAACTTGGAGTTCCAACAAGCAGGGGTCTGTTTCCTGAAACAGATACCGGCCAAGCTGAACATAGATAAGACGAATTATTGCCGATTCCACAAGATCCATGACCATACGACTGACGATTGCATCCATCTGAATGATGTAATTGAGATCTTGATCAGGGACGGGAACCTGAAACAATTTGCCAAGAAGAATGACGCTCCTCGGCAGGATGCCCAGGAGTCAAAGAAGGTCGAAGAGGAGGTGCCTTCCTCGGAAGAGACCAGTCTTCAGGTCGCCATGAGCATCTCGCGGCCGGAAGACTTCTACGTCCTCGAGGGGCTCAACATCCCCCTTTACTTAGTTGCACACAACCCATGGGAAACCTTCCCCTCCATCATGATCATCTTGGAAGGGGGTTCAACAAGGTGACCATGGGATTCGTCAAGAGGAAGTTTGAGCATCTCATCAACACAAGCTCGAACAGGAGATCTACACTTAATAAGGTCTGGGGAGAGTCAGTTCCCATCACCTTCTACCGTGAGGAACTCCTCAGCGGAGCTCCTAACTCCAGTATTCCTCTGCTCGTAAGAGCACAAAACACCAACTTTGACGTTCGATGAATCCAGGTCGATCAAGATAGCTCGGCCGACATCATGTATTTCCAACTATTCTCCACCCTTCAGCTGGATGAGACACACCTGACGCCCTACATAGGCTCTGACCTACAAGGATTTAACGGGTCAGTCACGAAGCCGTGGGGGTACGTAGAGCTGATCGTCACTTTTGAGGTAGCAGAAACGGCCAGGTCCATCAAAGTCCAATTCCTAGTCATTGACTACCCATCCCTCTACCAATGCATCTTCGAACGGCCAACTCTGGCCGAACTGGTAGTTGTGCCCTCAACCGTGCACCTGAAGATGAAGTATTACACTTCCAAGGGGCTCGTTGCCACCCTGAACGGAGACATCAAAGCAGCGAGAAGGTGTTTCGAGGCAGCCTCAAAAGGGCTGAACACAATCATCGCCAGGCCAAAGACTCTCAACAAGCCTACTCTGCCCTGCAGTTCCGAAGAGACGAAGTCATTGCCCCACGTCGACTCCATCGACCTCGACATCCGTTTCTCTAAGGAAGGGGAAGGAGATCCATCCAAGCTCGAGTAACCCTTCCACATCGACCAGCAGCAGCGAGACCTCTCATCCAATGCGACCAATCCCGGATGGCGAGTTCGAACTAGTCCTACTCGGTGACGACCCCCAGAAAGGAGTGAAGATCGAGACCGGCCTCCCCGACCTTGCGAGGAAGCAGGTGAAAGCCTGTCTCCAGGAGAATGCAAATCTGTTCGCATGGAGCGCCTCAGAGATGCCCGGGCTAGATCCTGAGGTGGCATGCCACCAGTTCACCATCGACCCCGTCGTTAGGGCAATAGCTCAACATAGGCGAAAGTAGTCTCCGAAGAAAACGGAGGCTGCCGAACAAGCTGTAAAAGACCTCCTAGAGGCAAATTTCATTTTGGAGGTCAAGTACACTACTTGGTTGTCCAATGTTGTAATTGTAAAGAAATTAAATGGAAAATGGCGAATGTGTGTTGACTATACCGATCTTAATAGGGCCTGCCCTAAAGACGCATATCCATTCCCCAACATAGATAAATTAGTTGATAATTCTGCTGGTTTTAAATTATTGTCTTTCATGGACGCATATTCGGGCTATAACCAAATACCCATGGCCAAAAGTGATAAAAGGTACACAACTTTCATGACCAAATTTGGCAACTATTACTACGACGTAATGCCCTTCGGCTTGAAAAACGCTGGCGCTACCTACGAAATAATGATGAACAAAGTCTTCCGAGGAGAGATCAGGGATATGCTCGAAGTCTACATAGACGACATGTTCGTGAAATCCACCGAGGAATCTGATCGCACGCTCCAGCTGAAGAAAGTCTTTGAGCAGGCCAGGAAGTACAAGATGCGCTTCAACCCAGAGAAGTACACGTTAGGGGTACGAGCGGGCAAGTTCCTCAGCCTCTATATGACAGAACGAGGAATCGAAACTAACCCTGAAAAATGCAAAGCCTTCTCTGAGTTCCCCATGCTAAATTCCAAAAAATGAATCCAAGCTCTAAACGGGACGCTCGCCTCTCTATCCCGGTTCGTGGCCAAATCTGCTCAACACGCTCTCCCCTGTTCAAACTCCTTTGTAAAAAGGCAGCCTTTGAGTGGATGGAGGAATGCGGCAAAGCCCTCATCCACCTAAAACAAGCACTATCGGAACCGTCGGTCCTCTCCCGGCCAGATAACAAGGAAACCCTTTATCTCTATCTCGCCGTCGCGACCGAGGCTCTCAGGGCCGCCCTCATTCGTGAAACCCCTGATGGGCTTAAGCCCATATACTTCACGAGCAAGACGCTGCAAATACCGAAACTTAGAAACCAACAGATTGAAAAAGCAGTCCTGGCCCTTATCAACGCTGCGAGGAGGCTGATGCACTACTTTCTAGCCCACATAATTATGGTGCGCACAGACTAACCCGTGAGGCAACTGTTAGGCCGCCTAGATATGGTCGGAAGAATGCTCAAATGGTCACTGGAACTGTCCAAGTTCGACATCTAGTATGAGAGTAGAAAGGCCTTCAAAGCCTAGGCGCTGGCCGACTTCGTGGCGGAGATGACCTTGCCCGACTCCCCGACTTGCAAGGCTCACAGGTGGACAATCTTCGTCGATGGAGCATCCAACTCGGCAGGGAGCGGAGTAGGAACCATCTTGGAAAACAAGGAAGGTATCTTCATCGAGGTCTCGCTTACCCTATATTTCCCCACTTCCAATAATCAGGCAGAGTATGAATCCTTCCTCGCAGGTCTACGCCTCGCCAAAATCCTGGGAGCCGAGGAAGTCGTTATCTGCACAGATTCTCAACTCGTGGCCCTCAAAGTTCACGGAGAGTATCAGGCCAAGAACAACAACATATCCGAATACTTGACCTTGGTCAAGGAAAAGATGATGAAGTTCACATCGATGGAGGTAAAACACATTCCTCGCGAACACAATGTCCGGGCAGATGTCCTATCAAAGCTGGTGAGCACGAAAAAGAAGGGAGGAAACAAATCTGTCATCCAGGAGGTACTTCCTCGACCTAGCATCGAGAGAACTCCTACGACCCTTGACGTGCACGTCATTGGCGACAACAATTACTGGATGACCCCAGTCTACAACTACCTCGCCAAGGACAAACTACCGTCTGACCCAAAGGAAGCCAGCGTAGTCAGACGCAGAGCCTGCTCCTATGTCTTAGTAAAAAATAAGCTCTACATGTTAGGGTTCTCCATTCCTCTCCTTAAGTGCGTTGAGGAAGAAATGGTCGCCCACGTCCTGCGCGAAATCCATGAAGGAATCAACGCCCAGTATCTTAGAGGAAGATCCCTCTCCAGGAAAGCCCTACGAGCGGGATATTATTGGCCGACCATGCAGCATAACGCGAAGGAGCATGTGAAAAAATGCGACAAATGCCAACGTCACGGGGACATGCACTTGGCACCGCCCAATGAACTCAAAGCAATGTCCTCCCAGTGGCCCTTCGCATGGTAGGGCCTAGAATCCTAGGACTGTTCGTCATAAAGTCAAATCAGAACAAATACCTGATAGTGGGCGTGCACTACTTTACAAAATAGAGAGAAGCAGGAGCTCTGGAAAAAATAACGACCCACAACATACTCCGCTTCTACAAGCGAAACATTCGCTCGTTTCGAAACCCCCAGGCAATTGTCACTGATAAAGGGACACAGTTCACTGATAAAAAATTACAGGAGTTCGTTGCCCAACTAGGCACCAAACAACACTTCACGTCCGTCGAGCACCCGCAAACAAACGAACGGACAATCTGAGGCAGCCAACAGGGTAATCCTGCGAGGTCTCAAATAGAGACTGGACGAAACCAAGAAACAATGGATCGAGGAGCTGCACAGCATGCTTTGGGCCTACTATACTACGCCTCACTCTTCGGCCGGGGAAACCCCTTTCCGTTTAGCATACGGGACTAAGTCAGTAATCCCTATTGAAATACATATGCCCTCCAGGAGGACTAAAGCTCCTCTGGACGAGGAGAACAACAGGGAGGCACTAAGGGAAGACCTCGATCTCGTCAAAGAGGTCCGATGAAGAGCAGCCCTCTGCGAGGCCTTGTTAAAGCAGAAAATCGCAATTAGGCATAACTCCAAAGTCATATGACGAGACTTCAAAGTGGGAAGTCTCGTCCTAAGGAGAAATCACAAAGATTCTCGTAAAGGCAAACTCGCTGCAAATTGGGAAGAACCCTATCGTGCCTGAGCAAAAACATAGAATGGGGCCTACTACCTAGAACATCTCAACGGGCAAGAACTCGCTCGACCATGGAACGCCGAAAATCTAAAACAATATTATAGCTAAGGCCACAACTGTCGACGTGCTTCCTTGACATGACGAGCACAGTGTACCGACCAGAAGTGCGCGCCCCGGTACAAGCAGTGCATACTAAGTAAACCAAGGCAGGTTTTTGCTATGTAATGAGTAAAACCCCTGTCCGACTGCGGTCCCTCGATCAAGCCCGCCGTCGCCAATGTACCACGAAGGCAGAACACCCAACTCACGATGGAAAGTTCACACCGCGAACTCAGGCCACAAACGCGACCTGAGCTCCGCTCTCGTGCCCGGAAACTACCCTGAAATTTCGACCAGTTCCCCTCACTGTCGAACACCAATCGGTCGAGCAAACCCAGAAACATTATAAAAATTGTTCACAAAAAGCCCATACAACGGGCATGAGTGACGAGCAGTGTGCGACACTTAGCGAATTTAAGCAAAGTAAAAGCATGCACATAAAAAAAGCACATACAACCGACCACCACGGCCGAAAATAAATATTATCATATAAAAACGGCCACAAGGACTGCGATTGTGCTGGTTACAATAAAAAGGGGCCAAGCCCCATACAAAAAGATTACATTACAAAGATATGACACGCAGGCCGGGAGTACAACAAAGAAAAATCAGTCGGCCACAAGCCGAGGCTCGTCACTGGCAGGTTGTTCATGCTCCTCGTTGAATTTAAGAAAGTCTGGGACGATGATCTGGCCATCCACCACACTGTGGAGGAACCCGGTCCCCTCGGTAGACAGCTCGACCTTGGGGTTCGGAATCCTCAGATGCTTCACAGCATTGTTGAAAGCCTTCTCGGCGACCCCCCCCACAGTCCTTCTCAACTTGGCTGATCCGGGAAATAAGCTCAGCTCGAGTCTTTAGACTCTTCACCTCATCACTTTCATCCTCGGCAGGAGCAGCGACAACCCTCAATGACACGACCAGGTCCTCTGCGGCTTTCTTTTTCGCGGCCAAGGTATCCCTCTCCCCGGTGACTTTGGCCAGCTCGCCCTTATACTTTTTTGCCGCCTCCTCGGTGGCCTTACCCAGCTTCTCCTTGGACTTCTGCACCGCCTCCTTCGTAGCCTTCAGCTTCTCCTCCAGGACCGCATTTGCGGCCTGTGCTTTCTTCAGCTCCATTTCTTGGAGACCACCCTCCTCGATGTAGACCACCGCCATACCCAAGACCCTCATCAGGGCAGCGGCGTCCTGGGCCAGCATCGTCATCTTGCTCGAACGGTCCAGCTTCTCGAGATTCAAGGACTCCGCCCAATGGAGTGCGAGAGAGGAGCCTTCAAAGAAACTCCTGTTGTGGAAGCAAGGAGGTAGCTTAAATTTGCTCTTCTCCCCCTTGTTGGTAATATCGAGGACTTCGTCCGCCCGGGGGCGCTTGGACCTTGATGTTACTGGCACAGGGGAGGTCTGGGTGGCAGTTGGTAGAGCTGTCAAAATGGGCCGAAGCCCATGGGCCGGTCCGCCGAGCCCGAAAAAAGTTAGGGCTTGGGCCTTATTTTTGGAGCCCATATTATTCCGGGCCTTTTTGAGCCCGGTCCGAAAAAGCCCGAAAAAAAATGGGCCGGCCCGTATGGGCTATGGGTAGCCCGCCAGCCCGACAACTTTTTTTAAAAGAATTAATTTAACTATTTGGCCTATATATAAATTAATAAATATATATAATTGAACCTAAAAAATAAATTTGGCCCAAGAAACATTTGGATACAATGTGTTAGTGCTTCTTTGGTTCGGTCCACACACACTTCAGTGACTACCAGAACATTAATTTCTATTACATTATATTACATTACAGTATTCTAAAATGAATATATTACATTAAGATCATTAAAATGAGTATTAATTTCTATAACATTATATATTAAAATGAGTATTAATTTCTATTACATTATATATTACTTAAAAAATGAATTTTTTAATTTTTTTTTAAAATGGGCCCGTTTAGGGCCGGGCCCGTTTAGGGCTGGGTAGCCCGCAGCCCAGACAGGGCTGGGCCTGGGTAGTAAAAAAGGAGCCCGTATTCAAAATGGGCTTTTTGAGCCCGGCCCGGAAAAACCCGAGGCCCGCCAGGGCCGGCCCGTTTAGGGTCGGGCTACCCGTTTTGACAGCTCTAGCAGTTGGTGTAGACGAGGAGGTCCCCGACCCCGTCGGGGGAGGAGCCACCTACTCGACGAGACGACTCTTCCCTATATTATTGCCCACCTTGAGCCTTGCTTGGGCACTCTTCACCATACACTCCTGGGCAGTGGACATGTTACCTGCAAAACAACGGGCACACGTTGGTAAACAAAGAAAATAACAATACGAGCAAGATGAGAAATAAATGGCTACCCAGAAGTTCTAGAGCCTTCTCGCGAGTGTCACACTCGAGAAGCTCCTTCGTATTAATATACCGGGTCTCCACCTTAGGCCCCCCGTCTGCTTCATAAATGATGTCCCCACTCCTAGTCACGCACTGGGTAGGGACAAAGCCGTCAACAAAGCCCACCAGCTTTTTGTAGCTGGCCCGATCATCCTCCTCCAGCAGATGCGGATGGGCAAGGTAATCTTCGGTCCCCTGGGTAAAATGGTCCCCGCTCCAGCAGAAGGGGAACTTCAGCAGCCTCTGCCCCTGTACCTTGCCCTGCTCGTCGATGAGGGGCTCCCCGTTCTCATCTATCGAAACCTCCCAGATGAACGAAGAGTATGTGGCCCTCTCTGACACGGGCTCAATGATGTAATACCTCTCCTTGAACGTCCTGATGGACTCGGAGAAAGGCTTGAATAATTTCCTCCCCTGCTCCAGGGAAACCCGTCTGAACTGCCTCCCAGCAACGTGGCGTTGAAGATGGAGACGGTGAAGAAGAGGGGAAGAGTGGCTCCAATCTTCAAAAATTCACGTTAGCTTGAATGCCCGCATAAAAGCAATCGAGTTTGGGTATAGTTGGGAGGGCTCCAGATCCAGATGTCCGAAAACTACCACTTGAAACTCTGTGAAGGGTAGCCTCAATCCTATCTCTTTGAAGACAAACTCGTACATGAGGAACCTCTCCCCGTAGGCCGAGCATATCTGGTCGTTCTCCTTAGGAAAATGGACCCTCCAATCTCCCTCGACCCCCATCATCGTGAAGGCGTCCTGGGTATGAAAAGCGAAGAGGGAGGCATGCTCCCGAGGCTCAGCAACGACCCACTTTTCTGCGGTACTGCTAGGAGCGGATGTTTCTCCGGCATTCTGGGGAGCAAAGATTTCATCAGCACTGCTATCTTCCAAAGAGCTCTCCTCAGACAGTTCCCTCATAACTTCATCCTCGGGATCGCGAGACATCTCCTTTACCTGAAAAGCAGAGGACACAAGTGAATTCGATGACAAAGTCAAATCCATCATTCCACCACTAGTCAAGTGAAAGGGCGCGCGAAAGCCCGAGGACAACGTCCCCGACCTAAGCCCTTACTCACACAGCGCAACAACGGTGCAGGGATAAGCCCATGTCAATCCCTCAAACCAACATGGGGAGATCCTCCCCAGTGCGTTACCCAGAATTCCGATGGAGGTCCATTGGAAAACTCATGAGTACACTGGAAAACGTATGGGCTCCACCGGCGACGAACTCATCCGTTGTCGCAACGGTGCCAGAATCGGCTAAAATCCTAAGTTCATAAGGCTCCAACGACGGCGCCGGCGACAGAAGATGACCTAACCACCGCCAACCACCAGCACTCGCCGGAAACCACCACTGCTCTACCCAGTTTCATCCTAACCACATGCAAACTAAGCAAAACAAGGACTAAACACTTAAAATAGAGAAAGGTTAGGAAGACTTACGTGGTCGAGGAAAGGAAAAAGGTGGTCGACAAACTCAGGTCGTTGCTCGTGCGGCGGAGGTACGATGTCGGATGGCGAAAACGAGGACAGTCAGCAAGAAAAGAGAGAGAAACGAAAAGTGAAAATGAACGCTTTCTCCCTCTATTTATAGACAGACCAGAGGCACGTGCACGAGCACGCACAGCGTAGGGGCATCTTCATGACCCTAGCATAGCCATCATTACATATTAAATGCGGCATGTGTCTCGATGCATGCGTGGCACTTCATCCCTTCAAGTCCCATCAACCGTTGGGCTCCCCGGTCTTCGAGCACGCAGGACAATGTTCCGGATTCCCCGGGCACATATGCCCTTGAGCACCACGAAGTTACCTCGTCTCAATAACAGGTGTCGACCACGCATACTCCTTCTCGGGACTGCGAGCTACCCTTAAGTCATCACTCTTATGCTCAGGAGCAACGACTTGGGGGCTCCTGTTACGGACTGGCCCGTTGGCTAGGCATAGCCCAATCCACTTCTGCTCCCAGAACAACCCAATAGTCTAAGCCCTGCCAGTTAAGGGCAAAAGGAAGCATTCTCTCCTCTGCCCCTCTATTGAGGAAGGCTGGTCAGCTGACCCTCAGGATCAATTGCCCCTTGTTATATATCTGCCTATCACGCACGGTTCCACCATCCAGAAACAGTAACAACGCCCATGCCCGCGACCACGCATGTGCCCGTGGCAACGGCTAGTTCCGAGCACCTATGCTCGTCCCAACGGCTAGTTTACGGCAGTTACCTATTCTTTAGGAGCAAATATCTTGCCTAAAAAATAGGGACTAATAGCCAAGCACTGGGGGTATTATAAAAACCCTCTCATTTGAGAGGGTCGGGTATTCTAATTCATCCTAAGACATACTCACTTTGTACTTGCCTTCTCTTCTCCCGATTCTTACTTTAGCATCGGAGTGTCTTCCAAGTACAATGTAACACCTCAATTTTAGTATTTAATTATTTATATTAATTAATTGAGTGATTTTATGAATTAATTGATTTATGTGATTTATCTAATTTATTTGAATTATTTGATTTAAATGAGTTAATTGATTTATTGAATTTATATAAATTGTTGATTTATATGAATTGTTGGGTTTATATAAATTAATGGGTTTATTTAATTTATGTGAGTTAAATTGATTTAATTGATTCAATTAAAATATATGATATACTAAATTAATTGAATTAATGAATTCATTAAATTATTTGAAAATAATTGATTTGTTGAATTTATCTAATTATTTGATTTATTTAGATTATTGGAATTAAGTAAATTATTTAATTTAATTCAATTTGGAGGAATAATATAATTGATAGATTTTAGTTGGGTTAGTGTAAGGTGTGAATAGTAAGTGAATGGTTGGGTTAGACACATTTTATGTAAGACAATTTAGGGTTAATGAGAAAGTTAGTAGGAAGAAGAAATTAGAAACAAGAGAGAAAAATAGAGGAGAAGAGAAGAAAGAGTAGAAGAGAGAAGAAGAGTGGGGAAGGAGAACTCAAAACCCATCTCAACAAATCATCCTAAAACTAAGGTAAGGATGGATTCTCACTTAATTATTGGGACTATTGATGATGATTAATGGGTAGAAATAAGGTTAGAGTAAAATCCCTAAAAGATTTCTATGAGATTGAAATTATTAGGTTAATATTAATTTCTGAAAATTACTAATTTTTTGGTGTTTATAATTGATTTTTGGTAATATTTTAGAGACTCATTTAATATTTAGAGTATCCATTGAAATTGGAAAATTTAGAATAATTGCATTTATATTTACTGTAACGCAACATAATGTATAATTAACTGAAATGTGTTTTAATTGTGTCTATTACACTGTAGCAATTTGAATTAGTAAGTTGTTTAGAAAGAAGTAAATTAGAAAGAAAAAATAGTTACAGGGTCCGAAATTGCTTTGATAGCAAATGTTAATGAATAAAAAGGATGGGAGTTAGAAACATGACTAAGCCTTCAAGTTAGGATGACTTTGTTGTTAACTATTGGATGTCACCATGACGGTATTAGTGTAATCAATTGACATTAGAATGTTATATTGAATTAACAGTGGACTATTAGATAACTAGGTTAGTGTAGGGACTACTAATTCACTTGGCCTGGATGTTGGAATATAATGAACTCATTTAAATGCTTTTCTCTGTGGGATTTGAAGTTTGTCAAAAGTAGTTAATTAAAATGATGTTAGTGGCTCACTTATTAATAGTAGCAGACATTTACCTATAAATATTAGGATATGAATTTGTACTCTTTTTCCTCATGTTGCAGCGTAAATATTTAAAAAATGAAGTAGGATTATGTTAAATCTTTCACTGTAACGCCAACAATTAATGAGAAGGATATATATACATTACTAGAAGCTGTAGAGTATGAAATGATTTTACACTGTAGCATGCGACTTATATATATAAATATTAGTATAAATTGAAATTCTAATTAAAATATTAAATGTCTTATAAAATATTAATTATTTAATTAAAACATTGATTATTTAATTTAAATATTAATTATCTATTTAATTATTAATTATTTATTAAATATTGATTATTTAATTAAATATTGGTTATTTATTAAATATGGATTATTTATTTAAATATTAATTATTTATTTAGATATTGATTATTTGTTTAATATTAGTTATTTATTTCAAGATTGATTGTTTATTTAAATATTGATTATTTATTGAATAGTTTATTTTTATTGAATATTGGATTCAATTATTGGTGATGGGATAATTATTCAATATTTAATCGGTATCGTGTGTTTTGTGAATAGTGATTGAATTGTATTGATACTCGTGGATTACTTGTTAATTGTGGTGAAGATATTTGAAGGATGAATGTCTTGATTTTCAAAATGTGATTGTGTGTGCGATTGTGTGGTAATTCAAGTGTGATTGAATAATTGGAGATATGCATGATATTAAGATTAGGGAATGATCTTAATTGCATATGATTGTTGATTGCATACGCATCATTGGTGTCAAGAGGCAATGCTTGCTAGTTCCGTGGGAGATAGTAACTTGTCCCAAACCTAGAGTGGGGTTTGAAAGCTTAGGGGACGGGTTTTTGTTTGTTATTGGTTTAGGGGACAAACCCGGTTTAAGTGTAAAAATTGAAAAATAATAACAAGTGTTGGTACCACATGGCATGAGTTGCATTGAGTCTTGCATCGAGTCACATTGCATATATGTTTGTTATATGGAAGTATGTGGATGTATGTGACTTGTTGAATTGACGAAATTGTGAATTGTATGGTTACTTGAGTAATACTTTGTTGATGAAACTTTGAAGTGTGAGAATATTTGTAATTATGTTTGTATGCCTTTAAATTAATTATTATCTTATAATTTCAATAATGATGTGAATTTTCACCCTTTTGTTGGAATGATGTTTTATACGACATCGCTCAGGTACCGAGGAGTAGAGTTGCTCGTAGCGTGAGGTATCTGTTGGAGTAGCTGTTTTAATGTCTTTATTTATGTTGGGTCGAGTCATGCTCTGATCATGTAACACTGGGATCGTTTGATTTATGTTTTGAGAGATACATTATGTACTTTCTTTATGTTGCTATATTTATTTTGAATTATGTGGATCATTGGCTTTTATGCCTAAGTATTGATTATGAATGTGATGAGCATGAGACTTTCATTATGTTAATTATGATTAACTTGAATCCGCTGCTACATGCTAAGTGAAGTTTTTGAAAAGCATGAATTAGTTAAGTGTTAATGAGCATGACAGGTGTTATATGATGTTTCGAAATTATATGTGACACCCTTCTGTGAAAGGCATGATAATTACTCTGATTTATTTATATATTTTCCGCGGGGTTTAGAAGGGTGTTACATACACCCCCTTCTCGTCTTTGAAACCAAGCATCGCAGACGAAGTCTCTGGCCCACTTCAGGTTCTGATCAGCCGGTAAGATTATATATATATATATATATATATATATATATATATATATATATATATATATATATATATATATATATATATATATATATATATTAAAAAGTGAGGAGCATTAGTATTATTTTATAAGTATCACGATTCAATAATTAATACAAAGAGGCGCACAAATGTTTTGGCATACAAATTTTTTTTTTAAGTCCTCAATATGATTTAACGTATCTATCTGCCTTTAAACTTTTCATCGTCGAACATTCACCTCTCACGCGCCAACCATCGCACCGCCACCGCACTGCGTCGCTGCCATCTCCAGGGACAAACACAACCACCGGCCTTCTCTTTGAGCTTGACCACAATGGCCTTCTCCTCTCTCTCTAAAACAAAAGTGAAAAATGAACTCAGAAAATAAAAATAAAAATTTAAAGTTAGTTGCTGAGTTTTTTTTATTATGGTCAATTTTTATTATTTTCCCTAAGCCTCTAAAATGTCAGGACCGACATTGTTCATAGATGTTCATATTTTATTTTTAAATCATGAAAGGAAATAGAAGGACCTTATATAGATTATATAGAGAAACAGTTTGGTAAACAAGTTTTGTTAGCATGTCTATTGGTTCCAGAGTCATCAAATGATGTGTTGGAGGAAAATTAAAAGCAATTAGTGTACTAAAAATATATCTTTAAATTCGGGGTAGAGGAAGAAGATGAGTTGATGTTACAAACCGAAAAAAATATCTTTAGTGACCGATATTTTCGTCGTTAAATTGGTCACATACATTTGGATGAAAAGGAATAATGTAATGCGTTTTGAAAATTTGAGGGAATCAATTGATCTTTTTAAAAGGTACAAAATCAAATTGAACTCGAATTAAAGATAAAGAACAAAAAAATGTATTTAGCTAATGAAAATATTCTTGAAGATAAAAAGAAAAATTGTTAAGTAGACTGATCTTACCCAATACGCTTTGGCTCGATGGGTCAACACGTATAAATAGGCTAGAGTAGATCAACCTGATTACTTTATGGGCTGCCAAAACTGAGTCCAGCCCAAATCCTAATGGGCCAAACTGGCCTGTATTTTAATTGAAAATTTTACCCCATACCCCTACATTTATCCCTAGACCCCTACAAATTTTCAAAAATTCCAATTTTATCCTTTTATTTTTTAGTTATTTTTTTTTACATTTTACCCCGCAGTCAAATGAGTCAAAAAGTAATTTTTTCAGTATTCGACGAGAACCGGAAAACACAAGGTAAAGATTGCCGGAAGGTATTTTTATCAAACCGGAAAACTTAACATGAAGAAATCCGGTTGCTTACTTTTCTAAACCGGAAAACATAGCATCAAGTTTTCCGGTTTGCGTTGTAAATGCTATATATATAACCGGATAACTTATCTCCAAAATATCCGGTTTTCATATTTTTCAACACCGGATTTCTATTTGTTGAGTTATCCGGTTTAGGTTTTTGTCAACCGGATAACTTGGTGCATAGTTATCCGGAGCGTTTTTTTTTTTTTTTAATTTTTTTTTTAATTTTTTAATTTTTTTTTTTTATATTTGTTTAAGAGACATGGACATTCCTTTGATGATATGCGAGAAAGACCAGACAAGTGTAGATACAACGGAGATATTCTCGACTACAGAAAAATTTCCTACAAGAGAAGAGGTAACTAGGTGGATTAAGGAGGTTGAACTCAGGAATAGAGTCACTGTTATAATAACTCGGTCGGACACCAATACTTCCAAGAGAGGAAGAAGTGACAAAGTAATGTTTGGCTGTGAAAATACAAAGAAGGGGATAGTGAAACACAAAGTGCTACCAAAAAATGTAACTATCCTTTCAAAGTAAGATCAACACCTTCAAAAGATGGTTCTGGTTGGAAAATTGATGTAAAATGTAACTATCCTTTTATCTTAATATTATTTTTATAAGTGACGTTTACCTTCATATTATTTTTCATATTTTTTATACATCATCAATCATAATATAATTTTGAATATTATCACATAAATATAAATCATAAGTCTGAATAATACATAAGTAACATAAGTAACCGGTCAGAATAATACATCAATCATCGTCCTCACTAACATAAGCAACCGGGGGTGAGGTACCGGTCCATCCTGAGCTAGACGTAGTGCTCGAAAGATCTCAACATAATCATTATCATCCTCCTCTGCCTCGTGACGAGCGAGATAGCGACGCAGCTCATGTGAAATATGTCGTAACCTCGGATCTGCCGGTCCATCATCAAACTCAGGAACTGGAACCTCTCTGACCTTCCCCTGAGGTGGTCGTATCAAACGAGGATGTGAAACTGTGTAGTACCAAGCCATGTAATCAGTCACCGTATCATACGGAGTATCTGCAAACTCGGCCTGCTGCACCATCTTTTGAAGGTGTTGATCTTACTTTGAAAGGACATTTACATTTTAAAAAAAAATTTAAAAATTAAAAAAAAAAACGCTCCGGATAACTATTCACCAAGTTATCCGGTTGACAAAAACCTAAACCGGATAACTCAACAAATAGAAATCCGGTGTTGAAAAATATGAAAACCGGATATCTTGGAGATAAGTTATCCGGTTATATATATAGCATTCACAATGCAAACCGGAAAACTTGATGCTGTGTTCTCCGGTTTAGAAAAGTAAGCAACCGGATTTCTTCATGTCAAGTTTTCCGGTTTGATAAAAATACCTTTCGGAAATCCTTACCTTGTGTATTCCGGTTCTCGTTGAATACTGAAAAAAATTACTTTTGGATTCATTTGACTGCGCGGTAAAAAGTAAAAAAAATTAACTAAAAAATAAAAGGATAAAATTGGAATTTTTGAAAATTTGTAGGGGTATGAGGATAAATGTAGGGGTATTGGGTAAAATTTTCATTTTAATATTATGGTTTTAGTTTTTTTTTTAAACGAATGTAATAGACAAAATTTATCTAAATATAGAGTAATTATAAACTTAGTTAAGTGATATATATATATATATATATATATATATATATATATATATATATATATATATATATATATATATATATAGGTGTGTATTAGCAACATACACCTTAGTGTATTTTTTTGTAGGGCCCACCAATTTTGGATGGGACCCACATTAGAAAGATGAAAAAAAATAGAAAGAAAATATATGTAGTGTATTTTTGTGTGGGGCCCACTAATTTTGGGTGTATGTTAGCATTTCCATATATATATATATACTACAAAAAGAGTCTATGTTAAAATAGAGAGTATTTACAATACTTATCAACTTTTCTCTTCATCTCAGAGTTATATGTTTGATCACATTATCTTAAAAACATATCTTCATCCTCATTACTTTTTTTTTTGAAAACACACTTATGTAATAATAATTTTGCTAAATTTTATTTTTTTCTCAAAATTAATTAAAATTATTTACTTTTTCTTGTTCATTTGAAAACACACTTATTTTTAACGAGTTAGTTCCAAGCACGTTTGACCCGCTCGGACTGATCCATGAAAAACATAGATCCGATGAACTGGGTCAAAAAGATTGGACCGTGTTTTTTGAAACTTTTTTCAGCCAGACTCGCGCTAAAATATAGGAGAATTTCTTATTGCACTCTAGGTGTTTCTAATACACCATGTGAATTTTCACAAATACCCCCTGTTTCTGGAGATATATCTTCGGACGCACCCCAGCACACACTTAACAAAATTCAATCTGAGTTAAGCTATTTTTTTATTAATTTATTCCAGTGATACATCTCCGGAATAATTCCGTAGTTACATCTCCGGAGCCACACTAGTAGTGTTTCAACATAAAAGTAATTTTCCAAAATGAAATTGACATTCATAAAATAAAATAAATATTACAATGATGATTTCAACATAAAATGCAATATTACATTTCAATATCCCCATGGACGCTTGCACATCTTCAGAATATCTTCGACCGATCTTGAAATCATCGCTTCCAACTCGAGCGGAATTTTTTCTTCAAAACGGAAATACGTATTCCACATAGCCCTTACATCTTTTTGCCTCTTGAGCTCAAATTTGCTGAACTCAATCTGTCATTTGTCTTCAATCGACGACAAACGGTACTCGAGCTTCACAATCTTTCGATTGTCTCCGTAAGGTAGAAGATAGTTTATTTCATCTTTGATATCTTCGAGGGAGGTGAAGTCGGTGAGTTTGAACATTCGCCCGGGTGTAGAGTCAGAGAAAGAGACATTTGCGGCATACCAATAGATGTTTATTTGTGACATTTGAGACATTTTCAGTTTGTGTGACATAAACATAAGAACACCTAAATTTGTAGAAACCATAGATCAATTTGGACCACTCATTAACTAGTAGATTTATTCTGGAGATATATCCCCAGAACCGCACCCTATTATCTTGTTTCGAAGATGCATCTCCGAAACTTGTCCTGAACCATTTTCAAAATAAAACACTATAACAAAACCATTTTTTTCATTAACAAAAACATACATGTTGTTATGGGGTAGATAAAAAACGCATAAAGACAAAATATGAACAAAAGGTGAATATATAACACTTCATTTATATTGAGACACAATTACATACAATTATTTGTCTGGTTAAACAAGAAATTAAAACGAATTGAAACATCTGTCGCCGGCTAAATCTATAGGCGGTACCTCTTTGGACTTTTGTGCATTTGATTATTTTTCAATGTTGTTCAATCTCTCGAATTCTTGCATCTTTTTCATAAAATGATCTAGCCAAGTCTCGGCTTTTATGGTTGAATGAATCGTCAACTTTGGTGATGTAAGTGGTATATGGCATCCCGGTTTCAAGTAAACTTGAACAAAATTACTTGATTTTGAAAGACACCCAATACACATGATTCAATCATTTGGATTTTGGGGTGGTACGATGCGCAAACGGAAAAAGGTTTACAAAAAACTGTAGCGTGTCAGATCAACACACACTCTATCATACACACATGTTATTAGGTGACTCATTTCCGGGAAGCGCATCCATTTTTCCTCTGGTGCCGGACCACTCAAGCAAGGAACAAAAGACTCATAAACCGCATCAAAATTTTCTTTCTTTTCGTACAACCGCGTGTATGATTCTTTATGCGTCTTCAACTCTTGGATAAGTTGATGTGGGACAAGTATATGACTGTTCTCCTTTCACGGAATTTTTTTGAAATTGTGGAGTCGGTGAGTTGGGAAAAACTTTGTCAACATGTTCAAAATATGAAGTAGACCATGTAGTCGAGTTGTCATTTGATATAGGCTTCCTTTTCTTCGGAGCACCTTTTGTTTTTACCGGTTGAGAAGGCGGTTTCATGTCGGTGATTTTCGGATAGGAAATCTTCCTCAATTGTTCTTTGATGTGGAGTTTCATGTTATCATCGGCCTTCAAAAATCTCTCTTGTATGACTTCCTATTCGGTGAAAATAAAGATATTTGATTTACCGTCATCCATGCATCCATCATCATCAAGCCTAAGTCTCTTCCAATGAGTACAAACCTCGTCCATTCTTATTAGTTCACCAAGTTTCACCTTTTTAGCAATAACACAATCACATTGGAGACCATATGTTTTCACAATAGTGCATCCACAATTTGCACTATCGAAGCCTACATTAACAACTCGTTTAGCCTCGAGAAAAATATAGTTTAAATCCACCTGAGAAATGTTACCAACCAACTGAGAATATAGAGTGTTGTCTTTAAATTTGTGTTCCAAAACTGTGATGCTCCGACCAAATGTTGTTTGTATCTCATTATACTGGTTTTGAATCATGTGGTTCACGAAATCCCAATCTCTACACAAATCCCCCTTACTATTTCCCAACCAATTTTTCAAAGTAGCATGGGCCGACCCAACTCTGTTAGTTGTTGTATTTCTAAGGTGTCTAACATTATTAGTAGTCCACGCACAAACTATCTTCTCCTTCACCTGGTCAAGAATTGTGTTTTCGACATATTTCAACAAATCTGGATACTTTCTACACACTTTCCTAAAATGAATAACTGAATCAGTATATACTTCTTTTGTTGAAGAATTTATTATACGATTCCATGCATCAGTTATTTTTTCCATAACCACACCCACCTTCACCAATTTTCCATCTTCGGACTCTATTTTTTTCGTCCCTACCGCGGGTTTAACCCGACTTCTCACATTCTTTGTTATGTGATACCTACAAAGTAATGCATAAGAAGAAGGAAATACCTTTTCAACTACATTCATCAATGAGGTATCGCGGTCAGTAACAATCACTTTAGGCTTCTCACCTTGGACCTTGAACAGATACCGATACACCTCTAATGCCCAAGTAAAATTGTCCTATTTTTCACACTCAAGAAATGCCAAACCAACAGAATATGTCTTCTCAGTTGAGGTAACACCAACCATCTAAAATAATGGAAATTTATACTTGTTGGTCTTGTAGGTTGAATCAAGTGTGAGTACCGTAGGAAATGTGTTGAACAACTTTATGGAATCGGGATGAGTCCAAAAAATATCTCTAACTGTAACTCCATCATCGCACATTCGGTACCTGGACAAGTAACTGTTATCATCCAACAGTTTCAAGAGTTGTTGCATCTCAGTTATATCACCCCTAAGCGCCTTGTTAGTGAGATACCGAATATTATACACTTGCTTGATATTTGATATATTGTTGGGTCGTTTCCATTTCAATGTTGCAAGTATATTTTTCGGTTGAACAAGATTCAAGGTCATGTCAGCAATACATTCCTTCTCTTCCGGCTTGAGCCGACAAACAGTGGGATGACTAGCTAATTTTAAACACAAATCATGGTTATGCAAATCACATATCACATTAAATCTCCAATTTTTGTTTGTCAACATGTAACCATGAACCTTAAACGGACACTCATATTTTTTTGTACCGGTGTCGTCTCTTTTAAAATTTCGAAGAGGGGTTTGATATTTCCCGCTTCTTTCGCACGTCATTGTCACAAAGACACATCTTCTATCCGAACCATTACCGGACCTTCCGATAACCACACCAAATTCAAGTTTAGAGGCTTTCATACGAATCCATTCAAGCATTTGATGACGAGATTCAATCTCTTGCTTGTTTTTAAAGTCGTTGCCAACATCTACCGCATTCACAATAACACTTTGAACATTCGGAGAAACAACCACACCTTGGACATTCAGATAAACAACTTGTTTTGGGAAAACATCGAGGTGCACCATATCTAATGAAAACAATTAAAGCAATAACATAACATAAAGTCAACTACTGTTGCAGAATGACTTAAAAAATGAACACAGACAACTTCCGGAAATGCATCTCCGAAGAAGTTCATACACGTTCCGGAGATACATTTTCGGACACAGCGTAACTTTTTTCAGGAAAAATGGATGATTAATGTGAGCAATGCAAAGGGAAAAGAAGAATCTTTACCTGAAATTCTATCTTCTTTTCCTCCCTATGATATGTTGAACCAAAATGATGGAGATTTTGAGTGAAAAAATGGATTGAGAATGAAGGGTTTTTATGGTGAAGAGTTTGGTTAAAAACCAAGTATGTCAACAATGGCTGAGTGATCCCGCAGTTGGTTGCTATATTAGATATTTTTAGAGATAAATTTCTGGAAACACCTGAATGCAAATGTGATAGAAAATTTTAAAATACCGTATATAATTCCGGAGATACATCTCCGAAATATTCACTAAACTGATAAATAATTATTGTATTCCTTAATATGTTTCGGAGATACATCTTTAAAAATAAAAATAACTCAACATATAGGACGTTTTTCAAAATAATTTTTGTTGAATGTATAAGAGCTATTTTCGAAAATACATATTCAAAATCATAATATTTATAAAAATTTACGTAATACAAGAGAATGATATCCTGAGTCTAATAAAAAATGACAACGACGCTATTTCTTTTTATACCATTATGAATATTTTATCTTTTTAAAAGAATTTCTGATCTCGTATCGAGTTTTATGCAACACACAGACAAGATTATTTGTATTAATTAAAACTTAAAAAATTGAAAATAAAAGGCCGAGAAACCACGTCACCACGTTCTGCTGGATAACCCTGAGTTGTGAAAATCCTGCGACCAGAAGAGCGAGACTGAAAAGAAAAAAAAAACCGTTCAGATGAAGTTTGTTTCTAGCAACTGAACTTCTAAGCTAATACAAAAATGGAGTCTCTTCCTCTCATCACTAAAACCCCATTCCTCACCGCCACTACTCTTCTTCCATGGCTTTCATCCTCCAATAGAACACCAACAACACCAACAAGAACTCTTTATCTAAGCCAGAGAAAAACCAACAAGGTTTTTGCCTCATCACGCTCACACAATGAACAGGATCCTAAAAACCCTAAATTCAATAATGAAGACCTCATGGAACTCAAATTCGGTCGTTTACTTGGCGAGGATCCTAAACTCACTCTTGCCAAGGTATTTTCATATTATTATTGCATTTCAATTTTGCATTTTCCTACGCATATTTTGAATATTTATCGCTATAATTATTATACGTGTTGTTTTAGATTATGGGAAGAAAAACCAACCCTGATGCTTCTTATCTTGATATTGAGAAATCATTTTATAAAAGAAAAAAGGGGAAAGTTGTGGAAATTGAGGAACTTCCATTTGAAGTTGAAAGACCTTGGGCAAAGACTTCACCTCCAAAACCACAACTCGAACCCGATGATGGTGATGATAAGAATGTTGCAATGGAGATTAGGAAACCTAGCTTGACGCCGGGGAAGTTGGGGAACGTTAGGAAAAGTAGTGTTCCTAAGGCTATTTTGAGAAAACCGTCCTTGTTTAAAAAGGATGAGGATGAAGAGGAGGATGTGTCTTCGAGGTTGATGTTGAAACCGAATTTGAGTTTGAGTGGACAAGTGAAGGAGAAGTTTAGTGACATGACTTTGTTGAGGAAGCCGGGGTTGTCGATTGGTGGGAATAGAGATGGTGGGTTGAAGATGCGGAAAGAAGAGCCGGGTTATGAAGTTGCGAACTTGACTTTGTTGGAACAACCGCATAGACCGGGTTGTAATAAAAAATTTGAGAAGTTTGTGAAGCCAGATGATGGAGTTGCTAACTTGACATTGTTGGAACAACCACATAGACCGGGTTGTAATAAAGAACTAGAGAAGTTTGTGAAGCCAAGTGATGGAATTGCTAATTTGACGTTGTTGGAACAACCACACAGACCAAGTAGTAATAAAGGACTGGAGAAGTTTGCAGAGACGGGTGATGAAGTCGGTACATTGAGCTTGTTGGAACAACCACATAGACCAAGCGGCAAAAAAGAAGAAGTGAAGTTTGACGAGCAAAGTGATGAAGTCGTTGATTTGAGCTTGTTGGAACAGCCGCACAGACCAAGCGGCAAAAAAGAACAAGAGAAGTTTGAAGATCCAAGTGATGAAGTCGCTAAATTGAGTTTGATGGAACAGCCGCACAGACCTAGCGGCAAAAAAGAACAAGAGAAGTTTGACGGGCCAAGTGATGAAGTCGCTAACTTGAACTTGTTGGAACAGCCGCACAGACCGAGCGGCAAAAAAGAACAAGATATGTTTGAAGAGCCAAATGACGAGGTCGCTAAATTGAGCTTGTTGGAACAACCACACAAACCAAATAGCAAAATAGAACATGAGAAATTTGAAGATCCAACCGATGAAGTCGCCAAATTGAACTTGTTGGAACAGCCACATAGACCAACTGCCCAAAAGGAACAAGAGCAGTCTGGAGAGCGAAGTGATGAAGCCAAGAAGATGATCTTGTTGGAACAACCACACAGACCAAACGACAAAAAAGAACAAGAAAAGTTTGAAGAGCCAAGTGATGAAGTCGCTAAATTGAGCTTGTTGGAACAGCCACACAAACCTAGCAGCAAATTAGAACATGAGAATTTTGAAGATCCAAGTGATGAAGTTGCTAAATTGAACTTGTTGGAACAGCCGAACAGACCAAGCGGCCAAAAAGAACAAAAGCAATCTGGAGAGCCAAGTGATGAAGCCAAGAAGGTGATTTTGTTGGAACAGCCACATAGACTAAGTGACAAAGATGAAAAGCAGTTTGGAGATGTGAGAGTCGTAGTCCCAAATGATGTACTTCCTCCATCTCACAATGAGTGACCCATTTGAAATAAAAGAGTGTCTCAAAATGAATGACCCATTTCAATTTCCAATGCATCTTTTTCAATTTTACCCTCTAATTAATATTACTTTCATCATTCCCAATACATGATAAGGATATTTTAGTAAAAATATCATTCTCTTTCTTTCAATTATTCCTTTTTTTTAATATGTGTGAAAAGTCAACCGGATCACTCATTGTTGGACGAAGGGAGTAGGTGTTAATCTTTGTTGTGATTATGGAATTCGATAGTGTAAGGATAGTTTTTAAATGATTTCATGCTTGATTAATTAGGGATCGAAACAATATGAGCAGAGACAACCAGAGGTCCATCAGGAGCCTATCGATTTAAATCAACCGTCTGATTTAAATTCCGTTGGTTCTAAGACGGAATTGTCCGTCAAAGCTGCAATAGAAGGAAATCCAAAAAGGTAAATGAAAATCGTTTCAGAGTTGTATGTTTCAGATTATGGTTGCAAATATTTTTCATTACTTAAATATAATTTTTGTTATAGATTAGATCAGTATGTGAAACAAACCTCAAAACCTGTTGAAGAAAAGACCGCTTCCCTTGATCCTGGAAGTCGCGGAAACAGTGAAGAATCAGGCAATTTTGTTGATGTGTCAGATATTCAGGTCAGATTTATGAACTACCCTAGTTACTTGTCTATTTGAAACATTAGTTATGCATCTATTTCCCTAAATTCCATGTTTATCTTTGTGCTTTTTGATTTTGTAGGAAGGCGAAGACGCCAATTGGACCAAGGCAAAAAATTTGATTAAGAATGGATATAGAGATGATGTGGAACTAATAAGCTGCAGCGCCCAGGGTTTCGTTGTAAGTCTTGAAAAAGCAGTAAAGGCAACTTTCATTTATAAATAAAAAACATTTTCCTAGTCTGTTCCATTTTTCTTCTGAATTGGATTAAACCATTTTACAGGTTTCTTTTGGTACCTTGGTAGGATTTCTGCCATACCGTAATCTTTGGTCCAAGTGGAAGTTCTTATCTTTTGAATCATGGTTAAGGCAGAAGGGCTTGGATCCATCAATGTACAAGCAAAACTTGGTCACTGTGACACATAATGATGCTGAAATTAATAATTTGTCGGCCGATTCTCCTTCGCATACGGAGAATGATAGTAAATTTGAAGATAAAATTTCTCCAGATATGAAATTGGAAGATCTGTTAAGGATTTATGACCAAGAGAAAATCAATTTCTTATCATCATTTATTGGAAAGGTTTGGTATTAAAAACTTAAGTACACTACCCAAATAGATTTATCTTTTTTTACCGCAAAAGGTGAAACTTTAATATTATCACTCTTAATATTTAGATGCCACTACTTTGTTTTGCAGAAAACCAAAGCATATGTGTTGTTGGCAGACAGAAAATTGAAAAAACTCATATTTTCACTCAAACCAAAAGAGAAGGAAGCACTAACTGAGAAAAGGAGAAAACTTGTGGTAAATGCTTTATTGACATAACTATTCTTGAATTAGCCTAGAGCAAGTGTTTTATATTGAATGCAATAACGTGGTCTTCAGATTCGTTGTGTTTACTATGACAGGCTAGACTTCAAGTTGGTGATATAGTGAAATGCCGCATCCAGAAGATAACTTACTTTGGAGTTTTTGTTGAGGTATATAAAACATTTGGTTTCAGTATTCTGCTGCTCACTTTTACAAGCACATTTTAGATTTACATTGATTAAGCAAGTAGGAATGTCTTGTTGAGCAGAGTATTCAATAGTGGCAAAAGTGGCGCTATCCTGCTATAGCGGAGTGGAGGCCGGCCGCTACGGGAAGAGCTTTAGCGGTGCAAAACACTACAGTGACCGCTATAGGTTAAATAGCGGGTAGCAGAGGCGGAGCGGTTCCCGGCCCGGAACGGTTTCTGTCCCGCTATCCTTTTCCCCTCTAAAAAACCAAAATTACCCCTAAAATTTAAAATGTTTTAAGGGTAATTTTGGATTTTTCAATCAAATTTGAGTTGAGACTTAACCCTAACCTTCCTTCACCGACGTTTTTGCACTTCAGCCATTCCAAAGAAAAATCAGAAGTTCCTCCCTCACCTCTCTCTGCACTCCGTTCTTCCATCTGCACTTCATATGTTTATAATTATTATTCATGTAATTTATCCCAAATAATGATCCTGCTATACGCTATTCCATTTTTGGGGTCGCCGCTCTGCGCCCTATTCTGTATTGACTACTGTGGTTTAGAGAAGAGACAGAAAATTTTAAATATTTACCTGTTATTAATATAGGTTGAAGGAGTTTCTGCACTAATTCCGCAGTCAGAAATATCTTGGGATACCACGCTGGACCCATCTAGTTATTTTAAGATTGATCAGGTATTTTCCTTCTTGACGGGGTAACAAATTAAAGTCTGCATGTTTAAACTTCAATATATGTTATTCTACAGTACAATTACTTTAAGATCTTTTATATTTATTTTCGAGAAGTAAATATGTTTTCTTTTTTGCTTATGAGAAAAGCATTGAAACATTTTTTTCTTTTTTGGTTTTTGCTTTTCACCAAATTAGTTTTCTATAAACTTGTCTTATTAAAAACGCATAAGATCATGGTTATCAAATTGAGATTCATTTTGTGAATCATAAGAATTGTTTTCCGAACTGTGAATCAAATCTTATTATGAATCGTATGATACATTGCTCATGAAAATATTATCGTAAAAACAAGTAACACAGCTAAATTGTAAGCTAATACTCCCTCGGGTCTTAAATATAAGCAAAGAGATACATGTATCTCATTCAATTTAGACCAAATACATGTATAGTTTTTCTTATATTTAAGAAATGAGGGAGTATATCATAATCAAACCTCAAAATAATTTAAGATTTGAGTAATAAATCAAATGAAAAAAGAAAAGTAGGTGGTTATACAAAGTTGACAAAAAAAGTGGCTGACTACACTAAGTTTAGGTAGTGAATCAAGATTCATTATAGTGATTCAGGATTTAATATAATGAATCGGGATTCAATGAGATTCGTGTCCAAAATAGATACACACTATGATTTTTATCGATTTGGTTCAACTTTGAATCCAACAGACATACGATACACACTAGGAAAGATAATATTGAGATATTATAAGATACATGAATATCTTCTAGCAATTTACCTAGTTATAGTTCTTGTGTATTTATCTTTATGCCTACTTTTTTCTGGCACAGGTTGTAGAGGCAAAAGTTCACCAACTAAACTCCACTCTTGGGCGCATATTTTTATCATTAAAGGAGGTCACGGTAATTATCTATGTAGTTATTTCTATGAAGTGCTTCCATTATTTTGAAAAATCTATGTTAACTAAGCAACATTTGACTCCTAATTCAACAAATCATTGCCTGCATATTACAGCCTGATCCATTGATGGAATCCTTAGAGTTTGTAGTTGGGGATCATGAATCCTTTGATGGGAGATTGGAAGCGGCTCAAGCTGATGCAGAGGTAATCTTGACATGAAAATAGAAGTGACCTGAAATTTTAAAAAAATAATCAAAGTATACGTATTGTATTGATTAAGTAACTGAGTTGTTGTTGGATCTTATTGTGTCAGTAGTTTAGCAACCAACAAAAGGCTTATGCGAATTTAATTTTGAGGCATTGACATTCTGAGTCAATCAATCAAACATTTTGTACTTCTCTGTTTAATTTCAGACTCTGCAAGTTTTCAGAATCTTGACCGAGTTAATGCAATCTATGTCCATTAGATTTATTTTCTGCTTGATGATAAATTCAAGGGTAAAGTAAGTAAAAGGTTCTGATGTGATGTTCCAAATATTTTTAAGCCTGCGTTTGGTAACGCAGTGAGCCACCGCTGCCGCGCGTTTAAAGTTTTTTCTACCGTGATTTTGAGAAGCTAGTAAGTGTAGCTTATTGCTCGCTGTGATTTTCCACCGTGATTTCTTTCATCACCAAACATTGGCTAAGAAAAAGATCAGTTCAGTGTCTGTGTAGGGTCATAACTTTTAGTGCAAGATGAAAAGATAATCTTGAAATAATAACGGTTTTCTGCATTTTTTCAACTATTCAAGCTCCTACTTTTGGCCCTTGGGTTATGCCAGCATTGATAAGTATGCAACACTTATTTTGTTGTCTCGTTAATTCGTGGTTCGGAACAATTAATCGTATTATGCTCATTTTTGGACAGTGGTCTGAAGTCGAATTTCTTATAAAAGAATTGCAAAAAATTGAGGGAGTCCAGTCTGTTTCAAAAGGCCGTTTTTTCAGGAGCCCTGGTTTAGCTCCTACATTTCAGGTATGGATACGTATATTCAAACCTCTGCATAATACAATGGATCATACTTGTTTTTCTTCGTCGTATGTTTCCGGAATCATTTTAATATTTACCGGCAAACTCAGTCTCTTGATTTATCTACACGCAAACCAAATTTTGTTCCAGGTTTATATGGCATCCGTCTTTGAAGATCAGTACAAGTTGCTTGTCCGATCAGGAAACAAAACACAAGAGGTAATGTTATAGAAACTGTTTTATCACCTTAAACAAATTTTGTTGTGTCATTCAAGAATGTCTTCACTTTCGCTTGTATTCCTTTTTTCTTCTATTACTCAAGATGATTTCTTGAGTAATATTAATGATATTGCTTTTTTACATGACTCGTGCATAGTATAATTCAACCCTAATCAGTAATCATCTTTTGAGCAGGTGATGGTTCAAACTGTTTTAGATAAAGAAATGATGAAGTCAGCTATTATAACATGTGCAAGTAAAGTAGAATAGTTATGGCCTATGGCTCTAAACATGTCATTGCCAGATTTTTGGCGATTATGCATTCTTTTGGGGAGTCCTGGCTGCAACCATAGGAGCATTTCAAGGTAATTTGCATCAGTGGTTTGTAGCAAAAAAGGCTTAAAACTGCACTCCCAGAGTAAAATGATGGCATATATTTCTGTTCTATTTTTTTTGTACAGCGACCAATTGAGAAACTATTAAATCTTTGCGGTCAGATCTATTTGCGTATTTACGCAGATATATATGTAATCCTTGGACAACTTCTGCATGCTGTATATCTCTTCGATAATTTGCATATATCAAATTGCATTGTGTAGAGTTTAGGCTTGGGTAAGTTGGCTGTTGCTTTAACTGTGCTGTGTTCCCAACAAAATTTCATCTAGCAACTGTGTTGCTGAGCATTTTCAAAAGAAATTTCAATTAACTCACTCCAAGAAGACCAATGAGGACTATGAACCCACAATACATTACACAAATTGTATCACACTCTATTAGCTTACTCCTTTAGAACGCTTGTTCAAGGTTGTATCCATCTAAATACATTTAATCTTCAAAAAAACTAATACTTCATCTATTTCAAATTATTTTTCATTTACCGTTTTGTATAAGGATTAAGAAAAATAATAAATATCTTTACAAGTGAAACAATTTTACTTAATTATCTTTATTAATTAATTGAATGTTAATCATTGATATTGTTAGAACATTGAGTGAGAAAGATAAAGGAGTGATGTTGAGAATTAAGAGAAAGAATAAAAAGCATTGAGTGAGGAAGATGAAGGAGTGATGTTGAGAATTAAGAGAAAGAATAAAAAGCTTGCATATTGGAATATGATGAGAATAATTGGCTATTTTCTATTTGTAAATATACACGGGTAAAATTAATAGCAAATCTTAAAAGTAAGAGTATTGATCACGTAAAGATTGTATTAATTTAAGTTGATTTTAAGTTAAGAAATTGTAACAATAACATGAGTAAATTTAATAATAATAAATAGTTGTCACTTGGTCAGAAATAAGACATTACAATTAGTTAGTAAAAGTTTTTAAACGAGTGCATTCCTACAACGTCTAAATATATGCATCAATTTACTATGAAGCAAAATTTTAAGCCTTACAATAGCAACCATGCATTTAAAATTATGCTTTCTGATATGAGTAACTCTTTATTCCTAAAGAACTAAAGTGACAAAATATTCCTAATTATTTTCTTATTCATATTTGTTATGATTACCACTTCATCAATATTAATAAACAATTATCTATCTCTAAGATGAAGAGTCCAAGAGGTAAATATATAACATCAAAGCATATGACAAAATAAGTCACTAACTCTATATCATAACACATAAAAGATTAATTTTTTTAAACTAAATTAGTGGGATACCCGTACATTCGCACGGATACTGATATGATACGCGCATTTTTTTTAAAATATAATAAAAATGATATTAAGAACATTAAAGTGTTTAAGTAAAAAGATATTATTTTTAAAAGATATAAGAAATTAATGTCAACAACGAAGAAATTTGAATCAACAATATATTACATTTTATATAAATATTATTGTTGTTTTGACGTTATTTAAAAAAATATTAAAATCTATATTATAACAATGATATTTTTTTCGTATATATAAATAAATTAATCAACAACGAACTTAATCTCGTATATAAATATTAAGTTTGTTTTGACATTAGATATATATTTGAATTTATATAAAAAAAAATTGAATCAGATAACAACAAAACAAAGATAACAACAAAACAAAGACATAAATGTTTCAAACGGTTTTAGGGCAATGGAAACGGGACAGGTTGGAACCAGAGAGAGTTTTGCACAATGTTTTCAAACAAAATTTGTTGTTTCTGTGAAGAAACTGAAGTAAGATGCCTGTTACATGTCTTTCCATTTAGACGCATGTGGGTTCTGAGCAGCAACATACTTGGGAAGTTGTTCCCATCTTTCACATTACCTTTACGCTAAAAGCCCTTTTCCTCCTTCTGTTTGTAACTTTATGTTAACATTCAGTTTGGGTCATGCCATCAGCGTGTTATTTTAGTGGTAAAGCAGTGGTTGGGTTTCAATTATCCCTGAATCTAGTTTGATTTGGTTGATTTTAGACACATTTTGACCTCATTCCTCATTTTTGTGTGCTGGCCGCAGCTAAGCTAGGGTTAAATGGGTCTTTTTCAAAACCATTAAAGTTCCTATATTATAGATATTTCTATTCGTATATAAAGGTATATTTATCAACAATGTAATTTTTCCCGTATATGTTTTGACACTATTTATAAAAAAAATTTGAATCAATAATAAAGTTGTTCCCGCATATAAAAATATTTGAACCAAAATATTTATTTGTTTTGACAATATTTATAAAAATAATTGAATCAATAGTAAAGTTATTCTCGTTTATAACAATAATATTTTTTCTCCTAAATAAAAAATTTTTACTCAACAATGTATTTTTTTCCGTGTATAAATATTAATTTTGTTTTGACACTACTAAAATATTTGAATCAATAGTAAAGTTGTTCTCGTATATAAAATTTTTTGAATCAAATTATTATTTTTGTTTTGATAGAATTTTTAAAAATATTTGAAATATTAGTAAAGTTGATTTCCTATATCAAAATATTTTAATCAATACTAAAGTTATTTATGTTTTTAACAATAATTGGATCAGTCATTTCCTTTTTCCTATTTCAAATAATTTATACATTAAAAAAAACAAAATTTATTAAAATTTTATTGAAATAAAAATATTGCAATAAAGACAAAATTTATAATAATAATTATAATAATAATGATAGTAACAGAAATAAAACAATCGCACTCCTTTTTAGAGGTTTCATAAATATATATATATATATTATTTTTTCTTTAAAAAAATCATTAAAAATATATGTTATAGTGAGGAAAAAGTCCAATTTTATTTATAAGAAGATTGAAATTTAAATGTAAAAAAAAAATTAAAATCCAAATTTATCTTGAAGGCCCTCGGAAAATTTTTGTATAAGGAGACTCAAACTCAAATTTTATAAATATTCATCCATTTGTTTAGATTAATTATTATAAAATGTATTTATGATATTATTAATTAGTTTTAAATTTAACTTTGATATTGTTTTCAATTTTATTTAATTATTCATGTAAAATGATTTTACACTGACAATTAATCACTGACATGTATTACACTTAATTGTATTTATATTTTAAAATTATTTTAATGACAAGTTAGATTTTAATTTTTATTGAACCAGTGCATTTCCATTAAATTCTTGACCTTTATTATAATAGTGACTTTTATAACAAATATATAAGGTAATTTCTCAATACATCACCCATGTTTCTTAGATACCACGCGAAATTCCTGTTTTGCCCCCAGTTTTTGGATGTGTACATCCGGACGCACCATTTTTTTAAAAAACGTTGATTTGTTCCGGATGTGCAAATCAGAAAAAATTTCTGATCTGCAGATCCGAAAAAAATCAAAAGAATTCCATAAAATCATTTCATGATCTACAAATTCGGATAAAATAAAAAATATTCCATAAAATCATTTACTTCTAAATATAATTCTTATAAATAGATAAGTTAAAATTTTAAAATTCAAAAATATGAAAAATATGAAGAAAAAAATTAATATGATTTAAAACGAGATATGTTATTAATTATATTAAATTTTATTATTTTAGACGTTTTTAAAAATAATTCTATAAAACAAGCGGTATATGCCGTAAGAATTTATATATATTAAATCGGTATACCGCTTTAATATAAATATATATATTTAATATAAATATATACCGCTTTAATATAAATTCTTCAAAAAATCCAATATATATTAAATATATACCGATTTTCTGAAGAATTTATATTAAAGCGGTATATATTTATATTTAATATACCGATTTTCTAAAGAATTTATATTAAAGTGGTATATATTGGATTTTTTGAAGAATTTGTATTAAAGCAGTATATATTTATATTTTAATATAACCGCTTTAATATAAATTCTTCAGAAAATCAAATATATATTAAATTTAATATAAATTCTTCAGAAAATCCAATATATATTAAATATATACCGATTTTCTGAAGAATTTATATTAAAGCGGTATATATTTATATTAAAGTGGTATACCGATTTAATATATATAAATTCTTACAACATATACCGCTTGTTTTATAGAATTATTTTTAAAAACATCTAAAATAATAAAATCCAATATAATTAATAACATATCTCGTTTTAAATCATATTAATTTTTTTTTTCATATTTTTCATATTTTTGAATTTTAAAATTTTAACTTATCTATGACTATTTATAAGAATTATATTTAAAAGTAAATGATTTTATGGAATACTTTTGATTTTATCCGGATCTGCAGATCAGGAAATAATTTTATGGAATTCTTTTAATTTTTTCCGGATCTGTAGATCCGAAATGTTTCCTGATTTGCACATCTGAAACAAATCAACGTTTTTTAAAAAAATGGTGCGTCCGGATGTACACATCCGAAATCTGGGGGCAAAAACAGAATTTCGCGTGATATCTAAAAAATATGGGTGGTGTATTAAGAAATAGCCATATATAGGATCGTTAAAACAAACTCAGATTAAGTACTACAAGTCTCCATGTTGAAAATCTCCCAGCAATGTAGACGTACGTTAATCAATCATCAGGAATTGCTGTGGGAGGCTAGCTTACAGGATAGATGGAAGAAATTGCAACTTTAATTCAAAAGTATGTCGACAAGTTGTTTTTCTTTAGAATGAACTCATCGGCCTTAGCAGGGCTGATAGACTGCATCAATCATCACAGATAATAAGTGCCGCGATTATGAAGTTGTTTACAACAATTTGCACACTTCCAAATAGAATATTACCTTTTGAGGTATGCGCTCTAGGCGCTGAATTTCTTTCTTAGCATAATCAAAACCTTTCTCTAGGTAATTCTTGGCAGTTTTCAAGTCAGTCTTCCCGTATGAATGGCAGATCCAACATCCTAGTTACACACAATCATGATTTCGGTCTGGCTATATGAATGGCAGACATGTCCTGGAGGTTGTTAGTTAATTAATTCTTCAAGTGATGCATGATGAATAACATATTATCTCGATTATTTTCTAACAGGCGAATCCAATTACAACATGCAAAAGTTCTTGTTTAACCCATATGTTCTAGTTGGTATAAAATAAAGTTATAAAAAATTATACAAAAATGAGACATCATTTAACACCTAGTTGTAGTGCACAACACTTGTAGTGCATAACATGTAAGTGTCTAAAGTAAAAACACCAAAAAGAAATCCTGAAAACCAAAATGTCCTAATGTCGTATAAGACAGAAACAACAAAGATTTAGATACATAATGCTACATTAATAATTCTCAAAATAGACTTTATTCAACATAAATACAAGCATATTTATTAGTGAAACAACAACACAAATGTTATTTCCTGTAGGCAACCTCCTGAAGAAATAAAGTTGCACGAACATAAGCTTTTGAGGGAACCTCGGGTGTCTCGGCATGTAAACTCCATTCAGGTGGGCGACGACTTGGAATGGAGTTATATAAAGTATAATAGCAGCAATCAAACAGAAAATTACAAACAGCGCATTCGCTCTCGGATCGCGCCAGCTCAGCAAGGACGGAAAATTCCAAACATAGACATTTGATATACTGAGGTGCAGTTAGATCCCAATTCCCTACTTGTCAGCCCTCGGTGTGTGAGTGTTTTGCAGCTAGGCTCTTTCAAGCCAGTGTTCTCAATGGAAGATGACGGTCCGTGGCAGAGAGCTAAAATCCAGCCAAACCAACCAATTTGCAGCGCCGCTATAGTGGATTATGGTGAAAAAATCTATAATATAGGATGATATTAACCATTGCAGCAAGCACAAAAATCTCCATGTATATCCACCACTGCACCACCGTAATGGCGCCGTCATGGACGATATTTGATAACACAATGAACCAAAAAAAACTTTATTTAAAAAACTATACCTGACACGGAGGTTCCCCAAGCTGTTTCAGGTAGTCCCCGATAGCTCTAACAGAAGCAGCAACCTGAACAATATTTGACTCAGTTGATTCATCTAAACCCTTTTGCATATACAAAACTATTACTTCAAATGGGATATTACATTCTTCATTTTCCTTAAAGGTTTATGCATGAACCTTTCAATGAAACTCAATAGTAACATAAATCATTCAGAAACAACAAAATAAAACATCCACAACTAAGACAAACATCATCAAAACACTTGCATGTAATTCCAACATAATGCAGATATATCAAAATAGAAAAAATAGAGAAAGTGTTACCACAAAACGATCACGCGGGTGATTAAACCGGACACCTCCCACCGTATCTAACTTCAATTTTAAATATTATTATGTCAAACACTCCTGCTATTCTCATTCGTATACCACAAGCTAAAATCAAACCTTAGTAAGAATTATAAACCACCGAGAGTCTTAGATTTTTTAACAAACAACAGAGAGATTTTTCAACTGAAAATATAAATACCTATTCATAATCACAAATAATCGATATCATTAGAAAGCATGTCAGTCAATACAATAATAGCCAAGAGTCTTATATATTAGATAACAAACATCAAGGAATATTTTAGGCATCATTTAGATAATAAAACCTCTTCCTTGAAAGACATAAAAAAGGATACAAAAGGTGGCAAGAACACTCAATTGTATGAATTATATGACTGATAAAGAAATTGCACTATCCTGTCATTACTTTCCCATAATACTTCCAATTACGGAGAAGAAAGACACACACATAAATAAAGCTTACCTTTTGAAGATTCTATTGGTTGCTCAGCCGAACTTTAATTTATAGCCCTTATCTCCTCCGTCATTTGATAGAAAGAATTTTACATTACCATCTAAGGCACAAACATCTCCAAATCGTTCTATATCATCCTAGTTTATGAAATTATAGCGTCAGAAACATGACAACTTGTTTAACTTATAATTCAACATCACAACAAACACATTTACTTAAATGTTTGCATCAAGATTAATTGTTAGAAATAGAAGATTGTTCATTTAAGATCATAAACATGAAAATTAAAATTATTAACAAAACTTAACAGTAATTTTGAAGATGATGCCAGGCCCTCTGTTGCCACGCAAGTAAGCAAAAATATAGCACCAAAATGCCCAAGTTTCTTAGCAAATCTTTTGCCTCTCTAGCTTCTGTTCTAGCCACTTCCTCGATTGGACCTTAAAATGTAGCATCACCAATTCCTAAAAGGTAAGAGACCAACATTTTACAACAAAAACCACATTCAAAAGGCAACCACACCCTTGGGACTTCTGACTCATCTTGCAAAGCAAAAACCCTACCCTTGGACTGTTTGATTCTTTCCGCTTCTCTTTTGAGAATTTTCAACCAAATTAGATTAAGTGTGAAATATAAGAAATCATATACTCACCAAATTCTATTAAGTGTGCATCCTAGTATCTTACATTTGGCTGCAACACGAACCTCAACACCTGCAAGTTCATAATGTGTTAAAACAATATTGCCTGGTTGCCTTACAGTATGCTACTGTATGTGCAACAACTCAACACTACTAAATAACTATGAATGGGGACACATCAAAGAGCACTAATTAGGACCATGAACCATAACAACATAGCGTCTTCCCCCCAGATATACGAAATGTTTGGATACTGGATACACACGAAATGTATCGGGGCCACAGGATGCTCAGCTAAAAATTCAATTCACAGGATGCTAACCAGGCACAAAATTCCTCGTCAGAATGAGAATTCTCATTAGCTCATCCTCAGCAACAGATAGTGTGTTGCTTCCTGTGACCTCTACACCGGTTAAACCAACAGAAGCCGCATCATTGAGATCAATGTGATCAGAACCAATTTCGGCAATCAAAAGTAGCTCTAAATTCTTAGCTTTCTTAATTCTTTTGGCAGTAACATAGGCATGGTGAAATGATGTAGATATCAGGACATGAAGATCAGGAATGTGCTTCTCAAGTTCTGATAATAGGACAACACTTAGGCATAAGTTCAAACAATAAAAAACTTTTGATATTATCCACATATTTAAAATTCAAGCAAACAAATATAACATGAAAAACATTTAAAATCATAAGTAATGTTTGCAAGTCTACCGGCACATTCTGATTCAATTACAGTCATTGTTCTTTCAAGTCTACCAGCAACATCCTCAACATCCTTAATATTCTGGTCCAACAAAAGGATATTTCGAATGTAAGTCCGAAATCTCTGCATAGTGTCAATGAATGGAAGAAGAAAATCAGCAAGTCTTCCAATACTACAATTATACCTGTGTGGATTCACATATATATAACATAACAAAAATTTGAATAATTGTACTCTACTCGTGCAAGTCACACAGAAACTGCTGGGACTGGTAGAGGTAGATATTAAGTTTAATTAACAGTAACCATCGCCAAAACTTCTGCCGAGGATGATGCAAACAACAAAAACCTTATGATTAAATCAAACTTAAATAAATCGACATCGCTGGAACCCAAAGCCGGAACCAGAGTTAAAGATGATTTGTACTCAGGATCACCAGTAGAAGCCATGTCTTAGTGAGGTATGTTACATCTCTTCAAATATCACAGTAGAATAGCCAGATCAAGAAACTATACTTCAAAACTACAGGAACTACACATCAAGACTGAAAACAAATTTCGTTGTTTTCAGATGTCGTTGTTATAGTTCCATTTGCAAGTCTCTGCAAGTTAAAGACTGAAATTAGTAATCATAAATGAAAAACTACAGGCAACAACATGATAATCAGCTTAGATTTGTAGTTTTGATTTCAAACTCGCGAATAATTAAATTTTGATATAGCTTTGTAGCCACTATTTACAACATTGATAGATCTATCAACCAGTTTGTTCAATATGACATTTACTTGTGATGGGTTTAGAAAGGAGATAATTCATACAAACCTTAAGACATTGGCTATTTCTAGTGTCCTGAACTGGATAATCTTGTCGACAACAATGACGATTGTCCTTACAACACACACTGGACTTTACACCACAATATGAGCCCGCATGACAGGAAGTCGTATACATGTAGCTGTTATTTCAACATCATTGTCACCCTGAAAAAATAGTATAGTGAATTAGGGTTAGAGAATTTCATAACATGTTAAATAAAAAATGCAAATAAACAACACAACCTACCCAAATCTTTCTTGTTTCCTTGACCAACTTCATTTCTTCTTCATTATATCCGTTTGAAAGAATAAGCGCATCATGCGACACCAGATTAAAAGCAGACTGAATAATAGTAACTTCATCAAGATACGTTTTTTGAACTTTAAATCACAAGAGATGTACAAAGAGCATCACATACCTTCGGAGACTCGGAAACCAGTTTCCCCTAAAAAATGACATGACCCTGTGCTTCCATTGAGTTGAAACCTGGAAAAAAATTGTTAATGTGATCCTCTAAAACATTTTATCAAATAGATGGTGTGCTTTTGCAATCTATAAAGTTCAAAAAATAACAAAAAAAAATCGAAACGGATTCATAAACAACGATTGGGATTTAGGTTAGCAAAACGAAAACCTGCAGAAATACAACAACGATTCAAAAAACGACAACGATTCAAAAATATCGAAACAGATTTAGGTTAAATGGATAAAAGAGGAGTTTCACCATAGATTTATCACTACAAAACCACACACCACCGTAAAACCATCGGAAACACCACAACCATTGTTGGCTCCCCTATTCCATTAAGTACCCCGACCATCTTGTAGTCTCTATTGTAGAAAATGAAGAGAGAATAAAGAAGAAGAGGAAAAGAGGGATTATGTTGGTTCGGAACGCGGAAGAGAGGAGAAATAAAGAGATGGAAGAGAGAAGAAAGAAGAAGAAGAGGAAGAGAGAGATGATGTTGGGAAAAGAGAGATGTAGCATCAAAAGGTGCATTTGAGTTTTTGAAAAATAGGAGATGTGGCTGATTGTGGGAGCAGCAGGGCAAATGGGTCATTTCCACAGCCATCTAAGTTCCTATATTATAGATTTCACACTGTCCAACAGAAGAAGGTTTAGGTCATGGTGAGCAAAGTAAATACAACAAAATAGATTCATAAGTTCAACCTTTCTAAATAATAAAGATAGAAAATATTAAATCTAAGATTTACACTTCAACTACTTGCAGCCTTCAGCCAGTAAGAGGCGTCTTATGTCACATCTGATTGTGCAGTATTCCTTTATAAATGATGGGATGGGAGGCGCATTATACTCTGATTTTTCCTTCTCTCGTCCTTTTATAGACACTCCTCAACTTTAGTGTTGTCTCCAAATTTGGATCTTTGACTTATTGATTACCCAACGGTTTCAGCCTAAATAATATGAAAAATTCACTTGCCTGTTAGTACTAGTACTATGGTAGCACACAACACATGGGAAAAACAACACGCTTTAGAGAAGGTATACACTATTGGTCGGTGGCTTATGGCAGCGTATAAAAAACAACTTTCAGAACTTTGTCTTTTAACTTTCATCCTTATCCTATTAACTTTACATCTCATTCATAACTATTTTGCTCTTAAATCTACCACATCATTTATAACGTTGTCATTCAAACCTTTCTACTAACATATTGTGGCTCTAGGCCTATTGAGCATTGGTCTTAGATCTCTGACCTGAACGGACTTATCATTAAGGCTACTGATAAGTGCAAATTGTAACTATTTTTGTATATAAGTTTTGTTGCACTTATCGATACTTTTTGGTTAATATCGTTCGAATAAATCCCGATTTGTTTATAAATACGTTTACTTTACATTTTAGTGTATATATTGCGTATCGTGTAAATATCAATGAGTTTAATTGACTTTCTCTCATTTTTTCTGGTATTCAATCAAGGATATCTTGCCATTGTTGTATAGAGCATTGAATAAGATTTCTAACGCTTTCGACTGTGCGTCAATCCGAGTTACGGTTCAAAAGTTATGGTCAAAACAAGGGTTGGGAGAAAAAAGGGACCAAAGTTAGCAAAGCCAACTTCCCAGCGAATGTTCGCCAGAAAGTTCGCAAAGCGAAATTTCCAGCGAATGTTCGTGCAGAGTCGGTTTAACTGTTCCAGAGGCATTTAAGTGCCACTTTTTGAGGCTCGCTTTGCGAGTAAATCATTCGCTTAGCGAACCTGACAGAATTTGTAATGTTTATAAGTTCATTTTTACCATTTTTTAGGTTATGGTTTTTGGGTATTTTTTCTCCCAACTCCATCAAACTTCATTTTTCAGTAGATTAGCTTAGAAAATAACATGGAAGCTTGCATACAGATGAACCGGGGTGGTGTTTACTGGTAAAAATGGTAAACAACCGCTGGTCTATCAATTTCACATAAAACTGAGTAACTTGCAGGATCGACCACACAAATCCTAAGACATTGCTAAATTGATTTTTGGCTTAAATAGTGTTTTAGTTCCTGTAAGTTGGCGAGTTTTTGGTTTTAGTCCCTGTATCTTTTTTTTTTCGGTCCAAGTCCCCACATTTTCATTTCCTTTTGGTTATAGTCCCTGCCGTCAATGGAACGTTAAAAAAAAGCTTAGTTAGCAGACGGTGCTGATCTGGAATATTGTTTTGTCATTTCTTTATTAATTTGTGTAACACACGTGGAAAAGTCAATGGACCGTTTCATAAAGAGGGACCAAATCCAAAAAAAGTTCAAATTTGTTTTCTTCTTCTTCCTTCTAAATTTGGCCTCGTTTTCTTCTTCTTCTTGTTTTCTTCATCTTCTACCTACAACATCAATGGTGTCCATTTCTTCTGCAAACTCTCATCATAATCAAGCACCGGAGTGTGGTTGCAATAGAAGCATGAAAACGTTTATGTCAAATTCAATGGAAAACCCTAAAAGACGATTTTGGAAGTGTCAAAATTCAGGGCGATTGAAGATGGTGAATGAGAAGAGAAAAATGTCTCTGTTGAATATTATTTTGGTTATTTCATGGGGGATTTTTTGTGTTGAAGGATTTGGGGTTCATGGTCAAGGAGATTGAAAATGGTAAAAAAACAAAGATGAAGATTAAGCTGGAGAAGGAAAAGAGAAAAGTGAATCTGTTGAAGCTATTGTTGGTTGTTTCATGGGGGATGTTCTTTGGTTATCTGAAATGGTGAATGCAGTTGTATCTGCTGTTGATGTTATTTTGAATTAACTCCTTGTAACATTAATATATTTTGGAATTGGTCCCTGTACCATATTTTGAATGAAAAACATGTTTTTGTTTTGAAAAAGTGACTCTGTATATGCTGTTGATGTTATTTTGCTAAAACAACTTTCCAAGAAACAAGTTTCAATGACATAGGAAGTATTGTAGAGTGGGCGGTTGATGTTATTTTGCTAAAACAACTTTCCAAGAAACAAGTTTCAATGACATAGGAAGTATTGTAGAGTGGGCGGTTGTGTTTTTCCAAGGCTGATATCACGTCTTTCAACGTCTTACTTCTTGAATATGGAATCTTGTTTTTCCAAGGGTTTGTTCCTTATAAGATTGTGGCCATCTTGCTCATTTGTATACTACCTGCACAATACTCCAACATGAGCACCTCCTCAAAAAAATCCGTGGCCATGAAGGTGGGCGAGAAAGTGAAGAAGGACGGTCCAAAGGTGAAGAAGGACGGTCCTCAACATGTTGCAACATCAGCTGTATCATCGACCGGAGCAACCATGTCCGGGAAGAAATCTGTGACAAAGATGAAGTCCCTTACCAAAGGCCGCGTTCAGAAAAATGATTTTCATGCAGATTTAGAGGATTGGGATAAAGACTGGTTCAATTTTCTTCATTCAGGAGGCTGGAGAGAGGGTCATTAACTTCAATTTTCTTCATTCTGTTGTTGTTTTGTTTATCCAATTGTATGGTTGTTGTTTTGTTGTTGTTTTTTGTTGTTGTTTTGATTATCCCGTTGTTTTATTTTTGTTGTTGTTTTGATCATCAATATCTGTCTCAGCTTGAACATTAGTTACATTTTCCTCAAGAATTGTGTCAGATCCATAGTATATGTCTAATTTGCAAAAAATTGCATTGAAGTTCTAAAGACCAAAAACGAGTTCAGTCAATTACAATATAAAGAATCAAAATTTAAATCACGTGGTATACAACTATATATGCGTTTATATTATCTACAAACCCCATCAAATCAATGCTATTAAAATTCCAGAAGAAAAAAAGTGTAGTAATATCACTTCTCTCGTGTGGTCTGAAAAAAATAATACTAATCTAAATAATACAACACTTAAGAGCTAAAGGTATACTCAAAAAATGGCCAAAATCAGAAAAATTGCCACTGTAAATGCAAAACAGGTTTTATCAAGATGACTTTAAGTATTTGCCACTGTAAAGTATTTGCCACTTTAAAGTATTTGCCACTTTAAGTAAATGCAAATACAACACTTAAGTATTTATTTTGTTATGACTTTAAGTATGACTTTAAGTATGAAAATTATCAAGATATGGTTTAAGTACAACTGCAAGCACAATGATCAACTTAATTGAATTCATATACTGAACAATATAATTGCATACATATACTGAACAAAACCAAAACATGTTTTTCATTCATCATATGGTACAGGGACCAATTCCAAAATACGATAATGTTACAAGGACTTAAAGACAACAAAACTGAACAACAGCACAAACAATTGGATTCACCATTTCAGATAACCAAAGAACATCCCCCATGAAACAACCAACAATAGCTTCAACAAATTCACTTTTCTCTTCTCCTTCTCCAGCTTAATCTTCATCTTTGTTTTTTTACCATTTTCAATCTCCTTGACCATGAACCCCAAATCCTTCAACACAAAAAATCCCCCATGAAATAACCAAAACAATATTCAACAGAGTCATTTTTCTCTTCTCATTCACCATCTTCAATCGCCCTGAATTTTGACACTTCCAAAATCGTCTTTTAGGGTTTTCCATTGAATTTGACATAAACGTTTTCATGCTTCTATTGCAACCACACTCCAGTGCTTGATTATGATGAGAGTTTGCAGAAGAAATGGACGCCATTGATGTTGAAGGTAGAAGATGAAGAAAACAAGAAGAAGAAGAAAACGAGGCCAAATTTAGAAGGAAGAAGAAGAAAACAAATTTGAACTTTTTTTGGATTTGGTCCCTCTTTATGAAACGGTCCATTGACTTTTCCACGTGTGTTACACAAATTAATAAAGAAATGACAAAACAATATTCCAGATTAGCACCGTCTGCCAACTAAGCTTTTTTTTAACGTTCCATTGACGGTAGGGACTATAACCAAAAGGAAATGAACATGTGGGGACTTGGACCGAAAAAAAAAGATACAGGGACTAAAACCAAAATCTCGCCAACTTACAGGGACTAAAACACTATTTAAGCCTTGATTTTTTATGTAAACTTCTATGTTTCGACTAAATAAATAAGTAAGAAAAGATTTCTCCAAGAAACTTAAAATGACTGAAAAGTAAAGGACTTTGAGAAAGGTTTAAATCGAAGAGACTGGTAAAGGCATGAACTTAACTTTTGTGAAATTTAAAGAGAATGCGTAAAAAATGTAATTAAAGGGAAGCGTAAAGAACCCTGAGTCGAAAAGGCTGAAGGTGTAAAGACTAAATGAAATGCAGAAAAATAACTTGCACGAAGTAAAAGATAAACTCTTAGTAAAAGACTTAAAGAAATTGCATTGAAATGAAAAGTGGTGTTTACATCACGTACATTCTCACAAAACTCGTTTCTCTACACGCGGATACTTTGAGTAATTTTTTAGTAACTTGTACAAATTGAACACAACACCCTGAATCCTATTGCTAGAACCCTTATTTATAATGCCTAAAACTAACTGTTATAAACTGCCTGAAATAATAAGCGAATGACAAGTGTCGCATTGCATGCTTCCATCACTTGGATGTACGCCACCTGTCCTTCTTCAAGAGCGAACCACAGTAAATATTCCCTCCTTTATTTGAATTTGAATTTCCAGCGTCGGATGTCATCAGCATCCTAGGTCGAAAGGTACCCTCTTCAACTCTTAGAAATATTTTCTAAGTCCCAAAAAGACATATTTTCCTCTTACGAGCACATTCGACTGAAACCTATCACCTAGATCCTGTCGGAAGCTTCTCTAAACCTTTTCAAGAGCTCAACATTCCCATCAACACTTCCAACTTCATATGGGCGTCAAATTTATGAGCTAACAAATTGCCCCCCAAAAATGTCTTTTTCGACAGTATCGCAGAAAAGGGCATTTTTTTATAGTGTCTGTTTGACGCCATCTTTCGACCATGCATAGGAGTCCAAATAAAACTGATTAACCCACATTCCTAGAAACTATTCAGTTTCTTTTCAATCAAATTTCTGACATCACAGCCAATTATGATTATGACTGAAACGTCCCCTCGGAAATCACATCAAGCCGCAGATCACCATAACCTCTCCTATAGCCTAGGAAATCATGGACGTAGGTGGCAACTGCCACCGCCCATACTTTGGATCCTGGGAGGACACGTGTCCCACTAGCCTTAGCCCCTTAATGATGATTAGTGAGCCCTTTCGTGTCTCCAAAGTACTTATATGTAATGACTACTAAGCCATTTTGGCATTCATAAATATCATTATTGGCTTTGCCCTTGTTATGTCGAATTACTCCTTAACAATTTTAATTTCTTGAAGTAATGGTTTATATTTTTTCAAATACTTGCCATTTACTTTCAAGATTCTTTTATCCATATTTAATTCTTCAACTTCATAGGCTCCATTAGAAAATACTTGCGTAATTTGAAACGGGCCTTCCCATTTTGGGGACCATTTGCCCAAGGCTCTAACCTTTCGATCCATAGACAGGATCACCTTCCAAACTAAATCTCCAAGTGAGAAGGTCTTGATTCTAACCTTCTTATTATAAGACTTCTCCACTCTTTTCTTTTGTCTCTTCAAAAGTTCTAAGGTTTTAAGTCTTTCTTCGTCCAGATCTACCAGTTCGTCTAGCATCATATTCCAATAAAGCTCATAGGGAATTTCATGATGTCTCTGAATCCTAACCGACTGGAGATATATCTCAACAGGTAACACTGCATCGTGACCAAAGGTCAATCGAAAAGGAGTAGTGTTGGTTGCTTCCTTGGGAGAGGTTCGACATGCCCAGAGGATCTGGTCCAATGTCCTATGCCAATTTCTAGGCTTTTTTCCCACATGCTTCTTGATCAGGCCGATCACCACTTTATTAGCTGCTTCGACTTGACCATTAGCCTGAGCATAATATGGTGTGGAGGTTAGGAGTTTGAAACCCATCTTTTTTGCAAATTCCTGCATCTTTCGACCCATAAAGACTAATCCTTGATCTGTTGTGATCATTTCTGGGATTCCAAACCTGTAAATGATGTATTTTTGAATAAACTCGATCACATCTTCTTGATCCACATTTGGTAAAGGTACCGCCCCGATCCACTTCGTAAAGTAGTCAATTCCTACCAAAATGTATCTCTGATTCTTGGAGAATGCTAGTCGAATCTCTCCAATCAGATCCAAAGCCCAACCTCTAAAAGGCCATGGCTTGACTATGGAATGCAACTCACTTACAGGGATATGCTGTATGCCAGCATGAACTTGACATTCTTGGCAACCCCTGGCGAATTCAATGCAGTCTTTTAGCATTGTAGGCCAATACATGCCTTGTCGAAACATTAGCCACTTCATCTTATGGCCTACCTGATGCGCCCCACATGCCCTATTATGGATAGTCGAAAGGGCCAAATATGCTTCTGTTTCACTAAGACACTTAAGTAAGACCCCCTCAGGGGTCTTTTTAAACAATTCATTGCCTGGAAGGACATAACTTAAGGCTTGATACCTAACCTTTCGCTTTGTGGATGCTGTCGGGTTTTTCAGATACTCGACTATAGGCTTCCTCCAGTCTTTATCCGTCAAGCTGTCTATTGCAAAAATCTCTAAATTTTCTTCATCAGCGTATCCAAGCTTTGTTACTTCTAGGTTTGATGGACATAATCCAACAGATACCACTTTGCCTCTAGCTTCGATTGCCTCTTGTAAATTTTCCTTTGAAACCTTATACCCAAAAGCAACCTGAGCCAAGTCATTGGCCACTTGATTTTCCAGTCGAGGTATGTGTCGAATGCTGACTACTTCGAATTTCTTCAATAGTCTGTTGGCCACTACGAAGTACATTCCGGGTGAGTGCGTCTCAACCTTTGCTTTACTGGCGGACATTCCGATTTCAATGGTAAGTGATGTTCCACGATGCTGGTATCCAACCCTGGCATATCCTGATAGGACCAAGCGAATACATCGGGGAATTCTTTGAGAAGCTTTATCAAACCCTCTCTGGCAGTTGGACTGAGCAGTGCCCCAATCCTGATTTCTTTTCTCTCTTGCTCTGAACCCAAGTTTACCGTTTCCAACGGTTCTTTGTGAGGTTCAATGGACCTTTCCTCTTGTCTGGGTAGTCGGGAGGTCTCTTATGGAATATCGTTGTCAACTTCTTCTTCAGCCTCGAATACCGGGAACTCAAAGTTGGGAGAAGGCATCGGATCGTATGTTTCAACGGGGTGTAAAACAAGCAATCTACATGACGTGATGATTCGTGTTTAGAAGAGATAGAGAAAATGCAAGTGTGTGCAGTGTTTTATTTTACTGCTTGTTTTTATTATTGAATGTTTTTTAGGATTACCATTTTCTGAAAAAGCAAAAAGAGAAAACAGCAATGAATGCGGAAGTTACAGAACGACGTTATTTTATTCATGAATAGTCGAAACTTGAAACTACGGCCCTATAAAACAAAACTCTGTTGCTTTGGGCGAAGCGAAGAGGGAAAATTTACAAAAAGCGAGCCCTATCAAAACATCCGTTTCACCTGGGGCAGGGTGAAAGGTTAAAGATGGCAATTACTTTGACTGACGAACGACCTTTGGAACCTCGACAGCAACCCATTGGCGGCGAACTCCTCGGTGAATCACAAAGTCTGGCACCTTCCTTGATTTGTCTTCAGAAATAATGCTGATTTCTGGTGGAGTGGGATCATTGGAATCTGTCTCCCAGGCAGAGTTGTCGTAGGAGGATTCCTCTGTTGCATTTTGCAGAGTATTGGTGCTCTCAGCTGTATCTCCCCATCCAGTAGGTTGGATGTCTTCTAGCCTGATACGAGAGCTTTCGGGAGCGATGTATTTGACCATGTAGTCAAACTTTCCACTCGGTTGTCCCAAGGTGTCCCACACTTCTCTGGAACTGGAGGGGTCATCTCTCTCGATGACGTTGACCTCGGGAAAAGCATAGTTGATGAACTCAAGTCCTGCGAACGTTGTGAATTCATCTTCGTGTTGAGTAGTGTCAGAATGACCTGAGTGTTGATCCCATGACATGGTGGGGACACTTGTATTCTGTTCAATGATAGTCAGTGAAGTTTCATTACTCGGCTGACTTTCTTGCCCCAAGTTTCCTGGGTAAGGTTGCCACATTGGCAGACCATCCATTGGGCCAAAGTAGTTGTAGTCAAAGTTGTCTTTCATCGGAGTGTCTTCCTCTAATGAATTTGGCGGAGCACGGCATCCTTCCGGATCACAACCTCCATATACCATTTCGACGTCTGACCTTGGTATAAATCTCGGACTCTGTGTAGGAAAGCAAAATGGAGTATGCGTTTCGTCCTGAATTTGATATCTAGTGGGATTCCCGTTAGTGACACTAACTTGTTGGGTGTCTTCATCCATATAGATGGGAAGCCACCAATGGTTCAACAAGTGTTGAAGTGTTTCCTGGACAAGGGTACAGCCTTGATTGCCTTCACAGCCCGCTTTACAGCTTTGATAGTCATGTGATACTAAGAATCCGAGTCGGACCTGCTCAGCATGTAACTCTACCAGATTGGTATTCAACAAGCGAATATCGAAGATTTGAACCCTGTTGGCTCGATAGGGGATCCTATCATGGTAATCCTGAATCCATCCAAGATCCATTTGACGTTGGAGGGCCTCTTGTATGAAAGAGCATCCCTGATTATTTGTTGAGCAGATCGGACAGGCCTGGTAATCATGCCGTGGCAGATCGTAGTGCTGGCTTTGTCTTGAGTGCATCGCCACCAAGTTGACATTCATTGCTAGAATATTATGATTCTGAACAATATTGGGATTCGTGTAGACCATGTTAACTTCACGAACTCGGTGCTCTTGGATCCACCCGAGATCCATTTGTTCCTGCAGAGCTGCTTGCACCACAGAACATCCTTGGTTATCTTTAGAGCAGATATCACACTGGTGATAATTATGAGGTGGCACATGGCCATATCCACTCTGTCTACAATGTATCTTGACCAGATTGGTTTTTAACAAGAGTACATCGTGAATCTGATAGACATTGTTAGTCTCTTTCTCAATCAGATTGACTGCAGCTTTCTCATGTTGAGGCAGCGGGTTCGTAAGAACATTAGGATTCGTATCCTTGAAGGATAAGAGCCCGCTCCTGACAACCTTTTTCACGTCGGACTTGAAATTGAGACAAGTCTCTATGTTATGCCCTGGACCTCCTTGATGATAAGGGCATGTCTGATCCACCTTAAACCAAAAAGGCAGATTTTCTGGTACTGTAAGAGGAGACTTAGTCTGAATGTGCCCCTTAGCCAGTAGTAACGGAAATAGTTTTGCGTACAACATGGGTATAGGATCAAACCCTGATGATCGTGCTGTACGGTTGTTGTTGTATGGAGGACGAGCCTGCTGAAGAGGCAGTTGTGTCCTTTGCTGGTCAGGTTGGCTCTGCGCAACCTGAGGTTGATACGTAGGAACAGGCGCGGGACCGATAGCAGGAGTTACAGCTGCTACTGGTTGATAACGACGCCTTTGCTTTCCGAGAGAGATATTCCCAATATCTCACTCTTTTTTCTTAGGGAGAGCACTACCGTATTTTTTAGTACCGCTCGTTGATCCAGTGTCTTTTGCCAGACGTCCTTCTCGGACGGCTTCCTCAAGACGTACACCCATGCCGACCATCTCGGTGAAATCACTGGGTGCACTGGCAACCATTCGGTCGTAGTAAAATGAGCTTAAGGTCTTTAAGAAGATTTTTGTCATCTCTTTTTCCTTAAGAGGTGGACAAATTTGAGCGGCAATTTCACGCCACCTTTGAGCATACTCCTTAAAGGTTTCCTTGTCCTTTTGTGACATTGATCTGAGTTGATCTCTGTCGGGTGCCATGTCCAAATTGTATTTTTATTGTTGGACGAAGGCAGCACCAAGATCTCTGAAAGTGCTTATCGTAGTACGGTTTAAACCCATGTACCATTTGAGTGCGGCACCGATTAAACTATCCTGGAAGTAGTGAATCAGCAGGTCCTGATTCTCCGTCTGAGCTGACATCCGCCGAGCGTACATCACCAGATGGCTCTGAGGGCAAGAGTTACCCTTGTATTTTTCAAAGTCGGGCACTTGGAACTTGTGCGGGTTTTTCACATTTGGGACCAAGCAGAGGTCTGCGGCGTCCTTCCCAAATAGATCCTGACCGCGAATGGCTTGCAGCTCTTTCTGCATTTCCAAGAACTGCTCCTGGAATTCATCCATTCTGTTAAACATAGTTTCCTTCTTACCAGAAGGTGTTGGTGGAATCTGTCCTTCTGGGACAGTGTGCACCACAGGGGGTGGTACCGTGACTATGGCAGTAAGTCTTGGCACCTCCCGAAGTTTGTAACCTTCAGGAGTCTTGAGTATGCCCCTAGCATCTTCGCTTTCCCGAAGTTTGTAACCTTCAGACCCAGCGGCTTCTGTTGCGATTCCCTGATCTTCAGTGATCGGCGGAACATATCCTTCTGGGATATAGTTAACAGGCATGCCCCAAGGACGATCTTTCGGCAACTGATACCTAGGATCATACTTTTCTATGATGGGCGTTGAGGTGATCTCTGAGATCACAGTTCTTTGTAGCTGAGCTTCTGCCATGGCTTGCATGTCGTTACGAAGCTTTCTCATATCCTCTCTCAGAGCGTCGATCTGTTCTTTCGACTCTCTGTTTTCTTCCTCAAGATCATCCATCTTTTTCTGACGATTGGCCTGAGTATTGTACGAATGAGACAGTTTGAATCTCTAATCGAGACACAAACGTGAGATTCGTAGGTAAAGAGAATACGCGATGTGAGAATGATGAATGCAATGATTATATTAATTGTTGTTTTTTTTTGTTTAATCAAAATAAACTTCGACAATTAGATTGCAAATATCAAACAGTGGGGAAACCCCTTTTTATTGAATTCCAAAGGATTACAGAAATGGAAATACAGTAGATTACAAAGTGCAGAAACAGAAACCTAAACTAATGGGTCCCGAGTCCTCTTCTTTGACCGGGGCGCTTGGGCCGTTGTTGGGTTGTCATTCCTTTGCCAGGTGAAAGGAGCGAGCAAATTCCTTTGGTCATCTTGATTCTCTACAGCATGTTGCTCCAAAATTTCAATCAGAGCATCTTTCTCTTTTAGTAGTTGCTGTATTTGGATACACTCTACGTCGAGGGTGCGGTACTTGTTCTTCCAAGATCTTCTTTCCTTTTGAACTTTGTTGAGAGTAACCTGAAGCTTTTCAGTTTCCGTCATGAAGTACATGATAGTTTCCCTCGGTGGAAGAATTCCGTAACGAGGATAAGGCATCTTTAGCTTGAGAGCTCTAGTTTGTACCCAATGGAGATAAGGCTCCACCGAGACACAGTCCGATTTTCCCAGAGACTCTCGTCCTTTCTTATGAACATGTTTCCAAGCTTGCACTATTTCCATCTTTAGTGCTCTGTCACTTTCTCCTTCTTTGAAGAAAAGACCTTCTAGATGAACACCCAATGGGATGTGTCTCATCGGGTATCCAAATTGACGAAGAACCAATACCGGATGGTAGTTGATTCCTTCTTTAGTTCCTATGAGGGGTACGCTGGGGAAGTTTCCACAACGGTCAATGATTCTAATTCCCTCATAAATCCTATTACACCAATCTATATCAGAGTTGGTAAGAGACATGATCTTCTGCGACCAACGTAAGACACTCTTGCAATCCCAAAAAGCAGCAGACTTGGGTAAGTGAGAGATAAACCATTTGTAAAGAAAAGGTACACAGCATGTGATCTCCCCTCCGCTGTACAAATTTCCCTAGTGTACAGAATGATACGCATCTGCAAGCAAAGTCGGCACAGGGTTTCTAATGAGAAAAACCTTAATAGCGTTGATATCGACGAAGTTATTGATGTTGGGAAACAAAAATAACCCGTAGGTGAGCAAGACAAAGATGCTTTCAAAAGCAGTCCCGTTCCCTATACTAGCGAAGTATAGAGCCTTTTTTGTCAAGAACTGGGCTAGCAAACCTTGGATGCCACCCTTAGTGGTCATGTAAGTCCTGACCTCAGACTCGTCCAAATGAATTGCTATTGCAATAGTCTGATTCTTTGGAATTTCTTTCAGTCCAGAAAATGGAGCTCGATCAGTGATATGTAAATTAGTCAGATGAGAATACTCCTCCAGCGTTGGTGATAGCTGGTAATCCGGGAATGTGAAACAGTGATAAACCGGATCGTAGAATTGAATGAGCGCGTCCATGATCCCCTTAATCACATGGACTCTTAACAGTGGTAGCAAACCACCGTGCTTGGCTCTAAAAGCCTCTGGGTTAACGATCATCCTTGCTAACCTTCTCAAATCCCCTAGTTTTGGAACCTTGAAGGTGTAAGTATGAGTTCTCCTTCTACCGAAATCCATTAGCGTAATCCTCTTCTCTGATATTTGCAATCACAGTCTTAGTTTAATTTGAAAAACAGAGAGACTAGAAGAGAAAGTTTTTTGAGTGTTTTAATGTTTTATTAAATGAATGCATGAATGCAGCACACAAAAACATAGAAAAAACATGGGGTCAAAGGGTCGTTGTCATGAAGTCAAGGCTCTACCCATCCCCAAAGGTTTATACTAGGCTGATTTTTTGTACCTGTCACTCAAAATCATTGATTCCTGAGAACACCAGCAGGCCGGGATCCATGCTAGGTGGTATCCTTTCAACGAAATCTCAGAAGAGGGTAGTTTATCGCGTAACAGCTATTTCCAATAGCCACCGCACTATAAAAAATGGTAATTTTTCCTAGGTGTATACTCATTCTTTCCACATGCGGCATCACACGCATTCCCATTAGCAGAAAAATAAACATGTATAGCAAGTAGGAAAAGCAGTATATATATTTGTCTTAATCATCCTAGACCTATAAAGCTATGAATCTTAAGTTCCTGACAGAAATGGGTTCCCCGGCGGAAGCCCCAATCTGTGGTTCCCTGCCTAAGAGATGGACCAGCATAGGTCAATCTTTCTCTTCGGTAGAGTTCCCATTTTCCGTAGAAAACGGGGATGATGCCCTAAGGCAGAAAAGGAGACTCCCCAGCAGAGTCGCCATTTGTGTAATTTTTCATACAAGAGAAGTAGAAAGAAAGGAACGGGCCCCACAGTGGGCGCCATTTTTTCTGTTGGCGGCCACCGCCATGAAAATGACTTACCCAAGGTTTAAATTGTAAGAAAGAAAGAATCGGCCCCACGGTGGGCGCCATTTTTTTGTTGGCGGCCACCGCCATGAAAATGACTTACCCAAGGTTTAAATTGTAAGAAGGAAAGAACCTGCCCCACGGTGGGCGCCACTTTTCTGTAGCGAGCGATTTTGGACGCGGTTCTTAAGCGTTGGTCGCTCTCTGCGGTTGAGCTTTAACTACAGGCCGATTAATTTTTTATCCTATTGTGAGCTGAATAAGGAAGGGAAATAGATGTCTCCAATTAACCCTGCTTGCATACTGAGTTTAAACAGCGGTCTGTTAGGTTACGGATGCTATCAATGTGGGGGGCCTTTGTACTGGTTATTTGTATTTTCGCCAATACTGTTTTCTTTCTTTTTTACCTGGGCAGAAGGTTTCTGGCGGGGAACAAGGATTAGGATGTTAGGACTAATGCTTTTGAAATACTGCTTTTGGTTGATGGAGATATGGGATTTGGGTTTTTTGTTGATTGCGCTCGCTAAGATCTTTTCTTTCGATCTTATGCCTACGTATTCCCGTTTACCGAAACAGGGAAATCAGAGCGTTCATAGTTCTTCCTATTCTATGGGAGGAAATGGTGTTTTGGTGTCTTGTTCAAAGCCCAAGACGTGAAGCGAAAGGTGGTTTGTATCTTGTTCAAAGCCCAAGATGTGAAGCTGAAAGGTCTATTTGTGTCTTGTTCAAAGCCCAAGACGTGAAGATGAAAGACCTCGGCTTTAGAGAGAATTTGTCATCTCTAAAGAGGAGAGAAGGAGAATTACTTTAACTGGGATACGCGGATCCGAGCAATGCCATAATTTCCGAAGAAAGGGTTTTAACCTGAAGGAGAAGACTTTAACTCAGTGTAGAGCAATGCCATCTTTCCTTAGGAATTTCTCATGCTAAAAGAGGGACAGTGGCGTGGATATAGATGATCCAGAGGCTTGCCGCTTACAGCGATTAGATGAAGGGGAAGGAGTTGTTGATGTTTGTATACTGTGAACGAGGCACAGCTTTGATGCTAAAAGGTTAATTGGATTAACCAGTGGTTTTCTTATACAAAGCCTAAGAGAAGGCTAATTTCCGCTAGGAAAATCATTATACAAAGCCTAAGAGGAGGCAATTTTGTGTCCCGTACAAAGCCCGAGAGAGAGGCTAAAAGATTTTGACCCGACGATGGAGTCTTTTGGTATCTCGTATAAAGCCCGAGATGGAGGCTATTTGACTCAACAAGGGAGTTTTTTGTATCTCGTATTAAGCCCGAGATAGAGGCGATTGTTTGTTTGGCTCAATAAGAACCTTTTTGTATCTCGTACAAAGCCCGAGATGGAGGCGAAAAGGGGATTGACTCAACGAGGGAGTCTCTTATGTGTCTCGTACAAAGCCCGAGAGAGAGGCTAAACGTTGTTTGACTCCGCTGGGGAGAATCATTTGTACAAAGCCCAAGAGAAGGCTAAGGCTATTGTGTCAGTTAAGTGACAGGTCCAGTATACTGATTTTGAAAGAGAAAATCAGTTCTTATATGAGCATCACTGTACTCATGGGTTAGATCTGAGGATCGGGGTTGTTTCCTTTTCTTTGGGGAAACTGGAAATCCAAAGGGTATTGAGACTGTCCGAGTCTGCGGGTTTCCTTCCTATTTAACGAAGGGGTCACTTGAGAATGTCTTTTGAGACTCAAGGAAGTTAGACTGTCCGTGTCTAGAGTTTTATCTTTCGTACTATGCTTTGAGAAACAGTAGTAGACTCTATGAAAGGACTGTTCTATGAGGATGACTAGGTTCTGTTCCTATACCTCTAGGAGGTCGTCGGGACAATTTGTACGAAGCCCAAGAGGAGGCTGGAAACTTTTAAGAAGCTGACGGGTCCTTGTACGAAGCCCAAGAGGAGGCTATCATTCCCGGAGGAAGAGATCATTATACGAAGCCTAAGAGGAGGCTGTGAATACTTCTAAGAAGCCGTAGTGTCCTTGAATAATGCCCAAGAAGAGGCCGATGCTTTTAAGAAGCCCGTGGGTCTATCATCTCCTTTCCATTAGGAGAGATAACTCTTTTAAAGATAAAAACCACTGGTAAACGTGCGAGGTTTACTATCCAACGACTTTTAGCTTTTAAAGAGGGTTCCTTAGTTAAGGTCCAAGATTATGACCGTAGTGGGTACCCAAACCCCGAGACATTCAAGGCAAGCTATCCACAAGGAATAGATCAAGTCAGGAAAGTTCGAGAATTTGGAAGAAACTCAAAGATGCCATTCACAGAGAATACATTCATCTTGGGGAGTAGAGCTTCTTGACGATTCCTAAGGAGGACAGCCGAAGAGAAGACTGTATCTGGTGCTCCTATTGAGGATCTAGGCGTCTATTTCTACGAATAAATGAAACAGCGTCACCTAGTTCTAGACGTAGTAGCCGGGGAAACTCGAAATATCTATACTATTATTACACAGTAGATATGAGTTTATGAAAGGAGACTTACAGTGAGCAGCCCCACAATACAGTTTATAATATGAAAGCAGTAAACGAAAGCGATAACCACTTACTCGGTTGGAGTGCTTCCATGCTGTTTGGTTAGTTGTTCAACAAAGAAAGATTGAAAACAACAGTATATTCAAAATCAAAGGAGAAAGTGCTTTGAAAAAGAAAGATTTGGGGCTTACAGCTCAAGGAGAGGCCCAGGGTTTTATCAGTGAGCGCACTGTTTGACTTTGTACAGCGGGACTTATACAAGTGACTGGGGCCCAAAAAGGTTTTCTGTACAAAGGGATGAGTCTTACACTCTCTCAAGAGGCCCAAAAAGGTTTAAAGAAAAAAGAGTGGGGCTTATAACACGAGGGTAGGCCCAAATGATTTTTCGTTTAAAAATGGCGATTGCGCTGAGGTTTTCTTTTAACGCAGAGGGACTTATACAATAAGTGAGGCCCAAAATGTTTTGGTTAAAAGGGGGATTGGGTCTTACACTCTAATAGAGGCCCAAAGTGTTTTGAATGGGTCTTATAGCTCAAGGAGAGGCCCAGATGATTTTTATTTTTAAACGGGCGACGATCGTGTCGTTTGTAACACCCCCTTTCTATACCACCAAATAATCACATAAATCATTTAGGCACATATAAAATCAATTCGCCAGAGTACGATTAAAACATAGTATAAAAGAGGCATGTCACATCATACGTTAAATTAAACCATACAACACCTGCTCAAACATCGATATGCAACAGTGGGGTAACTTTGCAACAGAGGAACTTTGTCCTTACACCCACATCTCAATATTTAGAATAAAAGCAGAAAATCTAAACATTGAATAACATCAAACATATATACTTATATATACATGCGTCATCGATTATCATCCATCAACATAATTCATGTTTACTTAAACATTCATCCACAAGATACATGTACAAATGTATCACAAAAGAATAATATACATCCTAGCTACCCGGTGCTATATATCAGAGCCAACCGACCAAAAGAATGAAGACACGCTTCACAAAACGACCTCCCGCATACCTACTCTGCAATGCCTCATAGAGCATCATAAAACAGCAGAAGGGTGAGAAATATTATCATAATAACAATGCATATAATTATGTACTACAACATAAACATATAACACATATTCTCACCACAACTCATCATATATCACAATATGGATATATCATCAAGCCTATACATGATGCATACATTCACCATTATCATCATTCCACATGAACACACACATACTTGTTCATTTAACAATGCATCATTATAAGATACAGTTTATATCATTTCCCATAAACATACATATATCAATGTTTATTCATCAATGCACAAATACAAAGATGATCAATGCAACTCATAGAGACCGACTCTCGACTCTATGCAGATGCATGCGGTACCGACTCATCACCCGAGCTCAATTGAAGAACTCAATGGAAATATCCTCCCTGTCGGGCCTACGATATTTCCCCATCGCTCATACCATCATGGCATCCGATGTTTCTGGATTTTTCACGCAGACACAATCCGATTGCTCAAACCCCACAAGGGCACACAATCATTCTGAAGATTCCCACGGAATCAAGTGTAACTCATCGCAACGATTACACCCATTGACTACGCAATGTTCAGAGGATCCTCAAATGATCATTTGTGTAATCAATCACTCACACCCAACAGGGACGTGATATTACACCCGATTCTCCACGGAATCGCGACACATGAATGCATGTCATGATGTTTCTCATACAAAATGACCACATACACTCATGCAATGCACACATATTTCACAATATATTCATGCATTCTTCTCATACAATCACATACAATCTATATATATTCACATCAATGCACTACTGTATGATTCACATTCAAACACCTAGTCAAAACGGTAAAAGTCTCTAAATATCACTATTCCTGAATTTTCCGACTTATTTAATCGGCTAAGAATTTCCAATTCATCATAATGATAAAGAACGTTTCATAAGCTTCCTAATGCATCAAACCACGCCTCAAACCGAACCACAGATCAAAAGTTATGCAGAAAACAAAATTACACGAACATCACTGTTCGCTGGGCGAACCTCCCTCGCGAGCATTCGCTAGCTCCTTCGCTAGGCGAACATCCCTCGCGAGCATTCGCTAGCTCCTTCGCTAGGCGAATGTTCCAGCGAGCCAACTGTTAGCTAAAAACAGACACAAAGTTCGCTAGGCGAGCACTTGGCGAACCAAGTCAGAACCAAACAGAGCCAAAAACACCCAAAGTTCGCTAGGCGAACACTCTAGCGAACCTTCGCTCATGCCTTCGCTAGGCGAATACCCGTAGCGAACCTTCGCTACCCTTCGCTGATTGGTTCGCTAGGCGAACCTGCGAACACTCAGAATCCTTCAGCGCTGTTGAAAACCCAAAAACCCTATTTTTCAACCCAAAACATTTTCAAAACAACATACATCCATCAGAACTCAATCTAATCATGGCAACAAGCATTCTACCACATTTTCGTCGATTTCCAACCGCGAAAACATCGATTTCTCATTATCGACCTAAAATGGAAAACTATGAAAACACCACAACCAATCCAATACACACATACACAATCATACATAATACTATACATTGATAAGATAACAATGTTTCACACCCTTACCCGATTAAATCGATTCCTAGAGGTTGATTTTCTTGGTTTTCCTCTTTTCCTCTTCTTTTCTCTTCCTCTTCTTTCTTTCTCTCCTTTTTCTCTCTATTTCTCTTTTCTTTCTCTTTTCTATCTATTTTCTTTCTTTTCTATTTCTTTTCTCTCATTTTCCACTAAATCAATTAATTCATTTTTCTCACAAAATTCTAACTCCACAAAATTTCTAACTTATGATTAATTGAGAAAAGTCTAAAATACCCTCCATTCTAATTTCCCCGAAAACTCTCAAAAACGGTAAAATAACATTTAACACACCAATTTAACAAATAAAATAATTTATCCCCCAATTAAAACAAAAGACTCAAGAATAATGGAATAATCAAAATCGGGGCATTACAACTCTCCCCCACTTTAGAAATTTTCGTCCTCGAAAATAATACCTGATTCAAACAACTCCGGATACGACTCTCGCATCCCACTCTCTAGTTCCCAAGTCATATTGCCTTCCGCAGCGCCTCCCCACGCTACTTTCACAAGCGCAATATCCTTGCCTCTTAGTTTCTTAACTTCACGGTCCAAAATCCTAACCGGTAAAGCTTCCAACGTAAGGTTATCTCTCACTTCTACCTCGTCCATAGGAATAACATGTGACGGATCCGGAACATATTTCCGAAGTTGCGAAACATGGAATACGTCATGCAAATTCGAAAGGTTCGGAGGCAACGCCACACGGTAAGCCACAACACCAACTCGTGAAGTAATCTGATACGGACCAATAAAACGAGAAGTCAACTTCTTCGACTTCAAAGCACGACCCACACCCGTAACCGGTGTAACTCTCAAAAACACATGGTCGCCTTCTTGAAATTCAAGATCTTTCCTTCTCTTGTCATGATAGCTCTTCTGTCTACTTTGAGAAGCTTTCATCTTCTCCCAAATAAACTTCACTTTCTCCGTCGTTTGTTGTACCATTTTCGGTCCAACTATCGTCCTCTCGCCGGTTTCATGCCAACACAAAGGTGTTCGACATCTCCGACCATATAAAGCCTCAAATGGTTCCATACTTATACTCGAATGAAAACTGTTATTGTAAGTGAATTCAATCAACGCCAAATAACCATCCCAAGCACCACCTTGCTCGAGTACACAAGCACGCAATAAATCCTCCAACGATTGAATCGTCCTTTCGGTTTGACCGTCCGTTTGCGGATGATAAGCCGAACTCAATCTTAGCTTAGAACCCAAAGCCTCTTGTAAACTCACCCAAAATCTCGATGTAAATCTCGGATCTCGATCCGATACAATACTCTTAGGAACTCCATGTAACTTCACAACCACAAGAACATAAATCTCGGCTAACTTCTCCAAAGGATAACTAATATCAATTGGAATAAAGTGAGCAGATTTAGTAAGCCTATCAACAATTACCCAAATAGCATTATGACCTCTTTGCGTATTCGGCAATCCCGTAACGAAATCCATCGATATACTATCCCATTTCCATTCCGGAATATCCAACGGTTGCATCAATCCACTAGGCTTTTGATGTTCCACCTTAGACTTTTGACAAGTTAAGCACGCATACACAAATTGAGCAACATCTCTCTTTAAACCGGACCACCAAAAGATCTTCTTCAAATCTTGATACATCTTATTCGTACCCGGATGAATACTTAAATTACTTCGGTGTCCTTCCTCCAAAATCATCTTTTTCAACTCCACATCGTCGGGAATACAAATACGACCACGGAATCTCAAAACTCCAAAATTATCAACCTTAAAATCCTCGTTCTCATTCATCATCAAATCAACGAACTTCAAATCCAACTTTTGCTTTTCACTAACCGTTGCAAGAAAATCATTCGTAACATGTAGCATACCAAGTCGCACACTTCGCGGCGTCATTTCGCAAACCAAACTCAAGTCTCTAAAATCCTCCAAAAGTTCCCATTCTCTCATCATCAATGCGGACATATGTAACGATTTCTGACTCAAAGCATCGGCCACCACGTTTGCCTTACCCGGATGGTAATTCAAACCAAAATCATAATCCTTCAAAAGCTCTAACCACCTTCTTTGTCTCATGTTCAATTCTTTTTGATCAAATAAATATCTTAAGCTTTTGTGATCACTAAAAACTTCAAATCTTGCACCATAAAGGTAATGCCTCCATATTTTCAAAATAAACACCACGGCCGCTAACTCCAAGTCATGTGTAGGATAATTCTTTTCATGCACTCTCAATTGTCTAGAAGCATATGCCACAACGTTTCCATCTTGCATCAAAACACCACCTAAACCCACCAATGAAGCATCACAATACACTACAAATGGTTCATTAGGATTAGGCAAAATCAAGATCGGAGTCGTTGTCAGCCTTCTCTTTAGCTCATTGAAACTCTCTTCACAATGAATATCCCAAATGAAAGCCTTTCCTTTACAAGTCAATTGCGTTAAAGGAAGTGCCAACTTCGAAAATCCCTCAATAAACCTCCGATAATAACCCGCCAAGCCTAAGAAGCTTCGAATCTCCGTAACTGACCTAGGAACCTCCCATTGTATCACCGCATCTATCTTGGATGGATCAACACTAATACCACTACCGGAAATAACATGTCCAAGGAAGCTTACTTCCGACAACCAAAATTCACATTTCGACAACTTAGCATACAATTGTTTCTCTTTCAAAATTTGCAACACAATTCTCAAATGCTCTTCATGCTCCTCTTGAGACTTAGAGTAAATCAAAATATCATCGATGAACACAACCACAAAATGATCCAACTGTTCATGAAAAATACGATTCATGTATTCCATAAACACACCCGGCGCGTTAGAAACCCCGAATGGCATCACGGAGTATTCGTAATGACCATACCGTGTCCTAAATGCCGTCTTTTGAATATCTTCTCCTTTCACACGAATCTGGTGGTATCCTGATCTCAAATCAATCTTGCTAAAAACATTCGCACCAACCAATTGGTCCATCAAATCATCGATCCTTGGAAGCGGATACTTGTTCTTAATTGTCACTTTGTTCAACTGTCGATAATCAATGCATAACCGCATACTCCCGTCCTTCTTCTTTACCAACAATACCGGAGCACCCCAAGGAGAAACACTTGGCCTTACAAATTTCTTATCCAACAAGTCATTCAATTGCTTTTTCAATTCTACCAATTCCGATGCCGACATACGATACGGTGCCATCGAAATCGGTCTAGTACCCGGAACTAGATCAATTGAAAATTCAACTTCTCTTTCCGGCGGTACATCCCTAATATCTTCCGGAAACACTTCTGGAAATTCACACACCACTGGGAACACATCAAGCTCAACTTGACTCTCCACCGACAATGATGCAAACAAACCAAACAATTGAGCTTCGTCCGCTAAAAGTTTCTTCAACTCTTTAGTGGATAGGAAACTCTCAAATTCATCGTCTTCCAAAGAAGGAAACCTTACTAACTTGTGATAGCAATCTATATGAACTCGATTAAATTGCAACCAGTTCATACCCAAGATCACGTCCAATCCCTCCAACGGCAAACATACTAAATCCATAATGAAGTCTTTACCACACATGGTCAAAGAACAACTTACACACACCAAAGACGTAGTTACCGACCCTGAAGCAGGAGTCTCAATAACCATTTCAGCACCCATCAAAGTTAACGCAAGATTCAAACGCTTCGCGCACTCAGACGAAATAAACGAATGAGTCGCTCCCGTATCGATAACAGCAACTAAAGGTGTACTATTAATAAAGCATGTACCTTTAATCAAACGGCCTGCATTCGTAGTTTGAGTCCCCGCCAATGTAAACACCTTTCCGCCCGCTTGAGCTTGTTTCAGCTTAGTACACTTAGTACTAATGTGACCCACTTCTCCACAATTATAGCACTTCACTACATTCCTCCTACACTCAGTAGTAGCATGCCCTACTCCTCCACAGTTAGAACATTTCACCACAGTCTTCCTACAATCAAATGATTTATGACCCATACCTCCACACTTGAAACACTTTACGGGACCAGAACTTCCTCCTCCAGACCTCCTATCAAAGTTTCCCCTATGCTTGCCCTTATCAACGGGTGTCACATAAGGTCCACCTCGAGCTTGTTGCTTTCCCTTCCTCTCATTCAAACTTTTGTAATGTGTAGAACGAGCCTTGCTATCTTCCTCGAAGATTCTACAACATTCCGTCAAATCCGCAAACCTCCTTATCCTTTGATACCCCACAGCTTGTTTAATCTCAGGACGTAAACCATTCTCATATTTAATACACTTTGAGAACTCAGCAGTAATCGCAGCATAATGAGGATGGAATTGAACCAACTCCACAAACTTAGCAGTATAGTCCACCACCGACATACTACCTTGTTTTAGTTCAAGAAACTTAATCTCCTTCTTTCCCTTCACACTCTCAGGGTAATACTTCCTTAAGAATTCAGTACGAAATAAATTCCAAGTTACCTCTTCATCATCCACCTCAAGAACTTCATGCATACCGACCCACCAATCGTCGGCTTCTTCCTTCAACATGTGAGATCCAAGCCTCACCTTATTCTCCTCCGCACAATCCATAACTCTGAAGATCCTTTCAATCTCTTTCAACCAAAGTTGAGCACCCTCGGGATCAAATCTTCCTTTGAAAACCGGTGGTTGATTCTTCCTGAACTCATCATTAGCATTCACATTCGGCGCACCTTGCACCGCCCTAGCCATTGCTTCCAAAGCAGCAGCCATCGCATTATCATTTCTACCAGCCATATTCTGATCATTCCCAAAAATTACAACAAGGTTAAACAACAGTTCAACCAACACAACAACAAGACAGACACAACTGACTCAACTCTGGCTCTGATACCACTTAATGTAACACCCCCTTTCTATACCCCCAAATAATCACATAAATCATTTAGGCACATATAAAATCAATTCGCCAGAGTACGATTAAAACATAGTATAAAAGAGGCATGTCACATCATACGTTAAATTAAACCATACAACACCTGCTCAAACATCGATATGCAACAGTGGGGTAACTTTGCAACAGAGGAACTTTGTCCTTACACCCACATCTCAATATTTAGAATAAAAGCGGAAAATCTAAACATTGAATAACATCAAACATATATACTTATATATACATGCGTCATCGGTTATCATCCATCAACATAATTCATGTTTACTTAAACATTCATCCACAAGATACATGTACAAATGTATCACAAAAGAATAATATACATCCTAGCTACCCGGTGCTACATATCAGAGCTAACCGACCAAAAGAATGAAGACACGCTTCACAAAACGACCTCCCGCATACCTACTCTGCAATGCCTCATAGAGCATCATAAAACAGCAGAAGGGTGAGAAATATTATCATAATAACAATGCATATAATTATGTACTACAACATAAACATATAACACATATTCTCACCACAACTCATCATATATCACAATATGGATATATCATCAAGCCTATACATGATGCATACATTCACCATTATCATCATTCCACATGAACACACACATACTTGTTCATTTAACAATGCAACATTATAAGATACAGTTTATATCATTTCCCATAAACATACATATATCAATGTTTATTCATCAATGCACAAATACAAAGATGATCAATGCAACTCATAGAGACCGACTCTCGACTCTATGCAGATGCATGCGGTACCGACTCATCACCCGAGCTCAATTGAAGAACTCAATGGAAATATCCTCCCTGCCGGGCCTACGATATTTCCCCATCGCTCATACCATCATGGCATCCGATGTTTCTGGATTGTTCACGCAGACACAATCCGATTGCTCAAACCCCACAAGGGCACACAATCATTCTGAAGATTCCCACGGAATCAAGTGTAACTCATCGCAACGATTACACCCATTGACTACGCAATGTTCAGAGGATCCTCAAATGATCATTTGTGTAATAAATCACTCACACCCAACAGGGACGTGATATTACACCCGATTCTCCACGGAATCGCGACACATGAATGCATGTCATGATGTTTCTCATACAAAATGACCACATACACTCATGCAATGCACACATATTTCACAATATATTCATGCATTCTTCTCATACAATCACATACAATCTATATATATTCACATCAATGCACTACTGTATGATTCACATTCAAACACCTAGTCAAAACGGTAAAAGTCTCTAAATATCACTATTCCCGACTTTTCTGACTTATTTAATCGGCTAAGAATTTCCAATTCATCATAATGATAAATAACGTTTCATAAGCTTCCTAATGCATCAAACCACGCCTCAAACCGAACCACAGATCAAAAGTTATGCAGAAAACAAAATTACACGAACAGCACTGTTCGCTGGGCGAACCTCCCTCGCGAGCATTCGCTAGCTCCTTCGCTAGGCGAACATCCCTCGCGAGCATTCGCTAGCTCCTTCGCTAGGCGAATGTTCCAGCGAACCAACTGTTAGCTAAAAACAGACACAAAGTTCGCTAGGCGAGCACTTGGCGAACCAAGTCAGAACCAAACAGAGCCAAAAACACCCAAAGTTCGCTAGGCGAACACTCTAGCGAACCTTCGCTCATGCCTTCGCTAGGCGAATACCCGTAGCGAACCTTCGCTACCCTTCGCTGATTGGTTCGCTAGGCGAACCTGCGAAAACTCAGAATCCTTCAGCGCTGTTGAAAACCCAAAAACCCTATTTTTCAACCCAAAACATTTTCAAAACAACATACATCCATCAGAACTCAATCTAATCATGGCAACAAGCATTCTACCACATTTTCGTCGATTTCCAACCGCGAAAACATCGATTTCTCATTATCGACCTAAAATGGAAAACTATGAAAACACCACAACCAATCCAATACACACATACACAATCATACATAATACTATACATTGATAAGATAACAATGTTTCACACCCTTACCCGATTAAATCGATTCCTAGAGGTTGATTTTCTTGGTTTTCCTCTTTTCCTCTTCTTTTCTCTTCCTCTTCTTTCTTTCTCTCCTTTTTCTCTCTATTTCTCTTTTCTTTCTCTTTTCTATCTATTTTCTTTCTTTTCTATTTCTTTTCTCTCATTTTCCACTAAATCAATTAATTCATTTTTCTCACAAAATTCTAACTCCACAAAATTTCTAACTTATGATTAATTGAGAAAAGTCTAAAATACCCTCCATTCTAATTTCCCCGAAAACTCTCAAAAACGGTAAAATAACATTTAACACACCAATTTAACAAATAAAATAATTTATCCCCCAATTAAAACAAAAGACTCAAGAATAATGGAATAATCAAAATCGGGGCGTTACATCGTTTACTTGTACAGTGGGACTTATACAATGAGTGAGGCCCAAAACGTTTTTGTACAAGGGGGGATGGGTCTTACACTCTCTCAAGAGCCCCAAAGTGTTTTGAAAATGATTTATGAGGGTTGAATTAATCCAAAACCCTAATTTGTTTTCAAAATGTATTTAATTGAATAAAAATTCAATTAAAATGATCAAAAATTGTTTAACACATGGAAAATAAATTGTGATCTTGGATTAATGCTTCAAAAATTAAGTATTGACCTACAAAATAATTAGAAAGCATTAAAAGTTGCAAAATCAATGTAGAAAAAATATTTAAAATGCCAAAAACAATCAAAATATTAATTCTTTACAAAAATATCAATTATATGAAATAAATAATATTTTTGGGATTTTTTGTGAAAATAAAATATTTTAACATTTTTGTGAATTATTAAAAAAAGAATCAACTCAAAATCATTAAAACTCAGAGAGAAATTAATTTTTGAATCAATTAAACAAAATCACAAAATTCAAATATTTGAATATATGAAAAATGGCGCCAAGAACAGCTGAAGAACACGCGCGTGTTCTTGGTTTTTCAGATTTGCATTTTCTATCCAATCTCCATGAATACGTAATCATATCATGTAATCCACATATCATTATGCTCGTCTCAACCTCACGATCATGTCTATGTACTTTAATTTCATTTAAATTAAACATACAAGAAGAAATCACGAAGAGACCTCAAGAACCCTAATTTCTGCATGAAGGCTAGGATTTTTGATACACGATTCAAACAATGCAATTAATTGAGGGAAAACATTCCATGCATGATTATGAACATATGGCCAAATTATTGTGCGAGGAAATATGCATAGATTGAGAGATGACCAAGTGTATGCTTACCTCTAGGCCGTGACAGCAAGTTCAAAGTGATTTTTGATTTGGAGGTGTTACAGATGAGTTGTGATGATCTGAACAGCTTCCCTACACCCTATGGATTGTGTTTGGATGGTTGGACTTGATTGAAATTGGCTGGATCATTTTGTGGTACCTCAGCTGCACTTTGGTTAAAACCTTGAGCAACCAGTTGGTGATTTTGTGAAATTGATGTTTCAGAAGTAATCTAAGTGTTTGATCAGCTCATATGTGATGTATGTGAGGTGTGTGAGTGATTGGTTTGATTGGAATTGCTCTCAAACTCAAAACCCGATAGTGACTTGCCTTAGAAGGAAAAATTGGAGTGAAAGAAGAGATTTTGAGGAAAGCATCTGTTAGATGGCTTTGGTGTACTCAAACTGACCACAATTGAGCTCTATTTATAGTAGAGCAAGTTTGTTTTGCAAGGAATAGTGCATGGCAGCTGGTAAGTAGGTTTGGCCAATGTTGGCAAATGAAAATCCAAGTCTCCTCTAGCCAGTGACTAGAGGTTAGGGCACAGAGCTTTGGTTCCCTTGGTCTTGGATAAGTCTTGACTGATTTCAGATGAGAATGGCTCAGTCCATGCCACCTTGATGGTTCCATTGAATGCCTCATTCCAAATTTGAAGTCTTGTCCCTATTTTGGCCATTCTAGGTTCAACATGCTATTTCTTGTTCCATGGACTTTGGAGGCTTGGCTCAGTGATTGTCCCCTTTAGATTCAATCCTCTGAGGTGTCCAAGTGAATAGGAGCAATTGAATTTGGCTGATTTTGGCAAATCGACCAAAGTTGCAAATTCTGCCTTGCCTTGACAGATTTCAGCAAGGCAACTTGGCAATGTTGTATCTCATGGTGTAGGTTGAATTTGGCAATGTTCTTGGCCATTTTGGAAAGCTCTTACATGATACAACAACTGTTTGAACAAGTTTGGTTTTGATCCCTTTTGATTCCAAGTGAAAAATCCCCCTACATTTGGCAAAAAATGAGGCAGAATCTGACTTAGTGAAAATTTCACTAAGTGTTGGAAAAAGTGACATTTTCACTTTTCAGCCACTTTGATCACTCCATAACTCAAAATCCTTAATGAATTGGAATGACTTGTAGTTGAAGTTTTTGTAGGTGATAATGAGGGCTACAAATCCATCTTTGGATGAGAAAAAATGGCCTTGTGGTTTAGGAGTTATGGTCCTCCAAAGTTGGTACCTTTGCCACTTTATTTTTAACTTAGAAATTTTTTTAAGTTTTATGGTTACCCCTTTTACAAGTTATCTCACTTTTCTTGATTTTTCTTGATGAATGATGATTCAAATCATACATTAACATCATTTTAGGGTTAAAAATCCATTTTGGTGAAAAATCTCAAAAAGTCAAAGTTGACTTTTGTGCACAGTTGACTTTTTATCAGATGAATTCCAAACTGTGCAATTCTTCAGGAAATCATGTCCTTGACCTAAATCAAACTTGATGGACATGTTCCATGGGTGTCATAGGGTATATTCAATCATGTATTAGGGTTTGGGAGCATGTCCAGGTCAAAAGTCAAAGTTACAGTTGACTTTTCCCTTAAAACCCTAATTGTGGTGCAGATGAAATTGAGACTTGTTGCTCAAACTTCTTGGATTAATCCATTGTCCCAAATGGATCAATATGGTATATTAGAGACCCTCAAATCATCTCTTGAGGTCTTGGCTCATGGTTTGTCCCAAAAGTCAACTTAGGGGTGAATTAGGTCAAGAAACCCTAATTCCTGATTTTTGATGAATGCATCCCCTGAGGCAAAATTAACTTGATGCATGGGTTCATGAGGTTCCATGAAGTATATTAGGTTATGTTTTGGATCATTGCCTTGTGCCCAGATGAAAATTTCCATCTGGAGGCCCTGGTCGACCAAAACCTTAATTTGGTGACACTGTCGATCTTGAGACTTGATCCACCTAGAAGGGAGCAACCTTGTGCTTAATCCTTGAAGTGGGAGTCCTTTTTGATCCATTGTGGATATTTAAGATATTAGACAAGTTGAAGATCATGTCATTTCTTGATTGATCCTTTGTCTAAGCACTCAGAGAGGGCTTGAAACCCTAATTTTGATTGTAGTGGATGCTCACCCATCTTTGGGGAGACTAGTGAAGCATAAAGGTACATCCATATTGTGATGATGATTTTCTCAATGATGGGAAATCTAAGTGGTCAAAATTTGGGGTATTACAGATGCCCTTATTTAATCTTCTTGGACCCGAAGGTGTGAATGACGAAGGTATTCGGGCATTCGGGGTGCAAGAGGATTAAATATCGGAATACCCGAAATTTTGATGGTGGTTATGAATGGTAGCTTACGCATTCATCTTCTTTAGCTAAGCAATGATGCTTAGAAAAGGTAAACTTCCCCTCGATCCTGGTCTTCAGCCAAGGAACTGGTCTCAGTTTTCTTTTGAAATAAACCTCCCCTCGTTCTTGGTTTCCTACCAAGGAACTGGTCTTAGTTTCTGATTTAAACTTCCCCCTCGATCCTGGTTTCTTACCAAGGAACTGGTCTTAGTTTTTGATTTGAACTTCCCCTCGATCCTGGTTTCTTACCAAGGAACTGGTCTTAGTTTCTGATTTGAACTTTCCCTCGATCCTGGTTTCTTACCAAGGAACTGGTCTTAGTTTCTGATTTGAACTTCCCCTCGATCCTGGTTTCTTACCAAGGAACTGGTCTCGGTTTCTTTTGGTCAATAAACTTTACTGACAAGGGACACTATTCGTAGCGGCTTTCCTTCAAACTTCTCGCCGAATTTTCCTGGGGAGATGCCATTTGAGTGGAAAAAGTTTTGATGTCAGACTTGCTGGGGAACCCAGTCGTCTGAGTTGTAGAGGTGTACAAACTTCTCTGTTTTGGAGACGCCATTTGTCGATTCTACTAGGGAAAGCGAGTCTCTTGAGAGACTGTTTTCGTTTGGGATCTTTCATCATACTTTTCTCGGGATCTTCCCGGAGAAACGCCATATGATGGGGTCCAATTTTGAGGTGCCGATGACCTTTTCATCAGCGGATTTTCAGAGAAACACTGATGTACTACCGAATCTCTGTTTAAGAGGCTTTCTCTGTGGATTTTCCTTAATCCGGGAAAGCAAGGATATCATATTTAATGGCGAAGAATGACATCTGTTGAAGGTTCTCTGATCTTTCAGAGGTCCAAGTTATCAAAGTGGCCGAGTGCCGACTCTAATCTAGAGATACACTGGTAGCGAGATTGTTCAGACGCAACAATTCCTGACGAGGAAAGAACTGACAATCTCGATTGAGAGGACGGTTATCATGGCAGGATAAGACCGGCTAGAGTGATAACGATGCAATATGAAATGTAAATGCAAATAAAAAATGCATGAAGTACGTATGTATATGCTGACAAAACTGACGCGACATACAGACTAATGGATGAACACAATTGGATACTCGGCCATCGCGGGGAGAAGAAGTACCGTTGGTTCAAAATAGCAATTCCACCTTGCTTAGGAGAGATATTCCCGTTGGGAGCTATGTTGATCGGGCTTAGGAGATGAGAACTCGACCGAGGGTATCAGACGGGAAAACTGCATCTGATACAGTTGATCCTTCATTCAGGCGCACTGGCTTAGAAGGAGTACTTTGATTCTGCACTTTGAAGTTCGCTTACTTCGGGAGAAACGATCGATGTTCTTCTGATGTTCAACAGTCAAAAGAAATGCCATCTTTAATTTAAAAGCAGAAAAATTTTAACAAGTAAATTTATTTTTGTTTTATTTCAAGAATCGCTGATTAAGTTTAAACAACGTCGTTCTGTAAAGCTAAAACAAGTAAAGAATTACAAACAAAAGCACAAGGGCTCAAATTTTATTGATAAGATGGAAATCAGCCAAACGCGTGATTCCAAAGAGTATATACAAAGTTAGAAAATGTTAATTTACAGGGAAAAGGGCTACGTTGAAACATAACGACCACTATCCTTCTACCAACTTTGAATTCGGGACATCCTGAGCTTCTATCGAAGATAACCTTGACTGGAGTTTTCCTGACGGATGATGATGCAACTGCTGCTGAGGGACTTGCCTCTGTTGAACATAGTTACTTGCCATTATCCCTAACTTTTGCCTGGATTGTACTATGAGATTTCCAATCCATCGGGATGATTCTTTTCAAGTCTCTAACTTTTGCCTGGACCGCCCTTTCGGGTTTTCAATCCACCGAGACGTTTTTTTTTAGTTTTAGGCGAAGTATTTCTTGACTACATTAACATTCGTGGGGTAGGCAATTCCTCTCCGTCCATGGTTGCAAGTCTCAAGGCGCCGCCTGAGAAAGCTTTCGTGACCACATAGAGGCCATCATAATTTGGGGTCCATTTGCCCTGAGAATCAGTGAGAAATGATTGTATCTTCTTGAGCACAAGGTCTCCTTTCCTGAAGACACAAGGTCAGACCTTTTTGTCAAACGCCCTCTTCATTCTTTGCTGATACAACTGACCGTGGCATAGTGCCGTGACTCGTTTTTCCTCGATCAGATTCAATTCGTCGTGTCGGCTTTGACACCATTCAGCTTCGGTGAGCTTAGCTTCCATCAATACCCGGATTGATGGGATCTCTACTTCTATGGGGAGAACTGCCTCCATGCCATATACTAAAGAGAAAGGGGTTGCCCCTGTTGAAGTGCGGACAGATGTTCGATAACCGTGAAGAGCAAAGGGTAGCATTTCGTGCCAATCTTTATAGGTTACAACCATCTTTTGAACGATCTTCTTGATGTTCTTGTTAGCCGCTTCTACCGCCCCGTTCATCTTGGGTCGGTAGGGAGATGAGTTATGGCGTTCGATCCTGAACTCTGCACACAACTCTTTCATCATCTTATTGTTCAAGTTAGATCCATTATCAGTAATGATCTGGCTTGGAACACCATAACGGCAGATGATATTGTTTTTGATAAATCGGACCACCACTTGTCGGGTTACATTGGCGAATGACGCTGCTTCGACCCACTTGGTGAAATAGTCAATGGCTACCAGGATGAACCGATGTCTGTTTGAAGCCTTGGGCTCAATCATACCAATCATATCGATTCCCCATATGGAAAATGGCCACGGGGAAGAAAGAACTTGAGATGTGATGGCGGTACATGAATTTTGTCGGAGTATATCTGACATTTGTGACACCTCCTCATGTACTTGTAGCAGTCGGATTCCATGGTCAACCAATAATACCCGGCCTTGAGAATTTTTCTCGCCATTGTGTGTCCGTTGGCATGAGTGCCAAAGGATCCTTCTTGAATTTCTTTCATGAGCATGTCTGCTTCTGGTCTGTCGACGCATCGGAGCAAGACCATGTCAAAATTTCTCTTATAAAGAGTGTCACCGCTCAGGAAGAAGTTTCCAGCCAATCTTCTGAGGGTTTTCCTGTCTTTTCTGAGTGCCCCAGATGGGTACTCTTGTTTCTGAAGGAAGCATTTGATATCGTGATACCAAGGTCTGTCGTCTATGACTGCTTCAATCGCGAAGATGTAAGCGGGCCGTTCAAGGCGCATTATGTCGATCTTAGGTAAGTCGTTCCATTGACCTACACTAATCATGGTGAGAGCAGGTTTTTCGAAAACGTACTTGATTGGATCCATTTTGGAGACCAACCAAGTAGTATGACGAATCATGTACTGGCGAAGACGTTTGGCTGCCCAAGCCAAAGCGCAACGAGTTTTCTCAAGCATTATGTACCGAGTCTCGCAGTCGGTGAATTTCTTTCTTAGATAGTAAATGGCAGACTCTTTCCTTTTAGTTTCGTCTTGTTGGCCAAGTACACATCCCATTGAGTCCTCTAGGACTGTGAGGTAAATGATCAGTGGTCTTCCTTCCACTGGAGGTGATAGAATCGGAGGATTCAACAGATATTCCTTGATACTGTCGAAGGCAGTTTGGCAATCTTTTGACCAAACGCAATCCTGGTTCTTTTTGAGTAATTTGAAAATCGGCGCACACGTCGCGGTCATAAGGAATATGAATCTGGAGATGTAGTTCAAACGTCCCAGGAATCCTCTGACTTGTTTTTCAGTTTTCGGAGAAGGCATTTCTTGAATGGCCTTGACCTTGTCAGGATCAACTTCAATTCCTTTCTGGCTGACGATGAACCCTAGTAATTTCCCCGAACGGACACTGAAGGTGCACTTGTTGGGATTCAAGCGGAGCTTGAATTTTCTTAGACGTTCGAACAATTTTGACAGATGTTCAACGTGCTCATCCTCTGTTCTTGATTTTGCAATCAAATCATCGACATATACCTCAATTTCTTTGTGTATCATGTCATGAAACAGAGTAGTCATGGCCCTTTGATAGGTTTCCCCGGCGTTCTTCAAACCGAACGGCATTACCTTGTAATAAAAGGTACCCCATGGGGTGATGAACGAAGTTTTCTCCATGTCTTTCGGCGCCATTTTGATCAGGTTATAGCTCGAGAATCCATCCATGAAGGAGAAAACTTTGAACTTTGTTGTGCTGTCTACCAGCATGTCAATGTGTGGTAAAGGAAAGTCGTTCTTTGGACTAGCCTTGTTTAGATCTCTGTAATCGACACACATTCTGACCTTTCCATCCTTTTTCGGGACGGGTACGATATTGGCTAACCATTGAGGATATTCAGATGTAGTGAGGAAACCCGCGTCAATCTGTTTTTGCACCTCCTCTTTGATTTTGATGGCCATGTCCGGGTGAGTGCGTCTCAACCTTTGCTTTACTGGCGGACATTCCGATTTCAACGGTAAGTGATGTTCCACGATGATGGTATCCAACCCTGGCATATCCTGATAGGACCAAGCGAATACATCGGGGAATTCTTTGAGAAGCTTTATCAAACCCTCTCTGGCAGTTGGACTGAGCAGTGCCCCAATCCTGATTTCTTTTCTCTCTTGCTCTGAACCCAAGTTTACCGTTTCCAACGGTTCTTTGTGAGGTTCAATGGACCTTTCCTCTTGTCTGAGTAGTCAGGAGATCTCTTCTGGAATATCGTTGTCAACTTCTTCTTCAGCCTCGAATACCGGGAACTCAAAGTTGGGAGAAGGCATCGGATCGTATGTTTTAAAGGGGTGTAAAACAAGCAATCTACATGACGTGATGATTCGTGTTTAGAAGAGATAGAGAAAATGCAAGTGTGTGCAGTGTTTTATTTTACTGCTTGTTTTTATTATTGAATGTTTTTTAGGATTACCATTTTCTAAAAAAGCAAAAAGAGAAAACAGCAATGAATGCGGAAGTTACAGAACGACGTTATTTTATTCATGAACAGTCGAAACTTGAAACTACGGCCCTATAAAACAAAACTCTGTCGCTTTGGGCGAAGCGAAGAGGGAAAATTTACAAAAAGCGAGCCCTATCAAAACATCCGTTTCACCTGGGGCAGGGTGAAAGGTTAAAGATGGCAATTACTTTGACTGACGAACGACCTTTGGAACCTCGACAGCAACCCATTGGCGGCGAACTCCTCGGTGAATCACAAAGTCTGGCACCTTCCTTGATTTGTCTTCAGAAATAATGCTGATTTCTGGTGGAGCGGGATCATTGGAATCTGTCTCCCAGGCAGAGTTGTCGTAGGAGGATTCCTCTGTTGCATTTTGCAGAGTATTGGTGCTCTCAGCTGTATCTCCCCATCCAGTAGGTTGGATGTCTTCTAGCCTGATACGAGAGCTTTCGGGAGCGGTGTATTTGACCATGTAGTCGAACTTTCCACTCGGTTGTCCCAAGGTGTCCCACACTTCTCTGGAACTGGAGGGGTCATCTCTCTCGATGACGTTGACCTCGGGAAAAGCATAGTTGATGAACTCAAGTCCTGCGAACGTTGCGAATTCATCTTCGTGTTGAGTAGTGTCAGAATGACCTGAGTGTTGATCCCATGACATGGTGGGGACACATGTATTCTGTTCAATGATAGTCAGCGAAGTTTCATTACTCGGCTGACTTTCTTGCCCCAAGTTTCCTGGGTAAGGTTGCCACATTGGCAGACCATCCATTGGGCCAAAGTAGTTGTAGTCAAAGTTGTCTTTCATCGGAGTGTCTTCCTCTAATGAATTTGGCGGAGCACGGCATCCTTCCGGATCACAACCTCCATATACCATTTCGACGTCTGACCTTGGTATAAATCTCGGACTCTGTGTAGGAAAGCAAAATGGAGTATGCGTTTCGTCCTGAATTTGATATCTAGTGGGATTCCCGTTAGTGACACTAACTTGTTGGGTGTCTTCATCCATATAGATGGGAAGCCACCAATGGTTCAACAAGTGTTGAAGTGTTTCCTGGACAAGGGTACAACCTTGATTGCCTTCACAGCCCACTTTACAGCTTTGATAGTCATGTGATACTAAGAATCCGAGTCGGACCTGCTCAGCATGTAACTCTACCAGATTAGTATTCAACAAGCGAATATCGAAGATCTGAACCCTGTTGGCTCGATAGGGGATCCTATCATGGTAATCCTGAATCCATCCAAGATCCATTTGACGTTGGAGGGCCTCTTGTATGAAAGAGCATCCCTGATTATTTGTTGAGCAGATCGGACAGGCCTGGTAATCATGCCGTGGCAGATCGTAGTGCTGGCTTTGTCTTGAGTACATCGCCACCAAGTTGACATTCATTGCTAGAATATTATGATTCTGAACAATATTGGGATTTGTGTAGACCATGTTAACTTCACGAACTCGGTGCTCTTGGATCCACCCGAGATCCATTTGTTCCTGCAGAGCTGCTTGCACCACAGAACATCCTTGGTTATCTTTAGAGCAGATATCACACTGGTGATAATTATGAGGTGGCACATGGACATATCCACTCTGTCTATAATGTATCTTGACCATATTGGTTTTTAACAAGAGTACATCGTGAATCTGATAGACATTGTTAGTCTCTTTCTCAATCAGATTGACTGCAGCTTTCTCATGTTGAGGCAGCGGGTTCGTAAGAACATTAGGATTCGTATCCTTGAAGGATAAGAGCCCGCTCCTGGCAAGCTTTTGCACGTCGGACTTGAAATTAAGACAAGTCTCTATGTTATGCCCTGGACCTCCTTGATGATAAGGGCATGTCTGATCCACCTTAAACCAAAAAGGCGGATTTTCCGGTACTGTAAGAAGAGACTTAGTCTGAATGTGCCCCTTAGCCAGTAGTAACGGAAATAGTTTTGCGTACACCATGGGTATAGGATCAAACCCTGATGATCGTGCTGTACGGTTGTTGTTGTATGGAGGACGAGCCTGCTGAAGAGGCAGTTGTGTCCTTTGCTGGTCAGGTTGGCTCTGCGCAACCTGAGGTTGATACGTAGGAACAGGCGCAGGACTGATAGCAGGAGTTACAGCTGCTACTGGTTGATAACGACGCCTTTGCTTTCTGAGAGAGATATTCCCAATATCTCACTCTTTTTTCTTAGGGAGAGCACTACCGTATTTTTTAGTACTGCTCGTTGATCCAGTGTCTTTTGCCAGACGTCCTTCTCGGACGGCTTCCTCAAGACGTACACCCATGCCGACCATCTCGGTGAAATCACTGGGTGCACTGGCAACCATTCGGTCGTAGTAAAATGAGCTTAAGGTCTTTAAGAAGATTTTTGTCATCTCTTTTTCCTCAAGAGGTGGATAAATTTGAGCGGCAATTTCACGCCACCTTTGAGCATACTCCTTAAAGGTTTCCTTGTCCTTTTGTGACATTGATCTGAGTTGATCTCTGTCGGGTGCCATGTCCAAATTGTATTTTTATTGTTGGACGAAGGCAGCACCAAGATCTCTGAAAGTGATGATCGTAGTACGGTTTAAACCCATGTACCATTTGAGTGCGGCACCGGTTAAACTATCCTGGAAGTAGTGAATCAGCAGGTCCTGATTCTCCGTCTGAGCTGACATCCGCCGAGCGTACATCACCAGATGGCTCTGAGGGCAAGAGTTACCCTTGTATTTTTCAAAGTCGGGCACTTAGAACTTGTGCGGGACTTTCACATTTGGGACCAAGCAGAGGTCTGCGGCGTCCTTCCCAAATAGATCCTGACCGCGAATGGCTTGCAGCTCTTTCTGCATTTCCAAGAACTGCTCCTGGAATTCATCCATTCTGTCAAACATAGTTTCCTTCTTACCAGAAGGTGTTGGTGGAATCTGTCCTTCTGGGACAGTGTGCACCACAGGGGGTGGTACCGTGACTATGGCAGTAAGTCTTGGTGCCTCCCGAAGTTTGTAACCTTTAGGAGTCTTGAGTATGCCCCTGGCATCTTCGCTTTCCTGAAGTTTGTAACCTTCAGGCCCAGCGGCTTCTGTTGCGATTCCCTGATCTTCAGTGATCGGCGGAACATATCCTTCCGGGATATAGTTAACAGGCATGCCCCAAGGACGATCTTTCGGCATCTGATACCTAGGATCATACTTTTCTATGATGGGCGTTGAGGTGATCTCTGAGATCACAGTTCTTTGTAGCTGAGCTTCTGCCATGGCTTGCATGTCGTTACGAAGCTTTCTCATATCCTCTCTCAGAGCGTCGATCTCTTCTTTCAACTCTCTGTTTTCTTCCTCAAGATCATCCATCTTTTTCTGATGATTGGCCCGAGTATTGTACGAATGAGACAGTTTGACTCTCTAATCGAGACACAAACGTGAGATTCGTAGGTAAGGAGAATACGCGATGTGAGAATGATGAATGCAATGATTATATTAATTGTTTTTTTTTGTTTAATCAAAATAAACTTCGACAATTAGATTGCAAATATCAAACAGTGGGGAAACCCCTTTTTATTGAATACCAAAGGATTACAGAAATGGAAATACAGTAGATTACAAAGTGCAGAAACAGAAACCTAAACTAATGGGTCCCGAGTCCTCTTCTTTGACCGGGGCGCTTGGGCCGTTGTTGGGTTGTCATTCCTTTGCCAGGTGAAAGGAGCGAGCAAATTCCTTTGGTCATCTTGATTCTCTACAGCATGTTGCTCCAAAATTTCAATCAGAGCATCTTTCTCTTTTAGTAGTTGCTGTATTTGGATACACTCTACGTCGAGGGTGCGGTACTTATTCTTCCAAGATCTTCTTTAATTTTAAACTTTGTTGAGAGTAACCTGAAGCTTTTCAGTTTCCATCATGAAGTACATGATAGTTTCCCTCGGTGGAATAATTCCGTAACGAGGATAAGGCATCTTTAGCTTGAGAGCTCTAGTTTGTACCCAATGGAGATAAGGCTCCACCGAGACACAGTCCGGTTTTCCCAGAGACTCTCGTCCTTTCTTATGAACATGTTTCCAAGCTTGCACTATTTCCATCTTTAGTGCTCTGTCACTTTCTCCTTCTTTGAAGAAAAGACCTTCCAGATGAACACCCAATGGGATGTGTCTCATCGGGTATCCAAATTGACGAAGAACCAATACCGGATGGTAGTTGATTCCTCCTTTAGTTCCTATGAGGGGTACGCTGGGGAAGTTTCCACAACGGTCAATGATTCTAATTCCCTCATAAATCGTATTACACCAATCTATATCACAGTTGGTAAGAGACATGATCTTCTGCGACCAACGTAAGACACTCTTGCAATCCCAAAAAGCAGCAGACTTGGGTAAGTGAGAGATAAACCATTTGTAAAGCAAAGGTACACAGCATGTGATCTCCCCTCCGCTGTACAAATTTCCCAAGTGTACAGAATGATACGCATCTGCAAGCAAAGTCGGCACAGGGTTTCTAATGAGAAAAACCTTAATAGCGTTGATATCGACGAAGTTATTGATGTTGGGAAACAAAAATAACCCGTAGGTGAGCAAGACAAAGATGCTTTCAAAAGCAGTCCCGTTCCCTATACTAGCGAAGTATAGAGCCTTTTTTGTCAAGAACTGGGCTGGCAAACCTTGGATGCCACCCTTAGTGGTCATGTGAGTCCTGACCTCAGACTCGTCCAAATGAATTGCTATTGCAATAGTCTGATTCTTTGGAATTTCTTCCAGTCCAGAAAATGGAGCTCGATCAGTGATATATAAATCAGTCAGATGAGAATACTCCTCCAGCGTTGGTGATAGCTGGTAATCCGAGAATGTGAAACAGTGATAAACCAGATTGTAGAATTGAATGAGCGCGTCCATGATCCCCTTAATCACATGGACTCTTAACAGTGGTAGCAAACCACCGTGCTTGGCTCTGAAAGCCTCTGGGTTAACGATCATCCTTGCTAACCTTCTCAAATCCCTTAGTTTTGGAACCTTGAAGGTGTACGTATGAGTTCTCCTTCTACCGAAATCCATTAGCGTAATCCTCTTCTCTGATATTTGCAATCACAGTCTTAGTTTAATTTGAAAAACAGAGAGACTAGAAGAGAAAGTTTTTTGAGTGTTTTAATGTTTTATTAAATGAATGCATGAATGCAGCACACAAAAACATAGAAAAAACATGGGGTCAAAGGGTCGTTGTCATGAAGTCAAGGCTCTACCCATCCCCAAAGGTTTATACTAGGCTGATTTTTTGTACCTGTCACTCAAAATCATTGATTCCTGAGAACACCAGCAGGCCGGGATCCGTGTTAGGTGGTATCCTTTCAACGAAATCTCAGAAGAGGGTAGTTTATCGCGTAACAGCTATTTCCAATAGCCACCGCACTACAAAAAATGATAATTTTTCCTAGGTGTATACTCATTCTTTCCACATGCGGCATCACACGCATTCCCATTAGCAGAAAAATAAACATGTATAGCAAGTAGGAAAAGCAGTATATATATTTGTCTTAATCATCCTAGACCTATAAAGCTATGAATCTTAAGTTCCTGACAGAAATGGGTTCCCCGGCGGAAGCCCCAATCTGTGGTTCCCTGCCTAAGAGATGGACCAGCATAGGTCAATCTTTCTCTTCGGTAGAGTTCCCATTTTCCGTAGAAAACGGGGATGATGCCCTAAGGCAGAAAAGGAGACTCCCCAGCAGAGTCGCCATTTGTGTAATTTTTCATACAAGAGAAGTAGAAAGAAAGGAATGGGCCCCACGGTGGGCGCCATTTTTCTGTTGGCGGCCACCGCCATGAAAATGACTTACCCAAGGTTTAAATTGTAAGAAAGAAAGAATCGGCCCCACGGTGGGCGCCATTTTTCTGTTGGCGGCCACCGCCATGAAAATGACTTACCCAAGGTTTAAATTGTAAGAAGGAAAGAACCTGCCCCACGGTGGGCGCCACTTTTCTGTAGCGAGCGATTTTGGACGCGGTTCTTAAGCGCTGGTCGCTCTCTGCGGTTGAGCTTTAACTACAGGTCGATTCATTTTTTATCCTATTGTGAGCTGAATAAGGAAGGGAAATAGATGTCTCCAATTAACCCTGCTTGCATACTGAGTTTAAATAGCGGTCTGTTAGGTTACGGATGCTATCAATGTGGGGGGCCTTTGTACTGGTTATTTGTATTTTTGCCAATACTGTTTTCTTTCTTTTTTACCTGGGCAGAAGATTTCTGGCGGGGAACAAGGATTAGGATGTTAGGACTAATGCTTTTGAAATACTGCTTTTGGTTGATGGAGATATGGGATTTGGGTTTTTTGTTGATTGCGCTCGCTAAGATCTTTTCTTTCGATCTTATGCCAACGTATTCCCGTTTACCGAAACAGGGAAATCAGAGCGTTCGTAGTTCCTCCTATTCTATGGGAGGAAATGGTGTTTTGGTGTCTTGTTCAAAGCCCAAGACGTGAAGCGAAAGGTGGTTTGTATCTTGTTCAAAGCCCAAGATGTGAAGCTGAAAGGTCTATTTGTGTCTTGTTCAAAGCCCAAGACGTGAAGCTGAAAGACCTCGGCTTTAGAGAGAATTTGTCATCTCTAAACAGGAGAGAATGAGAATTACTTTAACTGGGATACGCGGATCCGAGCAATGCCATAATTTCCGAAGAAAGGGTTTTAACCTGAAGGAGAAGACTTTAACTCAGTGTAGAGCAATGCCATCTTTCCTTAGGAATTTCTCATGCTAAAAGAGGGACAGTGGCGTGGATATAGATGATCCAGAGGCTTGCCGCTTACAGCGATTAGATGAAGGGGAAGGAGTTGTTGATGTTTGTATACTGTGAACGAGGCACAGCTTTGATGCTAAAAGGTTAATTGGATCAACCAGTGGTTTTCTTATACAAAGCCTAAGAGGAGGCTAATTTCCGCTAGGAAAATCATTATACAAAGCCTAAGAGGAGGCAATTTTGTGTCCCGTACAAAGCCCGAGAGAGAGGCTAAAAGATTTTGACCCGACGATGGAGTCTTTTGGTATCTCGTATAAAGCCCTAGATGGAGGCTATTTGACTCAACAAGGGAGTTTTTTGTATCTCGTATTAAGCCCGAGATGGAGGCGATTGTTTGTTTGGCTCAATAAGAACCTTTTTGTATCTCGTACAAAGCCCGAGATGGAGGCGAAAGGGGGATTGACTCAACGAGGGAGTCTCTTATGTGTCTCGTATAAAGCCCGAGAGAGAGGCTAAATGTTGTTTGACTCCGCTGGGGAGAATCATTTGTACAAAGCCCAAGAGAAGGCTAAGGCTATTGTGTCAGTTAAGTGACAGGTCCAGTATACTGATTTTGAAAGAGAAAATCAGTTCTTATATGAGCATCACTGTACTCATGGGTTAGATCTGAGGATCGGGGTTGTTTCCTTTTCTTTGGGGAAACTGGAAATCCAAAGGGTATTGAGACTGTCCGAATCTGCGGGTTTCCTTCCTATTTAACGAAGGGGTCACTTGAGAATGTCTTTTGAGACTCAAGGAAGTTAGACTGTCCGTGTCTAGAGTTTTATCTTTCGTACTATGCTTTGAGAAACAGTAGTAGACTCTATGAAAGGACTGTTCTATGAGGATGACTAGGTTATGTTCCTATACCTCTAGGAGGTCGTCGGGACAATTTGTACGAAGCCCAAGAGGAGGCTGGAAACTTTTAAGAAGCCGACGGGTCCTTGTACGAAGCCCAAGAGGAGGCTATCACTCCCGGAGGAAGAGATCATTATACGAAGCCTAAGAGGAGGCTGTGAATACTTCTAAGAAGCCGTAGTGTCCTTGAATAATGTCCAAGAGGAGGCCGATGCTTTTAAGAAGCCCGTGGGTCTATCATCTCCTTTCCATTAGGAGAGATAACTCTTTTAAAGATAAAAACCACTGGTAAACGTGCGAGGTTTACTATCCAGCGACTTTTAGCTTTTAAAGAGGGTTCCTTAGTTAAGGTCCAAGATTATGACCGTAGTGGGTACCCAAACCCCGAGACATTCAAGGCAAGCTATCCACAAGGAATAGATCAAGTCAGGAAAGTTCGAGAATTTGGAAGAAACTCAAAGATGCCATTCACGGAGAATACATTCATCTTGGGGAGTAGAGCTTCTTGACGATTCCTAAGGAGGACAGCCGAAGAGAAGACTGTATCTGGTGCTCCTATTGGGGATCTAGGCGTCTATTTCTACGAATAAATGAAACAGCGTCACCTAGTTCTAGACGTAGTAGCCGGGGAAACTCGAAATATCTATACTATTATTACACAGTAGATATGAGTTTATGAAAGGAGACTTACAGTGAGCAGCCCCACAATACAGTTTATAATATGAAAGTAGTAAACGAAAGCGATAACCACTTACTCGGTTGGAGTGCTTCCATGCTGTTTGGTTAGTTGTTCAACAAAGAAAGATTGAAAACAATAGTATATTCAAAATCAAAGGAGAAAGTGCTTTGAAAAAGAAAGATTTGGGGCTTACAGCTCAAGGAGAGGCCCAGGGTTTTATCAGTGAGCGCACTGTTTGACTTTGTACAGCGGGACTTATACAAGTGACTGGGGCCCAAAAAGGTTTTCTGTACAAAGGGATGGGTCTTACACTCTCTCAAGAGGCCCAAAAAGGTTTAAAGAAAAAAGAATGGGGCTTATAACACGAGGGTAGGCCCAAATGATTTTTCGTTTAAAAATGGACATTGCACCGAGGTTTTCTTTTAACGCAGAGGGACTTATACAATAAGTGAGGCCCAAAATGTTTTGGTTAAAAGGGGGATTGGGTCTTACACTCTAATAGAGGCCCAAAGTGTTTTGAATGGGTCTTATAGCTCAAGGAGAGGCCCAGATGATTTTTATTTTTAAACGGGCGACGATCGTGCCGTTTACTTGTACAGTGAGACTTATACAATGAGTGAGGCCCAAAAAGTTTTTGTACAAGGGGGGATGGGTCTTACACTCTCTCAAGAGGCCCAAAGTGTTTTGAAAATGATTTATGAGGGTTGAATTAATCCAAAACCCTAATTTGTTTTCAAAATGTATTTAATTGAATAAAAATTCAATTAAAATGATAAAAAATTGTTTAACACATGGAAAACAAATTGTGATCTTGGATTAATGCTTCAAAAATTAAGTATTGACCTACAAAATAATTAGAAAGCATTAAAAGTTGCAAAATCAATGTAGAAAAAATATTTAAAATGCCAAAAACAATCAAAATATTAATTCTTTACAAAAATATCAATTATATGAAATAAATAATATTTTTGGGATTTTTTGTGAAAATAAAATATTTTAACATTTTTGTGAATTATTAAAAAAAGAATCAACTCAAAATCATTAAAACTCAGAGAGAAATTAATTTTTGAATCAATTAAACAAAATCACAAAATTCAAATATTTGAATATATGAAAAATGGCGCCAAGAACAGCCGAAGAACACGCGCGTGTTCTTGGTTTCTCAGATTTGCATTTTCTATCCAATCTCCATGAATACGTAATCATGTCATGTAATCCACATATCATTATGCTCGTCTCAACCTCACGATTATGTCTATGTACATTAATTTCATTTAAATTAAACATACAACAAGAAATCACGAAGAGACCTCAAGAACCCTAATTTCTGCATGAAGGCTAGGATTTTTGATACACGATTCAAACAATGCAATTAATTGAGGGAAAACATTCCATGCATGATTATGAACATATGGCCAAATTATTGTGCGAGGAAATATGCATAGATTGAGAGATGACCAAGTGTATGCTTACCTCTAGGCCGTGACAGCAAGTTCAAAGTGATTTTTGATTTGGAGGTGTTACAGATGAGTTGTGATGATCTGAACAGCTTCCCTACACCCTATGGATTGTGTTTGGATGGTTGGACTTGATTGAAATTGGCTGGATCATTTTGTGGTACCTCAGCTGCACTTTGGTTAAAACCTTGAGCAACCAGCTGGTGATTTTGTGAAATTGATGTTTCAGAAGTAATCTAAGTGTTTGATCAGCTCATATGTGATGTATGTGAGGTGTGTGAGTGATTGGTTTGATTGGAATTGCTCTCAAACTCAAAACCCGATAGTGACTTGCCTTAGGAGGCAAAATTGGAGTGAAAGAAGAGATTTTGAGGAAAGCATCTGTTAGATGGCTTTGGTGTACTCAAACTGACCACAATTGAGCTCTATTTATAGTAGAGCAAGTTTGTTTTGCAAGGAATAGTGCATGGCAGCTGGTAAGTAGGTTTGGCCAATGTTGGCAAATGAAAATCCAAGTCTCCTCTAGCCATTGACTAGAGGTTAGGGCACAGAGCTTTGGTTCCCTTGGTCTTGGATAAGTCTTGACTGATTTCAGATGAGAACGGCTCAGTCCATGCCACCTTGATGGTTCCATTGAATGCCTCATTCTAAATTTGAAGTTTTGTCCCTATTTTGGCCATTCTAGGTTCAACATGCTATTTCTTGTTCCATGGACTTTGGAGGCTTGGCTCAGTGATTGTCCCCTTTAGATTCAATCCTTTGAGGTGTCCAAGTGGATAGGAGCAATTGAATTTGGCTGATTTTGGCAAATCGACCAAAGTTGCAAATTCTGCCTTGCCTTGACAGATTTCAGCAAGGCAACTTGGCAATGTTGTATCTCATGGTGTAGGTTGAATTTGGCAATGTTCTTGGCCATTTTGGAAAGCTCTTACATGATACAACAACTGTTTGAACAAGTTTGGTTTTGATATCTTTTGATTCCAAGTGAAAAATCCCCCTACATTTGGCAAAAAGTGAGGCAGAATCTGACTTAGTGAAAATTTCACTAAGTGTTGGAAAAAGTGACATTTTCACTTTTCAGCCACTTTGATCACTCCATAACTCAAAATCCTTAATGAATTGGAATGACTTGTAGTTGAAGTTTTTGTAGGTGATAATGAGGGCTACAAATACATCTTTGGATGAGAAAAAATGGCCTTGTGGTTTAGGAGTTATGGTCCTCCAAAGTTGGTACCTTTGCCACTTTATTTTTAACTTAGAAAAATTTCTAAGTTTTATGGTTACCCCTTTTACAAGTTATCTCACTTTTCTTGATTTTTCTTGATGAATGATGATTCAAATCATACATTAACATCATTTTAGGGTTAAAAATCCATTTTGGTGAAAAATCTCAAAAAGTCAAAGTTGACTTTTGTGCACAGTTGACTTTTTATCAGATGAATTCCAAACTGTGCAATTCTTCAGGAAATCATGTCCTTGACCTAAATCAAACTTGATGGACATGTTCCATGGGTGTCATAGGGTATATTCAATCATGTATTAGGGTTTGGGAGCATGTCCAGGTCAAAAGTCAAAGTTACAGTTGACTTTTTCCCTTAAAACCCTAATTGTGGTGCAGATGAAATTGAGACTTGTTGCTCAAACTTCTTGGATTAATCCATTGTCCCAAATGGATCAATATGGTATATTAGAGACCCTCAAATCATCTCTTGAGGTCTTGGCTCATGGTTTGTCCCAAAAGTCAACTTAGGGGTGAATTAGGTCAAGAAACCCTAATTCCTGATTTTTGATGAATGCATCCCCTGAGGCAAAATTGACTTGATGCATGGGTTCATGAGGTTCCATGAAGTATATTAGGTAATGTTTTGGATCATTGCCTTGTGCCCAGATGAAAATTTCCATCTGGAGGCCCTGGTCGACCAAAACCCTAATTTGGTGACACTGTCGATCTTGAGACTTGATCCACCTAGAAGGGAGCAGCCTTGTGCTTAATCCTTGTGTAATACCCCAAATTTTGACCACTTAGATTTCCCATCATTGTGAAAATCATCATCACAATATGGATGTACCTTTATGCTTCACTAGTCTCCCCAAAGATGGGTGAGCATCCACTACAATCAAAATTAGGGTTTCAAGCCCTCTCTGAGTGCTTAGACAAAGGATCAATCAAGAAATGACATGATATTCAACTTGTCTAATCTCTTAAATATCCACAATGGATCAAAAAAGACTCCCACTTCAAGGATTAAGCACAAGGCTGCTCCCTTCTAGGTGGATCAAGTCTCAAGATCGACAGTGTCACCAAATTAGGGTTTTGGTCGACCAGGGCCTCCAGATGGAAATTTTCATCTGGGCACAAGGCAATGATCCAAAACATTACCTAATATACTTCATGGAACCTCATGAACCCATGCATCAAGTCAATTTTGCCTCAGGGGATGCATTCATCAAAAATCAGGAATTAGGGTTTCTTGACCTAATTCACCCCTAAGTTGACTTTTGGGACAAACCATGAGCCAAGACCTCAAGAGATGATTTGAGGGTCTCTAATATACCATATTGATCCATTTGGGACAATGGATTAATCCAAGAAGTTTGAGCAACAAGTCTCAATTTCATCTGCACCACAATTAGGGTTTTAAGGGAAAAGTCAACTGTAACTTTGACTTTTGACCTGGACATGCTCCCAAACCCTAATACATGATTGAATATACCCTATGACACCCATGGAACATGTCCATCAAGTTTGATTTAGGTCAAGGACATGATTTCCTGAAGAATTGCACAGTTTGGAATTCATCTGATAAAAAGTCAACTGTGCACAAAAGTCAACTTTGACTTTTTGAGATTTTTCACCAAAATGGATTTTTAACCCTAAAATGATGTTAATGTATGATTTGAATCATCATTCATCAAGAAAAATCAAGAAAAGTGAGATAACTTGTAAAAGGGGTAACCATAAAACTTAGAAATTTTTCTAAGTTAAAAATAAAGTGGCAAAGGTACCAACTTTGGAGGACCATAACTCCTAAACCACAAGGCCATTTTTTCTCATCCAAAGATGGATTTGTAGCCCTCATTATCACCTACAAAAACTTCAACTACAAGTCATTCCAATTCATTAAGGATTTTGAGTTATGGAGTGATCAAAGTGGCTGAAAAGTGAAAATGTCACTTTTTCCAACACTTAGTGAAATTTTCACTAAGCCAGATTCTGCCTCACTTTTTGCCAAATGTAGGGGGATTTTTCACTTGGAATCAAAAGATATCAAAACCAAACTTGTTCAAACAGTTGTTGTATCATGTAAGAGCTTTCCAAAATGGCCAAGAACATTGCCAAATTCAACCTACACCATGAGATACAACATTGCCAAGTTGCCTTGCTGAAATCTGTCAAGGCAAGGCAGAATTTGCAACTTTGGTCGATTTGCCAAAATCAGCCAAATTCAATTGCTCCTATCCACTTGGACACCTCAGAGGATTGAATCTAAAGGGGACAATCACTGAGCCAAGCCTCCAAAGTCCATGGAACAAGAAATAGCATGTTGAACCTAGAATGGCCAAAATAGGGACAAGACTTCAAATTTGGAATGAGGCATTCAATGGAACCATCAAGGTGGCATGGACTGAGCCGTTCTCATCTGAAATCAGTCAAGACTTATCCAAGACCAAGGGAACCAAAGCTCTGTGCCCTAACCTCTAGTCAATGGCTAGAGGAGACTTGGATTTTCATTTGCCAACATTGGCCAAACCTACTTACCAGCTGCCATGCACTATTCCTTGCAAAATAAACTTGCTCTACTATAAATAGAGCTCAATTGTGGTCAGTTTGAATACACCAAAGCCATCTAACAGATGCTTTCCTCAAAATCTCTTCTTTCACTCCAATTTTACCTCCTAAGGCAAGTCACTATCGGGTTTTGAGTTTGAGAGCAATTCCAATCAAACCAATCACTCACACACCTCACACACATCACATATGAGCTGATCAAACACTTAGATTACTTCTGAAACATCAATTTCACAAAATCACCAGCTGGTTGCTCAAGGTTTTAACCAAAGTGCAGCTGAGGTACCACAAAATGATCCAGCCAATTTCAATCAAGTCCAACCATCCAAACATAATCCATAGGGTGTAGGGAAGCTGTTCAGATCATCACAACTCATCTGTAACACCTCCAAATCAAAAATCACTTTGAACTTGCTGTCACGGCCTAGAGGTAAGCATACACTTGGTCATCTCTCAATCTATGCATATTTCCTCGCACAATAATTTGGCCATATGTTCATAATCATGCATGGAATGTTTTCCCTCAATTAATTGCATTGTTTGAATCGTGTATCAAAAATCCTAGCCTTCATGCAGAAATTAGGGTTCTTGAGGTCTCTTCGTGATTTCTTGTTGTATGTTTAATTTAAATGAAATTAAAGTACATAGACATGATCGTGAGGTTGAGACGAGCATAATGATATGTGGATTACATGATATGATTACGTATTCATGGAGATTGGATAGAAAATGCAAATCTGAGAAACCAAGAACACGCGCGTGTTCTTCAGCTGTTCTTGGCGCCATTTTTCATATATTCAAATATTTGAATTTTGTGATTTTGTTTAATTGATTCAAAAATTAATTTCTCTCTGAGTTTTAATGATTTTGAGTTGATTCTTTTTTTAATAATTCACAAAAATGTTAAAATATTTTATTTTCACAAAAAATCCCAAAAATATTATTTATTTCATATAATTGATATTTTTGTAAAGAATTAATATTTTGATTGTTTTTGGCATTTTAAATATTTTTTCTACATTGATTTTGCAACTTTTAATGCTTTCTAATTATTTTGTAGGTCAATACTTAATTTTTGAAGCATTAATCCAAGATCACAATTTGTTTTCCATGTGTTAAACAATTTTTGATCATTTTAATTGAATTTTTATTCAATTAAATACATTTTGAAAACAAATTAGGGTTATGGATTAATTCAACCCTCATAAATCATTTTCAAAACTCTTTGGGCCACTTGAGAGAGTGTAAGACCCATCCCCTCTTGTACAAAAACTTTTTGGGCCTCACTCATTGTATAAGTCCCTCTGTACAAGTAAACGGCACGATCGTCGCCCGTTTAAAAATAAAAATCATCTGGGCCTCTCCTTGAGCTATAAGACCCATTCAAAACACTTTGGGCCTCTATTAGAGTGTAAGACCCAATCCCCCTTTTAACCAAAACATTTTGGGCCTCACTTATTGTATAAGTCCCTCTGCGTTAAAAGAAAACCTCGGCGCGATCGCCATTTTTAAACGAAAAATCATTTGGGCCTACCCTCGTGTTATAAGCCCCACTTTTTTTCTTTAAACCTTTTTGGGCCTCTTGAGAGAGTGTAAGACCCATCCCTTTGTACAGAAAACCTTTTTGGGCCCCAGTCACTTGTATAAGTCCCGCTGTACAAAGTCAAACAGTGCGCTCACTGATAAACCCCTGGGCCTCTCCTTGAGCTGTAAGCCCCAAATCTTTCTTTTTCAAAGCACTTTCTCCTTTGATTTTGAATATACTGTTGTTTTCAGTCTTTCTTTGTTGAACAACTAACCAAACAGCATGGAAGCACTCCAACCGAGTAAGTGGTTATCGCTTTCGTTTACTGCTTTCATATTATAAACTGTATTGTGGGGCTGCTCACTGTAAGTCTCCTTTCATAAACTCATATCTACTGTGTAATAATAGTATAGATATTTCGAGTTTCCCCGGCTACTACGTCTAGAACTAGGTGACGCCGTTTCATTTATTCGTAGAAATAGACGCCTAGATCCCCAATAGGAGCACCAGATACAGTCTTCTCTTCGGCTGTCCTCCTTAGGAATCGTCAAGAAGCTCTACTCCCCAAGATGAATGTATTCTCCGTGAATGGCATCTTTGAGTTTCTTCCAAATTCTCGAACTTTCCTGACTTGATCTATTCCTTGTGGATAGCTTGCCTTGAATGTCTCGGGGTTTGGGTACCCACTACGGTCATAATCTTGGACCTTAACTAAGGAACCCTCTTTAAAAGCTAAAAGTCGCTGGATAGTAAACCTCGCACGTTTACCAGTGGTTTTTATCTTTAAAAGAGTTATCTCTCCTAATGGAAAGGAGATGATAGACCCACGGGCTTCTTAAAAGCATCGGCCTCCTCTTGGGCATTATTCAAGGACACTACGACTTCTTAGAAGTATTTACAGCCTCCTCTTAGGCTTCGTATAATGATCTCTTCCTCCGGGAATGATAGCCTCCTCTTGGGCTTCGTACAAGGACCCGTCGGCTTCTTAAAAGTTTCCAGCCTCCTCTTGGGCTTCGTACAAATTGTCCCGACGACCTCCTAGAGGTATAGGAACAGAACCTAGTCATCCTCATAGAACAGTCCTTTGATAGAGTCTACTACTGTTTCTCAAAGCATAGTACGAATGATAAAACTCTAGACTCGGACAGTCTAACTTCCTTGAGTCTCAAAAGACATTCTCAAGTGACCCCTTCGTTAAATTGGAAGGAAACCCGCAGACTCGGACAGTCTCAATACCCTTTGGATTTCCAGTTTCCCCAAAGAAAAGGAAATATCCCTGATCCTCAAATCAAATCCCTGAGTACAGTGTTGCTCATATAAGAACTAATTTTCTCTTTCAAAATCAGTATACTGGACCTGTCACTTAACTGACACAATAACCTTAGCCTTCTCTTGGGCTTTGTACAAATGATTCTCTCCAGCGGAGTCAAACAACGTTTAGCCTCTCTCTCGGGCTTTGTACGAGACACATAAGAGACTCCCTCGTTGAGTCAATCCCCCTTTCGCCTCCATCTCGGGCTTTGTACGAGATACAAAAAGGTTCTTATTGAGCCAAACAAACAATCGCCTCCATCTCGGGCTTCATACGAGATACAAAAAAACTCCCTTGTTGAGTCAAATAGCCTTCATCTCGGGCTTTATACGAGATACCAAAAGACTCCATCGTCGGGTCAAAATCTTTTAGCCTCTCTCTCGGGCTTTGTACGGGACACAAAATTGCCTCCTCTTAGGCTTTGTATAATGATTTTCCTAGCGGAAATTAGCCTCCTCTTAGGCTTTGTATAAGAAAACCACTGGTTGATCCAATTAACCTTTTAGCATCAAAGTTGTGCCTCGTTCACAGTATACAAACATCAACAACTCCTTCCCCTTCATCTAATCGCTGTAAGCGGCAAACCTCTGGATCATCTATATCCACGCCACTGTCCCTCTTTTAGCATGAGAAATTCCTAAGGAAAGATGGCATTGCTCTACACTGAGTTAAAGTCTTCTCCTTCAGGTTAAAACCCTTTCTTCGGAAATTATGGCATTGCTCGGATCCGCGTATCCCAGTTAAAGTAATTCTCCTTCTCCCCTCTTTAGAGATGACAAATTCTCTCTAAAGCCGAGGTCTTTCAGCTTCACGTCTTGGGCTTTGAACAAGACACAAATAGACCTTTCAGCTTCACATCTTGGGCTTTGAACAAGATACAAACCACCTTTCGCTTCACGTCTTGGGCTTTGAACAAGACACCAAAAACCAATTTCCTCCCATAGAATAGGAGGAACTACGAACGCTCTGATTTCCCTGTTTCGGTAAACGGGAATACGTAGGCATAAGATCGAAAGAAAAGATCTTAGCGAGCGCAATCAACAAAAAAACCCAAATCCCATATCTCCATCAATCAAAAGCAGTATTTCAAAAGCATCAGTCCTAACATCCTAATCCTTGTTCCCCGCCAGAAACCTTCTGCCCAGGTAAAAAAGAAAGAAAACAGTATTGGCGAAAATACAAATAACCAGTACAAAGGCCCCCCACATTGATAGCATCTGTAACCTAACAGACCGCTGTTTAAACTCAGTATGCAAGCAGGGTTAATTGGAGACATCTATTTCCCTTCCTTATTCAGCTCACAATAGGATAAAAAATGAATCGACCTGTAGTCAAAGCTCAAACCGCAGAGAGCGACCAGCGCTTAAGAACCGCATCCAAAATCGCTCGCTACAATCTCGACCATGTTGATGTCCATGTCAACATCGACACTAAGGTTCAGATTGCAGAAGTCCACATCAAGGCCCTCAGTAGCCTTATCCATCTTAACGAAACTCTCAGCAGTCTCTTTAGTAACCAGTATCATGTTGGAACCCTCATTGATCCCATCATTTAAACCCTCAGTGGCTTCGCCGAAGCTATCAACAGCCTCTCTCATGAGTTTCTCCATAGCATAAATATCAAGGTCTTCAGTAACCTTGGCTAACACAGCTTTGTTGGCAAAATCTTCAGTAATTTCCACCATATTGACTGAACGGTCGAAGTCATCAGCAACCGCAACCATATGCACCTCTGGCTCAACATAATGAGCATCTGCTGTTTGTAATGGGTCGGAGTCAATTTTCATCTGACCTTTGGTCTTCTCTCCGAATTTTAGCCTACCCTCCTGAATAGCATTTTGCACCAGATCCTTGAAAAGAAAACATTGAGAAGTTTTATGACCCAAAAAATTATGGTACTTACAAAATCCTCTCTTTTTTCTTTGTTCTAAAGGCGGCATTTTAGAGCCAGGAGGCACTATCATTTGCCCATCTTTTACCAACAAATCAAAAATTTAGTCACATTTGGTGATATCGAAAGTGTATGTTTTCTTGGGAAACTTATCATTCTTTTGGGATTCGCCAGAATTTTTTCCAGTCGAAGGGGCTAACATTTTACAAGTATACGGAGGACCTTGCTTTAACTCAGCAACGTCTACCTCACTCTCGTCAAAATATAATGGCTCGTCGTACAAACCTTCGACATCCTCATTATTTTCAACATAAGCTACCTTTTTACCCTTATTGAACTTAGCCTTTTCGTCTCTCAGACGTTCTAACTGTCGAACCCTATCAGCCAGTTGGGCCATGTCTCTCAGATATTGGGTATCCAATTTCTTTCTAATAGAGTAATAAAGGCCACCAGCGGCCATTTCGACCAGCTCATGCTCTGGCACTTGAGTAAAACACCTAGCTTTAAGTAATCGAAACCTATTTAGGTAATCGTCTATTGGCTCAATAAACTTTCGCTTTATGCTGGCCAACTCCTTCAAACTAATCTTAGTTTGCCCCATATAGAATTGTTCATGGAACAAGCGCTCTAACTGGGTCCAATTACAGATTGAGTTAGGAGGTAGGGTTGTAAACCAAGTAAAAGCATTTTTGGTGAGAGAACTTGGGAAATATTTTACCCTAATACTTTCGTCATTTGTGATCTCTCCAGCCTCGATCATATACCGGGCTACGTGTTCGACAGTAGATTCAGTTGTATCTCCTGAGAACTTGGTAAACTTTGGGACCTTCGTCCTAGGGGGTAATTCTGATTGCAGGATATAATCCACTACGGGTGAGGTATAGTTTGGCCTAGTAAAGCCAAAATTCACCCCATTTAGAGCCATTATTCTTTCGACCATGGCTGCTAGGTTGTTATCCGCTGCTATGTTGTTACGTCGAACCTGTTGTACAACATGATCAGCATCTTGGTTTCTATTCACTATCACTACCCCTTGTTCCCCTTCTTCAGGAATTGGCCCTTAGTTCCTAGGTGGTTCGACTCTGGGGAGTTCGACTCTAGGGGGTTCCAGGTTGGCCTCAGGCATAGTCTCTAGGTTCTGCCGTGGGATATTCTCCACCACAGTCGCACCTCGTACAGGGGCCGACACCCCCATAAATTCTGCCATGCGCGCCAATTGCGCTGCTAGTTGTTGGTTAGTTTGGGTAGTGTTTCGAATCAAAGGCTGGAAAATTTCCCCCATAGTTTGAGACAAAGTTTGTACCATTTGTAGGTTACTCTCATCCATTTGTTGTCTTAAATATGCTATAGACGTGTTTGTCAGACTAGGACCCTGAGTGGAATATCCTATACCTACACTTTGGCTGTTTTGACCCACATTTATCCCAGATCCCGACCCCAGTAATGGCAAAGACATTACATTGTCTGAGAATACTGGGGGGCATTTTGGAGGCTTTGCATTATTGACGTTGGCATTCCATAAGGTGGATTCCTTGGTAAGGGTTGTGAAAATCCTGGAGGGGGAAGATGCCTAAATGTCGAAGTTCCTCCTGGTGGAGTTTGGGGATTAGATGCTTGTGGCCCAACGTACTCCAAAACAGGTTGAGTGTAAGCCCTTATATATGTCGACCCTGGTCCTGTCATTGATGGCATTGGGTCGGACATAACAGGGGGTGGGACCAGCTCTCTCGTCGAAGTGATTGGAGGTGGTATCACATCATTCCTAGACATATTTTGAGGGTTTATGTCACTAGGCTGGGTATTCGAATTACTTGACTGAGGATTAGAACCACTACCTTGAGGGTTTGGATTGTTTGGCTGACTAGTATTCGTCGCTATTTTTCTAGAATATCTTCTCTTTGGTCTCTCTTCGTTTGCAGTGGCTACCTTACCACTTCTCAATAACATGCAACGAAGCTTTTTAAGAAGGACACTATGACTAAAGATTTTCAAAAATATTTGGAAAGATCTTTATTACGTTAGCACTGTCCCACTAGGCGTGCCAATTTGTTTACTGGTAAAAATGGTAAACAACCGCTGGTCTATCAATTTCACATAAAACTGAGTAACTTGCAGGATCGACCACACAAATCCTAAAACATGTGCTAAATTGATTTTTTATGTAAACTTCTATGTTTCGACTAAATAAAGAAGTAAGAAAAGATTTCTCCAAGAAACTTAAAATGACTGAAAAGTAAAGGACTTTGAGAAAGGTTTAAATCGAAGAGACTGGTAAAGGCATGAACTTAACTTACGTAAAATTTAAAGAGAATGCGTAAAAAATGTAATTAAAGGGAAGCGTAAAGAACTCTGAGTCGAAAAGGCTGAAGGTGTAAACACTAAATGAAATGCAGGAAAATAACTTGCACGAAGTAAAAGATAGACTCTTAGTAAAAGACTTAAAGAAATTGCATTGAAATGAAAAGTGGTGTTTACATCACGTACATTCTCACAAAACTCTTTTCTCTACACGCGGATACTTTGAGTAATTTCTGAGTAACTTGTATAAATTGAACACAACACCCTGAATCATATTACTAGAACCCTTATTTATAATGCCTAAAACTAACTGTTATAAACTGCCTGAAATAATAAGTGAATGACAAGTGTCGCATTGCATGCTTCCATCACTTGGATGTACGCCACATGTCCTTCTTCAAGAGCGAACTGTAACACCTCATTTTTAATTATTTAATCGTCTGATTTTATTTTAATTGTTGACCTTGTTTAGGGTGCGTGTCTGAGTGCGTAGGGAGGGTAATGTTAGTAATATGGAATTATTATTATTATTATTATTATTATTGCTATTATTTTATTAATAGTATATTTCATATTATTATTATTATTATGGTTATTATTATTATTTAGTAAAATAAAATCTGATATAATTAAGTGGATAATGGGAAAATAGAATTAATGAGGGCAGTTTAGTAATTAGAGATTAATTAGTGGAAATTGGTAAGGGTCTAGCATAATCAGAATTTTAGAGATAGAAAGAGAAAGGCTAAGGAGAGGAAGAACAAGGGTGTGCTAGGGCAAAGATCTTCATCAATTTCGCAGAAAATTAATCAAGGATTCGAGGTAAGGGGGGAGAATTGTTTAATATTTGGTGAATTGATCGTATAAGGGTAGTGGGGAGTCCTTAACCCCGTAAGAAATTATTTGATTATATGTTGTTGTATGATTGAGGTGTATAATTGTGAATCTATGTTGAAATTCGTGTTGTTGAACTGTCGAATCGTTGATATATTGATGTTGCTGATGCTGTTTGATCTTGACTGTTGTAGACCCTAATTTTGGTACAGTTTAGGGAGAGGAAATTAACTCTAAGACATGTAATTCTTGATTAGTAATAATAAGTATAAGATATAAGATGAACAATAGGACCTAAAATCAATGTAGAATCAATTTTAGGACTGGTTTGGAGTGAAAACTAGTGAAATTCGTAGCAGAACATAATATGGTGTGGAGAAAACAGGTTTGCGTAATAGATCTGGCCGTACGCTTATTGGGGAGGGCGTTACGCGTAAGGCTAGGCAGGATGGGAGGCGTCACGCGTACGGGAAGGGCACAAGGAAGAATTGACACGGCCCTCTGCCCATACGCGTAAGGGTACGCGTATGGTGGCAAGGCAATACACGTATGAGAGTAGTCGTACGCGTAAGCAGATCTGGAAGTTGGATTTTGGAGGAAAAATGGGTCTCTGCCCATACACGTATGAAGCTGGTCAGTACGCGTATGGTGGGGCGAGGCAGGACGCCTTACGCGTCTGGTACGCGCAGGAAGGGCGAGGGAGCTGGTCATTACGTGTATGACCCAGGTCAATACGCGTATGGACAGCGTGAGTACAAAAATTCCCCGTTTTGCAATTTCTTTCCCGTTTTCGCATCGGAATTGGTTTCTCTTGGATTGATAGGTTGAGGATAGATGCCAGATGTGGAGGGATGTAACAATGGTTATGAAATTAATTAATTTAATAATTTTTGGAGGATTAATTAATAATTAAGTGGATTAGGTGATGTGAAATAATCTTATGGTGTTGAATGATGATAGTGTGTTTGATGGTGTGATTAGGAGGATCGTGAGCATGTATCTATGTTATAATACATGTGTTTTAATATGCATTCTGTGTCATGCATTTCATGGTGATGGTGGGATGAATCATTGCTCAGGAGGAGTGTATGTGATTCATCCATACTCCAAAATAGAGAATGGTGGGGATAGATCATTGCCAAGTAGAGGTATATATGATCTATCCGGGTTTGATTAAATGAACCGTGTTGTTGGTACCACATGCATTGTGTCCGTGTCGTGTCGCATTGCATTTGTTATTTGTTGATTGATGGTGATTGAATGTGACAGTAGGTCGTGGTTCCATGTTGTTGATTTATGTGAGATACTACTTCTTATATGTATTATTCACCTTTTTATATTGAATGTAGTTCTCACCCCTCTATTGTTGTTGTGTCTGTGCTTCTTCGGAAGTACAAATAATCCAGGTACTTAGGATGCGTGGATATGCGTGTTGCTTGTTCGAGTCTTAGGAGTGCTCTGATACGTAACACGGGGATATTTTGAGAGATTTTGTTATTTATCAATTTACTTGAGATTTTGTTACGTATCTTTATTCTGTTGAACCTTCCTGGTGAACCACTAGTTGATGTGGAATTTTATTTGTTGTTGGCATGTGACCATGATTTAATTAAATAAATTATTTCCGGTGTTTTATTTCGATTAATAAAAGGAGTTTCGATGTTGGTTTTCCAAATGTGGCATCCTACTTTATTTTTGTGTAAAAAATCTGATTATTTTCATAGAATTTTATGTATTTTTCATAAATGGGAAAGTGGGGTGTTACAATTGGTATCAGAGCAGGTCGGTCCGTCCGGCCAGGTGTTATAGTTGAGTCTGTCCTTAGAATAGGAGTTGATTTGGTGTTCTGACCTTATGTTGATTGTTGAACAGTATGGCAGGAAGGAATGATGTTGCTCTTGCTGATGCTATGCAAGCCATGGCATAGGCTGTAGAGAACGCCAATCAGGCTGGAGGTGCTCAGTTTTGTGACTTAGCACAGTTCCAAAGCAACAAGCCGCCTACTTATGAGGGAGGTATCTTGGATCCAGAGGCTGCACAGAAATGGCTGAAGGCTGTGGAGAAGATCTTCAGGACCATTGAATGCAGTGATGCTCAGAAGGTACGGTTTGGTACGCATATGCTGGAAGGAGAGGCTGAGGCTTGGTGGGACAATAGTTGTCAGAGATTGGAAGTTGCAGGTACTGAGATTAATTGGGCTGTGTTTCAAGCTGAGTTCTGGAAAATTATTTTCCGAAAGACATTCGTAGTGCAAAAGAGGTTGAATTTTTGGAGCTGAAACAGGGGGATAAGACAGTTGCAGAGTATGCCGCTAAGTTTGATGAGTTGGTTCAGTATTGTGCTCATTACAATACTGAAAAAGCTATGACTTCGAAGTGTTTGAAGTTTGAGAATGGGCTGCGTCCCGAGATCAAATTGGGTATTGCTTGTCAGAAGATAAGAAACTACCCAGAGCTGGTAAGCAGAAGTAGAATTTATGATAATGATAACAGAGACAGAATTGCTCATTACAAGGCTGTGAATGAGAAGAAGGGTAAGCAGAGATTTGGAGGTACTCCTTACAGTGCTCCAGCTGATAAGGGGAAACAGAAAATTGATGTGGGAAAGAAACCAAAGGAGAAGGGAGCAGGTGCTGATACTCTTAAGTGCTTCAGATGTGGTGGCGCGGGTCACCGTGCTAACAACTGTCAGAATGAGGTGAAGAAGTGTTTCAAGTGTGGCAAAGCAGGTCATGTTATAGCTGATTGCAGAGCCATTATGCCTACTTGTTATAATTGTGGAGAGAAGGGTCACATCAACACTCACTGTGAGAAGCTGAAGAAGTCTCATGCGTCTCAGACTGGTGGGAAAGTGTTTGCCTTGGTGGGAGCCCAATCCACTGAGGAGGAGCGTTCCGTCAAAGGTACTTGCTTTATTAATGATGTTCCTTTGATTGCTATCATTGACACGGGTGCAACGCACTCGTTTATTTCTGTTGACTGTGTGAAAAGGTTAGGGATTGTGCTATCTACTCTAGAGCAGAGGATGACGATTGAAACTCCATCTATTGGTTTCGTGGTTACTTCTTTGGTGTGTTTGAAGTGTCCGCTGACCATGTTTGGTAGAGATTTCAGAGTGGACTTGATTTATTTGCCACTCGGTAATCTTGATGTTATTTTGGGAATGAACTGGTTGGAGTTCAACCGGGTGTATATTGATTGCTTCAGGAAGACGTTACTGTTTCTTACTTCTGAAGAGGAAGCATTAGCAGTTTCGCTATCTAGCAAGGAGTTGAGGGCATTGTTGGAGGACGAAGCGAAGCTGTTTGCGGTGTTTGCCTCGTTATCTGTTGAAAGCAAGACTTCAGTTAATGAATTACCAGTAGTGAATGAATTTCCTGAAGTGTTTCCAGATGACATCACAGAATTGCCTCCGACAAGGGAAGTTGAGTTCGATATTAATCTTGTACCGGGTACCAGACCTATCTCTATGGCACCATACAGGATGTCTGCATCAGAATTGGCAGAGTTGAAATCTCAGGTCGGGGAATTGCTCGATAAGAAGTTTATCATACCAAGTGTGTCGCCATGGGGAGCTCCAGTGTTATTGGTGAAAAAGAAGGATGGTAGTATGCGTCTGTGCATTAATTATCGTCAGTTGAATAAAGTGACCATTAAGAATAAGTATCCACTTCTGAGGATTGATGACTTAATGGATCAGCTGGTAGGAGCTCGTGTCTTCAGTAAAATTAATCTGAGGTCGGGTTACCATCAGATTAGAGTAAAGAAAGGTGATATTCAGAAGACTGCTTTCAGAACTCGCTACGGACATTGCGAGTATGCAGTGATGCCTTTCGGAGTATCTAATGCGCCAGGTGTATTTATGGAGTATATGAATCGTATTTTCCATTCTTATCTGGATCAGTTTATTGTGGTATTTATTGATGATATACTGATTTATTCCAAGTCTGACGAAGAGCATGCAGGTCACTTGAGAATTGCATTGCAGGTGTTGAAAGATAATAAACTGTTTGCAAAGTTCTTGAAGTGTGAATTTTGGTTTAAGACTGTGAGTTTCTTGGGTCATGTGATTTCTGGTGATGGTATAACGGTGGATCCCTCTAAAGTAAGTGCAGTACTTCAGTGGGAAACTCCGAAGACCGCAACAGAGATTAGAAGCTTTTTGGGTTTGGCAGGTTACTATAGAAGATTCATTGAAGGGTTTTCTAAATTGGCGTTGCCATTGACTCAGTTGACCAAGAAGAATCAAGCTTTTGTCTGGGATGCTGCCTGTGAGGAAAGTTTTGAGGAACTGAAGAAGAAGTTGACTACAACACCAGTATTAATTTTACCAAGTCCAAATGATTCTTTCGTAGTGTATTGTGATGCGTCAAAGATGGGATTAGGCGGTGTGCTAATGCAAGATGGCAAGGTTGTGGCTTATGCTTCAAGACAATTGAGAGTGCATGAGAGAAACTATCCTACTCATGATCTTGAATTAGCTGCAGTGGTGTTCGTGTTAAAAATCTGGAGGCATTATTTGTATGGATCAAGATTCGAAGTATTTAGTGATCACAAGAGTTTGAAATATTTGTTCGACCAGAAAGAATTGAATATGAGGCAGAGAAGGTGGTTAGAGTTCTTAAAGGATTATGATTTTAATTTAAGTTACCATCCGGGAAAAGCTAATGTTGTGGCAGATGCTCTGAGTCGGAAGATAATCCATATGTCTGGTTTAATGGTGAAGGAGATGGAACTGATTGAACAGTTCAGAGGTTTGAGTATGGTTTGTGAAACTACACAGGGAAGTATCAGATCGGGTATGCTGAAAGTGAATAATAACTTTTTGGATGTAATTAAGGAAAATCAGAAACTGGATGTGAAATTAGTGGACTTGATGCCTACAGGAGGAGATGATCCTGATAGTGACTTTAAAGTGGATAATGTTGGTGTGTTGAGATTCTGGGGCAGGATTTGTGTGCCGGATAACGTGGAATTGAAAAAGGCAATCTTAGAAGAAAGTCATCGGAGTAGCTTAAGTATTCATCCGGGAGCTACAAAGATGTACCATGATTTGAAGAAGTTGTTTTGGTGGTCCGGTATGAAGAGGGACATAGCTCAATTTGTTTATGCTTGTTTGACTTGTCAGAAGTCGAAAGTAGAGCACCAAAAGCCATCGGGATTAATGCAACCATTAGAGATTCCTGAATGGAAATGGGACAATATTATGATGGATTTCGTGACTGGTTTGCCGAATACGGCGAGGGGCTTTGATGCTATTTGGGTAGTGGTGGATTGACTTACGAAGTCCGCACATTTTATACCAATTAACATCAGTTTTCCATTGTCGAAGCTAGCGGAGATTTATATCAGGATAATTGTGAAGTTACATGGTGTTCCGTCGAGCATAGTGTCAGATAGAGATCCGAGGTTTACTTCAGAATTCTGGAGGAGTCTGCAGGAAGCCTTGGGTTCTAAGTTGAAGTTGAGCTTAGCTTATCATCCACAGACCGATGGTCAGTCAGAGAGGACCATTCAGTCGTTTGAGGATTTGCTGAGAGCCTGTGTATTGGAAAAAGGTGGTGCGTGGGATACTCATTTTCCATTGATTGAGTTCACGTACAATAATAGTCACCATTCGAGCATAGGAATGGAACCTTTTGAAGCTTTGTATGGTAGGAGGTGTAGGACACCTCTATGTTGGTATGAAACAGGTGAGAATGTGGTGCTTGGACCAGAAATTGTACAACAGACTACTGAGACGATTCAAATGATCCGTGAAAAGATGAAGGCATCCCAGAGTAGGCAGAAAAGTTATCATGATAATCGGAGGAAAGAGTTGGAATTCAGTGAGGGTGATCACGTATTCCTGAGAGTTAACCCAGTGACCGGTGTAGGACGTGCATTAAAGTCGAAGAACATGGATCCTAAGTTTATTGGACCGTATCAGATCTTGTAGAGAGTGGGTGCAGTTGCTTACAGAGTGGCGTTGCCACCGGAACTTTCGAACTTGCATGCTGTGTTTCACGTGTCGCAACTTCAGAAGTATGTTTCAGATCCGTCTCATGTTATTCAGAGGGATAAAGTACAAATCAGGGAGAATCTTACAGTGGAGACGGTGCCTTTAAGGATCGAGGATCGCAAGATGAAGCAACTCAGAGGAAAGGAGATACCTCTGGTGAGAGTAGCTTGGTGAGGAGCTGCTGGCGGAAGTGTGACCTGAGAATTGGAGAGCAGGATGCGGGAGTCGTATCCGGAACTGTTTCCATCAGGTACATTTTCGAGGACGAAAATAATTTAAGTGGGGGAGAGTTGTAACACCCCATTTTTAATTATTTAATCGTCTGGTTTTATTTTAATTGTTGGCCTTGTTTAGGGTGCGTGTCTGAGTGCGTAGGGAGGGTAATGTTAGTAATATGGAATTATTATTATTATTATTAGGGTTAATACCCATTTTGCCCCTTGCCATATAGGCGCTTTTTGAAAAACCCCCCTGCGAAAAAAAAAGTTGCAAAAATTTCCCTAACATTTGAAGATTCTCTCAATTTTGACCTTCATCACATTCAGTCACCAAAAACCTACCATTTTGACCCCTGCCATTTTGGAAGCATTTTTATTTTGACCCCTGCCATTTTGGCAGCGTTTTCATTTTGACCCCTGCCATTTTGGCAGCATTTTTATTTTGACCCCTGCCATTTTGGTATTTTTAGTGACTGAATGTGATGAAGGTCAAAATTGAGAGAATCTTCAAATGTTAGGGAAATTTTTGCAACTTTTTTTTTCGCAGGGGGGTTTTTCAAAAACCGCCTATATGGCAAGGGGCAAAATGGGTATTAACCCTTATTATTATTGTTATTATTTTATTAATAGTATATTTCATATTATTATTATTATTATGGTTATTATTATTATTTAGTAAAATAAAATCTGATATAATTAAGTGGATAATGGGAAAATAGAATTAATGAGGGCAGTTTAGTAATTAGAGATTAATTAGTGGAAATTGGTAAGGGTCTAGCATAATCAGAATTTTAGAGATAGAAAGAGAAAGGCTAAGGAGAGGAAGAACAAGGGTGTGCTAGGGCAAAGATCTTCATCAATTTCGCAGAAAATTAATCAAGGATTCGAGGTAAGGGGGAAGAATTGTTTAATATTTGGTGAATTGATCGTATAAGGGTAGTGGGGAGTCCTTAACCCCGTAGAAATTATTTGATTATATGTTGTTGTATGATTGAGGTGTATACTTGTGAATCTATGTTGAAATTCGTGTTGTTGAACTGTCGAATCGTTGATATATTGATGTTGTTAATGCTGTTTGATCTTGACTGTTGTAGACCCTAATTTTGGTACAGTTTAGGGAGAGGAAATTAACTCTAAGACATGTAATTCTTGATTAGTAATAATAAGTATAAGAGATAAGATGAACAATAGGACCTAAAATCAATGTAGAATCAATTTTAGGACTGGTTTGGAGTGAAAACTAGTGACATTCGTAGCAGAACATAATATGGTGTGGAGAAAACAGGTTTGCGTAATAGATCTGGTCGTACGCGTATTGGGGAGGGCGTTACGCATAAGGCTAGGCAGGATGGGAGGCGTTACGCATAAGGGAAGGGCACAAGGAAGAATTGACACGACCCTCTACCCATACGCGTAAGGGTACGCGTATGGTGGCAAGGCAATACGCGTATGAGAGTAGTCGTACGCGTAGGCAGATCTGGAAGTTGGATTTTGGAGGAAAAATGGGTCTCTGCCCATACGCGTATGAAGCTGGTCAGTACGCGTATGGTGGGGCGAGGCAGGACGCCTTACGCGTCTGGTACGCGCAGGAAGGGCGAGGGAGCTGGTCATTACGCGTATGACCCAGGTCAATACGCGTATGGACAGCGTGAGTACAAAAATTCCCCGTTTTGCGATTTCTTTCCCGTTTTCGCATCGGAATTGGTTTCTCTTGGATTGATAGGTTGAGGATAGATGCCAGATGTAGAGGGATGTAACAATGGTTATGAAATTAAGTAATTTAATAATTTTTGGAGGATTAATTAATAATTAAGTGGATTAGATGATGTGAAATAATCTTATGGTGTTGAATGATGATAGTGTGTTTGATGGTGTGATCAGGAGGATCGTGAGCATGTATCTATGTTATAATACATGTGTTTTAATATGCATTATGTGTCATGCATTTCATGGTGATGATGGGATGAATCATTGCTCAGGAGGAGTGTATGTGATTCATCCGTACTCCGAAATGGAGAATGGTGGGGATAGATCATTGCCAAGTAGAGGTGTATGTGATCTATCCGGGTTCGATTGAATGAACCGTGTTGTTGGTACCACATGCATTGTGTCCGTGTCGTGTCGCATTGCATTTGTTATTTGTTGATTGATGGTGATTGAATGTGACAGTAGGTCGTGGTTCCATGTTGTTGATTTATGTGAGATACTACTTCTTATATGTATTATTCACCTTTTTATATTTAATGTAGTTCTCACCCCTCTGTTGTTGTGTCTGTGCTTCTTCGGAAGTACAGATAATCCAGGTACTTAGGATGCGTGGATATGCGTGTTGCTTGTTAGAGTCTTAGGTGTGCTCTGATACGTAACACGGGGATATTTTGGGAGATTTTGTTATTTATCAATTTACTTGAGATTTTGTTACGTATCTTTATTCTGTTGAACCTTCCTGGTGAACCACTAGTTGATGTGGAATTTTATTTGTTGTTGGCATGTGGCCGTGATTTAATTAAATGAATTATTTTCGCTATTTTATTTCGATTAATAAATGGATTTTCGATGTTGGTTTTCCAAATGTGGCATCCTACTTTATTTTGGTGTAAAAACTCTGATTATTTTCATAGAATTTTATGTATTTTTCATAAATGGGAAAGTGGGGTGTTACACGAACCACAATAACTACTCCCTCCTTTATTTGAATTTTAATTTCTAGCGTCGGACGTCATCAGTATCCTCGGTCGAAAGGTACCCTCTTCAACTCTTAGAAATATTTTCTAAGTCCCAAAAAGACATCTTCTCCTCTTACGAGCACATTCAACTGAAACCTATCACCCAGATCCTGTCGAAAGCTTCTCTAAACCTTTTCAAGAGCTCAACATTCCCATCAACACTTCCAACTTCATATGGGCGTCGAATTTATGAGCTATCAGGTGGATTGATCGTCGATCGGCATTGACAAACTGCGAGATGTTTGGTTTATTTCTCTTCGTCTTTGTGTTTTTCTTCTTTGTTGGGTTGTTGTATATATATTTGTTCTGAACTCATGTATATTTGTCGCCCATGGTGTTGTGTGATATCTGCTTTACAAATCTTTATTGGTGATTGTCTCTGATTTTTGCTTTATGCGCGGGGTTTGAGTTGTGTTAGAGATAAACCTCACAAAATTTGATTAGGGATGATTATCTGTTAGTTTCTGTTAGTTTCGTCTCTCTGATTAATGAATTCTTTTTATGTTAATGTTTACTTTTCTGTTTTTACTTCACCCATTTTAAACCCAAACTCATAAACGCGAGAGATTGTCGAATGACATTCTTTCCCTCGAACCGATCTCTGTGGACATGACATAAATCCCGGAGAGAATTCTTCCAAAAGTAAATATTTTTTCTGATTGCCGCTATTCCGTTCCAACAAAATGGCGTCGTTGCCGGGGATTTGTTTTGATATTGAATCGCATTGCGACAGTTTCTTTGTTTTTGAGTTTTGTATATATCGTATATATTGTCTATTTCCATTATGTTTGTTCAAGTGTTGTATACATTTTGTTCCCATAACATTTGTTAAATGTTTGGTTAGGGAACTTGCTTTTGGTTTGCGTGGTTAGGGAAGTTGCTAGCTAAGAACTGTAAAGGTGTCGAGCTTACGACGTAAAAAAAGCATGTTTTATTGTTTTTCTTTTGTTGTGGTTTAGCTTAGGTAGTGTGGTGAACATTCATTAAACAAGTTGTACTCGGATTTTTCGTGAAATTCTCAAATCTTCACTTTACAACTTGTTTAATGCATTTTCACCCGGTCTTTTAGTATGTTTATATTAATAATTCTTGTGCTTGTCAATGAGCTTGTTTTGAGTAGCTTGAGGAAATTTAAGGTGATGTTCCAAGTTTGATCGTTTCAACTTGCGGATGCGTGGTAATGATAGTGTTTAAAGTTTGGTACATGTCCAAGGTTTGTATTTATCGCTTTCTTTACTATAGCATATTCATGATACTTTGGCTTTTTACAAACTTCCATGTCATTCATTCTTTTGTATACTTGTTCTTATTGTGAATCACTTTAGTTTCCACCTTTTTGTGAGGTAGCTTTCCATTGTTCATATATGCGCGGAGTACCAACATTCTTGTTCTAACTGGATTTTATTATTCTTAATTTGTTGTTTGTGCTGCTTATATGAATGCATGAAAAGGATCAAGGCATTTTGTATCCTTTTGAGCACAACTACCTATCCAAATAGTCATTCACCTTGTGAGTGTGTGATCATTCGTAACCCCTTTATGCCTTTCTATCATTATCCATGTTGTTTGAACTTAATGCTTGTCTATGAGTATTGAATTCACTTTTTGTATGGATTTTGATGGATTTTGTTTTTTCTTGAACCCTCAATTTGTGTTGTTGTACGAATTTTTACCTTGCCTTAGAAAGTAGGGAGTATTCACATGATGATGTAGTTGAATTCAAGTTGGGGAGAGAATGGTTATTTACTCATTGATTGGTTTCTATGAGGTTGAAAAAGAAAAGAAAAAAGAAAAAAATATGACAAAGAAAAGAAAAGAAAAAAGTGAAAAAGGAAAGAAAAAGAAAATCCTTGAGAAAGGAAACAAAAAGAATTCAAATAATTGTGCTATATAAGTATTGTGTTTGTGTAACACTTGGGATTTTGGAAGAAGTTGATTGGAATTTTTGGTTTGAGTCTTTGTGATTTGATCACTCCCTTAGGTTTAGGCAAGTTTTTGTTTCAATTACCTTTAGAAATTCCCCCCTTGTTTGTTTACCCGACCACGCTACAACCTTTAAAGTCCTTGTGATTCTTGCTTTTGTATGTTCAATGTGAATTTTTGGATGGATGCATAATTTAGTCTTTTGTTTGCATGATTGTTGTGTGAGTGATAAGTACCTCATTTTGTGTTTTTCATCTACCGATGATTGTTTTTGCTAGGTGTGATTCACTTTGGAACTTGTGTTGTTTTAGGATGTTTGGCATGATTTTTGTATTTTGCATTTGTTTCGTGACTATGTTGTCGTCGTAGTTTAGTGGTAAATATTTACTTTGTGTGTACCATTTTTCATTTGAACCATACATTTGTTTCCATTTTTCAAAACCTGTTGATTCGTGATTCTTTGCTTATTGCTTTTGTGTTTTTAAGTTTGCTTGATTCTTGTTTGCGGAAAAACAAGTTTAAGTTGGGGAGAGTTTGATAAGTGAAAATTGTAACTATTTTTGTATATAAGTTTTGTTGCACTTATCGATACTTTTTGGTTAATATCGTTCGAATAAACCCCTATTTGTTTATAAATACGTTTACTTTACATTTTAGTGTATATATTGCATATCGTGTAAATATCAATGAGTTTAATTGATTTTCTCTTATTTTTTCAGGTATTTAAACAAGGATATCTTGCCATTGTTGTATAGAGCATTAAATAAGCTTTCCAACGCTTCCGACCGTGCGTCAATCTGACTTACGGTTCAAAAGTTATGGTCAAAACAAGGGCTGAGAGTAAAAAGGGACCAAAGTTAGCAAAGCGAACTTCCCAGCGAATGTTCGTGCAGAGTCGGTTTAACTGTTCCAGAGGCACTTAAGTGCCACTTTTTGAGGCTCGCTTTGCGAGTAAATCGTTCGCTTAGCGAACGTGACAAAATTTGTAATGTTTATAAGTTCATTTTTACCATTTTTTAGGTTATGGTTTTTAGGGAATTTTGCTCCCAACTCCATCAAACTTCATTTTTCAATAGATTAGCTTAGAGAACAACATGGAAGCTTGCATACGGATGAACCAAGGTGGATTGGTCGTCGACCGGCATTGACAAACCGCGAGATGTTTGGTTTATTTCTCTTCGTCTTTGTGTTTTTCTTCTTTGTTGGGTTGTTGTATATGTATTTATTCTGAACTCGTGTATATTTTTCACCCATGGCGTTGTATGATATCTGCTTTACAAATCTTTATTGGTGATTGTCTCTGATTTTTGCTTTATGCGCGGGGTTTGGGTTGTGTTAGAGATAAACCTCACAAACTTTGATTAGGTATGATTATCTGTTAGTTTCTGGATGTTAGAGATAGATTTTAGAGCTAACAATCTTCAATAGGCATCGAAGCTTAATGCCTCCGTGTCTTGAGTCGGGTGCGAGAGTGTCGACGATGGTAGCACGGTTGTTCTCTCAACTTTGCGTTAGACATAACCTTTGTTGTGAGCGATGCTGGGTGATATTAAGGAGTATTGTAGGTTGAGTATAACTGGTCGGTAAGTTTAAGTTTGTGAGGAGTCGATTATGTGCATGTCTGATAAGTTCGTCTCTCTGATTAATGAATTCTTTTTATGTTAATGTTTACTTTTCTGTTTTTACTTCACTCATTTTAAACCCAAACTCATAAACGTGAGAGATTGTAGAACGACATCTTTTCCCTCGAACCGATCTCTGTGGACACGACATAAATCTCAAAAGGAATTCTTCCAAAAATAAATATTTTTGTTGTTTGCCGCTATTCCGCAATCAACAGCTACTCTTGCACATCAATAAACATATAAAAACTATAAGAAATAGCACATAGTGTGCTCTTCACTAATTAAGCTAAATATATTAAAAAAAAACATAAGTAAATAATTCTAATTAAACATAATTTTCATAAATAATTAAAGTTTTGAAGACTTACATATCGCATAATAAATGAGTTATCAAGAATCAAAGTATTTTATTAAATAATGAGGTGATGACTACCATTGGAGCAATTGGTTACTTATATTACAAACTACTCAACCAACTACTAACAATTATAACCATCTTAACAAACGCTTAAAACTAACAAATGGAGTACTTGTTTCGCAAGTAATTGACTAAACATATTGAATTCGAAAGATCTACTTAACAACTAAAAGAAGTCTAAGTATGATGAGTTGAAGAGATTAAAGATATCTTCTATCTTAAGTTCAAGCATTATGTCTCTTTAGAATTTATACACCTCTAAATCATTTATCTTATCACTATAAGATCATCAGCATATAATAAAGTTATCATATATTTTGTTACACTTGAATGTTTCACATATTCTCCATGTTCTAATGTATGTTTGGAGAAGCCTAGTTGAATACAAAAGTTATGAATTCTCTTGTTCCAAACTCTAATTGAATGCTTAAAACTATACAAATCTTTTTTTCAACTTAAGCCCCTTATCTTATTGACCATTTAGCTCAAAATTCGATGGTTATCTCACATAAATCTCTTTTTTTAGTGGCCTATTAAGTAATGCTGACTTCACATCAAGTTTATACATAGGTCAACTTTTAAGTATTTCCATGGATACAATTATTTTAATTGTCTATACTATTTCTACTAGTACAAATATTTTATTGAAGTCTAGACTAGGTCTTTGTAGGAAGCACCATCAGGAGGCAGCCACTGATGTTACAGGGGAAAACTGTTGCACCGATGAGGCTTGAAAAACTCTTTAACAGGAGAAAGAATGATGGGCTAAAGACCGAAGGGTTCGTGATTATCAGGTGGATGATCTACAAGGATTGTACTATTGTACCAACGTAATTTTTGTTCTTCCATCCTCTCACCCACTATATGCTGCAAGCTCCATTATACTGTTGTAGAATCAAGTGACCTTCACACAGTTGTGATATTGAGGATATTATAATTTCACTCTCCAACGGATCTATTATTCATGTATATAAAGAGGTCTTGGAAGTTTGGAAAAGTTACAACATTGCACAACACTGAAGAACACATACACGTGAGAAAGAAATAAAGAAATGTTTTCATGCTAAGAAAACAATCACGTTCATATTATTATAACACTTTCTTGAATATATTTCTTAAGTATAATCTTTGATTTTAAATTGCGTATTTGCTTATTTTAGAAGCAACTTTATAAACACAATCTTATATTTTTAACCTTTGGTTACTGCACTTGCATCTAATTTTATTCCTAAAACTACTCAGGAAGCTTTATCCCATTCAGGGTAGAGACAGGTAATATTTGATGAAATGTCAGCTTTAGAATCTAATCATACTTGGGAGCTTGTTCCTCTCCCACCTGGAAAATATTTTGTTAGTTGTAGGTAGATATTTAATGTTAAGGTTGGTCCTGATGGATAAGTAGATCGATTGTGAAATTCTGGCCTATGTAGACAGCAGATGTCCTAACACGTGTCAAGACATTGTGCTACATAATCATTTAAACTCAGAGGCGCGACAACATACTGATACCTTGAATATCAGAACTGCACACTCACAGATGTCACAATATCTGATCCAACATGTCAGTCAAGAACAATAACACAACTGTAAATTGCAGAATATTAAATAAGATAGTATGTGTTAACCCAGTTCGGTACAACTCACCTATATCTGGGGGATACCAATCCAGGATGAAGACTTCACTATCTGTAGAACAGTTACAAAGCTAAACTCCCCCGTTTACAACTTCATACCTAACATCTACCCAATGAACATCTTTACCAAGGTTAAACTCAAACGTTTAGAACCCTGATATGAGATACCCCACTCACTTCCCTTAATCACCAACTGTGATTTCTACATCATCCTTATCAATACAGAAATCTGTCAAGCATTCTTAACAAACAAGCTAACTCGAATTTGCTTAAAATCTTCATCCAATAACAATACACAATCCAATACCTCAAGGCTTATGGATCTGTGCGACACCTATATCTACCACAATGTATCAACTGATACAAAGGGAGACTTACAACCTAGAGAGCCAACGACTCTCAAAACCCTAAACCCTTGTTTCTTACGCAAGAAAGCATGGTTACAAAAGGCGTACTAAGGCATACAAAAACCTAGGTCTAAGTCTTCTATTTATAGTGTCTTCTGCAGTCTTGGGCTTCAATCTTCAATCCTTGATCCATGCAGGAATTTCTCCTTGAAAGTTGCAGCAGTTTAAAAACTAACTTAAGTCATTCAGTCCAGGATGTCAAGATGCATGTTAAGACATCTTGTCTGACATCACGTCTTCACCAGAATTATTCAGCTTGATCTCATTGTTGAGTTAACAATTATGTTTTACCAAAATTTGTTCAAAAACTCAGAGCTTTCAATCTCCCCATTTTTGGCAAATTTTGGCTAAAACACATATACACGATAAGCTCCAGATCAATGGTGCATGCAGTGAGGACTCCAAATACTTCCAAGGCCTATACCTTACCCGTGATGGAGTACATGAGAAAGAAGATGTAAGACGCTCCCCCTCAACCCATGAACCAATACTTGTCACGAAAGGATAAATCTTCCTCTTAAGAGGCATAAGAAAACCATTAGGAAAAAGCAGTAGCAATACCCTTAGCAGCAAAGTACTACCTTGGGTAACTCAGAACACAGGACATGACTGTGTTCATAACTCATATCACAAGACACAAAAGTCCATTTGAGAGCTGAGACCCCGAATGTTGTAACATCCTGTTGAGCATTTTTTACAAGCTGCTTTATCAGACGTAAGATTCTCATGAGAAGATCAGAACATTTCTCCCCCTTTTTAGACACAATTTGACAAATATTACCAAGGTATATCCAGATCCAAAGAGTGCTCATCCAGAACCTTATATAAGCCATAAAGACAATAGTAAGAGTGATACAACGATGAGTAAGATGAATTTTGACATCCCCTTATTTGAATTGTATCAACCACTACCCGGTCTTTATGTCTTTATTCAATTTTGGACAGATTCTTCTTGAAGTACGAGTTCCAACACATGTGAATGTATATTCAAGGACAAGATTTTACACGTCCTTCTGACAAGTATACACCCTATGCATTTTCCCAAGTCAGAATCAATACCTCTATCATCAGACTGTCAGAGATTCTTCAGACACTCTTTACTGTTATGACGTCCTCGACCAAGTCACACCCAACAATGTTAAAGAAAATATCTGTATTGAATAAAATCCTCACAGTTTTGTGATCACAGCCTGTAGAGAAAAATAAATTCCCCCAGAATCAATCAATGATTCTTAAGCATCCAAAAAGAACCATTTCACATGCACTGCCAAGTTTCCCCCAACTTGCAACAATACAACAATGTCAAGACATCCTCCTTGACATCTCAGCTTACTTGATGCACAAATGCAAACTGGAACTTCAACTGCATCCTCGCAGTACTTCATCTTAGATCAAGAGGCATCTCCCCCTATCTGAGGCAACCAGTGCTCCTTCTCATGACACCTAAGCTAATGAGTGGAAAACATAAGACGCATCTTCATGTCTTCAAGAGCGCACCCTTAGTTCAACTTACCAACTGAACACAATCATCAACTCTCTTATTGCTTCCTCTGACAAGAAATAATAATCACTCACACATGATCACCATCATGCTACCCTTGAGGAAATGTATACCAACCATAACAAACTCTTGGCTTGAGATCAAAGTCCCATTGATCCCCCCATCCTGCAACCATCTACACACCACACGAACTCCTCTTGAATTCTCATGTATAGACCTCTATCTGCTTGAGGCACAAACTAATTGAATCAAAATGCTTCACATTCCTCAAAGAGACGCACAGGACCCCTTAGTTTGTTATAACAATATCAGCTATCGTAGCATGCTCCAGAACTTCACAGCTGCTAAATTGATCCACTACTAGCATGACTTGCAGCCAGGGAAACATCCCCTTCGCAAGATTTTCCACTGACCTTACCCAACCAGTAATAGAGATAGACACCCCACAATCCAAGACAGTCATTCCTTATCATTCTCCCGTATGATAACCTGGAATACTTCTGATTTTATGGTGAATATCCACTTCTGAACGCATCAGAAACCATACCTTCGTGCAATCAACCCATGATCCACTTCAGTCTTCCAAAACACTTACATCAATCTTCCAAGACAGTTCTTCTACTCCATCATTCTCCCGTATGACAATGTAGATACTTCTTAGACACGATGCAAGTAACCAGTTCCTCACAGAACCTGAAATCCTTCACCAAGGATAACCAACCCTAAGATGTTCTAACAACAGTTATGACATCTTCCACACATCACAAACACCACACACCATGACTCTTGATATGCTCCACCACTGGACTTACTATCAGCATAGTAATCCACACTGAAGATCTTCACATAACACTGCGCCACCGGCTTGAACAAAGAAAACTTCAGAAACCCAGAGAGAAATAAACTCTCATCCACCAAAGAAGGTATGCTTCCATCCTTAACCCAAAACTTCTGCCACAAGCTTCCAGAGAATCAGAACCTCCTTACAATTTCAACTAACTACTCTTCTGCATGAGAGCAATCAGTTTCTAGCATCCTGCTTGAATGCACATTGTGAAATCAACGAAATGCAACTTTTTGATTGACCTCACTCATCTTCAGAACTCCCACAAGATACACTGATCCACTAATGAAATCAGACCTTCAAGTCACATGAACTACTTGCCCCATAGCAAGACATCTTGAATCCACCAAGCCTCTTAGTCATGTAACATCTTCCCATCCACAACTCCCACAAACTGTATAAGTTAGACCTTTTTGAAGAATCCATAACTTCCATTCTCCTGTAGATCAACTTATCTTAATTTGATGTGCCACATCACCAGCTGATACTTCTGATGTTAAGCTAGATGTCAGAACATTCTGATATGACATCCAACTGTTGAATTCAGCTCCTCCTTCTGCCACTTAGAAAAACCTCCTCCCTTCGCAGAACAAGAGTTCCATGCTCTCATAGACTTGATTCAACAACCAAGTTTGAGTAGACAACCTCCATCCTGCTTTGAAACTCCAAAGACTTCAAACCTGCCACGTCTGAATCTTCAGAAAATAAGTAGTCCAAGACTACCCCATAGCCATACCAAAGAATGCCACTTCCCTTAGTAGAGCCATCAGTAGAAAGCCAGAGATAACTGCCACTTATCCTTGACCTTCATAAACAAAGCAAGATCCATGCTCCAAAGCACCTAAATCAGAAATAAACTGATCCAAGCTATAACCATCAAGATTATGATGTCTCCATCTTCATCTTCAACAGCATCAAAGTCCAGACTAGTTTTTTTCCAGGAAACTCTCCAGAGAACACATGCTTCTGTCACACCCGACTGAAGCCACTTCTTAGGTCACCACCTAAGACTAAAACAGATGCTAAAGCGTATGCAGTACCCCTCCCATGATTCTGCACAAACTTTGATGATGAGATGTTCCAACATCTTGTTTAACATCAGCAACTTGACTTTCAAGGATAATCAATTAAATACTTGTGGATTCCACAAATAGTAATTGATCTTAAATCCTTGTCCAATAACCCTTCTTCACTGCTATAGCTGAGCTCCACCAGATCATGTCATGAACACTTATAAAGTATTCAATCTTTTTGCAAGTATCTTCTTCAAAGGACAATGTTGAGATACCAAGGCCGCCACCCTTGACTCAAGTAACTAAGGCTTTCTCTGAACAAATCTTATTTACCTCAACAATTCTTCAATCCAATTGGATCCACTCTTAGGATCAAGAGAGATGAATCCTTCCTTGTTGTTTTTGGATGGTAAAAATAATTCACCTCCACTTTCTTTAGATTGTGTTTCAAAGAAACACCTTCTAGTCAGAAGAGTAACTAGAAGACTCCAGATACACGACTGAGATGCCTTTATGAGTGGACTTGAGAGGATTCTCAAGTATCTTTGACAACCTAGCCGACCAATAATTTATCAAACTCCTAGAGAAAGAACCTGATAAACTTAACTCAACTCCTCTCCTCTTCAACTGACTTCAACTGTACCAAGAAACCAAGCTTCCAAGTACCAAGTCATCATACCACATATCCAACCACAACTCCTTTCACTCCATCGCTCCCGACTTTGGAATAAAAGAATGCAGATATCTTTAAATATAGAGGCCGACGATTGAGACCTTTGACTAACTGTCTTCAGTAACAACTCCAGAATCCCATAATTCTAGAGCTCTTCCATCAGAAACACATGCAGCGAAACCACCAAGGAAAAAATCCTACTTGCCCTAATAAGATGTCACAATATCCTATAAGACACACCAACAAGAGAACTAGTCACTTCACCTGTAGTTGTTGTAGAATCTCCTCATCTACATGAAAAACCTCCGAGCTGCTCCCTTTGATCTAGAACATCCATCTCATCCATTAATACGCTTGAGTATGTCTGAGTTGATTGATATGATCTTCAAAACCCCTCCTTGTTTAAACGCCAGTAAGTATCTCCCAAAGATCTCATCCAGAACCAGACAGGATGCCTGCTCTGATACCAATTGAAATTCTGGCCTATGCAGACAGCAGATGTCCTAACACATGTTAAGACATTGTGCTACATAATCATTTAAACTCAGAGGCACGACAGCAGACTGATACCTTGAATATCAAAACTGCATACTTACAGATGTCACGACATCTGATCCAACATGTCAGTCAAGAACAATAACACAACTGTAAATTGCAGAATATTAAATAAGATAGTATGTGTTAACCCAGTTCGGTACAACTCACCTACATCTGGGGGATACCAATCCAGGATGAAGACTTCACTATCTGTAGAACAGTTACAAAGCTAAACTCCCCTGTTTACAACTTCATACCTAACATCTACCCAATGAACATCTTTACCAAGGTTAAACTCAAATGTTTAGAACCCTGATATGAGATACCCCACTCACTTCCCTTAATCACCAACTGTGATTTCTACATCATCCCTATCAATACAGAAATCTGTCAAGCATTCTTAACAAACAAGCTAACTCGAATTTTCTTAAAAGCGTCATCCAATAACAATACACAATCCAATACCTCAAGGCTTATGGATCTGTACGACACCTATATCTACCACAGTGTATCAACTGATACAAAGGGAGACTTACAACCTAGAGAGCCAACGACTCTCAAAACCCTAAACCCTTGTTTCTTACGCAAGAAAGAAGGTTACAAAAGGTGTACTAAGGCATACAAAAACCTAGGTCTAAGTCTTCTATTTATAGTGTCTTCTACAGTCTTGGGCTTCAATCTTCATTCCTTGATCCATGCAGCAATTTATCCTTGAAAGTTACAGCAGTTTAAAAACTAACTTAAGTCATTCAGTCCAGGATGTCAAGATGCATGTTAAGACATCTTGTCCGACATCACGCCTTCAGCAGAATTATTCAGCTTGATCTCATTGTTGAGTTAACAATTATGTTTTACCAAATTTTTTTCAAAAACTCAGAGCTTTCAGATTGAAAGCTCACTTAGTGGCAAAAGGATACACTCAAGTTTTCGGTCAAGATTATAATGATACTTTCTCTCCTGTTGCAAAGATGGCATATGTTCGCCTCTTTCTAGCCATGGTTTCCATGAAACAATTGCCTCTATTTCAATTGGATATCAAGAATGCATTCTTGCATGGTGACTTGGAAGAGGAGATTTACATGGAACAACCTCCTGGGTTTGTTGCTCATGGGGAGTGTAATCGGGTATGTAAATTACACAAGTCTTTGTATGGCTTGAAACAATCACCTCGGGCATGGTTTGGAAGATTTAGTAAAGTGTTGCCGCAATTTGGGATGAACCGGTGTGAATCAGATCACTCTGTTTTCACTAAATGCTCCTCCAATAAATATATTTATCTAGTGATTTCTATTGAAGACATTGTAATTATAGGTGATGATTTTGAGGGTATCAAGGCTTTAAAATAACACTTATTTCAGAATTTTCAGACTAAGGATTTGGGTCCTCTTCGTTAATTTCTAGGAATTGAGGTAGCTCAATCAAAGTCAGGTATTTGTATCTCTCAAAGGAAGTATGCTCTTGATATTTTGGAAGAAACAGGTCGTACAGACTGCAAACCAGTTGACACTCTTATGGATCCTAATGTAAAGCCTCTCCCTAATCAGAGGGAGCCATGTACTGATTCGGGAAGATATCGAAGACTTGTAGGAAAGTTGAATTATCTTACCTTGACTAGACCTGATATATCTTTTTCGGTCAGTGTAGTAAGCCAATTCTTAAATTCTCCTTGTGACAACCATTAGGAAGCAGTTATTCGAATCCTTAAGCGTATCAAATGATCACCTGGAAAAGGGTTTATTTTTTATTATAGAGGTAACACTGATATCATTGGATATTCAGATGCTGATTGGGCAGGAGATGAAAGTGATAGACGGTCTACATCGGGTAATTGTGTTTCTATTGGGGGGAATTCTATCTCATGGAAAAGGAAAAAGTAAACGGTCATTGTTTGATCAATTACATAAGCTGAGTATTGAGCCATGGCTCATGCCACATGTGAGCTCTTGTGGTTAAAGCATTTACTACAGGAACTTCACTTTTGATAAGTCAGTCCTATGGAACTTGTATGTGACAACCAATCAGCTTTGCACCTCTCCTCCAATCCAGATTTTCATGAAAGGACAAAGGATATAGAAGTCAATTGTCACTTTCTTAGAGATAAGATTACCATTGGGACCATCAAAACCTCTTTTGTTAATTCCAAGGATCAACTTGTTAACCTCTTTAAAAAATCTCTTCGAAGACCTCAGATTACATACATATGTGACAAGATGGATGCTTATGATGTATATGCACCACCTTGAGGGAGAGTGTTTAGATATTGTTTTATAATTGTTTTATAATTGTTCTGGGCATGAAAGGGTGTGCTAAGAGTCCCACATCATATAATATATGGTCTAAACATGTGTTTATAAGTGAGGGCAATCCTCACCATACAAGCCGGTTTTATAGGGTTGAGCCAAATCACATTTCTTAATAGAAGGATAGAATCAAAAGTTTTTTCGTTGGTTATGATGCAAACTTGTGGGATATGGTCATAGATGGCTATACACATCCCCTGAATACAAATAGTGCTAAGTTGGAAAGAAGAAAGATGAATGACCAACAAAAAAAAGAAAAAAAGCATCACAGGTCAAGAACCATCCTGCTAAATTTTATCTCATACACTGAGTATGAAAATATAACAAATAAATACTCTGCAAAGTTTATATTTGATTCTCTTATAATGACTCGTGAAGGAAACGAACAAGTAAGAGAAACCAAGGCTCTTGCCTTGATTCAAAATTATGAAACCTTCAAAATGAAGGATGATGAAACTATTGAGGACGTGTTCTCAAGGCTTCAAGTTCTTGTAGTTGGCTTAAAGGTTTTAAACAAAGGCTACACTAGTGCAGATCATGTGAAGAAGATCACGAGAAGCTTACCAAAGAAGTTAATAGCTATGGTAACTGCTCTTAATGTGTCCAAAGATCTGAACAGTACGAATTTGGAGGAACTTGTGAGTTTTTTAAGATAGAGCTGGAAGAGGATGAGCCTCAAATAAAAGGAAATTTTATGGCTCTCAAATCTAAAGGCAAGACAAAAAAGACAAAGGCTTTTCAAGCTGACGAAGAAGAAGAATTTGAAAAAGATTCTAATGAAGAATATGTTCTATTCTTTCCAAAAGAGTCAATCAACTTTGGAGAAAGAGAAAAAATAAGCCCAGAGGATTCAGAAGAACAGGTAGACGCTTTGAGTCAACATCCGAACAAAAGAAGTCTGGTGCTGAAAAAGATGTCATTTAAGGAACCAGGCCACTACAGGAACGAATGTCCCAAGGTAAAGAAAGAAAATCTTAAGAAAAAGTTCTTCAAAGATAAGAAGGTTTTGATGGCTACATGGGATGACTCTGAGTCTTCAGAAGGTGATTCTGAAGAAGAGCAAGCCAACATGGCACTAATGGCAAACATAAAAGTATCTAACTCTAGATCAGGATCAGACTCGGATTCTGATGAGGTATTGTTTAACTTAACTCATTCTGAAATAGAGTCATGTTCGACTAAGATTCTTGAAAATTATCAGAGGCTTCAGAAAAGGTACAAGGATTTGAATCAAATTCATGTAGTTAGCTCTAAAGCCCATAGTGAGCTAAAGAAAGAATTCTCCACTTTGAAAGAAAAAATTTGTAATCTTGAAAAAGATAACTTTGCCCTCAAAAGCAAAAGTACAAAACTTGAAAAAGAGATTCTTTTAGAAGCTCCTATGGACTCTGAATCTGTAATTAAGAAATATGACATGTCTTTTCAAATATTTCTTGCACGAAACATTGACAGAAGTAAAATGGCTTTTATGATCTATGAAGTAAGCACAAATGAAAAGAGAGGTATTGATTATGTGTCACCTAATAATTCTAGGGTCAACCCTAATTGAAAACAAAAGGCAATTAAATTAAAAGCTTTGTACTCTCATTTGACTTATGGACACATACATGATTATTCTGCACAAAAACTTTGGGTTAAGAAAACTTTGGGTTAAGAAAACTTATGGGAGAACTAACAAAAAAGGACCCAAAAAGGTATGGGCACCTAAAGACAAAATAGTCTATATTGCAGACATCCTTAGCAACCAAGTTGAAACATCAATCTTGGTACCTGAACTCTGGATGCTCACATCACATGACTGGAAGAAGACATATGTTTCAAAGTCTAGAACTTAAGCCTGAAGGCACCGTTGTTTTCAGAGGCAATTAAAAGGGTAATATAGTTGGCTTTGGAACTGTTGGTAATGACTCTCTTCCTTCTATTAATAATGTTTTGTTGGGTAAAGGATTAATGCATAACCTTTTGTCCATAAGTCAATAAGTGACGATGGTCATGATATTATCTTTAATCAAAAGTCATACAAAGCTGTTAAACAAAAGGATGGTTATGTACTCTTCAATGGCAAGAGGAAAAATAACATTTACAAAATCATACTTTCAGATTTAGAAAATCAAAATGTTAAGTGCCTCATGTCTGTGAATGAAGAGCAACGGACTTGGCATAGACGGTTAAGCCATGTTAGCATGAGAAGAATCTCAAAGATAAACAAGATAAACTTAGTCAGAGGCCTTCTAAATCTGAAGTTTGCTTCAGATGCTCTTTGTGAGGCATGCAAGAAAGGTAAATTTTCAAAAACTTCTTTCAGAGCTAAATATGTTGTTTTTACCTTTAGGCCTTTAGAGATTTTGCACATTGACTTATTTGGACCAGTGAAAACAACCTCTATCAATGCCAAAAATTATGGATTAGTCATCGTGGTGACTACAACAGATGAATCTGAGTAAAGTTCCTAAAACACAAGGATGTGTCACATTCTTTGTTTACTACCTTCTGCTCCTAAGTGCAAAATGAAAAAGACTTTAAAATTGTTAAAGTCAGAAGTGATCATGGTGGAGAATTTGATTTTTTTTATGGAAATGACATTTCTCATGATTTCCCTTGCCCTATAACTCCTCAATAAAATGGAGTTGTATAGAGGAAAAATAACATGTTGCAACAAGTGGCCAGAACCATGATCAATGAAACTAATGTTGCAAAACACTTCTAGGCATAAACAGTCAACACAACATGTTATATTCAGAACAAGATCTCAATAAGGCCTATTCTGGGTAAGACTCCTTATGAATTGTCGAAGAACAGAAAGTCCAACGTTTCATATTTTCATTAATTTAGATGTTCATGTTTTATTTTAAATACTAAAGAGGACTTGAACAAGTTTGATTTCAAAGCACAAAAATGTATCATGTTAGGATACTTTGAATGCTCAAAAGGTTATAAAGTGTACAACACTGAAACACGAATTGTTAAGGAATCAATTCATGTTAAGTTTGATGATAAACTTGAACTTGAAAAGTCAAAGCTAGTTGACGAGTTTGCAGATTTGGAGATTAGCTACTCAGACTATGGAGACAAAGAATTTGAACTGAAAGACTCTGAAAGCGCTCAATACAAAATTGCTCAATTAGAATTAGAAACTCCTGACATATTTGCGCCTCTGAGGAACCATAAACAAAGATCTTCACATTCTAACGAATTGATTCAGGGAGATAAGACAAAACCCATCATTAATGAAGAAAAAAATATCAACACACATTAACTCAAAATATTACAAATGATGCTCATACTTAACAACCATCTTTAAAACATAACCTTATTCCATAATTCTATCACATATGTTCTTGTTTAGTCTCCTTGACAAACACCATGCATTTTGCACAACATTTTTCACAATATGAAAACTACATAAAAGATGGATTATATTCGAAAAAAACAACCATGCAAAATCTTCTGGAATTTCATCAATCTCATCTTAATCCATTTAAAACAACTTGAAACAAACATAATTGAGTCTCATAGATTTCAAAAGATGTGAAAAAATCTTTTTTTTTGTAAATTCAATGCTTGTGAAAATAGGTACTGAATTAAAAAAAACAATAAAAACACGTATCAAAATTTTAATTTTATCTTAAATGTTTGCAGAAATACCCGACTTTTTTATAAACTAGTTGTATACCCTTCGTGCGATGCACGGAAAATTTTATTAAGTTATTGTTCTGGACTAGACCAATGGCTAGAATTGGCCCAATCTGCTTCTGCTCCAGAGCGGCCCAAATTGCCTAAGTCCAATTCACAGAGGGGTAAAAGTTACCTTTCTGCCCCTCCAACTGGGCAAGGAATGCAATGTTCCTCCCCGAAATTACTGCTCGTCACGCATGGCTTCATTGCTCCCCGAACAGATATGGGCGGGTGCCCGGAACTATGTCTATGCCCGACATAACAGCTAGTTTTGGGCACCCTGCCCGACATAACGGCTAGTTTGGGTAGTTACCTATTCTTTGGGGAAAACGGTTATTTCCACCTGAAAATAGGACCGTTGGCCACGCGCTGGAGGCTCTATATAAACCCTCTCGCTTGAGAGGGTCAGGTATCCAATATTCACCCTAAGAATTCATACTTTGTACTTGCTCCTTTTCTTTGACCCTTTCTTACTTGAGCGTCGGAGTGCCTTGCAGGTACACCCTCTCCTCTCCATACGACCAGCATCCCTGACGCACTTGGCGGCCGGATTCTACAGGATCTGATCCAGCATTCACGATTAGTGGCGCCGTCTGTGGGAAATTTGTTCTCCCCATCTTTCTTTCCTCAGTAATCAAAGATCAAAACAGTTCTCAAACGTCATCACGATCATGGCCTCCCAAGATCGCTCCAAGGATGCTCTCCAAACCACCATCCTCCCCGTCAACAAATCTGACGTTGACGGCCAGTCATCTCTCCTCTGAGATGCCCGTTTCCTCAGGGATGGAGCCACTGCTTCTCCTTCCCCTACCCCTGCTGATCGCAACAACGATCAACCATCACTTGACCTCCAGCCCGTTCCTGTTCCGCCCAATGTTGACCCGGCCGTAGCAGCCCTCCTGGAGGCGATCAACAAAATCAATACCCTGATCCTGCAGCAGAACGAGAGGATCGGGGCGCTAGAAGAGTCCCACCGTCCGAGATCCCCTCCTACGCAGAGGAACCAGCGACGAGCAAGAAGCCCGCAGCCTCGGAGAGAAATCGACCAAAGGCTGCGCCAAGAACCTGATCCTCGTGTGGCCCGAAAGCGCGACCAGATCTCCCCGCGTGACCAGCACACCCATGACCACAAGAGGACTCGGAGGAACGAGCAATCTCCCCCGATCAAGTCTACAGGACGGAACCGCTCACCTTCCCCGCGAAGGAACCGCTTACCTTCCCCGCGAAGGAACCGCTCACATTCTCCTCGAAGGAACCGCTCACCTTCTCTGTGAAGGAACCGACGTCGCAAGCATCCCGTTCGGTCCCTATCATACACCAGTTCTAGTGACGACGACGAGCCTCGCGGCCCGTTGTCCCAGGAGTTCTTGGCTACTCATCTCCGAAAAGGCTTGGAGAAACCCCCGTCACTTGGCACGTACGACGGAACCACCGACCCCGACGAGCACATCGATGCGCTGCTAGACTACCGTAGCGTATGGGGCGCCATCAAATGCAGACTGTTCCCGACCACCCTTCGGAAGGGAGCAATGACGTGGTATAAATAACTGCCCGAGGAGTTCATTACCTCTTGGAGACAGCTGGGCAAGATGTTCTTGCGGCACTTTACAGCATCTCGCCGCCACCCCAAAATTGAGGCCTCTCTGGGAGCCATAATCCAGGGTAAAGACGAACCTCTCCGCGCATATATCGAGAGGTTTAACAAAGAAGCAGTGCAGGTCCCGACGATGGACGAAATGATGAAGTTAGACGCCCTCCTCCTCAAAGCCCAATCACACATTCAATATGAAGAGAAGGTTGCGGCCAGCAACGTCCGAGCATCGCGCCATCAGGAGAACGCTCAGGCATCCAGAGGAGAAGAAGTTTCGACATCTCGTCGAGGTGATCGGAGGCGCGAGGACCTTCCTCGTGATTCCCGTGACAGCAAGGTTCCCTCCGGGCGATTCCATGACTACACTCCCCTGACCGTTTCCAGGGAAAAGATCTTGTCCGAATGTGCCAATTCGGAGTTCAAACAGGCTGGAGTCCGCTTCCCCAAACAGCTTCTGAACAGACCAAACGTGGACAAATCAAAATACTGTCATTTCCACAAAAGTCACGGCCATACTACGGAGGACTGCATCCATCTGAAGGATGCCATTGAAATACTGATCAGCAACGGCCACCTGAAGCAGTTCGCGAAGAAGAAGGACGCTCCTCGGCAGGATGCCCAGGAGTCCAAGAAGGTCGAGGAGGAGGTACCCTCCTCGGAAGACGCCAACATACAGGTCGCTATATCCATATCACGACCCGAGGACTTCAACGTCCCTGACGGGCTCAGCGCCCCTACATATTTCGCGGCCCACAGCCCGTGGGAGACATTTCCCTCCGCCATGGTCATCTCTGGCGGGGGTTTCAACAAAGTCACCGTGGGCTCCGTGAAACAGAAGTTTGAACACCTGATCAACACAAGCTCCAGCAAAGTGACCACGCTTGATCGGGCGCAGAAGGGCTCCGTCCCCATCTCCTTCTACCGGGAGGAACTCCTCGGCGGCTCCCCGAACTCAAGTATACCCTTTCTCGTCAGAGCCCAGATGGCGAACTTCGACGTTCGCAGGATACTCGTCGACCAGGGCAACTCGGTCGACATCATGTACTCCCAGCTGTTTTCAACACTTCAGCTGGACGAATCGCACCTTACCCCCTATGTAGGGTCCGATTTACAGGGATTCAACGGATCCATCACCAAGTCGTGGGGATACGTCGAGCTGATCGTGACCTTCGGTTCACCTGAAACAGCCAGATCCATCAAGGTGCAATTTCTGGTAATCGACTGCTCGTCGCTCTACCAATGCATTTTTGGAAGGCCGACTCTAGCCGAGTTGGTAGCAGTGCCCTCAACCATCCACCTGAAGATGAATTATTACGATTCGAAAGGGATGGTCGCCACCCTCCACGGCGATATAGAAGCTGCCCGACGGTGTAGCGGCAAAATCGTGAGTGTAAGCTATTGATTAACTTAACTCGAAAAAGCAAGAGTCGCCACCGCACTTTTATTTTATCCAAAAAAGGAAAGGAAAACGAGCGAACAAAACCTACACAAGCTCTACAACAAGAACAAGTGAAGAGAGTCCGGGTAAGGGGGTTGGTTACGCAATGGGAAGGTGTTAGCACCCAAAACGTCTATAGTACTCTATAGGAGCCCTTTGAAATATCTACCGCTTTTGGTCTGAAGATGGTTTGCTTGAAAAGAGATTGAGGAGATGAGAAGAGAAATTGTTTTTATGATTTTTGTGTTTGGAGAGACTTGTCGTCTCATGCCTACGTACCCACGATGTGCAATGTAGGATCAAAACCCCGTAGTTCGTGGTACAAAGAATGAAAATTGTTTGTTTTGGTTATTTTTAAATGTAAAGACAAGTCGTCATTTCCAAGAGAATAATTTCGCTTAAAGAAATGAATCATGTCTAAACTTATGAAAAAGTTAAAGGGAAAAGTGCACGAGGGCACAAAAAGAGAGTAAGTGAGTTTGGTGTTTTTTAAGGTTTTTTGAAAAAGGTGTCAATATGCTTATGTAGTTTAGCATTTGATTAAGAAATGAAAAGAAAAGAGTAAAGTCACTTGACAAAGTCAAGGTTTGTTTATGAAAGCGGTGAAAGTTTGAAATCAAGAAGGTTTTGAAAAAGAGAGAGAGTTTTGAAAATTAAAGAATGGGGAGGAGAAGAAGAGACTATCCTAAAGCATAAAAGAAAAGCTAAGGAAGAGAATAGCCTAACCACACAAGTATGCTTCCAAGTCTTCGAACCATAATTCCAAAGCAAAGGGAGGAATGTCCTAAGTTCTAAGTCCAAGGTTCCAAGAATTGCATTGGATGTCCAAGGTCTAGGTGCAAAGCTCCATGTCCATTGCAAAGGATAGTAACCATAGTCCAAGATTAAAAGCACAAGTTTTTTTTAGAGGTTTTGGCCTTTATTAATGTTTTTGGTCCAAGTGGACAAAGAGAAAAAGGCGGAAGCATAAACATGATATGATATGATAATAATGAAGCATAAAAGTAAAAGAGAGATAAGGGATAAGAAGGAAACAAGATATAATAAATAATTAGTACAATAGAAATGTTAGTGAATAATGGTATGGTGAACTTAATCATCCACAATCAAAGACAAAGCAAATAGTGTCAAAGAGAATGAAAAAGTAACCGGTTCCGCTTCATATCTTGCACTACGGTGATTAATTAATGCAATTAGTCCAAATTTAGTGAAGACTTGAAAGAAGATTGGGATACCCAAAGCAACTACGCATCAAGCTTCAAAGTTTATGGAACTAACACAAACAAATAATCAACCTTGGGATGACGCGACTAATCAAAGTCCGGTCCACGAAAGTACAAGTGTTGAATTGGATTTATTCCGAGTAGGGAAAAATTTTGGTCTATGTTAAGCGCACGCCGAGTAATTTGTTCGAGCAATTACCCTACGAATGAGGCCGGCCATGAGATGTATGTGTTAATGCACGCGAGATGAACGATATACGGATCGTCATCCTAAAGCGATGCCACACGAAAAGAAAAGGTGGTAATGATCTCGTCTCGATCGAAATTCAACAAAGGAATTCCAAGATCACTTCGACTTTCATCGATCAAAAAGAAAATAGATGAAGAAAAGTGAATCTAAAAATTATGATCCACACAACCAATCAAAAATGAAATAAAATGAGAAAAACAAGATAAAATAAAAAAACAAGAATTAAAAGGTAAATCACATAATACAAAAATTTTTATGACTTTTTTTCAAGAAATTTTTCTAAAACAGAATTTAAAAATAAAATCTAAACTCCAAAAGTTACTAAAAAAAAAGAAACTAATTGGAAAAAGTTTTAAGAAAATGAAAGAAAAGAGAAGGTGAGAAAATGAATGGAGGTGGTGTGGAAAGTTAGGCGCATGAAATTAGGCCCAAATACTACATATTTTTGTTTTTAAAAAAAGGACTACAAAAGTAAATAAATATCAGAAAAGAAAAAGAAAATAGCAAAATGTAGCTTCTTCTTCTTCATTGCAAACGCGGACACTATTCACCACCACCATAGCCACCATTTCAAAACTCCCCAAATCGGAGCGGCGGGACGCAAAATTAGCACGGTTATGACCGAAAATGAGTGCTCTACGCAATGGTGTCAACAACTTCAAGAACGGTTACCGACGAATACGACTCGAAAATACCGAAATCTCTTCTACACTACCTTTAAATCAAGGTAAATGATGCTTCAATCTTCCTCTCTTTTTCTTGTGCGAAATCGCTGCCGTGAATGTTGTGTGTTGGATTTGTGCGAATTTGTTGATGTTGTGGTTACGATTCGTTTTTGTTGTTGATGTTGAAAGAGGTTGAAGATGGATGAATGGTTTGTATATGGTTGTGGAGTGGTGTTTATGAGTTTCGGATTGAAGAAGGTTTATGGAATTGGAGTGTGAAATGGTTGAAGGTGAATGAAGCTTTGAGTTTTGATTTTGGCAGGGTGTTTAGGGGCTGTCAAAGCTTGAAATTGGAATGAGGTGAGGTTGTTATTTATAGGAGAATTGGTGAGTTATTGATGCCGTTTTGTGTTAATGAAGTGTGCGTTTTGGTTTCGTTGCAGTGTGTGATTTTGTATCGTGTGTGCACGGCTTGGAGGCTGGGAAGGATTTGTGTGTGTTGCGTTTTGTGATGACGTGTTCGGCTGGATGTTGGTGACCGAGCTGGGAGCGGTTTTGGCTGGGTTTGTAGTTTTGATGGGCGGCTCGATTTGTGATGTGGGAGTATGGAGCGGCTCGGCGTGATGAATGGTAAACGGCTTGGAAGCGTGAGCTGGAAGTTGATGAAAGTGGCTGAAGTTTTGCGTGAGCTGCTGCGTGACTTGTTTGGCAGCTTAAAGTGTGTTGGCTGGAAGTTCATGGCTTGAAGTGTTAATTTGTGTAGCTGGAAATGTAAAAAAGAAAGTGGGCCGTGGTGGGTCAATGTATGGACCGTGTGGATTAATGTTGTTTCTTTTCCCTTTTTTTTGGACTTTTGAATTGTTTTGGTTTAGAAATAAAATGGATTGGAAATTGGAAATTGGCTATTGGATAATGAAATTAAAAAAAGGTGGATTTAGAAAAAATGGATTTTTGATAATTGGATATGGAATGGATATAATTGGACAAATTTGGATAACTTTGAAAAAAAATGGAAATTGGATAAGATGAATTTTGGAAAATGTATTATGGATAAAGATGGTTTAGAGAATGGATATAGAAATGGATAACCAAACTTTCTCACAAGCCACTGATAAAGTGCACACAACTACCACTGAACAAGCCACAACTGAACAACATCCATTTGAATCTGACTTTCTGAACCCAAAACTCACATGAACCACTGCTTGATAAACTGAAGAATCTCAATCACAAGACATCTTGCTTTCGAACAACCAAATATGACTTGAAATTAGGCCCTTGCCTTTGACAAACCTGCACAACACACAGAGAGAAACAAGCAAATGGCAACATACCTTTTTTTTTGTATTTTAGTTAGAGGTTAAATAATCAGAAACACGTAAGCCATAGAGAATCACACAGGTGCTCAGGAGAAACACAACCTGTGATCTTGTTTGTGGTAATGATATGCAAATGGAAAGAGCGAAATCTTAGGGGTAAAAATTAGGGTCTTACAGCTGCCCCTATTTAAGTTTCTTCAATCAGGAGATATGAAAGTTGAAAACTTCGTCTCGACAAGATTGAAGATACTTAAATACAGAAAGCCATATTTTTTGCCATAAGATGTCACAAGATGATATGAATGCAAAGGATGAAATAGACTGTGGGGAAGCTTGAAACAAAGGATTTAAGGTAAATTGAGAGAGATAACGCGAAAAAACACGCCGGGGAACACAAGCTATTTCTAGATATCTGTCAAGGTGACAAGAAGTATCCATCAATAGTTGGAAAGAAAGGGACAAGACCCTGGGAAGACAAGTAGTGACATCCAAGAATAGCATTGGATAGAAACTACAAACGAGACAAAAAGGATGTCGAAAGATGTCCAAGAATGGCATTGGACAGCAACAAGAAAGTTTCTGGTAAAAACAGCAGCGTCATCCAAGAATAGCATTGGATGGAGGTGAAAAACACTCTATTGGGTAAGATATCCAAGAATGGCATTGGATAAAGGCACTGCAACATTCAAGAATGGCATTGAATGAGGCAACAACAAGCATCAGAGACATCCAAGAATAGCATTGGACTCAGCTGAGGAAAAGATATCCAAGAATGGCATTGGACTTAGCTGGGGAAAGGGTGTCCAAGAATGACATTGGACTCTGTTGAGGAAATTATATCCAAGAATGGCATTGGACAGAAGAAATCACAACATCCAAGAATGGCATTGAATATATATCAGAATTATCCAAGAATGGCATTGGATAAAAGGTTTACAATATCAAAGAATGGCATTGAATAAAGTGAGCAGGGACCTTCAGGAATGACACTGAAAGGTAAAGATAAAATCACTTCATTCAAGAATGGCATTGAATGAATAGATACAACTTTCAGGAATGGCACTGAAAGTAAAGGTAAAAACTCATCCAGGAATGGCACTGAATGAACAGGTAAAACTTTCAGGAATGGCACTGAAAGTAAAGGTAAAAACTCATTCAGGAATGGCACTGAAATGAACAGATAAAACTTTCAGGAATGGCACTGAAAGATATCCAAGTAGATCTGTTGGGGATTATAGAGGAGAGAAAAGACTTCCAGGAATAGCACTGGGAGAAACAAGAGGAACAAGGTATCCAGGAATGGCACTGGAGATCAAAAGAGACAGACATCCAGGAATGGCACTGGAGTGAAAGAAATCAAAGATCCAGGAATAGCACTGGAATGGAAGAAGACAACCATCTAAAAACAGCACAAGATGCACAGGGAAACGACAATATCCAGGAATGGCACTGGAAAGAAAGAAAACAAACAAGACATCCAGGAATAGCACTGGGTGAAAAGAAAGGTAAACGACAACATTCAGGAATAGCACTGAATGAGAAGGCAGGTAAAAGTTTGGTAGGCGCCAAGTAAGTTGGACTTTGACCGCAAGGTAAGATGTTGACAGCAACGGGACCTCTATGCAATGATATGTAAATGATTTATGTATGCGATGCAGATGATAGAGACAACTAAGATAGACTCTTTTGTGAGGCAAGAATATAGCTCTGATTCCTCAACACAGGGAACGCTGCCCACTCTGCTTGGAGAGAAGATGTTGAACACATCTCTGTCACACTTATGAATTGTATCAGGCTGATGGTCTTTTGAGGAAAGACGTCTTGAGGATTCTTGAAGGAGATTGCCCCAGATTTCTTGACTGATGATGATAAACTGATCATAGCTTCAGTCTGTCTACTGCAGGGGAAAAAATGAACTGATCATGGCTTCAATTCTTGAAATGATTGCTGAGGATAAACTGATCATGGCTTCAGTTGTTGGGGATGAATGAACTGATCATGGCTTCAGTTCTTGAGATGATTGTTGAGAAGGCTAAACTCAGTATGAATCTTGAAAGAGATCTTCTGGTTAACCAAATCTGAGAATACCTTGCACTGAGCAACAAATCTGATTCACAACCGGATCTGGATGTAATGTGCCCCTGATAAGATCACTGGCCAAGTTTCTCAACTGTTTGAAAATTCTTGATGAGGAAAGTTTGCCTGCAAATAGGATTATTCAAACAAACATGGTAATTTTAATGCAAAGCTCATGCAATTTTGAAATCAAAAATCATTTTTGGAATGATATTATTGATGCAAAGCAAGATGAATCACTTGTCAAAACACGGAGGTTTAGACATGCAAAGTGAAAGGTAAAGCAAAGGTAAGACATCAAAGCAAATGATTGGCAACAAACATAGGAGTCAGTTTACGCAACCTTGTTGTAGTATGCTTTCAAAAGAAACCTGGCTTCAATTAGGTCTTTTGAAGGTTGTAACGTGGTCTGGTTCACGGTTTTTGAAACAAAGGATATAGGCTCAAAGCTTATTTGTACCCAACCCAATCTTCGTGATGAACTCCAGTTCTATGCTCAGTTAATTCAAACTATGCATTCAAATTCCAAGAGATTTTGGAGTTGCAACACTGTTATGATGATGGTTCAAGGATCAAGGGGTTTTTGAGATGGCAGTCACTCTTTCTTACAACATTTTGTTGTTTTTGATGAGGACCACAGACAACTCGTTTTGTCTTTGAGGATTTTGGTAACCTCTTGATTTTTCTTTTGTTATCCCTAACTTTTGCCTGAACTGTGTCATTTGATTTTACAGTCAGCGGGATGCCCTAATTTTTGCCTAAGTCTCCTTCATAGGTTTTGACTTAGCGGGCTTTTCTTTTTGATATTTTTCATTCTCTGTTTTTTTTTTGAAAGACAGTGACTGCCTGGCTTAATGATTACGGTGAACCATCATTGGCTTTTGATTTGAAAGACATCTTCGACACTTCTTTGATGTGTGCGAAGGAAAGCTTGTGATTGCAATGATTCTCTTGTGTTTAAATACACAGTCAAATTAACTGAGAACTACCCATCCCTAGGTTAAAAATGCTGGTTTTTTCGTACAGAAAGAAACTCCAACTTCTAGGCTCGAAGGGCTTGACAAGGGATTAACTTCCTTATTTCTCCAGTGTTTGGGAGTTGAAACAATGCCTGTATATCATCAGCCAAGTTTTAATTGAAAGCATACAGTTCAGCAATTTCGGGTATTTCGTTTTCATCATCCTCCCTCCAATCTTTGCATAAACAAAAGCTTGATAAAGAAATTGAACAGGAGATATATTTTTTTTTGTGAAAAAGAAAGCATAAATGAATTGAATCAAAAGTTGCAATGCTCATTTCATTGAAATTACCATGAAAGTACAAATAAAGTTCAAAAGCAAACAGTCAATACAATCAAAGGAAAATGCAAACAGAAAGAAACAAGGCCTAGTGACTAATCAGCAACAAGGATGAGCTGTCCTGTCCGAAGCACTGGCTTTAGGAGATGATCCGTCTGAACTCACTCAAACGTCACTTGGCATACTCTGGCAAAGGGTTGTTGACAACATTAGGATTATTATCAATAAAGTCCAGAATCTTTAAGTTCACCAACTCTTGCACTCTAGCTTTTAATGCGAAACAACCTTCCAGGTTATGACCTGCCCCACCTTGATGGAACTCACAGTGAAGATCAGCCCTGTAGCCGGCTAGAAGAGGATTTGGAGGAGGAGGTAGAGCCCTCGTTGTAATCAAACCTTTCTCTACAAGACATGGATACAACTCAGTGTAAGACATCGGGATATGATCAAAGTTAACCCTATTGCGAGTCTGATTCTGTCTAACAGTCTGACGAGGAGCTTGAGCTAGTTGAGCATTAACAACTAGAGCAACTGCAGCTACATACTGTTGTCTCTGACGAGGCTTCCTCTCAACTGAAACAGCAAGAGTATCACCATCCTTTTTCTTTTGAAAATTCCCGGCATACTTTTTAGCACCACTGAAAGCTTCAGCATTAGCAATCCTTCCTTTCTTGATACCTTCTTCTAGTCTTTCTCCAATAGTGACTAGGTCAGCAAAACCAGATGATACACTGCCTATCATCTTTTCCCAATAGAGTGGCTGAAGGGTGTCCATGAATAGACCAGTCAATTCTTTTTCAGCTAAGGGTGGCTCCACTTGAGCAGCTAGCTCTCTCCATCGCTGAGCGTACTCTTTGAAGGATTCTTTTTCTTTTTGAGCCATATTCTGCAATTGACGGCGGTCAGGTGCCATATCCAGATTGTACTTATACTGCTTTAAGAAAGCATCAGACAAGTCCATCCAGCTTTGAATACGGTTCTTATCAAGTCCCATATACCATTTCATTGAAGCCCCACTCAAGCTGTCTTGGAAACAATGGATGAGCAGTTTGTCATCTTTTGCGTGAGTAGCCATCTTGCGGCAGTACATAACCAAGTGAGTTCTGGGACAGGTGTGCCCCTGGTATTTCTCAAAATTAGGAGTTTTGAATTTTGGAGGAATAACCAAGTCGGAAACCAGACACATGTCCATTGCAGCAGCATTAAAGAGATCACTTCCTTCCACAACCCTTATCCTTTTGTCTAGAGTTTGCCATTGCTCTCTGACTTCTTCAATGTATCCAGGTTCTCCCTGACTTTCAGATTGTGGACCAGCAGCATGGTACACGAAACGATTCTCAGGAACAGCTTGGGCAACAGAATGCACAACAGGCTGAGGTTCAGTGAATAATGGAGCTGAAGATACTGGCGATACAAACACAGGAGTAGTTGCAAAGGGTGGCGAGTAATTCGGAGGTAACCTAAATTCTGGCCAAGTAGAAGCTGGTTGCTGAGTCAGTGGAGGGTCAACGGCAGCAGTTGACGTTTCAACAATCACAGTCCTCTGAGGTGGTTCACCTCTAGCAATCAGAACTTGCAGCATTTCTGTGAGCTTGGTCATACCGGCCTTCAACTCATCAATTTCCATTCTGACTTCGGCGTTGTGTTGTTCTTGATTTTCCATTCTCAATCTGACAGCAGCTCTAGTTCTGTAGTTGTGTTGAGGAAACAGCTTGACGGCGAACAGATAACTGGAGAAAGAGACAGCTAAAATGAGTTTCTGAGTCAACCTGGAAGAAATGCATATGTATGCTCATGGATGCAAGAATGCATGAATGCAACAACCACAAACAAGATCACTTGAAGCACACAGGTTCAAAGGTTCGCTCTGAAGAGAACACCGAAATACCAGGTTGATAAGTCCACACTGATAAGAAATCCAGAGTATCGGGCATGTTGAAGGTCAAGGTTACCTGCAAACCTGTAAACACCCGCCCATTCTCACATGTGGGTACTAAAAAGCCGGGATCCTCAGTTTTAGATTCTCGATTTGAGAAGCAATAGTACATTCATCCCTTGGGGTACAATATTATCGCCAAACAAAGAGGTCGCCCACTGATTCCCCCAAAAAAGGAGGGTCATCCTAACAGGTCATCCAGACTTAGCAGCTCTTCCAGATAGCTCTACCATCGTGGGAAATCCACAACGCAGAATTCTCTAGAGAGAACCACATCCATATTGTGTTTCATATTCCCTCCTCGGACCGAGATGGAACGCGAGAGGATATAAAACACGCTAATCATAAGTGCACTCAGGCCTGGGTATTGGGCCTATCTCTCAGAATATCCCAACCAGAACAGACAGATAACAAGCAAGTCAGACAAAAAGCAGTAAATAAATCAAAGTAGGCTAAACCCCTTAAAGGATGGACCAGCAAGAGGTCAATATGTCCCCAGCAGAGTCGCCACTTTTCTGTAGCGGAAAAATCGTGAGTGTAAGTTATTGATTAACTTAACTCGAAAAAGCAAGAGTCGCCACCGCACTTTTATTTTATCCAAAAAAGGAAAGGAAAAAGAGCGAACAAAACCTACACAAGCTCTACAATAAGAACAAGTGAAGAGAGTCCAGGTAAGGGGGTTGGTTACGCAATGGGAAGGTGTTAGCACCCAAAACGTCTATAGTACTCTATAGGAGCCCTTTGAAATATCTACCGCTTTTGGTCTGAAGATGGTTTGCTTGAAAAGAGATTGAGGAGATGAGAAGAGAAATTGTTTTTATGATTTTTGTGTTTGGAGAGACTTGTCGTCTCATGCCTACGTACCCACGATGTGCAATGTAGGATCAAAACCCCGTAGTTCGTGGTACAAAGAATGAAAATTGTTTGTTTTGGTTATTTTTAAATGTAAAGACAAGTCGTCATTTCCAAGCGAATAATTCCGCTTAAAGAAATGAATCATGCTAAACTTATGAAAAAGTTAAAGGGAAAAGTGCACGAGGGCACAAAAAGAGAGTAAGTGAGTTTGGTGTTTTTTAAGGTTTTTTGAAAAAGGTGTCAATATGCTTATGTAGTTTAGCATTTGATTAAGAAATGAAAAGAAAAGAGTAAAGTCACTTGACAAAGTCAAGGTTTGTTTATGAAAGCGGTGAAAGTTTGAAATCAAGAAGGTTTTGAAAAAGAGAGAGAGTTTTGAAAATTAAAGAATGGGGAGGAGAAGAAGAGACTATCCTAAAGCATAAAAGAAAAGCTAAGGAAGAGAATAGCCTAACCACACAAGTATGCTTCCAAGTCTTCGAACCATAATTCCAAAGCAAAGGGAGGAATGTCCTAAGTTCTAAGTCCAAGGTTCCAAGAATTGCATTGGATGTCCAAGGTCTAGGTGCAAAGCTCCATGTCCATTGCAAAGGATAGTAACCATAGTCCAAGATTAAAAGCACAAGTTTTTTTTAGAGGTTTTGGCCTTTATTAATGTTTTTGGTCCAAGTGGACAAAGAGAAAAAGGCGGAAGCATAAACATGATATGATATGATAATAATGAAGCATAAAAGTAAAAGAGAGATAAGGGATAAGAAGGAAACAAGATATAATAAATAATTAGTACAATAGAAATGTTAGTGAATAATGGTATGGTGAACTTAATCATCCACAATCAAAGACAAAGCAAATAGTGTCAAAGAGAATGAAAAAGTAACCGGTTCCGCTTCATATCTTGCACTACGGTGATTAATTAATGCAATTAGTCCAAATTTAGTGAAGACTTGAAAGAAGATTGGGATACCCAAAGCAACTACGCATCAAGCTTCAAAGTTTATGGAACTAACACAAACAAATAATCAACCTTGGGATGACGCGACTAATCAAAGTCCGGTCCACGAAAGTGCAAGTGTTGAATTGGATTTATTTCGAGTAGGGAAAAATTTTGGTCTATGTTAAGCGCACGCCGAGTAATTTGTTCGAGCAATTACCCTACGAATGAGGCCGGCCATGAGATGTATGTGTTAATGCACGCGAGATGAACGATATACGGATCGTCATCCTAAAGCGATGCCACACGAAAAGAAAAGGTGGTAATGATCTCGTCTCGATCGAAATTCAACAAAGGAATTCCAAGATCACTTCGACTTTCATCGATCAAAAAGAAAATAGATGAAGAAAAGTGAATCTAAAAATTATGATCCACACAACCAATCAAAAATGAAATAAAATGAGAAAAACAAGATAAAATAAAAAAAACAAGAATTAAAAGGTAAATCACATAATACAAAAATTTTTATGACTTTTTTTCAAGAAATTTTTCTAAAACAGAATTTAAAAATAAAATCTAAACTCCAAAAGTTACTAAAAAAAAAGAAACTAATTGGAAAAAGTTTTAAGAAAATGAAAGAAAAGAGAAGGTGAGAAAATGAATGGAGGTGGTGTGGAAAGTTAGGCGCATGAAATTAGGCCCAAATACTACATATTTTTGTTTTTAAAAAAAGGACTACAAAAGTAAATAAATATCAGAAAAGAAAAAGAAAATAGCAAAATGTAGCTTCTTCTTCTTCATTGCAAACGCGGACACTATTCACCACCACCATAGCCACCATTTCAAAACTCCCCAAATCGGAGCGGCGGGACGCAAAATTAGCACGGTTATGACCGAAAATGAGTGCTCTACGCAATGGTGTCAACAACTTCAAGAACGGTTACCGACGAATACGACTCGAAAATACCGAAATCTCTTCTACACTACCTTTAAATCAAGGTAAATGATGCTTCAATCTTCCTCTCTTTTTCTTGTGCGAAATCGCTGCCGTGAATGTTGTGTGTTGGATTTGTGCGAATTTGTTGATGTTGTGGTTACGATTCGTTTTTGTTGTTGATGTTGAAAGAGGTTGAAGATGGATGAATGGTTTGTATATGGTTGTGGAGTGGTGTTTATGAGTTTCGGATTGAAGAAGGTTTATGGAATTGGAGTGTGAAATGGTTGAAGGTGAATGAAGCTTTGAGTTTTGATTTTGGCAGGGTGTTTAGGGGCTGTCAAAGCTTGAAATTGGAATGAGGTGAGGTTGTTATTTATAGGAGAATTGGTGAGTTATTGATGCCGTTTTGTGTTAATGAAGTGTGCGTTTTGGTTTCGTTGCAGTGTGTGATTTTGTATCGTGTGTGCACGGCTTGGAGGCTGGGAAGGATTTGTGTGTGTTGCGTTTTGTGATGACGTGTTCGGCTGGATGTTGGTGACCGAGCTGGGAGCGGTTTTGGCTGGGTTTGTAGTTTTGATGGGCGGCTCGGTTTGTGATGTGGGAGTATGGAGCGGCTCGGCGTGATGAATGGTAAACGGCTTGGAAGCGTGAGCTGGAAGTTGATGAAAGTGGCTGAAGTTTTGCGTGAGCTGCTGCGTGACTTGTTTGGCAGCTTAAAGTGTGTTGGCTGGAAGTTCATGGCTTGAAGTGTTAATTTGTGTAGCTGGAAATGTAAAAAAGAAAGTGGGCCGTGGTGGGTCAATGTATGGACCGTGTGGATTAATGTTGTTTCTTTTCCCTTTTTTTTGGACTTTTGAATAGTTTTGGTTTAGAAATAAAATGGATTGGAAATTGGCTATTGGATAATGAAATTAAAAAAAGGTGGATTTAGAAAAAATGGATTTTTGATAATTGGATATGGAATGGATATAATTGGACAAATTTGGATAACTTTGAAAAAAAATGGAAATTGGATAAGATGAATTTTGGAAAATGTATTATGGATAAAGATGGTTTAGAGAATGGATATAGAAATGGATAACCAAACTTTCTCACAAGCCACTGATAAAGTGCACACAACTACCACTGAACAAGCCACAACTGAACAACATCCATTTGAATCTGACTTTCTGAACCCAAAACTCACATGAACCACTGTTTAATAAACTGAAGAATCTCAATCACAAGACATCTTACTTTCGAACAACCAAATGTGACTTGAAATTAGGCCCTTGCCTTTGACAATTCTGCACAACACACAGAGAGAAACAAGCAAACGGCAACATACCTTTTTTTTTGTATTTTGGTTAGAGGTTAAATAATCAGAAACACGTAAGCCATAGAGAATCACACAGGTGCTCAGGAGAAACACAACCTGTGATCTTGTTTGTGGTAATGATATGCAAATGGAAAGAGCGAAATCTTAGGGGTAAAAATTAGGGTCTTACAGCTGTTTCGAAGCAGCTACAAAGGGGTTCAATACCATTGCGCCCAAGCCAAAAGCATCGAGCAAGCCAGCACTGCCAAGCAGCTCCGAGGAGGCCAAGCCCCTGCCCCAGGTCGACTCTATCGACCTCGACAGTCGCGTCCCCAAGGATCAATAGGAGGAACGAACAGCTTTAGCAAGCATGTCCATGTCGTTCAGCAGCAGCTCCCATCCGATGCGCCCCATCTCGGATGATGACTTCGAGATAGTTCTGTTCGGCGAAGACCCCCAACGAGGAGTGAAGATCGGAGAAGACGTGCCTGACATCGCGAGGAAGCAGCTCAAAGCATGCCTCCAAGAGAATGCCGACCTCTTCGCATGGAGCGTCGCGGAAATGCCCGGCTTGGATCCATCCGTCGCTTGTCACCAGCTGACCATCGACCCGGCCGTGAAGGCCGTAGCACAACATAGGAGGAAGCAGTCTCCAGAGAAAATGGAGGCTGCTGAAAAAACTGTAAAGGACCTCCTCGAGGCCAAATTTATTTCGGAAGCCAACTACACAACTTGGTTGTCCAACGTTGTATTAGTTAAAAAACCTAATGGAAAACGGCGCATGTGCATTGATTATACCGATCTCAATAAGGCATGCCCGAAGGATGCCTACCCCCTCCCCAATATTGATAAACTTGTTGATAATTCTGCTGGTTTTAAACTTTTATCGTTCATGGACGCCTACTCGGGCTACAATCAAATCCCAATGGCAATGTCCGACAAAAAAATATATGGTCTTCATGACCTAATCGGGCAACTATTACTACAACGTAATGCCCTTTGGCCTGAAGAACGCCGGAGCAATGTACCAACGAATGATGAACAAAGTGTTTCGGGGAGAAATAGGCAACATGCTCGAAGTCTACATGGATGACATGATCGTAAAATCCCACGAGGAAATCGATCATACCACCTGATCGGTCACCATTTCTACTTGTTTTCCGTATGATATTCGGCACGAAACCTCGAGATCGGTAACACTTTGTTTATATTTTTATTACTTTTCAAACTATTTTTACTTTTTGCAATTTCTTTCAAGCTTTGTAATTCGTAATAGTTTATGTTATTTTGTTGTATTTTATGCGTGTTTCGGTAGTTGTGTTAGTTTCAGATCACAAATGAAAGCCCCGAAGGACTTACGCGAAGAATGGAAAAGTTCGGAGTGTCTCGGAAGTGTTTTGAAGAGAACTAGAAGACTGACACGGGCCCCCGTGTTGCCTGACATGGGTCGTGTCAAGAGAAGAGATGAAATTGAAGTTTTGGGCTGAAGTCAGAGAGCTGACACGGGTGCCTGTGTCAGCTGACACGGCCCGTGTCAGCACACCTGGAGTGAAGAATTTTTGCGCAGAGATTCAGAGGGCTGACACGGGTGCCCGTGTCAGCTGACACGGCCCGTGTCAGCAAGCTTGGGAGAGACAATTTTTTGATTTTTGATATTTTCTGAGTTTAAGTGCTATGAGGGGTATTCTGGGAATTTCATGTTGTTTTAGTGATTTGGAACTACTTAGGCTAGGTTTAGAGAAAAGGAAAAACACTTTTTTACTTTACGAACAAATTGACGAGAGTTTGAAGGCGATCAAAGAGATTAGGAGAAAGGGATTGTTCATGAGCGGAAGCGATTGAAGAATCAATGTACTCCGATCAATTTGTAATGTCTTCCTTAAATCTTGTTATTGTTTTTGTTTTGAATATTATGAGAGGCTAAACCCCCCAATGCTAGGGGGTGTCCCTGAATTGTGATGTAAGGAACCGTTTTGAATTATTTGATGAGTTTATGCTTTCTTACCTTAATCTTTTGTTATGCAAATAAATTAATACTTTTTTTCGATCGTACAAATTGGGGACGATTTACGGTTAGGGATTTGGCCTGAAAAACTAATCTATTGTTTTTGCATAATACATTACGGTAGATATTGCCTAGGAATGGGGATACCCCGTAGTGACTAAAAGACCTTGTCAGAACTATTGCTTGATGTTGTCTCTTGACTACTAAGGAATTAGGCTCGGGGGGAATATAAAAGGTTTTTCGGTTAAGGAATTTAAGAAAAATATTTGAGGGTCAGTAAAATTAAGGTTTGGAGGAATATATCTTGGAGGATAATTTTGGGTTCTTGCTGAGCAATTCATACACCTTTCCTAGCATGACTTCTCATAATTGTTAAAGTCAATTTTCTTATTCTGCTTATTTCTTTCTGTCGTTAGAATTAGTTTGAAAATCAAAACCCCCAAAAGGAACTTTTGTCTAAACGAAGCAACACTTTGCATCCGTCGAGCACCCCCAAACAAACGGGCAGGCTGAGGCAGCTAACCGAGTCATCCTTCGAGGCCTCAAGTGAAGGCTAGACGAAACAATGAAGGCATGGGTCGAGGAACTACACAGCGTACTTTGGGCATACCGTACAACTCCACACTCAACGACCGGGGAAACACCTTTCTGCCTAGCATACGGAACCGAGGCTGTAATTCCCGTCGAAGTTCACGTGCCCTCTAGGCGGACAGAGTCGCCCCTAGACGAGGAGATGAACGACGAATCTTTAAGAGAAGAGATCGACCTCGTCGAGGAAATTAGAACCGGGGCAGCCCTCCGCGAAGCCTCACTAAAACAAAAAATTACCATCAGGCACAACGCCAAGGTAATACGGCGAGAGTTCGACGTGGGAAGCCTCGTTCTAAGAAGAAACCACAAAGACTCTCGCGAAGGCAAACTAGCAACCAATTGGGAAGGACCCTATAGCGTCCGGGCAAAGACAGAAAATAGGGCCTATTACCTAGAACATCTCACTGGGGAAGAACTTGCTCGACCATGGAACGCTGAAAAGCTAAAACAATATTACAGCTAAATCCTCGGTTCGACCCGTCGCAACGACGAACATCAGCTACCGACCACTGTGCGCGTCTAGGTACAAGCGTCGCATACGATTAAAGCAGAACCTCGCTCAGTAACGAGCCGGATAACTGCTCGACAGCGGTCCTCGATCGAGCATCGCCGTCGTCAAAGTACCATGATTAGCAGAACCCCAACTCGCGATGGGACGTTCACGCCGCGAACTCAGGCCTCAAACGCGACCTGAGCTCCGCTCCCCGGCCAAGATATTCCCCGGCCGTTCAACCAGTTCCCCACACTGTCGAACACATCTATTACGAGCAATTCCCCCAAAATATTCACACTAGTCAAATACCCCCTAACATGGGCGGACATACATTCACAGCGAACATGCATACAACACTTAGCAAAAACAAACGCAAGTAAAATCATGCAGAGGACAAAGCCAGAAATATAATAAGTTAACATAATGGGTGACCACGAGGGCCACAACTGTGCTTAATTATATCAAACGGGGGCCAAGCCCCCCCCGAAAAGAAAATAAATTACAATAGTTCCACGGCACGCAGGCCGGACAAAATACAACAACATCAAAATAACAACCTCCTCACTCATCAGCATGCTTGGTAGGCTCTGGCTCGGGTCCCTGATCCTCTGCGGGCTGATCCTCGGGGTTACTTCCAAGGAGACCGTCGGGCACGATGATACGGCCATCCTTAACATGCGCCAGGTAGTGAGTACCCTCGGCAGAAATTTCTAGCCCAGGGTTCACCACCCGTAGCTGAGCCACGGCGTTTCTGAAGGACTCCTCCGCAACGGCGATGCCATCATCTTCGGCCAGCAGTATACGAGCAACCATCTCGGATCTTGTCTTCAAGGGATTCACATCCTCCGGCTCGTCGTCACCCGGGGCATTGGCCGCCTTCAGCCGCTGGATCAACTCCTCGGCAGACTTCTTCTCCGCCGCCAGCGTCGAGTTCTCCTCCTTTAAACGAGCTACCTCCTCCTCAACTTTCTTCTAAGCATCGTCGGCACCCTTAGCTTATTCCTTGAGGGATGCCATGGTAGCACGGGCAGCAGTAAGTTCGGCCTCAGTCGCCGAATCCCCTTCGATGTACACAACTGCCATCTCCAATATCCTGACCAAGGCAGAAGCGTCCTGGGCCACCAACGCCCTCTTGCTCGGGCGATCCATGCTTTCCAAGCGAAGAGACTCCGCCCGAGGGACAATCAGAGAGTTCCCCTCGAAGAACTTCCGGTCATGAATGCAAGGAGGAAGCTCGAACTTCCCCTTCTCCGACGCCCGGGTAAGGTCCACAGCATCATTAAACCTTTGCCGCTTGGGTTGACCAGCCAAAGGAAGGGGAGATCCCCGAGAAGTAGGAGTAGGAGAAGTGGAGGTCCCCGCAGCAGTTTGAGCAGGAGGTGGAGCACCAGCACCAGCAAACCGGGATTTTGGAGGAGTCGCCCCAATCTTGTTCCTTGCAAGAGCATTCCTCACAACTCTATCGTGGGCCTGAGGCATCTCACTTGCACAGACAAAATATGAGCATGTTAGATATGAGGAAAAGAAATGACATGAACAAAATCTAAATAACTAAAACTATCGAGCAGCTTCTCAGCGTCCGCGGGAGTCTTGCACTCCAGCAGCGCCTTAACATTGATGAATCTACGCTCAACTCTCTGGCTCATGTCCTCCTCGAAGATCAGACTGCCCTTGCTCGTCCAGCACTCAGCAAGCCAGAAGGAGTTGACCCAGTTCACCAGCGCCTCATACGCCGCGGCGTCCTGCCCGAGCAGCTCGCTCGGTTGAAAGACATAATCGTTGGGCTCCTTGGTGAAGTGGTCGGGTGACCAGTGGATGGGGAACTTATAAAGTCTCCGCCCAATATACCTCCCTTCCTCGTCGTGCAGCTCATTCTCATCCTCGTCAACCTCTATCTCCCATACGTATGTGTTGTCCTGGGCAGCTTCGGACAAGGATTCAACGACATAGTAACGTTCCTTGAACGTCCTTATTGACTCTGAAAAAGGCTTGAACAGCTTGCGGGGCTGCTTCAACGAAACCCAGCCGTACTTCCTCCCCGACAGCTGCCGCTGAAGATGGAAGATAGTGAAGAACAGAGGGAGAGTAATCCCTATAGTAAGATGCTCGCACACCAACTCAAACTCCCGGATAAAGGCCAGAGAGTTCAGATGTAGCTGCGTGGGGGCCAACCTCAAATGCTCGAACACTGACTGCTGGAAATCGGTGAACGGCAGCCTCAAGCCCAGTTCCTTGAAGGTATATTCGTACATCGTAAAGCGGTCCCCGAAGTTTGTGCAGACCCGCTCGTCCTCGGAAGGGAAGTGCACCTTCCACTCTCCCTCTGGCCCGACATCAGTAAAAACGTCCCCCACAAGCTTGGACACGTGCTCAGCAGGCTCGGCCACCTCCCATTCCTCCGCGGAATCATCAGCAACATCCTCGTCCATATCGTCCCGAACCTATTCTCCCCCGACATCACTTGGAGAGCTCGAAGCAGCCGAGCTCGAAGTCGTCGAGCTACTATTGTCCGAGGATCCTGTTTCTTCCTCGGAGATGTCTAAAATAACTTCTCTATCTGGCCCCGTCGCCATATCGATCACCTGAAAAGCAGAGAAGAAAGTGAATTCGACAACAAATCAAATCCACCCTTCCACCGCTAAGTCAAGTGAAAGGGCGCGCAAAGGACTGATGACAAAATCCCCGGCCTAAGCCCTAACATCAAATATGGAATTGAAACTTCCCCGCGAGGAGACGCTCGGAACAAATCATCCCCTAGCGAGGAGCTTCCCCGCACTCATACCCAGTTTCCGTTTGAAGCTTCGCCAGAAATCGCAAAGCTTCACCGGAATCTGGGAGCGTTCTACCGGAAAATTCATCATCCGCCTAGAAGACAAAAAGTCACGACGGTTACACAAGCGTCGCCATCGCGACGACGCCGTCAACCACCCTCCTAACCAAAACATACTACCAACTCCGGTGACATGTTAGAAGTAGAGAAATGGCACAGCCACCGTCCACCACCAACAATCACCGGAGACTCACTCATTTTGTCCTCTAAAGCTAACCTTAACCGCATACAATCTACCATTGACAACTAACAGAGAAAGAACAAGCAAAGGATCGGAACACTTACTTGTTTTGAGCAGAAGAAAGCGCTGCTCGGAAGCCGGTAACGGTGGTCAGAGAAGCAGAAAACGGTGTCGGGCAAAAGCTTGAAGGAAGCGGAGAGAAATCAGACTGGAAAGTTCCAAATGGAACGATTTTCCCCATTTTATACAAAGGAGCACGTGCAACCACGTGCCCGTAGGCGATTATGACTATCCACTAGCCATCATTGCCTATTAATTGCTACACAGAGCTCTAGGCACACGTGGCATCCCAACGTTTCCAATTCTGTCTGACCATTAGTCTCCCCGAACACCGGGCAATGACGTCACGACCACGAATCTCACGAACATTTGGGGTCACGAGCACTTTGAGACAATCTTCCTCGTCTTCAAACGAAGACTCCATACTGGCTCCCCGGAGCAACGAGCAGTCCTTAAGTCATCACTCCCATGCTCGGGAGCAACGACTTGGGGGGCTCATGTTCTGGATTGGACCAATGGCTAGAATTGGCCTAATCCGCTTATGCTCCAGAGCGGCCCAAATTGCCTAAGTCCAATTCACAGAGGGGAAAAAGTTACCTTTCTGCCCCTTCAACTGGGCAAGTAATGCAACGTTCCTCCCCAGAATTATTGCTCGTCACGCACGGCTTCATTGCTCCCCGAACAGCTATGGGCGGGTGCCCGGAACTATGCCTATGCCCGACATAACGGCTAGTTTTGGGCACCCTGCCCGACATAACGACTAGTTTGGGTAGTTACCTATTCTTTGGGGAAAACGGTTATTTCGCCCCGAAAATATGACCGTTGGCCACGCGCTGGGGGCTCTATATAAATCTGTCGCTCCCGAAAGATTCGCATCCAACGGTATAAACGCGAGAGTGGCGCAGAAAACACAGAGTCGCCAGCAATGTGTATTTATCCCGAGAGAGGGAAAGGAAACACTGCATAAACCTGAAGAGAAAGGGGGAAAGACATGGTCATCGTAACCATAGCCCGGGTTCGGGAGTCGGTTATGCGAGGGAAAGGTGTTAGCACCCCACGCATCCATCGTACTCGATGGGATCCACGCTTGTTGTCTAAAAAGAGGGTGAGTTGTCCTACTATCTATGGCTGAACAAAAGAAAACGGGGATGGGGGTGACTAAGACGGACTCGATAGGACATATTCGATGCCCTAGGCCTACGTACTCCCTCAGTGCAATGGGAAAGTCAGAGTCAACGTAGTTCAGACGGGAACTGTGGGGGAAGGTTGCTCGCCAAGATAATCGATGTCTTGTGCCTACATATCCTCAATCTGACGAGAGAGAGGTTTTATGAGCGACGTTAGATTCGCGTCCGGCAGTTAGGGTCGATGCCTGTTCGCGACTCAGACGGAAGGTAACGTGCTCTTTTCTGAAAATGGTCTGGAACCAAACAATCCCGAAGGATAAAAAGATTTGAATTTGTTTTGTGTTTTTTAGACAGAAGTGTTTTAAGTTAGTTCATAACTTGCATTGCACCAAAGTCTAGGGCACAGGGACGAATACTTAACGAATCGTCCCAAGACAGGACGTCCGCTAAGCACTCTAGAAAGATGAGAGGAAGCCCCTCATTTATCATTCCCCACGCTTAAGGCTCGTGCGCAATACACTTTATCTTTATTAAGTGTTTTCAAGAAGTTTTGAGATGAGAAGAGAGAAGACACAAAGGAAACTCTACAGGGAAACTAAGAGTCCTAATGTTATCATGCATGGGTAACCTAGGGTTAGTGAGGTTTAGGAGGGACGACTACCTAAAACCTAATGCTAATCCTACTCCAAGCTTAATCAAAAATTAAGTTGGACTAGGTAGCTCTAAAGGGAGAGAATCCAAGACTTAAACAAGTTTTGATATTCAAGGGAGGAAGATAGTGAAAGAGAAGAATGAGAAAGAGAAGGATGAGATAAGAAACAAGATAGGGCAGCAAGCACATCATATCAAGTACATCCAACTCATATCACTAAACAAGTCTCAAAGATCATGCAAAACATCTCAAGTAAGCATGCAAACGTAATCATGAAAGAATGCAAGCATACTTATATGAAATGCACAATTAAGCACCAATGAACTTCATATCAAGATGAAATGAGAAAAATAAGATGAAAATGAAAGCAATTCAGAACTAAGATCATACCATCATCAACAATTCTCATGTGCAAAAGAAGATCAAAGCATGAAACAATATGCACCAAAGAAAGCCCACAAAAGGAAACTCAAAGCCCAAACACTTAGCACATGCCAAACATGATTCATAAATTGCAAAAATAAGTCTCAAAGGACCTCAACCAGGGGTAAACATCATACCAAAAGATCATGCAAAGAATCATAAAGAAATTCAATCAATTAGGCATGGCAAATCAATTAGGGCTAAGAGATGTCATAAGATGATCATGCATAATTCACTTAAGAACAAATAATCAAACATATATCAAATGACATTCAAAAATTGTGAAATTAGAACCCAAATGATCTAAGTCACAGACTAATAACATGTCAAAATATCACACCAAAATTCAAAGTTTAAGTACCTCAAACAATTAGGCAAATATCACATAGGAACCATGAACTAATATGCAAAGGAGAGGGACTAATATGCAATATGAAAAGAGTTTAAAAATATGAGAAAAATGTTTTTAGGAACCTCAACATGTCTTCTAAAATATGAAAAAATAATGGGATGCAAATCATACACCAATGATGAGAACAAAAATCAACAAGATCAAGTGTGCACAAGTGAAGAAATTCACAAAGGAAATTAATCAAACAATTAATTCAGAGGCACAAAATAAAATCAAAATGGAAAATAAAATTTTTCAAAATTTTATAAAACCCTAAGGATGATTCATGATTTTTTTCATAATTTTTGGATGCTTAAAACTATTTTTAAAAAAAATAAAATGCAAAACTATGCAAAAAATAAAATAAAAAAGGAATAAAAGAAACCCAGGGGTGCAACAAGCAACAAAAATCACGTTTAAAAATGGAACGGGCTCAAGGAGGGGTGGGAAAAGCAAGCCTAATCCATTCAATTATTCAGCGCATACCAAACAAAAGAGGCAAGGACCCAGTCAACTCACACCAGCCACAAGATTAATCTCACGCATGATATCAAGTCAACAAACCACACAGTAATCAAGATGAAAGGCCAGGATCACGCGCACATGGTAATAATGATGAGCAAGCAAACACCATAATTATTCAAAAATTAAAATAGAAGCACGTGACGGGCACATGGAATTTTTAATGCGTTGGCACAACAGCAACCATCAGATCTGATCAACGTGCCAAATCAAGTCAAACGATCACAAAAATATGCAAGATCAAGGGCGCAGATCAGTGGTACATGATAACTAGCATGGATCAACAACACGCAATCAATAAAATAAAAAACAGATTTTAAAAGACGTGTTTGAACGTGGACCACCAGATCTGGACCACCAACGGTCCAGATTTCATCTCCTTCATTTGAATCTCCGGTGACCTAAAAAACAAACCAGACGTCGGAGCCCTAGCTCCGGTCGTCTTCTCCGGCGACCTCAACATCAAAAATCTCCAGAAATCAAGAATAAATACATCATTCCAACCAGAATTCAACAAGGATTTCAAATATGCAAACCATTTCAACAAACAGTAAACACATAAGCCAAATCGAAGAAAAGAAATTTGGATCTAAAAACTTCAGATTCAAAATACAGCCATAATACACGTTAAAAATCACAACAAATCATATCAGAATCATCAGCAAGTCATGAGGAACAAAATGCACACCATAAAAACAAGTTATGAGATCATGAAATCCAACTCACCTGAAACTTGAAAAAGCAAAAATAGTCCTAGAAACCCAGTGTAAGAGTGCAGATCTTCCTCTTTTGAGCTCTATTTGCAAAATAAATGCAAATAGAGGCTTGAATCTGGCTGGATCTTGGATTTTAGAAGTGAGCACCTCAAATTCGTGTATGGTGAAAACCTTGCTTATAGCTTCAAATGATGGTTGATTCTTGCTCTATGGAGTGTGTAGATCAAGAATATGAAAAAAAATCTTCAGAAACCCTTAAGATGAGAGAGTTTCGAAGGAGAGAAAGTGTGAGTGAAAAATGGAATTCTGAGCAAATGAGGGTGCATAAGGGTGAAATGAATGTGTGATCCTTTTTATATAGACTTGGTTAGGCCTTTGAGCATGATTAGGGTTTCATTAATCCCTTGATTAAGGCTAATGGAAGTAATTTGCAAAAATGCAAGTTGTAATGCACCTCTTAATCCACACGTGCCTTGGTCATGAAGTAAGTGTGATTCATTCACATTTCACTTGCTGATCACAATGGAATTGAAATTGGGCCTTGTGGTTGATTGGTTTGTGAGTTTCAATCCATCTTGCCAATTTGCATTATGTGAAATAAGTGAGGTATATGGCTTGAAATGAATTGATTCAAAGGTCAAAAGTGGTCCTCATGAAGTGTACTTGAATATGGAAATGTGACTTGAAGCATTAGAGGTCATTACAAGCCATTTTGAACCAAAATGCAAAAGGTGGAAAAACGGAACCATGTGAAAACCTTAAAAACCAACCTTGAGTCTTTTGATCATAACTTGACTTTCACAAATGATATGGAGACAATCTAGTACCATTTGGAAATGGGAGAGAGAGATATTCAACTTTCATGTTTGAGGAAAATTCATTTGAAGTTTCCTTGATGATGAAAAGTCAAGTTGAAGATGGTTGGAAAGTTGCCAAAAATGGAAATTTCACATTATAGGCCATTTTCCAAAAATAGTAACTTTTGTACAAACTCTTGATTCTTGGTGAATGGTAGGAATCCTAGCCTTTGAGGACCATATGAGGGCATAAGACCTTAAAAATCATGAAGAGGACCTCAAAATTCCATGGTTGACTTTCCTCCTTACAGTTGACTTTTGCTTACTTCACAAGTAACTGATCCACTGAACATCTTCCACAATGTACCACTAGCCAAGCCTTCCTCTATGAGCACTTGTGAGCATATGAAACCCATGAGAGCATGCTTGAATCCACAAAGTTCAACAAGAAGCCCTTCTGAAACCAAAACCCTAATTTGGTCCCTCTGGTTAGGAGGGAAAGATTCACTTGAAATCCTTTGCCATTCTTGACCTTATGAAGATATGATGAACTCCTCAAACCACCTCGAGGCTTGAGACTCCTTTGAGATGAACCAAGTACCTTGATCCCATGCTAAGAACCAATGTTATGCACAAATGCTAATGCAAGAAATGCAAAGAAACATAAGCCAGTTAGCTAAAAGTAAGAGGGAAAATTTTGGGATGTTACAGCTGCCCCTATTCAAATTCCTTGGATCCGAGGGTGTGGAAGCAACGGCTTTCAGACAACTGGGATAGAAGGGGATTGAATACCAAAAAAACCTGGAAATTTTTAAACTGGTGGTAATGAAACTGAAAACGAGCACGACCGAAAGCGGACTCGAAAAGGATAGACGAGTACGACCGAAAGCGGACTCGAAAAGGATAAACGAGTACGACCGAAAGCGGACTCGAAAAGGATAAACGAGTACGACCGAAAGCGGACTCGAAAAGGATAAACGAGCATGACCGAAAGCAGACTCGAAAAGGATAAACGAGTACGACCGAAAGCGGACTCGAAAAGGATAAACGAGCACGACCGAAAGCGGACTCGAAAAGGATAGACGAGTACGACCGAAAGCGGACTTGAAAAGGATAGACGAGTACGACCGAAAGCGGACTCGAAAAGGATAGACGAGTACGACTGAAAGCAGACTCAAAAAGGATAGACAAGTACGACCGAAAGTGGACTCGAAAAGGATAGACGAGTACGACCAAAAGCGGACTCGAAAAGGATAAACGAGTACGACCGAAAGCGGACTCGAAAAGGATAGATGAGTACGACCAAAAACAGACTCGAAAAGGATAGACGAGTACGACCGAAAGCGGACTCGAAAAGGATAGACGTGTACGACCGAAAGCGGACTCGAAAAGGATAGACGAGTACGACCAAAAGCGGACTCAAAAAGGATAGACGAGTACGACCGAAAGCAGACTTGAAAAGGATAGACGAGTACGACCGAAAGCAGACTCGAAAAGGATAGACGAGTACGACCGAAAGCGGACTCGAAAAGAAAGAACGAGTACAACCAAAAGCGAACTCGAGAGGAAAAAACGAGTACGACTGAAAGCAAACTCGAAAAGAAAGAACGAGTACGACCGAAAGAGAACTCGAAAGGAAATAACGAGTACGATCGAAAGCAAACTTGAAAGGAAAGAACGAGTACGACCGAAAGCGAACTCGAAAGGAAAGACCGACCGAAACCGCTCTTCCAAAGATTAGTAGAATCAAAAGATCTACAAAGATGACTCCGCTGGGGATAAGAGAAATCTAAATAGGCAACTCTGCGGGGGGAGCGCAAGGAGGACCGACAAGGAGGACGAATCCACTGGTTGCAGTGCGATGCTCGAACAAAATCTCCTGGCTCATGTCACTCTCTGCTAGGGAAAGGAACTGGTAAGGAAATCAAACCTGGCTTATGCTTCGAACGCATATGTTTGAATTTTGCCGTAATGCTCCACACGAAGTGGAAATGCTACGCGTTTGGGAGGATGCCATGCAAGAATGCTTATGCAATGCAAAAGAGGTGCCTCAGCAAAATAAATGCTGAAGGCGGAGGCAAACTCCACTGGGGATGACAAATAAATTGTCCTCCAAAATAAGAGACCCTGCTGAGAAAGACTTCACCCTGCTCAGGAAGACATTGATCACAAATTCTGCTGGAGATGAAAGCTCCGAGAGAAAACCCACTCTGTTGGGGATGGCTATGAACGAATATTGAAGATGGAACCCAAAGAGAGATTCTCTCCGCTGAGAATTACCAACTGACTTCTGCCTGGATCTAAAAGGATGCTAATAACAATTAGACTTAAGACCTGCTGGGGATAGCTGTTTGAACAAATCACTGAGAGGATCACCGCCAAACTCTGCCTGGGGAGACAAGTCAATAATTTTGAACCTGCTTGGGAGATGCTCTTCCCTTTACCCTGTCGGGGAATATTAGTACCTTTACCCTGCTGAGGAATATTAGTACTTTTACCCTGCTGGGGAATACTGGCCATGATCAGCAAACCTGCTTGGGGAACGGTAGATGCTGACATCCACCCTGCTAGCGGATAACATCGAGCTTACCCATCCGGAGGGGATTAACTCATACCGTGGCTAGTGAGAAAAACATTTATTGACTAGCCGAGTCCTCGGATCCTGTGGGGAAAATAACTCCTTTGTCCCAAGAAGATATTATGTAAGTCTCTTGCTGGGGAAACAACAACCTGCTGAGGAGGATGGACTTTCCAATGTTGAGGAGAGTAGCTCTACTGGGGAAGGACAAACCTGTTACCCTGCAAACAAAATCCACAGAAAGTTCTATGCAAAATAGCTACTTCAATTACCATTACAATGACCGTCGCCATAGCAATTTCCCCTGTTTTCCAATATGCTTCGCAAAGCTCAACATTTTAACATGTAATGTTTATAAAAAATATCGGACATTTTCACAAACAAAACAGGTAAAACAAAAAAACAAAAGCTCTTTAACTGAAATGAAAGTTTTATTGAATGGATTGGCCTGTAAACAGGCATTTACATCTGGAAGTAATTCCTGAAAAGAGGTAATTGCGCGAAAAGTAAAAGAAAATACACATGTCGGCAATGTGGGGAACAGACATCCACCATGACTCGACTCAGCTATAACCCATATGACTTGTTTATCCGCATATGCTTTGGCCTTTGAAGATGACTGACTGGACTGATTCCTTTCCTTCGAATTTTCCAAGTGTGAATAGTGATCACAGATCGAACGCGGATCGTAGTCTTTGCTTTTAAATCCCTAACTTTTGCCTGGATCGCCCTTTTCGGGTTTTCAATCCACCGGGATACCCATTTTTGCCAAAGTTGCCTTTTCAGGTTTTCAACCTTGCGGGTTTATTCTTTTCTTTTTTATCCCTAATTTTTTCCCAAACCTTTTCTTTTCTTTTTATGGTTCGCCGGGATGCCCCTTTTTGCCTGGACTTTCTTTTTATGTCCAGCGGGTCTCTTTTATGCAAAGTATTTTTTGACTACGTCCGCGTTCACAGGGGACGTAAAATCTTCGCCATCCATAGTTGAGAGTAATAAGGCTCCACCAGAGAAAACCTGTCTTACTACATATGGCCCTTCGTAATTTGGAGTCCATTTGCCCCTGTGATCTGTTTGGGGAGGAAGGATCCTTTTCAAAACCAATTCACCAGCCTGAAAACACCGAGGACGCACTTTCTGATCAAATGCTTTTTTCATCCTGCTCTGATACAACCGGCCATACGCAATGGCTTTCAATATCTTCTCTTCAATGAGGTTCAATTCATTCAGCCGAGAACGCATCCATTCAGCTTCATCAAGCTTCACGCCTGTCAGAATTCTCAAAGAAGGGATCTCAACTTCTAATGGCAAAACTGCTTCCATACCATACACCAGTGAGAAAGGGGTTGCCTCAGTTGATGTGCGTACCGAAGTATGATATCCGTGCAAAGCGTAAGGCAACATCTCATGCCAGTCCTTGTATGTCATTACCATCTTCTGCACAATCTTTTTTATGTTCTTATTAGCCGCTTCAACAGCCCCATTCATCTTCGGGCGATAGGGAGAAGAATTCTGGTGTTCAATTTTAAAGCTCTGACATAGCTCCTTCTTCATCTTGTTATTTAGATTTGAACCATTATCAGTAATGATTCTCTCCGGGACTCCATACCGGCAGATGATGGCCTTCTTAATAAATCGGGCTACCACTTGTCTGGTGACGTTGGCATACGATGCTGCTTTTACCCACTTCGTGAAATAATCAATAGCCACCAGGATAAAATGATGTCCATTCGAAGCAGTCGGCTCGATATTCCCAATCATGTCAATGCCCCACATGGCAAAAGGCCAAGGTGACGACAAAACATTCAGAGGAGTAGGCGGTACGTGCACCTTATCAGCATAAATCTGGCATTTATGACATCTCCGGGAGTATTTAAAACAATCAGACTCCATAGTCATCCAATAATACCCCGCTCTTAACAATTTTCTTGCCATAGCATGCCCATTGGCATGAGTACCAAAGGAACCTTCGTGAACCTCTTCCATTAACAAGCCTGCCTCGTGTTCATCAACACAACGTAGCAAGACCATGTCAAAGTTTCTCTTGTATAACACATCATCCTTGTTCAAAAAGAAGTTTCCTGATAACCTCCTCAATATCTTTTTATCCCTGGAAGATGCCCCAGCTGGGTATTCCTGACTCTTCAAAAAGACTTTGATGTCATGATACCAAGGCTTGCCGTCTGATACCCCTTCAACTGCAAATACAAAAGCAGGTTTATCCAAGCCCATGATTCTGATTGAAGGAGTTTCATTCCAATGACTCACTTGATACATTGATGACAACGTTGACAACGCATCAGCCATCTGATTCTCTATCCGGGGAATGTGATGGAAGTCCACTCTGTCAAAGAAAGGTAACAACCTTCTGGCATAGTTGTTATATGGAACAAGATTCGCTTGACGAATCTCTCATTCACTTGTAATCTGATTAACCACCAACGCATAATCACCATAAACATTGAGGTTCTTGATTCTCAAATCAATTGCTTCTTCTAACCCCATGATGCATGCTTCATACTCTGCCTCATTGTTGGTGCATACGAACGTCAATCGGGCAGTGAAGGGTATATGAGAACCCTTTGGAGTCGTAATGATTGCCCCGATTCTGTTACCATATGAATTTACAGCCCCATCAAAGACCAACTTCCATTGAGATCCAATCTCAGGCCCTTCATCAGGCAAAGGCTCTTCACAATCCTTCATCTTCAGATACATGATATGCTCATCCGGAAATTCAAACTTCATCGGTTGATAATCCTCAATTGGCTGTTCGGCAAGATATTCTGACAAAACACTTCCCTTAATGGCCTTTTGGGAAACATACTGAATATCGTATTCTGTCAGAACCATCTGCCAACGGGCTATTCTACCAGAAAGTGCCTGCTTCTCAAACACATACTTGATCGGATCCATCTTCGAAATCAAAAGGGTTGTGTGGTTTAACATATACTGCCTCAAACGTTTAGCTGCCCAAGCAAGTGCACAACATGTTTTCTCCAGCATCGAGTACCTCGACTCACAATCAGTAAACTTTTTACTCAGGTAGTAGATGGTGTGCTCTTTTCTACCTGATTCGTCGTGTTGACCGAGCACACACCCCATTGAATTCTCAAGAACCGTAAGATACATAATCAATGGCCTTCCTGGTACTGGCGGCATAAGGACCAGAGGTTCCTGCAAATATTCTTTAATCTTTTCGAATGCCTTTTGACAATTTTCATTCCACCTGACCGCTTGATCTTTTCTTAGCAACTTGAAGATTGGTTCACACGTGGCTGTGAGATGCGAGATTAACCTAGCAATGTAGTTTAATCTCCCCAAGAAACCACAAACCTCTTTTTCTGTTTTCGGCACAGGCATTTCTTGTATGGTTTTTACCTTTGCAGGATCAACCTCAATCCCTTTTTCACTAACAATAAACCCCAGCAATTTTCTTGATCTCACCCCGAAGGTGCATTTGTTCAGATTCAACCTCAGTCTGAATTTTCTCAATCTTTCAAATAACTTCTGAAGATTCACCAGATGTTCTTCCTCCATCTGTGACTTTACAATCATGTCATCAACATAGACCTCAATCTCTTTGTGAACCATATCATGAAAGAGAGTCACCATCGCCCGCTGATAGGTTGCCCCTGCATTTTTCAATCCAAAGGGCATCACTTTGTAGCAAAAAGTTCCCCACGGTGTTATGAATGTTGTTTTCTCCATGTCCTCTGGGGCCATCTTGATTTGGTTATACCCAGAGAAGCCATCCATGAAGGAGAACACCGAATACTGAGCAGTATTGTCAACTAACACGTCAATGTGAGGGAGCGGGAAATCGTCCTTTGGGCTTGCTCTGTTCAAATCCCTGTAATCAACACACATCCTGACCTTCCCATCCTTCTTAGGTACAGGCACGATGTTAGCAACCCATGGAGGATAATTCGTCACGGCAAGAAATCCGACGTCCAACTGCTTCTGAACCTCTTCTTTGATTTTGACAGACATCTCCGATTTAGTTCTTCTCAACTTTTGTTTGACCGGAGCACAACCTTCTTTAAGTGGTAGTCGGTGTACAACAATATCAGTATCGAGCCCAGGCATGTCTTGGTAAGACCAGGCGAAGATGTCCACATACTCACGGAGAATTTCAATCAATCTTCCCTTGACACTGTCTTCTAATGCAGCCCCTATCCTTACTTCCTTTCTGGCGTCCTCGGTTCCCAGATTCACAATCTGGCCAACTCTTCGGACAGTTCACAATCTTCGCCAGTCTCTTCTTTAGCCTGATAGATTGGATTGTCAAAGTCATACCGAGCTATAGCTGAGTCATGATCGGTGTCATCTGAACAAAGAGACCTGCATGATTGATGAGGTATGTTTTATTATGTATGCAACAAAAGAAACACATTGCCATTTTGATGTGGGTTTTTAATGCATAAAAATAAAAACAGAAAGACAGAGATCAAAATATTTGAGTGTGAAAAGTCCTTTATTGATGATAAAGCAAAACATGCAACAGTTAAAAGCCCTACAAATAAAATCACTACGTCTTGGGCAAAACGCAGGATTAACATAATAGGAAAACAAAGCAATTACTCGAAGCTAGTCACTTGAATGACTTTCTCGGACGACCAGTTGCACAGACTTTCTCCTGGGACGCAAGGGCGGATCCAGCTATCCATATCACAATCACTGTCCCCTTCTTCCTCTGTGGCATTAACTCTGTCGAAGAAAACACCGGCACTGGTGAAACGGACTGGGCCATAGCACTTCGGAGGCTCTTCCTGACACCTAGGTGGTTTATACCCTAATCCATAAGTATCCCTCTTCTCCTGAACTTCAACCACTTGGCCCCACCTCTTTGAGCTACCAGCTTCAACCACAACTTTGGCGTCTTTAAACAAAGACATAGAGATCTCAGGCTGATTTGCCCCTACAGGCTGCTCTATAGCTTCAGACTGGACAACCTCTTCAGAAACATTCACCTTCTCAAACCCCTGACACAAAGTCTCATGGATTTCACCATCCACTTCCACGTACTTAAAAGTTGACAGCTGACTAATCATTATGTCTTCTTCTCCGCACACTGTCACTACGTGACCATCAACCATGTATTTCAGCTTTTGATGCAAAGTGGAGGTTACAACGCCTGCACCATGGATCCAAGGACGACCCAACAGACAGTTGTATGCTGGCTGAATATCCATTATATAAAATGTTGCATCAAAGATTTTCGGCCCAACCTTGATCGGAAGCACAATCTCACCAAAGACAGATCTCTTCGAGCCATCAAAAACTCGAACCACCAAGTCACTTGGTGTACAAATAAGTCCCCTGGTATCTAACTTCATTAATACTTTCTTTGGCAATACATTCAACGATGATCCAGTATCAACCAACACATGTGACATCAGTGAACCACGACACTCAATCGAAATATGCAGGGCATTATTATGATTCCTCCCAGCGGGAGTCAAATCAAGGTCTGTAAATCCCAGGCCATTGCCAGCGTTCACATGTGCTACAACCCCTTCTAGCTGATTGACAGATATTTCTTGAGGAACATAAGCAGCGTTCAAAACTTTCAAAAGAGCATTCCTATGAGCTTCAAAACACAATAGCAAAGACAGAATAGAGATCTTGGAAGGGGTCTGATGTAACTGGTCCACAATTTTGTAGTCGCTTTTCCTGATAAGCCTCATAAACTCCTCCACATTCTCTGAAAAAAGTTGTCAGCTGGCTTTACTGTAGAATCAATAATCACGGGAGTCTGAACAGAACCATCCATTACCTGTTTTCCCTTATCTTGCCTAGAAGTACTGGGTTGATCATAACAGGAGTAAGCACTCTACCACTTCTTGTTATATCATCAGTCTCAACTTTAGCTTTTGAACTAGTACTCACTGGTGGAGTAGTCATTAATTCCTGCTTTTGTCCATTAACAAATACACTAGCATCATAATTCCAAGGGATGGCTTGGGTACTTTCATACGGAATGGGTTTAGGACCTGAAATAACAACCGGCGCTGGTCTCACTGGCCCTGATATTACAACTGTCTTGAAAGGAATAACAATAATAGCAACATCATCATTAACAACCTCTTTTTGCTGATCACAACGGTCGAATTGCAGACATCTTTCATCAATCAAACCCTGAATCCCAGACTTCAATAAACCACAACCATTAATCTGTACCATGCACTCTGGACAATTTTCATCACAGCCGGGATATACCCCACCTTTTAGCAGCATGTCCTTTACTACCTTCAACGATGTCTTCAACTCATCCACATTCATAACCAGGTTCAGAGACTCACACTCTTCTATCACAGCATTAACCCCTGGCCCACCATGGTTAGGCATCGTGTTCTGCACAACATTAGGTCCATCATTAGCAAAGCTGATAGCCTTTGAATCTACCAAGTCTTGGACTTTATGCTTAAAAGCTTTACAGTCCTTGAGATGATGCCCAGGTGCCCCAGAATGGGCGTTAGGATTGTACCCGGGAGGCGGATTACCAACAGGAGGAGCCAAAGTCCTCTTTTCAACTAACTTCAACTGAAGCAAATGCTGAAACAATTGTGAATATGGTAGAGGTGGAGTATCAAAGTGTCTGTTCTGCTTAGGTGTGAATTGTTGTTGGCGCGGAGTGCGATTCTGTCGTTGAGGTGCTGCCAGAGGTGGGAGTGCTGCAGGAATAACCACTGAAGCCACCTGCTGGTTATAGTTTTGTTGTTGTTTCCCCTTTCCCCTATAGGATGAGACAGAATTGGCTTCTTCTTTCTTTTTATAGTTCACAAATGGCTTCTTTCCATGCCTGGAGGATGATCCGTCACCACTGGAAACTTTTCCAGCCTTAATTCCAACCTCTACCTTTTGTCCGATCATAATCACATCTGCAAACTTGCCTAGCGAACAAGGCAATAGCTTTTCATAATAGTGCTTAGGCAGTGTGTCCATAAACATATCCAACATTTCCTTTTCCAGCATTGGTGGCTGCACCCTAGCCGCCAATTCACGCCACCTTTGCGCGTATTCTTTGAAACTTTCATCATTTTTCTGGGACATGCTCAACAGCCGAGTTCTGTTGGGAGCCATGTCTGTGTTGTACTGGTAATGCTTGATAAAATCTGCAGCTAGCTCTCTCCAAGTACGAACATCTCTACTTTCCAGTGCCATGTACCACTCCAAAGACGCGTCGGACAGGCTGTCTTGGAAAAAGTGCATCATTAGCTTTTCGTCCTTGGCATGGGCAGCCATCTTCCTGGTATACGCCTTTACATGAGTTCTCGGGCAGGTAGAACCATTATACTTCTCCAGTGTAGGAATCTTAATCTTGTGTGGAATGACAATATCAGGGACCAACCCTAGGTCGTCCAAATCTATTCCCAGATCATCCTGCTTCACAACCCCTTTCAGTTGCGCCTCCATTAAACGGATCCTCTCATCACTGACCACAGAAAGACCAGCGTCCAAGCTTCTGACTGAAAAAACATCATCCTGTTGATCATCAAAACAATGACCCTGGATAGCTCGAACAGTGCTTCCTTCTCCAACCACTGAAGGAATCCCACCCTGTCCACCAGCGCCAGGAATAGGAATGTTGATACCAGCACCACCTCCGCCCGGAGGAATAACACAATTAAGAAGACCACCGTGTAAGATACCATTTTCATCAACCTGCGACACCAAAGGCTGAACTAGAGTTCTGAATTCATTATGACTCTGCACCTCACCCTGCATCATCTCCATGAATTGATCGATGCGAGCTTGCATAACTGCCATGTCTGCCTGAACTTTGTCCATCACTCTGCTTTGATTAAACCTGGTAGAATACCGATGAGTTGGTTGATCAATCCAGACTGAAGAAATAATAACATAAGAAAACCAGAGAATCCAAGATAACCTGCAATGCAAAATGAGATGGTTATGCAAATGCAAATGCAAACATGTATGAACATTATCAAGGCGATATATCCCTTGATTCCAGTTTTAACAACAGAAGAGAACAGAATTCCTGATCATATAAAGAGAATAATCATCTGTTACAACACAAGTATGAATAAGCATAAACAAAGATCCTGACCAACAAGCCTGGCGGTGATCCCGGAAATACAAAGAAAACAGCAGCAAGGAAACTAAGGCATATCATCAAGACTCAATCGTGCTAGAATTCCCCATTCGTCATTCTTCTTGCACCAATTCTGCACTTCCTTGAGAAACTTCTTGGTATTAGGATGCTCTGGTCTCTGAATCAACTCCTGAATCAGAAGATCTTTCCTATGCAAGATTCCTGTTAAATAACGATTATGCAACTCCCAATCATCTTCTCCAGAAGCTCCACCTGAACTTGGACCTTCGCTCCTGGCTCTTTTCACTTCGGCTTGGATCTTCAGTTGTTCCATATCTGCCATGGTTTCCTTGAGCTTTTCCTCAACTGCTCTCCTCTCAAAGATCCCTGATAAAATCTCCTTATCCTTTTTCCGAAACTCTGTCTTCAAACCTTCAATCTGTTCCAGATACTTGTCCTCTTTTAACCTGTTGGCGGTAATTGTTGTATTCCGACGGTCACTGAACCTGTGAATTCTTGACATAGCATAATCTAACTCTTTCTTTTTGGACGAAAGGGCCTTGCTAACACTTTTCAACGCTTGAGCCACTTTCTCTCTGGCTATGGCTTCTTTAGACAATTCTTTCTCCTTCACAGCCAAAAGTTCTGATTTCAACCTGGCAGCATGGATAGCTTCACCTTTTTCGTGCTTCAACTGACCAACCTCTCTACCCAGCTCACGATTCTCCTCTCGGAGTTTCTCCTTCTCAGCCCATAACTTATCATACTTCTCTGCATCAACAGTCGTGGGAGCCTCGATCATCAAAGGATACAAAGGTGGTTCCACCGGGAAGGGAAGAAGCTCCTCTTCTGCTCTTTTCTTAATCCACTCTTTATAGGAAGGAAAAGCCCGGTTATTACATTTCCCGAATGAATTTTTTCCCTTCTTGGTCACCTACTTCCAAGCATTCACAATCTTCCTTATCATCTCTTGATCCTCAGTACCATTGAAGAATAAGGACTCTCTGATATCTCGCTCTTCAGGTGAACCTCTCAAAGGATAACCAAACTGCCTGATAACAAGGGAAATATTATAGTTAATTCCACCTCTTCTCCCTATCAAGGGTACATTAGGGAATTCTCCGCACTTTCAAATAATCTCCATTCCTAGCAAGTCATGGTTGAACCAAACAATGTTGTCAGCAGTCAAGCCCATTAACCTCTTTGACCACTTCAGAGAATCTCTCGTATCAACGAAAGCGCCAGCTTCGGGGAGATGACTCAGAAACCAAGTAGATAAGAGTGGTGCACAGCAACTCACAGTTTTTCCACGCCTATTTTCATTCTTGTAGTGGACTGAGTGATACACATCACCTAGCAAAGTAGGTATAGGATTCTTTGAAATAAAGATTCTGACGGCATGCATATCCACCAGATCAGGAACATTGGGAAACAGGACAATCCCATAGATGCACATAGCCAGAGTAGCTTGGAAAGCAGTCCAATTCCTCTCCTTAACATGTATGCAAGCTTGATCAAACAAGAACTTCAATAAGAAACCCTTAGCTCCTTGTTTCTCCACAATATTACTGCTCAGAGTGGATTCACCAATATGAAGAGCAATGGCCATTTCTTTTATCCCAGGACGTTCTTCTGAAAAGAATACTATGTCATGCCTGATAGGGATTCCCAAAATAAATGAGAACTCCTCCAACGTTGGAGCCAAGATATAGTCTGGGAAAGTGAAGCAATGCAAAGACGGATCATAGAACTAAAAAAGTGTGTGAATGGCATCCTTCTCATACTTGGAGATACTGTAGACAAACTTCAGAAGTCTCCCATACCCTCCACCAAACTCTGTGCAAACTCCAGGACCAGCCATACTAATCAGCTTGTGAATCAACGTCAAGGTCGGGTCTGGGAACGAATAAGCAACAGTCTTCTTTCTCTGGACATCCATGTTAAGGCAACCTCAGAAAACCGAAATCAAGAGTAAGATGCAAGCCCTGAAAAATGTCAAACATGTTAGAATGCAAGAAAAATGACATGCACATGCAAGCATGGGATCAAGGCACCACTGCTGGATGTGTTGTGCTGTTAACTGAACGAGAACCACAACCCAGAAAACCAGAATTCTAGAATACCAAACCACTGAGATAACCAGAAACCCAGATAATCAAACACTGATGAGAAATCCAAAAAACCGGGTAGGTTGAAGGTTTCGGTTTCCTGCAAACCTGCAAACACCCATCCCATCTCTCATGAGGGTTCTAGAAAGGCGAGGATCCTCAATATCACGGGCTCTCAGGTCGAGAAATGATGATACGTTCACCATTTATGGTTTGGCATCATCATCAATCGAGGAGGCCTCAACTGATTCCCCTTAAAAATAAGGTAATCATATGCGAGTCCCTCAGCATTGGGTCCTCGGATCGAGAATGTGCAACGGGTTTGCCACGGAACGTGGTCTGCCACTGTCACATCTCGGGAGGAGAGGCGCAACTGAGGTATCAGAGAAACGGTCACCAGAGTCGACAACTCTCTAGATCAACGCCCTAACATGCGCAAGACACACACGTCAGAATACGTCCCAAGATAGCCTCGTCTGGTTGTGAATTTCGTGAACACACAAACTTACCAAGCGGGCACGTAGGTCCCACTACTCTCCACTCTAGTCATAAGTGTATGCTCAAGCCTGGGTATTGGGTTTATCTTTCAGAACAACCCAACCTGCCAAACAGAAACCAGCCAACACAGCACAGCAATTTCCAGTATGACAGTAATAAAATGAAATGCAATGCAATAAAAGCTGTAAAACAGTAATATACAACATAATAAAGCACAACAAATAAACACCCAACGAAAACAACAAACAAGCGCTAGGACCGACTTGCTAAAGGGGATGGACCAGCAAGAGGTCAACCAGAGTCCCCAGCAGAGTCGCCAGCTGTCGCTCCCGAAAGATTCGCATCCAACGGTACAAACGCGAGAGTGGCGCAGAAAACACAGAGTCGCCAGCAATGTGTATTTATCCCGAGAGAGGGAAAGGAAACACTGCATAAACCTGAAGAGAAAGGGGGAAAGACATGGTCATCGCAACCATAGCCCGGGTTTGGGAGTCGGTTATGCGAGGGGAAGGTGTTAGCACCCCACGTATCCATCATACTCGATGGGATCCACGCTTGTTGTCTAAACGGAGGGCGAGCTATCCTACTATCTATGGCTGAACAAAAGAAAACGAGGATGGGGGTGACTAAGACGGACTCGGTAGGACATATTCGATGCCCTAGGCCTACGTACTCCCTCAGTGCAATGGGAAAGTCAGAGTCAACGTAGTTCGGACGGGAACTGTGGGGGAAGGTTGCTCGCCAAGACAATCGCTGTCTTGTGCCTACATATCCTCAATCGGACGAGAGAGAGGAATCAGAGCTAATGTAGTTCGTGGGTACGACCACGAATGGGTAAGTGTTTTTTATGAGCGACGTTAGGTTCACGTCCGGCAGTTAGGGTCGATGCCTGTTTGCGACTCAGACGGAAGGTGATGTGCTCTTTTCTGAAAATGGTCTGGAACCAAACAATCCCGAAGGATAAAAAGATTTGAATTTGTTTTGTGTTTTTTAGACAGAAGTGTTTTAAGTTAGTTCATAACTTGCATTGCACCAAAGTCTAGGGCACAGGGACGAATACTTAACGAATCGTCCCAAGACAGGACGCCCGCTAAGCACTCTAGAAAGATGAGAGAAAGCCCCTCATTTCTCATTCCCCACGCTTAAGGCTCGTGCGCAATACACTTTATCTTTATTAAGTGTTTTCAAGAAGTTTTGAGATGAGAAGAGAGAAGACACAAAGGAAACTCTAAAGGGAAACTAAGAGTCATAATGTTATCATGCATGGGTAACCTAGGGTTAGTGAGGTTTAGGAGGGACGACTACCTAAAACCTAATGCTAATCCTACTCCAAGCTTAATCAAAAATTAAGTTGGACTAGGTAGCTCTAAAGGGAGAGAATCCAAGACTTAAACAAGTCTTGAGATTCATGGGAGGAAGAGAGTGAAAGAGAAGAATGAGAAAGAGAAGGATGAGATAAGAAACAAGATAGGGCAGCAAGCACATCATATCAAGTACATCCAACTCATATCACTAAACAAGTCTCAAAGATCATGCAAAACATCTCAAGTAAGCATGCAAACGTAATCATGCAAACCCAAATGACCTAAGTCAGAGACTAACAACATGTCAAAAGATCACACCAAAATTCAAAGTTTAAGTACCTCAAACAATTAGGAAAAGATCACATAGAAACCATGAACCAATATGCAAAGGAGAAGGACTAAAATGCAATATGAAAAGAGTTTAAAAATATGAGAAAACTGTTTTTAGGAACCTCAACATGTCTTCTGAAATATGTAAAAAGAATGGGATGCAAATCATACACCAATGATGAGAACAAAAATCAACAAGATCAAGTGTGCACAAGTGAAGAAATTCACAAAGGAAATTAATCAAACAATTAATTCAGAGGCACAAAATAAAATAAAAATGGAAAATAAAATTTTCCAAAATTTTATAAAACCCTAAGGATGATTCATGATTTTTTTCATAATTTTTGGATGCTTAAAACTATTATTAAAAAAAAATAAAATGCAAAACTATGCAAAAAATAAAATAAAAAAGGAATAAAAGAAACCCAGGGGTGCAACAAGCAACAAAAATCACGTTTAAAAATGGAATGGGCTCAAGGAGGGGTGGGAAAAGCAAGCCCAGTCCATTCAATTATTCAGCGTATACCAAACAAAAGAGGCAAGGACCCAGTCAACTCACACCAGCCACAAGATTAATCTCACGCATGATATCAAGTCATCAAACCACACAGTAATCAAGATGAAAGGCCAGGATCACGCGCACATGGTAATAATGATGAGCAAGCAAACACCATAATTATTCAGAAATTAAAATAGAAGCACATGAAGGGCACATGGAATTTTTAATGCGTTGTCATAACAACAACCATCAGATCTTATCAACGTGCCAGATCAAGTCAAACGATCACAAAAACATGCAAGATCAAGGGCGTAGATCAGTGGTACATGATAACTAGCATGGATCAACAACACGCAAGCAATAAAATAAAAACAGATTTTAAAAGACGTGGCTGAACGTGGACCACCAGATCTGGACCACCAACGGTCCAGATTTCATCTCCTTCATTTGAACCTCCGGTGACCTGAAAAACAAACCAGACGCCGGAGCCCTAGCTCCGGTCGTCTTCTCCGGCGACCTCAACATCAAAAATCTCCAGAAATCAAGGATAAGTACATCATTCCAACCAGAATTCAACAAGGATTTCAAATATGCAAACCATTTCAACAAACAGTAAACACATAAGCCAAATCGAAGAAAAGAAGTTTGGATCTAAAAACTTCAAATCCAAAATACAGCCATAATACACGTTAAAAATCACAACAAATCATATCAGAATCATCAGCAAGTCATGAGGAACAAAATGCACACCATAAAAACAAGTTATGAGATCATGAAATCCAACTCACCTGAAACTTGAAACAGCAAAAATACTCCTAGAAACCCAGTGTAAGAGTGCAGATCTTCCTCTTTTGAGCTCTATTTGCAAAATAAATGCAAATAGAGGCTTGAATCTGGCTGGATCTTGGATTTTAGAAGTGAGCACCTCAAATTCGTGTATGGTGAAAACCTTGCTTAGAGCTTCAAATGATGGTTGATTCTTGCTCTATGGAGTGTGTAGATCAAGAATATGAAAAAAAAATCTTCAGAAACCCTTAAGATGAGAGAGTTTCGAAGGAGAGAAAGTGTGAGTGAAAAATGGAATTCTGAGCAAATGAGGGTGCATGAGGGTGAAATGAACGTGTGATCCTTTTTATATAGACTTGGTTAGGCCTTTGAGCATGATTAGGGTTTCATTAATCCCTTGATTAAGGCTAATGGAAGTAATTTGCAAAAATGCAAGTTGTAATGCACCTCTTAATCCACACGTGCCATGGTCATGAAGTAAGTGTGATTCATTCACATTTCACTTGCTGATCACAATGGAATTGAAATTGGGCCTTGTGGTTGATTGGTTTGTGAGTTTCAATCCATCTTGCCAATTTGCATTATGTGAAATAAGTGAGGTATATGGCATGAAATGAATTGATTCAAAGGTCAAAAGTGGTCCTCATGAAGTGTACTTGAATATGGCAATGTGACTTGAAGCATTAGAGGTCATTACAAGCCATTTTGAACCAAAATGCAAAAGGTGGAAAAACGGAACCATGTGAAAACCTTAAAAACCAACCTTGAGTCTTTTGATCATAACTTGAGTTTCACAAATGATATGGAGACAATCTAGTACTTTTTGGAAATGGGAGAGAGAGAGATCTTCAACTTTCATGTTTGAGAAAAATTCATTTGAAGCTTCCTTGATGATGAAAAGTCAAGTTGAAGATGGTTGGAAAAGTTGCCAAAAATGGAAATTTCACATTATAGGTCATTTTCCAAAAATAGTAACTTTTGTACAAACTCTTGATTCTTGATGAATGGTAGGAATCCTAGCCTTTGAGGACCATATGAGGGCATAAGACCTTAAAAATCATGAAGAGGACCTCAAAATTCCATGGTTGACTTTCCTCCTTACAGTTGACTTTTGCCTACTTCACAAGTAACTGATCCACTGAACATCTTCCACAATGAACCACTAGCCAAGCCTTCCTCTATGAGCACTTGTGAGCATATGAAACCCATGAGAGCATGCTTGAATCCACAAAGTTCAACAAGAAGCCCTTCTGAAACCAAAACCCTAATTTGGTCCCTCTGGTTAGGAGGGAAAGATTCACTTGAAATCCTTTGCCATTCTTGACCTTATGAAGATATGATGAACTCCTCAAACCACCTTGAGGCTTGAGACTCCTTTGAGATGAACCAAGTACTTTGATCCCATGCTAAGAACCAATGCTATGCACAAATGCTAATGCAAGAAATGCAAAGAAACATAAGCCAGTTAGCTAAAACTAAGAGGGCAAATTTTGGGGTGTTACAAAACTCTCTCGCTTGAGAGGGTCAGATATCCAATATTCACCCTAAGAATTCATACTTTGTACTTGCTCATTTTCTCTGACCCTTTCTTACTTGAGCGTCGGAGTGCCTTGCAGGTACACCCCGTTCCTCTCCATACGACCAGCATCCCTGACGCACTTGGCGACCAGATTCTACAGGATCTGATCCAGCATTCACGATCAGTTATTATTAAGAAATATATATTTCAAAAAATGATTTAATTATTTTATGTTAATTGTGTTTTTATAAAATATCAATAATATAACAGTTTGAATTTAATATACTTTAATATAATTTTAAAAAACTTAAAGTGTTTATAAACAAAAATTCCATAGTAATCTATTCTAGAGATATGATGCTGCGATTTTTTATTGTTTTTTACTGATGTTTTGAAAGTAATTTAAAAAAAAAAAAACTCAAAAATTTGAGAGATATAAATTTGAAAAGAATCAATATTAAAATTTTCAAATATATGAGTTGTCATATACTCCCTCCGTCCCAAATTATAAGTCACTTTGTCAAAAAAATTTGTCCCAAATTATAAGTCACTTTACATTTCCAATGCAATATAAATGACATCTTCCCCAATATACCCTCAAATATTTATTATTATTTATTCTTTCAACTCTTTTAATTTCTCTCTCCTGTATAATTATGAGGGGTATTACTGTAAAGTTATACATAATTTGTCTTTTCTATAAAGTAATAATTAAGTTTCTTAATTTGTGTAAAAAATCTAAAACGTCTTATAATTTGGAACGGAGGGAGTACAAGTGAGGTGTCAGCCATAATCCTATGTGTGTTGATGGATTGGTTAGATAGACAAGGATATAGTGTACAGATCCAACCAACCCTATTCACATTTATGACTAATGCCCTTCTTCCTTATCTTGCTTATAACTTTTCTCTATTTCTTGTAGTTTAGTTTTTGTTTCTTTATCATCGATAAAATAAAACCGCAATACTTTGAATAATCGACCCAAACTTAAATTCACAAGTTTGAAATATTATTAAAAAAACACCTTTTTTTTTTTGTTCAGTTGTTTCTCACTGCTGCGGTCTTTGGTGTACCTAGAATGTCGTGTCGTAGAGTGTTGGGTTTTGTTCCTTGCCTTGTACTAGTCCACCGTGTTCCGCATCTTCATCATACATGATACTTGCGCATCTCTATCACCATTCATATCTCATCACATCACATCACTGCCACTCTCTTTCTATCATTTGAACAAATACAACACATTCTGATTCTTCTAACTCGTTATTTTCCATTTCAAAAAATGGGAATGGGAACCAGCACCTTTGTTACTCGATGGATCAACTTTCTCACCATGGTTTTCTTCTTCTTTCTCTTCTTTCCGTTTTTTTATTGCTTTCACATTGTGTTTGTACTTCTTGTCCTTTTTGCGTATCCATTTTAGTTTAGAGTTGAGTGTGTTTAAAGTTATGGTTTTTAACAGCTAATTGTACTTCTGTTAAGTTAATATTGACTATTTCTAGCTAGTTTTTTTGGGGGGTTAGGCATTTTTTTGTGGGGTTTTGTTGATGTTGAGCTTAGCTCTAACACCGTCGACATTCATACCGGTAATAATTTAAAAAATAAAAGTAGTTGAATGTAACCAAATGTGTCAATGTACTTTCCGTGTTAGACACATGACATGTCTTCAACCTGAAGTGTCATTGCTAACACTGGACACATGTAGTAATTTGAAAAAAGAAATAGAAGTGATTGAATGGTACTATCGAATGTGTTGGCGACGTGTCAAGATCTGACATCTGACATGTCTTCAATTTGAAGTGTATGTGCTATGCTATACTGTATGCATGACATGTCTTCAACCTGAAGTGTCAGTGCTAACACCGAACACGGGCAATAATTTGAAAATGTAGAAGTGATTGAATGTTACTCTCATATGTGTCAGTGTCATGTCAGGTCGAACCCTGGGCGTGTCTTCAATTTGAATTGTTTGTGCTATTCGTATTGAGCAGGTTTTGGCAATGGTTGTGATAATATTTGGGGTGTGGATGAGTACTCGTCATGATGCTTGCAGAAAATCTCTCACTATACCTGTGCTAAGCATTGGAGCTGTTATTTTCTTAATGTCAGTTTTTTTCCTTTCACATTCTTAATGAATTTGGTGCTTTCTTTTCTTTTGAATCTTTTTCTGTTACTCAATTGTCTTCAATCATGGTTTTGTTTTGTACAGATCCATAGTTGGTTTTTTCGGTGCTATGAAAAGAAGCTCTATATTGCTATGGGTTGTATCCTTGTCAAATGTTATATATATTTACCACTAACGCTTAAATTGAAAAATAGTTCAAAGAAACTTTGAATTAAGCGAATCTTCCCTGACATTGCACTATCAGTATCTGATCATGCTGTTCTTCATCTTGGTGGGAATCTTAGTCTTCACAGTGTTGGTGTAAGTGTGCATGTTTGTTGACAGTTTCTGTCACTTTCTGCATCATCATTTCTTGTAATTGCTTATGCAATCTTTTGCCGTTGTTTCAGATTCATTGTGACTAATAATGGATCAGGTCATAGTGTGACTGGTTTGCGGTAAGGACTCAAGCGCTTCGTTCTTGATATCACAGCGTGATTCGATTCAATATTTGACAGAATTATTGTATCCTTAGGTACAAGGAATATCACCTTCAAGATTATAGCTCTTGGTTTCTCAAAGAGGTAATACTCTTTTAACCGAGAAACGATGGTGTTAGATAATTCTCTTCAACATTCATTGCCTTGATTTTTTTGTCTGCTTTTAGTTAAACAATTCTCATAATTGGAAGCGACTGAGGGTTTGTTTGGTCAAAACCGAAAACTGCAACAACCTATCAAAAAAATATAAGGTGTGTGATCTATTGTCTATACTATTCCACAAAATTGAATTATGATTCTGTTATTTTCCACACTCACGAAACTGTTATTTACCCCTTTTATAATCTTCATGTTATGTAGACTCTAAAACTATATAAATTAGCTAAGTTGAGTCCAATTGAATCTGGCTGCTGTCGACCGCCTTCTGAGTAGGTTCTCCTTTCTTTCCGAAGAATTTACTCATCTGTAATAACGAGTCAAGTTTGTTTCAGTTTAGAATGTAATTTATTTCTCGGTTAAGAAACTTAGTACATGTCTCTGAAATTCTTATATCTTAGGTGTGGATATCCTGCTGTAAATGCATCATACTATGACTTGAGCTTTCATCCTGTTAGTCCTAACCATGACTGCAAGCGGTACAAAAACTCTCGAGCTGTGAAATGCTATGATTGTGATTCTTGCAAGTAAGCATGCCTGATTGTCGGTTACGAATCGTCTCCATTTATTAAAAGAGTATAGGGCTTCCATTACTAGAATTTGTGACATTATGCACGCAAAAGCATAGCAATGAAGCCGTTTATGTTTTTCTAGATGAGTACATTGTCTCACTGCCATTTTGTTTTTCTGAATGTTGGTTCCAGGGCAGGCGTGGCGGAATACATGAAAACTGAGTGGAGAGTTGTTGCGATATTCAATGTCGTATTATTTGCTGTTTTGGTAAGACATTGTGCCTCTTCGTAAGTTTACAAGATAATCAAGACAAGTTCTTCAATCCACCTTGTAATAATCTCACTGACTTTTATTCTGTATGCCAGTCTATCATATACTTTGTTGGATGCTGTGCGAGACGAAGTGCTGCTAGGAGTCAATCTAAGCATTGAAGAGGAATCTATATATGCATACATCCATGAACTGCTTTTGAAATTTGTTGAAGAGGAAAAAACAAAGATCAGTGTCTGCAGCTAGAGATGAACTTGCATAATTCATGTTGGTTTTAGGATCCCTCGGTGTGATTAGTTGTATATTCTTCATGAACACCAGATCTTACTTGAATGGTTACTATGTTAACTGTTATTATTGATTATTGATTGACTTCATGAGCAGAGAGATTTCAGAAGTACCTAACTTAATGATGACAAGCATTTTTGTTGTTGATGACAATCTATATAGACAAGAGATTCACTTCTGTTTGTTCTCTGGTCTAAAAAAACTTTTTTTTGCTCTAACATAATTAATATATCTTTGTAGTGTCATTTCTATGGTGTGTTAAAATGGGATGCAAATACAAATAGAGTAAAATGGGATACAAATAGGGTCATTTCCATGATTACATGTAGACAAAGGGACGAACATTGCAACTCTACTCCATTTCCCACCAAAACTTGGAATGAATGGGCTGGCTTAGGTTCTACGCCCACTTGTTTGATGATCCACACTCTAGAACAAAATAATGGAGAATTTTTTAGACTCACCATACGTTACTTACGTACCACGAGAAAATATCAAAATACCCTTATATTTTAGAGATGTATCTCCGAACGCATCAAATTTTGACAAAACGTTGAAAATATTTCGAAGATGTATTTCCGTAACAGTTTAAAATGTATACCATGCATCAAACTCAGAAGTCATTTCACAAGTTTATTTAACCGAAGATGCATCTCCGTTTATTTTCCGGAGAGACATCTCAGTAACCTATCAGAACAAAATAGTTCACGTTATGCTTTATTTATGTGCATCCAGATGAAGATTTATAAATGTTGTGTACCCTCTGATTTAAATCTTACACAATCGCAATGCAAAAAATGACGTACATAAATCCAGATTTTCAAAAAATGTCATATATAAATAAGGCTTAAATAGTGTTTTAGTCCCTGTAAGTTGGCGAGTTTTTGGTTTTAGTCCCTGTATCTTTTTTTTTTCGGTCCAAGTCCCCACATTTTCATTTCCTTTTGGTTATAGTCTCTGCCGTCAATGGAACGTTAAAAAAAAGCTTAGTTGGCAGACGGTGCTGATCTGGAATATTGTTTTGTCATTTCTTTATTAATTTGTGTAACACACGTGGAAAAGTCAATGGACCGTTTCATAAAGAGGGACCAAATCCAAAAAAAGTTCAAATTTGTTTTCTTCTTCTTCCTTCTAAATTTGGCCTCGTTTTCTTCTTCTTCTTGTTTTCTCCATCTTCTACCTTCAACATCAATGGCGTCCATTTCTGCTGCAAACTCTCATCATAATTAAGCACCGGAGTGTGGTTGCAATAGAAGCATGAAAACGTTTATGTAAAATTCAATGGAAAACCCTAAAAGACGATTTTGGAAGTGTCAAAATTCAGGGCGATTGAAGATGGTGAATGAGAAGAGAAAAATGACTCTGTTGAATATTGTTTTGGTTATTTCATGGGGGATTTTTTGTGTTGAAGGATTTGGGGTTCATGGTCAAGGAGATTGAAAATGGTAAAAAAACAAAGATGAAGATTAAGCTGGGAAAGGAGAAGAGAAAAGTGAATCTGTTGAAGCTATTGTTGGTTGTTTCATGGGGGATGTTCTTTGGTTATCTGAAATGGTGAATCCAATTGTTTGTGTTGTTGTTCAGTTTTTTTGTCTTTAAGTCCTTGTAACATTATCGTATTTTGGAATTGGTCCCTGTACCATATGATGAATGAAAAACATGTTTTGGTTTTGTTCAGTATATGTATGCAATTATATTGTTCAGTATATGAATTCAATTAAGTTGATCATTGTGCTTGCAGTTATACTTAAACCATATCTTGATAATTTTCATACTTAAAGTCATAACAAATTAAATACTTAAGTGTTGTATTTGCATTTACTTAAAGTGGCAAATACTTTAAAGTGGCAAATACTTTACAGTGGCAAATACTTAAAGTCATCTTGATAAAACCTGTTTTGCATTTACAGTGGCAATTTTTCTGATTTTGGCCATTTTTTGAGTATACCTTTAGCTATTAAGTGTTGTATTATTTAGATTAGTATTATTTTTTTCAGACCACACGAGAGAAGTGATATTACTACACTTTTTTTCTTCTGGAATTTTAATAGCATTTATTTGATGGGGTTTGTAGATAATATAAACGCATATATAGTTGTATACCATGTTGGAGTATTGTGTAGGTAGTATACAAATGAGCAAGATAGCCACAATCTTATAAGGAACAAACCCTTGGAAAAACAAGATTCCATATTCAAGAAGTAAGACGTTGAAAGACGTGATATCAGCCTTGGAAAACCCCAACCGCCCACTCTACAATACTTTCTATGTCATTGAAACTTGTTTCTTGGAAAGTTGTTTTAGCAAAATAACATCAACCGCCCACTCTACAATACTTCCTATGTCATTGAAACTTGTTTCTTGGAAAGTTGTTTTAGCAAAATAACATCAACAGCATATACAGAATCACTTTTTCAAAACCAAAACATGTTTTTCATTCATTATATGGTACAGGGACCAATTCCAAAATACGATAATGTTACAAGGACTTAAAGACAAAAAAACTGAACAACAACACAAACAATTGGATTCACCCATTTCAGATAACCAAAGAACATCCCCCATGAAACAACCAACAATAGCTTCAACAGATTCACTTTTCTCTTCTCCTTCCCCAGCTTAATCTTCATCTTTGTTTTTTTACCATTTTCAATCTCCTTGACCATGAACCCCAAATCCTTCAACACAAAAAATCCCCCATGAAATAACCAAAACAATATTCAACAGAGTCATTTTTCTCTTCTCATTCACCATCTTCAATCGCCCTGAATTTTGACACTTCCAAAATTGTCTTTTAGGGTTTTCCATTGAATTTTACATAAACATTTTCATGCTTCTATTGCAACCACACTCCGGTGCTTGATTATGATGAGAGTTTGCAGCAGAAATGGACGCCATTGATGTTGAAGGTAGAAGATGGAGAAAACAAGAAGAAGAAGAAAACGAGGCCAAATTTAGAAGGAAGAAGAAGAAAACAAATTTGAACTTTTTTTGGATTTGGTCCCTCTTTATGAAACGGTCCATTGACTTTTCCACGTGTGTTACACAAATTAATAAAGAAATGACAAAACAATATTCCAGATCAGCACCGTCTGCCAACTAAGCTTTTTTTTAACGTTCCATTGACGGCAGGGACTATAACCAAAAGGAAATGAAAATGTGGGGACTTGGACCGAAAAAAAAAAGATACAGGGACTAAAACCAAAAACTCGCCAACTTACAGGGACTAAAATACTATTTAAGCCTATAAATAATGTCGAGAACAACGATAAAGTAGCATGATGTGAAAATAAAATACAATATATAGTACTACTACTATATATTAATGCATTATTATATATGTTAGACTGCATCTCTTTTGCCTCCTCCGGTACCAGATGACTCTCATAATCATAAAACATCTCATCCATCGGTCTACGTGTCAAAGCAGGAGGAGCAAAGACCACAAGGTGTCTAGGAATGATCTGAGTGTAGCCGAACTGCCGCATGACGCGTTCGGGCAAAAGAGGAACAGTGAGACGTGATCTGCAGACCAACCATCCTGAGTATAGCACTATCTCATTGAATGGTCGCGTCTCACGGTGATTGACATAGCTTTTGTTGGTGATGAGAATGTTAATGAAGCTATCTTATTTGTTTTATTGAGATATGTTGTGATTATTTTGTTGTTGTTATTGTTGTTGATGTTTAGTGCATAAATGCTAAATGCTCATTTTGTTGAGATATGTTGTAATGTTGTTATTGTTTTTGTTGATTTTAATTATATGTTTATTGTTGTTCCTGTTATTGTTGTGTAAAATGATGGTTAAATTTAGTGTCATTGTTGTTATTGAGTTATTAATGATTTTATGTTATTGAAATGTGAAGGTTTTTTAGTTATGTTGTTGCATGAATGATTGAAGATAATATTGTTCTTGTTGTTGTTTTGAACATTGATGATATGTTCATCTAGCGACAAAACAAATACAAATGAGTGTTCTAGTGTAGAGGGAACGGAAAAAAAATCTAGAGGTGCTACAATGACGGATAAATTAACAAAAGTCCACAACTCAGTGACATATTTTTGATCGAGTTTAATGACAAAGCTTGGACTTGCTATGGTCCAAATTCTTTGCTTTGTAGGAGTTATGTTGCATTCATTGGACATAGTAAAGTGAATATTTAGATAGATAATTGGACCCATGTATCAAAAGATTTGAAAGCGAGTATATGGATAAGCGTTAAGGTATTAATTTTAATTTATATGATTTGATAGTAATTTTTTTTATAATCACTAATATAAACGTATTGATGTAATTGTAGTCGACTTTGAGTTTATTGATGATGATAAAATGAATAAAAAGTGGATCTCTGATGCTGGTAAGCGTTGGAAGGACTTTAAGTCACAACTCACGCGTGACTACACTATGAAACCAAAGTCTGATCGTGAGCATCTAAGCGTGAAATATAATTTTATTGAGAAGCATGTTTGAGAGAAGTTTTTCAATTCTTGTAGTTCAATTGACTTATTTGTCAATAGTAATCTTATTTTCTGAATAATAATTTTATGCTAATGCTTTTTAGATATAACCACACAAATAAATATTTTTATTATGTTTATGACAGGTTAAAAGTGAATCAGGAAAGGTAAAAAAAAAATACTCTTATAGATTTTTTTGTGAGGGTTATGTTAGATGTCAAACATGTTATATATTTGTATGAAATACTTGGCATTTTTCATTTCTTTCTAACGGTTAATTGTGAATTTACGCGGTAAATTGTGTTGTAATGCGTACATTGGAATATATGTGTGGAGCTTGTAATGTGTGTGTTAATGTGCAGGTATAGGCATGAAAGGAGCAAAAGTGTGAGACACATGGAGTGGATGCAAGTTTCCACTGATTTATTGCTGCAACAGAGCATTCGCAGTGCGAAGGATCTGGCGAAGGCCCAGCGAAGGTTCGCACTGCGAATGTCAGCGAAGGCGCCAGCGAGTAGAGTCGGAGAGTTCCAGTTTGCTCGCTAGTTTATTCGCAGTGCGAATGAAGCTAGCGAAGGCTCGCTGGTTGGTTCGCAGTGCGATGGTGCTGGCGAAGGGAGACAGAGAGTTCCAGTTTGCTCGCTAGTTTATTCGCAGTGCGAATGAAGCTAGCAAATGATTTGCAGTGCGAATGAATGTGTTCGCAGTGCGAACGCACGATTTCTGTTTGGGGCGGTTTAAGTCTCAGAGGCACTTAAAGTGTCATTTTTTCTCATTCGCAGTGCGAATGATCTGCTCGCAGTGCGAATCCATCAGATTTCAGAATTGTATAAATAGAATTTCACTTTATGTGTTAGGGATCTTTTGTTCATTTTGATCCAAAATCATAGTTTTCAGTCTTTTTACCATTGGAGCTTGTATTTTCACTTTGAGAAGCTGATTTTGCATCCATTCTCGATTATTCGGCGTGGATGTTTATTCATCTCCTCTCTTTACTTGTTATCCAATCTACCATGAGAAGTGGTAGCTAAACACTCAATGTTGAGGTTAGATGTAGTTGATTCTGTTTTTATGTATTGCTTTTGATCTATTGTATATGAACAAAGTCTTTGATCAATATAGATGATGTTGTTTTCTCTTAATGATCCATGTGTGATTTGTTTTGCTCTAGACATAGATTCTACAAATCATGACCTAACAATTTTATCTCTTAAAAACCAAACTCTAGACATAGATTTGGGATTTTCTATTCGCATTGTGTTGATCTTAATGATCGTTGTTTAGATTGTTAGCGTGAGACATCATCTAACGGTTTAAACAACGGTACTCACGACTTCGCTTTAGACATAAACTTAGTCGGGAGGATACGCGGTTATATTGGTCGGAAACCGAGTTCATATGCTTGATTAATCGTTTATACGTGGAAAGGATTAGCGAAACCTAACCTTAACATGCTTTTATAAAACCTTTTACAAAATCTTTGTCACCAATTAATCTTTGCTACAAGTGAATGTTAAAAACAATTGAGAAACTTTTGAAACCGTTAACTTAGAATATCGCAACTATTGAAAGGCACGCATCAAATATCAAACAATCCCTATGGATACGATTAAAAATAACCCACACTAATACTCTACTAACAAAATGGCGTCGTTGTCGGGGATTGTTAAGTGATATTGCAAGCATTGCGATAGTTGAGCTATTTTAAGCTTGTTACCACTTTATCTTGATCTTGTTAATCTGTTTAGTTTAGTGTGCAGACTTAGTTTATGCGAGGGAAACTACCGGCGGACCAACTTCTTTTCGATCCTGAGATTGAGAGAACCGCTCGTAGAATCAACAGCAGGACTAGACGAAGGAGGCAGCTAGCAAGACAGAAGCGAGAACAAGAGGAAAGTACTTCTACACCACCACCAGTTCCACAAATACTTCCAGTTATGCAGGGAGATCCACCACCACCTGCTTCTAGGCCATGCACAAATAGTCCGAGACACAATGCTTAGTTCGCTCGCCATGCACACAACGGTCGTCATGCTGAAATGAAGACCGGTATTCTCCAGCTGTTATATCAAAGTCCATTTACGGGTATAGATCATGAAGATCCTTTCACCCATTTGACGAAATTCTATGAAATAGCGGGAGCGACTGGTGCACCGGAAGCAGAAGAGGAGTCTCTGTTCAAGAGACTATTCCCGCATTCTCTCATTGGGAAGGCAAAGGAATGGTATCTTGATCAGTTAACGGCCATAATGACTGATTGGAACCAATTGGAAGAGAAATTTCTGGAGAGATTTTTCCCTCACACTCGGTTTATGGAAGCAAAGACCGCCATCGCGGTATTCACACAAGGAGCAAATGAATCTCTCAACGAAGCTTGGGAGAGGTTCAAATCAATGTTACGAAAGTGCAAAGGCCATGGTTTTGATGAATTGTCACAAATTCATATATTTAGAAATGGGCTGCAACTTGTACACAAAACCTTGTTGGATGTCATCGCCGGTGGATCCTTGTTAAGCAAAACCGCAGCGGAAGCCACAGCTATCATTGATAAGATGGCCTTGAACGATCATCAAGGTAGTCACAACCGTGGACCTTCTCAACGAATTCCGGGAGTGTTGGAATTAGGAACAAACGATGTTATCCTTGCGCAGAACAAAGTATTATCACAACAGGTTGAGTTGTTGACTAAGCAAATGTCTAAGCTGCCGCAACAATTCAAAGAGATGCAGGAATCTTCAAGTAAAAATGTGCAAGTGTTAGTTTGTGAATTATGTAGAGGTGACCATCCGACCGGTTATTGTCCTCCCGTTGTGGAGGAGGCAAACTATGCGGGAAATCAAGGATACCAACCCCGACCTCCGTATCAACAAGGCAACCAAGGTTACCAACAACGGGCTAACCAAGGTTATCAACAACAATGGAGACCGCAAGAAGCCGGACCATCAAACCGTCAACAATACCAAAATTACACTCAACCTCCGCAAGCTCCCGTTGGAAATACGAAGATGGAGGACACTCTTACACAATTTATGCAAATGGAAATTTCAAATCAAAAGAATACCGATGCGGCCATAAGGAATCTTGAAACACAAGTCGGGCAATTATCAAAACAATTGGCCGACCAACAAAAAGGGCCCTTTACGGCAAATACGCTTCCGAATCCTAAGGATTGTAAAGCAATTCTCACAAGAAGTGGAAGAGAGATTGACATGGGTGTAGGTAAAAAGAGAGTGGAGGAGGAGGTTGTAGTTGAAAAAGAAAAAGATAGGGAAGAGATTGAAGTAGAAAAAAATGTTGAGGGTGTGTTAGTTGAAAATGAGATAGAAAAAAATGAGAAGGAAAAAAGTGAGAATGAGAAAAAAATAGAGAGTGAAGAAAAAGTGAAGAGAGCTAGGAAGGGAAAGGAGTCGATGAACAATATTCCGATTCAACATCTACCATATCCGCATGCTCCTACAAAGAAAGATAGTGCGCGGCACTATTCTCGGTTTATGGATATTTTCAAGCAATTACAAATAAATATTCCATTTTCCGAGGCTTTGGAGCAGATGCCTAAATATGCGAAATTCATGAAAGATATCCTCACGAAAAAAAAGAGGTATACGGATCAAGAGACAATTATGGTAGATGCAAGTTGTAATGCCATCATTCAACGGACTCTCCCGAGGAAAAAATGTGATCCGGGACGAGTTACATTGCCGGTTACGATAGGAAACATGTATGTGGGCAATGGGTTGATTGATTTGGGATCTAGCATCAACTTGATACCATTGTGGATTGTGAAACGGTTAGGGCACATGGAATTAAGGTCCACGCAAATGACGTTACAACTCGCCGATAAATCCACTACCCGTCCTCATGGTGTAGCGGAAGACGTGTTGGTCAAAGTGGACAAATTTTTGTTTCCAATTGATTTTGTTGTCATTGAAATGAAGGAGGACGAAGATGCACCTTTGATTCTTGGAAGGACTTTCATGAAAACTGCCCGAATGGCAATTGACATGGACGATGGTCTCATGAAAGTGAGAGTCCAAGATGAAGAGGTGTGTTTCAATCTTTATGATGCCATGAAGCACAAGAAAGATAAGGGTGATTGTTTCCGGATCGATGCAACGGAGGAGGTGAGTATGGAAGTTACAAAGCAAATTCATGTCATTGATCCGTTACAAAGAGCTTTGGATGATTCCTTGGAAGTATTCTCGGTTGAAGAAGAGCAAGCTCTTGAAGATTGTTTGTTAGAGCTTGAAGCTTTGGAAGAATTGCAACCTTGGGAGTATGAAGAGGAAATTCTAAAAAAAATGGTTAATGATGAACCACCCAAACTTGAATTGAAAGTGTTACCTTCAACCTTGAAGTATGCTTTTCTCGATGACGGTGGTAATAAACCGGTGATTATAAGTAGTATTTTGTCTGAAAACGAGGAGAGCCGCTTAATTCAAGTGTTGAAAAAAGATCAGGATGCAATGGGATGGACTTTGTCCGATCTCAAAGGCATAAGCCCGTCATATTTTATGCACCGTATTTTTATGGAGGAAGATTTTAAACCGGTTGCTCAACCTCAACGCCGGTTAAATCCAATCATGAAAGAAGTGGTGAAAATGTTAGATGCCGAGATGATTTATCCTATTTCTGACAGTCTGTGGGTTAGTCCGGTGCATGTGGTACCGAAAAAAGGCGGATTAACGGTAGTCCGAAACGAGAAAAATGAGCTTATACTAACAAAAACCGTTACCGGGTGGAGAATGTGTATTGACTACCGTAGGTTGAACAAAGCTACGAGAAAAGATCATTTTCCTCTACCTTTTATGGATCAAATGCTCGAAAGGTTTTCCGGCCAACAATTTTACTGTTTTTTGGATGGATATTCGGGTTACAACCAAATTTTTGTGAACCCGGATGATCATGAAAAAACCGCTTTTACATGTCCGTTTGGAATCTTTGCTTATAGGAGGATGTCGTTTGGATTATGTAATGCACCGGCGACTTTTCAACGGTGTATGCAAGCTATCTTCTCGGATTTGATCGAAAAGACAATTGAGGTCTTTATGGATGATTTCTCCATTTTTGGACAATCGTTTGATTTGTGCTTGAAAAATTTGGATACGGTGTTGGAACGGTGTGTGGAAACTAATTTGGTGCTTAATTGGGAAAAATGCAACTTTATGGTGAACGAGGGAATTGTGCTCGGTCACAAAGTTTCTTCAAAGGGCCTTGAAGTTGATAAAGCCAAGGTGGACGTTATTGAGAAATTACCACCGCCGATGAATGTCAAAGGCATAAGGAGTTTTCTTGGACACGCCGGGTTCTACCGTAGATTCATTAAGGACTTCGCCAAGGTCGCAAAGCCGTTGAGCAACTTGCTCGTCCAAGGTAAGATTTTTGACTTTGACGAGTCTTGTCTTTTTGCTTTTAATTTTTTGAAAAAAAGTTTAACGACCTCACCGATAATCGTTGCGCCTAACTGGAAATTAGATTTTGAATTAATGTGCGATGCAAGCGATTATGCGGTTGGGGCTGTTTTGGGTCAAAGGAAAACGAAGGTTTTCCACGCTATACATTATGCGAGCAAAGTTTTAAACGAGGCTCAAATTAACTATGCAACAACTGAGAAAGAGTTGCTTGCCATAGTGTATGCGTTGGAGAAATTTCGTGCCTACTTGATTGGTTCACGTGTCATCGTTTACACGGACCATACAGCTATAAGGTATCTGCTCACCAAACCAGATTCTAAGCAAAGGCTTATTCGGTGGATCCTTTTGTTACAGGAATTTGATCTTGAAATTCGTGATAAAAAGGGATCCGAGAATTTGGTGGCGGATCACTTATCCCGCCTGGTCAACGTTGACGTGACCAAAAATGAATTGGAGGTAAAAGAGGAGTTCCCGGATGAAAAATTGTTTAAAGTGCAGGTTAGACAGTGGTTCGCCGACATGGCTAACCACAAAGCCGCCGGATTGATACCGGACGGTCTAACGCACCACCAAAAAAGAAAATTTTTGTCGGATGCCAAGTCTTTCATTTGGGATGAACCTTATTTATTTAAACTTGGTGTCGACAACCTCTTAAGAAGGTGTGTCTCATTGGAGGAAGCCACGAATATTCTGTGGCACTGTCATAACTCTCCGTATGGAGGACACTTTAATGGGTTGAGAACGGCCACTAAAGTCCTTCAATCGGGCTTTTATTGGCCGTCCTTATTCAAAGATGCGCATGCGCATGCCCTTAGTTGTGACAAGTGCCAGAGAAGCGGCGGAATTTCACGGCGGCACGAGATGCCTTTACAGAATATGTTGGAAATCGAAGTTTTTGACTGTTGGGGGATTTACTTTGTCGGTCCATTCCCATCTTCCTTTTCCAATGAATATATTTTGGTCGCCGTTGATTATGTGTCTAAGTGGGTGGAGGCGATAGCTTGTGCTAAAGCCGACGGAAAAACAATTGTGAAATTTTTGAAGAAAAACATTTTTGCACGTTTTGGTACTCCTAGAGTGTTAATAAGTGACGGAGGATCTCACTTCTGTAACACTCAGTTTGACAAAGCTTTGGAGCAGTATGGTGTGAAGCACAAGGTTGCCACACCATATCATCCGCAAGCTAATGGTCAAGCGGAGGTATCCAATCGTGAGATAAAACCTATTTTAGAGAAAACTGTTTCGGCCTCGAGAAAAGATTGGGCCAACAAATTGGATGACGCGTTGTGGGCGTATCGGACCGCTTTTAAGGCTTCGATCGGTCTCACACCGTTTAAAATGGTGTATGGTAAGAATTGCCACCTGCCGGTGGAGTTGGAGCACAAGGCGTTTTGGGCCTTAAAATTTTTAAATTTTGATCCCACTCTAAGCAGTGAAAAACGAAAAGTGCAATTACAGGAATTGGATGAATTACGCCTTCAGGCGTACGATTCTAATAGATTGTACAAAGAGCGTGTAAAGTCTTACCCTGACAAAAAAATAATCATCAAGCAATTTGAGGTAGGACAGCTGGTACTGCTATTCAATTCTCGGTTAAAATTGTTCCCGGGAAAGTTAAGGTCTAAATGGTCGGGTCCGTTTCGGAATCGTGAAATAAAACCTTATGGAGCAATCGTAATAGAAGATACAACAACCAAAGAGAATTGGACTGTCAATGGGCAGAGGCTGAAAGTGTACCTTGGAGGAGATTTCGAGCGGAATCCCGCCATTCTTCCCTTCCGCGATCCGTGAGATTGCGTTGGACCGTCGAGCTTAGCCGACGTTAAACAAGCGCTTGTTGGGAGGCACCCCAACATTGTAAGTATTTTTGCTTTAATTTACTGTTTTTAGTCATTTTCGTATTTTGAGCATTTGGCATTGTGGCAGCAAGACAGACCTGAAATTTTGAAAAAACTGTCTTGTTCGCTGGCCATTCGCACTGCGAATCTGGGGCGAGCATTCGCTGGCCATTCGCACTGCGAACGTCAGCGAACCAGCCTTGGTGGTTTTGCTGCCACATCAGTAAAAATGAGGGTTTTTTATGGGTGGGCCTGCACGTTGGCCCAAGACCCATGTTTCAATTCTGATGACTTGGGGGGACTAAACCCTAGTCACTTGCCTCTCATTTTCATCCAAAAAGGAAAAGGAGAAAAAAAAACCTCAAGTCTTCCTTCCCTCTCACGTGTGTTGTTGTCCATCTCAAGTTTTCTCTTTTGCTCAATTTCCATTGCCAAACAGGTTTGAATTTCTTGGCCCTGTGCTTTCTAATTAATTCGATTGTGTTGTGAATTATGCATGAGTATGGTAGGAAGTTTAGGGTTAAAATTCTATTTGGGGATGTTCAATGCATGCAAAATTTTCTGCTGGTTTTGAGTATAGAGTACATTGAGAATCATGATATGTTGTGAAATCTAGGTCTGCATAATTTTTTTCAAAATTTTCGTGCATTCGCTGGCTTGTTCACACTGCGAACCTGGGGCGAGCGTTCGCCAGGATTCGCAGTGCGAGTGTTCTAGCGAGCAGCCCAGATTTTTGTTTTTTTTATAGTTCATTCTGATGCATGTGCGTCCTTTTTTCTAATCATCTGTCTTGGTGTTTTTGTGTGGATTTGTTTGTCATTTGTGCAGATGGGTCCTAAAACCATGATCAGGAAAAGAAAAGCATCCACATCAAGACAAGCACCAGTCCGCTTTGATGAGACTAGGTTCAGAGGACTTAGACAAGCTCAGAGGTATGAGGTGTTGGAAACAAGGACCATCCTTGCGGAGAAGAGGTTTGTTCTGAATGAGCAGGGGAGTTATCGTGCCATTGCTGCCCTGTTAAGTGCAAAAAAGTGGGATACACTGATAACTCCTGTTGATTCATATAATGTGGAAATAGTTCGAGAGTTCTACGCCAACACCCTTCCTGATGAGGGGGATCTGTTTAATTGGACTACGGTTGTTGGCGGAAAAACGGTAAGGTTTGACAGAAAGACTATTAACCGAGTTCTTGGAGACCCTCTTCTATTGCGTGCTAGTCAAGAGGATAAGTATCATGAAACGCTGAGTGATTATCGTGATATTCCAACAATGACTCGTGATCTCCTACGCCCTGGTAAAGAAGTGAAGTATAACCATTCGGGGGTAGCTGTGAGATATCACCGTGAGGATATAGTGCCTTTGGCTCAGCTTGTATTACTTTTGGTTGTCACAAATATTATGCCGAAGTCACATTCCTCTACAGTTACGATTCCTCTGGCTCACCTTGTGCACAACATCCTTACAAACGTAGAAATTGATGTCGCGAGGATAATAGCAGATGAAATAAGGTCCATTGTCGAGAGTGGATTAGGAGGGAATGCTTCGAGGAAGAATGCCCCTCTTGCTTTCCCTTGTTTGATTATGACCTTATGTGCTGATGCTGGAGTGACTTTGCCTTCGCGTCGTCAAGTTACTGTGACGTCGGCTATCGATGATCGATATGTCGACAAATTTTGCAAACCGAAGGGTGTTAGAGTTGAATCTTCTGGGGCTGGTACTGGTGCTGAGGCCGGTACAAGCCAGGGTGATACGTCTGGATCTCACAACTTCTATCCTTATCAGCAGGAGATCTGCCAATATAATTGGGATTGGATGGCTGCCCAGCAGCGTGCCATGACTGATATTCATGATTCTTTACAAGTTCTCCAATTGCAGATCCGTGACCCTTCTACGCAGCACACTATGATGTCGAGGGAGCAGTTCCTCGCGCATGCTGGATGGCCTGAGGTCAGGCCTGTTTTCGGAGGGGGAGAGGATGTTGTTGAGCCTGCTGCTGATGATGCTGAGGAGGGGGGAGATGGCGATGATATTGTGATTTCTGATGATGATGATGATGATGGGCAGAGGACGGATGTACTAGGGACTGAGCCTGAGGATGATGATGAGCCGGGTACAGAGGTGCTCGAGACTGAGTCCGATGAGGACTGATTTTTTGGATCTTAGACTTGTACACTTCCTTTGGTCATCAAAGTGAAGTTTCTTGTATTTTGTTTTTTTTCAGCTTTTACTAGTCTATTATTGATGTACTCGTACTCGTGTGGTACTTTTTGGATTATGTAGGTGTTTTATACACTAGGCACTTTATGATTATTATTAGTAATGATTATGGTTTGCAGTAAAAAAATTTGTTTCGCTTTACTAATAAATTATTCGTTTTTAATTAGAGTATTAAGTGTTGAGTTCTTCAGTTTACGAATGCTCAACACTTAAGTGTGTTTTTTGTTGTTAAGTGTTATTAAGAGTTGAATTCTTCAGTTGACGAATGTTCAACTCTTAAACTGTGCATATGTGTTATTTTGATGTTCCTTCTTTTATGATGGAATTTGGGAAGTAGGTTGGAGACTCTTGATTTTAAAGGTAGATTCCTCCAAGATGTGAGGGCTATGATAGTACCGTAAGCATTGTGTTGCGACAAGGTATATCGTTACCTAGTTCGAGAATTTTGTATGTTTTAGAACTTTGTGTCTTGGTGCGATTGAAAATGTTGTTTCATGTTACAACTTCCTTTGAATGCATGTGTCATTTTAGGACCAAAAACCATTAAAGTGAGAAGCCTCCAAGGTATTACTATATGCTAAGGATTGTGATGAATGTTGTCTTTACTTTTAATTCATGCCTTATCTTGTGACCATGTGATTTTGTGGATGTAGGAGAAGTGATCAAGGCACTTTTTGAAAGTGAGCACAATCAGGTCCATATATTAATTCACCCGTGAGTAGTGAGCATTTGGTATCCCCTTTGAGCCTAAACAGTTTAGAACTCAATTTAGTGATGAACTTGTTTTATGTACATAATTTGCAAGTTTGGTTCATCATTGAATTTGGTGAGTTTCTAACATTTTCTTCTTGAACCTTTGAAAATTGTATACTTTGACTTCCTTGCCTTAAAAAGAAAGGAACATTCACTTTAGGTTGAGTAGAAAATGAGTTGGGGAGAATAAAAGGAAGATGAGTGCATTACTCCAAATTTTGAAAAACAATCTTCAAGCAAGCATGTAAAGAGAAGAGTGTGAATATGTTGTACAAAGGAGAAAATGCTTGCTTGAATAAAAAAAATAATAGAATCAATAAGTGTGCACGGTAGTTTGTGAAGGTGGAATGAAAAATTGGTGAAATGAAGTGTGTTGTGTGAATATGTGTATAGTGAATGTTCTTTTGCTTCGGCAATTTCGTTTCAATGGCCATTAGAAATGTTCTTTTTTTTTTTGTTTACCCGACCAAGCTACAACCTAGAAGTCCTTTGTGATCTTGTACTTCCACGATTTCTTTTGTGTTCATTAAGATATGGTATGAATTGCTTAGTATTGCATCATTTGTCATGTGAGTGTAATTGTCCCGTGTTTGTATGCACGTTTGCCTTCAATCCTATTTCGAAGAGGAGTGTAGAATGACATATGCAGGATGAGTTAGTTGTCTCTTGAAACATTGTTTGAAAGTGTTTAAGAGGAAGTTCTTTTACATTATAGTTCTTGAATTGTGTAATTGTGCGTTGTTGTGATCGTTGTTTAGTTGAGCCGTTTTTCGCGTCTTGGTTGAATTGAGTGCTCGACCAAATCCTCGTGAGAGGCATACTTTGCTTGAGGACAAACAAAGAGTTAGTTGGGGAGAGTTTGTTAGATGTCAGACATGTTATATATTTGTATGAAATACTTGGCATTTTTCATTTCTTTCTAACGGTTAATTGTGAATTTGCGCGGTAAATTGTGTTGTAATGCGTACATTGGAATATATGTGTGGAGCTTGTAATGTGTGTGTTAATGTGCAGGTATAGGCATGAAAGGAGCAAAAGTGTGAGACACATGGAGTGGATGCAAGTTTCCACTGATTTATTGCTGCAACAGAGCATTCGCAGTGCGAAGGATCTGGCGAAGGCCCAGCGAAGGTTCGCACTGCGAATGTCAGCGAAGGCGCCAGCGAGTAGAGTCAGAGAGTTCCAGTTTGCTCGCTAGTTTATTCGCAGTGCGAATGAAGCTAGCGAAGGCTCGCTGGTTGGTTTGCAGTGCGATGGTGCTGGCGAAGGGAGACAGAGAGTTCCAGTTTGCTCGCTAGTTTATTCGCAGTGCGAATGAAGCTAGCAAATGATTCGCAGTGCGAATGAATGTGTTCGCAGTGCGAACGCACTATTTCTGTTTGGGGCGGTTTAAGTCTCAGAGGCACTTAAAGTGCCATTTTTTCTCATTCGCAGTGCGAATCCATCAGATTTCAGAATTGTATAAATAGAATTTCACTTTATGTGTTAGGGATCTTTTGTTCATTTTGATCCAAAATCATAGTTTTCAGTCTTTTTACCATTGAAGCTTGTATTTTCACTTGGAGAAGCTGATTTTGCATCCATTCTCGATTATTCGGCGTGGATGTTTATTCATCTTCTCTCTTTACTTATTATCCAATCTACCATGAGAAGTGGTAGCTAAACACTCAATGTTGAGGTTAGATGTAGTTGATTCTGTTTTTATGTATTGCTTTTGATCTATTGTATATGAACGAAGTCTTTGATCAATATAGATGATGTTGTTTTCTCTTAATGATCCATGTGTGATTTGTTTTGCTCTAGACATAGATTCTACAAATCATGACCTAACAATTTTATCTCTTAAAAACCAAACTCTAGACATATATTTGGGATTTGCTATTCGCATTGTGTTGATCTTAATGATCGTTGTTTAAATTGTTAGCGTGAGACATCATCTAACGGTTTAAACAACGGTACTCACGACTTCGCTTTAGACATTAACTTAGTCGGGAGGATACGCGGTTATATTGGTCGGAAACCGAGTTCATATGCTTGATTAATCGTTTATACGTGGAAAGGATTAGCGAAACCTAACCTTAACATGCTTTTATAAAACCTTTTACAAAATCTTTGTCACCAATTAATCTTTGCTACAAGTGAATATTAAAAACAATTGAGAAACTTTTGAAACCGTTAACTTAGAATATCGCAACTATTGAAAGGCACGCATCAAATATCAAACAATCCCTGTGGATACGATTAAAAACAACCCACACTAATACTCTACTAACAGGTTATGGTAATTATGTTATGTTGCTTAGCTAAAACTAGGGATGACAATTTGGCCCATCCGCAGTGGATACCTACAAAATTACTCACAATGGATATGATAAAAATCTGCAAAAATGGGTACGGGTACGAGCTTGGGTAATTACCCACTTAAATAAGCGGGGATGGGTGCGGGTATGGGCACCTTAGTACCCAGCCCGCCCCATACCCGCACAATATATAATTATATATTTTAATTTATATTATTATATAAAAATAAATGTTTATAAAATTTATAAAAAAAAATCAATTTTAAATTACTACATATTTAATATAAGTGATCATTTATTTCACAATTCAACAATAAAAAATTTTAAAAACTTTTTAATATTTTTAAAAACTTAAAATATTATGATATTTTATACTTAATAAATTTATTTTTATTAGAAATACGGGTAACGGGTATGAGTACGGACACTTATATACCCATAGGATACGGGGACGAGTGCCAATTTTGATACCCAAGCGGATATGAGCTCGGGTACGAAGATTTTTTTCAACTGTAGGTATGGGAACGGGTACTGTAGTACCCTACCCATACCCTGCCCATTACCATCCACTACAAGAAAACATGTTATTAGCTAGGGGGTTATCCCCTCACTAAGCTAAAAAACCCATCACAAAACATCATTTTGCGAGGGGGGGACACCCCTAGCAAATCAGGCCATCGCAAATTATTGGCTAGGGGATAAGCCCCTCGCAAAAATGGCTAGGGGAGAAACCCCTCGCAAAAAACCATCCAAAAAATTTAGCCTGCTTCACTGCAGGCATAGACACAGCTAGTGGCACAGTGGGCTCAGACGTGTCAGAAAATTTGCGAGGGGATAAACCCCTAGCCAAAAATGCTACGTATTGCCTTTAGTGAGGGGTAATCCCCTAGCTATTTATGTCAGACTATTTGCGAGGGGCTCCCCCTAGCTAAAAAAGCTGCGTATTACATTTAGTGAGTGGTTATCCCCTAGCTATGTGTGTCAGAATTTAGTGAGGGGAGAAGCCCCTAGCTAATTGCCATAGGTATTAATTTGCGAGGGGTTAGCCCCTAGCCATTATTATCATATTATTTTTATTATATAATAATTATATTATTTTAATTATATTATTATTAATTAACTAGAATAATATAATGATATAATAAATAAATATACATATTATTTAATTATATGTATATTATATAATAATTATATTATTTTGATTATATTATTTTAATTATATTATTTATAATTATATTAATAATTAGAAAAATATAAGTATGTAACAAATAAATATACATATTTTAATATAATAAATAATTATATATTTTTAAATTTTGTAAAATATAATAATTTATAAAAAGTGCATTAAATTAAATATTCACATACACACCAAATGAAAAAGAGTTCATACTTTTTAAATAAAAGTGTATATTAATATATAATCTATTCTTTTACAAAAATAATATATATTTTGTTTTTTAAACAATATTTTCTATACAATACTATTTTCCATAATATGTTTAATATATAATCTATTTTTTAAACTATATTTATTATACAAGACTATTTTTAATAATATGTTTAATATATAATATTCATTTTCAAAATCTAATTTTTAAACATTATTTAGTATACTTTTAAACATTTTCTTATAAATATATTACTAAATTATATTAATATTTTAAAAAATATATACTCTATAAATAAAAATGTATACTTTCAAATCTGTTTTATAGTTTTTATTATAAATCTCTTTTATAATTTTTATTACAAATCTGTTTTTAAATTTTATTTTTAATATCTGTTTTATAATATAAACTAAATATAATATTATCTATTTTATAATATAATAAATCTGTTTTATAGTTTTTATTACAAATCTCTTTTATAATTTTTATTACAAATCTGTTTTTAAATTTTATTTTTAATATCTGTTTTATAATATAAACTAAATATAATATTATCTATTTTATAATATAATCTGTTTTTATATTTTTTTTATAACAATATAAAATCTGTTTTAAAACAATATCTGTTTTTAATCTATTTTATATAAACTAATTGCTTTCAAACATTTTTTACAAATATTTTTAAATCTGTTTGTTTTTTACTTAAAATCTGTTTTTAATAATATTAACAACATAAAATTAAAATCTGTTTTTATATTCTATTTTTAGTAATATAAACAATATTTATAAACATTTTTTACAAACTATTTTAAAACAACATTTTTTAAATATATATTACTAAAAATAAATACAGAAAATTCGTAATAAAAAAAATTATAAATTTTATAATACCAGCAACACACCAAAATCAACATAATAATATCAATTATACCTAAAATATTTAGAAAAAACAATTAAATGTGTACCTTTAGAAGCTCCCTTAAATTTGTAGCTCCAGCTTCTAGATGACAGTTGAATCTTTTATCAATTATATACATGTAATATAACAAATAAATAAATAAAAATTAATTGTTGAAATACACGAAACAAAATTAATCAAAATATATATATGAAATAGTTGGAGAGAATAAATGGAATGGAAAGACTAAAATTTACCTGTATTTAAAATTGAAAACGGAAGAAAATTGTAGAGAGAATGGTGGAATAGAGAAAATGGAAGAAGATGAAGAATGGGAGAATGGGGAGAAACTAAAAAATAAATACTGATTATATATATTAAGTCTTTGTAATGGCAAAAAGCATTTAATCTGGTAGCGCATTGTGAGGGGAGGCCCCACGCGATTGGAGAGATAAGATTTGCGAGGGGGTGGCCCCTAGCCATTGATGGCGTGTTCCAGTCAACTGGCAACATAATAATTGCCTTTTTCAGAGTGATTTGACCAAGCATCTTCATGGTGAGGGGATATCCCGTCGCAAATTACTAATTAAAATTTAGTGAGGGGTTGGCCCCTAGCAAATGGTCACCTATCAGCCTTATTTTGCGCTGACCCCTACTTTAAACAGGTTTTAAAGTTCAAAATTTTTTTCCCTCCTCTTTTGCGAGGGGTAGCCCCTAGCAAAAAAAATTTTCTTTTTTTTTTCCTATTGTGTGGTTTGCGAGGGGTTTACCCCAAGCAACCTTGTTTTTTTAGTGAGGGGTTATCCCCCTAGCCAATTCCCCTAGCTAATTTCATGTTTTCTTGTAGTGATCCCTAGCTAAAACACTTGAATCAAATATAAAACGTATATTTTCTACATAAGTTTTATGAGGCTTTTAGTAATATTTTATTTGACTTTGTAATTAGCGTTTTCAATGTATATAGTTGCAGAGCAACACAACATATTGAACGAAGTTAGAAATAAAAGGTCTACATTTTATATGTCTTTAATAAGTGAATTACTCTAGATATTCATTTATATATAATTACATGTGTGGTTATATAGTATATGTGTGATTATATATTTATGTAATGTTTAAATTTGTAAAAATGAAATAGAAAGAAGGACACGAGAGTGTGGTTTATTTATAATTATAGATTGAGAGGATAATTAAGGAATAAATTAGTATGTGTCCAAAATGTTGTATTTTCTTTATTTATATTAATAGATTGAGCCTACTCAGGGCCGGTGAAGGGTTGTGCAAGCAGTGCCCTCCTCAGGGCCTCCAATTAATGATACAATTGTTTAAATAATAGAAGGGTCTCGAAACAAATATTTATTCAAAAAGAATAATCACTGTGAATAATAAATGTGCATGAGAAGTTACACCGCAAGTGTGAAATGCTTCTTACATTTGTGAAACTCCTGGCACGTTCTCTAGACCACCCCAAGAGATAATAATTCAAGTTAAATATACATAAATAATCTGATTACATAAATAGTCTAATATCAAATAGTGATGAAATATACTCCGAAATTTAAATTATACTGCCTTTTTAATCGTATGATATAACTTAAAATATAATTAAATTTATACAAAAAAGAAAATGATAAATTTTTATTTTTTTTTTAAATTAAAGGATGAGAAAATAATTAATAAATTTTTTTATTATTTATAATTTGAATAAATAATAATTTTTAAATTATTTTTTTATGTTTTTTATTATGAATTTAATTTTATTAGAACAGGACTCTGAATAATTCAAGACGGCTCTGAGCCTACTCAAAATGTTCTATGCTTTTTTTGTTAAGTAACTTAATGATTATAGTCTACTTTGAACAAATTAGATGTCGAAGATTCGAATTCGTGTCTCTGTATCCAATACTCTATACAGCTATCAACCGAATTATCTCAAAATGTTCTATTATCTTTATTAATTGTTACTCTCTCTGTTTTTTTTAGAAGTCGTTTTAGCTTTTTTACCCATACCAAAGAAATTATTAATTTTTGCTAATTTTGTAAATATATTATATGATCTTCCAATATTATCCTTTTTAAAAACATTCCAAATCTCTTCTTTCAAAGTATAACAATTATTGTACTACTAATCATTATGATTTGATAATGGAATATCTATATTGCATTTATTCCAATCTATTCCATTATAAACGTATACGTAAAAAAAATAAAATAAAAAATAAAAAGATGATGGACCATTAATAAAAAAAACTTCTATTTTTTAAAAAAATTTAAATTTAAATTATTATTTTGTCTATCTTGAATATACCACTCTACCAGAAACGCTTGGAGAACTGAGAAAAATAAATTTTCCCTCCAATACTTCATTATTTGTGTAAATCAATATCTTATGGCTCTTCCTTAAAAAAAATCATTTTTCAAATTTTCCTCTAAATATTTCAATGTACTTCAATGCTCTTCCTTAAAAAATACAGAATATATAAAATCTGAGAAGATTCACGTTAATGAAACTTTTAGAGTTTTATGAGAGAATTTTTTTGGAAAATTCACAGTTTAATGAGAGTTTCATTGGAGATAGACTTTTCTCTAAAAAGTTGGACTAGTCACTTAAAATACAATATTGGAAATATCACTCTGCATTAGAATACAACATTAATTAAAATAAGGGAATTGTAGAAAAAGAGAGATTAGGGGCATTTTAGGAAGAGAAAAATTAATTGTATATTAAAATTATAAAACGACTTATATTTCAACACAATTTTTTTTTAAAACGACATATAAAAAAAACGGAGGGAGTTTATATTATTATTATTTCAAATTAAATTGCTTAACGACACACATTTTTATTTTTATTTTTGTAAGAAGGAAATGCCTTAAACCCATTTCTGCTAAACATAAACCCTAACCAAAACCCTCGCTGTGTGTTGTCTCCTCAAACAGAACAGAAGCAGAGATGTGGGGATGGATGATTAGGGAAGGCCGGACGGCATCATCATCAACCTCATGGAACCTCAATCTCATCCGTAACATGGGCGGCGGTCCTCGCACCTTCCCCGGCGGCGTAAGCAAATGGAAATGGAAGCGCATGCACGAAAAACGAGCCAAAGAGAAACAACGAAATCTTCTCGAACAAGAGAAACAACTCTACCAAGCTCGCATTCGATCTCACATACGCTCCACTCTTTCACCTCCTTCGTCTTCTTCATCTTCTTCCACCACTCATAACCCTATCTCCCCTCATCAACACATCAAAGCCCTCGCCGATCGTTTCATGAAAGACGGCGCTCAAGATCTCTGGAACGACCACGACGGTCCCATAACCCAGGCCCAGCCCCAAATTCAAGACCAGCCCCCGCAGCAAATTGATTTACGCAAACTCGCACATCAATCTTCCAATCAAAATTTGATTAATTTGACTAATTATTCGCAAATTAGGGGTTACCGTTCTGTTCCTGAAGTTAGGGTTCTGGCTGAACGGAAGCGGGTTAGCACTGAAAAGCCTGAAAAGCCTGAAAAGCGTAGAATTTGGAGGAAGAAGGGTTCTTCTACTGAGAGTGAGAGTGAAGCTGAAGATGAATCTCGGAATCAGGGTTACTATTCAAATATGGGTAGTATTGCCTCATTGGGTAAACATGATGGAAAAAGGGAGAGAAGAGTTATGCCTAAGACCTTTGACGACAAAACTGATTTTTCTGAGCAGGTTGAGTTGATCAAGTATGAACTTAATAAGAAGAAGATGAGTCAAAGCGAGGAAAATCAGGGTCAGGAACACGAAAATGTTCTTACTCAGACAAGGTATTATTAATCCTTTGCTGCAATAGAAATGTTTTTTCTTTCTTTGTGTGCTGATTTAGAGAAAGTGTTGGGGTAGCACCTATAACCCATAGTAGAGAAGATTGACTCACGTGGTTTGGGTATGTTAAGAGAAGGCCTGGAAATTTGGTTGTACGGAGAGTATATCAGATGGAGAGAAGTCAAACAATTAGAGGAAGAAGAAGACCTAAAAAGACTATACGAGAAATTATTTAGAAAGATCTCGAGATTACCGATTTGGGTATAAGCATGATTTTGGATAAAACATTATGTTGAAAGTAGATCCATGTAGCCGACCTTGCTTAGTGAAATAAGGCTCGGTGGTTGTTGTTGTTGTTGTTGTTGTTGTTGTTGTTTGTGTGTTGATTGTGTTTGAGTAACCTAGTATTAGTATTGATTGATTGATTAACATTTGCTTATACCAAAAGCATATATACACTAATCTTGTCAATAGGAGCTCTATACCGGAGCGGAATTTGAACCAAACCATGTTGTTATGTGATTTTCTATTTAGCACAATTGGTGTCAAATAGTGGTTATTGTGGTGCTATAGAGGTTTTGTGTACCAAAATTTAAATATGATAGAGACTGAGATGTGTGCATGTTTTGCTTGTATATTTTTTATGACGTCTTGGTTTTGCAATTTGTGATTTGGCTGTTTTGTTTTTCCTAGATTTGAAGAGTGTGCTATATCACCATTGACTATCAAAGCACTTTCTTCATCTGGTTACATTCATATGACCCGGGTTCAAGAGACTAGCCTCCCCATTTGTCTTGAGGGTATGTTTCCTATATTTTTCAATCTTGCAATCTAGTTTTTATTTATCATGACATCATCACTATCAACACTTGATAGTCTTACTAAAGATGCATATTGTTAAAGTTGTTGCATTGCAGTTCTTTTTCTCAATCAGATTGTTTTTTTGCATCCACTTCAAGTTTTTAATTTGTTACTTTGCTTGTTATTACATTTCTCCCATTCGTTTAATATGTATTTTGATGATCCTTGTACTTCTGGTACATTGCAGGCGAGGATGTCATGGTCAAGGCTAAAACTGGCACTGGAAAAACTGCAGCTTTTTTGGTACACCATTGTTACTTTAATGCAATGCATCCTTTTTAGGTTCTTTCTGTCAATGGTGCTAAATGCAAACAGCTTCCTGCTATTGAAACAGTTTTGAAAGCTATGAGTAGCAATACCTCTCACCGTGCACCGCCAATATCTGTTCTTATTCTATGCCCTACCAGAGAACTTGCTAGTCAAATTGCTGCTGAAGCAAAGGTTTTGCTGAAATATCACGATGGCATTGGGGTGCAGACTCTAGTTGGAGGCGTGCGATTTAAAGTTGATCAGAAACGCCTTGAGTCAGATCCATGCCAGGTATTGTTTTATAACTAAATTTCATGTTTCCTAGCATGTGGTTTCAGACCATTTGTAAGTCTAATTATTTTTGAGTTGGGGTGGGAGAGGAAAAGGGAGATGTTGCTTATTGTCCATGAAAAAATCATCATGCTAAAAACACATACTGATTTTCCTATTTCTTGTATTAAATTTTTCAGATACTTGTAGCTACACCTGGTAGGTTGCTGGATCATATTGAGAATAAATCTGGAATATCTGTTCGATTGATGGGTTTGCAGATGCTTGTACTTGATGAAGCTGATCATTTACTAGACCTTGGGTTTCGAAAGGATATAGAAAAAATTGTTGATTGTTTGCCTCGACAAAGGCAATCCTTACTGTTTTCTGCAACCATCCCAAAGGAGGTTAGGCTAGGTTAGGTTTGGTTTTGTCTAATATTGATAATCAGTTTTTGACTGAAGTTTCTTACAAGCACGATTGTGTTGCTGCAGCATTCCATCAACAATATAATCGACCCTTCTAAAATATGCAGGTCCGTCGAATTTCTCAGCTTGTTTTGAAAAGGGAACACAAATATGTTGATACAGTTGGAATGGGTTGTGTGGAAACTCCCGTTCAGGTAAAATACATATTTGATACTATTTTCACACACTAACAGTTACAAAGTAAAATATATTTTGATTGACTTTTAGATCCTTAGGCATTAATGCTTATTTTTTGTTTGGCATCACAGGTAAAGCAATCATATCTTATTGCTCCACATGAATCACACTTTCAGATAATACATCATATTTTGAAAGAGCATGTCTCGCAAACACCTGATTATAAGGTTAATGCATTTTCTGTTTCGGTGTTTGAATTGCTTTGTGATTCAATTTATGATTTTAACTGGTAGATTTTGATTCAGGTTATTGTTTTCTGTATTACTGGGATGGTGACGTCACTCACGTATAACCTGCTTCGGGAAATGAAACTGAATGTTAGGGAGATACATTCTCGAAAACCTCAGCTGTATCGGACTCGCATATCAGAAGAGTTTAAGGAATCCAAACAAATGATTCTTGTCTCCTCTGACGTTTCGTCACGTGGAATGAATTATCCTGATGTCACTTTAGTCATTCAGGTATATATATACTTCAATCTTCTGATGTATTACTATTTCCACTCATATTTTTATGTAAATGGGATGTGTCTCGTTAACTACTTCTGAAACAGAGTTGCTTACAGTACAGAACTATTTCTTTGCTAAAATTGTACCGGTTGCGTATAGTTCTTTTTCGAACAACTTATATTGCCCCATGTCCTAAACTATATTATGGAATCCAGGTGGGAATTCCTACAGACCGTGAACAATATATACATCGTCTTGGAAGGACAGGACGGGAAGGCAAAGGAGGGGAAGGCATATTGTTGATTGCACCATGGGAAGAGTATTTTTTAAATGAGATCAAGGATCTCCCTCTAGAGAAATTTCCCTTACCAGATTTAGATCCACAGGCACAGCTTAAGGTATAATTTGTGCTCTTGTTCAAATGTCTGCATTATTTGGATGTATTCTCATTTCACTTTGTACATAATAGATATACTGATCTTCATTGTTCATCGTGTCCCGGCTTATATGATTGATTGTAGATAGAGAAAATTATTGACTACATAAGTTATTGCAGATTGAGCAATCAATGGCAAAGATTGATAATGACATCAAAGACGCAGCTTATCATGCTTGGCTTGGTTATTATAACTCCATCAGAGAAATTGGGAGGGAGAAGAACACAGTAGCTGAGCTAGCAAACCGGTTTTCTGAATCAATTGGTTTACAGAGGCCACCTTCTCTGTTTCGAAAAACTGCACTAAAAATGGGTTTGAAAGACATTCCTGGTATTAGAATTCGGAGATAGATCTTGTGTAAATCGAAAAAGAAAAGAAACTGAACAGATTTGTTGCATTTTCTAATGCGAAAGGTTGTTTCTGAGTAAGCTAATGTAATTATGTTCCTCCGGGAAGTTTTACATAAACTGAGAATACAGGTTTTCTCTCTCTAGAGCTTTCCTCTATTGCTTTTGTTGGAAACAGGGTTTGTCAACATGAACATGAGAAAATAAAGGAGATGAATGTGAATTATAAGTGTGTACGTTAACCATAGTTATGGGGCCATTGTATTAATTGTCTATACATACTGGGTCTGCCTTGTTAATCACAAAGTTAAATTGGTACCCCATTCTGAAGCAATGCAATAACCAAACAGGTTTTTCAATCGGCACAGTAGAAGTTTAGATGAGTTGAGTTTAAAAAATTCATCCGTGTTTCTGAAGCTTAACAAATATACTTATAGGTTATTCATTAAAATTTTTTCTAACATCATATAAAATTGATGTAATAGTCTTAATTTTTTATCAGCTAACATCATATAAATTGATGTAACCTACTTATAATTGAAACATGCTCTCATTAAAACCCTTAATTACCCTTTTATAACTTTTAATTTACACTAACAATTGTCCTTAAAGGTAATTGACTAAATCAAAAAATAAGGGACCAATAGAATTGTACTATTATGCCAAGTGGCTCATCAAATTTGAAATTCCATTTCAATTTTTCCATCATCATTCTCTCTCCCGTTTATCACTTTCTTTCCATTATTCTCTCTCTCCTTCACTCCGTTTTCTCCGTATTTCTTCTTCTTCCTTCCTCTACCCAACCAACTTGAATCATTCTCATTTTTGTTTTATATTTTTCTTCTTTTCAATATTTCTTCTTAAAATCACATTATGCAAAGAAGATGGTGATATGCTTTTGGGTCATTGTTCCAATTTCAACTCCAACTGAAGAAGATGGAGATCTGGGCGTGTTCCGATTTCATGAAATGTTGTCTCCGTACCAACAAAAACTGATAATCATCTCTTTCGTTCTCATAAGTATTTAAGAAGGTCCAGTGCCCGCGACATTTGTTACTTTGAAAATAGAATTTAGGGTTTTGTTGATTTTTGAAATTTTTGGATATGTTAGTGTGTTTTGATGTTTGATCTAGCCTTTAATGTCATGTTGTTGTTTACAGGTTCTGAAGGCTCCAAGATTGATGACATTGCTAAGACGGGTGGTTTTGAAAGTTTCAATGTATTCCTATTAGCCTCAACTTATTTTCACTCTTATTTTCATTGTCTTTGTGACTTCCTTTAAGTGAAAAAAATGATGCAGGGTTGAAGATGAACAAACTAAATAGATAGCAATGGCGTATGTGGTTAGATGAACTTATGGGATGGATTTTTCCTGAATCGAATAACGAGGTTCTGGGAGCTGAACCCGATCCATTGAACGAAGCAAATAGTGTTAGAGAACTTTACGAAATTGCAAGTACAAACTACACCAGAAAGTTCACTGTTCCAGTAGGTTTTCCACTTTAGAATGGATTTGTTTCTGTTTTATCTTTTCTGATCTATTTTGCTCAACAGATATTTATTGTTAGCTAATGGATTTTAATCTGCACATATTCCGTGGGATAACAAACTCAAGACAATTGTTAACAACGAAAGCTCGGAGATAATCCGCATGTTTAATACTGAATTCAACAATATCGCAGAGAATCCTGCCCTGGATTTGTATCCCATTGAATTGAAAGCTTAAATTGATGAAATAAATGAGTGGACTTATCAAGATATAAACAATGGTGTTTATAAATGTGAGTTTGCAAAGAAACAGAAGCCATATGTTGATGTATGCAGCTCTATCTTTAAAAAATTTAGGTGTCGTTCATACTTTAATGTTTGTTTACATTCATTACACATTTGGATGTGTGTTCATTTGGTCCTTTGTGCAGGCTGTTATTCGAATGATTGGTGTTTAGCACATAAACTATTCACAATGTTGGTTTCCTGCACGGATTCCTTTTATCATATAATTTTTGGTCTAGATTGGTAATGGTAATATTCCATCTCACCTTCAATATGCAGATTGTAATCAACTACCTACTTATAATTGAAACATGCTCATTAAAACCCTTAATTACCCTTTTATAACTTTTAATTTACACTAACAATTGTCCTTAAAGGTAATTGACTAAATCAAAAAATAAGGGACCTGTTAGTTCTTGTATTGGCTGGAATTTTGGTAAAACAAAGCTGAACAATGTTGATGTCATATGTCTGATGTCATAACATTGGTTCTTATCATTAGCTGTTGCAGGGTTGCAGTTTTGTGGTCTGATGTTATACATGATGTCTTGACATCAGTTGACAAAACATCAGAAAACCATCTGTTGTGGTTTTTGTATTGCAGAATGTTAAGGTGCTAAAGTACTGAAGAGTGATGTCACATGCGATGTCTTGACATCACTATACCAGAACATCAGTCTGCTGTGAGGTTAGGGTTGCGCGTGTTTCTGTTATTGGAGAGATATTCTGCTGAAGAGAGTGAGAGATTGTAGGCTAATATCTTGGTAAAGATATATTCTGGTGCAATCATTAGTGGAGCAGATCTTGTTGCTATTTTTAGGGCTGAAAGATTTGAAAAGATTTGAAGATAAAATCTGTTTTTAAATTCAAATCAAATCAGATATTTGGAGAAGATCTTGCAGCTGAATAGTGAAGATTTAAAAGATACATAATATCCTGGAAATATTATGTGGAGCTGAATTTAATGCATAAAGATATGGAGAATATTTAGAGTTAATGATTGAAGATTTAATTGAAGATTTAATTGAAGATTTGATTGAGGATTTAATTGAAGATCTATTTAGTAGCAGAATCTTTTGGAGATTTGGAACAGAAGATTTGATATGATTTGAAGGCCCAAATCCAGTTGGGAAATAGGTTATAAATAGAAGCATTGTAACCTAGTTTTAGCAAGCCAGCCATCATGTAGATTATAAGGGCTGTGTTGGTTGATGAACCACCCGGGTTGTGGGATGGTCATCGTATTTATCTCGAAGCCTGTAGGTAAGAGATGTATTGTTCTTGGAGGAAGCTTTGAAGCAACTCCAAAGGGTTGTCATGGAAGTGTGTCTTCCAAAGTCTATGTAATAGAAAAGATTAGGAAATCAAGCTGTTGATGCAGTGACAGTGTAGTTGACTGCTAGACATCATCGAGATGATTGGAAGTGAGATGAAGTCTCTTACCTAGGGAAGACTTAGGTAGAAGGGTCATTGGGTAGGGATTAAATTAGGTAGATTGTCAACTGGTCTGTTGAGTCTGTAATTTGATACTACTAATAGTGGACTTCCTTTCTGGCTTGGTATGCCCCCAGATGTAGGTTGGTTGAACCGAACTGGGTGAATAATTGATTGTGTTCATATTCTGTTTTTATTGTCTTGTTCATGTAACAGAGTTTGATGTTGTGACATTGCACCTTAACATCACACATCTGTACCAGAATTTCAATTGGTATCAGAGCAGGCATCCTGTCTGTTTCTGGATGAGATCTTGGGAAGATACTTTTTGGTTCATGAGCAAGGAAGATATTTTTGCTGGGTTATGGACTTGGTCAGTTCATATAGTTGTTTGTATGATCCCTTGAAGTGAAGGATGGACTTTTCATAAGAACTACTGTTGTGACTGTGTTGACACTTAGCTTATGGTGATGATGTGCAAGGATTATAGAGTAGTGCCTGAAGGTTGTAGAGGAGTTTTCTGGTGTGTGTTCCGCTGCATATATATATATATCTGATGGAAAACTCTTGGTGGTTTTGTGTTAAGGCTGCAACATTATGTTCTCCTCTGAAGATGTATCACATGGTGTGGTGATACTTGAGGATATCTTCAACTAGCTTGTTAGAGTTGCCAAAGATACTTGTGGTTCATCCCAAGTCCACTCATAAAGGAACTCTTATATGAGCTTGTTGAAAAGAGGTCTATTTATTCTTGCCTCCAACCTTACAAGGTCAATCTCTAGGATGTGTTAAAGGATCTTTTGGTGTGTTTCTTGTGAAGAGAACTTATGTCCTACCAGATGTTGGAATATAAAACCAGCAAATTGTGCAGAATCTTGTTGGATAAAGGTATGGCATAACAGATGCTTGGGGGCTAAACAAATGTGTATTGATCACATCTGTTTAGAACCTACTCCTGGCTTGGAAGAGGATGCATCTGGGTTGTGTGTCTAAGAAGTTTCCTTCAAGAAACATGTCTTAGATATGTATGTTGGTCAAGAGATGATCAATATAGTGTCACTCATTGGATTAGTGTATTTCGGATCCAAGTGAGTAGGTGTTCAAAGGCTGTTTGTTTTTGTGAAGGTCAAGCTCAAATGTCAAGGACATTTTCTCTGATATCTGAAAGTTCCTTCTGATCAAAGCAGCCAGTTGTTTGCAATCTCGTTTATGGCCATAAAGCAGATTCTATGTGAAAGGAGTTATATGTGTGTACCAACCATAGGATGAGCATTTCAGATTTGTGCAAGGAGAAGTTGGTGTTTTTTTTCCAAAGGATTATGGTTCCCTGGTATCTGCATGAGAAGTTTCCTCTAAAGCTGGAGTTCAGTTATGTGGTGTCCTCACATAATGGAATTTTTTTTGGCAAGGATTGAAGGGCATCCTTGTAGGTTCAAGTGTTGGGAGAAGCATATTAGATGACCAGTCATTGATTGTTTTCAGAAACTTGTTAGAGGGAATCTCCTCTTTAGGTGCAGAAGGATGGCATTCAACATCTCAAAGACAGACAGAAGGTCTGAACATCAGAAGGTTGAGAAGAAGATTCTTGAGATGTAGAGGATGCAGGCTCTTACTTGTGTGAAGGTTGATCAGGTGCTGATGGTCGATCATCTTGTGTCCCTTGCAAGAGATGTGTGTGGATTACTGTGGTTGTTGTCTCCAAAGCCATAGTAAATGGTTAATGTGATTTAGACTGATGACGGAACTGATGTTGAAACATCATTGCTTTTTCAACCAAGGAAGTTATTTGTGCTCATGGTGGAGTTTCAGGAGTGATCAGTGGTGTAAATTTATAAAAGAGGGGTCAGCTAGTGCCAGAAGTGTGCAGAAAAGAATGCCTTGTGTGAGAAGGTAATCTTTTTCTATTTAATAGTAGATACTTTGACGGGAGACTTAGTATCTGTCTATTAGTGATGTTGTGCATGAGGGTAAATACTTTGACGGGAGACTTAGTATTTGTCTAGAGGATTATGCAAATCTACAGTCTGGATATTTTTTTGTGGCCATGATGGAGAAGCTTGGTATTTGAAGATGACAACCTGAGGTAGCCTTATCAGCTGACTGTATCAGAAGTGTGTGAATGAAGGAGTGAGAATCATCTGCTGGCTGTTTGTAAAGACCTTGTTGGGAGCTTGGTAGTTATCTGGAAGAGTGTGTTATGCAAGTTACTGCAGTTTTGTTGGTCTAATCTTGGAAGTTGATAAGATGAAGATGGAAGACCATGAAGATAGCATAATCTTGATGGTTACAGCTTGGGTCAGTTTGTTTCTGATCTAAGTGGTTTGGAGCATGGTGTTGGCTCTGGTTGTGAAGGTCGAGGATAAGTGGCAGTTATCTTTGGCTTTCTACTGACGGCTCTACTAAGGGAAGTGACTTTCTTTAGTATTGCTATGGGGTAGTCTTGGACTACTTATTTTCTGAAGATTCAGATGTGGTAGGTTTGAAGTCTTTGGAGTTTCTAAGCAGGATGTAGGTTGTCTACTCAAACTTGATTGTTGAATCAAGTCTATGAGAGCATGGAAATCTATTTCTGCAAAGGGAGGAGGTTCTTTTGAGTGGCAGAAGGAAGAGCTGAATTCAACAGTTGGATAGCATAATGTTTTGACATCTAACTTAACATCAGAAGTCTCAGCTGGTGATAGAGGTGATCTACAGTAATGGAAGTTATGGATGCTTCAAAAAGATCGTTCTCATGGCAGTTTGCGGGAGCCGTAGGAAGGAGAAGATATTACATGACCATGGCTTAGGGAGTCTAAGTGTGTTTGCTTTTGAGCAAGTGGAACATGTGACTTGAAGATCAAGTTTCCTTGGTGGATCAAGATATCTTTGTGAGAATTCTAACATACGTGAAAAAGGTCAAAATGTGGCAGTTGGCTGTTTTCATATGAGGATTCATGAATGAGGTGATCAAACTGTGGCATTTAGTTGATCTCAGAAGTGGATTCGAAGAATCAAGATAATCAGAGTGTGGCAGCTGGTTATTATTGAGGATTGTCTTGGAACAAGTTACTCTTGGGCAGAAGGGTGATGAGTTGAAGACTCAAGGAGATTATTCTTCTTGAAGGTGGAGGAGAGGTTATTCTTTGGATTACTATGCAATAGTAAGTCCAGTTGGTGGAACATATCTAGAATCATGGTGATAATGTCTTGGTATGTGGCAGATGCTCTAACTTGTGTTGGGACATTATCTGGTTGGATATCCTTGGTAAAGGATGATTATGCCCTGGTTCAAGAACTTGGTACCTACATTATGCCTAAGGAGTGTCTACATAGTCATATGGGAGAATGATGAAGTAGAAGGTCTGCCTTGGATGGAGAATGTAGAGAAGACTGAAGTAGATCAGGGTCTTGCTAAAGGCAGAAGAAAAGCCTGTGAAGGGGACATAGCCCTATTGACAAGTCATGCTAGAGAAAAGTTGATCAGCCTGGCAAGATGTGGAGTTTTGAAGCATGTGAAGATAAGGAATCTTGTGAATATGCAAGTCTGCAGTCTGAACCCTTTGCATCAGAGAGGGTGTGCGAGCTTATGGTATTTAGGTGTGTATGTTAACCTGAATAAGTTGCTCTGACTATGCTTTATTGGGAGCTTCTTGAAGAACTGCTATGCGAAATGAGTCATTTGAATGGTAATGAGAAGCTGATATCCCAAAAGATGTTGCTGAATGGTGATGAGAAGAGATGTTGTAACATCATGATTGCTGATGGTTATATTTGGAAGATGATTGAGTTTGTCCGTGTGGAGTTGGATGCGTGGAGTCTGTGAGCAGTGTCAAACCAGACAGGATACTTCGTTGTGTTCTCCAAAAGTGAAAATACAGTTTATGAATGTGCTCAGCAAGTGTGCTCAAATGTTCATATTCATCTAGAGCATTTGTTAATCATGACAGGGGGAGTACTTGTCTATGGATTTTGCAGCAAAGGGTGTCATAGGACTTACTTGTTGTGGTTTGTCAAATTGTGGCTAAAAAGGGGGATAAATAGCCAAGAGAGTCAAGAGTATCAAAGAATGTCAAGTGCTGCTAGTTGTGATGCAGAAGTGCAGATATTGAGGGGGAGATTTATACAACAGAGTATTGGAGTGTTTGTGCAGCATGCTGAAAGCATTGTGAAGTGTAGCTGCTAGTGAAGATATCATAGCATTTGAAGAGTGCAGCCAAGCAGACATCAAGGGGTAGCATTTGAAGAGTGCAGCCAAGCAGACATCAAGGGGGAGAGGTGCTGCACATTGTGCGTAGTTGAATTACTGGTATGCTGGTTCTTGTTTTGAGGGGGAGTTTGCCCTATGCTGATGAGGTGATTTCTGCATGGTTGGTTTTTGTTGCTGTTGGGTTCTCTGATGTTAGCAGAGATTGTTTTAGCCAAAATTAGCCAAAGGGGGAGATTGTTAGTTCTTGTATTGGCTGGGATTTTGGTAAAACAAAGTTGAACAATGTTGATGTCATATGTCTGATGTCATAACATTGGTTCTTATCATTAGCTGTTGCAGGGTTGCAGTTTTGTGGTCTGATGTTATACATGATGTCTTGACATCAGTTGACAGAACATCAGAAAACCATCTGTTGTGGTTTTTGTATTGCAGAATGTTAAGGTGCTAAAGTACTGAAGAGTGATGTCACATGCGATGTCTTGACATCACTATACCAGAACATCAGTCTGCTGTGAGGTTAGGGTTGCGCGTGTTTCTGTTATTGGAGAGATATTCTGCTGAAGAGAGTGAGAGATTGTAGGCGAATATCTTGGTAAAGATATATTCTGGTGCAATCATTAGTGGAGCAGATCTTGTTGCTATTTTTAGGGCTGAAAGATTTGAAAAGATTTGAAGATAAAATCTGTTTTTAAATTTAAATCAAATCAGATATTTGGAGAAGATCTTGCAGCTGAATAGTGAAGATTTAAAAGATACATAATATCCTGGAAATATTATGTGGAGCTGAATTTAATGCATAAAGATATGGAGAATATTTAGAGTTAATGATTAAAGATTTAATTGAAGATTTGATTGAGGATTTAATTGAAGATCTATTTAGTAGCAGAATCTTTTGGAGATTTGGAACAGAAGATTTGATATGATTTGAAGGCTCAAATCCAGTTGGGAAATAGGTTATAAATAGAAGCATTGTAACCTAGTTTTAGCAAGCCAGCCATCATGTAGATTATAAGGGCTGTGTTGGTTGATGAACCACCCGGGTTGTGGGATGGTCATCGTATTTATCTCGAAGCCTGTAGGTAAGAGATGTATTGTTCTTGGAGGAAGCTTTGAAGCAACTCCAAAGGGTTGTCATGGAAGTGTGTCTTCCAAAGTCTATGTAATAAAAAAGATTAGGAAATCAAGCTGTTGATGCAGTGACGGTGTAGTTGACTGCTAGACATCATCGAGATGATTGGAAGTGAGATGGAGTCTCTTACCTAGGGAGGACTTAGGTAGAAGGGTCATTGGGTAGGGATTAAATTAGGTAGATTGTCAACTGGTCTGTTGAGTCTGTAATTTGATACTACTAATAGTGGACTTCCTTCCTGGCTTGGTATGCCCCCAGATGTAGGTTGGTTGAACCGAACTGGGTGAACAATTGATTGTGTTCATATTCTGTTTTTATTGTCTTGTTCATGCAACAGAGTTTGATGTTGTGACATTGCACCTTAACATCACACATCTGTACCAGAATTTCAGGACCAATAGAATTGTACTATTATGCCAAGTGGCTCATCAAATTTGAAATTCCATTTCAATTTTTCCATCATCATTCTCTCTCCCGTTTATCACTTTGTTTCCATTATTCTCTCTCTCCTTCACCCCGTTTTCTCCGTATTTCTTCTTCTTCCTTCCTCTACCCAACCAACTTGAATCATTCTCATTTTTGTTTTACATTTTTCTTATTCTCAATATTTCTTCTTAAAATCACATTATGCAAAGAAGAAGATGGTGATATGCTTTTGGGTCATGGTTCCAATTTCAACTCCAACTGAAGAAGATGAAGATCTGGGCGTGTTCCGATTTCATGAAATGTTGTCTCCTTACCAACAAAAACTGATAATCATCTCTTTCGTTCTCATAAGTATTTAAGAAGGTCCAGTGCCCGCGACATTTGTTACTTTGAAAATAGAATTTAGGGTTTTGTTGATTTTTGAAATTTTTGGATATGTTAGTGTGTTTTGATGTTTGATCTAGCCTTTAGTGTCATGTTGTTGTTTACAGGTTCTGAGGGGTCCAAGATTGATGACATTGCTAAGACGGGTGGTTTTGAAAGTTTAAATGTATTCCTATTAGCCTCAACCTATTTTCACTCTTATTTTCATTGTCCTTGTGACTTCCTTTAAGTGAAAAAAATGATGCAGGGTTGAAGATGAACAAACTAAATAGATAGCAATGGCGTATGTGGTTAGATGAACTTATGGGATGGATTTTTCCTGAATCGAATAACGAGGTTCTGGGAGCTGAACCCGGTCCATTGAATGAAGCAAATAGTGTTAGAGAACTTTACAAAATTGCAAGTACAAACTACACCAGAAAGTTCACCGTTCCGGTAGGTTTTCCACTTTAGAATGGATTTGTTTCTTTTTTATCTTTTCTGATCTATTTTGCTTAACATATATTTATTGTTAGCTAATGGATTTTAATCTGCACATATTCTTTGGTATAACAAACTCAAGACAATTGTTAACAACGAAAGCTCGGAGATAATCCGAATGTTTAATACTGAATTCAACAATATCGCAAAGAATGCTGCCCTGGATTTGTATCCCAATGAATTGAAAGCTCAAATTGATGAAATAAATGAGTGGACTTATCAAGATATAAACAATGGTGTTTATAAATGTGAGTTTGCAAAGAAACAGAAGCCATATGTTGATGTATGCAGCTCTATCTTTAAAAAATTTAGGTGTCGTTCATACTTTAATGTTTGTTTACATTCATTACACATTTGGATGTGTGTTCATTTGGTCCTTTGTGCAGGCTGTTATTCGAATGATTGGTGTTTAGCACATAAACTATTCACAATGTTGGTTTCTTGCACGGATTCCTTTTATCATATAATTTTTGGTCTAGATTGGTAATGGTAATATTCCATCTCACCTTCAATACGCAGATTGTAAATTGGAGAACAACTTTAAAATTTTCAGAAGAAGCTAAACTGTCACCAGATGCAAAGGATCTTATTTGCAGACTCCTATGTCTTGTGGAGCAGAGGCAGGGAATCAAAGGATCTGATGAAATAAAGATGTTGTGCTGTATTTTTTTTCTTTTAAATTATGTAATGTACTTGCTGCTAACATGGATGAATAATTCATCAGGAGCTAAGAGTTATTTAATATAAGGCGATATGATAACACATGAATCCGAGAATTTTAGGCTAAAAAACTCGGAAAGTGGTGTGGCATTGCAGGAATGATGCAAAAGAAATCTTGGTTGACTGGTGGGAATGTAAGAGTTTATTCACCACTAATAAGTTTTAGCTGCAGGATTTCAGGATGCATTCTAATAGCTTTCATGACATGATGTTTTGTTGTGTTGCACTGTCCTTTGTTATTTGCATTGCTTGTTTCTATAATTTCCTTTTGAATATGAGAGCTCTTATATTATGTATGCTTGAATTTTGTAACGGAAAAGCAGATGAATCATTATCCTGTATTGGAGTTCATTGAGAAAAGATTGAGAGAACAAAGGCACATGGTTATAGTAATAGTTGAAGGTGCAGATCAGGAGCTAATTCTTCCTAATGACAAATCTATTAAGAATAGGCTAGATGCTGCTTCAGATGACTTATTTCATGATGTTGGTCTTTGGTTATCTCTGAAAATTAAGGTAAGGAATCTCAAAGTTTTCCCTTACTGTTATGGTCAGTTTGTTTTTCTTTAGTTTTTATTATGTCACACTAAAATTTTTGTATCTACTGAAGGATCACTTTGCAAGAAGTAAAAATATGGCTATAAATTTGAAGTACATTATTTCGTTGGATAATGGAAAATCTGGTGTTAAGAATGTGGAGAACTGACCGCCGCTGGTTCGGACTTCCCGCGTCCGGCTTCAGGTTTTTCGTCGCGGTTTAATGATTCTGTTATTGTGAATTGAAGGAGGGAGGGAATAAACAACAACGTTGCGGCCGCTGATACTAGCTTTCAGGAATTTGAATTTGATGAATTTGGTTTCAGAAATTGTGGTGGAAAGGGGGAGAATGGGATTGGGAATGAGACAGCTGCTGGCGGCCGTAACCGGCCTCGTGGGTATTCAGTTCTGTGTGAGGACGTGTTGCATAAGAATTTCGGTGTTGCTGCTGACAAAGAATTGAGTTTGCGTGAGATTTTTGAAGAAACGAAGTTGAATAATGAATTTTTGAAGGAGGAGAAGAAGAAATAGGGGTTGTTTGGACCAGAGGATTTTTATGCAGGTGATATAGTTTGGGCTATAAATCATATCTTATAGTTTACATTTTGAAAACTATTACTTTAATTTATGCATAGATCACATTATGTAGCCTGGTAGTAGAACTAGCATCAGCAACAACAAGTGAAAAGGGGTTAACATTTGAAGAAGTCATTGATTTGATTCAAGCGAATCACATTATGTAATTTAATGTTAGAAAATTTAATTTTGTTATGCTGTTATTTTTATGATATTTAGGTATATTGGCATCAATGCTTTATCAAGAGAGCTTCTAAAGGAATTGGGAGATCTCACTGAGTTGATTGTATTGTATGTTATTTTGATTTGAATACACAATTTTCTAGCAAAAAATTTGTAGATGATGTTTCTGATTTGTTATCTCTAAATTTCTATGGGTTTTGGATCTAATAACTTCTCAGGATCTTTCCCATATGAACTTGGAAATTTGGTAAAACTACGATAACTGTAAGTACTTCTTCAGTCTTAACTTGCATTTGCAAAAATGATTCTATAATTGTTTGAATATTTTTTCAATAGAACTTGTCATGATTTGGAGACAATTATTATTGTTTTAGAAATAAATCAGAAGTAAACTTTGACAATTCTAATGAGCATTAATATAATTTAAGTTTTATCTTTGCTTTTCAAACACTAATTAAGTCACAAATTGGAAGTTATGATGCCATATCTCTATGAGGTGAAATGTATAATCTGTAATTTTTGGTTTGGTAATTGTGAGGGAGCTTTAACTATCATTGCTTTTTCCAAAGCACTTCACAACATGCAATGACTTGTAAATTAAAGGTTAACTCTAGATAGTGCTAAGTTTCAAGTATTTTTTACTCAAAATCTTATTTTGACTAGAAGAGATATTAATTTTAATAATGTTTCCTTTAAAATCTTCCAGAGCGACTCTGCTTTCTTTTAAGGTGCAAGTTTAGTCTCCCAATTTCTATGATTCTCAAGTTTCAACAATATCCTTACACGAGCAAAGTACTGTCACAACTATCCCTTTCTAGCAGGAATTAGAGCCATCTCAACACAACCGTTAAAGTCAATATTTGATAGATGAAATCATCTTCCTCTGGCTCTACAAAGTCCATCATTGCACATTGTAACACCCCAAAATTTTCCCTCTTGTTGTTATCTAGCTTATGTTTCATTTCATTGCATTTACATCTCATTTCATCTCATATCTCATACAAGTTGCAAGGGGCATGTGATCAGTTGATTTCAGAGCATTGACTATTCAAAGCAGGAGAGCTAAAGCCTAAGGTCTTCAAGTAAGCCTCAAGGGTCTTTTATGTCTTATGTCATCTCAATTGATCCCACAAGTCATTGGAAGAAGAGAATTCACCAAGAAGTTGGACAGTTCATCATCTCCTAGCAAAAACAGTCCAGATTAGGGTTTGTGATTCAAGCAGTCTCCTGATGAAATTTTGGTTCAAACTTGATCTCAATGTTCTCTACATGATATCAAGTATCTAAGGATGTAAGATTGCCCATTGGTTCATTTCAGAAGAGGTTCAATTGGTCAGTTGCTTGAGAATCAAGAAATTGATGAAAAAGTCAACTGTGCAGAAGGAAAAGTCAACTCCTGGCCTTTTTGGGTCAAATCCATGAAATTCAAGTTACATATGTTCACTGGACAAGATTTGATCAAGAAATGTCAAGAGGTTCATCAAAATCAAGAATTGTACCAAGTTTCCATTTTTAGAAATTTAGGGTTTCCAAAAATGGCAAGTTTGGATCATTTTACACTACACTTCAAGGCATTCTTTCTTCAAGATAAAAGCTTCAAACTTCAGCCCTAAGTTGATCCAATTAAAGATCACATTCCAAGCTTCAAATCCATACCAAGAACTCTTCCATTGGATCAAAATTGAGGGAGTTATGATCAATCAAAGTTTGACAAAATCAAGGTAAAAACCAGGTCATGACAAGGTAATTCCAAGGCGCCCGGCCATAATTTCATCAAACAGGTGGTGTGCCAAATGTCAAGCCATTTTTCTCCATCAAGAAAGCTTCAAATGAAAAAGTTTTGAACATCAAAGTTGTTCATTTCCATTTCCTCTACAACTTTCATGTTTGGAGATTTTTCATTTGATCAAAGGATGAAGAGATGTGAGGGTTCAAACACTAGGGCTTCACACTGAAATTTTCATAGGTCCATGACCAGGTCTACAAGCAACTTTGCACGCATATGATGCAGTTCTATGTCTTTGTGTTCTAAGCATTTTTTCATCACTTTAGAGGTTTCATTTCACTTTGATTCCAACAACAAACATGTTCTATGATGTATCTTCAATCCATAGCCATCAAAAACTCATCATTTCATGCAGTGTGCATAGAGAATTCCATCTCTAAACTTCCATGTTTTCACTGATGTGGGGCTGACAAAATAGAATGTTTGCATTGTTGTTGTTGATTCATGTCAGTCTACACGCATACAAACACCTTCCCAGCATTTCCTCTTTTGACCCAACACTTCTTACACATGCCATACATGTTGACTTTCCATACATTAAAGAGGAAGGAATGCAAACTTATGGTACAAGCAAGTATGCTGCAGCATGCTACATAACATCCTCATCATTATCATCCATTAACACAACAACATAACACACGAGCCATTCCATTTCAAACACACTACCTTCTTCACTTTGCAATTGCTCAGCACACCCTTTTATTGCTTCAAACACCATGGTTAACTCAACTTGAGTTCCAACTGTCAACTGAGTTGGTTAAATCTTAACCACACTTATAAAAGGAACTCTAATAGAATTTTGCAGAGAACACTTTTCATTTCGCACACTTCACAAACCAAAGCTCTCAAATCTCTCTCTCTCAAAGTTTTGCCACGAGTTCATCATTTTTCTTCTCCAATCCTCATCATCAAGCAACATTGGAGCATTGGAGCATTGAATATTTGAAGAATCTTCAAGTTTCAGATCTCTATTTCCTCCACATTTTTAAGCATCCATAGCATTTATTTTGCTCAGATCAAGCACAAGAAGCTCAGGATCCTCCTCTCTGGCTTTCTTTTGATCTCAAGAGTCTTCAATTTTCAGGTTTCAGTTCAAACTTCCTTTGCTCGATTCCTACTGTTTTTAGCTTGTTGATGTTGTGATTTTAGCTTATTAGAAGCTTTTGAACTCCGGCTAGTTGATAGAGCTTGTTAGAAGCTTAGAGCCAAAACCTAGGGCAAACTTTCTCCCTTCGATTATCTCTGCACATGTGTTAGCTGTGAATTATTTTGCTGGATTTGTGATCTACTTAACTTCCTCTTTCATTTGATGTGCATTTCCTAAATTTCTGGTGAGTTTGATTAGTTGTAGTGGCCGGAGATGGCCGGAGAAGATGAACGGATGTCCTTCTCCGGCCGGTGAGGGTTTGCTAGGGTTTTATCTTCAGAACATAACACAGTCGTTAGATGCATTCTAATCCTACGCTTCTCATGCTGCCAGCACATTAATGAGGCATGTGCCTCACGCATGACTTCATTTTTAGTCTCAGATGACTTGCATGTGTGTGCGTGTATGTTCCTTATCATGTGCTTGCTTTGTGATTCGTTTATCTTGCATATTTTCCTGATTGATCTGATTTAACTTGATCTAATGGCTCAGATTGAGTCAACCTTTTGACTGAACTCCACCATAATTCCCTACACGCACGCACTGTAATTGGACTGGATCACTATTGCTTTTCACACCCCCTGGTTTAAGCCCAAATGCTTTCTGAACATGGCTTTTACTTTGTTTGCACCTCCTCTCCTATTTTCTTTTTAATTTAAATTTCTTTTTACATAGTTTCCATTTTCTTTTATTAAAAATACTAAAGTTCATCCAAAAATTCCAAATAAATTCAATTAGCATTATAACACATTTAACTAATTTTACATGTTTTTAATTCTGATTTTAATACTTTTTACATATTATTTTCACAATTTTCTTTTAATTTCCTTTTAAAGGTTTATCATGCATGATACATGTTCATTTGCATTTTAATTGACATAGTTTAGTTCTGATTTTTGACTTGGCATTTGGTATGTGAGTTCATGACATCTTAATGTACTTAATTCATATTTTTTTCAAATTTTAGAAGCATTCCATATTAGATTTTGACATGCATCATTGTGCATCGTTCCATTTTACCTAAGGTGACTTTGTGAACTTATTTCTTTGTGAATTTTTGCATGAGCCTTTGCCACTTGATTTGTTTCTGACTTAATTGTTTTGTGCTTAATTTTCATAATTTTTACAAGTCCTTTGCTAATTGGTTGATGCTTGTTAGAATAGGTAACTTTTTGTGATCCTTTCTTAACTTCTAACTTTGTGTGATTAGGAGGCATTTGTGCCATCATATTAGAACTTGTTTGTGCATCATTATAGGTCCTCATTAGAATATTATAGATCCTTTTGATTAGAATTATAGGTCATTTACATTGTGATTCCATTTGGGTTGTGCATGTGATCAAAATGCATCCTTAATTGAAATGTTTGACCTAAACTTGCTTCTCTTTTCTTCTAATGTTTAACATGACTTGTTTGTGAATCATCAATGCCTATTCATGCATCTCATTTTCATTTCATATTGAATATGCTACTGACCCATAATCATTTCATGCATTCAAATGTCATTCATCTTGTATGCTTGAGCATATTTGACTTAATTTGCATCCCTTTTCTCAACTAGTTCAAAGTGACTTGCATATGTACTTGGTATGATTAATTATTACATTCTAACTGCACCTTAAATGTCATTTGATACTGACCTATAATTCATGATCATTCATCTTTGATTTTCAACTTTGACTTGTGTTCCAATCTACTTCTTTCCTTATATGAAACTTGTTTCTCTTCTTCTCACTTCTTCTTCATCTAACTTCTTATACTTGATCATTCATTTTCATAACTTGTATGCCCATTCATATGCATTATAGGACATTCATATATGATGTATAATTCTGGCTTTGACATTTCATTAGGCATTAGTGCATGTTCATCTTGCATAATCATTCATCTTTCATCAATTACTTTTATGGTGCATTTCTTTGTTGTTTAAGACATTGTTAGTGCATGGTTTGTTTATGTTTGGTCTCTTAACCTTAGAGGACTTTCTTAGGGTATAATTTCTGACCTAGAAGCTTTCTCAACCTTTAGGATCTTTCTTCTTTAGTTCCTAACTTGTTTGATTCTTACTTGTTCTTCTCTCCTTATTTCTTCACTTGTAAATTGTTTTGCTAACATTTTCAGGGGCTAATGGTAAGTCAAGTGTGTGGGAGAGCACCCATATACAACCTCTTTTCTTATCTCTTTTAAGCTTTCAAGTTATGATTGTGATAAACATCTTATGCTTCTTTGACATTTCATTGCTTTCATCCCTTTGAGTTCTTAACTTAACTTCAATCTTTGAAGTAAGTTAGAACTCACTCTTCTTCTCTTTTCTTTTAGACTTAGGTTTCTAAACCACACTTAACCATTAGGAACATCCAAGCATGATAACTCTTAGGATTATTAGTCTCCCTTTAGACTTCTACCTTTCTTAACCTTTGAGTCTCTCTTCTTCTCACCTCAAAACAAAAAGCAAAAACACTTAATAAAGGCATAACATATATTACATTTGAGTCTTTCACGTGAGAATAATATAGTGAGGGGTCTTCTCTCACTTTCTTAGAATGTTTAGCATACGTCCCGTCTTGGGTCGATATGCGAGGCATTCGATCCTACATGAGAGACTTAAATACAATATGCGTTATACACACCAATAATCAAAATACTTCTTTTCAAAATACAAAAACAAATAAATTCTCTTCTCATCTCCTTCATTCCATTCTTAAGGACTCGTCATGTCCGTTCTACCGCAAACAGGTAACGCCTAAGTCTCCCTACAGTGAGCTGCAACACCTAACTGCTGGAATGCGCACTCTGACGTTTCCATTAAAAAACACAAACATAGCAACCCTTGTTGAGCCGAACTACGTTTGCTCTGATTCTTCTTTCTCGTCTGATTGAAGATACGTAGGCACGAGATGCGATATCTCGACGAGCAACCTTTCCCCGTAGTCCGTCGAACTACGTTGACTCTGACTTTCCCATTGCACTGAGGGAATACGTAGGCCTAGGACAACGATAATGTCCTATCGAGTCACTTATTTCTCCCCTCCCTTTTCTTTTCTGCCTTTCATTTCTAGTTCTCCAGTTAGCAGTTCATTTCCAGTTCTTTACACCCTTTGATTGAACAACAAGCGTGGATCCCATCGAGTACGATGGACGCGTGGGGGTGCTAATACCTTCCCCTCGCGTAACCGACTCCCTTACCCATTTCTCTTGGTCGCGAGACCATGCTCTTTCCTTTCCCTCAGGTTTACGCAGTGTTTTCTTTCCCTCTCTTGGGATAAATACACATTGCTGGCGACTCTGTTTCCGCGCCACTTTCACGTTTGTACTTGGATGAAAATCCCGGAGCAACACACATTTTATTAACTTATGACTCATGAGTTGGTTTTATATGTAGGATTATAAGTTGTATTTTCATTCTTTCTTTAATTATGGTTTGCTTTATTATGTAGCTGGATGTTGAATATCCATTAAATTTAATGTAATGGTAATATATTATGTTGACATTGTTCCTGAAAAACAAAAATATGATAAGTAGGATATGATCTACATTATTTTCAACCCCTAATTGAATAGCTTGTCATGTAGAATGGCATAACAGAGTCATTTTATTTCAGATTGGTGAAGTTTTTGGAGGACATCATGGATGGAAGCTGAATATTGATATTCATGGATACTAAAAAAAAGATGTGAACAAATTACCAGGCAGCTCCACATGGATGGTTACCCAGCACTTTCAATTCATGGAGACTAAAGTCAAGCAGAAAGAGATTAAGTATGTAGTTATTTCAATTCATGCATTGATTTAACGAATTCTTCCTATTTCATGTTGATTATGGAGTTTCTATTGCTCTATATATTACTTTTCCTTTTATCCCCACAATCTTTTCTTACAACTATGGAAGAGTACATTAGGGAGGCACCACAAGTGGTTTTAGTTCCAAATGAGCCCATGGTTAGTTCATCATTTATTTTGTGACAAAAATGTCCTATTTGTGAAGTGGAGCAGCAAAGGAAATTCCTATTTTTGACAAAATGATCCTTGTATATATATCAGTGAATTTTGTTTATGCATCCCTCCACGCATTTCAAGTTCAAATCTCAAGTTGATGTGCTAACAATTTGATTCCTTTTTTGCTTCCTGGATTGGGTGTTGTGGTATTTACTCAGTTTGGCTATTCATTTGATGTGAAAATATATCTATGTATCCCTTTATCATTTTTAAAAGCATTTTCTATTATTATATTGACATTCCTCTAATTTCAGCGGGGAGAGTATGGAGAATGCCTTAAGAGCATGTTGTAAAGGTATTCTTCAACAGGTTTGTCGAATTGCAACAGAAGTAGGCAAATCGTTTAGTGGCATTCGATTTGCGTGCAGTTTCAACACTCAGTGCCATATTCGATTTGTGTCTCAAACTGATTGTTAGAAGGCAAAGTAAGATCTGGCATAATTGGCGAAATGTATATACGAGTTTAACTTGAAGTGAATCGCAATGGTATATGAACATCAAATTACGCCTTGGAGTTGTCATTTGCTATGTTTCTTTTGAACTATATTTTCTGCATAGTTTCTTGATACTAAGCACGTAGTATCATTTACGATGTTTCTTTTTGTTAGACTCATAAATCTATTTGTGTGACTCTTATTTGTAGTTTTGCAATTTGATTGAATTTAATAAGTATCTATGTTTCACTCTATTTTTATTTGATTTGTGTTAATGCTTTGATTCTAATTTAGAATAAGGTATCAAGGATTGAGATGACATGACTACTCAACAAACCGTCCAATGTTCATTATAACATTCAAATAGACAATCTTGTGTGTCTTTCTTCCTTCCTATATTTGAATTAAGAAACTCTTGATTTGATCCATTATATGATAACTACTCGAGTTGAGATGTCATAATCTTTAACATGAAAAGTACAAGGTTGTATGGTAATGATAATTAACTAATAAAGTAAAATGGCCTGTAGATATGATAATTGATTTTATCTTTAATGACAACAAACATGATCTTGAGACAGCATCAGATTTACAAAGTGTAATTTTAAATTGCAGGTTGCAGATATTAGGATTCGGTGTATTATCAAAGTTTAATTTATCAGATTCTCTATGGTAACTCTTAGAACTCAAAAAATGAGAATTAAACTATAATTCAAGTTATTTCTTTTTTGAAATTTTGTCTCTGTTAGTTTTGCTTGTCTCTGTGGATTTGCTTTGAATATGAATAATAGACTAAAATTGTTGCACTTGTGTGTACCCCCCTTCATTATTTCTTCATTGTTAAACTAATTTCAATTTGAAAACAAATTGTATATAACAAAATCTTAATATGAGATAAGTGACAAATGGTATAGCATATGATATTTATGAATAAAAACCGATGGCGCTTACACTAATGATGTTTCTTTATGTTCGAGGTTGTAGTTACTTTTATATTGCCAAGCAAGCATTTCTTTTTGGTACATACATTGTGAAGTTTTTAAAACTGGAAACCTAGATTCAGTGTGACTTATATTACTCAATTAACAAGCATGACATGGTACCAACATTACCATAACTAATTTCATGAAAAATGCTAATGAGTATCTTTAAAGCGCTGATTACAAAAAATAAATATAGAAAATTTTTGTTGCACAATGGTATATCCAACCTTTTATAAGTTTAGAAATAGTTGTTTCTATTATAAAAATTTTATTTTTGACTTCTTTAAATTGTAAGCATGATTAGAACCTGAAATACATTGTTCAGCAAAATAAAAAGCGAATTTGAAATTTGAAATTTGAAAAGATATACTATATTTTTATTTTTATGATTCCTATAAAACATTATTTTTTAGTCAATAGTTACCAAATGATTTAAAAGAATCTTCCTCTCATTTTTCATTTATATTTTTATTGAGTTATATATGGTTTATAAAGAATTGTAGATTAAGAGACTGTTATCTGTGTAGAAGAAAATACAAATATTTATGCAATTATATATATACTGACATTTCAATCAAATGATTTAAGATTTTATGAACTTTATAAGTTTCTTCTTTTAAAAATGTTTAATAGCCCATCATGTCCTTCCAGTGTTACTTTTTTATCTTCTACAATTTAACCAATCTAAGATAATGCAAGTTTTGTTGAAATGGACAATTAATTAATATAATGAATCTCAAGGTGAAGTAAGTATAACTATTGTTTAATCAATTATAAAATATTTTATGAAGTGATACGGGACACAACTTGTTAGATCAAAACAATAAAGTATGCATATATATTACGATCAATATGCATTTCGGTACAATTCTATAGTACATTTTTTTATCCCGTGTATTTGTTAAACGTTTGTATATTTTAAAATGCTTATTCAAATTCTCACGGTTCACGGCCATAACAAAACCTATTTGTTTTTAAGTATTTCTTTTAAAATTTACATATCCATTTAAATATATTTCATATCATATTAGATGAATTTATCTGTACGGATGCACATGTATGCTGGATAATTATAATAGCCAAATAATTATTTTTGAGATAATTACTCTTGATATTATTTTTTAATTTAAATTTTATCATTTATTATTAATATATATAAAGATGTATTAAAAAAGAGCCACAAACATTCAGATTTTTTATCGAATGATTTAAAATAGGAATGAAATTACACGTACGGACGCATGAATCTACTACTAGTAGTCTTAATATTTTACCGGATGTGTTATGGACTGTCTGAGGAGGATTTAACTTGACATTCTTCCACTTGAACATACCATCCCCATTTTGAGCAATTTGACCATTATATCCTGGGATAAATTCTGGAAATTTTAAAAATTTACAGATATTTATCAAAAAAATTGAGTTTGTATCAGAAATTTTGAAAGTTTACAAATTTTTTATGCAAAATTACCGGAAAATTTTAAATTTGTGGAAATTTTTGTTTTTTCCCGGAAATTTTGACTATTTTCGATATGAGTTTAAGATTTTCCTAAGAAATACTGGATTTTTTAAATTTTCCAGTATTTTTACCTTATTTTTTGAAATTTTTGGTATCTTTTACTATAAATTTTGAATTTTTCGATATTTTTTATCATATATTTTGAAATTTCTGATATTTTTTACTAGAAATTTTCAAACTGTTATATAAATGGAAGAATTTTTAAAAATGCAAAAAAAGCATATCGAAAATTTCGATTGTACTATTGAAAATTTCATTTTTCTTAGTAAGAGTGAAAATTTTAAAAGTGAAGTAAAATTTAATTTGTACATAGTAGTTAGGATATTTTTGAAATTTAGAAATTATTGGGTGACCAAGTTAAATTCTCCCTTAAAGTGGCACAAGAGCCTAATACAAGTCTAGCAAAAAACGACGAGGGGAAGGAATGGATGGATTCCTTTTCCTAAGATCACTAAGGTGAGTTTACTTGCAAGGTTCGTTTTTACTATCGAAATCCACCTGACGATTGATTGCATTTCACGCTCATACATTCATTTAGTTGCTAACTAACTCTTCTTTTTATAAATATGATTGTGCCATTTCTCAAGTATCAAATTTTTTCTCTATTTAAGTTTTTCTTCTTAATCACTTATTAATTTGAGCTTTAATCATGTCAATTCTCATTCCACGACATCGAAACCATGAACGACCAAAGTATTCCACAAGTTCAATCTCTCTTATAAAAAAAAATTATTTTATTTTGACATTGAAGTGCTTGCAAATACTATTTGAGTTATCCTTATCCAACCAACTTCGTAACCACGTGAATGATTTCTATCTATTTTATAATTGTTTTTCTAACTATACTCATATTGAAATTTTTTGCTACTATATTCTTCTTGTTTCAAAACTATTTTATAATCTTAATATCAAATTTCATGAACTTTCTTTTCCAACTATACTCATAATTGAGTGGAAAACTATAATGCAATAATTTTAACTATACTCAGGAATATTATTACTTATTAGTGTTTTTTAAAAGGAATGGAGATTTTTAGGGGTGGACATGGGTCGGTTTGGATTAAATTTAGTTAAAATTATGACCCACCCCATATAAGATATACTGATTTGGGTGAGGAAAATAACCACCCACAACATCATCGAGTCGGGAAAATTTTACTACATACCCCTACAGTTATACCAATACCCCTACAATTTTTTAAAAATGTCAATTTTGTCCTTATTTTTTTTAATTATTTATTTTTTATTGATCGTGTCAATTTTTATTCATCGGAAGACTTGCCGAAAGTGTACCGGAACACTTAGACTAAGACTTCCGGTCTTAATAATATTATTTTGGATGTATTATTAAGACACCAAAATACTTTTTGAAAGTGTTCCGTTTAAAAAAATTTCTAAATTAGTTTTAGCAACAATTAAAAACCGTGGCCTAAAGTAATGAATATCATTCCGGAACACTTTTTGAAAGTGTTCCGGCTAAAAAAATTTCTAAATGAGTTTCAGCAACGGTTAAAAACCGTGGCCTAAAATAATGAATATCATTCCGGAACACTTTTTGAAAGTGTTCTGACTAAATAATTTCTAAATGAGTTTCAGCAACAGTTAAAAACCGTGGCCTAAAATAATGAATCATTCTGAACCAGGTTTTACAAAGATTCTAAATGAGTTCTGCAACGGTTAAAAACCGTGGCCTAAAGTAACGAATATTAAAAAGTGTTCCGGAATGATATTCGTTACTTTAGGCTAGGGTTTTTAACCGTTGCTGAAACTCATTTAAAATTTTTTTTAAACCAAAACACATTCTGTGTTTTAATAATACATCCAAATAGTATTATTAAGACCGGAAGTATTGGCCTAAGTGTTCCGGTACACTTTCGGCAAGTCTTTCGATGAATAAAAATTGACACGAACAATAAAAAGTAAAAAATTAAAAATAATTAAAAATAAATAAGGGTAAAATTGACATTTTAAAAAAATTGTAAGGGTATTGGTATAACTGTAGAGGTATGGGGTAAAATTTTCTCGAGTCGGGTTGGGTAAAACCACAAATTTGGTGGTAGGATTGAGTTGGGTAGTGGGTTACCCAATTTTTTTTTCTTTTTTTTTTTCTTATATAATTATAAATGATTTGTCACTTTTTTTCTTAATAAATAATTTAATTTATTACCGTTATTTTTTAAAACATCAAATGTCTAAATGCACAATAAAATTCATCATAAACATATTTACAAAAAGCAAAGTTATATTACAGTAACACATAAAATTTATAAAATACTTACAACTTACAAGAATTAACATCAAAATTATAAAAGTGTGACATCCTAAATAAGTTAAAACCATTACTTATAAAATAAAAGATGTTGTAATTGAAGCAACCAAGATTAAATACCTCAAAGTCATCACTCATAAAATTATAAAAAATAGCTAAAAAATAGTCACTCAATAACCCATGGGTTTTGTGGGTTGGGTGTGGGTTTAACCAAAACCCAATTATTTTGAATGGTTTTTCATTTTTTTAAACCATGTTCAGCCAATGGCCCGATCTGGCCCATTTTTTGGGTCGGTTTGGGTGGCTTTTACTGGGTTTGTTGGGTTTACCCAACCCATGTACACCCCTAAAGATTTTGGTCTAAATACAAATCATTTAATATATTTTTAGTCATTGTGTCTCAATCTTAAATACAATATAATAAAGAACAACTCATTCCAATCCATCCGGTAAAAGTTCGCATTTGCAAATCCGGAATAAAACCAGAAGCAGAATGTAACGCCCCAAACTGCTTTCAGGATTACCGACTAACCCCACAAACCAACACGGGTCTTTTCAGCATGATTTGTCCTCACTCACACGCTTTTCGGGAAACTTCCCAGAAGGTCACCCATCCCAGAATTGCTGCAGGTCAAGCACGCTTAACTGTGGAGTTCTTATGGAACGGGCTACCGAAAAGAAGATGCATCATGTTGGTATAGCTAGTACCAATTAATCCTTATAAGCATTCCTTCAACCATGTAGTCTCATACCGGCATAGCTTTAGGATCCCTCTCATTCTGATGTGAATTCGGTTTTTCCCTAGAAGCTACTAGAAGTGTCTCATTGTCATGTCTCATGCACCGACAACCACTCTCTCGCCAAGCTGTTAGGAGTGTCTCATTGTCATGCCTCGTACACCGACAACCACTCCCTCGCACTCGGGTGTTACACAGAACACCAAAAATCCAACAGTGTTTCTCATGTTCATAAAATAAAATCGGGATTACATTCAGAAATTCAGCATTACATCAATAAGATTAATAGCCCGGTGGACGCTTGCACATCTCTAAGATGTCATCGACCGTTCTTCGAATTTTGACGGTCGCCTCGAACTCGAGCGGGAATCGTTCTTCGTAACCAAAAAAAGTTTGTCACGTCTAAGCGACGTTCCCTTCGTTGTCAACCGAAGGTGAACGATACTCAAGCTTCGCAACCTTCCGTTTGTCTTAGTAAAGTAGGAGATGTTCGATGTCGTCAATGATCTCGTCGATGGAGATGTCCCTCAATGGCATAAACGTGCGACCGCGTGTTTTGCCGTCGGTGTAGGGGACACTTGCGACATACCAACGAAACTTGATTTCATACAACTGAGACATTTTGAGTTTGTGTGAAAGATATCAAATGAAACCCCTAATTTATAGAAAACTTAGGGTAAAGTAATTTCTGCCTAAGCTCTTTCCAGATGTGCAGATACAGAAAAACCCTATAAATATTAGTTCCGGATGTGTATATCCGGAACTTTCCCGAATATGCAAATCATAATATTTTACTGATACATTTTTCAATCAGAATTGACTATGTTATGCAACCAATTGCAATGCTTTCATTGGAATAAATTTAATAAGTGCATTAAAAAGGCATATGAATAAAAATTCAATATATTTCACTTCAAAAATGTACATTTTGTCGTACAATTATACAAAAGAGTTAAAATAAAAGTCTCCGTCTAAATCTATCGGAGCTTGACCTTTGGACTTTTCCGCATTTGATGCCTTTTCAATTTCGTTCAATCTTTCAAATTCAAGCATCCTTTCAACAAAACTATCCGGCCACGACTCGGCAATTGCGGTTGCATGTGTCGCCCATTGCGGTGATTTAGGTGGTATGGGGCATCCGGGTTTCAAGATAACTTGTACAAAATATCTTGATTTTGTAAGTCATCCAATACACATCATGCGATCATTTGGATTGGACGGTGGTGCGGTGTGTAATGGAAAAATGTTTCCGAAAAACTGTATCACGTCAAGTCAATACACACCATATCGTACGCGCATGCGATAAAATGACCCATCTCGGGGAAGCTCATCCATTTCGATATCGGGGCCGGACCACTCAACCACGGAACAAGTGACTCGTAAACCTTGTCGTATTTTTCTTGATTTTCATACACAGGTATGCTTATTTATGCGTCTCCAACTCTAGGATAAGTTGATGACAGACAAGTGAATGTCCTCCCTCTCCTTTACCGAGTAGAGCTGAAACAGCTCGGTAACCGCAATTACCATCCCCTACAACATCGACGATACCGTCGATACGCTTGTGCATAAAAACCGGCATCTCGTCGATAAAGGAACTTATAGGTGGAATCGTTGTCGGAAGCGGTGCATTTAGAGTCGAAACTCGTGGAATCGGTGTCGGAGCCGGTTTGGTAATGCGAGCTCCTTTCATGGCACATTGTTGAGATTTAGGAGTCGGTGAGTCCGAAAGAGTTTGTCAACGTGCTCATAATATGAAGGAGACCGAGTTGTCTAGTTGCCATTCGGTGTAGGCTTCAACTTCTCCGGAGCACTCTTTGTATTAACCGGTTAAGACGGCGATATCATTGCGGTTGTTTCGGGAAAGGCAATCTTCCTCAATTCTTCTTTGATGTGTAGCTTCATGTTGTCATTGGCCTTCGAAAATCTCGCTTGAATCGCTTCTAATTCGGGAAAAATAGAGATACCCAGTTTATCTCCTTCCTTGCAACCATCATCATTAAAACTAAGTCTCATCCAATGAGGGCAAACTTCGTCAATTTGTATTGGCTCACCTAGTTTCAACTTTGTAGCAATAGCACAAGCACACGAAAGACCGTAGGTTTTCACAATAGTGCAACCACACTTTGTGCTATCGGAACCTACCGTTTCGGCTCGGTTGGCCTCGTGAAAAATATAGTCCAATCCCGCCCAAGACATGTTGCCGATCAATTGAGAGTAAAGAAAGTTACCTTTAAAACGATGTTCCAAAACCGTAATACTCCGACCAAATGTGGTTTGTATCTCGTTATGTTGGTTTTTAATCATGAGATCCACTGAGTCCCAATCTCGACATAAATCGCTCTTGCTATTACCCAACCAATTCTTCAAAGTAGCATGTGCCGACTCAACTCTATTGGTTGTTGTATTTCCAAGGTGTCGGACATTATTCGTCCACGCACATACTATCTTCTCCTTCAGTTGATCAAGAATAGTGCTTTCAACTTATTTCAACAACGCGGGGTACTTTTTGCACACTTTCTGGAATTTCATGACTGAATCGGCATATAATTCTTTTGTGGAAGAATTTATAATACAATTCCATGCATCCATTATTTTTTCTACAATGACACCGGTCTTAACCAATTTTCCATCTTCCGACTCCACTTGTTTCGCACCCACCGCAGGTTTAACCCGACTTCGCACATTCTTTGTTATGTGAAATCGACAAATTAATGCATTAGAAGAAGGAAAGACCTTTACAACCGCATTCATCAAAGCGTTATCACGGTCCGTAACAATCGTTTTAGGCATTTGAGCATGTTTCTTCAAAAGTGACCGACACGTCTCCAATGCCCATGTAAAATTGTCCTCTTTGTCGCACTCCAAAAATGTAAAACCAACGACATATGTTTTATCCGTAGACGTAACATCAACCATCTTAAATAATGGAAGTCGATATTTGTTCGTCTTGTAGATACAATCGAGAATGAGCACTTTCGAGAACGTGTTGAACAACTTTACAGAATTCGGATGAGTCCAAAAAATATCTCGGACCGTAACTCCATCATCGCGATATCTGTACCGAGACACGTAATTGTTATCATCCAACAATTTCAACAGTTGTTGCATCTCACTTCTATCTCCCCTAATTGCTTTGTTCGTCTGATACCGAATGTTATACACTTGCTTTATATTTGCTACATTGTCGGGTTCCTTTCGTTTCAACGTGGCAAATATATTTTTCGGTTGGACAAGATTCAAGGTCATGTCGGCAATACATGTCTTCTCTTTCGACTTGAGCCGACATACACTAGGATGACCTTGAAACTTTGAGCACAATTCGTGATTATGTATACCACAACGAACATTAAATCTCTATTTTTTGGAAGCTAACATGTAACCACCAATCTTAAAAGGGCACTCACATTTTCTACTACCGGTGTCATCTTTTTTTAACTTCCGTAGAGGAACCTGATATTTCCCGCTTCTTTCGCACCCCAAAATTACAAAAGTCTTTCTTCTTTCTGAACCATTATCCGATCTTCCGATATTTACACCGAAGCCAAGCCCAATAGCCGTCCTACGAATATATGCGAGCATGCTATCACGATCATCAAACTCTTGCTTGTTATTAAAGTCACCGCCGACATCAACCGACTTTACGATAATCCCTTCAACTTTCGGAGAAATCGGCGAAACTAATTCTTTTGAGATGTTATCGGGGTGCACCATATCTATTTATAAACAATAATAGAACAATAAATATATATAACTAAAACCTATTAAAAATTGCTAAAAATTAAAATTAATAAGTTCCAGGCATTTTTCCGGATGTGCACATCCGGACAAGTTCATGCTCAATACGTACCGAATTTACACATCCAGAAGTAGCGTAACTTGTTTTTACCAAAAAGTAGATTGATAATGTGAGCAATGTAGTGGATGGAGTTGAATATTTACCTGAAATTCAATCTTCTCTTGCTCGCTTTGATTTGTTGCACCAAAAAGTTGAAGTTTTTTAGTGAGAAATGGTATTGATGAAGTAGGGTTTTTTAGGTTGGTGAGGGTGAGTGTGGAAGAAGAAAGGTTGAGAATGGGAAGGGGGAGTGATCATGCAGGTTCAAATATATCAACAATTATTCCAGATATGCAGATCCGGAGACCTTCCGCATATGCACATCCGGAACAAATATTTTTTTTAAGGTCATGGTGCGTCCGGATTTGCACATCCAGAATCAGGGGGCATAAGCGAAATTTCGCGCGGTGTCTAAATAACTTGGGTGGTGTATTAAGAAATTGCCAAGATTTATCCAATAGCAAGGAGATTTTACTGTTTAGAAGGAAAAAAACATGAAACTAACGTATACGCTCATAAATTATTTTTATATGACCTAAAAAATAGTTTATAGAAACAACTTATAATTTATACAAATATAATTTAATATAGTTTCATCTTTTGTTAAATAAATTAATTTATATAAAAATATGAAGAAGTTGTTCATAATCCATCTTAGTTTAATTTTAATAAAGCCAAAAATTTCTTAAAAAAGAAATATCAAAGAAATTTTTTTGATATAAGAATTAAGAATGCACAAGTTTATAGATATTTTATAAATAAAGAAAATTGATCTTGATGCTAAAGTATTCAATAGCAAATCATTATGTATAAACTTTAGATGCTCAGAAAATAATATTCATCTCAATCTCTAAAGTTTTTAAATTATCATGCATAAATTATTGAATATAAGTTATTAAAAAAATTTTTTAATGTTCTGCACTTGTTAAATTTACCAGAAGTCATGTACACAATGTAGAATTGTGTTTTTTCATAAATCATTGTCATTTTTAAATTATTGCAAATCTTCGTAAAAATATTTCAAATTTTTGCATCAATTCATATAGGTAGGGATGCTCATGGACGGTTAATTTTCATAACCAATCAATAACCATAAATAATCCATATGTTATAATCGGTTATTAAAACCAATTGACATAACCGGTTTTCATTTTTGTAAAATGGTTTAAATCAGTTATTAACCGGTTATATCCATAACCAATTTTATAATTAATTTTATTTTAAAATTATTTTTTTGCAATAATTTTTTTAAAAAAATATTTATGTTCAAAACTAAAAAATAGTTTTTTAAAATTTTTGGAAAAAATATTTTTTTTTATTTAAAAAAAATCATTTTTTTAATTTTTTGGAAAAAAATTATTTTCTAAAAAACCACGGGACCCTTAGGCCTCTTAAACATCTACTATAATGATAATGGGAATACAACAACTTCACCCTTAGGTGGAACTCTCTACAAAGTATCTCTCAATTTGTAAGGAACGCTCTCACAAATTGGCTCACTATTTCTCTCACAAGAAAAACTCTCTAAGAAACAATTTTCTCTCTTGAGCAAAGCTCTATTTCTCTTGCTTCTTGTTTCTCTTGTGGTTTTGTGTGATTTGAATGCTTGCTCTTGGTCTTATTTATAGGAGAAGCAAGCCAAAAGGGTCTTACTTGCATGAAGACACTTGTTCTTTGCCTTTCATGCAAAACACCAAGTGTCCTTTGCACTTTTCTACTCTTCATCATAACCAACCTCCAATTTTGTCAAATGAATGTTGGCTATGTGAAATGGCTGGACCCCACATTTCTCCCCCTCCTCCCATAGGGGAATGATCTTGATTAGTTTGGAGTTGCTGCTAATCCAGCAACTTGTTTGCAGAACTCTATCTTCTCTTTTGGAAGAGGTTTTGTCATTATGTCTGCTCCATTCTTATTGGTGTGAACTTTCTCTACTTTCAACAATTTACTCTCCAACACATCACGAATCCAGTGATACCTTACGCCAATGTGTTTTGACCTTGAATGGTATGTCGAGTTCTTGCTAAGATGGATTGTGCTCTGATTGTCGCAATAGAGAATATAAATTTCTTGATTCTGACCTAACTCTTGCATGAACTTCTTCATCCACATGATCTCCTTACAACCTTCAGTGATTGCGATGTATTCAGCTTCTGTGGTACTCAAACCAATGCACTTTTGTAATTGTGATTGCCATGCGACAGTTCCCCCTACATAAGTAATCAAATATCCGGAAATAGATTTTCTTGAATCTACATCCCCTGCCATATCTATATCTACATACCCAATGAGTAATTATTTTTCATTGCCAAAGCACAAACACTGTTTGGCAGTTCCTCTAAGATACCTCAGTATCCATTTCACAGCATTCCAACGCTCCTTTCCTGGATTCGACAGGAATCTACTCACCACTCCTACAGCATAAGCAATGTTAGGTCTTGTGCAAACCGTTGCGTACATAAGGCTACCCACAGCTGAAGAATAGGGCACTTTGCTCATTTTTTCTTTTTATTCTTCATTGCTTGGACATTATGTCTTACTGAGTTTCCGATGACTAGGTAGTGGGACATGCACAGGTTTAGCATTATGCATGTTGAACCTCCCAAGGACTTTCATGATATAATCTTCTTGTGACATCCACAACATTCTTTTGGGAGGATCTCGAATGATCTTCATTCCAAGAATTTTCTTTACCGCTCCTAAATATTTCATGCCGAAAGACTTGCTCAATACCTTCTTTAGAGCAGCTATCTTTGTCTTATCTTTCCCAACAATGAGCATATCATCAACATACAACAAAAGTATGATGGATTCACCATTATCATATTTCTTCATAAACACACAGTGGTTTGCAGATGTCTTTTTAAATTTATGTTGGGTCATGAAGAGTTCAAACTCCTTGTACCATTGCCTTGGAGCTTGCTTCAACCCATATAAACTTTTCTTCAAGCGACACACAAGGTGTTATTTGCCTGGTTCTGCAAATCCTTCAGGTTGCTCCATGTAGATTTCTTCCTCTAAGTCTCCATGTAAGAATGATGTTTTAACATCAAGTTGCTCTATCTCAAAGTCTAGCGTTGCAGCTAGGCTAAGGATTGCTCTTATGGATGTCATCTTAACTACTGGTGAGAATATCTCTTCAAAGTCTATGCCTTTCTTCTGATGGCACCCCTTCACGACAATTCTTGGGTTGTATCTGGGTTTTGGGTTGTTCTCTTCAGACTTGAGTATGAACACCCACTTGTTTTTCAAAGTTCTTCTTCCCTTTGGTAATTTCACCAAGTCATACGTCTGGTTCTCCTTAAGTGGCTGTAATTCTTCTTGCATGGCTTGCATCCATTTGTCATTGTCATCCGTCTCAATGGCTTCCATGAAGCTTTGAGGTTCCCCTTCATCAGTGAGAGGGACATACTCATTTGGGGAATATCTTTTTGATGCTTGTCTTACTCGCATAGATCTTCTCTCTTGAGGTTCTTGATCCCTCTGATCAACATCTATTATTTGCTCTCCCTGTATTTCCTAACCTTGTTCTATCTGGTCAGATTGCTCCGTATGATCGGGTTCTACTGCCTGATAAGGTTCAATATCTCGTTGAGGAATCTCTCCCCCTGAGTTTTATACCACAATGGTCTTTGACTTCATAGATTAAATATCATGGATTTTTTTATCTTCATAAAATACCACATCTCTGCTTCGAACAATCTTTTTGTTTGCAGGATCCCATAGTCTGAAGCCAAGTTCATCTCTTGGAGAACCAAGGTATATGCACTCCTTCGTCTTAGCATTGAGTTTTGATCTTTCATCTTTAGGAATATGGACAAATGCCTTACTACTGAATACTATCAATTGACCTTAAGAGGCTTTCTTTCCATACCATACTTTATCCGATATCTCTCCATTTAACGGTCTTGAAGAAGACAAGTTTATCAAATCAATGGCAGTTCTCACTGTTTAACCCCAAAATGATTTGGGAAGTTTTGCATGAGAAAGCATGCTTCTGACTTTCTTTGTAATCGTTCTATTCATTCTTTCAGCTACTCCATTTATTTGGGGAGTCTTCGGAGGTGTCCTCTCATGTCTTATCCCATGAGCTTTACAATATGCTTCAAATGGACCTAGGTATTCACCTCAATTGTCCTTCTTAAGCATTTCAACTTTCTTCCAGATGCTCGTTCTACTGAGGCGTGAAACTCCTTGAAAGCTTGTAGAACTTGATCTTTCTTCTTCAATGGATACACCCACACCTTTCTAAAGTAATCATCAATGAAGGTAACAAAGTATTGTGCGCCGCCAAGAGACCTTTCAGATGTGGAGCAGACATCTGAGTGAACAAGATCTAGGATTTTCTTTTGTCTTCTTGCATCATATGATCTTTGAAAAGATAGTTTGTGTTGTTTGCCTGCTAGAAAGTCTTCACACGATTCAAGTTGTTGTCCCTTGATATTTGGAAGATGATTTTTAGCAAGAATCTCTAAGCCTTTATCGCTCATGTGGCCAAGTCAATTATGGCACAATCCTTTGGTTGCGTCTTAAGAAACATTAGTCTCTCCCTTTTTAATTTTCCCTGCATGATGTACAAGGAGCCTTCCTTTTTGCCACGAGCAAGTGTCATGCTCCCTTTGCTAAGCTTCCATCTACTTTCCTCGAACTGGTTTATCATCCCTAGGTCATCCAACTTTTTTGCTGATATAAGGTTTAGACGCATTTCTGGTACATCTCTTACTTCCTTCAACACAAGCTTATTTCCATTCTCTGTGATCATAGTCACTTCACCAATACCAGCAATCATGCTTGTGACGTGGTTTCCCATCTTCACCGTACCAAAATCTCCTCTTTGGTATGATGAGAATAATTCTTCATGAGGTGTAACATGGAAAGATGCTCCGGTGTCAATTATCCAAGTGCAATTATCGAATGCAACATTTAGATAATTGTCGTCTCCATAAAGGAAAATATTCTCGTTGTTTGAGGCTATTGCAGTTGTGGCTCCTTCGTCCTTATTCTTCTTTAGGTTTATCAAATCTGGACGGACTTTTCCAGCCTGTTGATCTTTCTTAAAGAATCTGCACTCAGGTCTTCTATGGCCATGTTTGCCACAATAATAACAGCTTACTCTTGTGCGAGTTTATGAATGGCGCAACTAGGAAGTTCCAAGGAAAAATAGGTGGGTCAATATTGAAACATTTAAATACCAAGTCTTTCCTTAGCCAGAAGTTACCAAGACACGCCTTCGCAATACAACGATTTAAGTGTGTCAATATTGACCCACCTCTCTTTCCTGGGAACTTCCTAGCTGCGCCATTCACAAACTACAGTGACTTTTTCAGTGTACGACACTATTCTGAAAATCTCCTAGTTGAAGGAACAACTTTCCTGTGTTCTCAAAATGGATGGTTCTATCAGTTATGAAGGAGATATGTTCAAGTTGACCGCTGATGATTATACCTATTGAAAGCAGATGATGGAAGACCACCTATATTGTAAAGATTTACATGAGCCAATCTCTCAAAAGGATAAGCCAACGGAGAAGAAAGATAAAAAGTGGAAGCTCCAAAATCGGAAGGCAGTTCCATGATCAGAAAACACCTAGATATGAGTCTATTCGAGCATGTGTCAACTTATACAAATGCGTAAGTGTTGTGGACCAAACATGAATCCTTGATTCAAAAAAAGACACCGAGAAATAAAGCACACCTTGTCAGACGACTAGTGAAATTGGAGTACTCAGATGGCCAAAATATGATCGAGCACTTGAATACCTTCAAAGGTATCGTGAATCAGCTGACGAAAGCTGACATGAAGATAGATGATAAGTTACAAACTCTTCTGCTTATAAGTTCTCGACCTGAGAGTTGGGACACTCTAGTTGCCACTCTTAGTAACTCTGCTCCAGACGGAAAACTTGTCATGGATTCTGTCACAGATTCCTTGCTAAATGAAGAGTCAAAACGGGGGGAAAAAGGCCTCAACAACCAGTTTGAAGCCAACATTGTTGATAACAGAGGAAGGAGTAAGAATCGTGAAATAGGAGGTCGTGGGAGATCACAAGCTAGATCCAAGTCTCGCACAAGAGTAAGCTGTTATTATTATGGCAAACCTGGCCATAGAAGACCAGAGTGCAGATTCTTAAAGAGAGATCAATAGGCTGGAAAAGTCCGTCCAGATTTGAATAAACCCAAAGAATAATAAGGAAGAAGGAGCCACAACTGCAGTAGCCTCGAACAACGAGAATATTTTCCTTTGGGGAGACGACAATTATCTAAATGTTAAATTCGATAATTGACACTGGAGCATCCTTCCACGTTACACCTCATGAAGAATTATTCTCATCATACCAAAGAGGAGATTTTGGTACGGTGAAGATGGAAACCCACGTCACAAGCAAGATTGTTGATATTGGTGAAGTGACTATAATCACAGAGAATGGAAATAAGCTTGTGTTGAAGGAAATAAGACATGTACCAGAAATGCGTCTAAACCTTATATCAGCAGAAAAGTTAGATGACCTAGGGATGATAAACCAGTTCGGCGATGGTAGATGAAAGCTTAACAAAGGGAGCATGACACTTGCTCGTGGCAAAAAGGAAGGCTCCCTGTACATCATGCAAGGAAAGATAAACAAGGGAGAGACTAATGTTTCTCAAGACGCAGCCAAAGAATTCTGGCATAAACGACTTGGCCACATGAGCGATAAAGGCTTAGAGATTCTTGCTGAAGACCATATTTCAAATATCAAGGGACAACCACTTGAATCATGTAAAGACTGTCTAGCAGGCAAACAACACAGAGTACCTTTTCAAAGATCAGATGATGAAAGAAGACGAAAGAAAATCCAAGATCTTGTTCACTCAGATGTCTGCTCTACATCTAAAAGGTCTCTTGGTGGCGCACAATACTTTGTTACCTTTATTGACGATCACTCTAGAAAGATGTGGGTGTATCCATTGAAGAAGAAAGATCAAGTTCCACAAGTTTTCAAGGAGTTTCACGCCTCTGTAGAATGAGCATCTGGAAGAAAGTTGAAATGCTTAAGGACTGACAATGGAGGTGAATACCTAGGTCCATTTGAAGCATATTGTAAAGCTCATGGGATAAGACATGAGAGGACCCTCCAAAGACTCCCCAAATGAATGGAGTAGCTGAAAGAATGAACAGAACGATTGCAGAGAAAGTCAGAAGCATGGTTTCTCATGCAAAACTTCCCAAATCATTTTGGGGTGAAGCAGTGAGAACTGCCATTGATTTGATAAACTTGTCTCCTTCAAGACCGTTAAATGGAGAGATACTGGATGAAGTATGATATAGAAAGAAAGCCTCTTACAGTTAATTGAGAGTATTCGAGTGTAAGGCATTTGTCCATATTCCTAAAGATGAAATATCAAAACTCGATGCTAAGACGAAGGAGCGTATATACCTTGGTTCTCCAAGAGATGAACTTGGCTTCAGACTATGGGATCCTGCAAACAAGAAGATTGTTCGAAGCATAGATGTGGTATTTTATGAAGATCAAACAATCCATGATATTCAATCTAAGAAGTCAAAGACCATTGTGGTACAAAACTCAAGGGGAGAGATTCCTCAACGAGATATTGAACCTGATCAGGCAGTAGAACCCGATCATATGGAGCAACCTGACCAGATAGAACAGGGTTAGGAAATACAACGAAAGCAAATAATAGATGTTGATCAGAGGGATCAAGAACCTCAAGCGAGAATATCTATGCAAGTAAGAGAACCATAAAAAAGATATTCCCCAAATGAGTATGTCACTCTCACTGATGAAGGAGAACCTCAAAGCTTCATGGAAGCCATTGAGACGGATGACAAGGACAAATAGATGCAAGCCATGCAAGAAGAATTACAATCATTTAAGGAGAACCAGACGTATGACTTGGTGAAATTACCAAAGGGAAGAAGGGCTTTGAAAAACAAGCGGGTGTTCAAACTCAAGTCTGAAGAGAACACCCCAAACCCCAGATACAAACCAAGAATTGTCGTGAAGGGGTGCCATCAGAAGAAAGGCATAGACTTTGAAGAGATATTCTCACCAGTAGTAAAGATGACATCCATAAGAGCAATCCTTGGCCTAGCTGCAACGCTAGACTTAGAGATAGAGAAACTTGATGTTAAAACAACATTCTTACATGGAGACTTAGAGGAAGAAATTTACATGGAGCACCCTGAAGGATTTGCAGAACCAGACAAAGAACACCTTGTGTGTCGCTTGAAGAAAAGTTTATATGGGTTGAAGCAAGCTCCAAGGCAATGGTACAAGAAGTTTGAACTCTTCATGACCCAACATAAATTTAAAAAGACATCTGCAGACCACTGTGTGTTTGTGAAGAAATATGATAATGGTGAATCCATCATACTTTTGTTGTATGTTGATGATACGCTCATTGTTGGGAAAGACAAGATAAAGATAGTTGCTCTAAAGAAGGCATTGAGCAAGTCTTTCGCCATGAAAGATTTAGGAGCGGTAAAGAAATTTTTTGGAATGAAGATCATTCGAGATCGTCCCAAAAGAATGTTGTGGATGTCACAAGAAGATTATATCAAGAAAGTCCTTGGGAGGTTCAACATGCATAATACTAAACCTATGCATGTCCCACTACCTGGTCATCTGAAACTCAACATGCATATAAACTTTTTGTGATACTATGTTGTTGTACTCATAATAAAGTTCTTAGTATGCTCTGTGGTTGCAACATTGTTTGATTCTTCCACATCAGAATATAACTATTATTGTTGGAATTAAATCGTTGTATTGCGAAGGTGTGTCTTGGTAAGTTCTGGCTAAGAAAAGACTTGGTATTTAAGTGTGTCAATATTGACCCACCTCTTTTTCCTGGGAACTTCCTAGTTGCGCCATTCACAAACTACGGTAACTTTTTCAGTGTACGACACTATTTTGAAAATCTCCTAGTTGAAGGAACTACTTTCTCGTGTTCTCAACATGGATGTATCTATCAGTTATGAAGGAGATATGTTCAAGCTGACCACTGATAATTATACTTATTGGAAGCCGATGATGGAAGAACACCTATATTGCAAAGATTTTCATGAGCCAATCTCTAAAAAAGGATAAGCCAACGGAGAAGAAAGATAACGAGTGGGAGCTCCAAAATCGAAAGGCAGTTGCCATGATCAGAAAATACATAGATAAGAGTCTATTCGAGCATGTGTCAACTTATACAAATGCGTATGAGTTGTGGACCAAACTTGAATCTTTGATTCAAAAGAAGATACCGAGATATAAAGCACGCCTTGTCAAACGACTGGTGAAATTGGAGTACTCAGATGGCCAAAATATGATCGAGCACTTGAATACCTTCAAAGGTATCGTGAATTAGCTGACGAAAACTAACATGAAGATAGATGATGAGTTGCAAACTCTTCTACTCTTAAGTTCTCTACCTGAGAGTTGGGACACTCTAGTTGTCACTCTTAGTAACTCTGCTCCAGACGGAAAACTTGTCATGGATTCTGTCACAGATTCCTTGCTAAATGAAGAGTGAAGACGGAGGGAAAGAGGCTTCAACAACCAGGTCGAAGCCAACATTGTTGATAATAGAGGAAGAAGTAAGAATCATGAAAGAGGAGGTCGTGGGAGATCACAAGCTACATCCAAGTGTCGCACAAGAGTAAGATGTTATTATTGTGGCAAACCTGGCCATAGAAGACCTGAGTGCAGATTCTTGACGAGAGATCAACAGGCTGGAAAAATCCGTCCAGATTTGATAAACCCAAAGAAGAATAAGGAAGAAGGAACCACAACTGCAGTAGCCTCGAGCAACGAAAACATTTTCCTTTTTGGAGAGAACAATTATCTAAATGTTGCATTCGATAATTGCACTTGGATAATTGACACCGGAGCATCTTTCCACGTTACACCTCATGAAGAATTATTCTCCTTATACCAAATAGGAGATTTTGGTACGGTGAAGATGGGAAACCACGTCACAAGCAAGATTGTTGGTATTGGTGAAGTGACTATGATCACAGAGAATGGAAATAAGCTTGTGTTGAAGGAAGTAAGACATGTACCAGAAATGCGTCTAAACCTTATATCAGCAGGAAAGTAGGATGACCTAGGGATGATAAACCAGTTTGGCGATGGTAGATGGAAGCTAAGCAAAGTGAGCATGACACTTGCTCGTGGCAAAAAGGAAGACTCCCTGTACATCATGCAGGGAAAAATAAACAAGGGAGAGACTAATGTTTCTCAAGACGCAACCAAAGAATTCTGGCATAAACGACTTGGCCACATGAGCGATAAAGGCTTAGATATTCTTGCTAAAGATCATCTTTCAAATATCAAGGGACAACCACTTGAATCATATGAAGACTGTCTAGCAGGCAAACAACACAAAGTATCTTTTCAAAGATCAGATGATGCAAGAAGACGAAAGAAAGTCCTAGATCTTGTTCACTCAAATGTCTGCTCCACATCTGAAAGGTCTCTTGGTGGCGTACAATACTTTGTTACCTTCATTGACGATCACTCTAGAAAGGTGTGGGTGTATCCATTGAAGAAGAGCGATCAAGTTCTACAAGCTTTCAAGGAGTTTCACGCCTCTGTAGAACGAGCATCTGGAAGAAAGTTGAAATGCTTAAGAAGTGACAATGAAGGTGAATACCTAGGTCTATTTGAAGCATATTGTAAAGCTCGTGGGATAAGACATGAGAGGACACCTCCGAAGACTCCCCAAATGAATGGAGTAGCTGAAAGAATGAACAGAACGATCACAGAGAAAGTCATAAGCATGCTTTCTCATGCAAAACTTCCCAAATCATTTTGGGGTGAAGCAGTGAGAACCGCCATTGATTTGACAAACTTGTCTCCTTCAAAAGCGTTAAATGGAGAGATATCGGATGAACTATGGTATGGAAAGAAAGCCTCTTACGGTCAATTGAGAGTATTCGGGTGTAAGGCATTTGTTCATATTCCTAAAAATGAAATAGCAAAACTCGATACTAAGACGAAGGAGTGCATATACCTTGGTTCTCCAAGAGATGAACTTGGCTTCAAACTATGGGATCCTGCAAACAAGAAGATTGTTCGAAGCAGAGATGTGGTATTTTATGAAGATCAAACAAGCCATGATATTCAATCTAAGAAGTCAAATACCATTGTGGTACAAAACTCAAGGGAAGAGATTCCTCAACGAGATATTGAACCTGATCAGGCAGTAGAACTTGATCATACGGAGCAATCTGACCAGATAGAACAAGGTCAGGAAATACAGGGAGATCAAATAATAGATGTTGATCAGAGGGATCAAGAACCTCAAGAGAGGAGATCTATGCGAGTAAGCAACCATCAAAAAGATATTCCCCAAATGAGTATGTCACTCTCATTGATGAAGGAGAACCTCAAAGTTTCATGGAAGCCATTAAGACGGATGACAATGACAAATGGATGCAAGCCATGTATGAAGAATTACAGTCACTGAAGGAGAACCAGACGTATGACTTGGTGAAATTACCAAAGGGAAGAAGGGCTTTCAAAAACAAGTGAGTGTTCAAACTCAAGTCCGAAAATAACAACCTAAACCCCAAATACAAAGCAAGAATTGTCGTGAAGGGGTGCCATCAGAAGAAAGGCATAGACTTTGAAGATATATTCTCAACAGTAGTGAAGATGACATCCATAAGAGCAATCCTTGGCCGAGCTGCAACGCTAGACTGAGAGATAGAGCAACTTGATGTTAAAACATCATTCTTACATGGAGACTTAGAGGAAGAAATCTACATGGAGGAACCTGAAAGATTTGCAGAACCAGGCAAATAACACCTTGTGTGTCGCTTGAAGAAAAGTTTATATGGGTTGAAGCAAGCTCCAAGGCAATCGTACAAGAAGTTTGAACTCTTCATGACCCAACATAAATTTAAAAAGACATCTGTAGACCATTGTGTGTTTGTGAAGAAATATGATAATGGTGAATCCATCGTACTTTTGTTGTATGTTGATGATATGCTCATTGTTGGGAAAGACAAGACAAACATAATTGCTCTAAAGAAGACATTGAGCAAGTCTTTCGCCATGAAAGATTTAGGAGCGATAAAGAAAATTCTTGGAATGAAGATCATTCGAGATCGTCCCAAAAGAATGTTGTGGATGTCACAAGATTATATCAAGAAAGTCCTTGGGAGGTACAACATGCATAATGCTAAACCTGTGCATGTCCCACTACTTGGTCATCTGAAACTTAGTAAGACACAATGTTCAAGCAATGAAGAAGAAAAAGAAGAAATGAGCAAAGTGCCATATTCTTCAGTTGTGGGTAGCCTTATGTACGCAATGGTTTGCACAAGACCTGACATTACTTATGTTGTAGGAGTAGTGAGTAGATTCCTGTCAAATCCAGGAAAGGAGCATTGGAATGCTTTGAAATGGATACTGAGGTATCTAAGAGGAACTGCCAAACAGTATTTGTGCTTTGGCAATGAAAAGCAATTACTCATTGGGTGTGTAGATGCAGATATGGTAGGGGATGTAGATTCAAGAAAATCTATTTTCGGATATTTGATTACTTTTGCAGGGGGAGTTGTCTCATGGCAATCAGGATTACAAAAGTGCATTGCTTTGAGTACCACAGAAGCTGAATACATGACAATCACTGAAGGTTGTAAGGAGATCATGTGGATGAAGTTCATGCAAGAGTTAGGTCAGAATCAAGAAATTTATGTTCTCTATTGCAACAATCAGAGCGCAATCCATCTCAGCAAGAACTCGACATACCATTCAAGGTCAAAACACATTGACGTAAGGTATCACTAAATTCGTGATGTGTTGGAGAGTAAATTGTTGAAAGTAGAGAAAGTTCACACCAATGAGAATGGGGCAGACATAATGACAAAACCTCTTTCAAAAGAGAAGATAGAGTTCTGCAAACAAGTTACTGGATTAGCAGCAACTCCAAACTAATCAAGATCATTCCCCTATGGCTGGAGGGGGAGAAATGTGAGGTCCAGCCATTTCACATAGCCAACATTCATTTGGCAAAATTGGAGGTTGGTTATGATGAAGAGTAGAATAGTGCAAAGGACATTTGGTGTTTTGCATGAAAGGCAAATAACAAGTGTCTTCATGCATGTAAGACCCTTTTGGCTTGCTTCTCCCATAAATAGGACCAAGAGCAAGCATTCAAATCACACAAAACCACAAGAGAAACAAGAAGCAAGAGAAATAGAGCTTTGCTCAAGAGAGAAAATTGTTTCTTAGAGAGTTTTTCTTGTGAGAGAAATAGTGAGCCAATTTGTGAGAGTGTTCCTTACAAATTGAGAGATACTTTGTAGAAAGTTCCACCTAAGGGTGAAGTTGTTGTATTCCCATTATCATTATAGTGGATGTTTAAGAGGCCTGAGGGTCCCGTGGTTTTTCCCTTTCTCACATTGAGAAGGTTTTCCACGCTAAAATCTTTGTGTCATTTTGCTTATTTTTCACGTTTCCGCTAGTGCCTATTTTTGAGTGCACGGAGGAGGGAAATTATGGAGGTCATTTTTCCAACAGCAATCTCCTAGTTTAAGGAACTACTTTCCCGTGCTCTCAAAATGGATGGTTATATCAGTTATGAAGGAGATATGATCAAGCTAACTGCTGATAATTATACCTATTGGAAGCCAATGATGGAAGACCACCTATATTGCAAAGATTTGCATGAGCCAATCTCTCAAAAGGATAAGCCAACGGAGAAGAAAGATAACGAGTGGGAGCTCCAAAATCGAAAGGCAGTTGCCATGATTAGAAAATACATAGATAAGAGTCTATTCGAGCAAACAAGTTGTTGGATTAGCAGCAACTCCAATATAATCAACCTCTTCCGTGGTTTTTCTCTTTCTCACATTGAGAATGTTTTCCACGCTAAAATCTTTTTGTGTCATTTTGCTTATTTTTCACGTTTCCGCTAGTGCCTATTTTTGAGTTCACGGAGGAAGGAAACTATGGAGGTCATTTTTCCAACAGTGGTATCAGAGTCTGGTTGGGCTCTGTGATACTACATTGTTGTACTCAAAATAAAGTTTTTGGTATGTTCTGTGGTTGCAGCCATTTCTAACATATTTCAAAAAAATAAGATCATAAAAATATCTCTAAAATATCGTTCAGTAGAAGCAATCCTTAAAAAAAAAACTAGAAGATGCACACTAGGAAAATCAACATCTGACTCAACATGAACCAGTGTGATTCACCATTTGGATCCATTTTCATAAACATTCATAAATTTGATTAGGCCTTTGTTCATTTGTATCAAGAGTAGAATCTATAAAGAAAGCATATACACATATAGTTATAATTTTTATAATTAACAGATCAATTCCTCTATGAAAGCTCACCCAAATCACAGCAATTATTATCCCATATCTTTATCAACCATCCAGATTTGACTCTCTTACGTCAGTGGGGAGCCAGGAAAAAAAAATGTTCATATTTCAACACATTCATCATTTATTATATACGTGTATCTGATGCCAATTATTAATTAATTTATGAATGATTTAAATTTATATTATTACTTAAACTATACTCAAAAGTCAACATTCTCATCTTTTTTGTAAGGAGTGATTTAAGTTAGCACTCCACACTTACTTAGGGGTGGCAAACGGGCAAGCCCGCCCTGTTTAGGTCCGTTCCGCAAATGCCCGTAAAAAAATAGAGCGGGGCGAGGCGGTCATAGTTAAGGATGCGGACCTAAAACCTAGGCCCATCCCGCAAAAAAGTGAGGACGGGGCGGGGAAAGCCCACGGGCACCGTATCTTAAAAACGCAAAACTTTATGTAAATGCTTGTGCCCGCAAAAGTCCGCGAATAAACAGAGCGGGGCGGGGCGGACACATTAGAGGGTGAGAGCCTAAACCTTTGGCCCACCCCGCACTAAAGTGCGGGTAAAACGGACATGCCCAACGGACCGGGCCCGTTTTGCCACCCCTACACTTACTTGGATAGTATTATTGAAAAACTCGGCTTAATTCGGCAGTATCTCCTTCTCCAAACTATTTGAATCATTTGACTGAAATTCCAAAACTTATTGATCCTCTATGAAGTGTCAACTAGTTTAGTCAATGATCTGGCTGCAAATCTACCTATGATCAAAATGGGCATTTTCGCCATTTCGTTAAAATTAATTTAGTTTTTCCTCTATCATTGCTACAGCTTCTCTGACCTCATATTAAAATGTGACAGATCAACCTGCATAAGGCAACAAACTAAATTCAGACCCTTCTCTTTTTCCTACTGTCTTATTTGAAATTTTCAGTCTCTCACTAGATAACATGGCGGTTCGATATTCAAGACTCTCCCTTCTTCTGATCTTAATGATCTTCATGCTGTTGACTAGCCAACTCTCAAGTTGCAGAGACGCCACAAGATGGACGAGTAAGGGAATCAAGCAAACAAAAAAGCGAAATTTTTCTCGTCGGTTCTCAGGTTCATTGCATTTCTATACAAAGACACAACAGGTGCCCGACACAGAAGAGGTTCACACGATTTATGGAGTTTCTCTACATGATGTTCCCGGAGGTCCAAACCCCCTCCATAACTGATCAACTACTAGCAATCAGCGGCTTTGTGTATGAAGTTAGTTTAGTTTTCTAGAAAAGGTGTAGAACAGATATAGTTTGATGCAATTGAAAGATTTGATGTATTAATGCATAAATGTTCTTCTAAATTTCGAAACGTAAATTATATAGAAAAGGTTACACTATATGTTGAAGGTTTGGTTTTGACATTAACATCGCAATATTTTACCTGAAGCAATATACAGATAGCAGGTCCAGACACAATGAGCTTTAAGAAAATACAGATACACAAATAAGCAACAAAAAAATTCCGGTCGCAACTGTGTTTCGGAATGTTGGCGTCAATACTAGTCATAGTTCATAGCAAAAGAACATGTGATTGGAAAAAGAAGGCAGGAAATAACCTTCATCCTTATTCCTAGAAAACAGGAAACCAAGTCTTATTCCTAGAAAACAGGAAACCAAGTCTTATTTTATGTATGAGAAATATGTTAGTTACATAAAGAGTGCGGCAGAAAGTTATGAGCAGAAACTTGCATAAATTATCCTCACTACATAAGCTCGGTTCCCACTGGATCAACAGAGAAATGAAGAGACAGTGATTTCAGGACTATAGGCTGCAACTTTGATATCCATACCTATTTACCGAATCCAAATATAGTTCAGTTTATATTCTTGTTGCGCATGTTTTCAAGATATAGTCACACTATGGGTAACAAACAACAATCTAAGCATAAAATAATGTTTAAGAAACAAACAAATTAGATTCCTTACATCTTTGTATTCTTGACTGCGTAAAAAGATCTTGAATGCGTCAACTGCAGAAAATGTCATCATGCACAAGAACTGGTTAACACGGCCAAAGTGAGAAGAAGTAGAAAACAGACATAAGAGACCATGAGATTGAGATCACCTGATCGAAATCGTATCACTACTCCATGAGTGTACTCCTTAGAGCTTTCATTGAAATTCAAACCTGACAATAAAATGATAATAACGCATATAGAAATCAAAACTTAGTAGAAAGGATTTTATTCATACAATCCTTTGGTAAAAAAAATAGGAACTGTTGATGAGCCAACAAACCACAACAACAACAAAGCATTATCTCACTAAGTGGAGTCGACTACATAGATCAACTTTCACTATAATGTTCGATCTAGAATCATGCTTCTATCCAAATCGTTAATCTCGAAATTTTTCTTAATAACTTCTCTTATAATTTTTCTAGGTCTTCTTCTACCTCTAACTCTAACCGTATGATTCCTCTCCATCTGATCTACTCTTCTTACCACATAATCTGCAGATCTTCTCTCTACATGCCTAAACCACCTAAGTCTATTTTCCACCATAAAAAAATTGAGTTATGCAAGACAACATCTGAAAAAATATTGGTGGAACTGAAAACATACCTCGAGTAAATTGTACTATCAAAGAAGGAGATTCCAACATCACGGTTGCCAAAGACGCCAATGCATGTTCCACCTTGTTATCTAAGGCATCCTCGTTAAATGATAACAAAAGAACAAACTCCACTCCATGGCTAAACTCCTGGCCACAAAATTTATTTGATTATCTAGAGACTAATATGAATTGAGCAATGATGATAGATGAAGAACCCTTCAATTAGTACAGACCTCTCCTTTGCGAAATATAGAAAGCATGTCATCATCAACTTCAGATTCATAATCCACATTAGTTAATCCCTAAACAAAAATCAGTTAAGGACCAAGTTAAAACATCATAGCAAAGTTGACTCAAGAGTAACAGAAAAACAAAGGAACAGAGAATCGGTGTTTACATGTTGGTGCATACATGGCAGTAAGTCATTACATGGTCCTTGAGAACCTTCGAGTAAAAGGAATTCTCATAAAACTTTTCAAGGTTTTCCTTCTTCTGAAACCGCATGTACAGAGCATGAGTATACCGGTCAGGATTCTGATCAGAAACGCGCCCTGCAGGTTCAACAAGGTCATCATTATACCCGAAAAGCACTCCTTCACTAATCATATTAAAGTAAGCTACAATTTACCTAATGAAATTGCAATAATACCACCCATTTGATACTGGGTTGTATACAAATAATCAAGCATGTCATTCTCTTCTTCTTCGGACAAAGCATCTTTTGCTTTGAGCAGACATATATGCTCCACAACTTTTCTTCTACACCAAATTAGAACACTAATCATATTCCTAATCACAGTAAAAACAGGGAATTCGAAGCTAATTATAAATTGATGAACACCTTTTCCTGTGAGAATCAAAGTTGGAGCTTCGGTCCTCAGCACCACCGCATACAGCAATCTGATTCTTTCGTTGGGTCTTGAATCCGTTCCATTTGCAAGCTGGAAAAGATAGGGCGGTTGGGGTGAACCGATGAGGGACACAACAAGAATAGGCATAGCTTGAGCATTGCATTGCAAAACCCATTATTCTTGGTGTCTTCAATTTTCACTGCTTTTTATGCTTCTCCAATAAAGTGAAAGATATTAAGATTCTTCTTCACACAAACAAGAAAAATGGGTGGACCAGGATTGGAATAAACAACACCTTTCCTTTTTTTTTTTTTTTAAATGCCACGCGTGAATCCATGGCTTATCTTATACTTGTATCATCGTGTGCCACACATATCAACATTCATCCTCCAAATTTTTCTTTCATTTTTCTCTAAACTAACTAAAGTATTTTACACCATCGTTTATCAATGATAAAAGCAATCAATTTTTCGGCACCATTTTATTTTAGTTTTTTATTCTATTCGATGTTATTTTAGTTAGGCTAAATAAGTTAGCTTCTGTAAGTGAGAGAGAGACTTTAATAAGACCTGAAAATAAAATATTAAACAAGGCTTTTTAATATACACAGAATCACAATTTATTTCTAGAATTGTTCTTATAGATCAAACCAGTCCAGTCCTTAAGCTACAGCCTTGATGTACAAAAATTAAAAACATATATCAAGAGTAGGACAGAGAGCAATAAGAACTTCTGAATATTTTTCAACCTGCTGATCTAACTTAGGCTAACAAATTATCTACTTGACCTAATGCAGCACTTGCAGACTTGCAGAGATTTGATCAGGAATTGTTTAGGTTCCGAAAAAGTTCCGGAAGATGGGAATTGGTTAGCTTGGTTCTTTTGGTGATTTCACTCTTCTTCTTCTTAGGCTTGGGCTTGGAAGAAATGCCATCAATTTGTGCTGCACTCCTCCTCTTTGCAGTGTTGGTAGCAGGCTTCATTCCATTCTTTTGAAGATCCTTCTCTATATCAATCATATCACGAGGCAACTCAATACTCCGGAATAGCTGTTTTAGGTCGTCATCCACCTTAATGATTGCTTTGGGGTCATTCGGGTATGCAACGTCTTCTTGTGAATCGAAGTTGGCAAGCAGCCAAACCTGCCCTGCAGCTTTCAAAGCCTATAAAACAATATCTTTATGAGGCTCTATTCCATGAGAAGCCAAATATTGACTGGATTTTGACTCTTAACTTCATCAAATAGTTTCATCCTTATTTTCATATTTCAAGAAAAACATTTTAAAAAAACACTCTTTCATTAATGTATCAGCATTATCGTTTAAACGTTGATGAGAATAATGGTCTTTGAAAAATTAAATGACAAAACAAATGCATGGGGAGTGAATGAAGAAGAAGGTAGCAGGAAAGTTTGAACCACATCTCACCCTGCATCTTAATGAGCAAGATTTTATAATGTAATGACAACTTAAAAGATGCTTTGATTTCCATGGTTTACCTTAATCTATAATAATGGCAGCCCTTTAACGCCAAGGGTTAGAAGAAAGTGTTAAAATGATTTTATAAAACCCAATAATGTGCAATGGTATAATATCAATTGATCTTCTTCCAAAGGTATAGTATTTCGGTTCATATTTCTCCCAAAATACAATGTGCATATAGATATTTAGCTCTCTAAAGTGAGTAATTAGTATAGTGAGAAAATCAAAGGTTGATATTGTATCCACTCATGATTTGATGTGCACATAATATCAACCACTGATTTTTTAATCAACAAATGATACACTCCCTTTACTTTTTAAAGTGACTTGCTCCTGGAAAAACAATGTCAAGAAATGTCCTTCAAAGAAAAGGAAACAGCCCTAACAGAAGTCATTTCTACCTGTAAGTCTTCCATCACAGAGGGGTAAGCATCCTTTAGGTCAATAACAGCAATGCCCTCTGGATACTTACGTACCAGTTGAAGAAGCTCAGTTTTATCCTTAAGGCCATACTTTGCCTAAAGACAAAATACAACCAACAGATGAAGAAGTTATTTGCTAAAGGAATAATCAAATATAAATTTGTTTAGATATATGTGCACCTGTAAAAGTTACCTTGTAAGAGAATCGTTGTCCGTCATAGTGTACTTTTGGGTTTTTCCTCAGATTGTCAAAAACATCTTTGTTAGCCCTCATGTCAACATAGCATGCTTCATTTATTTGCTCTGGAGTATATGCCGTCCTCGTCTGTCAGAATACAAAAGCACCAAATCAAAATGGTTTTGACAAATCAATTCCTAATTATGGACTTTCATTGGTAAGTTATCTTAGGTATCACGTGTTTTTCATAGTAAAACTCCAACTAAGTTAAAGAGAACCAACATAACATTCATCAAACCCCAAAATATCTTGAAGATGGCTGAAAGTAAAGCATGACTATGCATCGCGTAAATTGTTATGGCTTACTCAATGTTTCCGGAATACAATTTCGAAAATAAGTACCAAACTATTCTACCCATATGATACGCAGATGAACTTATGACAAGATTGGGATTTTAACAAATTGACCTTATATGGCATTTATTTACAAACTGGCCCCACGGCAATGAGCCAAAATCCCGCCAAACTGGCCCCACGGAAAAACCAACAATATCGGTCAATATTTACCATTGTGGCGAGCCCAAAAACTGCCACTGATATCTTGCATGACCAATAATCAATAACAATAACGTTGGTTTGCATTAGATGTGAATTCGAAAGAACAATGAGCGTCACGATTTTGACAAAAATTACACTTTGAAGCTTCACCGCCCACCCAAACATAGTGTCGGTGTCCCAACTGACTGTAGGCTCCCTTTTGGTTTCTCTTTACATGATATGTAAAATGAGTGTGTAGGTATTCTAATAGAACTCGCTTTTTTTCCCTTCATCTTTTGCATCTCAATCACTACACTAGCACCACCACTAACTAATAACATATCAAAAAAATAAATAAACCGCGCAATCGAATTACCTCAAGCAACAGATCAATAACACGCTTCATCTGAGCACCAACGGGGGCTTTCCGTATAGTATTAATCTGCTGAAGCCTCTCAGTATCTTTCGAGAATTTGATACCAGTAGCCGAATTCCTCCCATTGATGGACGCATGTGCAACTCCTGGATTACTAGGTTTTCTACCACCAACCTGACTCGCCGCAATGCTCGAAAGCGTCGATTGACACTTCTCTTGCTGTTTCTTGAACCTATCTAGTTGACCTTGCAAAGACATCTCTTATCAAATCAAAATTTCAAAATCACACAAACAACAACTTCACCTGCATAAGAATTGTTTTCAATTGAATCACTCATAAATAAAATTTGAAAAGAAACAGAACTATATGAACGAAATCGCAATAGCATTGGGTAAAGGAAATCGAAACCCTAAGATTATAGAGAAAGTAAAGTGAATAATGAATGTGGTTAATTTCAAATATTGCAGTGTTGTGAAAACGTAGCGATGGATTGTGCAACGTGATGTCGTATGATTGAAGGTGGAACGAACCGTGGAGGGAGAAGGATGGAGTGTGGCGCGGCTTAGGTTACAGAGTTGGGTTTTGTAGTTTGTTTGTGAGAAATACAAATCCAGCATGCACTTATAAGTTATAGCACTCCCAACTGTCAACTTCAAGTCTTCGAGAGAGCGCGAGCGTATTCGGAATACTCTTACCTTAGTTTTTTTGTTTGTTTTTTTAAAAAAAGTTTATGAGTTGGGCTTCCGGACTTCTTAGGGCCAGAGTATTTAATTTACAACGCCCTCAATTAAATCTGGTACCTTGTTACTACCTCCGTCCCTAATTATAAGAGCATATTGAATTTTTTTCTTGTCTTTTTTTATAAGACCCTCTTCAACTTTCAAAGTGTATTAATTACTTTTTTCCACACATACCCCTAATTATATTACCTCTTTTTTTGCACTCTGTAATAAATACAGTTACATACACATTAACTATTTCTCTCTCCTAAGGATAAACTTGTAAAATTATACAAAATAGTCAATAAATTTAATACTCTAACTAACTTTCTTAATTCCCGTAATTTTCTCGACGGGGTCTTATATTTAGGGACAGAGATAGTATTATTTTTATGTTCTTACTATATTTTTTATAGAATTTTCTTTTGTGTTTATCAAAATTTTTAAGAAAATAATTAAATTTTTTAAAAAAAATCAATGATTTTTCAGAAATGTTTTGAAAAAATATTGAAATTTTTAAAAAACAAATTTCTAAAAATTTTGAAAAAAAAAATCACGCGTAATATGCATACATAACATAGCATAACATAGGATAACATGCATATATCACCAAGCATAATATGTACACATAACATAGATACATAACATAGGATAAAGACTCAGGACTCCTCATAAAAGGTCTCATAAAAGGTCAGATCAATTCGTAGCTAAGTCAATAATAGTTATTCACCCAAGCTTATCTCCAACACTTTTCTCGCGGTGAGTCTGTCTTAAAGACAATCTCCAACAAGTATCCTTGGAACTTATTCCCCAAGCAGATGATACTTAACAATATTATCAACAGTACGCCCTGATGGTATATAATTCTCTCAGTAGATCTTTGTGGGATTTCTTAGAACTTTCCATGACAATCATGCTTCTTAGGAGACCTCGCCTAAAAACTCATTCCCTAGTAGACAGTCATCTCATCCCTAGTATATACCTCATGTTCTTCAATCAATCCCTTTTACTCTATTATTCTCGGAGAACTCCCCAGTAGAAGTTTCTCTCTGACGCCGTCCATGATACCTATATTGCTTTGGCACCGTCCGTGGCTCCATTGTTAGCTTTGGTACTATCCATGACAACTTCATTCTCTAACTCTCTGCTCTCATCCATGGAATTCTCTGGTTCCATCCATGAGATACTATATCAAACAAGTCTTTTTAGTAGAATTCCCTAATGGTCAAGCTTTGTCACCGGCCAGGAGTATATGAGGTTTTTTTCGGTTCTTACCCCAATGATGATTTATATTTTATCAGTTCTTATACCGATAAGTGTCTTATTTCGGGTCCCATCTTGACGAAGATTGTCTCAGTTCTTACACTGAGCAGGGTCTTATTATAGGTTTTATTTTGATAAGAGTTCAATTTTGAGTCCATGATATAGAGAGTTTGGTTTTTAGTCTCACATGAGTCCCATGATGGAGAGAGTTTGATTTTGGGTCCCACACGAGTCCCATGATAAAAGAGAGTTTGATTTTTAGTCCCACATGAGTCTCATGATAATGAGAGTTTGATTTTAAGTCACACGCGAATACCATAATAATAGTGAGAGTTTGATTTTGAGTCCCACACGAGTCCCATGATAGTGAAAGTTTAATTTTGAGTCCCATGATAGTGAGAGTTTGATTTGATTCGTGCACAAGTTCCATGATACTGAGAGTTTGATTTTGAGTCCCATGATAGTGAGAGTTTGATTTTGAGTCCCACACGAATCCCATGATATTGAAAGTTTGATTTTGAGTCCCACACGAGTCCCATGATAGTGAGAGTTTAATTTTGAGTTCCACATAAGACCCATGATGGTGAAAGTTTGATTTTGAGTCCCATACGAGTACCATAGTAACGACTTTTATTTCGAGTCCCATATGAGTACCATACCGCTCTTTAGCACTGGTTCTTACATCGTTGCCATTTTATTTTGGTTTATACACTGCTGTTTACTTTTAATTGTTACACTGCTGTCATTTAGTTCGGTTCTTACACCATTGTCATTTATTTTGGTTCATACACCGTTGTTTACTTTCGGTTCTTACATCGTTATCATTTAGTTTGGGTCATACAACGTTGTTTACTTTCGGTTTTTACACCACTTCCATTTTACTTCGGTTTATACATCGCTATTTAGTTTCGATTCTTACACTGTTGTCATTCTATTTCGGTTTTTACACCATTGTCATTCTATTTCAGTTCTTATATCGTTGTCATTTATTTTAGTTCTTATACCGTTGTCTAACTATTTCGGTTCTTACACCGTTGTCATTCTATTTCGGTTCTTACATCGCTGTCATTTATTTTTGTTCTTGCACCGCTGTCATTTATTTTGGCTTTTACATCGTCGTCATTTTATTTCGGTTCTTACACTGTTGTCATTTATTTCTGTTCTTACACCGATGATGGTTTATTTAGCATCAATTCTTACACCGATGATGGTTTATTTAACATCGGTTCTTACACCGATGATATTTTATTTAGCATCGATTCTTACACCGATGATAGTTTATTTAGCACCAACTATTACACTGATAATGGTTTATTTAGTATTGGTTCTTACACCAATGATGGCTTATTTAACATCGGTTTTTACACCAATGATAGTTTATTTTCGCATCGATTCTTACATCGATGGAGTTTAGTCTTTGCATCGATTCTTACATCGAAGGAGTTTAGTCTGGGCATCGATTCTTACATCGATGGTGTTTAGTCTTGGCATTGATTCTTACATCGGTGGAGTTTAGTCTTGACATTGATTTTTACATCAATGACAATTTGGCCGTTCTAAATTACCGAGTTGAGTATCCGCTCTTAAATCGTTACTAAAATCTCATATCTCCAACATAGTTAGGACTTCGTATAGGCCTGAACACTTACATAGCAGTTTCTAACGGACAAAATTTTGGGTCCTCTCGTATTTAATCACCTCTCACCACGATCACATGATGAATTATCGTCAATCATGCTTTCGGGTTAAAGGTAATTAAATAGAGGCAGTTGTCTCACCCCAAATTTTGACCAGTTTTCTTTGTATAATTTTAAGGAGCTTTTTACTTCGAATGAATGAGATAACTCAGTTGGTAGTGTAGTGAGATTGTTAAACATGAGGTCTCAGATTTAAATCCTACCGGAACCTTTTATGTTATTTTCTCTCATTTTTAGATTTTTCTCATTTTATTATTTATCCATTTTATTATTTCTATTAAGTTATTATTACTATAGTTATTAAGAAAAAGTTAAAAATATGTATTGTTGTTATTTTTATTATAATTAGAATCATCAAAACCAAAATCAAAATCTTATCCCGGAAATCAAATCCCATTCATATTAAATTCAAATCCATTTATAATCTTCCCAAAAACAAAAATAGCAAACTTATCATTACTCTGTTTTCCTTTTATTTTCGGATTTTTTAAAAATATCAAAAAAGTCAAATATTGATTTTTTTTAGTTTTTTAATATTATTTTCGTTTTCTTTTATCAGGTTGTTAGCTCATAAATTCGACACCTGTATTAAATTGGAGGAATTAATTGGTGTTAAAATTCTTTGAAGAGGTCCAAAGGGGTGTTCGACTGGATCTTTATGTTGAACTTAAGTCGAAGATGCTTGTATAAGGAAAGGACATGCTTGGGACTTAGAAATATTTCCAAGAATTTGGAAATAACCTTCGACCGGACCGATATTACTGATGATGTCCAACGTTAAAGGATTCAAATTCAAATAAAGGAGGGAGTAATTATTCTTGTCCGCTCCTAAAAAAGACAAGTGGCGCACATCCAAGGGACAGAAGCATGTAGCGCGACACTTGTCATGTGTTAATTGTTTTAGGGAGTTAACAGCAGTTAGTTTTATTATTATAAATAGGAGTTCTAGCAATAGGATTCGGGGTGTTGTGTTTACTTTGTACAAGTTACTCCAAATTTACTCAAAGTATCCGCGTGTAGAGAAACGAGTCTTGTGAGAATGTACGTGATGTAAACACCAATTCCTTTCTCAATGTAATTTACTTTAGCCTTTTATCAAGAATTGATCTTTTACTTTATTGCAAGTTAAGTTTCAGTATTGTGTCTTACCTTTATATTTTCAGCCTTTCTTTGATGTCTTCAGCCTTTTCGACTTAAAGTTCATGCACATCTTTTAAAAACCACATTTTAGATAAACTTCTCTTTATGAACAATGTCGAAGTGTTTAATTCTTTAGAATTTATTTTAAATCAATTGTTAGCACATGTTCTAGGATCAATCTGATCGATCCTGTGAGTCACCATAGTTAGATTTAGAAGATCAGTGGTTGTTTACCAATTTTTATGGTAAACAAATTGGCACGCCCAGTGGGACAGTGCTAACTCTATAAAGATCTTTCTAAATTTTGAAAATCTATATTCATCAATCTTTTCCTTCTTAAAAAACTTCGTTGCATGTTATTGAGAAGTGGTAAAGTAGCCACTACAAACGAAGAGGGACCAAAGAGAAGATACACAAGAAAAATGGCGACGGGCACTAGTCAGCCAAACAATCCAAACCCTCAAGGGAGTGGTTTTAATCCTCAATCAAGTAATTCAAATGCCCAGCCTAGTAACACTAACCCTCAAAATGTGTCTAGGAACGATGTGGTGCCACCCCCAGTCCCTTCGACAGGAGAGCCAATACCGCCTCCTATTATGTCTGAACCAATGCCATCAATGGCAGGTTCGGGGTCGACATATACAAGGTATTACACTCAACCTATTTTGGAGTACATTGGGCCACAAAGATCTAATCCCCAAACTCCACCAGGAGGAACTTCGACGTTTAGGCATTTTCCCCCTCCAGGATTTTCACAACCATTACCTAGGAATCCACCTTATGGAATGCCAACGTCAGTAATGCAAAGCCTCCAAAATGCCCCCCCAGTATTCTCAGAAAATGTAATGTCTTCGCCATTACAAGGGTCAGGATCTGGGATAAATGTGGGTCGAAACAGTCAAAGTGTAGGTGTGGGATATTCCACTCAAGATCCTAGTCTGACAAATACTTCTATAGCATGTTTAAGACAACAAATGGATGAGAGTAACTTACAAATGGTACACACCTTGTCCCAAACTATGGGGGAAATTTTCCAGCCCTTGATCCAGAACACTACCCAAACTAACCAACAATTAGCAGCGCAATTGGCACGCATGGCAGAATTTATGGGTGTACCAGCCCCTGTACGAGGTGCGACTGTTGTGGAGAACATTCCACGACGGAATCTAGGGAACATACCTGAGGCGAATCTAGAAAACCAGTTGATAGTCGAACCCCCTAGAGTCGAACCCCATAGAGTCGAACCACCTAGGAACCAAGTGCCAATTCCTGTAGAGAGGGAACAAGGAGTAGTTATAGTAAATAGAAACCAAGATGTTGACTATGTTGTACAACAGGTTCGACGTAATAACGTAGCAGCAGATAACAACCTAGCAGTCATGGTCGAAAGTATAATGGCTCAAAATGGGGTAAATTTTGGTTTTACTAGGCCGAACTATACATCACCGATAGTAGATTACATTCTCCAATCAGAATTACCTCCTAGGACAAAGGTCCCAAAGTTTACCAAATTCTCAGGAGATACCACTGAATCTACTGTCGAACACGTAGGCCGATATATGATTGAGGTCAGAGAGATTGCAAACGAAAAAAGTCTTAGGATGAAATATTTTCCAAGTTCTCTCACCAAAAATGCTTTTACTTGGTTTACAACCCTACCTCCTAACTCAATCTGTAACTGGACCCAGTTAGAACGTTTATTCCATGAACAATTCTATATGGGACAAACCAAGATCAGTTTGAAGGAATTGGCTAGCATAAACGAAATTTTACTGAGCCAATAGACGATTACCTAAATAGGTTTCGATTACTTAAGGCTAGGTGTTTTACACAAGTGCCAGAACATGAATTGGTCGAAATGGCCGTTGGTGGCCTGGATTACTCTATTTGAAAGAAGTTGGATACCCAGTATCTAAGAGATATGGCCCAACTGGCTGATAGGGTTCGACAGTTAGAACGTCTGAAAGACGAAAAGGCTAAGGCGAATAAGAGTAAAAAGGTAGCCTATGTTAAATATATTGAGGATGTCGAAGTTTTATATGATGAACCATTGTATTTCCACGAAAATGAGATAGATGTTGCTGAATTGAAGCAGGGTTCTCTGTATGCTTGTAAAATGTTAGCTCCTTCGAATGGAAAAGATCCTGTCGAATCTAAGAAGAATGATAGGTTTCCAAAGAAAACATATACTTTTGAATCACTAAGTGTGATGAAATTTTTTATTTGCTAGTTAAGGATGGACAAATGATAGTGACTGCTGGCGCTAAAATGCCACCTTTAGAACAAAGAAAAAAGATATGGTTTTGTAAGTACCATAATTTTCTGGGTCATAAAACTTCTCAGTGTTTTCTTTTCAAGGATTTGGTGCAGAACGCTATCCAGGAGGGCAGGCTGAAGTTTGGAGAGAAGAGCAAAGGTCAAATGAAAATTGACTCTGACCCGTTGCAAACAGTGGATGCCCATTATGCTGAGCCCACAGAAGTATATATGGTTGAAGTTGCTGATGACTTCGACTGTTCAATCAATATGGTGGAAATTACTGAAGATAATGATGCTGTTTTAGCCAAGATTACTGAAGGCCTTGACATCAATACCATGGAGAAACTCATGAGCGAGGCCCCTGACGGCTTTGACAAAGCTACTGATGGCTTAGATGATGGGATCACTGAAGATTCCAACATGATGCTGGTTACCAAAGAAACTGCTGATAGTTTCGTTAAGATGGACAAGGTTGTTGAAGGCCTTGATGTAGACTTATGCAATCTGAATCTTAGTGCTGATGTCGACATGGACATAAATATGGTCGAGATTACACAACATAAGACCATGGAGGTTGATGAAGCGAGCTGCCAAGAAGAGCGTAACAAAGTGGCGTATCCAAAACAGGAAGAGACTATCATTGAATTCCTTCACCACTGCCAAAAGAAGGGATCAGGTGCCATACTATGTGTCATACCCCAAATTTTGACCACTTATATTTCCCATCATTGTGCAAATCATCATCACAATATGGAGGAACCATCATACTTCATCAGTCTCCCCAAAGATGGGTGAGCATCCACTACAATCAAAATTAGGGTTTCAAGCCCTCTCAGAGCCTTAGACAAAGGATCAATCAAGGAATGACATGATCTTCAACTTGTATAACATCCACAATGGATCAAAAGGACTCCCACTTCAAGGATCAAGCACAAGGCTACTCCCTTCTAGGTGGATCAAGTCTCAAGATCGACAGTGTCACCAAATTAGGGTTTTGATCGACCAGGGCCTCCAGATGGAAATTTTCATCTGGGCATGAGCCAATGATTCAAAACATAACCTAATATACTCCATGGAACCTCATGGACCCAATCATCAAGTCAATTTGACCTCAGGGGATGCATTCATAAAAAATCAGGAATTAGGGTTTCTTGACCTAATTCACCCCTAAGTTGACTTTTGGGATAAATCATGAACCAAGACCTCAAGACATGATTTAAGGGTCTCTAATATACCATATTTATCCATTTGGAACAATGGATTAATCCAAGAAGCTTGAGCTACAAGTCTCAACTTCATCAGAGCAACAATTAGGGTTTCGCGAGGAAAGTCAACTGTAACTTTGACTTTTGACCAGGACATGCTCCCAAGCCCTAAGACATGATTCAATATACCCTATGACACCCATGGAACATGTCCATCAAGTTTGATTTAGGTCAAGGACATGATTTCATGAAGAATTGCACAGTTTGGAATTCATCTGATAAAAAGTCAACTGTGCACAAAAGTCAACTTTGACTTTTTGAGATTTTTCACCAAAATGGATTTTTAACCCTAAAATGATGTTAATGTATGATTTGAATCATCATTCATCAAGAAAAATCAAAGAAAGTGGGATAACTTGTAAAAGGGGTAACCATAAAAACTTAGAAAAATTTCTAAGTTATGGAAAAAGTGACACTAATGTGCCAACTTTGGAGGACCATAACTCCTAATCCACAAGGCCATTGTTCCCCATTCAAAGCTTGATTTTTAGATCTCATTGCCCTCTACAAAAGCTTCATACTGACCTATGTCCAAATTCCTCATGGATTTTGAGTTATGGAGTTATCAAAATCAAGAAAAGTCACTTTGTTCCAACACTTAGTGAAAATTTCACTAAGTCAGATTTTACCCTACTTTTTGCCAAATGTAGGGGGATTTTTCACTTGGATTCAAAAGAGATCAAAACCAAACATGTTCAAACAGTTGTTGTATCATGTAAGGGCTTTCCAAAATGGCCAAGAACATTACCAAATTCAATTTTAGTCATGAGATATGACATTGGCAAGTTGCCTTGCTGAAATCTGCCAAGGCAAGGCAGATTTTTACACTTTTGGTCGATTTTCCAAAATCAGCCAAATCCAAATGCTCCTATCCACTTGGACACCTCTGAGGATTGAATCTAAAGGGGACAATCACTGAGCCAAGCCTCCAAAGTCTTTGGAACAAGAAATAACATGTTGAACCTAGAGTTGCCAAAATAGGGACAAGACTCCAATTTTGGATTGGAGCATTCAATGGAAGCATCAAGGTGGCATGGACTGAGCCATTCTCAACTGAATTCATTTAAGACTTATCCAAGATCAAGGGGACCAGCAGCCTGTGCCCTAACCTCTAGTCAATGGCTAGAGGAGACTTGGATTTTTATTTGCCAACATTGGCCAAACCTACTCAGCAGTTGCCATTCACTATTCCTTGCAAAACAAACTTGCTCTACTATAAATAGAGCTCAATTGTGATCAGTTTGAGTACACCAAAGCCATCAAACAGATGCTTTCCTCAAAATCTCTTCTTTCACTCCAATTTTTCCTTCTAAGGCAAGTCACTATCGGGTTTTGAGTTTGGGAGCTTTTCCAATCAAACCAATCACACACACACCTCACATACATCATATAGAAGTGGTCCAAACACTCACATAACATCTGGAGCACAGATTTCACAAAATCACCGGCCAATTGCTCATACACACTCCATGGCACATAGGGAAGCTATCCAGATCATTGGAACCTAGCTGTAACACCTCCAACACAAATCACGATCACCAACTGCAAGTGGTAAGCATGAGCTCTTCTAACTCTATGATCCATGCAATTTTTGCTGCACAATAATTTGGCCATATGTTCATAATCATGCATGGAATGTTTCCCCTCAATTAATTGCATTGTTTGAATCATGTATCAAAAATCCTAGCCTTCATGCAGAAATTAGGGTTCTTGAGGATTTTTCGTGATTTCTTGTTTTATGCTTAATTTAAATGAAATTAATTGTCATAAACATGACCGTGAGGTTGAAACGAGTTGATTGGTGTGTGGATTGCATGATATGATCAAGTATTCAGTGAGATTGAAGAGAAAATGCAAATCTGGGCAAACCCAGAACACGCGCGTGTTCTTGGTGTGTTCTTGGCGCCATTTTTTGAAAATTCAAATATTTGAATTTTGTGATTTTATTTAATTGATTCAAAAATTAATTTCTCTCTGAGTTTTAATGATTTTGAGTTGATTCTTTTTTTAATAATTCACAAAAATGTTAAAATATTTTATTTTCCCAAAAAATCCCAAAAATATTATTTATTTTGTATAATTGATATTTTTTCAATGAATTAATGTTTTAATTGTTTTTGACATTTAAAATATTTTTTCCACCTTGATTTTGCAACTTTTAATGCTTTCTAATTATTTTGTAGGTCAATACTTAATTTTTGAAGCATTAATCCAAGATCACAATTTGTTTTTCCTATGTTAAACAATTTTGATCATTTTAATTGAATTTTTATTCAATTAAAACACATTTTTGAAAACAAATTAGGGTTTTTGGATTAATTCAACCGTCATAAATCATTTTCAAAACACTTTGGGCCTCTAAAAGAGTGTAAGACCCAATCCTTTTTTGACCAAATCATTTTTGGGCCTCAGTATATTGTATAAGTCCCGATACCGTAAAAAACAAACGGCGCGGTCGTCGCCTTTTCAAAACAAAAAAACCTTGGACCTACCCTCGAGTAGTAAGACCCATTTCTTTTCTTAAAACTCATTTGGGCCTCTATTAGAGTGTAAGACCCAACCCACTTGTACAAAAATATTTCGGGCCTCACTTATTGTATAAGTCCCTCTGTACATTTTTAAATTCGGCACGATCGTCGCCAGTTTAAAAATAAACCATTTGGGCCTCTCCTTGAGCTATAAGACCCATTCAAAACTTTTGGGCCTCTAATAGAGTGTAAGACCCAATCCCCTTTTAACCAAAACCTTTTGGGCCTCACTTATTGTATAAGTCCCTCTGCGTTAAAAGGAAATCTCGGCGCGATCGCCATTTTTAACGAAAAGTCAACTGGGCCTACCCTCGTGTTATAAGCCCCACTCTTTTTCTTTAAACCTTTTGGGCCTCTTGAGAGAGTGTAAGACCCATCCCTTTGTACAGAAAACCTTTTTGGGCCTCAGTCACTTGTATAAGTCCCTATGTACAAATTCAAACAGTGCGCTCACTGATAAAACCCTGGGCCTCTCCTTGAGCTGTAAGCCCCAAATCTTTCTTTTTCAAAGCACTTTCTCCTTTGATTTTGAATATACTGTTGTTTTCAATCTTTCTTTGTTGAACAACTAACCAAACAGCATGGAAGCTCTACAACCGAGTAAGTGGTTATTGCTTTCATTTACCGCTTTCATATATATATATATAACTGTATTGTGGGGCTGTTTCACTGTAAGTCTTCTTTCATAAACTCATATCAACTGTGTAATAATAGTATAGATATTTCGAGTTTCCCCGGCAACTACGTCTAGAACTAGGTGACGCCGTTTCTTTTATTTGTAGAAATAGACAACTAGATCCCCAATAGGATCACCAGATACAGTCTTCTCTTCGGCTGTCCTCATTAGGAATTGTCAAGAAACTCTACTCCCAGAGATGAATGTATTCTCCGTGAATGGCATCTTTGAGTTTCTTCCAAATTCTCGAACTTTCCTGACGTGATCTATTCCTTGTGAATAGCTTGCCTTGAACTTCTCGGGGTTTGGGGACCCACGGGCTTCTTAAAAGCATCGGCCTCCTCTTGGGCATTATACAAGGACCCACAGGTTTCCTAAAAGCAACCCCGCCTCCTCTTGGGCTTAGTACAAGGACCCGTCGGCTTCTTAGAAGTATTCACAGCCTCCTCTTAGGCTTCGTATAATGATTCTTCCTCCGGGAATGATAGCCTTCTCTTGGGCTTCGTACAAGGACCGATCGGCTTCTTAAAAGTTTCCAGCCTCCTCTTGGGCTTTGTACAAATTATCCCGACGACCTCCTAGAGGTATAAGAACAGAAATTAGTCATCTGCATAGAACAGTCCTTTCAAAGAGTCTACTACTGTTTCTCAAAGCATGGTACAAAAGATGAAACTCTAGACACGGACAATCTAATCTCCTTAAGTTTTCCAGACATTCTCAAGTGACCCCTTCGTTAAATAGGAAGAAAACCTGTAGACTCGGATAGTCTCAATACCCTTCAGATTTCCCAATTCCTTGAAGAACAGGAATATCCCAGATCCTCGAATCAAATCCTCGAGTACAGTGTTGCTCATATAAGAACTGATTTTCTCTTTAAATCAGCATACTAGACCTGTCACTCAACTGAAACAGTAACCATAACCTCCTCTTAGGCTTTGTATAATGATCCTTCTCCAGTTACAATAGCCTCTCTCTTGGGCTTTATACAATGATTCTCCCCAGCGGAGTCAAACAACGTTTAGCCTCTCTCTCGGGCTTTGTACGAGACACATAAAGAGACTCACTCGTTGGGTCAATCACCCTTTCGCCTCCATCTCGGGCTTTATACGAGATACAAAAAGGTTCTTATTGAGCCAAACAAACTTTCGCCTCCATCTCGGGCTTCGTACGAGATACAAAAAACTCTCTTGTTAAGTCAAGTAGCCTTCATCTCGGGCTTTATACGAGATACCAAAAGACTCCATCGTCAAGTCAAAACCTTTTAGCCTCTTTCTCGGGCTTTGTACGAGACACATATTAGCCTCCTCTTAGGCTTTGTATAAGAAAATCACTGGTTGGTCCAATCAACCTTTTAGCATCAAAGCTGTGCCTCGCTCACAGTACACAAACTTCAACAACTCTTTCCCCTTCATCTAATTGCTGTAAGCGGCAAGCCTTTGGATCATCTACATCCATGCCAATGTCCCTCTTTTAGTATGAGAAATTCCTAAGGAAATATGGCATTGCTCTAAACTGAGTTAAAGTCTTCTCCTTCAGGTTAAAATCCCCTATAAAGGAAATTATGGCATTGCCGGATTCACAAATCCCGGTTAAAGTAATCCTCCTTTACAGTCAGTCACCCAACAGTTATGACAAACATACCCCTTTAGAGATGACAAATTCTCTCTAAGGTCAACACCCTTCAGCTTCACATCTTGGGCTTTAAACAAGATATAAACCATCTTTTCGCTTCACGTCTTAGGCTTTGAACAAGACACCAAAACAACCATTTCCTCCCATAGAATAGGAGGAACTACGATCGCTCTGATTTCCCTGTTTCGGTAAACGGGAATACGTAGGCATAAGATTGAAAGAAAAAATCTTAGCGAGCACACTAAACAAAAACCCAAAATCCCATACTCTCATACATTCGTCCTAACATCCTAACCGATAGCCTAAAGCACCCCTTGTCAACAAAATAACCTAGGAGAAACCTCAAATCTTTGTAGCATCTGTAAACCAACAGTTTTGACTGTTTAATCTCAGTATGCAAGCAGGGTTAATTGGAGACATCTATTTCCCTTCCTTCATCAGCTTTAATAGGATAAAAAATGAATCGAGCTGTAGTACCAGAGCGATCGTGCTTCGCAACCACATCCAAAAATCACTCGTTACACTATGCCCCAGATGCAGCGCAATCTTCGATCAAAAGGCTGCTCACAATCTTGGGGGGATTAGGAAGGCTAAGGAATGAAGGGATCAGAAAACACCTCAGGGTCAAAGGGGCCTCGATCCTAGAAGGTCCTATTCAAAACTAGTGGGAGGAAAAACACAGTTCCCAGGGGCCAGATCCAACACCTTCAAACCAACAAGTAATGCACCAATGGGAAGCTGGATGAAACCTGTCAAAGGAAGGGAAAAAGGTTAGAAAAAATGGCAGAAGTTTGATGTGGACAGGGGCTCTTCAATAAAGTATCGAAAGGAGTTTCAGACTTCCAATAGGTCAGCTTATGTCTTTGAAAACTATAAAGGGAAGAACCCGATGTTGCAATCTCAATGGAGGAGAGAACAACGTAGAAGGAAGGCTCTCAGGGAGGCTCAGTCGAAGGACCAAGGAGAGTCCAGTACTAATGTCTCTACTAATAATGACAGAGGGAATCAAATGAAGATTGCTGAAAAAGTGCTCATAGGGCGAAAATTATTTTCCTCTCAAGAGGACAAACATGAAAAGACTGTCGAAGATGATGAAGAAATGACAGACAACTTCGACTCTGAGTCTGATGCTTCTCTCGACATCATAGTCAATGTGGTGTCTGTAATGCCTAGGTAGTTCGACCAAATTACAGAGGTCGGAGATTTAGATGCTTGCACTGAACCAGAGATGGCAGCACACAAGCCTGTGTGCTACTATATTATGAATAATGGGTGCGTTGAAGAGCATAACGCCTTCTTCGAGCGACCTACATAGGCGATGAAAGGCCACTTAAAGCCCCTTTAGATTACTGGAAAAGTGGAGAACGTACCAATAAACAAAATATTAGTTGATTATGGTGCAACAGTAAACCTGATGCCACATTTCTTATTGAACAAGATTGGCAAGTATGATACTGATACTAAGCCATACAATATGGTTCTTTCGAATTACGAAGGAAAAGTTGGCTCTACACTGGGTGTGATACAAGTTGACTTAATAGTTGGGACAATCACTAGCCCTACTGTCTTCATGGTAGTGGAAACAAAAGCCAACTACAATCTGCTCTTATGATGAGAGTAGATACATGGCATTGGTGTAGTGCCATCTTCGATGCATCAACAAATCACCATCTGGAGGCCAGATGGCATAGTCGAGAACATTGAAGCTGATCAGGGGTATTTTAAAGCACTAATAAATCATGTCGACAGACGTCAGTTCGACAAACACTTGGCTCACATTGCCCCTTGTGACCCAGCAAATTTTGAGTTTGTCCCAGATGATGGAACATTTTGCTCATTGTACTTACATCCCGTCAATGGTTTCTGTTGGGATAAGGAGGTGCCAGGAGATAGGATCTCATACCTTGGTGAGCCTGCAGTAGACCCCATAGGGTGGGGAAGTGAATTCAGTGACAATGACTGAGTTCGAAGCATTGAAAAGAATTTCAGCCTATGTGGTTGAAACCAAACTACAAGCGGCTTTGGAAGCCGCCAATGAATACATGGCTGGCGAAGCCAATTCTGGATTCCACCAAGAAGGTCCTGGTAAGGACTTCGACCCAGAGCCACCTGATAAGGTTCATGGTGTAGAACAAGGCCAGAGGCTTGATGCCATCTATGATGATGAGCCTTTGGGATTTGAAAAGGATCCGCTGGCAAATAACATTAAGATGCTAGCGCAGGATTTGTTAGAAGAAATCGACCTAGGAGAAGGGGCAACCAGAAGGCCAACATATGTTAGCGCCAATCTTGACCCATAACTTAAGGTCGAAGTCACCCAGTTGTTGCAGGGGTTTAAAGACTGTTTCGCCTGGGACTATGATGAGATGCCTGGTTTGAGTAGAGAGTTGGTCGAACATAAGTTGCCAATCAAGCCTGGGAAGAAGCCAGTCAAATAAAATCCAAAACGGTTTGCCCCATAAATTCTCTCAAAGATAAAAGAGGAAGTCGAAAGACTCCTTCGATGCAAATTCATCTGCATTGCCAGGTATGTCGAATGGTTAGCTAACATTGTACATGTTATTAAAAAGAATGGTTCTTTAAGAGTTTGCATAGACTTTAGAGATCTAAATTCTGCAACTCCAAAGGATGAATATTCTATGCCTGTGGCAGAAATGCTAGTCGATTCCGCCGCAGGACATGAGTATCTTAGTATGTTAGATGGGTACTATGGTTATAACCAAATATTCATTGCTGAAGATGATGTCCCAAAGACAACTTTTCGTTGTCCTGGAGCCTTAGGCACCTACGAGTGGGTAGTAATGCCTTTTAGCCTAAAAAATGCAGGGGCAACATATCAATGAGCAATGAACTCAATCTTCCATGATTATATAGAGACTTTTATGCAAATATATATTGATGATATTGTGGTTAAGTCTGTTTCAGGGAAGAGTCACTTAGACCATCTTCGACAGTCCTTTGAAAGGATGAGAATACATGGCCTCAAAATGAATCCTCTTAAATGTGCATTTTGTGTGCAGGGCGGGGATTTTCTAAGCTTTGTGGTCCACAAAAAGGGGATCGTGATCAACCAGAATAAGACCAGAGCCATCATGGAAGCGAAACCGCCATCAACAAAAAAGGAGTTGCAATCACTACTGGGCAAGATTAATTTCTTGAGAAGGTTCATATCGAACCTAAGCGGAAAAACGCAGGCCTTTTCACCATTACTTCGATTCAACAAAGATGGGTTCGAATGGGGGCAAGATCAGCAGAAAGCCTTCGACAATATCAAGGAATACCTGAGTCATCCTCCAATTCTTTCACCGCCTTGTAGGAATAGGAGTATGAGATTGTACATAGCTGCGTCAGACAAAACCTTAGGGAGCATGTTGGCTCAAGAGGATGAGGATGGTGTCGAAAGGGCCATCTACTACCTCAGTAGAGTTTTGAATGATGCAGAAACTAGGTATAATATGATAGAAAAATTATGCTTATGCTTGTATTTCTCTTGTACAAAATTAAAGCAATATATAAAATCAGTTGATGTTTATGTTTCGTCTCATTTTGATGTTATTAAACATATGTTGTCTAAACCTATTTTGCATAGTCGAATTGGTAAATGGGCACTATCATTGACTGAATACTCTTTAACATATAAGCCTTTAAAGGCAGTTAAAGGACAAGTGGTAGCAGACTTTATAGTCGACCACTCCATAAATGAAAGCACTTTGAATTACGTCGAACTGGAACCTTGGAAGTTATACTTCGATGGCTCTAGCCACAAAGATGGAACAGGCGTAGGCGTGCTAATTATTTCTCCTGATAAAATTCCAACAAAATTCAAGTACAAGGTCGAAGGACTTTGTTCCAATAACGAGGCTGAGTATGAAGCCTTACTAGCTGGACTTGAAATTTTGTTAGAATTGGGGGCAACTCGAGTCGAAATAATGGGAGACTCAGAGTTGGTCATAAAGCAAATTACAAAGGAGTACAAATGTGTTAAGGAAAATCTCATCATGTACTTTGTAATAGCCAACAGACTACTGAAGAAATTCGAAGTGGTAAGCATTCGACACATACCTCGACTAGAAAATCAAGTGGCCAATGACTTGGCTCAGATTGCTTCTGGGTATAAGGTTTCGAAGGAAAATTTACAAGAGGCAATTGAAGCTAGAGGTAAAGTCGTGTTTGTTGGATTATGCCCATCAGATCTAGAGGTAACGAAGCTTGGATACGCTGATGATGAAAATTTTGAAATTTTTGCAATAGACAGCTTGACGGACAAAGACTGGAGGAAGCCTATAGTCGAATACTTGCAGAATCCAACAGCGTGCACAGAGCGAAAGGTCAGATATCAAGCTTTAAGTTATGTTCTTCTAGGTAATGAATTATTTAAAAAGACCCTTGAGGGAGTCTTACTTAAATGCCTTAGTGAATCAGAGGTGCATCTTGCCCTTTCGACTGTCCATAGTGGGGCATGTGGGGCACATCAAGTAGGCCATAAGATGAAATAGATTTTGTTTCGACAAGGCATGTATTGGCCTACTATGCTAAAGGATTGCATTGAATTCGCCAAGGGCTGCCAGGAATGTCAAGTTCATGCTAGCATACAACATATCCCTGCAAGTGAGTTGCATTCCATAGTCAAACCGTGGCCTTTTAGAGGTTGGGCTTTGGATTTGATTGGAGAGATTCGACCAGCATCGTCTAAAAATCAGAGATACATTTTGGTGGGTATTGACTATTTTACAAAGTGGATCGAAGCGATACCTTTACCAAATATGGTTCAAGAGGATGTGATCGAATTCATTCAAAAATACATCATTTATAGGTTTGGAATTCCAGAAACGATCACAACAGATCAAGGATCAGTCTTTACTGGTCGAAAAATGCAGGAGTTTGCTAAAGAGATGGGTTTCAAACTCTTAACCTCTACACCTTATTATGCTCAGCCTAATGGTCAGGTCGAAGCAGCCAATAAAGTGGTGATTGGTTTGATTAAAAAACATGTGGGAAAGAAGCCTAGGAATTGGCATAAGAGATTGGACCAGATCCTCTAGGCATGTCGAACCTTTCCCAAAGAAGCAACTAACATTACTCTATTTCGATTGACTTTTGGTCATGATGCAGTATTACCTGTTGAGATATACCTTCAGTCGACAAGGATTCAGAGACATCATGAAATTCCTTCTGAGTCTTATTGGAATATGATGTTAGATGAGTTGGTAGATTTGGACAAAGAAAGACTTAAAGCTTTAGAACTTTTGAAGAGACAAAAGAAAAGAGTAGAGAAGTCTTACAATAAAAAGGTTAAGATAAAGACCTTTTCGCATGGAGATTTAGTTTGGAAGGTAATCCTGCCTATGGATCGAAAGGTCAGAGCCTTGGGTAAATGGTCCCCAAAATGGGAAGGCCCGTTTCAAATTACGCAACTATTTTCTAATGGAGCCTATGAAGTCGAAGAATTAGACGAAGATAAACGAATCTTGAAAGTGAATGGCAAGTATTTGAAAAAATATAAACCAGCACTTCAAGTAATCAAAATTGCTAAAGAATAACTCGATGTAAAAAGGCAAAGCCAACAATGGTATTCATGAGTGCCAAAATGGCTTAAAGTCATTATATAAAAAGCCTCAAAGGGCTATGGAACATTGTACTTAAAGGAAAACATTACAAATAAATTAACAAGCTAAAAATGGAGATTTTCTTTCATCTTCAAGTACTTTGACTTCTGGAGTTTAAGACGCCTTTCACACAGGGTTTTGTCAGATTTTAAACGTGCAACCTCTTTCTCCAGTTGTCGAGCTTCCTCAGCAAAAGTTATGGCATTGTCAAGTTCTTTCGACAAGCCAGAGTCATCAAAGGCAGACAACTCAGCGTTGCGCTTTTTGGCCTTTGAGATCTTGGCTCGAAGCTTTCTGATCTTTCGCTCCTAGGAGGCAATGTTTTGTTCATTAAAGGTGATCTCCTGCTTGTTCTTTTCTTTGGCAGGTTCTGGAGAAATAACATGGATGTTGACTTGTTGGAGGAGATTTTTTAGAGAGATGTAAGTGACATGATCCATCTGTAAGAGTGTGAAAAAGTCACCCTTAAAGATCTTATCTTTGATCTTTAGAAGGATGTTGTCCTCAGGCTTGCTTGAAGGCTGATCTCCAGAGCAGTCGAAGCACTAGGAGTTTTGTCAGAGGAACTTCCTCGATTGCCAAGAAGGATCTTTATGTATTGTCGAGGGTTGCTGGCCTTCAAGGCATCAAGTTCTTTTTCAGAAAGGCCTGCTCCATACACAGTTGAGGTTACCTTGCCTTCAGTAGCAGCAATAGGTGCTGGAGTAGTGGTGGTTTTGACAGGGGTCGGCTTATTATCAGGTCATTTGTTAGCTTTCTTTTCCTCACCTTTGTCCTCCTCTTCTTCATCTTCATCCATTTTGTCATCAAAATTTCCATCACTGTTGCCATCAAGTTCAGACTGGTGCATTGTCTCATTATCATCTTCCTCCATCTCTTCACTCCCTTCTGGATCAACATTTTTAGCACCAAGAGTATCGTCCACTGGGGATCTATCTTCGTCAACCAAGGTTGTATTTTCATCCATGGTGACGGCTCCTGGATTTCCTGCTTCAGGATGCTGCGGACCATCGTTTTCCTCATGGTCGGAGCCATCTGTTTGGGATTGTTGGGTAGTGGTTTTTGTTGGCAAAGGATGAACTATTTCAAAGTCAGGTTTGTTAATTTCACCTAGTGAACTCATTCCAGAGCTCAAGTCAGAAGTGGGATGGTATGTAGGCTCACCTTGGCTATTCAGAATAGTGACTGGAGAATGAGGCTTATCCACCGGTGGCTTTGGGCCACTTGCATCAGCCTGAATCAAATCGAAGCAAATCTGAACAAAAGGAAACAAGGTAAATAAACGGGCACTTTAAAAAGTGAAATGATAAGTTACCTTGACACCTTCAGCACCAGGGCTAGAATTATTGCTTTCGGCATGATCCACAGCTGGTTTAGAGGCAACCCCAGCAGAGGCTTCTGCAGCACCACTGGTAGTGGTTGTCTTCTTGGAGATCTTAGCCGTTTTAGGCTCAGATTGGCCACCATCAACATCTGTTTCTTGTCTTGGTTTCTTCCTCTTCTTTATCTTTAAGTCTTCAGGAGGAGATTGGTTATCATCCTCCGAATCAATAACAATTTGGGCAGTGCCCCTCTTCGACTTCCTCTGAGGTGTCGGAGGTAGTTTGCGGGAAGCCTGAAATAATGAGAAGCATTAGGGGAAAGAAAGACTAATCAATGAAAGGAAAAGGTGTGTGACGTACCTTGCTACCTTCAGCTTTTGTTTCGGCCAGTTGCTGAGGTATTAGGGGTGTTCGTTGGTTCGGGCAAATCCGAACCAAACCGGAATCCAAACCAAACCAATGTATTTGGGTTGGATATTTTTTCAGTTCGGGCAAAAACTGAACCAAACCAATAAAAACCGATGTTAATTGGTTCGGAAAACGGATTTTTAGTTTATTACCCGTAAGCCCAACCCAAACCAATAAAATCCCTTATTAATATATTTAATATTTAATTATTAATAATGTCCAACAATAATTTAAAAAAACACGCTTATTATCTTGAGAGGTGAAGAGTCTGAACTGAACATTTTCCAATAAAAATAGGACGGTAGCACATCAGGTGTGGTGATTATCAAAACAAAATCAAAGGGCCAGTTGCTGAGGTATGCTCTTCTTGGGTACAGCTGCAAAGGTGTGTGACGTACCTTGCTGCCTTCAGCTTTTGTTTCGGCCAGTTGCTGAGGTATGCTCTTCTTGAGTACAGCTGCAAAACAAACAAAGTTACCACAAGTCAGTAATGATAAAGTTCGAACAAAAGAGTACAAGATCGAAGAATCCAAACCTTCATATATTTCGGATTCGATGCGAACATCTTCGATACCAATATGAAGGTGTCCTTTAAAACTGTCTAGCGTATGCTTAGTCGGAACCACCCGCTGAGCCTTGGGTTTTGATTGTTGTCGAAGGATTTTTATTGAATCCCCACAGACGAACCAGTCTGGAAATGGAGGGGCAAGAGCCACTCCAAAATCAGTGGTGGGCAGTCGAGGAGTCTTCGGAGGAAACAGTTTGAAAGCCACTGCATAGCGTTTCTCAAAAGGAACGTATGAAAGGAGTTTCAAACTCTCTATTTTCTTTAAAAATATCTCCTTCAGCGTAACTGCGGCATCACAGATGGTTTGACTAATTTCATTTGGTCGATAAACAGTTTCAAAGTACTTCTGGAAGGCTTGAATCTCTTTAATATGAGTGGATTTACCTTTCTTGATCTTCTCCTGCATGTCAACAAAAGCTTGATCAATCAACTGAGAGAAGCTATAAACATCAAGAAACTCTTCAGTATAATGCTTCGACCACCAGTCATGGAACTCTTGAGTTCAGAGATGAGAGGGTCCAAAGTAGACAGGAGTAAGGAGTGATCTGTGAGCATGTCGAGCGGGATGTGTCGAACTCTCTATGGCATCATAGCTAGTGTGGGGAAGGATCACATGAACCTTCTTCTCGTACAAGCATTTGGGTAGAGTTTGGATCAAACCAAATTGTCGAGAGACAAGATTTGGTTGGTAAGCCATCAAAGCAGTCTGGCCCTTCAGCAGGTTGATTCGATGAATAATCAGTCGAGGGAGTAGGAACGTCTCCCAAACACGTTTCGATTCTTCTTCATGCTTCTTGAATGAAAGGGGAAAGGGCCTGGTAAACCATTCAGGACCATATTTTCTTTCAGCAAAGGGGGCCATCCTTAGTGTGAATTCATAGCGCTTGGCAAACATCTTGATGAAGCCAGAAAAGGACGCCCTAAGTGTCTGCCCTTCTTCGTTAGGGGTTACCTGCACCAGTCAAGTCCATTCGACTAGTCTCTCTTTGATCTCTGCAGCCTCTTCATCCACGGTCCCTTTGTTAGGGAGACTGGCTTCAAAGGTGGCATTAAGCTAAAGCTGGAGCAGCCAAAAGGGTCCTGACAACAAGAGGTTCCCGTTGCTTTCTTGATCTTTCAGGCGATCAGGGCCTTCACTTAAAGATTTATACAAACTGGCCAATATTGAAATTCTGGTATCAGATATGTGATGTCGAGTGAGATGTCACAACATCAATATCTGTTAAATGAACAAGACAATAATAGAACTTAAAAACAATAAACAACACAGAGAATTGTTCACCCAGTTCGGTCTAACTACCTACGTCTGGGGGCTACCAAGCCAAGAAGAATATCCAATCAATAGAATTAGTTCAAAGGTCTAAACCCACAGTTTTCCAACCCTATCACCTAATCCCTACCTATGGAATTTCTATCTAAGACTCACTTAGATAGGAGATACCTCTCACTCCCCCTCAATCACAGCAGTGATTACAATATAACAATTACAGTATTTAGAAGATCACCCTTCAAAGACACACCTTGATCTTGCTTAAAAGCTTTGATCAAGAACAGACACTCGTGCTTAAAAGCTTAGAGTGGACAGCATACAACTCAACTAAGACAGTCCTATTCAAACATCAAAGAGATGAGTGAATGGCTCACAAATAACACACAAACTCAAACCATAATACTTGAACTCTACACACAATTATTTCTTCTCTCTCCACTTCAAGTAGGGTTGGCACAGCTTTATAAAGAATAAGTATACTTGGGCTTGGGCAATCATATAATCTCAGATTTGATCCTTAATTAAAAACATATTTAATTTCAAATCTGTTCGCCCTAAAATAGAAACGAAATATACTCCACAAAATATGCAGAATTGATTGTATCAGATAAAATCTTCTTCAATAAATCCGCCTGCAATCTCTCTTACAAAATCTCCCAAGATAAGCAAATAAAGCGCAACCCTAAAAACACATACCAGAATGAACATAAAGTTCTGTTAACAAATGTTAGAACATCGTGTTTGACATCACACACAAAATCTGCAGAATACAAAAATACTTATAAAACCACCATATGCAGAATGTTTGAAGCACATGCCAAGACATCAGTCATGACATCTTGAGCAAACACATTGTTTTACCAAAATTGCTGCAAATAACAGAACTAACAATCTCCCCCTTTGGCTAATTTTGGCTAACACAATATCAACCTACATAAGAGATACCAACAGCAAAAACACACTTCAAATAAACCAATCTAACACATTTTGAGCCAGCTGCACAAAAAACAAAACTCCAAACTCCCCCTCAAGCCAACAACCAGAAATCCAACTACTACATCAGAACCGCAAAGCCCAAACTCTACTCTCCCCCTTTTTAGCCATAAATAGCCAAACTAAAGAAGCAGTAGTCAGTCACAACCTGTCATTGTTAGACAACCTAACTACCAGTCAGTCACATAAGATCTCCCTTGTTAGATTAGACAAACACCAACAAGATAAACAAAGCAAAATATATCATACTGAAGCTGTCAACATAAGAGCAGTACAAACGTCTTCAAAATAAAGTGATGCACACAAGGGTGCCAACAGCAAACCAGAAAAAAAATCCAGAAAGGGAACCAAAATAACAAGAAAAACAACTTCATGACAGAACACTCAAGCATCTCCAGAATCAGCAGAGTCCTCACTCTCAGACTTGTCTTCATCACCTTCTGCACTGCCATCAGACTCACCAGAACCATCCTCTGCATTGCCATCAGAACCATTCTCATCTAAACCTTCCTTCTCATTTGCATCCTCAACAGTATCACCTCCAGCCATTCTAAGAGTCATTATCATTCTTTCAAACTTCAGCTTTCTTTGAGTACTGACCCTAATAACCTCATCCAGTTCCTTGCAGGCTTCTACCAACTCAGAAATTACCCCAGACTTGTTTGTGGGTTGGTGTGAAGTAGAGGCAGATGTCATGACAATGTCATGGACATGTTTGCCTTCAAACAGCTTATAGTGAAGGGACATAAATAGTGGAAGTGTGATTTGTGGGGACCCAGTTAGCAGCACATATCCTATGCAAGATATCATATTTAACACTTAGCAGACCAGCAGATAACTTGTGTTTCATAGGCCAACCTCCAACCTGATTCGCTGTGATAGTCTTACATACTTGATTATCAGTAGCTTCCAGCTCACATTGATCATCTTCATTTCTGCCAAGGTACTTGTTGATAATGGTAGGAGAAAATTCCACACACTTTCCTCTAACATACACCTTTCTGAAATCCTTACTCTGCTTATCATTACAGTCTACAAGAATGTTGACGATAAACTCCTTCACTAGCACATCATAACATTTTGAAAATTTGGTCACTATCTTCATCAATCCAGCATGCTCAATCAAGGCCATTATCTCCTACACTCCAAAGCATCTTTCCCTAACTCTCTCTCCAGTGTTATCCTTCTTTAATAAACTTACTTCCACTTTTGAAAACTGTCAGCATAGTGGAAGGAGATGTTATCCAAAGGAACATCAGGCACTATTCCAGAAATTCTTTTTAACACAGTCTTTTCACAGGAGTGGTGTCCTGGACATCATCCTCAACATTAAAGTCTGAATCAGTTTCAGACCTAACCTTCCTTTTCTTGGAGCTGTTAGCCACCTTGCTCCATGATTTTGAAGGGCCAACAACAGGTTTCTTCTTAATACTCATAGCAGGAGGTTTCTCAATAGAAGCTATTCCTTTTCTGGTCCTCAATCTTTTAACTATCCCAGGGTTCACACTAGCAATCAGGTCATTGTCAGACAGGTCATCAACATTCACAATATTGTCAGCCTTTGCATGCTCCTTTTCCTTAGGACCAGGATCATTACTCTTGGTAGGAGAGCTTTTCTTAGCAGAAGATGTTTCAACATCTTGTTCAACTACAGTTATAGCATTTTCCAATATAGAGCTAGCTAGTGTGTGAAGATTTTCTTCTGTATCATCTTTCCCAGAAATTGAAGTGTCAACATCCCTTTCCTCCCTTTGATTATTATTTACGGTAGGAGCATCATCAATTTTAGACAGAGGGACATTAATCCCAGGAACCCTACGCTCTCCATACAATAGACCAGTGACAATACTTTTAATGGTTCTATCCACATACTCACTACCTTCCCTATGATCATAAGAAGACTCAACAGTGGGATTAGCAGAGTTACCTGCCGGTGTACGTTTGGAATTTCTTACATGCAGTTTGCTGGGCCTTATATTTTCAACTTCAGAATGGGGAATCATGGATAATGGAGCAACATCGAGAACATCTTCAGGAGAGATACCTTCAGAGGAAACCCTAGATTTCGAAGGGGTAGAATTTTTAGCAGGAAAATTTCTGGACGGAGAAGAATGTTGTTGAGACATCGTAGGCTTCATGCAAATGCTTGAACTTGGAGTAGAGAGACTTCCTTTTCTGAGAGGGAAAGTGAAAGAAGTGAGCAAGAAAGGATGGATGTAGCGTGTGGGAACAATGTGATGAAATGATTTCCTATGGTAGGGTGGCTGCTTTTGTTGGAAACTTAAACGGAAGTAAATGATATCCCCTCAAAATAGTAAATGACTTTTTAAATTTTTAAATACCAATGAAAGCTGCCCACACGCCATTAATTGCTACAGATCTTCATAAATACAAATGCCTAATTTTCCTCTTAAGGTTTCACATTGACTTGCATCCACATCCTTAGAGAAAATGTCAGCAGACTTCTTCTCTGTAGTGACATGTTCCAACTGACTGGCCTTGTTTTCTCCAAGTTCTCTTATGAACAAATGATGCATATTAATGTGCTTAGTGCTCCTCAGGTTGTCACAGTAAGATGTCATGACATCATGCTTGACATTGAACTTAGTCAGTCTCTGTTCCACCCCTTTCAGATGTAAGTGACCAAGTCTTTGATGTCCCAATTTCACATCATCGCCTTTGGTAAGAGTACACATGGAGGAGTAACTGGAATCTTGAGGAACCCACAAGTAGCAGTTGTCTTTAGATCTGACTACCTTCATCACAACTTCACTCTTTTCATTAGTCACCAAACATTCAGAATTTGTGAAGTTTACCTTGAACCCTTGATCGCACAGTTGACTGATGCTTATCAAGTTGGCAGTCAACCCTTTCACTAACAGAACATTATCAAGCTTAGGAGCTCCTGAATAGTCCAGCTTACCAACCCCCTTAATTTCACCTTTGACTTCATCACCAAAAGTCACATAGCTAGTAGAATGGGATTTGATGTCCACCAAAAAGTTCCTGACACCTGTCATATGTCTAAAACATCCACTATCAAAATACCATTCCTCTTTGGTATAACCTCCTAGAGACATATGAGCTAACAAATAAGTAGTGACAGTCTTTGGAACCCATTATTTAACAATTGGAGGCCTGTTCTGATTCTGTTTAGTTTGAGGATCAGGTTTAGGGTAACCATAGAGCCTGAAGCAGAAAGGTTTTAAGTAGCCAAACCTTCCACAGTAATGACACCTCCATCTCTGAAATCTACCTCTTGAGTGGTTGAGATGTCTTCTCCCATGATGTTGTGGTACTTGATGATGCATAAACTATCTCGCTCCGTGAGCCTTCCCATGAGGTTGTGGCACAAACTGATAACCTTTCCCATAACATTGCGGCATCTGGTGAGGTACAACCTTCTTAGGTCCAGAGACATGTCCTTTCCCATGATGTTGAGACATCTGATGAGACATGTTTTGTTTAAGTCCAGAGGAACTAGCATCTACAGAGATCTTCTTCTCACCATCAAATCCTAGACCAGTCTTATCACCTGCCCCTTTTCCAGCCCGAAGGATTTCATCCAGAGTGTCAGTTCCACTATTCAACATTCTGATGGATTTGGACATTTGATCAAGTTGGTATTTTAACAACAGGACTTCATTCTCAAGCTCAGTTTTATCAGCCTTAAGCTGGATTATAATTTTCTTCTGCTTCTCCCCTTCTTGACAAACCTCTTCACTTTTCAGATACAGCTCTTGATAAGAAGCTGCTAGCTCTTCAAAGGTCAATTCATCATCACTAGACTCTCCATCAGAAGCACATATTTCAGTCAAAGCCCTAACATGCTTGGCAGTCTCTTCATCATTCTCACTATCAGTATCAGACCAGGAAACAGTTAACCCCTTTTTCTGCTTCTTGAGATATGTAGGACATTCTTTTCTGATATGACCATAACCTTTACACTCATGACATTGGATTCCTTTGTCATGATTAGGCTTCTCTTCAGTTGTTGTTCTCTTCATCTGATCACTTGACTTATTAATGTCAGATGAGATGTTCTTAACATTTGGTCTATAGTTCCTGTCCATTCTCTTTAGCACCTTATTAAATTGTCTTCCTGTAATACCCTAATTTTTGCCCCTAAGATCCCACATATCATTTGCATTTTTTTTTTTGCATACCACAAACAAGATCACCGGTATCCCTGTGTTTTCTTTTGTTTGTTTTATGTTTATTTTTGTTTATCTAACCTCTAACCAAAAATACAAAAAAAAATATGTTGTCGTTTGCTTGTTTTTCTCTCTGTGTGTTGTGCAGGTTTGTCAAAGATATTGAAGTGATTTCAAGTCACAGGTGTTTATTCAAAAGCAAGATGTCTTGTGCTGAGAGTCATCAATTTATCAGGCAGTGGTGCATATGAGTTTTGGGTTCAAACAGATTCAGATGACCGTAGTTTCGGTTGTGGCTGGTTATGTGGCATATGTTCATCAGAGGCTTGTGAAAAAATTCGAGTTTGGTTTTGGGCTAAAAATAAGGGCTTGTTATCCATAATCCACTTCATAAACCATTTTTCTTACTAAACCATTATTCTTTCAATACCAAATTCTCAAATCCATTTCTTTTCATAAAAATCCATTTTTCATATCCAAATATCATATCCAACTTCTAAACCATTTTTTTAAACCAATTTATCCATACTCCATTTTTACTATCCAAACCACTTTTTTTTATATATCCATATTCCAATCCAATTCTCCGTACTTTTTTTTCAATATATAATTTTCATTTTTATACCATTCCTTAACATTTTTATCCTTTTAAAAACCAAAATCCATCAAGAATTCATTACAAAAAATACCTAAGGCCCATTTTCCATTTTTCTATTCACACCTCCTATTTCAATCAAAGCCCAATATACAAAAAAAAGGCTGTGGAAAAAATACTTGAAGCCACACGGCCAGCTCCAAGCAAAATACATCACGCCATCAGCTTCACATCCAAGTCGGTCTGCCATCACACATCAAGCCATCCGCAAGCAACTCGGCTTCATCACACGATTCTCCAGCCGAGCTCATCTTCACACGCTGCAAAACCACGTGAGCGAAACGCAAGGAAAAAACAAGTGAAACGCACAGCCTTCGCAACACAAAACACAACAATGAATTGAAACGCGGCTTACATTCCAAAATGCAGAAAAATAAGTTGTAAACGGCAACACAATCCAAAACAAAACCTCACCTCTTTTGCTATAAATAGAGCATCACCCCTCTTCAATAAAAAGAAGCTTTCACAACCCCAAAAACTCTGCCAAAATCAAACCAAGCTTAGAAAGCCTCAAAAAATTCTGCAAAAAACAACTTCAAAAAAAAACTCCATTGAAGCTCCATTTCCAAGAGTTTCAAATATCACTCCAATCTTCATTAAAAATTGTTTCTAAGAGTGAAATTCTTCATACAACAACAAGAGGAAGAGAGTAGAAGTTGAAGAGGAGTCTTGCTTCCATTTTTCAAGGTAGTTCGAATTTTCCGTCGAAACTTTGAAACTCCGATTCGTCCAATTCTTGCATCGACGGTTAATTGTGATCACATATTTGAAATCCTCTCCGTCTCACGATTGTAACGGTATATGGTTTGAGCTCCGTCGCTCCGATTTGACGGAGCTCAAAATGGAAGCATGGTGTTGTTCTTGGATGAATAGTGCGCGGCATTTGTAGAAGAAGAAGATATCACTTTCTGACTTTTTATTTTTCATTTCCTTTTCCATTGTTTTTTTTAATTTTATTTTTGGATCATATTTCTTTTTTTTTTTGTAAAACGATGGGCCTAGCCCATTCATCACACTACCATCACATATCTCAATTCATAAAATCTCTTGAAATTTACTTGAATATTTTGTTCTTGTTTTTTATCTTTCTTTTTAATTTTGGATTTGGATCACATTTTAAGATATTATTTCTCTTTAAATTCATTGGGCTTAGGGTGTAGATGAAGTTGAATAAATATTCACTAATTCAAATCTACCTTTAAAGTGAATTATTTAATTCACTTTAGGTGCTTTGAGTTAATAATATATTTAGCACATTAATCCACCAAAATGAGTGAATGAACTTAAAGATGGAATTGTCTTGAATTTGTAATTCAAATTTGGTTTCCTCTTTCTTCTATTTATTTTATTTTTGATCGATGAAAGTCGAAGTGATCGTGAAATTTCTTTGTTGAATTTCGATCGAGACGAGATCATTACCACTTTTTCTTTTCGTGTGGCATCGCTTTAGGATAACGATCCCTATATCGTTTATCTCGCGTGCATTAACATATACATTTCATGGCCGGCCTCATTCGTAGGGTAATTGCTCGAACAAATTACTCGGCGTGCGCTTAACATAGACCAAAATTCGCCCCTATTCGGAATAAATCCAATTCGATACTTGTACTTTCGTGGACCGGACTTTGATTAGTCGCGTAATCCCAAGGTTGATTGATTGTTTGCGTTAGTTCCATAAACTTTGAAGCTTGATGCGTAGTTGCTTCGGGTCTCCCGATCTTCTTTCAAGTTTTCATTAAATTTGGCCAAATCGCATTGATTAATCGCCGTAGTGCAAGACACGAAGCGGAATCGATTATCTTTTTGTTCTTTTGGCCACTTTTTCTTGGTTGTGGATGATTAAGTTCACCATACCATTATTGTGTATATATTAATGTTACATATTATATTGTGATTACTTCTTGCTCCCTTATCTCTTTTATTTTTATGTCTCATATTATCATCCCATATTCATGTTTATATTTCTTTATTATTGCTATTATTTTGTGCTTGATTTTACTTTGTCCATTTGGACTTCTAAAACATTAATAAAGGCTTAAACCATAAAAAACTTAATCCTTCCTATTTTGGACTATTGGTTACTATCCTATGCTTTGGAGTGATCTCCTTATGGACCTCTTTTGAAGTGATATTGGACTTATGGACCTAGAATTAGGACTTCTTATCCCTTTGCTTGGAATTTGATTGAAGACTTGTCTTTATTTGGCCAATTTGCTTAAGGATGGAATTCTTTTAATATTACTTTGAAGTGGCTCCATTTTGGTTAGATCCTTCTTTTCCCTAGCTTTTATTTCATGCACTAGGATAGTCACTTCTTCTCCTCCCCATTCTTAAATTTTCAAAATCTTCTCTCTTTTTCAAAACCTTCTTGTTTTCAACTTAAAACCGCTTTCATAATAAAACCTCGACTTTTGTCGAGTGACTTTTTAAACTTTGTTTTCTTAATAAATGCCAATCCATTTAACTATACTTTGACTTTTTTTCATAAAAACATAAAAATACAAAAACTCGTCCAAATTCTTTTGTGCTTTTATGCACCTTTTTTCTTTTAAACTTTTCAAAAAGAATTAGACATGAGTCATTTTTGTGATGAGATGTAAAACTCCTAACCATGGTATTTTGTTGAAAGTATGGTCGTTTTCCACTTAGATGTTAAAGTGATTAGTCTTGTTGATGTTAATCCAAGCAAATCCTCCATCTTAATGTGATGCAAATGCCACTTTCCCATACCTTTGGGTAATTAGTTGAGTATTCTCTCTTGAGAATGACAGGTTGTCTTTTTCAAGATAAAATAAACCATAACCAATAATTTTTGTTCTTTGTACCACGAACTACGAGGTCTTGATCCTATATTGCACATCGTGGGTACGTAGGCATGAGGCGATAAGTCTCTCCAAACACAAAAAATCTTAAAAAATATTTCTCCTCAATCTCTTTACAAGCAAACCATTTTCAGACCAAAAGCAGTGAATACATCAAAGGGCTCCTATAGAGTACTATAGATGTATTGGGTGCGTAAAACCTTCCCTTTACATAACCAACCCCCCTTACCCTTATCTCTTTAGGTTTTGTTCGCTCTTTTTTCCTTTCCTTTATGGATAAAAATAAAAGTGCGGTGGCGACTCTTGCTTATTTTTTAGTTGAGTTAATTAATAGCTTATACTCACAAATTTTACCGCTACAGAAAAGTGGCGACTCTGCTGGGGACAGATTGACCTCTTGCTAGTCCATCCCTTGAGGGGTTTAGCCTACTTTGATTTATTTACTGCTTTTTATCTGTTTTGTGCTGGCTGGATTTTCTGTTTGGTGGGCAGGGTGTTCTGAGAGATAAGCCCACTACCCAGGCTTGAGCATACACATAGGTTTTAGTGTGGGCAGGCGTGACGCTTCCGTGGTGTTGGCCACGTGCGGGTGATCACGATCCCTACAATCAGACGAGGTTCTATCAGGAGCTTTCTGCTACTGTATGTTGATACATGCCAGTAGTTATTCTCTTGAGAATTGTCGACTCTGGTGACTATTCCCGAGGACTCAGTAACGACACTCCTCCCGAGAACGATAATGGCAGACCAGAAATGGCAAACCCATTACGTTTCTCGACCCGAGGACCCAATGCTGGGAACTTGCCATAGGATCTTTTTTTGAAAGTGAATCAGCGGACGACCTCTTTGATTGGCGATAGCATTGTATCCTTCGGGCTGAATGTGCTATTGCTTCTCAAACCTCTAAAGCTGAGGACCTTTCGTTTTGGAGAATCAGTTGAGGCCTCCTCGATTGATGATGATGCCAAACCAGAAATGGTGAACGTATCATCATTTCTCGACCTGAGAGCCCGGGATACTAAACATCCTAGTACCCACATGTGAGAATGGGCGGGTGTTTACAGGTTTGCAGGAAACCCTGACCTTCAACGTACCCGGTACTTCAAAGCGAACCTCTGTCGTCAGCAACAGTTATTCCGGATCTGTGGAAGCTTTGATCCCGTGTTTGCTGCATTCATATTGCATTGCATTTGCATCAAGCATCATTCTGCATTGTTTCTTGCCATTCCCAGGTGTCTTATTTGCTTCCTTTTCTTGGTCTTCGTTCAGCCAAGTTCTCGCACCAGTATAGTACTCGGGCTAATCAGAGAACGAAGAGGATTTAGCTGATTTTCTGGCATTCATACTGAATTCAAAGTAGAATAATGGAGAGAACAAATAATGTGGATCACATGTCAGGCTTTACAGTGATGACCAATCCGATGTATGATTCTCCTCTGGACGACGATGTTCCACAAGTGAATGTTCCTACTCGATCCCGACTTGTGCAAAATGATCTGGTTGGCCAAGTTGTTGAAAAAGATTCTCGATTTTCGAGGTATATGCCAAATCCTCGGAATGTCCATCCTGTGACAGAGATGATTGATCTTAAAGTTGTGGAAATGAAAAAAGGACTTCGTGATCTCAGTGAGGAATTGAAAATGTTGACAAGACCCAATGCATCTAGTTTTAAGGTTCACGACTTGTGCCTGGTTCCGGATGTGGTTATTCCTCCGAAGTTCAAAATGCCTGTCTTTGAAATATACAAGGGAGTTAGTTGTCCAAGGTACCATTTGACGATGTTCTGTCGAAAGATGGTCGCTCATGTCGACAACGATAAGTTGATGATTCACTCATTTCAAGAAAGTTTATATGGGGGATCCTTGATGTGGTATATGAAGCTGAAAAGGGACCATATTCAGTCTTGGGAAGACCTAGATTACGCTTTTGTGAAACAATATGACTACAATTTGGACATGGCTCTAGATAGTGATGAATTGACGAGTATGAGTCAGAAAGATAGTGAATCCTTCCGAGAGTATGCACAAAGGTGGAAAGAGTTAGCAGCTCAAGTTCATCCACCACTCTTAGAGAAGGAATTGTCCAAAATGTTTCTAAGAACGCTGTCAGACTCTTATTATGTCAGGATGGTAGGCGTTGTGCCTCTAGATTTCTCCAAAATTGTGGAAGTCGGAGTAAACATCGAAAATGCATTCAAAAGTGGAAGAATCCAAGATGGTTTGAATGGCCAAGCTAGTAAAGAAAATGTTGAAGTTGATGAAATTCAGGATTCTCCTTAGTTCCAGAAGCAACAGAGACCTCTGAATAATTCAGAAAGAGAGACTCGCCAGTTTGATCCAATCCCAATGACTTATAGTCAATTGTGGTCTTATTTTGCCCGAAACTCGGTAATGACACCCAGAAAGACTAGAGCCATGAAGTCTCGCCCTCCTTGGTACAACCCAAATACCAGTTGTGAATTTCATGATGGAGTAATGGGGCATCCAATTGAGGAGTGCAAGGTTTTCCAGGAAAAGGTTCAAGAGATGATTGACGATGAGGTGTTGACCTTCAAGGAAGGAAGCGCATTTGTGAATGGAACGCCTTTATGCTGATATTAGAGTGACCCGTAGTGGTTGTATGTTTGCTTCTGTGTCTCCCAAGAAAGTCGATAATGTTCTTTCAAGCTCAAGCTGACACAGTTTCCTCAGATCTTTAGTTCTTTTACTATGTTTTCATTTGTAATCTTTTATGATTGTTATTGCTTTGTTTGCATGTAGAACTTGTTTGTTTTGAATATTAATCATAATGCAATGAATATGTTTGTCTTGAAGTGATCCATTCGCATTCGCTCGTAATTTGTTTTCAGCATCTACAATACCAACTTCTTGTTTAAACTCTTGGAGGGAGGATGATGAAGTGAAAACGCAAAATTTCTGGTTGTGTGCTTTTGAATAAGACCCTGCTGATGATGTAAGGCATTGTTTCAAATTCCCAAACACCGGAGATATAAGGAAGATAATCCCTTGTTAACCCCTTTGAGCCTTGAAGTAGGAGTTTCTTCTCTAAATGAAAAAACCCTCACATTTAACCTGGGGCAGGTAGTCTTCGGTTAATTTGACCAAGTGTCCAAATTTCAAAACCACAGTGGTTATTCCTCATCCATGAAGGGAAGAGGCGGTCACAACCCTTTTAATATGTCAAATGAGGCAATGTCACATGATTTGTTAAAAAAAAAAAAACAAGAAAGAAAGAAAGAAATCAAAAGAAAAATAAAAGCCCGCTAAGTCGAAAAAATGAAAAACAAGTGACTTAGGCAAAATTGGGGCATCCCGCTGGACATCAAAAATTCAAAAAAAAATCAGTCCAGGCAAAAGTCAGGAAAAATAAAAAGAATGAAAGAAAAATTATCATCAAAAGAACAAATCTTGGTGTGACTACAAGTAGAAAAACGATAAGGGTGACTGTTATCCCCGAAAAATCTCATTGGTTCTTATACCATCAGTTTAATCCTTTTTTTTAGAGATGAACATTTGTGTCAATTAGCTGAATGTATGACTGAAGAATATCACAGAGATTGGGTGGGTACAGATAAATTTTGAGCCTAAAAATCCTTTTTTCTAAAAACTGTGAACCAGGCCAAGTTATAACCCTCAAAAGACCTAATTGAAGTAGGGTTTATTTTGAGAGCATACTCCAAACGAGATAGCGTTCCTGACTCCCATGAGTTGCGCTAAAAGATCTTTGTTGGTATTGCATGTGCATTAAAAAATCAATGTCGTATCTAAACTAGTGATTCATTCACAAGGTTTTGCGACATCTTTTCAGTAAAAACTTCAAGATTAACATGTCTGTTGCATTAGAATTATCATTCTCAGAATTAACATTTTCTGCTTGCATACATTTGTTTGACATCATGGAAGTTTACATTCGAGCATCAGTGATGAATCTAATCTTTTGAGACCTAAAACTCTGATGAGTAATTGGAAAATCATTTCAAGGATGATCCTATCCAGGGGCATGTTGCCTGAAGGTTTTGTTGAGTATGAGTAAACTTATTTTCCCAGTTGATGCTTTCACTTGGGGCAAAGCTGGAAGACTCTATTGATTGAAGAATGTGCCAAGTTCAATTAATCTGGGGCAGTTACGTCGAGATTCAACGAATCTCTCTAAGAGTTTGAAGACACTGGGGCAGCTTATCTCAAGTCGTTATGGTACAAAGTTTCCTTTTGGTGTAAAATCCTTTGTAGACCATGCAGTCTGGGGCAAAAGTTAAATGGCAAATTCGACGCACATAAGCAGATTTGTTCTTGTGGATGTAATTAAGTTGTTAATCATATGATGGATTCCCTCAAGATTGTTGTGAGGTGTTGGACTCTTGAAATCCATTATTTCCCAATTAAGCGCCAGTTTGGGTATTTCCCGTCCAAGTACTATTTTGGGTGTTCCTCCGGCTAAGTCTTGATTCAGATTTCCCCAGCTGAGTATGTTTCTATTCTCCAGCCAGGTTATGTTCAAGCATTTGTGAAGCTTTGGGATGATGTTTCTCCTTGATGTGGAATCCTCACACAGAGTTTTACCTCTCGTTGTGATTGCTTTGATTACTCCCCAAGCAAAGAGTAATGTTGACTTCCACCAATTGGTTGACATCCCCTTTAGGGTTTGCTTTGTTGTTCTCCTTGACAGGATCTCTTTTGGTATCTCTATCTTGTTGAGATTAGCCAAGTATTCAGCCGAGCTGTGGTGTTTATTCATCCTCTGTTCATCCTTATGTCTGTTTTGTCAGCATATTCATACTCATACGCATTGCATACGTATTCTTTTGTTGTGCATAGCATGTTATTGTTGCATTTTGCATTTGTGTTGGTGCTTCTCTGCTCTCTGATGTGGTTTCCTCCGTAGAGTGTGTGTGTCCTCTCTCCATTAGAGTGTTGACCCTAAGCGGAAAGCGTTTATCCTTTCTAATTCCCCACTGAGTTCATTCCTCGTGGAAAGTTTTGCCTCAGTTTACCTTTCTAGTTCATTATCTGGATGGGACCAATCCCCAGTTGAGTTATTTCCTCCTTGGGATGAGTCTTGTTTGACCGTTTCTCTCCAGTTTGTTCTTGGATCGAACTTTGGTCTCCGGCAGTGACTACTTTGAAACTCCCTAGGTTGTGCAACCTAGATGATTGGGAGTGCATTTATTTTGCACCTTTGAGGATTTTGTATTACTCAGCAGATGATCTGTTTGTGTTTACCATCAGAAGATGAAGATTTTGTTTCTCCAGCAGGGTTGTGACAACACTCTTTTGGAATCCTTTGCATGACAACAAGCAGCAACCTCTTTATGTGAGAAACTTGTGTGTCTCCGGTTATCAGACGGTTGTCTCTTTATTTGAGAAGTCTGTTGCGTGATCTAACTTGCCCATATCTCTTGTGAAGATCCCTGGTAGAGTTATTGATTCCTAGTTCCTGGCAAATCTCGGCAGAAGATTTCCAGTTGATCTCGGCAGAATGTATTTTCTTTCCAAGAATCTCGGCAGTAAATTTCTTGGATATTTTCAAAAGATTTCCAGCAAACCTCAGCAGAATGTGGCTTTATTTCAGATTTTCTTTGGTTGATCTCGGCAGTAGATTCTCTAGTAAGTTAAAAAAAAAAAATAGAATTTGCAACAAGCCTCGGCATAAGGTATTTTCTTTCCAAGAATCTCGGCAGTAGATTTCTTGGATAATTTCAAAAAAAGGATTACAGCAACCTCGGCATAAGGTATTTTCTTTTTAGGATCTCGGCAGTAGAATCCTTAAAAGATCTTTCAGCAGAGCCTCGGCAGCAGGCATGTTTTTGATTATTCCTCGGCAGTAGGAATTACATATAAAATCTCGGTAGAAGGTGTTTCATTTGAAGGTTTTCTGGTTGATCTTGGAAATAGATTCCCCAGTAAACTTTTGATGGTTGACACATTTCTCAAAAAAATAATATTGGTAGAAAGTACTCCAATGAATGGTAAGTCTCTTCGTTTTGATGGGACAGTTCGTTGTTGAGAATTTAGTAACTCCGATGAATGGTAAGTCTCTTCGGTTTGACGGGACAGTTCGTTGTTGAGATTTTGTGACTCCAATGAATGGTAAGTCTCTTCGGTTTGATGAGACAGTTCGTTGTTGAGATTTTGTGACTCCAATGAATGGTAAGTCTCTTCGGTTTGACGGGACAGTTCGTTGTTGAGATTTGTGACTCCAATGAATGGTAAGTCTCTTCGGTTTGATGGGACAGTTCGTTGTTGATATTTTGTGACTCCAATGAATGGTAAGTCTCTTCGGTTTGACGGGACAGTTTGTTGTTGAGATTTGTGACTCTAATGAATGGTAAGTCTCTTCGGTTTGACGGGACAGTTCGTTGTTGAGATTTGTGACTCCAATGAATGGTAAGTCTCTTCGGTTTGACGGGACAGTTCGGTGTTGAGATTTGTGACTCCGATGAATGGTAAGTCTCTTCGGTTTGACGGGACAGTTCGTTATTGAGATTTGTGACTCCGATGAATGGTAAGTCTCTTCGGTTTGATGGGACAGTTCGTTGTTGAGATTTTGTGACTCCGATGAATGATTAGTCTCTTCGGTTAGACGAGACAGTTTATTGTTGAGGTATTGATTTTCTCCAGTGGAGCCTTTTTGTGCTAAGTCTTCCCTGTTGAGTTATATCCTTGTTGTGTTATGGTTTATTTCCATATACGGTTATCCCCAGTTTGGATCTTTTCCTCAGCTGATTCCCAGTAGTTGTGCGGTATGTTCCCCGGCTAGTTGGTGGTCACCTGTGATTGTGTTTCCCCGGTGGAGTTTCTTTCTCCCGTTCTTCTTTTTGTTGATCTCCTGTGGCATATTCTCCCCACAGCGGTCTTGTGTCTGCATATCATTTGCATAATCATATCATTTTGTGGTCTCTTAGGGCCAAAAATTGGGTTTATTGTTATATTTAAGTCTCTTCTATCTCGTCGAGACAAAGATGTCAATCTTCTTATCTCCGGATAGAAGAAACTTAAATAGGGGCAGCTGTAATACCCTAATTTTTGCCCCTAAGATCCCACATATCATTTGCATTTTTTTTTGCATACCACAAACAAGATCACCGGTATCCCTGTGTTTTCTTTTGTTTGTTTTATGTTTATTTTTGTTTATCTAACCTCTAACCAAAAATACAAAAAAATATGCTGTCGTTTGCTTGTTTTTCTCTCTGTGTGTTGTGCAGGTTTGTCAAAGATATTGAAGTGATTTCAAGTCACAGGTGTTTGTTCAAAAGCAAGATGTCTTGTGCTGAGAGTCATCAATTTATCAGGCAGTGGTGCATATGAGTTTTGGGTTCAAACAGATTCAGATGACCGTAGTTTCGGTTGTGGCTGGTTATGTGGCATATGTTCATCAGAGGCTTGTGAAAAAATTCGAGTTTGGTTTTGGGCTAAAAATAAGGGCTTGTTATCCATAATCCACTTCATAAACCATTTTTCTTACTAAACCATTATTCTTTCAATACCAAATTCTCAAATCCATTTCTTTTCATAAATATCCATTTTTCATATCCAAATATCATATCCAACTTCTAAACCATTTTTTTAAACCAATTTATCCATACTCCATTTTTACTATCCAAACCACTTTTTTATATATATCCATATTCCAATCCAATTCTCCGTATTTTTTTTTCAATATATAATGTTCATTTTTATACCATTCCTTAACATTTTTATCCTTTTAAAAACCAAAATCCATCAAGAATTCATTACAAAAAATACCTAAGGCCCATTTTCCATTTTTCTATTCACACCTCCTATTCCAATCAAAGCCCAATATACAAAAAAAAAGGCTGTGGAAAAAATACTTGAAGCCACACGGCCAGCTCCAAGCAAAATACATCACGCCATCAGCTTCATATCCAAGCCAGTCTGCCATCACGCATCAAGCCATCCGCAAGCAACTCGGCTTCATCACACGATACTCCAGCCGAGCTCATCTTCACACGCTGCAAAACCACGTGAGCGAAACGCAAGGAAAAAACAAGTGAAACGCACAGCCTTCGCAACACAAAACACAGCAATGAATTGAAACGTGGCTTACATTCCAAAACGCAGAAAAATAAGTTGTAAACGGCAACACAATCCAAAACAAAACCTCACCTCTTTTGCTATAAATAGAGCACCACCCCTCTTCAATAAAAAGAAGCTTTCACAGCCCCAAAAACTCTGCCAAAATCAAACCAAGCTTAGAAAGCCTCCAAAAATTCTACAAAAAATAACTTCAAAAAAAAAACTCCATTGAAGCTCCATTTCCAAGAGTTTCAAATATCACTCCAATCTTCATCAAAAATTGTTTCTAAGAGTGAAATTCTTCATACAACAACAAGAGGAAGAGAGTAGAAGTTGAAGAGGAGTCTTGCTTCCATTTTTCAAGGTAGTTCGAATTTTCCGTCGAAACTTTGAAACTCCGATTCGTCCAATTCTTGCATCGACGGTTAATTGTGATCACATATTTGAAATCCTCTCCGTCTCACGATTGCAACGGTATATGGTTTGAGCTCCGTCGCTCCGATTTGGCGGAGCTCAAAATGGAAGCATGGTGTTGTTCTTGGATGAATAGTGTGCGGCATTTGTAGAAGAAGAAGATATCACTTTCTGACTTTTTCTTTTTCATTTCCTTTTCCATTGTTTTTTTTTTCTTTTTTGGATCATATTTCTTTTTTTTTTTTGTAAAACGATGGGCCTAGCCCATTCATCACACTACCATCACATATCTCAATTCATAAAATCTCTTGAAATTTATTTAAATATTTTGTTCTTGTTTTTTATCTTTCTTTTTAATTTTGGATTTGGATCACATTTTAAGATATTATTTCTCTTTAAATTCATTGAACTTAGGGTGTAGATGAAGTTGAATAAATATTCACTAATTCAAATCTACCTTTAAAGTGAATTATTTAATTCACTTTAGGTGCTTTGAGTTAATGATATATTTAGCACTTTAATCCACCAAAATGAGTGAATGAACTTAAAGATGGAATTGTCTTGAATTTGTAATTCAAATTTGGTTTCCTCTTTCTTCTATTTCTTTTATTTTTGATCGATGAAAGTCGAAGTGATCGTGAAATTTCTTTGTTGAATTTTGATCGAGACGAGATCATTACCACTTTTTCTTTTCGCGTGGCATTGCTTTAGGATAACGATCCCTATATCGTTTATCTCGCGTGCATTAACACATACATTTCATGGCCGGCCTCATTCGTAGGGTAATTGCTCGAACAAATTACTCGGCGTGCGCTTAACATAGACCAAAATTCGCCCCTATTCGGAATAAATCCAATTCGATACTTGTACTTTCGTGGACCGGACTTTGATTAGTCGCGTAATCCCAAGGTTGATTGATTGTTTGCGTTAGTTCTATAAACTTTGAAGCTTGATGCGTAGTTGCTTCGGGTCTCCCGATCTTCTTTCAAGTTTTCATTAAATTTGGCCTAATCGCATTGATTAATCGCCGTAGTGCAAGACACGAAGCGGAATCGATTATCTTTTTGTTCTTTTGGCCATTTTTTCTTGGTTGTGGATGATTAAGTTCACCATACCATTATTGTGTATATATTAATGTTACATATTATATTGTGATTACTTCTTGCTCCCTTATCTCTTTTATTTTTATGTCTCATATTATCATCCCATATTCATGTTTATATTTCTTTATTATTGCTATTATTTTGTGCTTGATTTTACTTTGTCCATTTGGACTTCTAAAACATTAATAAAGGCTTAAACCATAAAAAACTTAATCCTTCCTATTTTGGACTATTGGTTACTATCCTATGCTTTGGAGTGATCTCCTTATGGACCTCTTTTGAAGTGATATTGGACTTATGGACCTAGAATTAGGACTTCTTATCCCTTTGCTTGGAATTTGATTGAAGACTTGCCTTTATTTGGCCAATTTGCTTAAGGATGGAATTCTTTTAATATTGCTTTGAAGTGGCTCCATTTTGGTTAGATCCTTCTTTTCCCTAGCTTTTATTTCATGCACTAGGATAACCACTTCTTCTCCTCCCCATTCTTAAATTTTCAAAATCTTCTCTCTTTTTCAAAACCTTCTTGTTTTCAACTTAAAACCGCTTTCATAATAAAACCTCGACTTTTGTCGAGTGACTTTTTAAACTTTGTTTTCTTAATAAATGTCAATCTATTTAACTATACTTTGACTTTTTTTCATAAAAACATAAAAAATACAAAAACTCATCCAAATTCTTTTGTACTTTTATGCACCTTTTTTCTTTTAACCTTTTCAAAAAGAATTAGACATGAGTCATTTTTGTGATGAGATGTAAAACTCCTAACCATGGTATTTTGTTGAAAGTATGGTCGTTTTCCACGTAGATGTTGAAGTGATTAGTCTTGTTGATGTTAATCCAAGCAAATCCTCCATCTTAATGTGATGCAAATGCCACTTTCCCATACCTTTGGGTAATTAGTTGAGTATTCTCTCTTGAGAATGACAGGTTGTCTTTTTCAAGATAAAATAAACCATAACCAATAATTTTTGTTCTTTGTACCACGAACTACGAGGTTTTGATCCTACATTGCACATCGTGGGTACGTTGGCATGAGGCGATAAGTCTCTCCAAACACAAAAAATCTTAAAAAATATTTCTCCTCTCATCTCCTCAATCTCTTTACAAGCAAACCATTTTCAGACCAAAAGCAGTGAATACATCAAAGGGCTCCTATAGAGTACTATAGATGTATTGGGTGCGTAAAACCTTCCCTTTACATAACCAACCCCCCTTACCCTTATCTCTTTAGGTTTTGTTCGCTCTTTTTTCCTTTCCTTTATGGATAAAAATAAAAGTGCGGTGGCGACTCTTGCTTATTTTTTAGTTGAGTTAATTAATAGCTTATACTCACAAATTTTACCGCTACACTTCCCAGCAGTACAATTGCATTGGATAGCTCCTCCTGTGTTTCAATATCACATTCTTCCTCTTCATCTTCAGTACTAGACACCAATACAATGCTTTTGACTTTCTTTTCTGATCTGTCATTCAGCCCCAATTCAAATGTCTGAAGTGAACCAATCAATTCATCTACCCTCATTTGGCTGATGTCTTGAGCTTTCTCTATAGCAGTCACCTTCATTTCAAATCTCTTGGGAAGAGATCTGAGAATCTTCCTCACCAACTTCTCATCAGACATCCTTTCTCCTAGGGCACTAGAAGCATTTGATAGTTCAAGTATATTCATGTGAAAGTCATGAATGGTCTCATCATCCTTCATTCTTAGACTTTCAAACTTTGTTGTCAGCAGCTGAAGTCTTGACATCTTGACCTTGGAGGTTCCTTCATGGGTAGTTTTCAAAATATCCCAAGCTTCCTTAGCCACTTCACATGTGTTAACCAGCCTGAAAATGTTTTTGTCAATACCATTAAATATGGCATTCAAGGCTTTAGAATTTCCAAGTGCAAGCTCATCCTCTTCCTTGGTCCACTATTCTTCAGGTTTCAGCTTTGACCCACCTTCTTTATCCACAATGACAGGTGGTTTCCATTCCTTCAAAACAGCCTTCCAAGCCCTGCTATCTAAAGACTTCAAGAAAGTAACCATGCGAGGTTTCCAATAGTCATAATTTGATCCATCTAGAATAGGGGGTTTATTCACAAATCCACCACACTCCTTGTCCATTGCACCAGAAAGTAACAGCCCTAGATCTCACCCAGATGCAGAGCAGGATGACCTGCTCTGATACCAATTGAAATTCTGGTATCAGATATGTGATGTCGAGTGAGATGTCACAACATCAATATCTGTTAAATGAACAAGACAATAATAAAACTTAAAAACAATAAACAACACATAGAATTGTTCACCCAGTTCGGTCTAACTACCTACGTCTGGGGGCTACCAAGCCAGGAAGAATATCCAATCAATAGAATTAGTTCAAAGGTCTAAACCCACAGTTTTCCAACCCTATCACCTAATCCCTACCTATGGAATTTCTATCTAAGACTCACTTAGATAGGAGATACCTCTCACTCCCCCTCAATCACAGCAGTGATTACAATATAACAATTACAGTATTTAGAAGATCACCCTTCAAAGACACACCTTGATCTTGTTTAAAAGCTTTGATCAAGAACAAACACTCGTGCTTAAAAGCTTAGAGTAGATAACATACAACTCAACTAAGACAGTCATATTCAAACATCAAAGAGATGAGTGAATGGCTCACAAATAACACAAACTCAAACCCTAATACTTGAACTCTACATACAATGATTTCTTCTCTCTCCACTTCAAGTAGGGTTGGCACAACTTTATAAAGAATCAGCATACTTGGGCTTGGGCAATCACATAATCTCAGATTTGATCCTTAATTAAAAACAGATTTAATTTCAAATCTGTTTGCCCTAAAATAGAAACGAAATATACTCCACAAAATATGCAGAATTGATTGTATCAGATAAAACCTTCTTCAATAAATTCACCTGCAATCTCTCTTACAAAATCTCCCAAGATAAGCAAATAAAGCGCAGCCCTAAAAACACATACCAGAATGAACATAAAGTTCTGTTAACAAATGTCAGAACATTGTGTTCGACATCACACACAAAATCTGCAGAATACAACAATACTAATAAAACCACCATATGCAGAATGTTTGAAGCACATGTCAAGACATCAGTCATGACATCTTGAGCAAACACATTGTTTTACCAAAATTGCTGCCAATAACAGAACTAACAAATATCATTTCACTCAGGCAAATGCCTCGATCACAGTGCAATTGGTTGGCCAGAGTTAGGCATTTCCTGGCCACTTGCAGAGATTTGGTGCAAAATACACAGCGAGAAAGCCACATAGCCAGAAATGTTATGTGCTCTTGATCTTCGAATGTGTCAGTTTGTTTGTCATGGTAATGGTTCATGAGGTGGGTGTACGTGTGTTTGGTGGTTGAAAACCCTATGGTGTCTTGAGCATCTACCTCAGGGTCATAAACTAGTCCATGTGGTTTTAGCCCCGTAATAACAGATATGTCAAAGAGGGTAGGTGTCATCATCCCACAAGGGAGATGGAAAGTATAATGGGTGTTATCCCAGAAATACAAAGACGATGCTAATAAAGTCGAACAGTAAGCAAGACCTGTCTTCAACATCATAATCAGGTCATAAATCCCTAAATCCTTCCAAGTTTCTGCTTTGACTTTCTCTACTTTGGTTAACCAGTTCAAGTTGAGGTCAGCGTCCTTGAAATATGGGGTTGCTCTAAACAACCTAGACCCATCATTCAAGTACTTTAAATCTATGTTTATTAGGGCTACATTATCATAGGGTTCAGTTGTTACCCTAGCCTTATCTTTTTGCCATAAGGGTTTAGTTTTACGGTATAAAGGAAAGAAATCACTAATGGCTGCATAATCTACACAAATAGTAGACAAAGGACCAGATAACGCTAATGGTTTGCCAGAAACGGTAACAGGAAACAATACCTGAAATTCGTAGATATGCCTTTTTTCTTCCTTGAGAGGTTCAGGGATGAACTGCTGGTTCTTCACCACTTTGGGTCTACTCAATGTAGTGAAGGGAGGAAGTAGTGGCATGATCTTTGGCCTTTTGGCTTTCTGGCTTTTCTTTGGGTCTTGAGTGATAGTGTTTGAGGACGCCATTGTTGAAAACTTAAAGAAAATGGGTTTGCTGAAGGTGAAGAGTTGAAAGTTTTGAAAAAGAAAGAGAAAAAAGTGTTTAGTGAGTACTTTGGAGTTGGAAAAGTAAAAATAGTTTCTGAAGAAACTATTTATAAAGTATTTGGAAACACTAAAAAGTCACTAATCATCATTAAGGGGCTGGAAGCTAGTGGGACACGCGTCCTCCCAGGAGCAAAAGTAGGGGCAGTGGCAGTTACTACCTATGCCCACGATCTCCTAGACTCTAGGAGAGGTGATGATGGTTTAGGATTTGATGTGATTTCCGAGGAGATGATTTAGACATAATCATAATTGGCCATGACGTCATAAATGTGATTGAAAAGAAACTGAACAGTTTCTTGAGACGTGGGTTAGTCAGTTATGTTATCACCCATGTGGGGTCGAAAGATGGCGTCGAATGGACACTATAAAAAATGACCTTTCCATCAGTACTGTCGAAAAGGACATTTTTAGGGGGTAATTTGTTAGCTAATAAATTCGATGCCTGTATTAAATTGGAGGAATTAATTAGTGTTAAAATTCTTTGAAGAAGTCCAAATGGGTGTTCGACTGGATCTTCATCTTGAACTTTAGTCGAAGATGCTTGTATAAGGAAAGAACATGCTTGGGACTTAGAAATATTTCCAAGAATTTGGAAATAACCTTCGACCGATATTACTGATGATGTCCGACACTAAAGGATTCAAATTCAAATAAAGGAGGGAGTAGTTATTCTTGTTCGCTCCTGAAAAAGACAAGTGGCGCACATCCAAGGGACAAAAGCATGCAGCGCGACACTTGTCATGTGTTAATTATTTTAGGGAGTTAACAACAGTTAGTTTTATTATTATAAATAGGAGTTCTAGCAATAGGATTCGGGGTGTTGTGTTCACTTTGTACAAGTTACTCCAAATTTACTCAAAGTATCCACGTGTAGAGAAACGAGTCATGTGAGAATGTAAGTGATGTAAACACCAATTTCTTTTTCAATGCAATTTACTTCAGCCTTTTATCAAGAATTTATCTTTTACTTTATTGCAAGTTACGTTTCAGCATTGTGTCTTACCGTTATATTTTTAGCCTTTCTTTGATGTCTTCAGCCTTTTCAACTTAAAGTTCTTGCACATCTTTTAAAAACCACATTTTAGATAAACTTCTCTTTATGAACACTGTCGAAGTGTTTAATTCTTTAGAATTTATTTTAAATCAATTGTTAGCACATGTCCTTGGATCAATCTGATCGATCCTGTGAGTCACCAAAGTTAGATTTGGAAGATCAGCGGTTGTTTACCAATTTTCACGGTAAACACAGACATTTTTAATTTTTTTTATGTAATTCATTGTTTTATGCACAAAATAGTTCAAAAATCAAAAAATATGCATAATCAGATCAAATAATCAAAAATCTAATATTTGTTCATTCATTAGAGATTACATCAGATTCAAAGTCCATAAACTATTCCTAATCTGTACAAACTTAATCCTCAAGTTTCAATCAGTATCAATCCTTCCTAATCTATACAAATCAACACTAATTTGAATTAAATTCTCTGACCAAATCTCTGACCAACAATTCTACAATAATGCACATAAAAAAAACCATCCACACACCCATTATCATACATCATTCATTCTTACACACTTCTCATTTAAAAAAACCCTTAATTTTTTTGTCTTGTTTTTGTACATAAGAAATTACACTCATTCTTACATAGTCATAACCATATATTTGTTGAAAAAAAAAACAAAAAGTTTCATGTAAATACTACATTCACCATCTCACGCATCATTGTTTCATCATCTCCATTAAGCCATATCAACAATTCTTCACCAAAATCAATTATCATCCATCACTTTCAAACTTTAAATTCTAACATCAAACAACAACACCAAAACTCATAAACCAATTTTCACACCAAAAAACAAAAACCCATACACATCAATCCAATCCTCGAAATTTAAACCAAACCTTCAAAACCATAAACAAATCTCACAACACCATTCTTCATTCTTAAACCTTCATCACACATTCACATAAATCACATAAACTGAATTACACTCAACAACATCAAACTAAACTCTCGACAACACACGTCAAACCATTCATCATAACCATTAAACCTTGTTCTTAACCTTCTCTTTTCCATAAACGCTTCTTATTTTATTTTACTTTTATTTTTTTTATTATTATCATTTTTATAATTCATTATTTGTGATATTTAACTTTTTTAGCTATTTAAATTTTGATGAGTTTTAATTCCAATTCTATTTACCCCCTCCCCCATGACTAACTTTTGTTTAATCATTTTTATTATGCTTTATTTATTTTGATTAAGTTTTTTTTAAGGTTTTTCTCCTTCTTAGACTTGGATTTAGAGTGCATAATTTTTACTTCTGCATCCCCTTTGACTTCTTCTTCTATTTCATTTAGTAATTTTTATTTTAATGTTAAAAATTGAAAAAAAAAACAAAAAAAATAGGCTTCATTATATTTAAATTGGTTTAGTTAATTAATTTAGGGTTGTTAAGTTTTTTTTAGCTTGTGTTAGTTAAATGATTATTAGTTTAAAATAAAATTAAAAAAAACGCTTCTTTTATTTTATTAGGATATTTTTCTTAATCTAAAAAAAATCAAACAAAAAAAAGGATAAAAAGATGCTAACAATAACAAAAGGAAAAATCAAACTTCTTCACAATTAAAATCAACACTAACTCATCAAACTTCTTTTTTGCCCTTGTGCATCCATTAAACTCTTTTCTATCAAATGACACATGTGTTGCCTGTTGATTAGATAACACACCATGTTAATTGTCTCTGCCCAAAAACCTTTTGATAGTCTAACATTTAATAAGAGACATCTTACTCTTTCAATTAGAGACATATTCATTCTCTCTACCACAACATTTTGCTGCGGTGGCTTACAAACTGAGAAATGCCTTTGAATATCGTGTTTTTCACAAAACCTCTTGAAATTCGAATAAATGTGCTCTGTCCCATTATCTGCTTGAAAATACATGCTTTTTTCGCCTATTTGATTCTCTACCTTTGCCTCCCATAACTTAAATTTGGGGAAAACTTTAGATTTATACTTCAAGAAATACACCAAACATTGGAAGAAAAATCATTAACCACTACTACAAATAATACATCTAACATCGGCTGCGAAGTGCAATTAACCTCGGCTACACAGGCGAGATAACGAAGGGCGACATGAAAAGCAATCACTTGTCACCTCGGTGATTCTAAAATCGAGGTTAGAAATTGAAAAGTCGTGGGTTCGATCCCCAACATCAGCATTTTTATCATTTTTAGAACTTGATGGCGTGTCTAATATTAACACTCAGTGTTTTGTAGAACCGAGGTAATATCTCAATGTTATTACCTCGGTTTTATGTAAACTCCTAGGGGATAATTTTTTCTTACTGTGGTTTGCACCTATATTACAAAATCATTTACAGAACCATATTCCTGAATATAAAACCATATTTTACAGATTCCTGAAATAGAAACATTGTATATTTTGCCAATTTCTCAATCTGAAACATTGTACCGCAAATATTCATTGATTAAACCAAATGCAAACCCAAAATGGCGCACACTTTATAATTTTACATCAAAACTAAAACATTTGAAACTAATTAGGTCAATCAACAACAACATTAAATATATAGTACAATGATTAAAAAAGAGTAAAATGGTTAATTATAAATTTCAAAGGGATATAAAACATTTACTTGCTAGTTTTTCCATATCCCCTCTTCATGATCACGACAAATAACATGCATATCATCTGAATCATTTTCTTTAGATGCTTGACGTACATGTGTTTCTAAACAAGGTGTCTCATAGTTAAAATCTTGATTTTCACCAGTACTATCGAGAAGATGTTTACCTTGAAGAACAACTGACCATCTAGTGTTAGAATGACCAGTGACATAAAAAACTTAAGCATATTTGACAACCATTTGCAAAGATCTGATGCACTACTCTCTTTGCAAATGAAAAATTTGAGGGAAAAATTAAATTATGATAAAAAAAGAATAATCTTTACTCTTCCCAAAAGAGAGAAACGACTATAATGATTGAAAATTTTCTTCATTTCTCAAGACGGTCACGTGTCATTCAAGAATATTAACCATCAGAAATAATCATTGGAAGCATTAAATCACCAGATGTTTCAGCTTCCATGAGCGGCGCTTGAGTCACTCAACTTATTCTATAAATGCACACTTTCATATACTTAATTTCTTCATCTTCAACCTATTATTCTTAACTTCCTAGTGTAGCCCCCCAAAACTTGCCCGCCTTTTTTTTCTAACCTTAATTAGCTTTGCTTCGCGTTCATTTGCATCTTCATTAGGTCATAACTTTTCATTCATTAGCATTGAGCTCCTAAGACATGGGATCAAGGCATTGGTTTGAGCATTATGTATTCAGAGGATTAGTCAAGTATCAAGTTTATTTTCTTCAAGAGTTGTCTGGCATCAAGAGCTTAGGGTTTCATCACTCATCTGATTCAAGTTTGTTGGCAAGCTTATATTCAATTGGTTTAAGGTTCTCACCGTGGATATAAGACCAGGGTTATTAGGGACGATGGCATATCTTCAAGTCAGGTGTAGTTATTCAGTCATGATCGAGATCAGATGGAAGTTTGACCTCATCTTGGTCAAACCATCCAGAATTCGCTTCAATTGCAAATATCAGTGTCAGTGGACTATGTCTCAGGCAATGTGCATCAGAGGTCCAGTTTTCTTGTGTAGAATTCATCGGATTATTAAGCAATGGTTTATGAAAAGTCTGGTTCAAATTATCATTTTCAAGCACCCATTATTTCATTATTGGTTCGTTTGAGGATTCATTTTCCTCAACATTGATTCAAATGGCCATGGCTTCAGTTGCTGGTTATTCAATGGGTCAGGAGTAGTTTCTTTCAGTTTAATTAAATGGTTTGTGGAAGAGGTTCAAGTTGGTTTTAGATCAATAGCATTTTTTCATTATCATCATCCATGTTTCAATCCAATTGCCCATTCTTAACCTCTATTTTAATTTTTATCCATTTACTATCCATTTTCCATTACCAAATACCAATATCCACAAACAATTTTCAAAACCAACTCTTCCAATCCAACTTTCAATTTAATCCATTTTCAACCTCATTTTAATTCATATTCAAAACCAAACCCATGTCAATGGTGTAAATTTATGACCACTTTTTGATTTATTTCAAGTTCAAATTCATTGTAATTGTAATTCAAGAAAGTGTCCATAAACCCTTTGTTTTGTTTTTGAAGCCCATTTGTCCAAGCCCATGTTACAAAAATAATAAGTAGCAAACCTACTTTAGGAGTACATATATACACGTTTGCATTGGTGTAAGGGAGAGAGACCTAGCAATACAAAGAAAATGATAGGGATGACGCATGGAAATCTGAGGATAAAAAGATTCAAACATCATCAGAAATTTCCTCATGAAGGCGGAAACTACTGCATAAACCAAAACAAACATCACTCCATATAGCTCCTTCTCGCTGACCTCTCCCTATTCTTCTTCCAAATCACCACCTCCATCACCATTTTACTTTGTTTCTGCAAACACAACAAACCATACTTGGTTCCCTCTTCACACCAAACCACCATTAATCACTAAGTATCTATCTTCTTCATTCATCATCTTATACTTAAACCTCTCAAACCACATCAACATCTAAACGCATATCAGATTTTGTGGAAGGGTGTGTTTGTTTCGATTTCATCTTAGCCTGGCTGTGATTCGACATCAATCCTTCTGTAGCAGCTTAACAACAACTCGGTTTTGATTTGAACTTCGTAACAACGACATTCAGCAACATCGGTGCGGTTGGGTTCGACGTGAAACATCGACAACATTTCTTCCAGTCAGTTAACAGTTTAAGTCGGTTTCGGGAACGTAAAGCTTCAACGATTCCATTTTCGGTAATTGTTTGGTTCGATGATGTTATGATTTTGTGTTCTGTTGTGAGTTTTCTTTTGTTTATTACATATGATTGCATATGCCTATGTTTTTATTTTGGTCATGCTGAGAGGGAGTAACTGCACAGTACTGAAGAAATCATGAGAAAGCATACTGCAACAGTGATTTTGTTTTGTAAATGTGTGAGTTTTGATTCGGTTGAATGTGATTTGTGTTATGCAGAATTCCTCACTATTGCTCTGTTGTTTCTATTAATTTTTTGCGATTACGTTGGATTTCGTATTCGTTTATGTATCGATTTGAATGGTGATAATCTATTGTTATGATGCTGCTGTGACGATTCGTTGTCCTGTTCTAATTTTTCTGAGTTGCAATTTAGTTATTTTAGATAGTACTGATTGTTGCTTCCATATTGTGTTGCTTGATTTCGATTGCATTGCATATCCCTTTGACTTGGTGTTGGGTGCGAGCTGTTATGTTTTGCTTTTTTCGGCTCGAGATTTGCTTGTTCTGTTTGAGCTTGATGTATGTACATTACTGTTTGAGATAGATCCATTTTTCGTTTCGGTTTTGTTAACACGGCGATAGCTCGACATTGTTAGCATTAGCAACTTAATATCATGGTCTAGTTGTTTTTCTGGTATGGTTGTGATTTCACTGCAATGACCTCGTCGATATAACTTTATTGCGTCAACATTCTGATGCGAGTTTTCGTCATATTTCTATTATTTTTAGTTTATTTATGTGAGTTGTTATAGAATGCGTGTTCAGGGTCACAAACCAATGCTTGAAATCACATTCTGTATGAGTTGCAAGCTGCTACGATGGTTTCGTAATTAAGCCGATTCAATTGCGCAATGTTTCTTTTGTGTTTGAGCTGATAAACACTTCTTGTCATCTTTTACTAAGCTTTAATTTCAGCCATGTGTGTTTCTGTCAAGAAAATTAGGATTAAAGGTTAGGTGACTTTTGTTTTAATAAAAGTGTCTTACTGATAACGTTATTATTGTAGTATGGTTTGTGCATGTATCATGAATAACTTGGGTCGGTCACTGTTCCATTTTTTTGTTACGTTACCTTGAGAATATCATAGTGATAAAAGGAAGAAAATAATATGCGTGCTTTTTATAACGCCCCCAATCTATACCCCTAATTAAATAAAGCAGTACAAGAAAATTCAAAATTTCATCAGAGTATATTTAAATTATCATGGCATAGACGGGGGGAATCACATTATATTGAAACAAATCATACAACACCTGCTCAAAAAGATATGCAACAGTGGGGTAGCAATCAACCGAGGAACTCAGTTCCTTACACCCACATTTCAGATTTTAGAATAAAAGCGGAAAATCTAAAACTGAATATCATATATATATATATATATATATATATATATATATATATATCACATGAAAAGTTTGTCATACATCGAGTTATACATGCCCAAGCCAAAAGATATATATACATAATACAAATAATCACAAACGGCCTCCCTAACTACCCGGTGTCGCATATCAGAGCCGACCGACAAAAGAATGAAGTCCTAAGCTTCACAAAAAGACCTCCAGCAACTCTAATCTGCAATGCCTCATAGAGCATTATAAAACAGCAGAAGGGTGAGAAAAACAATCATCATATAATTGCATACAATTATATATAACACCAAAAATACACATATATACGGTTCTCACCACAACTCACGCCATAATTCAAACACAATACAACACAAGGTATAATTCACATTTCCATCACCAACATATATCCATATATCAATTTATCGATTCCATCCACAATTCCACACATAAACAAAACATTAATGATTTATGCAAATGCAAGAGATCGACACCACGACTCTATGCATATGCACATGCGGTACCGTCTTCCAATGTTTCTCATCACTAGTTCACTCAGGAACTCTGCTGGAATCATCGCTCGTTACATCACTGTAACTCCCCGTCGGGCCTACGATGTTCCCCGTCGCTCACACCCCACACGGCCACACGACGTTTATGGATCGCTCACACCCCACACGGGCACACGACCCGATCGCTCACACCCCACATAGGCACACGATCGTCTATAATCATCGCTCACACCCCACACGGGCACACGACGTTATAGCGGATTCCCTCTGGAACCAAACCGTCACTCAGGACGTCACAACAATGCATATCATGATGCTTGGCATACAAGGACTCGTGACATTCAAATACACATATAAATGCATTCATCTCTCTTAACAAAATCACACTTTGTACTTAAGCCCAAAACAATGCATTTAATTGCCATACGGCCACAAATCATCACCACACCATCTAAACACATGCATTTACATCATACAACAACACCTTACATGATACACGTCAATTACTCACGATTACAACGACAAAAGTCGACAAACCGACACTATTCCAATTCCCTACATAATTAAATCGGCTAACAATTTCCAAATCATCATAATAAGAAAGTACAACTCAATAGCTTTCCAACGGTACCAAGAATGTAAAAATCGGATAAACGGAACCCAAGTTACAAAAGAAAAACGAAAACGATATTTTGAAAAGTCCCATTTTACAATTTTCCTGACCATACGCGTACGGCCCCTTGTCATACGCGTATTGCCCTGATTCCTCACCATTCCATACGCGTATTGCCCAAAGTCATACGCGTATGGGCGGAAATTCATTTTCCCCAAAATTCACGTTTAAAAGTACAATACGCTTAGTGCCAACACCATACGGGTATTGCCCTCAAGTGTTACGCGTACCATACGCAAATGGACAGATGGCCGAACAAAATGAAGCTCCATACGCGTATTGCCTAGTTTTCTTCAATGCCATACGCGTATTGCCTTGACCAATACGCGTATTGCCTTGAGTGATACGCGTATGGGCAGTGGAAATCCAGAATTTTTTCTGCAGAATTTTTCTGCGTTTTTCCACCCCAATATCCATCCAATTTCACCTAAACATCAGAAAATTGCCAATAGATTGCATAATACCAGGTATCTAACATGTATCAACGATAAGGAACACTTAAACATGATTTCCAACATGATTTAATCGATTTCTAACCAATTTCTACATACTATGGGTTTTACTATATTTTTCCATTTCAATCCAATAACAATAAAAAATACACATACATAATCATACACAAGCATATAATAATCGAGTTTCGCACCCTTACCCGATTTAATCGCGTTTAGAAAAGTCGGGAGATCGATTTCTTGATTTCCAAGTTTTTCTCTCTTTTCTTCTCTTCTTCTCTTTTCTTTCCCTTTTCTTTCTTCTCTTTTTCTTTCTCTCTATTTTTCTCTCTTTCTATTTTCTATTCTTTCTAACTTAAGGAAAATATCACGAAATGACCAAAATACCCCCACACTCAATTATCTTGCAAACGTTCCCGAAACGCGATAAAATATCACAACATTGAAAAATAACATATTTCCAAATAAAAGTTGAAAATAAAATAAAATAATAATAAAATAATCAAAATGACTCGATTAAATAAAAACTGACAAAACTGGGGCGTTACACTTCTGGTTTTAGAAACTCATGTATTATTGGTTTGTTTTAATTAGAGTGAAAGAAATCAAGCAGGATTTATTTGGTTGCATAATTTATTTAGATTTTATTTTTTATATATCTTTTAATTAATTTAGATTTTCTCATTTTTTATATCTTTTGATTCATTTAGTTTTCTTTTGATTTATTATTATTGAAATTAAAAAACATCTTTTAATTCAGTAGCATGTTAATTATGTTTAATTAATAAATATAAAAAACCTCAAAAACAATTTCTTTGTTAATTTTGTGAATTAATCCTTTCAATTTTTGATTTGTGTTTAGAATTTAATGGATTAAGATTACTTAGATTTTTGTTAACTAATCTATTTAACTTCTAACTTTGTGAATTTGTAACTTAGATTCCTTTCGCTTGATCTTGTGATTTGATTCTTATCATGACTTTGTCGTTGTTCATCATCTCGTGATCATCATCATTCACTCATGCATTTTTTTTCATGTCATAATATTTCTCTTCTCATTTGATTCTATTTTGTGATTAATGGTTTCCATGTTTTCCCTTGTTGTTTCATCTTGATGTTGTTGAGATTGAGCTTGTTTGATGTTTACTTGTGTTTGATCACATGCTCCCTTAGGGCTCCTAGTTTGAACTTAATTTTTGATTAGGTTCAAAGAACGATAGACATTAAGCTCTCAATTCTTTTCATGACAACATTAGTGCAGTCCCCTTTAACTTTAATCTTAGGTTCATCTATTTGTATGCTAACATTAGGTAGAATCCCCTTCCTATCCCAATTTTAGGACCATTGTGCATGACAACATTTAGGAATCAGTTTCCCTTAGTCTTTTCTTTTGAACCTTTGAGTCCTCTTTCTTCTCATCTTAAAACAAAATTAAAACACCTAATAAATATAACGAGTATTGTGCGCCACGAGCCTTGAGTATATGGGAAATGATGAGTAGGGAGTCTCTCCTTACTTGTCTAGAATGTTTAGCATACGTCCCGTTTGGGGGCGATCTTGCGACGCATTCGCTCCTATGTCATAGACTTTAGTGCAATACGAGTTTCAAACGAACTCAATTCACTTCTGTTAAAACTCACAAACAAAAATGCAAATCTTTTTATCCTTCGGGATTGATGTCAAATCATTTTCAGAAAAAAGTACGTTATTTTCGTTCTACCGCAAACAGGCATCGACCTTAACTGCTGGAACGCGAACTTAGCGTCACTCATAAAAAACACGTAACCAATCGGTGGTTGTGTAGACCGAACTACAATCGCTATGATTTCCTCATTCTCGTCCGAATGAGGATACGTAGGCACAAGACGACGATGTCTTGGCGAGCACTCTTCCCACCCTTCTCCCTTTTCCGTGGTCATTACCACGAACTACAGACGCTTTGACTTCCTCATTCGGACGTCCGAATTAGGATATGTAGGCACAAAACGACGATGTCTTGGCGAGCAACCTCCCCCCATTTCACCCGTAGTCCTCCGAACTACGTCGACTTTGATTCTTCATTCTTCCATGAAGATACGTAGGCATAAGATTGCGATGATCCTTGCAAGTCCTCTTTTGTTTTATCCTTTTGTTTTTTCCTTTCCGCTTCCATTTAGCAGCAAGCTTTAGATGACACACCCTTTGATTAGACAACAAGCGTGGATCCCATTAAGTACAACGGACGCGAGGTGGTGTTTATACCTTCCTCTCACGTAATCGACTCCCGAACTCAGACTATGGTTGCGATGACCATATCTTATCCTTTTTGAGGTTCCGTTGATCGTTTCATTTCCCCCGTCGGGATAAATTACGTTCGATGACGACTCTTCTGTTTTTTCTGCCGGTTGTTTTTCGCGTTGCGACACCTAGCAACATGAGTTATCCACCTGAGAAGGATACGAACCTTATCTCAACAGAAGTCACTATTTAGAACAAAACCATCGCCACATTACAACACCGTCAGTAGACAACCGAGGAGGCCCAATCATCTGGGTCGACTGCTGTTAGGGATGCATCGAGGGTGAGGGAGGCTAAGAAGAAGAAGAAGTTGTTGAAAAATAAGAGAAATGTGCCAAGGAATATTGTTTACTTGACTCAAATGAGGGTATTGAGAAGCGAGTCGTAGATTGAGAGGATTCTTATTAGGGATGGCAATTTGCCCCATCCCCAGTGGGTACCCACAAAAATACCCACAACGGGTAGGATAAAAACCCGCAAAAATGGGTACGGGTACGAGCTCGGGTAATTACCCACTTAAATAAGCGGGGATGAGTGCGGGGATAGGCACCTTAGTACCCAGCCCGCCCCATACCCGCACAATATATATTTATATATTTTAATTTATATTATTATATAAAAATAAATATTTATAAAATTTATAAAAAAAAATCAATTTTAAACTACTACATATTTAATATAAGTGATCATTTATTTTATAATTCAACAATACAAATTTTTAAAAACTTTTTAATGTTTTTAAAAACTTAAAATATTATGATATTTTATACTTGATATATTTATTTTTATTAAAAATGCGGATAACGGGTACGGGTACGAGCACTTATATACCCATAGGGTACGGGGACGGGTGTCAATTTTGATACCCAAACGGGTATGGGCTCGGGTACGAGGATTTTTTTCAACTGCGGGTATGGGGACAGGTACTATAGTACCCTACCCATACCCTGCCCATTGACATCCCTAATTCTTGTAGTGGTAGAGGGTATTGTTTTGATGTGGAAAAAATTATATAATCCAAGAATCTTGTACTCTTTCCTTTTGATCAATAAAAAATGAAATAAAACATAAAAATAGTACACAGCCAACAAAAATAAAGCTTCTCAACAACAACAACAACAACAATGGAGAATAATAAGAACAACAATAATGAGCTAAAGCAACATCAACAACAACAACAACAACAATAACATAACAAATAATAATGGCGAGAAAGTTTTTCGTTCACCAGGCTCCTTGGAGAAGAAGTGTTCTTTCGTTTGCTGGAGAAGAAGTGTTCTTTCGCTAGGGCTCGAGAAGTGAATAAGGTAGACACTGAGGGAATAATAAGTATAAAGAGAATAACAAGAACAACAATAATGGAGAATAACAAGAACAACAGTAATGGAGAATAACAAGAATAACAATAATGAGCTAAAGCAACATCAACAACAACAACAATAACAATAACATAACAGATAATAATGGTGAGAAAGTTTTTCGTTCACCTGGCTCATTGGAGAATAAGTGTTCTTTCGTTTGCTGGAGAAGAAGTGTTCTTTCGCTAGGGCTCGAGAAGTGAATAAGGTATACACTGAGGGAATAATAAGTATAAAGAGAATAACAACAATAACAGTAATGGAGAATAACAAGAATAACAATAATGGACCAAAGCAACAACAAGAACAACAATAATGGACCAAAGCAACAACAAGAACAACAACAATAATAATAACATAATTGAGAATAATGGTGAGAGAGTTTTTCTTTGCTATGGCTCCTTGGAGAATAAGTGTTATTTCGTTTGATGGAGAATAAATGTTCTTTCGTTAGGGTTCGAGAAGTGAATGAGGTAGACACTAAGTGAATAAAAAAATATAAAGAATATTTATCGCGGTTATACTGAAAACCGAGGTAACATATCCAACATAAAATCTTTAAAAAATAAAGGCGTCGTTTTGGTTCCAAAAAGAATAAAAGCAGAGAGTATTTATCTCGGTTTTCATGAAAATTAAGGAAACATATCCGGCGTAAAATTTATAAAAACTAAAGGCACATTTTTGGTTCCATATAAAACATAAAACTGCAGGAGCTGAGAATCGAATCTCAAACCCTGAGCATATATTTATGTTGTTTTTTTTCTTCATAAAACCGAGGTAACAAATTGATTCTTTTTAAATAAAACAAGTCACTCCCGTTACATACATCCTCAGTTTTATATTGTTCGTGGTGGAAGCTTCGTTATAAAAAACGTTATTTGTTGTAGTGAGTGAAAGTCATAAAATACCTAAAACCACCCATGGAAACCACTTTTTGTAGCCCTACACACCATAATGCACATAGTCTAAAATTCCCTATGTTTTGTGCTTTTTGGTCTTCAACCGAACACAACATTATTTCACAAGTACATAATACTTGCACAAATCTATCGTGCAACTATGAATACCCTTCAATAGATTTCTCTTAGTTCCATCATCACACGTTCTTTGAGATGACCCAAACACATATACTAGAGATTAGTTACATTATTATCAAACTCAACTGACTCAACATCACCTACAATAATATTCCCCACTATTTTGTAGATGTTATTTGCACTCCTCCATGCTCTTATAATTGTTAAGGTACCCTTGCTAACCTTTATAATGTCCTTATCTCCATCGGGCATGTAGGAAAAACCATTTTCCTGGAGAGTGCCTAAGAAAATTAAGTTCTTCCTCAATTCTGAAATATATCTGACATCGTTTATTGTTCACATGCCACCATGGCCCATGGAAATTTTAATTTGTCTCATTCTAGTGATATTACATGCTTTATCATCACCCAAATAAAGAAATCCAAAATTATATGACCTGAATGTAGTAAATCATTTATGTTTTGATGTCACGTGGTAAGAACAACTGTAGTCAAGTATCATCGCATCGGTGCATTTACTGGATAAAACTTACAATACACACACACACACACACACACACACACACACACACACACATATATCACTGTCAGAATCATCGATTTAAACCATATTTGTTGAACTGGAAAAGCTCTATTTTGTGTTTGGATAATCCCTCTTCCAATGCTTAATCTATTCGAAACTATAACATTCATTTGTTGTTTTTTTCTTTCTATTTTTGGATTTAGACATATTATTTCTTGAATATGCTTTACCCTTGCTTTGCCAATGATCTTGACCCCCTCCACATATAGACCACCGCCTTGAGTTCTTTATACACTCTGTATCATTTGAGAATGAGACAAAAATTTAGCCGTAACCAAATCAAGAGTGATAATGTCTCTCCTGTAGGTAATAATAGTCACCAATTGATCATAAAAACTTGATAACGAAAACATAAAAATAATTTCCTTATCTTCGTCATCAATCTTCACCCCAAATTTCACTTGTGAGGGCTTTTGTATTTTGAATGATGTCAAAACTAGGATAGTGTAGCGTTCTGTATATTGGGCGGTATCCTCCCATTCTAGATGTGCATCTTGTCATTAGAAAGCATTCAAATGAGTTTGAAAGAGAGTAAACATCATATTTGTATTGAAAAACATGTTTTTGGGTATACAAGTCAGTACAGGCCGACCTATGCAAGAACATGCCGACCTATACGAGCCTTAGCATCAGTATAGGTCGACACATAGACTTTTCAGGCAGACTCCTATGGACCAGTATTGAAGCCTGTAGGTTCTGCCCATAGGCTGGTCTATGACCTTCATAGGCCGACCTATTACCTTCACAGGCTGACCTGAACGACCTGCACAGGCCGACCTATATGTTTTTCCTATCCAAAAATTTCAGGTTTGCTTCAACTTTTTGCATTCCTTTTGCCCATTTATTCACATTCCTATATATACTCATACATGCATCTCCTTCTAGGTAAGGTTTCCTAGCGAATAAAATCTAAACAAAACTAGATTACAAAGTTGTCCATCATCTTCATCCCTTTTTCTATGCATACACACAATTGAACTGCACATAATCATTTTCCAATTGGTTGACCATCTAGATTAGGGTTGATAACGTCCAATTAGGTTTGGTGTAACTGAGAATATTGGGTTAGGGGCTTTGTGTGTTTCAAATAAGAAAACCAAGGTGGGGTTTTCCTTCAAGATCGGGTTGATTTGAAAGTTTTGGACGAGATCACATCAACACAGATTCGACCGAGTGAAAGCCTTGAGACAAGGTGCTTTCCTTGCAAAGGAGTAGCGTGAGACAGTGAATTGTGTTTGGGAATCTCGAGTTTTAACAAGTTGCGTGCTCGGGATAATCGGAGGATTGTAGCCACATTGTTGGTCACTTAATCAAGCCTTGATCAAGGGTTTGGAGGTGGAAGAATCAACACAAAACAATAAGGTTTTTGGGGTTTGCATTCTTCATCTCTTGTATAAATATTTTTTGCAAAGAAAAGGTTAATAACACTATCTCAATTCGATTTTGAATTGAGGGCACACGTACCCATAGCGAGGCCGATTGGGGAACTACTTAAAAAAATATTGGTCTCTCTTTCTCTTCACCTATTTGTTTCTTTTATTGTTGATTACGCAATTTATCGAGTTCGTCGTTGTTTGATCAATTCAATTGGAAATTATTTTCTACTATCTTTTAAAGGTGTTGTTGTTGTTGATATAATCACAATCACTTTGATTGTGATAGGTTTTAACATCAACAAAACAAACTATATTTCCAATTGTTATCGATCGCCCATCAAGTGTTCGATAAATTGTTTGTGTTAATTTTGTTTGCGTTTTGATTCATTGGATATACGAGTTACGATTAGCATTGCATTTAATTGATTCGTAGCTTGATTGTTGTTGAACATTTACGTTCGTTATCACTCCATTTGGTTTGCGATACATATATTGCTTTTCGATAGTAGGTTTGGTTAGACGATTCGATCCAGGCCGTTTTTCCGTTGCACCTTATTTTAACAACAGATTTTTGCCAAAAATTTTTGATTGTAAAATTTGTGATCTATTCATCATCCCTCTAGATCGAAGCCTATCTACTAACATCACCGACGTCTCTACAACATTTTTGATAAAAATTAGAATTCACAATTATGCATTTTAAAAATATAAATGAATATATTACTATTATTTAATACATAAGCAGCATCAAATAATAGGGATGAACTCACGTCTTCTACTTAGAAAAGATAAATTATACATTCAACTATATCCATTTTTTCTTTTCATTGTATTTTATACTTTATATATCATATCAATTCAAATACTTCTTACATCTTAAAACAACATAGTCGTTGCTTCGCGAACAAGTTGTTCATTAGCGTTTTTAACATATACTGACTCTCTAATTTTTTTCAAAGCACCTTCAACGCCATTAGGTCTAAGATATGACACATCACCTCATTTTGAACACATAGACAGTCAATCTCGCGACCTTCTTCTTCATCTCTCAAGCAACATATTCTATAAACTTTGATGTGTCAACATATCCTTAACCTTCTTTTGCCATAATTTAAAATTACCCGTCCATTTGAACCTTGTCTCCTCAAATTTCACAATAGCATTAATCGCCTTTTGATACAAATTATTTAGGAGTCTGGGGAGTATTGGACAATAACAAATCTTGGCACCACATATCCATCAAAAACCTTAAGTATTTGTTTGAAATGATGGAGTCAAATGAAGTTAAGCGGTATGAGATGAAATAAATTAATATTTTATTGTTTGAATTATTTAAATTTGGATGGAGTAGAGTGAAATAGTGTAACACTGGTATAAATTCCATTCAACTCCATCACTTACCATCATATTTCTTTTCTTTTGATTTAGACGTAATAAATTATTTACTTTGTTCTATTCTAAATTTTTTTAAATAAGAAAATAAAATCTTTACTCTATTCCATTTAACTATGTCCATTTTATAATATTCATACATAAATAAAATATTAAATATATTAGTTATTTATTTATAAATCTACCATTTATAATCGACGTGTTCCACTCAATTGAACACATATACATCTATTACCACTCAATTGAACACATATACATCTGAGAAAAAAAGTAAAAAATATGTACTTTATTACTTTTGTAAATAAACAATAGGATTTATTGATAAATAATTACCGGTATGTTGAATTATTTAAAAAATGCCTTATTTTAATATTTCTTTACAAAGAAAGATGCCATCACAGCTTTTTTATAAAAATTAGTACACACTATAATTAAAGATTTATTATATGTAAATAGTTCCTCTTAAAAAATAATAGTTAAATTTTTAAAATTTTACTTAATAAAAAACTTTGCATTTACACTACAAAATCACAGCAATATTATATTGAATTGAAATGACAAGTTTTCAACTTATTTTAATAAAAAACCACAAAGCCTATTCTGAATGCTTGTACAAACCTATTGAAAAATTTGCAATTATCAAACATAAATCTCTTCATACATCTATAATGCAACAACAAAATCACTTTTAGACAAGTTGCTTGGCTCAGATTATATATTTACCATAAAGACCCTATATATTTCCACTCCACTTAAAATGAACCTTCAAGCTCCATTTTACTAGATTTTTTTATCAACAGTACCCCATCAACGACTGTACCAAAAACAATACCACTTTTCCTAAAAACAAACAATTCAAATAAAAAGTTACTTTAACAAAATAGTAATTTACTCACCATCAGCACAAATATTCCCATTCTTGAAAAGGCAATCATGTACATTGAAACCAACGGTTGCTACATGAAGAGCGAGATGCGTGTTGCAACACTTAACTGACCTAACCCACTGCAAAATCTTTAACTCAATTTACATATTTATTAATAGCATTATTTCTTAAATTAATTTTCGACAAGGGCAAAAAAGTAATAATTGCCATGCAGTGTTTCATTTCAATCTAAACACGTGGGTTAAAACCCTCATTCGTGGAATCACAGAAAAAACATTTAGTAAATAATAAATAAAATTAAACAAACAAATAAATAAATAAATAAATACTAAATAAATAAATACTCATATAGTATAGTAATAATCAAATCGAAGACTAAATCTTTCTACTCTCTCTTTAGCTCACACCTTTTCTTCTTCTCTCTCTTTAAAACCGATCCTGAAATTCATTTCTTCCTCCATGAAAATACTGCTAAATTAGGGTAACTACTCGCTCATCGATGACCTAATTTCTAGAGTATTCTCTGTTTTACTCTTAATATTTTTATGTTTTTTAATGTATTTTTTGTTGATTAACACTGTTCAACCTTCAATTATTGTTGATGCTATTTTTTCATTATGGTTATGATTTGTTTCGGAAAGTAGATGATGAAGTAGATTGATGTGGTCGATGCATTTGTTTACTGTTTCTCTAGATTCAGTTTTATTGTTGATATATTATTTTATTTAATGGTTTGTTTTGTTTGTGATCTTTCGTTGCTTGGAGAAGTGTGTTATTGTTTTTGATCTTTTTCTTGGTTTATGAAAAGGGATTGGATTGATTCATGTTCAATCATGGCGAGGAAATCTAGTTCATAGATTGTTGAAGTTCTTTCCGATTTTGACTAAGTTGACCCTAGTTTTATTGGAGAGTGAGTTGTTTTTTTGAGGTGTTTGTTTGATTTGTAAACTGTGTTTTGGTAGAGAGAGTGTTAGTTGGTCATGGAAGTTGAATCTCGTTTGATGTAGAGATGTTTTTCTTCATTGTTTGTTTGTTGCATGTGATTTTTGCTTATCGACTTTTGCTTATATTAGAATGCATGTTTTGTAGAAGAGGGAAGGGATTATTGGAATAGAGAAACAGAGGAGATGCCTTGAGATTTGATTGTTTAAATCTTTGTTTTGTATTTGGCAGCATAACCTGCCTTTATGAAAATGGGAAAATCGGGCGTTGGAAAATCTGCAGGAGCCAGTGGCACGAAACAGAATTCTAAACAAGAGGTGAGTATAAGTTTTGAAGACTTTTTGTTTCCTTCTCTTACTTTGCTAATGGATTTCATACTTGTTACTTTGTTGTACAATAATTTCAGACTGCAGAGAAAGCTGATGAACGTCCTGATTGGTTGCCGGATGGCTGGAATATTGAAGTCCGGACCAGAAAAAGTGGTCCGGCTGCGGGATCTGCATATAAGGTGGTTAATAGATTATTTTGTTTGGTATAATTGTTGTTGTTGACCATTAGCAAATTTAATGAGACCAACTTCTTTCCAGTTTCCTTGACAATGTTGTTCTGTTTGGTACATATCCTCTTCAATAATTAGTTACATATTGGTTATTGTTGAAAAGGGCAAAGTAAAAGTTACTTCTTTTAAATGTTTTGCATGAAAATGTTATGTATTTGTGAACATTATAATGTAGCTTACCACTCACAATAAAACTGTTGTCCTGTTTCAGTGCTACGTTGATCCATTGAATATACATAAATTCTATTCCAAACCTGAGGTACTGCGACATCTTGAAACTACAAAGGACAGCAACTGCTCTTCCAAGAAGAAGAAAGGCACTAGCAAGCAATCTCCAAGCAAGGAGGAGGAGGAGAAAAGTATCGACAAGCATTCTGCTAACAAAGAGAAGCAGAAGCGCACTAACAGTAACCAACATTCTTCAAGTAAAGAGGAAGAGAAATGCATTAACATGCATTCTACAAGCAAGGGGGAAGAGAAACTCACTAGCATACACTCTCCAAAAAATGTTTGTGTCTCTATTCTTTTTCTGTTAGTTATTATTAATAAATTTCCCCATCAAATTGGCAGATCATTTCTTATCATTGTTCATTATCATATTCTATGGCATCTCATAATTAGAAGTTTATAGTTGTGTGTGACATGAAGCCATAATCACCCTAGAATTTAATGGCGGGTGTTTTTGTTTACTGGATTTGTTGTGAAGAAAGGATCACATCATGAAAATAATATGCAAGTACAAACATAATTATGGAAGTGTTACAGATTAAAACACAAAAAATGTCATTCTTAAAAAAACGGCCATCTCAGCTTCAGGCCTCATGATTATGTGACTGAGTCACTGAAATTTTAGCTTGTTTTGTTTTCTTCTCTGGATTAGCTAATGTCTTTCACACTCATTGCTTTGTTGATGTGCAATAATTTCAGACTGCAGAGAAAGCTAATGAACGTCCCGAATGGTTGCCTGATGGCTGGGATATTCAAGTTCAAACCCGAAAAAGTGGTCCGGCTATGGGATCTTCATATAAGGTGGTTGATATAATTGTTGTTGTTGACCATTTGAAACTTTAATTAGACCAATTTTTTTTCCAGTTTTCTGTAGTTAATTGTTCTTATCATTCCTTCCTTAAATACAAGCTTGTTGTCAGTCAGAAAGCAACCATTTCTCTAATGTATGTCTGACCTTCTAAGTCTACAGTTCTAAAGTTTTTGGCCTTGAATCGAGACTAAATTTTGTGTGCAACTGTCTGTAGAAAACTTCTATTCTGGAAATCTAAAATTTTATTCATCATAATATTCGTGACTTTACCTTATGGTAACACACTATTATTAATTGTAATTTTGTTCTTCCCATGTGTATGGATTGGGAGCAGTTGTCCTAAATTGGTGAGCTGGATTTTGGGCCATATCTTTAAGACCGTGCTCACATTATTTTGCAATGTTTGTATTCAATGGTAGAAACTACGCTCCTCAATAGATTTGAACACGTGAATGTGATATTTTACTACTTGGTGATTTTTTTTCTCTTGATTTAATACCAACTCTTCATGCATATTAATTACTACATGATAGTGTTGTACTGTTTAGTACTTATGCTCTTCAATAATTAGTTATTGTTGAAAAGGGCAAAGTAAGATTTACTCTTCAAATGTTTTGGATGAGAATGTTCTTCATTTTGAACGTGAACATTATAATGTAACTTACCACTCACAAGAAAACTGGTATCTTGTTTCAGTGCTACATTGATCCATTGAATATATATAAATTCTACTCCAAACCCGAGGTACTTCGACATCTTGAAACTACAAAGGCCAGCAACTGCTCTTCCAAGAAGAAGAAAGGCACTAGCAAGCATTCTCCAAGCAAGGAGGAAGAGAAATGCACCGACAAACATTCTCCAAACAAGGAGGAGAAATGCATTGACAAGCATTCTCTAAACAAAGAGAAGCAGAAACGCACTAACAATAACCAACATTCTTCAAGTAAAGAGGAGGAGAAATGTATTAACATGCATTCTCCAAGCAAGGATGAAGAAGATTACATCAACATGGATTCTGGAAGCAAGGACGGAAATAAATTCACTAGCATGCACTCTCCAAACAATGTTTGTACATCTATCATTTTTCTGTTAGTTATTAATGAACTTCACCATCAAATAGGCAGATCCTTTCTTATCATTGTTCATTATAATATTCTATGACATCTCATAATTAGAAGTTTATAATTGTGTCTGGCACGGATCCATAATCACCTTAGAATTTTATGGTGGGTATTTTGTTTACTGGATTTGTTCTGAAGAAACGATCACGTCACGAAAATAACTTGCAAGTACAAAAATAGTTACAAAAGTGTTATAGATTAAAACATTAATGCAACCTCCCATGAAAATGCTGTTCTTTAGAAAAATGGCCTCCTCAGCTTATGGCCTCACATTTATGTGCTTGTGTAACTGAAATTTTAGCATGTTTTGTGATTTTTGTTTACTTTGGTTGTGCGCTATTAGTGCAATTCTAATGCATCTGTATTTTTATGGAAAAAAATGAGCAGAAAGTTTGTAAATAACAATTGATAGATTTCATATATTGATTGTTGGATGAATTTATATTTAATCCATCACCTATTATTAGAAGTTGCTGGTTGTCTTCATAAATTTGTTTTCAAGTATGTAATATTTGTAGTTTTGTTATACTCTAGGTTGCGTGCGAGAAGTCCACTGATGAGGATCTACCCCCTGGATGGATTAAAGAAGCAAAGATTAGGAAGAACAGAAGGAAAGATTGGGTATGAAATTTCTTTTTATGTTCAGCTGAAGTTCATGATTTACTTGCCTCTTTCTTCCAAAAAGGAGGTCTTTATTATGAAATTTAATAAGATGGATATTTACCTAATATAGTGTGAGTTGCAAATGACTGGTTTATAGTATCATCTGTTTTAGTTACAGTTTTATAAAGTCTTGATACTTAAACAAATTATGATCGGATTGCCCTTCCAACAGTTATATATTGATCCAGCGAGTGGATATGTATTCCATTCCAAGAAGGATGCACTGCGATATCTTGAATCTGGAGATATAGACAAATGTGCTATTAAACCAAGTAAAAGACAAAATCAAGATGAAGACAACTCAACTGTACGACTTCTTTGTATATCAGTAATATCTCTTTATTGCTGCTTTTATTGAGTCATATTAGTTATGAACTTATGACTACAACTGTTGAAAGATTGACAAATTTGCACCAGGGTCTTTTATCGTACTCCATTCCCTAATACTTGTGGTATTTAAAATTTTTTTGCGTTCCTTTTAACTTGTCATTTTGATAGTTTAAGGTTACATTTTGTCAATTCTACCTACCCTTATCTCTCATTAATCATCTTTCACATTTTCCATAAAATGATAATTGAATGGTTGAAAAGTTTGAAGATGAATTTATAGTCATACATGACTCTTAAAATATGTATTTATTCCCAAAATGAAATTAATGGCACATGGTGGCCGTAAATATAAATTTAAAGGGCACTGAATTATCTTCTCTCTAGTACATGAGCAAGTTATAAAGGGTGAGGCGTCTATGGCTAAACATAAAAAAATGGGAGTGCTACTTTAATCCAATAGAATTTATAATCACCTATACTATCAGTTATGCATAATGATTCGGAAAAAAAAAACAGTTCAACTTAGGAATATATGCCAGTATTTACAGTTCACAATTTGGCGTTGGAAAACTTCTGCGAAGTGAGAGTGAAATTCAAACGTTTCAAGAGAGAGAATAGAGGAGAAATTAGCAGTTGAAAAAGTTAAGGGAGCAGATTATTTTTGTTGAAAAGCTCACTTTCTTTTGAGACTTTAATGAGGAGATATGTTAAATTGATGAAGTGGAGGAGAAGTGAGAGATGAGGGTATATAGGAATACTTTTATCAAATAAGCTAATCCTTGGTAATTCAACAATTTCCCAAAATGACAAGTATTAAGAAACACAGTAGTTTTTTGTATCAATTTAGTCCGTTATTTTCATTTTTCACAAGCCATGTTAGTTATTTATGCTGAAAACGTTTACACTGTTGGATCAACCTTCATTTCCCATCCACTTTTGTTACATATTTGTGTGTACATGACAAAGAGACCACAGTGTTAGCTAAAACTGAAAAAAGATCATGTTATTTTGATGCCACTTGACATGACATGAAAAAAGAAAAAGAACCACATTGATATAAAAAATTAAGATCAAGGACCTATGATGCAATTTTGTCTGAAAAAAATCTAGGGATTTATCAGTTACACCGGACTTGAGACTAAAATTCAAAGATGATATGAATTTTTTTTTATTACTGCTGGTGATTTTCTTTGTTAAGATATGCCAACTGAATAATATCCTTTACAGATTTTCATTGGCATTAGTTAACTTGAGCGCAAGCATGCAATATACTGTGGATTTTCTGATCAATAATGTTCTATGCTTTCATTTTAGAATTACAACTAATAATTTTATTTTTCTTGTTATGCTTTTGTTCAAATTAGCCATCACCTGCTGCCAAAAGACAGAAACCCAAGCAGTCTACACCGAGGCAGAAGATTTCTGTTGGTAAGAAAAACCATAAATGAAATATTTTAGTGACTGGTTAATTTCTTCGAGCTCAACCAACTTATGGGTGAAGAATATGCCATTTATACTTATACCTGCATCTATGTATTTCAACTTTTGACTGCAGCCAAAGAACCAGCTGAAAGCTTAGAATTGCCAGATGTTAACAACACAATGAAAGGGCAAGAGCCTGTTAAGTTGGCTGACAATGTTCTCAATGATCAGACTCCTATAGTTCCAAAAAGAAACTTGAGAAAAAACAGAACCACTCCAGCCGCTGACATGGAAAATAAATCATCTCAGCATCTCAATGGTGTCCCAGAAATTGAGCAACCAAAGGCAATGAACACGAGAACCACTCGTACCAACTCAAACAAATTTAGTAAGAAAAAAGAGCCCCACATTCCTTGCCGGGCTTCAAAACGATTGGCTGGATCTGAAAGCAAAAGTGAGGGCGGGCCAGATCATGCACCATTAACTGGAGAGTCACAAAATAAAAGAAGAAAAACTCCTTTAGTCATACCTGCTGTAGACGATCAACTGGAAACACTTGAAGTGGATGACGAGAAATCAGAACCTCAGCTGTCCTTTGCATTCCACTACTCTTGGTCTGACCCATGTTTGGATTATGCAATCAATACCCTCACGGGTGTGTTACCACCAGTTGATAATTCTGTTGATAATGGGCCGTCTACAGTCCCTGAAACTGATATTCAAAAACCTACTTTTGACACTGTCACGGAAAGAAGCAGGGACAGTCAAAATAATTCAGTTGATAATGGACCCACTACTGTACATGAAACTGATATTCAAAATCAAAACAATTCAGTTGATAATGGACCCACTACTGTACAAGAAACTGATACTAAAAAAACATTGGTTGACAACGTTACCAGAAGAAGCAAGGGCAGTCAAAGCAATGCGCTTGACAAGGTTACAAGAGACAGTGACAAAAAAGCTTCAGCGCAGTCAAATAAATCCAAGAGAAAGAAAGAGGTCAAAGAGGTCAAAGTCCCAATGCGGTTGTCAAAGCGACTCGCTGGCGTTGAACCAGAGGCCAATCCTTCTGATAAAGCTCTTGAATATTCAAGTAAAAAATCAAGCAAAGAAGAAGCCACTGCAACTGTACTTTTAACTAATGGAGCATCTGACCATGTCCATGCCGGGGAAGAAGCCAAGCTTACTCCTCATGCGTCTGACAGTCTGAAAACAGAAATGCTAGGAAAATCATCAAGCAAGAGTGGTAAATCATCTGATGACCAAACTGTTCACAAGGAACAACAATTGGAGAAAGCTGAAGCTGAAAATATTAGTGATGATAGATCAAAGCCAGAGCATACCTTGCCATTTGATGAATCTTGGTCAGATCCATGCCTAGAGTTTGCATTCAAGACTCTTACTGGTGCTTTGCCTGTTGATTCTGCTGCAGAGATTTTAAAAGTACCGTCTCCTGGTGTTGGTGACATGCCAAATAATGAGTTGGATGGGAGAGTAACAACCAACATTAATGGAAAAACTCATGACAACTCAAATGAATCCCTAAACAATAAAGAGCGTGATACGGCTGACCAGTCTTCAGAGCTACTGCTTGGGCAACCTGAGTTGATGACAAGCTCGAAATCTGGCAAAAATATGGATGGCGAGTCTGCAGAGCTTCTGCTTAAGCAACCTGAGTTGAGCACTAGTTCAACATTTGACAAAAATATGCCTAATTTTACCAACGGAGAAGCTCATGAAGGCAACATAATAAGGAATTTGGAACCTGTGTTGAGGACTAGCTCCACATCTACCATTGGAGAATCTCAAAGTTATGAAAGTGAAATGATAAGGAATTTGTTTGAAGAACCTCCATTCGTTGAAGCTGAAAACACGACCCAACTTCTGGATCATTCTAAAACTAATGCATACCCGCAAAAACAAGAAGAGCCATTAAAAAAAAAAGACCAGGTTGCTGAGGGTGAATTTGGTACATCGGAGCAACCACCACCTTTTCAAACTGAAACCTTAAACCATAACAATACTGAATTACAGTTCTGCGAGTCTTTTATGAATACTTGGTCGGATCCATGCCTAGAATTTGCATTTAAGACCCTTACAGGTGTGATTCCAGTAGAGGAAAATTTAGGAGTTGAAGGAGGTATCCAGGAACCTTCCAACTGTCAAAATGGAAGAGATGATGTATCAGCGTTGCCAGATTTTGGATCTTCCAGTTTTTCACAAAGTGATTTTTCATTTCACTTTGATACAGGAGTGAAGTCCACGCCAGGGCAGCAATCATCAGTGAGCTCTTCATTCCCATCTTCGAGCCTGCAAAGTTGTCCCGCAGTTGATCCACAACAACAATATTCCCAGTTCAATAATAATTTTCAGAGAAGGTAAACTCTTATTTTTGTTACTGGTTTCGGGATATAATCTATGACTGTACTTTATTAGGTTACCAAATCCTTTTTGTTGTAAACTATGTTATCCTTTACTGTGCTATCTAACAACTGTAGTATTATGCATTTATATCCAATGTTATTATATGGTTCAAGGTAGTAAGTTTCAGGTCATGCTTTCAAGAAATGAACCACAACATTCTATAATTTAAGTTTTAATGTGTTTTAATAGTGTATTTTTTTTTTCTAATTATTTGATGTTTTCAGTACCAGTATAATGTGGTCATTTTCTTTATTAAGTACTCCCTCCGTCCCAAAATGTCCCAAAAAATAACACCTGGAGGTGATGTTATTAAAGCATAAGCTTCAGGCCATGCTTTCAAGAAATGAACCACAACATTCTATAATTTAAGTTTTAATGTGTTTTAATAGTGTATTTTTTTTTCTAATTATTTGATGTTTTCAGTAACAGTATAATGTGGTCATTTTCTTTATTTAGTACTCCCTCCGTCCCAAAATGTCCCAAAATATAAGAGAAAAAAATGCATTTTTTTTGTCCCAAAATATAAGAAAAAAAACATTTTTTTTGTCCCAAAATATAAGAAAAAAAAATTAACTTTCTTTATTTTCAAGGTAAAATTAAATGCAAGTTGCATTTAATTTGTTTTCTCTCTCATCTTTTCTATAAATAACAACCAATTAAAATTGTTTTTATATCTTTTAAAATAAATTTTTTCAACAAAATTTTAGTCAAACTATTTTTCTTAATAAGTGTGTTTTTGAGTTTTTTCCTTATATTTTGGAACGGAGGGAGTAGACTAGTGGTTAATATTAATAAGATGAATAAGTGGGATGCAATAGATTCGAACCTGCGAGTAGACTAGTGGTTAATATTAATAAGATGAATAAGTGGGATGCAATAGATTCGAACCTGCATTTTGCATTCATGTTTTTGAGGGAGTAGACTAGTGGTTAATATTAATAAGATGAATAAGTGGGATGCAATAGATTCGAACTTGCATTTCTGCATTCATGTTTTTATACAGTTACTCTTAACAAAATATTATAATGTGGCCATTTTGATTAAGGGTGTTTATGATTTACAAACTGAATTACATTAATGTTCCGTTTTAAAAAACTATTTTAATAAAAAACTAGATAACTGTTAAAGCGATTTTAATTTGGTTTAGAACTCATTGTATTTATAAATTAGTTTAATATTATGGTTTATTTAAAATTATATATATTTTAATTTGTTATTAAAATTCTCTTCCATCTCTCTTCAAATTTCGATACACTTTACAACCATATTCAGAAATTTAATTACCGTCATTCTTTTCTTTGATTGGGCTGAAGTGGTATTCATTTATACTGTTTTTGAGGTGTTTTTCAATTTATCTATTTAGAAAGTGATGAGTTTTTCGGAAGATATTTTTACTAGTATATTATATAGAATTGAGCATATAGAGGGGTGGATTGAAATAGGGAGTTGCTCTTTTCACGGGTTATTCTGCAATTTCAGATGCATTTCTTTCACACATTTGAGGCGAAAAAGATGTGAAATTTTTATTCTATTAAATTTGAAAATGCATCTTCATATTCATAAAAGATTGATTTGGAGATATATCTTTATATTTCTCAATTTTTATTCTATTAAATTTGGATTGATTCAGAGATGTATCTTTATATCTCTATTTAGTTCATTTGTCTTGTGGGCATTATGGAGATGTATTATCGGATTTTGCTCTTAGTTTAAAAAAGAAATAGACCGAGATAATGACTGAATGAAAAATATAAATTAATTTTAAAATAAATATTACATAAAACAAATATTACATAAATTCATGTTATTAAATACAGGTTGTTCGGGATGTTGTAACATTCTTATAATATCTTTGGTTAATCTTTGAATCGTCACATCCACTTCAATCAGACTCTTTATTGAATAACGGTAAAAGGCACTCCACATTACCTTTAATTCATCATCCGTCTTCAGTTTAAGCATAATGAACCGTATGTTCCATTTGTTGTCTATAGAGGATGAACGATATTTGAAGCTCTCCGATTTTTTGGATATCGTAGAAGAGTATTCAATTTGGTTTTCAGATCGATAAAAAGTATGTCCTTGTAGATTCGAAATTGAAGTGGGAGTTTTGTGCCATTAAAATACACAAATGCAAAATAAAGATATTTAGTCATTCTAGTATGTGTAAAGAAAATGGATTGAGAGACCCTATTTATAGAAGGTGTAGAGTAATAAGGACCTTACATATTTGATAATGTCTATAGTGGGGTACTTCAGAGGTACATCCTCGGATCCAATTTTTTTTCAAAAAATAGGGTCTATCAGGAGAAGCAACTCCAGATGCTTCCTTAATTTTTTTTTAAATTAATAAAAATGGTGTGTTCAGAGATGCATCTCCGGATCCATAAAAAATTATGCAGAACAGAACCATGTTAATTATGCAAAAAAAAAATTGGAAAAACAAAAAAAGACTAAAAAATACCACCCAATTTTATAATATTACGCAGTGCGTTACTTAAAAAAACGTGTTACATTGTAATATTACAACTAAAATGCATTAAAAGTTGAGTCACTACCTAAATCTATTGGTGACTCAATCTTTGATCTTTCCGTATTTGCTTCTCGTTCAATGTAGCTTAACTTGCGTGAAATGTGCCACTCACTCCGGTGATGTTTTTGGTATATGATATCTTAGTTTCAAATAAACCTAAACAAAATGTTTTTTTTTGATAGCAAACCAATACATGATGTGTTTAGATAAATTATGAGGTGGTGACATACCCCAATTTTGTCTATTTTTTTAATTTATCTGATACATGCAAATTTGTCAAGTTTTGCATTTATCCATATGCCTTTTCATCATCAAATAATGTCAACCAAAAGTCAATATTTCATGTATTGTAAAATTTGATTAAAAATTCATGCATCATTGATCATTATCACGCATCATAATAAAAGTCAAAGGAGAGTCAACATTTTCATGTCGAAGAATTTGACTAAATTTGCATTTTTATTATGAATTAAAAAAAAGAATAAATTCATGATCATTTGATTTATTATCATAATATCCATTTGAATTTTATTAATCATTTTCATGCATCATAAAACAAAAATTAATGTTTCTAGAAGGCCAAAAAATCTCTCATATATTACATCATTATTCCATGCAAATATTACATCATAATTCACTATTTAATTAATTAAGTTTCTAGAAGCCAATCACACAATTCTCACCTCTTTTTCATAATACATAAACTACCCCTTTTAGAGCCTATAAATAAAATCATTTTCATTCACAAATCTCATCAAGAATCACCCACAAGAACAAGCCAAAACTTTGCACAAATTTCTCTTCAATTTTAAAGTCACTTTTTATTTTTCTTTATTTAGGTAGGCTTTTAATGTTTATTGTTTATTTAATTTTCTTTGCATTGTTATTCTTGCTACACTTAATTAGTATCTTAATCATCACTATTTTGCATGAAAAGTCTATTGATTCAAAATCAAGAGTTTAAAGTGTTCTTGAACCTCCATGAACAAAAGTGAGTAGATGTGTTTTAATTTATGTTTTTTTCGTGACTTATTTTTTAATTATGAGCTTTCCATGACGTTCGTGAGATCAATTAGAAGAATTTTCATTATTCATTTACTTAATTTCATGAAAATTTGAGCAAATTATGACCAAAATAAGAATGAATGTTGTTGTTCTTGAAGACAAACCCATTTTAAATTCTGACCATCCTTTTCATCATGCTGATTCTTTATCTATTTCCCAATTTTTTTTGTTTGGTGGATGATGGGCCCAACGCCCATTTGGGCTTATACCACCACTTTCTTGTGCTCTTTGCACCCTAATTGGTCCAATACCTCTTTTTCATTTTATTTATTTCTCTTATTTTTCTTAATGCTTTGTCATTTTATTTTTTGATCTTGATTTTATTTTTTGGTCATGCACTTGTTAATTTAATTTCTCATATATTAAAATATCCAAAAATATTTTTATTTTATTCAGTTAAGTAATTAATTGCAATTTTCCTTTTTATTATTTTTTATGCTTTATTTATTTTATTTTACTCTTGTATTGGTAATGCATCTCTCTCTTTTTTTATGCCATTTATTCTTACTAATGAGTTGATAGTGCATCCTCATCCCTTTTATTATTTTTTTATGCTTTATTTATTTTATTTTTTATATTTTCTTTTATTTTCTTTAATTGCTCACACATTCTGTATTGATAGTGTATCCCTCTCCCTTTTATTATTTCCTTTATTTGTTCTATTTTCTTTACCTTTGATCAACTCTTGTATTGATAGTGTGCCCCTATCCTCTTTATTTTTATTGCTTTAGTTTATTTTATTGTTTCTTTAGCTAATGCATGATTGTTAATACAAGAAAATAACCGACGATTAAAAATAAATCTCTTCAAAATAAAACGCTTGATCAATATCAAGTAATTTTCAAAGAATTTCGTCACTCCCTCATCAATTTCAAACTATTTCAAAACAATTTTCACAATTCCCTCCACAACGCTAATCAAACGCTTGACCCAACATCAAGTCTTTTTCTTAATCAGATTCAAAATAATTAACTCATACTTTGAATATTTCAAACAATAATGAAAGAAAAAGGTTACCTGAGTGAAAGGTCCAGTCATAACCCCTAGTAATAGACCCATGTGGTAATCATTTGTAAGTCATATATACTCGTCTTTCGCCAAGATACAAACACATCTCCTTTTCGCAATAAATCAAAAGAAAAAGCCTACCTGAGTGAAAGGTCCAATCATAGTCCCGAACACTAAGCCCAAGTTGTAATAGCTTGCAAGCTCAAGTGTTTGTATTTCATTCGAAACACTTGTAAATATTCAAACTTTTACGCAAACAAATCGAAAGAAAAAGATTAACTGGGTGAAAGGTCCATTCATAGTCTCGTGTATTAAACCCAAGTGGTATTCACTTGTAAGTCACAAATGCTCGTCTTCCAAGCCTAAAATCAATTTTAACACATTCAAACCTTTTGTCTTTTGGATTTCATTTCAAAACCTTTTCAAAAAATGAAAGACGCTTCGCCCATTCCGTGATGGTGCAAATAGCTGCTTATGAAGATCCCCGATTTGTGTACCATGATGCTGGTCCCCAATTTGGAAGTCAAGGAGAAGCTAAAGATATTGAAGAAGTTAGAGAGAAATACTAGACTCTGGAGAAGAGATTAAGAGCCGTGAGAGGTAATGATGTCTTTCATGGTGCTACAATGGTCATGTGCTAAGCTCGGACATGGTTATGCATACCAAATTCAAAACTCCAAAATTTGAAAAAGACAAGGGGAGCGCATTTCCGAAAAGCCACTTGGAGATGTTATACCATAAGATGGTTGCATACACATATAATGACAAATTACTCATGACTGTTTCCATGACAACTTGAGTGGAACTTCAATGAAATGATATACGGGACTTGAAAATAGCCGTATCCGAAGCTGGCAAGACTTGGATGACACTTTTTAAAGCAGTATAAGTATAATTTGGACATGGAACCATATCATCGTCAATTGCAGAACATGTCTAGGAAGGATAAAGAGCCTTTTAAAGAATACGCTCAGCGCTGGAGAGAGCTGATTCCCCAGGTAGAGTCACCATTGGCAGAGAAAGAAATGATTGAATTGTTCACGGACACTCTACAACCTTTCTTTTGAGAAAAGATGATAGGCAATGTATCATCAGGTTTTACTGACCTGGTAACCATTGGAGAAAGACTAGAAGAGGGTATCAAGAATAGAAAAATTGCTAACACTACAGAATCCTCTAGTGGTGCAAGAAAGTCCTCTAGGATCTTTCATATTAAGAAGGAGGGTGAAACAAATGTTTTTTCAAATGAAAAGAGACCTTGCCGCAGGCAACAATACTATGGTCAGCCAGATGTAGCTGCAATTGCTCCTGTGGTTAACGCTCCACCAGCTCAAGCTCTTCAACAACAAAATACTGGTCAAAATCAGAATCATAATGCCAAGAATAAGGCTCAATTTGACCCTATTCCCATGTCATATACTCAGCTATATCCTTACTTGGTCCAGAGAGGTTTGGTTACAACTAGGTCTTTATCTCTTCCTACAAATCCTCCTCCAGCCTGGTTTAAGCCCAACGCCCACTGTGAGTTCCACGAGGGAGCTACAGGTCATGATCTAGAAGGTTGATTTTCACTAAAGGCTAAAGTACAAAACTTGATTAGAGGAGATATTTTGTCTTTAAAGGATGTTGGTCCCAACGTCGACAACAATCCTTTTCCAAGACAGGGTAAGTGAAGATCGAGTCAGAGCATGACAGGTCACCTCCTAAAGCTAGTCGATAAGATAGGAAAGCTCATCCTCGATGCTGATTAGTCACTAGGCCATGTTTTCTTTCCATTTTCAATTTCCTTGTTTGCACTGTGTTATTTGCTTTCAAACTTATTCATTTTTGAGCGTTGCATATTTTGAATCAATCCATTCATACTCATATATGCGCATATTTATGTTTTCCTTTTTCAAAATTGCAAAAATATATCAATGTTTCTCCCATTCATATTTTTTTAATCAAAATTTTGCTTAAGCAAAGATCGGAGGGAGAATGACAAAAACTAAATACCCAATTTGCTAAATGGTGTGTTTTCAAATAAAACTTTCCTGACGATGTAAGACATTGTTTCAATTCTCAAACACTGGAGAAATAAGGAAGTAAATCCCTAGTCAACCCCTTTAAGCCTATAAGTTGGTGTTTCTTTCTGTATGAAAAAGCCTGTAATCTTAACCTGGGGCAGGGTAGTTCTCAATTAATTCAGACGTGCATTCAAATTCAAGAGAATCGTTATGTAGACCTTTCAATAAAAGTTTCAAGCACGAGCTTTCCTTCGCACACATCGAAGAAGTGTCATAGAAGCCATGAAAATTGATAAAACACAAGTGGTTGTTCTCATTAACCATTAAGCAAGACATTCACTATCTTTCCAAATAAAAAAAGAGCCCGCTAAGTCAAAACCTAAAAAGGCGATTTAGGCAAAAATTAGGGTATTATGGTGGGCTAAAAACTTCAAAGAAGCAGTCCAAGCAAAAATTAGGGATAACAAAAATTATCAATCAAAAGCGGTCAATAAAAACCTCAGCAAAGACAAGATGAGTTGACAATCATATCAAAATCAAAAGGGGTCACCAAAGTTCTTGACAAAGTAAAACATAATTTTTTGACTATAAAAAAGGGAGAAGTGACTACCATCTAAAAAATCCCCTTGGCTTTTGAGCCATCATCATCAGTGCAATTCCAAATCTCTTAGAACCTGAATGTATAGGTTGAATTAATTGAACGTAGAACTGAAGATCATCATGGAGAATTGGTTGGGTTAAAATTAAATTTTGAGCCTTATATTATTTGTTTCGAAAACTGTGAACCAGATCACATTATAACCCTTAAAAGACCAAACTGAAGCTAGGTTATTTTGAAAGTATACTATAACAAGGTTGCGTAAACCGACTCCAAAGATATTTGCTCATAATTTGTTTTGGTATCATACATTTTCTTTATCTTTCACTCCGAATGTCTAAACTAATATTGCATTTTGACCAGTGATCCATTTGTTGTATATCAACAATATCATTCCAATAATGATTTTGATTTCAAAATTGCATGAGCATCGCATTAAAATTACCATTTTTAAATGAACAATTTTATTTGCAAGTAAGCACTCATCATCAAGAAAGTTCAAACGGTTGAGAAACTCGATCAGTGATCCTATCAGGTGCATATCACAGTCAAAATCCTATTGTACAGAGAAAATAAGTTCAAAATTCGTCGATCAGGGCAAGCCATACCAGGAATTGATTAACCAAGAGAAAATCTCTTCAAGACTCATGCTGGGGCAAGCATTTCAAGCGCATAGTAAAGCAGTCATTTCAAGAATCAATTAATTTGGGGCAGTCTACTTCAAAAAAATCCCCAAGCAAAGCTCACCAGTCTTTACTAAAAGGATCATCAGTCTGATACAATTGACAAGTGTGACAGAAGTGTGCTCAAAACATCTTCCGAAGGCAGAGTTAATAGAGTTCTCTGTGTTGTGAAATAAGAGTTTCAATCTTACCTCACAAAAGGGTCTAATCCAGTTGTCATAAGCATTTAAATTGAATGCACGTGCAATATCATGCAAGATTAAATAGCATGCATAGCTCGAAGATTATTTCGTGCTTATTTGTATTTCCCAAGGTCGTGTTGTCATCAACATCTTATCTTACGGTCAAAGTCCAACTTCGTTGGCACCTACAAAAAGAAAATATTTGTCCGTTCAGGTTCAATTTGTCTTTATCCATCTGATGATTTTTCGGATATGTTTGAGTTGTTTTGATATTTTTCCAGAACCCATCCGATGTTTTTTCGAACATGTCTGTCCTCCTGATGTTTTCCCGGAACTCTTTTGTTCTTATCCGATGTTTTTACGGATATGTATGCCGTTCTAATGTTTTCCATAACTCATCCGATGTTTTTTCGGATATGTCTTGTCGTTCTGATGTTTTTCCTTAGCTCATTCGATGTTTTTCTGGATATGTTTATCGTTATGTTGTTTTCCCAGAACCCTTATGTGCATATCCGATGTTATTACAAATATATCTATCATTCCGATGTATTTCCATGACCCATCTGATGCTTTTTTGGATATGTCTTGTTGTTCTGATGATTTTGCAGAACCTTTCTGTGCCTATCAAATGTTCTTCCGGATATGTTTGTTGTTCTAATGTTTTTCCAAAACATTTTTGTGCTTATCTGATGTTTTTCTATATATGTTTATCATTCTGATATATTTCTAGAACTTATCCGATGTTCTTTTGGATATGTTTGTTGTTCTGATGTTTTCCCGGAACCCTTTTTTATACTTATCCGGTGTTTTTTCGGATATGTCTTAGTTGTTATGATGTTATTCCATAATCTGTTCCCGTATATTCAACGCTTTTCTGGATGTTTCAGATGTATCTTCATAATCATTTCTTTTCATCCAACATTTTCTCGATGTCTTTAATGTATCTCTGAGTTTGGTTAACAACTCTATCCAATGCTTTTCTAAACGCCTTCGAGTTTGTTCCCCTTTCATTCAATCCTTTTTTGGATGTATGTAATATATTTTTGAGTTTGGACAACATACCTATCTAATGCTTTTCTTGATGTCCCCGAGTCTGTTTTCTTTTCCATCCGATGTTTTTTTTGAATGTCTCTGATATATTTTCGGGGTTTAGGTCTCCTTTTGAATTCAACACTTTTCTGGATGTCTATGACATCTTGTCAGAATGAGTTTCCTTTCCATTCAATAATTTTCTAAATGTCTCTGATGTTTCCCCAAAGTTTGGACTCTTTTTCCACCCAATGCTTTTCTATACGTGTCTAGTGTATTTTCCAGAGTTATCACATTTATTACTTTTTTGAATGCCTTCGATGTATCTTCATTTTCGATTCCTTTTCCATCTAATGATTTTATGGATGTTTCTAATGTATTTTCCAGAGTTTGTTACATTCAATGCTTTTCTGAATGTCTCTTGTGTATCTTCAGATTGACTCCCTTTTCCCCAGTGAAATCACCATTGCTTTTCTAGATGTTTCTGATGTATTTCCCTGAGTTGTTACATTCAATGATTTTCTTAATGTCTCTAATGTATCTTCAATTTATTTTCTTTTGCGTCCAGTGCTTTTCTGAATGTCCCTAATATCTTTCCAGGGTTTGTCCCTTCTTTTCCAAGCTTTGCTGGATATTCCTTGATTATTATGACTGATCTCCAGAGTATATCCTGTTTTCCCCAGCAAGTCCTTTCACCTTATTTCATTCACCCCAGTAAAATCTCCATTACTAGTCTTTTCCATAATTCCCACAAAGTCTATTTCTCATATCATATTCCTGATAAAAACAAAAGAGTCCTTCATACATTCATAGCATCTCATATAATTTCATATCATCAAGGGAAAAAAATTTGGGTCCTTTGGTATTTAACTATCTCATACCACGATCATATGAAGAGTGACCTTCTTCATATCCTTGGGTTCAAGCTAATTAAATAGGGACAACCGTCATACCCCAATTTGTCAGATTTTTTATTCATCCGATACATGCCAATTTGTCAAGTTTTGAATTTTTTATCCATATGCATTTCCATCATCAAATAATGTCAACCAAAAGTCAACATTTCACGTATTGTGAAATTTGACTAAAAATTCATGCATCATTGGCCATTATCATGCATCATAATAAAAGTCAAAGGAGAGTCAACATTTCACATGTTAAAAAATTTGACTAAATTTGCATTTTTTATTATGCATTAAAAAAAAGAATAAATTCACGATCATTTGATTTATCATCATAATACCATTTGAATTTTATTAATCATTTTTATGCATCATAAAACAAAAATCAATGTTTCTAGAAGGGCCAAAATATCTCTCATATATTACATAATTATTCCATGCAAATATTACATCATAATTTAGTATTTAATTAATTAAGTTTCTAGAAGGTAATCACACCATTCTCACCTCTTTTCCATAATTCCTAAACTACACTTTTTATAGCCTATAAATAAAACTATTCTCATTCAGAAATCTCACCAATAGTCACTCACAAGAACAAGCCAAAACTTTGCACAAATTTCTCTCCAATTTTCAAGTCACTTTTTATTTTTCTTTATTTAGGTAGGCTTTTAATGTTTATTGTTTATTTCATTTTCTTGACATTATTATTCTTGATACACTTAATTAGTATCTTAATCATCACCATTTTGCATGGAAACTCCATTGATTCAAAATCAAAAGTTTAAAATATTCTTGAACCTCCATGAGCAAAAGTGATTAAATGTGATTTAATTTTTATTTATTCGTGACTTATATTTTTAATTCTGAGCTTTCCATGATGTCCGTGAGATCGAGTAGATAAATTTTCATTATTCATTTACTTAATTCCATGAAAAATTGAGCAAGTTATGACCAAAATAAGGATGAATGTTTTTGTTGATGTTCTTGAAGACAAACTTATATTAAAACTACTCAAACATGCTCTACTGACAACTTTTCACATGAGATAACTCTATTGGACTCTAAGGGGTTGCAGCTAGGCTCAAAACTACTCAAAAATATGTAATTCACATAACACTCCAAACACATCAAGCTAACTCATTGAGCACATTAGAGTCAACTCAACCATTTCAGACTAAACTCTAAACATGTCAGTAGTTCAAAATGCAACACTAACTCACCAACTCTAAACATATCCGAACTCAAATTCAACACTAGACATGTTAATAACTCTAAACTCATAACAACTTAACTCCATTAATTTAATCAACTCTAAAATATATAACTAACTCAATTTTAAGTTATTTATAATAATGTTTAATTCCTTAAATTGCTAAAGGGGTTCCCAAAACTCTAAACTTAACTAAAAAATTATATCACTTCAAAATAACACAAAATGTTATAGACTTTTGATAAAATTATGAAACTCTTCAGTTTGAAATTTCTTAAAACCCCTTTTCAGGCGCACTTAACCGCATCTCAAGCAGAGTTACGAAACTATGATTCTATTCGTTTCAGTTCAGCCCTATCGCGATAATTCCTGCATAAACTCTAAAACAAAATGTCTGACTTCAAAATAGCACAAAAAATTATATACTCATGATAAAATTGTCAATCTTTCTTGTTTTAAATATCATTAAACCTTCATAATGCAACTGGCCGCACCCCAAACAGACGTACGAAACTCAAATTACGCGTGAAACATGATGACCAACGCATGACTGAAATTGAGTACGCCTCTGGTATAAAAACCAGCGAACTTCTATTGTTTTAGCGGTCCTAGACCTAACTTCCTTAATTCAAAAGAAAGATTATTGCATTAGCTTTCTAACGCAATTGGCAACACCTCAAATAGACTTACAAAACTCAAGTTATGCATGAAATAAGACGATTAATCACCTTCTATGTCTACCTGCAATTTTCCGTACTTTTCTATTTTTGATTTTTTGATTAAAAATTCCACTTTTTCTGATTTTTGACTTTTCTGACATTTTACAGCATCTGGGAAAATTTTGGAAAATTACAGATCATACAGTTTAACCAAAATCACAAACATCTCAATTCCACAAACTACTCATAACAACAACAATTTCATCACAAGGAATACACAAAATCATATTGTTTTATCAATAAAAAAATATTATATCGTGAACATAGGAGATTTATCTCAAATCCCATTTAGTCACCATAGTAACCACAAACAAAAATAAAATTTATTTATCGATGCCAATAGGGTTTTGTCCAACCCCTATTTGGCCAAACACAGTAGTAACACACAAAAATAATAATTTCATTCAATCGATACCAATGGGGTTTTGCCCAAACCCAATTTTGCAAAAAATATTACAGAATCAAGGAAATTAAAGAAAGTACTAAAATTTTCCCATGGCACTGATGGGAGGGTAAGGACCCCTCACCATCATGCCTGCCTAATAGTCATCCATAGGTAAGGTTGGGTGAGAAAATGGAAATAACAATGTTGGGTGAAGATATTGAAAAACATTTTGGGTCCCACATAACAAAATCAAAGATTTTAAAAAGTGCAGAAGCAAAACACAAAATAAGAGCTTGGAAGCATTTCAATGAATCAATGCCATATGAAATGACACATAAGATTACCATGAAATTGATTACTTCTAATGCAACTCACTTACATGACAACCAAAGCCGCTTTAAAACGAAGCAATTTAAAAATACATTACTTAGATATTCTTAACAATGCATAATTGACTTCATAATGATTCCTCAAGATTGATACACCACATACCTAAGCTTATACATTAAATCACTATAAGCAAGGTCTAACCTATATGGAATATAATAAATGAAATCTTGCAAATATGATTGAATGAATGAATGCTTGTAAAGTAAAAGGAAAAGGAAAGTAAAATATACACAGAGATATATAATGCTTCAGCATTCGTCCTCTCTTTGCCTACATGCACTCTTCAATGGATGATGCCATCATAACATAATCACGATCTTCCGCTATTACGATAAAATAATTACAACGTTTTAATTACAAAGAACTATCACACAATAATTCCTTTGAGGATGCAGACACTAAACTTTTAACATAATACAATATCCTTCAAGATCTTGATCCAATAACCTCGTTATCCATAATAACTTGCTCCAAGTATTCGTGTGTGGCGATTCCCCTGATCCCACCGATTTCTTGTCTGAGGGATTGCTTTTAATTGAGCGTATACTGGACAACTCCCAACTTTGTCTACGAGCAATATTTCTCCAATGCCACCAAAGAAGGACAACTTCCAACTCCGCCTTACAGACCGTTGATACTTGATTCTGCCAAAAGCTTCCTTGGAGTATAATGGAAACTCTCATCTTGTTAGATAACTGTCACACCCAAAATTTTGCCCCACCTAATTCATCTTCATCCATTCGTCTACATCCATTCATTTATGTTTCATTCATCTGCATCTCATTATTGGAATTAATTCCTTATAACTACTTCATCTGGTCATAAAGGTTTCATTTTCCATACATAAGTTAGGATTAATATTCACTTCGATTGATTTGTTTGTTTTGACCATTCCATACATTCCCTTATTCGTTACATGTCCATAATTAACATTTGTGTTGAATTTCACTTAACCTTTGTTAGATTGAATTTTTAAGGTTTTCTTGTGATTTTTCATTAGGTTTTTTAGTTGATTTTAATCAATTAGAACCACATCACTACTCATTCATGCATACACCTGTATCATGCACCATGTCATTCATACATTTGTTTTTCCATACATTGTTCTATCATACATATCCATAATTGACATTTGTCTTGCATTGCATTAAGTAATTGTTAGAATGGATGCTTAGAAAATTAATTTGTATTTGCATTAGAGGTTTATCTTTGATTATTTAGGGATATGTCTTTGCATTCCTTTTCAAAAATAAATTAAGTTCTAATTGGTTTTGTCTTAATTTTGTTCTTGATTATTAGGTTCTAGGAAGAATTTTTATGTTAATTGGAAATAATAGGATAGTAATAAGGTGAATCATGTGAATTGGATAACAAGTAAATAATTCACATAAAAGAGATAAACACATTTGTTTTACATTAAAATTCGAGGATAATTACATTTGAGTACATTAAATCAAATTAAATAAATCACAAAAAAAATATGTCTAAATGTGGAGGGTCCCTTAAGGCTTGCATTTTGGCTTGATCTTGATGCTTCATACATGGGGCATCTCTTCACTTCCATCTCTGACTTTGGGTAGAAGAGTTTTGTCTTATTACAAATAGAAAAACAGTGGCAAATTAGCATGAATTGGGAAAGAATAAAAAGACAAAAAACCAAACAAAAAAGTGCATAACAGAGTATTATGTTTTTGAGATACAATGTTTTGAATTATGTGCTATGATGATAAAATGATTACAACATTTTGATTACAAAGAACTAGCACACAATAATTCCTTTGAGGATGCAAACACTAAACTGCTAACACAATACAATATCCCTCAAGATCTTGATCTAATAACCTCACTATCCTTAATAACCTGCTCCAAGTATTCGTGTGTGGCGATCCCCCTGATCCCACCAATTTCTTGTCTGAGCGATTGCTTTTAATTGAGCGTATATTGGAAAACTACCAACTCTGTATGCGAGCAATCTTTCTCCAATACCACCAAAGAGGGACAACTTCCAACTCCACCTTACAAACTGTTGATACTTCAGTCTTCCAAAGTCTTCCTTGGAGTATAATGGAAACTCTCATCTTGTTAGATAACCCATCAATACCAAACTACACTCAAGAAACGATACATGCACCTTTTACAATAAAAAAATTAGCTACACACAAAAACATTAGACACCCTAACATACCACTAGTGTCCCTTACACTCAATCTTTAGAGGAGGGTCCATAAACAAGGAAAAAGACTAAGGATGAAGATGGTGAACAGTGCCGGAAAATCTCAACAACAATTGACATTACAAGCAATTAGTCAAGTAATTCAATTTTGATGAATGAAGAACACACACACAAGGTTCAAATAAGTTTCTAGATGAATGAGTCTTGGTTCTTGATGGTTATTGAAATTATGGCATTGCAGACAACAGATGTCCTAACACATGTCAAAACATTGTTCTGCATAAACATTTAAACAAAGAACAGAATAGCAGACTGATACCTTGAATATCAGAACTGCAGAATCACAGATGTTACGACATCTGATCCAACATGTTAATCAAAACTGAACTGTAAATTTCAGAATGATAAACAACACAGAAAATGATGACCCAGTTCGGTGCAACTCACCTACGTCTGGGGGATACCAATCCAGAAAGAAGAATTCACTATTAGTAGTATAGTTTTATGTAAACAACCTCAGGTTTACAGAAAGCACCCACGCCAACCTATCACTACCCAATGAAGACTTTATCATTAGAAGTCACATCTAATTGATAAGAGAAACCCATCTCACTACCTAAATCATAACCTGTGATTATCTAACAGTTAATACCTCATAACTGTATCATCTCTATTGAAAGACACCCCTTCCAATACAAAGTTCAGTCAAGCATCCTTGACTAATAAGTTAACTTAGATTTTCTTCAAAGCTTCATCCAAGAACAATACTAGATTCATTGCCTACGAGTTTCTGAATCTATACAAGTACCTATGTCTACCACATTGCATCAAATCGATACAGAGGGAGACTTACAAGAGAAACCTATGACTCTGAAAACCTAAACCCAACTTTACAAAATAGGATTCCTAAGTCTATATCGTCTTCTCTCTCTTTTTTGCCTAGGTCTTGGTCTTCTTTTATAGCCTTATGCTGAGTTGGGCTTCATATCTTTGATCCTTGATCCACTGCCAATCACGCCTTGAACCTTGGAACAAATTTAAACAAAACTGATGTGACAGTCATGATGTCGAATATTCATGTTGTGAAATTTTATTCGACATCTTTGGTCTGGGGCATAAATCTTCATGTTGGAGCATCTTTTCCACCATTATGTTTTACCAAAATTTAGTCAAACCATTTGAGCTTTCAATCTCCCCCTTTTGACAAATTTTGGCTAAAACATTCCTTAGTTTTGACGGTGCAGGTAGTGGAAGGAGGAAGAAGATAACCTCCTCATTCCCTTGTGACACCAAATACACACTTGCTTCTTAACTCTGATCACAAAACACAATCTCAGGATGTTAGGACAAACGTTAGGACATCCTTCGATATTTTGATACATTTTTCCAGATCAGTAGCACAGATGATCATACACCTCTCAGTAGCACGCAAGAAGCCATTCTCCCCCTTTTTAGCTAAAAGATGGCAAAAGTGACCCATGCAAGCCTAAACCAAGATTATGCTTACCCAAACACGGACAAAACCCATTTGTTCTCATCTTAAGGAAGATGTTCTAGCAATACCCTCCTTAAATACTAAGTAGGTAGAGCCAATCCATTTGACAGAACCAAAAGACTAGTCAATGAGTGCAATAACTGCCGGTCAAGTTAGTTTCGAAAGATTCCACCTGTTCTGACTTGTCCTTGAAGCTGCTTCTGAGCAGTGTCCTGATACCTAACCTGGTATTGTCAGATTTATGGTCCCCATAGACAGAACTATAATTACCCCCATCTTCTGTTTATCCTGAATTACTTCCTTAATCCAGAATTAGCAAATTTGTTTACTACATAATTCTTTCATAGACCTTTCCATCAACAGAAATTCCCAAGATACTTGTACCACTTCTAATTCAATCCATTGGCACCCAATGACAGAATCAGAATAACCTGATAAGTTCACCCAGAACTCATACCAGTAGAGCAATGTCACGACATCTCGTCTGACATATCAACCTCACTATAGGCAATCTATCACAAACAACCTTGATAAGCAATCTGCACCACTGCAGCCAAACATCCACAACTGCAGTCTAACTACCCCTGTCGTAGATAACCAGTGCTCCTTTACCAGAAGAACACCCTAAATGAATGGAAAACATAAGACGCATCTTCATGTCTTCAAGAGCACACCCTCTGTTCAACACACCTGCTGAACGCATTCACCTACTGCTTGACCCTCAAGCAAACCATGTACCACACCAGTACATTAATCAGATAGAAGTCCTCCCATATCTTTCTCGACAGATGCTTCTTCAACAAGAACCATCCAAAATCACCACATGATATCCCATGACAACTTCATGATCATATAGTGAGAGTACCAGGAACGCATCCTTATACCATAACTAACAAACTCTTGGATTCAGACCAAAGCTCCATTGATCCCCCTCGTCCAGAAACCATCCATACACCACATGAATTCCTCCTGAATTCTCATGTATAGATCTCCTTGTTCCCTGAGATACAATCCAATTGAATCTGGAATACTTCACATCCCTCAAAGAGACACATAGGGCCCCTTAGTTTGCTAGCTCGCCCAGATGTTCTTCACACTTGAAGGACATCAAACACATACTCCAGAAATCTTCAGCCCATTTGCTCCACAAGCACCAAACTGATCCACTTCTAGCATGCCTCATTCACATCAGACTTCCAAGACAATCCTTTACCCATCATTCTCCCGTATGACAAGATAAATACTTCTTAGACAAGATGTGAGTGTCAAGTTCCATACTCAGAACTTAGCATCCTACTCCAAGGATAACCAACCCAGAAAATGTTCTAACATCAGTTAAGACATCCTTCACATATCACAGACACCAATCAACATAGTTCTTGATATGCTCCACCACTGGACTTACTATCTGCATAATAATCCAACTGAAGATCTTTATACAACACTGCGCCACCAGCTTAAACAAACGAACTCAAGTAACCAAAGAGAGAAATAAACTCTCATACACCAAAAGAAGGTAATCCTCCATCATCAACTTAGAACTTCTACCACAAGCTCCAAGATAGACCAGAACCTCCTTACGTTTTCAACCAACTACCCTTCTGCCCAAGAGTAATTAGTTCCAAGCATCCTGCTTGAATGCACACTAAAGATCAACCAAATGCCACTTTTTGACTGATCTTATCCTTCTTCAGAACTCCCACAAGATACACTGATCCACCAATGAAATCTGATCTTCAAGTTACATGAACTACTTGCTCCATAGCAAGACATCTTGGATCCACCAAGCCTTAGACATGTAACATCTTCTCCATCCACAGCTCCCGCAAACTGCATGAGATAGACCTTTTTGAAGCATCCATAACTTCCATTCTCCTGTAGATCACCTTATCTTAAGCTGATGTGCCACATCACCGGCTGAGATCCTGATGTTAAGCTTGATGTTAAAACATTCTGATATGACATCCAGCTGCTGAATTTAGCTCCTCCTTCTTCCACTAAGAAGAGCCTTCTCCCTTTAACAGAACAAGAGTTCCATGCTCTCATAGACTTGTTTCAACAATCAAGTTTGAGCAGACAACCTCCATCCTGCTTAATCTTATCACAGGTATTCCATTCAAGCTCACACCTTGATGAATAACTGCTTTGAAACTCCAAAGACTTCACACCTGCCACGTCTGAATCTTCAGATGATAAAGTAGTCCTACACTACACCATAGCCATACCAAAGAATGCCACTTTCCTTAGTAGAGAAGTCTGTAGAAAGTCAGAGATGACTGCCACTTAACCTTGACCTCTAAAATGAGTAAGATCCCATGCTCCTAAGTACCTAGATCAGAAATAAACTGATCCAAGTTGTGCCATCACCAACACTCTATTCTGGATAAGTATCTTGCCAAGACACTTTCCAGATAAACACCAGATGCTTCTTGTAACAACTTTGAACACACCTGCTACACTCCAATACTCCTAGATCAGAAATAAACTTATCCAAGAACTACCCATCAAGATTATGATGTCTTCTTCTTCATCTTCCACATCACCATTGTCTAGACCAGTTTCTTGCCAGGAAACTCTCCAGAAGTCAGATGCTTCTGCCACACCACACTGAAGCAGATTCTTAGGTCAACACCTAAGATAAATAGAACCAAAAGTTTATGCAGTACCCCTCCCATGATTCTGCACAAACCAGATGAAGAGATGTTCCAACATCGTGTTGAACATCAGCAATCTTGAACTCCACCTTCAAGGATAATCAATTAAATACTTGTGAGTAACACAAATAGCAACTAATCTTAAATCCTTGTTCAATAATCCTGTTTCACTGTTGAAGCCACACTCCACCAGATCACTTCAAGAACACTTATCAAGTATTCAATCTTTTGCAAGTATCTTCTTTGACAAACAAATTATTGAGATACCAAGGCTGCCACCCTTGACTCAAGTAACTAAGATTCTCTCTGAATGATTCTTATTTACCTCAACAGTTCTGAAAATTCTATTTAGATCAGAAATAAACTGATCCAAGAACTACCCATCAAGATTATGATGTCTTCTTCTTCATCTTCCACATCACCATTGTCTAGACCAATTTCTTGCCAGGAAACTCTCCAGAAGTCAGATGCTTCTGCCACACCACACTGAAGCAGATTCTTAGGTCAACACCTAAGATAAATAGAACCAAAAGTTTATGCAGTACCCCTCCCATGATTCTGCACAAACCAGATGAAGAGATGTTCCAACATCGTGTTGAACATCAGCAATCTTGAACTCCACCTTCAAGGATAATCAATTAAATACTTGTGAGTAACACAAATAGCAACTAATCTTAAATCCTTGTTCAATAATCCTGTTTCACTGTTGAAGCCACACTCCACCAGATCACTTCAAGAACACTTATCAAGTATTCAATCTTTTGCAAGTATCTTCTTTGACAAACAAATTATTGAGATACCAAGGCTGCCACCCTTGACTCAAGTAACTAAGAGTCTCTCTGAATGATTCTTATTTACCTCAACAGTTCTGAAAATTCTATTTAGATCAGATCCTCCCTTAGGATTAGGAGAGATGAATCCTTCCTTGCTGTTTTGGATGGTGAAAATTAATCACCCCCACTTTCTTCAGATTTGTGTTTCATAGAAACACCTTCTAGCCAGAAGAATAACTAGAAGACTCCAGATGCACGAATGAGGCCTTTATGAGTGGACTTGATAGAATTCTCAAGTATCTTTGACAACCTAGCCGATCAATAATTTATCAAACTCCTAGAGCAAGAACTTGATAAACATAAACTCAACTCCTCTCCTCTTCAACTGACTTCAAACTGCACCATGGAACCATGCTTCAAAGTACCAAGTCACCATAACAGACATCTTCTAGCAACTCTTTCCATTCCATCGCTCATGACTTTGGAATAAAAAGATGCAGATATCTTCACATATAGGGGCCGACGATTGAGATCTTCCACCATCTGTCTTCAGTAACAACCCCAGAATCCCATAATTCTAAAGCTCTACCATTAGAAACATATGCAGCGAAACCACCAAGGAACAAATTCTGCTTGCCATAATAAGATGTCAGAACATCTTATAAGACACCTCTACAGAAGAACTAGCCACTTCTCCTGCAGTTGTTGTAGAACCTCCTCAACAACTTGAACAACCACCAGGTTATTACCTTCGATCTAGAACATCCATCCTATTCATTAATACCCTTGAGTATGTCTGAGTTGATTGATCTGATCTTCAAAACTCCTCCTTGTTTAAACGCCATAAAGTATCTCCCAAAGATCTCATCTAGAAACAGACAGGATGCCTGCTCTGATACCTATTGAAATTCTGGCATTGCAGACAGTAGATGTCCTAACACATGTCAAGATAATGTTCTGCATAAACATTTAAACAAAGAACAGAACAACAGACTGATACCTTGAATATCAGAACTGCAGAATCACAGATGTTATGACATCTGTTCCAACATGTTAATCAAAACTGAACTGTAAATTACAGAATGATAAACAACACAGAATATGATTACCCAGTTCGGTGCAACTCACCTACGTCTGGAGGATACCAATCCAGGAAGAAGAATTCACTATCAGTAGTATAGTTTTATGTAAACAACCTCAGGTTTATAGAAAGCACCCACACTAACCTATCATTACCAAATGAAGACTTTATCATTAGAAGTCACATCTAATTCATAAGAGAAACCCATCTCACTCCCTAAATCACAACCTGTGATTATCTAACAGTTAATACCTCATAATTGTATCTTCCATTTTGAAAGACACCCCTTCCAATACAAAGTCCAGCCAAGCATCATTGACTAACAAGTTAACTTAGATTTGCTTCAAAGCTTCATCCAAGAACAATACTAGATTCATTACCTACGAGTTTCTGAATCTATACAAGTACCTATGTCTACCACACTGCATCAAATCGATAAAGAGGGAGACTTACAAGAGAAACCTACGACTCTCAAAACCTAAATCCTACTTTACAAAATAAGATTCCTAAGTCTATGTCGTCTTCTCTCTCTTTTCTGCCTAAGTCTTGGTCTTCTTTTATAGCCTTCTGCTGAGTTGGGCTTCATATCTTTGATCCTTGATCCACTACCAATCGCTCCTTGAACCTTGGAACAGATTTAAACAAAACTGCTGTGACAGTCATGATGTTTAATATTCATGCTGTGATATTCTATTCGACATCTTTGGTCTGGGGCATAAATCTTCATGTTGGAGTATCTTTTCCACCATTATGTTTTACCAAAATTTAGTCAAACCATTTTAGCTTTCAGTTATTAAGAGCTTGATCAAATCCTCAATAAGATTGATCAAATCATTCTCAAATTCACATGAGAACAACAACCAAATTGCACAAAAAGGATGCAACAAAAACAGATAAAGAATTGACATGAGTTCAATATCAAAAGATTGGTGGTTGGGGAAGAAGAGAGAAGAATGGTATAAATATGAACACACTAAGAAGAGAAGACAAAAATTTCATTTTTTGTCACTATGGATCTCCATAGGTTTCCCAAACTTGTTACTTTCACCAAAAGAAACAATCATTTAAATAATTGATTGAAAATTGAATTTTTGAAGGTTTGATTCGAATCAAAAAGGAATTTTGATTCGAATCAATCTAGTCAGTGTCAAAAGGAAGCACTTTTTAAGGCTAATGATTCAAATCATTTTTTTACTTGATTCGAATCAGATGAGGTTATGATTTGAATCATGTTCAATCTTTGATATGAATCATTAGATCTAGAGTTGTTTTCCAATTTTCAATAGGTGATTGATTAGAATCAAATATAGCACATGATTCAAATGACATACCAAAACATCAAAAGTCAAATGTTCTAACTTTTGATTTAAGCTACTCATGTGGAACAAGCAAAAAATAACTCTCATAGGCTCAATAAGAGAAACACTAACAAGGATCAAATGAATATGATTATGAAATGTAAAGAGTTCTTAGTGGTACAATTACTTAGTCGAAGCGATTACAATCAATTAAAATGAAAGTTAAAATCACACAGATGAATTGAAATAACCTGCAAATTATAAATACCCAATGAAACAATAATTGAATTGTAAAACATCAAAACACAATAGATACTTAAAACACATAAAAGATACCAAATGATACTATATTATTTACGGTTAAGCAATCTCCTCCTTACCTCGAAATTGTAGCTTTCACTCTCCCACGATCACTTCCCAAAGCTTTGCCTATTCCCAAATTCTCATATTGACCACTTCCCAATTTTCTAACTTTTTTCACGTTACCTTAGTTCTTCCTCTCACTTTAGAATTTATATTATTCTAAAATATCCCAATTGAGCTTTACACCCCCTTCTAACTCACACTCTATAATTTCAGAAATTTTACGTAAAATCTCAACTTTTATTTTTATTCTAAAATGTTATATTTTCTAATTCACGGTCACACTTTTATTTAATTTAAATAAAAATTGCACTTAAATAATTATTTAATGAAAATCCACAAAACATGAATTATTTCTAATAACTCTAGTTACTAAAATTATTATAAAATAAATAAAATGATCTACATATCTCAATTTAATTTAAATAAATCATATTTATTTCTCCGCTCTCAAACTCTATAATCGCAGTAATTATTAAATTACTAAAATACCCATAAATATCCAAAAACATAAAAATAACACACATAACACACAATTAACACTCCAATAATTAAATAAAATATTAATTTAAAAATCGGGGTGTTATAAATCTTCCCACTTAGAAAGATTTTTTCCATAAAAAATTACCTGGAGAAAACAGGTCCGAATAATATTCCTTCACCCGACTCTCTAGTTCCCATGTCATGCTTCCTCCAACATGTTCTCCCAAACCAACATTCACTAGAGCAATCTATTTACCTATGAGTTGCTTCACTTATCGATCTTCAATCCTCACAGGTGATTCCTCGACAGTTAGCTTATTCCTCACTTGCACATAATCCATTTGGATTATATGAGATGGATCAAGAATATACTTTCTAAGCTGGGATACATGAAAAACATCATACAAATTCGAAAAGAGATGGCGACAAGGCAACTATGTAGGCAAGAGATCCAACTCGTTGGGTAATCTGATATGAACCAATGAACTGAAGAGTAAGCTTCTTAGACTTCAACTCACATCTAACACGAGCCACATATGTGACTCTCAGAAATACATCATCACCTTCTCGGAACTCAAGAGCCTTCATTCGCTTATCATGGTCACTCTTTTGACTACTCTACGATGTCTTCATCTTCTCTTAAATTATCTTTACCTTATCAGTAGTCTACTGAACAATCTCTGATCCAAGTACAACACTCTCTCTAGACTCATACCAACAAACAGGAGTCCTACACCTTCTACCATACAAAACCTTAAATGGTGCCATTCCAATACTAGAATGGAAGCTGTAATTGTATGTAAATTCAATCAATGGAAGATAACTGCCCCAAGAACGTCCTTACTCTAAGACACAAGCCCTCAATAAGTCCTCTAGATACTGGATAGTCCTCTTCATATAACCATCTGTCTGTAGATGATAGGAAGAACTTAACCTTACTCTAGTACCCAAAGCCTCATGTGAACTCTCCCAAAACCTGGATGTGAATCTCGGGTCTCTATAAGAAATAATACTTGAAGGAATACCATACAACTTCACAATCACACTAGTATAGATCTTAGCCAAATTTTGCAATGAAAAATTAATCTTAATCGGGACGAAATGCGCCAATTTAGTCAGTCTGTACACAACAACCCTAATCGCGTCAAACATCCTAGGAATATTCGGCAATCTTGTCACAAATTCCATAGAGATGTTATCCTATTTCCATTCAGGTATTGTCATACCCACAAAATTTGCCCTACCATTTTTCATTTTAGTTGTCTCTTGGCCCATGGTTCATCTGCATACTCATACCCTAGTCATCTAGATCATTCATTTACAATTGCAGTTTATAATAAACATCGTTGATTCAAAGGTCTTGTCGACTCTCTGCCATGGTCATTAATACCAGAGACGTCTCAAGAAATATTTTGACAAAAAAGGTTCGTCCTCGTGTATTCCAAGTAGGTGACCTAGTGCTCGAGCGATACTCCCCAATACGCTCGGATCCACGAGGCAAGTGGACTCCTAACTACGAAGGAACCTTTGTTGTCAAGAAGGCCTCTCAAGCAAAGCCCTCATCCTCTCCACCATGGATGGGTACGAGTTTCCACTGCCATTGAACTCCGATGCAGTAAAAAAATATTATGCCTAATAAGAAATGAACAAAGAGCCCGCTAGGTTGACTCAGGCAAAAAAGGTATCCCGATGGACCAAAAAAATAAATGTCCATGCAAAAGTTAGGGATAAAAAAATATATAAGCCCACTAAGTTGAAAACCTGAAAAGGCGACTTAGGAAAAAAAGGGTATCCTGGTGGACAAAATAAAAGAGAAAAATCTCTAGGAAAAAGTTAGGGATAAAGGCATTTGACTGCAAAAATTGAGCCTACTTCATATCAGCAAGAACTTATACAGCAAAAGATTAATTCAATCATCTTCAACTGAAGCAAAGTATTGGGATTCCGATCTTACAGTGGATAGTAGCCTGTATTGTAACAAATGGAAATTCATATAATTTCCCATTGCCATTTACTTTATTTTTCAATTTTTGTAATTTCCTCTTCTAGGATTTGTATCTTCGTACACACATCTTATGAACAAACTCTTTTCATATTCAATAAAATCCTCTTTCTCTTATCAACATGCTTTCCTTTATCAAATTTCTTTTTCCCGTATTTTGTTTGCAAAATAATTGATTATTTTTGATATATAATACTTCAAAAACACCGAGAATAATAAAAATCTAAAAAGAAAAACTTGTGCATTACCTTATTTACTTGAAAAGTTCTAAAGGAAGATCGGTGGTGTACAGTGAATGCTTAATACACGAAAGCTTATCAATGATTTCCCAATCATATCAATAAGTCATTCCCCCTCTCAGAAGAAAGTAATTTGAAATCTCCAACAGTTGTGGTGAGCTGAAGTTCTCTCCTTTGCTATGAATTCTCTAGTTCAGTTATCGGAGGTCGGAGAATCGAAATCTACCACTACACAAAAAGAGTCTCACCCTTGTAGATACCATTCATTTCTGTCACAAAAAAACCCACATTTCTGCATAGCATGCATAACTTCATTAATCATGCAAAATTGATCATACATTGCGTACATCATACATAACAGACATCTCAATAAGGTATTTTAGTCAATCCTTGACAAATGACCCCACAAAGGATTTATCCTGCATTCCATATTCCCAACAAACAAAGTCCCTACAATACACTTATCTTCCTTACATTACATCCACTCCATTCTCAAAGGACAAATTTTTGGATATTTTGTATTTAATTCTCTTCTACCTTGAATGTCTGAAAAGCTATCGCCATTCGTACATTCCGGTCCAAGTTGATTAAATATGGGCAGATGTTATACCTCAAAATTTGCCCTACCATTTTTCATTTCACCTGACTCTTGACCCACGGTTTATCTGCATACTCAAGCCCTAGTCATTTAGATCATTCATTTACAATTGCATTTTCCAATAAACATCATTGATTCAAAGGTCTTGATGGCTCTTTGCCATGGTCAGCTATACCAGAGACGTCTCAAGAAAGCTTTTGACAAAAAGGTTCACCCTTTTGTATACAAAGACGGTGACCTAGTGCTCAAGAGATACTCTCCAATACACTCGGATCCACAATGGATGGGGATGCATTTCCATTTCCCATGAACTCCGACGTAGTGAAAAAATATTATGCCTAAAAATAAATCAACTAAGAGCCCGCTAGGTTAACATTGGCAAAAATGGATATCCCGGTGGACCAAAAAAAGAAATGTCCATGCAAAAGTTAGGGATAAAAAAAATTATATAAGCCCGCAAAGTTGAAAATCTGAAAAGGCAAATTAGGCAAAAAGGGGTATCCTTGTAGACGGAAAAAATATAAAAATGTTCAGGAAAAATTTGTGGGTAAAGGCATTTTACTGGATCTCTTGAGTCAATATCATCTCAGCTAGAATTCAAACGGAAAAAGATCGGTCAAGTCATCATCAACTGAAGCAAAGTATTGGGATTCAGATCTTACAATGGATATTAGCCTGTGTTGTAACCAATGGAAATTCATATAAATTTCCCATTGCCATTTACTTTATTTCTCAATTTTTGTAATTTCCTCTTCTTGGATTTTGCATCGTTGTACACACATCTTATGTACAAAATATTTCCACATTCAATAAAATTCTATTTCCTTTATCAACTTGCTTTCCTTTATCAAATTTCTTTTTCCCGTATTTTGTTTGAAAAATAATTGATTATTTTTGATATATAATATTATGAAAACATCGAGAATAATAAAAAGCTAAAACAAAAAACTTATGCATTACCTTGTTTACTTGAAAAGTTATAAAGTAAGATTGGTGGTCTATAGTGAACGCTTAAGACATGAAAGTATCTTAATGATTGCCCGATTATATTAACAAGTCATTCACTCACTCAGAAGAAAGGAATTTGAAATCTCCAGTGGTTGTGGTAAGCCGAAGTTCTCTTCTTTGCTATGAATTCTCTGGTTCAATTATCGGAGGTCGGAGAATAGAAGTCTACCACTACACAAAAAGAGTCTCACCCTTGTAGATACCGTTCATTTCTCTCACAAAAAAATAACATGCATTGATGTATAACATGCATAACTTCATGCATCATATAAAATCGATCATACATGTCACACTGTTATACCCTAAATTTTGACCACAAGATTTCACATCATTGTGCAAATCATCACCACAATATGGATGTACTTTCACACCTCATCAATCCTCTCAAAGATTGTTGAGTGTTCACTCAAGCCCTCTTAGAGCATTCAGGCAAATGATCAATCAAGAATTGATATGACATTCAACTTGTCAAACCTCTCAAACATCCATGAAGGATCAAGAGGTCTCCTACATTAAGAATCTAACACAAAAATGCAACATTTCAAGCTGATCAAGCCTCAAGATCATCAATGTCACCAAATTAGGGTTTTGATTGACCAATGCCTCCAGAGAGAAAATTTCATATGAGCATGAGCCAATACCTCAATATATGATCTAAGAAGCTCAAAATAACCTCATAAGTCCATTCATAAGTTCAAAATAGCCTAAGGGGACGCGTTCATGAAAAATCAGGGATTAGGGTTTTTACCTAATTCAATCTTTAAGTTGACTTTAGGAGCAAGGCATGAGCCAAGACCTCAAGATATGCTTTAAGGAACTCAAATGCATCATATTGATCCATTCATAAGATTTAATTGATTCAAAGAACTTGGTTCATAAGCAATGCAAGGATTCAAATTCATCTGAACCACAAACTAGGGTTTCTGAGAAAAAGTCAACCATACCTTTGACTTTTGACCAAAACATGATCTCAAACCTTGGTACATGATTCAAGACACTCTAAAACACCTATGGAATCCATCCATTAGGTTCAATTTAGCCCAAGGACTTGATTTCATTAAGGATCACAAAGTTCAACATTCATATGATACAAAAAGTCAACTGTGATCAAAACCAAGTTTGGATTTTGGAGTTTTTTTGGACAAACATGGCCTCTTTAGGTCAATAACAATGTTAACTTGTGATTTGGATCATGATCAATCAAGAAAAATCAAGAAAAGTGAGGTTACTTGCAAAAGGGGAAACCTTGAGAAACTTGAAATTTCACTAAGTTATGGAAAAAAGTGGTTTTACCCAACTTTGCAAGGCCATAACTTATGATCCAAGCAACCAATTTCTTCCATCCAAAGCTCAAATGAAAGCTCTCATTACATACTACAAAAGTATCCTAATGATCCATGGTCAAAAAATGCCTAGATTTTGAGTTATAATGCCATAAAGTTAGGGTTTCATGGGATTTTAACTTTGACACTTAGAAATTTTTTAGGCAGAATCTGTTTCATGTTTTGTCCAACTTTGGAGATGTTTTTCATTATGATCCAAAAGGAATCAAGACCAAATGTAAACATCAAAGTTGAAGTATGATATACAAGCTTTCCAAAGAGTACAAGAACATCCATTGATTCCACTTGAGCAAGGAGTTATGAACCTCACAACATGCCTTGACACAAACTAGTTTTTGACAGCATTGACACATAACTTGTATCCCACGATTCCTTGAGCCAATTTTGGACACTTGCATCATTGGATTTCTGTCCAATATCAACCTAAATGATAAAGAATCTGAACCATGAGGCCAATTAGTCAAGAACCCTATCCCTTTGGCATGTGATCATCAATGTTGCAAATCCAAAATCCAATTTTGTCATATGGCATTGAAAGGATGCATTGAGGTGGCATGAACCAGCTCATACCAGTCCAAATGAGTCAAGACTTATCCCAAATTTAGAAGACCTAAAACTTGCAAGTTCAACTCAAGTCAATGGCTAGAGGAGACTTTGAACACATAGCCATATCCATTGGACAATAGGATGATCCAGCCCCTATTCACTATTCCTTGCAAAACAAACTTCATCTACTATAAATAGAGGTCATTTCTGGTTGATCAAACCACCCCAAAACATCACAACACATGTTTTCCACCATTTCCCTCTTGTGCATCCAAAATCCATTTCCAAAGAAGTGAGAAACGTGTTTTGAAATAGAGAGCAATTTCACTCAAACCAATGGTCCTAACACCTCACATACATCATATATGAGTGATCTAAACACTTGAACAACATCTGTAACACCAGATTCATCAAGTTCATACCTCATCCCAAAGCCATCTGCAGTTGGAGTCGTGCCCACCAATCTAGAGGTTTTCAATCCATTCCAAGCATCTCAACACACTAATTGAGGTCCAAGGAAGCTGTCCAGATCATCAAAACACTTCTTTAACACCTACAACTGAGGATTATAATTCCTCTTGCACAGGTAAGCCTGAACTTCTTAAACTCTACTATCCATGCATCATAAATTGATTTTCAAGTTACCAACATGTTTCTGCACTTATGTAGAATGTTTTCCCTTAATCAATTGCTATATATCAATCGTGTATAGGATTTCAAAGTGTTCTTGCAAAAATTAGGGTTCATCTGTTCTTCACATGATATCTCACTCTACACTTAAAAGAAATGCAATTAATTGGTACCATTGAAATCCTTGTTCAAAAACACACAACTTTCATGTTTACATCGTGCAAAATCATTAAGTATTGAGAAAGATATGAGAGGTTTTGCAAAACGGCCATAGAGGACACGCGCGAGGAAGAAGATTACCGTTGGCGCCATAATTCAAATTTTATTCAAATTTTTGAATTTTTAATTATTTTCTTAATTATTTTAAAAAATTAATTTCTCTTTCAATTTTAATCTTTTTCAAATGATTTTTTAAACATAAATCCTTCACATGTTTAAATATTTTATTCCCCAAAAAAATCAAAAAATATTTTTTATTTGATATATTTTTGAATATTTTAAATAATTTTATTTTAATTTGTCTTTAAACATTTTAAATAATTTCTTTTTCTTGATTTTTCAAAACCAATTTGATTTTTTATCATCCTGTGAATAAAACTTCATTTTCTAAACCTTTATCATAATTCATAACATGTTTATTGAATTTTTTGATATTTTTTTATCATTTTTAATTGATTTTCCTTTGAAAAATATCTTAAAAAAATGAAATTAGGGTTTTCTTTGATTCAATCTTTCAAAACTTCATTTCAAGAATACTTGGGCCTCTATTAGAGTGTAAGACCCAGCCCCCTATGAACATAAATAAAATTTGGGCCTCTGCTATAGTATAAGTCCCACAACGTCTTTCGGTATCGCGGTGCGATCACTGTTTTCAAAATAAATCATCTGGGGCTCTCCTTGAGTATAAGCCCCAATCTTTTGTACATAAACTTTGTTTTAAATAATAGACAACCTCCATGGGCCTCTCCTGAGTTGTAAGCCCCATACCTCTGCTTTCAAAATCATCTACCTGTTTTAAAACTGTTGGAAAACAACTGGGCCTCTCCCCAAGTATAAGACCCAATACTATTCTTTCATTCAAAAATACCCTAACTTGGGCCTCTTAATAGAGTGTAAGTCCCATCCTTTTTCCTTTTTTATAATAGAAAGAAGATTCAAATTACGCTGGTACTAAGGGGAGCATTATTCCCAGTGAAACTACTCTTAGACCACTTGGGTCTCTCTTTGAGTTATAAGCCCCAAACATTTCTTTTTAATTCATTCAAATAACAACAACATTCTTTTAATTCAAATTCAAATTCAAAGTTTTCTCAAAACTTTCTTCAATTTCTCAAAACCCTAATTATACAGTGATAATCAATACAACCAATCACAATACACTTGGGCCTCTATCCAAAGAATAAGACCCACCACCTTTTCAATTCAATTCATACTTGCTTATATGCCTGTTCATATATCTGTATATATACCTGTGCTTATCTGTTTAGGTTTCCTTTAGCAGTTAGGTCATCCTCAGTTCACGCTTAGGTCAAATAGTAGGATACTTATAACTCAATTCAATTAACTAGTTTATTCTTAAACAAAGAAATTCATTTCCCCGGAGAGGATTAATTCCCGGTGAAACCTCTTTTGAATTTCTTCAAACCTTAGAACTGTTCAACAAAGAAAGGATTATTTTCCGATGAAACCTTTCTTGAACTTTTCTTAGGCTTGGACCCACAGGCTTCTTAGAAGTTAGCCTCAGCCTCTTCTTGGGCTTAGTACAAGGACCCACAGGCTTCCTAGAAGCATCCCAACCTCCTATTGATATTAGTACAAGGACCCACAGGTTTCCTAAAAACATAGGATAAAATTTAGTCATCTATACTAGTTCAATCTCAAGAAAGTCAAAACTCTAGAACATCCAATCATTCAAGAGTTGATCTTCATCTCTATAACCCCTAGCCTCCTCTTGGGAATCATACAAATATATTTCTCCAACTAGAGTCTCAACCTCCTCTTGGGCTTCATACAAGTAGACTTGGAAAGTCTCACCCTCGTAGTCTCCTCTTGGACTTCATAACAAGGACCCTCAGGCTTCCTAAAAGCATATGACAAATCCTAATCATCTTTACCAATGCATCAATTCCCAGAAGATTTAAAACCACTAAGGAATTCAAAACCATCTTTAAATCCCTTCTAATCCCCAACAAGGCTTGATTTTCACCTTAAAATTTCCTAGCCAGAACCATGATACCATCAACAAATCCCCAAAAGTATCAGAACTTCAGGGCATTTGGTAATTCAAATCTTTTCCAATCCCCAGCAATAGTAGTTTCCCTTTGGATTCCTCAAAATAGTTTAGACCCTCTCCTGGATTTAAATAATCCTCAGCAAGAGTCAGTCTCCTCTTAGGCTTCATATAATGATTTTCCCAGTTTAGCCTCAATCTTAGGCTTTGTACAAGACATATATAATACTTCCCCAGTTGAGTTAGTTTTCAACTTTTTTAGCCTTAACCTTGGGCGTTTATCAAGGTACAAAATCCATCATCCCCACAGATGAGACCATGAGTCCTCTTTATAAGAGGACGTTTCCTCTATAAATCACATATCAAAGCAAACACTCAAAATATTTTTCCAGATAATTGATGTAAGTGGCACACTTGTTGATTCAAAATCCAAGCTGGAGTCCCTCCTTTATCATGGCTAAAACTTCTCTTTCATCTAATTGATGTAAGTGGCAAGCCTCTGGATTTTACACATCCAAACCAATGTCCCTCTCTTAGCATGTAAAGATTTATAAAGGAAGATATGGCATTGCTGGATTCAACACATCCCAGTTAAAGTAACTTCCCTTATAACAAATTACTCAACATTTGTGATGAATAGGTGTGATATCTTCCTTTAGAGATGACAAATTATCCCTCAGTCAACTTTTAGCTTCAATATTGGGCTTTAAATAAGACAGAAATACTCTTTTAGTTTCAATCTTGGGTTTTGAACAAGACATAAATACCCTGTTAGCTTCAATCTTGGGCTTTGAACAAGACACCAAACAAGTTTTTTTTCCTCCCATAGAATATGAGGAACTACGATTTTAGTATAGAAAAATCTAAACAACCTAGACCTCTTAGGAACTTTATACCTAGGACTCCCCTGCAGAGTCGCCATTTTTCCGTAGCGTGCGATTTTTGTCGGTGACGTGACCACCTTACCGCAATGGTTGGAATTGGGTGCTACTTTCTGATTTCTTATTTATCCTATGAAGCTGGAAAGGAAAGGGAAGCTATCTAAAACTAACCTTGCACGCAAATGCTTTCTTTAACAAATGCTAAGAGATTGGGGGATCTGGGGTCAGATTATACAATGGGGAGTTGTTAATTACCCAACGTATATATGGTTATCCATAGATCGTTTAGCATTTTCTTCTGTTATCCACTTACTGGTGTTTATTTGTCTTAAATTTGGGAAAGTTTCTTCTTTGGGAAAGTTGAGAGAGTATTTTTGTTGTTTTTCGGGTTTTTCGATGTTTTTGTGAAGGTACTGGACCTAAAGTTTTTGTTATGTGTGCTCGCTAAGATTTCGCAATCTTATGCCTACGTATTCCCGTAAAGATAATAGGGAAATCATAGCAATCATAGTTCCTCCTATTCTATGGGAGGAAAGATGTTTGGTTTCTTGTTTAAAGCCCAAGATTGAAGCTAGATGAGTATTTGTGTCTTGTTCAAAGCCCAAGATTGAAGCTAAAAGGGTATTTGAGAGAGAATTTGTCATCTCTAATGGGAGATATCTCACCTGTTTATCACAGTTATTGGGGTAACTGATTATAAAGGAGAATTACTTTAATTGGAATATATGGAATCCAACAATGCCATAATTTCCTTAGGAGTCTTCCATGCCAAGAGAGGGACATTGGTTTGGATGTAAATAATCCAAAGGCTTGCCACTTACAACAATTAGATGAAAGAAGGGGTTTACTAGGATAAGAGATGGACTACAACTTGGATTTTTGAATCAACAAGTGTGCCACTTACAACAGTTATCTGGGATTAGGGTTTTTTGATTGTCTGTTTTGATGTATGATTGTACAGAGAAATGTCTTCCTACAGAGGGATTTTTGATTTCCTCTGAGGGATGTTGATTTTTGTGTGCCTTGATCAAAGCCCAAGGTTGAAGCTAAAAGGTTGACTTTACTAGGGAGTTTTATATCTGTCTTGTACAAAGCCGAAGATTGAGGCTGAAAAGAGATTGACTCTGCTTAGGGAGATCATTATACAAAGCCTAAGAGGAGGCTAGAAGGAATTGACTCTTCTGGGGAATATTTTGTCTGCCTTGTACAAAGCCCAAGATTGAGGCTAAAAAGAATTGACTCCACTGGGGAGAGGTTTTATATGTGTCTTGTACAAAGCCCAAGATTGAGGCTAAAAGGGGATTTGACTGACTCAGCTGGAGAATATTTTATCTGTCTTGTATAAAGCCTAAGATTGAGGCTAAAACTGCTGAGAGATGGTCATTATACAAAGCCTAAGAGGAGGCTGGTTGGGGAATTTCTTATATGAAGCCTAAGAGGAGGCTAGCTTCTGCTGAGGATTATTGAGATCCAGAGACAGGTCCAAATTGGGGAATCAATTCTTACTGAGGAGTGAAGAAGAGTTGAAATATCAGATGCCTTGAGGTTCTGACAGAGGGTTTATTGATAGTAATTTGACCCTAGCTGGGGAAATTTAAAGTGAGAGTTTAAAGATTGAGTTTTTTAGCCTTTGGAGGTTTTAACTCTGTTGGAAATTGATGAAATAATCAGGGTCTTTCCTGTGTTTTTAGGAAACTTGAGGGTTTCTTTGAGATCCAAGAGGAGATGAGACTGTCCAAGTCTACTGGTATGAGAAGGTTGATCTTTGCATGATGCCCAAGAGGAGGCTGATGTTTTAAGGGATGAGAATCAACCCTAAACTGTTCTGATGTTTTGAGATTCTGACTCTCTAGAGGATTGACCTATTAAAGGATGACTAAGTTCTATCCAATACCTGTAAGAGGTCTTTGGGTCCTTGTACTAAGCCCAAAAGGAGGCTGTGAACTTCTAAAAAGCCTGAGGGTCCTTGTACAAAGCCCAAGAAGAGGCTGGGGATGCTTTTAGGAAGCCTGTGGGTCCAAACCTAAGAAAAGTTCAAGTAAGGTTTCACCGGGAATAATCCTTTCTTTAGTGAACAGTTTTAGGGTTTGAAGAAATTCAAAAGAGGTTTCACCGGGAATTAATCCTCTTTGGGAGAAGTGAATTTCTTGTACAGATTTCTAAATTTTGACAGTCTTGAGAACAGTTTCACCGGGAATAACGCCTTTCTCTGTTCCATATTGTATAAGCCCAAGAGGTGGCAAGACTGTATCTGGAATTTCCTATGGGGAACTAGTTTTTACTGTGTTGAAAGAGTGACCACTGGCTTGATCTAATCCTAGACTTAATCGCAGGGGAAAACTCTAAGCAAACACACACACACACACACACACACACACACATATATATATATATATATATATACAGATGAAATACATAACAAGTATGTGTTTAAGAAAAAGTAGAACTTACAGGTGTGCAAGCTTCCAGCATTATAAACACAACTGTATGGTTAATTATTCAAGAAATTGAAGAAAGTTTTGATAACAACTATGAATTTGAATCTAAATCAAAAGTAAAGTTATTTTTAAAAGTAAGTTTGAGGCTTATACTCAAGGAGAGGCCCAGATGAATTCTTTTGAAAAGGCGACGATCGCGTCGCAGTTTTGAAAACCACAGAGGGACTTATACAATGAATGAGGCCCAAATTTATTGTATTTAAAAAAGAGGTGGGTCTTACACTCTATTAGAGGCCCAAGAGTTTATTTTTATACAAGAGATGAGGCTTACAACTTAAGGAGAGGCCCAGCTAAAAAACAACGATCGCACCGTTATTTTGAAAACTGTACTGGGACTTATACAATGACTGAGGCCCAAATATTTGTATATTTACAAGGGGGATGGGTCTTACACTCTAATAGAGGCCCAAAAATGTTTAAAAAAGAAGGAAAATGAGACTTACAACACAAGGGGATGCCCATAATTAAAATTGTTTGAAAACGGTGATCGCGCCGATATTTTTAATATCGTATCGGGACTTATACAATGACTGAGGCCCAAATGGTTTTGTGTGACAAGGGATGGGTCTTACACTCTATTAGAGGCCCAAAAGTGTTTTAAAAATGTTTGTGAGGGTGAAAATAAGCAAAACCCTAATTTAATTAAAAATGTATTTAATTTGAATAATAAAAACATTTTAAATGATCAAAATTATCAAACATGTGTGAAAAATAAATTGTGATTTTGGATAAATGTTTGAAAAATCATGTTTAATCACAGAAAAGATTAAAATTCATTTGAAATGAAAAGATCAAAGTGAGAATTTCATTTTAAAATGTTTAAAAACAAATAAAAATGAAATTAATTACAAAAATTCTAACTATATTAAATAAATAATATGAATTGGATTTTTTTTGCAAAATAAAATAATTTAACATTTTTGTGACTTTTTAAAAAAAAGAACCAATAAAAAATGATAAATAATGAGAGATAAATTAATTTTTGAAATCAATTAAATAAAATATCAAAAATTTGAAAATTTGAAAAAGGGCGCCAAGAACACCTGTTCTTGCCCGCGTGCCCTGTTTTGCCCAGATTTGCATTTTCTCACTTTTCTCTCTGTTTACTCAATGGTTTTGCACGATTCAAACACCAATCTCACTCGTTTTTGAACAAGGATCACAACCATATAGATTAATTGCATTTATATTAAGTATGGAGTGAGAAATCAGAGAATAAACTCAAGAACCCTAATATCAGCATGAACACTATGAAATTCTATACACGATTCATACATAACAATTGATTGAGGGTTATCACTCTATATACATGCAAAAACAAGATGGTAACTCAAAAATTCATTTATGATGCATGTAATATGGAGTTTGAAGGCTTCAGGCTTACCTCTTGCAGCTGGTGATCAAATTCTTTGTTGGAGATGTTACAGATGTTGTGTAATGATCTGGACAGCTTCAATGGACCTCAAGTAATGTGTTTGAAAGCTTGGAATGGATTGAATCAGCCCAGAACTTGTTGTGGCACCTCAACTGCAAACAGACCAACAACTTGAGCAAATGGATGGTGACTTTGTGATTCTGAGGTTCCAGATGTGTTTCAAGGCCATGGATTACTCATATATGATGTATATGAGGTGTTGGCAAGATTGGTTTGGTTTGAATTGCTTCTTTTTTCAAAATTCGATAGTGACTTGAAAAAGAAGGAAAATCTATTTTTTTGAGAGTGATTTTGAGGAAAACATCAGTTTGGGTGCTTTGGTGTACTAAAACTGATCACAATTGATGTCTATTTATTGTGCAACAAGTTTGTTTTGGCATCAATAGTGAATGGAGGCTTGGACATTCCCTTGGTCAATGGTGATCAAATGGAATCTCAAGTCTCCTCTAGCCATTGACTTGAGGTTAGGGCACATACTATGAGTTCTTTGTTTCAGAGATAAGGCTTGACTCAATTCAGTCAACAATGTCTTGATGCTTACCACCTTGTGAATCCATTGAATGCATTGAAACAAAATTGGAGTCTTTGAGATTCTTAGTCTTTTTAGGGGTCACATAGCTATATGTAGATCCTTGGACTTGGGAGGCTTGTGGATCAGATACCGTCCCTTAGATGTTATCCCTTGAGGTGTCCAAATGGATAACAATACTTGTAATTGTCTAATTTAGCCATCTCGAGCAAAATGCACAAATCTGTCTTGTAAAAATCAGTTCTGAATGACCAACTTTCAATGGATGTAGCTCTTAGCTTAAGTTGAATTAGAAGGAGTTCTTGTACTTTTTGGAAAGCCCTTATGATATACTCTAACTTTTATGTCCAACATTGGTATTGGTTCAGCTTGGATCAAGGTGAAAAATGGCCTCAAAGTTTGGAAAAGGTGAAACAGATTCTGACTTGTTGAAAATTTCACTAAGTTTTGGAAAAAGTGGTCATTTTCACTTTTTGTGATTTTGATCAATCCATAACTCAAAATCCATGAGGATTTGGAATGAGATGTAGTTGACACATTTGAAGTATGTCATGTGAACTTTCATTTGAGCTTTGGATGGGAGAAAAAGGCCTTGTGGTTTAGGAGTTACGACCTTGCAAATTTGGTACCAAATCACTTTTGTCCCATAACTTAGAAAATATTTAGTTTCTTATGGTTACCCCTTTTGCATGAAACCTCACTTTTCTTGATTTTTATTGATTAATGATGATCAAAACCATATATTAACATTATTTTTGACTTAGGGGAACCATTTTTGTGAAAAATTCCAAAAAGTCAAACTTGATTTTAGGCACAATTGACTTTTTGTCAGATGAATTCTAAACTGTGTGATCCTCTATGAAATCAAGTCCTTGACCTAATTCAAACCTAATGGATGGATTCCATAGGTGTTTTAGGGTGTCTTGAACCATGTCCCAAGGTTTGAGAACATGTCTTGGTCAAAAGTCAAAGATACAGTTAACTTTTTCTTCAAAACCCTAATTGTGGTCCTGATGAAATTGAAACTTGTGGATCAAGCTTCTTGGGTCAATACATTATTGTAAATAGATCAATATGGTGTATTTGAGGCCCTAAAATCATGTCTTGAGGTCTTGGTTTATGTCTTGCCTCAAAAGTCAACTTAGGGGTGAATTAAGTCAAGAAACCCTAATTCCTGATTTTTGATGAATGCTTCCCCTGAGGTTGTTTTGACTTGATGAGTGGATCCACGAGGTCCCTTTGAGCATCTTGGGTCATGCCTTGAAGTATTGGCTGATGCCCAAATGAAAATTTTAATCTGGAGGCCTTGGTCGACCAAAACCCTAATTTGGTGACACTGGCGATCTTGAGGCTTGATCCACTTGGAATGTTGCAACCTTGTGCTTGAGTCTTGATATGGGAGACGTCTTGATCCTTCATGGGTGTTTGAGAGGTTAGACAAGTTGAATATCATGTCAATTCTTGATTGATCCTTTGTCTAAGTGCTCCGAGAGGGCTCAAAACCCTAATTCTTGATTGTAGTGAATGCTCAACAATCCTTGAGGAGATTGATGAGGCATGATGGTACATACATATTGTGGTGATGATTCTCACAATGATGGGAAATCTTGGTGGTCAAAATTTGGGGTATGACAGATGCCCCTATTTAATCTTCTTGGACCTGAAGGTGTGAATGGTGAAGATATTCGGATATTCAGGGTGCAAGATGATTAAATATCGGAATACCCGAAATTTTGACGGTGGTTATGAATGGCAGTTTGCCCATCCATCTTCTTTTGCTAAGCAGTATTACTTAGAAAAGGGTAAAACTTCCCCTCGATCCTGGTTTTTGGCCACGAAACTGGTCTTAGTTTCTTTTGAAATAAACTTCCCTTCGATCCTGGTCTTCAGCCACGGAACTGGTCTTAGTTTCTTTTGAAATAAACCTCCCCTCGATCCTGGTCTTCAGCCACGAAACTGGTCTCAGTTTCTTTTGAAATAAATTTCCCCTCGATCCTGGTCTTCAGCCACAGAACTGGTCTTAGTTTCTTCTTGTCGAGTTTCTTTTCTCGACAAGAAATGCTATGTGTAGCGGTCTTTATCAAACTTCTTGCAGATTTTTTACCGGGGAGACACCATTTGATGGAAAAAATTTGAGGTCAGACTTGCTGGGGGTACCCATTTGTCTAAGATGTAGAGGTGTGAAAACTTCTCTGTTGGAGATGCCATTTGTTGACTCTACTGGGGAAAAACGAGTCTCTTGAAAGACCGCTTTTTGCTTGGGGATACTTTTCTTCGAGATTATTTTGGAGAAATGCCATGTGATGTGATCCAATTTTGAGGTGCTGATGACTTTATTAACACCGAATTTCTTGAGAGAAAAATCGATGCATCGCCGGGAGCCTTTAGTTGAGAGGCTTTCTCTGGGGATTTTCCTTAATCTGGGAATGCGAGAAATATCATCTTCAATGGTGAAGAGTGATGTTCCAGAAGTGTCTGCCGAATGTCTTCTTGCCTTTTAAAGGCTCAAGTTATCAAAGTGGTCGAGGACAGTCTCCAATCCAGAAATAAACTGGGGAGGAATTGCTTAGATGATACATTTCCTGACGAGGAAAAGACTGACAAGAGGACTTTATCACTTGGGAATGAGTATGACCAGAGCGATATTAATGCGATATGCATATGAATATGAATCAATTATGCATGATGTATGTATGTTTATGCTGGCAAAACTGACGCGACATACAGACTAGTGAGTGAACACGACTGGATACTCGGCCACTGCGGGGGATGAAAAGTACCATCGATTCAAGATAACAATCTTATCTTGCTTAGGAGAGGTAGACCCTGTGGGGAGAAGAACCATCAGTTGGTTTTCAGAGGTAAGAACTCTGGCGGGGATATCAGATGGGACATTACATCTGAAACAGTTGATCCTTTATTTAGGGTGTACTGGTTAAAAGAAGTATTTTGATTCTGCATTTTAAGGTTTAATCACTTCCGGAGAAGCCATTGATGTTCCTTTTGATGTTCAAGGTTAAAAGGAATCGCCATCTTTATTTTAAAAGCAGAAGAAATTTTGACAAGTAAATTCATTGTTGTTTTGTTTCAAGAATCGTTGATCATGTTTAAAATGTCATTTTGTAAAGCAAAAATAAATGAGAGTTGCAAACAAAAGCATTAAGGCTCAAATTTTATTGATAAGATGGAAATCAGCCAAGTGCGTGATACCATAGAGTATTTACAAAGTTTAGAAAATGGTAATTTAAGGGAAAATGGGCTACATTGAAACATAATGACCGCTATCCTTCTACCAACTTTGAATTCTGGACATTCTGGGCTTCTGTCGAAGGTGACCTTGACTGAAGTTTTCCTGATGGATGACATTACTACTGAGGAGTCAAACTAATCAGACGTAGTTACTTGCCATGAATCCCTAACTTTTGCCTGGATTGTCTTTTGAGATTTTCAATCCATCGGGATGATTTTTTTTTGCTAATGTCTCTAATTTTTGCCTAGACTGCCCTTTTGGGTTTTCAATCCTCCGAGACGTTTTTTTTTCATATGTAGGCGAAGTATTTCTTGACTACATCAACATTCATGGGGTAGGTAAACTCCTCTCCATCCATGGTTGCGAGTCTCAAGGCACCGCCTGAAAAGGCTTTCTTGACCACATAGGGGCCGTCATAATTTAGAGTCCATTTGCCCCGGGAATCAGTGAGGAATGATTGTATCTTCTTGAGCACGATGTCTCCTTTTTTGAAGACACAGGGTCGGACCTTTTTGTCGAACGCTTTCTTCATTCTTTGCTGATACAACTGACCATGGCATAAGGCTGTCATTCTATTTTCTTTGATTAGGTTTAGTTCATTGTGCCCGCTTTGACACCATTCTGCTTCTGTTAGCTTAGCTTCCATCAATACCCGGATTAATGGGATCTCTACTTTTATGGGGAGCACCGTCTCCATGCCATATACTAGAGAGAAAAGGGTTGCCCCTGTTGAAGTGCGGACAGATGTACGATAACCGTGAAGAGCAAAGGGTAGCATCTCGTGCCAGTCTTTTTAGGTTACAACCATCTTTTGAACAATCTTCTTAATGTTCTTGTTAGCCGCTTCTACCGCTCCGTTCATCTTAGGTCGGTAGGGAGATGAGTTATGGTGTTCGATCTTGAACTCAACACACAACCATTTCATCATCTTGTTGTTCAAGTTAGATCCATTGTCAGTAATGATCTGGCTTGGAACACCATAATGGCAGATGAGATTGTTCTTGATGAATCAGACTACCACTTGTCGGGTCACATTGGTGTACGACACTGCTTCGACCCACTTGGTGAAATAGTCAAAGGCTACTAGGATAAACCGACGTCCGTTCAAAGCCTTGGGTTCAATTATGCCAATCATGTTGATTCCCCATATAGAAAAAAGCCACGGAGAAGAAAGTACTTTGAGATGCGTTAGTGGTACATGGATTTTGTCAGCATATATCTGACACTTGTGACACCTCCTCATGTACTTGTAGCAATCGAATTCCATTGTCAGCCAATAATATCCTGCTCTCAGAATTTTCCTTGCCATTGTGTGTCCGTTGGCATGAGTGCCAAAGGATCCTTCGTGATTCTCTTTCATCAACATAATCGCTTCTTGTTTGTCTACGCATCTGAGTAAAACCATGTCGAAGTTTCCCTTGTAGAGTGTATCACCGCTCAGGAAGAAGTTTCCAGCCAGTCTTCTGAGAGTATTCTTGTCTTTTTTTGATGCCCCAGACGGGTACTCTTGTTTTTTTGAAGAAAGCACTAGATATCATGATACCAAGGTTTGTCATCTGTGAATGCTTCAATTATGAAAATGTAAGCGAGCCTTTCAAGGCGTATTATGTCGATCTTAGGTACGTCGTTCCATTGACCTACACTAATCATGGAAGAGAGAGTGGCTAGTGCATCAGCCATGTGATTTTCTTCACGAGGAATGTGATGAAAATCGGTTCTGTTGAAGAATGGTAACAACCTTCTCGCGTAATCTTTGTAAGGAATCAGTCCTGATTGGTATGTGTTCCAATCTCCTTTGATCTGATTGATAACCAGGGCCGAGTCTCCATACACATCCAATTTCTTAATTCTTAAGTCGATTGCTTCTTCGAGACCCATTATACAAGCTTCGTATTTGGCCTCGTTGTTTATGCATTTGAACGTCAATCTGGCAAAGGAATATGGGTACCCTGAGGTGTTACGATGATTGCCCCAATTCCGTTTCCATAATTGTTGACAGCTCTGTAAAAAATTAGTCCCCATTTGGAACTTGGTTCCGGCCCTTCACTGGGTAGCGGTTCATCGTAATCTTTCATTTTCAAGTACATGACATCTTCGTCTGGGAAGTCAAATCTGACTAATTCCTGATCGACAATCGGTTGGTGAACCAAATGATTGACTAAAATACTTCCTTTGACAGCTTTCTGAGCATGGTACTCGATGTCGTATTCTGATAACAACATCTGCCAACGGGCAATCCTTCCCGTGAGAACAGGCTTTTCAAAGACGTACTTGATTGGGTCCATTTCGGATATTAACCAAGTAGTGTGACAAATCATGTACTGGCGCAGACGTTTAGCTGCCCAAGCTAGAGCGCAGCAAGTTTTCTTGAGCATAGTGTACCGAGGTTCACAGTCGGTGAATTTCTTGTTTAAGTAGTAAATGGCAGACTCTTTTCTTTTTGTTTCGTCTTGTTGGCCAAGCACACAACCCATAGAGTCTTCCAAGACTGTTAAGTAAATGATTAGTGGTCTTCCTTCCACTGGAGGAGATAGAATAGGCAGATTCAACAGATACTCTTTGATGCTGTCGAAAGCTTTTTGGCAATCTTCCATCCATACACAGCTTTTATTCTTTCTGAGTAGTGTGAAGATCGGCGCGCATGTCGCGGTCATGAGGGATATGAATCTTGAGATGTAATTTAGACGTCCCAAAAATCCTCTAACTTGTTTTTCAGTTTTTGGTGAAGGCGTTTCTTGAATGGCCTTGACCTTGTCAGGATCAACCTCAATTCCTTTCTGGATGACGATGAACCCTAAGAGTTTTCCTGAGCGGACACCGAATGTGCATTTATTGGGATTTAAGCGGAGTTTGTATTTTCTCAAACGCTCGAATAACTTTGATAGGTGTGCTACATGCTCTTCTTCTATTTTAGATTTGGCAATTATGTCATCGACATACACCTTAATTTCTTTGTGCATCATGTCGTGAAACAGAGTTGTCATAGCCCTTTGGTAGGTTGCCCCGACATTCTTCAAACCGAACGACATTACCTTGTAACAAAAGGTGCCCCATGGGGTGATGAATGAAGTTTTCTCCATATCTTTCGGCGCCATTTTGATTTGATTATAGCCCGAGAATCCATCCATGAAGGAGAAAACTTTGAACTTTGCTGTACTGTCTACCAACATGTCTATGTGTGGTAAGGGGAAGTCATCCTTTGGACTTGCTTTGTTCAGATCCCTATAGTCTACACACATTCTGACTTTTCTGTCCTTTTTCAGAACTGGCACTATGTTGGCTAGCCATTGAGGATATTCTGAGTGGCGAGGAAACCTGCGTTGATTTGAATCTACACTTCCTCCTTGATTTTGATAGCCATATCTGGATGAGTCCGTCTCAGTCTTTGTTTCACCGGAGGACATTCTGATTTCAACGGTAAATGATGTTCCACGATGATGGTATCCAACCCTGGCATGTCCTGATATTACCAAGTGAATACATCCGAAAACTCTTTGAGAAGTTTTATCAAGCTTTCTTTGACAGCGGGATTGAGTAGTGCTCCAATCTTAACTTCTTTCTTTTCTTCCCCTGAACCTAAATTGACCGTTTCCAACGGCTCTTTGTGAGGCTCAATAGACCTTTCCTCTTGTATGAGTAGTCAGGAGATCTCTTATGGAATTTCTCCGTCCCCTTCTTCTTCAGCTTCAAATACCGGGAATTCAAAGTTGGGAGAAAATATTGGATCGTATGTTTTAATGGGGTTTAAAACAAGCAATCTGCATGACGTGATAATTTGTTTTCTAGCAAAGACAGAGAGAAATGCAAGAGTGTGTGCAGTGTATTTTTTGAAAAATGCTTGTTTTTATTTTGGGTTGTTTTAGGATTACCATTTTCTGAAAAAATGAAAAGTGAAAATAGCAATAAATGCGAGAATTCGGAATGACATTTACGATTTGTCGATTTTTGAAATACAGCCCTATAAAACAAAACTCTGTTGCTTTGGACTAAGCGAAGAGGGACATTTACAGAAAGGTGAGCCCTATAAAAACATACATTTCACCGGGCAGGGTGAAAGGTTAAAACAAAGATGGTAATTACTTAGACTTATGGACGAATTTCGAGACATCGACATCAACCCAATGGCGACGAACTCCTCTGTGAATCACAAAGTCTGGTACTTTCCTTCTTGGTTTGTCTTCAGAAATGACACTGATTCCTGGTGGAGTTGGGTCGTTGAAGTCTTCCTCCCATGCAGAGTTGTCATAAACGAACTCTTCTGTTGTCTCTTCCATAGTGTTTTCACTCTCAAGAGGATCCTCGTATTTGATGTGAGAGCTTTCAAGAGCGGTGTACTTGACTAAGAAGTCGTACTTGCCACTTGGCTGTCCTAAAGTGTCCCATATTTATGTGGGAATAGAGGAGTCATCTTCCTCAATGACGTTGACCTCGGGAAAAGTATAGTTGATGAATTCTTGTCCTGCAATCTTTACAGATTCATTATCACGGCGTTGGTTATCTTCGGAATATCCTGAGTAATGATCCCATGACTCGGTGGGGATATGGGTATTCTTTTCAATATTACTCAGCTGATAGGCATCGTTTGGCTGACTCTTTTGCCCCAAGCCCTCTGTGTATGGCTTCCAGATAGGCAAGTCATCCAGGGGATCATAATAGTCGTAGTCGAAGTTATCTTTCATTAGATCATCTTCTAATGAGTTAGGTAGAGCACGACATCCTTCAGGATCACACTCTCCATAGATCATCCGGACGTCTGATCTTGGTATATATCTCAGGCTCTGCTTTGGAAAACAGAATGGCATGTGCGCTTCTTCCGGAGATATATAACCGTCATGGTCAAGGTAAGATTTCCACTCCTCCTCTGCATCGAAGGAATCACTTTCATTGATGGTGTGTACTTCTTGAGACACCGGGTGGAGGAAACCTCCGTTGTGGAAGAAATCCTGAATGGGACGAAAACTTTCGTCCTTCTTTGTAGTCTGGGCACAGGTTGGAGAGAAACCAAGAACTTTTTTTGTCTTGTTATCAGTAGGAATTACAAGCTGTCCCCATCCTTTTGTGTCATTACTCTTGATCACTTCGAGAGCGTCTTTGTATGAGGAAATCGACGTCCCTTTTTCTAGTCGATTCTCATTGCTCACCGAGAGTGCTTGGAACTGGGTTCCTACAACCTCCTCTGGTTCTACACAGGAGAATGATGATAAGTTGCTCACGATTAAGGCCTGCTCTCCGCATACTGTGACTAACTTGTCATTCTTGACGAACTTCAGCTTTTGGTGAAGTGTCGAAGTGTCTGCCCCAGCTTCGGGTATCCAAGGACTTCCTAATAAACAACTGTATGCTGCCCGGATGTCCATGACATGGAAAGTGACTTGGAAAGTGTGAGGACCGATGGTTATGGGAAGATCGACTTCGCCGATAACTATTTTTCTAGATCCTTCAAAGGCTTTGACGATGATCTCACTGCCTCTCATCGAGGCTCCTTGAAATGATAGTCGTATCAGAGTCGATTTTGGCATAACATTCAAAGATGATCCTATGTCCACCAGTACGCTGGCTAGAGCATCGTCTTGGCAGTTGACTGTAATGTTGAGTTCCATATTATGATTCTTGCCTTCTTCTGGCATTTCTTCATCACTGAATCCTAAATTTTTGCAAGAAGTGATGTTGTAAATGATGCTGTCAAACTGTCATATCGTCACATCTTGTTCTACGAAAGCTTGCTCCAAGACTTTCTGCAGAGCTTCCCTGTGAACCTCTGAACTAAGCAGGAGAGATAACACAGAGATTCGAGACGGAGTTTGTAACAATTGGTCTACAATGTTGTATTCGCTTTTTCTGGATGAGCTTCAGCATCTCATCGTTGTTCTTTCTAGGTTCTGGATTACTGGATTGACCGGCTTGTTGATTTGGAACTTCCATTTGAGGTTCCTTTTCTTTGGCGGGTTTTCCAACTCCTCTGTTGAAGATCCGGCCGCTCCTCGACTGATGTCGGCAATGTTCACAACGGAGGGTAATGGAGTTTCCTTTCCATTTTCGATGGTAGTCACACCGTACTTGTAAGGGATAGTCTTTTCTGATTTGTACGGTATTGGACCAGGCAAGTAGATAACCACAGGAGCTTTTTGATTTCTCTGACCGTTATAGGCAACCTCAATCAGTTCCTGGTTGGGAACTTTTCTACTATCAAGAGCGATTCTTGATTCATTGAGTAGAGGGATTATGGCACAAATGTCCTTGGTCATTTCATGATCGGATATTATGACAACGTTTTCGCTTTGACCAGGGAAAGAGTCTTGTATCATGTTAATCGACCCAGAACTTGAACACGGTCGAATCTCTTTCTGGTCCAACTGATTTTGAAGAGCCGCTCGTACGAGATATCATCCTTGGTTATCTTCCGAGCATACTCTAGAGCGCTCATAATTGTGCGGTGGTACCTTACCACATCCGCTTTGTATGTAGTGCATCTTTACTAGACCTGTTTCCATTGAGTGGATATCACTACTCTGACGTCTATCAAGATTCCCATCAGTCATGCTAATCTATTGTGTAGCTTCATCGAGGTAGATCGGAAGCCACCAGTGGTCCAACAGATGTTGAAGGGTTCTTTGTACAAGTGTGTCGCTCCTGGGATTTTCATCCAGGTACAAACGCGAAAGTGGCTCAGAAACAGAGTCGCCAGCAATGTGTATTTATCCTAAGAGAGGGAAAGGAAACACTGCGTAAACCTGAGGGAAGGAAAAAGCATGGTCTCATGACTAAGAGAAACGGGTAAGGGAGTAGTTTATGCGAGGGGAAGGTATTAGCACCCCACACGTCCATCGTACTCGATGGGATCCACGCTTGTTGTCTCGATCAAAGGGTGTCGTCATCTGGAGCTCCACTGCAACTGGAAAGGAAAAGGAACGGGAACGAAAAAGAATGAAGAAACGAAGAAGAAAAGAAAAAGAAGTGACTCGATAGGATATCGGCGTCCTATGCCTACGTATTCTCTCGTGCAATGGGAAAGTCGGAGTCAACGTAGTTCGGACACGAACTAAAGGGGGAGGTTGCTCGCCAAGACATCGCTGTCTTGTGCCTACGTATCCTCAATCTAACCAGAAGGAGGAAATCAGAGTAGTCACAGTTCGACCTAACAAGGTCTTAGTGTTTTTTATGAGCGTCGTTAAGTTCGTGTCCGACAGTTAGGGTCGATGCCTGTTTGCGACAAGACGGAAAATAACCCGCTCTTTTCTGAAAAAAGGTTTGAAACTTAACGATCCCGAAGGATGAAAAAAGTTTGAGTTTGCTTCGTGTTTTTTAGACAGAAATGGATTGAAGTTAGTTTGTAACTTGCATTGCACCCAAGTCTACAACATAGGAACGAATGCGTCGCATATCGTCCCCAACAAGATGTACACTAAACATCCTAGAAGAATGAAGGGAGACCCCCCATTCCCCACTTCCCACATATAAGGCTCATGCGCAATACACGTTAACCTTTATTAAGTGTCTTAGAAAGGTTATGAGATGAGAAGAGAAGACTCAAGGAAAAAAGAAAACACTAAGGGGAATTCTATCCTAAAGTTGTCATGCAAAAGATGGCCCTAAGGGGAGGTTTAAGAACAACCTAAGTCTAAAGAAGAGAGAGGGATAGCACTACCTAATGCTTATCCTACCATACCTTAATCAAAAATTAAGGATGAGCTAGGATCCCAAAGGGATGTGAAGAAGTTCTACACAATCAAGCATTATATCATGTAATCTAACATTCAAAGGAGAAGTAAAAGTATAAGAGAAGAGAGATGAAATAAGGAATGAGCATGGATTAGCATCCACATGCTCATGTGTCTTACCTCTGCCCCTACACAAAAGGTTAGTACAAAATCAACACAAGTATTGAATACAAGTGAAAGAAATTGAACCAAACAATGCTAGTTGTCTTAAGAAGACAACCTAAGAAGCAAACAAGGTTTATACTAAAAGAAAAGGGTCCTAAGGGTTAAGGAACATCCAGGGTCATTAGGTACATGTCAAGGTATCCTACTAAGGTTAAGGTATCAAACAAAGTCAATCTAGGTTGAAACATGCACCAAAAGATCACACAAATGCAAGTTATGCACTAACTATGCAAGATGAATGCAAATAAATCATGAACATGAATAAATGCATATGTAAACATCAAAGTCAGAAGTGAATGACATTTAATAAGGCATGGAGATGTCATTAAGATAACATGTGATTCATGAATGCAAGCATTGATTAAGTTAGAAGAAGTGAGAACAAACATCATTCAAGTTCATGCATTTGTGCATACTTGTAATGCAAGTAAAGAATGAAGATGCAAAATGATCCTACATGTTTAATGGATACAAGTCAGTAGCATATGGTATATGAGATGACATTTAAGATGCAAGAATGAGCATTCAAAGTCCATACAAGTCTTATGTTGAAGCATATTGAAGATTAGAAGCAAGCATGTTCAAGTTAGGTCAAACAAGTTCTCATGTGTTCATGAAGTTAAGAGACATGCAAGATGCAATTAGGGGTCATGGTTTATGGTTGAGAAGGATCATAAACAGAAGTGAATCATGTCTTGATGGATGTTTAAGATCATACAAGCATTGGTGAAAACAAATCATCAAAGATGTGCAAAGGAAGGAACTCAAGTCCACAAGCCAATTCAAGTTTGAATAAGTGCATACAAGTCATGTAAAGATGAACTATGAATGATCTATAACATGAGAAAAAGGACCTATAATGTTCACACAATATGTATCAAGAGGTATCAACAATTGTCAAAGAGGGTTGCATATCATACACATCCAAAACCCTAGCACAAGTCTTCTAACAAACACACATGCATTGATGCAATTAAAATGAAATAAAAGAGGTGTTAGAAGCTCAAGAAAATTAGAAGATGCAAGTCATTTGAAGTGCAAACAGTGTGCAAACATGTCTCAAAAGGATGGCTCAAAATTCATTAAGAATCATGCACAAACATGCTTCACAATCTCATACAAGTCACACAAACAAATTGTTCAAAGATAGCATTCAAAAGTCAATGAAAAATGACCTAAAATATCTAGGAAAAATTTATGAAATGCCTTAATATATCATAGAAGCATGTATAAATCATCATGTGAAAATTCAAACCAAAACTATGTCAAACAAATCAAGAATGAGGCATGTACCATGAATGAATGTTCATACAATATAAATTAAATGGAAATTCATGGAAAAAATAGCAAAATATGCTAAATTCAGAAAATAAAATATGCAAAAATTATTTAAATGCATTATGATTTTTTTGGGAATTTTATCATGCTTAAAAGTATTTTTTTAAAAAATGATTTGAAGCATGTATAAAATGAAAAAAAAATAAAAATAAAAGAAGCCAGGGAGTGCAACGCAAGTAAAAATTCAGTTCAGAAATGCATTGGGCTTAGGGAGAGGGGGTGTGGATATCAAAGATTGACCCAGCCCACACGCGTGGTCAACTGAGGATATACCATGGATCCTAGTCAATATGTTGACTCAATAAGAGCCATAGGATCAAGTCAAGATGGATGATCACACAAAGTAAGCACATCACACAGATCATGATGCAAGTACACATTAAGCAATGACGCACCAACCACACGTGAACAATTAATTCAAAAAATATCAGAAAAAGGAAGCACGTGCCTCACACTATCCTTCATTTATGCGCTGGCACCAAAAGAACCCTCAGATCAAATAAAATGGACGCTCATGATTAAACCTGACCAAAACCCTAGGGTTTATACCTCAGGCTACCAGAGAAGACTCCGGTCATCTTCTCCGGCCATGCTCCGCCGCTGCAACTACTCACATTTCACAAAAATGCGCAAATCAAGTATCAATCGATTCATCTCATCACGTAGGTTAAGGATCCAGACTTAGAATTCTCAAAAGGTTCACACACAAGGCAAGTCGAAGCAAAGAAGTTTGCCCTAGAAAACTGAAACTACACACCTATAGTGCCTATCAACTAGCCAGATGTCCAATAGCTTCTATTAAGCTCCAAAACAAGTTAAAATTAGTTTAAATCAAATTAAAACTCAAGAAAAGAATAAAGAGAAACCTGTGTTGTTGATGAAACTTTGAGCACAAGAAAAACCAGAGAGGAGACTCCTTTTGCTTGCTTACTCTCAACACCAGCCAAATAAAGGCTATGAAACTTGCTGTGCTTGCTGAGAAACTTGAGTGAAGAAGAATGGTGAAAATTGAAGTGCAAGGCTAAGCTTCAATGCCTCTAGATCACTGAATTCTTGATGAAGATGATGAGAGTTGAAGAAGAATAAAGAAGTTACAGGGAGAGCAAGCTCGAGAGAGAGAAATTTCAAAGAGAAGAAGAGTGTAAAGTTTGTGAAATGTGTAGAATGAACAAGTCCGTTGCAATTTTTATTAGAGATTCTATTTATACCCTTGGTTAAATCCTAACTACTGTAGTTGATGGTTAGAACTCTTGTTAAGTGAGTGTGTTGAAAAATGAATGGAAAGAGAGTGAGTGAAAATGATGAACTCGGGTTATGGTTGTTTGCTATGGTGAGGAGAGCAACATGACATGCTATGGTGAGGTTAGGATGAATGGTGATGATGATGTACTGAATTGTACAATGCTACAACTTCTTATGTAAGTTTCTTTTTTATCTCTTTGTGTTTGAACAAATGTGGCAAGGGTATGGCATGATCATATGGTATGTGTAAGGGCTGGTTTGGCTTATTATGGCAAGTATGGCATGGGATGGTGTAGCGAGCGATTTTGGATGCGGTTCTTAAGCGCTGGTCGCTCTCTGCGGTTTGAGCTTAAACTACAGGTCGATTCATTTTTTATCCTATTGTGAGCTGAATAAGGAAGGGAAATAAATGTCTCCAATTAACCCTGCTTGCATACTGAGTTTAAACAGCGGTCTGTTAGGTTATGGATGCGATCAATGTGGTGGGACCTTTCTTATGCTATTTTGACAGAATGGTTTCTGGCGGGGAACAAGGATTAGGATGTTAGGACTGATGCTTTTTGATGTGAGAGTATGGGATTTGGTTTTTTTGTTTAGTGTGCTCGCTAAGATTTTTCTTTCAATCTTATGCCTACGTATTCCCGTTTACCGAAACAGGGAAATCAGAGTGTTCATAGTTCCTCCTATTCTATGGGAGGAAATGGGTGTTTTTGGTGTCTTGTTCAAAGCCCAAGACATGAAGCGAAAGGTGATTTGTATCTTGTTCAAAGCCCAAGATATGAAGCTGAAGGGGTTTACTTTAGAGAGAATTTGTCATCTCTAAAGAGGGGTTTGTTTATGACAAATGTTTATAAAGGAGAATTACTTTAACCGGGATTTGTGAATCCGGCAATGCCATAATTTCCTTTATAGGGATTTTAACCTGAAGGAGAAGACTTTAACTCAGTGTAGAGTAATTCCATCTTTCCTTAGGAATTTCTCATGCTAAAAGAGGGACAGTGGCATGGATATAGATGATCCAGAGGCTTGCCGCTTACAACGATTAGATGAAAGGGAAGGAGTTATTGATGTTTGTATACTGTGAACGAGGCACATCTTTGATGCTAAAAGGTTAATTGGATTAACTAGTGGTTTTCTTATATAAAGCCTAAGAGGAGACTAATATGTGTCTCGTACAAAGCCCGAGAGAGAGGCTAAAATGTTTTTGACTCAACGAGGGAATCTTTTGGTATCTCGTATAAAACCCGAGATGGAGGCTAAAATTCGTTTGGCTCAGTAAGAACCCTTTTGTATCTCGTATAAAGCCCGAGATGGAGGCTAAAGGGTGATTGACTCAACGAGGGAGTCCCTTATGTGTCTCGTACAAAGCCCGAGAGAGAGGCTAAACGTTGTTCGACTCCGCTGGGGAGAATCATTGTACAAAGCCCAAGAGGAGGCTGTGGTTACTGTTTCAGTTAAGTGACAGGTCCAGTATACTGATTTTAAAAGAGAAAATCAGTTCTTATATGAGCAATGCTATACTCAAGGATTTGATCCAAGGATCCAGGTTATTCCTGTTCTTTAAGGAATCGGGAAATCCGAAGGGTATTGCGACTGTCCGAGTCTACGGGTTTCCTTCCTATTTAACGAAGGGGTCACTTGAGAATGTCTTTCAGACTCAAGGAGATTAGACTGTCCAAGTCTAGAGTGTCCTCTTTTATACCATGCTTTGAGAAACGGTAGTAGACCCTATGAAAGGACTGTTCTATGAAGGTGACTAAGTTCTGTTCCTATACCTCTAGGAGGTCGTCAGGACAATTTGTACGAAGCCCAAGAGGAGGCTGGAAACTTTTAAGAAGCCGATCGGTCCTTGTACTAAGCCCAAGAGAAGGCTATCATTCCCGGAGGAAGAGATCATTATACGAAGCCTAAGAGGAGGCTGTGAATACTTCTAAGAAGCCGTAGGGTCCTTGTACTAAGTCCAAGAGGAGGCAGGGTTGCTTTTAGGAAGCCTGTGGGTCCTTGTACGATGCCCAAGAGGAGGCCGATGCTTTTAAGAAGCCCGTGGGTCCCCAAACCCCGAGAAATTCAAGGCAAGCTATTCACAAGGAATAAATCAAGTCAGGAAAGTTTGAGAATTTGGAAGAAAATCAAAGATGCCATTCACGGAGAATACATTCATCTCTGGGAATAGAGTTTCTTGACAATTCCTAATGAGGACAGCCGAAGAGAAGACTGTATCTGGTGATCCTATTGGGGGTCTAGTTGTCTATTGCTACGAATAAACGAAACGGCGTCACCTAACTCTAGACGTAGTTGCCGGGGAAACTCAAAATATCTATACTATTATTACACAGTTGATATGAGTTTATGAAATAAGACTTACAGTGAAACAACCCCACAATACAGTTATATGTATATGAAAGCGGTAAATGAAAGTAATAACCACTTACTCGGTTGTAGAGCTTCCATGCTGTTTGGTTAGTTGTTCAACAAAGAAAGATTGAAAAACAACAATATATTCAAAATCAAAGGAGAAAGTGCTTTGAAAAAGAAAGATTTGGGGCTTACAGCTCAAGGAGAGGCCCAGGGTTTTATCAGTGAGCGCACTATTTGAATTTGTACAGAGGGACTTATATAAGTGACTGAGGCCCAAAAATGTTTTTCTGTACAAAGGGATGGGTCTTACACTCTTTCAAGAGGCCCAAAAAAAGTTTAAAGAAAAAGAGTGGGGCTTATAACACGAGGGTAGGCCCAGATGATTTTTCCGTTTAAAAATGGCGATCGCGCCGAGGTTTTCTTTTAACGCGGAGGGACTTATACAATAAGTGAGGCCCAAAATGTTTGGTTAAAAGGGGGTTGGGTCTTACACTCTATTAGAGGCCCAAAAGTTTTGAATGGGTCTTATAGCTCGAGGAGAGGCCCAAAAGGTTATTTTTCAAAAGGCAACGATCGCGCCGTTTGTTTTTGACGGTATCGGGACTTATACAATGCACTGAGGCCCAAAAATGATTTGATAAAAAAAGGATTGGGTCTTACACTCTATTAGAGGCCCAAAGTGTTTTGAAAATGATTTATGAGGGTTGAATTAATCCAAAAACCCTAATTTGTTTTCAAAAATGTATTTAATTGAATAAAAATTCAATTAAAATGATCAAAATTGTTTAACATGTGAAAAACAAATTGTGATCTTGGATTAATGCTTCAAAAATTAAGTATTAACCTACAAAATAATTAGAAAGCATTAAAAGTTGCAAAATCAATGTGGAAAAAATATTTAAAATGTCAAAAACAATTAAAATATTAATTCTTTGCAAAAATATCAATTATATGAAATAAATAATATTTTTGGGATTTTTTTGGGAAAATAAAATATTTTAACATTTTTGTGAATTATTAAAAAAAGAATCAACTCAAAATCATTAAAACTCAGAGAGAAATTAATTTTTGAATCAATTAAACAAAAATCACAAAATTCAAATATTTGAAAATTCAAAAAAGGCGCCAAGAACAGCTGAAGAACACGCGCGTGTTCTGGGTTTGGCTGATTTGCATTTTCTATCCAATCTCCCTGAATACTTGATTATAACATGCAATCCATATATCATTATGCTCGTCTCAACCTCACGATCATGTCTATGTCCATTAATTTCATTTAAATTAAACATATAACAAGAAATCATGAAAAATCCTCAAGAACCCTAATTTCTGCATGAAGGCTAGGATTTTTGATACACGATTCAAACAATGCAATTAATTGAGGGAAAACATTCCATGCATGATTATGAACATATGGCCAAATTATTGTGCGAGGAAATATGCATAGATTGAGAGATGACCAAGTGTATGCTTACCTCTAGGCCGTGACAGCAAGTGCAATGTGATTTTTGATTTGGAGGTGTTACAGATGAGTGGTGATGATCTGAACAGCTTCCTTACACCCTATGGAGTGTGTTTGAATGCCTGGACTTGATTGAAAATGGCTGGAACGATTTGTGGTACCTCAGCTGCAACTTGATTGAAAGTTTGAGCAACCAGCTGGTGATTTTGTGAAATCTGTGTTCCAGATGTTATGTGAGTGTTTGTATCACTTCTATATGATGTATGTGAGGTGTGTGAGTGATTGGTTTGATTGGAAAAGCTCTCAAACTCAAAACCCGATAGCTACCTTGCTAAGAAAGGCATATTTGCCAAGAGAAAGAGATTTTGAGGAAAGCATCAGTTAGATGGCTTTGGTGTACTCAAACTGATCACAATTGAGCTCTATTTATAGTAGAGCAAGTTTGTTTTGGGATCCACAGTGAATGGCAACTGCAACAGGTGTTTGTTCAATGTTGGCCAATGGAAATCCAAGTCTCCTCTAGCCATTGACTAGAGGTTAGGGCACAGAGCTTTGGTTCCCTTGGTCTTGGATAAGTCTTGACTGATTTCAGATGAGAATGGCTCAGTCCATGCCACCTTGATGCTTCCATTGAATGCTTCAATCCAAATTTGGAGTCTTGTCCCTATTTTGGCCATTCTAGGTTCAACATGCTATTTCTTGTTCCATGGACTTTGGAGGCTTGGCTCAGTGATTGTCCCCTTTAGATTCAATCCTCAGATGTGTCCAAGTGGATAGGAGCGTTTGAATTTGGCTGATTTTGGCAAATCGAGCAAAGTTGCAAATTCTGCCTTGCCTTTGACAGATTTCAGCAAGGTAACTTTCCAATGTCATAACTCATGGTGTAAGTTGAATTTGGTAATGCTCTTGACCATTTTGGAAAGCCCTTACATGATACAACAACTGTTTGAACATATTTGGTTTTGATCTCTTTTGAATCCAAGTGAAAAATCCCTCTACATTTGGCAAAAAGTGAAGGCAGATTCTGACTTAGTGAAAATTTCACTAAGTGTTGGAAAAAGTGACATTTTCACTTTTCAGCCATTTTGATCACTCCCTAACTCAAAATCCTTAATGAATTGGACTTAGGTCTAGTTGAAGTTTTTGTAGAGGGTAATGAGGGCTACAAATCCATCTTTGGATGAAAAAAAATGGCTTTGTGGTTTAGGAGTTATGATCCTTCAAAGTTGGTGCCCTTGTCACTTTATTTTTAACTTAGAAAATTTTCTAAGTTTTTATGGTTACCCCTTTTACAAGTTATCCAACTTTTCTTGATTTTTCTTGATGAATGATGATTCAAATCATACATTAACATCATTTTAGGGTTAAAAAACCATTTTGGTGAAAAATCTCAAAAAGTCAAAGTTGACTTTTGTGCACAGTTGACTTTTTATCAGATGAATTACAAACTGTGCAATTCTTCAGGAAATCATGTCCTTGACCTAAATCAAACTTGATGGACATGTTCCATGGGTGTCATAGGGCATATTGAATCATGTCTTAGGGCTTGGGAGCATGTCCTGGTCAAAAGTCAAAGTTACAGTTGACTTTTTCCTTAAAACCCTAATTGTTGTGCAGATGAAATTGAGACATGTTGCTCAAGCTTCTTAGATTAATCCATTGTTCCAAATGGATCAATAAAGTTCATTAGAGACCCTCAAACCCTCTCTTGAGGTCTTGGCTCATGATTTGTCCCAAATGTCAACTTAGGGGTGAATTAGGTCAAGAACCCTAATTCCTGATTTTTGATGAATGCATCCCCTGAGGCAAAATTGACTTGATGATTGGGTCCATGAGGTCCCATGGAGTATATTAGGTTATGTTTTGGATCATTGGCTTGTGCCCAGATGAAAAATTTCCATCTGGAGGTCCTGGTCGACCAAAACCCTAATTTGGTGACACTGTCGATCTTGAGACTTGATCCACCTAGAAGGGAGCATCCTTGTGCTTGATCCTTGAAGTGAGAGTCCTTTTTAATCCTTTGTGTATGTTTGAGAGGTTTAGACAAGTTGAAGATCATGTCATTCCTTGATTGATCCTTTGTCTAAGGCTCTGAGAGGGCTTAAAACCCTAATTTTGATTGTAGTGGATGCTCACCCATCTTTGGGGAGACTGATGAGGTATGATGGTTCCTCCATATTGTGATGATGAGTGACACAATGATGGGACATCTTAGTGGTCAAAATTTGGGGTATGACAGATGCCCCTATTTAATCTTCTTGGACCCGAAGGTGTGAATGACGAAGGTATTCGGGCATTCGAGGTGCAAGAGGATTAAATATCAGAATACCCGAAATTTTGATGGTGGTTATGAATGGTAGCTTGCACATTCATCTTCTTTAGCTAAGCAATGATGCTTAGAAAAGTTAAACTTCCCCTCGATCCTGGTCTTTAGCCAAGGAACTGGTCTCAGTTTTCTTTTGTCAACCTCCCCCCCGTTCCTGGTTTCCTACCAAGGAACTGGTCTCAGTTGCTGATTTAAACTTCCCCTCGATCCTGGTTTCCCACCAAGGAACTGGTCTCAGTTTCTTTTGTCAATAAACTTTACTGACAAGGGATGCTACTCGTAGCGGTTTTCCTCAAACTTCTCGCCGAATTTTCCTGGGGAGATGCCATTTGAGTGGAAAAAGTTTTGATGTCAGACTTGCAGGGGAACCCAGTCGTCTGAGTTGTAGAGGTGCACAAACTTCTCTGTTGGAGACGCCATTTGTCGATTCTACTGGGAAAGCGAGTCTCTTGAGAGACTATTTTCGTTTGGGGGCTTACATCATACTTTTCTCGGGATCTTTCCGGAGAAATGCCATATGATGGGATCCAATTTTGAGGTGCCGATGACCTTTTCATCGGTGGGTTTTTCAGAGAATGGCAGCTGTACTGCCAAATCTCTGCTTAGGAGGTTTTCTCTGGGGATTTTCCTTAATCCGGGAAAGCAAGGATATCATCTTCAATGGCGAAGAGTGACATCGGTCGAAGGTTCTCTGGTCTTTCAGAGGTTCAAGTTATCAAAGTGGTCAAGGGCCAATTCTGATCCAGAATACGCGCAAAGGTGGCGCGAGATTGCTGCTTAGATCAAACCTCCTTTGGAAGAAAAGGAGATGACCAAGATTTTCCTGAAAACTCTGGGTCCTTTCTATTATGCGCGTATGATTGCTAATGCCCCGAGTGATTTCATTGAGATGGTTAATATGGGGATGAGATTGGAAGAGGGTGTCCGTGAGGGACGTTTGTCGAAAGATGGCAATTCTACTGGAAATTCCAAAATATATAGTGGAGGATTTGCCAAAAAGAAAGAAGGAGAGACCAATGCCGTTTCTCGAGAAAGGTATAGAGGACCTCGCCATAGAAAGAATCAGTGTCAGCAACATGTTGCATCTGTCACTCCTGTTATCAGTTCAGCTCCTGTTGTTCAAGCAGCTCCTGCTCAGCAACAATGTTCTAATCAGCCAAACAATCAACGAAGCCGTTTTCAGAAGGATTTTGATCCGATTCCGATGACATACACAGAATTGCTTCCTTGTCTAATTAAGAAGGATCTTGTTCACACCCGTCCACCACCTGCTGTTCCAAAAGATTCACCATGGTGGTATAAGCCTGAAGCTCATTGTGCTTTCCATCAGGGAGGAGCTGGGCATGACACTGAGAACTGTTATCCATTGAAGATGGAAGTTCATAAATTGGCTAGAAGTGGTATTTTGTCTTTCGAAGATTGTAATCCTAATGTCCAATCGAATCCGCTGCCTAATCACGGCAAGGCGTCTGTTAATATGGTTCAAGATTGCCCTAGTGAAGATCTTTCTACAGCTGCAATTCTTAAAGATGACTCTGTAGGCTACATCCCATTTGGTTCTGAAGATGATGTCATTCCTGCTGAAGACTGGGAGCCTTATTTGGAAGACCCCGGGTATATATCCCCAGAGGATGCATATGTGCCTTTTTATTCCCCTCGAAAGAAGTTTAAGGAATTTGAATATGAAGTCAGTGCCATCATTAAAGACGATGAAGAGGAAGAACTTCCCAATTTCGTGACACATGGACAAGTCTGCCAGAATTGGATATCTGTTGATGTTCCTACTATTGTTCATATTTCAAAGTAATTTGTTTTTGTTTCTTTCAAAAATCCTTTCACTCTGCCCAAGGTGAAAGTGAATTTGTGAGGGATTTGTTTCAAATTTTTATCATCATCAATGAAATTTTATTTTGTTTATCCATATTATGTTTTCCCTTTTTGCTTTATTTCAGAAAAATGGTAACATAAAAAACCAAAAAAATAATAATGTGATAATCACTTTTATCTGCATAATACTTGCACTTTTTGTTCATATTCTAAAATCAAACATAAATCATTGTGCATATTGATTGTTAAACCCATTGAAAACAATGACCCTATGCCCCCTCCCAACTTTGAATTCCATGTGATTGGAGCTGAAGAAGAGGGTATTGAGGAGATTCCAGATGAAATTTCTCGGTTGCTTAAGCACGAGGAAAAAGCCATTCAGCCTCATGAAGATCCGTTGGAATTGGTTAATTTGGGTTCAGATGATGATATAAAAGAAGTCAAGATTGGGGCATTGCTTCAATCAGATGTTAAGAAGAGGATTGTGGAGCTTCTTAGAGAATATGTTGATGTGTTTGCTTGGTCTTATCAAGACATGCCTGGTCTTGATACTGATATTGTGGAGCATAGATTGCCGTTGAAGCCTGAATGTCCACCGGTGAAGCAGAAATTGAGAAGAACTCATCCTGACATGGTTGTGAAGATCAAAGAGGAGGTCCAAAGGCAGATTGATGCTGGTTTTCTTGTGACTTCTGAGTATCCTCAATGGGTGGCCAATATTGTGCCTGTTCCAAAGAAAGACGGAAAAGTCCGAATGTGCGTTGACTATAGAGATTTGAATAAAGCGAGTCCAAAAGATGATTTTCCATTGCCACACATTGATATGTTGGTAGATAATACTGCTAAATTCAGTATCTTTTCTTTTATGGATGGATTTTCCGGTTATAATCAAATAAAGATGGCACCCGAGGATATGGAAAAGACAACATTCATTACACCCTGGGGAACATTCTGTTATAGAGTGATGCCCTTCGGTTTAAAAAATGCTGGTGCAACGTACCAGAGAGCTATGACCACTTTGTTCCATGATATGATGCATAAAGAAATTAAGGTCTATGTGGATGATATGATTTGTAAGTCGAAAACTGAAGAAGATCATATTGAGTACTTATTGAAGTTGTTTCAACGTTTGAGAAAGTTTAAGCTTCGTTTGAATCCTAATAAATGCACTTTTGGTGTCCGTTCTGGAAATTTGTTGGGCTTTATTGTCAGCCAAAAAGGCATTGAAGTTGATCCTGGTAAAGTTAAAGCCATTCAGGAAATGGTTGCGCCCAAAACAGAGAGACAAGTAAGAGGATTCTTGGGACGTTTAAATTATATCTCCCGATTTATATCCAATATGACTGCCACTTGTGCACTGATCTTCAAGCTTCTTCGCAAAGATCAGGGTAGTGTCTGGACAGAGGATTGTCAGAAAGCTTTTGAAAGAATTAAAGAGTATCTGCTTGAACCTCCGATTTTGTCTCCTCCTGTGGAAGGAAGACCTTTGATCATGTATTTGACTGTGCTGGAAGAGTCTATGGGCTGTGTTCTAGGTCAACAAGATGAATCTGGTCGAAAAGAGTTTGCCATTTATTATTTGAGCAAGAAGTTCACTGATTGTGAGTCTCAGTACTCAATGCTTGAAAAGACATGTTGTGCTTTAGCTTGGGCTGCCAAGCGCCTCCGCCAGTATATGTTGAATCATACAACTTGGTTGATATCCAAAATGGATCCAATCAAGTATATCTTTGAAAAGCCTGCTTTAACTGGGAGGATTGCTCGTTGGAAAATGTTGTTGTCAGAATATGATATCGAGTACCGAACTCAAAAAGCGATAAAAGGAAGTGTTTTGGCTGACCATTTGGCACACCAGCCAATTGATGATTATCAACCTATCAGGTTTGATTTTCCTGATAAGGATGTGATGTATCTAAAGGTTAAAGATTGCGAAGAACCATTACTTGATGAAGGGCCTGAGCCTGGATCCCATTGGGGTTTAATTTTTGATGGAGCTGTTAATGAGTATGACAATGGTATTGGTGCAATAATTGTTACTCCTCATGGTTCTCACATTCCTTTCACTGCAAGGTTGATGTTCACTTGCACAAATAATGCGGCTGAGTATGAAGCATGTATTATGGGCTTGGAAGAAGCTATTGATTTAAGAATCAAGATTCTTGATGTATACGGAGATTCAGCCCTGGTGATTAATCAGATTAAAGGAGAATGGGAGGCGCGTCAACCTGATTTGATTCCTTATCGAGATTATGCAAGAAGGTTGTTAACTTTCTTCAATAAGGTTGAGTTTCACCATGTACCCAGAGCAGCAAATCGAATGGCGGATGCTTTAGCCACTATATCCTCCATGATTGTGGTGAATCGGTGGAATGATGTGCCCAAAATTGATGTTATGCAGCTTGACAAACCAGCTCATGTGTTTGCGGTTGAAGAGGTTGTTGATGATAAACTGTGGTATTATGATATTAAATGCTTTCTTCAAAATCAAGAGTACCCACTTAGGGCATCCAAGAAAGATAAGAAGACTTTGAGAAGATTGGTTGGTAGTTTCTTCTTGAATGATGATGTGCTATATAAGAGAAATTATGACATGGTCTTGCTCAGATGCGTGGATAGACACGAAGCATACATGTTGATGAAAGAAATTCATGAATGCCAATGGGCATGCAATGGCTAAGAAGATGTTGAGGGCATGTTACTATTGGCTGACAATGGAATCTGACTGTTGCAAATTTGTGAAGAAGTGCCATAAGTGCCAGGTTTATGCTGACAAAATTCATGTGCCTCCAACTCCTCTCAATGCTATCTCTTCTCCATGGCCTTTCTCCATGTGGGGCATTGATATGATTGGAATGATTGAGCCTAAAGCGTCGAACAGACACCGTTTCATATTGGCGGCTATTGATTATTTTACCAAGTGGGTTAAAGCGGCATCATATGCTAATGTGACCAAGCAAGTAGTGGTCCGGTTTATCAAGAATCAAATCATCTGTCGGTATGGTATTCTGAGCAAGATTATCACTGATAATGGGTCGAACCTGAATAACAAGATGATGAAGGAATTATACGATGAGTTTAAGATTGAGCATCATAATTCTTCTCCTTACAGACCTAAGATGAATGGGGCTGTTGAAGCTACTAATAAGAATATTAAGAAGATTGTTCAGAAGATGGTTGTTACTTATAAGGATTGGCATGAGATGCTTCCTTTTGCTTTGTATGGGTATCGTACATCCGTCCGCACTTCAATAGGGGCAACCCTTTTTTCTCTTGTTTATGGTATGGAAGCAGTGCTCCTGGTAGAGGTTGAAATCCCTTCTATGAGAGTTTTGATGGAAGCTGAATTGTCTGAGGCTGAATGGTGCCAAAGCAGATATGACCAGTTGAATTTGATTGAAGAGAAAAGAATGTCGGCCTTGTGTCATGGCCAATTGTATCAACAGAGAATGAAGAAAGCTTTCGATAAGAAGGTTCGACCATGTGTGTTTAGAGAAGGCGACCTCGTGCTCAAAAGGATCTCGACTTCTACCAATGATTCTAGGGGCAAGTGTACTCCTAATTATGAAGGCCCATATGTTGTTAAGAGAGCCTTCTCTGGCGGTACATTACTTCTTACAACTATGGATGGTGAAGAGTTCACTCGTCCTGTGAATGCTGATGCAGTCAAGAAATACTTCGCCTAAAAAATAAAAAGAACAGCTCGCTAAGTTGAAAACCCGAAAGGGCGGCTTAGACAAAAATGAGCGTCTCAGTGGGCTGAAAACCCAAAAGGGCGGTCCAAGCAAAAATTAGAGACAAAAACAGAAATAATCATCCCGGTAGATTGAAAACCCGAAAGGGAAATCTAGGCAAAAGTTAGGGATTATGGCAAGTAACTGCATCTGGCCAGTCTTGATCGTTGAAAGCAACATTGTCTATCAAGGATTCTGCTTCAATCACCCTCAGCTGAAGTTTTGAGCATGGAGGAATTCAAAGTTGTTAGGGAGAATAGTGGTCATTGTATTTCAATGTAACCCTTTCCATGTATTTACCATTTTTCAAACTTTGTAATGATCCATGGAATTACGCCATTTGCGGACTTCCATTCTATTAATAAAATTTGGGCCTTTGTCCCTTTGTTTGCAATTCTTATTTTGTGTCTGTTTGCAAAATTTCATTTATTTTTTATGTTGATTTTTGAAACAAAATGTGAATAATTTATTTAAATTTTTGAAAATTATAAAAACATTTTCATTTGAGGTATGAATATGAAAAGGAACATCAATGGTTATTCCAAGGATGGTAAGATCGATGTTTCCCTCAGCAGGGTTCGTTCTCGCTCCTTTGGTAGAATTTGTTGACAGCTCCCCAGTAGAGTTTGTCGATTTTTCCCCAGTAGAGTTTGTTGATATTTCCTCAGCAGAGTTTGTTCCTATGAATGTGATGATAAGATGATGGGTTTGTTATGATGTGTTGAATTCATAAGGTCCAATGCTGTTTGGTTTCTCCCCCAGCTAGGTCTTGATCTGAATCCTCTCCAACTGATTATGTTATGGTCAGGCAGTTGAGTAGTTTTGAGGTCCACTTCTCCTTAATGGTGGTCCCCATGCAGAGATTCATTTTTTTGCTGTCCCCAGCCGAAATCATATGAGGAAGCTTCACTCAGAGTTTTACCCTCTAGACGTGTTGTTGTTGCTTTGGATGTCACCAAACAGAGAGCAATGTTATTTTCTTCTAAGAAGCATTGACACGGTGGCCGCTTGTCCGGTTTTATCTTGACTTGTGGATGTTTTTCTCTCCAGGTTGTTCTACCCAGGGATTTATCCTTGATGACTCTCCAATGGAGGCAGTGTATTATCATTTTCAATCATAGAGCAGTGATGTTAATTTCTCATTTCCCCGGCAGGTCCAAGGTGTACTTCTCTCCGGATTATTTTTCAGAGATTTATCCTCCTAGTGAAGATTGCGCATCACTATTGCGGCTTTTCCCCAGTGAAGTCGCCGATGATATCTCTTTTAGTTACTTGTTGGGTTTTCTCTCATTCATGATTAGTATTGATCTAAAATTCCCCACAGTTTAACCTGTTGCTGTCTTCTCAGCAAGTCCAGGATGCCTCACTCAGATTTGGTTAATCCTCTGAGAGTGTTCTCATACCTCCAGCAGATCTGCCTTGTTTTCCTAGTGGATTTTTACAATCCCCAGTGGATTCACTATTTTTCCGTAGTAGATCTCTTCATCCTCTTGAAATAGAAGTTCCGGTGAATTTTTATCCCCAGAAAGGATCAGAAAGATTGGGTTTGTATGATTCCCCAACAGCTTTCCTGCCGTCCTCGAAGCAGAGTTTATGTTGTTATCCTCTTTGTGGGTCATCTATATTAGAAGATTGATATTCGGGTCTTTCCCCAAGGAGTATCTTCTTTTCTCCAGCAATATTTGAGCCTTGTAGTAGGATTTATTTTCCTTTGATGGCTTTTATTTATCTCTTGCAGGATTTCTTCAGCTAAATGCCTAGCAGAGTTGCTAATGATATCTCCATCTTGTCGAGATTAGCCGAGTATTCAGTGGTGTTGTTTATTCCACCCTCTGTTTATCCTTTATGTCTGTTTTGTCAGCATATTCATACTCATAAGTATAGCATGCACATTATTTTGTTGTGCATAGCATATTTGTTGTTGCATTTTGCATTTTGCATTTTGTGTTGGTGTTTCTTTGCTCTCTGGTGTTGCTATCCCCGTAGAGCGTGTGTGTCCTCTCTCCATTTAGAGTGTCGACCCGTAAGCAGAAAAATGCCTATCTTTGTTAACTCCCCACTGAGTTTATTTCTCGTGGAAGATTTTGATTTAGTTTCCTCTCCAGTTCATTATCTGGATGGAATTAGTCCCCAGTTGAGATATTTCCTCCTCGGGATGAGTCTTGTTTGACCGTTTCTCTCCAGCTTGTCCTTGGATTGAACTTTGGTCCCCTGCAACTTTTTGTTTGGATCTCTAGGCTGTGAAACCTAGATTGAGAGTGCATTTATTTTGCACCTTGGAAGATTCTGTGCCCTTCAGCTGAAATCTGCGTATGATTCCCCTTTTGGAAGGTTCAATACTATTTCGTGGCATTCCTTTATTTGAAAAGGCCTGAGGCGATGCAGTTAATACCTTTTGTGACTCCAATGAATGGTAAGTCTCTTCGGTTTGATGGGATAATTCGTTGTTGAGATTTGTTACTCCAATGAATGGTAAGTCTCTTCGGTTTGACGGGATAGTTTGTTGTTGAGATTTTGTGACTCCAATGAATGGTAAGTCTTTTCGGTTTGATGGGACAGTTCGTTGTTGAGATTGGTTACTCCGATGAATGGTAAGTCTCTTCGGTTTGACGGAACAGTTCGTTGTTGAGGATTTTGTGACTCCAATGAATGGTAAGTCTCTTTGGTTTGACGGGACAGTTCATTGTTGAGGTATTTCCCAGTGGAGCCTTGCTGTGCTAAGTCTTCCTTGTTGGGTTTTATCCATGTTGTGATGTGGTTTATTTCCACATACACTTATCCCCAGTTTGTCTCCTCCCTTTGTTGGGATGTGTTTTCCCCTGCGGAGTCTTTCCTTTTTTCTTTTGCTCTCCGGTTTTTGTTTTTCTCCTGTGGCATATTTTCCCCACAGTGGTCTTGTGTTTGCATATCATTTGCATGATCATATCATTTTGTGGTCTCTTAGGGCCAAAAATTGGGTTGTTGTTATATTTAAGTCTCTTCTATCTCGTCGAGACAAAGATGCCCATCTTCGTATCTCCGGATAGAAGAAACTTAAATAGGGGCAGCTGTAATACCCTAATTTTTACCCCTAAGATCCCACATGTCATTTGCATTTTTTGCATACCACAAACAAGGTCACATATTGGTTCCCTCTTTGATAGGATTGTGCCTTGCAGGGATCTTCGAGTTTGTGTGCGTTTTATTTGTTTATATGTTACTAACCATTAATTAAAAGCCAAAAAATATTTTGTTTTCTTTCAATAACATTTTCAGGGGAAGGACAGGTTAAAAATTCCAAAATAACAGTCTCACAGCTCGATTGAATTTTATCTGAGAAAAGTCAAAGTTGATATGCGATTAATTCAAAAATTATCTGATCAAGAGTTTCCAAGATTTAATTGATTACTATTCAAGGGACTCCAAGGTTCATGTGTTTATTTCCATGCCTTATTTGACAAGTAAGAAAATCGAGCTAGAGCCAAGACAACACATCAAAAAGCCATTTTTTGCCATTTTTCACTGTGTTAATCGATTAACCTAATTGCACTGTGAAGTGGTTAATCGATTAACACGTGCAATTTTTGAAAAAATGTGCCAAATTCAAATTCTGCAGCAATTTACACCAAATTTCACCATTTTGATCACATGTAGAATAATCTAGACCATCTCATTTTAATTCCCTACACCACTTTGATCATTCCCCACCATGTACCATCACTAATCACCACTCTTTTGTGATTTCCCTCCAAATTTGAATTCCAATCCTAATTTTGATCATCCAAGCCTAATTCCAAACCACCAAATTTTCCAAGCCTAAACTCTATAAATAGAGGCTTCATTTCATTCATTCATTCAAGCTTTTGATAGCCAACAAATCCCTTGCAATTTCTCTCCCCAAACCACAAATTCACCAAAGCTCTTATTTCTTCTTTCATAAGTTAGTAAGAATTCACATTGATTCTTACTAATTTAGAGCTAAACCTTCATCAATTCTTGTTTTTGTTCATAGATCAAGGCTTTGGAGTGTAGATCTTGCTGCAATTTGGAAGGATTTTCTGATTTGGATTGGTAATTGACTTTTCACCATTGTTGAAGCTTCATCTTCATCTTCCATAATGTAGATCTTTTATTGATCATGTTTGCTTGATCTTTGGATCTTGCAATTTGTGTTGATTATTGGTTTTTGCTGCTGTTTTACTCCAAAATTCGTGCACAATTGAATCCTTGATCCTAAGATGTTTGAAGAAATGAGTGATCAAGGATTTGGCAATTTTCAAACTGATTTTATGCTATTTTCACAGTGTTAATCGATTAACCAAAACATGCACAATTAAGTTAATCGATTAACAGCTTGTTTCTGCGCAAAAACTGGAAGTTTGCATTGGTTAATCGATTAACATAATTACACTGTGAGTTGGTTAATCGATTAACCAGCATCCAGAATGTAAGAAATGCTTGTTTTTGGGGGCTTTTTTGGTTCCTTTTCCATTTTCTTCCCCTTTCCTTTGTTCTTAGCCTTAGATCACATATTTGTGTGGTTTAATTTGGCTTTCTCTTCATCTATTTCTTTTTCTTTTTGATCGATGAAAGTCTAAAGATCTTGGAATTCTTTTGTTGAATTTCGATCGTGACGAGATCACTACCACTTTTCTTTTCGTGCGGTATTGCTTTCGAATGACGATCTATATATCGTTCATCTAGCATACATTAGTACAAAGAGCTATTGACCGGCCTCATTGTAGGGTAATTACTCCGTAAATTACTCGGCGATTGCTTAACATAGCGCAATATTTGTCCCGTATCGGAAAACTATCAAGAATGGTTGATTATTTGTCTTATGGTTCAAAACTCATGAAACTTGTTGTTAGGAGGCTTTGATCTTATCAATCCTCTAATGAGTTTCATCAACCTTGACCAAAGTGCAATTGTTCAATTGTTATTGATCACTAACACTAACAACTAATCACTAACTTACTAACAATATTTTGTATTAATTTTGTTTATGTTTCCTTCTCGCTCCCTATCTCTTATTTATTATGCTTAATTTCATATCATGTTTATGCTTCCGCAATTTTTCCTTTATCCGTTGGACACATGTTTATGCTTATGCCTTTTTTCACTTTGTCCATTTGGACTCAAAAACATTAATAAAGGCTTAAACCATAAAAAAACTTAATTCTCCTCATCTTGGACTATTGGTTACTATCCTATGCTTTGGAGTGATCTCTTTATGGACCTCTTTTGAAGTAATATTGGACTTATGGACCTAGAATTAGGACTTCTTATCCCTTTGCTTGGAGTATTGATCGAAGACTTGCCTTTATTTGGCCAATTTGCTTAAGGATGGAATTCTTTTAATATTGCTTTGAAGTGGCTCCATTTTGGTCAGATCCTTCTTTTCCCTAGCTTTTATTTTATGCACTAGGATAGTCACTTCTTCTCCTTCCCATTCTTAAATTTTCAAAATCTTCTTCTTGTTTTCAAACTTAAAACCGCTTTCATAATAAAACATTGACTTTGGTCAAGTGATCTTTTAAAACTTTCTTTTCTTTAATAAATGTCAATCTATCTTAATCATATTTTGACCATTTCAAAAAGACATAAAAAATTATAAAACTCATCCAAATTTTTTTGTGCCTTTATGCACCTTTTTTCTTTTAAACTCTTTTTCATAAGTTTAGACATGATTCATTTCTTTAAGCGGAATTATTCGCTTAGGAATGACGACTTGTTTTTACACTTAAAAATAAATCAAAACCAACAAATTTTTGTTCTTTGTACCACGAACTACGGGGTTTTGATCCTACATTGCACATCGTGGGTATGTAGGCATGAGGCGATAAGTCTCTCCAAACACAAAAATCTAAAAAATAATTCTCCTTTCATCTCCCCAATCTCTTTTTCAAACAAACCATTTTCAGACCAAAAAGCGATGGATTTTTCAAAGGGCTCCTCTAGGGTACTATAGACGTTTTGGGTGCTAACACCTTTCCATTGCGTAACCAACCCCCTTACCCTTTCTCTGTTTGTTCTTGTTGTTTTAGAACTCTTTAGGTTTTGTTCGCTCTTTTTCCTTTCCCTTTGTGGATAAAATAAAAGTGCGGTGGCGACTCTTGCTTATTTTTTAGTTAAGTTCATCAGAACCACAGTTAGGGTTTCGTGGGAAAAGTCAACTGTATCTTTGACTTTTGACCAGGACATGCTCCCAAACCCTAAGACATGATTCAATACACCCTATAACACCTATGAAATCAATCCATCAAGTTTGATTTAGGTCAAGGACTTGATTTCATAGAGGATCACACAGTTTGGAATTCATCTGATAAAAAGTCAACTGTGCACAAAAGTCAACTTTGACTTTTTGAGATTTTTCACAATTATGGTTCTTTGACCCCAAAATGATGTTAATGTATGATTGGAATCATCATTCATCAAGAAAAATCAAGAAAAGTGGGATAACTTGTAAAAGGGGTAACCATAAAAAACTTAGAAATTTTTCTAAGTTATGGAACAAAGTGGCTAGGGTACCAACTTTGGAGGATCATAACTCCTAAACCACAAGGCCATTTTTCCCCATCCAAAGCTGGATTTGTAGCTCTCATTACCCTCTACAAAAGCTTCAACTACCACTCATTCCAATTCCCCATGGATTTTAAATTATGGAATGATCAAAATCACAAAAAGTGAAAATTAGCCAGAAAATTTATTTTCCCTATATAAGGGGGTTTGAGAGTTTAAACTACTAAAAACTCTTAATATTTATTGGATACTCTCAAGAACTAATATTGGGAAGAGGATTATACTTTTTTTTTTACCGAATCTCTATAATTTTTGGTCATATCTCTATATCCCTTAGCTATTTAATTTCCACATATTTACTTTCTACTACAAAATTTTCAAACTTTTAATGTTTTTAAACTCTGAAAATGACATAAGAGTATTAATTATAAAGGCATAAGTTTTTCAATAACATTAGTGTGGCAACTATTTTGCTATTGTTACTTGTTGGATCGACATAATTTGTATATGGAGGTGTGGGCATGAATCTACCCAATGCCACCGTACATTTCTATATATTAGCACTTCACTAAAATTTTAACGTGAAATGTAAAAGCTACAAATAGTAGCTTTGGATGGACGTACTTATACAAGACATCCAAACACACGAACAAACATAACCTTCATGGTTTTGAAAATCTAGTATTCGATTATCACAAACATCACCATCAACCCACGACTCGCAAGCTTAGAGACTTAATTATGAATTTAGGTTGTAAAGACTTAGTTATAAAATTTTTGTTATTTTAAATTATAGTTAACTATGAGCATGTTGCTTCTTTGTAAAGACTAGTTAATAATCTTTTTAATTGTTGTTTTGAACTATACTACTCGGTTATGAGTTTTTTTTTTTGTAATTATTAAACAATAAATATCCATAGATGTCTTTTAAAAATGATTAAAAAAATATATGCAAATGAGTAAATGATAATAAATGCATAGGAAATTGTTTCATATCGAAAGTGATACTACCATTAAAAGCATTTATAAAGAATTATATTCATCAATTTAACAAAAGAGCTTAAAAAATAAACTGTCCCATGGACAAATGTGATGGTCCCAAGCCTTATGACACTTGTCTCCTTCATACACCACTCGCCGATGGCGAAATCGACAACATCAGCTTCGAGTCTGAGAGCGTGGGTGTAGAGGCATTAGTGGCAGGAAGGTCATTGCTCTTGTATATGGTTCTGGGTAGGGATGATAAACGAGCATGCTCACTTCATTTAGGCCCGCCCCGCAAAAGCCCGCAGAAAAATAGGGTGGGGTGGGGAAGGCATAGTTGAGGATGTGGACCTAAAACTTTTTCTCACCCCGCACTAAAAGTGAGGGCGGGGCGGGACAACCCCGCCCCGCAAAAGCTTTAAAATACAATATTCATGTTAATCTTTTTGCCGAAAAAAGCCCACAAAAGAAAATGGGACAAGACAAGGCGGACATATTAGAGGGTGTGGGGCTAAACCCTTGGTCTGCCCCGCACTAAAGTGCAGGCAAAACGGACATGCCCAACGGACCAGACCCATTTTGCCACCACTAGGTCTAGGCATGACGATGGTCATTAACTCAACAAAAGAGCTATAGATGATAGACTACCACATGGACAAATGTGATGGTCTCAAGCCTTATGCCACATGGCGATAGTCATTGCCCTTATTTTTTATGGTCGTTGTTTAAGTTTGAATTTAGAATTCAGAAATAGATAACACATTGTGAAGTGTTGCAGAATGCAAATAGTCAACATTTGAAAAATGATGTTGTAAGCGAAACATTACAACATTTGAAACATGATACTGTAGGCAAAACATTACAACACTTGAAACATGATACGATAGGCGGAACATTACAACGTTTGATACATAATGTTGTAGGCGAAACAATGCAAAATTTAAAAGTGTGACTGAAAGTGTGTGTTTCATCAAATGTCACAACCTTATGAAACAACACCACTTTGGTAGATAAATTGAGCATTTCAGATTCAGAAAAAAATATTAAAAAACATATTATATTCATACAAATTTCAGATTTTATTTTTTTTATATTCGAGTTTTCATCGGTCTTGTAATAACTTGAGTATATACTGAATTATTCTGAATATTTCAGCGCGTAAACTCTAAAACATTCTGAGAGAGTGTTTAAAAAGTGATTTTGTTCCCAATTTAAACCTGAATCTATTCCATTTTCAAATTTTATCAAATATTTTTTTATAATGACTCTGTTATGATTCAATGAAGAAAAGTATTAATAAAATTATGAGAATATGCTATGATCTATTATGATTATAATGAGAACACATGTATACTAAGTATATCAATTTGCAACGTGTTACGTTATGATCATGTGTTGCTTTTATGTATATTTGCAATATGTTATGAGCAGGTTATGTACAAGTCATATTGCAGAAAGTATATGTTGAACATATGTTATCTACAAGTTATAACCAAGTTATGAACAGGTTTTGTTATGCATTTATATGTTTTATGCATGTTAAGAGCGTGTTATGAGAATCTTTGAACATGTTTTAAAAAGGTTAGAAATATCAACTTTATCTCAATTGAGCAAATTAATTATCCTCAAAATAGTATATCAACTCTCCATCAAATCTATCATAACTAATATGTATGAATGAATTTTTCTGAAATATGACACTACAATATTACTAGAGAAATGATAAATAATTTTCAAATTACCATGTGGGTACTACTGTGGTACTAAGGACTAAAATGAACACATTATGAGTATATCATGAGTATGAATTATTTAGAATAAATATGAGAAAATATACAATATATTATCGGATTAATTTATTAATCCAATAAATATGACTCATGTAATTAAAAGTTTGGTTTAAATGAATGATATTTTAATGTGATGATTATTTAGGTTGATGTATAATTAAGGCTCTGTTTGGTCAAACTAGTTGATAGCTGATGAATGATACTCCCGTCGTTTTTTATTTTAAGTCGTTTTTTTACTTTTTACATGTATTAAAAAAATGTAATAATTGTGGTATAAAAAAGAGAAATTATACTAAATTGTCATTCATTAATGGTATTAAAAAGACAAATTTACATAATTGAAAAAAAAGATAATAATAAATATTTAAGGGTATAATAGAAAAAATAATATTAATGATTTATTGGTATTATAAAAAGACTTATATTGTGGCACAGAATATTTTTCCAAAGCGACTTATAATAAAAAAAACTGAGGTAGTAGTTGATAGCTGATAGCAGATGACGGATAGATTATAGTTGATAATTGATAGCTCATAAGTGAATTTGAATGTTCGGTAAATTAGTTGTTACACTAGTTGATAGATACAAAATAACATAAAAAGATATTCTTAATAAAAAAAATGATGATTCATTATCCTATTATATTATATTATTAAATTGATTTATATTTAATAAAAATAAATGTATTAATAAAAACATACAAAACAATTTTAAAATATATGAAAAAATTAAAGATAACATCAAAATATATTAAATTTATATATAAATTTTATAATGTAAGTTAACGAGATACATAAATTAATAACATTGTAAATTTGAATTTAGTTAGATTAATCCAAAATAATAAAAAAAAAAAGTTTATTGTTTAATATTCTACAATAAAACTGCAATGATATCCTAAAATTTTTTCATCTTGGTTGATCTCATTGATTCTCCTATGGTGTTTCACTAACTTGAGAATTATCAACACTCACTACTACGGAAAACCCATTTAACAACGGTTGGAAAAGATCTCTAATCACGCTGGCACATACATTGTTATGTAGAGTGTCGTTGTATATATGATACTTACAATTACGACCCTGTAACCATTGTAATAAACTGGAAAGTGCGTGCCCTATCACAACAGTTTTTCCAAAAGACCGTTGTGATAAAAATAATGGTCCTAGGTTCGATTCTCAGCTGTGCCATTTTGATATTTTTTTTCTAGACAGCGCGCAATATATTATAACAGTTATGATATATAACCCTTGTTACATTTTCTGCAGAATTAACAAATAGTATCCTGCTTTTATAATTAATCTCATTTTTTTAACCTGTATTATTGTTCGCCATATCACAGCAGAAAATAGGAGTGGCAAAACGGGTCGTGGCCCGCCTGGCTGGCCCACGCACCCGCCAAAAAATGGCGGTTTGGGTTGCGATTTTGGGCCCGCCGCCCACCAAAGCTCGCCCCGCTAAAACCCGCCGCCCGCCAAACCCGCCCCGCCAAAAACCGCCGCCCGCCAAACCCCGCCGCACCTATTCGTTCAGCTTTTCCCACCTTAAACCCGCCCTTTTTTAGTTAATTCTAGTAATTCCAATTCTTGATGGTTTTATTTTATACATTTATTTGAGAATATATGCAATATTTTTTGAAGAAAAATTTGTTAAAAAGATTCTTTATAAAAATTGTTCTAAAAATTAAGTGAAAAATCTAATTGAAATGTAAAAACAAGCCTATTAATCCATTAAAAAAATGAAGAAAAAGAATTAATAAAAAACGTAGGCGGGCAAGCCCGCCGCCCACCAACCCGCCACCTTGGCGGGGCGAGCTAGATTTTCATGCCCATTTCTACTTGGCGGACTTGCCCGCCCAGCCTTTTTTTTTGCGGCCTTAAGGCGGGGCGGGGCGGGCTGTCCGTTTTGCCACCCCTAGCAGAAAATTCAACTCACATTTGTGATAAAGTTATCATAATAATATTAATTGTATCATATTCATAATATCACATAATTGTATCATATTCAATTGTAACGCAACAAACATCCTACAATTTATCAGAACAAACAACCTACAGTTTACACATTACATAACATCACATAATTGTAACTTGGTGTTTTGGTTTCTTGTCTCTTGGTGTCTTGACTCTAAAGACCTATGATTTCAAATAATTATATTTGTTAGTAAAAATACTTAGAAACTATAACATATAATTAATATATTATGAATAAAGAATAAATTACGTACTTGTTAATTTTCGCATATGCCTTCGTCATGATCGATTCGAATAGCATGCACGAAATCTCCATCAACTTCATCATATGAGGTAGGAATTTGTGTTGTTTAAGAAGGTGTGGACGGAATATCAAGACTTTCATCACTAAGAGAAATGTGTTTTCCTTGGAGAATGATTGACCATTTCCCCGATATGTGTGATGGGTCGGTAATATAGAAAACTTGTTTTGCATAAGAAGTCATGATGAATTGTTCGATCATAAAAGATGTCTTGCCAAGATCGACCCGGGTGAATCCTAAGTCATCAATGTGTACACCATTACTATTATTGGGAACCCACTTGCATTTAAATAAAGCCACTTTGAAAATAACATAATCAATCTCCCAAATCTCATCACTGACACCATAAAACGCGGTAGTTGCTAATACAGATTTCTTATCTTTCGAACTAGAGAAATACATCGATTCGGCTTCAACCATAACCCCACTATTTTGCATTGTACTACGATCATCTTTTGATTTTTTATAAAAGGTATAATGACCAATGTCGTATGTAGTCCAAGTAATGACACAAAATTTTGGCTCGTACGACAACCATTTAAGTATCTCGGATGCACTACGATCATTAGACGCACTTTTATTAAACCAATCTATGAATCTCTTGTTATACTCTATCAACAACAACTTGTCACTCATTCGGGGATATTTTTTCCTCAAAAGTCCTTTGTGAGTATCTATGAAAGGTTGAACTTCATCTATATTATTCAATATATAGAAATGTGCTTGAATAACTACATCCCAAGCCATTGATTTAACATTTAGACCTTGAATACCTCTTCTGTCTAAGTCAGCATGACGAGACTTTGGAATTCCTATAGAATCTGCGTCCGACAAATAGTTTGTACAAAACTCAACAGCTTCTTCTGTGATGTACCTTTCAACAATCGAAGCTTCTGGTCGGTGATGATTCTTTGTATATCCTTTAAATATCTTCATATATCGCTCTATTGGATACGTCCACCTTAAATAAACTGGACCACAAATTCTGATTTCTCTGACTAGACAAACAAGTAAGTGAACCATAATGTCAAAAATTGATGGAGGAAAATACATCTCCATTTGACACAAGATTAAGCCAGCCTCATCTTCTAATTCATCTAATTTTTTGAAATCAAGAACTTTATTATATATGGCATTGAAGAATAAGGACAATCTCGTTATAGTTACTCTCACGTTTTTTGGTATGATCTCACGGATAGCCACTAATAGAAGTTGTTGCATCAATACATGACAATCATGAGATTTTAAACCAATTAAATTGAGATCTTTCATTGATACAAGTTTCTTGATGTTTGATGGGTAACCTTGTGAAACTTTAATACCTTGCAAACATGTGTAGAAAATTTTCTTTTCCTTTTTAGATAAAGTGTGACATGCTGGAGGCAGATAAGTTCTTTTTCCTTTCTCTATTGGAGCCAACTGTTTTCGTATACCCATCTTCTCCATATCAAGACGGGAAGTCTTACTATCTTTATTCTTGCCTGGAATGTTTAGAAGTGTTCCAATAAAACTATCACACACATTTTTCTCCACGTGCATCACATCAAGACAATGTCTAACATCAAGACTTGACCAATATGGAAGATCAAAGAAGATGGACCTTTTTTTCTATATATTTTTCGTAACTGCCCCTTTTGCTTTTTCTTTCTTACCAAAGACAACATTAATGTGTTCCTGCCATTGATAAACTTCATCCCCGGTTAAAGGTTCAAGTGCCTCATCAAACTCTTGCTCTCCATTAAAAGCCTTCCGCAATCTACGATAAGGATGATCAGGTTTTAGAAATTTCCGTTACCCAAGGTAAATGGTCTTTTTTCCAAACTCAAGTTGGTGATAACAAGTATCATCTTCACATATAGGACACGCTCTATGTCCTTTGACACTATATCCAGCCAAGTTACCGTAAGCAGGAAAGTCGTTGATTGTGCAAAATAACATTGCACGCATCTTAAACTTTTACCCAGAATATGCAACATCAACTTCAACGCCTTCATCCCACAAGAGTCGTAAATCATCAATTAATGGACTTAGATAAACATCTATGTCGTTACCAGGTTATCGTGTCCAGAAATCATCATACTTAACAATATATATTTGCACTTCATGCACAACAAGGGAGATATGTTGTAAATAGTGAGAAGAACAGACCACGAAGTATGATTAGTGCTCAGATTACCAAAGGGGTTCATTCCATCGGTGGCAAGCCTAAGCCTAAGGTTTCTTGGCTCAACTCCAATATCCGGAAACAACGAATAAGTTTTCTTCCATTGCAACGAATCAGCTACATGGCAAATGTTTCCATCACGAGTCTTTTCATCTGCATGCCATCTAAGATTCTTTGCGTCATTCGAATTAGAAAAAAGTCTCTTAAATCGTGAAATTATTGGAAAGTACCATAACACTTTAGCAGGAGGATGCTTCCTACTTACAATGTCATAGTCATTGTCATCATCATTGTTGGCCTTCAGCTTGTAACGCGACACACCACATTTTGGACATTGATACAAGTCCTCATACTCTTTTGGGTTTAATATGCAATCATTAGGGCAAACATGTATTTTGATATACTTCAGACCCATTGGACACAATATTTTCTTAGCCTCATAGCAATGATCCAGCAATTTTTCATCTTCCGGTAACATTTTCTTTAGCAATTCAAATAATTTGGTGACCTAATCTATCGGCTTTCACCCAACTACAATCCATAATAACTTCTGAAATTTATACACGTATAATAATGTGAATAATACACCAAAATCTAATCCAAAAACTTAAGCATATGCATATGCAAATCTAAACCTAAAGCATATGAAACATGTACTCTCATACTTACTTGAGCATATACAACATAAACAAAGAAAAAATGAATGAAGATGTTGAATAATACCGTACTTCGAAGCTGAAGAATCTTATGCACGTAAGAAATGAAGATGTTGAAGAGTACCGTACTTCGAAGTTGAAGAATCAAATGAATGAAGATGATGAATATTTGAGCATATACAACATAAAATAAGAAAAAAGGAATGAAGATGTTGAAGAGTACCGTTCTCCGAACCTGAAGAATCAAATGAACGAAGAGGGTGGAGATTTGAGCTCTAAATGAATGGATACGAAGAGGGTAAAGATTACGCCACCAATGTCGTCTTTGGCTCGCTTGTTCGCCTAGAGCGTCTTATGAAAGAAATACATAATAAGTTTTGTTTTAATTTATCAATAAACCCTTTAATCACAGTTGGACAACCCAACCGTAGTGGAATTGTAAGTCCTCTAACAACGGTTGGTTTACTTCACCATTGTAAAATCATTTACAATTTAATTTTTAAATAATGGACTTAAGTCCTCTAACAATGGTTGGTTTACTTCACCGTTGTAAAATCATTTACAATTTATTTTTTAAATAGTGAAATTAAGTGACACACGCTTAATGTACTCTAAAAAATAGAAAAAATGTAGTTGCTGGGAATCGAAGCTTGCTACACATCATTTATTACAACAGTGTTTTATTACAACCGTCATTAAATTACTGTTTATAAATGCAGCTACTCAATGGGCGTGAAAATTTTAACCTATTACAACGGTGTATATGAATCCATTATAAACCTGACGTTGTTGTTTGTGCGTTTTGTAGTAGTACTATTTCAAAAGTCATTATATAATTTAGATGCTACTTAAAGACATTAAAACATTGTATCATCTTGAAGGGTAAGAATAGGTTTTTGTTAAAACAATAAGGTTATAAATGGAAGAAAAAGTCACAAGGTAAAAGCTACAAGCTCAAAAGCTACTTCAAATAACTTTTGAAAAAATATCTAAAAGCTAGTAAAAAAAACTACTAAGCTAAAAACTATAAACTATAAGCTAAAAGACAATTACTAAATAGAGCTTTTTCTTAAATGTGGGTTAAAAAACTAAAAGCTCTTTTTTAGGTCTTACCAAACAGACTCTAAGGCTCTGTTTGGTAAAAATAATTGTTGGTTGATAAACTAGATGATAGCTTATTGCTTATGACTAATGACTGATGACTGATAGCTTATAGTTAATAGTTGATGGATGATGACTTATAGTTGATAAGCTAATTAAAGTGTTTGATAAAATTAGCGCTTCAATTAGTTGATAAATTAAAATGACATAAAAGACAATTAATATATAATTATTTTATTTAAATTAAAATAAATTATAAAGGGTAGTTGTTCTGGACTGGGCCGGGGCATGCTCATCAGTCGAGCAGGCCCAACCCACCAGGCCCGGGATAGCCCAATAAGGACTCCTAGCAAGACCACTGCTGAGCACATGCTCACCTCCACAGGTCGGGCACACGCCTAACCTCGGGTGTGTACGGCACTCACGGATGGACCGTCGGGTGCAGGCCCTAAGCCTCCCGGGCTCGCCTCTCCTCGACGTGGAGTGTGCTCCTCCCCGAGAGGAGCCATCTCCGCCCGCAAGTGAGTCCTCCCCCGCGAGGACACGTCTTTCTCCGACACGCAGGACTCCTCCCCGCGAGGACACGTTCTCATGTAACCGCCCACTCCCGATGGAATCGGTCTGCCCTAATTCCGGAGATCTAGAAACGGTTACCCCAGGGCGAAGACCACATGCTGGTCTTCACTACGCCACGTAAGCCCTGGCAGTTACCTAGATGGGGCCTGGCAATCCAGCCCAATGCAAGTAACCGTTGGCCCCGCGCTGGGGACTCTCTATAAATACCCTCTCACTTGAGAGGGTTAGGTTACTCACTTCTTAACACTCTAACCTTCCTCTCTTGTACTTGCTTTTCTCTGACGGTTACCTTACTTGAGCGTCGGAGTACCTTGCAGGTACACCCCCCGCCGTCTTTCAACCGCACCGGAGCTGAAGTCCAGACGACGTTGTTGGCCACCAGAAACTGTCTAATCCAGGTACGATCAGTGGCGCCGTCTGTGGGAAACCTTTGCGTCCCCATTTTTCCTCCGATAAACCAAAGCAACTCTCATTCATCACCATCATGGCCGATAATCCGTCCGCTACTAAAGCTCTGGAAATCGTCCTCGCGCAACTCGAGAACGGGAACCACCGTGAAGACGCTACTGCCCTCCACGTCGAAGAAGGCGACGTGAGAGACGGGCATACCGCCTCCCCAGACTCCCAAGACGTGGCTCACAACGCCGCCCACCAAGACGATCAGCAGGCCATTTTTTAGCCAGTTGCTCCTCCACCCAATGCAGACGCGAACACCGTGGCCCTGTTCGCCTTGATCAATCAGACCAATCAGCTGATCGCGCACCAGAATACCAGAATTGAAGTGCTGGAGCAAGGGCAGGCATGTCGATCTTCCCCGCGAAGACATCGCCGTCCACCGTCGCCTCGTCGTTCCCCTTCCCCGCGAAGGACTCCTTCTGACAAATCTCGGACCCCCTTGCCGGTACGCGAGGGTCGTCGGCCACGTCTCGAGCGCCCCCAGCCGACGATCTCCCAGAAACACCCTCGTTCCCCACCTCGGAAGGAACCCAGGGCCTCCACCACTACCAAGAAGTCCAAGCAGACCGAGGAGAGGCCGAGGCACCGCTCGAGGAATTCCCCTCCACGACATCAGAGATCCTCTTCGATGTCCCCGACAGGAAGTGACGACGACGATCAGAGGACCCCTCTGTTGTGGGAGATCATGAACGTACCAATTCCTGCTGGCATGGAGAAACCTCCGCAGCTGGGAAACTACGACGACCTATCCGACCCTGACGACCACGTCGAAAGTTTCGAAGCCATGATCGACTTCAAAAACGTCAGGAGAGCCATCAAGTGCAGGATTTTCCCCACCACCTTGAGGAAGGGCCCCATGACTTGGTACAAAGGTCTGGCACCCGGGTCGATCACATCCTGGAAGCAACTAAGGCAACGCTTCACCAAACACTTTACCGCGTCTCGTCGACATCCGAAGACGGAAGCTTCCCTAGAAAGCATCTTTCAGGGGAAGAACGAATCTCTCTGGAACTACATTGAGAGATTCAACAGAGAAGCTGTCGAGGTCCATACGACCGACGACATGAAGAAGTATTTGATCATCCACGGGCTACGTTTTGGATCTGACTTTGCCAAGTCCGTGGGCCTCCGCAGACCCCGCCGTCTCGAGGATCTCCTCTAACGGGCGCAGTCGTACATCGAGCTCGAAGAGTCGAAGGCGGCACAGATCGCCCTTGAATCGAGGCGCAAAGAAGGCCCCCGCGGTCACAAAGAAGAAGACTCCCCTCCCAGACAAGGAGGAGAAAGAAAGAGAGATAATCGCCCCCAGGAACCTTGTAAACCGCGCGGTCCAGCTGACCAGTTCACTAAGTACACCCCACTCAATGCTCCCCAGGCGCGTATCCTCTCTGAGTGCCAGAACTCAGAATTTGTGAAAGGAGGAGTCCGCTTTCCGAAGCTTACTGCCCCCAAATCAAACGTTGATAAGTCAAAATACTGTAGGTTCCACCGGAGTCACGGGCATGTGACAGAGGACTGCATCCATCTCAAAGATGCGATTGAAATTTTGATCAAGGAGGGGCACCTAAAGAAATACTCCCAGAAGAATGAAACTCCTCGTCCCAGCTCCCAAGAAGCCCAGAACGTCGAGGAGACAATGCCTCCTCCCGATGAAAGTCGCCTTCAGGTCGCCCTCAGTGTCACCCGACCCGAGGATTTCTTTGTCCCCCCCAATCATTGAAGGCCAAGAAGCAATTCACAACATGTGGGCGACCTTCCCCCACGAGGACCCCGTCGTTGCTCGTAGCACCTGGGAAAGCTTCCCCAGGGCGATGGTCATCTACGGGGGCGGTCCCAAGAAGTTGTCCGTCGGATCGATCAAGCAGAAATTTGACGAGTTGGAATCCGCAACGTCGGCAAAGACGACCACTCTCGAGAAAGTGCGGGGAAACTCCAACCCCATCACTTTCTACCTCGAGGAACTCCCTGGGGGAGCGCCAAACGCCACTATTCCCCTCCTGGTCAGGGCACAGATGGCGAACTTTGACGTTCGAAGGATCCTAGTCGACCAGGGAAGTTCGGTCGACATCATGTACGCCCATTTGTTCGGAACCCTTCAGCTCGACGAAAGGCATCTGACCCCGTACGTCGGTTCAGATCTACAGGGGTTCAACGAAACCACCACCAGACCATGGGGTTACGTGGAGCTAATGGTTACATTCGGGGCCGAAGACACTGCTCGACAGGTGAAGATCCGTTTCCTGGTGGTCGAATGCCCGTCCCTTTACAACTGCATCCTCAGGAGGACCACCCTGGCTGAACTTACGGCAGTACCATCAACGGTCCACCTCAAAATGAAGTACTACACGACCAGGGGACGAGTAGTGACGATGCACGGGGACATCGACGCTGCCAGAAGATGCTTCGACGCTGCCATCAAAGACATGAGTTCCATCGGCGCCAAACCCAAGACCGTGGCCAAGCCACCCCAGGACGCCGAACAAGTACCTCTCCCGCGCGTCAACGCGGTCGAGCTCGACAGCAGGTTCCCGGGCGAACCCGATGAAGACGGGGCAGAAGACCTCAACCTCCAAGCGGAAAACAACGGGCGGCCTCTCTACCCAATGCGCCCTATCCCAGACGGGGACTTTGAGCTCGTGGTCCTCGGGGACGATCCAGATCGTAACGTGAAGATTGGCACCAGGATCCCCGACCTGGCGAAGGAGCAGCTGAAGGCATATCTAAGGGAGAATGCTGATCTCTTCGCGTGGAGCGCATCCGAGATGCCTGGCCTCGACCTCGAGGTGGCTTGCCATCAGCTCGTAGTAGATCTGGCCGATAGGGCCATAGCACAACATAGGCGTAAGCAGTCTCCCGAAAAAGCGGAGGCTGCTGAAAAAGCTATAAAAGACCTCCTAGAGGCAAGTTTTATTTCGGAGGCCAGATACACGACCTGGCTGTCCAACGTTGTACTTGTTAAAAAGAATAATGGAAAATGGAGGATGTTTGTTGATTATACTGATCTTAACCGGGCTTGCCCGAAAGACTGTTATCCCTTTCCTAACATCGACCAGCTGGTCGACAATTCTGCATGTTACAAACTACTATCCTTCATGGACGCTTACTCGGGATACAACCAAATTCCCATGGACAAGGTCGACAAACAACACACGGTCTTCATGACCGCGTCGGGCAACTACTATTACAACGTGATGCCCTTCGGTCTGAAGAACGCCGGTGCGACCTACCAACGGATGATGAATAAGGTTTTCCGGGCTGAAATCGGCGACATGCTCGAGGTCTACATGGACGACATGATCGTCAAATCCGCAGAAGAAGTCGACCACACCGCGTACCTCAAGAAGGTGTTCGACACGGCGAGGAGATGCCGCATGAGGTTTAACCCCGACAAATGCACCTTCGGCGTTTGGGCAGGTAAGTTTCTCGGATTTTACCTCACAGAATGAGGAATCGAGGCCAACCCCGACAAATGTAGGGCTTTTTCCGAGCTCCCTACTCAGGACTCAAAGAAGTCGATACAATCATTGAACGGGATGCTTACCGCTCTCTCCCGCTTCGTCGCCAAATCTGCACAGTACGCACTCCTATTTTTCAAACTTCTTCGACAAAAAGCGGAGTTTGAGTGGAGCGAAGAATGCGAGTAGGCACTCTTACACCTAAAACGAGTGCTATCGCAGCCCCAGGTCCTCTCACGGCCTGAGAGCGGGGAGACACTCTTCTTGTATCTTGCGATCACGAGTGAAGCACTCAGCGCCGTCCTCATTCGGGAAACCCCGGACGGGCAGAGGCCAATTTACTTCACGAGCAAAGCCCTCCAAGGCCCCGAGCTTAGGTATCAGCAGATAGAGAAAGTCGCCCTGGCCCTCGTCACGGCGGCCAGGAGGCTACGCCACTACTTCCTCGCCCACACCGTCGTCATAAGAACTGAACAGCCTATAAGGCAGCTCCTCGGACGACCGGACATGGCGGGGAGGATGCTGAGGTGGTCGCTCGAGCTCGCCGAATTTGAAATCCAATACGAAGGGAGGAAAGCCCTGAAGGCACAGGTATTGGTGACTTCGTAGCGGAGATGACCGTCCTGAAACCTTCGACCAACGGATCACAGAAATGGATGATCTATATCGACGGAGCATCCAACCCGAAGGGAAGCGGGGCGGGCATCATCCTCGAAAACGAGGAAGGCATCCTGATCGAGGTATCCCTCAAACTATCCTTCCTGACGTCGAACAACCAAGCCGAATACGAGGCCTTCCTCGCAGGACTTCGGCTGGCCGAGGACCTCGGCGCCAAGGAAGTCAAACTCTTCACCGACTCCCAGCTCGTGGCCTCGCAAGTCCGAGGAGAGTACCAAGCCAAGAACGACAGCCTCATAGAATACTTGGCCTTGGTGAGAGAAAATATGAAAAAGTTCACCTCCGCGGAAGTAACTCACATCCCCCACGAGCACAATGCCTGAGCAGATGTCTTGTCCAAATTGGCAAGCACAAATAAGAAAGGCGGGAACAAATCCGTCATACAAGAAGTGCTTTCCCGCCCGAGCATCGACAAACCGGCCACGGTTTCGGACATCAACGCCATCGGGGACAGCAATTGCTGGATGACCCCGGTATACGAATACCTCACGACGGGCAAACTGCCCGAAGATCCCAAAGAAGCAGGAATAGTCAAGAGGCGGGCGTGCTCGTACACTATAGTCGAGGATAAGATATATCGGCGAGGGTTCTCTATTCCCCTCATCAGATGTATCGAGGAGACCAAGGTCCCCGACATACTCCAGTAGATCCATGAGGGAATCAATGCGCAGCACCTCGGCGGGCGATCGTTAGCCCGTAAGGCGCTTCGAGCAGGGTATTACTGGCCCACCATGCAACAGGACGCCAAGGGACACGTCAAGAAGTGCGACAGATGCCAACGACACGGGGACATGCACCTCGCTTCTCCCAACGAGCTCAGTCCACTCTCCTCCCCGTGGCCGTTTGCGTGGTGGGGAATGGATATCCTTGGACCGTTCGTCCAGGGGTCGTATCAAAACAAATACCTCATCGTCGGGGTGGAATACTTCACGAAGTGGATTGAGGCTGAAGTGTTGGCCAAAATCACAGCCTTTAACATACTACATTTTTACAAAAGAAATATCCTTGCCCAATTCGGCGTCCCTCAAGCTATCGTCACCGACAACGGAACACAGTTCACCGACAGGAACTTCCAAGACTTCGTCACAAAACTAGGCACGAAGCAACACTTCACGTCGGTCGAGCACCCTCAAACGAACAGACAGACTGAGGCGGAGAACAGGGTGATCCTCCAAGGATTAAGACGTCGACTAGACGACGCCAAACAACGGTGGGTCGAGGAGCTACACAACGTCCTCTGGGCCTACCGGACGACCCCACACTCCACAACCGGGGAGACCCCCTTCCGTCTGACCTACGAAACCGAAGCGGTGATCCCCGTGGAGATCAGGGAACCCTCGAGGAGGACAGAATCCCCCCTCGACGGGGACGCAAACGACGAAGCCCTGAGGGAAGAGCTCAATTTTGTCGAGGAGATACGTTCGGGCGCTTCTCTCCGAGAAGCTTCACTTAAGCAGAAAATAACACTACGTTATAACAACAAAGTTATTAAACGTGATTTTCAGGTGGGCACCCTCGTCCTACGAAGGAACCAGAAAGACTTGCGAGAAGGCAAACTCGCCGCGGACTGGGAGGGCCCGTACCGCGTCCTCGCAAAAACGGGGACAGGAGCCTATTTCCTCGAAAATCTGCACGGGGAAGAACTTGCTCGACCATGGAACGCTGAAAAGCTAAAACAATATTACACTTAAGCACTGCCCGCGACACACTAGCATCGCGGTCACGGGGACGCACTAAGGTACAAGCGCGACACCCCTATACGAAACACGATGGTCAAGGGCTGCGTTGTGTGTGCGCGAGCACTTTGATCCGACGAGGACACCTCGATCGAGCTCCTGCTTCGTCGTACCAATTAGGCAGAACACCCAACTCACGATGGGAGGTTCATGCCACGAAGCTAAGACCTCGACCGAGTTCTTAGCCTCATTGAAGGTCGGAATGCGTCTCCGACCACCCGGCCAGCTCTCCACGCGGTCGGGGACTATCAAGGTCGAGCAAATCCCAAAGTATTTAATACTTAGACAAAAAACAAAGTATAGCAAATGCATTAACATCACACAATTAAAACCATGCAAACAACACTAGCAGATATACAAAGGTACATTAAAATGGGCAGAAGCCCAGTGTACAAATATTACAATCAAAGGTCAAAAAGCCCCTGGCACGCAGGCCGGGCAGAAATATCACAATAAGTAAAAATGGCTCGAAGGCCGAACAAAACAGGAAAGTAAATCCTACTCAGCGGCGGTCCCTTCAGGCTGCTCAGGATCATGGACCTCGTCGACTCTCATCGGTTGCACGATTTGACTGTCGACCACCTCGTAGTCGGGGTCAATCCCCTCGGTCGAAAGGTCGGGGTTGAGGACCCGAAGCTGCTCCACCGCGTTCTTGAAACCTATGCCCGCGACCGTGTGGTTGTCTTCCTCGGCTTCCCGGAGCATCGCTATCAGCGCTGCCCGCGAAGTCAGCAACTTGTCCTCTTCGATTTCCTCCTCAGCGGGGCGGACAACCTCCTCCAATTCAGCGTTCCTCACCAAGAGACGATCCCTCTCCTCCTCAACACCGGCAAGACATTTGCGCTCCTCCTCGGCACTCTTCAACTTTTCCTCCAATTTCTGTTGAAGCTCGACCTGGGTCTGGTTCTGGCTTTTGCAGTCAGCCAGCTCCTTACCCACCTTCTCCATTTCGGCCGAGATGGACTGGAAACTTTCTCGTAACCTGTGCAGCTCGCTTGCGGGGTACGCCTCGTCGTTCAGAACCAAGGCAGCCGCGCAAACCCACATCACAGCAGACACGTCCTCCACCAGCATCCTTCGCCGAGAAGCCTTGTCGACGCTTAAGATGGCCTGAGTTTCGGGGCCACCCACGCATAGCGAATTATTCCCCATAAAGAAGTTCGGCCTCGTGTGACAAGGCGGGAGCACAAATTTCATGGCAGGGGGGCTCTCGTGTTCGGTAAGGTCGATGTCCACCGTGTCTGCAAGCCGATGCCTCTTCGGAGAGCTCTGGGGGTTGAGAGAATCACTGCCCTGGTGAGAGCCAGAGGAACCCCCGGGTGCCGGGGTGGGAACAGAATCCTGCACCCGGAGCTGATCGACACGACTCTTGCCTCCTTTCTTCACAGGCGGTTGGCCTTCAGCTTCTTGAAGCGCTCCTCGGCATTCGACATCTTATCTGTAAAGAAAACAAAGAGGCCGGTAGTTCGAAAAGAAGGATGAAGGGAAAGACAGGTCGGGGAGACCACCCCACCTAACAGCTCGAGAGCCTCCTCGTCAGAAAACGTCTCGAGGAGAGCCCTAGTATTGATCACTCGACGCTTCGTCAAGACCTGCCCGTCATCGCCCAGAACGAAGTCCCCGTTTGGCATCACGAGCTTTGCTTTGTTAAACCCACTGACGAACTTAACTATGGCCTCGTGAGCCAAGCGATCCCCTTCACAAAGTCTGTCGGGGCTGACGATATAACTATCTGTTCCCCTCTTGAAGTGTTCTTCAGTCCAGAACAACGGGAACTTAGGCACAAGGGTCTCCTCTCGCCGTCCACCCACCTCTTTGACAACCCGATTGTACATGGTATTCACGGACTCATGTGTGACCGGCCTCACGAGGTAGTACCGGTACGAGGCTGTTCACCTGTTTGAAGGACACCCAACCGTGCCTACCGTCCCTGGCCTGTCGCTGAAGGTGGAAAATGCGGAAAAACAAGGGCACGGTCGCCCCGATCTTCAGATATTTGCACACTAGCTCGAAGGCCCTAATGAAAGAAAGAGAGTTGGGGTAGAGTTGAGAAGGGGCCAAACGCAGCCAGGTAAATACGGCCTGCTAGAAATCCGTGAAAGGCAGACGCCACCCCGCCTTGTCGAACATAAACTCGTAGACGGGGAACCGCATCCTGCTGTACGTCGAGCAGATCCGATGGTGTGACAGAGGCCTAAACACGTTCCACGACTTCGGTGAACCTATAAGGTGGTGCTCGACGATACAAAATATTCCCTCCTCATCCAGGTCGACGAACTCGGATATCATGTTCACGGCCTCCTCGCAGGCCCACTCGTCGGGCGTCCTCTCCCCGACGCTGGATGTCTCCGCCATAGGTGAACCAGGCCTGTCGTAGATATCCAAAGACCCCTCGGCCACTTGCAATACGTCCATTTACCTGAAAAGCAGAAGGAAACGGTGAATTCGATGACCCATATCAAATCCACCCTTTCCACCGCTGATCAAGTGAAAGGGCGAGGAGGGAACGTCGGGGAACGCGAACCCGCGACCATCCTCAGGTCCGCGGGGAGCGGCGTTGGGCGGGACCCCGAGATATTGAACCCACGTCCCCGTAACATTCTTTGTTTCCCCGAGGATTTCACCATTTATCCTCGGGAGATTCAACAAAAGAACTGAGAGACGTTCATCTCACAACCCCGGGACATTCTTCATGTCCTCGTGGATTTCATCGTCTCTCCCCGTGAGATTCAACGAATAAACTATTAAATTCCGCCGTTTTCGCCGGATATTTCGTGATTTCCATGGGAACTTCATCAGTTCACCTTAAGAATCACCCTACAAATGCAAGCAAAAGAGGGAAAAGAGAGAACTTACTTCAAAAAGTACTTCTGGTAGGGTTCCGGTACGGCTGTCAGCGGCGGCGAACGGAGGCGAACGGCGGTTGAAGGGAGAGCGAAGGAAGGGAAAGTTAGAGCAAAGGGAGAGCGAAAAACGTGCAAATGACACGGGCTTCCCCTATTTATGGGGCTCTCACGAGTCTCAAGGGCTCCTAGGCAATCGATTGCGCTACCCTAGCGTAGCCGCCCTAGGGAATGATGAGTTATGACGCGTGGCACATGTTTCCTCACACGCGTCTTTTCATTTCCCAACGAGCACCTTCCCATTCACCTCGCTTCAGACTTCTCATATCCCTGCGACGTCGCACAGATTCGGTCAACCCATCCCGAGGGTCGATTTGTCTCTCCCCTCTTAACCTACCGCTCCTCGTTAGCATCCCGTCCTCGATGAGTCCTCGACATGGTTAGCCCTTAAGTCATCACTCTAATGCTCAGAGCAACGACTTGGGGGGTTCCTGTTCTGGACTGGGCCAGGGCATGCTCATCAGTCGAGCAGGCCTAACCCACAAGGCCCGGGATAGCCCAATAAGGACTCCTAGCAAGACCACTGCCGAGCACAGGCTCACCTCCACAGGTCGGGCACACGCCTAACCTCGGGTGTGTACGGCACTCACGGATGGACCGTCGGGTGCAGGCCCTAAGCCTCCCGGGCTCGCCTCTCCTCGACGTGGAGTGTGCTCCTCCCCGAAAGGAGCCATCTCCGCCCGCAAGTGAGTCCTCCCCCGCGAGGACACGTCTCTCCCCGACACGCAGGACTCCTCCCCGCGAGGACACGTTCTCATGTAACCGCCCACTCCCGATGGAATCGGTCTGCCCTAATTCCGGAGATCTAGGAACGGTTACCCCAGGGCACAGACCACGTGCTGGTCTTCACTACGCCACGTAAGCCCTGGCAGTTACTTGGATTGGGCCTGGCAATCCAGCCCAATGCAAGTAACCGTTGGCCCCGCGCTGGGGGCTCTCTATAAATACCCTCTCACTTGAGAGGGCCAGGTTACTCACTTCTTAACACTCTAACCTTCCTATCTTGTACTTGCTTTTCTCTGACGGTTACCTTACTTGAGCGTCGGAGTACCTTGCAGGTACACCCCCCGGGCCGTCTTTCAACCACACCGGAGCTGAATTCCAGACGACGTTGTTGGCCACCAGAAACTGTCTGATCCAGGTACGATCAGTAGTAATGAATTTTAAATAAAATAATAAGGACAAAAGTGAAAGAAAAAATGATATAAGCTATAAGATAAAATGCTATTTAAAATAGCGTCTGAAAAATAAGCTATAAGCTAGTAAAATAAACTATAAGATCGTAGTGAAAAGACTGTTACCAAATAGGTATTTTATTGTCATATGAGCTTATAAGTTATAAGTTCAGAAAATGTCTTGTCAAACAAAGCCTAAGTCAATGGCGTTTTAATTTTGAAATTCAAAATTTAAATCCCTCTTCTCTCTCTGTTCATGGATGTTAGGACATGACTCTTGGGATGAAATGTGAATGTTGGAATAAAATGCCTATAAAAAGACACCTTTAGGCAAACAACACAAACTTTCTCTCATTCCTTCTAATTTTCTCACAAATATACAAAAATATCTTCATCATCAAATAAACACGTAAGGAAGAAGGAAGAAAGGAGAGAACAATTGGAAACAAGAATAAAAAACCAGACAAGAAGCAATGGATTCGGGTACGTTTTTACTGTTTTTTTACATAAATTATAATAGTGTGAAAATCATGTCTAACAATGTTAGTAGGATATACAACTTACAACAAGTAACATACATTAACTACAAAAGCCTTATACACAATGACAAAAACATTTTCGTACACACCAACTTTTTAATGGTCATATAATCAAAAACACGCAACAGTACTCAATTCTTTTCTGGATGTATTGATCTTAAACAACAAACAATAAGCATGGTTGAAACGAATTGTAACTTTCCGGTGACTATTTCAATCTATTTCAATGCTACCACAACTGAAGTTAAACAAAATATGCTATTTCTACTTACATGATTCATACACACATAAAGAACAACCAGACTTTTCTGACCTTTATAACACATTCATCGTAAATGGTTTGCCAATGGAAACATTTCATACACCATGTATAAAGCTGTTAAATTACCTTGATGAATCCGACAAAATCGTTACAACCGGATTTATCCTTATTCGTTGCCTCTCACGAGCACCAGCAACTCCTTTGCCCTAATCACTCCCTCCCACATTTGATTTAGAAGGCCCCTTCCCATGGCGATCATCTGAAACACATGGTAGCATCGTCGTAGCTTTTCCAGCACTGTCGCCGTCCTCCACAGATGGCTGTTTGCCCCTGGATTTATCAGACAACCACAAAACAACTAAAATTAAAGAAGGAACACTAAATCACATTACACGAAATGACATGAAGCGAATGGATGTATAACCTCCCATTCACAGTTGAATTTGTATATGCATTAATATATATTTTAATCAAGGATTTCTTTGTATAAACAAAATCTCGAGCATCAATCAACTTCAGTTTCCATTTTCTTTCCATCAGTTTCTCTTCAGCTTCTAACATATCAAACACAATATTGTCCGCTGATTTCACTGATCTGCATAACACATGTATACATGACGTATAATTTATCTTTTTCTATGTTACCCCATCAAATATATGACAAATCAAATAAAACCTGACAAATCTTTATGCATAAAACACCAACTACACTTTCTCACGGCGAATAAGATCATTTCACGCAACAATCTTTTGAAAAGGGATCTTTCAACAACAACTAACCCTCACCAACGGGTTGAAACATACTTTCTCAGGCAACCCTAAAAACTTTCGTTCCTCCAACATCTTTATCGGTTCAAACTTTTTACTATACCCATTAATGACCAAAACAATACTCACTCGTGGCTTTGATCTTCGTTCGACTGCGGACCGTAGCTTCGCGTTAATTCCTTAACCCCTTTGAAGCGGTCGACTTCTTGATGATCCATGCATTGAGTGGTTTCGGTTGCCTTCATCACTTTCCCTGTTGTAGCGTGGCAGAATGGAAAACTTTATGCAACCTTCGTTTTCAATTACACGTTATGTAAGGCACTACTGTAGCCAATTGAGTTATCATACACAAGCTTGGAATAGTAACGGGCTGGGTCTTGAATTAAAGTTATAAGTCTATTATAATTATGATTTATGTGATACAAAAACTATATAATTTAAAAAAAAAATTTAAAATACCAAGTCATAAGTAAAAATGACTTAAAAATATATATAATGCATACTAACAATTGTTTTTAATTTCACATGTCTCAAAAATACCAAAACAAATATATATAATGCATATATGTAATTTTAATTTTCTACTACTTTCTACAATCATTTTATTGTACTACATTCTTTAATTGGTGACATTTACAATGTCCCAACCAGAACCCGTGCGGACGCACGAGTTTCCTACTAGTTGAACCAAAAGAAGGTTATTAACCCAAAGGTGTGAGTGTTTGAACCAAAAGAAAGTTGCTAACTCAGGGGTATTGGTTTTAACAGAAGGACTGTGATTAACCAAAAGGAATGAGTGATTAACCAATAGATGATGATTAACTCAAACGAAGCTCAGTATGTTAACAGACGGATTGTGGTTAACTGAGAAAGGGTGCAAATGGGTGTTTTAAATGACAGACAATGGTTAACCAAAGAAAAGGGAGAAAGAACCAAGAAAAGGTGGTGAACTCCGTCAGGGTTTTGGTGTTTAACAGGAAGAATGTGATTAACCGGGGAAAAGATTGAGAATCTGATGTAGAAGAAGAGAATTTGGTAATTAGCATAACGACTGTGATTGACCAAAGAAAGAATGATTACGCCACTTCTGGGGAATCAAAGATTAGTGACCGATCAAAAGAGAGGGTGTTAAACAAAAATAAGGTTGCTAACCCAAGAGACAAAGGTCTAGAACTAAGGCAATGGTGATTAATCAAAGGAGAGACTGCAATGGTAAGAGTGAATAGGGATCGACTCAGCTGAGGATTGAGAAACACCACAGTCTGGAGATAAAGACGATTATTCCAGGCACAGGGTCATTTGTCCCCTACCCAAAAAAATCAGAATGAGTGTAGGAATTTTTCACTCTCATCCCTTCTCTAGCCCTTAGAGTGTAGTGCAGAAATTGAAACTGATGGAACAACGGTACTTTGTACAGTGCTCCGACGCGTCGTGCAGAATTCTGACTCAGTAGGGGATCAAGAAAGAGAAGCTCTAAAAGATCCTAGAGAGAGAAGAGAGTGGAGATTAACTAATCGAAACATGGTTTCGATCAATCAATCAAAGGGAATGAACAAGCCAACGATCTTTCAAACGAGTCGAGAGATTGTCAAAGCAAATGTGCGGAGTAACAGTTGTACAAAATTAAATTTGTTCAATAAAGAACAAACTTAACGCAATCAAGAATGAAATTGCAAGGCAGTACCAAATGTCAATTAGCATGCGTCACCAATCATGTTATCATGTAAACAAAAGTGTGCAAGAATCAACATGATCATACAATGCAAACAATTCCATAATTGATAAATCGTGCATCGAAACTTTGAATACATGCTTCAAACAGAGGTTAAATAGCTCCTAAAACATCCACAAATATCAAGCATATCAAGCCATAGAAGTTAAAGGAGGAAAGGAAACCAAACAAGCATGAAAAAGTACAAAAAGGCATTCTGGTTCAGTGTTAATCAGTTAACCATTTGCTAGGCAAAAATGGTTAATTGATTAACCCTTGAAAAACAGCAGAAAATTGCTGAAAACAGAGGTGTTAATCGATTAACCATTTTGCACTAGCAAATGGTTAATCGATTAACCCTGAGATAGTGGCAGAAAAATCAGTTTTCAAAAGCACTTCCGGCAATTAATCACTTATCCAAACATCCACATATTATGGCATGCATTTGTACATGAAAATTACATCAAGTAGAAGCAATTAATCATCAATTGAAAGCATCCAACATCAAGATCAATAATCAAACAATCATATAACACCCATATATAAAACTCATACATCAAAGCATAAATATTATATATAGATCCAAGTGTTTGGTACTGAAACACATAAGCTCCTAGTTAACACATTGTATACAAATAAATGCCCTAAAGTACAAAGTACAAAAACCTAAGGCATATTATACACAAGATGTTCAAATGATAAAAACTAAGAACTAGATCAACAATGATCTCAAAATACACTTCGCTACGGAAGCTAGCCATCAGCAAACAAGGAAAAGATCACACGACCTTATCCTTACCCTTCTCGGAACCTGAAGCACCTGAAATACATCAACAACGTGGGGTGAGATACATCAAATCTCAGTGAGTTCCCTATCTTATGGATTCTCTCGGATTAACAAGGTTCTAACAATCCTAACTCAAGTCCGGGGAAAAGGGAAAAGGACCCTTGAGTTCACACTTTATAATTCTCACACTATATGGAAACATGACATGAGTTCATTAACTCACAACATCACTAATCGATAACCATACCAAGGTACCTCCTGTTCCCGTCCGCTTCTACGTCTAGAAGGCGACCCGAGTCATAGATCCTGGTAATCTACTTGACATACGAATGGATTCGGGTTCTACGGGCCATTAACCGTTATGAACCGTCACTTCACACGGGACATTAACCGTCACAAGCATACGCTCCATGGGCGCCATTCGTACAATACGGGGAATCAAACCTGCCAAGTAGTTGTGCATCCATTTCAGAGGAGTCCGAGACTCATGAAACTACACTCAAGATAAACCAGTTACGATTACATGATCACATACAACAATACGATTGTATTCGACAATCACAAGGCTATAATGCCTTAAGGCCTCACATGCCTTTCAAACCACGAAGGTTAACCAACATGTTCCATACTAGTGTCTCCAAACCTTCTAAATTCTCCTATAGTTCATAAGGGGGTTTTCCTCACTCTTTCTATTTCTTTTTCCATATTAACATGCATATTCAATTACCATCATGCTAAACAATAATAGGATAGGCAAGGCATCTCACAATTGCACAATAGAATAATTTATAACATTTAAAACATAATTAAAACACTTTTGGAACTTTCTCGATTATTTAATCGGTCGGTAAAATCGACATATTTCATCTCCATTGCATAGAATATTTCCTCGGCTTTACATCGATATAAATAATGATCGAATCCGATAAACGAGTCGAAAGTTATGAATTTTCTCGCTAAAGGAATAAAATCTCAAGTCCCAGGTCGCACTAAGCGCGCCCCTGTCCGCGCTAAGCGCGATTTCTTCAGTTTGGAGGGGTTGTAGGAATTCAACACCGCGCTGAGCGGGCTCCTGCGCGCTAAGCGCGCTCTGCGAAACTCAAAAAAATACCTGCTATAACAGTTCAAAATCAACTCCTCTAAACCCTCAATACTAGTTCCAACAACCCACTAGAGGCATATTCAACCTGTTTCTATCATAGTTTCATCATTAAACTTCACAAACCAAACCTTTCCACACAATCACAAATTCTTCACAAAACCCTAAATCTCCAACCAAATTAAAACAATCAAAACTTCAAAACAATTAAAAATATATGTTTCTAAAAGTATATTGATCATTCATTTCGATTTATATCAATTTCCAACCGTTAAAACATCGATTCCCACATTCTAACCTAAAAACTCATATTATCCAAAACTCTAAAAAAAGAGGTTTCTAACTAGAACCCACCTTGAAATGAGCAAGATGAAGATGATGAGAAGATTGGGTGAAGATTTGATGAATGGATGATGATGATGATTCTTGAAGTTCTTGAACTTCTCTTCTTTTCCTCTCTTCTCTCCTTTCCTTTCCTTTCTTTCCTTCTTTCTTCTTTCTCTCTCTTTCTTACTAACTTTTTCTTTTGTTTGGAAAATGGGAGGAAAAGGAAACATATAGTAAACTATCATTAATAAATAATACTACTAAATACCCAAAAAGTCTCTTAAGTCCAAATTAGTAAAATACCTCAGAGTCAGATAATATTGATTGGATTTATTCTAAGTTCCACCGTTACTCTAATTATTTTGTCAAATAATTTCTCAGAGTACACTGGGCTCAGTCGATCACAATATAATATTATCCGGAGTAATAAAATACGGGGTATTACATCCTCTCCCCCTTAAATAGAAATTCGCCCTCGAATTTAAAGATTACCTGAACAAATGAGGGTAAGCATCTCGCATTTCTGATTCAAGTTCCCAAGTTGCATCGTCCGGATGCGTTACATCCCACTGCACCTTAACGAGAGAAATGTCCTTGTTCCTTAATACTTTCGTTTCTCTTCCCATAATGCGGCTCGGTTGAGGTTCAAACGTTAAGTCTGCTTCTATTTCAATAGTATCAGGTAGAATCGGCTGAAGAGGATCTGGAACAAACCTCCGAAGTTGAGATACATGAAAAATATCATGCATTTCCGACAGAGACGGAGGTAAGGCCAACCTGTACGCTACTTCTCCAATCCTTTCTAAAGTTTGATACGGTCCCACGTATCTCAGACTTAACTTCCGTGACTTAAACGGCCCCTTCAGTCTTAATCTCGGAGTAAATTTCAGAAACACATGGTCACCTTCTTAGAATTCTAAAGGACTCCTTCGATTGTCCGCATAACTCTTTTTTCGATCTTGTGCTTGCTTAATTTTCTCGCGGATCATTCGTATCTTTTTCGTAGTCTCTTGGATGATTTCGGGTCCTAAGATTCTATTACCCCCAACTTCCGTCCAACACAAAGGTGTCCTACACTTTCTTCCATACAAAGCTTCATAAGGAGCCATTCCGATGCTCGCATGGTAACTATTATTATAAGAGAACTCAATCAATGATAGTAGTTCTTTTCAATTACCCTTACTTTCTAGTACACAAGCTCTCAACATATCTTTCATTGTTTGTATTGTTTGTTCAGTTTGACCATCCGTCTGAGGATGATTAGACGTGCTCAAACGCAACTCCGTACCCATAGCTTGTTGAAAAACTTTCCAAAACCTCAAAGTAAACTTCGGATCTCTATCCGATACAATATTAGAGGGAATACCATGCAATTTTACAATTTCCGCAATAAACAACCTCGCAAGATGACTTGCCTTGAAAGTGGTCTTCACGGCTAGGAAATGCGCCGACTTTGTCAACCGATCAACTATTACCCAAATCGAATCATAACCACCTTGCGTACGAGGTAAACCTACTGCAAAATCCATAGAAATACTATCCCATTTCCAAACTGGGATTTCTAATGGTTGCAATAATCCACCCGGTCTCTGATGTTCAATCTTAACTTGTTGGCATACCGCACATTCCGACACGAAGACCGCAACATCTCTTTTCATACCGGTCCACCAATAGTCTTTCTTTAAATCTTGATACATCTTTGAAGAACCCGGATGTATAGTAAAAGCACCTTTATGCGCTTCTTCCAAAATCCTTCTTTTCAAAGTCGCATCGTTCGGAATGCAAATCCTTTGGTTAAACATAATCATTCCGTCGCTAGCGTGCACAAAACCCGGTTGACTTAGCATCTCTTGTAACTTCTCATCCAATAATTGTCCTTGTTGAATTTCAACTCTTAACGTAGAATTGACATTCAAATTCCCCATATTCACTCCATTAGGAGTCCACACAAATTGAAGATTTAAATCTCTAAACTTTTCCAACAACGAATATTCTAACATCATCAATTCGGCCTTCCTCAAAAATTTCCTACTCAAGGCATCGGCCACTTTGTTCGCTTTACCAGGATGGTATTTTAGCTCTAGATCATAATCCTTAAAATATTCCATCCACCTCCTTTGACGCATATTCAACTCTTTTTGGTCAAAGAGATACCTTAAACTCTTGTGGTCACTAAACATTTCAAAATGTACTCCATATAAATAGTGACGCCATACTTTCAAAGTAAACACCACTGTCGCTAATTCCAAATCGTGGGTTGGATAATTCTTCTCGTGAATTTCCAATTGTCGAGAAGCATAAGCCACCACGTGACTTTCTTGCATTAAAACGCCTCATAATCCCAACTTAGACGCATCAAAAAATACCTCACACGACTTGCTAGGATCGGGAATAATCAGAACGGGAGCAGTAGTCAATCTTTCCTTCAAACTCATAAAACTTTGTTCACACGCCGAATCCCACTCAAAGGGGCAGTCCTTCAGAGTAAGCTTAGTCATTGGTAATGCTAATTGCGAAAAGTCTTTGATAAACCTTCTGTAGTAACCTGCTAGACCCAAGAAACTTCTAATTTCTGATACATTCTTCGGTCTCTCCCAATTAATCACAGCTTCAACCTTCGACGGATCCACCGCTACACCATCCTGTGATATAACGTGACCAAGAAAACTAACTTCAGACATCCAGAATTCGCACTTACTTAACTTGGCAAAAAGTTGCTTCTCTTGTAAGATCGATAAGACGATTCTCAAATGTCCTTCGTGCTCTTGTGGAGTACGAGAATAGATAAGAATGTCATCAATGAAGATCACAACAAATTGATCCAAGTAAGCTTGAAATAATCGATTCATATAATCAATAAAAACAGCTGGAGCATTAGTCACACCGAAAGGCATCACTAAGAATTCGTAATGACCATATTGGGTCCTAAATGCAGTCTTAGGCACATCGGAACTCTTCACTCGGATTTGGTGATAACCCGACCTCAAATCAATCTTCGAGAACACACAGGCTCCTTTCAATTGATCTAATAGGTCATCTATCCTGGGCAAGGGATACTTGTTCTTAATGGTGACTTTATTCAGCTGACGATAATCAATACACAATCGCATCCCACCGTCCTTCTTCTTTACTAACAATACTGGAGCTCCCCACGGTGAGACACTAGGTTTAACAAAATGTTTAGCCATAAGCTCCTCTAATTGTCCCTTTAATTCTCTTAACTCCAAAGGTGCCATCCGGTATGGAGAAACAGATATAGGAGCCGTTCCCGGTACCAGGTCAATAGAAAATTCCACTTCCCTCACCGGAGGAAGATAAGTGACATCTTCGGGGAAAACTTCGGAAAACTCGCAAACGACTGGAATATCCAAAACTTGAAGGTCGCTACTCCCTTCCTTAGTGAGAACCAAAAGAACAGATTTCTCTTCTTCGAACAAGAAATTTATCATTCCAACCGTACCTTCTAGAATAGTTGTTAAGACATCTTTCGGGGTAGCATCAATAGATGGAATGATGATGAGCTTTTCTTCACACCCAATAAACACCGAATTAGCAGAAAGCCAATCCATTCCCAAAACGACATCAAATTTCTTAAGCGGTAGACAAATAAGATCAATCTGAAAAACTCTACCGTCCACAGACAAAACACAGTTTTCACACATCAATGGTGTCTCAACTATTTCATCCATGGCGGTAGTGACTACCATAGGAGGAGACAAAGGAACGGACCGCAATCCAAGTCGCTTCATACATTGCATCGATATAAAAGAGTGTGTAGCTCCGCAATCAAACAAAACAAAACAAGGAAATCCGTTAACGAAGCACGTACCAACAATTAAGGAATTGTCACTCTTCTTCTTCCTTGCATCTAAGGTGTAAACCCTTCCTTGTGTCTAAGTCCTATTCTGAGGACAATCCCTTTTCAAATGACCCACCTTCTGACATTGGTAACACTTCACATTATCTATACCACACCTTCCATAATGCATCCTTCCACAAGTACGACACACCGGAGGTGTACCCGCCCTTGAATATTGAACTTGCTTTCCTTTGAAGGATTGTTGCCTAGGCCTGAATTGTTGGTTGGATCTTCCGCGATCCCCTTGATTCACTCTACTCGCAACACCTTCAGCTTGGACTTTCTTCAAACTATGCTCGGTCACATAGCATTGCCTTAAAACTTCAGCATATGTAGTGAACTCTCTCTGAGATACACTATGAGATATTTCAACTTTTAGTCCAAACAGAAACTGGTCTATTTTCCACCTTTCATCAGGAGCATACATAGCCTGCCTAGAATAAGCAGCCATGTCCTCAAACTTCTCAGTATAACTGGCCACCGTCATACTACCTTGTCTTAATTGTTGAAATTCAAATTCCTTCTGAGTCCTCAATGAGCTCGGAAAATACTTCTCCATGAAAATAACTTTGAACTGTTCCCAAACCTTAGGCACTTCCTGAATATCCATCAAAGCCGAAGCTTTCTCCCACCATCTCATAGCGGGACCCTTCAGTGAATGAGAAGCGAACAACACCTTGTCCTCTTCGCTGCATTGGACTATCAAGAAAATCCTCTCCATACCAGAAATCCATTCGTGAGCCTTCACGGGATCTAATCCACCATGAAATTCTGGGGGATTCATGCGGATAAAATCCCAGAATTTCCCACCTTCAGCTTCTGGAGCAACTACCGTAGGATGCAAACCTCCATTCATTTGTTGCACCATTTGCTGCATGAATAGATTCTGTTGCTGCTACATCTGTTGCATAAACTGATACAGAGGAGCATTGTCGTCGTCGCCCGGCGGATTCGTCCCTTCAGGAGTGGTGCGGGGTCTACCAAGAGTGTTTCTACGTCCTTCAGCCATGTTCCTAAAGGTCATACAAATAGGATTAAGTTGATCAGGCTCAATGCCATAAATATAACACTTAAGACCACTGGCGACACAACGTATATGAAACGGAAAGAAATACTTATACTAATTCATGGCTAGGTCGAGGATACGACCTGCTCTGATACCAACTATAACACCCATATATAAAACTCATACATTAAAGCATAAATATTATATATAGATCCAAGTGTTTGATACTGAAACACATAAGCTCCTAGTTAACACATTGTATACAAATAAATGCCCTAAAGTACAAAGTACAAAAACCTAAGGAATATTATACACGAGATGTTCAAATGATAAAAACTAAGAACTAGATCAATAATGATCTCAAAATACACTTCGCTACGGAAGCTAGCCATCAGCAAACAAGGAAAAGATCACACGACCTTATCCTTACCCTTCTCAGAACCTTAAGCACCTGAAATACATCAACAACGTGGGGTGAGATACATCAAATCTCAGTGAGTTCCCTATCTTATGGATTCTCTCGGATTAACAAGGTTCTAACAATCCTAACTCAAGTCCGGGGAAAAGGGAAAAGGACCCTTGAGTTCACACTTTATAATTCTCACACTATATGGAAACATGACATGAATTCATTAACTCACAACATCACTAATCGATAACCATACCAAGGTACCTCCTGTTCCATTCCGCTTCTACGTCTAGAAGGCGACCGGAGTCATAGATCCTTGTAATCTACTTGACATACGAATGGATTCGGGTTCTACGGGCCATTAACCGTTATGAACCGTCACTTCACACGGGCCATTAACCGTCACAAGCATACGCTCCATAGGCACCATTCGTACAATACGGGGAATCAAACCTGCCAAGTAGTTGTGCATCCATTTCAGAGGAGTCCGAGACTCATGAAACTACACTCAAGATAAACCAGTTACGATTACATGATCACATACAACAATACGATTGTATTCGACAATCACAAGGCTATAATTCCTTAAGGCCTCACATGCCTTTCAAACCACGAAGGTTAACCAACATGTTCCATACTAGTGTCTCCAAACCTTCTAAATTCTCCTATAGTTCATAAGGGGGTTTTCCTCACTCTTTCTATTTCTTTTTCCATATTAACATGCATATTCAATTACCATCATGCTAAACAATAATAGGATAGGCAAGGCATCTCACAATTGCACAATAGAATAATTTATAACATTTAAAACATAATTAAAACACTTTTGGAACTTTCTCGATTATTTAATCGGTCGGTAAAATCGACATATTTCATCTCCATTGCATAGAATATTTCCTCGGCTTTACATCGATATAAATAATGATCGAATCCGATAAACGAGTCGAAAGTTATGAATTTTCTCGCTAAAGGAATAAAATCTCAAGTCCCAGGTCGCACTAAGCGCGCCCCTGTCCGCGCTAAGCGCGATTTCTTCAGTTTGGAGGGGTTGTAGGAATTCAACACCACGCTGAGCGGGCTCCTGCGCGCTAAGCGCGCTCTGCGAAACTCAAAAAAATACCTGCTATAACAGTTCAAAATCAACTCCTCTAAACCCTCAATACTAGTTCCAACAACCCACTAGAGGCATATTCAACCTGTTTCTATCATAGTTTCATCATTAAACTTCACAAACCAAACCTTTCCACACAATCACAAATTCTTCACAAAACCCTAAATCTCCAACCAAATTAAAACAATCAAAACTTCAAAACAATTAACAATATATGTTTCTAAAAGTATATTGATCATTCATTTCGATTTATATCAATTTCCAACCGTTAAAACATCGATTCCCACATTCTAACCTAAAAACTCATATTATCCAAAACTCTAAAAAAAGAGGTTTCTAACTAGAACCCTCCTTGAAATGAGCAAGATGAAGATGATGAGAAGATTGGGTGAAGATTTGATGAATGAATGATGATGATTCTTGAAGTTCTTGAACTTCTCTTCTTTTCCTCTCTTCTCTCCTTTCTTTCCTTTCTTTCCTTCTTTCTTCTTTCTCTCTCTTTCTTACTAACTTTTTCTTTTGTTTGGAAAATGGGAGGAAAAGGAAACATATAGTAAACTATCATTAATAAATAATACTACTAAATACCCAAAAAGTCTCTTAAGTCCAAATTAGTAAAATACCTCAGAGTCAGATAATATTGATTGGATTTATTCTAAGTTCCACCGTTACTCTAATTATTTTGTCAAATAATTTCTCAGAGTACACTGGGCTTATTCGATCACAATATAAGATTATCCGGAGTAATAAAATACGGGGTATTACAAATCACATGATTAATTAACATGGAAAAGTTATCAGAACTACATTGCGAACATGCAAAAGTGATCGAAAACAGTAAATCGAGCAGCAATTACCAATCTACAAGATGGAGGATTGCCTTGGTGATTGTTGTAAGAAAAATGTAGTGAGAATAAGCCAAGAAAACCTGAGAATTCCAAGCTTGCGATCAAATCGTAGCGAAACCGATAAAAACGCGATAAATGCTCCGAAAACGAATTCTCACCGAAACGATTGAAACAATCACTTGAATTGGAGTAGAAGCCACTGTAAATCCAGAAATCCAAGTAGAAATGGAGTAGTATGGAGGTTTAGCTCAAGAGAATAACAATTTCGATGTGAAGATTGTTACACTCTAATGGTGGAAATTGGGATTTTGTGTGTGGTTTGGAAAAAAGAAGCATAAGCGATTGTAATCATAAAGTGGTTATAATGAAAATCTCTTGTGAGGCAAGGGGATATACTACTCTCAGTTAGGGGAGGAACCAGTATAAATCTTGTGTTTTCTGTTGTTATTTTATTTACTTCTGTTGTATCCGCTGCCAAACGAATTAACTAAGAATCTAAACATCAGTTCTGATTCTGAAACTCTGATAAAAAGCTAATTATTAAGAAAATGTGAAACACAATTCAACCCCCCTTCTTGTGTACTCTTCACATCTTCAACCATTACTTAGACTCTAATCATCGTTGCTCTGTAAACTTTCTCCACCACGACTCCGCCTCCTACCTGAATCTGTGCCCAACGACTCCAGCACCATTGACATTATCGACTTCACACTTTCACCGACCTCTAATGCCTCATCCATTTTTGATAATTTTGAAAAACATGTTTTTTTGTCCTCTTCATCATTTGAGGTTTTAAAGCATGTACCCACAATATCATTAATTTTAAGGTGAGTCTCTTGAATATCAGCATAATCTAGGGGTGTGTATGGTTTTTAAACCAAACCGAATTAGAGCATATATATGGTTCGGTTTGGTTCTTAGAATTGTTTCTATAAAACTAGTTTATGTTTTCAAAACCAATTTATATTTGGACACGTTAAGTTTAAAACCGATTCTTATTAAAAACCAAATTTTTATTTGATCCAATTTTAAAATTGATTTCTATCAAAACCACGTATATCAGTATTTGTTGGCAAAGTTGCTTGGCTCGGTTTAGCAGTTTTATTTTGTTATCTCATAGATTTATAGATTTATAAGTACTATTTTAATTATATTTTAACAATGATCTCTCTCTTAACTGCATAGAAGTGTCCAGAACTGAGCCTCCATGTCCTGTAAAGTTCTCTCTCTCTCTCTCTCTCTCTCTCTCTCTCTCTCATACACACACACACATTCTTAAAGTAAAATACACTCAAACATTTATATTTACAACTGAGAGAATAATATTGTGGGATATTTAATGTTGGGATCCGAATCACTACAATGTTGATATTCCTCTATATTATTTTAGTGTATACTAGCTTAAATTCTAATTTAACGAGAATTGTGAGCTGACAGGGTTAGAGTAATTCAATTTGTAATGAATTTGTCTTTGTTGGAAGTTAAGAGAAGAATTTTTGTGATTTTTATTTGGATTATAACCGGATATTAATATATGGCAATCAAATGTTATTGGTATTTTTAACATGAATTAGATCAGTTATAAACAAAAGTGGTTTGGTTTTTTTTTATTAGGTAAACCAAATTTCGGGCTATGAATCAGATGAATCAGTTAAAATGCACACCCCTAACATAATCCACTTGATAATAAAGATGTTCATGTAATCAAGGACATTCAAGAAAAGAAATTTATCATCCTCTACCATGGAATTCCATATAATTGAGCACACTTTCTTTTTAACATTTAGCTAGGGGTGGAAAAACGGGTTAGGCCCGTTGGGCCCGTCCGTTTAACCCACTATTTTTGGCGGGTAGGGGCAAGGTTTTCTGCTCGGTGTCTTAAGTTGGCCCGCCCCGCCTAACCCACTTTTAAAACGGGCCAATGGCGGGGCGGAGCGGGTTTTGCCCACTGGTTTTTTGTTAAAAAAACTTATTTTTTTTACTTGGAATTAAAACAATATTAACGTGGTCTGTAGTAGACATACTTTTAAAACAACGCTCATTTCTTCAAATCCTAATTTTAATTTTTCACGTAACTACAAACAACTCATTTTGAATTCATTAATTGGTCTCTGCTTCTTTCTTTATTTTCACTCATAGTAGGAAAAGTCTTTATTGCAAAGCATAAATAATACATTATTTTCTATTTTCTATTACTCGTTGTCATTGTAGCCGGGTTCTAAAGCTATAAGGTAAGTTTTGCACAGAGGAGTTTGTTTCTCATTATGATAATAAAGTTTTGATTTTTATTTTATTTATTTGAGTTCTCATTTTATTTATTTTTGACAGTAAAATACTCAATTAAGTGCTTATTATTTGTATTGATAATTTTTAAATAATGAAGCTTTGATTTTTCTTGGATTGTTTTATTTTTGAGATGCTTCCATTATTAAATATTGATAAATTTACTTAGTTGTATTTTTTTAGCTTGTGCTAGTTTATTTTCATGATTTGTGTCCCTAGATGTCCTTAACTAGGTTGTGCTTGTTGATTTTTTGAACCAAAAAAATAATTTTGGGAATTTAGTGTGCTTGTTTTAACTTTTTGGTATTATAGTTACGTTTTTTGTTTATGTTGAAGAATATGACATTTACATTAAGACTTGTTAAAGTTTTACTATGTGTTGTTAAAATGTGTCGGTCTCTTTGGTAATGATTAACAATTTGTAAATTATGTAGTAAATCAAATTGTAAAAAAAAAATTGGCGGGTCGGCCAGACAAACCGCCAACTCGTTAGTAAACAGAGCGGATTTGACTTTTGAGCTCAGACGCCTAAGTTGACCCATCCCGCTTTTGGACGGGCTTAAATGGGGCGGGTCTAAACGGGGTTGAAGCTAGCGGGATTATACCTAAGTGAATCGCACACTAAAAGATACAACAGAGTCATCGCTGAATTTTATTTAGTCCCAAAGGACAGGGAAAATATCGATAAAACCCAAGGGGAAGAGAAACGGGTAAGGGGGTCGGTTATGCGAAAGGAAGGTACTAGCATCTTACGCATCCGTCGTACTCGACGGGAACCATTTCGCTTGCTTCTAGGCTTGGATGGGTTATCTATCTAAAGGCTTCTAGCTAAAAAAAGGAAAGAGAATAAGAGAAGAAGAAAAAAGAAAGAAAGAAAGTGCTCGCGAAGGATTAGGGCCCTCGTGCCTACGTACCCTCATAGTGCAGTGAGAAAATCAGAGCTCCATAGTGCAGGGAACAAGGGAAAGAGAAGAAGAATGGAAGAAGGTGGTTCACCAAGATTTCGCAATCTCGTGCCTACGTATCCTCATAGTGCAATGAGGAATTCAGAGCCTACGTAGTTCGGGGAACAAAGACAGGAAAAAGAAAGCGGTGTCAAAACCACGAGCAAAAGAAGGAAAGAAAAACTTCGCCGGGGATGCAAAGAATTGGTGTTAAAACCAAGAAAGAAGTGCAAAGGAAAGATAATAACTCTGATGAGGGTAAAGTGCAAGAATGGTGTCAAAACCAAGAAGATAAAGGAGCAAAGGATAACAGTGACTCAACTGGGGAGTAAGAGAACACATCAACTACGCTGGGGACCAGAGGGTTAGCTACCCTACTAGGGACCAGCAAATAGGATGGTGTTGAAACCAAGAGAATAAGAATTCGGTATGTTAACTGTCTGGCAGTGGTTAACCGAAGAAAAAGAGATTAAAACTTCGTGGGGAAAAAGGGGTTTGGTGTCAATAAACAGGCCGCGATGAACCAGAAAAGAGAGAGTACCTAACCAAGTGAGGGTGATTGACTGTGAAAAGATTTCGGTATATTAACTGATAAACAGTGGTTAACCGAAGAAAAAAAATATTGTAACTCTGTGGGGAGAAAGGTTTTATTAGATAGACTGTGATCAACCAAAAGAACGGGTGTAGAACCAAGCGAAGGTTGTGACCCAAAGGATGGGTGTGGAACAAAGCAAAGGTTGTGACCCAAAGGACAGGTGTGGGACCAAGCGAAGGTCATGACCCAAAGGACGGGTGTGGGACTAAGCGAAGGTCATGACCCAAAGGACGGGTGTGGGACCAAGTGAAGGTCGTTACCCAAAGGACGGGTGTGGGACCAAGCGAAGGTTGTGACTCAAAGGATGGGTGTGGGACCAAGCGAAGGTCGTGACCCAAAGGACGGGTGTGGGACCAAGCAAAGGTCGTGACCCAAAAGACGGGTGTGGGACCAAGCGAAGGCCGTGACCTAAAGAACAGGTGCACTGACTGAACAAGCAGTACCTGACCGAAGAAAGAGTATTTAAACCAAAAGAAGGTTACTAACCCAAGGGTGCGAGTATTCGAACCAAAAGTAGCTTACTAACTCACAGGGGTATTGGTTTTAATAGAAGGACTGCGATTAACCAAAAAGAATGAGTGATTAACCAAGAGAAGGTGATTAACTCAAAAGGATCTCAGTATGTTAACAGACAGGCTGTAGTTAACTGAGAAAAATGTGCAAATTGGCGTTTTAACTGATAGGTAGTGGTTAACCAAACAAAGGGAGAAGAACCAAGAGAAGGTTGCAAACTCCGCTAGGGATTCGGTGTTTAACAGGAAGGCTGTGCTTGACCGAAGAAACCAATTGAGATTCTTTTGGGGAATCAATAAGCAATGATTGGCCAAAAGAGAAGGTATTGAAACAAAGAGAGTTTGCTAACCCAAAGTGACAAGGATCTTTAACCAAGACAATGGTGATTGATCAAAAGAGAGATTGAAAGTGGTAGTAGTGATCAAGGATCGACTCGACTGAGGATTGAGAGACACTATAGCTTGGAGATAGAGACGATTATTCCAGGCACAGGGTCATTCGTCCCCTACCCAAAATGATCAAGATGAGTGTAGGAATTCTCCACTCACATCCCTTCTCTAGCACCAAAGTATAGTGCGGAAATTGAAGCGGACAGCGTAACAACACCAATTTGTACAGTGCTCCAGTGCGTCGTGCAGACCTCCGACTCAGCAGGGGGATCAAGAGGACCAGACTCTAAAGGAATCCTAAAGAGAAGAGCAAGGAATGATCAACTAATCGAAACAAGGGTTCGATTAATCAATCAAGGGGAATTGATGTGCTAACAATTTTCCAAAGAGAGGAAAAATCATTAAAGCAAAAGTGTGGATTATTGATTATACAAGATTAAGCTCATTGTTTAAAGAACAAACTTAATGCCAACATAAATGAAAGTGAAAAACAGTACCAAATACCAATTAGCATTCATCATGAATCATGTATCATGTGGCCAAAAGTGTGCATGAATCAACATGTTCAAACAATGTCAAGAACGCAAACAATTACCAGAATCGATAAATCGTGAATCAAATTATTGCAAGCATGCTTCAAACAGAGGTTAAACAACACTTAAAACATATATAAATATCAAGCATATCAATCTAAGGAAGTTAGAGGAGAAAAGAATGTCAAACAGACAAAAAAATGCACAAAAATGGCACTCTGTCCCAGTGGTAATCGATTACCACATGCAGGTAATCAATTACCTGCTTGAAAACAATAGATTTTGGGAAAATTTGAGCAGGGTAATCAATTACCCTTATACAGGTAACCGATTACCACTGAGACAGTGGCAAAAAAAATCTTATTAAAAAGCACTTTCAACACCTAATCACTTTTCCAAACTATCACATGCTATGGTATGAATTTGTGCAAAAAAATTACATGAAATAAGAGCAATTAATCATCAATTGAAAGTTTTAAACACGAAGATCCAAGTTCAGACAATCACATGATTAATCAACACCAAAAGCTATCGAAACTACATCGTAAACGCACGAAAGTGATCGAAACAGTAGATTGAGTAAAGAATAACCAACCTACAAGGCAGAGATTTGCCTTGGAAATTGTTGCAAAGGAAATGTGATGGAAATAAGTAGAGAAAACCAGAGAAAACCAGAGAATTCTGCACTTGCGATCCAATCCGTAGAAAAACTGATCAAAAACGCAAAAATGCACTGAATGCGAGTTTGCACCGAATTGCTTGAGTTGATTACTTGAGATGAAGTAGAAACTACTGTAACTCCAAGAATCCAAGCAAGAATGAAGTAGAATGGAGGTTAAGCTCAAGAGAAAAGCACTTTCAATGTGAAAGTTGCTACTCTTCAATGGTGAAAATGGAGCTTTAGTGTGGTTTAGGTGAAGAAGATGAAGATGAATGTGAAGAACTTGCAAAAAATGTAGAGAGAAATGAGAGAATTGAGAGTGAAGAGAGTGAGAAATGATTGAAAATGTGTTGGGTCCTTTGTGAAATGGCGTAGCTTTGTTTATATAGAGGCTAGCTTTGAAGTAGGCTGTTTGGAGTGTGCTTTGGAGTGAGCTTTGGATGTTGCTTTGGAGTTAGTTACACTCAACTCACTGAGTCGGAAGTTGACTCAGTTAGTTAGTTGGTTAACTCAGTGGAGCAATCCCAGTGCAAATACATATCAAGTGGTTCACGTGCTTGGAAATTAAGTAACATGGTGGACTTAATTCAAAGTGATGTATTGAAATAAATGTAAGTGGAGTGTCATGAATGGTCTTGAACTGTTTAGAATGTTCCACACAATGCTAAAACCAAGTAGAACACAAGTGAATAGAGAGTGCAAAGTTGTTGTCCTAAAAATGCAGCAGAAACTGCAAATTTGCACAGGGTAATCGATTACCCTATTTTGCCTAGCAAAATGGTAATCGATTACCACAGGCAAAATTTGCCCAGATTGCTTAGGAACAAGTGCTAGGGCCCCGGTTTCGATTTTCCACCTCTTGCTTTGATGAATAGACATGAAAACCCTTGTTTTGTGCTTGTTTTGATGATGTAATGACTTTGTGAGGATGTGATTAACCGGGCTTGGAAAACCTGAATATTCCTCCAACAAAATCATAAAGAAAAATGTGCTAGTGCGTATGCCAGCGATGCGAATGCACATGCTTATGCAAAAAATAATAAAGAGAGGTCAAATTTCGGGTTACGACAGAGACAGACCACCCTCTTTGCCATCCCTACATTTAGCATAATCTCGTGATTGTCAATGTGTTTGTCCCATATCATATGGACTAAAGGTTTATTAGAATTGAACTAAATATCCCAAAGTAGTTTGTCAAAGATAGCTGTGTTAGCTTCTTGTCATCATCCCTAAGCCGCCTAGTTTCTCTAACTTTTTTTCATTTGACCAAATAAATATTAAGTATATTTTTTAGACATTTTAATCTTTGAATATATTATTTTTAATCAACTTAGTTCCATAAGTGAGTTAGAATAGAAAGATCAAAATTGTTGCTAAATATGAAAAATACATTAAATTGAACTAATAATTAATACTAATACAATATTTCATATTAGTACAAATTAAAAAATTTAATAAATCCTGTTTAATTTGGTTTTGAAAAATCATTTTGTGTGACTTTTATGAAAGAATATTGAAACGTATTCAATAATATTTAATTTTCTGTAATTTTTAATTATTTGAAATCAATGCACCTCTAAAAGATAAACTTGGAATTCCTTCGTCCCACACTATTAAAATGTGTTTTGAACAAATGTGGGTCCGAATATGCCAAACGCCTTGGCATGTACTGCTGAAGTTTATAGCCTCCATAACATCAAGGGTCATGTTAGTTTCAATTTGCAACTTGAGTCCTTTATTTCTTATCTTTGTGGAATTCAGAGCACAATTATTTGGTATCCATTTTCTAAATCTCAAACCTAAAAATTTAAATAATAAATGACAAAAAATAAAAAAATACATTAATAGTTCTTTTTATAAATAGTTGATTAATTATATTATATTGATTAATTTTTTAAAATCATTTAAATCAATTTTTGCAATTAGTCAAGACTGTCATTAACAACCTGCAAGACGGACTACTACACATGATTTCAAATTTATTACAATTAACCCGTGACTAAAATATTTATAATGATTGTATAATAATTAGATAGGATCTCTATTTTATTTTTTCATAATTATTCTATCATTAATCTACACCGAACCTTCAAAAAATTGAGCCAAAACATTGAGACGGCTATGCAATTAGTTACTCGTTGTACTTAAATATAAAAATTTAGTTTTGAAAATTTTGATATTATCTATTTTATTAACAAAATTATACTTGAATTATTTTTAATACTATATTAAAAAAAAATTGAATTATTTATCCACATACGAATAGTCAAGGTCTTTTTTGTGGCCTATATAAACCAAGGCTCGATTCTCATTTTCTACTCACAAAACAACATCTCTATTCTTGTGTTCTAATCTTTAACTAAAAAATGTCTCTTACAAAAATATCATTGTTGTTTATGTTCACCTTTTGCTTGATATCTGCACAGGCAGCAAGGTTTGACATTGTCAACCAATGCTCATACACCGTGTGGCCAGCTGCCATTCCCAGCGGCGGCGGTGTACGGTTGGATCCCCGCCAAACATGGACTATAAACATCCCAGCTGGAACCGCATCGGGCCGAGTTTGGGGCCGAACCGGTTGCCATTTCGACAACTCAGGTCACGGGACTTGTCAAACTGGAGACTGTGCCGGTGTGCGTGGTTGCACCTTATCGGGTCAGCCTCCGACCACACTTGCTGAATTCACACTTAACGGCGGTTTTAATTTGGATTATATTAATCTATCTGTAATTGATGGTTTCAACGTTCCAATGCAATTTAGTGGATGCAACAAAGTGCTAAATTGTAGGGATGCTTCTTGCCCTGATGCTTATCATACACCTAGTGAGAATCAAAAAGTGGCTTCATGCCCAGGTGGTACTAACTATAGAATAGTCTTTTGCCCTTAAAATATATATTGAGCATAGAAACCGCCCAAAAATGTTTCTTTCTACTGTAAAGAAACAAAATATAAAATAATATTGGGTGTTTGCTCTATGTGCAATAAATAATATGTACAACAATATTGCTGAATTTACTCGTGAAATTATAAGTATGTAATTTCTTGAGAATGCAATATGTAATAAATTGTCTTATTTACTTCTGAACTTTGATGATTAAAACTGTTAGTATTATGTGCACCATACCATTGTCGACTTGTCTTGGTCTATATGTTTTTTATGCTTGGCATATGCTCCATTCTTAAGCAAAATATGAATTATTTAATTAAAATAATATTTTATAGACTCTCTTGTGGGTCCATATTTTTGAGCCATTAATAATATTTTGTTGTTATATTGAGAAAATTAATGAAATAAACAACTTTTTTTTTCTTTCTAAACTGTCATGGACCAAAAGGAAGATATCGGCCTCATCAATAAAGACTTGGTATAGATTTGGTGAAAAGAGGGTGAACCATGAGTAAGGGCTAAAAAAAATGGTGATTTTTTAATACACCATTAATGTTTTTTAGATGTTTTTTAGATGCCATGCGAATTTTCATATTTGTCCCCAGTTTTCGAATGTGCACACCCGGACACTCTATTTTTTAAAAAAACGTTGCTTTGTTCCGGATGTGCGAATTCGGAATGACAAGTTACGCGTCTTCCGGATGTGTAAATTAGTACATATTGAGCGTAAACTTGTCCGGATGTGCACATCCGAAAAAATACCTGAAACTCATTCATTTGAAAAACGCATATTAAGAAGTAATATTTATTTTAAGAAATAATAATAACATGCATTTTAACAGAAGGTTAGAGCAACGAATATGACAAACATCCTTTGATAATAACTTCAAAATATTTATCAAAACGCATGGTGGCCACTTGTTCTGTATCCAAAAGTTGTCTAGTAGTTCTAACTCATATTTAAACAAAATAACGGTCATCCACCTATGATGGCAAACATGACCTGTAACCATAAGTTATATATCCAAAAAAGGCATTGTGAATATCCGAACTCCCAAATCTATCCTTGAAGATTGTAGGACAAATCAAGATCAACAGTAAAATATTACTTCTTTAACGTTATCCAAGATAAATGGCAGCAGAGTCGACACAAAATTGGTGGTACTCCTATTACCACTTGTAGAACCAGAATCAGAATTTTCGAGTTCACTTATGTAGTATCGAGCGTGGTGCCTAAATGGTACATGTTGATGTATATTTCTGTATATGTATATATTATAACTTGTTTTAATTTTATATATGATTTATTTTGCATTGTTAATTTCTGCTTATCAGAGATGGAGTAAGTGAGGGTTAGTTCAGTCAAGTTTGGCTTTATGAGATGGATGCAATTCGGAAGGTATGACATAGCTAACTTTAATGTTTTAGTTGTTATCATAGTGACTAAAATCGGGGAACACTTACTAGATTTCCGCGCTCGATACTACATAAGAGTAGTCGAAAATTCTGATTCTGGTTCTGCAAGTGGTAATAGGAGCACCACCAACTTTGTGTCGACTCTGCTGCCATTTATCTTGGATAACGTCAAAGAAGTAATATTGTACTGTTGATATTCATCTGTCCTACAATCTTCGAACCTGTAAAATATAATCCTTTTAGGCTTAAACCCAGTTGATTTATAGAAAGCCACACGCCACTCCCTGAAAATCAAAAGAAAATCATGAGGAATCCACAAATCTAACAAAATTATCTTATCATTCCAGCGGGCCGATTTCCCTTATGAGGATCCACTGTTATTTTAAAAATATCTTGAATTATCTCCTCGCAATGAACCTGAGCGGAAACAATCCCTCTATATCTTGTGGCGCAAAGTCAGTCCATTGATGCCACCACCTTATAAAACTTACCATATGATTTGCCCTTAAAATCAGGCAAAATTATGATCAACAATTGAAGTCTTCCCTCCTGCTTTGTCCTATCAACAATTGAAGTCTTCCCTACCGCCAATCACCGTGAGACGCGCCCGTTCGCCGATATATTGATAATTTCATTATAGTAGTAATAATGAAATAATCCTCTTATTCAATATTCATTAATGCGACGATATAATAACTTTCTACGACCAACCAACAAAACTGATTTTTGAAAAAAAATATAGTTCTGCTATTTTTCCGGATCTGCATATCAGGCATTTTTCCTGATGTGCACATCCGGAACAAATCAATGTTTTTTAAAAAAAAACGGTGCGTCCGGATGTGCACATCCGGAATCAGGGGGAAAAATGGAAATTCGCGTCTTGCCTAAGAAACATGGGTGGTGTAATAAGAAATGCTAAAAAAAGTACTCTACTTATCCCATCTTTTAGAAATCTTCTCCTTAAAAGTCACACCTTCTTCTAGAATTCGAATATTTATTTTCAGACACACCCTTTTCACACACCTGTTCGTTCAAATTGTTGAGACATCTTTATTTTGTTAAAATTTGGTTCGAAAATGCAGTTCCGTATCAACCCTTAATTCAATTTTCAATGAGTTTTTCGAAGACGCCTCTCTAGAATATGTTCGGTTAGGTCAAATCAGAAGAAAAAAAATAGAAACAATGGCAGAATGTTAGAAAAATAAGATAAATTAACATCAAAATACTTAACATTACATATATAATCATTAACATAAATTTAACATTACATTTCATTACAAATAGATGGTTCAAGACGTTGCTGTTGGGGGGAGTTTACTAGGGAGCATTGATACATAGTGTAAGACTAGGTACCTTTGTGAGAGACACACCACTTGTCCACCTAAAACCTTAAGGTGATAGGTGAGTGGGTTCTCCCACTTACTCATACTTGCTTATATTATTCCAATACTTCCCCTCAAGTGTGAGTCCACAATGTTCCCTTTTTTTATACTTGTACCGCCGTTGACACCTATTACTAGGCACCTCTTATTAGGTATTTCGAATACACCCATTTTTTTATACTTCCTGGGCATTTCGATACAAGTAACTCGGTCCCTTTACGAAACAAAGGCTTATGATACCATGTTAAAGGAGTTTTACACTAGGGAACATCGAATGTTAGGCCAAGAGCAACACAAGTGAGAGAGACATCACATATTCACCCAAAACCTTAAGGTGATAGGTGTATGGCTTCTCCCACTTATAAATGCTCAAGTCACCATATTCCTATCCAATATGGGACTATTATCCATACTACTCAAATTTGTTATATTATTTCCAACACTCCCCCTCAAGTGTGAGTCCACAATGCTCCCCCTTCATATGGAAACTCTTTTGCCCACATATATATGTACCGCCGTTGACACTCTTCAACGGGACACCTCCTAACCACCACCTGTGGGGAGTACTTTCGATACAAGTGAGTCGGTCCTTTTACTCGAACCAATGGCTCATGATACCACTGTTGAGAGAGATTTCTACTAGGGAGCATTGAACATTGTGGGACTTTTTCTTTCTAGAGCAACACCTTTGTGAAATACACACCACATACTCACCCAAAACCTTAAGGTTTTGGGTGAATATGTGATGTCTTTCTCACTTGTGTTGCTCTTGGCCTAATATTCAATGTTCCCTAGTGTAAAACTCCTCTAACATGGTATCATGAGCCTTTGGTCCATAAAGGGACCGACTTACTTGTATCAAAATGCCCGGGAAGTGGTGTTCCGTTGAAATCGACGTCCAAAAAGAGGTGTATTTGAAATACCTAATAAGAGGTGCCTAGTAATAGGTGTCAACGGCGGTACAAGTATAAAAAAGGGGAACATTGTGGACTCACACTTGAGGGGGAGTATTGGAATAATATAAGCAATTGTGAGTAAGTGGAAGAACCCACTCACCTATCACCTTAAGGTTTTAGGTGGACAAGTGGTGTGTCTCTCACAAAGGTGCCTAGTCCTACACTATGTATCAATGCTCTGATACATAGTGTAGGACTAGGCACCTTTGTGAGAGACACACCACTTGTCCACCTAAAACCTTAAAGTGATAGGTGAGTGAGTTCTCCCACTTACTCACACTTGCTTATATTATTCCAATAGTTGCAACATCTTTAGATATCTTCGGTCGATCTTGCAATTCTCACGTCCACTTCAATCGGCCCCTTTTTTTAGTAATGACAAAATGTACTCTACATAATCTTTTAATCCTCATCATTCTTCAATTCAAGCTTGGTGAACCGTATCTTCCCTTTTTTTCAATCAAAAGGTGAACGATACTCGAGTTTGACAACTCTTCGACTTTCTAGATATCGTAGAGAGTATTCAGTTTGGATTTCAGATCGACGAGAGATATGTCCTCGAAGACCCTAGGGTTTTGTGCCATTGAAATACACAAAAGCAAGATGGAAATATGTATTCATTTTGATTTGTTATGTTTTTGTAAAGAACATGGAATGAGAGACCCCATATGTATACAAGTTTTAGATCAATTTGGACCATAGAAACAATATCCTTTCATCAAGGCATATTTGGTATATGCATATCTGGACATACCCTATATTTTTTTTTACAAAATAAGGATTTTTACGGAGATACACATCCGTAAAATCCTCTGTTTTGTATTTTTTCAATTAAAATGGGATGTGTCTGGAGATGCATATTTGGACTCACCCTGAGCACTGTTCATACATAACCAGTATAATATGCAGGCCAAAGTTTTGAAACAGAAAAAGTGTCTAAAATTTACCTCCAAATCCAATAACATTAAAGTAGAATAAACATTATGTACGTCTCAATTGTATCGAGATTACATCATTGACAACATTGCATACAAAAAGAGAGTTACATTGTTTGATAAAAACTAAAATGTATTAAAACATCTATCACTACCTAAATCTCTATCTTTTGGTGGTTCGTTCTTCGACCTTTCCTTATTTGATTCATTATCAATGTCACTCAACTTAGTGAACTCTTCGATCCTTTCTAGAAAGTGATCTGACCAAGTTTCACCATCTTTTGTGAAATGTATCGTCCACTCCGTGATGTCTTTGGTATAAGACGTACCGATTTCAAATAAACTTGCACAAAATACTGTGTTTTGAAAGCCACCAAATCCACATGATGTGTTCGGATGGATTTTGAAGTGGGATACTCCAAAGTGGAAAAATATTTCCAAGAAATTATATTTTTTCAGATCAATACACACCTTATCATAAGCACTTACTATAAGATGTCCCTTTTCAGGACGCATATTCATTTTTCAAATGGTACCAGAGCACTAACCTAAAGAACAAGAGCATTGAGAACTGCATCGTAATTTTTGTTCGTTTAACAATGTGTATGATTCACTATGCATCATCAACTCTTGTATAAGCTGATGGTAGACAAATTGGTGGTGCTCATCTCTTTTACCGAGCAAACCCAAAACAGCTTGAAAACCCCAATTGTCGTCATATTTAACATCTATAATCTGCTCAATCTATTTGTGCATAAAAATGACATCTCTTCAATGTGGACAAGTTTTGGTAACACTGGTGGAGGAGATTGTTTGCTAATGCCTTGAAAACTTTTTTTTTTGAGTTGGAGAATTTGGAAAATGTGAGTCAACATGCACTACAAAAAAATGGATATATACCAATAGAGATTTTTAGTGACAAACAAAAAATATGTAGGTATAAACTACATTTACCTACAGACACTACAAAAAAAACACTCATTAGCCACCTAATTTTTACGCCACAAACAGTAATATCACGTCGCAAACCACAAATTAGCGACGTGAGAAAACACGCGACAGAAGCACATTAGTTTCCACATAAAAATCATGTCACAAAATTTCCACGTGATATTCACGTCGCAACACTTTACGGCTAGAGCTATCAAAATGGACTAGCCTATATGGGTCAGCCTGCCAAGCCCGGAAACTTATAGGACTTGGGTCTTAAAATTAGAGCCCATATTTTTGAGGATTTTGTTAGCCCGGTCCTAAAAAGTCCGCTACCCATTAGGGCTAGCAAGTATGGGTCGTGGGTAGCCCGTTAGGCCAACATATCTATAAATTTAAAAAATATATATTAATAATTATATTGTCTTACTCCAAAATAACACATTGATTTTTCTCACCTTACTAAATTTTATCTCTATTTTATTTAATCTTTCTCTTTTAAATTTTATACATTAATATAATCAACACTCTTTCTTCATATTCTATTAGTTTCTCTTATGTCAAATATTTGAGTATTATTTTATACAATTTAGACATGTGTCGCATTTAAAAACACATTATAGTATTTATAAAAGATAATATAGTACTTCAAAATGTCTTATGTTTAAAATAATATAATTTTTCATTTCATTTATAATAAATATTATGGGAGTTTTATTTTAATTTTTTATTAAAAAAAGTCCGTTTAGGGTCGGGTAGCACGAAGTCCATCCAGTGTTAGGCTGACGTAGTAATTTTTGAGCCAATATTACAACAACGATATTTTGGTCTAGCCCTAAAAAGCCTGAGGCTCGTTTAGGGAAGGGCATCCCATTTTGACAGCTCTATTTACTATGGGGTAAACACGTCGCTAATTTCTACATAGACTCCAGGTTTACTCAGCTACGTGTGTTAGGTGCAGATTTGACCTAAAAATGACATATCTTTCTTTGCATTTTTTCCACTCTTTTCTCATGTTTTCATTGGTTTTTATCCATGATTGTTATTATTCTTCTAACCTTAAGAAAATACCTTTGGTGCTTGTAATATGTGTGCTATTGTGCTGGAAAAGGCATAAATTGATCAAAGTGGTAAGACACAAGAAATGGTGCAAGCTGTCAAAGAAATGAGGAATGCATTAGTTGGTTCGCTTTGCGAATGGGAATGAGAGTGTCAGCGAAGGTTCGCTTTGCAAACTCTGGCAAAGGTCCAGCGAATGGTCCCAGAATTAGACAGAACCAAAAGGAGCTAAAGTTCGCAGTGCGAACGGGAAAGCGAGTGTTCGCTTTGCGAATAGATCCTTCGCAGTGCGAAGTAGCGATAATTTCTGGGGCGGTTTGATCAGCAGAGGCACCTGAAGTGCCTGTTTTTAGCCATTCGCTGTGCGAATGAATGGTTCGCAGTGCGAACGGTGAAATTCTTGAATTGTATAAATAGGATTTTCACACTCTTTAGAAAAAGTCTTTTTAGTTTTGGAGAGAGAGACTTGTAGTTTTCAGCATAGAACATTACATCTCTTCATTTTCAAGGGAGAGAAGGTAAGAGCTTCAATTTCTTGTTGGTGTTGGATGTAATCTTTTGATACCTTATGTATTTCATCTAATGTATGTTTATGGATTGAATTCTGATTTTCTATTGTTGTTGTCTTTGATTGGTTATTTGTGGTCTTGACAAAACCTTTACAAATCTTTGGTCTTAGATTTTCATCTATCAATGAACAAGCTTTTGACATGTTTTTGTGAGTTGATATTCATTTTATCTTTTGTTGTATTGTGTTGATCAAGTAGCATGGCTAGAATGAGTAGGATCGATACGGTATCGCGAGGATGCGTGATAATAGTGATGAAGAAGGATATTCACATTCATTGGGCAAATTAGTTGAATACATGTAAAAAGGGTTAAGCGTGTGTACATATTTTGTTCTTGCTTAAATACGAAGAAATCATCTATCTGATATGGTTGTTATAGTAATATTTGTTGGGGCTGAACTCTAGACATAGATTTAGGCTTAACACTTGCATGAGTATCAGTACTTACTTCTCTGTGTTGTTGAGTTACGTGAGACATCACCAATGAGACAATACGATTGTTCTCTCGGTGTTGCATTAGACATAACCTCTGTTGTGAGTGATACGCGAGGATATTAGGCGAATGATTGATTTGTGTTTACTTGATTAGAAGAATGCATGTGTTATCAATTGATGAGATCCAATTCCAACAAGGCTCCGTTTATAATTCAGTCTTTACTTTATATTTTCCGTCTTTACATTTTCCGCATTTGCTTTTGGTTTGCTTTAAACCAGAACTTTTGATCTATAAGCTTAGTAATATAGAAACCGTTGAATGACATTCTTTCCCTCGCACCGATCCCTGTGGAGAACGATAAATTGGGTTACTTATATATTTTTGCTTGCTGCTATATTATAGCTTCAACAAAATGGCGTCGTTGCCGGGGATCGGTGTTTAGATATTGAATCGCATCGCATAGTTTCTATATTTTTAAGCTTTGTACATTTATTAATATTATATGCATTTGTTTTCCTTTAATGTTTTCTCTAGTGTGATCAGGAATGATGAGAACTCCTTCTAGATTAGTTACTTTGTGTATAAAAGTATTCAATGAAGCTTCGACCGAGTCTGGATGGATGCTTGAGCGTTGAAAGCATGCCTGGTAAATTGTACTACTTTATAGAATGTTAGAATGATTTAAGAATTTTGTGCTTTGTGCAAATGTGTATTCTTGTTCCATTTTTCAACTTGTTTGAATGCTTGTTTCACTTAGGTCCAAAAGCCACTTTTTGTGAGGAAACCTCTATTATTTGCTATATGCTAGGATGACTGATAACTTTGTTAATTCGTTTGATTCATGCTTTATCTTTTGATTATTGTGATTTTGTGGAAGCATTAGAAATGATCAAGGCATTTGTCTATATTGAGCACAACCGTATCCAAAAGTATCTTACCCGTGAGTAGTGAGAATTCGTTAGCCCTTTTGAGCCTAAACAGTTTAGATCTCATTTTAGTGATGAACTTGTTTATGTACATAATTTGAAAGTGTGGTTCATCATTGAATTTTGTGAGTTTCTAAAAATTTCTTCTTGAACCTTTGAACATTGGTATAATTTGATTTCCTTGCCTTAAAAAGTAAGGTTCATTCACTTGAGGTTTGGTTGAATTCAAGTTGGGGAGAATGAAAAAGAAGATGGTAGGTTACTTTCAACTTTTGAAAAATTTCAAACAACCATGAAATGAAAAAGTGTAAATATGAATGTGAAAAACATAAGAAAAAGAATGCTTGTTTGATGAGAAAAATAGGGAATGAAATAATTGTGTAAAATGGAAGTTTGAGAAGGTTGGTGGTAAAGGAATGAGAATGGTGAATGAAGTTGTTGTGTGTAAATACCATTTATTGGCAATTTCGATTCAATGGCCTTTAGAAATGCCCCTTTGTTGTGAACCCGACCAAGCTACAACCTTTAAAGCCCTTAGTGATCTTTTTGCTTCCATATTTTCATGTTTGATTGTTAGATGTTGTATGAATTGATTGTTATTTGCATTGTTTGTCGGGTGAGTGAAATTTCCCCGCGGTTGCCAACGCGTCAATTTCTTCATTCTTATTTTGAAGAGGAGTGTTAGATTGATTCAAGTATGAAAACTTAGTTGTTCTTTGAACCAATTATGATATTTGTTTAAGAACTTAATTCTTTATCATTGTTCGATTCTATTGAGTGGTGAATATTGCTTGTGCGTATTTTCGTGCTTGTCCACATTTATCTTGCTTTGGTTGATTCATATGCTTGAGCAAATCCTCTTGTTTTCAATGAGGGGTGCTTTGCTTGAGGACAAGCAAAAGTTTAGTTGGGAAGAGTGTTAGGTGCAGATTTGACCTAAAAATGACATATCTTTCTTTGCATTTTTCCACTCTTTTCTCATGTTTTCATTGGTTTTTATCCATGATTGTTGTTATTCTTCTAACCTTAAAAAAATACCTTTGGTGCTTGTAATATGTGTGCTATTATGCTAGAAAAGGCATAAATTGATCAAAGTGGTAAGACACAAGAAATGGTGCAAGCTATCAAAGAAATGAGGAATGCATTAGTTGGTTCGCTTTGCGAATGGGAAGGCGAGTGCCAGCGAAGGTTCACTTTGCGAACACTTGTGAAGGTCCAGCGAATGGTCCCAGAATTGGACAGAACCAAAAGGAGCTAAAGTTTGCAGTGCGAACGGGAAAGCGAGTGTTCGCTCTACGAACAAATCCTTCGCAGTGCGAAGTAGCGATAATTTCTGGGGCGGTTTGATCAGCAGAGGCACCTGAAGTGCCTGTTTTTAGCCATTCGCTGTGTGAATGAATGGTTCGCAGTGCGAACGGTGAAATTCCTGAATTGTATAAATAGGATTTTCACACTTTTTAGAAAAAAAAATTTAGTTTTGGAGAGAGAGAGACTTGTAGTTTTCAGCATAGAACATTACATCTCTTCATTTTCAAGGGAGAGAAGGTAAGAGCTTCAATTTCTTGTTGGTGTTGGATGTAATCTTTTGATACCTTATGTATTTCATCTAATGTATGTTTGTGGATTGAATTCTGATTTTCTATTGTTGTTGTCTTTGATTGATTATTTGTGGTCTTGACAAAACCTTTACAAATCTTTGGTCTTAGATTTTCATCTATCAATGAACAAGCTTTTGACATGTTTTTGTGAGTTGATATTCATTTTATCTTTTGTTGTATTGTGTTGATCAAGTAGTATGGCTAGCATGAGTAGGATCGATACGGTATCGCGAGGATGCGTGATAATAGTGATGAAGAAGGATATTCACATTCATTGGGCAAATTAGTTGAATACATGTAAAAAGGGTTAAGCATGTGTATGTATTTTGATCTTGCTTAAATACGAAGAAATCATTTATCTGATATGGTTGTTATAGTAATATCTGTTGGGGCTGAACTCAAGACATAGATTTAGGCTTAACACTTGCGTGAGTATCAGTTCTTACTTCTCTGTGTTGTTGAGTTGCGTGAGACATCACCAATGAGACAATGCGATTATTCTCTCGACGTTGCATTAGAGATAACCTCTGTTATGAGTGATACGCGAGGATATTAGGCGAATGATTGATTTGTGCTTACTTGATTAGAAGAATGCATGTGTTATCAATTGATGAGATCCAATTCCAACAAGGCTCCGTTTATAATTCAGTCTTTACTTTATATTTTTCGTCTTTACATTTTCCGCATTTACTTTTGGTTCGCTTTAAACCAGAACTTTTGATCTATAAGCCTAGTAATATAGAAACCGTTGAATGGCATTCTTTCCCTCGCACTGATCCTTGTGGAGAACGATAAATTGGGTTACTCATATATTTTTGCTTGCTGCTATATTATAGCTTTAACAACATGTCAGATTCCAAATATAGGTGCAAAAGTAAGGTGCGATGTTGATAGATTTTGGTAAACACGCCACAAAAATTAATACATGTCAGATTTGCGACGTGGTAAACACGCCACAAAAATAAAAACGTGTCCAAATTTTGCCACGTGATTTTTATTTCGCAGAACTTTATTTTAATAAAAAATTAAAATTATTAATAATTATTAAAATACAAAAATTGATAAATAATAACAATATTTTCAAATAATTATTATAAATATGATTTTCTTTTTTATAAAATTTCAATTAAAAATGATTAATAATATACAAAAATAATATTTAATAATAAAATAACAATAAAAAAATCAATCATCTACATAAAACTCGTTTTCTTCATCTTCATCCTCCTCATTTACCACTCCTTGGCCACCAACACCTCCATTTTCACCAAACTCTTGATTTCCACCCATTGAACCATATGTTTGGTTCGTTTGTGAGAGCATAAATTATCGCATTTGCTCCTTCATCTCAAATTGTCTCTTCTTCATTGTCTTCAATTCGGCCTTTAGCACCATCTCACGTTTCACCGTCTCACGTCTCGCTTTAGTTAGCGCTAGTTGTCTCAGTGTTTCCCCATCTGCAACTTTTTCAAATAAATTTCTATCCCCTTTTTTTGTAGTTACAAGCTAAAGGTCCAATACCAAAAAAACACCCATTAACTCCCCTCCCACCGGTTACTAAACTCCAAATATAAAGATCCACACGTGGATCAATCATATTTGAACCTATCAGAGTATACTGAAGATTTTCTTAAACAAGAGGTTCCTTCATTCGATGTTGAATCTTCCGAAGATCATTCAACTACTGATTATGTTCTTTCAATGGACTCCATTGTAGTTGTTTGATGGAAGAATGATGAAGTTGATGACTCTTTGTTTTTAGTTCGTTCAATTTCTCTATGATTTCCTACTTTTCTTGATTTTTCCTGAAATTCACGAAGGCTCCTATCTTTTGATTTAAGGATTGGATTAAATTTCCAATTCTTAACTCTTAGATATTGGTTAACAACAAACGTTCCAATATAATCTCTAATATTTCTAAATTTTGAAAAAAAATTAACCGTAAAATCTACATCATCTTTTCCTTGTATCTTCATCTCCTCTTGCCTGATACTTATAGAAGCTTTATATATCATTTAAAGAGTATCCCACATTTCCTTGCCAGCTTTGCAATGGTGAACATAAGAAAATTTACTATCATCTAGAGACATTTCTAAATAACTATTAGTTTTGAAATCTATTTCAAAAAATTTCTTTTCTTCTTTGGTCCAAAGGTAATCAGGTTTATATATCTACTACTTTTCTATTTACTTGGTAAGTTGGGTTAACTGACCATTGATTATAGTTTCCATTTCATGGGTTATATTTTGAAAAATTATAAACATAAATTAGCATACATTTAATATACTACTATTAAAAGATGGTGGTGTGTTTATAAAAGACCTCTTATTAGAAGTCATCTTCCTCCTGAGACGATTAGTCCTTAAACATGAGTTAGACTCTGATGCTAGTTGTTGGACATGTGACTTCACACCCAAGAGGGGGTGAATTGCGTGTTTCATAAAAACTTGAATTTGAAAAACTTTTAGGATTAAAATCATAGTTTGAAAACATTTTAGAAAATTTTTAGAGTTATGCAGCAGAAAAATAAAATTCAGAAAGTAAAATGCTGAAAAATAAAAGATAAGGATCTTTAGATTATCAAATAAGCTTAAGAGCTTTTAGTAGGTTGAACTCTCGAACCCCATTATATAAGGAAAATGAAGTTTGTGACTAACATCCAACCAAAAAACTAACAAGGAGAGAAGTGGTGAGTCTTCCTTCCAAATGATGGATCCAAGTGGTTAGTCTTCTTTCCACGGGAAAGTTGGAGCAAATAGTCTTCAAGCTTTAAACAAAGATTTTATCATGGGCTAACGTTGAACCTTGAGAGCTTTTAACACCGACCTAAGCTTATAAATCGAAACTTAGTTATATAACAGGCTTACCAAGAACCTATAAGATTTTACCACCAGACTGATCTCGAACCAAAACAAGCTTTTATGGCCAATAATGATGTGCCAATCGATTGACATCATGCTCCAATCGATTGGTAGGCCTAAATTTATCGATTCATAAGCTTAAAAAGGTAAAAAAAAAGATATTTAGCTGTTACCATTCATTAAGGAAATTCCCTAATTAATTAGGGCACATTTTGAACTGATCCAGTAGATTTTCATAAGGTGTCAATAAATTGGCAAGAGCAATAACTTGCCTATGTCTTTTCTGATAGTTCCTAACTTGTCTGGCACAACTTCAAGGAATTTTTAGAAGAGATTTCTTTAGAAAAATAAGTTTGAAAACTTGTTTATTTGTGTGTGTGTGTTGTAGCGAGCGATTTTGGACGCGGTTCTTAAGCGCTGGTCGCTCTCTGCGGTTGAGCTTAAACTACAGGTCGATTCATTTTTTATCCTATTGTCAGCTGAATAAGGAAGGGAAATAGATGTCTCCAATTAACCCTACTTTGCATACTGAGTTTAAATAGCGGTCTGTTAGGTTACGGATGCTATCAATGTGTGGGGGGCCTTTGTACTGGTTATTTGTATTTTCGCCAATACTGTTTTCTTTCTTTTTACCTGGGCAGAAGGTTTCTGACGAGGAACAAGGATTAGGATGCTAGGACTGATGCTTTTGAATTACTGCTTTTGATTGATGGAGATATGGGATTTGGGTTTTTTGTTGATTGTGCTCGCTAAGATCTTTTCTTTCGATCTTATGCCTACGTATTCCCGTTTACCGAAACAGGGAAATCAGAGCGTTCGTAGTTCCTCCTATTCTATGGGAAGAAATGGTGTTTTGGTGTCTTGTTCAAAGCCCAAGACGTGAAGCGAAAGGGTTGTTTGTATCTTGTTCAAAGCCCAAGCTGTGAAGCTGAAAGGTCTATTTGTGTCTTGTTCAAAGCCCAAGACGTGAAGCTGAAAGGCCTCGACTTTAGAGAGAATTTGTCATCTCTAAAGAAGAGTCGGTTTGTCACAACTGTTGGGTGACTGGTTGTAAAGGAGAATTACTTTAACCGGGATACGCGGATCCTAGCAATGCCATAATTTCCTTTATAGGGGGTTTTAACCTGAAGGAGAAGACTTTAACTCAGTGTAGAGCAATGCCATCTTTCCTTAGGAATTTCTCATGCTAAACGAGGGACAGTGGCGTGGATATAGATGATCCAGAGGTTTGCCACTTACAGCGATTAGATGAAGGGGAAGGAGTTGTTGATGTTTGTGTACTGTGAACGAGGCACAACTTTGATGCTAAAAGGTTGATTGGATCAACCAGTGGTTTTATTATATAAAGCCTAAGAGGAGGCTAATGTGTCTCGTACAAAGCCCGAGAGAGAGGCTAAAAGGGTCGACTCAACAGGAGAATCTTTTATACTCAACAAGAGAGTGTTTTTGTATCTCGTACGAAGCCCGAGATGGAGGCGAAAAGGTGATTGACTCAACGAGGGAGTCTCTTATGTGTCTCGTACAAAGCCCGAGAGAGACGCTAAAAGTTGTTTGACTCCCCTGGGGAGAATCGTTTGTACAAAGCCCAAGAGGAGGTTATGGTTACTATTTCAGTCAAGTGACAGGTCCAGTATACTGATTTTGAAAGAGAAAATCAGTTCTTATATGAGCAATGCTGTACTCAAGGATTTGATTCAAGAATCTGGGTTATTCCTGTTCTTTAAGGAAGCGGGAAATCCGAAGGGTATTGAGACTGTCCGAGTCTACGGGTTTCCTTCCTATTTTTGAAGGGTGCTTGAGAATGTCTTTGAGACTCAAGGAGATTAGACTGTCCAAGTCTAGAGTTTCATCTTTTGTACCATGTTTTGAGAAACAGTAGTAGACTCTATGAAAGGACTGTTATATGCAGATGATTAAGTTCTATTCCTATACCTCTAGGAGGTCATCGGGACAATTTGTACGAAGCCCAAGAGGAGGCTGGAAACTTTTAAGAAGTCGATCGGTCCTTGTACGAAGCCCAAGAGAAGGCTATCATTCCCGGAGGAAGAGATCATTATACGAAGCCTAAGAGGAGGCTGTGAATACTTCTAAGAAGCCGTAGGGTCCTTGTACTAAGCCCAAGAGGAGGCGGGGTTGCTTTTAGGAAGCCTGTGGGTCCTTGTACGATGCCCAAGAGGAAGCCGATGCTTTTAAGAAGCCCGTGGGTCCCAAACCAAAGAAAAGTTCAAGAAAAGTTTCACCGAGAATAATTCATTTAGTGAACAGTTCTGAGGTTTGAAGAAATTCAAGAGAAGTTTCACCGAGAATAATTCATCTCTTGGGAATAGAATTTCTTGACAATTCCTAAAGAGGACAGCCGAAGAGAAGACTGTATCTGGTGATCCTATTTGGGGATCTAGGTGTCTATTTCTATGAATAAACGAAACGGCGTCACCTAGTTCTAGACGTAGTTGCCGGGGAAACTCTAAATATTTGTACTATTATTACACAGTTGATATGAGTTTATGAAAGGAGACTTACAGTGAAACAGCCCCACAATACAGTTATATATATATGAAAGCGGTAAATGAAAACAATAACCACTTACTCGGTTGTAGAGCTTTCATGCTGTTTGGTTAGTTGTTCAACAAAGAAAGATTGAAAACAACAGTATATACAAAATCAAAGGAGAAAGTGCTTTGAAATAAAAAGGTTTGGGGCTTACAGCTCAAGGAGAGGCCCAGGGTTTTATCAGTGAGCGCACTGTTTGAATTTGTACAGAGGGACTTATACAAGTGACTGAGGCCCAAAATGTTTTTCTGTACAAAGGGGGTTGGGTCTTACACTCTCTCAAGAGGCCCAAAAAGTTTTGAAGAAAAAGAGTGGGGCTTATAACACGAGGGTAGGCCCAATTGATTTTTTCGTTAAAAATGGCGATCGCGCCGAGGTTTTCTTTTAACGCAGAGGGACTTATACAATAAGTGGGGCCCAAATGATTTTGGTTAAAAGGGGTTGGGTCTTACACTCTATTAGAGGCCCAAAAGTTTTAAATGGGTCTTATAGCTCGAGGAGAGGCCCAGAAGGTTATTTTTTAAAAGACGACGATCGTGCCGTTTGTTTTTTACGGTATCGGGACTTATACAATATACTGAGGCCCAAAAATGTTTTGGTCAAGAAAGGATTGGGTCTTACACTTTATTAGAGGCCCAAAGTGTTTGAAAAAAGTTTGATGAGGGTTGAATTGATTCAAAACCCTAATTTGTTTTCAAAATGTATTTTTAATTGAATAAAAATTCAATTAAAAGGATCAATGTTTGTTAAATATGTGAAAACAAATTATGATCTTGGATCAATGTTCCAAAAAATCATGTTTCTTCCTACAAAATGATTGAAATCAAATTAGGGTTAGAAAACAAAGGGAGAAAAAATATTTTAAATGCTAAAAACACATAAAACATTAATTCTTTGCAAAAATATCAAATATATGAAATAAATAATATTTTTGGGATTTTTTGGTAAAATCAAATATTTAAACATTTTTGTGAATTATTGCAAAAAGAACCAATAAAAAATGATAAAAATTGAAGAAGTTATTAATTTTTCAAATCATTAAAAATAATAATATGAAAAATAACAAAACAAAAAAGTGATAAAAAGAAGTCTGGAGCGAGGGGGATTCGAACCCCAGACCTCTCGCTTGCCAATACTCACAAAACTAGCTGATGAACCGCTGGGGCGCAATGCCAATTCATTAATAACATGGCAAGTGAAAAATATATATCAAACTTAGTTGGAAAACCTGAAGAATGGCGCCATGGCCATCTTCTTCCTCGAGCTCGTGCGTGAAGCACCATATCTCACTCATCTCTCAACCATTGGACATGATTCAAACACCAAACCCATGCGTTTTTTCACAAGGAATAAGATGGCAATACCCAATTTTATTCATTTTCAGTGTGGAATAAAATAATCATGATGAACACAGATGAACCCTAATTTGTAAAAGCAATCATGCAGGCATGGTTATAAGGTCTATGATCCAATTTCTTGAGGCAAAACAATCAACACATGATGGCAATCAAATGGCAAAAATATCATGCGAGGAAATATGCATGGATCATGGAGTTTGAGTTTGAAGCTCACCTTGATGCAAGCTGAAATGGAACTTTGCCCAGATGGTGTTCCAATCGTGAATTGGTGATCCCTACAGCTTCAATGGATGTTATGGAGTGTGTTACAAGCTTTGGAACACTTTAAAATTCTTTGGATCAAGCTGGAGACCTCCACCTGCAAAATTGAAGCATAATGGCTTGGTTGAAGAGTGATTTTGAGCCTGGGGTGTTACAGTTGGTGTTTAAGTATTTGGACACCTCAAATACATCATATGTGATGTGTTTGAGCAATTGGAATGGATTGATTGTGGCTGCAACTCAAAACCCGATAGTGGTTACTCAAAAATAAGAAAACTTGAGGTTTAAGAAAGAATGAGAGAAAGCAGTGTTGTAACTGGCTTTGGTGTGAGTTGAATGATCCATTGGGACCTCTATTTATAGGTGATCAACTTTTGTTTTGGAGGAATAGTGAATGGCTGCTGGATCAGATCACATTTGCATGGATTGGCTTGGAGGATTTCTCCTCAAGCAAGGCAAGCTAGCCATTCCCAAGAGCAGGGCTATGCCTTGACCAAAACGACATTCCTCAGATGTTTTTAATGTTGTTTAATCAGAGAAATTGACTGAGTAGGGTAGCTACCTTGACAATGCACTATTCCACATTAATGCACTTTGAATTCAAGGCAAAATGTGCCAAAGTGGATGAACTCCAAGTTGGAAGATTCCTTGGCGTTTTGACTCAGATTTATCAGTTGGATCAGATGCAATGTGATTGGTTTGAACACAGGTGGCATAGTGATCCTTAGTCTTTGGCTCAAAATCGTGTGTGGCAAGCAAACATGCAAACTGATTTTTCCAAAACAGCTTGCAGCAGCATGACTTTGGGCATGGATTTCTCATGGCTTAAGTTGAATCAATTCATGTTGTTGAGCTCTTTGAATTCTTAGCAACATATGCAACAACATTGATGTTTAACATTGGACTTGATTCAGCATGCATCTATGTGAAAAAATCCCACAAGTTTTGGTGTTTCAACAAAATCTGTCTTGGACAGAATTTTTCTAAGTGTTGAAAAATGGTATATTTTCATGTTTTCAGCCACTTTGGCTCACTCATAGCTCAAAATCCATAATGAATTGGAGTTAGGCCTAGTTGAAGTTTTTGTAGAGGGTAATGAGACCTACAAATCAAGCTTTGGATGAAAGAAAATGGCCTTGTGGTTTAGGAGTTATGGTCCTCCAAAGTTGGTACCTTTGTCACTTTATTTTTAACTTAGAAAATTTTCTAAGCTTTTATGGTTACCCCTTTTACAAGTTATCCAACTTTTCTTGATTTTTCTTGATGAATGATGATTTAAATCATACATAAACATCATTTTAGGGTTAAAAATTCATTTTGGTGAAAAATCTCAAAAAGTCAAAGTTGACTTTTGTGCACTGTTGACTTTTTATCAGATGAATACCAAATTGTGCAATTCTTCAGGAAATCATGTCCTTGACCTAAATCAAACTTGATGGACATGTTCCATGGGTGTCATAGGGTATATTGATGCATGTCCTAGGGTTTGGGAGCATGTCCTGGTCAAAAGTCAAAGTTACAGTTGACTTTTCCCTTAAAACCCTAACTGTGGTGCAGATGAAATTGAGACTTGTTGCTCAAGCTTCTTGGATTAATCCATTATTCCAAATGGATCAATATAGTTCATTAGAGACCCTCAAATTCTCTCTTGAGGTCTTGGTTCATGATTTGTCCCAAAAGTCAACTTAGGGGTGAATTAGGTCAAGAAATCCTAATTCCTGATTTTTTATGAATGCATCCCCTGAGGAAAAATTGACTTGATGATTGGGTTTATGATGTCCCATGGAGTATTTTAAGTTATGATTTGAAGCATTGGCTTGTTCCCAGATGAAAAATTTCCATCTGGAGGCCCTGGTCGACCAAAACCCTAATTTGGTGGCACTGTCGATCTTGAGACTTAATCCACCTGAAAGGGAGCATCCTTGTGCTTAATCCTTAAAGTGGGAGTCCTTTTTTATCCTTTGTGGATGTTTGAGAGGTTAGACAAGTTGAAGATCATGTCATTCCTTGATTGATCCTTTGTCTAAGGCTCTGAGAGGGCTTGAAACCCTAATTTTGATTGCAGTGGATGCTCAACAACCCTTGAGGCATTTGGTGAGGCATGATGGTTCATCCATATTGTGATGATGATTTGCACAATGATGGGAAATCTAAGTGGTCAAAATTTGGGGTATGACATGTGTGTGTGTGTGTGTTTAGCCATGTTACATTATGAGAACACCCTTATGCATTTATAACATATATTCACTCAGACGTATCGAGGCAAGCTTTCATATATTTCAAGACTTTTCATATGATTTATACTTGTAGACACTTGCTTTAGCTTAAGACGAGGCTTGAGTTATATTCTATTTGGTTTCCATCATCAGATAGTTAAGTCCATAAAACCCTAATGACCGGGTTTCATCTTTAACCACTTTTTTGTTATCATCAAAGACGTGTTTTCGTTATCAGAGACATGGTCATATTTAATAGTTGACATCGTCAAAAGCATGTTTATCTTTACGAGAGATTCTTTGACTAAGGACCTGCAAAACAAGGTTCCAAACTTTTGTTTAGTGAGGAATTCTTTGTTATTCTGGAAGAGCAGTATTGTAAATTCACCAAGGAACATTTTTACCTTGGTTGAATAATTTATCCATAAGGGATTGTTAGTTTGAGTTCAAAGCTACACCCTTTAAAAGCTTTAGTTTGGGGATTTAGTTACTAAGTCGTCGTTTCGATTTGTATGCTCGGCTCGTTCAAAAGCTTTCATCGATTCGAGATCATCCCGATATAAAATCTCAACTTGGTTCGTGGTTATCTTGGTAAAGACCCTGATTTGGTTTGTAAGCTTGACCCAGTTAAAAGCTTGATTAGGTTCATGATAAGACCGGTATAAAATCTCAGTGGTTCGTGGTCATCATGTTTTAAACCTAGGTCGGTTCGTGAGTTCAACTCGATTTAAAAGCTCACATTGGTTCGAGATAAGCCCGTGTAGTATCTCAGTTAAGATTGGGGTCTAACCGCTTCAAGTGGCTATTTGGAAAGAAGACTAACAGTTTGTCTCTGCTATTTTTTCTTTGGTTGAAAATTAGCCAGAAAATTTATTTTCCCTATATAAGGGGGTTTGAGAGTTTAAACTACTAAAAACTCTTAATATTTATTAGATACTCTCAAAAACTAATATTGGGAAGAGGATTATATTTTTTTTTTTACCGAATCTCAATAATTTTTGGTCATATCTCTATATCCCCTAGCTCTTTAATTTCCACATATTTACTTTCTCCTACAAAATTTTCAAACTTTTAATGTTTTTAAACTCTGAAAATGACATAAGAGTATTAAATATAAAGGCATAAGTTTTTCAATAACATTAGTAGTGTGGCAACTGTTTTGCTATTGTTACTTGTTGGATCGACATAATTTGTATATGGAGGTGTGGGCATGAATCTACCCAATGCCACCGTACATTTCTATATATATATTATCACTTCACTAAAATTTTAACGTGAAATGTAAAAGCTACAAATAGTAGATTTGGATGGACGTACTTATACAAGACATCCAAACACACGAACAAACATAACCTTCATGGTTTTGAAAATCTAGTATTCGATTATCACAAACATCACCATCAACCCACGACTCGCAAGCATAGAGACTCAATTATGAGTTTAGGTTGTAAAGACTTGGTTATCAAAATTTTGTTATTTTGAATTATAGTTAGCTATGAGCATGTTGCTTCTTTGTAAAGACTAGTTAATCATCTTTTTAATTGTTGTTTTGAACTATAGTACTCGGTTATGAGTTTTTTGTTGTAATTATTAAACAATAAATATCCATAGATGTCTTTTAAAAATGATTTAAAAAATATATGCAAATGATAATAAATGCATAGGAAATTGTTTCATATCGAAAGTGATACTCACATTAAAAGCATTTATAAAGAATTATATTCATCAATTTAACAAAAGAGCTTAAAAAATAAACTATCACATGACAAATGTGATGGTCCCAAGCCTTATGACACTTGTCTCCTTCATACACCACTCGCCGATGGCGAAATCGACAACATCAGCTTCGAGTCTGAGAGCGTGGGTGTAGAGGCATTAGTGGCAGGAAGGTCATTGCTCTTGTATATTGTTCTGGCTAGGGATGATAAACGAGCATGCCCACTCCGTTTAGGCCCGCCCCGCAAAAGCCCGCAGAAAAATAGGGTGGGGCGGGGAAAGCATAGTTGAGGATGTGGATCTAAAACTTTTTCTCACCCCGCACTAAAAGTGAGGGCGGGGCGGGACAACCCCGCCCCGCAAAAGCTTTAAAATACAATATTCATGTTAATCTTTTTGCCGAAAAAAGCCCACAAAAGAAAATGGGACAAGACAAGGCGGACACATTAGAGGGTGTGGGGCTAAACCCTTGGTCTGCCCCGCACTAAAGTGCAGGCAAAACGGACATGCCCAACGGACCAGACCCATTTTGCCACCCCTAGGTCTAGGCATGACGATGGTCATTAACTCAACAAAAGAGCTATAGATGATAGACTACCACATGGACAAATGTGATGGTCTCAAGCCTTATGCCACATGGCGATAGTCATTGCTCTTATTTTTTATGGTCGTTGTTTAAGTTTGAATTTAGAATTCAGAAATAGATAACACATTGTGAAGTGTTACAAAATGCAAATAGTCAACGTTTGAAAAATGATGTTGTAGGCAAAACATTACAACATTTGAAACATGATACTGTAGGCAAAACATTACACCACTTGAAACATGATACGGTAGGCGAAACATTACAACGTTTGATACATAATGTTGTAGGCGAAACAATGCAAAATTTAAAAGTGTGGCTGAAAGTGTGTGTTTCATCAAATGTCACAACCTTATGAAACAACATCACTTTGGTCGATAAATTGAGCATTTCAGATTCAGAAAAAAATATTAAAAAATATATTATATTCATACAAATTTCAGATTTTATTTTTTCTATATTCGAGTTTTCATCGGTCTTGTAATAACTCGAATATATACTGAATTATTCTGAATATTTCAGTGTGTAAACGCTAAAACATTCTGAGAGAGTGTTTAAAAAGTGATTTTGTTCCCAATTTAAACCTGAATCTATTCCATTTTCAAATTTTATCAAATATTTTTTTATAATGACTCTGTTATGATTCAATGAAGAAAATTATTAATAAAATTATGAGAATATGCTATGATCTATTTTGATTATAATGAGAACACATGTATACTAAGTATATCAATTTGCAACGTGTTACGTTATGATCATGTGTTGCTTTTATGTATATTTGCAACATGTTATGAGCAGGCTATGTACAAGTCATATTGCAGAAAGTATATGTTGAACATATGTTATCTACAAGTTATAACCAAGTTATGAACAGGTTTTGTTATGCATTTATATGTTTTATGCATGTTAAGAGTGTGTTATGAGAATCTTTGAATATGTTTTAAAAAGGTTAGAAATATCAACTTTATCTCAATTGAGCAAATTAATTATCCTCAAAATAGTATATCAACTCTCCATCAAATCTATCATAACTAATATGTATGAATGATTTTTTCTAAAATATGACACTACAATATTACTAGAGAAATGATAAATAATTTTCAAATTACCATGTGGGTACTAATGTGGTACTAAGGACTAAAATGAACACATTATGAGTATATCATGAGTATGAACTATTTAGAATAAATATGAGAAAATATACAATATATTGTTGGATTAATTTATTAATTCAATAAATATGACTCATGTAATTAAAAGTTTGGTTTAAATGAGTGATACTTCAATGTGATGATTATTTGGGTTGATGTATAATTAAGGTTCTGTTTGGTCAAACTAGTTGATAGCTGATGAATGATACTCCCTTCGCTTTTTATTATAAGTTGTTTTTTTACTTTTTACATGTATTAAAAAGTGTAATAATTGTGGTATAAAAAAGAGAAATTATATTAAATTGTCATTCATTAATGGTATTAAAAAGACAAATTTACATAATTGAAAAAAAAGAGAATAATAAATATTTAAGGGTATAATAGAAAAAATAATATTAATGATTTATTGGTATTATAAAAAGACTTATATTGCGGCACAGAATATTTTTCCAAAGCGACTTATAATAAAAAAAACAGAGGTAGTAGTTGATAGCTGATAGCAGATGACTGATAGATTATAGCTGATAATTGATAGCTCATAAGTGAATTTGAATGTTCGGTAAATTAGCTGTTACACTAGTTGATGGATACAAAATAACATAAAAAGATATTCTTAATAAAAAAAATGATGATTCATTATCTTATTATATTATATTATTAAATTAATTTATATTTAATAAAAATAAATGTATTAATAAAAACATACAAAACAATTTTAAAATATATGAAAAAATTAAAGATAGCATCAAAATATATTAAATTTGTATATAAATTTTATAATGTAAATTAACGAGATACATAAATTAATAACATTGTAATTTTGAATTTAGTTAGATTAATCTAAAATAATAAAACAATAAGTTTATTGTTTAATATTCTACAATAAAACTGCAATGATATCCTAAAATTTTTTCATCTTGGTTGATCTCATTGATTCTCCTATGGTGTTTCACTAACTTGAGAGTTATCAACACTCACTACTACGGAAAACCCATTTAACAACGGTTGGAAAAGATCTATAATCACGCGGGCACAGACGTTGTTATGTAGAATGTCGTTGTATATATGATACTTACAATTACGACCTTGTAACCATTGTAATAAACTGGAAAGTGCGTGCCCTATCACAACGGTTTTTCCAAAAGACCGTTGTGATAAAAATAATGGTCCTAGGTTCAATTCTCAGCTGTGCCATTTTGATATTTTTTTTCTAGACAGCCCGCAAGATATTATAACAGTTATGATATATAACCCTTGTTACATTTTCTGCAGAATTAACAAATAGTATCTTGCTTTTATAATTAATCTCATTTTTTAACCTGTATTATTGTTCGCCATATCACAGCAGAAAATAGGAGTGGCAAAACGGGCCGTGGCCCACCGGGCTGGGCCACGCACCCGCCAAAAAATGGCGGGTTGGGTTGCAATTTTGGGTCCGCCACCCACCAAAGCCCGCCCCGCTAAAACTCGCCGCCCGCCAAAACCCGCCGCCCGCCAAAGCCCGCCGCACCTATTCGTTCAGCTTTTCCCACCTTAAACCCGCCCTTTTTTAGTTAATTCTAGTCATTCCAATTCTTGATGGTTTTATTTTATACATTTATTTGAGAATATATGCAATATTTTTTGAAGTAAAATTTGTTAAAAAGATGCTTTATAAAAATTGTTCTAAAAAATAAGTGAAAAATCTAATTGAAATGTAAAAACAAGCCTATTAATCTATCAAAAAAATGAAAAAAAAAATAATAAAAAACGTAGGCAGGCAAGCCCGCCGCCCGTCAACCCGCCACCTTGGCGGGGCGAGCTAGATTTTCATGCCCATTTCTACTTGATGGGCTTGCCCGCCCAGCCTTTTTTTTGGCGGGCTTAAGACGGGGCGGGGCGGGCTGCCGGTTTTGCCACCCCTAGCAGAAAATTCAACGCACATTTGTGATAAAGTTATCATAGTAATATTAATTGTATCATATTCATAATATCACATAATTGTATCATATTCAATTGTAACGCAACAAACATCCTACAATTTATCAGAACAAACAACCTATAGTTTACACATTACATAACATCACATAATTGTAACTTGGTGTTTTGGTTTCTTGTGTCTTGGTGTCTTGACTCTAAAGACCTATGATTTCAAATAATTATATTTGTTAGTAAAAATACTTAGAAACTATAACATATAATTAATATATTATGAATAAAGAATAAATTACGTACTTGTTAATTTTCGCATATGCCTTCTTCATGATCGATTCGAATAGCATGCACGAAATCTCCATCAACTTCATCATATGAGGTAGGAATTTGTGTTGTTTAAGAAGGTGTGGACGGAATATCAAGACTTTCATCACTAAGAGAAATGTGTTTTCCTTGGAGAATGATTGACCATTTCCCCGATATGTGTGATGGGTCGGTAATATAGAAAACTTGTTTGATCATAAAAGATGTCTTGCCAAGATCGACCCGGGTGAATCCTAAGTCATCAATGTGTACACCATTACTATTATTGGGAACCCACTTGCATTTAAATAAAGCCACTTTGAAAATAACATAATAAATCTCCCAAATCTCATCACTGACACCATAAAACGCGCTAGTTGCCAATACAGGTTTCTTATCTTTTGAACTAGAGAAATACATCGATTCGGCTTCAACCATAACCCCATTATTTTGCATTGTACTACGATCATCTTTTGATTTTTTATAAAAGGTATAATGACCAATGTCGTATGGAGTCCAAGTAATGACACAAAATTTTGGCTCGTACGACAACCATTTAAGTATCTCGGATGCACTACGATTATTAGACGTACTTTTATTAAACCAATCTATGAATCACTTGTTATACTCTATCAACAACAACTTGTCACTCATTCGGGGATAATTTTTCCTCAAAAGTCCTTTGTGGGTATCTATGAAAGGTTGAACTTCATCTATATTATTCAATATATAGAAATGTGCTTGAATAACTACATCCCAAGCCATTGATTTAACATTTAGACCTTGAATACCTCTTATGTCTGTATTAGCATGACGAGACTTTGGAATTCCTATAGAATCTGCGTCCGATAAATAGTTTGTACAAAACTCAACAGCTTCTTCTGTGATGTACCTTTCAACAATCGAAGCTTTTGGTCGGTGATGATTCTTTGTATATCCTTGAAATATCTTCATATATCGCTCTATTGGATACATCCACCTTAAATAAACTAGACCACCAATTCTGATTTCTCTGACTAGACGAACAAGTAAGTGAACCATAATGTCAAAAATTGATGAAGGAAAATACATCTCCATTTGACACAAGATTGAGGCAGCCTCATCTTCTAATTCATCTAATTTATTGAAATCAAGAACTTTATTACATATGGCATTGAAGAATAAGCACAATCTCGTTATAGTTACTCTCACATTTTTTGGTATGATCTCACAGATAGCCACTGATAGAAGTTGTTGCATAATACATGACAATCATGAGATTTTAAACCAATTAACTTGAGATCTTTCATTGATACAAGTTTCTTGATGTTTGATGGGTAACCTTGTGGAACTATAATACCTTGCAAACACGCGTAGAAAATTTTCTTTTCCTTTTTAGATAAAGTGTGACATGCTGGAGGCAGATAAGTTTTTTTTCCTTTCTCTATTGGAGCCAACTGTTTTCGTATACCCATCTTCTCCATATCAAGACGGGAAGTCTTACAATCTTTATTCTTGCCTAGAATGTTTAGAAGTGTGCCAATCAAACTATCACACACATTTTTCTCATCACATCAAGACAATGTCTAACATCAAGACTTGACCAATATGGAAGATCAAAGAAGATGGACCTCTTTTTCCATATATTTTTTATAACTGTCCCTTTTGCTTTTTCTCTCTTACCAAAGACAACATTAATGTGTTCCTGCCATTGATAAACTTCATCCCCGATTAAAGGTTCAGGTGCCTCATCAAACTATTGCTCTCCATTAAAAGCCTTCCGCAATCTACGATAAGGATGATCAGGTTTTAGAAATTTCCGTTGCCCAAGGTAAATGGTCTTTTTTCCAAACTCAAGTTGGTGATAACAAGTATCATCTTCACATATAGGACATGCTCTATGTCCTTTGACACTATATCCAGCCAAGTTACCGTAAGCAGGAAAGTCGTTGATTGTGCAAAATAACATTGCACGCATCTTAAACTTTTCCCCAGAATATGCAGCATCAACTTCAACGCCTTCATCCCACAAGAGTCGTAAATCATCAATTAATGGACTTAGATAAACATCTATGTCGTTACCAAGTTATCGTGGTCCAGAAATCATCATACTTAACAATATATATTTGCACTTCATGCACAACCAAGGAGATAGGTTGTAAATAGTGAGAAGAACAGACCACAAAGTATGATTAGTGCTCAGATTACCAAAGGGGTTCATTCCATCAGTGGCAAGCATAAGCCTAAGGTTTTTTGGCTCAACTCCAAAATTCGGAAACAACGAATAAGTTTTCTTCCATTGCAACGAATCAGCTACATGGCGAATGTTTCCATCACGAGTCTTTTCATCTACATGCCATCTAAGATTCTTTGCGTCATTCGAATTAGAAAAAAGTCTCTTAAATCGTGAAATTATTGGAAAGTACCATAACACTTTAGCAGGAGGATGCTTCCTACTAACATTGTCATAGTCATTGTCATCATCATTGTTGGCCTTCATCTTGTAACGCGACACACCACATTTTAGACATTGATACAAGTCCTCATACTCTTTCCGGTATAATATGCAATCATTAGGGCAAGCATGTATTTTGATATACTTCATACCCATTGGACACAATATTTTCTTGGCCTCATAGCAACGATCCAGCAATTTTTTATCTTCTGGTAACATTTGCTTTAGCAATTCAAATAATTCGGTGACCTAATCTATCGGCTTTCATCCAACTACAATCCATAATAACTTCTGAAATTTATACACGTATAATAATGTGAATAATACACCAAAATCTAATCCAAAAACTTAAGCATATGCATATGCAAATGTAAACCTAAAGCATATGAAACATGTACTCTCATACTGACTTGAGCATATACAACATAAACAAAGAAAAAAGGAATAAAGATGTTGAATAATATTGTACTTCGAAGCTGAAGAATCTTATGCACGTAAGAAATGAAGATGTTGAAGAGTACCGTACTTCGAAGTTGAAGAATCAAATGAATAAAGATGGTGAATATTTGAGCATATACAATATAAAACAAGAAAAAAGGAATGAAGATGTTGAAGAGTACCGTTCTCCGAAGCTGAAGAATCAAATGAACAAAGAGGGTGGAGATTTGAGCTCTAAATGAATGGATACGAAGAGGGTAAAGATTACGCCACCGGTGTCGTCTTTGGCTCGCTTGTTCGTCTTGGGCGTCTTATGAAAGAAATACAGAATAAGTTTTGTTTTAATTTATCAATAAACCCTTTAATCACAGTTGGACAACCCAACCGTAGTGGAATTGTAAGTCCTCTAACAAAGGTTGGTTTATTTCACCATTGTAAAATCATTTACAATTTAATTTTTAAATAATGGACTTAAGTCCTCTAACAACGGTTGGTTTACTTCACTGTTGTAAAATCATTTACAATTTATTTTTTAAATAGTGAACTTAAGTGACATACGCTTAATGTACTCTAAAAAATAGAAAAAATGTAGTTGCTGGGAATCAAAGCTTGCTACACATCATTTATTACAACAGTGTTTTAATACAACCGTCATTAAATTACTGTTTATAAATCCAGCTACTCAATGGGCGTGAAAATTTTAACCTATTACAACGGTGTATATGAATCCATTGTAAACCTGACGTTGTTGTTTGCGTGTTTTGTAGTAGTACTATTTCAAAATTCATTATATAATTTAGATGTTACTTAAAGACATTAAACATTGTATCATCTTTCATGTTGTAAATTGACGCGAATATATATATATATATATAAAGTAGTATATTGAAGGGTAAGAATAGGTTTTTGTTAAAACAATAAGGTTATAAATGGAAGAAAAAGTCACAAGGTAAAAGCTACAAGCTCAAAAGCTACTTCAAATAACTTTTGAAAAAATATGTAAAAGCTAGTAAAAAAAACTACTAAGCTAAAAACTATAAACGATAAGCTAAAAGACAATTACTAAACAGAGATTTTTCTTAAATGTGGGTTAAAAAACTAAAAGCTCTTTTTTAGGTCTTACCAAACAGACTCTAAGGCTCTGTTTGATAAAAATAATTGTTGGTTGATAAACTAGATGATAGCTTATTGCTTATGACTAATGACTGATGACTGATAGCTTATAGTTTATAGTTTATGGATGATGATTTATAGTTGATAAACTAATTAAAGTGTTTGATAAAATTAGCGCTTCAATTAGTTGATAAATTAAAATGACATAAAAGACAATTAATATATAATTATTTTATTTAAATTAAAATAAATTATAAAGGGTAGTAATGAATTTTAAATAAAATAATAAGGACAAAAGTGAAAGAAAAAATGATATAAGCTATAAGATAAAATGCTATTTAAAATAGTGTCTGAAAAATAAGCTATAAGCTAGTAAAATAAACTATAAGATCGTAGTGAAAAGACTGTTACCAAATAGGTATTTTATTGTCATATGAACTTATAAGCTATAAGTTCAAAAAATGTCTTGTCAAACAAAGCCTAAGTCAATGGCGTTTTAATTTTGAAATTCAAAATTTAAATCCTGCTTCTCTCTCTGTTCATGGATGTTGGGACATGACTCTTGGGATGAAATGTGACTGTTGGAATAAAATGCCTATAAAAAGACACATTTAGGCAAACAACACAAACTTTCTCTCATTCCTTCTAATTTTCTCACAAATTTACAAAAATATCTTCATCATCAAATAAACACGTAAGGAAGAAGGAAGAAAGGAGAGAACAATTGGAAACAAGAATAAAAAACCAGACAAGAATCAATGGATTCGGGTACGTTTTTACTGTTTTTTTACAGAAATTATAATAGTGTGAAAATCATGTCTAACAATGTTGGTAGGATATACAACTTACAACAAGTAACATACATTAACTACAAAAGCCTTATACACAATGACAAAAACATTTTCGTACACACCAACTTTTTAATGGCCATAAAATCAAAAACACGCAACAGTACTCAATTCTTTTCTGGATGTATTGATCTTAAACAACAAACAATAAGCATGGTTGAAACGAATTGTAACTTTCTGGTGACTATTTCAATCTATTTCAATGCTACCACAACTGAAGTTAAACAAAATATGCTGCTTCTACTTACATGATTCATACACACATAAACAACAACCAGATTTCACTGACCTTTATAACACATTAATCGTAAATGGTTTGCCAATGGAAACATTTCATACACCATGTATAAAGCTGTTAAATTACCTTGACGAATCCGACAAAATCGTTACAACCGGATTTATCCCCATTCGTTGCCTCTCATGAGCACCAGCAACTCCTTTGCCCTGATCACTTCCTCCCACATTTGATTTAGAAGGCCCCTTCCCATGGCGATCATCTGAAACACATGGTAGCATCGTCGTAGCTTTTCCAGCACTGTCACCGTCCTCCACGGATGGCCGTTTTCCCCTGGATTTATCAGACAACCACAAAACAACTAAAATTAAAGAAGGAACACTAAATCACATTACACGAAATGACATGACGCGAATGGATGTATAACCTCTCATTCACAGTTGAATCTGTATATGCATTAATATATGTTTTAATCAAGGATTTCTTTGTATAAACAAAATCTCGAGCATCAATCAGCTTCAGTTTCCATTTTCTTTCCACCAGATTTTCTTCAGCTTCTAACATATCAAACACAATATTGTCCGCTGATTTCACTGATCTGCATAACACATGCATAAATGACGTATACTTTATCTTTTTCTATGTTACCCCATCAAATATATGACAAATCAAATAAAACCTGACAAATCTTTATGCACAAAACACCAACTACACTTTCTCACGGTGAATAAGATCATTTCACGCAACAATCTTTTGAAATGGGATCTTTCAACAACAACTAAACCTCACCAACGGGTCGAAACATACTTTCTCAGGCAACCCTAAAAACTTTCGTTCCTCCAACATCTTTATCGGTTCAAACTTTTTACTATACCCATCACTGACCAAAACAATACTCACCCGTGGCTTTGATCTTCGTTCGACTGCGGACCGTAGCTTCGCGTTACTTCCTCAACCCCTTTGGAGCGGTCGGCTTCTTGATGATCCATGCATTGAGTAGTTTTGGTTGCCTTCATCACTTTCCCTGTTGTAGCGTGGCAGAATGGAAAACTTTATGCCACCTTCATTTTCAGTTACACGTTATGTAGGCACAACTGTAGCCAATTGGGTTATCATACACAAGCTTAGAATAGTAACGGGTTGGGTCTTGAATTAAAGTTATAAGTCTATTATAATTATGATTTATGTGATAAAAAAACTATATAATTTAAAACAAATTTTTTAAATACCAAGTCATAAGTAAAAATGACTTTAAAATATATATAATGCATACTAACAATTGTTTTTAATTTCACATGTCTCAAAAATACCAAAACAAATATATATAATGCATATATGTGATTTTAATTTTCTACTACTTTCTACAATCATTTTATTGTACTACATTCTTTAATTGGTGACATTTACAACGTCCCAACCAGAACCCGTGCGGACGCACGGGTTTCCTACTAGTTGAACCAAAAGAAGGTTATTAACCCAAATGTGTGAGTGTTTGAACCAAATGAAAGTTGCTAACTCAGGGGTATTGGTTTTAACAGAAGGACTGTGATTAACCAAAAGGAATCAGTGATTAACCAATAGAAGATGATTAACTCAAACGAAGCTCAGTATGTTAACAGACGGATTGTGGTTAACTGAGAAAGGGTGCAAATGGGTATTTTAAATGACAGACAATGGTTAACCAAAGAAAAGGGAGAAAGAACCAAGAGAAGGTGGCGAACTCCGTCAGGGTTTTGGTGTTTAACAGGAAGACTGTGATTAACTGGGGAAAAGATTGAGACTCTGATGTAGAAGAAGAGAATTTGGTAATTAGCAGAACGACTGTGATTGACCAAAGAAAGAATGATTACGCCACTTCTGGGGAATCAAAGAACAGTGACCGATCAAAAGAGAGGGTGTTAAACAAAAAGAAGGTTGCTAACCTAAGAGACAAAGGTCTAGAACTAAGGCAATGGTGATTAATCAAAGGAGAGACTGCAATGGTAAGAGTGATCAGGGATCGACTCAGCTGAGGATTGAGAAACACCACAGTCTGGAGATAGAGACGATTATTCCAGGCACAGGGTCATTTGTCCCCTACCCAAAAAAATCAGAATGAGTGTAGGAATTCTTCACTCTCATCCCTTCTGTAGCCCTCAGAGTGTAGTACAGAAATTGAAACCGACGGAGTAACAACGCCACTTTGTACAGTGCTCCGACGCGTCGTGCAGAATTCTGACTCAACAGGGGATCAAGAAAGAGAAGCTGTAAAATATCCTAGAGAGAGAAGAGAGAGAGGAGATTAACTAATCGAAACATGGTTTTGATCAATCGATCAAAGGGAATGAACAAGCCAACGATCTTCCAAACGAGTCGAGAGATTGTCAAAGCAAACGTGCGAGTAACCGTTGTACAAAATTAAATTTGTTCAATAAAGAACAAACTTAACGCAATCAAGAATGAAATTGCAAGGCAGTACCAAATTTCAATTAACATGCGTCACCAATCATGTTATCATGTAAACAAAAGTGTGCAAGAATCAACATGATCATACAATGCAAATAATTCCATAATCGATAAATCGTGCATCGAAAGTTTGCATGCATGCTTCAAACAGAGGTTAAATAGCTCCTAAAACATCCACAAATATCAAGCATATCAATCCATAGAAGTTAAAGGAGGAAAGGAAACCAAACAAGCATGAAAAAGTACAAAAAAGGCATTCTAGTTCAGTGTTAATCAGTTAACCATTTGCTAGGAAAAAATGGTTAATCGATTAACCCTTGAAAAACAGCAGAAAATTGCTGAAAACAGAGGTGTTAATCGATTAACCATTTTGCACTAGCAAATGGTTAATCGATTTACCATGAGACAGTGGCAGAAAAATCAGTTTTCAAAAGCACTTCCAGCAATTAATCACTTATCCAAACATCCACATATTATGGCATGCATTTGTACATGAAAATTACATCAAGTATAAGCAATTAATCATCAATTGAAAGCATCCAACATCAAGATCAACAATCAAACAATCACATGATTAATTAACATCAAAAAGTTATCGGAACTACATTGCGAACATGCGAAAGTGATCGAAAACAGTAAATCGAGCAGGAATTACCAACCTACAAGGTGGAGGATTGCCTTGGTGATTGTTGTCAGCAAAATGTAGTGAGAATAAGCCAAGAAAACCAGAGAATTCCAAGCTTGCGATCAAATCGTAGCGAAACCGATAAAAATATGATAAATGCTCCAAAAACGAATTCGCATCGAAACGATTGAAACGATCACTTGAATTGGTGTAGAAGCTACTGTAAATCCAGAAATCCAAGTAGAAATGGAGTAGTATGGAGGTTTAGCTCAAGAGAATAACAATTTCGATGTGAAGATTGTTACACTCTAATGGTAGAAATTGAGCTTTTGTGTGTGGTTTGGAAAGAAGAAGCATAAGCAATTGTAATCATAAAGTGGTTATAATGAAAATCTCTTGTGAGGCAAGGAGACTAGACTACTCTCAGTTAGGGGAGAAACCAGTATAAATCTTTTTTGTTTTCTGTTGTTATTTTATTTACTTCTGTTGTATCCGCTGCCAAACGAATTAACTAAGAATCTAAACATCAGTTCTGATTCTGAAACTCTGATCAAAAGCTAATTATTAAGAAAATGCGAAACACAATTCAACCCCCCTTCTTGTGTACTCTTCACATCTTCAACCATTACTTAGACTCTAATCATCGTTGCTCTGTAAACTTTCTCCACCACGACTCCGCCTCCTACCTGAATCTGTGCCCAACGACTTCAGCGCCGTTGACATTATCGACTTCACACTTTCACCGACCTCTAATGCCTCGTCCATTTTTGATAATTTTGAAAAACATGTTTTTTTGTCCTCTTCATAATTTGTGGTTTTAAAGCATATACCCACAATATCATTAATTTTAAGGCGAGTCTCTTGAATATCAGCATAATCTAGGGGTGTGTATAGTTTTTAAACCAAACCGAATTAGAGCATATATATGGTTCGGTTTGGTTCTTAGAATTGTTTCTATAAAACTAGTTTATATTTCAAAACCAATTTATATTTGGACACGTTAAGTTTAAAACCGATTCTTATTAAAAACCAAATTTTTATTTGATCCAATTTTAAAATTGATTTCTATCAAAACCACGTATATTAGTATTTGTTGGCAAAGTTGCTTGGCTCAGTTTAGTAGTTTTATTTTGTTATCTCATAGATTTATAGATTTATAAGTACTATTTTAATTATATTTTAACAATGATCTCTCTCTTAACTGCATAGAAGTGTCCAGAACTGATCCTCCATGTCCTGTAAAGTTCTATCTCTCTCTCTCTCTCTCTCTGTCTCTCTCTCTCTCTCTCTCTCTCTCTCTCTCTCTCTCTCTCTCTCTCTCTCTCTCTTTCTCTCTCTCTCTCTCTCACACACACACACACACACACACACACACACATATTCTTAAAGTAAAATACACTCAAACATTTATATTTACAACTGAGAGAATAATATTGTGGGATATTTAATGTTGGGATCCGAATCACTACAATGTTGATATTCCTCTATATTATTTTAGTGTATACTAGCTTAAATTCTAATTTAACGAGAATTGTGAGCTGACAGCGTTAGAGTAATTCAATTTGTAATGAATTTGTCTTTGTTGGAAGTTAAGAGAAGAATTTTTGTGATTTTTATTTGGATTATAATCGGATATTAGTATATGGCAATCAAATGTTATTGGTATTTTTAACATGAATTAGATCAGTTATAAACAAAAGTGGTTTGGGTTTTTTTATTAGGTAAACCAAATTTCGGACTATGAATCAGATGAATCAGTTAAAATGCACACCCCTAACATAATCCACTTGTTAATAAAGATGTTCATGTAATCAAGGACATTCAAGAAAAGAAATTTATCATCCTCTACCATGGAATTCCATATAATTGAGCACACTTTCTTTTTAACATTTAGCTAGGGGTGGAAAAACGGGTTAGGCCCGTCGGGCCCGTCCGTTTAACCCACCATTTTAGCGGGTCGGGGCAAGGTTTTCCGCTCGGTGTCTTAAGTTGGCCCGCCCCACCTAACCCACTTTTAAAACGGGCCAATGGCGGGGCGGAGCGGGTTTTACCCACTGGTTTTTTGTTAAAAAAACTTATTTTTTTTACTTGGAATTAAAACAATATTAACGTGGTCTGTAGTAGACATACTTTTAAAACAACCCTCATTTCTTCAAATCCTAATTTTAATTTTTCACGTAACTACAAACAGCTCATTTTGAATTCATTAATTGGTCTCTGCTTCTTTCTTTATTTTCACTCATAGTAGAAAAAGTCTTTATTGCAAAGCATAGATAATACATTCTTTTCTATTTTCTATTACTCGTTGTCATTGTAGCCGTTTTCTAAAGCTATAAGGTAAGTTTTGCACAGAGGAGTTTGTTTCTCATTATGATAATAAAGTTTTGATTTTTATTTTATTTATTTGAGTTCTCATTTTATTTATTTTTGACAGTAAAATACTCAATTAAGTGCTTATTATTTGTGTTGATAATTTTTAAATAATGAAGCTTTGATTTTTCTTGGATTGTTTTATTTTTGAGATGCTTCCATTATTAAATATTGATAAATTTACTTAGTTGTATTTGTTTAGCTTGTGCTAGTTTATTTTCTTGATTTGTGTCCCTAGATGTCCTTAACTAGGTTGTGCTTGTTGATTTTTTGAACCAAAAAGATAATTTTGGGAATTTAGTGTGCTAGTTTTAACTTTTTGGTATTATAGTTACGTTTTTTATTTATGTTGAAGAATATGACATTTACATTAAGACTTGTTAAAGTTTTACTATGTGTTGTTAAAATGTGTCGGTCTCTTTGGTAATGATTAACAATTTGTAAATTATGTAGTAAATCAAATTGTAAAAAAAAATTGGCGGGCCGGCCAGACAAACCGCCAACTAGATAGTAAACATAGCAGATTTGATTTTTGAGCTCAGACGCCTAAGTTGATCCGTTCCGCTTTTGGACGGGCTTAAATGGGGCGGGTCTAAACGGGGTTGAAGCTAGCGGGATTATACTTAAGTGAATCGCACACTCAAAGATACAACAGAGTCGCCGCCGAATTTTATTTAGCCCCAAAGGACAGGGAAAATATCGATAAAACCCAAGGGGAAGAGAAACGGGTAAGGAGGTCGGTTATGCGAAAGGAAGGTACTAGCACCTTACGCATCCGTCGTACTCGACAGGAACCATTTCGCTTGCTTCTAGGCTTGGATGAGTTATCTATCTAAAGGCTTCTAGCTAAAAAAAGGAAAGAGAAGAAGAGAAGAAGAAAAAAGAAAGAAAGAAAGTGCTCGCGGAGGATTAGGGCCCTCGTGCCTATGTACCCTCATAGTGCAGTGAGGAAATCAGAGCTCCATAGTACAGGGAACCAGGGAAAGAGAAGAAGAATGGAAGAAGGTGGTTCACCAAGATTTCGCAATCTCGTGCCTACGTATCCTCATAGTGCAATGAGGAATTCAGAGCCTACGTAGTTCGGGGAACAAAGACAGGAAAAAGAAAGCGGTGTCAAAACCACGAGCAAAAGAAGGAAAGAAAAACTTCGTCGGGGATGCAAATAATTGGTGTTAGAACCAAGAAAGAAGTGCAAAGGAAAGATAATAACTGTGATGAGGGTAAAGTGCAAGAATGGTGTCAAAACCAAAAAGATAAAGGAGCAAAGGATAACAGTGACTCAACTGGGGAGTAAGAGAACACATCAACTATGCTGGGGACCAGAGGGTTAGCGACCCTACTAGGGACCAGCAAATAGGATGGTGTTGAAACCAAGAGAATAAGGATTCGGTATGTTAACTGTCTGGCAGTGGTTAACCAAAGAAAAAGAGATTAAAACTCCGTGGGGAAAAAGGGGTTTGGTGTCAATAGACAGGATGCGATGAACCATAAAAGAGAGAGTACCTAACCAAGCAAGGGTGTTTGAGTGTGAAAGGATTTCGGTATATTAACTGATAAACAGTGGTTAACCGAAGAAAAAAAAAAGATTGCAACTCTGCGGGGAGAAAGGTTTTAATAGATAGACTGTGATCAACCAAAAGAACGGGTGTAGAACCAAGCGAAGGTTGTGACCCAAAGGACGGGTGTGGAACAAAGAAAAGGTTGTGACCCAAAGGACAGGTATGGGACCAAGCGAAGGTCGTGACCCAAAGGACGAGTGTGGGACTAAGCGAAGGTCGTGACCCAAAGGACGGGTGTGGGACCAAGTGAAGGTCGTGACCCAAAGGACGGGTGTGGGACCAAGCGAAGGTCGTGACTCAGAGGATGGGTGTGGGACCAAGCGAAGGTCGTGACCCAAAGAACGGGTGTGGGACCAAGCGAAGGTCGTGACCCAAAAGACGGGTGTGGGACCAAGCGAAGGTCGTGACCCAAAGAACAGGTGCACTGACTGAACAAGCAGTACCTGACCGAAGAAAGAGTATTTAAACCAAAAGAAGGTTACTAACCCAAGGGTGCGAGTATTCGAACCAAAAGAAGCTTACTAACTCACAGGGGTATTGGTTTTAATAGAAGGACTGTGATTAACCAAAAAGAATGAGTGATTAACCAAGAGAAGGTGATTAACTCAAAAGGAGCTCAGTATGTTAACAGACGGGCTGTAGTTAACTGAGAAAAATGTGCAAATTGGCGTTTTAACTGACAGGCAATGGTTAACCAAACAAAGGGAGAAGAACTAAGAGAAGGTTGCAAACTCCGCTAGGGATTCGGTGTTTAACAGGAAGACTGTGCTTGACCGAAGAAACCAATTGACATTCTTCTGGGGAATTAATAAGCAATGATTGACCAAAAGAGAAGGTATTAAAACAAAGAGAGTTTGCTAACCCAAAGTGACAAGGATCTTTAACCAAGACAATGGTGATTGATCAAAAGAGAGATTGAAAGTGGTAGTAGTGATCAAGGATCGACTCGACTGAGGATTGAGAGACACTATAGCTTGGAGATAGAGAAGATTATTCCAGGCACATGGCCATTCGTCCCCTACCCAAAATGATCAAGATGAGTGTAGGAATTCTCCACTCCCATCCCTTCTCTAGCACCAAAGTATAGTGCGGAAATTGAAGTGGACAACATAACAGTGCCAATTTGTACAGTGCTCCAGTGCGTCGTGCAAACCTCCGACTCAGCAGGGGGATCAAGAGGACCAGACTCTAAAGGAAGCCTAAAGAGAAAAGCAAGGAAGGATCAACTAATCGAAACAAGGTTTCGATTAATCAATCAAGGGGAATTGATGTGCTAACAATTTTCCAAAGAGAGGAAAAATCATTAAAGCAAAAGTGTGGATTATTGATTATACAAGATTAAGCTCATTGTTTGAAGAACAAACTTAATGCCAACATGAATGAAAGTGAAAAACAGTACCAAATACCAATTAGCATTCATCATGAATCATGTATCATGTGGGCAAAAGTGTGCAAGAATCAACATGTTCAAACAAAGTCAAGAACGCAAACAATTACAAGAATCGATAAATCGTGAATCAAATTATTGCAAGCATGCTTCAAACAGAGGTTAAACAACACTTAAAACATATATAAATATCAAGCATATCAATCCAAGGAAGTTAGAGGAGAAAAGAATGTCAAACAAACTAAAAAATGCACAAAAATGGCATTCTGTCCCAGTGGTAATCGATTACCACATGCAGGTAATCGATTACCTGTTTAAAAACAACAGATTTTGGGAAAATTTGAGCAGGGTAATCGATTACCCTTATATAGGTAACCGATTACCACTGAGACAGTGGCAAAAAACATCTTATTAAAAAGCACTTTCAACACCTAATCACTTTTCCAAACTATCACTTGCTATGGTATGAATTTGTGCACGAAAATTACATGAAATAAGAGCAATTAATCATCAATTGAAAGTTTTAAACACGAAGATCCAAGTTCAGACAATCACATGATTAATCAACACCAAAAGCTATCGAAACTACATCGTAAACGCACGAAAGTGATCGAAACAGTAGATTGAGTAAAGAATAACCAACCTACAAGGCAGAGATTTGCCTTGGATGTTGTTGCAAAGGAAATGTGATGGAAATAAGTAGAGAAAACCAGAGAATTCTGCACCTACGATCCAATCCGTAGCAAAACTGATCAAAAACGCGAAAATGCATCGAATGCGAGTTTGCACCGAATTGCTTGAGTTGATTACTTGAGATGAAGTAGAAACTACTATAACTCCAAGAATCCAAGCAAGAATGAAGTAGAATGGAGGTTAATCTCAAGAGAAAAGCACTTTCAATGTGAAAGTTGCTACTCTTCAATGGTGAAAATAGAGCTTTAGTGTGGTTTAGGTGAAGAAGCTGAAGATGAATGTGAAGAACTTGCAAAAAATGCAGAGAGAAATGAGAGATTTGAGAGTGAAGAGAGTGAGAAATGATTGAAAATGTGTTGGGTCCTTTGTAAAATGGCGGAGCTTTGTTTATATAGAGGCTAGCTTTGGAGTAGGGTGTTTGGAGTGTGCTTTGGAGTGAGCTTTGGAGGTTGCTTTGGAGTTAGTTACACTCAACTCACTGAGTCGGAAGTTGACTCAGTTAGTTAGTTGGTTAACTCAGTGGAGCAATCCCAATGCAAATACATATCAAGTGGTTCACATGCTTGGAAATTAAGTAACATGGTGGACTTAATTCAAAGTGATGTATTGGAATAAATGTAAGTGGAGTGTCATGAATGGTCTTGAACTGTCTAGAATGTTCCACACAATGCTAGAACCAAGTAGAACACAAGTGAATAGAGAGTGCAAAGTTGTTGTCCTGAAAATGCAGCAGAAACTGCAAATTTGCACCGGGTAATCGATTACCCTATTTTGCCTAGCAAAATGGTAATCGATTACCACAGGCAAAATTTGCCCAGATTGTTTAGGAACAAGTGTTAGGGCCCCGGTTTCGATTTTCCACCTCTTGCTTTGATGAATAGACATGAAAACCCTTGTTTTGTGCTTGTTTTGATGATGTAATGACTTTGTGAGGATGTGATTAACCAGGCTTGGAAAACCTGAATATTCCTGCAACAAAATCATAGAGAAAAATATGCTAGTGCGTATGCCAGCGATGCGAATGCACATGCTTATGTAAAAAATAATAAAGGGAGGTCAAATTTCGAATTACGACAGAGACGAACCGCCCTTTTTGCCATCCCTACATTTAGCATAATCTCATGATTGTCTATGTATTTGTCCCATATCATATGGACTAAAGGTTTATTAGAATTGAACTAAATATCCCAAAGTAGTTTGTCAAAGATAGCTGTGTTAGCTTCTTGTCATCATCCCTAAGCCGCCTAGTTTCTCTAACTTTATTTCATTTGACCAAATAAATATTAAGTGTATTTTTTAGACATTTTAATCTTTAAATATATTATTTTTAATCAACTTAGTTCCATAAGTGAGTTAGAATAGAAAGATCAAAATTGTTGCTAAATATGAAAAATACATTAAATTGAACTAATAATTAATACTAATACAATATTTCATATTAATAAAAATTAAAAAATCATTTTGAGTGACTTTTATTAAAGAATATTGAAACGTATTCAATAATATTTCATTTTATGTAATTTTTAATTATTTTAAATCAATGCACCTCTAAAAGATAAACTTGGAATTCCTTCGTCCCACACTGTTAAAATGTATTTTGAACAAATGTTGGGTCCGAATATGCCAAACGCCTTGGTATGTACCGCTCAAGTTTATAGCCTCCATAACATCAAGGGTCATGTTAGTGTTACTTTCAATTTGCAACTTGAGTCCTTTTTTTCTTATCTTTGTGGAATTCAGAGCACAATTATTTGGTATCCATTTTCTAAATCTCAAACCTAAAAATTTAAATAATAAATGACAAAAAATAAAAAATACATTAATAGTTCTTTTTATAAATAGTTAATTAATTATATTATATTGATTAATTTTTTAAAATCATTTAAATCAATTTTTGCAATTAGTCAAGACTGTCATTAACAACCTGCAAGCCGGACAACAATATATGATCTCAAATTTATTAAAGTTAATCCGTGACTAAAATATTTATAATGATTGTATAATAATTAGATAGGATCTCTATTTTATTTTTTCATAATTATCCTATCATTAATCTACACCGAACTTTCAAAAAATTGAGCCATGCTATTAGTTACTCATTGTACTTAAATATAAAAATTTAGTTTTGAAAATTTTGGCATTATCTATTTTATTAACAAAATTATACTTGAATTATTTTTAATACTATATTAAAAAAAAAATTGAATTATTTATCCACATACGAATAGTCAAGGTCTTTTTTGTGGCCTATATAAACCAAGGCTCGATTCTCATTTTCTATTCACAAAACAACATCTCTATTTTTGTGTTCTAATCTTTAACTAAAAAATGTCTCTTACAAAAATATCATTGTTGTTTATGTTCACTTTTTGCTTGATATCTGCACAGGCAGCAAGGTTTGACATTTGCAATTAGTCAAGACTGTCATTAACAACCTGCAAGCCGGACTACAACATATGATCTCAAATTTATTAAAGTTAATCCCTGACTAAAATATTTATAATAATTGTATAATAATTAGATAGGATCTCTATTTTATTTTTGCATAATTATCCTATCATCAATCTACACCAAACCTTCAAAAAATTGAGTCATGCAATTAGTTACTCATTGTACTTAAATATAAAAATTTAGTTTTGAAAATTTTGGTATTATCTATTTTATTAACAAAATTATTCTTGAATTATTTTTAATACTATATTAAAAAAAATTGAATTATTTATCCACATACGAATAGTCAAGGTCTTTTTTGTGGCCTATATAAACCAAGGCTCGATTCTCATTTTCTACTCACAAAACTGTTGGAAATTCACCACACCCTATGATGATTTCGCTTCAATCTTGATCTCAAGATTGATCACCAACCCACAAACAATGCGTAATGACAATGAAGAACAAAGAAAGAAGAAGAAGAAGAACAAACTAACAGCAAGAAAGAAAAGAGAAATATTTGGAGAAAAGTGTTTCTACCCACGAACTGTGGGATTTCTTCTATTGCTATTATTCACTTGCTAATCTGTAAACTATGAATGCAATTGTATTACAATGTACAAGGGAAACTCCCTATTTATAGATTTAGATTTACAAAGGCCCAAAACTCTAAAAGCCCAAAATATCAAATCTAATCTAAATCATATCAAATCATATCTAAACAGAATCCAATCTAGAAACAAATCTGTGTGAAAAAAACTGTTTCGACACACTGATATTTCCATACATGGCATTCGACTTCGACACTTAGACACTAGGAATTACAATTTAACACACCACCTAATTCATTGTGTGTAAGCTGTCTATATTCATCATGACTCTTAGTCTTCTGAAGGCTTTGACCTGCACTCCCTTCGTCATGACATCTGCAATCTGATTCTCAGTTCTGCAGTGTTCCAAATTCATCTTCCCTTCTGCTACCTGCTCTCGAAGATAATGGAACCTCATTTCGATGTGCTTGCTTCGACCGTGAGCTATTGGATTCTTCGCCAAATTGATAGCTGACATGCTGTCTATCTTCATGGTAATTGCTCCATGACTCTTCCCTGTAATCTCTTCGACCAAGTTCACCATCCAAGTTGCTTGACATGCACAAAGAGAAGCAGCTATATATTCTGCTTCGCATGATGACAATGCCACTACTGGCTCCTTTCTCGAACTCCAAGCAACTGGTGCACCACCTAACATAAACACATATCCAGCTGTGGATTTTCTATCCTCAGCATCATTACACCAGCTAGAGTCTGTGTATCCCACTAACTTGCATTCTTTCCCTTCGTCAGCTACAGGAAATAAAATGCCATAGTCGAGAGTCCCTTTCAGATACCTCAGTATCCTCTTCGTCGCTGTTAGGTGTGATACCTTTGACAAAGGTATCTAAGTGAATCTGCATGAATCTACTTACCATACCCACACTGTATGCTAAGTTAGGCCTTGTGTGACAAAGGTATCTAAGTGACCCAATAAGTCTTCGGTATTGGGTTGGGTCGACATCATCTTCGTCTGGATCCTTCGACAGTTGCAGTCTGGTCTCAGCTGGAGTCGAAGTTGAGTTGCAATCTTGCATCTCAAATCTCTTGAGTATTTCGCCTGCATATCTTCGTTGGTGCATCATCAAACCTCTACTAGTCTTGTAGAATTCGATGCCAAGGAAATGTGAGAGATCTCCCAAGTCTGACATTTCAAACTCCTCACTTAGGTCATGTTTGAAATCTTCGATCTCCTTCTTGCAACTTCCTGCTATCAACAAATCATCGACATAGAGACATAGTATAAGCAATTCGCCATTGCTTTTTCTTACATATACTCCATGCTCAGTTGTACACTTCACAAATTCCTTTTCCCTTAAGAAGCTGTCGATTTTCTTATTCCAAACTCTTGGGGCTTGCTTAAGTCCATACAGGGCTTTATGCAGCCTGTACACCTTTCCTTCTTCGCCTCGTTTCACATACCCAGCTGGTTGTGCGACATAAACTTCTTCATCTAGGGGACCATTAAGGAATGCACACTTCACGTCCATCTGACATGTGTGCCAATTATTCATATTTGCTAGACCAACAACCAACCTGATTGTTTCGATCCTAGCAACAGGTGCGAACACTTCATCGAAGTCGATTCCTTCCTTCTGAAGAAATCCTTTCGCCACAAGTCTCGCCTTGTGTCGAGTTACTTCTCCTCTAGGATTCACCTTTACCTTGTAAGCCCACTTCACATCAATTGCCTTCTTGCCTTGAGGCAATTCGACAAGTGACCATGTGTTGTTGACTTCGATGGATTCTAACTCTTCATTCATTGCTTTCACCCACTCCGAATCTTTCAATGCCTCAGCTGCATTGACTGGTTCGACGTCTGCGTAGAAAGCATAATGTACCAGCTCACCCTCTTCATCGACCACATCATCTGATGTAATTACACATTCTTGCAACCTTACAGGCATGTGTCTTGTTCGTCGAGGTCTGCTTGAACCTGCTTCATCTGCAACTGGTTCCTGTCGAACTTCTCTTTCGACTTCAGTGGATGGTTCTTCACAAGAGATTCTCACTGAATCCTTCTTGGCATTCTCAGTCAAATCCCATTCTTTAAGCTCATCTATGATCTCGTCCCTGCTGATCACTACTTGCTTATTCACTGGGTCGAACAACTTGTAACCTCCAGTCGAATGATATCCTATCAAGATCATCTGATTCGACTTGTCATCAAGTTTCCTTCTCAACTGATCTGGCACATGTTTATATGCTATAGATCCAAACACCTTTAGGTGACTGAGACTAGGCTTGACACCAGACCAACATTCTTCTGGTGTGACTCCTTCAAGCTTCTTCGTCGGATATCTGTTCAAAATATACGTTGCTGTCGAAACTGCTTCTCCCCATAATTCTTTGGGTAGATGCTTTCCATTCGACATACTTCTTACCATGTTCATGATGGTTATGTTCTTGCGTTATGCAATCCCATTCTGCTGTGGAGTGTAGGGTGGCACCACCTCATGCACAATCCCTTCTTTTCTACACAATGCATCGAACTCTTTCGACACATATTCTCCACCACCATCAGTTCTCAGAGTTTTCAACCTTCGACCACTCTGTCTTTCGACCATGGATTTGAAACTAACAAATACCTCAAACACATCACTTTTCTTCTTGATGAGGTAAGTCCATAACTTTTGACTGAAATCATCTATAAACGTGACAAAATATCTGTTGCCACCAATTGAATCCACCTGGATTGGACCACATACATCAGAGTATATGACTTCAAGAATTGTCTTCGACTTCCTTCCTGCATCCTTGCTGAAGCTATTCTTGTGTTGTTTCGACTGAACACACTCTTCACAGACTTCACTTGGAATGTCGATTTCTGGTAATCCTGAAACCATATTTCTTCTCTTCAATTCTCTGATGTCATTGAAGTTGAGATGGCCTAGTCGAAAGTGCCATAACCACTCATCTCTGCTGGCTGCTGTTGCTAGACACTTGTGCTCCATCACATTGAGTTCAATCTTGAAGATCCTATTCTGAGACATTGGATCCTTCAAGATCAACCTACCACCTGCGTCGAGAACTCTCATCATCTTGTCTTCGACAACTACTTTGTAGTTCTTTTCGACAAGTTGCCCTATACTGAGCAAATTACTCTTCATGCCTGGTATGTACAACACATTGGAAATTGTTGACCTTTTGCCATCTTTCCTCATAATCAGAACATCACCAACACCTTCAGCTGCTAGAGTGTTGTCATTTGCAAACTTCACCGTGTTCTTCGACGAGGGCTTCATGTTGACAAACCAAACTTTCCTTCCAGTCATGTGTGATGAGGATCCTGAGTCCAAGTACCACTGATCTTGGAATCTCTCTTCATCTTTCGTTGTGACCATCAGCAACGTCTCTTCTTCTTCATGCTTCGCCAGATTTGCATCAGTTTCTTGATTTTTCTTCTTTTCTGGCCAGTTACTAACATAATGGCCATACTTCTAACAATTGAAACATTGAATGTGACTTTTGTCTGGCTTTCGACCACCACCTCTTCCTCTACTTGCAGCATCACCTCTTTGGTTGTCTTGGTTCCATGGTTTCTTCTGAGTCGAATTACTGCCTCCTCTATCTTTGTTGCCATTCACGTTTCCTTTGCCTTTCCTTTCCTTTTCTGACTGCGCCTGCAAAGCCATATCACTCTTCAACTTTCCTGCAGCTCTCTCAGCCATCCTTTGTTCATGAGACTCAACCGTCCCTTGAAGCTCTTCCTTCGTTAATGATGACAAGTCTTTTGACTCTTCTATGGCTACTACCACGTGGTCGAACTTAGGAGCCTACGATCTCAAAATCTTTGAGACTACTGCTTTCGTCGTCAGCGTTTCTCCACATACTTTGATTTGATTCACAAGTTTTGTAACTCTTGTGAAGAAATCTGTAATACTTTTGTTGTCTTCCATCTGAAGCAACTCATAGGTTCTCTTGTGAGTTTGTAACCTCACCTCTTTCACCTTCTCTGCGCCTCCAAACGACTTTTCAAGAATCTCCCATGCTTCCTTTGCTGATTCTGCATCGCTAACTTTGTCAAAGTTATCTGGATCAACACATTGATGGATTATAAACAGCGCTTTATAATATTTCTTCTTCAAATCTTTGAGTGCAGCCTTTTCTTGATCCGTCGCGTTTTCCCAAGCGGTGTTACTCTTTCCTTCACAAGATCCCACAGATCTTGATAACAGAAAACCACCTTGATCTGCTTGTACCAATTCTCATAATTATCTTTCTTGAGAATTGGTAGGGTCGCCGGAAAGTGCCCATTTGAATGATTCATAGCCATCACGATTTTCTTCTTTGAATCGCAACCGGAGCTCTAGATACCAGATGTTGGAAATTCACCACACCCTATGATGATTTCGCTTCAATCTTGATCTCAAGATTGATCACCAACCCACAAACAATACGTAATGACAATGAAGAACAAAGAAAGAAGAAGAAGAAGAACAAACTAACAGCAAGAAAGAAAAGAGAAATATTTGGAGAAAATTGTTTCTACCCACGAACTGTGGGATTTCTTCTATTGCTATTATTCACTTGCTAATCTGCAAACTGTGAATGCAATTGTATTACAATATACAAGGGAAGCTCCCTATTTATAGATTTAGATTAACAAAGGCCCAAAACTCTAAAAGTCCAAAATATCAAATCTAATCTAAATCATATCAAATCATATCTAAACAGAATCCAATCTAGAAACAAATCTGCGTGAAACAAATTATTTCGACACACTGATTTTCCCATACATGGCATTCGACTTCGACACTTAGACAATAAAAATTACAATTTAACAAAAACAACATCTCTATTCTTGTGTTCTAATCTTTAACTAAAAAATGTCTCTTCCAATTAAAAATATCATTGTTGTTTATGTTCACTTTTTGCTTGATATCAGCACAGGCAGCAAGGTTTGACATTGTCAACCAATGCTCATACACCGTGTGGCCAGCTGCCATTCCCAGTGGCGGCGGTGTACGGTTGGACCCGCGCCAAACACGGACTATAAACATCCCAGCTGGAACCGCATCGGGCCGAGTTTGGGGCCGAACCGGTTGCCATTTCGACAACTCAGGTCACGGGACTTGTCAAACTGGAGACTGTGCCGGTGTGCGTGGTTGCACCTTATCGGGTCAGCCTCCGACCACACTTGCTGAATTCACACTTAACGGCGGTTTTAATTTGGATTATATTAATCTATCTGTAATTGATGGTTTCAACGTTCCAATGCAATTTAGTGGATGCAACAAAGTGCTAAATTGTAGGGATGCTTCTTGCCCTGATGCTTATCATACACCTAGTGAGAATCAAAAAGTGGCTTCATGCCCAGTTGGTACTAACTATAGAATAGTCTTTTGCCCTTAAAATATATATTGAGCATAGAAACCGCCCAAAAATGTTTCTTTCTACTGTAAAGAAACAAAATATAAAATAATATTGGGTGTTTGCTCTATGTGTAATAAATAATATGTACAACAATATTGCTGAATTTACTCGTGAAATTATAAGTATGTAATTTCTTGAGAATGCAATATGTAATAAATTGTCTTATTTACTTCTGAATTTTGATGATTAAAACTGTTAGTATTATGTGCACCATACCATTGTCGACTTGTCTTGGTCTATATGTTTTTATGCTTCGCATATGCTCCATTCTTAAGCAAAATATGAATTATTTAATTAAAATAATATTTTATAGACTCTCTTTTGGGTCCATATTTTTGAGCCATTAATAATATTTTGTTGTTATATTGAGAAAATTAATGAAATAAATAACTTTTTTTTTTCTTTCTAAACTGTTATGGACCAAGAGGAAGATATCGGCCTCATCTATAAGGACTTGGTATAGATTTGGTGAAAGAGGGTGAACCATGAGTAAGGGCTAAAAAAATGGTGATTTTTTAATACACCATCCATGTTTTTTAGACGCTATGCGAGATTTTATTTTTGCCTCCAGTTTTCGGATGTTCACATCCGGACGCTCTATTTTTTTAAAAATGTTGTTTTGTTCCAGATGTGCGAATCCGGAATGACAAGTTACGCGTCTTTCAGATGTGTAAATTATTACATATTGAGCGTAAATTTGTCCGGATGTGCACATCCGAAAAAATGCCTGAAACTCATTCATTTGCAAAATGCATATTAAGAAGTAATATTTATTTTAAGAAATAATAATAACATGTATTTTAACAGAAGGTTAGAGCAACAAATATGACAGACATCCTTTGATGATAACTTCAAAATATTTATCAAAACGCATGGTGGTCACTTGTTCTGTATCCAAAAGTTGTCTAGTAGTTATAACCCATATTTAAACAAAATAACGGTCATCCACCTATGATGGCAAACATGACCTGTAACCATAAGTTATATATCCAAAAAAGGCATTGTGAAAATCCGAACTCCCAAATCTATCCTCGAAGATTGTAGAACAAATCAAGATCAACAGTAAAATATTACATCTTTGACGTTATCCAAGATAAATGGCAGCAGAGTCGACACAAAATTGGTGGTACTCCTATTACCCCTTGCAGAACCAGAATCAGAATTTTCGAGTTCACTTATGTAGTATCGAGCGTGGTGCCTAAATGATACATGTTGATGTATATTTATGTATATGTATATATTATAACTTGTTTTAATTTTATATATGATTTATTTTGTATTGTTAATTTCTGCTTATCAGAGATGGAGTAAGTGAGGGTCAGTTCAGTCAGGTTTGGCTTTATGAGATGGATGCAATTCGGAAGGTATGACATAGCTAACTTTAACTTTTTAGTTGTTATCATAGTGACTAAAATCGGGGAACACTTGCTAGCTTTCCGCGCTCTATACTACATAAGTGAATTCAAAAATTCTGATTCTGGTTCTGTAAGCGGTAATAGGAGTACCACCAACTTTGTGTCGACTTTGCTGCCATTTATCTTGGATAACGTCAAAGAAGTAATATTTTACTATTGATCTTCATTTGTCCTACAATCTTCGAACCTGTTAAATATAATCCTTTTAGGCTTATACCCAGTTGATTTATAGAAAGCCACACGCCACTCCCTGAAAATCAAAAGAAAATCATGAGGAATCCACAAATCTAACAAAATTATCTTATCATTCTAGCGAGCCGATTTCCCTTCTGAGGATCCACTGTTATTTTAAAAATATCTTGAATTATCTCCTCGCAATAAACCTGAGCGGAAACAATCCCTTTGTATCTTGTGACGCAAAGTCAGTCCATTGATGCCACCACCTTACAAAACTTACCATATGATTTGCCCTTAAAATTAGGCAAAATTATGAGCAACAATTGAAGTCTTCCCTCCTGCTTTGTCCTATCAACAATTGAAGTCTTCCCTCCTGCCAATCACCGTGAGACGCGCCCGTTCGCTGATATATTGATAGTTTCATTATAGTAGTAATAATGAAATAATCCTCTTATTCAATATTCATTAATGTGACGATATATTAACATCTACGACCGACCAACAAAACTGATTTAAAAAAAAATATATAGTTCTGCTTCATCCGGAACAAATCAATGTTTTAAAAAAAACGGTGCGTCCGGATGTGCACATCCGGAATCAGAGGGAAAAATGGAAATTCGCGTGGTGCCTAAGAAACATGGGTGGTGTAATAAGAAATGCTCAAAAAAAGTACTCTACTTATCCCATCATTTAGAAATCTTCTCCTGAAAAGTCACACCTTCTTCTAGAATTCGAATATTTATTTTCAGACACACCCTTTTCACACACATGTTCGTTCAAATTGTTGAGGCATCTTTATTTTGTTAAAATTTGGTTCGAAAATGCAGTTCTGTATCGACCCTTAATTCAATTTTCAATGAGTTTTCCGAAGACGCCTCTCTAGAACATGTTCGGTTAGGTCAAATCAGAAGAAGAAAAAAACAGAAACAATGGTAGAATGTTGGAAAAATAAGATAAATTAACATCAAAATACTTAACATTACATATATAATCATTAACATAAATTTAACATTACATTTCATTACAAATAGATGGTTCAAGACGTTGCTGTTAGGGGGAGTTTACTAGGGAGCATTGATACATAGTGTAGGACTAGGCACCTTTGTGAGAGACACACCACTTGTCCACCTAAAACCTTAAGGTGATAGGTGAGTGGGTTCTCCCACTTACTCACACTTGCTTATATTATTCCAATACTTCCCCTCAAGTGTGAGTGTAGCGCGATTTTTGTGGTCTTGAAGCACTATCGCTCGGGTACTACAGTTCGATTCATTTTTTATCCTATTGAGCTGATTAAGGAAGTGAAATAGATGTCTCCAATTAACCCTGCTCGCAAACTGAGGTTAAACAGTCAAAACTGTTGGTTTACAGACGCTATTAAGATGTGGCCCCCCTCTTCGATTATTTTGTTAAGAATAGAATGTCTGGGCTATTTGCGAGGTTTTTGGTAAGATGTTAGGATTTGGTGCTTTTGGGTTGATATCTGAAGGTACTGGATTTTGGGTTTTTTATTAGTATGCTCGCTAAGATTTTACAAACTTATGCCTACGTATTCCCGTTTAACGAAATAGTGAAATCAGAGCGATCGTAGTTCCTCCTATTCTATGGGAGGAAAAAGGTCATTTTGGTGTCTTGTTCAAAGCCCAAGACATGAAGCTAAAGGTGATTTGTATCTTGTTCAAAGCCCAAGATGTGAAGCTAAAGGGTTTTGGATGAGAGAGAATTTGTCATCTCTAAAGGGGGATATTTGGTCTGTTTATCACAACTGTTGGGTGGCTGATTATAAAGGAGAATTACTTTAACTAGGATATGTGAATCCAGCAATGCCATAATTTCCTTTATAGGGGATTTTTTAACCTGAAGGAGAAGACTTTAACTCAGTGTAGAGCAATGCCATCTTTCCTTAGGAATTTCTCATGCTAAAAGAGGGACAGTGGCGTGGATGTAAATAATCCAAAGGCTTGCCGCTTACAACAATTAGATGAAGGAAAATGAGTTGTTGATGTTTGTATGCTATGAGCAAGACACAAATTTGATGCCAAAAGGTTAATTGACTCAACCGAGGTTTTCCTTATACAAAGCCTAAGAGGAGGCGATTGACCTAACAAGAGGGTGCCTTTTATTTGTTGTCTCGTACAAAGCCCGATATAGAGGCTAAAAGGGTTGTTGACTCAACAAGAGAGTCTTTTATACTCAACAAGAGAGTGTTTTAGTATCTCGTACGAAGCCCGAGATAGATGCTAAAAGGGAATTGACTCAACAAGAGAGTCTTTTATACTCAACAAGAGAGTGTTTTTGGTATCTCGTACGAAGCCCGAGATGGAAGCTAAAAGGGAAGTGACTCAACAAGAGAGTGATTTGATGTCTCGTACGAAGCCCGAGATGGAGGCTAAAGAGAGACTGACTCAACAAGAGAGTCTAAAAATGTTAACTCCGCTGGGGAGAGTCATTTGTACAAAGCCCAAGAGGAGGCTACCTTACCGCCGTGGATTCTGGAGATCCGGAAGCGAGTCCAAGTATAGGGAACTCTTATGAGAGAGACCGGGTTTCTTCCTATGTTTGAAGGGAACTTGAGAATATATTTGAGACTCAAGGGTCTTAGACTGTCTAAGTCTAGAGTTTCATCTTTTGTACAATGCCCAAGAGGAGGCACGGGTATTAAGGGATGGGTATCAACTCTACAACGACCAGAGTTTTGACGCAGGAAAGACCGCTCTAGCAAAGATGACTAAGTTTTGTCTTATACCTTTAAGAGGTCGTCAGGGTCCTTGTATTAAGCCCAAGAGAAGGCATGAGAACTTCTAAGAAGCTGAAGGGTCCTTGTACAACGCCCAAGAGGAGGCGGGATGCTTTCAGGAAGCCTATGGGTCCCCAAACCAAGAGAAGTTCAAGACATGCTATTCACTGAGAATAGATCAAGCCAGGAAGGTTCCTGAATTTGGAAGAAACTCAAGAGATGCTATTCACGGAGAATAGATCAACTCTGGGGAGTAGAGTTTCTTTGACAATTTCTAAGAGTGACAGTCTGAGAAAGGGTTCACCGAGAATGCTTCCTTTCACGTTTCCATATTGTTTAACCCCAAGAGGAGGGAAGACTGTATCTGGTAATCCTGTGGGGGATCTAGTTTTGACTGTATTTAAGAGTGACCAACAAGGCTCTACCTAGTGCTAGACGTAGTTGCCGGAGAAAACTCTAAATAACTATACTAGTATTATACAGTTGATATTTGACAAGTATATAAAAAGGGTGTGAAAGAAGACTTACAGTGCCCGACAATACAGTTATATACATATGAAAGCGATAAATGAAAGCGGATAAACACTTACCCGTTGTAGAGCTTCCATGCTGTTTTGTTAGTTATTCAACAAAGAAATCTTTGATAACAATATTATATTCAAAATTAAAGGAGAAAGTGCTTTGAAAAGTTTGTTGGGGCTTACAGCTCAAGGAGAGGCCCAAGTTTTAACGATGATCGCACTGTTGTTTTGAAAACTGTACAGAGAGGCTTATACAATATGTGATGCCCACAAAGTTTTTATGTACAAGGGGGATGGGTCTTACACTCTATTAGAGGCCCAAAGTGTTTAAAGAAAGGAAATGTGGCTTATAACACGAGGGTAGGCTCAAAGTGTTTTTCCGTTTTGAAATGGCGACCGCGCCGAGATTTTTGAAAACGCAGTGGGTCTTATACAATGACTGAGGCCCGAAAAGGTTTTAGTTCAAACAAGGGGATTGAGTCTTACATTCTATTAGAGGCCCAGGGTTTTGTTTTAAAAGGTGACGATCGCGCCGTGATTTTTGAAAACGCAGTGGGTTTTATACAATGTCTGAGGCCCAAAAAATGGTTTGTATTTACAAAGGGTTGGGTATTACACTCTACTAAGAGGCCCAAAGTTTTGAAAATGATTGATGAGGGTTGAAATCAAAGAAACCCTAATTTTGTTTTCCTTAAAAAGTAAATAATTAAAGAAAATCAATAGAAATGATAAAAATACCAAATGAGTTTGAATAAACCACTTGTGATTTTTGTTTAAGGTTAGAAAAATGAGGTTGTAATCACAGGATGAATTAAAACTCATTTGGTTTTGATTTTCAAGGTAAATATTCACTTTTAAAATGTTTAAAAACAATTAAAAATGAATTTATTCACAAAAATACTAATTATATTAAATAAATAATATAAACTTGATTTTTTTATGAAATAAAATATTTCAACATTTTTGCGATTTTTTGCAAAAAGAACCAATAAAAAATAATTAAAATTGAGGGAGTTATTAATTTTTCAAATCATTAAAAATAATAAGAAAAATAATAAAATATGAAAAAATGGTAAAAAAGAGGATCTGGGGCGAGGGGGATTCGAACCCCAGACCTCTTGTGTGCAGCATGCGCGCCTTACCACTGGGGTGGTGATACATCCGTGTATTGAAACACAACCACAAATATATAATGCTTGCCTTGTTTTTTGGCCTGGCCCATGGCAAGGCAAGACAAGATTTTGGTCAGAAACGTGAAAACCATAACTTTCTCATTTCTCCATGGATGGAGACAAAATTTATATGCATTTGGCCTAGAATTTCACAAGGAATCCAATGGTGGTGGTGGTTTTTTCAGAAAACAAATCCTCCTCAAAACGCGACAGTGGTTTTGAAATAGGCCATATTTTGCATTTTCTGTGCTACCTCTTGGTACAGGCATGAATCACTACAAGAAAATCACATTTTAGCATAAAAAATATAGCGTCGGCCCCGACACCGACACTGGTAGCGTTACTTACGTGTCCCCAAAGGCCGACGCTAATAGTGTGAAAGCATTTCTTTTTTTTTTAATTAATTCTTTAGCAGTAGCGTCAGTTGTAGCCGACACTATTAACACGTGATTAAATGTATATTTTAAGTAATTATTTTATTTTAATTAATAGAAGCGGATACTAAGAAAATTTCTTGTTTATTTTGGTTGCGTCGGAAATAGCCGACGCTAATTTTAGCGGAAAAAAATTAATTTCCCCCCGTAAATTTTGTTTGCCTCCAATTTTTACTTGTATTAAAAAATTATTTATTTATAATAGTAGCGGCGGCCACAGCCGACGCTATTTTTGGTACGAAAAAAATTCCTACCCACTTTAATTTTGTTTGCCTCCTTTTTTTATTATAATAAAAAATAATTATTTTTTGCGGCGGCCACAACCGACGCTATGTTTGGTTTGAAAAGAAAAAATAATTTTGTAAATTCACTCAACCATTCATCAGTCTTCGTCGTAATTTGAACAAAAAGAAAAAAAATTGAACCCTAAAAATCATTCATCAGTTGACGTCTCTCAGTCACTCTCAGTCATCGTCTTCAACTCTCAATCACTCTCGCTGCATTCAACAACTCTCATAGAGGTATGAACAACCGTTCAATTCATTTTTGTGCAGTGAAAACAACTGTTCAATTCGTCATTTCAATTCAATCTTCACTAATTTTGTCTCCAACAAATCGCTTATTAATTTCATTTTTGTGCAGAGAAAACAACCGTTCAATTCAATCAACCGTTCGTTAATCTCCATCGTTGTTGTGTAGAGGTATGAACAACCACTCTATTTGTCATTTCAATTCTCCGTTTTGATTTGTTGTTTCGATTTTTCTTTTCGGTTTGTATTTTCGTTCATCTTTTTTATTTATTTTTGCGATTCACCGTTTCAAGTTGTTATCAATCAATGAAGCACTTGGGCAATAATCTATACAATGGTGTGCGGATGATGCTGTGAGGTGCTGCTGTATTGATTAGTTTTTTTTTTTTCGTTTCAATGATAAAAGAAAGCAATGTCTTGCGATTCCATGTACGAACATGTCGCAGTTAGGTTCTGATATGATTTTGCTTTTGTTATGATGCAATGCAAAGCAACTTAAATTAACCATATAGTAAATGAAGTTAAATGAAGTTAAATGTTGTTTCTCATTTCTCAATCACTCGTTTTCTCCTATTTTCTCAGGCTTTGACAGTGAATCTCAGAAGCAAAAGGCTTCATCTTTTCAATTGAAAATCGCATCACACGACTTCTTACAAATCCGTAAGTTCTCAACTTCATATCTTGTTTGTGTTTGAAAAGACATAGCAAAACACTAGAAACTTAGTCTGAAGTCAAACTGTGAAATACTCTATAGTCTTTAGTCAGTAGTTTATTTTATCAAATGAGATTAAGAACTCACAAATACTGCAACATGGTGAGCTTTGATATAGAAGATACTATCTGCCATGTCAATCCACTTGAAGATAGATTCCTCACCACATTTCCAAACATAATTTCAGTGGAAAATCAAAGTTTTTCAATCTATGCATATAGTTTATTTAATGGATTGCAAACTTACAAAGATGTGATTTTTGGAGGGTTGAGGCCATCATGATTACTGCAGTTTAGACCTTCCCACATATACTTCCCAGGACCACATGGATCTCCTTCCAAATTTCTAGCCACCCTATAAGTCTTCTTGATGTTTGTGATAGCATCAATTAGTATTTGATATTCAACACAAAATAATGTTTAAAGGAAATTCAAACCAATTTGCACATATAGTTTACTTTACACCACAAATGACACAAAATCACATGAAAATTTAAAAGATTAAAATACCATCATCATGGGTTGTTTCTGTTAGTGAGAAGTCTATTAGTTTATAAGCCTCCATGGCATTGAGGATGGGTTGAAGAGTTGAATTCTCTGTCTTAGAAATGCTAAATATATACCTTTTGGCTCCAGTCAGAGGTCTTAGACTATATATGGTATCTACTGATCGGTATGCAGGTATCTCAGGTCCATACAAAAGTTTTCCATTCACTGTGATATTGAATGCTCTTGTTTCACTTTCAGCCAGCTTCTCAACCTCATTAAAGTACATGTAGAAGTAGTATTGGTCATTTACATTATCTGAATTCCAGCTGAATTGTATAGGGACACTGACATTAAATGGTGTAATAGCAGTTCCCTCTTTTCTCTTGTGATCGATTCTCGCTCTTATCTCTCTCTTTCATTTCCAGTTTCTAATCTGATACATAAATAACTGAATAAGCAATTTAATTAAGCACTTATAGCATAGTCACTTATCACAAGTGTTTATGTATAAACATTAGACTGTTTTCATAAATTATCGTGAAGAGATTGGAAAATTGGTTAAATTTTTGTTGTGTTTAGAGTTTGTTTGATTGTAGTCTCTAAGGGTTTAAGGATTGTGGTTGGTGTGGTTTCAATTGTGATTATTTTGTGGTTGCGATGATTTATAAAATCATGTTTTGGGTTGGGTTACTGTGGTTGGGTTTGGGTTGTTCTTTTGAAACTTTGATAGTTGATTGCTATTTGATGGTTGTGGTTGAATGTGTTTTTTGTTTTTGCTGTTGGTCATTGTGTTTTGGTGTGATGGGAGTACTTGATTTTGGTTTAGCTCTTGGGGATGTTGAAATGAGAATGAAGGTGTATGATTTTAGGTGACTTTTATTGGTGTTGCTGACTTTTATTGTTTGATTTGTGAAGTCTAATTGGGGTAAGTGCTGCAATTTTTCTTTTAGGGTGTATGTTCTGGTCACATTTCAAGTTTCTTATTTTAAATCTTATTCAATGAACTGGAATGAGTGATGCCTGGTTTCTTCCAAATGTTCTTACTTTCATCCATAGGCTCTATTTTATTGAAGTATAGGGATTTGTTATAGACCTATCAAATAATTTATGAGGTAAGGTTCATTACAATTGTTCAAATATCCCATCACTTCAACACAATGTACACAATGGGCTGTGCGATGTATGGAATTTGTTTTCCAGTCAGTTTTTGTGGTTGGTCTTTGTTGGGTCCTGCATTTGCTTCATCAAATGTGGACGTGGGTGAAAATTGTAGCATGCCGGAGTTGACATGGAGTTTTCAGCTGAATCTCAGTTTTTTACTTCCATACACAATTTGCATTCTATTTTCTTGCTTGAAATGATTCCTTTTGTAGCAAGCCATCCTTGTACGAATGCTGTAGGCTTCAAAATAGGAAATAGGGACACATATTAATTACATCACGTATTAATTACTAGTGACCTGCTGTAGACTAGATTCATGTAATTTTTTATCATTCCTTTTGTACCTGAAATTACCTAGTGTTGTCAAATAGTGGGGATAGTGGCTCTATAGCATAGAGAATTTCACTAAGAAAACCACAACACTCTCCTAGTTTTGCTATTAGGGTAATACGTCCGTTATTCCAGTTTATACTAGCTGATGTAGCGGCAATAGCAGAAAAAGTATCATTTATTATTTGATCACTTTCTTCTTATTTATTATTTATTTTATATTTGATCACTTTAGTATCATTAACCACACCATTATAAAAAATATAAAATATAAAATTCTCATCTTCAATGTAGGACCTCTTGATTGTGTTGTTGAAGATCCTCTCTTCTTCAATTCATCCATTTCAAGGTAACTCTTTTCTCCTTCTTCAATTATGTGTTGAAATCAATTTTGATGCAATTTCTGTTAATGTTAGTTTTAGAGTGTTAAAATCACTTCTGTTATGTAGAGAATGGATCGAAGTTGGATGTATGATAGAGTAAACTCCGATAGGTATAGTTTGAAAGATGAATTTGTTAGTGGAGTTGAAGAGTTTGTCAATAAAGCGATGAATCGACCTCAGTTTGTAAATGAAGGAGGGATAAGGTGTCCTTGTGTAAATTGCGTCTGCATTCTCTTGAAAACGCCTAATGAGGTCAAACACCACTTGTACAAATATGGTTTTTTGTCTAACTATTATACATGGACTGATCATGGAGAAGAGTATCAGAATGTGGATCTCGATGGTCAATCTAGTAGTGGCGGGAATGCTGGTGGGGATAATCTAGGTGATGAAGAACAATTTGATGCAATGAATGAAATGGTCTCTGATGTTTTCAGGCCATTTGTTAATTCCCAAATGTGAATGCTAATATGGAAAACGAAACAATTAGTGAGGGTGAGGTACCAAATGAAAAAGCTCAAAGATTTTATGATGAATTAATCTCTGCAAACCAACCCATTTATGAGGGAGCTTCTAAATCCAGACTATCTATTTCAGTTAAGTTGTTGGCTGCCATGTCTAGTTGGCATGTTCCTCAAAAGGCCATGTATTTTTTCTCTCAAATGCTCGTTGATGTTTGTCCAACTAAAGAATGCTTACCTGGAAACTATTACCAAGTGAAGAAGTTGGTGTCTAAGTTAGGATTGAAAGTTGAGAAAATTGATTGTTATGTGAATGGGTGCTTATTATATTTTAAAGAAGATAGTACCTTAACTCAGTGCAGAGTTTGTGGAGCTGCTAGGTATGTTCCTCGAAAGTGTGGAATGGGAAAATACAAAGATGTGGCAGTGAAGAGAATGTTCTATTTTCCAATCATTCCTAGGTTACAACGACTTTATGCTTCAAAGGAATCTGCAACTCAGATGAGATGGCATCGTGAGAACACCAGCAATCCAAATGTTTTGCGTCACCCATCTGATGGAAAAGCTTGGAAACACTTCGATGAAGTTTATCCCGATTATGCTAGTGACCCAAGAAATGTAAGATTGGGTTTATGTAGTGATGGATTTACCCCTTACATTCAAGCCTCTAGTTCTCCATATTCATGTTGGCCAATAATAGTCACACCATACAATCTCCCTCCCGAAATGTGCATGACCAAACCATACGTGTTTTTGACGTGTCTTGTACCTGGACCGTACAACCCAAAAGTTAAAATAGATGTTTACTTGCAACCTTTGATTGATGATTTGCAGCTGTTGTGGAAAGATGGTATTGTGACATATGATATCTCTATGCAGCAGAATTTTGTTATGAGAGCGCATTTAATGTGGACAATCAATGATTTTCCAGCATATGGTATGTTGTCTGGATGGGGGACACAAGGTAAATTAGCATGCCCTTATTGCATGGACAATACAGATTCTTTCACCTTACGATTTGGTGGAAAAAGTTGTTGGTTTGATTGTCATCGTAGGTTTTTACCAATGGATCATCCTTTCAGAAAAAGTAAAAAGAGATTTACAAAAAGCAAGATTGTGAAAAAAAGACCACCACCAATGTTTACCGGCCATGATATTTGGGAAGCTATTCGTGATTTTCCAAAAGTCACAGACAATGTCTGGGCCACCAAATTTCCAGGGTATGGGAAACAACATAATTGGAATAAAAGAAGTATATTTTGGGATCTTCCATACTGGAAGGACAACTTGTTAAGGCACAACCTTGATGTGATGCACATAGAGAAGAATGTATTTGATAATGTGTTTTACACTGTCATGAATGATCCTGCAAAATCAAAGGACAATGAGAAGGCAAGATTGGATTTACCTCATAACTGTTCACGTGGAGATTTAGAGATGCGCCCTCTACCTAATGGAAAGATGGCTAAGCCAAAGGAAAAAATTTCATTGACACCAGAAGAGGCAAAGTTAGTCTGTAGATGGATTAAGGAACTAAAAATGTCGGATGGTTATTCCTCGAATCTTTCTAGGTGTGCTGATGCTACCAAGGGTAGGATGAAGGGGATGAAAAGCCATGACTGTCATGTATTCATGGAGTGTTTGCTTCCAATTGCTTTTCGTTCCTTGCCCATTGAGATATGGAAGCTGCTAACTGAGTTGAGTCGTTTTTTTAAAGACTTGTGTCGTAATACATTGAAATTGGAAGATCTTGTTAGGTTGGAAAAAAACATTCCCATCATCATATGCAAGCTAGAAAGAATTTTTCCACCAGGTTTCTTTGACTCGATGGAACATCTCCCGATTCACCTACCTGCTGAAGCAATCCTTGGTGGTCCTGTACATTATCGTTGGATGTATCCATTTGAAAGGTAATTGATGTTCAATTTTTGTAGATTAATCAAATGAAAAAACATTTTTTAATCGTTTCATGTTTAGATTGATGGGAGACTATAAGCGTTCGGTGAAAAATAAAGCAAGGGTTGAAGGTTCAATATGCACTGCCTACTTGCACAGTGAAACTACTCATTTTTTCTCTCACTATTTCAAGACCTTTAATTTGGTGCCAAGTACAAGTCTAAGGAACGATCCTCGATCAGATCACGAGAATTCCCAACCAAGTCTTTCAGTTTTTAGTAAATGTGGTCGTCCTAGTGGAAAGGTTCGACCCTATTGGTTGATAGATAAGGAATGGAAGTCTGCCCACGTGCACGTCCTAATCAATTGTGACGAGATTAAGCCGTATCTCGAGTAAGTACATTTTTGTAAGACAACTGCGTTGTTCTCAACCAATTTTTATAAATACACTCATCAATTTTATGATCGATGTCAGATTGTTCATGCAATATCATTCTATCAATGAGGAAGATGCTTCCGGTCTTATACACGAGCAGTTTCCTTCATGGCTAAAAGACTATGTTAGTATATTTCTCACAATTTATATTATGTGGTTGACAATAAACAATCTCTAAGGTTAGATATATATTTTTAGGTGAATGATGAGAGAAATGGAACAACTAGTCCATATCTGAAGGCCTTAGCTCTCGGCCCTAATCCGAAGGCAACATCATGGAACATATACTTTGTTAATGGGTACAAGTTTCACACTCAAGAATGAAGTCATGGTAAAAAGACTACTAATTGTGGGGTACATGTTAAAGGTGTTACAAGTGGAGGAGAAAACGATTTTTATGGCATCATCCAACGTATCCTTCAATTGGAATACCATGGCTTAAGCAACAAGATTTCCCTATTTTATTGTGATTGGTTTGATCCTACAAATAATACTGGCACAAAAGTTAATATTGAGTACAACATTGTTGACATTAAGATGAATAAGTGATATCGTCAGTATGACCCGTTCATTCTTGCACAAGAAGCAAAACAAGTTTATTATGTCCCATATCCAGAAATGTGTAGGAATATGAGTGGATGGTGTGTAGCAATCACCACAAAACCAAGGGGTTATGTCGAGATAGACAACACCGGGGATGCAATTCCTTATCAATCTGATGAAATGTTACCAGTTGTGCCTATTACAGAAGTTGAAGAAATACATGGTTTAGCTGATGGAGGGTTAATTGACGTGGTTGAGCCAATAACAATGACAACTTACCCAATGACTCAAGATTGAGAGAACATTTTATCTTGTTTTTATTATAGACTTTTATGCACTTGTTTTGTCAAACTTATTATCAATTTGTTTACCAGTTTGTTAGATTGGTTAACTAGTAGTTAATCCGTTGTTGGCTTTAACTTTATGTAGTTATCCATTTGTATATGTACTAGCAGTTTGATCTGTTGATCATGAAAAAATTACTTTCATATTTTATGATTTATCTTACTTCCTTCATCTTTCTGTTTTTGTCATTTCTCTATCAAAAAGACAAATGTTGCACAATAATCACAATCTTTCAATTCAATTGCTATGCTTGTATGTAAATATGCCTGTAGTTTTTCAATATGTTACTCAGTTGTGATGATGACTTTGGGCTAATATAATTGTGCATTGTTACTCAGTGTTGGTAGCTTTTGAGACCATTTTATTGAAATGACCGGACAAAACGGAAAGAGAAAAGCACCATCAAGCACATCTAAGTAAGATGACTAAACCTTTTCTCCTATTTGTTTTTTTGTCCTAATCAAATAATAATGCTTGGATTTATACTTATTTTTTTAATGGTTTCTTTGTAAAAAAGAGTTGTTGATAGGTTATGCCGTCAACGACAGATTCCACCTGGGACTATTACTATAAACAATTCTCGTAAAGTCCATAGCAAACCTGGTTCAACGAACCCCCCACCACCACGTACTAAGAGAAACCCACCACTGTCTACTCAGCCTCCACCATTGATTCTAACAAAACCAACACCATCACATACTCAACCTCCACCACCTACTCAGCCTTCACCACCTACTCAGCCTCCACCACCTTCGCCGCTTACTCAGCCTCCAGTACCGATTCTAACAAACCCAACACCACCACCTACTCAGCCTGAACTGGAAAACCCGATTTCTGAGGAGTTCATATTCATTCCTACTCCAGGATATACTCAGCCTCAGCCTCAGCCTCAGCCTTAGCCTCAGCCTCAGCCTCAGCTTCAGCCTCAGCCGCAGCCGCAGCCTCAGTCGCAAAGTCCTCCCCAAACACTTTCTAATGAAGAGCAACAACACGACGATGGGCAAAAACCGAAGATCTATATTGTGGAAAAATCTAATGCGTAAGTGTAATACAAGTCCAATTTATATTTCTCTAATGCGTGAATAAATCTAATGCGTAAGTGTAATACAAGTCCACTTACGAGGTTGTAAAATTGTGTGATTTTACGATTAAAATTGTGATTTTGATGACATTTCATTTAGTTATCCATCTAGGTCAATAACATTGTGTTTTAGAGTTAGGGTTCTCGTTTGAAGACTAAAGCGTAATCTCGATTGGAAACATAGGTTCCAAGTGTGCAGTGCTAACTGCTGGAGACATAGGTCATTTGCTCTATGATTAGAGTGTATGCCAGGGAAATCTGTAGTGTTTAATTGCTTAGAAAAGAAAGAAAGTTCACAATTCTCATTGTTGCATCTGCTTATTTATTTTGGAGGTCACAATTTATTCATATCTATCTTTGGAGGAAAGCGGTTGATGATGTTACTAAAACGAAACTGTTCGTTTTCATGTGTGGTAGAAAAAAAGGTTGAGATCACAATTACATTTAATGCCTGTTATATCTATATTGTGGTGTGAGCAAATTAACTCAATTAACATGCATATGCTACTAATCCTTTTCATCGGGTTGTGATTTTGTTTACTTTGCCACTATGATCCCCATATTGCAAGGACTAATTTTTCAATAACAAATGTTAGCTTCTATTGGAAATGATTAAGCCTGTCTTGATATGCCATTCACTTAGAGTTTGAACCATATATTATATCTACTATGTCATACACACTCTAATAATATGCTTTCCTGTTCTTCATGATTTGGAAATGAGATGTATTCAGTCCTTGTTTCGTGTTACCTATGGTATAGTCTTTTGATTTATGATAAGTATGAAGGTTTGAACCCATGTTGTCTAGAGACTGTTGTTCATGTTAAGAGCAGGTGAGTTTGGTGTTGGAATTTTGATTTCTTCTGAAATCATAAAACTGATATGCTTTTATTAGAGGATTTATGTGACAACAGGGTATTTCCATGAATGCTCATTCTGTGTTAAGATGTATGTGCAAGTTGCTTCAGTTATGTTGTGAATGTGGTATTAACCTTTTAACATGACATCTTTGTCTAGCTTTCACTTCTGTATCTCTTGAAATACCTGTGTGACCTTTACTTTGTGCTTAACTGATGTGTACATTTAATAAGAGACTTGGTTTATTGAGGTTTTGTTCTTAAGCTTGCAATTTGATAAAACTCAATTATGTTGCCAAGATGTCTGTTCTGCATCTGTCCAGCACTTATTTTCACTCTGGTATGCCCTTATGTTTTAATATGCCATAATCCCTATTTTGAATCAATATGCTTGAGCATGATATTTTGAACTGCTGAGATGTGTGGTTGCTCCTGTTAGTATTTTGTAACTGGTTGGTATGACAAGATTTTAAGAATAGGAATGTTTGATCTACCTTCATGACTGCAAAATTTATCATCAAGAAAGAGATCACTTCGTTTATTTCTTTATGTTGGACTATGATGTTTTTTGTCAACATTCCACAAACTGCCATTTCATGATATTTTCTTAGGATGAATTTAGTTATGTATCTGTAACTATTGTTTGAATTAGTGATCTCTTGGAATTTATGCCAAAATGCTAAGCTATGACATGTCTTACTATGAATTGAGTGACTGATATACTTGAAGCTGCCAGTTCATTGAATTTATGCCACTGACCATGTTTGGCTATTTAATTCTGTTAGCCATTGAACTTATTGTGCTATCTCTCACATGTTTGTTTAGAACATACTCAATCTGTGTGAACTCATGCTTTGGTGTGTACTCAGTATATGTGTTTATCTTTGTACTAAGTTGTGTATGTAGTCAAAAATTGGACTTTTGAAGCATATTCATGTTTTGTGTTATCATCTATTCCATGCCTATGTTGTTGATTTCTGCATAATTGATTACATGCCTTGCCATGACCTGTGACATCTATGTTTGTGTTTTAGCTTGCTATCTTCAAACTGTTTTTTTTTACTCTTGAAAGGTTAATATGAGGGCATGAGTTTTTTAGTGACAAGTACTCTTTTTTTTCATACCACTGGCAGTTGCTATCAGTAGTCCATGTGATTTTTGTTTCCAACTTAAGATCTTTGCACTCACTATTTGAATTCTATGTCTGTTAACTGAAGAGGAACTAGAATCAATGATCTTTTAGTCTTGCTTGATAATGCCAAGATACCATGCTTACAAATTGATATACCATGTTGGCTTTGTTGGAGCAAATTAGCTTCTGGACTCTGCATCAATTGGTTTTTTACAGGGAGTTGATTGGTTTGTGTGTGTCTTACTGACATGATTAGTCATAACATGTGGTCATATATTCTTTTGTTTTGGGTTTGGAAGTTAATGAAGAGGAAGCTTTGAAAATCCCTTTAGCTATTTGGTTTGTGTGTGTCTTACTGACATGATTAGTATATTAACAGTGTTTGAAGGTCAAACTTATTCAAGTTTACTTGTATATGTTGATTGCCTATCTGCATTAATATAGTTAATAAATTGACACAAAGGACAACTTATATGTGTAGATACAAGTGTATCATGGCTCAATATCTGTAACATACAATCTAACATTTATATATACTTTCAAAACTAAGAACTGGCATATTTCTGTTTGTATCATCTAATAATATTTCTGTTTGTATCATCTAAGAACTTGTATACGTTCACCATATTTATCATCTAATAATATTTCTGTTTATATGTAGGTTACATCCAAGTGATCTTGTTGCCGCAATGGTTCGAAAAGTTATTGAAAAGAATTATCGAGGAACCTTCGTTAATTATGGTGAGCTGAAACGTGACGGAAGAGATGCCGTGAGAAAGGAATGGTTCAATGAATTTAAAGTAAGACATGAAATTTGTTTTTTAGTAGTTTGATGATGATGTATACTATTGAGTTTTATTTATTATTTGTTTATTTTGTCAGAGGCTTGTGTGTTGGGACAGTTGTGATGATGCAAATATGGAAGAATTGTTTCATCAGAAATGTGGAAAACGACTGTCTGATATACAACGAAAGGCTAGAGAAAAGGGGCGGAAGCCGGGTTGGATGGGTGTAGATACATGGACGTATCTTCTAGCCAAGTGGAAGACAGATGAATTCAAAGCTGTATCCCAACAAAATAAGATTAATCGTGGATCTACCAAAGGTGGGGCAGTCCATACAATAGGTCGTATAGCTCACCATGATGTTGCACTAGAATTGGTATATAAATACTTTGTAATTACAATTTGTTAATATAATTATATTTGATATACATTGTGACCGTATATACTACCTCTAATGATAGGCTAAAAAACTCAATCGACCTGCACATCCAGATGAGATATTCATTGCCACCCATAAAAAGTAGAATGGGGAGTGGGTTGACGCTCGGGCAGCGGCAACACATGTAAGTTTGCTCACCTTGTGTAACTTCTGATTTATCGGTTTGCCTATTGCTTTTGGACTCATTTTCATTTTCCCTTGATTTTATATTACACAAGTTTAGGTTAAGGTTTTATAACTCACTTTGCAGCACTCTTTCTCTATGGATCTCTCTCTCTCTCTCTATCTCTAAATGTGTATGTGAATGTGTATAAATGTTTAGGTTCAAGTTTGAAATTGTTAGGGTTTGATTCTGAATTTGTGTAGAAACTGAACTGATAGGTTTTGGTTATTTGTTGAAATGAATGCTGTGAAATTTGTGTTGAATTTGAAATTGAAATGGCTTAGAATGTGTATAAATGTTTAGGTTCAAGTTTGAAATTGTTATGGTTTTTCTTTAGAAACTTTGGATTACATGCTCTGAGCAAGTTGTTTTGGTTTTAGTAGGTTGATTGTTATTATGTTGCATTTAGAACCATGTACATGTTGAAATTTGGTGGAATTTTTGTGTTGCTGGATGAGGACTTCTAATTGGGAGAAGGGTTTTTCGCATTTGTTAATTGTTGGACTAGGATCTAATGTGTGTGCTATGTACAGGAAAAATTCTGCAATAGCTTAACACAAGTTGGTGATGAAAATACATGTTTGATATCCTTTCCATTTTCAAAATTGCACTTTAGAAATGAGGTTAGGGTTTGATTCTGAATTTAGGTAGAAACTGGACTGCTAGGTTTTAGTTCTCTATTGAAATGGATGCTATGAAACTTGTGTTGAATTTGAAATTGAAATGGCTTTGAATGTGTATAAATGTTTAGGTTCAAGTTTGAAATTGTTAGGGTTTGATTCTGAATTTGTGTAGAAACTGAACTGATAGGTTTTGGTTATTTGTTGAAATGAATGCTGTGAAATTTGTGTTGAATTTGAAATTGAAATGGCTTAGAATGTGTATAAATGTTTAGGTTCAAGTTTGAAATTGTTATGGTTTTTCTTTAGAAACTTTGGATTACATGCTCTGAGAAAGTTGTTTTGGTTTTAGTAGGTTGATTGTTATTATGTTGCATTTAGAACCATGTACATGTTGAAAATTGGTGGAATTTTTGTGTTGCTGGATGAGGACTTCTAATTGGGAGAAGGGTTTTTCGCATTTGTTAATTGTTGGACTAGGATCTAATGTGTGTGCTATGTACAGGAAAAATTCTGCAATAGCTTGACACAAGTTGGTGATGAAGTGGAAGGATCAACAAGAATACAAATTTGGAAAGAAGCCGCAAGGGGTAAAACACGGGGGCGATGTTATGGCACTAGACAATTGGCACATAACATAAGATATGGAGTAAACTTTTTGACTCAGGTGTCAATTACAAATCCACATAGAGAAGCCGATAACCAGGCCATTGAGGCTGCCAGAGCCGAAGCTGCTGCTGCACGTGAAGAGGCTGCACGGGCTAATGCGCGGACAGATGAATTATCAAAGAAATTTGATGAATTGTCAAAGAAATTTGACATGTTGCATTCTCTTCAGGCGGCTCCTTCGAGTGCTCCTGTGAGTGGTCATCCTGATTATAACGATTCGGTACGTTCAATTTTGCTTTGAGTTAATGTGAATTGTTAATCATCTTTTGACGGTTATAGTTTAAAATTGATGCGATATGAATATTTAGTTCATGTTTTGAATCTGAATTCTTGTAACTTTTGATTGTTAGTATTTTTAGATGTTATGGACTGAGTTGAAATATGCTTGATTTCTAGATGTTATGTCATTCATTTCTAGATAGTATAGTTATTGCACTGTTGCCGATTGCGGATAGCGAAAATTAGTGATTTGTCTAAATTCTGCTACACACCAGTCCTTATAAGCCCTATAGTCACTGTTTGGCAACATTTTTTTCTACAAAATTTTGCACATGTTATGCAGTGGGATCTTTATTGAGCTGTCTTCAATTTGATACTGTTTTGGTCATCTCTACTGAGACTTTATCACTTGAATTTTTATGTGTCTGACTCATGACTATTTATTTTGGATGTTGCAGGAGGAGGAGGATTATGAGGATGATGATGAGGAAGTTGATGTTGGTTATCATGATTAGTATGTAGATCGTTTAGGAGATTATCAGTATTTTGGAACTCACTAGTATTTTGGAACTCACTAATATGTTGATGTATTTTGGAACTCATTAATATATTGATGTTGGTGTATTCAGATTATGTATTTGTACGTTAATTTGTTTTGGATCACCTGAATTGTGGATTGATTAATATATTGATGTTGATGTATTTTGGAACTCATTCATATATTGATGTTGGTGTATTCAGATTATGTATTTGTAAGTAAATTTTTTTTGGATCACCTGAATTGTGGTATTGTAAAACAGGTCTTGATCAGAACAGGTGGTTTGAGTGGCGCTGGTATAAAGCGAACGTGACGATTTCAAATTAAACCAAACCAACAATAATAACACTAGTGTCGGCCATACGACCGACGCCACCATCAAAATATGGTAATTTTAATTACTAGTGGCGGCCACGACGCCGACGCTACAAGAAAAAAATACGCTGTCTAATAGGATTAGTGGCGGCCACGACGCAGACGCTACAAGGAAAAAATACGATGTCTAATAGTATTAGTGGCGGCCTCGTGGCCGACGCTACAAGCCTAAAATATGATGTCGAAGGGTTTTAGTGGCGGCCATTTAGCCGACGCTACCAGCTAAAAATAAGCTGTCTAATACTATTAGTGGCGGCCACGTGGCCCACGCTATCAGCAGAAAAGACACTGGCTAATAGTATTAGTGGCGACCGTAAGGCCGACGCTACTATTGGATATCATGTTGGCTAAAAGCACGTGGCAAAAACTTTAATGACACTCTACCCAATTAAAAAAGGACACCTGCCAGTATTTAGCATCCCAGGACACCGACGCTAATTCACTAATTAGATAATTTAGGTCAGTAATTAGTGGGGGTTTAGTGGTGCTTTGGGCCGACGCTACATGAGTGTCACACAAAAAACTGACGCTAAATTTATTAACTTCCAGCTTTGGAAAGTCCATCCCGACACCCACTCTAAGCCGACGCTAAACCACTTTAGTGTCGGTTTGTTTCCATTAGCGAGGGCTTTTTGGCCGACGCTAAAACTGTGTTTTCTTGTAGTGAATTACATGATAAATTGGTTTAAACACAACACATATAACATGATGAGATGTGCATGATCAGTGGATCTCAAAGCAAGGCATATTTTAAAGAGTTCAAGTTGTGATGCTTACCTCCCTTGGAGCTTTTTGGGCAATCTGCCAAGTGCTTTGTTCCAGAAATGTTTTGATGCTTTGAACAATCTCAAATGATCCCTTAGAAGCTTTTAGGATGATTGGAATTAGCTGGAAACCTCAGGAATGGAAACTAGCCCTTTCTTGTAAAAGGGGCAAAAGTGGCCAAAATAGCAACTTTTTCAAATGGTGTTCCAGATGTGTGAAACCATTTGAGACAGTTCAAGGATGATACTTGGAGTGTGTTTGAGGTTTTATCTGCTTTGGAAAGTGACTGAATAAAGACATGGCTTGAAAAATGCAAAAAGGCCCTATTTTGAGGTTTTGAGAGGGGACTTTGTGATTTTGGTGTTACAGGTCACTTGTGAGAGTTTGGATCACTTCTATATGATGTTTACGAGGTGTGTGTATGATTAGTTTGGTTGGAATTGCTCTCAAGCTCAAAACCCGATAGTGACTTGCTTTGGAAGGAATATTTGGAAGTGAGAAGGTGATTTTGACGAAAACAACTGTTTGATGGCTTTGGTTTACTCAAACTGATCACAAATGAGCTCTATTTATAGTAGAGCAAGTTTGTTTTGGTTGCAATAGTGAATGGTAACTGCAGCAGAGGTTTGGCCAATGTTGATCACTGGGAATCCAAGTCTCCTCTAGCCATTGACTAGAGGTTAGGGCACATGCTGTTGGTTCCCTTGGTCTTGGATATGTCTTGATTGAATTCAGTTGGAAATGGCTCAGTCCATGCCACCTTGGTGCATCCATTGAATGCTCCAAAACAAAATTGGAGTCTTGTCCCCTCTTTAGGGATTTCTAGGTTTGGCATGTTATTTTTGGTTCCAAGGACTTGGGAGGCTGATGAATCAGTGTTTGTCCCTCCTTGGTCTCCCCCTGAGGTGTTCAGATGGATAGACTTATTGGTTATTTGCAAAAATTGGGCAAATCGAGCAAAATGCGCAAATCTGCCTTGCCATGACAGTTTGCAGCAAGGCACATTGGCATGGTTATATCTCATGGCCCAAGTGGATTTTCCTGGGGTTCTTGGCCATTTTGGAAAACTCTCATATGATACAACATATGTGTGATCATAGTTTGTTTTGTTACCTTTTGGATCCAAGTGAAAAATGCCCCAACATTTGGGAAAAAGTGAAGGCAGATTCTGACTTTAGTGAAAATTTCACTAAGTGTTGGAAAAACGTGACATTTTCACTTTTTGTGATTTTGGCCATTCCATAACTTGAAATCCATGAGGAATTGGAATGAGGTGTAGTTGACAATTTTAAAGTATTCCATGAGAGCTACAAATCCATCTTTGGATCAGCCCAAATGGTTGCTTGGATCTCAAGTTATGATCCTTGGAAGTTGGTACCCTAGCCACTTTGTTCCATAACTTCGAAAATTCTAAGTTTTTTATGGTTACCCCTTTTACAAGTTATCCCACTTTTCTTGATTTTTCTTGATGAATGATGATGCCAACCACACATTAACATCATTTTAGGGTCAAAGAACCATAATTGTGAAAAATCTCAAAAATTCAAAGTTGACTTTTGTGCACAGTTGACTTTTTGTCAGATGAATTACAAACTGTGCGATCCTCTATGAAATCAAGTCCTTGACCTAAATCAAACTAGATAGATTGCTTTCATAGGTGTTATCGGGTGTATTGAATCATGTCTCAAGGTTTGGGAGCATGCCTGGGTCAAACGTCAAAGGCACAATTGACTTTTTCCGCGAAACCCTAACTGTGGTTCTGATAAACTTGAAACTTGGGAATCAAGCTTATTGGATCAATCCATTGTTGAAAATGGATCAATGTGGTTTATTAGAGACCCTCAAATCATGTTTTGAGGTCTTGGCTCATGATTTGTCCCAAAAGTCAACTTAGGGGTGAATTAGGTCAATAAACCCTAATTCCTGATTTTTGATGAATGCATCCCCTGGGGCTAAATTGACTTGATGATTGGGTCCATGATGTTCCATGTGGTATATTAGGTTATGCTTTGAAGCATTGACTCATGCCCAGAGGAAAACTCCCATCTGGAGGCCCTGGTCGACCAAACCCTAATTTGGTGACACTGGCGATCTTGAGGCTTGATCCACTTAGAATGCTGCAACCTTGTGCTTGATTCTTGCTGTGGGAGTCCTCTTGATCCATTGTGGATGTTTGAGAGGTTAGACAAGTTAAAGATCATGTAAATTCTTTGATTGATCTTTTGTCTAAAGCTCAGAGAGGGCTTGAAACCCTAATTTTTTATAGTAGTGAATGCTCACCCATCTTTGGGGAGACTGATGAGGTATGATGGTTTACCCATATTGGGATGATAATTTACCCAATGATGGGAAATCTTAGTGGTCAAAATTTGGGGTATGACAGATGCCCCTATTTAATCTTCTTGTACCCGAAGGTGTGAGTGGCGAAGGTATTCGGGCATTCAGCGTGCAAGAGGATTAAATATCAGAATACCCGAAATTTTGATGGTGTTTTGGAATGGTAGTTCACGCATCATTCTTCTTTTGCTAAGCAATGATGCTTAGAAAAGGTAAAAACTTCCCCTCGATCCTGGACTTCAGCCAAGGAACTGGTCTCAGTTTTCTGATATAAACCTCCCCTCGATTCTGGTTTCCTAACAAGGAACTGGTCTAAGTTTCTGAAATAAACTTCCCCTCGATCCTGGTTTCCTACCAAGGAAATGGTCTAAGTTTCTGAAATAAACTTCCCCTCGATCCTGGTTTCCTACCAAGGGACTGGTCTTAGTTTCTTTTGTAAACTTCCCCTCGATCCTGGTTTCCTACCAAGGAACTGGTCTTAGTTTCTTTTGTCAATAAACTTTATTGACAAGGGACGCTATGTGTAGCGGTTTTCCTCAAACTTCTCGCCAAATTTTCCTGGGGAGATGCCATTTGATAGAAAATATTTTGAACGTCAGACTTGCTGGGGAACCCATTCGTCTGAGTTGTAGAGGTGCACAAACTTCTCTGTTAGAGACACCATTTGTTGACTCCATCGGGGAAAACGAGTCTCTTGAGAGACTGCTTTCGCTTGGGGTATTACATCATACTTTTTTCGGGATCTTCTCGGAGAAATACCATATGATGTGATCCAATTTTGAGGTGCTGATGACCTTTTCCTCAGCGGATTTTTTGGAGAAAAACTGATGTATTGTCGAATCTCTTATTAAGAGGCTTTCTCTGAGGTTTTTCCTTATCCGGGAAAGCGAATATATCATCTTCAATGGCGAAGAGTGATGTTTGTCGAACGTTTTCTGGTCTTTCAAAGGTTCAAGTTATCAAAGTGGTCAAGGAGCCAACTTCAATCCAGAAATAAGCTGGAGGCGAGATTGTTTAGATGGTTCATTCCCTGATGAGGAAGGAAGTGACAACTCGATTGAGAGGACTTTTATCACTAGGGGACAAGACCGACTAGAGTGATAGTGATGCAATATGAATATGAATGTAATTCAATAATGCATGATGTATGTATGTTTATGCTGACAAAACTGACGCGACATATAAACTAGTAGATGGACACGACTGGATACTCGGTCACAGTGGGAGATGAAAAGTATCACTAGTTCACGATAGCAATTCTGCCTTGCTTAGGAGAGATAGTCCCTGCGGGGAATAATCGTTGGTCTGGCTTAGGAGGTAAGAACTCTGCCGAGGGTATCAGATGGGAAAGTCGCATCTGATACAGCTGATCCTTCATTCAGGCGCACTAGTTTAGAAGGAGTACTTTGATTCTGCACTTTGAAGCTCGATTACTTCTGGAGAAGCGAGCGATGTTCTTTCGATGTTCAACAGTCAAAAGAAATTGCCATCTTTATCTTAAAAGCATAAAAGTTTGAACAAGTAAATTCATTTTTGTTTCGTTTCAAGAATCGTTAATCATGTTAAAAATGTCATTCTGTAAAGCTAATACAAATAAGAATTGCAAACAAAAGTACAAGGGCTCAAATTTTATTGATAGGATAGAAATCAGTCAAACGCGTGATTCCATAGAGTATTTACAAAGTTAGAAAATGGTAATTTTAAGGGAAAAGGGCTACATTGAAAGATGACGACCGCAATCCTTCTACTAACTTTGAATTTCGGGCATCCTGAGCTTCTGTCGAAGATGCCTTGACTGGAGTTTTCTCTGATGGATGGCATGACTGCTGCTGAGGGATTTGCCCTTGTTGAAGTAGTTACTTGCCATTAATCCCTAACTTTTACCTGGATTGTACTTTGGGATTTCCAATCCACCGGGATGATGTTTGATTCTGTCTCTAATTTTTGCCTGGACCGCCCTTTCGGGTTTTCAATCCACCGAGACGTTTTTTTTAGTTTAGGCGAAGTATTTCTTGACTACATCAACATTTGTGGGGTAGGAAAATTCCTCTCCGTCCATGGTTGCAAGTCTCAAGGCACCGCCTGAGAAAGCTTTCTTGACCACATAGGGGCTGTCATAATTTGGGGTCCATTTTCCCCGGGAATCAGTGAGAAATGATTGTATCTTCTTGAGCACAAGGTTTCCTTTTCTGAAGACGCGAGGTCGGACCTTTTCACAAAGTCCGGTACCTTCCTCGATTTGTCTTCAGAAATAACGCTGATTTCTGGTGGAGCAGGATCATTGGAATCTGTCTCCCAGGCAGAGTTGTCGCAAGAGGATTCCTCAGTTGTATTTTGCATAATATTGGTACTCTCAGCTGTATCTCCCCATCCAGTTGGCTGGATATCTTCGAGCCTGATACGAGAGCTTTCGGGAGCGGTGTACTTGACCATATAGTCGTATTTTCCACTCGGTTGTCCCGAGGTGTCCCACACTTCCTTGGAACTGGAGGAGTCATCCCTCTCGATGACGTTGACCTCGGGAAAAGCATAATTAATGAATTCTAGTCCTGTAAACGTTGCAAATTCATCGTCATGTTGAGTAGTTTCTGAATGACCTGACATGGTGGGACACAAGTATTCTGTTCAATGATGCTCAGCTGATTTTCATTACTCGGCTGACTTTCTGGCCCCAAGTCTCCTGGGTAAAGCTGCCACATTGGCAGGCCATCCATCGGGCCATTGTGGTCAAAGTTGTCTTTCATCAGAGTGTCCTCCTCTAATGAGTTTGGCGGATCACGACATCCTTCTGGATCACAATCTCCATATATCATTTTGACGTCTGACCTTGGTATAAATCTCGGGCTCTGTGCAGGAAAGCAAAAGGGAATCTGCGTAGGCACCTCTTCTTGAGACATATAACCGTCCTTGTTAAGATAGGACTCATATTCTTCCTCCATATCAGATGAATCCTCCTCATTGATAGCATGGACTTCCTAAGGCACTGGGTGAAGGAACCCTCCACTGTGGAAGAAGTTCTGAATGGGATGAATACTTTCATCGTTAGCAGCTATCTGGGTACAGGTTGCAGAAAAACCAAGACCCTTCTTTGTTTTATTATCAGTAGGAATGACAAGCTGTCCCCATCCTATTGTATCGGTACTCTCGACCGCTTTAATAGCATATTTGTATGAGGAAATCGAAGTTCCTCCTTCTGATTGATCGTCCTTGTGTAACGAAAGCGCTTGGAACTGGGTTCCGATTATCCCTTCTGGTTCCACATAAGTGGATGACGATAAATTGCTTACGACCAGAGCCTGTTCCCCACAGACTGTGATAAGTTGACCGTTCTGAACGAACTTTAGCTTTTGGTAGAAGGGTCGAGGTGACCGCTCCAGCCTGATGTATCCAAGGTCTTCCTAATAAACAACTGTACGTTGCCCGAATGTCCATGACCTGGAAGGTGACTTGGAAAGTGTAAGGACCGATAGTTATGGGAAGGTCGACTTCGCCGATAACCGTTTTTCTGGATCCATCAAATTCTTTGACGACGACCTCGCTGGTTCTCATCGGAGGGCTCTTGAATGATAATTGCATCAAAGTGGACTTCGGCATAACATTCAGGGTTGACCCTGTGTCTACCAGTACACTGGCTAAAGCATCGTCCTGGCAGTTGACTGTAATATTGAGCGCCATGTTATGACGGCGACCCTCTTTAGGTAATTCCTCATCACTAAATCCCAAGTTGTTGCAGGAAGTGATGTTAGAGACAATACTATCGAACTGTCTGATTGTTACATCCTGTTCCACAAAGGCTTGCTTTAAGACTTTCTGTAGAGCCTCCCTGTGCGCTTCTGAACTGAGTAACAGTGATAATACCGAGATCTTTGAAGGAGTCTGTAATAGTTGATCGACAATGTTATATTCACTCCTTTGGATGAGCTTCAGCATCTCATCATCGTTTTTTGAAAGGTCGGGATTACTGGATTGACCGATTGATGGATCGGGAGCTTCTGTCTGAAGTTCCTTTTCTTTGTTGGACTCTCCAACTCCTCTGTTGAAGATTCTACCACTCCGTGTTACACGACTGATGTCTGCAATATTCACGACGGAGGGTAATGGAATTTCCTTTCCATTTTCAATTATCGTTGCACCGTATTTGTAAGGGATAGCCTTAGTTGATTCATACGGTAGTGGTCCCGGCAAATAGATGACTATGGGAACCTTCTGGTTTTTCTGACCATCGTAAGTAATCTCGATCCGTTCCCGGTTGGGAATTCTTGATTCGTCAAGCAGAGGGATGATGGCAAAAACATTCCTGGTCCTCTGATGATCAGAGATGACGACAACGTCCTCGATTTGATCGGCAAGGTAGTTCGGCGACCAATTGATGGGTCCGGAACCTGGATATGGGCGAATCTCTCCACGATCCACCTGCCCCTGGAGAGCTGCTCGCACAAGGTAGCACCCTTGGTTACTTTCCGAGCAGACTCCACAACGTTCATAATTGTGTGGTGGCACCTGGCCACGCCCACTTTGGATACAATGTAACCTCACTAGGTTAGCTTCCACAGATCAGACATCCTGACTTTGACGCCGAGCGGGGTTTCTGTTATTGATACTAATTTACTGAGTATCTTCATCCATGTAGATTGGCATCCACCAATGATTTAACAAATGCTGAAGTACTTCCTGGACAAGGGCACATCCCTGATCGTTTTCGCAACCCACTTTACAGCTGTGATAATTATGTGACATCTGGAATCCGAGTCGGACCTGCTCAGGATGCAATTCTACCAAGTTGGTATTCATCAAGCGAATATCGAAGATTTGAACCATGTTGATCTGATAGGGATTCCTATCATGGTAGTCCTGGATCCATCCAAGATCTATCTGACGCTGGAGGGCCTCTTGTATGAAAGAGCATCCCTATTTGTTTACCGAGAAAGTCAGACAGGAACTGTAATCGTGCCGCGGCAGATTATGATACTGGATTTGCCTTAAGTGCATCGCCACTAAGTTGACATTCATTGCACAGATGTCGTGGTTTTGAATGACGTTGGAATTCGTATAGACCATGTTAACTCCACGAACTCGGTGCTCTTGGATCCATCCGAGATCCATCTGTTCCTGTAGAGCTGATTGCACTACAGAACATCCTCGATTACTTTTAGAGTAGATATCACATTGATGATAATTATGAGGTGGCACATGGCCATATCCACTCTATCTACAATGCATCTTGACCAGATTGGTCCTTAACAAGAGTACATCGTGAATTTGATAGACAATGTTAGACTCTCTCTCAATCAGGTTGACTGCAGCTTTCTCATGTTGAGGCAGCGGGTTCGTGAAAACATTGGGATTCGTATCTTTAAAAGATAAGAGCCCGCTCCTAACAAGCTTCTGCGGGTCGGATTTGAAATTAAGACAATTCTCTATGTTATGCCCTGATCCTCCTTGATGATAAGGGCATATCTGATCCACCTTAAACCAAAAAGGCGAATTTTCTGGTACTACAAGGGGAGACTTAGTCTGGATATACCCCTTGGCCAGTAGTAACAGAAATAGTTCTGCGTACAACATGGGTATAGGATCAAACCCTGATGGTCGTGTTGTACGATTGTTGTTATATGGAGGACTAGCCTGCTGAAGAGGGTGATGTGTATTTTGCTGATTAGTTCGCTCTGCACAACCTGAGGTTGATACGTAGGAATAGGCGCAGGGTTGATAGCAGGAGTCACAGCCGCTACTGGTTGATAATGTCGCCTTTGCTTTCCGAGAGAGATATTCCCAATATCTTGCTCTTTTTTCTTAGGGAGAGCACTACCGTATCATTTTGTACTACTTGATGATCCAGCGTCTTTTACCAAATGTCCTTCTCGGACAGCTTCCTCAAGACCAACTCCCATGCCCACCATCTCGGTGAAATCACTGGGCGCACTGGAAACTATTCTGTCATAGTAAAATGAGCTTAAGGTCTTTAAGAAGATCTTTGTCATCTCTTTTTCCTCAAGAGGTGGACAAATTTGAGCGGAAATTTCACGCCATCTCTGAGCGTACTCCTTAAAGGTTTCCTTGTCCTTTTGTGACATTGATCTGAGTTGATCTCTGTCCGGTGCCATGTCCAAATTATATTTGTATTGTTGGACAAAGGCATCACCAAGATCTCTGAATGTGCTAATCGTATCACGGTTTAAACCCATGTACCATTTTAAGGCGGCACCGGTTAAACTATCCTGAAAGTAGAGAATCAACAGGTCCTGATTCAATGTCTGAGTTGATATTCGCCGAGCGTACATCACCAAGTGACTCTAAGGGCAAGAGTTACCCTTGTATTTTTCAAAGTCAGGCACTTGGAATTTGTGGGGAACTTTCACATTGGGGACCAAACAAAGGTCTGCGGCGTCCTTTCCAAATAAATCCTGACCGCGAATGGCTTACAGTTCCTTCTGCATTTCAAGGAACTGCTCCTGGAATTCATCCATTCTATCAAACATGGTTTCCTTCTTACCAGAAGGTATTTGTGGAATCAGTCCTTCTGGGACAGTGTGCACCACAGGGGATGGTACCGTTACTACGACAGTGAATCTTGGCGTTTCCCGAAGTTTGTAACCTTCAAGAGTCTTCAGTATGCCCCTGGTATCTTTGCTTTCCCAAAGTTTGTAACCTTCAGGACCAACGACATCTGTTATGATTCCCTGATCTTCAGTGATCGGCGGGACATATCCTTCCAGGATATAGTTAACAGGCATGCCCAAGGGACGATCTTTCGGCATTTGATACCTAGGATCATACTTCTCCACTATGGGCGTTGAGGTGATCTCTGAGATCACATTCCTTTGTAGCTGAGCTTCTGCCATGGCTTGGATGTCGTTACGAAGCTGTCTCATATCCTCTCTTAGAGCGTCGATTTCTTCTTTCAACTCTCTTTTCTCTTCCACAAGATCATCCATCTTTTTCTGACGATTGGCCCGAGTATTGTACGAATGAGACAGTTTGACTCAAGAACCGAGACACAAACGTGAGATTCGTAGGTAAGGAGAATACGCGATGTGAGAATGATGAATGCAATGATTATATTAATTGTTTTTTGGTTTAATCAAAATAAACTTCGACAATTAGATTGCAAATATCAAACAGTGGGGAAAACCCCGTTTTATTGAAATTGAAAGGATTACAAAAATGGAAATACAGTAGATTACAAGGTGCGGAAACAGAAACCTAAGCTAATGGGTCCCGAGCCATCCCTGAGGAGAAATCGGGTGCTGATTCTGGTACTTTCCTTTTCTTTGACCGGGGCTCTTGGGCCGTTGTCGGGTTGTCATTCCTTTGCCAAGTGAAAGGAGCGAGCAAATTCCTTTGGTCATCTTGATTCTCTACAGCATGTTGCTCTAAAATCTCAATCAGAGCGTCCTTATCTTTCAGTAGTTGCTGTATTTTGATACACTCCACATTGAGAGTGCGGTACTTGTTCTTCCAAGACCTCCTCTCCCGTTGAACTTTGTTGAGAGTAACTTGAAGGTTTTCCGTTTCCGTCATGAAGTACATGATAGATTCCCTCGATGGAAGAACTTCATGACGAGGATAAGGCATCTTTAGCTTGAGAGCTCTAGTTTGCACCCAGTGGAGATAAGGCTCCACCGAGACACATTCCGGTTTTCCTAGAGACTCTCGTCCTTTCTTATGAACATGTTTCTAGGCATGCACTATTTCCGTCTTTAGTGCTCTGTCACTTTCTCCTTCTTTGAAGAAAAGACCTTCCAGGTGAGCATTACGCGGGACATGACTCATTGGGTATCCAAATTGACGACGAACGAGAACTGGATGGTAATTGATTCCTCCCTTAGTTCCTATAAGGGGTACGGTGGGGAAGTTTCCACAACGGTCAATGATCCTGATCCCGTCATAAATCCTATTATACCAATCTATGTCAGCGTTGGTGAGGGACATGATTTTCAGCGACCAACATAAGGCACTCTTGTGATCCCAAAAAGCAGTAGACTTAGGAAAATGAGAGATAAATCATTTGTAAAGCAAGGGTACACAGCACGTGATCTCCCCTCCACTGTACAAATTCCCTAAGTGTACAGAATGATACGCATCTGCGAGCAAAGTCGGCACAGGGTTTCCAATGAGAAAAAACTTAATGGAGTTGATATCGACGAAGTTATTAATGTTGGGCAACAAAAATAACCCGTAGGTGAGTAAAACAAAGATGATTTCAAAAGCAGTCATGTTCCCGATACTGGCGAAGTACAGGGCTTTCTTTGTCAAGAACTGGGCTGGCAAACCTTGTATGCCACCCTTAGTGGTCATGTGAGTCCTGATCTCAAACTCGTCCAAATGAATTGCTCTTGCAATGGTCTGATCCTTTGGAATTTCTTCCAGTCCAGAAAATGGAGCTTGATCAGTAATGTGTAGATCAGTCAGATGAAAATACTCCTCCAGCGTTGGTACAAGCTGGTAATCCGAGAATGTAAAACAATGATAGACCGGATCGTAAAACTGAACGAGTGTCTCCATGATTCCCTCAATCACATGGACTCTTAACAGAGATAGCAAACCTCTGTACTTGGCTCTGAAAGCCTCATGGTTTGTGATCATCCTCGCCAAACCTCTTAAATCCTATAGTTTTGTAATCCTGAAGGTATACTTATGAGTTATCCTTCTACCGAAATCCATTAGCGTAATCTTTTTCTCTGATATTTGCAATCACAGTCTTAGTTTAATTTGAAAAAACAGAGAGACTAGAAGAGAATTTTTTTTTTGAATGTTTTAATGTTTTTTAAATGAATACATGAATGCAGCACACAAAAACATAGAAAAAACATGGGGTCAAAGGGTCGTCGTCATGGAGTCAAGGCTCTACCCATCCCAAAGGTTTATACTAGGGTAATTTTTGTACTTGTACTCAAAATCATCAGCTCCTCCCAAGATAGCAAATAGCAAGCGGATCGCCAGCGAGCTGTATGAAATCTTAGAGTAAATGCTATTCACCAAGAATAGATCGTCAGCCTCAAATGAGGGTAGTATCGCGTGACAACTATTTCTGATAGTTTCCGCACTACAAAAGGGTTGACTCCTCAACTTCTCAGACACCACAATCGACCCATTGCCTGTGAGAGGGAATGGGTTGCATTGGGAAGCCTCCACTGAGGTTGATGGTCGACCTCGTCGCCATCACTTATCTTAAGTGTATACTCAATCTTTCCACATGCGGCATCACACGCATTCCCATTAGCAGAAAAATAAACACAGATATCAATTAAGAAAAGCAGTATATATTTGTCCTAATGTCCTAGACTTTTAAAAGCTATGAATCTTATGTTCCTGATAGAAAATGGCTCCCCGACGGAGTCGCCATTCTGTGGTTCCTTCCCAACTTAAAGGTTTTTGACCTAAGATCCTAGTGAAGTCAACAAAAAGTCTTATCCCAGAAAAGAAAGAAAGAAAGAAAGGAAGATCAGCCCCACGGTGGGCGCCATTTTTCTGTAGCGAGCGAAACTGGACGTGGTTCTTAAGCACTGTCGCTCCTTGGGGGTTACTGCAGGTCGATTCATTTTTTATCCTATTGTGAGCTGACTAAGGAAGGGAAATAGATGTCTCCAATTAACCCTGCTTGCATACTGAGTTTAAACAGCGGTCTGTTAGGTTACGGATGCTATGTGGTAGTGGGGCCTCTTTCTTCTTTGTTTAGGACTGGGATAACGGGAGTGTGCTATTGGTAGGACGCTAGGACTGATATATGAAGGTACGGGATTTGGGTTTTAGATTAGTGTGCTCGCTAAGATTTTTCTTTCAATCTTATGCCTACGTATTCCCGTTTTTCCGAAACAGGGAAATCAGAGCGATCATAGTTCCTCCTATTCTGTGGGAGAAAATGGTGTTTTGGTGTCTTGTTCAAAGCCCAAGACGTGAAGCGAAAGGTAGTTTGTATCTTGTTCAAAGGCCCAAGATGTGAAGCTGAAGGGTCTATTTGTATCTTGTTTAAAGCCCAAGATGTGAAGCTAAAAGGTGTTGTCTTTAGAGAGAATTTGTCATCTCTAAAGAGGGGTTTGTCTGTCACAACTATTTATAAAGGAGAATTACTTTAATCGGGATGTGTGAATCCGGCAATGCCATAATTTCCTTCATAGGGGATTTCCAACCTGAAGGAGAAGACTTTAACTCAGTGTAGAGCAATGTCATATTTCCTTAGGAATTTCTCATGCTAAAAGAGGGACAGTGGAATGGATGTAGATGATCCAGAGGCTTGCCGCTTACAGTGATTAGATGAAGGGAAAAAAGTTGTTGATGTTTGTGTACTGTGAACGAGGCACAACTTTGATGCTAAAAGGTTGATTGGATCAACCAGTGGTTTTCTTATACAAAGCCTAAGAGGAGGCTATTGGCCCAACAAGAGGGTATTTTTTATCTTTCTCATACAAAGCCCGAGATAGAGGCTAAAAGGGAAGTGACTCAACAAGAGAGTCCTTTATGGTATCTCGTGCGAAGTCCGAGATGGAGGCCAAGGGTTTTATACTCAACAAGAGAGTGATTTGTGTCTTGTACAAAGCCCAAGACGGAGACAAAAAAGATTGTGACTCAACTGGAGAGTCTTTTTTTGTATCTCGTATAAAGCCTGAGATGAAGGTTAAAGATGTTTGACTCAACAAGAGAGTCTCTTTTGTATCTCGTATAAAGCCCGAGATGGAGGGTAAAGTGGGTTTGACTCAACAAGAGAGTCTTTTGTATCTCGTACGAAGCCCGAGATGGGGGCTAAAGAGGGTACTATTTCAGTTGAGTGACCAGTATATGGGTTCAAAGAAAAAATCAGTTCTTATATGAGTAACACTGTACTCAGGAATTTTGATTCGAGGATCAGGGATATTTCCTTTTCTTTGAGGAAATGGGAAATCCAAAGGGTATTGAGACTGTCCGAGTCTACGGGGTTCCTTCCTATTCTTGAAGGGTGCTTGAGAATGTCTTTGAGACTCAAGGAAATTAGACTGTCCAAGTCTAGAGTTTCATCTTTTGTACTATGCTTTGAGAAACAGTAGTAGACTCTTGGAAAGACTGTTCTATTAAGATGACTAATTTCTGTTCCTATACCTCTAGGAGGTTGTCGGGACAATTTGTACGAAGCCCAAGAGGAGGCTGGAAACTTTTAAGAAGCCGAGGAACAATTTGTACTAAGCCTAAGAGGAGGCTATCATTCCCGGAGGAAGAAATCATTTATACGAAGCCTAAGAGTAGGTTGTGAATACTTCTAAGAAGCCGATGGGTCCTTGTACTAAGCCCAAGAAGAGGCGGGGATGCTTTTAAGAAGCCTGTGGGTCCTTGTACAATGCCCAAGAGAAGGCGGGGGTGCTTTTAAGAAGCCTGCGGGTCCTTGTACTAAGCCCAAGAGGAGGCTGATGAACAGTTCCAGAAGGGGTTTCACATGGAAAAATGGCCTTCTGTATAATGAACTGTTCAAAAAGGGAAGATTTCCTAGATCTAGTTATCTAACGTTGATGCAAGGTTCTGTCTAGTTCTAAACGTATTTGCCGGGGAAACTCTAAATATCTATACTATTATGACACAGTTGATATGAGTTTATGAAAGGAGACTTACAGTGAGCAGCCCCACAATACAGTTATATGTATATGAAAGCGGTAAATGAAAGCGGATAAACACTTACTCGGTTGTAGAGCTTCCATGCTGTTTGGTTAGTTGCTCAACAAAGAAAGATTGAAAACAACAGTATATTCAAAATCAAAGGAGAAAGTGCTTTGAAAAAGAAAGATTTAGGGCTTACAGCTCAAGGAGAGGCCCAGGGTTTTATCAATGATCGCATTGTTGAATTTGTACAAAGGGACTTATACAAGTGACTGAGGCCCAAAATTTGTTTTCTGTACAAAGGGATGGGTCTTACACTCTCTTAAGAGGCCCAAAAGGTTTAAAGAAAAAGAGTGGGGCTTATAACACGAGGGTAGGCCCAGATGATTTTTCGTTTAAAATGGTGATCGCGCCGAGATTTTGAAAGCGCAGTGGGTCTTATACAATGACTGAGGCCCAAGATGATTTGGTTTTCAAAAGGGGTTGGGTCTTACACTCTAATAGAGGCCCAAAAAGTTTTGAATGGGTCTTATAGCTCGAGGAGAGGCCCAATTGATTTTTTTTAAAAAGGTGACGATCGCGCCGTTTATTTGGATATGTACAGAGGGACTTATACAATGAGTGAGGCCCAGAAAGTTTTTCTGTACAAGGGGGTTGGGTCTTACACTCTATTAGAGGCCAAAAGTGTTTGAAAATGATTTATGAGGTTTGAATTAATCAAAAACCCTAATTTGTTTTCAAATTGTATTTTAATTTAATAAAATTCAGTTAAAATGACCAAAATTGTTTTAAAATGTGGAAAACAAATTGTGATCTTGGATTAATGCTTCATAAATCAAGTTTTGCCCTACAAAATGATTATAAATCATTAAAATTTGCAAAATCAATAAGGAAAAAATATTCAAAATGTCAAAAACAATTAAAATATTAATTCTTTGCAAAAATATCAATTATATGGAATAAATAATATTTTTGGGATTTTTGGGGAAAATAAAATATTTTAACATTTTTGTGAATTATTAAAAAAAGAATCAACTCAAAATCATTAAAACTCAGAGAGAAATTAATTTTTGAATCAATTAAATAAAATCACAAAATTCAAATATTTGAATTTTTCAAAAAGTGCGCCAAGAACACCCAAGAACACGCGCGTATTCTGGGTTTTGCCCAGATTTGCATTTTCTCTCCAATCTCACTGAATACTTGATTATATCATGCAATCCACATATCAATCTACTCGTCTCAACCTCACGATCATGTCTATGGTATTTAATTTCATTTATTTTTAACATGGAATGAAAAATCAAGACAAAACCTCAAGAACCCTAAAATTTGCATGAAGGCTGAGAATTTTGATACACGATTCAAACAAAGCAATTAATTGAGGGGAAACATTCCATGCATGATTATGAACATTTGGCAAAAGTATTGTGCGAGGAAATATGCATAGATTAAGAGATGACCAAGTTTAGGCTTACCTCTAGGCCGTGATAGCAAGTTCAAAGTGATTTCTGAGTTGGACGTGTTACAGATGAGTTATAATGATCTGAACAGCTTCCCTACACCCTATGGAGTGTGTTTGAATGCTTGGACTTGATTGAAAATGGCTGGATCCCTTTATGGCATCTCAACTGCAGCTTGGTTAAAACCTTGAGCAATTGGCTGATGATTCTGAGAAATCAATGTTCCAGATGTTGTTTAAGTGTTTGATCAGCTCACATATGATGTATGTGAGGTGTGTGTGTGATTGGTTTGAGTGGAATTGCTTTCTACTGAAAAATTCAAAAGTGACTTGCTAAGAAAGGCATTTTTTAGAGTGAGAAGTTGATTTTGAGAAAGGCAAGTGTTGTAGGCCTTTGGTGTCCTTAAACTGATCACAATTGAGCTCTATTTATAGTAGAGTAAGTTTGTTTTGCAAGGAATAGTGAATGGTAACTCCTGAGTAGGGTTGGCCAATGTTGGCAAATGAGAATCCAAGTCTCCTCTAGCCATTGACTAGAGGTTAGGGCACAGGCTGCAGATTCTGACTTAGTGAAAATTTCACTGTGTTGGAAAAAGTGACATTTCATGTTTTCAGCCATTTTGATCACTCCATAACTCAAAATCCCTAATGAATTGGACTGAGGTCTGGTTGAAGTTTTTGTAGAGGGCCATGAGGGCTACAAATCAAGCTTTGGATGGGGAAGAATGGCTTTGTGGTTTAGGAGTTATGATCCTCCAAAGTTGGTACCCTTGCCACTTTATTTCATAACTTAGAAAATTTTCTAAGTTTTTATGGTTACCCCTGTTACAAGTTATCCCACTTTCTTAGATTTTTCTTGATGAATGATGATTCAAATCATACATTAACATCATTTTAGGGTTAAAAATCCATTTTTGTGAAAAATCTCAAAAAATCAAAGTTGACTTTTGTGCATAGTTGACTTTTTATCCGATGAATTCCAAACTGTGCAATCCTTTAGGAAATCATGTCCTTGACCTAAATCAAACTTGATGGACATGTTCCATGGGTGTTATAGGGTGTATTGAATCATGTCCTAGGGTTAGGGAGCATGTCCTGGCCAAAAGTCAAAGTTACAGTTGATTTTTCTCGCAAAACCCTAACTGTGGTTCAGATGAAATTGAAATTTGTTGCTCAAGCTTCTTGGATCAATCCATTGTTCCAAATGGATCAATGTGGTATATTAGAGACCCTCAAATCATGTCTTGAGGTCTTGGCTCATGATTTGTCCCAAAAGTCAACTTAGGGGTGAATTAGGTCAAGAAACCCTAATTCCTGATTTTTGATGTAACCATCCCTTGAGGTTAAATTGACTTGATGATTGGGTCCATGAGGTTCCATGGAGCATATTAGCATATGCTTTGAAGTATTGGCTCATGTCCAGAGGAAAATTTCCATCTGGAGGCCCTGGTCAACCAAAACCCTAATTTGGTGACACTGGCGATCTTGAGGCTTGATCCACCTAGAAGGGAGCAACCTTGTGCTTAATCCTTGAATTGGGAGTCCTTTTGATCCATTGTGGATGTTTAAGAGGTTAGACAAGTTGAAGATCATGTCATTCCTTGATTGATCATTTGCCTAAGGCTCAAAGAGGGCTTGAAACCCTAATTTTGATTGTGGTGAATGCTCAACAATTCCTTGAGGAGATTGATGAGGCACAAAGGTACATCCATATTATGATGATGATTTGCACAATGATGGGAAATCTTAGTGGTCAAAATTTGGGGTATTACAGATTCCTCTGTTGTATTTTGCATAGTATTCGTGCTCTCGGGTAAATCTTCCCATCCAGATGGCTGGATGTCTTCGAGCCTGATACGAGAGCTCTCAGGAGCAGTGTACTTGACCATATAGTCGTATTTTCCACTTGGTTATCCAAAGGTGTCCCACACTTCTTTGGAACTGGAGGAGTCATCTCTCTCGATGACGTTGACCTCGGGAAAAACACAGTTGATGAATTCTAGTCCGGCAAGCTTTGCCAATTAATCGTCGTACTGGATATTTTTTGAACGACCTGAGTGTTGATCCCATGACATGGTGGGGACACAGGTATTTTTTTCAATGATGCTCAGCTGATTTTCTTGCCCTGAGTTTCCTGGGTACGGCTGTGTCATACCCCAAATTTTGACCACTAAGATTTCCCATCATTGTGCAAATCATCATCACAATATGGATGAACCATTAGTCTCCCCAAAGATGGGTGAGCATCCACTACAATCAGACTTAGGGTTTCAAGCCCTCTCAGAGCTCTTAGACAAAGGATCAATCAAGAAATGACATGATCTTCAACTGATCTAGCCTCTCAAACATCCACAAAGGATCAAGAGGACTCCCACTTCAAGGATTAAGCACAAGGCTTCTCCCTTCTAGATGGATCAAGCCTTAAGATCGCCAGTGTCACCAAATTAGGGTTTGGTCGACCAGGGCCTCCAGATGGAAATTTTTCTCTGGGCATGAGCCAATGCTTCAAAGCATAACCTAATTCATCCCTAAGTTGACTTTTGGGACAAATCATGAGCCAAGACCTCAAGAGAGGATTTGAGGGTCTCTAATAAACTACATTGATCCATTTGCAACAATGGATTGATCCAAGAAGCTTGATCACCAAGTTTCAGTTTCATCTAAACCACAATTAGGGTTTTGATGAAAAAGTCAACTGCACCTTTGACTTTTGACCAGGACATGCTCCCAAACCCAAAGACATGATTCAATACACCCTATAACACCTATGAAATCAATCCATCAAGTTTGATTTAGGTCAAGGACTTGATTTCATAGAGGATCGCAATGTTTGGAATTCATCTGATAAAAAGTCAACTATGCACATAAGTCAAACTTTGACTTTTTGAGATTTTTCACAAATATGGTTCTTTGACCCTAGAATGATGTTAATATGTGATTGGAATCGTCATTCATCAAGAAAAATCAATAAAAGTGGGATAACTTGTAAAACGGGTAACCATAAAAAACTTAGAAATTTTCTAAGTTATGGAACAAAGTGGCTAGGGTACCAACTTTGGAGGATCATAACTCCTAAACCACAAGGCCATTTTTCTCATCCAAAGCTGGATTTGTAGCTCTCATTACCCTCTACAAAAGCTTCAAACACAACTCATTCCAATTCCTCATGGATTTTAAGTTATGGAATGATCAAAATCACAAAAAGTGAAAAGTCACTTTTTTCCAACACTTAGTGAAATTTTCACTAAGTCAGAATCTGCCTTCACTTTTTTACAAATGTAGGGGCATTTTTCACTTGGATTCAAAAAGTATCGAAACCAATTATGATCAAACAGTTATTGTATCATATGAGGGCTTTCCACAATGGCCAAGAACTCCATCAAATTCCACTTGAGCCATGAGATATGACAATGGCAATATGCCTTGCTGAAAACTGCCAAGGCTAGGCAGAATTTTGCACTTTTGCTCGATTTGGAAAAATCAGATAATTTCAAGCCTTGTCATCACTTTGGACACATCTGAGGATCAAATATAAAGGGAACAAACACTGATCCAAGCCTCCAAAGTCTTTGGAACAAGAAGTAGCATGCCAAACCTAGAAATCCCTAAAAGAGAGACAAGACTCCAATTTTGGATTGGAGCATTTAATGGATGCACCAAGGTGGCATGGACTGACACATCTGCAACTGAATTCAGTCAAGAATGATCCAACAACTAGGGAACCACAGCTCTGTGCTCTAACCTCTAGTCAATGGCTAGAGGAGACTTGGATTCATATTGATCAACATTGGCCAAACCTCTGCTGCAGTTGTCATTCACTATTGATCCCAAAACAAACTTGCTCTACTATAAATAGAGCTCATTTGTGCTCAGTTTGAGTACACCAAAGCCATTAAACAGATGTTTTCCTCAAAATCACCTTCTCACTTCCAAATTTGCCTTCCAAAGCAAGTCACTATCGGGTTTTGAGTTTGAGAGCAATTCCAACCAAACCAATCACACACACACCTCATAAACATCATATAGAAGTTATCCAAACACTCACATAACATCTGGAACACCAAAATCACAAAATCACTAGCCAATTGCTCAAGCCTTTGACAGATTTGCAGTTGGGGTGCCATCTCAAGTTCCAGATCATTTCAATCCACTCCAAGCATCAAGACACACTCCATGGCACCTAGGGAAGCTATCCACATCATTGGAACCTAGCTGTAACACCTCCAACCTAGAACTCAATCACCAGCTGCAAGTGGTAAGGATGAGCTCTTCTAACTCTATGATCCATACATTTTTTGCTGCACAATAATTTGGCCATATATTCATAATCATGCATAGAGTGTTTACCCTCAATCAATTGCTTTATATGAATCGTGTATGGAATTTCTGAACCTTCATGCAGAATTTAGGGTTCTTGAGGTTTCTCTTTGATTTCATATTCCATGCTTAAAATAAATGAAATTAAAGACCATAGACATGATCGTGAGGTTGAAACGAGTAGATTGATTTGTGGATTGCATGATGTAATCAAGTATTCAGTGAGATTGGATAGAAAATGTAAATCTGCAGAAACAGAGGAAGGGCGCGTGTTCTTGCCTTGTTCTTGGCACCCTTTTTCAAAAATTCAAATATTTGAATTTTGTGATTTTATTTAATTGATTCAAAAATTAATTTCTCTCTGAGTTTTAATGATTTTGAATTGGTTCTTTTTTTAATAATTCACAAAATGTTAAAATATTTTATTTTACCAAAAAATCCCAAAAATATTATTTATTTTATATAGTTGGTATTTTTGCCAAGAATTAATATTTTAATTGTTTTTGACATTTAAAATATTTTTTCCTTCTTGATTTTGCAAATTTTAATGACCTCTTATCATTTTGTAGGTCAAAACATGATTTTTGAAACATTAATCGAAGATCACAATTTGTTTTCCACATGTTAAACAATTTTGATCATTTTAATTGAATTTTTTATTCAATTAAAATACATTTTGGAAACAAATTAAGGTTTTTTGATTAATTCAACCCTCATCAAACTTTTTCAAAACTCTTTGGGCCTCTAATAGAGTGTAAGACCCAATCCTTTGTAAATACAAACCTATTTTGGGCCTCAAATGTTGTATAAGTCCCGTTGTATTTCAAAAGTTCGGCGCGATCATCCCCCGTTTAAAATAAAACATCTGGGCCTCTCCTCAAGCTATAAGACCCATTCAAAATCATTTTGGGCCTCTAATAGAGTGTAAGACCCAATCCCCTTTTGAAACCAAAAACTTTTGGGCCTGAGTCATTGTATAAGACCCATGGTGTTTTCAAAACCTCGGCGCGATCGTCGCCCTTTTCAAAATAAACCTTGGGCTTCTCCTTGAGCTATAAGACCCATCTTTGTTCACTCTCAATCATTTTGGGCCTCTTGAGAGAGTGTAAGACCCATCCCCTTGTACATAAAATCTTTCTTGGGCCTCAGTCACTTGTATAAGTCCCTGTACAAAACGACAGTGCGATCACTGATTAAACCCTGGGCCTCTCCTTGAGCTGTAAGCCCCCAATTTTCCTTTCAAAAGCACTTTCTCCTTTGATTTTGTAACATACTGTTATTTTCAATTTCTTTGTTGAACAACTAACCAAACAACATGGAAGCTCTACAACCGAGTAAGTGTTTACCCGCTTTCTTTATTTGATTTCATATATATAACTGTATTGTGGGGCTGCTCACTGTAAGTCTTCTTTCACAAGCTTTTATATACTTGTCAAATATCCACTGTGTAATAGTAGTATAGTTATTTAGAGTTTTCCCCGGAAACTACGTATAGCACTAGGTAAAGCCCTGTTGGTCACTCTTAAATACAAACAAAACTAGATCCCCATAGGATTACCAGACACAGTCTTCCATCCTCTTGGGGTTAAACAATATAGAGACGTGAAAGACAGCATTCTCGGTGAACCCTTTCTCAGACTGTCACCCTTAGAAATCGTCAAAGAGACTCTACTCCCCAGAGATGATCTTTTCTCCGTGAATGGCATCTCTTGAGTTTCTTCCAAATTCTCGGATTTTCCTGGCTTGATCTATTCTCGGTGAATGGCTTATCTTGAACGTCTTGGGGTTTAGGGACCCACAGGCTTCTTAAAAGCATCCCCGCCTCCTCTTGGGCGTTGTACAAGGACCCGTCGGCTACTTAGAAGTTTTCACAGCCTCCTCTTAGGCTTCGTATAATGATTCTTCCTCCAGGAAGATAGCCTCCTTTTGGGCTTCGTACAAATTGTCCCTTCGGCTTCTTAAAAGTTTTTCTCGCCTCCTCTTGGGCTTTGTAAAAATTGTCCCGACGACCTCTTTAAGGTATAGGAACAGAAATTAGTCATCTTAATTGAACAGTCTTTCAAAGAGTCTAGATCTTCCTACGGCGAACATACTGTCTCTGGATCTCTCTTAAGCATAGTACAAAAGAAAAAACTCTAGACTTAGACAGTCTGACCTCCTTGAGTCTCGAAGACATTCTCAAGTTCCTTTCAAAAATAGGAAAAAACACCCGTAGACTTGGGCAGTCTCAATACCCTTCGGATTCCCCGTTTCCATAAAGAACAGGAAATAATCCCGGTCCTCAGATCAAATCCATGAGTACAACATTACCCATATAAGAACTAATTTTCTCTTTTAACCAACATATTGAACCTGTCACTCAACTGAAACAGTAACCCTAGCCTCCTCTTGGGCTTTTTATAATGATTCTCCCCAGCAGAGTTAACCCTTTTAGCCTCTATCTCGGGCTTTGTATGAGATACAAATCACTCTCTTGTTGAGTATAAAAGACTCTCTTTTTGAGTCAATCCTCTTTTAGCCTCTATCTCGGGCTTCGTACGAGATACAAATCACTATCTTGGTGAGTATAAAAGACTCTCTTGTTGAGTCAAACCCGTTTAGCCTCCGTCTTGGGCTTCGTACAAGACACATATAAAAACACTATCTTGTTGAGTCGACCCTTTTAGCCTCTATCTCGGGCTTCGTACGAGACACAAAAGCATCCTTTTGTTGGGTCAATAGCCTCCTCTTAGGCTTTGTATAAAGAAATCCCCATTTGATTCAATCAACCTTTTAGCATCAAATCATGCTTTGGTCACAGCATACAAACATTAACAACTTATTTTCCCTCGTCTAATTGCTGTAAGCGGCAAGCCTCTGGATTATTTACATCCACGCCACTGTCCCTCTTTTAGCATGAGAAATTCCTAAGGAAAGATGGCATTGCTCTAAACTAAGTTAAAGTCTTCTCCTTCAGGTTGAAAATCCCCTATAAAGGAAATTATGGCATTACTGGATTTGCATATCCCAGTTAAAGTAATTCTCCTTTATAATCAGTCACCCAACGGTTGTGCCAAACAGACCAAATATTCCCCTTTAGAGATGACAAATTCTCTCTAAAGTCAACACCCTTTTAGCTTCACATCTTGGGCTTCGAACAAGATACAAATAGACCCTTCAGCTTTACATCTTGGGCTTTGAACAAGATACAAACCACCTTTAGCTTCATGTCTTGGGCTTTGAACAAGACACCAAAACACCATTTCCTCCCATAGAATAGGAGAAACTACGATCGCTTTGATTTCCCTATCCCGGGAATACGTAGGCATAAGATTGGCAAAGAATCTTAGCGAGCACACTAATAAAAAAAACCCAAAGTCCCCTACCTCCATCCAATCTGGCGCAGGATCCCAACAAATTCCCCATGAACAATCCCGGTATTTCGTTCTGAACAAAATAAGCAGAGAGAGACCCACGAACTAAAGCCGCATCTGTAAACCAACATTTTTTACTGTTTAACCTCAGTATGCAAGCAGGGTTAATTGGAGACATCTATTTCCCTTCCTTCATCAGCTTCAATAGGATAAAAAATGAATCAAAATGTAGTACCAAAGCGATAAGCTTAAAAAGGTAGGCCTAAATTTATCGATTCATAAGCTTAAAAAGGTAAACAAAATGATATTTAGCTGTTACCATTCATTAAGGAAATTCCCTAATTAATTAGGGCACATTTTGAACTGATCCAGTAGATTTTCATAAGGTGTCAATAAATTGGCAAGAGCAATAACTTGCCTATGTCTTTTCTGATAGTTCCTAACTTGTCTGGCACAACTTCAAGGAATTTTTAGAAGAGATTTCTTTAGAAAAATAAGTTTGAAAACTTGTTTATTTGTGTGTGTGTGTGTGTGTGTGTGTGTGTGTTTAGCCATGTTACTTTATGAGGACACCCTTATGCATTTATAACATATATTCACTCAGATGTATCGAGGCAAGCTTTCATATATTTCAAGATTTTTCATATGATTTATACTTGTAGACACTTGCTTTAGCTTAAGACGAGGCTTGAGTTATATTCCATTTGGTTTCCATCATCAGATAGTTAAGTCCATAAAACCCTAATGATCGGGTTTCATCTTTAACCACTTTTTTGTTATCATCAAAGATGTGTTTTCGTTATCAGAGACATGGTCATATTTAATAGTTGACATCGTCAAAAGCATGTTTATCTTTACGAGAGATTCTTTGATTAAGGACCTACAAAACAAGGTTCCAAACTTTTGTTTAGTGAGGAATTCTTTGTTATTCTGGAAGAGCAGTATTGTAAATTCACCAAGGAACATTTTTACCTTGGTTGAATAATTTATCCATAAGGGATTGTTTGAGTTCAAAGCTACACCCTTTAAAAGCTTTAGTTTGGGGATTTAGTTACTAAGTCGTCGTTTCGATTTGTATGCTCAGCTCGTTCAAAAGCTTTCATCGATTCGAGATCATCCCGATATAAAATATCAACTTGCACTATGCCAAACAAGGGCTACGACAACGCTTTTTTTGGCTTTTAACAGCGCTTAAAAGCGCTGCCTAAGGTGGCGCTGTCGTAGGTAAAGACAGCGTTTTTTTTAATGAAAAAGGCTGCTAAAGGCCTACTATAGGCAGCGCTTTACCTTTAAAAGTGCTTTCTAAAGTAGGCCTTTAGCAGCGCTTTTTCCTTTAAAAATGCTCTCTAATGTGGGCCTTTAGACAGCGCTTTTGAAAGCGCTGTCTAATGTATACTTATAAAATTTTAATGAATTTTTTTATATACCTTTAGAGAGCGCTTTTACAGGAAAAATCGCTTTCTTTTGTCCCCCTTTAGACAGCGCTTTTTAAAGCGCTCTCTAATATATACCTATAATTTTAATGAATTTTTTTCTATACCTTTAGAGAGCGCTTTTTAGAAAAAGAGTTTTCTTTTGTGAATTATAGGCAGCGCTTTTTCTAGAAAGCGCTGTCTTTTCTATACGTATAATTTTAATGAATTTTTTTAAAAATCCCATTTTAACCGTTTTTTATGCAGAAACCTGTATAATTCAAGCCATTTCAATAAACCTGTATAATTCACATTTCCATTAATAATTTCTAGTATGATTCATTAACCATTTCCACTAATCCCATAAATCACATTAACCACATAAACCATTTCCATTATAATTCAAGTCATTTACATTAACCATTCACAAAACTATACAATTACAATCCAAAATCACATAAATAACATAAACCATTCACAAAACTATACAATCCCATAAAATAAACCATTCACAAAACTATACATTCACATAATCCCATAATCCTATACCTTATATGATTCTTTTTCCAATAAGGTATTCGCACAATTCCTCCTTAATTTCTTGCAATTTATCCTTCGTGTAATGAGAACACGCGTATTCATCAAAGTACTACATAACAAAACAAAATATGCATTATTTAGTTTAAAATAATAAATTATATGACATATCCAATAAATATTAAAATAAATCCTAAGTTATAAATCCATGCATACCATGATAGGAATCTCTAATCGATCCATTTGAAGGATTTCTCTCATAAACCTCAAAACGAAATACCCGCAGTCTATGCCATTACGCTGACGAGGACACTACACATAGACAAACAAATAAGAATTAATATATAGTTGTTTTGTGTTATCAAGTAGCATCACTAATAAGCAACATTGTGAAAAATAATATACCTCCACTTTGACCCATGTAACGCTGGTTGCTTTAGCCCGTGCTACTCGAGCTTCTCTTTGTGCTCGGTATACTAGTATTGCTCTATAAAACAAAAATGTAAATTTAGAACAATCTCATAGAAATAATTAAATATACAAATACACACGAATATTTCGAACAATCTCACTTACGTATCAACCACATCCTTCATACTCTCATATGTTGACCAATCATGATCCAATGAATTCAGATAATAGACCACTTCTCTTGTAGGATTAATGGCAACCAACAACCAGTGTCCACTGTAAAATATAACAAAAGTTTAGATGTATAATTTCTACGCATAAGATACAAAGATTAAAATGAAATTAGAATGAAAATCTTACCCGTTTCCAGTATTATACGGTAAAAGAAAAAACTTTCTGTCTTGCTAGCCATAAATCTCTCAATTAAATGGTCTTTTACTGAAAGTGGATTCATACCAATTGCCGGTGCATTGACACAGGTGCAAGACAAGAAATGGAATATGTTTAACAATTACGTCCCGCATCAATTTTTGATACAAGCACCTTAAATAAAAACATAATAAACATTAGACTATTTTCATTGAAATGTGTAAATAAAATGTTCAACTAAATAAATAATAGGTTGATCGGAGTACCAGATGTATGAATGCATAACACCGATGCCTAATTCAAGATGCTTGAAAATCTGCTCCATGTCCTCTCTTCCGATTTTCTCGAAATGAGGAAAACCAAAAACACCTTCGTCCATGTCTATTTGACGAATAACACCATCCATCACATCTGATGTTACCACAAGTATTTCAAGACACGACTGAAAGCGAGGAGGAGCTCTTTTTGCCTGCACGGTCCTATTAGGAGCTTTTTTCTTGCTGGCCTGTTGTGAAGCTTGAGCAGGAACCTAACAATCATATTAGTTAGGTAAAGTAGAAAATCATGAAACTTTTGAATTCGGATAATAGAATAACACTTAAAATGTACCTCTCTTTGTGATGAAACATACTCGTTTTGCCGCAAAACCCCTTTATCCTTAGCTGCGGGTTTTGTAGGAGTCTAACATTACCATGTAAAAAAATGTACGTAATGGTTCAGAATGATTTTCATAATGGTTCAGAATTGACATTTGAATACTAAGAGATTCGTAATGGTTTTCAACATACCTCATCATCTATGGAAATGAGGTCTAACGGCCATGCAACAAACGAACCTATTGCATCTCGCAGCAATGTAACCTCTGAAACCGAGTCAGGCATAGGTAGTACCGCATCCGTATCTGAAGCGATATCAACCGACACTTTCAGATATCCATGAGGGAGCGGTTTATGGTGAAGTAACTCTTCCACTTTGTTATACACTTTTCCCTTGCCAACCATGCGATAAGTCGGTAACGACAAATACAGCTGACAAGATGAAATGCCCTGAAGCAATAATAAATATGTAACTGTTAATGTGTATAAAGGTCAATTAAAATAAATGTGTTAATTTAATTAAAATAAATATGTTCTAATTACCTCGGGAATTTTATTTTGACAATTGATACTAGCTTTGTCACTAGTATCTTTCAACCCGGAACCGCGCTTTTCCGCCTCATATCTCTCTTTATCCTTTTGCAATTCACGGAATTGCGCTTTTAGTTCCTCCAATGATTGCATGACTTCTTGGTTGCTGGGATTTTTTCTTTTTGGTTGCTTATACAAGGAAGATGGAGTCACACCAAATCCTTTACCTCTCACCCGACCGGAATACTCAGGAACATTTAGTACTCGACTAAGAATGCTCCTGCAATCCTCCTCACCTGTGGTTAAGGATTTAGATAGAGTCTCCTGAAATTAATTGACATATCGAAAATTATTAGTGGGGATTAAAAATTAATTATATTTTAATATAATTTCGATTAACTTAAAGACATAATGTTATACTTACACATTCGTCATAAACATGCTGAACATCTTCCCTAACAACTCCATCCTTACCCACACGAGCTTCCTTCCACAAAACATGATCCGAAAGTGATGATTCTTCACTTTTCGTCTCTTCTAACTACACATTTAGTTAAATAATAAGTTCATCAATTATAACACAATAATACAATTAATAAAATCATAGCATTAATATATACTTACCAATTTTTGTTGTAACCGTGCATATCCCAAACGCCCTTTTCTGTATGGATACGCGGGTTTTGACGCTCTTTGGCGATTAATGACACTCAAATCCTGGATAAACAAGTTTAAGTCATATCAGAACAAACTAATGCAACAAGTATATAATACAATTAATAGACATGACAAGATAACATTACATTGAATTTTTTGGTTTTCCGTTTGGCTACAAAAGTGCCCCATTCTTCCGGTGTAATCAAGTCCGCATACAACTGTGGAAGTTCTGCTTCTACAAAAAATTTTCCCCATCCTTAAGATATTTGTTTGATAATAAGGCTCGAAACCCTCTGTGTCTCTTTCCAGCCAATTGAAGACAATACTTTTTCCGGCTTTCATCAATATTAAAGGACCTCTACAAAAAAACATACACATATAAACATAAAGTGTGTTGGTATAAGTAAATTAAAGACTTAATCGTCAACAAAAATCTAATAACATCAATCATATTTGGTAAGTACATGTATCTCAGTCCATATCTTATCTTTACCAGCTTGCAACAATGGATTCCTCCAATTATCACTGGTAATTGGAATGTGTTGGCGGACAAGTGAACCAATGTATGAAGACAACATTGAACCGTTAGGCTCAATTAGTTAGTTCTCGTCACTCCAATGTACATCAAATTTGATCCCTTTATCTCTAGCACGGATGATTGACTTCATAATAGTTATTCCTAATTTTATTTCACTTTCTACATTCGAAGCTTCATTCTGAGATTCATTTGTATCATGTGTCTCGTGTGTGTCTTCCTGGTTACTAGCCATTTGACCTGTAAGAAAGAAAAAAACAAAAATTAAATGAAAAGTATAAAAATCCATAATCCATAATCCATTGAATGATATAAGCTATATATAACATGACAACTAATTAATATTATTGAATGATATAAGCTATAATTTTATAACTAGTACCTTTTTCACTAACGTCTCTTTCTTTTCTTGGTTGGAATATGTTCTACCCGTCTCTTAACAACACAGACAGTTGGATTGATCCAAATACCCTCATTATGATCATTTCTAGTATATGATTCATTCGCTATAATATTTTCATCTTGATCATTTCTACTAAATGATTCAATATCAACATCAATATCACCTTGATCTCCAATGTTTTCATCAATTACTTTGTTAGATAAAAGCACTATAGACCATTTTGTACTTGTCGGATCAGTGACATAGAACACTTGTTTAGCTTGAGAGGCTAGAATAAAAGGCTCATCTTTGTACCCCACCTTATTAAGATCCACTTGCAAAAATCCTGACTTATCCATTCGTACGCCATTATTATTTTCAACCCACTTGCAACGAAATATAGGAATATGAAACTTCTCATAATCAAACACCCAAATGCGCTCGATAACCCCAAAATATGACAGATTTGCAAATTTGGGGTTTAAGTCTTTCACACTTAAAATGTGCATTGCTTCAGCTACCACGGTGACACCACTATTTTGCATAGTACTTTTATCATCTTGTTCTTTGGTATAAAATATGTATCCATTAATTGCGTATGCGCTATAAGAAAACACAACCAAACTTGGACCATATACTAAACATCTCAACCTTTCTGTTATTGAAGCGGGATCTGAATAATACTTTGAATAAATATGATTCTTAAACCAAGGTATGAAACTTCGATTGTGCTCTCGTACTATCCAATTCTCATTTCTATTCAGATTTAAACCTCGGAGAACATCCTTGTGCATTTCAACATACAGCTCAACCTCATTCTCATTGTGCAGAACATACAAATGCACTTGATCCCATTCGACCCTTGATACCGTCACAACTTCATTTCCAATTAACTTTTTTCCTTCTTTTTTTTCGACAATATGAGATTTGGGGAGTCCAATTGATTGTACGTTGGACAGATATTCAGTACAAAACTCAATCGCTTCTTCAACAATGTATCGTTCGGCAATACAACCCTCTGGTCGACTTCGGTTTTTCACATACCCTTTTAATATTTTCATATAACTTTTAGCAGGGTACATCCATCTCATATAAGCCGGTCCACATAATTTTGTCTCTTTCACCAGATGAACACCTAGATGAACCATTATGTCAAAAAACGAGGGAGGAAAATACATTTCAAGATCACATAAAGTAATAACTATTTATTTTTGCAATGTTGGTAAGATCGCAGGATCGACCACCTTACTGTAAATTGACTTGAAGAAAAAACACAATTTAGTTATTGTACTTCTTACTTTTTCTAGCAGAATAGAACGTATACTTATTGGTAGAAAATGTTAAATTATAACATGGCAGTCATGTGTCTTTAAACTCTTTAAGCTCCACAAACTTAGCAGTATAGTCAATAACCGACATATTACCTTGTTTTACCTCTAGAAACTCAATCTCCTTCTTTCCTCGGACATCCTCCGGAAAATACTTCCTTAGAAACTCTCGACTAAACACCTCCCAAGTAATCTCTTCTTCCTCCTCCTCAGCTTCCAACACCTGACGAGTACTGACCCACCAGTCATCAGCCTCTTCGTGTAACATATGAGTGCCCAGCCTCACCTTAACATCATCGTCATCACAATCCATCACCCTGAAAATCCTCTCAATCTCTTTCAACCACAACTGCGCCCCATCCGGATCATGTTTCCCTTTAAAGACCGGCGGCTTATTCTTTCTAAACTCGTCATTTCCTGCCGCATCCGGTGCACCCTGCACAGCTCGTGCCATCGCTTCCATCGCAGTAGCCAAAGCAGCATCATTACGACCAGCCATATTCTGTTCGTCCAAATACAGAAACTATGCTTAAACAACAACTTGTTCCACACCACTCACCCAATATGCCAGACACAACAGCCACAAACGACACAACTGACACGAACTGGCTCTGATACCACTTAATGTGATGCCCCCAAACTATACCCCCAATTAACACGCAATTAAAGCGGTAAAAAGAAAATTCGAAATTTCGTCAGAGTACATTTGAATTCGCGGCATAGAAAAGGAGAAATCACATCAACTGTAACAAAACATACACATAACATGCAACACCTGCTCATTTAGATATGCAACGTGGGGTAACAATCATACAGAGGAAACTTCGTTCCTTACACCCACTTTTCAGAAATTAGAATTAAAGCGGAAAGATCTAAAATCTGAATAACACATATACATATATACATATAAACTTGGCTGTCATACATCAAGTTATAACTGTACAACCACAATATATCATCAGATATACAAAACAATCACAAACGGCCACCCTATGCTACCCGGAGTCACATATCAGAGCCGACCGACCAAAATAATGAAGATGCAACGCTTCACAAAAAGGAATACCTCCAGCAGCTCTAATCTGCAATGCCTCATAGAGCATTATAAAACAGCAGAAGGGTGAGAAAAACAACCATAATATAATTGAATAAAATTATATATATAAACACAAAAATGTACAAGTAACACATTCTCACCACAACCACATATAACATAATACCGCCTAATTCTCAAGCATCGAATACCATTACACACCACACATATACCATACAATCATCAATCACATTCACAAATTCACACGCAATTAATTCATGATTTATGCAATGCACATAGACCGACACAACGACTCTATGCACATGCCATGCGGTACCGACTTCCAATGTCTCATGTCTCATCATCAGTTCACTCAGGAACTATTGGAACCATCGCTCGTTACTGAGAATCTCAAGTAACTCCCCGTCGGGCCTACGATGTTCACCCGTCGCTTTAGGTCCTCAGGCAACGCCTCATATTTTCGAGGCACACGACGTTAAGGATTGCTTTAAGTCTCCAAAGGAGCCCACAATCGTCTATAACCACCGCTTTAGGTCCTCAGGCAGCGCCTCATATTTTCGAGGCACACAATGTTATAGCAGATTCCATCAGGAACCAAACCGCCACTCAGGACGTTTCCACATAATGCACATCATGATGCTTGGCATACAATGACTCATGACATTCACATTGCATCCATACACACATTCATAATCATGCACATTTATCAAATACCACACTTAGCATTTTCTTGCCTTTCGGCCACAAAACATCATCACAACAGCACATAAGTCATCTCACGTACAAAACAACAACATACGGCATAATACACGTCAATTCCACACCATTAAAATGACAAAAATCGATAACCGACACTATTCCCATTTCCCGACATAATTTAATCGGCTAACAATCCTCAAAACCCATTTTTATTAGATAGAACATTTCATAAGCTTTCCAACGGTATAAAGAACGTCCCGATCCGAGTTACGGATCAAAAGTTACGGAATTTTAGAAAACAGATAAAATTTTGAAGTCCCAGACCGCGCTGAGCGGCCTCTCGAGCGCGCTGAGCGGGCTCGCTACTGCCTGGTGAGGTTACATTTTTTCAAAAGCGCGCTGAGCGGGCACCTGCGCGCTGAGCGGGCTCTGCGATTTTCAGAAAAAAAAAACCCTCTTCGAGAATCCACCCCAAAAATCCCATTTTTCACCCAAATTCAATTCCAACAGCAAAACAAACATCAACGATTATTCATACACACAGTGTGATCATACAATACCGTTTATATCGATTTCCGACCGTGAAAACCTCGATTTCTACTCGTTTATCTCATTTCGACCTATATTTGAAAAAAAACAACAAAACTTCCACACAAACATACATAATCATACACAATCATAGTATAATCGAGTTTCGCACCCTTACCCGATTAATCGATTCCTAGAAATTGTTCTTGATGATTTTCCAAGCTTTTCTCCAATTTCTCTCTTTTCTCTCTTCTCCTATTTTCTTCTCTTTTCTTCTTTCCCTTTTCTTTTTTCTATTTTTCTTTTTCTTTCTATCTTACTAACTTAATGAAAATAAGTGGGAAAAGACCAAAATACCCCCACACTCAAATATCTCACAAACGTTCCCAAAACGCGATAAAATATAATCACGACGAAAAATAACATATTTTCACATAAAAGTCGAAAATAAAATAAAATAATAATAAAATAATCAAAAGACTCAATAAAATAAAATTGGCAAAACTGGGGCATTACATCTTACATACAACGACTTCCAATATGGCAGTTCAAAAAAAATTGACCTCTTCTTCCACCCACTCTTGACAAGTGTATGTGCAAAAGGCTTTCCAAACTGAGTACTCACATCTTTCACCTTTTCAAAAATTTGATCACCTGTCAATATAGTTGGAGCTCTACCTTGTTCTGGCTCTCCATTGAATGCTTTTCTCCACCCACGATAGTGATGATTAGAATTTAAGAATCTACGATGACCGAGAAAGACATTCTTCTGACCAAACTCCAATCGCGTCTAATCTGTTTTATCTTCACAAATAGGACACACACATTGACCTTTTATGTTGTACCCTGATAGATTTCTGTATGCTGGAAAATCATTAATTGTGCCAAACAACATCGCCCTCAAGTTGAAACTTTCTTTCCTATACCCATCATAAACCACCACACCATTCTCCCACAAAAACTTTAAATCTTCGATTAAGGGTGCCAAGTATACGTATATGTCATTCCCTGGTTGTCTAGGCCCAGAAATTGACATAGATAACATCATGTACTTACGCTTCATACATAGCCATGGAGGTAGGTTATAAATCATTATGATCACAGGCCAAGTGCTATGTGAGATACTTTGAAGACCGTGTGGGTTCATTCCATCAGTAGATAATGCCAAGTGAAGGTTTCTTGCTTCTTTTCCAAATTCAGGATAATCATCATCAATTTTCATCCACTGTGGTGAATCTGTCGGATGTCGAAACTTTCCATCAATAATTCTTTCATCTGCATGCCAAGTCAAGTGTCTTGAATCGGTCTCACTACGAAACATGCGTCTAAATCTCAGAGTTATAGGAAAATACCATAAGACTTTTGCTGGAGACATCTTTTTCTTATATCGAGAGACACCGCATTTAGGACACTCATTTAACGATGCATACTCATTTCGAAACAAAACGCAATCATTTGGACAGGCATGTATCTTATCATAGCTCATGCCAGTAGAGAACAACATCTTTTTGGCCTCATATGTTTGATTGGGAAGAACATTATCCTCTGGAAGCATATCTTTCATAAGGGCCAATAACTCTGTGAAACTTTTATCCGACCATCCATTGCCCGCCTTTAAGTTGTACAACTTTAATACCGCAGACAATCTTGTGAATTTAGTGAAACCATTATACAACGGTTTCTCTGCATCGCTTACCAACCTCTCAAACATTTTGGGACAATCCTTAAGATCTTCTTCAAGTGCTTCTGCAATCTCTTCGACTCGATCAGAATCGTATGTATCTGTGCCATTGTCGTTTGAAGCATAGGTCGTATTATCCCCCGGTTCAACATTCCCGTTAATCTTCTCACCATGCAAATTCTAACATGTATAACTTCTATCAATTCCACGCCTCATTAAATGCGATGCCAACTGAACCGTGTCAACCCGACTCCTAAAACAGCAACCCAAGCAAGGACATATCATTCGACTGGGATCTTTGGCGTGCGCAACAACAAACTTAACAAATTCTGATACCTCATTCTCGTACTCTTTCGACAATCGACTTGAAGACATCCATTTCTTATCCATAGTTATACTAATTAAACTAAACAAAAACAAAAATAAAAAATATTTACCTGTAAGGAAACGATCCGACTTTCACACTTTGATCACAAGTAACCCCTATATATAGCAAATTCAATAAGTTAGTAACCCCATCATATCAGTTCATTCAAAGCACTACTAATTACAGTGGCGAGAGAGAACAACTAATTACCTGTAGAGATGTAAACAACTTCTAGACCCACACAGTGTCCAGATAGGTTAGAATTACCAAGATCCCCCTGTACACGTATCATAAAATGAAATATCATTAATTGACCAATTATGAATCCTAACTTGATAAGTGGCAACATGTAATCACAAACAAGCAACAATTAGAGGTAAACACCTACATATCCCAAGTACTTGACCAAATACTCAAGAGCAAGCATACTTAAACAAGAACAATGTAAGAAGCATAACACAAGTTTTTTATATAGAGTAATAAGAAAATTGAGAGTTTGATTGTCATTTTCAAGATAATACCAACAATACGTTTGGTAGGGCATATATCAATTCCACACAACAAATAATAAAAAACAAAATCAGCAAGAATGCAACAACAGAAAGAACAACTAACAGAAGCATAACACAAGTTTAGAAGCATAACAATGTAAGAAGAACAATGTAAGAAACAAGAACAATGTAAGAAGCATAACAACTAACAACTAACAACAAGAAACAAGAACAATGTAACAGAAGCATAACACAAGTTTAGAAGCATAACAACTAACTATAACAGAAGGACGACAACAACAACAACAACAACAACAACAGAACGACGGCAAGAATGTAAGAAACAAGAACAATGTAAGAAACAAGAACAATGTAAGAAGCAAGAACAACAACAACAACGTACCTCTTCTTCGTTTTCGTCTTCTTCTTCACGACGGCAATGGACGACGGCAATGGAAATGGCAAGGGTTTCAGAACGACGGCAATGGCAATGGCAAGGGTTTCAGAACGAAAGCAAGAATGAACGAAAGCAAGGGTTTCAGAAAGAAACGACCGAGAGAAGAAAATGAAAAGAAGTTTCTGAAAATGATTAGAAATGTGTTTTATATTTTAATTCATAATTGACCTTAGAGAGCGCTTTTCAAAAAGCGCTTTCTTAAGTGCTACCTCTAAGAGCGCTTTCCTTAGAAAGCGCTTTCTTAAGTGGGGAGAATTTAAGACCTATAGCAGCGCTTTCTGAAAGCGCTTTCTAAGGTTAACCTATAGCAGCGCTTTTTTAAAGCGCTTTCTAAGGTAATACCTATAGCAGCGCTTTTCAAAAAGTGCTTTCTAAGGTGGCTTCAATTTAGGGCATTTAGCAGCGCTTTTAAAAAGCGCTTTCTAAAGGCTGTCTTTTGCAGCGCTTTTTTTTAGCGAAATTTTTTAAAGACTTATAGCAGCACTTTTTGAAAAGCGCTGCTATAGGTATTAAAGACCCTGATTCGGTTCGTAAGCTTGACCCAGTTAAAAACTTGATTAGGTTCATGATAAGACCGGTATAAAATCTCAGTGGTTCGTGGTCATCATGTTCTAAACCTAGGTCGGTTCGTGAGTTCAGCTCGATTTAAAAGCTCACATTGGTTCGAGATAAGCCCGTGTAGTATCTCAGTTAAGATTGGGGTCTAACCGCTTCAAGTGGCTATTTGGAAAGAAGACTAACAGTTTGTCTCTGCTATTTTTTGTTTGGTTGAAAATTAGCCAGAAAATTTATTTTCCCTATATAAGGGGGTCTGAGAGTTTAAACTACTAAAAACTCTTAATATTTATTAGATACTCTCAAGAACTAATATTGGGAAGAGGATTATATATTTTGTTTTTTACCGAATCTCTATAATTTTTGGTCATATCTCTATATCCCCTAGCTCTTTAATTTCCACATATTTACTTTCTACTACAAAATTTTCAAACTTTTAATGTTTTTAAACTCTGAAAATGCCATAAGAGTATTAATTATAAAGGCATAAGTTTTTCAATAACATTGGTAGTGTGGCAACTGTTTTGCTATTGTTACTTGTTGGATCGACATAATTTGTATATGGAGGTGTGGGCATGAATCTACCCAATGCCACCGTACATTTCTATATATTAGCACTTCACTAAAATGTTAACGTGGAATGTAAAAGCTACAAATAGTAGCTCTGGATGGACGTACTTATACAAGACATCCAAACACACGAACAAACATAACCTTCATGGTTTTGAAAATCTAGTATTCGATTATCACAAACATCACCATCAACCCACGACTCGCAAGCATAGAGACTTAATTATGAGTTTAGGTTGTAAAGACTTAGTTATCAAAATTTTGTTATTTTGAATTATAGTTAGCTATGAGCATGTTGCTTCTTTGTAAAGACTAGTTAATAATCTTTTTAATTGTTGTTTTGAACTATACTACTCGGTTATGAGTTTTTTGTTGTAATTATTAAACAATAAATATCCATAGATGTCTTTTAAAAATGATTAAAAAAATATATGCAAATGAGTAAATGATAATAAATGCATAGGAAATTGTTTCATATCGAAAGTGATACTCACATTAAAAACATTTATAAAGAATTATATTCATCAATTTAACAAAAGAGCTTAAAAAAATAAACTATCACATGGACAAATGTGATGGTCCCAAGCCTTATGACATTTGTCTCCTTCATACACCACTCGCCGATGGCGAAATCGACAACATCAGCTTCGAGTCTGAGAGCGTGGGTGTAGAGGCATTAGTGGCAGGAAGGTCATTGCTCTTGTATATGGTTCTGCGTAGGGATGATAAACGAGCATGCCCACTCCGTTTTGACCCGCCCCGCAAAAGCCCGCAGAAAAATAGGATGGGGCGGGGAAGGCATAGTTGAGGATGCGGACCTAAAACTTTTTCTCACCCCGCACTAAAAGTGAGGGCGGGGCGGGACAACCCCGCCCCGCAAAAGCCCGCAGAAAAATAGGATTGGGCGGGGAAGGCATAGTTGAGGATGTGGACCTAAAACTTTTTCTCACCCCGCACTAAAAGTGAGGGCGGGGCGGGACAACTCCGCCCCGCAAAAGCTTTAAAATACAATATTCATGTTAATCTTTTTGCCGAAAAAAGCCCACAAAAGAAAATGGGACAAGACAAGGCGGACACATTAGAGGGTGTGGGGCTAAACCCTTGGTCTGCCCCGCACTAAAGTGCAGGCAAAACGGACATGTCCAACGGACCAGACCAATTTTTCCACCCCTAGGTCTAGGCATGACGATGGTCATTAACTTAACAAAAGAGCTATAGATGATAGACTACCACATGGACAAATGTGATGGTCTCAAGCCTTATGCCACATGGCGATAGTCATTGCTATTAATTTTTTATGGTCGTTGTTTAAGTTTGAATTTAGAATTCAGAAATAGATAACACATTGTGAAGTGTTGCAGAATGCAAATAGTCAACGTTTGAAAAATGATGTTGTAGGCAAAACATTACAACATTTGAAACATGATATTGTAGGAAAAACATTACAACACTTGAAACATGATACGGTAGGCGAAACATTACAACGTTTGATACATAATGTTGTAGGCGAAACAATGCAAAATTTAAAAGTGTGGCTGAAAGTGTGTGTTTCATCAAATGTCACAACCTTATGAAACAACACCACTTTGGTTGATAAATTGAGCATTTCAGATTCAGAAAAAAATATTAAAAAACATATTATATTCATACAATTTTCAGATTTTATTTTTTCTATATTCGAGTTTTCATCGATCTTGTAATAACTCGAGTATATACTGAATTATTCTGAATATTTCAGCGCGTAAACTCTAAAACATTCTGAGAGAGTGTTTGAAAAGTGATTTTGTTCCCAATTTAAACCTGAATCTATTCCATTTTCAAATTTTATCAAATATTTTTTTATAATGACTCTGTTATAATGAGAACACATGTATACTAAGAATATCAATTTGCAACGTGTTACGTTATGATCATGTGTTGCTTTTATGTATATTTGCAACATGTTATGAGCAGGTTATGTACAAGTCATATTGCAGAAAGTATATGTTTGAACATATGTTATCTACAAGTTATAACCAAGTTATGAACAGGTTTTGTTATGCATTTATATGTTTTATGCATGTTAAGAGCGTGTTATGAGAATCTTTGAACATGTTTTAAAAAGGTTAGAAATATCAACTTTATCTCAATTGAGCAAATTAATTATCCTCAAAATAGTATATCAACTCTCCATCAAATCTATCATAACTAATATGTATGAATGAATTTTTCTGAAATATGACACTACAATATTACTAGAGAAATGATAAATAATTTTCAACTTACCATGTGGGTACTACTGTGGTACTAAGGACTAAAATGAACACATTATGAGTATATCATGAGTATGAATTATTTAGAATAAATATGAGAAAATATACAATATATTGTCGGATTAATTTATTACTCCAATAAATATGACTCATGTAATTAAAAGTTTGGTTTAAATGAATGATACTTCAATGTGATGATTATTTGGGTTGATGTATAATTAAGGCTGTGTTTGGTCAAATTAGTTGATAGCTGATGAATGATACTCCCTTCGTTTTTTATTATAAGTCATTTTTTACTTTTTACATGTATTAAAAAATATAATAATTGTGGTATAAAAAAGAGAAATTATACTAAATTGTCATTCATTAATGGTATTAAAAAGACAAATTTACATAATTGAAAAAAAAGATAATAATAAATATTTAAGGGTATAATAGGAAAAATAATATTAATGATTTATTGGTATTATAAAAAGACTTATATTGTGGCACATAATATTTTTCCAAAGCGACTTATAATTAAAAAAAAACTGAGGTAGTAGTTGATAGTTGATAGTAGATGACTGATAGATTATAGCTGATAATTGATAGCTCATAAGTGAATTTGAATGTTCAGTAAATTAGTTGTTACACTAGTTGATGGATACAAAATAACATAAAAAGATATTCTTAATAAAAAAAATGATGATTCATTATCTTATTATATTATATTATTAAATTAATTTATATTTAATAAAAATAAATGTATTAATAAAAACATACAAAACAATTTTAAAATATATGAAAAAATTAAAGATAGCATCAAAATATATTAAATTTGTATATAAATTTTATAATGTAAATTAACGAGATACATAAATTAATAACATTGTAATTTTGAATTTAGTTAGATTAATCCAAAATAATAAAAAAAAAAGTTTATTGTTTAATATTCTACAATAAAACTGCAATGATATCCTAAAATTTTTTCATCTTGGTTGATCTCATTGATTCTCCTATGGTGTTTCACTAACTTGAGAATTATCAACACTCACTACTACGGAAAACCCATTTAACAACGGTTGGAAAAGATCTATAATCACGCGGGCACAGACGTTGTTATGTAGAGTGTCGTTGTATATATGATACTTACAATTACCACCCTGTAACCATTGTAATAAACTGGAAAGTGTGTGCCCTATCACAACGGTTTTTCTAAAAGACTGTTGTGATAAAAATAATGGTCCTAGGTTCGATTCTCAGCTGTGCCATTTTGATATTTTTTCTAGACAGCGCGCAAGATATTATAACAGTTATGATATATAACCCTTGTTATATTTTCTGCAGAATTAACAAATAGTATCCTGCTTTTATAATTAATCTCATTTTTTTAACTTGTATTATTGTTCGCCATATCACAGCAGAAAATAGGAGTGGCAAAACGGGTCGTGGCCTGCCGAGCTGGCCCACGCACCCGCCAAAATATGGCGGGTTGGGTTGCGATTTTGGGCCCGCCGCCCACCAAAGCCTGCCCTGCTAAAACCCGCCGCCCGCCAAAACCCGCCGCCCGCCAAATCCCGTCGCACCTATTTGTTCAGCTTTTCCCACCTTAAACTCGCCCTTTTTTAGTTAATTCTAGTAATTCCAATTCTTGATGGTTTTATTTTATACATTTATTTGAGAATATATGCAATATTTTTTGAAGTAAAATTTGTTAAAAATATGCTTTATAAAAATTGTTCTAAAAAATAAGTGAAAAATCTAATTGAAATGTAAAAACAAGCCTATTAATCTATTAAAAAAAAATTAATAAAAAACGTAGGCGGACAAGCCCTCCGCCCGCCAACCCGCCACCTTGGCGGGGCGAGCTAGATTTTCATGCCCATTTCTACTTGGCGGGCTTGCCCGCCCAGCCTTTTTTTTTTGCGGGCTTAAGGCAAGGCGGGGCGGGGCGGGCTGCCCGTTTTGCCACCCCTAGCAGAAAATTCAACTCACATTTGTGATAAAGTTATCATAATAATATTAATTATTTCATATTCATAATATCACATAATTGTATCATATTCAATTGTAACGCAACAAACATCCTACAATTTATCAGAACAAACAACCTACAGTTTACACATTACATAATATCACATAACTGTAACTTGGTGTTTTGGTTTTTTGTCTCTTGGTGTCTTGACTCTAAAGACCTATGATTTCAAATAATTATATTTGTTAGTAAAAATACTTAGAAACTATAACATACAATTAATATATTATGAATAAAGAATAAATTACGTACTTGTTAATTTTCGCATATGCCTTCTTCATGATCGATTCGAATAGCATGCACGACATCTTCATCAACTTCATCATATGAGGTAGGAATTTGTGTTGTTTAAGAAGGTGTGGACGGAATATCAAGACTTTCATCACTAAGAGAAATGTGTTTTCCTTGGAGAATGATTGACCATTTCCCCGATATGTGTGATGGGTCGGTAATATAGAAAACTTGTTTTGCTTAAGAAGTCATGATGAATTGTTCGGTCATAAAAGATGTCTTGCTAAGATCGACCCGGGTGAATCCTAAGTCATCAATGTGTACACCATTACTCTTATTGGGAACCCACTTGCATTTAAATAAAGCCACTTTGAAAATAACATAATCAATCTCCCAAATCTCATCACTGACACCATAAAACGCGGTAGTTGCCAATACAGGTTTCTTATCTTTCGAACTAGAGAAATACATCAATTCGGCTTCAACCATAACCCCACTATTTTGCATTGTACTACGATCATCTTTTGATTTTTTATAAAAGGTATAATGACCAATGTCGTATGTAGTCCAAGTAATGACACAAAATTTTGGCTCGTACGACAACCATTTAAATATCTCGGATGCACTACGATCATTAGATGCACTTTTATTAAACCAATCTATGAATATCTTGTTATACTCTATCAACAATAACTTGTCACTCATTCGGGGATATTTTTTCCTCAAAAGTCCTTTGTGAGTATCTATGAAAGGTTGAACTTCATATATATTATTCAATATACAGAAATGTGCTTGAATAACTACATCCCAAGCCATTGATTTAACATTTAGACCTTGAATACCTCTTCTGTCTGTGTCAGCATGACAAGACATTGGAATTCCTATAGAATCTACGTCCGACAAATAGTTAGTACAAAACTCAACAGCTTCTTCTGTGATGTACCTTTCAACAATCGAAGCTTCTGGTCGGTGATGATTCTTTGTATATCCTTTAAATATCTTCATATATCGCTTTATTGGATACATCCACCTTAAATAAATTGGACCACAAATTCTGATTTCTCTGACTAGACGAACAAGTAAATGAACCATAATGTCAAAAATTGATGGAGGAAAATACATCTCCATTTGACACAAGATTAAGGCAGCCTCATCTTCTAATTCATCTAATTTTTTGAAATCAAGAACTTTATTACATATGGCATTGAAGATTAAGCACAATCTCGTTATAGTTACTCTCACATTTTTTGGTATGATCTCACGGATAGCCACTTATAGAAGTTGTTGCATCAATACATGACAATCATGAGATTTTAAACCAATTAACTTGAGATCTTTCATTGATACAAGTTTCTTGATGTTTGATGGGTAACCTTGTGGAACTTTAATACCTTGCAAACACGCGTAGAAAATTTTCTTTTCCTTTTTAGATAAAGTGTGACATGCTGGAGGCAGATAAGTTCTTTTTCCTTTCTCTATTGGAGCTAACTGTTTTCGTATACCCATCTTCCCCATATCAAGACAGGAAGTCTTACTATCTTTATTCTTGCCTGGAATGTTTAGAAGTGTGCCAATCAAACTATCACACACATTTTTCTCCACGTGCATCACATCAAGACAATGTCTAACATCAAGACTTGACCAATATGGAAGATCAAAGAAGATGGACCTCTTTTTCCATATATTTTTTCGCAACTGACCCTTTTGCTTTTTCTCTCTTACCAAAGACAACATTAATGTGTTCCTGCCATTGATAAACTTCATCCCCGGTTAAAAGTTCAGGTGCCTCATCAAACTCTTGTTCTCCATTAAAAGCCTTCCGCAATCTACGATAAGGATGATCGGGTTTTAGAAATTTCCGTTGCCCAAGGTAAATGGTCTTTTTTCCAAACTCAAGTTGGTGATAACAAGTATCATCTTCACATATAGGACACGCTCTATGTCCTTTGACACTATATCCAACCAAGTTACTGTAAGCAAGAAAGTCGTTGATTGTGCAAAATAACATTGCACGCATCTTAAACTTTTCCCCAAAATATGCAACATCAACTTCAACGCCTTCATCCCACAAGAGTCGTAAATCATCAATTAATGGACTTAGATAAACATCTATGTCGTTACCAGGTTATCGTGGTCCAGAAATCATCATACTTAACAATATATATTTGCACTTCATGCACAACCAAGGAGATAGGTTGTAAATATTGAGAAGAACAGACCACGAAGTATAATTAGTGCTCAGATTACCAAAGGGGTTCATTCCATTGGTGGCAAACCTAAGCCTAAGGTTTCTTGGCTCAACTCCAAAATCCGAAAACAACGAATAAGTTTTCTTCCATTGCAACGAATCAGCTACATGGCGAATGTTTCCATCACGAGTCTTTTCATCTGCATGCCATCTAAGATTCTTTGCGTTATTCGAATTAGAAAAAAGTCTCTTAAATCGTGAAATTATTGGAAAGTACCATAACACTTTAGCAGGAGGATGCTTCCTACTAACATTGTCATAGTCATTGTCATCATCATTGTTGGCCTTCAGCTTGTAACGCGACACACCACATTTCGGACATTGATACAAGTCCTTATACTCTTTTCGGTATAATATGCAATCATTAGGGCAAGTATGTATTTTGATATACTTCAGACCCATTGGACACAATATTTTCTTGGCCTCATAGCAATGATCCAGCAATTTTTTATCTTCTGGTAACATTTGCTTTAGCAATCAAATAATTCGGTGACCTAATCTATCGGCTTTCATCCAACTACAATCCATAATAACTTCTGAAATTTATACATGTATAATAATGTGAATAATACACCAAAATCTAATCCAAAAACTTAAGCATATGCATATGCAAATCTAAACCTAAAGCATATGAAACATGTAGTCTCATACTGACTTGAGCATATACAACATAAATAAAGAAAAAAGGAATGAAGATGTTGAATAATACCGTACTTCGAAGCTGAAGAATCTTATGCACGTAAGAAATGAAGATGTTGAAGAGTACCGTACTTCGAAGTTGAAGAATAAAATGAATGAAGATGGTGAATATTTGAGCATATACAACATAAAACAAGAAAAAAGGAATGAAGATGTTGAAGAGTACCGTTCTCCGAAGCTGAAGAATCAAATGAACGAAGAGGGTGGAGATTTGAGCTCTAAATGAATGGATACGAAGAGGGTAAAGATTACGCCACCGATGTCGTCTTTGGCTCGCTTGTTCGCCTAGGGCGTCTTATGAAAGAAATACAGAATAATTTTTGATTTAATTTCTCAATAAACCCTTTAATCATAGTTGGACAACCCAACCGTAGTGGAATTGTAAGTCCTCTAACAACGGTTGGTTTACTTCACCATTGTAAAATCATTTACAATTTAATTTTTAAATAATGGACTTAAGTCCTCTAATAACGGTTGGTTTACTTCACCGTTGTAAAATCATTTACAATTTATTTTTTAAATAGTGAACTTAAGTGACACACGCTTAATGTACTCTAAAAAATAAAAAAAAATGTAGTTGCTGGGAATCGAAGCTTGCTACACATCATTTATTACAATAGTGTTTTAATACAACCGTCATTAAATTAATGTTTATAAATCCAGCTACTCAATGGACGTGAAAATTTTAACCTATTACAACGGTGTATATGAATCCATTGTAAACCTGACGTTGTTGTTTGCGCGTTTTGTAATAGTACTATTTCAAAATTCATTATATAATTTAGATGCTACTTAAAGACATTAAACATTGTATCATCTTTCATATTGTAAATTGACGCGAATATATATATATATATATATATATATATATATATATATATATATATTGAAGGGTAAGAATAGGTTTTTGTTAAAACAATAAGGTTATAAATGGAAGAAAAAGTCACAAGGTAAAAGCTACAAGCTCAAAAGCTACTTCAAATAACTTTTGAAAAAATATCTAGCTAGTAAAAAAAACTACTAAGCTAAAAACTATAAACTATAAGCTAAAAGACAATTACTAAATAGAGCTTTTTCATAAATGTGGGTTAAAAAACTAAAAGCTCTTTTTTAGGTCTTATCAAACAGACTCTAAGGCTCTGTTTGGTAAAAATAATTGTTGGTTGATAAACTAGATGATAGCTTATTGCTTATGACTAATAACTGATGACTGATAGCTTATAGTTTATAGTTGATGGATGATGACTTATATTTGATAACCTAATTAAAGTGTTTGATAAAATTAGCGCTTCAATTAGTTGATAAATTAAAATGACATAAAAGACAATTAATATATAATTATTTTATTTAAATTAAAATAAATTATAAAGGGTAGTAATGAATTTTAAATAAAATAATAAGGACAAAAGTGAAAGAAAAAATGATATAAGCTATAAGATAAAATGCAATTTAAAATAGCGTCTGAAAAATAAGCTATAAGCTAGTAAAATAAACTATAAGATCGTAGTGAAAAGACTGTTACCAAATAGGTATTTTATTGTCATATGAGCTTATAAGCTATAAGTTCAAAAAATGTCTTGTCAAACAAAGCCTAAGTCAATGGTGTTTTAATTTTGAAATTCAAAATTTAAATCCCTCTTCTCTCTCTGTTCATGGATGTTGGGACATGACTCTTGGGATGAAATGTGACTGTTGGAATAAAATGCCTATAAAAATACACCTTTAGGAAAACAACACAAACTTTCTCTCATTCCTTCTAATTTTCTCACAAATATACAAAAATATCTTCATCATCAAATAAACACGTAAGGAAGAAGGAAGAAAGGAGAGACCAATTGGAAACAAGAATCGAAAACCAGACAAGAATCAATGGATTCGGGTACGTTTTTACTGTTTTTTTTACAGAAATTATAATAGTGTGAAAATCATGTCTAACAATGTTGGTAGGATATACAACTTACAACAAGTAACATACATTAACTACAAAAGCCTTATACACAATGACAAAAACATTTTCGTACACACCAACTTTTTAATGGCCGTATAATCAAAAACACGCAACAATACTCAATTCTTTTCTGGATGTATTGATCTTAAACAACAAACAATAAGCATGGTTGAAATGAATTGTAACTTTCCGGTGACTATTTCAATCTATTTCAATGCTACCACAACTGAAGTTAAACAAAATATGCTGCTTCTACTTACATGATTCATACACACATAAACAACAACCAGACTTCACTGACCTTTATAACACATTCATCGTAAATGGTTTGCCAATGGAAACATTTTATACACCATGTATAAAGCTGTTAAATTACCTTGACGAATCCGACAAAATCGTTACAACCGGATTTATCCTCATTCGTTGCCTCTCATGAGCACCAGCAACTCCTTTGCCCTGATCACTCCCTCCCACATTTGATATAGAAGGCCCCTTCCCATGGTGATCATCTGAAACACATGGTAGCATCGTCGTAGCTTTTTCAGCACTGTCGTCGTCCTCCACGGATGGCCGTTTGCCCCTGGATTTATCAGACAACCACAAAACAACTAAAATTAAAGAAGGAACACTAAATCACATTATACGAAATGACATGACGCGAATGGATGTATAACCTCCCATTCACAGTTGAATTTGTATATGCATTAATATATGTTTTAATCAAGGATTTCTTTGTATAAACAAAATCTCGAGCATCAATCAGCTTCAGTTTCCATTTTCTTTCCATCAGTTTCTCTTCAGCTTCTAACATATCAAACACAATATTGTCCGCTGATTTCACTGATCTGCATAACACATGTATAAATGACGTATACTTTATCTTTCTCAGGCAACCCTAAAAACTTTCGTTCCTCCAACATCTTTATCGGTTCAAACATTTTACTATACCCATCACTGACCAAAACAATACTCACCCGTGGCTTTGATCTTCGTTCGACTGCGGACCGTAGCTTCGCGTTACTTCCTCAACCCCTTTGGAGCGGTCGGCTTCTTGATGATCGATGCATTGAGTGGTTTCGGTTGCCTTCATCACTTTCCTTGTTGTAGCGTGGTAGAATAGAAAACTTTATGCAACCTTCGTTTTCAATTACACGTCATGTAAGGCACTACTGTAGCCATTGGGTTATCATACACAAGCTTGGAATAGTAACGGACTGGGTCTTGAATTAAAGTTATAAGTCTATTATAATTATGATTTATGTGATACAAAAACTATATAATTTAAAACAAATTTTTTAAATACCAAGTCATAAGTAAAAATGACTTAAAAATATATATAATGCATACTAACAATTGTTTTTAATTTCACATGTCTCAAAAATACCAAAACAAATATATATAATGCATATATGTGATTTTAATTTTCTACTACTTTCTACAATCATTTTATTGTACTACATTCTTTAATTGGTGAAATTTACAACGTCCCAACCAGAACTCGTGCGGACGCACGGGTTTCCTACTAATTGAACCAAAAGAAGGTTATTAACCCAAAGGTGTGAGTGTTTGAACCAAAAGAAAGTTACTAACTCAGGGGTATTGGTTTTAACAGAAGGACTGTGATTAACCAAAAGGAATGAGTGATTAACCAATAGAAGATGATTAACTCAAACTGAAATTCTGGCCTATATATCAGATGTCCTATCGAGATGTCGAGACACTGATATACAACAACAATGAACAAGTTCAAAATAAAAGTGTGCATAAAATGTAAAGAACACCAGAAATTGTTAACCCAGTTCGGATCTAACTATCCTACATCTGGGGGCTACCAAGCCAGGGATGAAATTAATATCCGATAGTATCAATTCACTGATAACCACACCCGGTTCAATCAGCTCACTTAATCACTACCATTCCTATGACTTCTACCTAAGACTCCCCTAGGTATGAGGCCCTCCTCAAATCCCTCTTCAATCACAACCCGTGACTGGTTCCTTACAAGATAAAAACAATGGTCGAAACACAAATTCTCAATACTTCACAGCTTATGAGAATTAACACACAGTTACTCAATGCTTAAAAGCTTATGAGCAACCTTACATAACTTACACTACAGTCCTTATACTGTTATCATAAGATACCAGTTAGCCTCACAAAACACAAGCACACAACCCTAAAAATACATGTAAGTTCGACACCTAAAACTAGGTTTACATCAGTCTATTTATAGCTTGAAATCTGGACTGAATTGGGCTTCAAAAACGCAGCAATTAGGCTGCTCACAAATCTGCAAAATTAACTCCAATAAAATAGGTCTTCAATCCAAAGTTTCCTATTATGTCTCCATAAATAGAAACAACAACAAATCCGAAAACCAACAAGTAACCCTAATCCAAAAATGCTTTGGATGCCACATAGGTTAACCAAATATTCACAGAATATTCAGTTACAAATCATTGTAACAGAATCTGCAATAAAACCTGTCTTCACAGCGCGATGTCCTATGAGCAGTCATGGGACATCTTCATTCGACATGTTGAACAAAGAGTAATGAAACATATTTTTAGACATCTTCATTCAACACCTGCTGCTACATGAGTTTTAGCAAAATGATGCCAACCATAAAACCAAGGAAATAACACAAACGAAGCTCAGTATGTTAACAGACAGATTGTGGTTAACTGAGAAAGGGTGCAAATGGGTGTTTTAAATGACACGCAATGGTTAACCAAAGAAAAGGGAGAAAGAACCAACAGAAGGTGGCGAACTCCGTCAGGGTTTTGGTGTTTAACAGGAAGACTGTGATTAACCGGGGAAAAGATTGAGACTCTGATGTAGAAGAAGAGAATTTGGTAATTAGCAGAGCGACTGTGATTGACCAAAGAAAGAATGATTACGCTACTTCTGGGGAATCAAAGAACAGTGACCAATCAAAAGAGAGGGTGTTAAACAAAAAGAAGGTTGCTAAGCCAAGAGACAAAGGTCTAGAACTAAGGCAATGGCGATTAATCAAAGGAGAGACTGCAATGGTAAGAGTGATCAGGGATCGACTCAGCTGAGGATTGAGAAACACCATAGTCTGGAGATAGAGACGATTATTCCAGGCATAGGGTCATTTGTCCCCTACCCAAAAAAATTAGAATGAGTGTAGGAATTCTTCACTCTCATCCCTTCTCTATCCCTCAGAGTGTAGTGCAGAAATTGAAACCGACGGAACAACGCCACTTTGTACAGTGCTACGACGCGTCGTGCAGAATTCTGACTCAGCAGGGGATTAAGAAAGAGAAGCTCTAAAAGATCCTAGAGAGAGGAGAGAGAGGAGATTAACTAATTGAAACATGGTTTCGATCAATCGATCAAAGGGAATGAACAAACCAACGATCTTTCAAATGAGTCGAGAGATTGTCAAAGCAAATGTGCGGAGTAACAGTTGTACAAAATTAAATTTGTTCAATAAAAAACAAACTTAACGCAATCAAGAGTGAAATTGCAAGGCAGTACCAAATGTCAATTAGCATGCGTCACCAATCATGTTATCATGTAAACAAAAGTGTACAAGAATCACATGATCATACAATGCAAACAATTCCATAATCGATAAATCGTGCATCGAAAGTTTGCATACATGCTTCAAACAGAGGTTAAATAGCTCCTAAAACATCCACAAATATCAAGCATATCAATCCATAGAAGTTAAAGGAGGAAAGGAAACCAAACAAGCATGAAAAAGTACAAAAAAGGCATTCTGGTTCAGTTTTAATCAGTTAACCATTTGCTAGGCAAAAATGGTCAATCGATTAACCCTTGAAAAACAGTAAAAAATTGCTGAAAACAGAGGTGTTAATCGATTAACCATTTTGCACTAGCAAATGGTTAATCGATTAACCCTGAGACAGTGGCAGAAATATCAGTTTTCAAAAGCACTTCTAGCAATTAATCACTTATCCAAACATCCACATATTATGGCATGCATTTGTACATGAAAATTGCATCAAGTATATGCAATTAATCATCAATTGAAAGCATCCAACATCAAGATCAACAATCGAACAATCACATGATTAATTAACATCGAAAAGTTATCGGAACTACATTACGAACATGCGAAAGTGATTGAAAACAGTAAATCGAGCAGCAATTACCAACCTACAAGGTGGAGGATTGCCTTGGTGATTGTTGTAAGAAAAATGTAGTGAGAATAAGCCAAGAAAACCAGAGAATTCCAAGCTTGCGATCAAATCGTAGCGAAACCGATAAAAATGCGATAAATGCTCCGAAAACGAATTTGCACCGAAACGATTGAAACGATCACTTGAATTGGAGTAGAAGCCACTGTAAATCCAGAAATCCAAGTAGAAATGGAGTAGTATGGAGGTTTAGCTCAAGATAATAACAATTTCGATGTGAAGATTGTTACACTATAATGGTGGAAATTGAGCTTTTGTGTGTGGTTTGGAAAGAAGAAGCATAAGCGAATGTAATCATAAAGTGGTTATAATGAAAATCTCTTATAAGGCAAGGGGACTAGATTACTCTCAGTTAGGGGAGGAACCAGTATAAATCTTTTGTGTTTTCTGTTGTTATTTTATTTACTTCTATTGTATCCGCTGCCAAACGAATTAACTAAGAATCTAAACATCAGTTCTGATTCTGAAACTCTGATCAAAAGCTAATTATTAAGAAAATGCGAAACACAATTCAACCCCCTTCTTGTGTACTCTTCACATATTCAACCATTACTTAGACTCTAATCATCGTTGCTCTGTAAACTTTCTCCACCACGACTCCGCCTCCTACCTGAATCTGTGCCCAACGACTCCAGCGCCGTTGACATTATCGACTTCACGCTTTCACCGACCTCTAATGCCTCGTCCATTTTTGATAATTTTGAAAAACATGTTTTTTTGTCCTCTTCATCATTTGTGGTGTTAAAGCATATACCCACAATATCATTAATTTTAAGGTGAGTCTCTTGAATATCAACATAATCTAGGGGCGTGTATGGTTTTTAAACCAAACCGAATTAGAGCATATATATGGTTCGGTTTGGTTCTTAGAATTGTTTCTATAAAACTAGTTTATGTTTTCAAAACCAATTTATATTTGGACACGTTAAGTTTAAAACAGATTCTTATTAAAAACCAAATTTTTATTTGATCCAATTTTAAAATTGATTTCTATCAAAACCATGTATATCAGTATTTGTTGGCAAAGTTACTTGGCTCAGTTTAGCAGTTTTATTTTGTTATCTCATAGATTTATAGATTTATAAGTACTATTTTAATTATATTTTAACAATGATCTCTCTCTTAACTGCATAGAAGTGTCCAGAACTGAGCCTCCATGTCCTGTAAAGTTCTCTCTCTCTTTCTCTGTCTTTCTCTCTCTCTCTCTCTCTCTCTCTCACACACACACACACACACACACACACACACATATTCTTAAAGTAAAATACACTCAAACATTTATATTTACAACTGAGAGAATAATATTGTGGGATATTTAATGTTGGGATCCGAATCACTACAATGTTGATATTCCTCTATATTATTTTAGTGTATACTAGCTTAAATTCTAATTTAACGAGAATTGTGAGCTGACAGGGTTAGCGTAATTCAATTTGTAATGAATTTGTCTTTGTTGGAAGTTAAGAGAAGAATTTTTGTGTTTTTATTTGGATTATAACCGGATATTAGTATATGGCAATCAAATGTTATTGGTATTTTTAACATGAATTAGATCAGTTATAAACAAAAGTGGTTTGGGTTTTTTTATCAGGTAAACCAAATTTCGGGCTATGAATCACATGAATCAGTTAAAATTCACACCCCTAACATAATCCACTTGATAATAAAGATGTTCATGTAATCAAGGACATTCAAGAAAAGAAATTTATCATCCTCTACCATGGAATTCCATATAATTGAGCACACTTTCTTTTTAACATTTAGCTAGGGGTGGAAAAACGGGTTAGGCCCGTCGGGCCCGTCCGTTTAACCCACCATTTTTGGCGGGTTGGGGCAAGGTTTTCCGCTCGGTGTCTTAAGTTGGCCCGCCCCGCCTAACCCACTTTTAAAACGGGCCAATGGCGGGGCGGAGCGGGTTTTGCCCACTGGTTTTTTGTTAAAAAAACTTATTTTTTTACTTGGAATTAAAACAATATTAACGTGGTCTGTAGTAGACATACTTTTAAAACAACGCCCATTTCTTCAAATCCTAATTTTAATTTTTCACGTAACAACAAACAGCTCATTTTGAATTCATTAATTGGTCTCTGCTTCTTTCTTTATTTTCACTCATAGTAGGCAAAGTCTTTATTGCAAAGCATAGATAATACATTCTTTTCTATTTTCTATTACTCGTTGTCATTGTAGTCGGGTTCTAAATCTATAAGGTAAGTTTTGCACAGAGGAGTTTGTTTCTCATTATGATAATAAAGTTTTGATTTTTATTTTATTTATTTGGGTTCTCATTTTATTTATTTTTTACAGTAAAATACTCAATTAAGTGCTTATTATTTGTATTGATAATTTTTAAATAATGAAGCTTTGATTTTTCTTGGATTGTTTTATTTTTGAGATGCTTCCATTATTAAATATTGATAAATTTACTTAGTTGTATTTGTTTAGCTTGTGCTAGTTTATTTTCTTTATTTGTGTCCTTAGATGTCCTTACCTAGGTTGTGCTTGTTGATTTTTTGAACCAAAAAGATAATTTTGGGAATTTAGTGTGCTTATTTTAACTTTTTGGTATTATAGTTACGTTTTTTGTTTATGTTGAAGAATATGACATTTACATTAAGACTTGTTAAAGTTTTACTATGTTTTGTTAAAATGTGTCGGTCTCTTTGGTAATGATTAACAATTTTTAAATTATGTAGTAAATCAAATTGTAAAAAAAAAAAATTGGCGGGCCGGGCAATCAAATCGCCAACTCGTTAGTAAACAGAGCGGATTTGACTTTTGAGCTCAGACACCTAAGTTGACCCGTCCCGCTTTTGGACGGGCTTAAATGGGGCGGGTCTAAACGGGGTTGAAGCTAGCGGGATTGTACCTAAGTGAATCGCACACTCAAAGATACAACAGAGTCGCCGCCGAATTTTATTTAGTCCTAAAGGACAAGGAAAATATCGATAAAACCCAAGGGGAAGAGAAACGGGTAAGGGGGTCGGTTATGCGAAAGGAAGGTACTAGCACCTTACGCATCCGTCGTACTCGACGAGAACCATTTCGCTTACTTCTAGGCTTGGATGGGTTATCTATCTAAAGGCTTCTAGCTAAAAAAAGGAAAGAGAAGAAGAAAAAAGAAAGAAAGAAAGTGCTCGCAGAGGATTAGGGCCCTCGTGCCTACGTACCCTCATAATGCAGTGAGGAAATCAGAGCTCCATAGTGCAGGGAACCAGGGAAAGAGAAGAAGAATGAAAGAAGGTGGTTCACAAAGATTTCACAATCTCGTGCCTACGTATCCTCATAGTGCAATGAGGAATTCAGAGCCTACGTAGTTCAGGGAACAAAGACAGGAAAAAGAAAGCAGTGTCAAAACCACGAGCAAAAGAAGGAAAGAAAAACTTCGCCGAGGATGCAAAGAATTGGTGTTAGAACCAAGAAAGAAGTGCAAAGGAAAGATAATAACTCTGATGAGGATAAAGTGCAAGAATGGTGTCAAAACCAAGAAGATAAAGGAGTAAAGGATAACAGTGACTCAACTGGGGAGTAAGAGAACACATCAACTACGCTGGGGACCAGAGGGTTAGCGACCCTACTAGGGACCAGCAAATAGGATGGTGTTGAAACCAAGAGAATAAGGATTCGGTATGTTAACTGTATGGCAGTGGTTAACCGAAGAAAAAGAGATTAAAACTCCGTGGGGAAAAAGCGGTTTGGTGTCGACAGACAGGCTGCGATGAACCAGAAAAGAGAGAGTACCTAACCAAGCGAGGGTGTTTGACTGTGAAAGGATTTCGGTATATTAACTGATAAACAGTGGTTAATCGAAGAAAAAAAAATTGCAACTCTGCGGGGAGAAAGGTTTTAATAGATAGACTGTGATCAACCAAAAGAACGGGTGTAGAACCAAGTGAAGGTTGTGACCCAAAGGACGGGTGTGGAACAAAGCAAATGTTGTGACCCAAAGGACAGGTGTGGGACCAAGCGAAGGTCGTGATTCAAAGGACGGGTGTGGGACTAAGCGAAGGTCATGACCTAAAGGACGGGTGTGGGAACAAGTGAATGTCGTGACCCAAAGGACGGGTGTGGGACCAAGCGAAGGTCGTGACTCAAAGGACGGGTGTGGGATCAAGCGAAGGTAGTGACCCAAAGGACGGGTGTGGGACCAAGCAAAGGTCGTGACCCAAAAGACGGGTGTGGGACCAAGCGATGGTCATGACCCAAAGAACAGGTGCACTGACTGAACAAGCAGTACCTGATCGAAGAAAGAGTATTTAAACCAAAAGAAGGTTACTAACCCAAGGGTGCGAGTATTCGAACCAAAAGAAGCTTACTAACTCACAGTGGTATTGGTTTTAATAAAAGGACTGTGATTAACCAAAAAGAATGACTGATTAACCAAGAGAAGGTGATTAACTCAAAAGGAGCTCAGTATGTTAACAGACGGGTTGTAGTTAACTGAGAAAAATGTGTAAATTGGCGTTTTAACTGACAGGCAGTGGTTAACCAAACAAAGGGAGAAGAACCAAGAGAAGGTTGCAAACTCCGCTAGGGATTCGGTGTTTAACAGGAAGACCGTGCTTGACCGAAGAAACCAATTGAGATTCTTTTGGGGAATCAATAAGCAATGATTGACCAAAAGAGAAGGTATTGAAACAAAGAGAGTTTGCTAACCCAAAGTGACAAGGATCTTTAACCAAGACAATGGTGATTGATCAAAAGAGAGATTGAAAGTGGTAGTAGTGATCAAGGATCGACTCGACTGAGGATTGAGAGACACTATAGCTTGGAGATAGAGACGATTATTCCAGGCACAGGGTCATTCGTCCCCTACCCAAAATGATCAAGATGAGTGTAGGAATTCTCCACTTCCATCCCTTCTCTAGCACCAAAGTATAGTGCGAAAATTGAAGCGGACAACGTAACAGCGCCAATTTGTACAGTGCTTCAGTGCATCGTGCAGACCTCCAACTCAGCAGGGGGATCAAGAGGACCAGACTCTAAAGGAAGCCTAAAGATAAGAGCAAGGAAAGATTAACTAATCGAAACAAGGTTTCGATTAATCAATCAAGGGGAATTGATGTGCTAACAATTTTCCAAAGAGAGGAAAAATCATTAAAGTAAAAGTGTGGATTATTGATTATACAAGATTAAGCTCATTGTTTGAAGAACAAACTTAATGCCAACATGAATGAAAGTGAAAAACAGTACCAAATACCAATTAGTATTCATCATGAATCATGTATCATGTAGGCAAAAGTGTCCAAGAATCAACATGTTCAAACAATGTCAAGAACGCAAACAATTACAAGAATCGATAAATCGTGAATCAAATTATTGCAAGCATGCTTCAAACAGAGGTTAAACAACACTTAAAACATATATAAATATCAAGCATATCAATCCAAGGAAGTTAGAGGAGAAAAGAATGTCAAACAAACTCAAAAATGCACAAAAATGGCACTCTGTCCCAGTGGTAATCGATTACCACATGCAGGTAATCGATTACCTGCTTGAAAACAACATATTTTGGGAAAATTTGAGCAGGGTAATCGATTACCCTTATATAGGTAACCGATTACCACTGAGACAGTGGCAAAAAACATCTTATTAAAAAGCACTTTCAACACCTAATCACTTTTCCAAACTATCACATGCTATGGTATGAATTTGTGCACGAAAATTACATGAAATAAGAGCAATTAATCATCAATTGAAAGTTTTAAACACGAAGATCCAAGTTCAGACAATCACATGATTAATAAACACCAAAAGCTATCGAAACTACATCGTAAACGCACGAAAGTGATCGAAACAGTAGATTGAGTAAAGAATAACCAACCTACAAGGAAGAGATTTGTCTTGGATTTTGTTGCAAAGGAAATGTGATGGAAATAAGTAGAGAAAACCAGAGAAAACCAGAGAATTCTGCACCTGCGATCCAATCTGTAGCAAAACTAATCAAAAACGCGAAAATGCACCGAATGCGAGTTTACACCGAATTGCTTGAGTTGATTACTTGAGATGAAGTAGAAACTACTGTAACTCCAAGAATCCAAGCAAGAATGAAGTAGAATGGAGGTTAAGCTCAAGAGAAAAGCACTTTCAATGTAAAAGGTGCTACTCTTCAATGGTGAAAATGGAGCTTTAGTGTGGTTTAGGTGAAGAAGATGAAGATGAATGTGAAGAACTTGCAAAAAATGCAGAGAGAAATGAGAGAATTGAGAGTGAAGAGAGTGAGAAATGATTGAAAATCTGTTGGGTCCTTTGTGAAATGGTGGAGCTTTGTTTATATAGAGGCTAGCTTTGGAGTAGGCTGTTTGGAGTGTGCTTTGGAGTGAGCTTTGGAGGTTGCTTTGGAGTTAGTTACACTCAACTCATTGAGTCGGAAGTTGACTCAGTTAGTTAGTTGGTTAACTCAGTGGAGCAATCCCAATGCAAATACATATCAAGTGGTTCACATGCTTGGAAATTAAGTAACATGGTGGACTTAATTCAAAGGGATGTATTGGAATAAATGTAAGTGGAGTGTCATGATTGGTCTTGAATTGTCTAGAATGTTCCACACAATGCTAGAACCAAGTAGAACACAAGTGAATAGAGAGTGCAAAGTTGCTGTCCTGAAAATGCAGCAGAAACTGCAAATTTGCACAAGGTAATCGATTACCCTATTTTGCCTAGCAAAATGGTAATCGATTACCACAGGAAAAATTTGCCCAGATTGCTTAGGAACAAGTGCTATGGCCCTGGTTTCGATTTTCCACCTCTTACTTTGATGAATAGACATGAAAACCCTTGTTTTGTGCTTGTTTTGATGATGTAATGACTTTGTGAGGATGTGATTAACCGGACTTGAAAAACCTGAATATTCCTGCAACAAAATCATAGAGAAAAATGTGCTAGTGTGTATGCCAGCGATACGAATGTACATGCTTATGCAAAAAATAATAATGGGAGGTCAAATTTCGGATTACGACAGAGACAAACCGCTCTCTTTGCCATCCCTACATTTAGCATAATCTCATGATTGTCAATGTATTTGTCCCATATCATATGGACTAAAGGTTTATTAGAATTGAACTAAATATCCCAAAGTAGTTTGTCAAAGATAGCTGTGTTAGCTTCTTGTCATCATCCCTAAGCCGCCTAGTTTCTCTAACTTTTGTTCATTTGACCAAATAAATATTAAGTATATTATTTAGACATTTTAATCTTTAAATATATTATTTTTAATCAACTTAGTTCCATAAGTGAGTTAGAATAGAAAGATCAAAATTGTTGCTAAATATGAAAAATACATTAAATTGAACTAATAATTAATACTAATACAATATTTCATATTAGTACAAATTAAAAAATTTAATAAATCCTGTTTAATTTGGTTTTGAAAAATCATTTTGTGTGACTTTTATGAAAGAATATTGAAACGTATTCAATAATATTTAATTTTCTGTAATTTTTAATTATTTTAAATCAATGCACCTCTAAAAATTTAGTTTTGAAGTTTTTCGTATTATATGTATTAACAAAATTATACTTGAATTATTTTTAATACTATATTTAAAAAAAATAAATAGAATTATTTTTCCACATACGAATAGTCAAGATCTTTTTTGTGGCCTATATAAACCAAGGCTCGATTCTCATTTTCTACTCACAAAACAACATCTCTTTTCTTGTGTTATAATCTTTTACAATAAAATGTCTATCACAAAAATATCATTGTTGCCTATATTGGCTCTCTGCTTGATATCTGCACAGGCAGCAAGGTTTGACATTGTCAACCAATGCTCCTACACCGTGTGGCCAGCTGCCATTCCCAGCGGCGGCGGTGTACGGTTGGACCCCGCCAAACATGGGGTATAGACATCCCAGCTGGAACCAGATCAGGACGAGTTTGGGGCCGAACCGGTTGCCATTTCGACAACTCAGGTCGCGGTACTTGTGAAACCGGCGACTGCGCCGGTGTGCGTGGTTGCACCTTATCCGGTCAGCCTCCGACCACACTTGCCGAATTCACACTTAACGGCGGTTTTAATCTGGATTCTATTAATCTATCTGTAATTGATGGTTTCAACGTTCCCATGCAATTTAGTGGATGCAACAAAGTGCTAAATTGTAGGGATGCTTCTTGCCCTGATGCTTATCATACACCTAATGAGAATCAAAAAGTGGCTACATGCCCAGGTGGTACTAACTATAGAATAGTCTTTTGCCCTTAAAATATACAATGAGCATAGAAACCGCCCAAAAATGTTTCTTTCTACTGTAAAGAAACAAAATATAAAATAATATTGGGTGTTTGCTCTGTGTGCAATAAATAATATGTACAACAATATTGCTGAATTTACTCGTGAAATTATAAGTATGTAATTTCTTTAGAATGCAATATGTAATAAATTGTCTTATTTACTTCAGAATTTTGATGATTAAAACTGTTAGTATTATGTGCACCATGCCATTGTCGACTTGTCTTGGTCAATATGTTTTTTATGCATGGCATATGCTCCAATCTTAACCAAAATTTGAATTATATAATTAAAATAATATTTTATAGACTCTCTTGTGGGTCCATATTTTTGAGCCATTAATAATATTTTATTGTTATATTGAGAAAATTAATGAAATAAACAACTTTTTTTTTCTTTCTAAACTGTTATGGACCAAGAGGAAGATATCGGCCTCATCTATAAGGACTTGGTATAGATTTGGTGAAAGAGGGTGAACCATAAGGGCTAAAATAAGTATTCTACTTATTCCATCTTGTGGAAAACTTCCCCTGAAAAGGCACACCTTCTTCTAGAATTTGAAGATTTATTTACTAACACACCCTTTTCACACACTTGTTCGTTCAAATTGTTGAGGCATTTTTATTTTGTTAAAATATAGTTCGGAAATACAGTTCTATATCAACATTAGATTGGATCTAGAGATGTATCTCTGTAACAATCTTTAATTCAATTTTCAATGAGTTTTACGAAGATACCTCTCTGAAATATGTTCGGTTAGGTAAAATCAGAAAAAACCAAAAGCAATGGCAGAATGATGGAAAAATAAGATAAATTAACATCAAAATACTTAACATTACATAGATAATCATTAACATAAATTTACCATTACATTTCATTACAAACAGATGGTTCAAGATGTTGCAACATCTTTAGATATCTTCTGTCGATCTTGCAATTGTCACATCCACTTCAATCGGGCCCCTTCTTGAGTAATGATAAAATGTACTATACATAATCTTTAGATATCCTTTCATCAAGGCATATTTCGTATATACATATTCAAACACGCCCTATTTTTTTTACAAAATAAGGGTTTTTATGGAGACGCAAATCCGTAAAATCCAATGTTTTGTAGTTTTCCAATTTAAATGTGATGTGTGTAGAGATACATATTTGGACTCACCCAAAGCACTGTTCATATATAACTAGTATAATATGCAGGCCAAAGAATTGAAACAGAAAAAGTGTCTAAAATTTACCTCTCAATCCAATAACATTAAAGTATAATAGACATTACGTATGTCTCAAATTGTATTGAGATTACATCATTAGCAACATTGCATACAAAAAACGAGTTACATTGTTTGATAAAAACTAAAATGTATCAAAACATCTATCACTACCTAAATCTATATCTTTTGGTGACTCCTTCTTCGACTTTTCCTTATTTGATTCTTTATCAATGTCACTCAACTTAGTGAACTCTTCTATCCTTTCTAGAAAGTGATATGACCAAGTTTCACCATCTTTTATGAAATGTGTCGTCCACTCAGTGATTTCTTGGGTGTAAGACATTTCGGTTTTATATAAACTTGCAAAAATATTGTGTTTTTGAAAGCCACCAAATCCACATGATGTGTCCGGATGGATTTTGAGGTGGGCTCTCCGGAGTGGAAAAATATTTCCAAAAAATTGTATTTTGTCAGATCAATACACACTCTATCATAAGCATTTACCATAAGATGCCCCTTTTCAGGATGCACATTCATTTTTCAAATGCACTACAACAAAAGTAAGTTATAACATCGCACCTTAGACAGCGCTTTAATACAAAAGCGCTGCTATAAGTTAAAAACAAGGAAACTATTCATTTAAAAAAATAAAAGCGCAAAAAAATATAAGACCTTAGACAGCGCTTTTGTCAAAAGCGCTTTATAAGGTCTTATAAATTTAAAAAAAAAAAATTAATGGAAAATATTAGACAGCGCTTTAGTTAAAAGCGCTTTCTAAGGTCTTATAAATTTTAAAAAAATATAAGACCTTAGACAGCGCTTCGGTCAAAAGCGCTTTCTAAAGTTTTATTAATTTTAAAAAAAAAATTAAAGGAAAATATTAGACAGCGCTTTCCTTAAAAGCGCTTTCTAAGATCTTAAAAATAAAAAATAAATAAAATCAAAAGCGCTGTCTAAGGCCAACCTTGCATTGCCGTTGTTACCGTCGTTAAAGAAAATAGAACGAAATAGAAAGAGGGAGATTATGTTATTTATATGAGGCGATAAGACTCGTGTTTAACGCACGAGATTGTGTTATCTTCTCCTCCACCACCACCACCGTTCTCACCCTCTTCCATTTCCATGGATCCTTACAGGTACTGTTACGCCAATAATCACGATTTCGATTAATCGTTTTAGGTTTTGTAATCTCGTTTTTCATTGCTTTCTGTTTCCGATTTCAGGATTCATTCAATTTGTAGTATTTTACGTATTTATTTATTCAATTGAAAGTTCTATGGATTTTTGTTGTTTCGTTTGAGTTTTGATTTTGTTGATTTTGTTGCAGCACCGACCTTCTAGCGCTTTCAATTCTCCTTTCTGGACTACCAACTCCGGTGCTCCTGTTTGGAATAATAACTCTTCCCTAACCGTTGGATCCAGAGGTATTTAATTGATTAATTTGTCTAACTTTTTTTAATCTTGCTGAAATTTGTCAATTCTGTTGTGAGGAAATTATTTTTTATCATAATTTTATTTCTAGCAAGTATTGTAGAATCACCGTAGTTAATATGATTTTATTGGTAACTTGTTGTGAATAAGCTGTTGAGATTGCAAAAATAAGCTAAAAACAGCTTTTGAAATGTTGATGTTGTTTTTATAAATCCTCCTGAATAGTCTTACAAGTGATTATGCTCAAATTACTCAATCTAAACAGGCTTTACGTGTTTTTACATAAGTACATGTGTGAAAAACTGTATAAACTTTGCATAAGCCTTTTTTTTTTAATATTATGAGCAGCTTATGAAAACTATGCAGGGGAAGTACATGTGTTTATGTATAATTTTATTTTATTTTTCAGGAATTATTTAATTCTTTTCAAAGGTGATTATTGTGCAGCCACGGCTATGTAACAGCGTCGATGGCTTTGTCACAGTAATCAAATCATATTTGTGTCACTGTCTATTGTTTCAGAACTTTAGAGTATTCATATTTTAAGGTTGGTGATGAATAATGATGATTAATTTTTTAATCCTAATATAAACTGAATTTGTTCTTGTAATAATCATTTTCTAATTGGTTTTGCAAGGTTTTTTTGAGGAATAATTAATAATAGACACACACTATCTGTTGTTTTAAGAAAAGCGAAAATGTTGGCTGGAATAGTGAAGAAGTTAGCTTCAACTACAATGGGAAGTTTCATCTTACACAGGTTCAATACCATAGTCAAATCGACGCAAATGGTAATTTTTTTCTCATTTGGTTTGGTTTGGTCTTTCGGTTATTCGTAGTTTTTTTTGTAGTTGATGATTTTGTTATGATGATTCTTATGACAAATAATCTTCAATCAAGGCTGCCAGATCATGGTCAGACGGCTCACGTTTTGACTTTTACCGTCTGAACAGGATCAGACGGCCCATGTTTCGACTTTGGACTTTATTTACCAGAGTTGAAATATGAATCATTTAATCTTGATCAAACAATTTCGATAAAGAAGCTAATGTTTCGCATAAATTTTTGCAGGAAACTACCAAGAGGATGCATGGTTTGACTCAGTTAGCATAATAGATTCTGATTCAGATGACGACTTCAGTAGTGTGCATGGAGGTGATTCATCTCTTGTAGTTCCTAGTGATTATTTTGAGAATTATTTGTGATATTCCTTTATGGTTGAACATATGGTTTTCCTTTCGCCGGACACGCTATCGGAAATGTCCCAAACACTCAAGTACTCCAATATGAAAGTTCATCCTGTTTTGTAGATTCAGGGTGTAAATATGAGGAGTTTTATGAAAGCTACCTCAAGATAGATAATAATGGAAGAAAACTCAAGACAGTAACTCAACACAATCAACTGTTATCATGCTTTCTGTGACAAGACAATCAATTGATACCGTCGAAAAGCCCGATTTGTGTAAGATTTTCCTATGTTTAATGAGTTCTGTGAGAGTTTTTAAATTTATGTGTTCTTTGAATTGATTGACAGGTGCATCTGAGAGATTTCTGTACCGTCCAAGAGTCGGGATTCAAATTCCGATTTCAACTCAAGAAAAAGCATTCCCTTGTTCCTGGTCTACACTTTCACCTTCCGTGTTCAAGCTCCGTGGCGAAACTTTTTTCATGTACATAGCAAATTGTATCGATATACATGTGTCAGACACCAGTATAACACTAGCACATACCATTGTTACATTCAATTACTTAAATTTTCTTAAATTGTTAATTGTGTCAATGTCGTGTCAGTGTCTTTGTGTGTGTCTGTGTCAATGTTTCATAGTGGTTAATTCGTGTCTGATGATTTATGTAGAGATAAGCAAAAATGTCCTGCTCTAGATACATGCCCTTATACACCAATAGGTGTTGATTTATTTGTGAGCTCAAGGAAGATAAACCACATTGCTAAGCATCTTGAACTTCCAAGTGTCGTTCCCAATGAAAATGTACCTTCACTCCTTATTGTTAATATACAGGTTTGCATTCATTTCACTTTTGTTAAGGTCTATAAGGTTGTTTTATTTTTTCTATTTGAACAATGTTGAAAAATTGATTACATAATTTAGTCATGTTAATTTGTCTTCAGTTGCCTACATATCCTGCTAGCATGTTCCCCGGGGAGGCCAACGGAGAAGGTTTGAGTCTTGTTCTATATTTTAAGTTGTCGGAGAATTTAGAAAAGGAGATCTCGCCGTGTTTTCAAGAGAAGATCAAGGTATCTTATTTCCTCTATATTCAAACATTATTACTGGTGTCTTTGTGTTAGTGTCACGTATGTATTTGTATAAGTGCTTCATAGATCACGACATTTGGTTTGGCAGAGATTAGTGGATGATGAGATGGAAAAGGTGAAAGGATATACAAAGGTATAATAGTGGATGATTAGAGGAAATTATTAAACACATATCTCTCATGTCTAATGAAATAGTTAAAACTAAATCAAACTATGTTATATTATTATGTAGTACTTTGAAGAATGCAAGTGTGCTCATTACTCAATTTCTCAATTGGATGAAATTAAAGAGGATTGGTGTCAATACATTATGGAGCTCGGAATTTTACAAGGTATAATATTGTACTCTTACTTTAATTGATGAGAATTTAAATATGTGTAACTTTGTTTATGTATTCTTTTAATTGAATTACAATCTTTGTGTTTTCAGGACCTATAATGTAGATTTGAAGCAATGCTTTGGTTGGATGCAAAAGTACTAGTATAAGTAATATGTGCATTTGTAGAAAAAATGTAATGATTTGTAATTATAAATAGGTGTATATATAATTTTGGTTTGTAATTTTAAATATATATATTGGTTTGAATTGCCAATTGTTTTGGATATATAATTTTGGTGTAAATTGGTACATTTAAATAGGATAAATTGGATTGATTTGAATCTCCAAATTGTGGTATTTTTCTGAAAAAAATTGCTGGTTGAAAAACAGGTCAAATTCTGGTTGAAAAAACCTGGTAAAAATTGTGGTTTCAAAAAATTTATATAAAATTTTTCGTATACCTTAGACAGCGCTTTTGGTGAGAGCGCTGTCTAAGGTGGGGATTAGAAAGCGCTTTTGACAAAAGCGCTGTCTAAGGTGGACCTTAGAAAGCGCTTTTACCAAAAGCGTTGTCTAAGGTATACCAACAAAATGTCAAAAAAGGTAGGGCTTAGACAGCGCTTTTACTGAAAGCGCTGTCTAAGGTATACCAAAAAAATGTCAAAAAATGTAAGGCTTAGAAAGCGCTTTTCCCAAAAGCGCTGTCTAAGGTATACCTTATAATGTCAAAAAGCGTTGTCTAAAGGTACCATAGACAGCGCTTTTCATTAAATATACCCCCCTTTAGACAGCGCTTTTGGTATTACCCAAAGCGCTGTCTAAACCTATAGCAGCGCAGGTTTAGACAGCGCTTAAAAGCGCTGTCTAAGGGCAAAAAAAGCGCTGTCTAAGGTCTTATCTGTTGTAGTGATGGTACCAGACCACTAACCCAAGGAACAAGAGCATTGAGAATTGCATCGTATTTATTTCGTATAACAATGTGTATGATTCGCTATGCATCATCAACTCTTGTATATGCTGATGGGAGACAATTTGGTGGTGCTTATCTCTTTTACCGAACAAACCCAAAATAGCCCGAAAACAATAGTTGTCTTCACCTTTAACATCTACAATCCACTCAATGTATTTGTGCATAAAAATGACATATCTTTAATATGGACGAGTTTTGGTAACACTGGTGGAGGAGATTGTTTGCTAATGCGAGCACCCTTGAAAACATTTTTTTTGAGTTGGAGAATTCGGAAAATGTGAGTCAACATGCACTACAAAAAAAATGGACATATACCAATAGAGACTTTTAGTGACAAACAAAAAATGTGTAGGTATAAACTACATTTACCTATAGACACTACAAAAAAAACACTCATTAGCCACCTGACTTTCATGCCACAAACAAAAATATCACGCCGCAAACCACAAATTAGCGACGTGAGCAAACACACGGCAAGAGCGCATTAGTTGCCACATGAAAATCACGTCGCAAATTTTCCACGAGATATTCATGTCGCAACACTTTACCACTAGAGCTATCAAAATGGGCTAGCCCATATGAGTCGGCCCGTCAAGACCTAAAATTCATAGGGGCCCTATGATAGGGCTTGGGCCTTAAAATTAGAGCTTTTGTTTTTCAAGGCTTTTTTACCCCGACTCTAAAAAGGCCGCTGCTCATTAGGGCTAGCCCGTATGGGTCGTGGGTAGCTCGTTAGACCAACATAGCTATACATTAGTGTGTATATATAGCTATATATATATATATATATTGTCTTACTCCAAAACAACGCATTGATTTTTCTCACCTCACTAAATTTTATCTATATTCTATTTAATCTTTCTCTTTTAAATTTTATATATTAATATAATCAACACTCTTTCTTCGTATTCTATTAGTTTCTCTTATGTTAAATATTCAGTATTATTTTATACAATTTAGACACGTTTTGTATTTAAAAATATATTATAGTATTTATATAAGATAATGTAGTTCTTAAAAATGTATTATGTTTAAAATAATATAATTTTTCATTTCATTTATAATAAATATTATGGGATTTTTATTTTAATTTTTTTTTAAAAGTCCGTTTAAAAAAAGACTCCAGGTTTACTCAGCTGCGTGTCAGATTCCAAATATAAGTGCAGGAGTAGGGTGCGGTGTTGACAAATTTTGGTAAACACGCCACAAAAATGAATACAAGTCATATTTGCGACGTGGTAAATACGCCACAAAAATGAAAATGTGTCCAAATTTTGCCACATGATTTTTATTTCGCAGAGTTTTATTTTAATAAAAAAATAAAATAATTAATAATTATTAATATACACAAATTAATAAATAATAACAATATTTTCAAATAATAATTATAAATATGATTTTTTTTATAAAAATTCAATTAAAAAATTATTAATAATCTACAAAAGTTAATATTTAAACGTAAAATAACAATAAAAAAAATCAATCATCGAAATAAAACTCGTCTCCTTCATCTTCATCCTCCTCATTTACCGCTCCTTCAACAAACTCTTGATTTCCACCCATTGAACCATATGTTTGGTTCATTTGTGAGAACATAAATTGTCGCATTTTCTCCATCATCTCAAATTGTCTCTTCTTCATTGCCTCCAATTCAGCCTTTAGCACTGCATCACGTTCTGCCATCTCACGTCTCGCCTCAGTTAGAGCCAATTATCCCAGTGTTTTCATCATTTCGGGGATAAATTCTTGTGGATGTGACATTCCTTCCCTATCTGCAACTCTTTCAAATAAATTTATGTCCCCTTTTTTGTAGTTACTAGCCAAAGGTCCCACACTAAAAAAACACCCATTAGCTCCCCTCCCGCCAGTTACTAAACTCCAAATATAAAGATCCACATGTGGATCAATCGGATTTGAACCTATCGGAGTATACTAAGGATTTTCTTAAACACGAGGTTCCTTCATTCGATGTTGAATCTTTCGAAGATCGTTAAACTACTGAGTATGTTCTTTCGAAGGACTCAATTGGAGTTGTTTGATGGAAGTATGATGAAGTTGATGACTCTTTGTTTTTAGTTCGTTTAATTTCTCTATGATTTCATACTTTTCTTGATTTTTCCTGAAATTCACGAAGGCTCCCATATTTTTATTTAAGGATTGGATTAAATTTCCAATTCTTAACTCTTAGATATTGGTTAGCGACAAATGTTCCAATATAATTTCTAATATTTCTAAATTTTGAAAAAATCTAACCGTAAAATCTTCATTATCTTTGCCTCGTGTTTTCATCTCCTCTTGCTCGATACTTACAGAAGCTCCATATATCATTTAAAGAGTATCCCATATTTATTTGGCGGCTTTGCAATGGTGAACATAAGAAAATATACTATCATCTAGATACATTTCTAAATAACTATTGGTTTTGAAATCTATTTCCAAAAAATTCTTTTCTTCTTTGGTCCAAAGGAAATCAGGTTTATCTACTACTTTTCTATTTATTTGGTAAGTCGGGTTAAGGGGCCGTTGATTATAGTTTCCATTCATGGGTTATACTTGAAGCTAGCGGGATTATACCTGAGTGAATCGCACACTCAAAGATACAACAGAGTTGCCACCGAACTTTATTTAGTCCCAAAGGACAGGGAAAATATCGATAAAACCCAAGGGGGAGAGAAACGAGTAAGGGGGTCGGTTATACGAGAGGAAGATACTAGCACCCCACGCATCCGTCGTACTCGACGGGAACCATTTTATTGCTTCTAGGCTTGGATGGGTTATCTATCTAAAGGCTACTAGCTAAAGAGGAAAGGGAAAGGGAAAAAGGAAAAGAAAGTGCTCGTAGAGGATTGGGGCCCTCGTGCCTACGTATCCTCATAGTGCAATGAAGAAATCAGAGCTTCGTAGTTCAAGGAACCAGGGAAAAGGAAAAAGAAGGTGGCTCGCCAAGATTTTGCAATCTCGTGCCTACGTATCTTCATAGTGCAATGAGGAATTCAGAGCCTACGTAGTTCGGAGAACAAAGACAGGAAAAGGAGGAAAAGAGTGTCAAAACCATGAGCGCAAGAAAAGTAGAAAGACTCTTACTCGGGAAAGTAAAAGAATGGTGTCAAAACCAAGAGCGAAACACGGGAATAGTGGCAACTCTACTGAGGATATATAGGGCAAAGAGATGGTGTCGAAACCAAGAGAATAAAGGAGCAAAGGAATTTGAATCGGGGAAAAGTAAAATACACTGGGAATTCGGTATATTAACTAACAGACAGTGGTTAACCGAAGAAAGGAAAAAAGTATGACTCTGGTGGGGAACAAAAGATTGGTGTCAACAGAAGGACTGTGATGACCCAAAAGGGGGGAGTACTGAACCAAGAGAAGGTGTTTGACTCTCACGGGATTTTGGTATTTTAACTGATAAACAGTGGTTAACCGAAAGAACGGGTGTAGAACTAAGCGAAGGTTATGACCCAAAGGATGGGTGTGGAACCAAGCAAAGGTTGTAACCCAAAGGACGGGTGTGGAACCAAGCAAAGGTTGTAACCCAAAGGACGGGTATGGAACCAAGCAAAGGTTGTGACCCAAAGGAGCTCAGTATACTGATTGAACAAGCAATACTTGACTGAAGAAAGGGTAATTGAACTAAAAGAAGGTTATTAACCCCAAGGCGCGAGTGTTTGAACCAAAAGAAGGTTGCTAACTCAGGGGTATTGGTTTTAACAGAAGGACTGTGATTAACCAAAAGGAATGAGTGATTAACTAATAGAAGATGATTAACTCAAACGAAGCTCAGTATGTTAACAAACATACTGTGGTTAACTGAGAAAGGGTGAAAATGGGTGTTTTTACTGACTGACTGTGGTTAACCAAAGAAAATGGAGAAAGAACCAAGAGAAGGTTGCGAACTTCGTCAGGGTTTTGGTGTTTAACAAGAAGACCGTGATTAACCGGGGGAAAGATTGAGACTCTGATGTAGAAGAAGAGAATTTGGTAATTAACAGAACGACTGTGATTGACCAAAGAAAGAATGATTATGCCCCTTCTGGGGAATCAAAGAACAATGACCGATCAAAATAGAGGGTGTTAAACAAAAAGGAGGTTGCTAACCCAAGAGACAAAGGTCTAGAACCAAGGTAATGGTGATTAATCAAAGGAGAGACTGCAAAGGTAAGAGTGATCAGGGATCGACTCAGCTGAGGATAGAGAAACGCCACAGTCTGGAGATAGAGACGATTATTCCAAGCACGGGGTCATTCGTCCCCTACCCAAAATAATTAGAATGAGTGAAGTAATTCTTCACTCTCATCCTTTCTCTATCACTCAAAGTGTAGTGCAGAAATTGAAATCGACGGAGTAACAACGCCACTTTGTACAGTACTCTGATGCGTCGTGCAGAATTCCGACTCAGTAGGGGATCAAGAAAGATAAGCTCTAAAAGATCCTAGAGAGAGAAGAAAGAGGAGATTAACTAATCGAAACATGGTTTCGATCAATCGATCAAAGGGAATGAATAAGCCAACGATCTTTCAAGCGAGTCGAGAGATCGTCAAAGCAAACATGCGGAGTAACGATTGCACAAAATTAAATTTGTTCAATAAAGAACAAAGTTAATGCAATCAAGAATGAAATTGCAAGGAAGTACCAAATGTCAATTAACATGCGTCACCAATCATGTTATCATGTAAACAAAAGTGTGCAAGAATCAACATGATCATACAATGCAAACAATTCTATAATCGATAAATTGTGCATCGAAAGTTTGCATACATGCTTCAAACAGAGGTTAAACAACTCCTAAAACATCCACAAATATCAAGCATATCAAGCCATGGAAGTTAAAGAAGGAAAGGAAACCAAACAAGCATGAAAAAATACAAAAAAAGGCATTCTGGTTCAGTGTTAATCAGTTAACCATTTGCTAGGCAAAAATGGTTAATCGATTAACCCTTGAAAAACAACAGAAAATTGCTGAAAACAGAGGTGTTAAGCGATTAACAATTTTGCATTAGTAAATGGTTAATCGATTAACCCTGAGATAGTGGCAGAAAAATCAGTTTTCAAAAGCACTTCCAGTAGTAATTAATCACTTATCCAAACATCCACATGTTATGGCATGCATTTGTACACGAAAATTACATCAAGTATAATTAATTAATCATCAAATGAAAGCATCAAACATCAAGATCAACAATCAAACAATCACATGATTAATTAACATCGAAAAGCTATCAGAACTACATTGCAAACATGCGAAAGTGATCGAAAACAGTAAATCAGGCAGGAATTACCAACCTACAAGGCGGAGGATTGCCTTGGTGATTGTTGTAAGCCAAATGTAGTGAGAATAAGCCAAGAAAACTAGATAATTCCAAGCTTGCGATAAAATCATAGCAAAACCGATAAAAACGCGATAAATGCTCCAAAAATGAATTCGCACCGAAACTATTGAAACGATCACTTGAATTTGAGTAGAAGCTACTGTAAATCCATAAATCCAAGTAGAAATGGAGTAGTATGGAGGTTTAGCTCAAGAGAATAACAATTTCAATGTGAAGATTGTTACACTATAATGGTTGAAATTGAGCTTTTGTGTGTGGTTTGGAAAGAAGAAGCATAAGCGATTGTAATCATAAAATGGTTATAATGAAAATCTCTTGTGAGGCAAGGGGATTGGACTACTCTCAGTTAGGGGAGGAACCAGTATAAATCTTTTGTGTTTTCTGTTGTTATTTTATTTACTTCTGTTGTATCCACTGCCAAACGAATCAACTCAGAATCTGAACATCAGTTCTGATTCTAAAACTCTGATCAGAAGCTAATTATTAAGAAAACGCGAAACACAATTCAACCTCCCTTCTTGTGTACTCTTCACACCTTCAACCATTACTTAGACTATAATCATCGTTGCTCTGTAAACTTTCTTCACCACGACTCCGCCTCCTACCTGAATCTGTGCCCAACGACTCTAGCACCGTTGACATTATCAACTTCACACTTTCACCGACCTCTAATTCCTCATCCATTTTTGATAATTTTGAAAAACATGTTTTTTTGTCCTCTTCATCATTTGTGGTTTTAAAGCATATACCCACAATATCATTAATTTTAAGGTGAGTTTCTTGAATATCAACATAATCTAGGGGTGTGTATGGTTTTTAAACCAAACCGAATTAGACCATATATATGGTTCGGTTTGGTTCTTAGAACTGTTTCTAAAAAACTAGTTTATGTTTTCAAAACCAATTTATATTTGGACACGTTAAGTCTAAAACCGATTCTTATTAAAAACCAAATTTTTATTTGATCCAATTTTAAAATTGATTTCTATCAAAACCACGTATATCAGTATTTGTTGGTAAAGTTGCTTGGCTCAGTTTAGTAGTTTTATTTTGTTATCTTATAGATTTATAGATTTATAAGTACTACTTTAATTATATTTTAACAATGATCTTTCTCTTAACTGTTTAGAAGTGTCCAGAACTGAGACTCCATGTCCTCCAAAGTTCCAACAAACACACACACACACACACACACACACACACACACACACACACACACACACACACACACACACACGCACACACACACACACGCACACACACACACACACACACACACACACATATATATTGAAACATTTATATTTACAACTGAGAGAATAATATTGTGGGATATTTAATGTTGGGATCCGAATTACTACAATGTTGATATTCTTCATTATTATTTTAGTGTATACTAGCTTAAATTCTAATTTAACGAGAATTGTGAGCTGACAGGGTTAGAGTAATTCAATTTGTATGAATTTATCTTTGTTGGAAGTTAAAAGAAGAACTTTTGTGATTTTTATTTGGATTATAACCGGATATTAGTATATGGCAATCAAATGTTATTGGTATTTTTAAAATGAATTGGATCATTTATAAACAAAAGTGGTTTGGGTTTTTTTATTAGGTAAACCAAATTTCTGGCTATGAATCGGATGAATCAGTTAAAATGCACACCCCTAACATAATTCACTTGATAATAAAGATGTTCATGTAATCAACGACATTTAAGAAAAGAAATTTATCATCCTCTACCATGGAATTCCATATAATTGAGCACACATTCTTTTTAACATTTAGCTAGGGGTGGAAAAACGGGTTAGGCTCGTCGGGCCCGTCCGTTTAACCCACCATTTTAATTTGGCGGACCGGGGCAAGGTTTTCTTCTCGGTGTCTTAAGTTGGCCCGCCCCGCCTAACCCACTTTTAAAGCGGGCCAGTGGCAGGGCGGACCTGGTTTTTCCCCACGGGTTTTTTGTTAAAAAAAATTTTTTTTTGTTACTTGGAATTAAAAAAAGGGTTAAATACACAACCCCCCTACAATGTTAGCGAGTTTCCATTTTATCCCCTGGTAAATTTTTTTTTAAAAAACCCCCTCATCTTAGTTAGATTCCCTCAGAAAACCCCCCAAAGGCCAAGTGGCAATGAAGATTCCGTTTTGACCATCAGAATCTGTCCATGTTGGCATTTTGGCTTAAATTTTAATGGTTGACTGGGTATACATTTATGCGTTTACAAATACCCCCTTGAAATCGTTAGGGTTTGCCTACCATTTTTCTATCTTCTTCGTCCGCCGTCGTCGTGGACATGGGTGGTAGCAGGTCATCATCGTTTGGGGGGAAATTTTGGAAAGAGTTTGCCAAGATGTGGTTGCAATGATACGATGAAGATGTTTGTATCAAACACAGTTGAAAATCCTAGCAGAAAATTCTGGAAATGTCGAAATTCTTTGGTTAGTTGATATTCATCTTGTTAAATCCATGTGTTAATTCGATTTGTTAATCACCGTGTATGTCTTAATCATTGGTTTGATTTAATTTGCATAATGGTTGCGGTTTGTTTGTGTGGGACGATTTTGTTAACGATTTTTCAAGATGTTGTGATTGTAAAGGCACAAAGGGTTATTTGAGAGAATTTGCAAAGGAGGTTGCTCAGGAAATGGAAGGCAGAGTTTTGAAGAAGTATGGTGCAGATGGAAGCATTATCAAGACAGAAAAATTTAAAAGAAAGATTCTAATGGAGAAGAGGAAAAATTTATGGATGTCGATTGTACTTGGTCTGTCATGGTTGATCTTTGCAGTATTGTTTATGTCCATGTAACAAAGTCTGTTTTGATTTAGTTGTTTAGGTTGGTTGGAATTGATACATAGTACCTGGTCTGTCATAGTACTTGTTTAAGTTGGTCTGTCATAGAAGTTGTTTAGGTTGGTCAGTCATAGTAGTAGTTTAGGTTGGACTGGCATAGTAGTTGTTTAAGTTGGTCTGTTAGAGGAATGTCTGTCATGGTTGTAATAAACTCAGTTTAGATTTAGGTGTTTAATGTTATAGTTTGATGTAAGTTGAGTTGTGTTTATAAATGAAAGCTTTTGTTATGTAGCAATGTAAATTGAGTTGTTCTTATCAATGAAAAAATTTGTTATGTATCACTGTTAATGTTTGATTTAAGTTGAATTGTTTGTTATCAATGTAAGTTGTCTGTTACAGAAATTACTTCCAATGTAAAACAAAACAGTTACAAAAAATTCTGCAATTCTTGTTGCACACTTGGAAATTCTTCAAAAGTAATATGTCTGATACATAAAGAAAGCACACTTGGTGCATGTGTCTGGTACTTCATTGTTACATAGTACAAAATGAGACAATTCTACAAAATGACACATACTACTTAGGACTTCATTGGCAAAGTCAACAAAATGACAACAAATTAAAATTGGGAATACAAGACATAACACTCAGTCTCTCTTTTTCTTGGACTTCCATGTCTTCATAGACCTAGTATGCAATCCAAGGGAAGACTCTTTTGAACTTGCTTTGGCCTCACTGTCTGGTAGTGTCATTGGTTGTTCACTAGATCCTTCTCCTACAATTGGTTTTTTGAACCAAGACAGTTTGATCCTTTCACTTTGCCTTCTCCTTGTAATGACTGGTTTCTTTCCTTTCTTGTTTTTAATTGAATCAACAACACAAGATCCAGTTTGACTCATAATAGTTGGTGGTTGGGTCTGATTCATAGAATTAGTTGGGGCAGCATCAGAAACTGCAGCACTAGGGGCAACATCAGAAACAACATTAGTTGGGGTAGCAGTTTGAGTCATATCAGTAGCAGATCCTTGTGCATTATCAGCAGCACTTCCTTGCCCACTATCATTGGCATCTGCATTATCAGCATGTGCAATGGCTCCTTGTGCATTAGCAGCAGCAAGTTGCTCCTTTTTAACTTTCCTCTACACATAAAGGATAACAGACAAGTCAATGAGCTATTATTGAATTATAAATCAAACAAATGCCAAAGTAATACAGAATAAGTACCTTTCTTTTAAGTGCATTGGGGTCCTGTGAGGAGGCCTTGCAAGTCAATGCATTGTGACCAAACTTGTCACATTTGGTGCACTTATATGCCACACCTGTTCTTCTCTTCCTTGCACCCTCCTCTCCAACTTCTCTTATCCTTACCTTCCTAGGTCTACCTGGGCCAGTTTTATAGGATGGTAGTAGGGGTTCCTCCATTTCAACTTCTGGCCACATATCCTAACCATTGATTGGACTAACAGAAAAATCATAGCATATGGCCAACCTTTGTCTTGTATAACATTCATCCACAAATTCTTCAGGGTTTTGCTTCATATAGCTCAAGGCAGCTACAGCATGCCTACATGGTATTCCCACTAATTCCCAAAAGTTACAACTACAGGATTTTTTGGCAATATCAATAATAAACTCTTGATTATTGAAACTATGTGTGACTTGAAATTATTCACCAATTGACCATGTTGGCAACCAATGTCCACTATTGAAAACTTCATTGTCCAACCTCTTTCTAGGTATAGGCATCACTCTATGTGGCCACTTATCAAGTTTAGTAGCAGATGTGGCTAACCTATTCATGAGGTATTTTCTTATCCACTCACACATAGTCAGTATTGGTTTGTCCCTAGCAACTAGGATAGTAGCATTAAAAGACTCTGAGATATTATTCATCAAAACATCACATTTAGGGTAAAAAGTGAAGGCATGCTTACACCAGCTTTTGGTTGGAACTGCCATCAACCATTCCCAAGCATTTTGATCTACTTTCTTCAACTCATTCATTTTTAGGACCCAGACCTAATAATATGTTGCCTTAGCAGCTCCCATCATCAAGTTTCTGATCAATGATCCACCACCAAACCTTTTCTTGAAATTGGCATAAAGATGCCTAAGACACAACCTGTGCACAATCCTATCAAGCATTTCCTCAAATACATCCACAAGTCCCTGAAACACAACACCAATTGTGTAGACATTAATTACAGAAACAACTTTAAATACATAAGAACAAGGAAGTAAATACAGCCACATGTACCTTTTGTTGATCAGATATAAACACATATCTTCTATCCTGGCCAATATCCTCAATCAGTAGTTGAAGGAACCATCTCCAACTCTCCTTTGTCTCATTTTCAACCACACCAAATGCCAAAGGGAAGTATTGATCATTTGCATCCCTACCCTCAGCAATTAGTAATTGACCACCATATTTGGTCTTCAAGTGACATCCATCCACCCCCACAAAGGGTCTGCATCCATTTATAAAGCCTTTCTTACAACCATCAAAACAAAAATAGAATGATTCAAACCTTGGTTGTATGGATGGATGAGGTCTTTCAACATTAATCTTGACTGTGTTGTTTGGATTTACCCTTCTTAACTCAGCTGCATACCTCCAAATGCATGCATACTGATTATCAGCACCACCTTCTATTATCCTCTTTGCAATCAACTTAGCCCTCCATGCTCTTACAACACTAATACCCACAGAAAAGCTTTGCCTTATATCTTGCATGATGTCTCTTATCCGAACTGTGTCACTTGTTTGTATCCTCTTTACCACATGCTTAGCCACCCACTTTAAAGTTGCAAATTTGTTGTTCAAAACCCTAGCACATGTGCGAGTGTCTTTGAGTGTTTTTATAGCAAAAGTGTGTTTGTGGGCTACCTTAGAGCATAAGACTAAAAACCCACATTTAGCCTTATACTCAACCCTTACCCTATAGCTCTCATTTTTCACAAAACTTATTTCCCTCCGATTGAGCACTGACCACTCACGAATTGTATCCCTAAAGTCAGCAAGTGAATTAAATTCCATGCCCCACTTGAACTTATAATCCTTGTTGAGGTGCTTTTTCCTAAATCTTTCATACTTGGGCCTTTCATCATCACATGAGTCATCTGGATCATCACTATTCAATTCATCACTATAGTAATCATCTTGGTCCATTTTCTTTTTGGGCCTAACACTAGGCCCACCCATACTTGTCACAAGATTGCTTTTATCTACTTTTATGGGCACGGGCTCATCAATTCCTTCAAAGCCATCAACTAGACCAGTTGCTCTCTCACCTTCACTGTCATCTAACCTTTCAACATCCTCATCTTCTATATCCTCACTCATCTTCTCATTAACACACCTAGGTTCAATATCCTCACAATCCATTGTTTCTGGAGAATATTCCAGAAATATATCCCCAATAACTTCCATTGCACTGAAGTATGTAGCAAAGTCGTATGCATCATCATCTCTTCTAATTTTAATAAATCCCTCTTGAATGTCTAACACTTTTGTCCATAACCTAAATGAACCTTCCTTATACCCCCACCCACTCAACAGCTTGACAATGCTATTCATTGTCCAGTTCGCAACAAGCAAACCATTTACATTCGAATCAACCCCCCTCTGTAAATAATTTCATCCGGCTTAACCCTAACAAATTCACCCCCATGGTGAAAAGTAACATCAAAAGGTTTGAACTCCTGTCAAGATTTCAAAATCATTCAGAAACAAAAACCACATATCAAAAACCCTAATATTCCCATCAAGATTTCAAAATCATTCAGAAGCAAAAAAAAACAATAACCATATCTTTTAACCGTCAAGAAGTTTACCAAAATACATACCTGACTCATTGCGACCCTCGATTAAGGAAATGAATTCGTGGACGAATTTGTTGGTCTTCGTGTATGTAAGTTCTTCGCAGATGTTCCTCCGTCGCATCAAAATGCCCTTCGCATCTGTTCCTCCGTCGCAGCAAAACCCTAACTATTACAAGGGGGTGAAACGCAAAAATATATACCCAGTCATCCATAAAAATTTAATCCAAAATGCCAACAAGGACACATTCTGATGGTCAAAACGGAATCTACCATGCCACTTGGACTCTGGGGTTTTTTTTAGGGAATCTAACTAAGATGAGGGGGTGTTTAAAAAAAACTTTACAGGGGCTAAATTGAGAACTCGCTAACATTGCAGGGGGGTTTTGTATATTTAACCCTTAAAACAATATTAATGTGGCATGTAGTAGACATACTTTTAAAACAACCCTCATTTCTTCAAATCCTAATGTTAAATTTTCACGTAACTACAAACACCTCATTTTGAATACATTAATTAGTCTCTGCTTCTTTATTTATTTTCACTCATAGTAGGAAAAGTCTTTATTGCAAAACATAGATAATACATTTTTTTCTATTTTTTATTACTTGTTGTCATTGTAGCCGGGTTCTAAAGCTATAAGGTAAGTTTTGCACAGAGGAGTTTGTTTCTCATTATGATAATAAAGTTTTGATTTTTATTTTATTTATTTGAGTTCTCATTTTATTTATTTTTGACACTAAAATACTCCATTAAGTGCTTATTATTTGTATTGATAATTTTTAAACAATGAAGCTTTGATTTTTCTTGGATTGTTTTATTTTTGAGATGCTTCCATTACTAAATATTAATAAATTTACATAGTTGTATTTGTTTAGCTTGTGCTAGTTTATTTTCTTGATTTGTATCCCTAGATGTCTTTAACTAGGTTGTGCTTGTTGACTTTTTGAACCAAAAAGATAATTTTGGGATTTTAGTGTGCTTGTTTTAACTTTTTGGTATTATAGTTACGTTTTTTGTTTATGTTGAAGAATATGACATTTACATTAAAACTTGTTAAAGTTTTACTATGCGTTGTTAAAATGTGTCGGTCTCTTTGGTAATTGTTGCGGTGAAAATTGGATAACAAATTATTAATTAACTTGCATCATATTTCTTTTACAACCGACTTTGATTTATCCAAAGGAAAGGTTCAAGATCGTTAAAAAACCTAAAGGGGGGAGATCTAAGGTTCGGGGGTTGGTTACGCCTAGGGAAGGTATTAGCACCCTAAACGTCCGTAGTACTCTACGGGAACCTTTTGTTTCATTATGCTTTCTTAGTTTTTATGCTTTTGCTTGCTAAGGTTATCTGTACTAAGGTAAAGACCTAAAAGTATGTACACTAGTTTTGCTCACCAAGACGTCGCATCTTGTGTCTACGTATCTGACTAAGGAATCAGAGCAACCGTAGTTCACCTAACTAAGGGTGAAAGGAAAGGAAATATTGACTATGGCCAACGTTCCAAAGGGAATGTAGAGTCCACGGTGACTCTCTAAGTCTACGTTGCGAGGGGAGGAAGTGAATTCTCATGATAGTGAGAACCACATAGAGTTCATGATAACTCTGTAAGTCCGAGTAAAAGGTAAAATGAGTTCTCATGATAGTGAGAACCACATGGAGTTCATGATAACGCCATCCTATTACTAAACTATGAGGGAAACGGCTCTTATGAGGCCAAGGATGAAATGGGAAAGGTTTGTGACTTAGGAGTCAAAGTAGAGATCTTTCCTTTGGAAGGAGGGTCAAATGTGAACAATCAAGAGTATGATATAGTAATGATCAAAACATCAAAATCAAATGATAATAAATCAAAGAATGAAAGTACCTACATAATATCGGGTTAAAAGACAATGTCAGGCAAACGTATATACATGCAGACAAAAAATGCATCAATGTAAGTGAGCAAGAAATAGAGAGATCTGACCAGAATAGTGTATAAATACTTCCCATTGATGGGCCACTGACCAGTCAAGTGAAACTCCGAAAACCGGAATACCAACTCCAAGAGCATAGGGTAAAAATTCTAAATCTAAGTCCTCAGTCCAGAACATAATAGTAACCACAGTCCGGTCAATTGAGTTTTTTTAAGGTTTCGATATTTATTAGTGTGTTTTATATGAACAAATGAGATGAACGATATACACAAGATATAAATATGAACAATGATAATATTTACAAGGATAATAATCAAGCATGAAGAATAGATCAAGATGTGTATATATTGACTGAAAGTAAATTTAGTGATTGTTGATTAGTTTATTGTATCGATAAGTCGGGTCCAATGTAGTACTGATCCGTCGTAATACGGTCTATGAGGAAGACCATACTATAGGAGGATGCACAATTTGATCTGTGTGTTAAAAGACGATAGAGAAATGACATAGAAGATCATTCTCCGATAAAATCGTGCCACACGAAAAGAAAAGGTGAAGACCTCGTCTTGAGTCACAAACTTTCGTTGATTAGTCGAAGGTAACCTATCACGACCTCAAAGTATAGAAAGAGATCTCGATGATCACTCACTACAGATTTGAAATAATGAAGGTTCATCGCTTCGTTAACAACATTCGTGAATAGAAAGACTCTCATCGGTCAAAGAATGAAGATGAAGATGAAGATATAAGAAAATACCTCTGAAGTAGAAATAAAGTCGGTCTCGTCTTAATCTTGATTCAATCGGGAAGTCGATAGCCTCAATATTTAACTTTCATCGACCGATAAAAACAAAAAGAGGTAGCCTCATATATATCACGACTTCTAGTAATTTAAATGAACCGACTAGGTCATGATTTTTGTGATATCATCGGCCCAAAAAGAAAATGGGCTAGAAGTAAAATAAAACCGGTCTCGTCTAAATAAAAATTTAGATCCTCATCGACCGATAAGAAATAAAATAAAATGAGGTAGAAATGAAACATAAAGTCGATCTAGTTTAAATTAAGATTCTAAATCGATAAAATCGATAATCTTTAATTAAACTCTCATCGATCAACAAAAAAGAAAATAGGCCTCATATTCATCACAATTTATTGATTCAAATAAATCAACTAAAATTATGACTTTGTTATATCATAGGCCCAAAAAGAAAATGTAATCGAAGTGAAATTAAATTTCGAAATCAACGTCTAATACTCATTAAAAAAGGATTGTAACCAAAACCAATACTTAAAAAAAAAATTAATATAAAGTTAAGAGGAAAAGTTAATAAAACTATGGTTAAGACCTAAAACTAAATAAGTTTAAAAACTAATTACTAATAAAACAACTAAAAAAAGAGATTAGTAGAGAAATCAGATGGGCCTTGAGCCCACTCTTTCCACGAAGACGGCTATGAAACCCGTAAAAACAAGGGAATGGGCCATGAACACGGTCCACTAATCCATAGGGCATTCATCAGGCTCATTTTAAAGATTCAGTCAAAACAAGCAAAAAGAGATGCCAAGGTCAAAACAACACATCCTAGATTAAAAAACAAAAAAACAATTAACGCAGGTGACTCTAGAAACCCAAACGGCTTCATCATTTTCTCACAACAAGTTTCAAAATCGTAAAACTAAGACCCTTGAAGGACGTCACAGATCCGGCTTCTCGATTTCTTGTTCCATCTCTCTTCTTCATCTTCAATTTCTGGTTTTTGTTTGAATGATTTTTTGGGTTTTCAACATTATTGAAGGGTTTTGTTGATGGGTTTCGGGGAAGGTTGTTGTTGGTTTATGGTTGTAGCGGGTTGAGATGCTGATTTGGTGGCTGAATAGGCGGAGGGTTGAGGTGGAGGCGGCGCTGAGGAATTGTTGGGTTTCTTGGGGGTTCGATGATTGTGTCGCCGACGTCGGTGGTTTTGGATCGGAGAAGAAGAGGTTTGTAGTTTGTGGGGTTTGGTTTGAAGTGAAGAAGGTGGGTTAAGGGTGATTGTGTATGGTGAACGATGGGGAGTGACGGCCGGAGTTGGAGGGCGTCCGGGTTTTGTGTGGGTTTGCAAAGGTTTTGTGGTTATTGTTAGATTGTTTCGGTGGTTCGATGGTGGAAACGAGTTTTTTTGAAGGTCAAGCTTATGCGATAGGGGTGATGAGTTATTTAATGGTGTGTTGTTCAAGGTTTGATGAAGGGCGGAGATGGTGGATGGTTGGTGATGGCGACGGAGAAGAAGAGGATGCGGTCGCTGTCTTTTTCGTTTTTCTTTTTCTCTTTTTACTTCTGCAGAACATGAAGATTTTAAGGTTGGAACGGAGGGGGTTGTGGTTTGTTCACATGGTGGGAAAAGTAGTAGTGTGTGGTTTCTTGAAACATGGGTCTTGCGTGTGTTGTCAGGCGTGGCAGACAGTCTTGGGCTATGGTGTGTTGGGAGATGGGAGATTGTGTTGGATGCGCGTGGGGTGTGGCAGGCAAGGCGTGGGAGACAGCCTTGGGAAGAAGAGAAGAAAAGATGTTCTATTTTTTGTTTATTTTATTTTTTTTATTTTTGTTAACTTTGTTTTAATAATAAAAATCATACTATTAATAATAATAATAACAAAAAAACAATATATAAAAAGAAAAAAAAATAGTAATGGCAAATATCAAAAATAATAATAAGATTAATGAAAGGATAATAATAAAGTAAAATAAATAATAATAAATAACTAAAAATATGTTAAGAAAAAGAGAAAATAAAATTTAAATTACATATGTGATAAAAAAATTCTAAATTAAAAGAGACAAAAAATAAAATAAAGGAATGGGCGACAAAAATTAGATGACAAACGCATGACTGGCGATTGATGGACTACATGACTGCAAATGCTAACATGACTGGCAAAAAATGATATGACAAAAATCAGAGTATCTGAGGGTCAAAATTTGGGGTGCAACAGTTGCCCCTATTTAAATATTTTTCACCGAATGACAATGGATATGGAAGGAGGTGAAAGATTTTTAAATATAGATAACCGAAAATTTTGCCCTTAGATACGCTGATATGCAATGATATGGAAGAAACACTAGTCTAAGGTGCAGACGTGCCATGAACTCTAGTATTTTGATATGATGCCATGATAGATGCAAAAATGCAATCAACAATGAAAGCAAACACACACAGGTGGATGACACCGGGGAAGGATGAAGGTTAGTATCCCGGAGGTAAACTCATTGGGGATACTGGCTAACCAACAAAAGAGACTCACTGGGGAGACTCTAAGGAAACACTGGGGTAGAAAAACTGAGGGGAAACCCTACGAGTTCTTACTGGAGATAGGACACTGAAAGGGTGTCCTCCACTGGGGAAAGATCCAACTCCACTGGGAATGAAACTCAACTCCACTGGGGATGAGACACATTCTTACTGGGCATGAAACCAGAAAGAAGACACGATCACCACAGGGGATCAGTTTGACATAAGAGGATTGACGTCCTACAAGGATTTTCTGGGGGATTCCTATACTGAAGAGTTCAAACGGGATCTTCAAGAAAAGCCAGAAGAGACAGAGGTAAACTATGCGTCAGATGATGAAAGGTGACCGGACCTTTGGTTGTGAACAAGGTTAATGAATAAAATGTACCGGAACTGGTTGAGATAACAAATATGATTCCATTTATGGAGGATGCCAGCGATGACTGGACTTTAAGTTCAAGCTTGACACGATTCGAGCAGGAACAAACTGAAATAAAATCCTAAGGTGACTCGATTCAAACCAAAGACGGTGCCGACGATAATTGGCCTTTGGGTTCAAGCTTGACACGATTCAAGCAGGAACAAGATCTTAAGACAAGAGACAATGTTCGACACGATTCGAACAAGGACTCGGTTCAAGTTTGACACGATTCAAACAAGAACAAGATAAAATAAAAGCCTAAGGTGACTCGATTCAAACCAAAGACGATGCCAACGATAATTGGACTTTGGGTTCAAGCTTGACACGATTCAAGCAGGAACAAGATCTTAAGACAAGAGACAATGTTCGACACGATTCGAACAAGGACTCGGTTCAAGTTTGACACGATTCAAACAAGAACAAGATAAAATAAAAGCCTAAGGTGACTCGATTCAAACCAAAGACGATGCCAACGATAATTGGACTTTGGGTTCAAGCTTGACACGATTCAAGCAGGAACAAGATCTTAAGACAAGAGACAATGTTCGACACGATTCGAACAAGGACTCGGTTCAAGTTTGACACGATTCAAACAAGAACAAGATGAATTAAAAGCCTAAGGTGACTCGATTCAAACCAAAGACGATGCCAACGATAATTGGACTTTGGGTTCAAGCTTGACACGATTCGAGCAGGAACAAGATCTTAAAAGCCTAAGGTGACTCGATTCAAACCAAAGACGGTGCCAATGATAATTGGACTTTGGGTTCAAGCTTGACACGATTCAAGCAGGAACAAGATCTTATAAGCCTAAGGTGACTCGATTCAAACCAAAGACGGTGCCAATGATAATTGGACTTTAGGTTCAAGCTTGACACGATTCAAGCAGGAACAAGATCTTAAGACAAGAGACAATGTTCGACACGATTCGAACAAGGACTCGGCTCAGGTTTGACACGATTCAAACAAGAACAAGATCTTAAACGCCTAAGGTGACTTAATTCAAACCAAAGACGGTGCCAATGATAATTGGACTTTAGGTTCAAGCTCGACACGATTCAAGCAGGAACGACTTTAATCAACAGGAAAGATGCCAGCGATGACTGGACTTAAGGTCAGACTTCTTTGGGGAATAAAATAAATATCCACTGCAAACCGAAGTAGCCAAAAATGAAGTTGTAATTGGAGATTCCAGAACTGAGGCCATCCATGGGATAAAATAAATATCCACTTCATTGGGGGAAGCTCGGATCAAAGTTGCGAACCGAAGGTGTCATATTTGAGACTTCGTGGGGATGAAATAAACATCCACTTCGCTGGTGAAGGTTGGAGCCAAATAGATTTATTGGGAATTCTTAGGTCACCAACTGGGGAATTCTTGCATCAAACCTACCATAACCGCTGAAGTAGAGATTCACTGGGGAATGGCTGTGATTGCTGTATCAGAGATTTACCGGGGAATCATCACACCACTTGAGACAAAAACTCTGTGAGAACAAAGTAGTTCTGCATTGGTAGTCACCATTTCAAACAACAGTTGTTGTGAATGGATGCAATAATCTTCGATTCTCAAATGTCCCCAAATTACATTGTTTGTACGACAAAGTCCCCAACAGAGTCGCCATCTGTCGCCACAAGAGAACAAGCTTCTCCAAGAGAATGCCACTTGTTGTTGGGTATGAATTCCAAAGAGATGTTGATATTACAACACTACCGGAGGAATAATTGTCTTTAATGGGGGTCTGTAAGAGATTCTTCCTGCAAGACGCAGTGCAAAATAAATGCACTTAAAAGTGGATTCAGAAACCACTCCTGCCAGAGACCAAGGTTCAATCTAGGAACAAGCTAGAAAGAAACGGTCAAACAAGACTCCAATTGAGGAATGAGCTCAAATGGGGATTTATCTTATCCACATGTGGAAAAGATAACTGAAACAACCGTCATCCACGAGAATAAAACTCTGTGGGAAACTCAGAAGGAATGGGCACTTTATGCCTAGGGCTGACAAATCTACTGGAGAGAATAGACACACCCAGTCACTTGGGGATAAACGCCAAAGTGAACAACACAGGTAAGCACCGGAAACATGTGGCAAAAATGATAATATGCTATGCATATGAGTGCTCATGCCATGCTTAAGCTTATGCTGACAAAACAGACAAGAAGCGAGACTGGAGATGAAATAAACATCTCGACAAGGATACCCAGCCAAACTCATCAAATTGGACCGTTACTGGGGATGAACTTTCAGATGAAGCAGCTCTACTTCAAGGTTATGACCTTCTCTGGGGGAAGAGTACTCCGCGTGGTATAGCATCTTGACTTCACTAGGATTGTCATCGTGAGCTTGATTTCTTCACTGGAGATAAGAGATCCATTGAGAATTGCCAAGATTAGCCGAAGAAACAACTTTTAGGGAGCTAGCAGAGACGCCACAAAAGCTGAGTAATTCTACATGACTCATCTGCCCCAGAGTACATGGTCTGTCAGAATAATACGTCAAGAGGATTTTACAGAAGAATTGGCATGCAAGGTGTTTTAATATCTTCAAACTCTTGGAGAGGCTTACCGAATCTCGACATAACTGCCCCTGATTGACAGCTTGCACGATAGAGCCCGTGAACTAGTTATATGTCTTGATCGAAACCCAAGGTTGAAGCTGAGAGGTTGCTTGGATTCCACTGGTGAAAATCATTATTCAAAGCCTAAGAGGAGGCTGGATTCCACTTGGGGAAATCATTATACAAAGCCTAAGAGGAGGCTATCTGTTGACTGACTGACTCCGCATGGGAGAATCCTTATACCAATCCTAAGAAGAGGCTGTCTGATAGTTTATACTCATCATAGAGTGTCTTATACAAAGCCTAGATTAACCGCGTCGGCACAACAAAATCCTTGAGTTAATTATCCAGTCTGGTTATTGACAACTGGGGAATAAACTTGCCCCCGTCAGCTTGGTTAATCTGTGAAGAAGATGTCCCAGACTAGTTGACCTTTGAGGAGTTTGTCGAATCTCGACCTGACTGCTCCCGATTAACTGGTCTTGTGATGATAAGTCACCAAGAGGATTTTACAGAAGAACTGAAGTGCCAGGTGCTTCAATATCTTCAAACTCTTGAAAAGATCCATAAGTCTTGACATAACTGCCCCAGTTTAACTGCATTCGTAACACAAAGTCCTTTAAACTGTGGTAGGTACAAACTTGCCCCTGTTGATGGGTCATTGGAGTCCAAACTTGTCATAAAATGACCTTAAGGAGGCTTGCCCCAATGTTCTGAACCTTGAAGAGTTCTGCCCCTGATTCAACAATTCTTGAAATGGTGGATCGGCAGAACCTTCTGCTTAGTTGCCCCTTGACTGAGCTTTCTTTATCAAATCAAATTCCCTAGCTGACTGCATTTGTCGGGATTCCTTTGATGTTGACTCATTTCACAAACAAGTATTGTTCAATTAAAATTGGCAATTTCAGTGCAAAATTTTATGCAAGCTTTTGAAATCAAGTTTTATTGATGAGACACGCACAGTTGAATGATTAAGTAATAAAAAAACAAAGTGGATCTGGTCATTTACATAATGACAGATGAAGTGATCAACACACATAATTAGCAAAGATCATTAGGAGTCAGGTTAATCAACCTTGTTGTAGTATGCTTTCAAAACAACCTTTACCTCAATTAGGTCTTTTAAGGGTTGTAACGTGGTCTGGTTCACGGTTTGAGAAACAAAGGATAAAGACTCAAAGTTTGTTTGGTACCCACCCCCTCTTCGTGATGAACTCCAATCCTACGTTCAGTTAACCTGACACGAACACTTGTCTCTCAAAAGGAGTTTTTGATATGGTTGAGAAACCACTAAGGCTTTGGACATGACATCCACTCACTTATTTGCTTTTGGTGTTTGATCACACGACTCTGTTCTTTACTGAAGATCTTTCTTTGTGATCCTTTATTTTCGCTTTCACATTCTTTGTTTTATTCCCTAACTTTTGCCTGGACAAACTTTTGGATTTGAATTTGAAGTCCAGCGGGATGCCCCAATTTTGCCTAAGTCTCCTTCATAGGTTGTGACTTAGCGAGTTTTTTTTTTCTCTTTTTTGTATTCATGAACAAGTCATGTGACTCTAAGTTATTTTGACTTTTTTGAAAGGATTGTGACTGCCTCACTCTTTAGATAGTCAAGGGAAAATCATTGTGGATTTGACTTCCGACCTATTAAGCTGTAAGGGATAGATAGAGTGGATTCTAGGATGTTCACTCCTTTTTGAAAGTTTGGGTGCTCGATCAGCTTAACTGAACACTACCCTGCCCCAGGTTAAAATTGAGGGTTTTTTTTATTTCGAAAAAGAAAACTCCTACTTCAAAGGCTCAAAGGGGTTAACGAGGGATTATCTTCCTTATTTCTCCAGTGTTTGGGAATTGAAACAATGCCTTACATCCTCGGCAAGGTTTAATCGAAAGCATACCACAGCAATTATGAATAATATTTTCGTCATCCTCCCCAATCTTTGCTTAAACAAAACAGTCTGATAAGTGGAAGGGAAGAAAAAATCGCTCTTTTTGTTTTTTTGTTTTTTTTGGTTTTTTTTTTTGTTTCCAAACACAAAAAGTAAATGAGTGAAACGAATGAACTTAATCAAAAGATGCACAAACATTTCATTAATCTTGCCAATTTGAAAGTACAACAATGCTTATAAGTGAAAATAGATTCAAACATGCAAAGAAAATACAACAAAATGCTGAAACAGCCAGATGATCGCCAGCTTTAGGGAACTGAAATTTCCTTCTTAATCTGCCAAGCTGAGCTAGTCATCTTCAGAGTCGATTGTCGAGATCCGCTTGGAAATCATCTTCACATTTATTCTCAACAATTTTCTTCCACTTCAGAGTCTGATGAATCTGACTGATTAGGCGACAATTTGCTGATTTGGACGCCTTGAGGCGTGAATAATAACATATCAGAGTCAAACAAAGTCTGAACCTAGCTTCTGAGTACCTTAAGTCTTCAGATGAATACTTTTGTGCCCCAGTATGATGGTCACCACGGGCGAGTCCGGAAAAGACAACTTCAAGAGCTGCTTCAGGTCCAAAGATGGCTTCAGGAAACCGGCTGAGTTACAGACAAAAGACGGACAAGACTCAAGGCTGAGAAATGCAGATGCAATGCAAATGACATGCAATGAGAATGCAATGCTAATGCAAGCCAAATGGTTTCAAGGAACTCAAAAGCAAGTTGCAAGCTTTTTGGGAAACTGAAGAGTTTTGTTTTTACAATCTGTGATCTCTAAGGATCCTCGCAAAGAACGTCTGAGTTCCTTGAAATCATTAATGGATGCGATGAGATATATGCAATGCACAAACACGGGCACACAAAAAAACATAGATATATGCACACGCAAAAGCACACAAGTATAAACATATGTACACTGGTATTCACAGATATGCACACACAGACAAGAGAGGACCTAGGTTTGAAGGTCGCAGGCATGGAGCCAAGGTCTACCCATCCCATAAGGTAGTGTGGTTTCAAAATGTACCTGCCGAACGGGTTCTACAAAGTTCCCAGAGTCTACAATCCATCTTTCGGATATTATCGACTTCCCAAATTACTCGGTTAGTCAATGATATTCTCAAGAGAATCTCGTCTGAGTGTAGTATCACGTGACAACTATTTGGAAATGGACTCCCGCATAGTCACCGCACTACGTCCTAAAAGGCCAAGTTAGGTTAAAGGTGCTACGGTCCTCAGTCTTAAGGGTTCTTGGTCGAAGTTAATACCGTTTTCACGAATGGACTCGTTCAAACAATATTAAGTTCAAAAGAACCTAAACTGGGCGATGATTTTCTCAATTCGACTTTTCAGGAATCAACTCCGTCAAAGTACCCTTGACCATATCATCTCCTATATGTCACTCAAGTCCGGGTCTAGGACTCTCACCACTCAATAATGGCACCCTGCACATAGAAAATTCCAGCACAGACAGAGATATATACAAATATATACAGATATACATGCAAATATGACATACAAGCAAATATACAAGTAGAATAAAGTTGTTTTTGAAGTTTGATTATGAAAATCCGCTTGACGTTGGATCAAGGGTTTATTTGTTATGAAAAGAGTTTTGTTTGAAAACGTGAAAACAAAATAGGCTTAACCCTCTTAGGAAAGGACCAGCATAGGTCTAACTTTCCTTTACTCTTTCCCCAGTGAAGTCGCCATTTCTGTTGCGGTGAAAATTGGATAACAAATTATTAATTAACTTGCATCATATTTCTTTTACAACCGACTTTGATTTATCCAAAGGAAAGGTTCAAGATCGTTAAAAAACCTAAAGGGGGGAGATCTATGGTTCGGGGGTTGGTTACGCCTAGGGAAGGTATTAGCACCCTAAACGTCCGTAGTACTCTACGGGAACCTTTTGTTTCATTATGCTTTCTTATTTTTTATGCTTTTGCTTGCTAAGGTTATCTGTACTAAGGTAAAGACCTAAAAGTATGTACACTAGTTTTGCTCGCCAAGACGTCGCATCTTGTGTCTACGTATCTGACTAAGGAATCAGAGCAACCGTAGTTCACCTAACTAAGGGTGAAAGGAAAGGATATATTGACTATGGCCAACGTTCCAAAGGGAATGTAGAGTCCACGGTGACTCTCTAAGTCTACGTTGCGAGGGGAGGAAGTGAATTCTCATGATAGTGAGAACCACATAGAGTTCATGATAACTCTGTAAGTCCGAGTAAAAGGTAAAGTGAGTTCTCATGATAGTGAGAACCACATGGAGTTCATGATAACGCCATCCTATTACTAAACTATGAGGGAAACGGCTCTTATGAGGCCAAGGATGAAATGGGAAAGGTTTGTGACTTAGGAGTCAAAGTAGAGATCTTTCCTTTGGAAGGAGGGTCAAATGTGAACAATCAAGAGTATGATATGGTAATGATCAAAACATCAAAATCAAATGATAATAAATCAAAGAATGAAAGTACCTACATAATATCGGGTTAAAAGACAATGTCAGGCAAATGTATATACATGCAGACAAAAAATGCATCAATGTAAGTGAGCAAGAAATAGAGAGATCTGACCAGAATAGTGTATAAATACTTCCCATTGATGGGCCACTGACCAGTCAAGTGAAAATCCGAAAACCGGAATACCAACTCCAAGAGCATATGGTAAAAATCCTAAATCTAAGTCCTCAGTCCAGAACATAATAGTAACCACAGTCCGGTCAATTGAGTTTTTTTTAAGGTTTCGATATTTATTAGTGTGTTTTATATGAACAAATGAGATGAACGATATACACAAGATATAAATATGAACAATGATAATATTTACAAGGATAATAATCAAGCATGAAGAATAGATCAAGATGTGTATATATTGACTGAAAGTAAAGTTAGTGATTGTTGATTAGTTTATTGTATCGATAAGTCGGGTCCAATGTAGTACTGATCCGTCGTAATACGGTCTATGAGGAAGACCATACTATAGGAGGATGCACAATTTGATCTGTGTGTTAAAACACGATAGAGAAATGACATAGAAGATCATTCTCCGATAAAATCGTGCCACACGAAAAGAAAAGGTGAAGACCTCGTCTTGAGTCACAAACTTTCGTTGATTAGTCGAAGGTAACCTATCACGATCTCAAAGTATAGAAAGAGATCTCGATGATCACTCACTACAGATTTGAAATAATGAAGGTTCATCGCTTCGTTAACAACATTCGTGAATAGAAAGACTCTCATCGGTCAAAGAATGAAGATGAAGATGAAGATATAAGAAAATACCTCTGAAGTAGAAATAAAGTCGGTCTCGTCTTAATCTTGATTCAATCGGGAAGTCGATAGCCTCAATATTTAACTTTCATCGACTGATACAAACAAAAAGAGGTGGCCTCATATATATCACGACTTCTAGTAATTTAAATGAACCGACTAGGTCATGATTTTTGTGATATCATCGGCCCAAAAAGAAAATGGGCTAGAAGTAAAATAAAATCGGTCTCGTCTAAATAAAAATTTAGATCCTCATCGACCGATAAGAAATAAAATAAAATGAGATAGAAATGAAACATAAAGTCGATCTAGTTTAAATTAAGATTCTAAATCGATAAAATCGATAATCTTTAATTAAACTCTCATCGATCAACAAAAAAGAAAATAGGCCTCATATTCATCACAATTTATTGATTCAAATAAATCAACTAAAATTATGACTTTGTTATATCATAGGCCCAAAAAGAAAATGTAATCGAAGTGAAATTAAATTTCGAAATCAACGTCTAATACTCATTAAAAAAGGATTGTAACCAAAACCAATACTTAAAAAAAAAATTAATATAAAGTTAAGAGGAAAAGTTAATAAAACTATGGTTAAGACCTAAAACTAAATAAGTTTAAAAACTAATTACTAATAAAACAACTAAAAAAAGAGATTAGTAGAGAAATCAGATGGGCCTTGAGCCCACTCTTTCCACGAAGACGGCTATGAAACCCGTAAAAACAAGGGAATGGGCCATGAACACGGTCCACCAATCCATTGGGCATTCATCAGGCTCATTTTAAAGATTCAGTCAAAACAAGCAAAAAGAGATGCCAAGGTCAAAACAACACATCCTAGATTAAAAAACAAAAAAACAATTAACGCAGGTGACTCTAGAAACCCAAACGGCTTCATCATTTTCTCACAACAAGTTTTAAAATCGTAAAACGAAGACCCTTGAAGGACGTCACAGATCCGGCTTCTCGATTTCTTTTTCCATCTCTCTTCTTCATCTTCAATTTCTGGTTTTTGTTTGAATGGTTTTTTGGGTTTTCAACATTATTGAAGGGTTTTGTTGATGGGTTTCGGAGAAGGTTGTTGTTGGTTTATGGTTGTAGCGGGTTGAGATGTTGTTTTGGTGGCTGAATAGGCGGAGGGTTGAGGTGGAGGCGGCGCTGAGGAATTGTTGGGTTTCTTGGGGGTTCGATGATTGTGTCGCCGGCGTCGGTGGTTTCGGATCGGAGAAGATGAGGTTTGTAGTTTATGGGGTTTGGTTTGAAGTGAAGAAGGTGGGTTAAGGGTGATTGTGTATGGTGAACGATGGGGAGTGACGGCCGGAGTTGGAGGGCGTCCAGGTTTTGTGTGGGTTTGCAAAGGTTTTGTGGTTATTGTTAGATTGTTTCGGTGGTTCGATGGTGGAAACGAGTTTTTTTGAAGGTCAAGCTTATGCGATAGGGGTGATGAGTTATTTAATGGTGTGTTGTTCAAGGTTTGATGAAGGGCGGAGATGGTGGATGGTTGGTGATGGCGATGGAGAAGAAGAGGATGCGGTCGCTGTCTTTTTCGTTTTTCTTTTTCTCTTTTTACATCTGCAGAACATGAAGATTTTAAGGTTGGAACGGAGGGGGTTGTGGTTTGTTCACATGGTGGGAAAAGTAGTAGTGTGTGGTTTCTTGAAACATGGGTCTTGCGTGTGTTGTCGGGCGTGGCAGACAGTCTTGGGCTATGGTGTGTTGGGAGATGGGAGATTGTGTTGGATGCGCGTGGGGTGTGGCAGACAAGGCGTGGGAGACAGCCTTGGGAAGAAGAGAAGAAAAGATGTTCTATTTTTTGTTTATTTTATTTTTCTGATTTTTGATAACTTTGTTTTAATAATAAAAATCATACTAATAATAATAATAATAACAAAAAAACAATATATAAAAAGAAAAAAAAATAGTAATGGCAAATATCAAAAATAATAATAAGATTAATGAAAGGATAATAATAAAGTAAAATAAATAATAATAAATAACTAAAAATATGTTAAGAAAAAGAGAAAATAACATTTAAATTACATATGTGATAAAAAAATTCTAAATTAAAAGAGACAAAAAATAAAATAAAGGAATGGGCGATAAAAATTAGATGACAAACGCATGACTGGCGATTGATGGACTACATGACTGCAAATGCTAACATGACTGGCAAAAAATGATATGACAAAAATCAGAGTATCTGAGGGTCAAAATTTGGGGTGCAACAGTAATGATTAACAATTTGTAAATTATGTAATAAATCAAATTGTAAAAAAAATTGGCGGGCCGGCCTGACAAACCGCTAACTCTTTAGTAAACAGATTGGATTTTACTTTTGAACTCGGACGCCTATGTTGGTCTGTTCCGCTTTTGAGGGGCTTAAATGGGACGAGTCTAAACGGGGCAGACCACCCTCTTTGCCATCCCTACATGTTGTGAAAAACGATACTGGAATAACAAAGTATATTTGATTTCTTGAACACCAAGAAACCCACAAAGGTAGAAAAGAAGGAAAAATAACTTTAAACAAACACACGAAACCCTATTAGGGTTCACAAAAGAAGAGAAAAGAGGAAGAAGAATAGAGAATTAGTTAAATATGTTTTACTATTCACTTTCTCAACAGGGTTAAAAGATTACAAGTGAATACCAACAATTAACCTCTCTCAACCTAATAAGGATTTGCCACACCTTATGAAGAGATACTAGTATCCTATTTATAATAAACCTAACATACTAAACTAATGGGCTTTTTAACAATTACCCATTATAAGCTAATTTAGGGTACAAACTAACTTAAATAATTGGATCCATAACACAAGGCCCAATTCGATCACCTACATACAAGAACACAACTCAACTACAGCATGTAGGTCTTCGACAACAGCATGTGAGCGGACTTTGACGGCATGCTAAAATTAGAGTTCGATCCAATATCTCACATTACATTTAGCATAATCTCATGATTGTCAATGTATTTGTCCCATATCATATGAACTAAAGGTTTATTAGAATTGAACTAAATATCTCAAGGTAGTTTGTCAAAGATAGGTGTGTTAGCTTCTTGGCATCATCCTTAAGCCGCCTAGTTTCGCTAACTTTATTTAATTTGACCAAATAAATATTAAGTTTATTTTTTTAGACATTTTAATCTTTAAATATATTATTTTTAATCAACTTAGTTCCATAAGTGAGTTATACTAGAAAGATCAAAATTGTTGCTAAATATGAAAAATACATTAAATTGAACTAATAATTAATACTAATACAATAGTTCTTATTAATAAAAATTTAAAAAAATTTAAAATATCCTGTTTAATTTGGTTTTAAAAAACCATTTGGAGTGACTTTTATGAAAGAATATTGAAACGTATTTAATAATATTTAATTTTATGTAATTTTTAAGATGAACACTCCGGTATCTTTAAAATTAGTTGGGTACAGATACCTTCAACCAATCAAACATTCTGATTTAATGCCACATCATTTTATTATTTTATTTTATTTTTAAAAAAATAATTTTTCTTTTATAATTTACAATAAAAATACCGGTATCCAACTTAAATTCATAAATATAAAAAGATTCACCATTTTTAATTATTTTAAATCAATGCACCTCTAAAAGATAAACTTGGAATTCCTTCGTCCCACACTATTAAAATGTGTTTTGAACAAATGTTGGATCCGAATATGCCAAACGCCTTGGCATGGACCACTGAAGTTTATAGCCTCCATAACATCAAGTAGGAGTGTGCATGGTTTTTAAATCAAACCAAATTGAATCAAATATATGTATCAGTTTGGTTTTTAAAATCACTTTGACAAAACTGGTTTATTTTTCTAAAATCGGTTTATGTTTAGATCGGTTTGGTTAATAACCAGTTTGCACCAACAAACCAGTTTTTATTTGGAACAATTTTAAAATCAAAATTTCCTCAAATTTGTTTCAACTAAAACTCAATTTTCAATCCAACAACTTATTATTGACTCCATCCAACTGTTTTTTAAATCAATAATCATTTGTTGGTGATGAATCCTTGAATCTCGACTGAGACATTTCCTAAAATTACATAGCTCAATAAAATGAATAGAATTAATAAGTAATAATTATGAAACAAAACTACTAAGAAATTGGAAAAAAAGTTTTAATTTTCAATAAAAAAAAACAAAATTGAGTAATTCCTGAAGCAAAGTTTTAATACAAGTTATACTCCAACGGTTAGAAAAACAAAATGAATAGAATTTAATTTAAAAATTTATTTTGTCACTTATGACCATGAAACAAGGCAAGGCAAATAGTAAAAAGTGGATTAACCATTTATGTATTGGTTTTCAAAAGTGGATACTGATTTTTTATGGTTTTAGTAAAATGGATCTGGACTAGTTTTTAAACCAAATAACATGGACTTTTAAAATCGGTGCACCATATTTTTAAAAGTGGTTTTTATAAATCAGTTTTTTTGCACACCCCTAACATTAAGGATCATGTTTTCAATTTGCAACTTGAGTCCTTTTTTTCTCATCATTGTGGAATTCAGAGCACAATTATTTGGTATCCATTTTCTAAATCTCAACTGAAAAACCTAAATAATAAATGACAAAAAATAAAAAAATACAATAATGGTTATTTTTATAAATAGTTAATTAATTATATTATATTTGATTAATTTTTTAAAATCATTTAAATTAATTTTTGCAATTAGTCAAGACCGTCGTTTAGGACGTGCAAGGTAAACTTATCGTACATGATCTCAAATTTATCACAGTTAAAATTTGACTAAATATAACCTCATAAATGTCGAGTATAGTAAATGTGAGTAGTATGGATAATAGTCTCATATTAGTTAAAAATGTGAAGACTTGAGAATGGGAGAATCCATACACCTATAACCTTAAAGTTTTGGGTGAATATGTGGTTTATCTCTCACAAATGTATTACTTTAAAAAAAAAGTCTCCTAATATTCAATACGATTTGCAATTAGTTACTCATTGTCCTTAAATATAAAAAATTAGTTCTGAAATTTTTCTTATTATATATTTTTTTAACAAAATTATACTTGAATTCACACTTGCTGAATTCACACTTAACGGCGGCTGCGCCGGAGTGCGTGGTTGCACCTTATATTAATTTATTTGAATTCTGGAGGGCGATCAAAATTCTAAATTTTTTCATGCTTCCCTTATGCTTAGGAACAGGCTGAACAATATTTCTTCAGTATTGGTTAATAATGTCCAAGTTGATAGGGTGTTTCAGGTGAAAAAGGCAGCTAGGGACCATTTCAAAAACAGGTTTTTGGCTAATATTTGCAGCAGACCAGATCTGAATCCCTCTGGTTTGGCAGCTATATCTGCTGAAGATAGCAAAGGGTTAGAAGATTAGTTTAGTGCGGAAGAGATTAGGGAGGTAGTTTTTGAATTGGGTGGGAATAAAAGTCCGGGCCCGGATGGGTTTAGTTTGGATTTCTTGAAGCGTTGTTGGGACGTCATGGGATCGGATGTGATAAATTGTGTTCAGGAATTATATGACAAACCATGGCTCCATAAGAGTTTCACGTCAGCTTTCATTGCCCTGGTTCCTAAGAAGGACAATCCACAGGTGTTCGATGATTTTAAACCGATTTCTCTTGTGGGGAGTGTTTACAAGATTGTGACAAAATTATTGGCCAAAAGACTGAATCGTGTTCTTGGGAAGATCATATCAAGTAATTAAACTGCTTTCTTCAAAAACAGACATTTACAAGATGGAGTCCTGGCTCTTAACGAGATCATGGATTTTGCTAAGCGTCATAAGAAGTCGTGCGTTATCTTGAAGGTTGATTTCGAAAAAGCTTATGATTGTGTCGATTGGGCATTTTTGAGGAAAATTATGGTAGCTATGGGGTTTGGAGATAGGTGGCTGAAGTGGATTGAGGGCACGGTGATGAATAGTTACTTGTCCGTCTTGATCAACGGCAGCCCAACTCGTGATTTCAAAGCTTTGAGGGGTCTCAAACAGGGAGATCCCCTTTCCCCTTTCTTATTTTCTATTGTTGGTGAGGCTTTGTGTTTTCTTGTTAAGAGAGTTGTTTCTGCAGGGATGTTGCAGGCGTTTAGTGTTAACAGCAGGATATCGTATGGCATACTACATTATGTTGACGATACGGTCATTGTGTGTGACGACATAATTCACAACTTATGGGCCTTAAAGGTTATACGGTTGGGATTTGAAATGGTATCCGGTCTAAAGATTAACCTCAACAAAAGCTCCTTGTACGACATCTGTGTGAAGCAGAATTTTACTTTGGCTGCTGAACATTTCCTTAAGTGCAAGATTGGACATGGTCCGTACAAATTTCTGGGAATCGTAATTGGTGGAAATCATCGAAGAACCTTTTTTCGGAATCCCATCCTGGATTGTCTTAAGTTGAGATTGGCTAGTTGGAAAGCTAGGCTATTGTCCATTGGAGGTAGGATTACTTTAATCAACTCGGTTTTGACCAACCTCCCTATTCATTACCTCTCTTTCTTCAAGGTCCTTGTGAAGGTTAGGAAAGCGATAACGGCGATCCAACACCAATTATTGTGGGCTAGCAGCACCCAATCAGTCGGAATTGCTTGGGTGTGTTGGAAGGATGTTTGTAGGAGTAAGGACGAAGGTGGACTAGGTGTTAAAGATATTGATGTTTTTAATAAGGCTTTGCTCATTAAGTGGTTATGGAGAATCGTCACCAATGATAATGCTATTTGGAGGGGAATTCTTGAGGCTAGGTATGGAAATGTCAGGAAAATCATTTTGGCAAAAGATGCTTCTGTAAACTGCAAATGTTCCTCTTTATGGTGGAAAGATCTGAAGATGCTTTATGTTAACGGAGAACAAAGGGCATTCGCTGACTGTTTGGTGCATAAGGTTGGCAATGGTTCAAATACTTTGTTTTGGTTGTCTAGATGGATTGCAGGAGTCCCTCTGGCTGAATTGTTCCCGGGTTTGTACAATATTTCTCAAAGGAAATTGGGTTGGATATGTGAGTTTGAGACCTGGTGCAACGGTAAGTGGCAGTGGAATCTAGAGAACCCGGTTGTGGAAGATAATGTTGAGGCAGAGTTGCAGCAAGAATGGAGTGACCTTAATCTTATCCTGGTGGAAACTCCCCTTGGTAGCATAGTAACAGATACGGTGGTCTGGCCTTACGACGCTTCAAAAAGGTTTTACTGTGAAATCAGGTTATGCGCTGATGAAGTCTGTGCAGGTGTGTTAGATGTCAAACATGTTATATATTTGTATGAAATACTTGGCATTTTTCATTTCTTTCTAACGGTTAATTGTGAATTTACGCAGTAAATTGTGTTGTACTGCGTACATTGTAATATATGTGTGGAGCTTGTAATTTGTGTGTTAATGTGCAGGTATAGGCATGATAGGAGCAAAATTGAGAACACATGGAACCAATGCAAGTTTCCACTGAGTTTTTAGCTGCAACAGGGTGTTCGCAGTGCGAACAATCTGGCGAAGGTCCAGCGAAGGTTCGCACTGCGAGGGACCAGCGAAGATGCTAGCGAGCAGAGGCAGAGAGTTCCAACTTTGAGATTACCTTGTGTTCGCACTGCGAACTCCTGGCGAGGGTCCAGCGAAGGTTCGCTGGTTGGTTCGCAGTGCGAAGGTGCTGGCGAAGAGAGGCAGTAAGTTCTGGGTTTGAGAATTCTGGCTCGCTAGTTTATTCGCAGTGCGAATGTAGCTAGCGAATGATTCGCAGTGCGAATGAAGGGTTCGCAGTGCGAACCCACGATTTCTGCTTGGGGCGGTTTAAGTCTCGGAGGCACTTAAAGTGCCATTTTTCCTCATTCGCAGGGCGAATGGATTGCTCGCAGTGCGAATACTGCAGAATTCTGCTTTGTATAAATTGAATTTCACTTTATGTTTTAGGGATCTTTTGTTCATTTTGATCCAAAATCATAGTTTTCAGTCTTTTTACCATTGGAGCTTGTATTTTCACTTGGAGAAGCTGATTTTGCATCCATTCTTGATTATTCGGCGTGGATGTTTACTCATCTCCTCTTTTTACTTGTTATCCAATCTACCATGAGAAGTGGTAGCTAAACCCTCTATGTTGAGGTTAGAGGCAGTTGATTCTATTTTTATGTATTGCTTTTGATCTATTGTATATGAACAAGGTCTTTGATCAATATAGATGAAGTTGTTTTCTCTTAATGCTTTATGTTTGATTTGTTTTACTCTAGACATAGATTCCACAAATCTTGACCTAACAATTTCATCTCTTAAAAACCAAACTCCAGACATAGATTTGGGATTTTCTATTCGCATTGTATTGATCTTAATGATCGTTGTTTAGATTGTTAGCGTGAGACATCATCTAACGGTTTAAACAACGGTACTCACGATTTCGCTTTAGACATAAACTTAGTCGGGAGGATACGCGGTTATGTTGGTCGGAAACCAAGTTCATATACTTGATTAATCGTTTATACATGGAAAGGATTAGCGAAACCTAACCTTAACATGTTTTTATAAAACCTTTTACAAAATCTTTGTGACAAATTAATCTTTTCTACAAGTGAATGTTAAAAATAGTTGAGAAACTTTTGAAACCGTTAACTTAGAATATCGAAACTATTGAAAGGCACGCATCAAATATCAAACAATCCCTGTGGATACGATTTAAAAACAACCCCCACTTATACTATTTCTAACAAAATGGTGTCGTTGCCGGGGATTGTGTATTGATATTGCAAGCATTGCGATAGTTGAGTTATTTTAAGCTGTTACCACTTTATCTTGAGCTTGTTAATCTATTTTGTTTAGTGTGCAGACTTAGTTTATGCGAGGGAAACTACCGGCGGACCAACTTCTTTTCGATCCTGAGATTGAGAGAACCGCTCGTAGAATCAACAGCAGGACTAGACGAAGGAGGCAGCTAGCGAGACAGAAGCGAGAACAAGAGGAAAATACTTCTTCACCACCACCTGTTCCACAAATACTTCCAGTAATGGAGACAGATCCACCACCACCACCACCACCTGCTTCTAGGCCATGTACAAATAGTCCGAGACACAATGCTCAGTTCCCTCGCCATGCACACAATGGTCGTCATGCTGAGATGAAGACCGGAATTCTCCAACTGTTATATCAAAGTCCATTTACGGGTATGGATCATGAAGATCCTTTCACCCATTTGACAAAATTCTATGAAATAGCGGGAGCGACTGGTGCACCGGAAGCAGAAGAGGAGTCTCTGTTCAAGAGACTATTCCCGCATTCGCTCATTGGGAAGGCCAAGGAATGGTACCTTGATCAGTCAACTGCCATAATGACGGATTGGAATGTTTTGGAAGAGAAATTTTTGGAGAGATTTTTCGCTCACACTCGGTTTATGGAAGCAAAGACCGCCATCGCGGTATTCACACAAGGAGCAAATGAATCTCTCAACGAAGCTTGGGAGAGGTTCAAATCAATGTTACGAAAGTGCAAAGGCCATGGTTTTGATGAATTGTCACAAATTCATATATTCAGAAATGGGCTGCAACTTGTACATAAAACCTTGTTGGATGCCACCGCCGGTGGATCCTTGTTAAGCAAAACCGCAGCGGAAGCCACAGCTATCATTGATAAAATGGCCTTGAACGATCATCAAGGTAGTCACAATCGTGGACCTTCTCAACGAACTCCGGGAGTGTTGGAATTAGGAACAAGCGATGCTATCCTTGTGCAGAACAAATTGTTATCACAACAGGTTGAGTTGTTAACGAAGAAAATGTCTAAGCTGCCGCAACAATTCAAAGATATGCATGAATCTTCAAGTAAAAATATGCAAGTGTTAGTGTGTGAATTATGTCGAGGTGACCATCCGACCGGTTATTGTCCTCCCGTTGTGGAGGAAGCAAATTACGCGGGAAATCAAGGTTACCAACCCCGACCTCCGTATCAACAAGCCAACCAAGGTTACCAACAAAGGCCTAACCAAGGTTATCAACAACAATGGAGACCGCAAGAAGCCGGACCATCAAACCGTCAACAATACCAAAATTACACTCAACCTCCGCAAGCTCCCGTTGGAAATACAAAGATGGAAGACACTCTTACACAATTTATGTAAATGGAAATTTCCAACCAAAAGAACACCGATGCCGCCATAAGGAATCTTGAAACACAAGTCGGGCAATTATCAAAACAATTGGCCGACCAACAAAAAGGGCCCTTTACGGCAAATACGCTTCCGAATCCTAAGGATTGTAAAGCAATTCTCACAAGAAATGGAAGAGAGATTGACATGGGTGTAGGTAAAAAGAGAGTGGAGGAGGAGGTTGTAGTTGAAAAAGAAAAAGATAGGGAAGAGATTGAAGTAGAAAAAAATGTTGAGGGTGTGTTAGTTGAAAATGAGATAGAAAAAAATGAGAAAGAAAAAAATGAGGAAGAGAAAAAAATAGAGCGTGAAGAAAGAGCGAAGAGAACTAAGAAGGGAAAGGAGCCGATGAACAATATTCCGATTTAACATCTACCATATCCGCATGCTCCTACAAAGAAAGATAGTGCGCGGCATTATACTCGGTTTATGGATATCTTCAAGCAATTACAAATAAATATTCCATTTTCCGAGGCTTTGGAGCAGATGCCTAAATATGCGAAATTCATGAAGGATATCCTCACGAAGAAGAAAAGGTATACAGATCAGGAGACGATTATGGTGGATGCAAGCTGTAGTGCCATCATTCAACGGACTCTCCCGCGAAAAGAATGTGATCCGGGACGAGTTACATTGTCGGTTACGATAGGGAACATGTATGTGGGCAATGGGTTGATTGATTTGGGGTCTAGCATCAACTTGATACCATTGTCGATTGTGAAACGGCTAAGCCACATGGAATTGATGTCCATGCAAATGACGTTGCAACTCGCCGATAGGTCCACTACCCGTCCTCACGGTGTAGCGGAAGACGTGTTGGTCAAAGTGGACAAATTTTTGTTTCCGATCGACTTTGTTGTAATTGAAATGGAGGAGGATGAGGATGCACCTTTGATTCTTGGAAGGCCTTTCATGAAAACTGCCCGTATGGCAATTGACATGGACGATGGTCTCATGAAAGTGAGAGTCCAAGATGAAGAGATGTGTTTCAATCTTTATGATGCCATGAAGCACAAGAAAGATAAAGGTGATTGTTTCCGAATCGATGCAACGGAGAAAGCAAGTTTTGAAGTTACAAAGCAAATTCATGTCATTGATCCGTTACAAAGAGCTTTGGATGATTCCTTGGAAATATTCTAGGTTGAAGAAGAGCAAGCTCTTGAAGAGTGTTTGTTAGAGCTTGAAGCTTTGGAAGAATTGCAACCTTGGGATTATGAAGAGGAAATTCTAAAAAAAGTGGTTAATGATGAGCCTTCCAAACTTGAGCTGAAAGTGTTACCGTCAACCTTGAAGTATGTTTTTCTCGATGACGGTGGTAATAAACCGGTGATCATAAGCAGTGTTTTATCTGAAGTGGAGGAAAGCCGCTTAATTCAAGTGTTGAGAAAAAATCAGGGTGCAATGGGATGGACATTGTCCAATCTCAAAGGCATAAGCCCTTCGTATTGCATGCATAGGATATTCATGGAGGAAGATTTTAAACCGGTTGCTCAACCTCAACGCCGCTTAAATCCTATTATGAAAGAAGTGGTTAGGAAGGAAGTGGTGAAAATGTTAGATGCCGGAATGATTTATCCTATTTCTGACAGCCCGTGGCTTTCCGGTCAACAATTTTACTGTTTTTTGGATGGATATTCGAGTTACAACCAAATTATTGTGAACTCGGATGATCATGAAAAAACTGCTTTCACATGTCCTTTCGGAATCTTCGCTTATAGGAGGATGCCGTTTGGATTATGTAATGCACCGGCGACTTTTCAACGGTGTATGCAAGCTATCTTCTCGGATTTGATCAAAAAGACAATTGAGGTCTTTATGGATGATTTCTCTGTTTTTGGGCAATCTTTGATTTGTGCTTGAAAAATTTGGATAAGGTGTTGGAACGGTGTATGGAAACTAATTTGGTGGTTAATTGGGAAAAATGCAACTTCATGGTGAACGAGGGAATTGTGCTCGGTCACAAAGTGTCTTCAAAAAGCCTTGAAGTTGATTAAGCCAAAGTGGATGTTATCGAGAAATTACCACCGCCGATGAATGTCAAAGGAATAAGGAGTTTTCTTGGACACGCCGGGTTCTACCGGAGATTCATTAAGGACTTCGCTAAGGTCGCAAAGCCGTTGAGCAACTTGCTTGTCCAAGGTAAGGTTTTTGACTTTGACAAGTCTTGTCTTTTCGCGTTTAATTTTTTGAAACAAAGTTTAACTACCTCACCGATAATCGTTGCACCTAACTGGAAATTAGATTTTGAATTAATGTGCGATTATGCGGTTGGGGCTGTTTTGGGTCAGAGGAAAATGAAAGTTTTCCACGATATACATTATGCGAGCAAAGTTTTAAACGAGGCTCAAATTAACTATGCAACAACTGAAAAAGAGTTGATTGCCATAGTGTATGCGTTGGAGAAATTTCGTGCCTATTTGATTGGTTCACGAGTCATCGTTTACACGGACCATTCGGCTATAAGGTATCTGCTCACCAAGCCTGATTCAAAACAGAGGCTGGTTCGGTGGATCCTTTTGTTACAAGAATTTGATCTTGAAATTCGTGACAAAAGGGGTTCCGAGAATTTAGTGGCGGATCACTTATCCCGCCTGGTCAACATTGACGTGACCAAAAATGAATTTGAGGTAAAAGAGGAGTTCCCAGATGAAAAACTTTTTAGAGTGCAGGTTAGACCGTGGTTCGCCGACATGGCTAACCACAAAGCCACCGAATTGATACCGGACGGTCTAACGCACCACCAGAGACGGAAATTTTTGTCTGATGCCAAGTCATTTGTATGGGATGAACCCCATTTATTTAAACTTGGAGTCGACAACCTCCTCAGAAGGTGTGTGTCAGTGGAGGAAGCCACGAATATTTTATGGCATTGACATAACTCTCCTTACGGAGGTCACTTCAATGGGTTAAGAACGGCCACTAAAGTCCTTCAATCGGGCTTTTATTGGCTGTCCTTATTCAAAGATGTGCATGCGCATGCCCTTAGTTGTGACAAGTGCCAGAGAAGTGGAGGTATTTCACGGCGGCAAGAAATGCCATTACAAAATATGTTAGAAATCGAAGTTTTTGACTGTTGGGGGATCGACTTTGTCGGTCCATTCCCCACTTCATTTTCTAATGAATATATTTTGGTCGCTGTGGATTACGTTTCCAAGTGGGTTGAGGCGATAGGATGTGCTAAAGCCGACGGAAAAACAGTGGTGAAGTTTTTGAAAAGAAATATTTTTGCGCGTTTTGGTACACCTCGAGTGTTAATAAGTGATGGAGGATCTCACTTCTGTAACACTCAGCTTGACAAAGCTCTTGAGCAATATGGTGTGAAGCACAAAGTTGCTACACCATATCATCCTCAAGCTAACGGTCAAGCAGAGGTATCCAATCGGGAGATAAAGCGTATTTTAGAGAAAACTGTCTCGGCCTCGAGAAAGGATTGGGAAAACAAATTGGATGACGCGTTGTGGGCGTATCGGACCGCTTTTAAGGCTCCGATCGGTCTCACCCCGTTTAAAATGGTTTATGGTAAGAATTGTCACTTGCCGGTAGAGTTGGAGCACAAGGCGTTTTGGGCCTTAAAATTTTTGAATTTTGATCCAACTCTAAGCGGCGAAAAAAGAAAAGTGCAATTACACGAGTTGGATGAATTGCGCCTTCAGGCGTACGATTCCAATAAATTGTATAAGGAGCATGTAAAGTCTTACCATGACAGAAAAATTGTCATCAAACAGTTTGAGGTCGGACAGCTGGTCCTATTGTTCAATTCTCGATTAAAATTGTTTCCCGGAAAATTAAGATCTAAATGGTCCGGTCCGTTTCGGATTGTGGAAATCAAACCCTATGGAGCAATCGTAATTGAGGACACCACATCAAAGGAAAATTGGACAGTTAATGGCCAGAGGCTGAAAGTGTATCTCGGAGGAGGTTTCGAGCGGAATCCCGCAGTTGTGCCTTTCCGCGATCTGTGAGGTCGCGATGGACCGTCGAGCTTAGCCGACGTTAAACAAGCGCTTGTTGGGAGGCACCCCAACATTGTAAGTATTTTTGCTTTAATTTGCTGTTTTTAGTCATTTTTACATTTTGGACATTTGGAAGTGTGGCAGTAAGACAGACCTGTAATTTTGAAAAAACTGTCTTGTTCGCTGGCTCATTCGCACTGCGAATCTGGGGCGAGCATTCGCTGTCCATTCGCACTGCGAACGTCAGCGAACCAGCCTTGGTTGTTTGGCTGCCACATCAGTAAAAATGAGGGTTTTATGGGTGGGCCTGCACGTAGGCCCATGACCCATGTGTAAGTGCTGATTGACTTGGGGGGGACCAAACCCTAGTCTCTCACTTTCACTTTCAACCATAAACCAAAAAGAAAAAAAAACCCTCTCATTCTCCTTCCCTCTCACGTGCTATTTTTCTGTCAATTTCTCTACTGTGTTTTTACTCACTGCCATTTCCTTCCAAGGTATGATGTCTTTTCTCTGTTCTTTCTGTGTAATTGTAACTGTGTTGGTAAATTTTACATGTGAAATTTGTAGAGCATGTGGGTTAGAATTCTGGGTTAGGATTTTTAATGCATGTTGAGTTTTCTGATGGTTTTTGGGAGTAGATGCCATGTAGAAGCATGCTAGGGTGTGAATCTGGGTCTGCATAAAATTTTTCAAAAATTTCGTGCCTTCGCTGGCTTGTTCGCACTACGAACCTGGGGCGAGCGTTCGCCAGGCTTCGTAGTGCGAGTGATCTAGCGAGCAGCCCAGATTTGTGTTTTTCTGATAGTTCATTCCGTTGCTTGTCTGTCCTTAATTCTAATGATCTGTCTTGGTGTTTTTGTGTGGACTTGTTTGTCATTGGTGCAGATGGGTCCTAAAACCATGATAAGGAAAAGAAAGGCATCCACATCAAGACAAGCGTCGGTCCGTTTTGATGAGACTCGGTTCAGAGGAATTAGACAAGCTCAGAGGTATCAGCTGTTAGAAGCAAGGACCATCCTTGCGGAAAGGAGGTTTGTTCTGAATGAGCAGGGAAGTTATCGTACCATTGCTGCCCTGTTAACTGTAAAAAAGTGGGATACACTGATAAATCCTGTTGATTCATACAATGTGGAAATGGTTCGTCAGTTTTACGCCAACGCCCTTCCTGATGAGGGTGATCTGTTTACTTGGACTACGTTTGTTGGCGGGAAAACGGTAAGGTTTGACAGAAGAACTATTAACAGAGTTCTTGGAGACCCCCTTCCACTGCGGGCTAGCGAAGAGGATAGGTATCATGAGACGCTGAGTAATTATCGTGATATTGCCGCAATGGCTCGTGATCTCCTACGGCCAGGTAAAAATGTAAAGTTTAATCATTCAGGAGTGGCTGTTCGATATCACCATGAGGATATGGTGCCTTTGGCTCAACTTGTTTTACTTTTGGTTGTGACCAACATTACGCCAAAGTCACATTCCTCCACAATTCCGATTCGTTTGGCTCACCTTGTCCACAGTATCCTTACTAACGTAGAAATTGACGTCGCAAGGATCATTGCTGATGAAATAAGGGCCATCGTTGAGAGTGGTTTAGGTGGGAATGCTTCGAGGAAGAATGCCCCTCTTGCTTTCCCTTGTTTGATTATGACCTTATGTGCTGATGCTGGAGTGACTTTGCCTTCGCGTCGTCAAGTTACTGTACCGTCGACTATTGATGATCGATATGTCGACAAATTCTGCAAACCGAAAGGTGTTAGAGCTGAATCTTCTGGGGCTGGTGCTGGTGCTGAGACTGGTACAAGCGAGGGTGCTGCTTCTGGATCTCACAGCTTCTATCCATATCAGCAGGAGATCTGCCAATATAATTGGGATTGGATGGCTGCCCAGCAGCGTGCCATGACTGATATTCATGATTCTTTGCAGGTTCTCCAATTGCAGATCCGTGACCCTTCTACGCAGCACACTATGATGTCGAGGGAGCAGTTCCTCGCGCATGCTGGATGGCCTGAGGCCAGGCCTGTTTTCAGTTGGGGAGAGGATGTTGTTGAGCCTGCTGCTGATGATGATGCTGAGGAGAGGGGAGATGGCGATGATATTATGATTTCTGATGATGATGATGGGCAGAGGACGGATGTACTAGGGACTGAGCCTGAGGATGAGCAGGGTACTGATGTTCTCGAGACTGAGTCCGAGGAGGACTGACTTTTTGGATCTTAGACTTGTACACTTCCTTTGGTCATCAAAGTGAAGTTTCTTGTATTTTGTTTTTTCAACTTTTACTAGTCTAATATTGATGTACTCGTACTCGTGTGGTACTTTTTGGAGTATGTAGGTGCTTTATACACCAGGCACTTTATGATTATTATTAGTAATGATTATGGTTTGCAGTAATAATTTTTGTTTCGCTTTACTAATAAATTGTTGGTTTTTAATTATAGTATTAAGTGTTGAGTTCTTCAGTTTACGAATGCTCAACACTTCAGTATGTTTTTTGTTGTTAAGTGTTAGTAAGAGTTGAATTCTTCAGTTGACGAATGTTTAACTCTTAAATTGTGCATATGTGTTATTTTGATGTTCCTTCTTTTAGGATGAATTTGGGGAAGTAGGTTGGAGATTCTTGTGTTTTAAAGGTTGATTCCTCCAAGATGTGAGGGCTATGATAGTACCGTAAGCATTGTGTTACGACAAGGTATATCGTTACCTAGTTCGAGAATTTTGTATGTTTTAGAACTGTGTGTCTTGGTGCGATTGAAAATGTTATTTCATGTTACAACTTCCTTTGAATGCATGTGTCATTTTAGGATCAAAAGCCATTAAAGTGAGTAGCCTCCAAAGTATTACTATATGCTAAGGATTGTGATGAATGTTGTCTTTACTTTTAATTCATGCCTTATCTTGTGACCATGTGATTTTGTGGAAGTGTGAGAAGTGATCAAGGCACTTATTTGAATTTGAGCACAACTGTATCCATATAGTAATTCACCCGTGAGGAGAGAGCATTTGGTAGCCCCTTTGAGCCTAAATAGTTTAGAACTCAATTGAATGATGAACTTGTTTTATGTACATAATTTGCAAGTTTGGTTCATCATTGAATTTGGTGAGTTTCTAACATTTTCTTCTTTAACCTTTGAAAATTGTTTACTTTGATTTCCTTGCCTTAAAAAGCAAGGAACATTCACTTTTGGTTGAGTTGAAGGTGAGTTGGGGAGAATAAAAAGAGGATGGGTGCATTACTCCTAATTTTGAAAAAAAAAAATTCCAAGCAAGCATGTCATGAAAAGAGTGTGTATATGTTGTACAAGGGAGAAAATGTTTGCTTGAATAAAAAAAAAATTAATATAATAATAGATCAATAAGTGTGCACTGTAGTTTGTGAAGGTGGAAAGAAAAAAATTGGTGAAATGAAGTGTGTTGTGTGAATAGGTGTATAGTGAATGTTCTTTTGCGTCGGCAATTTCGTTTCAAAGACCGTTAGAAATGTCCCTTTTTTGTTCACCCGACCAAGCTACAACCTTGAAGTCCTTAGTGATCTTTTACTTCCATGATTTCTGTTATGATCATTGAGATATGGTATGAATTGCTTAGTATTGCATCATTTATCATCTGAGTGTAATTGTCCTGTGCTTGTATGCACGTTTTTCTTCAATCCTTTTTCGAAGAGGAGTGTAGAATGACATGTGTATGTTGGGTTAGTTGTTTCTTGAAACATTGTTTGAAATTGTTTAAGAGACAAGTTCTTTTACATTAGATTCTTAAATTGTGTAATTGTGCATTGTTGTGATTGTTGTTTAGTTGAGCCGTTTTTCACGTCTTGGATGAATTGTGTGCTTGAGCAAATCCTCTTGAGAGGCATACTTTGCTTGAGGACAAACAAAGAGTTAGTTGGGGAGAGTTTGTTAGATGTCAAACATGTTATATATTTGTATGAAATACTTGGCATTTTTCATTTCTTTCTAACGGTTAATTGTGAATTTACGCAGTAAATTGTGTTGTATTGCGTACATTGTAATATATGTGTGGAGCTTGTAATTTGTGTGTTAATGTGCAGGTATAGGCATGATAGGAGCAAAATTGAGAACGCATGGAACCAATGTAAGTTTCCACTGAGTTTTTAGCTGCAACAGGGTGTTCGCAGTGCGAACAATCTGGCGAAGGTCCAGTGAAGGTTCGCACTGCGAGGGACCAGCGAAGACGCCAGTGAGCAGAGGCAGAGAGTTCCAACTTTGAGATTACCTTGTGTTCGCACTGCGAACTCCTGGCGAGGGTCCAACGAAGGTTCGCTGGTTGGTTCGCAGTGCGAAGGTGCTGGCGAAGAGAGGCAGTAAGTTCTGGGTTTGAGAATTCTGGCTCGCTAGTTTATTCGCAGTGCGAATGTAGCTAGCGAATGATTCGCAGTGCGAATGAAGGGTTCGCAGTGCGAACCCACGATTTCTGCTTGGGGCGGTTTAAGTCTCAGAGGCACTTAAAGTGCCATTTTTCCTCATTCGCAGTGCGAATGGATTGCTCGCAGTGCGAATACTGCAGAATTCTGCTTTGTATAAATTGAATTTCACTTTATGTTTTAGGGATCTTTTGTTCATTTTGATCCAAAATCATAGTTTTCAGTTTTTTTACCATTGGAGCTTGTATTTTCACTTGGAGAAGCTGATTTTGCATCCATTCTTGATTATTCGGTGTGGATGTTTACTCATCTCCTCTTTTTACTTGTTATCCAATCTACCATGAGAAGTGGTAGCTAAACCCTCTATGTTGAGGTTAGAGGCAGTTGATTCTGTTTTTATGTATTGCTTTTGATCTATTGTATATGAACAAGGTCTTTGATCAATATAGATGAAGTTATTTTCTCTTAATGCTTTATGTTTGATTTGTTTTACTCTAGACATAGATTCCACAAATCTTGACCTAACAATTTCATCTCTTAAAAACCAAACTCTAGACATAGATTTGGGATTTGCTATTCACATTGTATTGATCTTAATGATCGTTGTTTAGATTGTTAGCGTGAGACATCATCTAACGGTTTAAACAACGGTACTCACGATTTCGTTTTAGACATAAACTTAGTCGGGAGGATACGCGGTTATGTTGGTCGGAAACCGAGTTCATATGCTTGATTAATCGTTTATACATGGAAAGGATTAGCGAAACCTAACCTTAACATGTTTTTATAAAACCTTTTACAAAATCTTTATGACAAATTAATCTTTTCTACAAGTGAATGTTAAAAATAGTTGAGAAACTTTTGAAACCGTTAACTTAGAATATCGAAACTATTGAAAGGCACACATCAAATATCAAACAATCCCTGTGGATACGATTTAAAAACAACCCCCACTTATACTATTTCTAACAAGGTGCAAACTCAAATTGATATGGAATCCAAGCTTGCGTTGAAGCTGGTGTGGAGAGGGTCTTCGCCGCTAAAAACTAAGATTTTTGCATGAAGGCTTTTGTTAGGCAAGCTAGTTACGCGGTGTAACCTCGCTAGAAGAGGAATCGTTACAAATCCTCATGAACTTTCTTGTGTCTTCTGTTTTTTATGCGATGAAGATGCGGATCATGTATTTTTCAGGTGTTATAAAGTGGTTGCAGTTTGGACTAACATGTGTGATTGGATGGAGGTGAGTTGTTCATTTAATGGAGTAGGAACTGAACATTTAAGGGAGTGGTGCTGCAAACTGAAAGGAAAAGTGGAAATATCAAATGCAGTGGGTTTGTGGATTATAGTATGTTGGAGTGTTTGGACAACGAGAAATTGCATCATTTTTGCGGATGAAATAGCCAACACAAGTCTTATTACTCAAAGGATCAAGGATCTGGCTTAGTGGTGGTTGAGTAAGGATAGTAAGTTGCTGTATAAATGTAATTATTACGACTGGGTCAAATTCCCTTAGTTTTATATTTAGAATGAGTTTGGCAGATGCTGGGTGTTTTAGGTAGTTGATTTGGCAGGCTGTTGTTAGTTTTTCTAAACCAGTCTTTCCGTGTGAATTGAATCTTTTAGCATATAAAAAAAATCTATCTGTAATTGATGGTTTCAACGTTCCAATGCAATTTAGTGGTTGCAACAAAGTGCTAAATTGCAGGGATGCTTCTTGACCTGATGCTTATCATACACCTAGTGAGAATCAAAAAGTGGCTTCATGCCCAGGTGGTACTAACTATAGAATAGTCTTTTGCCCTTAAATTATATATGGAAACCACCCAAAAATGTTTTTTTTTTCCTACCGTAAAGAAACAAAATATAAAATAATATTGGATGTTTGCTGTATGTGCAATAAATAATATGTACAATATTGCTGAATTTACTCGTGAAATTATAAGTATGTAATTTCTTGAGAATGCAATATGTAATAAATTGTCATATTTACTTCTGAATTTTGATGATTGAAACTGTTAGTATTATGTGCACCATACCATTGTCGACTTGTCTTGCTCTATATGTTTTTGATGCTTGGCATATGCTCCATTCTTAAGCAAAATTTGAATTATATAACTAAAATAATATTTTATAGACTCTTTTGTGGGTCCATATTTTTGAGCCATTAATAATATTTTGTTGTTATATTGAGAAAATTAATGAATAAACAACTTTTTTTTTCTTTCTAAACTGTAATGGACCAAGAGGAAGATATCGGCCTCATCTATAAGGATTTGGTATAGATTTGGTGAAAGAGGGTGAACCATAACTAAGGGCTAAAAGAAGTACTCTACTTATCCCATCTTGTGGAAATCTTCTCCAGAAAAGTCACACCTTCTTCTAGAATTCGAATATTTATTTTCAAATACACCCTTTTCACACACCTGTTCGTTCAAATTGTTGAAGCATCTTTATTTTGTTAAAATTTGGTTCGAAAATGCAGTTCCGTATCAACATTAGATTGGGTCCAGAGATGCATCATTGTAACAATCCTTAATTCAATTTTCAATGAGTTTTCCAAAGATGCCTTTCTGGAATATGCTCGGTTAGGTCAAATCAGAAGACAAAAAAAAAAAACAGAAACAATGGCAGAATGTTGAAAAAATAAGATAAATTAACATCAAAATACTTAACATTACATATATAATCATTAACATAAAGTTAACATTACATTTCATTACAAATAGATGGTTCAAGACGTTGCAACATCTTTAGATATCTTCGGTCGATCTTGCAATTGTCACATCCACTTCAATCGGACCCTTTTTTGAGTAATGATAAAATGTACTCTACATAATCTTTTAATCCTCGTCATTCTTCAATTCAATCTTGGTGAACCGTATCTTCCCTTTGTTTCAATCAAAAGGTGAACGATACTCGAGTTTGATAACTCTTCGACTTTCTAGAAATCGTAGAGAGCATTCAGTTTGGATTTCAGATTGACGAGAGGTATGTCCTCGAAGACCCTAGGGTTTTGTGCCATTGAAATACACAAAAGCAAGATGGAATATGTATTCATTTTGATTTGTTGTGTTTGTTAGAAAAATAACAAAAAAATAAATTTCTACGCACGCGGAAGCATACCCACAAAAAAGAAAAAGAAGCAAATAACTCCAACAAAACTCATAAAATCATACTTTAACTTGTAATTTTTACCAGGACAAAATTACAAACTCTCCCATATAATTGCAAATTTTAAGGAGAAAATTGCAAACCCTACAAATTACAATTTTTGAACGAAAAAATTACAAACCCTCTCTAAATTATAATTTTTGGATGGAAAAATTGTAAACCCTCTCTCAATTGCAATTTTTGGACGAAAAAATTGCAAACCCTCTCTCAATTGCAATTTTTGGACGGAAAAATTAAAAACCCTCTCTACAAACTATTTTTGAACGGAAAAATAGAAAACCCTCTCAACAAACTATTTTTTAACGGAAAAATAGGAAACTCTCTCTAAATACACAACTACCCAAATTCCCAAAAACACTCAAAAGACTACATTTTGCTATTGTGTGGAAAAACTAAAACTAACTATCTCTATTTATATTAATACTCAAATTCTATTTTTTTTCTACTACCCGATGTGGGACTTGGATGAATATGCTATTTGACCCAACAAATCCTCCCTTCATCCAAAGTCTCACATATCTTCACTTTGTCTTCAACTTCATCTTCAAAGCGATCATTATAATTATAATGATTAGGCATATTTGTAAAATTATTACTCTTCAATCTTTTTGTCTTCTTCCTCCCTTGATCAGAATAATTGTTACTTTTCCTTCCTCCCTTGATCGAAACCTTAACTCTGATACCAGTTGTTGGAAAAAATGTGACTGATGCAACATCATGAGGGGGAAGCATTCACATTGGGTCAAACACTCACCTAAAGGTCAAAGACTCACCCAAACAAGTGAGAGAGACACCACATATTCACCCAAAACCTTAAGGTGATATGTGTATGGGTCCTCTTACTTATAAAGTGCTTAACCTTCACTTTTCTAAGCAATGTGTGACTTAGAACTCACACATGTTTCTCCACACAACTCACACTTGTTTCTCAATAATCTCCCCCTCAAGTGTGAGCCCATCCATTATGCTCCCTCAAGTGTGAGTCCATCCACTATGCTCCCCCTCAAGTGGAAGCTCTTTCATCCACATACTTGTACCGCCGTTGAGAGACACCTTTATCTCATCATGGGCACTTCAACGGAACACGCCGCCTGACCATAGCGGCAGGAAGACTTTCGATACAAGGAGTCGATCCCTTACTCGACCACGACTCTAATACCACTTATGGGACATCATGAGGGGGAAGCATTCACACTGGGTCAAACACTCACCTAAAGGTCAAAGACTCACCCAAACAAGTGAGAGAGGCACCACATATTCACCAAAAACCTTAAGGTGATAGGTGTATGGGCCCTCTTACTTATAAAGTGCTTAACCTTCACTTTTCTAAGCAATTTGGGACTTTGAACTCACACCTGTTTCTCCACACAACTCACACTTGATTCTCAACAGTGTTTTTGTAAAGAACATGGAATGAGAGACCCCGTATTTATACAAGTTTTAGATCAATTTGCACCATAGAAACAATATCCTTTCATCAAGGCATATTTCGTATATGCATATCTGGACATGCCCTACTTTTTTTACAAAATAAGGATTTTTACGGAGATGCACATCCGTAGAATCCTATGTTTTGTATTTTTCCAATTAAAATGGGATGTGTCTGGAGATGCATATTTGCACTCACCCAGAGCACTGTTCATACATAACCAATATAATATGCAGGCCTAAGTTTTGAAACAGATAATGTGTCTATAATTTACCTCCAAATCCAATAACATTAAAGTAGAATAGAGATTATGTACGTCTCAAATTGTATTGAGATTACATCATTGACAACATTGCATACAAAAAGCGAGTTACATTGTTTGATAAAAACTAAAATGTATCAACACATCTATCACTACCTAAATCTATATCTTTTGGTGGTTTGTTCTTCGACCTTTTCTTATTTGATTCATTATCAATGTCACTTAACTTAGTGAACTCTTCGATCCTTTCTAGAAAGTGATCTGACCAAGTTTCACCATCTTTTGTGAATTATGTCGTCCACTCCGTGATGTCTTTGGTATAAGACGTCCCGGTTTCAAATAAACTTGCACAAAATATTGTGTTTTGAAAGCCACCAAATCCACATGATGTGTCCGGATGGATTTTGAGGTGGGACACTCCGAAGTGGCAAAATATTTCCAAGAAATTGTATTTTGTCAGATCAATACACACTTTATCATAAGCACTTACTATAAGATGTCCCTTTTCAGGAAGCATATTCATTTTTCTAATGGTACCAGACCACTAACCCAAAGAACAAGAGCATTGAGAATTGCATCGTAATTTTTTTCGTTTAAAAATGTGTATGATTCTCTATGCATCATCAAGTCTTGTATAAGATGATGGCAGACAAATTGGTGGTGCTCATCTCTTTTACCGAGTAAACTTAAAACATCTTGAAAACCACAATTGTCGTCATATTTAACATCTACAATCCGCTCAATGTATTTGTGCATAAAAATGACATCTCTTTAATGTGGACGAGTTTTGGTAACACTGGTGGAGGAGATTGTTTGCTAGTGCCTTGAAAACTTTTTATTTTTGAGTTGGAGAATTTGGAAAATGTGAGTCAACATGTACTACAAAAAAAATGGATATATACCAATAGAGACTTATAGTGACAAACAAAGAATATGTAGGTATAAACTACATTTACCTACAGACACTACAAAAAAACACTCATTAGCCACCTAATTTTCACGCCACAAACAGAAATATCACGCTGCAAACCACAAATTAGCGACGTGAGCAATCACGCGACAGGAGCGCATCAGTTGCCACATAAAAATCATGTCGCAAAATTTCCACGTGATATTCACGTCGCAACACTTTACCACTAGAGCTATCAAAATGGGCTAGCCCATATGGGTCATCCCGCCAAGCCTGATAACTTATAGGCCTTGAGCCTTAAAATTAGAGCCCATATTTTTCAGGACTTTGTTAGACTAATCCTAAAAAGCCCGCTACCCATTAGGGTTATCCCGTATGGGTCGTGGGTAGCCCGTTAGGCCAAAATAGCTATAAATTTAAAAATTATATATTAATAATTATATTGTCTTACTCCAAAATAACACATTGATTTTTCTCACCTTACTAAATTTTATTTAATCTTTCTCTTTTAAATTTTATACATTAATATAATCAACACACTTTCTTCGTATTCTATTAGTTTCTCTTATGTTAAATATTTGAGTATTATTTTATACAATTTAGACACGTGTTGTATTTAAAAATACACTATAGTATTTACAAAAGATAATATAGTACTTAAAAATGTATTATGTTTAAAATAATATAATTTTTCATTTCATTTATAATAAATATTATGGGGGTTTTATTTTAATTTTTTATTAACAAAATTCCGTTTAGGGTCGGGTAGCACGAAGTCCATCCAGTGTTGGGCTGGCGTAGTAATTTTTGAGCCCATATTACAACCTAGATTTTTTGGTCCAGCCCTAAAAAGCCCAAGGCTCGTTTAGGGCTAGGCAGCCCATTTGGATAGATCTATTTACTACGGGGTAAACACGTCGCTAATTTCTACATAGACTCCAGGGTTACTCAGCTACGTGTTAGATTCCAAATATAGGTGCAAGAGTAGGGTGCGATGTTGACAGATTTTGGTAAACACGCCACAAAAATTAATACATGTCAGATTTGCGACGTGGTAAACACGCCACAAAAATAAAAATGTGTCCAAATTTTGCCAGGTGATTTTTATTTCGTAGAGTTTTATTTTAATAAAAAATTAAAATAATTAATAATTATTAAAATACAAAAATTGATAAATAATAACAATATTTTCAAATAATTATTATAAATATGATTTTTTTTTTTAAATTTCAATTAAAAATGATTAATAATATACAAAAAATAATATTTAAAAATAAAATAACAATAAAAAAATCAATCATCGACATAAAACTCACTTTCTTCATCTTCATCCTCCTCATTTACCGCTCCTTGGCCACTAACACCTCCATTTTTACCAAACTCTTGATTTCCACCCATTGAACCATATGTTTGGTTCATTTGTGAGAGCATAAATTGTCACATTTGCTCCTTCATCTCAAATTGTCTTTTCTTCATTGCCTTCAATTCGGCATTTAGCGTCACCTCGCGTTTCGCCGTCTCACGTCTCGCCTCAGTTAGCGCCAGTTGTCTCAGTGTTTCCATCATTTCGGGGATCAATTCTGGTGGATGTGACATTCCTTCCCCATCTGCAACTCTTTCAAATAAATTTCTATCCCCTTTTGTTGTAGTTACAAGCCAAAGGCCCAATAGTAAAAAAACACCCATTAACTCCCCTCCCACAGTTACTAAACTCCAAATATAAAGATCCACATGTGGATCAATCAGATTTGAACCTATCAGAGTATACTGAAGATTTTCTTAAACATGAGGTTCCTTCATTCGATGTTGAATCTTCCGAAGATCGTTCAACTACTGAGTATGTTCTTTCAAAAGACTCCATTGTAGTTGTTTGATGGAAGAATGATGAAGTTGATGACTCTTTGTTTTTAGTTCATTCAATTTCTCTATGATTTCCTACTTTTCTTGATTTTTCCTGAAATTCACGAAGGCTCATATCTTTTGATTTAAGGATAGGATTAAATTTCCAATTCTTAACTCTTAGATATTGGTTAGCGACAAACGTTCCAATATAATTTCTAATATTTCTAAATTTTGAAAAAATTTTTACCGTAAAATCCCCAGCATCTTTGCCTCGTGTGTTCATCTCCTCTTGCTTGATACTTATAGAAGCTCCATATATCATTTAAAGAGTATCCCACATTTCGTTGGCAGCTTTGCAATGGTGAACATAAGAAAATTTACTATCATCTAGAGACATTTCTAAATAACTATTAGTTTTGAAATCTATTTCAAAAAATTTATTTTCTTCTTTGGTCCAAAGGCAATCAGGTTTATCTACTACTTTTCTATTTACTTGGTAAGTCAAGTTAACGGACCATTGATTATAGTTTCGATTTCATGGGTTATATTTTGAAAAATTATAAACATAAATTGGCATACATTTAATCTACTACTATTAAAAGATGGTGGTGTGTTTATAAAAGATCTCTTATTAGAAGTCATCTTCCTCCTAAGACGATTAGTCCTTAAACATGAGTTAGACTTTGATGCTAGTTGTTGGACATGTGACTTCACACCTAAATGGGGGTGAATTGTGTGATTCATAAAAACTTGAATTTGAAAAACTTTTAGGTTTAAAATCATAGTTTGAAAACATTTTAGAAAAGTTTTAGAGTTATGCAACAGAAAAATAAAATTCAGAAAGTAAAATGTTGAAAATAAAAGATAAGGATCTTTAGATTATCAAATAAGCTTAAGAGCTTTTAGTAGGTTGAACTCTCGGACCCCATTATATAAGGAAAATGAAGTTTGTGGCTAACATCCAACCAAACAAGAAACAAGGAGAGAAGTGGCGAGTCTTCCTTCCAAATGATGGATCCAAGTGGTTAGTCTTCTTTCCACGAGAAAGTTGGAGCAAATAGTCTTCAAGTTTCAAACAAAGATTTTATCATGGGCTAACCTTGAACCTTGAGAGCTTTTAACACCGACCTAAGCTTGCAAATTAAAACTTATTTTTATAACGGGCTTACCAAGAACCTATAAGATTTTACCACCAGACTGATCTCGAACCAAAACAAGCTTTTATGGCCAATAATGATGTGTCAATCGATTGGCATCATGCTCTAATCGATTGGCAGGCCTAAAATTATCGATTCATAAGCTTAAAAAGGTAAGAAAAGATATTTAGTTGTTACCATTCATTAAGGAAATTCCCTAATTGATTAGAGCACATTTTTGAACTGATCCAATAGATTTTCATAAGGTGTCAATCAATTGGAAAGAACAATAACTTGCCTATGCCTTTTCTGATTGTTTCTAACTTGTCTGGCACAACTTTAAGGAATTTTTAGAAGATATTTCTTTAGAAAAATAAGTTTGAAAACTTGTTTATTTGTGTGTGTGTGTGTGTGCGCGCGTGTGTGTTTAGCCATGTTACTTTATGAGAACACCCTTATGCATTTATAACATATATTCACTCAGACGTATCGAGGCAAGGTTTCATATATTTCAAGACTTTTCATATGATTTATACTTGTAGACACTTGCTTTACCTTGAGACGAGGCTTGAGTTATATTCCATTTGGTTTCCATCATCAGATAGTTAAGTCCATCAAACCCTAATGATCTGGTTTCATATTTACCCACTTTTTTGTTATCATCAAAGACATGTTTTCGTTATCAGAGACATGGTCATATTTAATAGTTGCCATCGTCAAAAGAATGCTTATCTTTACGAGAGATTCTTTGATTAATGAGCTGCAAAACAAGGTTCCAAACTTTTGTTTAGTGAAGAATTCTTTGTTATTCTGGAAGAGCAGTATTGTAAATTCACCAAGGAACATTTTTACCTTGGTTGAATAATTTATCCATAAGGGATTGTTAGTTTGAGTTCGAAGCTACACCCTTTAAAAACTTTAGTTTGGGGATTTAGTTACTAAAGTCGTCGTTTCGATTTGTATGCTCAGCCCGTTCAAAAGCTTTTATCGGTTCGAGATCATCCCGATATAAAATCTCAACTTGGTTCGTGGTTATCTTGGTAAAGACCCTGATTTAGTTAGTAAGCTCGGTCCAGTTAAAAACTTGATTAGGTTCATGATAAGACCTGTATAAAATCTCAGTGGTTTGTGGTCATCATGTTCTAAACCTAGGTTCGGTTCGTGAGTTCAGCCCGATTTAAAGGCGCACCTTGATTTGAGATAAGCCCGTGTAGAATCTCAGTTCAGATTGGGGTCTAACCGCTTCAAGTGGCTATTTGGAAAGAAGATTAACTGTTTGTCTCTGCTATTTTTTGTTTTGTTGGAAGTTAGCAAGAAAATTTATTTTCCCTATATAAGGGGGTTTGAGAGTTTAAACTACTAAAAACTCTTAATATTTATTGGATACTCTTAAGAACTAATATTGGAGAGAGGATTATGTTTTTTCTTTTTGACCGAATCTCTATAATTTCTGGTCTTATCTCTATATCCCCTAACTCTTTAATTTTTGCATATTTACTTTCTGCTACAAAATTTTCAAACTTTTAATATTTTTAAACTCTGAAAATGACATAAGGGTATTAATCATAAAGGCATAAGTTTTTCAATAACATTAGTAGTGTGGCAACTGTTTTGCTATTGTTACTTGTTGGATCGACATAATTTGTATATGGAGGTGTGGGCGTGAATCTATCCAATGCCACCGTACATTTCTATATATTAGCACTTCACTAAAATTTTAACGTGAAATGTAAAAGCTACAAATAGTAGCTTTGGATGGACGTACTTATACTAGACATCCAAACACACGGGCAAACATAACCTTCATGGTTTTGAAAATCTGGTATTCGATTATCGCAAACATCACCATCAACCCACGACTCGCAAGCATAGAGACTTAATTATGAGTTTAGGTTGTAAAGACTTAGTTATCAAAATTTTGTTATTTTGAATTATAGTTAGCTATGAGCATGTTGCTTCTTTGTAAAGACTAGTTAATAATCTTTTTAATTGTTGTTTTGAACTATACTACTCGGTTATGAGTTTTTTGTTGTAATTATTAAACAATAAATATCCATAAATGTATTTAAAAAATGATAAAAATATATATGCAAATGAGTAAATGACAATAAATGCATAAGAAATTGTCTTATATCGAAAGTGGTACTCACATTAAAAGTCATTATAAAGAGTTATATTCATTAATTTAACAAAATAGCTTAAAAAAATAAATTATCACATAGACAAATGGCGGGAAGGTCATTGCTCCGAGTCTTAGAGCGTGGGTGTAGAGACATTAGTGGCGGGAAGGTCATTGCTCTTGTATATGGTTCTGGATAGGGATGGAAAACAAACATACCTACTCTATTTAGGTTCGTCCTACAAAAGTCCGCAGAAAAATGTGATAAACTGAGTCAATTATGATTCAATGAAGAAAATTATTAATATAATTATGAGAATATGCTATGATCTATTTTGATTATAATGGGAACACATGTGTACTAAGTATATCAATTTGCAACGTGTTATGTTATGATCATGTGTTGCTTTTATGTATATTTGCAACATGTTATGAGCAGGTTATGTACAAGTCATATTGCAGAAAGTATATGTTTGAACATATGTTATCTACAAGTTATAACCAAGTTATGAACAGGTTTTGTTATGCATTTATATGTTTTATGCATGTTAAGAGCGTGTTATGAGAATCTTTGAACATGTTTTAAAAAGGTTAGAAACATCAAATTTATCTCAATTGAGCAAATTAATTATCCTCAAAATAGTATATCAACTCTCCATCAATTCTATCATAACTAATATGTATGAATGAATTTTAAAAAAGAGAAATTATACTAAATTGTCATTCATTAATGGTATTAAAAAGACAAATTTACATAAATGAAAAAAAAAGAATAATAAATATTTAAGGGTATAATAGGAAAAATAATATTAATGATTCATTGATATTATAAAAAGACTTATATTGTGGCACAAAATATTTTTCCAAAGCGACTTATAATAAAAAAAACTGAGGTAGTAGTTGATAGCTGATAGCAGATGACTGATAGATTATAGCTGATAATTGATAGCTCATAAGTGAATTTGAATGTTCGGTAAATTAGCTGTTACACTAGTTGATGGATACAAAATAACATAAAAAGATATTCTTAATAAAAAAAATGATGATTCATTATCTTATTATATTATACTATTAAATTAATTTATATTTAATAAAAAATAAATGTATTAATAAAAACATACAAAACAATTTTAAAATATATGAAAAATTAAAAATAGCATCAAAATATATTAAATTTGTATATAAATTTTATAATATAAATTAACGAGATACATAAATTAATAACATTGTAATTTTGAATTTAGTTAGATTAATCCAAAATAATAAAAAAAAAAAGTTTATTGTTTAATATTCTACAATAAAACTGCAATGATATCCTAAAATTTTTTCATCTTGGTTGATCTCATTGATTCTCCTATGGTGTTTCACTAACTTTAGAATTATCAACACTCACTACTACGGAAAACCCATTGAACAACGGTTGGAAAAGATCTATAATCACGCGGGCACAGACGTTGTTATGTAGAGTGTCGTTGTATATATGATACTTACAATTACGACCCTGTAACCATTGTAATAAACTGGAAAGTGCGTGCCCTATCACAACGGTTTTTCCAAAAGACCGTTGTGATAAAAATAATGGTCCTAGGTTCGATTCTCAGCTGTGCCATTTTGATATTTTTTTTTCTAGACAGCGCGCAAGATATTATAACAGTTATGATATATAATCCTTGTTACATTTTCTGTAGAATTAACAAATAGTATCCTGCTTTTATAATAAATCTCATTTTTTAACTTGAATTATTGTTCACCATATCACAACAGAAAATAGTAGTGGCAAAACGGGTCGTGGCCCGCCGGGCCGGCCCGCGCACCCGCCAAAAAATGGCGGGTTGGGTTGCGATTTTGGGCCCTCCGCCCACCAAAGCCCGCCCCGCTAAAACCCGCTGGCCCCCAAAACCCGCCGCCCGCCAAAGCCCGCCGCACCTATTCGTTCAGCTTTTCCCACCTTAAACCCGCCGTTTTTTAGTTAATTCTAGTAATTTCAATTCTTGATGGTTTTATTTTATACATTTATTTGAGAATATATGCAATATTTTTTGAAGTAAAATTGTTAAAAAGATGCTTTATAAAAATTGTTCTAAAAAATAAGTGAAAAATCTAATTGAAATGTAAAAACAAGCCTATTAATCTATTAAAAAATGAAAAAAAATTAATAAAAAACGTAGGCGGGCAAGCCCGCCACCCGCCAACATGCCACCTTGGCGGGGCGAGCTAGATTTTCATGCCCATTTCTACTTAGCGGGCTTGCCCGCCCAGCCTTTTTTTTGGCGGGCTTAAGGCGGGGCGGGGCGGGCTGCCCGTTTTGCCACCCATAGCAGAAAATTCAACTCATATTTGTGATAAAGTTATCATAATAATATTAATTATATCATATTCATAATATCACATAATTGTATCATATTCAATTATAACGCAACAAACATCCTACAATTTATCAGAACAAACAACCTACAGTTTACACATTACATAACATCACATAATTGTAACTTGGTGTTTTGGTTTCTTGTCTCTTGGTGTCTTGACTCTAAAGACCTATGATTTCAAATAATTATATTTGTTAGTAAAAATACTTAGAAACTATAACATACAATTAATATATTATGAATAAAGAATAAATTACGTACTTGTTAATTTTCGCATATGACTTCTTCATGATCGATTCGAATAGCATGCACGACATCTTCATCAACTTCATCATATGAGGTAGGAATTTGTGTTGTGTAAGAAGGTGTGGACGGAATATCAAGACTTTCATCACTAAGAGAAATGTGTTTTCCTTGGAGAATGATTGACCATTTCCTCGATATGTGTGATGGGTCGGTAATATAGAAATAGTTTGTACAAAACTCAACAGCTACTTCTGTGATGTACCTTTCAACAATCGAAGCTTCTGGTCGGTGATGATTCTTCGTATATCCTTTAAATATCTTCATATATCGCTCTATTGGATACATCCACCTTAAATAAACTGGACCACAAATTCTGATTTCTCTGACTAGACGAACAAGTAAGTGAACCATAATGTCAAAAATTGATGGAGGAAAATATATCTCCATTTGACACAAGATTAAGGCAGCCTCATCTTCTAATTCATCTAAATTTTTTGAAATCAAGAACTTTATTACATATGGCATTGAAGAATAAGCACAATCTCGTTATAGTTACTCTCACATTTTTTGGTATGATCTCACGGATAGCCACTGATAGAAGTTGTTGCATCAATACATGACAATCATGAGATTTTAAACCAATTAACTTGAGATCTTTCATTGATACAAGTTTCTTGATGTTTGATGAGTAACCTTGTGGAACTTTAATACCTTGCAAACACGCGTAGAAAATTTTCTTTTCCTTTTTAGATAAAGTGTGACATGCTGGAGGCAGATAAGTTCTTTTTCCTTTCTCTATTGGAGCCAACTGTTTTCGTATACCCATCTTCTCCATATCAAGACGGGAAGTCTTACTATCTTTATTCTTACCTGGAATGTTTAGAAGTGTGCCAATCAAACTATCACACACATTTTTCTCCACGTGCATCACATCAAGACAATGTCTAACATCAAGACTTGACCAATATGGAAGATCAAAGAAGATGAACCTCTTTTTCCATATATTTTTCTCAACTGCCCCTTTTGCTTTTTCTCTCTTACCAAAGACAACATTAATGTGTTCCTGCCATTGATAAACTTCATCCCCGGTTAAAGGTTCGGGCGCCTCATCAAACTCTTGCTCTCCATTAAAAGTCTTCCGCAATCTACGATAAGGATGATCAGGTTTTAGAAATTTCCATTGCCCAAGGTAAATGGTATTTTTTCCAAACTCAAGTTGGTGATAACAAGTATCATCTTCACATATAGGACACGCTCTATGTCCTTTGACACTATTTCCAGCCAAGTTATCGTAAGCAGGAAAGTCGTTGATTGTGCAAAATAACATTGCACGCATCTTAAACTTTTCCCCAGAATATGCAACATCAACTTCAACGCCTTCATCCCACAAGAGTCGTAAATCATCAATTAATGGACTTAGATAAACATCTATGTCGTTACCAGGTTATCGTGGTCCAGAAATCATCATACTTAACAATATATATTTGCACTTCATGCACAACCAAGGAGATAGGTTGTAAATAGTGAGAAGAACAGGCCACGAAGTATGATTAATGCTCAGATTACCAAAGTGGTTCATTCCATCGGTGGCAAGCCTAAGCCTAAGGTTTCTTGGCTCAACTCCAAAATCCGAAAACAACGAATAAGTTTTCTTCCATTGCAACGAATCAGCTACATGGCGAATGTTTCCATCACGAGTCTTTTCATCTGTATGCCATCTAAGATTCTTTGCGTCATTCGAATTAGAAAAAAGTCACTTAAATCGTGAAATTATTGGAAAGTACTATAACACTTTAGCAGGAGGATGCTCCCTACTAACATTGTCATAGTCATTGTCATCATCATTGTTGCCCTTTAGCTTGTAACGCGACACATCACATTTTGGACATTGATACAAGTCCTCATACTCTTTCCGGTATAATAGGCAATCATTAGGGAAAACATGTATTTTGATATACTTCAGACCCATTGGACACAATATTTTCTTGGTCTCATAGCAATGATCCAGCAATTTTTTATCTTTTGGTAACATTTGCTTTAGCAATTCAAATAATTCGGTGACCTAATCTATCGACTTTCATCCAACTACAATCCATAATAACTTCTGAAATTTATACACGTATAATAATGCAAATAATACACCAAAATCTAATCCAAAAACTTAAGCATATGCATATGAAAATCTAAACCTAAAGCATATGAAACATGTACTCTCATACTGACTTGAGCATATACAACATAAACAAAGAAAAAAGGAATGAAGATGTTGAACAATACCGTACTTCAAAGCTGAAGAATCTTATGCACGTAAGAAATGAAGATGTTGAAGAGTACCGTACTTCGAAGTTGAAGAATCAAATGAATGAAGATGGTGAATATTTAAGCATATACAACATAAAACAAGAAAAAAAGAATGAAGATGTTGAAGAGTACCGTTCTCCGAAGCAGCAGAATCAAATGAACGAAGAGGGTGGAGATTTGAGCTCTAAATGAATGGATACGAAGAGGATAAAGATTACGCCACCGATGTCGTCTTTGGCTCGCTTGTTCGCCTAGGGCGTCTTATGAAAGAAATACATAATAAGTTTTGTTTTAATTTATCAATAAACCCTTTAATCACAGTTAGACAACCTAAACGTAGTGGAATTGTAAGTCCTCTAACAACGGTTGGTTTACTTCACCATTGTAAAATCATTTACAATTTAATTTTTAAATAATGGACTTAAGTCCTCTAACAACGGTTGGTTTACTTCACCATTGTAAAATCATTTACAATTTATTTTTTAAATAGTGAACTTAAGTGACACACGCTTAATGTACTCTAAAAAATAGAAAAAATGTAGTTGCTGGGAATTGAAGCTTGCTACACATCATTTATTACAACAGTGTTTTAATACAACCGTCATTAAATTACTGTTTATAAATTCAACTACTCAATGGGCGTGAAAATTTTAACCTAATACAATAGTGTATATGAATCCGTTGTAAACCTGACGTTGTTGTTTGCGCGTTTTGTAGTAGTACTATTTCAAAATTCATTATATAATTTAGATGCTACTTAAAGACATTAAAGATTGTATCATCTTTCATGTTGTAAATTGACGCGAATATATATATATATATAAAGTAGTATATTGAAGGGTAAGAATAGGTTTTTGTTAAAACAATAAGGTTATAAATGGAAGAAAAAGTCACAAGGTAAAAGCTACAAGCTCAAAAGCTACTTCAAATAACTTTTGAAAAAATATCTTAAAGCTAGTGGAAAAACTACTAAGTTAAAAACTATAAACTATAAGCTAAAAGACAATTACTAAATAGAGCTTTTTCTTAAATGTGGGTTAAAAAACTAAAAGCTTTGCTTTAGGTCTTACCAAACAGATTCTAAGGCTCTGTTTGGTAAAAATAATTGTTGGTTGATAAACTAAATGATAGCTTATTGCTTATGACTAATGACTGATGACTGATAGCTTATAGTTTATAGTTGATGAATGATGACTTATAGTTGATAAGCTAATTAAAGTGTTTGATAAAATTAGCGCTTCAATTAGTTGATAAATTAAAATGATATAAAAGACAATTAATATATAATTATTTTACTTAAATTAAAATAAATTATAAAGGGTAGTAATGAATTTTAAATAAAATAATAAGGACAAAAGTGAAAGAAAAAAATGATATAAGCTAAAAGATAAAATGCTATTTAAAATAACGTCTGAAAAATAAGCTATAAGCTAGTAAAATAAACTATACGATCGCAGTGAAAAGACTGTTACCAAATAGGTATTTTATTGTCATATGAGCTTATAAGCTATAAGTTCAAAAAATGTCTTGTCAAACAAAGCCTAAGTCAATGGCGTTTTAATTTTGAAATTCAAAATTTAAATCCCTCTTCTCTCTCTGTTCATGGATGTTGGGACATCACTCTTGGGATGAAATGTGACTGTTGGAATAAAATGCCTATAAAAAGACACCTTTAGGCAAACAACACAAACTTTCTCTCATTCCTTCTAATTTTCTCACAAATATACAAAAATATCTTCATCATCAAATAAACACGTAAGGAAGAAGGAAGAAATGAGAGAACAATTGGAAACAAGAATCGAAAACCAAACAAGAATCAATGGATTCGGGTACGTTTTTGCTGTTTTTTTTATAGAAATTATAATAGTGTGAAAATCATGATATCAAGATCCTAAACATGAAGTTTTTCTAACAGTTGGTATCAGAACTTTGATTATCGATATTATGATTTTTCAATAATTGTTAATTGATATGCATACCATAAAATAATTTTCATAATATGCTACTGTTCATTACATTACATGATATGTCATATATGAAATAATTTTCATGGTATACATTTGTTGCTTGCCATAAGTGTCATACCCTAATTTTAATTCCTAAGATCTCGCATCCCTTTTGCATCGTCTGCATAGTTTATCATGCATTGCATCTCGCATAATGCCCGATTTATCAGCCAGAATATACTTGTTGGATTTACAGTCGAATTGGTCAAAATAAAAGTCAACTGTGCGTAAAATCAGTGGACAAAAAATTTTGAAAATAAAGCTTGCAAACGTCATTTATATTAATCTATGTTCCAAGTAGTTTAATCTGGAGTGCTCGTTTTAATTTTTCGATTATTTTTCGGTCGCATTTTGATCAATCTGAGCTTTTAACCGGAGAAAATGTATTTCGAAATTTGACCAAACGTTGTATTTTTTTGAATCGGTTATTTTCCCGCTGATCATTTTGGTGTATTCATTTTACTTTTTCGAGCATTTCGTTATCAGTTCAATTATTCGCTTTTTAATTAATTTTATTTTAATTTTAGTTAAATAATTTTCTCATTTAGTCTGATTTTATATTTAGATTTTTATTTTTAAAAATTTCTTTTATTTTTTTAATTTTTTAAAATTTTCTTATTTTAATATTTTAAATTTTTGTTTTTATTCATTTTAAGTAAAACTTCTTAATTAAGTTTAGAATAGGCATTTTGTTTTTTACTACATCTTGTGAAACATAGCTGGCATGCATGCACCTTCTGATCCGTCCCATTGCTCTCTCTTATTTTTAAAGTAAACATAGCAAACAAAGAAAAAATACATTTTGAAACAAAAGGGTGACACGGGTGATAAAGAAAAAAATAACGTATAACACCCTACTTCATTTGACGCGCGGGCCCCACCCATTTTCTTGATACTTCCATGACCATCATGTAACCACAACCTTAATCATTTCCCAACTTTAACATCTCTAACCACAACACTATCCGCATCAACTCCCTCCTATCCCGCACATGAACAAGGGACTTCACACTTACATTCCATAGCATTTTTTCTCTCTCACGTGAACAGTACACTTCACACATACCCTCAACCCATCATCATTCACATACCACCAGGATCTCATAATACTCAATACACATTTTTTGAAGGGACACTCGCACCACCAACATTGGGTTTTTATGACATTTTTCATTATTCATTATTCATTTTTTCACTCACTATCCTCCAAAAGACCCTCTCCATGACACCACCCACCACCATATAACCACCTTGAATCTTCTTCCATCTACCACATAAACCATAACAACACATAGCAAACATTTTCCATTTCACTCTTCCATCTTCATATTAAAAGATAACAACTCCATCTTTTTCCTTATACACTCAACGACCCTCTTTCCCTTACTCCATAACATTTCTTCAACCTTCCTCAACCTTGAACCATATTACCCTCAGAGAACTTTCTCTCTCTCTCATTGGAGCTTGAAAAGAAAAACACACATGACCCTCCATTAACCTTCCAAACCTACTACATATCATCACTGCCATCCATAATTCTCTCACCCATAATCACTCATAAAAAACACCATGTGAATTTTGACCCCACCTCACTACACTATTTTATTTCATCTTCATCACTTCACAAAAAGAGAGCACACGGACCTTCACAAAAAAGAACAGATCAAACTTTCTAACCTTCACCAACTTCCATCGTGAAACAACTCTTCCTACCTTCACACACAAACGGCATTTCCAGAACAACACCACAACCATCACCCGCTATTGTCCAATCCTCCCACCATTATTCCCTTCTTCGCTCTGTCGTCGCCACTGTGTGAATCAAGAGAAAGAAAGAGTTTGTCGTGAAGGATTTTGTTTTTTCTTTCTAAAGTGTGAAAAGAAAAAAGAAGAAGGTACATACGAGTTGGTTTCCTTTTTGCAAAATGTTTTCTTTTCATATTTTTTGTTAATTTTCTTTTTGGATTTAAATTGAATATTTTAGGATTAGTTTGGTGTCAATTGGGCTTTTGAGCCCATTAAACTTGTTCCACTTTAGATATTGGTCTTAATAGTTTAGTTAGAATAATATAACTTTTTTTTTTTTAATTTTTAGGAATTATTCTTTATGTATTTGTTTACTATATAAAAAAAAAAACAAATTTATATTGATTTCTAGTTTTAATTTTTTAAGTTTTTAATTTGAATAATATTTGAAAATGCCAAAAAAATAAATATGTGTTATAATTATTAATTAATTTAAATATTTTTATTTAATATTGATTAATTAAAATATTAATTAATCTTATTAAATATTTATATTTAAATTGATTAATAATTCTCTTGTTGCTCGATTCGATTTTGCGATTTATTTGCTTCCATGTTTTGGGCTTGTTTCCTCGATTAATTCTTGATGTTGTGCTTTGTTTAATTGATGATGATTTCTCACGATGCTTTTCCGTGAATGTTGGTTGATTTTGTGTGTATCATACATGATGTTCTTGCCATGTACTGTGTATTTTTGTCGCTTTTACGTGATGCTTTGCCACGTACTTTTGTTTATACAAGATGATTTACCGTGATTGTGGTTGATTTTATTTGTGGATTTTACACGATGTTTTGCTGTGAATGTTTATGGATCTTATTTTATGTCGCTTCTACATGATGATTTTCCATGTATCTGTATTTTGTTCATTTGCTGCTTCGCATGATGATTTACCATGTATCAGTTGTTTTTCATGATGCTTTGCCTTATATATCTGTTACTTTCCTACATGATGCTTTACCATGTATCTTTGTTAACTTTTCGTTGTCTGATTATCATGATGTTTTACCACGCGTCTGAGGATTGTATCTGTTGATTCACATAATGCTTTGCCATGTGTACTCTGTTGGGTTTATGTGTTGATGATACTATACATGATGTTCTTGCCATGTACTACGTGTTTATTGATTTCATTTATCATGATTCACATGATGATTTTCCATGTATCTACTACTGATCACGATGCTTTGCCGTGAATGTTTGTGGATTTCACATGATTTGCCATGTGTATCTTCATTGACTTTATTTTATCTTATTACCATGATATTCTGCCATGTGTATTATGTGTATCTTTGTTGCTTGCACACGATGCTTTGTCGTGAATGTTTGTGGATTTTATTTGTTGTCGCTTCTACATGACGATTTTTCATGTATCTGCTCCTATTCGTGATGCTTTTCCACGTACCTTTGTTGTTTTTACCGTGATGCTTTGTCACGTGTACTTCCTGTTTATTGATGATCATACATGATGTTTTACCATGTATTCTGTGTATGTGTTTTCATTTGATGCTTGTTAATTACATGATGATTTTACATGTATCTATTGCTTACTTTCTATGCACTTGCGACCTAATCTAAGGGAAGGGATTGTATGTTGACTCATTATCATTGTGCATATCCATTGCTTTGTCTTACCTGTTTATTGTCTTTCCTTGCCCATCTTTTCACCTTTTGGCAAACAATGTTAGCCAAAACACAAATATTTCAAGAGGTTCGTATAGGATATTGCAGATACTTATGGTGCTAGTACATTTCCTTAGTATAACCAACCCCCGTACCTTTGATCTCTCTTTGCTTAGCTTTAGGCTTTGCTTTTTTCTTTACATGTTTACTTAGGGTTTTTGTTCAATCTTTTCTCCCTTCCCTTGGAAAAATAAAAGTTCGGTGGTGATATCTTATCTTTGCGAGTCAAGCTAATCCAATAGCTTTGGTCTCCGATTCTCACCACGGCAATAAGGAAATATTCATTACGTGTTCATAATTTATATAGTCTAATAGCAGTTAAGTAGTGCACTGGTATGTATGAATTGTAAGAAAATTGCATGTGTTTTATGTATAGTTCCAAATAGCCTCTTGTATTTATTTATATGATTGTTATAATGTTAATAATGTTACACAATATAACTCAACAATTTTCGAATGTGTGGTTTCTTTTATTTACATTGAATTTTGACGAGGCTACATTAATATATATTTCATTTCCTATGTGTGTAAGTGTACTAAACAAAATAGTGTCATACAGTGTCGGTTTCGATGCTAGTTCCTCAATATTGAAATAAACCTTTGCTCTTGTATGTCAATATAATTATAATGAACATGATATTTGTTACCATTCATTATATATGAATATAAAATTGATATATTTTGTACGTAGTAAAGTTGGTATTTCTATTTTAAGTTTTAAAACATATATGAACATAGAATATAAAAGTAATACAAAAGTGCATAGATTTGTGTTATAGTGATAGACAATACGAAAGATGAAATGTCTTTTTTTGAGGTTTGGGAATGGTCCGACGGATTGTATTTGAATTTGATGAGAATGAGAATGGCTGAAAATGTTAAGTCATTTATACCCAACACTGAAAATGCAAGGGAATTTATGAAAAATGTGAAAGACTATTCAAATTCTGAAATTACTGAAAAATTTGTTGTGGGAAATTATATGAGTGAGTTGACGATTAAAAAGTCTGAATGGTCTCAACCTGTTCATGATCATGTGACTCAAATGGAAAATTTGGCAGTAAAGTTGAAGTCCACAGGTATGGATGTGAATGAATCTTTTCTTGTACAATTTATCATTAACTCGTTTCCTCTTGAGTTTAGATAGTTCCAAGTGAATTACAACACCATCAAAGAAAAATGGAACTTTCAAGAAATTAAGGCCAAGTTGGTTCAAGAAGAAGGGAGGCGAAAGAAGATGAAAGATCATTCTGTTCATCTCACGACTCATGATGGAGCCAGTTGCAGTAAGGTCAAGCCCAACAAGAAGGGAAAAGCTCCTTTAAAGGTTAATGAGGGCAGAGTCCAAAAGGAGAAGAAGTGTTATTTCAGCAAGGAGAACAGACACCTTAAAAAGGATATCCTAAAAGAAAGGCGTGGTTCGAAAAGAAATGTATGTTTTATGTTTCACTAATTTTTTAATCAAATCTTATTGAAGTACCAAATAATACTTGGTGGCTTGATTCATGTGCGACTACTCATGTATCACATATTATGCATGTATTCCTTTCAATCCAAACCATAAAAGGAAGTGATAGTTTCTTTATATGGGAAACATAATGATGGCACGAATAGAGGGAATCGATACATATAGATTGATCTTGGATAGTGGATATCATATAGATCTGAAAAGTTGTCTTTATGTACCAGGATGTGCTAGGAAATTAGTTTCTGTTGCAAAGTTGGATGGATTGAATTTTAATTTTAGGATTGGAAACATGCAATTTCTTTATTTAATGATTCATACTATTGTGGTTATGGTGTTTTAGTTGATGGTTTATATCGTTTAATCTTGATGTTAATTTTAAAGAATCTCTGTTTAATATTGAACAAGTTATTGGTAGTAAGTGAAGTACAAATAATGAGAGTTTTACTTCTTTGTGGCATCAAATATTAGGTCACATATCTAAATGAAGAGTAATGAGGTTAGTGAAAGGTGAAACATTACCTTAATTGGATTTTGGTGACTTAAATATATGTTTGGATTGCATTAAAAGAAAACACACCAAACAAATATCTAAGAATTCGTCTACAAGAAGCAGTGAACTCCTTGAATTGATACACACTAATATTTTTTGTTCCGTCAATGTTTCTTCTTGGAGAGGAGAAAAGTATTTTATCAATTTTATTCATGACTTCTCATATTACGGTCACTTGTATTTATTTCATGAAAAATATCAATCAGTGGACATGATAAAAGTATTCATTGATGAGGTGGAAAAACAATTGGATAGGAAAATAAAGATAGTAGGGACTGAAAGAGGTGGTGAATATTATGGAAAATATAATGAGAAAGGACAATGCCCAGGTCTATTTGCAAAGTTTCTCAAAAGTCGTGGCATATATGCACAATATACTATGTTTGACACACCATAAAAAATGGTGTGGTTGAGAGGTGGAATCGTACTCTCATAAATTTGGTTATGTCAATGTTAAGTTATAGTAATGCACCATTATCATTGTGGACTTATGCATTAAGGACCGGTGCGTATTTGCTTAATAGGATTCCCAGAAAGGCAGTTTCTAAGACTCCTTATGAGCTATAGACAAGAAGGAAACCTAGTTTAAGGCATCTTTATATTTGGGGATGCCAAGCTGAAGTAAAGGTGTATAATCCACATAAAAAAAAGCTTCATGCAAGAACCATTAGTGGTTTTTCATTGGGTATCCTGAAAAATCAAAAGGGTATAGATTTTATTTTCGTGATCATAGTACGAGAATAATTGAGTATGAAAATGCTCAGTTTATTGAAAAGGGTCAGTTCAGTGGAAGTGAGAAATGACATAAAGTGGATATTATGGAGACTCGTGGAGAATCTTCTTCACCTAAAGAGTCTTCTCAGGTTGTTGTCCCTATGCTAGTTGTACCATCATACAATATACATATACAACAAATTAATATTAAAAACCCACAAAATGAACATATATTTGATGAACCGGCTGAGGATGTACAGGTTACAAATGAGCAAGAACAAGTGAATTAAGAAACATAAGAAATAACAGTAAGGAGGTATGAAAGGAAAAGAAGACCAACTACTTCGAAATATTATGTTATTTATTCACTTGAACATAAATGTGACTTGAGCATTGATGAGGATCCAGTCTCATTCACACAAGCCATGGAAAGTGACAAATCTGAAAATTGGATCAATGCTATGAAAGAAGAGTTAAAATCAATAGATGACAATAATATATGGGATCTAGTTGAGTTTCCTAAAGGTTCGAGATGGGTTGGTTGTAAATGAGTCTTTAAGACCAAACGAGACTCGAAAGACTATACTGAAAGATATAAACCTAGACTTGTTGCCTAAGGTTTCACTTAAAAGGATGGTGTTGGCTACAAAGAAACACTTTCTACTGTTTTAATGAAGGGCTCTTTGAGAATTGTTTTGGCTTTGGTGGCTCATTATGACTTAGAGCTTCACCAAATGGATGTGAAGACTGCCTTTCTAAATTGTGACTTACAGGAATAAGTGTATATGGCTCAACCTGAAGGGTTAGTTTCAACAGGAGAAAGAAAGTTTAGTGTGTAAATTAAAGAAGTCAATATATATACTAAAGCAAATTTTCAAACAATGGTATCTTAAATTTAACTATACTATTTTGTCATATGGTTTGGTAGAGAACACGGTAGATCGATGTATATATATGAAAAACAGTGGGAGCAAATTCATAATTTTGGTCTTATATGTTGATGATATTTTACTTGTTGCTAATGATTTTGATTTGTTACATGATATAAATAAGTTTGTCTCCAATAAATTTGAAATTAAGGATGTGGGTGAGGCATCATATGTGATAGGAATAGAAATTTATGTAATATATCACAAGGACTGTTGGGTTTGTCTCAAAAAGTCTATATAAATAAAGTATAAGCGAGATTCAGAATGGATAAATGCTCTTCTAGGATAGTTCCTATTCAGAAAGGGGACAAGTTTGATCATATGAGATGTCTCAAAAATGAATTAGAATGAAAAGAAACAGAGTTTATTCCTTATGAATTAGTGGTTGTGAGCTTAATTTATGACCAAACATGTACTCGACCAGATACCAGTTTTGTCATTGGTATGTTGGGTCGATATCAAAGTAATCTTGGAATGAATCACCGGAAAGTTGCAAAGAAAGTTCCTAGGTACTTACAAGGCACTAAATATTACATGCTCACATATAGAAGATCAAACCAACTTAAAGTGGTTGGATACTCAGATTCAGACCTTGCGGGATGTGTGGACTCAAGAAAATTTACATTTTGGTATGTTTTTATTATTGCTGGAGGAGCAATATCATGGAAGAGTGGAGAATAATCCACCATTGCTACTTCTACTATGGAGGCAGAATTTGTGGCGTGCTTTGAGGCCACAACTCAATCATTATGGTTGTGGAACTTCATCTTAGGGCTTGGTATTATCGATAGTATAGCTAGGCCACTAAGGATTTATTGTGATAATTCTGTGACTGTCTTCTTCTCTAAGACGGATAAATATTCCAAAGGTGTTAAACACGTGGAATTAAAGTACTTATCAATCAAAGAAGAAGTGCAGAAACAAAAAGTTTCATTTCAACATATTGGTACAAATTTAATGATAGCATCCGTTAACTAAAGACTTACCACCCAAGACACTTATTGGCCATATAGAAAGGATGGGAATCATGCAATAGTCCTTGTTAACATTATAATATGATTGGTATATATACATGTATAGTTTAATGTTCGTATTGTATGACACTTGTGAATTCAATTAAGGGTATGTTTCTGCCGAGTTTTGTTATCCATATTATGCTATATATGTTATTATTAATATGTGATGACAAGGATGTCTTTGAAAAGACATGAAAGACTCATTATTGTATCCCTTAAATTTATTCGAATTGGATTGATTCGTGATACATGGAAGGACTCAAGTTGATGAATAATTTGTGATCGTCATAATCCGATCATTTTAATTCACTAAAGATAATTACTTGATGCTTTTAATGAATGGTGCATAATTATAATATAAGATTGAAACATAAAGTTTCCACATGAGTCAAGTGGGAGACCGTTGAATTAATTTATTAATCCAAGAAATATGACTCATGTAATTAAAAGTTTGGCTCAAAGGAAAGATCACTACTACAAATAACACATCTCACGTTGATTGCGAAATGAATTTAATCTCGGCAACATAGCCGAGGTATTGAACGACAACATGAAAAGCAATAACTTATCACATTGGCTTTAAAAAAACCGAGATTACATATTAAAAGGCCATGAGTTCGATCCTCAATAACCGCGTATTTTTTATTTTCTAATTTTTTTGCGCGCGCCATTTACGTCTTGGATTTATTTAAAAAACAAGGTAATAAGTTATTTATTGACCTCGATTTTAAGTAATAATCGAGGGATAAAATATCATATTTTTGCTTGTATCTTTTTCACTTCCTGTATCATTTTTGTTTGTCTGTATAATTTTGCATGTATCATATCTTTATAAGTCTATTAACCTGCCTATATCATTTTTTACACAGAAACTACAAAATATGCGACAAAATTGGAATTTATCATATCATTTACCTTGTTTTGATCATCAAGACAAAATACACACATTTACATATTTACATAAAACAAATTAATGAAATTTAAAGATTTACAACCAAGAAAAAACTATTGTTTTAGAGAATCATAACAAGATAAAAAGACTCTGCCCCAACGTGATCATATGTCATCCATATCTTATTTTGAGTTGGGTTTTTGGTTGTTAAACTCCTATAATTAGAACAAAAACTAAATTATGATAAGCTAATGACAACAACATGAACATAAGAAGATATGGATTAAGTCAATACCTTATGCTTCATCCATCCATATGTAAATATGTAATGCATGTGGAGACAATATAAAGCATATATCTCATAACATAGTATTCACATGAATGGCCGTTGGGTTGTTCTCGCCACTACAAATAATTTTCATATATTTATATCACACTAATACACACAAATAAAATTATGTCAATAAATACACAAGTAACATACTTACTTTTGGGGAAACATAGATTGACTTTTTACCAAGTACACTATGTTTGAGTGTATTATACTCCTCCATCGCTCTACACATATAGGTTAAAATAAAACATGAATAAAAACTATTTAACTATAAAGTTAAAAATAATACCACTTACCCATTCAAGCATTAACCACTTCTTTGGGCAGTTCAGAGTGCAATGAGAAAAAAAATATAGTATTTCTCTTGGGACTTATAATAATTAGTTGTCAATGTTCATTGCATAAGCATTCAAAATAATTAATATGTATAAAATTGGTTTATAAATGAAAACACAAATTAATATATACTTACTTGCTATAAAACGAGGCCAAATAACAATCTTTGATGATCCTTTTCAATTTATCTTTTAAGTAATTACAGATATTATGTCCTGTCGAACCACGTGTGAGAGCAATGAGTGCCGAATCTAAGACACAATACTTTTTTTGAAGTTTCCTTTCAACACATAAGTAATGGATGTACCTACAAGAGCAAATTTTTAAGTTAAAGTAGAAGAACATATGAAAATAAATAGAGATCAACATAAAAACTATACTTACGAGGACCAAATTTGTAATACGGAGTTTTCTATATACACATTTCCCAATAAAAATTCATGTACAAAAGTCCTGCAAGGCGCGAATAATTGTTCAGGGTCATAACTTAATGTAATACCCAACAATGTGTTTGGAAGAGTGTCAACGATCATTCTTAGTCTCTCAATGTCATTTACTTTTTCCGGTGTGAGTTCAATTCTTCCATGGTTGACAGAAAAACTTTCTTTCGTGCTTGTACCACCCGTAACTTTCCGAACTTCATTGTCTTGAATTTCGAACTGATTTGAATTTGTGTAGCTTAATAGCCCCATTGAATTCAATTTCTGTATCATAAAAACAACATAAGTACAATCCAAAATTAAAATACGCAAACAATAATAACAACAACATACAGCTTATACCTCAAGCACATTGCGATTACACTTCTCGGACACATTAACCTTAGTCACCTTCTCTAGCTCCTCCTACTTCTTTTAAACACTCTTCTGCACCGTCTGCAATAATCTCTCCCTCTCCTCCTTCATCTTCCTATCCTGTTCCTCCCTCTATCTCTTCTCCTCCCCCTCTAACTTCTTCCTCTCCAACTCCAACTTCCTATCCTTCTCCTCCCTCCACCTCTTCCTCTCCTCCTCCTCCAACTTCCTATTCCGCTTCTCCATTTCCTTCTCCACCTCAACAATAACAATATGTTTAATCTCTCTCTCTTACTGGTTTTCCCATTAGATGATTTAGGTGATCCAAAAAAACCTTGAAGCCAACGCTTCTTCCAACACCACAGACACGCCCAGGATGTTCCTCGGTTCCAATCACTTTTACAAAGATATCATGACGATCTTGTGAAGTGAAGAGGCCGGCTTCAGTTTGTCCAAACAACTCATCCTACAACACATATGAAATTTCATCTTTAACAAATAGATTTAACTAAAATAAATATTGTTGAAAAAAGTATCTACTTACAATCCTTTGAGCCATTTCGCGCGTAGCATCTGATGTGAACTCGCCTCTTTTCTTTGACGTGCCCTCTTCCATTTCTCGTGGCGTGATGGTGGAGATGGAGTACGATCAAGACTTATAGAACCTCCCAGCTCTTCCTCCCTTTGTTTTCTTTTTTCTTTGATCATCGTCTTTTCAAGTTTACGATATCCTCCAGGAGGCCATCTATGTGGATAGATATTTCTTACTCGATTTTCCTTTCTTTTTTGGTTTTTCTCCAAGAATTGAGGAGTGGTGTGAGACTCTACAAATTTCTCCTAAACATCTTGATCAATAAATGGATACAGATCGTATGGAGGATTTTCTTTATCTTCTCCATGTTTAATATAATCACGGGTGAGCTGTGTCTTAAAGCCCCTCCAACGCTCACCATAATATGTAATCATCTTCTTTTTCACATTATCATTATTTGGACAAACAATGAACACATCCTATGTTTACATAATAGAGATGTTATTAGTAACAATGAACACATCATAAGTTTACACATCCTATGTTTAAACAAATTATAAAATACCTGAATATCTATCCATATGGCGTCTTTCAGTTCATCTTCAACATTGTACCAACTATCAATCAAAATGATCACTTTACTTCTACCTTGTAACACAATGTAACCCGTAAAATCGTCAGCGTGTTCACCATAAGCTCTGCCAGTTGCAACACCAATTGTAATTGGGTAGCAAATACCGATTTCTTGGGATTTTTTCACCTTGGCATACATCGTGACACCTCTAGTTTTTCTTATACGAATTGTATTAACAGATGTTACAGTAGATGTTGAATGAGAGGTGCTTGTCGAATCAGCCATGACTATAAAGTGAAATGAGATAAACCTCAAAATGATCAAGAGAAACTACACGTTTCAATAAAAACAAATGGATAATCGTAGAAACAAAATGATCAAAATGAATAAAAATAAAATAAATAAAAATAAAATGGCGCGAATAAATGTTAAAGAAATAAAACATTTGATACGGCAGTATATTACAATTTAAATTTTTTAAAACAAGTAATAACGGTTGAGTTATTAAACCTTGGTGGTATCAAATGTTAAAGAAATGTTAAAAATACAAAGGCACGACTAAATGTTAAAGAAATAAAACATTTGAGGGTGCTGAGATTCAAACCCATGTGTAGCGGGGAACTTTGTGAGTGTAAGCTATTGATTAACTTAACTAAAAAATAAACAAGAGTCGCCACCGCACTTTTATTTTTATCCAAAAAAGGAAAGGAAAAAAAGAGCGAACAAAACCTAAAGAGTTCTAAAAGAACAAAGAGATAAAGGGTAAGGGGGTTGGTTATGTAAAGGGAAGGTTTTACGCACCCAATACATCTATAGTACTCTATAGGAGCCCTTTGATGTATTCATGCTTTTTGGTCTGAAAATGGTTTGCTTGAAAGAGATTGGGAGGGATGAGAAGAGAAATATTTTTTTTAAGATTTTTTTGTTTAGAGAGACTTATCGCCTCATGCCTACGTACCCACGATGTGCAATGTAGGATCAAAACCCCGTAGTTCGTGGTACAAATAACAAAAAAAATTTGTTTGTTATGATTGATTTTAAATGTAAAGACAAGTCATCATTTCCAAGCGAATAATTCTTCTTAAAGAAATGAATCATGTCTAAACTTATGAAAAAAAGTTTAAAAGAAAAAAGTGAACAAAGCACAAAAAGAGATTGATGAGTTTTTATATTTTTTATGTTTTTATGAAAATGGTCAAAATATGATTAATATTGATTGACATTTATTAAAGAAAAGAAAGTTTAAAAATCGCTTGACCGAAGTCAAGGTTTTATTATGAAAGCGGTTTTAAGTTTGAAAACAAGAAACTTTGGAAAAAGAGAGGAAGCTTTGAAAATTGAAGAAGGGGTGGAGAAGAAGTGACTATCCTAGTGCATAAAAATAAAAGCTAAGGATAAGAAAGATCTAACCACATGGACAAGCTCCATAGCATAAGCATTTTTTCCTTTTTTATTTGGTCTTGATTCAAAATAAGTCTTCAAAAGAGGACTCCAAGTATCCAAAATCCAAGGGTTTCCATCACAAACTCCCAAGCAATAGGTTAAGATCCTAACTCTAAGTCCATAAGTTCATAATCAAGAGTATAGGTCCTCCAAAGCAAGGGATAGTGGCCATAGTCCAACAATTAAGAGCACAAGTCTTTTAGCGGTTTAATCTTGTATTAATGTTTTAAGTCCAAAATGGACAAAAGAAAAATAAAAGCACAAGATAAAATGGTCCAAGTGGACAAAAGAAAAATGACATAAGCATAAACATGATATGATAAATGGCATAAAGCATAAAAATAAAGAGAGATAGGGAGCGAGAAGGAAAAGTAAAGAAGTTAGAAGTTAGTGGTTAGTAGCACAAGGCTCTAGGGCCATAAGCCTTCACCGATTATTCCATTCCACGTCTTGAACTATAGTGATTAAACAATGTACTTAGGTCAAGGTTAATGAAGACTTGTTAGAAGATTGATAGAATCAAAGCCTCTACAACAACAAGCTTCAAAGATTTTGAACCTAATACAAAAGATCAATCACCATTGGGTTGACGCGACCAATCAAGGTCCGGACCACGAAAGTTCAAATTCCGCATTGGATAAAGAGGGACAAATGTTGCGCTATGTTAAGCAATCGCCGAGTAATTTATGGAGTAATTACCCTACAATGAGGTCGGTCAATAGATCTTTGTGCTAATGCGTGCTAGATGAACAATATGTAGATCGTCATCCGAAAGCAATACCGCACGAAAAGAAAATAGGTAACGATCTAGTCTTGATCAAGAATTTAACAAAGAAATTCTATGACCCATAAGACTTTCATCGATCAAAATAAAAAAAAGAAATAGATGAATAGAAAGACAAATTGAGTTACAAAGTCAAGAACCTTTCATCTTCAAGTTCAATCACCTTTAATTGATAGATTTAAGTGTGAAAACATATCACTAATTCAAAGCACCTCAAATGAATTCAACAATTCATTTAAAGATAGATTTGAACTAATGAATGTTTAATTACATTTAACCATATCCAAAGTCCATTGAAATTGAAGAGAAATTAATCTCAACAATACATTTCAAGGCTAAAACAAGAAGAAAGGGGAAGAAGGAAGAAGAAAAACCAAAACAACCCCAAAAACAAGTGAAAATTTGCATTCTGTTTCGAAGTAACCGGTTAAAGCATATCTGCTAACCGGTTACTTAGTTCAAAATACACATAATTTTTCAAAATTAACACAGAGTAACCGGTTACAACATATCTGCTAACCGGTTACTCTGCACCAGAATGCAGAAAATTGTGCAAAATTCAGCATGATCCACTTTCAAAACTTTTTACAAACACTTTGTGATCATGGAACTGAAATTGCACGAAATTTAAAGTAAAAGTAATAGTGAAAATGAGCAATTAAACACAATTACAAGATCCAAAGGATCAAGTAACAAAGATCTCCAAAGATCTACATTATGGAAGATGAAGATGAAGCTTCAACAATGGTGAAGATGAATTACCACTTCAAATCTGAAAATTCCTTCAAATTGCTTCAAGATCCAAATATCAAAGCCTTGATCTACTGTAATTGATTAACAAAAACAAGAATGGATGAAGGTTTAGCTCAAAGTTGAACAAGATTCAATGTGAATTCTTGTTAACTTTCAAAAGAAGAAAAGTGAGCTTTGGTGAATTTTGTGGTTGGGAAGAGAATTTGCAAGAGGTTTGTTAGCTATCAAAAGCTTGTCAAATGAATGAAATGAGACCTCTATTTATAGAGTTTAGGCTTGGAAATTTGGTGGTTTGGAATTTGGTTTGGAAATGAAAATTAGGATTGGAATTCAAATTTAGAGGGAATTATCAAAAGAGTGGTGATTAGTGAAGGTGCATGGTGGAAAATGATCAAAGTGATGTAGGGGAATTAAAATGAGGTGGTCTAGAATATTCCAAATGTGATCAAGGGCTGAGATTGGTGCCAATTGTTGAATTTAAATTTGCCACCATTTTTCAAATTTTCACGAGGGTAACCGGTTAAAGCATATCTGCTAATCGGTTACTCAGTGCAAAATTTGTGAAAAATGAGCATTTTGTTGCACTGTTGTGGTTCCGGCTCGATTCTTTTGCTTGTCAAAGAAGGCATGGAAATAAACACATGAACCTTGGAGTCTCGAACAATAATCAATTAAATCTTGGAAACTCTTGATCAGATAATTTTTTGAATTAATTGCGGATCAACTTTGACTTTGTTCAGATGGAATTCATTCGAGCTGCGGGATTGATTTTTTGGTATTTTTTAACCTGTTCTTCCCCTGAAAATGTTAGTGAAAGGAAAAAAAAAGATTTTTGGATTTTAATTAAGGGTTAGTAAGCATAAACAAATTAAGCAATAAAACAACTAACAAACACACACAAACTCAAAGATCCCTGCAAGGCACAATCCTACAAAAGAGGGGACGAATGTGTGATCTTGTTTGTGGCATGAAATGCAAAAGGACATGCAGGATCTTAGGGGTAAAAATTAGGGTATTACAGCTGCCCCTATTTAAGTTTCTTCTATCCGGAGATAAGAAGATTGACATCTTTGTCTCGACGAGATATAAGAGACTTAAATATAACAATAAACCCAATTTTTGGCCCTAAGAGACCACAAAATGATATGATTATGCAAATGGTATGCAGACACAAGACCACTATGGGGAGAGTACGCCACAGGAGATAAACAAAAAGAAAAACGAGAGAATGAAACTCCACCGGTGTCGCTCCCGGGATTTTCATCCTAGTACAAACGCGAAAGTGGCACCGAACAGAGTCGCCAGCAATGTGTATTTATCCCAAGAGAGGGAAAGGAAACACCGCGTAAACCTGAGAGAAAGGAAAAGCATGGTCTTACGACCAAGAGAAATGGGTTCGGGAGTCGGTTACGCGAGAGGAAGGTATTAGCACCCCCTCACGTCCATCGTACCCGATGGGATCCACGCTTGCTTGCTCGATCAAAGGGTGTAAGAAAAGAATACTGAGAAAGAAACTGAAAAAGGAATGGAAAAGGAAAGGAGCGAGAAAGAGAAACAAATGTAGGGAAAATAAAAGAAGTGCTCGCATGGGCCCTACCCCACTGCCTACGTATCTCATCGGGAACATGAGAATCAGAGCGACGTAGTTCCCCTCATTAGGGATGGATTGTTTGTATTTTTTAGAGAACGGCTTACGTTCTAGCTCAGATGTTGCAGGCTCGCTGGTCCGAGTGCGTTACCGTCTTGCAAGAGAACGAGTAGGAGCGCGTTCGTGCGTTGAGAATGAATGAGATGAGAAAAGAATTCCCGAAGGAAGGACGTTATTATTTGTTTTTGTCTTTTAGAAAGAAGTGTTTTGTTATTTGTTTGCATATGATAGTGTATCCAAACCTTAGTCCTTGGAATGTGTACATTCTCACATTCCAAGATGGAATGGGTAAGAAAGCATACTAAGAGTGAAGAAGACCCCCACACCTAGCTCCAATTGTCAAGGTTCAAACACACTAGCATACTTGTGTTTATTGAGTGTTTTTGTTAATTAAGAAATGAAGAAGTGTTTTTTATTATTTGCACCTTCAACAAGTATTGCATTTAAGTCCCTCATACAAGATCAAATGTTTAACACATTGACCCAAGATGGGCTATATGCTACACATTCTAAGATTACAAGAGAAGACCCCTTATAATCTTTTCTTTATATGAAAGGCCTAAATGCAATAAATGCCTACCTTTATTATATGTTTTGAATTTTCTTTGAGATGAGAAGATGAAAGACTCAAGAGAGGGTAAAGGTAAAAATCTATATAGACTAAGACTCAATCCTAATTGATTAGTTAAGGGAGTGATCCTAAAGTTTGTGAGGTTTCAACCTAAAGTCTAAAGAAAGAATGAATTAAACAATTCACTTCTAAAGTAGAAGATGAATTGTAATTCACAAGGGGAAAGTGATGAGTTATTAAAAGAAAGCACATAAGTGCTTAACAAAACACAAAATGGAATTGTAAAAAAGAAAGGATAGAAGTTGAATGTGGATTCCTTATCCACACTCAATTGAAACTTACCAAAGCCCCTACATGGTTAGTAAACATGTACAAGAAGTATAAGAAGTAAAAGAACATGTAATGCATCATAAAACTCAAAAGAATTAAATGAGAAAACAAATCCTAGAACCACAACCAGAATGGGCATCATATGGACAACAAGTGAATATCATCATACAAGTGCAAGTGAATAAGCAATAATCATCACCCATTAGCATTTAAACATGTTACAAGAAGAAGGGGTAGATGAAAGATGGAAAGAAATGAAGAGGACATGCATAAATGGAACATGTAAATCAACAACCAGAATTGAAACTAAATGGAAAATGGTTTATAAACATCTCAAAAGTATTTATGAGGTAAACATCAAAACATGTAAGAAGTGATAGAAGAAATAGAATTGAAATGGAAGTTCAAAAGAGAACACAAGTACAAACACAACATGTTAAAGGTGCACAAGGTTTAAATGAAAGTCAACATGCAAGGATGACATATAATATGTACCAATGACCTATAATGTCAAGTGAATGGTTCACCAAATATGCAAATGATCATACAAGTATACACCAAAGAAAACATGCACCAAAGATTACAATGATATGACATGTTATAATGCTTTAAATGAAATGCATCAAACAAAAATCAAATGGCCTCATGAAAAATATGAAAACATGGTATTGGAGTTCACTAATCAGAGATGAATCACATATCAAAATAGCATATCAAAATTCAAAGCAAAATGACTTCAAACAAAGCAATTAGGTCAAGTTGAAATGTCATGCAAAGTGGTACAAATATAGGCATCAAGACATGTCATAAAGTGGTCCAAAAAACCAAACAAAAATCATTTAACATGCTTAAATGTATTAATGACTCAATGCAAAAAGAAGAGCATCAAAACAATTTTTAATGATCAATAACAAAATTAAACAAGATCATGTACCATATTAAGAATGCACATCAAAGAAATTCAAAGAAAATTATGGAGCAGGGGCAAAAAGGTCATAAAATCAGAAAATAAAAACATGAAAAATTTCATAAATGTTTCAATGATGTTCATGAATTTTTGTGGAATTTTATGATATGTTTTGGTATTTTTAAAAATTAAAAATCAAACGTGTAGAAAAATGAAAAAAATAAAATGGAATGTAAATGTGAATGGGGGTGCATGCCTAGTAACTATTCAGTTCAAATTACATTGGGCCTTAACCAAGGGGGTGTGGATATCAATCTGGCTTAGGTCCAGCTACGCGCATAACACACTAACAACCATGCACTTCAGTCAACGATAGTCAAAGTAACAACAACCATCAGATTAAGTCAAGTCAAGAAACAAGTCAAGGTAATTACATCCAACGCGCATACATGAATGACCACACAACATACCATGCACCACACCACAAAATGCTTAAGTGAAATCAGAAAACACGCGCGTGAGGAGCACATGAATTTTAATGTGCTGTCATCATATAAGCCACACGATCATAGAAAATGGACGGCCGAGATTAAAACGTAACAAAACCCTAGCAATCAAAGCTGCCGGCCGGAGAGAGACCTCCGGTCACCTTCTCCGGCCAATCACCACCGTCTGCAATCTTCAAACCTCACCAAAATACACAAAATGTATACCAATCGAAAGCTAAGCTTATGTACATCATGGATATGCTCATAAAAATCACAAAACACATACACATAGCACGAACCGAGGAGATCAAATCAAGCCCTAAGATTTGCAACTAAGCCTGTAAAAGGCCTATCAACTAGCCGGTTGGAGCAGAGCTTCTATCAAGCATAAAACACCAAAAACAAGTAAAAATAAACAGAGATCGTGCAATATAATTTCAAGAGTTCAAACCTGAAGATGATGAAACTTGGAAAGCACAAGAATACCAGAAATAGATGCCTCTTCCTTGAGTTTCACTTGGCCAAATAAAGGCTTGAGAGCTTGAATTCGTGCAGAAAATCAATTGGAATTTGATGCTGAGCTTCTTTAACTGAACCTATGCACTCTTGTTCTTGATCTCCAAAGCAAAATAATGATGAAGATGAAGATGAAATGTAGAAACAAATGGTTAAACCCGTGTGCAAGCAGAAGAAAAGTGGAGAGAATGTGAGAGAGATTCAGTGTGAAGAATGAGAAAAAAATGAAGCTGAAATTGAAATTAGAGGTGAGATTTCTATTTATAATGTGAGTTAACCATGGTTTAGTGAGTCAGTTAAGTGAGTCAATGCTTGGTTAACTGAGTGCACCCTAACTAACTGAGTTAAGTTAGTTAGGGGCGAGTGAGGTTGGCTATGATGTGGTGATGGTGATTCATGGTGTGCTATGGTGGAAGTGAGGGTAAAACAACAAAGCTGCTGTGGCAGAAACTTGCTTCATAAGTTTGCCCTTTCCCTTTTCATGCATGGCACGTGCTGGTGTATGATATTTGTATCAAGTATGCTTGGTTTAATGTGAAAAGCGGATGTTATGAAGTGTTTGTGGTGTGTGTGAACCAAAATCGTGCACCAAGCTGTCAAAGCATCAGTGCCAACATAAGGCTGTTTGCAGGTGAAATACTTTCTAACCATTGAACAATTTGATGAGATTTTGGAGTCTTTGGAAAGAGGACACATTGGAGCACAATGTTGATGTGAAAATTGAAGTGAAATGAGGTTTGGAACAGGTTGAAAAATGACTTAGAACATCCACATTGGGAAATGGTATAAGGGTGTGGCATGTGGTCGGTCGACCTGGCACCTTGGCACCTGGGTTTTCAGCACAATCACCATGACTTGAGGCCACTATTTCTCCCTCATAACTTGATCAGGCGAAATTTTTCCCAACATGAACATTGGAGAGGGCACTACAAGGAACATTTTTTATGTTGAAAAGTTTTTCATTTGGAGCTTTCTTCTTGGAGAAATTGAGCTTGATATTTGGCACACCAGGTGTTTGTAGAAATGACATGCGCGTGACCTGAAACTTGCCCAAGCTGACTTGCATTTTGCCCAAGTTTCCCTCAACTTTGATCATCCATAACTCTCTCAATTTTTATCCAATGGAGATGTTCCACACATGGATTTGAAGCTCAAAGCAAGGCCTTTCATTGAGGCAGAGTGGAATTTTCATTTGGTGCTTCAATTTTGAATGGCCTTGGTTCCAATTCTGATGCAAAATGGCCAAAACTTGCTATTTTTAGTAACCCTACTTCATCCAAAAATGGCAACTTTCCAAATCTTGATTTTTTCATGATTCCTTTGGAGTTTCTTGACCAAATTTTGTACATTGGACATATGTAACATGAATTTCATGATTTTGGGCTCAAAAAGTCAAGAGTTGACTTTTTCCTCTGATTATTTGACTTTGCCCCAATTTCTCTGATTCTTGATCTTTCTTCCAATTGAACCACTTCTAAAACCAATTGAGCTGCAATCTTCCACATACATACACTTAAGGACATATGGAATACCATGACATCAAGTTTTGTTCAAAAATCAAAGATTCCCTGATTTTATTAGAAACCCTAATTTTGACCCTCTCTGGTTAGGAGGAAATTGCACATCTTCCAAATCCAAATTCCTCAGAGTATGTTGTGTATCCTCTTAAAGGATGATGAGAAATGCCACTTGAGAATGATTTTGAATCAATGAGCTATCTCTTTTGAGGGTTTTCCTTCAATTTTTGAACCTCTTGCATAGTGAAAGATGCAGTGCTTCAATCTCCCATTGAATCTCACTTCCTTGAGGTTTTGGAAGATCAATTGAGATAGTATGAGACATGAGAGACCTCTTGGCTTGCCTAGAGCCAACTTGATTGACCTTTTTGTGCTTTGAATGATTCCTTGATTGTCCACCTTCCACCTGATCACATCCCCTGATGGTAAGAAGGATGCCATGCTTCATTTTTCTATGTTAAATGCAATGTAATGTTAATGAGGTGGATATGATATGATAAATGACAATGCCATGCTATGATGACAAAAGGGGAGAGCAAATTTTGGGGTATTACAGCTGCCCCTATTCAAGCGCTGTAGACCTGAATGCCTGAAAGCAATTGCTTTCGGACTTTCAAGGTATATAGTGATTGAATACCAAATATAACCAAAAATTTGCTCTGGATAGTTAAGAAGAAAAGGGATATAAACCCAACGAGACTGCTGGATTGAATCTTCGATGAAACGTCGGAGAGATCTGTCTTTTGAACGACGCCAGACGACTACTGGCTTGCCACACTGCTGGTGGACTTTAATAATGTCTTTTATGCAATTCCAGACGACTACTGGCCTGCCACACTACTGGTGGACTTTAATATGTCTTTTATGCAATTCCAGACGACTACTGGCCTGCCACGCTACTGGTGGACTTTGCAGCTTCGTGCCACCCGAAGATGGACTTCTGCCAATCCACTGTTGGACTTTTGCCACCCGAAGACGGACTTTTGCCAATCCACTGTTGGACTTTTGCCACCCGAAGACGGACTTTTGCCAATCCACTATTGGACTTTTGCCACCCGAAGACGGACTTTTGCCAATCCACTGTTGGACTTTTAGCTGCTTTGCCACCCGAAGATGGACTTTTGCCAATCCACTGTTGGACTTTTGCCACCCGAAGACGGACTTTTGCCAATCCACTGTTGGACTTTTGCCACCCGAAGACGGACTTTTGCCAATCCACTGTTGGACTTTTGCCACCCGAAGACGGACTTTTGCCAATCCACTGTTGGACTTTTGCCACCCGAAGACGGACTTTTGCCAATCCACTGTTGGACTTTTGCCACCCGAAGACGGACTTTTGCCAATCCACTGTTGGACTTTTGCCACCCGAGGACGGACTTTTGCCAATCCACTGTTGGACTTTTAGAATTTTAAAATCGAATTACTCTCTGCCTCTGCGCCAGACATCTCTGCCGACTCTGCTGAGGAACCACAGTCAATGATTTAATCTCGGAGACTCCTAAAAGGATAATATCTCTGCCGGCGAATGGATGAACAATCCGTCTGCTTTGAATTGTCAAGCTTGCCAAAAATAAATTGGACTTTAAGATATGAGGGAATGACGACTCTGCCAGGAATTATTCCATCTGTTTGGGGGAATGAATTCTGGTCACAGCGATTCCGCTGGGGATGAGAATTTTTAAATGACGTCCTGCTGGGGAAATGAGCCATTAAAACTCTGCTTGGGGATTTATTCAACCCAAGATCCTTTATAGGGATTATCAACCTTCTGACCCGGCTGGGGAAAGGCTGTACCATCCTTGTTGAGGAATAGATTCTGTCGATCTGATAAACCTCTGCGGAGAGAACAACAACTCAGCTGGAAGTTGCTGACAAGATTCGATGCTGACCTCTGTGGGGATACCATGACCAGAGATACGATCTTGCTGGGTATCAGGGCTACTCTGCCAGGGATATGCAAATCCTGGTTAGAACATTCCACTGCAACTTGCTAGAAAGAGTCCTTAGAGATCTGTTGGGGAAACCCAAAGCAAATCCACAGTAGTCTGCTGAAGAATGTGACTGTCGAGCTTAGGATAAGTACTACAATGCCCCATGTTAGGCGAGCTTCCCTTTAGACAATTCCGTTAGGGATGACGGGTTTATAACAAACTCTGCTGGAGAAAACTGCTTTAAAACGTCTCGTGCTGGAGAATGCCTTTTGAGAGGATTTTACAGAAGACCAACTGTCCTCAAACTCTACTGGGGATGATCAACACTTCATGCTGGGGAAACAAACATGCCCCATGCTTGGACGAAACAACAATTAGTCCCCGAAGAGGATGTCATAAGAGGATTTTACAGAAGATCTAGCCTCTTCAAACTCTTGTGACTTCGCTGGGGATAATGACCATCAGTTTCGGTGTCGACGAGACCCTTCTTTTGGGGAACCCGTGACCGTTACCGACATAGAAAAGCTTGTAGCCGTTGGAAGGACTGAATAAGAGAATCGACTTAACAAGATACAACGGTACCCAGTTGAACTTAGTTCACTGAGATCGACCCGACGAACGCCGATCTCCTTACCCACAATTGCCCCAGTCTTTTGCGTGGGGTGATTTATTGCTAGTCTTGTGCTTAAAATCATCTGCACCTGCTACCTGCAACAAAAGAATATGCCCACATGCCCCGAACATTGCGTGGCTAGAATCCACCATCCGGGAGTATTCAACATTCGAAGTAATTTCAAATATTTTTTCTGCGCATGTTATTGCCAGGCTGCCATGTTTTCAAATGCAATGTTTTATCAACAATTAGGACGTTTTTGCAAACAAAGCAATAAAACAAAAATAGAAAGCTTTTTATTGAAATTCAATTTATTGACTGAGAGCCCAGAATAGGCAATTACATCTGGAAGCAATTCCTGGAAAGAGGTGATCGCTGAAAATTGAGAAAAGAAACTATCCTAATGGCAATGTGAAAACGGAATTCCACTGAGTTTCCATTCTGTTATGACCAGTATGTCTTCAAAACTCCCCGACCTTGCCTTCTGAGGAATGATCAGACCGATTCCTATTCTTCAGAACGTCAGTTGTTCAAACGGTAATGAGTACAGATAACTCAGACTGTAGTCATTCGCTTAAATCCCTCTTTTGTGTGGACCGCCCTTTCAGGTTTTCGATCCACCAGGATACCCTTTTTTGCCTAAGTTGCCCTTTCGGGTTTTCAACTTACCGGGTGTACACTTTTTTTTAATTATATCCCTAATTTTTGCCCGAACCTTATTCTGTTTTTGGTTCGCCGGGATGCCCTTTTTTGCCTGGATTTTTTATTTTTATTATCCAGCGGGTCTATTCATGCGAAGTATTTTTTGACTACGTCCGAGTTGACAGGGGATGAAAAGTCTTCGCCATCCATGGTTGTAAGCAATAAAGCTCCGCCCGAAAAGACCTTTTTAACCACGAACGGACCTTCATAATTAGGAGTCCATTTGCCCCTGTGATCTGTATTGGGAGGAAGGATCCTTTTGAGTACCACATCTCCGACTTTATAAACCCGAGGACGCACCTTCTGGTCAAATGCCTGTTTCATTCTGCGCTGATATAGTTGCCCATGACATACAGCCGCCAATCGCTTTTCCTCAATAAGGCTCAGCTGATCAAATCTGGCTCGTACCCATTCCGCTTCATCTAGCTTAACATCCATCATAACTCTGAGGGACGGAATCTCTACTTCAACGGGTAGCACTGCCTCCATACCATATACAAGTGAGAACGGGGTTGCCCCAGTGAACGTGCGTACCGACGTTCGATACCCGTGCAAAGCAAATGGTAACATCTCGTGCCAATCTTTGTACGTGACAACCATCTTCTGTACAATCTTCTTGATATTTTTGTTGGCCGCTTCGACCGCGCCATTCATCTTTGGGCGGTACGGAGAAGAATTGTGATGTTCGATTTTGAAGTCCCGGCATAACTCAGCCATCATCTTATTGTTCAAATTAGAACCATTATCAGTAATGATTCTTTCGGGAACTCCATATCTGCAAATGATATCCCGTTTTAAGAAACGAGCGACCACTTGTTTTGTAACATTGGCATAGGATGCGGCTTCAACCCATTTGGTGAAGTAATCAATTGCCACCAAGATGAAACGATGACCATTGGAAGCTGTAGGCTCAATCTTTCCGATCATATCAATGCCCCACATGGCAAACGGCCAAGGCGACGACATGATACTCAACGGATTTGGAGGCACATGCACTTTGTCTGCATAGATCTGACATTTATGGCATTTGCGGGCATATTTGCAACAATCTGACTCCATAGTCAACCAATAATATCCCGACCTTAACAACTTTTTAGCCATTGCATGCCCTCCAGCATGGGTACCGAAAGAGCCTTCGTGCACTTCAATCATCAACAAGTCTGCTTCATGTCTATCCACACATCTAAGCAGGACCGTGTCAAAATTTCTTTTATACAGCACGCCATCTTTGTTCAGGAAGAAACTACCAGCTAACCTTCTCAACGTCTTCCTGTCTTTAGACGATGCCCCGGACGGGTACTCTTGACTTTTCAAGAAACACTTAATGTCATGAAACCATGGCTTGTCATCAGACGTTGCATCGACCGCAAACACAAATGCTGGTCTGTCAAGGCGGGATACCTCAATCTTAGGTACATGGTTCCATCCTTGCACTTTGATCATGGAAGACAAAGTGGCCAAGGCATCAGCGAACCTATTCTCATCTCGAGGAATGTGGTACAGTTTCACTGTTGTGAAAAATGTCAGCAATCTCCTCGTATAATCTCTATACGGCACTAGATTTGCTTGGTGCGTGTACCAACTCCCTTTCACTTGATTGATTACCAAAGCTGAATCACCGAATATATCAAGGGTTTTAATCCGTAGATTAATCGCCTCCTCGATCCCCATTATACAAGCTTCGTACTCTGCTTCATTGTTGGTGCACCCGAAAGTTATTCGTGCAGTGAAAGGCATATGAACACCTTCCGGCGTGATAAGAACTGCTCCAACTCCGCACCCATTCATATTGACAGCCCCATCAAACATCAGACTCCATTTGGATTCAGGGTCTGGCCCCTCCTCCGGGAGTGGTTCCTCACAGTCTTTAGCTTTGAGAAACATGATGTCCTCATCAGGGAAGTCAAACTTCATGGGTTGGTAATCATCCATCGGCTGTTGCGCAAGATAATCGGACAAGATACTTCCTTTGATGGCCTTTTGTAAAGTGTACTGAATGTCATACTCTGTCAAGACCATTTGCCACCGTGCAACTCTGCCTGTCAATGCTGGTTTCTCGAAAATGTACTTGATAGGATCCATTTTTGAAATCAACAAGGTCGTGTGCCTAACCATATATTGCCTCAATCGCTTAGCGGCCCATGCAAGCGCACAGCATGTCTTTTCAAGCATTGAGTATCGGGACTCACAATCATTGAACTTTTTGCTCAGGTAGTAAATAGCATGCTCCTTCCTACCTGTCTCGTCATGTTGACCGAGAACACAACCCATGGAACCTTCAAGCACTGTCAGATACATTATCAGCGGTCTCCCTTCAACTGGAGGCATTAGAATCGGAGGTTCCTGCAAGTATTCTTTTATCTTATCGAACGCCAATTGGCAATCGTCATTCCACCTGACCGTTTGATCTTTCCTTAACAATTTAAATATTGGCTCACACGTGGCTGTTAGGTGAGATATGAACCTTGCAATGTAGTTCAATCTACCCAAGAAACCACGAACCTCTTTTTCTGTTCTCGGTTCAGGCATTTCTTGTATTGCTTTCACCTTGGCAGGATCAACCTCGATTCCTCTTTCGCTCACAATGAAACCTAGCAACTTTCCAGAACGCACCCCAAACGTGCACTTGTTTGGATTTAATCTCAGACGAAACTTTCTCAACCTTTCAAACAGCTTTTTCAGGTTAACCAGATGTTCCTCTTCTGTTCTCGACTTGGCAATCATATCATCTACATAACATTCGATCTCCTTATGAATCAAGTCATGAAACAATGTCACCATCGCCCGCTGGTACGTTGCCCCTGCGTTTTTCAACCCAAAAGGCATTACTTTATAACAATATATACCCCACGGAGTGATGAACGTGGTCTTCTCCATGTCTTCAGGTGCCATCTTGATCTGGTTGTACCCGGAGAAACCGTCCATAAATGAGAACACTGAAAACTGAGCTGTATTATCGACCAGCACATCAATATGAGGTAGTGGAAAATCATCTTTCGGGCTAGCTTTATTAAGATCTCGATAATCCACACACATTCTCACTTTTCCATCTTTCTTCGGTACTGGCACGATGTTGGCTACCCATGGAGGATACTTTGTCACAGCAAGAAAACCAGCGTCCCACTGCTTCTGGACTTCCTCCTTAATCTTTAAAGCCATGTCGGGGTGAGTCCGACGAAGTTTCTGCTTGACTGGCGGACATTCTTCTCTTAATGGCAGCCTGTGCACGACAATATCCGTATCCAACCCCGGCATGTCTTGATACGACCAGGCGAAGATGTCAACATACTCGCGCAACATTTCCGTCAAAGTTTGCTTCACATCTGCTTGCAAGCTGGCACCAATCCTGATCTCTTTCTTGGCGTCCTTGGTACCAATATTGATGATTTCTACAGTCTCCTGATGAGGCTGGATGACCCTTTCCTCTTGTTTCAACAATCTGGCCAGTTCTTCAGAAAGTTCACAATCTTTCTCATCCCCTTCTTCGGCTTGATAAATCGGATTGTCAAAGTCATACATGGCCATATCAAAATCGTTATCAGTGGTATCCGGAGGATCAAGTCTGCATGAACGGGTTCATGCCTTATTTTAGAATTTATTTTTAAGCAAAACAAAAGAAAATGAAACATTGCCATTTTATATTTTTTGTGCAAAAATAAAAACTGAAAGACAGAGAACAAAATTTGATTGCCAAAACGTCCTTTATTAATGATTAAACATTGCAAATGCAACCATGGTGGCCCTACAAATGAATCTATACGCCTTGGGCAGAGCGCAAGATTTTGTCATGCATTATGGTTAGAAAAAACAAAGAAAAATTACTCTGTCTGAAGAGTAACCCGGATGACTTCTTCAACGAACCAGTTCTGCACTTGTTGTCCCGGAACATAAGGGCGTACCCAGTTGTCCAGGTCACAATCACTGTCAACACTATCCTCCGTGGCTGCACAAGACTGGTCCATGTAGATAATTCCCCCACTATTGAAAGTAATGGGTCCCCTGCTCCCCGCATCTGAAGTTGTAGAGGGATGATAACCAATACCAAATTTGTCTTCCTTCACTGGGGTCTCTATCAACCTGCCCCAACCTTGGGCGTTGCCTGCCCTGACGACTTCGACAGCTTGTTTGTAAGATGAAATGGAGGTACCAGCCCCAACTGGTACAGAAGAAGACTCAGGTGCATCGTCAATATTGACTGCTTCAAATGATTGGCACAGCATCTCATGAATTTCCCCATCCATTTCAATGTATTTGAATGTGGACAAGTGACTCACAAAGATGTCTTCCTCCCCACACACTGTCACAACCTGCCCTTCAAACTCATACTTCAGCTTTTGATGTAGAGTAGAAGTAACAGCCCCGGCTCCGTGAATCCAAGGGCGTCCCAATAGGCAGCTATATGCAGGTTGTATGTCCATTACATGGAACGTGGATTTGAATACCTGTGGTCCAATTTGTACGGGCAATTCCACCTCACCAAACACAGATCGTCTGGTCCCATCGAATGCTCTGACCACCAATTCACTAGGCCTTAAGATCAAACCGTCAACTTCCAGCTTCATTAATGCCTTCTTGGGCAAGACATTGAGTGATGAACCAGTGTCTACCAGTACATGAGATAACACTGCGCCCTTACACTCCATCGTGATATGCAAAGCCTTATTATGGTTTCTTCCTTCAACAGTCAAATCTCTACTTGTAAAGCCCAAGCCATGGCTAACATTAACATTGGAGATTACGCCCTCGAGCTGATTAACAGTAATTTCTTGTGGCACGTACGCACTCTTTAACACTTTCAACAACGCCTGCCGGTGCGCATCAGAGCACATCAATAGTGACAAGATTGAAATCTTTGAAGGGGTCTGATTCAGTTGGTCCACAATCTTATAATCGCTTTTCTTGATTATCTTCATAAATTCTTCCATTTCCTTATCAAAAATAATCTTTGTCTCTGCTTCAGGTGTAGGTGCACTTTCAACCACCTGTTTACCCTTATCCTTTGCTGCAGCTTCTACCTCCTTATCACTTCTCAAGGTTTGGGGAGCGAACAACCTTCCACTCCTTGTAAAGCCCCCTACACCCCCTACATTATCAATATTTGGGCTGACTGACGGCTCAACTTCCTGCTTTTTACCTTCGTAATATACATCTGCCCCATAGTGCCATGGGATAGCCTTCGTAGACGTGAACGGAATTGGTCCTGGCACCGTGATAGTGACAGGACTGGGCCTTTCTGGCGCAACACTCGCCACGGGAACTGCATTGACCGGCATTTGAATCTCAGCGGGAGTGTAATAGATGGTCACGGTTGATATCTCATCAGTGTCTTTCACGACTCTGTCGAACTGTAGACATCCTTCATCGATCAGATTCTGTAAACCCATCTTCAACTTATCACAGCCGTTCTCCTGATTCACACACTCAGAGCAATCTTGATTACAGCCCGGGAACACCTGTCCCTTCAATAAACGATCTTTTACAACCAACAAAGAAGTTTTCACTTGATGAACGTCTAACACCAAATTCAATCTCCTCCCATCTTCAATAGCGTACACATTTGCTGCGCTATGATCAGGCATGGGATGCTGAGTAATATTAGGAGCGGGAGAGAAATTGATGGCTTTAGCATCAATCAAATCTTGTACTTTATGATGGAAAGCCCAGCATTTTTCAATGGAGTGCCCCTGAGCACCTGAGTGGAACTCACAACGAGCATTAGCATCGAAGTTAGGTGGCAGGTTTCCAGCAACCGGAGCTTTCATAGTACGGAGTTCTACCAACTTTAACTCGAGTAGCCGGGGCAACAGCGCGGCATAAGTCATAGGGAGAGGATCCATCTTACGATCCCTCTGTCTAGACCTTTGCTGGAAAAAAGGTTGTTGCTGTTGAACTTGTTGTTGGGGTTGTTGTTTCTGAACAGACGGTGTGGGGATTGTTACAGCATCTACCTGATAATAAGCTCGAGAACGCCCTCTGCCTCGTCCTCTAAACACAGCATTCGTATCACCTTCTCGTCTTTTCTGGTTACTAGCGAACGGTTTCTTCGTCCCCGAAGAGCCAGCCCCACTCACATCCTGGATCTTTCCAAGCTTTAACAGACTTTCTATTCTTTCTCCCGCAATCACAATATCAGCAAATCCAGTCGACGGACAAGCAGCTAATCTGTCAAGATAGGCCCCTTGCAAGGTGCCCATGAACATATCTGCCATTTCTCTGTCTGACAAGGGAGGTTGAACCTGGGCAGCCATTTCCCTCCACCTCTGTGCATATTCTTTAAAACTCTCCTTGGCATTCTGGGACAATCCCTGCAATTGAGTGCGGTTGGGCGCCATGTCAATATTATACTGGTATTGCTTCAGGAACGCTTCTGCCAGATCTTTCCAACTCTTCACAGCAGCTCTATTCAACTTCATATACCAGGTCAAGGACGCCCCAGCCAGATTGTCCTGAAAATAGTGCATCCATAGCTTCTCGTCATCCGTATGGGCTGAAATCTTCCCAAAGTAAGCTTGAAGATGCGTTTGGGGACACGCATTGCCGTGATACTTATCAAAAGTGGGAGGTTTGAATTTAGGGGGAATTCTGACTCCTGGGACCAGCCCCAAGCTGGTAACATCAATACCCATAGAGTTCTTGCATTCTATGGCCCTGATCTTTTCTGCTAACTCATCATACCTTCGATCCCCTTGATTACCCACATCAGCATCCAGCAGAGTAAATTGGTCTTCCAGAGTATCTTCAAGAGTAACACCAGCATGCCTACCATTTCCATTACCCCGATTGTTACCACCAGGAGGAGGGTTGCCACCGGGAGGAGGAATGCCATATCCCTGTGAATTGTCATGATGATCACCTTCGGGCCCATTGTCGGGACGCTCTACCAGAAGCCTCAGTCTCTCCTGATTTTGCGCCATGCCAGTCATGAGGGTCATGAACTGGTCCATACGCGCCCTCATTTCGGCCAAATCACTTTGCACTTGATCCATGATTCTTACTTGGTTCCTTCGCGTCGAATATCGGTGAATATGACTCTCCGCTATACTGCCTGAAACCAAATAAAGGTTAGAGACCCTGCAACGAGTACCTGAAAAGCAAGTAACAAAAATGCAAAATGATATGCAATGCCATGCAATGCCATGTTTGTCATTTCCGAGGTGCTTTATACCCTGATTCCAATCCAACCACAGAAATCGGAAGACCAGAAATTGTGATATAAAGAGACGTGTCGTGGTCATGTGCTTGTGTGCAGCTATCTGATAAGGAATAATCCTGAATAAAACTGCTCGTACTCATTCAACAAAGTATTCAAGTACATTTAAGGAAGGTTCAACCGCAAATGCAATACAAGGAAAAATGGATCCATCAACAAGCCTGATGGTAATCATTAATAACAAAATATAAGGAAAAGAACATCAATCTGACAATTCCACATCCTTCAGCCTATCACTTGAATACTTGATTTCCTCAAAAAGTATACGGGTACGCTGGTGATTCGGCTTTTCAATCATCTCTTTGATCAAGACATCCCTTTTCTCAAGAGCTTCAGTTAAAGAACCCATATGCAGCATCAGAGCTTCGTCATCACACACTCCTTTGCGTCTCTTTATGCCGGCTTGCGTCTTGAGTATCTCCCTTTCTATCATGACTTCTTCAAGCTCTTTCTTGGTATTCTTCAGCTCACCTCTAGCTTCTTCTAGCTGTTCTTGACTCTTACCGAGGCTTTCCCGATACTTTCTCCTCTGCTCATGCGCCTTTTCAAGCTCTTCGTCCTTAGTCTGCAACCGTTCCTGTAATTCAGCATTCTCTATCCTAACTTCGTCCCAAGCGTGCTGAAACTTTGTTAACTTTTCTTTGGTCTGTGCTAACGCCTGTTTGGTTTGCTTGTGGGCTTGAGTAGCATCATCAGCACCTTTACTAATCTTCCGGAAATGTTGGGCTCTTCCAGCAAAGTCTTTTTCTTTTGCAGTTAGGATTTGTTCAGCATCTTGGGCTTTCCGCTCCAGCTCTTTGTTGGCATGTAGAGCATTCTGAAGACGGCTACTCAACTCGGAATTCTCTCCTTGGAGCTTTTTCACCAAGGCTTGCAACTTGTCAACTTCTTCCACAGTAGCAGTGCTTCTTGCTTTCTCATTCTCCGGATACAAAAGGGGTGCCTTACCAAAAGGCAAGAGAAAATCTTCAACTCTTTTTTTTACCCACTCTTCATATGCCGGATAAACCCGGTTGTTAGGCTTTCCTAGAGTAACTTTCCCCTTTTTCAGTATGCTACCCCAGCTTTCAGAAGCTTTCTGTGCTGCTTCCCATCCTTCTGATGTATGAAAATAGAGGGACTCCTCCACATCTCTCTTAATAGGCGGACCTGTCAGGGCATACCCAAATTGTCGAATGGCCAAAGAAGGATTGTAGTTAATCCCACCCATTCTTCCTATCAGTGGAACGTTAGGGAACTTACCACAGCTGTGGATAATATTCTTGCCAATCAGCCCATGATCTACCCATACGATGTCCTTGGCCACCAATCCCATTAAACGCTGTTTCCACTCTAGAGAATCTTTGGAATCCACAAAAGCCCCTGATTGTGGTAAACGGCCTGCAAACCACTTATAGAACAAAGGTGCACAGCAACGAATTATCCCTCCTCTTTTCTTTTCGTTTCGGTTGTACAATGAGTAGTGAAGATCTCCCAGTAGCGTTGGCACCGGGTTCTTCATCATGAATATTCGTATAGCGTCCGTGTCAATAAAATCCGGCTCGTTGGGAAACAACACTATGCCGTATATACAAAGGGCTAGCAAAGCATTAAAAACAAGCCAATTCTCGCCTTTAGCTGCTTCCTGGGCCTTCTTAATCAGATATTCCAGCTTGTAACCACGAATCTTTCCTTTGTTGGAGACATTGTCACTTAGCTCTGATTTGCTCAAATAAAGAGCACCAGCCAACTTCCCAAAGTCAAGATCCCCCACTGATCCAAAGAAAGGGGGCTCCTCCTTGATAGCAATCCCCAACATGTTGGAATACTCCTCCAGGGTAGGAACCAACACATAGTCTGGAAATACAAAACATCTCAGAGGCGGATCATAGAACTGCACCAACGTATGGAGACCTCTGGCTTCATAATCACTGACATTACGGACCATAGATAAAATCCACCCATATTTCTCTTCAAAAGCTTCTCGTACTGCAGGAGTCGCCATTCCCTTCAGCATAACAATAGGGCCTAAAGTAGGCGTAAGGAACTTATAGCTGATGATATTCTTCCTCTCTTTAGTGTTCATCTTTGCAGGGACCTGATGACTGGAATCAAGGGTAATATATGCACCTGGAAATGAATAAACATGTATGTTAGGATATGATAATGCAATGCAAAGGGCAATGTGATCAGGTAATCAGGTGTCTGTGCTGAACTGTGAACGGTGTCAGTGTAGCTCTGAGACTAATATAGAACCATAGATAAGAACCATCTGAATACAATAGGATGAAACTTCCTTTTTGTGCAATAATGATAGAAAACCGGGTATGTAGGAGGTCATGATTACCTGCAAACCTGTAAACAACCCGCCCTTCTCACATGTGGGTACTAGGATGTTCAATATCCCGGGCTCTCAGGTCGAGAAATGATGATACGTTCACCATTTCTGGTTTGGCATCATCATCAATCGAGGAGGCCTCAACTGATTCTCCAAAACAAAAAGGTCCTCAGCTTCTGGCACTGAGGTCGAGAAGCAATAGTACATTCATCCCTCAGGGTACAGTACTACCGCCAATCGAGGAGTGCCTCCGCTGATTCTCTTTCAAAAAGGGATGTCCTATAGCAAGTTCCCAGCATTGGGTCCTCGGATCGAGAATGTGCAATGGGTTTGCCACGGAATGTGGTCTGCCACTGTCACAACTCGGGAGGAGTGCCGCAACTGAGTCCTCGGGAATGGTCACCAGAGTCGGCAGTTCCTCAAGAGAATAACCACTGGCCTGCATAACATGCAGTAGCAGAAAGCTCCTGATAGAACCTCGTCTGGTTGTGGGTCTCATGAACAACAATACGTGGTCACCACCACGCAGGCGTCATGACTATCCACTCTAATACCTATGTATGTACTCAAGCCTTGGTAGTGGGCTTATCTCTCAGAACACCCATCCCGCCAAACAGACAAAACAGTGCAACACAATATAATATATGATATGTAATGCTAAAATGCGGTAAATACAATAAATAAACAACAACATATAGCACAACAGTAAACACCCACTGAAAGAAAAGCAGACAAGCGCTAGGATTGACTCGCTAAGGAAACCAGAGATTTTGGGTTCGATCCCCAGCAGAGTCGCCAGCTGTCGCTCCCGGGATTTTCATCCTAGTACAAACGCGAAAGTGGCACCGAACAGAGTCGCCAGCAATGTGTATTTATCCCAAGAGAGGGAAAGGAAACACCGCGTAAACCTGAGAGAAAGGAAAAGCATGGTCTTACGACCAAGAGAAATGGGTTCGGGAGTCGGTTACGCGAGAGGAAGGTATTAGCACCCCCTCACGTCCATCGTACCCGATGGGATCCACGCTTGCTTGCTCGATCAAAGGGTGTAAGAAAAGAATACTGAGAAAGAAACTGAAAAAGGAATGGAAAAGGAAAGGAGCGAGAAAGAGAAACAAATGTAGGGAAAATAAAAGAAGTGCTCGCATGGGCCCTACCCCACTGCCTACGTATCTCATCGGGAACATGAGAATCAGAGCGACGTAGTTCCCCTCACTAGGGATGGATTGTTTGTATTTTTTAGAGAACGGCTTACGTTCTAGCTCAGGTGTTGCAGGCTCGCTGGTCCGAGTGCGTTACCGTCTTGCAAGAGAACGAGTAGGAGCGCGTTCGTGCGTTGAGAATGAATGAGATGAGAAAAGAATTCCCGAAGGAAGGACGTTATTATTAGTTTTTGTCTTTTAGAAAGAAGTGTTTTGTTATTTGTTTGCATATGATAGTGTATCCAAACCTTAGTCCTTGGAATGTGTACATTCTCACATTCCAAGATGGAATGGGTAAGAAAGCATACTAAGAGTGAAGAAGACCCCCACACCTAGCTCCAATTGTCAAGGTTCAAACACACTAGCATACTTGTGTTTATTGAGTGTTTTTGTTAATTAAGAAATGAAGAAGTGTTTTTTATTATTTGCACCTTCAACAAGTATTGCATTTAAGTCCCTCATACAAGATCAAATGTTTAACACATTGACCCAAGATGGGCTATATGCTACACATTCTAAGATTACAAGAGAAGACCCCTTATAATCTTTTCTTTATATGAAAGGCCTAAATGCAATAAATGCCTACCTTTATTATATGTTTTGAATTTTCTTTGAGATGAGAAGATGAAAGACTCAAGAGAGGGTAAAGGTAAAAATCTATATAGACTAAGACTCAATCCTAATTGATTAGTTAAGGGAGTGATCCTAAAGTTTGTGAGGTTTCAACCTAAAGTCTAAAGAAAGAATGAATTAAACAATTCACTTCTAAAGTAGAAGATGAATTGTAATTCACAAGGGGAAAGTGATGAGTTATTAAAAGAAAGCACATAAGTGCTTAACAAAACACAAAATGGAATTGTAAAAAAGAAAGGATAGAAGTTGAATGTGGATTCCTTATCCACACTCAATTGAAACTTACCAAAGCCCCTACATGGTTAGTAAACATGTACAAGAAGTATAAGAAGTAAAAGAACATGTAATGCATCATAAAACTCAAAAGAATTAAATGAGAAAACAAATCCTAGAACCACAACCAGAATGGGCATCATATGGACAACAAGTGAATATCATCATACAAGTGCAAGTGAATAAGCAATAATCATCACCCATTAGCATTTAAACATGTTACAAGAAGAAGGGGTAGATGAAAGATGGAAAGAAATGAAGAGGACATGCATAAATGGAACATGTAAATCAACAACCAGAATTGAAACTAAATGGAAAATGGTTTATAAACATCTCAAAAGTATTTATGAGGTAAACATCAAAACATGTAAGAAGTGATAGAAGAAATAGAATTGAAATGGAAGTTCAAAAGAGAACACAAGTACAAACACAACATGTTAAAGGTGCACAAGGTTTAAATGAAAGTCAACATGCAAGGATGACATATAATATGTACCAATGACCTATAATGTCAAGTGAATGGTTCACCAAATATGCAAATGATCATACAAGTATACACCAAAGAAAACATGCACCAAAGATTACAATGATATGACATGTTATAACGCTTTAAATGAAATGCATCAAACAAAAATCAAATGGCCTCATGAAAAATATGAAAACATGGTATTGGAGTTCACTAATCAGAGATGAATCACATATCAAAATAGCATATCAAAATTCAAAGCAAAATGACTTCAAACAAAGCAATTAGGTCAAGTTGAAATGTCATGCAAAGTGGTACAAATATAGGCATCAAGACATGTCATAAAGTGGTCCAAAAAACCAAACAAAAATCATTTAACATGCTTAAATGTATTAATGACTCAATGCAAAAAGAAGAGCATCAAAACAATTTTTAATGATCAAGAACAAAATTAAACAAGATCATGTACCATATTAAGAATGCACATCAAAGAAATTCAAAGAAAATTATGGAGCAGGGGCAAAAAGGTCATAAAATCAGAAAATAAAAACATGAAAAATTTCATAAATGTTTCAATGATGTTCATGAATTTTTGTGGAATTTTATGATATGTTTTGGTATTTTTAAAAATTAAAAATCAAACGTGTAGAAAAATGAAAAAAATAAAATGGAATGTAAATGTGAATGGGGGTGCATGCCTAGTAACTATTCAGTTCAAATTACATTGGGCCTTAACCAAGGGGGTGTGGATATCAATCTGGCTTAGGTCCAGCTACGCGCATAACACACTAACAACCATGCACTTCAGTCAACGATAGTCAAAGTAACAACAACCATCAGATTAAGTCAAGTCAAGAAACAAGTCAAGGTAATTACATCCAACGCGCATACATGAATGACCACACAACATACCATGCACCACACCACAAAATGCTTAAGTGAAATCAGAAAACACGCGCGTGAGGAGCACATGAATTTTAATGTGCTGTCATCATATAAGCCACACGATCATAGAAAATGGACGGCCGAGATTAAAACGTAACAAAACCCTAGCAATCAAAGCTGCCGACCGGAGAGAGACCTCCGGTCACCTTCTCCGGCCAATCACCACCGTCTGCAATCTTCAAACCTCACCAAAATACACAAAATGTATACCAATCGAAAGCTAAGCTTATGTACATCATGGATATGCTCATAAAAATCACAAAACACATACACATAGCACGAACCGAGGAGATCAAATCAAGCCCTAAGATTTGCAACTAAGCCTGTAAAAGGCCTATCAACTAGCCGGTTGGAGCAGAGCTTCTATCAAGCATAAAACACCAAAAACAAGTAAAAATAAACAGAGATCGTGCAATATAATTTCAAGAGTTCAAACCTGAAGATGATGAAACTTGGAAAGCACAAGAATACCAGAAATAGATGCCTCTTCCTTGAGTTTCACTTGGCCAAATAAAGGCTTGAGAGCTTGAATTCGTGCAGAAAATCAATTGGAATTTGATGCTGAGCTTCTTTAACTGAACCTATGCACTCTTGTTCTTGATCTCCAAAGCAAAATAATGATGAAGATGAAGATGAAATGTAGAAACAAATGGTTAAACCCGTGTGCAAGCAGAAGAAAAGTGGAGAGAATGTGAGAGAGATTCAGTGTGAAGAATGAGAAAAAAATGAAGCTGAAATTGAAATTAGAGGTGAGATTTCTATTTATAATGTGAGTTAACCATGGTTTAGTGAGTCAGTTAAGTGAGTCAATGCTTGGTTAACTGAGTGCACCCTAACTAACTGAGTTAAGTTAGTTAGGGGCGAGTGAGGTTGGCTATGATGTGGTGATGGTGATTCATGGTGTGCTATGGTGGAAGTGAGGGTAAAACAACAAAGCTGCTGTGGCAGAAACTTGCTTCATAAGTTTGCCCTTTCCCTTTTCATGCATGGCACGTGCTGGTGTATGATATTTGTATCAAGTATGCTTGGTTTAATGTGAAAAGCGGATGTTATGAAGTGTTTGTGGTGTGTGTGAACCAAAATCGTGCACCAAGCTGTCAAAGCATCAGTGCCAACATAAGGCTGTTTGCAGGTGAAATACTTTCTAACCATTGAACAATTTGATGAGATTTTGGAGTCTTTGGAAAGAGGACACATTGGAGCACAATGTTGATGTGAAAATTGAAGTGAAATGAGGTTTGGAACAGGTTGAAAAATGACTTAGAACATCCACATTGGGAAATGGTATAAGGGTGTGGCATGTGGTCGGTCGACCTGGCACCTTGGCACCTGGGTTTTCAGCACAATCACCATGACTTGAGGCCACTATTTCTCCCTCATAACTTGATCAGGCGAAATTTTTCCCAACATGAACATTGGAGAGGGCACTACAAGGAACATTTTTTATGTTGAAAAGTTTTTCATTTGGAGCTTTCTTCTTGGAGAAATTGAGCTTGATATTTGGCACACCAGGTGTTTGTAGAAATGACATGCGCGTGACCTGAAACTTGCCCAAGCTGACTTGCATTTTGCCCAAGTTTCCCTCAACTTTGATCATCCATAACTCTCTCAATTTTTATCCAATGGAGATGTTCCACACATGGATTTGAAGCTCAAAGCAAGGCCTTTCATTGAGGTAGAGTGGAATTTTCATTTGGTGCTTCAATTTTGAATGGCCTTGGTTCCAATTCTGATGCAAAATGGCCAAAACTTGCTATTTTTAGTAACCCTACTTCATCCAAAAATGGCAACTTTCCAAATCTTGATTTTTTCATGATTCCTTTGGAGTTTCTTGACCAAATTTTGTACATTGGACATATGTAACATGAATTTCATGATTTTGGGCTCAAAAAGTCAAGAGTTGACTTTTTCCTCTGATTATTTGACTTTGCCCCAATTTCTCTGATTCTTGATCTTTCTTCCAATTGAACCACTTCTAAAACCAATTGAGCTGCAATCTTCCACATACATACACTTAAGGACATATGGAATACCATGACATCAAGTTTTGTTCAAAAATCAAAGATTCCCTGATTTTATTAGAAACCCTAATTTTGACCCTCTCTGGTTAGGAGGAAATTGCACATCTTCCAAATCCAAATTCCTCAGAGTATGTTGTGTATCCTCTTAAAGGATGATGAGAAATGCCACTTGAGAATGATTTTGAATCAATGAGCTATCTCTTTTGAGGGTTTTCCTTCAATTTTTGAACCTCTTGCATAGTGAAAGATGCAGTGCTTCAATCTCCCATTGAATCTCACTTCCTTGAGGTTTTGGAAGATCAATTGAGATAGTATGAGACATGAGAGACCTCTTGGCTTGCCTAGAGCCAACTTGATTGACCTTTTTGTGCTTTGAATGATTCCTTGATTGTCCACCTTCCACCTGATCACATCCCCTGATGGTAAGAAGGATGCCATGCTTCATTTTTCTATGTTAAATGCAATGTAATGTTAATGAGGTGGATATGATATGATAAATGACAATGCCATGCTATGATGACAAAAGGGGAGAGCAAATTTTGGGGTATTACAACCGGGGGAACATATCACAGGAGACCTCCAACTAGCCGGGGAACATACCACACAACTACTGGGACTCATATGAGGAAAATATTCAAACTGGGGATAACTGTATATGGAAATAAACCACGACACAACAAGGATATAACTCAACAGGGAAGACTTAGCACAGCAAGGCTCCACTGGGGAAAATCAATACCTCAACAATGAACTATCTCTAGCATACCGAAGAGACTAACCATCCATAGGAGTAGAAAACCTCAACAACGAACTGTCCCGTCTAACCGAAGAGACTTACCATTCATCGGAGTGACAAAACCTCAAAAACGAACTGTCTCATCTAACCGAAGAGACTTACCATTCATTGGAGTCACAAAATCTCAACAACGAACTGTCACATCAAACCGAAGAGACTTACCATTCATCGGAGTAGAAGAATCTCAACAACGAACTGTCCCATCAAACCGAAGAGACTTACCATTCATTGGAGTCACAAAATCTCAACAACGAACTGTCCCATCAAACCGAAGAGACTTACCATTCATCGGAGTAGAAGAATCTCAACAACGAACTGTCTCATCAAATCGAAGAGACTTACCATTCATCGGAGTAGAAGAATCTCAACAACAAACTGTCCCATCAAACCGAAGAGACTTACCATACATTGGAGTCACAAAATATCAACAACGAACTGTCCCATCAAACCGAAGAGACTTACCATTCATTGGAGTCACAAAATCTCAACAACGAACTATCCCATCAAACCGAAGAGACTTACCATTCATTGGAGTCACAAAAGGTATTAACTGCATCGCTTCAGGCTTCTTAAATAAAGCAATGCCACGAAACAATATTGAACCTTCCAAAAGGGGAATTATACGCAGATTTCAGCTGAAGGGCGCAGAATCCTCAAAGGTGCAAAATAAATGCACTCTCAATCTAGGTTTCACAGCCTAGAGATCCAAACAAATATTGCAGGGGACCAAAGTTCAATCCAAGAACAAGCTGGAGAGAAACGGTCAAACAAGACTCATCCCGAGGAGGAAATATCTCAACTGGGGACTAATTCCATCCAGATAATGCACTGGAGAGGAAACTGAATCAAAATCTTCCACGAGAAATAAATTCAGTGGGGAATTAACAAAGATAGGCATTTTTCTGCTTACGGGTCGACACACTAAATAGAGAGAGGACACACACGCTCTACGAGGATAACACCACCAGAGAGCAAAGAAGCACCAACACAAATAAAAAATGCAAAATGCAACAACAATATGCTATGCACAACAAATGAATGCGCATGAAATGCTTATGAGTATGAATATGCTGACAAATCAGACATAAAGAATAAACAGAGGGTGAAATAAACACCACAACACCACTGATTACTCAGCTAATATTAACAAGATGGAGATGTTATTAGCAACTCTACTAGGCATTTAGCTGAAGAAATCCTGCAAGAGATAAACAAAAGCTATCAAAGGAAAATAAATCCTACTACAAGGCTCAAAACTTGCTGGAGAGGAAGATACTCCTTGGGGAGAAACCTAAATATCCATCTTCTAACATTGATGATCCACAAAGAGGATAACAACATAAACTCTGCTTTGAGGATGGCAGGAAAACTGTTGGGGAATCATACAAACCCAATCTTTCTGAATCTTCCTAGGGATCGTAAAAATTCACAGGAACTTCCATTTCAAAAGGATGAAGAGATCTGCTGCGGAAAAAAAATGAATCCGCTGTGGATTGTAGACATATAAACATCTATGAAAAAATCCACTGGGAAAACAAGGTAGATCTGCTGGAGATATGAGAACATTCTCAGAGGATTAACCAATTCTGAGCAAAGCATCTTGAACTTGCTGGGAAAACAGCAAAAGGTCAAACTGTGGGGGATTTTAGATCAATACTCATCATGAATGAGAGAAAACCTAACAGGTGACTAGTATATCAATATTCCTTGAATATAGTTATCATCAGCGACTTTACTGGGGAATAGCCACAATAGTGATGCATAATCTTCACTAGGAGGATAAAATCTCTGAAAAACAATCGGGAGAGAAGTACATCTTGGACTTGTCGGGGGAAATGAGAAATTAACCTCATTGCTTTATAACTGGAAATGATAATACACTGCCTCCATTGGAGAATCATCAAGGCTAAATCCCTGGGTAGAACAACCTGGAGAGAAAAACATCCACAAGACAAGATGAAACACGACAAGCGATCACCATGTCAATGCTTCTTAGAAGAAAATAACAACGCTCTCTGTTTGGGGACATCCAAAGTAACAACAACACATCTAGAAGATAAAACTCTGAGTGGGGATTCCTCATATGATTTCGGCTGGGGACAGCAAAAATGAATCTCTGCGTGGGAACTACCAATAAGGAGATGTGGACCTCAAAACTACTCAACTGCCTGACCATAACATAATCAGCTGGAGAAGATTCGGATCAAGACCTAGCTGGGGAAAAACCAAACAGCATTGGACCTTATGAATTCAACACATCATAATAAACCCATCACCTTACCAACAACTGATCACATTCATAGGAACAAGTTCTGCTATGGAAATATCAACAAACTCTACTAGGGATCTGTCAATAAATTCCGTCAAAGGAGCGAGAACGAACCATGCTGAAGAAAACATTGATCCTACCATTCTTGGAATAACCGTTGACATTCCCTTTTTTATATTCATAAATCAAAGACAAATGTTTTTATAATTTTCAAAAATTTAAATCAATTATTCACATTTTATTTCAAAAATCATCATAAAAAATAAATGAAATTTTGCAAACAGAAACAAAATAAGAATTGCAAACAAAGAGACAAAGGCCCAAATTTTATTCATAGAATGGAAGTCCGCAAATGGCGTAACTCCATGGATCATTACAAAGTTTGAAAAATGGTAAATACATGGAAAGGGTTTCATTGAAATACAATGACCATTATTCTCCCTAACAACTTTGAATTCCGCTGTGCTTAAAACTTCAGCTGAGGATGATTGAAGCAAAATCCTTAATGGACAATGTTGTTTTCAAATGATCAAGACTGGCCAGATGCAGTTACTTACCATAATCCCTAACTTTTGCCTAGATTGGCCTCTCGGGTTTTCAATCTACCGGGATGATTATTTCTGTTTTTGTCTCTAATTTTTGCCTGGACCGCCCTTTCGGGTTTTCAGCCCACCGAAACGCTCATTTTTTCCTAAGTCGCCCTTTCGAGTTTTCAACTTAGCGAGCTGTTCTTTTATTTTTTTAGGCGAAGTATTTCTTGACTGCATCGGCATTCACAGGACGAGTGAACTCTTCACCATCCATAGTTGTAAGAAGTAATGCACCGCCAGAGAAGGCTCTCTTAACAACATACGGGACTTCATAATTAGGACTCCACATGCCCCTAGAATCATTGGTAGAAGTCGAGATCCTTTTGAGCACGAGGTCGCCTTCTCTAAACATACGAGGTCAAACCTTCTTATCAAAAGCTTTCTTCATTCTTTGTTGATACAATTGGCCATGACAAAAGCTTTCGACTTACAAATCATATCATCCACATAGACCTCAATTTCTTTATGCATCATATCATGGAACAAAGTAGTCATAGCTCTCTGGTACGTTGCACCAGCATTTTTCAAACCGAAGGGCATCACTCTGTAACAGAATGTTCCCCAGGGTGTAATGAATGTTGTTTTTTCCATATCCTCGGGTGCCATCTTTATCTGATTATAACCGAAAAAGCCATCCGTAAAAGAAAAGATACTGAATTTAGCAGTATTATCTACCAACATATCAATGTGTGGCAATGGAAAATCATCTTTCGGACTTGCTTTATTCAAATCTCTATAGTCAACGCACATTCAGACTTTTCCATCTTTCTTTGGAACAGGCACAATATTGGCCACCAATTGAGGATACTCAGAAGTCACAAGAAAACCAACATCAATATGCTTTTGAACCTTCTCTTCGATCTTTATAGCCATGTCAGGATGAGTTCTTCTCAATTTCTACTTCACAGGTGGACATTCAGGCTTTAATGGCAAATGGCGCTCCACAATATCAGTATCAAGACCAGGCATGTCTTGATAGGACCAAGAAAACACGTCAACATATTCTCTAAGAAGCTCCACAATCCTCTTCTTAACATCTGACTGAAGCAGTGCCCCAATCTTGACTTCTTTTATATCATCATCTTAACCCAAATTAACCAATTCCACTGGCTCCTCATGAGGCTGAATGGTTTTTTCCTAGTGCTCAAGCAACCGAGAAATTTCATCTGGAATCTCCTCAATATCCTCTTCTTCAGCTCCAAACACAGGGAACTCAAAGTTGGGAGGGGGCATAGGGTCATTGTTTTCAATGGGTTTATCAATCAATCTGCACAATGATTTATGTTTGATTTTAGAATATGAACAAAAAGTGCAAGTATTATGCAGATAAAGGTGATTATCACATCATTATCTTTTGGTTTTTTATGTTACCATTTTTCAGAAATAAAGCAAAAAGGGAAAAACATAATATGGATAAACAAAATAACATTTTGTTGATGATGATTAAATTTGAAACAAAGCCCTCACAAATTCACTTTAACCTTGGGAAGAGTGAAAGGATTTTTTGAAAGAAACAAAAACAAATTATTTTTAAATATGAATAATAGTAGGAACATCAACAGCTATCCAATTCTGGCAGACTTGTCCATGTGTCACGAAATTGGGAAGTTCTTCCTCTTCATTCTCTTCAATGATGGCAGCAGTAGACTGATCTTTGTGGATGAATCCGGCACTATGAAAAGCCTCATTAATATGCTTCAAATCTCTTCTAACCATACTAGGCGTAAAGCCTAAACCAGTTTTGCCCAGGTTATCAACCACATCAATAACTCGGCCCCAACCGTCAGACCGACTAGTCTTTAACACATGCAGAGCATCTTTCAAAGAAGACATGGGTAACTCATTCTTCTTAACAGCTTTGTCATCAACAGAAAGAGCTTGGAACGGAGTTCCAACAGTTTCATCAGCATCAACATACGAAAAGGATGAAAGGTGGCTCACCAGCATCGCTTGCTCACCTCCAACAATTACCAGCTTATCATTCTTAACAAATTTCAACTTCTGATGGAGAGTCGAAGTCACTGCCCTAGCTTCATGAATCCAGGGTCGGCCAAGCAGACAACCATAAGCAGGACGAATATCCATTACTTGAAAAGTAATCTGGAAGAAGCATGGTCCTATTTTGATTGGAAGATCAACCTCTCCAATCACAGTTTTTCGAGATCCATCAAAAGCTTTAACAACAACTCCACTATACCTCATGGGAGGACCTTGGTAAGTTTCGCTCCTGAAAGATTCACATCCAACGGTACAAACGCGAGAGTGGTGCAGAAAACACAGAGTCACCAGCAATGTGTATTTATCCCGAGAGAGGGAAAGGAAACACTGCATAAACCTGAAGAGAAAGGGGGAAAGACATGGTCATCGCAACCATAGTCCGGGTTCGGGAGTCGGTTATGCGAGGGGAAGATGTTAGCACCCCACGCATCCATCGTACTCGATGGGATCCACGCTTGTTGTCTAAACGAAGGGTGAGCTGTCCTACTATCTATGGCTGAACAAAAGAAAACGGGGATGGGGGTGACTAAGACGGACTCGGTAGGACATATTCGATGCCCTAGGCCTACGTACTCCCTCAGTGCAATGGGAAAGTCAGAGTCAACGTAGTTCGGACGGGAACTGTGGGGGAAGGTTGCTCGCCAAGACAATCGCTGTCTTGTGCCTACATATCCTCAATCGGACGAGAGAGGGGAATCAGAGCTAATGTAGTTCGTGGGTACGACCACGGATGGGTAAGCGTTTTTTACGTGAGCGACGAGCTCTTTCTGAAAAAAGAAGTTTGAAACCCAACAATCCCGAAGGACAAAAAATATTTGAATTTGTTTGGTGTTTTTTAGACAGAAGTGTTTTGAGTTAGTTCGTAACTTACATTGCACCAAAGTCTACCATGCGGGAACGAGTGAATCGCATGGTCGCCCCCAAATGGGACGTATGCTAAACACTCTAGAAGTGGAGGGGAGACCCCTCGTTCTTCATTTCCTACACTTAAGGCTCGAGCGCAATATACGTTATATTTTATCAAGTGTTTTCAAGAAGTTTTGAGATGAGAAGAGAGAAGACCCAAAGGAAACTCTAAAGGGAAACTAAGAGTCCTAATGTTATCATGCATGGGTAACCTAGGGTTAGTGAGGCTTAGGAGAGACGAATACCTAAAACCTAATGCTAATCCTACTCCAAGCTTAATCAAAAATTAAGTTGGACTAGGCAGCTCTAAAGGGAGAGAATCCAAGACTTAAACAAGTCTTGAGATTCATGGGAGGAAGAGAGTGAAAGAGAAGAAAGAAGCATCTTAAATGCTAAAGCAAACACAATTATGAAAGCTTAAAAGAGAAGGGAGAAGTTAAAATATGGATAACCATCCACATCCCATTCACTTACCATTAGCCCCTACATGGTTAGCAAAAACAAACATAAGCAACAATAAGACAAATGAAAACCAAACAAGTCACAACCCAAAGAGAAATGGTTACAAACCAAATTAAACTCATCCAAGTCAGAATGTACACCTTAAGGGTGACTCATAATTCTTACCAAACAAACTCAAGCAAAGAGAATGCAAACAAGTGGCAAAACATACAAGAAAGTCATCAAAGAAGGAGTAGAAGAAGAATGAGTGGATATGCAAGGTGATCATGCAAGAATGCTTCAAATAAAATCAAAGTCAGAATTTGGATGACCTAAACATGTGCCTAAACATGCTATACAAGTGTCACATAAGGCATACAAGCAAGTATCCAAGCATTAAGAATCATTAAAAGAAAGAGAAGGAAACATGTAAATGAAACATGTTAAAGTATGCAAGATGCAACATGAATAGCATATGACATGAATGCAAAGCTCCAAGGTCAGAAACATACATCATATGAGATGAAAAGAAGAGATATGGCATGGTATACACAAACCAAACATAAGTCAAGAAGAGGCCTAAATGAGAAGAAGTGAGAAGATAAGTCAAAAGAGGCATGTAAATCAAACATTGAACATGTGCACAAAATAAGTAACAACCTCACACCAATGACCTATAATTGCAATCAAATGACCTATAATGATTCAAACATGGTTTATGAAGTCAAAGAAACAATCCCAAATAATGGCACAAGTGCTTTCTCAAACAAGTAATCAAACATGATCAAAGATGTGCACAAAAGAAGACCTCAAACAAAGAGCAATCAAACACTTAGCAAATCATCTTCAAAAATTACCAAATTAATTCTCAAGACTCCTCAACCAGGATCAAACAACATATCAAAAGCTCATGCAAAAATTCACAAGATAAGTCTTTCAATCAATCATGTAAAGTCACATGGTAATTATGAATCAATATGCAAAAGAAAGGGACCAAAATGCAATATTAAAAGAGTTTAAAAATATTAGAAAACTCTTTTTATGCACTTCAAGATGTTTATGAAACAATGCAAAAAGAATGGGTTCAAAATGTTTTATATGCTATGAGAAATAAAATCAGCAAGGCAGGGTGCGCATATATGAAACAAATCAAAAAGAAATTCACACAACAATTATTTGAGATGCCAAAAATAAAATAAAAATAGAAACTAAAATTTGGAAAAATTTTATAAAACCCTAAGGAAGACTCATGATTTTTTTTCATAATTTTTTGGATGCATAAAACTATATTTAAAAATTAAAAATGAGAAATGAAACAATTAATGAAAATAAAAATCATTGAAATAAACATGAGGGTGCAATCAGCAAGCAATTCACGTTGGAAAAACACAATGGGCTCAGCAGGGGGGTTCAAAAAGCAAGTCCAGTCCAAATAAAACAAATAGCGCAGCCAAACAAAAAAGAATGGACTCAGTCAAGTCACACCAGCCATAGGATCTATCTCACGCTTCACAATGAGTCAACACAACCAACAAGTATTCAAGATGGAAGGCTCAGATCCAAAGGTACACAATGATAACTGTACACACGCGCACATTAAATCACTCAGAATTTAAAAAGTAAACACGTGAAAGGCACATTGCAAATCTAATGTGTTGGCACGCATACAACCGTCAGATTAATCACACGCATACAAATGAATCATCAGATCACACAACATGCAAGATCAACGACCCAGATTCGTGGCACATGGTAACTAGCATGGATTAATAACACTCAACCAATAAAATAAAAACAGATTTTAATAAAACATGGCAACGCATGGACCATTGGATCAAAGCAATGAACGTTGGAATTGCATCTTCCACCTCTAAAACTCTCGCCGGACTGAACATGAACCAGGTGCCGGAGCCCTAGCTCCGGTCACCGTCTCCGGTGAGTCTCAACCAAACATTTTCCAGAAATCAAACATGAGTACATCAAACTGATCAGAATTTCACAAGGATTAAGAATATCACATTAAAAATCACAAACAATGCAACAATAATGAGAATCGAACGAAATAAGTTTGGATCCAAAAACTTCAACCATCAAATACTCTCATGATACACGTCCAAACTCAAAACAAAACACATCAGCACACTCAGTGAACCTCATAGATCATTATGCACATCAAAAAATTAAGTTCTAAGAGCATGAAATCACCACTAACCTGAGATCTTGAAGAGCTCAAAATACTCCTAGAAAACCGTCTGTAAGCTCCAGATCATACCTCAGAAGTTTCTAATTGCAAAATAAATGCAATTAGAGCTTGAATCTGACCTAGATCTTGAGTTTTGAAGAAGAGGTTTCCAAATTCGAACCCTATGATATCCTTGTTATGAGCTTCAGATGATGGTAGATTTGTGTTCTATGGAGTCCAATGATTCAGAATGTGAAAGAATTTTGTGAAAAGCTCTTGTGAGTAGTGAGATTCGAAGAGGAGAAGGTTTAGGGTGAAAAATGGATTCTGACCAAAATGGAGTGCATGACCTAGCAATGAGGGCGTGAGTTAGCTTATATACACTTGGTTATTCCCCTGATTATGATTAAGGTCTTGTTAATTCCTTGATTAATGAGTTTTGGATGATTTTGCAAATTTGCACTTTGAGTTGTACACCCTCCTCCACGCGTGTATTGGCCAGCTTTTCATGATGGATCACTCACAAATCTTGTACTTACCAGAATTGGATTGGAAATAGGCCTTGAAATCACATGGTTTTTGAGTTTTGAAACATCTTGCCATTTTGCATAATGTGAAATAAGTAATGAATATGGCATGAGATGAATTGATTCAAAAGCCAAAAATGATCCTCATGAGGTGTAATTTGATGTTGTAATGTGGCATGAAGCAATAGAACCAATTACAAGTCAATTTATACCAAAAATGCAAAAGGTGGAAAAAGTGGTACATGTGAAAACCCTTAAAAACACCTTGCATTGTTTTGACCATAACTTGAGTTCTACAAATGATATGGAAACCATCTAGTAATTTTTGGAAATGGGAGAGAAAGACCTTCAACTTTAATGTTGGAGGAAAATTCATTTGAAGCTTCCTTGATGATGAAAAGTCAAGTTGAATGTGGTGAAAAAATTGCCAAAAATGGAAAGTTCTCATTATAGGTCATTTTCCAAATTTAGTAACTTTTGCACAAACTCTTGATTCTTGAAGAATGATGTCTTCCATGCTATTCCATGACCAAATAAAGGTACATGGACTTGGGAAACATGATTTGAACCCTTGAAAACCCATGGTTGACTTTCCTTTCTCACTGTTGACTTTTGCTTACTTCACAAACAACTGATCCACTGAAAATCCTCCACAATGAACCACTAGCCAAGCCTCTATCCATGAACACTTGTGAGCATATGGAATACCATAAGAACATGCTTGAATCCACAAAGCCCTTCAAGAAGTCCTTTGGGTCAAAAACCCTAATTTGGACCATCTGATTAGGAGAGAAAGATTCACTTGAAATCCTTTACCAATACAAACAATGTATTGAAATGTCATGAAATAAACACAAACGAGTGTTAACTATGCCAGGGATAGACACGGACGGGTGTCAAGGAATCAAAGATATCAGATACAGACGGATACTGAGAAGATACACGGACGGGTGTAAAAGGATATCAATACGGACGGGTATCGAAAAGGTACACGAACGGGTGTAAAAAGATCCAATACGGACGGGTACTGAGAAGATACACGGACGGGTGTAAAAAGGTTCAATACAGACAGGTATCGAAAAGGTACACGGACGGGTGTAAAAGGTTCAATACGGACGGGTATCGAAAAGGTACACGGACGGGTGTAAAAGGATTCAATATGGACGGGTATCGAAAAGGTACACGGACGGGTGTAAAAGGATTCAATACGGACGGGTATCGAAAAGGTACACGGATGGGTGTAAAAGGATTCAATACAGACGGGTATCGAAAAAGTACACGGACGGGTGTAAAAGGATTCAATACGGACGGGTGTCGAAAAGGTACACGGATGGGTGTAAAAGGATTCAATACGGAAGGGTATCGAAAAGGTACACGGACGGGTGTAAAAGGATTCAATACGGACGGGTATCAAAAAGGTACACGGACGGGTGTAAAAGGATTCAATACGGACGGGTATCGAAAAGGTACACGGACGGGTGTAAAAGGATTCAATATGGATGGGTATTGAAAAGGTACACGGACGGGTGTAAAAGGATTCAATACGGACGGGTATCGAAAAGGTACACGGACGGGTGTAAAAGGATTCAATACGGATGGGTATCGAAAAGGTACACGGACGGGTGTAAAAGGATTCAATACGGACGGGTATCGAAAAGGTACACGGACGAGTGTAAAAGGATTCAATACGGACGGGTATCGAAAAGGTACACGGACGGGTGTAAAAGGATTCAATACGGACGGGTATCGAAAAGGTACATGGACGGGTGTAAAAGGATTCAATACGGACGGGTATCGAAAAGGTACACGGACGGGTGTAAAAGGTTCAATACGGACGGGTATCGAAAAGGTACATGGACGGGTGTAAAAGGATTCAATACAGACGGGTATCGAAAAGGTACACGGACAGGTGTAAAAGGATTCAATTTACTGGGGATTAATCTCGCTGGGGAATGAAAGGCAACACGGACGAGTGTCATCAAAAGGTCAATACAGACGGGTGCTAAAGGAAACACGGACGAGTGTCTGACGGTAAAAACCTTGAGGGGATAAACCAAAGGACCACCTGGACGAAGGGGTAAAAATGAAATCAAGGATTCTCAATCCATGGCAAGCAACTCTGCAAGGGAATGTCAAATATTGCTTGGAATGACTAAATCCAACACTTGTGGGGTAAAGTCGAATGATATTCTCCTGAAATCCGGTTTTTTCCTGACGAAGGAAAACTCCAAACTGGCTTATGCTTCGGATGCATATGTTTGAATTTTGCCGTAATGCTCCACACGAAGTGGGAATGCTACGCATTTAGGAGGATGCCATGTAAAAATGCTTATGTAATGCAAGAAGACCGTCCCAGCGAAATAAATGCTGAGAACAGAGGCAGCTCCACCGAGGACGACAAACTACGTTGTCACCAAACCAAAGAACGTGCTGAGGAAAAAACTTCAACCTGCTAGGGAAGATCATAATCACCAATTCTGCCGGAGATGGACGAAACTCCGATAGAATACCCACTCTATTGGGGAATATCAAGATCAACAACTCTGCTGGAGATGGACGAAACCCCGAGAGAATACCCACTCAGCTGGGGAGGGAGATGAATACTGAAGATGGAAACTCCCCCGCTGGGGATGACCAACTGTTTTGGATTTGACGCCTGCCAAAAAAGATTGGACTTAAGACCTGCCGGGGATACCACTCACCACCAGACTCTTCTTGGGGATGTCAGTGAGCTTAATCTGCTGCTCGGGAAATAACTTTACCCTCACCCTGCTGGGAATTAGATCAAGCCGTTGTCGTTGAGACTATACTTTCTGACCAACTGAGGAAAGTAGACACCAAGACTCTGTGGGGATAATAACATCTTTGTCCACGAACTTCCTGTTGGAGATACAACAACATCCACCTTAGAGCAATCAACTTCTGAATGCTTGCTGGGGAATAGTAATCCAAACACAACTCCGGCTGGGTATACAATCCTCTGTACTCCTGTTGAGGGGAATGGTCCTCAACGACTCTGCTTGTGAGAAAAAGTAGTCGTTAACATCCACTCTGCTAGGGGATGAACACATGTTTCCTGACTAGCTGGGGAAAAATGACTGTCCCATACTCTGTGGGGAAACACCACCTGCTGAAGAAAGGTGAGACAAATCACAACTCTGGCTGGGGGAAAACCCCTTATATCCTGCTGAGGGGGACGATCCTCGATGACTCCGTGTTGTACCCCAAATTTTACCCTCATCTTTTGCTAGATGCTATCTGATTTTATTTTTCTCTGTTTATCTTAAATCTCTCTTTATCTATTTTTGCCTTGATTTATTAAGCATTTTATTTTATTTATCCTATCTTGATTTAACTTTAACGTGTTCTTGTGTTTATTTTTTAATTGATTAGTAGCTTAATTAGTTAATTTAGTTGATGATTTAATTTTAGCCTAATTTGTTTGATTTTTGAATTAATTACCTTTTTATTATTTTGGTTAAGTCTATTCAAATTACCTTAATTTTAATTTCAAGATAATTTATTAATTGAAATTGGGCTAGATTTTATTAGCAATTAATTTAATTATCATTATTTTAAAAATAAATAGTATTAAACTTTAATTTAAATGTGTTAGGTTAAGTGCCATTTAAGTGTAATCAAGAAAATAATACGTGTGGTTTTTTCATTTGGCCTTGTTGGATTTATGGAGATTTTTGATTGGAGAATGAATAATACCATTGGCCAATCAGATTGTTTTATTTCCCTTTGACTTTTCAACGTTTGGTTTGGACCAATGGGAATATGGCACGCGTTTTGGAATAGTTGTCTTCTTCCTCCTTCGTTTCTTTCCAATTGTTGCAGAGAAATCAATTCTTCCAACACTTTGCAATTCATTCGAATTCATCTCATCACAAATTGTGGCGCCATAATTCAATCCCATCTTGCCCTAATATTGCCACATTTGCTTCATGAGATTTCGTTGGCACAAAGCAAAGATTCAACATTCCGTTCTCGTCATTGTCTGTACCAACTGCAAAAAGAGCAGAGCAATGTTACTCTCAATTTCCCAAAGGATGCACACATAGGCTGATAGCGAAGAAAGATGGGGAGATGCTTTCCATTTCTACCTTGCAAGTCAGAAGGAGGGAGCGTCTGTCCCTTGAAGCAATTCAATTTCAAAACCCTAGCCACCAAGATTGGATTCGTGGATGAGTTCAACCCGGCCCATATCTCAGCCTATATAAAGGGGTTCAGTTTTAATGCAAATCATCAACAATTCTCCTCACAAACATTTGATATTTTCGAGCTTTGTGTGAACTGAGCAAGGGAGTTTCTGAGTAGTGTTCTGAACACTCAAGGTGTTAGCAAAGCTTCTGTTTGGTATCATTCCTATTTCCCTTTCATTTTTTTATCATGCTCATATAGTTTTCCTTACTCATGATCATGCTAAATCGTATGAACATATATTCTGTTTTGCTTGATTGTTATGTTCATTTAAGATGCTATTACTGTATTGTTTATTGCTCATGAATATTCTGGGTTTGTCAAAACATTGCACACTATTGTTGACTTGAACAAACGCCTTATTACTAATGTGTGTAGACCTCTTTGAGTTTTGTTTATGTTCACTCCATAAGGTTTCATCCTATCGATATGAATTCTAACTTGCTTGTGCCCATATCCACATTTTTTGTATTGCATATCAATACCTTTGAATCGCTGATATGTCTTTAATGATAGCCAAATGCTCAAATGAATGATGTGCTTATCCTGTTTTACATTCCATCTGTGCTTCGGGTATCTTGATACTAATGAATGTTTTGAAGTGTGTCTTTCTTTTTGGGGCATCTGAACTGTATGCACTCTTTAATCTTAAGCTATCATCGATGCTTTAATCTCAGTCTATTAGGTCATGAAACCTGAGCCTTAATTAATGCCATGATATAAATGTTTGAACTGTTTTGGTCTAATACCCTGCTGATCTTATTGTTATGCTCATTTTCATTTTTGTTATGATGCTGTCAGTTTCAGTTAGGCATCATTGCTGTTATCATGATTAGAGACGTCTATGTTTTTTTTTTCTTTTTGTTTCTTAAGTTTTAGTGCTTATGATGAGAATTTATGTTTTGAGTTTTGTGTACCCACCTTGAATCATCATTTTGTATTCCCCAAAGTCATGAATAAGCTTGTTAGACTGTATACTCACAACCTATGTGCTAACCTGCCTTATATTTTGTCCATGTGTATTGTGTGTGCTTGTTTCATTTGTGACTAAGATCCAAGATGAGAGTTACTATGTCAGGACTTTTATTTTAATCAAATGTAGTTAAGGTGCTTGAAATTGACATATTTAATCTGCTGATTTGTTAAAGTTATATGACTGATTTGAATTATATTTCTAGTCTGTTCACAACTTGCTAATGTTGTCCCTCAACCAACTTTGTTTGTGGATTCACTTCATTACATTGAAACATTCAAGCATTTGTTTTCACATTATGCATACAACTGTTATGTCATGGTCAGTTGTTGACACTTATTTGTTGATTAGTAGCATATATGACTCAGAATATGTACGACTTCACTTTGCTAAGTTTGTTTATCTAGAGGTTTGCCTGCCTTATTAAAAATCAATATGCATGTCAAATATCAGTAGTTCCCTGCTTTAAGACATTAGGCCATGAACTTTGTGTAAGGATATGTATACTAGTTTGAATTATTATGTGATATGCTCAAACTATTATGAACCTATTATGCTTTTCTTTTTTTGAAATTGGCTTTAATTTATGACAATAACTTGATTACAGTCTGCTCTTAATCAATCCATGTTAAACTTGTGTTTGCTACTAAACTGATGTACTGATATAAATTGCTGACTATTACATGTATGTGCTAAGCTATTCTACTTTTTATTTGATACATGTTATTTTCACTTGCCCTGTTGAAGATGCCTCCTTCCCATAAGTCTTAATTTTGGTTTATGGGTTATATGTTGATTGATCAAGATATGTTCACTAGTTTCCCTAAGTTTCACTGATGTATGTGCTGTTTAAGTTGGTATTCTAACCTTGTCCTATTTAAACACCACTGCCTGAATGCTTTGAGGTTTTTGCCCTTGTAGAATTTCTGTTGTGAATCTCTGCTATACCATGAATCCATGTTTGGTTATATGCTCATGTTGATATTATCTGATATGCTCATCATATGCATTATGCTTGGGGTATGCTTTAAGTTTCTTTAAATCATATACAATGTTCAGGTTGCCAAGTGTTTGATCTATACCTATATGTATGTGTGCTAAATTTTAATCCATGTTTGCTTTTGATCACATCATTTGTAATGCTTTGACCATACTCTTTGATAGAAATATCATCTACTTAACATCTGGATCATATCTATCACCTTTTGCAGCCTTACATACTTGCTCTACTTGTCATTTTAACTAATTTGTTGCGCATAAGCATTGAACTAGATGTATGTGTTTGGCCTTGTCTTAATTATGTACCAGTTGAACTTATGATTTCTAATATTTGAATTACCTCTGCAAAATGTTGATGATGATTGTGCCTCATTATGTATTGATGCCCTTTTTTTAAGAAAACAACAGTCTTTTCACCCTGACTTGTTAGCTTGGAGATTAACTGACCATTTGAGGTGTTATACACTTATCTGTGACTTAGCATGCTCTAACGATATGCCTATAATTTTCCAAACTACTCCTGTTTGTGTGCTTACTTATTTTACAAGACATTGTTGTCATCCCATGATATGCAGCTTGGTTAACATGTTTACATTCCATTTATACTGATGTTATTTTGAAATTGAATTGTGACTGTTTTCTTAATACCATGCGCATACCATAGTATGTATATCTGCCATATCTACCTGACAAATATATGTTCTACTCATTATGTCAATTGGACTATTTGTATGCTATGCTTGAGGACCCTTAGACTTGTGCTTCGTAACAAAAGCTCTATAATACATATGCCTGCTTTTACTTGTTTTTGTGACTATCATGCCTATCATTGTGCCACAAATGCCATATCTTTACATGTTTTCCCTTGAAAAGCTGGTCTGCATTGATTCCTGCTCTTGTGAACTTGCCGAACCAGTGTTCTACTCTTTTGGTAGCTTAAGTTTTAGATTGGTCATGAGATTTGAATTATCAAACTTTGTTTTGAACCAAGATTTTTGCAATCCGTTTGGTTTATGCTATAACCCACATGTCCTTTCTGTTGCTTCTAATAATGTATATGGCTTTTGGAATATATGATCTTTGATATAGGTTTAAGATTGGTTTTTTTTATGATTATGTGCATACTTAATCTTCTTGAAACACCCTCCTTTCACTACCGATTCATGATTTGTGTGTTTAGAATTAGGACACATGATTACTACTATCTTGTTCAATGATCTTTCCTGTCCAGTTTTGGTTTTTGTTTCATTGAGTTTGGTTAAGAATTGTTGAAGATATGTGTTTCTGACTTTGGTAGTTTGAGTTGTTGTGAACATGGTTGCGCAGGGCATTGGCCTGCCTTGATTTCATATACGCACATGTGTTGCTTCTTATATTTATTGGTGCAAGATTGTTAATGGACGTATTCCCGCCCCAGCGGATGGACTTGTGTGTGTTACTTTGCCGTGCCTATAAGGACTGGGGTTCGATCCCTACCCAGTCCTTTGGCTTTTTTTTTTCTTTTATGATTTTTTCGCTTCTGTGAAATATATGTGCACACTTGCGCTTCCTAAGCACCATACACGCGCAGCCCAGCTGGCCTAGGTTTTGGGTTGCTGAAGCTAAGGGCATGGGTTCAAACCCTTCATGGGACACTTTCTCCTTTTTTTAGTTAAATTTTCTTTATCTCACCATTTTCTTTTTATCCAAAGTTTATTAAAAATGCAAAAAAGGGTTACTTATCTTTTAAAATTTTAGTTTTATTTTAAAACTCCAAAATGTTTATTTATTTAGTAATTTATTTTCTTTCTTAAATAATTATTGAAATTGATTTATTATTAATGTGAGTTTCCACTTTCTTGATTAATTTGTTGAACCTTTTATTTAGGACCTTATTGATATTTTTAATGTTGAACTCATTTATTAATCTTTTTTTTTTTATTGTTGATTTGTATTGTCTAATTTGGAATATCATCTTAATTAATCCTTTATTCATGATTATTTGATTTATGATGTATCTTTCAAGTGTTCTTTTGGTTTGCCTGTGTCTAACTAATATCTTGATACTTATCTCATGTCTACACATCATGTGTCATATTGCCATCTTCATGTTCATTGTTGTATTCATTATTTTTATCTTATGACCAATGTTTCTTCTTTTTTTCTTTCATTATTTTCTCCCCCCACATTCCAAAGGAAGGTGAAATATGTTGACTCATAAGTCATGACCCCCACCTTAACCTAAGTAACCTTTTAGGATAAAACTTCAATTTCTTGGCCTCATCAGAGCCATGGAAATTACAACTAGCATTAGGAGAGAGTTCCTTAACTCTTGGTGATATTCATCATAATGAATTTATCACTTCCCCCGCTAACTAACCTTTAGCATAAAACCTTTAGCAAACATAAGATAACATTTGACAAGAGGTTCCCGTAGAGTACTGCGGACGTTTAGGGTGCTAATACCTTCCCTAGGCGTAACCAACCCCCGAACCTTAGATCTTTCCCTTTAGTTTCCTTTGGATAAATCAAAGTCGGTTGTAAAAGAAATATGATGCAAATTAATTAATAATTTGTTATCCGATTTTCACCGCAACAGAAATGGTGACTTCACTGGGGAAAGTTAGACCTATTGCTGGTCCTTTCCTAGGAGGGTTAAGCCTACCTTTGTTTTATGTTATTCATGTTTGCTTATCTACTTGTATGATTGTCTGTATGTCATATCTGCTTGTATGCTTGTATAATTATTCTATGTTTGATATTATCCTGTTTGGTCTGGGTTGACATGATATCAATGAATGAGATAACTCCTAACCCGGACTTGAGCAAACACATATGTTTAGGAACCGTGGACATAGTCAAGGGAACTTCGAGGGAGAAATCCCAAAGGAGGGAACTTGAAGTCCACACTCAGTTGAGGCCCTCTCAAAAGTGGTATATGTTGAACGAGCAATCGTGAATGCGTTACTACTTGCGACCTAGGAGCCAGAGATACTGATAACTTTTAGTTACCCTTTACCCCACTTGGCCTATTTAGGACGTAGTGCGAGGACTGTGAGGGAGCAATCCCAAATGGTTGCTACGCGATGCTACACTCAGATGAGACTCTCTTGAGAATTTTATTGATCAACAAGCAATTGGAAAGTCGATAAAATCCGAAAGATGGGTTGTCGACTCTGGGAACTCTTATAGAACCTTGTCTTGAAGGTGAAAACCATAGTACATACCTTGGAAATGGGTAGACCTTTGACTTCATGCTCGTGACTTTTAACCTAGGTTGCTCTGTGTTCTTTGTGCTTACCTGTCTATGTGTGTTTGTTGCATTCATTCTTGCATCATGTTCATTGTGTATTCAAGAAACTCAGTGTTGTTTTGCAAACTTTATAGGATGGATTTTGAAAAAAGGAAAACGAAGAAGTACACCTTCATTAGTCCAAAATTAGAAGATCTAAAGAACCTGGGTAAGCCAATCAATGAATCATCAACATTCCAAGACAAGTATGGGAGGATTTTCTCTCTGATGAAGACCAAAATGGTAGACGGGTTGCTCCCTACTCTCATACAGTTTTATGACCCCATGTATCATTGTTTCACTTTTCCAGATTACCAGTTAATGCCTACACTCGAGGAGTACGCCATCCTAGTTGGTATTCCCATCAATCCAAACCTACCTTACTCCGGTCTGGAAAGGACGCCTAAAGAAAAGGAAATTGCAGAAGCGGCTCATCTCAAATTGTCAGAAGTTAAGGCTAACTTGGTTGTCAAAGGGGGACTTTTTGGTTTACCTGCCAAATTTTTAATGGGGAAAGCTCGTCAGTATGCTAGCATGAAGAATATGGTGGACTTTGAAGTTGTTATAGCCCTGCTTATTTATGGGTTATTCTTGTTTCCCAATATTGAGAACTTTGTTGATATGAATGCAATCAAGATCTTCATCATCGGAAATCCAGTTCCAACCCTACTTGCAGACGCCTACCACTCAGTGCACTTGAGGACTTCTCATAGGGGAGGGATGGTAACATGCTATGCCACACTATTGTATAGATGGTATATCTCCCATTTACCCCGTTCTAAGACCTTTTGGGATCTCCAAGATGGGCTTCTTTGGTCAGAAAAGATCATGTCTCTCACCAACACCGATCTTGAGTGGTACCACCCATCGCTTGAAGGCAAGGACATGATTGTTAGCTGTGGAGGATTTGCTAATGTACCGCTTCTTAGCACAAAAGGAGGCATAAGCTACAATCTCGCTTTGGCTTGTCGTCAACATGGTTATTCTATGGGAGCTAAACCTAGTAACATTTACTTGGAAGGTTTGTTCTTTGAAGAGGATAAGGACCCTGTACTTAAGGAAAAGATGGCTCACACTTGGCGACATGTTCACACCAGAGGTATATCTGCTTTGGGTTTGCCCGAGTGTTTGGCTTCAGAATCTTACACTCAATGGGTGCAAAAGAGGGCCATTGAGTTGAAGATACCATATGATCGTCATGATCCTATCCAATTAGCTCCCAGAGATCCTGTCCTCTATTTCACTAGCAATGAGGATGAATTAAAGATTCGATTGGCTCAAGCAGAGCGAGAAAGGAATGCTTGGATGAACAAGTATCAGATCCTTAACTTCGAAATGAATGAATTGTAGAAGAGTCTCAGGAGGAAGGAAGAAGAATCTGTCAAAAGAAGGAAGATGCAAGAAGACTTATTTTATAGCTCGTCATCTCCGCCCGAACCATGGAAGTCACAGTTGGTTGAGCTCATTGACCAGAACGAAAGGCTACAAAGAGAGAACCAGAAACTCGCCATGAGATTGAGGGGAGAGGATTGATTGATGGCTTAGGACCTAGTTTTCTTTATTTTGTATTCTATTTTGGTTTTTGAAGATGTATTTGTCTTATGTTGTAATTCAAAGCTTTATTATCAATAAAATGAGTTTTCCTCTAAGAAAAATGTTCCTTAAAATTTTCAAGGATACAATACTGAGTTCTCTTGAATCACAACCATCATTTCGCATTGCATCAGCATTTTTTTTGCTAACTATCAAGAAACCAATGATATTTTTGCAGACTTTGTTGATATGGAATCTAAGAGGCAAGTTTGGCCTTATTACTTCGAGCTCCCGGAACTTCAACAACTGATTTGGATGTGCGACAGGATCGAGGATCCTTCAGACTTTGCTGACAAATATGGAAATCTCTCACAACTACTAAGGGTTCCAGTGACTGAGGGACCATTGGAGGTGTTGGTGCAGTTGTATCACCCAAATTACCGGTGCTTCCTATTCCCTAAATTCCAATTGGTTCCAACCTTAGAAGAGTTTTCTGCTATAATTGGGATTCCTGTCAAAGATGCTCCAATTTTCTCCAGTTTAGAATCAATGCCATCAGCTAGAGATATTGCAACGATTACCGGAATCAGGTTTGCTGATATCCAGGAAAACTTAGTTGTTAAAGAAGGACGATTTGGACTATCTTCACTATTCTTGTTTGAGAAAGCAATGTACTTCAAGAATAGAGGAAAGGAGGAACTGTATGAGGCAACACTTGTCTTACTACATATGGCCCTTCGTAATTTGGAGTCCACTTGCCCCTGTGATCTGTTTGAGGAGGAGTGATCCTTTTCAGAACTAATTCACCAGTTTGAAAACACCGAGGACGCACCTTCTGATCAAATGCCTTTTTCATCCTGCTCTGATACAACCGGCCATGCGCAATGGCTTTCAATCTCTTCTCTTCAATGAGGTTCAGTTCATTCAGCCGGGAACGCACCCACTTAGCTTCATCAAGCTTCACGTCTGTCAGAATTCTCAAAGAAGGAATCTCAACTTCTAATGGCAGAACTGCTTCCATACCATACACCAGTGAGAAAGGAGTAGCCCCAGTTGATGTGCGTACCGAAGTATGTCACTACCATCTCATGCCAGACTTTGTATGTCACTACCATCTTCTGCACAATCTTCTTTATGTTCTTATTAGCAGCTTCAACAGCCCCATTCATCTTCGGACGATAAGGAGAAGAATTGTGATGCTCAATCTTAAAGCTCTGGCATAGCTCCTTCATCATCTTATTGTTCATATTTGAACCATTATCAGTAATGATTCTCTCCGGAACTCCATACCGGCAGATGATGTCCTACTTAATAAACCGAGCTACCACTTGTCTGGTGACGTTGGCATACGATGCTGCTTCCACCCACTTCGTGAAATAATCAATAGCCACCAGGATAAAATGATGTCCATTCGAAGCAGTCGGCTTGATCTTTCCAATCATGTCAATGCCCCACATGGCAAAAGGCCAAGGTGACGACAAAACATTCAGAGAAGTAGGCGGTACGTGCACCTTGTCGGCATAAATCTGGCATTTATGACATTTCCGGGCGTATTTAAAACAATCAGACTCCATAGTCATCCAATAATACCCCGCTCTCAACAATTTTCTAGCCATAGCATGCCCATTGGCATGAGTACTGAAGGAACCTTCGTGAACTTCTTCCATTAACAGGTCTGCCTCGTGTTCATCAACACAACGTAGCAAGACCATGTCAAAGTTTCTCTTGTACAACACATCGTCTTTGTTCAAAAAGAAGTTTCCTGATAACCTCCTCAATGTCTGTTTATCCTTAGAAGATGCCCCAGCTGGGTATTCCTGACTCTTCAAGAAGACTTTGATGTCATGATACCAAGGCTTGCCATCTGATACCCCTTCAACTGCAAATACAAAAGCAGGCTTGTCCAAGCGCATGATTCTGATTTAAGGAGTTTCATTCCAACGATTCACTTGATACATTGATGACAACGTTGCCAACGCATCAGCCATCTGATTTTCTATTCGGGGAATGTGATGGAAGTCCACTCTGTCAAAGAAAGGTAACAACCTTCTGGCATAGCTGTTATATGGAACAAGATTCGCTTGACGAGTCTCCCATTCACCTGTAATCTGATTAACCACCAACGCAGAATCACCATAAACATCGAGGTTCTTGATTCTCAAATCAATCGCTTCTTCTAGCCCCATGATGCATGCTTCATACTCTGCCTCATTGTTGGTGCATGTGAACGCTAATCGGGCAGTAAAGGGTATATGAGAACCCTGTGGAGTCGTAATGATTGCCCCGATTCCGTTACCATATGAATTAACAGCTCCATCAAAAACCAATTTCCACTGAGATCCAATCTCAGGTCCTTCGTCAGGCAAAGGCTCTTCACAATCCTTCATCTTCAGATACATGATATGCTCATCCGGAAATTCAAACTTCATCGGTTGATAATCCTCAATTGGCTGTTCGGCAAGATATTCTGACAAAACACTTCCCTTAATGGCTTTTTGGGAAACATACTGAATACCGTATTCTGTCAGAACCATCTGCCAACGGGCTATTCTCCCAGAAAGTGCTTGCTTTTCAAACACATACTTGATCGGGTCCATCATCGAAATCAAGAGGGTTGTGTGGTTTAACATATACTGCCTCAAACGCTTAGCGGCCCAAGCGAGTGCACAACATGTTTTCTCTAGCATCGAGTACCTTGACTCACAATCAGTAAACTTCTTACTCAAGTAGTAGATGGCGTGCTCTTTTCTACCTGACTCGTCTTGTTGACCGAGCACACAACCCATTGAATTCTCAAGAACCGTGAGATACATAATCAAAGGCCTTCCTGGCACTGGTGGCATAAGGACCGGAGGTTCCTGCAAGTATTCTTTAATCTTTTCAAACGCCTTTTGACAATTTTCATTCCACCTGACCGCTTGATCTTTTCTTAGCAACTTGAAGATTGGTTCACACGTGGCTGTGAGATGCGAGATGAACCTAGCAATGTAGTTTAATCTCCCCAAGAAACCACGAACCTCTTTTTCTGTTTTCGGCACAGGCATTTCTTGTATGGCTTTTACCTTTGCAGGATCAACCTCGATACCTTTTTCACTAACAATGAACCCCAGCAATTTTCTTGATCTCACCCCGAAGGTGCACTTGTTCGGATTCAACCTCAGTCTGAACTTTCTTAACCTTTCAAATAACTTCTGAAGATTTACCAAATGTTCTTCTTCCGTCTGTGACTTCGCAATCATGTCATCAACATAGACCTCAATCTCTTTGTGAATCATATCATGAAAGAGAGTCACCATCGCCCGCTGATAGGTTGCCCCTGCATTTTTCAATCCAAAGGGCATCACTTTGTAGCAGAAAGTTCCCCACAGTGTTATGAATGTTGTTTTCTCCATGTCCTCTGGGGCCATCTTGATTTGGTTATACCCAGAGAAGCCATCCATGAAGGAAAACACAGAATACTGAGCAGTATTGTCAACTAACACGTCAATGTGAGGGAGCGGGAAAGCATCCTTTGGGCTTGCTCTGTTCAAATCCCTGTAATCAACACACATCCTGACCTTCCCATCCTTCTTAGGTACAGGCACGATGTTAGCAACCCATGGAGGATAATTTGTCACGGCAAGAAAACCGGCATCTAGCTGTTTCTAAACCTCTTCCTTGATTTTGACAGACATCTCCAGTTTAGTTCTTCTCAACTTTTGTTTGACCGGAGCACAACCTTCTCTAAGTGGTAGCCGGTGTACAACAATATCAGTATCGAGCCCAGGCATGTCTTGGTAAGACCAGGCGAAGATATCCACATACTCACGGAGCATTTCAATCAATCTTCCCTTGACACTGTCTTCCAATGCAGCCCCTATCCTTACTTCTTTTCTGGCGTCCTCGGTTCCCAGATTCACAGTCTCAATTTCCTCCTGATGAGGTAGGATGACTCTCTCCTCTTTCTTCAACAATCTGGCCAACTCTTCGGGCAGTTCACAATCTTCGTCAGTCTCTTCTTCAGCCTGATAGATTGGATTGTCAAAGTCATACCGAGCTATAGCTGAGTCATGATCGGTGTCATCTGAACAAAAAGACCTGCATGGTTGATGAAGTATGTTTTATTATGTATGCAACAAAAGAAACACATTTCCATTTTGATGTGGGTTTTTAATGCATAAAAATAAAAAAAGAAAGACAGAGATCAAAATATTTGAGTGTGAAAAGTCCTTTATTGATGATAAAGCAAAACATGCAACAGTTAAAAGCCCTACAAATAAAATCACTACGTCTTGGGCAGAACGCAGGATTAACATAATAAGAAAACAAAGCAATTACTCAAAGCCAGTCACTTGAATGACTTTCTCGGAAGACCAGTTGCACAGACTTTCTCCTGGGACGCAAGGACGGATCCAACTATCCATGTCACAATCACTGTCCCCTTCTTCCTCAATGGCATTAACCCTGTCAAAGAAAACACCGGCACTGGTGAAACGGACTGGGCCATAGAACTTGGGAGGATCCCCGTCTCTTCTGGATGGCTTGTATCCCAATCCATAAGTATCCCTCTTCTCCTGAACTTCAACCACCCGGCCCCACCTCTGTGAGCTACTAGCTTCAACCACAACTTTGGCGTCTTTAAATGAAGACATAGAAACTTCAGGTTGATCTGCCACTGGAGGCTTCTCTATAGTCTCAGACTGGATAACCTCTTCAGAAACCTTCACCTTTTCAAACCCCTGACACAACGTCTCATGGATTTCACCATCCACTTCCACGTATTTGAAGGTCGACAACTGACTAATCATTATGTCTTCTTCTCCGCACACCGTCACTACATGACCATCAACCATGTATTTCAGTTTTTGATGCAAAGTGGAGGTTACAGCGCCTGCACCATGGATCTAAGGATGACCCAACAAACAGCTGTACGCTGGCTGAATATCCATTATACAAAATGTTGCATCAAAGACTTCCGGCCCAACCTTGATCGGAAGCACAATATCACCAAAAACAAATCTCTTCGAGCCATCAAAAGCTCGCACTACCAAGTCGCTTGGTGTACAAATAAGTCCCCTGGTATCTAACTTCATTAATGCTTTCTTTGGTAATACATTCAACGAAGATCCAGTATCAACCAATACATGTGACATCAGTGAACCACGACACTCAATCGAAATATGCAGGGCATGGTTATGATTCCTTCCAGCAGGAGTCAAATCAAGATCTGTAAAACCTAAGCCATTTCCCGCATTCACGTGTGCTACAACCCCTTCCAGCTGGTTAACAGAAATCTCTTGAGGAACGTAGGCTGCATTCAAAACCTTCAGAAGAGCGTTCCTGTGAGCATCAGAACACAATAGCAAAGACAGAATAGAGATCTTGGACGGGGTCTGATGTAACTGGTCCACGATCTTGTAATCACTTTTCCTGATGAGCCTCATAAACTCCTCAACATTTTCAGAAAAAGCATCATCAACCGGCTTTACTGTAGAATCAGTAACCACTGGAGTCGGAACAGAACCATCCAATACCTGTTTTCCCTTATCTTGACTTGAAGTACTGGGTTGATCATTAATAGGAGTAAGCACCCTACCACTTCTCGTGATAGCATCAGCTTCAACCTTAACTTCAGGACTAGCAATCACTGGTGGAGTAGTCAATAATTCATGCTTTTGTCCATTGACAAACACCTCTGCGCCGTAATTCCAAGGAATAGCCTTAGTGCTTTCATACGGAATAGGTCCAGCCCTTGTAATAATGACTGGAGGTGGCCTTTCCGGACCAGAAATAGTAATCGTTTTGAACAGAATGGTGATAGTAGCAACCTTCTCACTAACAACCTCTTCTTGCTGATTACCTCTATGAAACTATAAACAGGCCTCATTAATCATACTCTGAATACCCATTTTCAACGAATCACAACCATTAACCTTCGTCAAACAATCTGAGCAGTTCTCATCACAACCCGGATAGACGCCACCCTTCAATAACCTGCTTTTAACCACAACCAGCGGAGTCTTCAATTCCTCAACATCCATGATCAAATTCAAAGCTTCACCTTCCTCAATTATCGCATTCACCCTCGGCCCATTGTGATCAGGCATAGGGTTTTGAATAACATTGGGCCCAACATTCGAGAAATTGATAGCCTTGGAGTCCACAAGGTCTTGCACCTTGTGATGAAACGCCCTACACTTCTCCACGGTGTGCCCCGGAGCAACAGAGTGAAAATCGCAGTGTGCGTTAACATCGTAGCCTCGTGGGAGTTCCCCTGTTGGCGGAGCCAGGGTACGGAGCTCAACTAGACGCAACTGCAGCAAATGTTGCAACAACTGTGCATATGACATTGGGGGTTGATCAAAATGCCTCTCTACATTCCTTTGTCTGTTCTGATACTGGCCCTGCTGCCTATTCTGATTAGCATTATTCCTCTGTTGTTGTGGTGGAGGTAACGTTGCTGGGATAGTTACCGATGCTACTTGTTGATTATTGCTCTGACGTTGTTTCCCTTTTCCCCTGTGGGATGATACAGCATTGGTCTCTCCTTTCTTCTTATAACCGTCAAACGACTTCTTTCCATGCCCGGAGGACGATCCGTCACCACTAGAAACTTTTCCAACCTTAATTCCGACCTCTACCTTCTGTCCGATAGCAATCACATCTGCAAACTTGCCTAGAGAACAAGGCAAAAGCTTCTCATAATAGTGCTTAGGCAGTGTGTCCATAAACATATCCAACATCTCTTTTTCCAGCATTGGTGGTTGTACCCTAGCCACTAATTCACGCCACCTTTGCGCGTATTCTTTGAAACTTTCATCACTTTTCTGGGACATGCTCAACAGCTGAGTTCTGTTGGGAGCCATGTCTGTGTTGTACTGGTAATGCTTGATAAAAGCTGCAGCTAGCTCTCTCCAAGTACGAACATCTCTACTCTCCAGCGCCATGTACCATTCCAAAGACGCGCCAGACAGGTTGTCTTGGAAAAAGTGCATCATTAACTTTTCATCTTTGGCGTGAGCAGCCATCTTCCTGGTATAAGCCTTTATATGAGTTCTCGGGCAGGTAGAACCATTATACTTCTCCAGTGTAGGAATCTGAATCTTGTGTGGAATGACAATATCAGGGACGAACCCTAGGTCATCCAAATCTATTCCCAGACCATCCTGTTTCACAACCCCCTTCAATTGTGCCTCAATTAAACGGATCCTCTCATCACTGACCATAGGTAGGTCAGCATCCAAGCTTCTGACTGAAAAACATCATCCTGTTGATCATCAATACAGGGGCCATGGATAGCTCGAACAGTACTTCCTTCTCCAACCACTGAAGGAATACCACCTTGTCCACCAACGCCAGGAATAGGAATGTTGATACCAGCGCCACCTCCGCCCGGAGGAATAACACGATTAAGAAAACCACCGTGTAAGATACCATTTTCATCAACCTGCAACACCAAAGGCTGAACTAGAGTTCTGAATTCATTCTGACTTTGCACCACACCCTGCATCATCTCCATGAATTGATCGATGCGAGCTTGCATAACTGCCATGTCTGCCTGAACTTTGTCCATCACTCTGCTTTGATTAAGCCTAGTAGAATACCGATGAGTTGGTTGATCAATCCTGACTGTAAAAAAGAGAGAGCATAAGAAAACCAGAGAAACCAAGATAACCTGCAATGCAAAAATGATTATGATTATGCAAATGCAAATGCAAACATGTTTGTATATTCGTAGAGCGATCCACCCCTTGATTCCAGTTTACAGATAAGATAGGATGAAACTGCTGCTCATATATAAATCAGAGAAAATCACTGTCAGAAATTACAACCCAAGGTACCATAAAGAGCCTGAAAAAAATAAACAAAGGTCCCAACCAACAATTCTGGTGGTGACCCAAAGAAAACAACAACAAGGAAACTAAGGCATATCATCAAGACTCAGCCGTGCTAGAATTCCCCATTCGTCATTCTTCTTGCACCAATTCTGCACTTCCTTAAGAAGCTTCTTGGTATTAGGATGCTCTGGTCTCTGAATCAACTCCTGAATCAAAAGATCCCTCCTGTGCAAAATCCCTGTTAAATAACGACTGTGCAATTCCCAATCATCTTCTCCAGAAGCTCCACCTGAACTTGGACCTTCGCTCCTGGCTCTTTTCACTTCGGCTTGGATCTTCAGTTGTTCCATACCTGCCATGGTTTCCTTGAGCTTTTCCTCAACTGCTCTCCTCTCAAAGATCCCTGATAAAATCTCCTTATCCTTTTTTCGAAGCTCTGTCTTCAAACCTTCAATCTGTTCCAGATACTTGTCCTCTTTCAACCTGTTGGTGGTAGTTACTGTATTCCGACGGTCATGGAACTTGTGAATTCTTGACATAGCATAAGCCAACTCTTTCTTTTTGGACGAAAGGACCTTGCTAACACTTTTCAACCCTTGAGCCACTTTCTCTCTGGCGGTGGCTTCTTTAGATAATTCTTTCTCCTTCACAGCCAAAAGTTCTGATTTCAACCCGGCAGCATGGATAGCTTCCCCTTTTTCGTGCTTTAACTGACCAACCTCTCTGCCCAGCTCACGATTCTCCTCTCGGAGTTTCTCATTCTCACCCCACAGATTGCTATACTTCTCTATCTCAATCGTGGTCGGAGATTCAATTAGCAAGGGGTAAGATGGAGGTTCTCTGCAGAATGGTAAAAGTACACTTTCTGCTCTCCTCTGAATCCATTCTTCATACGCAGGGAAAGCTTTGTTGTTACACTTTCCAAAAGAAGTCTTCCCTTTCTTATGGCAATCTCTCCAAGCATTTGCAGCTTCTTTCAACAACTCCAGGTTGGCTTCTTCACTCGCAAATAGAGACTCTTGAACATCTTGGCCCTTTGGCGGCTCTTTCAAAGCATACCCAAATTGCCTAATAGCAAGAATGGGGTTGTAATTAATTCCCTCCTTTCTTCCTATTAAAGGTATGTTTGGGTAACCTCCACAACTAACTAGGATCTCCTGGCCCAGTAAATCACGATTAATCCAAACCAAGTTGTCAGCCCTTAATCCCATTAATCTCTTTGACCAATCCAATGTTTCTTTTGTGTCTTCGAATGCCCCAGATTTGGGAAGGCGATCAGCAAACCAATTATAGAAAATTGGAGCACAAAAGTAGAGAGGTCCACCTCTCCTCTTCTCATTCTTATAGTGCATTGAATAATACAGATCCCCAAGCAAGGTAAGTACCGGATTCTTCGTGGTGAATATCCAGACGGCGTGCACATCTACAAAATCCTTCACATTAGGGAACAACGCCGTTCCATAAACACACATAGCCAGAATAGCATTGAACACCGACCAACACTTAGCCTTAGCACAAGTAGCAGCCTGCTCGATCAAAAACTTCGTGTGAAAGCCTTGATAACCCCCTTTACTAGCAATATTTTTCTTCAACAAAGACTGATCCAAACGTAAGGCAGCAGCAACCCTTTCCAGATCAGGAAATTCCTTAGAAGGATAGAAGGGAGCTTCTCCTTTGACTGAAACATCCAAAATGAGAGCATACTCTTCCACTGTTGGAGCCAAAAGATAATCCGCAAACAGAAAACACCGAAGATGAGGGTCATAGAACTGCGCCAGAGTGTGCAGAGCCCTGAACTCATAGTTGGTAACATTCCGGGCGAAACTCAGAATCCTCCCATATTCTCCTCTGAAATCTGCCAATACCCCATGTTTTGCCATAGCCGAGATCTTGTGCACATCATCTAGATGAAGCTCTGGGAACTTGTACAGGATGATATTCTTTCTCTCTCCAGTGCTAATACTCATCATGGACAGTCTTCGGAAAACCGGAATCAAAGTTAGGATGCAACCCTACAAATGAACAAACATGTTAGAATGCAAAATGATGATGCAAAATGCAAACATGGGATCAAGGTATCCATGATGCTCAAAACTGCTGTTGTTCTACTGACTGAATAAGCCCCCTAAACACCAGAAACCCAGAAATCCAGAATAACGACCCAATCAAACTACCAGAATATTAGGATAATAACAGTACACTGATGAGAAATCCAGAAAATCGGGTAGGTTGAAGGTTTCGGTTACCTGCAAACCTGCAAACACCCATCCTTTCTCACATGCGGGTTCTAGAAAACCGAGGATCCTTAATATCCCAGGCTCTCAGGTCGAGAAATGATGATACGTTCACCATTTCTGGTTTGGCATCATCACCAATCGAGGAGGCCTCAACTGATTCCCCTCAAAAATAAGGTCAACCTATAGTAAGTTCCCAGCATTGGGTCCTCGGATCGAGAATGTGCAGTGGGTTTGCCACAGAATGTGGGCTGCCACTGTCACATCTTGGGAGGAGAGGCGTTGCTGAGTCCTCGGGTGACGGTCGCCAGAGTCGACAGTTTTCTAGGTTATATTCCATCATCTGCCCCAAATGAGCAGGATAGAACATTACCAAGGAAACCTCGTCTGGATGTGGAGTTTTCATGTATACTAAGTCTGGCCAAATGCCTAACAAGTCACACTACTTTCCACGCTAATCATAGGTGTATGCTCAAGCCTGGGTATTGGGCTTTTCTCTCATGAATCCAACCCACCCTACAAACAGAAAACAGCCAGCACAGCACAGCAATATCCAGTATGACATTAATGAAATGCAATGCAATAAAAGCTGTAAAACAGTAATATACAACATAATAAAGCACAACAAATAAACACCCAACGAAACAAAACAAACAAGCGCTAGGATCGACTCGCTAAAGGGGATGGACCAGCAAGAGGTCAACCAGAGTCCCCAGCAGAGTCGCCAGCTGTCGCTCCCGAAAGATTTGCATCTAACGGTACAAACGCGAGAGTGGCGCAGAAAACACAGAGTGGCCAGCAATGTGTATTTATCTCGAGAGAGGGAAAGGAAACACTGCATAAACCTGAAGAGAAAGGGGGAAAGACATGGTCATCGCAACCATAGTCCGGGTTTGGGAGTCGGATATGCGAGGGGAAGGTGTTAGCACCCCACGCATCCATCGTACTCGATGGGATCCACGCTTGTTGTCTAAACGGAGGGTGAGCTGTCCTACTATCTATGGTTGAACAAAAGAAAACGGGGATGGGGGTGACTAAGACGGACTCGGTAGGACATATTCGATGCCCTAGGCCTACGTACTCCCTCACTGCAATGGGAAAGTCAGAGTCAACGTAGTTCGGACGGGAACTGTGGGGGAAGGTTGCTCGCCAAGACAATCGCTGTCTTGTGCCTACATATCCTCAATCGAACGAGAGAGAGGAATAAGAGCTAATGTAGTTCGTGGGTACGACCACAGATGGGTAAGTGTTTTTTACGTGAGCGACGAGCTCTTTCTGAAAAAAGAAGTTTGAAACCCAACAATCCCGAAGGACAAAAAAGATTTGAATTTGTTTGGTGTTTTTTAGACAGAAGTGTTTTGAGTTAGTTCGTAACTTACATTGCACCAAAGTCTACCATGCGGGAACGAGTGAATCGCATGGTCGCCCCCAAATGGGACGTATGCTAAACACTCTAGAAGTGGAGGGGAGACCCCTCGTTCTTCATTTCCTACACTTAAGGCTCGAGCGCAATATACGTTATATTTTATCAAGTGTTTTCAAGAAGTTTTGAGATGAGAAGAGAGAAGACCCAAAGGAAACTCTAAAGGGAAACTAAGAGTCCTAATGTTATCATGCATGGGTAACCTAGGGTTAGTAAGGCTTAGGAGAGACGACTACCTAAAACCTAATGCTAATCCTACTCCAAGCTTAATCAAAAATTAAGTTGGACTAGGTAGCTCTAAAGGGAGAGAATCCAAGACTTAAACAAGTCTTGAGATTCATGGGAGGAAGAGAGTGAAAGAGAAGAAAGAAGCATCTTAAATGCTAAAGCAAACACAAGTATGAAAGCTTAAAAGAGAAGGGAGAAGTTAAAATGTGGATAACCATCCACATCCCATTCACTTACCATTAGCCCCTACATGGTTAGCAAAAACAAACATAAGCAACAATAAGACAAATGAAACCCAAACAAGTCACAACCCAAAGAGAAATGGTTACAAACCAAATGAAACTCATCCAAGTCAGAATGTACACCTTAAGGGTGACCCATAATGCTTACCAAACAAACTCAAGCAAAGAGAATGCAAACAAGTGGCAAAACATACAAGAAAATCATCAAAGAAGGAGTAGAAGAAGAATGAGTGGATATGCAAGGTGATCATGCAAGAATACTTCAAATAAAATCAAAGTAAAAATATGGATGACCTAAACATGTGCCTAAACATGCTATACAAGTGTCACATAAGGCATACAAGCAAGTATCCAAGCATTAAGAATCATTAAAAGAAAGAGAAGGAAGCATGTAAATGAAACATGTTAAAGTATGCAAGATGCAACATGAATAGCATATGACATGAATGTAAAGCTCCAAGGTCAGAAACATACATCATATGAGATGAAAAGAAGATATATGGCATGGTATACACAAACCAAACATAAGTCAAGAAGAGGCCTAAATGAGAAGAAGTGAGAAGATAAGTCAAAAGAGGCATGTAAATCAAACATTGAACATGTGCACAAAATAAGTAACAACCTCACACCAATGACCTATAATTGCAATCAAATGACCTATAATGATTCAAACATGGTTTATGAAGTCAAAGAAACAATCCCAAATAATGGCACAAGTGCTTTCTCAAACAAGTAATCAAACATGATCAAAGATGTGCACAAAAGAAGACCTCAAACAAAGAGCAATCAAACACTTAACAAATCAGTTTCAAAAATTACCAAATTAATTCTCAAGACTCCTCAACCAGGGGCAAACAATATGTCAAAAGGTCATGCAAAAATTCACAAGATAAGTCTTTCAATCAATCATGCAAAGTCACATGGGAATTATGAATCAATATGCAAACGAAAGGGACTAAAATGAAATATGAAAAGAGATTAAAAATATTAGAAAAATGTTTTTATGCACTTCAAGATGTTGATGAAACAATGCAAAAAGAATGGGTTCAAAATGTTTTATATGTTATAAGAAATAAAATCAGCAAGGCAGGGTGCGCATATATGAAACAAATCAAAAAGAAATTCACACAACAATTAATTCAGATGCCAAAAATAAAATAAAAATAGAAAATAAAATTTGGAAAAATTTTATAAAACCCTAAGGACGACTCATGATTTTTTTCATAATTTTTGGATGCATAAAACTATATTTAAAAATTAAAAATGAGAAATGAAACAATTAATGAAAATAAAAATCATTGAAATAAACATGGGGGTGCAATCAGCAAGCAATTCACGTTGGAAAAACACAATGGGCTCAGCAGGGGGGTTCAGAAAGCAAGTCCAGTCCAAATAAAACAAATAGCGCAGCCAAAAAAAAAAATGGACTCAGTCAACTCACACCAGCCCTAGGATCTATCTCACGCTTCACAATGAGTCAACACAACCAACAAGTATTCAAGATGGAAGGCTCAGATCCAAAGGTACACAATGATAACTGTACATACGCGCACATTAAATCACTCAGAATTTAAAAAGTAAACACGTGAAAGGAACATGGCAAATTTAATGTGTTGGCACGCATACAACCGTCAGATTAATCACACGCATACAAATGAATCATCAGATCACACAACATGCAAGATCAACGACCCAGATTCGTGGCACATGGTAACTAGCATGGATTAATAACACTCAACCAATAAAATAAAAACAGATTTTAATAAAACGTGGCAACGCATGGACCATTGGATCAAAGCAATGAACGGTGGGATTGCATCTTCCACCTCTAAAACTCTCGCCGGACTGAACATGAACCAGGTGCCGGAGCCCTTGCTCCGGTCACCGTCTCCGGTGAGTCTCAACCAAATTTTTTCCAGAAATCAAACATGAGTACATCAAACTGATCATAATTTCACAAGGATTAAGAATATCACATTAAAAATCACAAACAATGCAACAATAATGAGAATCGAACGAAATAAGTTTGGATCCAAAAACTTCAACCATCAAATACTCTCATGATACATGTCCAAACTCAAAACAAAGCACATCAGCACACTCAGTGAACCTCATAGATCATTATGCACATCAAAATATTAAGTTCTAAGAGCATGAAATCACCACTAACCTGAGATCTTGAAGAGCTCAAAATACTTCTAGAAAACCATCTGTAAGCTCCAGATCACACCTCAGAAGTTTCTAATTGAAAAATAAATGCAATTAGAGCTTGAATCTGACCTAGATCTTGAGTTTTGAAGAAGAGGTTTCCAAATTTGAACCCTATGATATCCTTGTTATGAGCTTCAGATGATGGTAGATTTATGTTCTATGGAGTCCAATGATTCAGAATGTGAAAGAATTTTGTGAAAAGCTCTTTTGAGTAGTGAGATTCGAAGAGGAGAAGGTTTAGGGTGAAAAATGGATTCTGACCAAAATAGAGTGCATGACCTAGCAATAAGGGCGTGAGTTAGCTTATATACACTTGGTTATTCCCCTGATTATGATTAAGGTCTTGTTAATTCCTTGATTAATGAGTTTTGGATGATTTTGCAAATTTGCACTTTGAGTTGTACACCCTCCTCCACGCGTGTATTGGCCAGCTTTTCATGATGGATCACTCACAAATCTTGTACTTACCAGAATTGGATTGGAAATGGGCCTTGAAATCACTTAGTTTGTGAGTTTTAAAACATCTTGCCATTTTGCATAATGTGAAATAAGTGATGAATATGGCATGAGATGAATTGATTCAAAAGCCAAAAATGATCCTCATGAGGTGTACTTTGATGTTGTAATGTGGCATGAAGCAATAGAACCAATTACAAGTCAATTTGTACCAAAAATGCAAAAGGTGGAAAAAGTGGTACATGTGAAAACCCTTAAAAACACCTTGCATTGTTTTGACCATAACTTGAGTTCTACAAATGATATGGAAACCATCTAGTACTTTTTCGAAATGGGAGAGAAAGACCTTCAACTTTCATGTTAGAGGAAAATTCATTTGAAGCATCCTTGTGTAATACCCCAAATTTTGACCACTTAGATTTCCCATCATTGTGAAAATCATCATCACAATATGGATGAACCATCATGCTTCATCAGTCTCCCCAAAGATGGGTGAGCATCCAATACAATCAAAATTAGGGTTTCAAGCCCTCTCTGAGTGCTTAGACAAAGGATCAATCAAGAAATGACATGATCTTCAACTTGTCTAATCTCTTAAACATCCACAATGGATCAAAAAGGACTCTGACTTCAAGGATTAAGCACAAGGCTGCTCCCTTCTAGGTGGATCAAGTCTCAAGATCGACAGTGTCACCAAATTAGGGTTTTGGTCGACCAGGGCCTCCAGATGGAAATTTTCATCTGGGCACAAGGCAATGATCCAAAACATAACCTAATATACCCCATGGAACCTCATGGACCCTATCATCAAGTCAATTTGACCTCAGGGGATGCATACATCAAAAATCAGGAATTAGGGTTTCTTGACCTAATTCACCCCTAAGTTAACTTTTAGGGCAAATCAAGAGCCAAGACCTCAAGACATGATTTGAGGGTCTCTAATGAACTATATTGATCCATTTGGAACAATGGATTAATCCAAGAAGCTTGAGCAACAAGTCTCAATTTCATCTGCACCACAATTAGGGTTTTAAGGGAAAAGTCAACTGTAACTTTGACTTTTGACCAAGACATGTTCCTAAACCCTAGGACATACCTCAATACACCCTATGACACCCTTGGAACATGTCCATCAAGTTTGATTTAGGTCAAGGACATGATTTCCTGAAAAATTGCACAGTTTGGAATTCATCTAATAAAAAGTCAACTGTGCACAAAAGTCAACTTTGACTTTTTGAGATTTTTCACCAAATTGGATTTTTGACCCTAAAATGATGTTAATGTATGATTTGAATCATCATTCATCAAGAAAAATCAAGAAAAGTGAGATAACTTGTAAAAGGGGTAACCATAAAACTTAGAAATTTTTCTAAGTTAAAAATAAAGTGGCAAAGGTACCAACTTTGGAGGACCATAACTCCTAAACCACAAGGCCATTTTTTCTCATCCAAAGATGGATTTGTAGCCCTCATTATCACCTACAAAAACTTCAACTACAAGGCATTCCAATTCATTAAGGATTTTGAGTTATGGAGTGATCAAAGTGGCTGAAAAGTGAAAATGTCACTTTTTCCAACACTTAGTGAAATTTTCACTAAGTCAGATTCTGCCTCACTTTTTGCCAAATGTAGGGGGATTTTTCACTTGGAATCAAAAGAGATCAAAACCAAACTTGTTCAAACAGTTGTTGTATCATGTAAGAGCTTTCCAAAATGGCCAAGAACATTGCCAAATTCAACCTACACCATGAGATACAACATTGGCAAGTTACCTTGCTGAAATCTGTCAAAGCAAGGCAGAATTTGCATTTTGGCTCGATTTGCCAAAATCAGCCAATTTCAATTGCTCCAATCCACTTGGACACCTCAGAGGATTGAATCCAAAGGGGACAATCACTGAGCTAAACCTCCAAGGTCCAAGGAACAAGGAATAGCATGTTGAACCTAGAGTTGCCAAAATAGGGACAAGACTTCAAATTTGGAATGAGGCATTCAATGAAACCATCAAGGGGGAATGGACTGAGCCATTCTCATCTGAAATCAGTCAAGACTTATCCAAGACCAAAGGGACCAAAGCTCTGTGCCCTAACCTCTAGTCAATGGCTAGAGGAGACTTGGATTTTCATTTGCCAACATTGGCCAAACCTACTTACCAGCTGCCATGCACTATTCCTTGCAAAACAAACTTGCTCTACTATAAATAGAGCTCAATTGTGGTCAGTTTGAGTACACCAAAGCCATCTAACAGATGCTTTCCTCAAAATCTCTTCTTTCACTCTAATTTTGCCTTCTAAGGCAAGTCACTATCGGGTTTTGAGTTTGAGAGCAATTCTAATCAAACCAATCACTCACACACCTCACATACATCACATATGAGCTGATCAAACACTTAGATTACTTCTGAAACATCAATTTCACAAAATCACCAGCTGGTTGCTCAAGGTTTTAACCAAAGTGCAGCTGAGGTACCACAAAATGATCCAGCCAATTTCAATCAAGTCCAACCATCCAAACACACTCCATAGGGTGTAGGGAAGCTGTTCAGATCATCACAACTTGTCTGTAACACCTCCAACTCAAAATCACATCTGCTCTTGCTGTCACGACTTGGAGGTAAGCACATACTTGGTCATCTCTCAATCTATGCATATTTCCTCGCACAATAATTTGGCCATATGTTCATAATCATGCATGGAATGTTTTCCCTCAATTAATTGCATTGTTTGAATCGTGTATAAAAAATCCTAGCCTTCATGCAGAAATTAGGGTTCTTGAGGTCTCTTCGTGATTTCTTGTTGTATGTTTAATTTAAATGAAATTAAAGTACATAAACATGATCGTGAGGTTGAGGCGAGCATAATGATATGTAGATTGCATGATATGATTAAGTATTCATGGAGATTGGATAGAAAATGCAAATCTGAGAATCCAAGAACACGCGCGTGTTCTTCAGCTTGTTCTTGGCGCCATTTTTGAATAATTTGAATATTTGAATTTTGTGATTTTGTTTAATTGATTCAAAAATTAATTTCTCTCTGAGTTTTAATGATTTTGAGTTGATTCTTTTTTTAATAATTCACAAAAATGTTAAAATATTTTATTTTCACAAAAAATCCCAAAAATATTATTTATTTCATATAATTGATATTTTTGCAAAGAATTAATATTTTAATTGTTTTTGACATTTTAAATATTTTTTCTACATTGATTTTGCACCTTTTAATGCTTTCTAATTATTTTGTAGGTCAATACTTAATTTTTGAAGCATTAATCCAAGATCACAATTTGTTTTCCATGTGTTAAACAATTTTTGATCATTTTAATTGAATTTTTATTCAATTAAATACACTTTGAAAACAAATTAGGGTTTTGGATTAATTCAACCCTCATAAATCATTTTCAAAACTTTTTGGGCCTCTTGAGAGAGTGTAAGACCCATCCCCCCTTGTACAAAAACTTTTTGGGCCTCACTCATTGTATAAGTCCCTCTGTACAAGTAAACGGCGCGATCGTCGCCCGTTTAAAATTAAAACAATTTTGGGTCTCTCCTTGAGCTATAAGACCCATTCAAAACACTTTGGGCCTCTATTAGAGTATAAGACCCAATCCCCCTTTTAACCAAAACAATTTTGGGCCTCACTTATTGTATAAGTCCCTTCACGTTAAAAGAAAACCTCGGCGCGATCGCCATTTTTAAACGAAAAATCATTTGGGCCTACCCTCGTGTTATAAGCCCTACTCTTTTCTTTAAACCTTTTTGGGCCTCTTGAGAGAGTGTAAGACCCATCCCTTTGTACAAAAAACCTTTTTTGGGCCCCAGTCACTTGTATAAGTCCCGCTGTACAAAGTCAAACAGTGCGCTCACTGATAAAACCCTGGGCCTCTCCTTGAGCTGTAAGCCCCAAATCTTTGTTTTTCAAAGCACTTTCTCCTTTGATTTTGAATATACTATTGTTTTCAATCTTTCTTTGTTGAACAACTAACCAAACAGCATGGAAGCACTACAACCGAGTAAGTGGTTATCGCTTTCATTTACTGCTTTCATATTATAAACTGTATTGTGGGGCTGCTCACTGTAAGTCTCCTTTCATAAACTCTATCTACTGTGTAATAATAGTATAGATATTTTGAGTTTCCCCGGCAACTACGTCTAGAACTAGGTGACGTCGTTTCATTTATTCGTAGAAATAGACGCCTAGATCCCCAATAGGAGCACCAGATACAGTCTTCTCTTCGGCTGTCCTCCTTAGGAATCGTCAAAATGCTCTACTCCCCAAGATGAATGTATTCTCCGTGAATGGCATCTTTCAGTTTCTTCCAAATTCTCAAACTTTCCTGACTTGATCTATTCCTTGTGGATAGCTTGCCTTGAATGTCTCGGGGTTTGGGTACCCACTACGGTCATAATCTTGGACCTTAACTAAGGAACCCTCTTTAAAAGCTAAAAGTCGCTGGATAGTAAACCTCGCACGTTTACCAGTGGTTTTTATCTTTAAAAGAGTTAACTCTCCTAATGGAAAGGAGATGATAGACCCACGGGCTTCTTAAAAGCATCTGCCTCCTCTTGGGCATTATTCAAGGACACTACGGCTTCTTAGAAGTATTCACAGCCTCCTCTTAGGCTTCGTATAATGATCTCTTCCTCCGGGAATGATAGCCTCCTCTTGGGCTTAGTACAAGGACCCGTCGGCTTCTTAAAAGTTTCCAGCCTCCTCTTGGGCTTCGTACAAATTGTCCCGACGACCTCCTAGAGGTATATGAACAGAACCTAGTCATCCTCATAGAACAGTCCTTTCGTAGAGTCTACTACTGTTTCTCAAAGCATAGTACAAAAGAAAAAAAACTCTAGACTTGGACAGTCTAACTTCCTTGAGTCTCAAAGACATTCTCAAGTGACCCCCTTCGTTAAATAGGAAGGAAACCCGCAGACTCGGACAGTCTCAATACCCTTTGGATTTCCCGTTTCCTCAAAGAGAAGGAAATATCCCTGATCCTCAAATCAAACCCCTGAGTACAGTGTTGCTCATATAAGAACTGATTTTCTCTTTTAAAATCAGTATATTGGATCTGTCACTCAACTGAAACAAACCTTTAGCCTCCATCTCGGGCTTTGTACGAGATACAAAAACTCTCTTGTTGAGTCAAACAGCCTCCATCTCGGGCTTTATACGAGATACCAAAAGACTCCATCGTCGGGTCAAAAACTTTTAGCCTCTCTCTCGGGCTTTGTACGAGATACAAATTAGCCTCCTCTTAGGCTTTGTATAATGATTTTCCTAGCGAAAATTAGCCTCCTCTTAGGCTTTGTATAAGAAAACCACTGGTTGATCCAATCAACCTTTTAGCATCAAAGTTGTGCCTCGTTCACAGTACACAAACATCAACAACTCCTTTCCTTTCATCTAATCGCTGTAAGCGGCAAGCCTCTGGATCATCTACATCCATGCCACTGTGGTAATCCCGACTGTTCAAAAGACAAAGATGAGATGCTAAAGCTCATCCAAAGGAGTGAATATAACATTGTTGATCAACTGTTACAGACTCCTTCAAAGATCTCAATATTATCACTGTTACTCAGTTCAGAAGCACATAGAGAGGCTCTACAGAAAGTCTTGGAGAAAGCCTTTGTGGAACAGGATGTAACAATCAGACAATTCGATAACATTGTCTCTAACATCACTTCCTGCAATAATTTGGGATTTAGTGATGAGGAATTACCTGAAGAGGGTCGTCGTCATAACATGGCGCTCAACATTACAGTCAATTGCCAGGACGAACCTTTAGCCAATGTACTGGTAGACACAGGGTTAGCCCTGAATGTTATGCCGAAGTCCACTTTGACGCAATTATCATTTAAGGGCCCTCCGATGAGAGTCAGCGAGGTCGTCGTCAAAGCATTCGACGGATCCAGAAAAACGGTTATCGGCGAAGTTGATCTTCCCATAACTATTGGTCCTCACACTTTCCAAATCACTTTCCAGGTCATGGACATCCGGGCAACATACAGTTGTTTATTAGGAAGACCTTGGATACATCAGGCTGGAGCGGTTACTTCAACCCTCCACCAAAAGCTAAAGTTCGTCAAGAACGATCAACTTGTCACGGTTTGTGGGGAACAAGCCTTGCTTGTGAGTAACCTATCATCATCTACTTGTGCGGAACCCGAGGAGGTTATTGGAACTCAGTTCCAAGCACTATCGGTGAGCAAGGACAATCAGTTCGAAGAAGGAACTTCAATTTCTTCATACAAAGATGCTATCAAAGCGGTCGAGAGTACCGATACAAAAGGATGGGGACAGCTTGTCATTCCCACTGACAATAAAATAAAGAAGGGTCTTGGTTTTTCTGCGACCTGTACTCAGACAGCCGCCAACGATGAAAGTCTTCATCCCCTTCAAAACTTCTTCCACAATGGAGGTTTTCTTCACCCAGTGTCTCGGACAGTTCATGCTATCAATGAGGAAGATCCCTCTGACACAGATGAAGAATGGAAGTCCTACCTTAACAAGGACGGCTATATGTCTCAGGAAGAGGTGCCTATGCCTTTTTGCTTTCCTACAGAAAGTCCGAGATTTATACCAAGATCAGATGTCGAAATGATCTACGGGGATTGTGATCCGGAAGGATGCCGTGCTCCGCCAAATTCATTAGAGGAAGACACTCTGATGAAAGAAAACTCTGATCACAATTACTATGGCCCGATGGATGGTCTGCCAATGTGGCAACCTTATCCAGGAAAATTGGGGCAAGAAAGTCAGCCGAGTAATGAAACTCAGCTGAGCGTCATTGAACAGAATACCTGTGTCCCCGCCATGTCATGGGATCAACACTCAGGTCATTCGAAAACTACTCAACATGAAGATGAATTCGCAACGTTTGCAGGACTAGAATTCATCAACTATGCTTTTCCTGAGGTCAACGTCATCGAGAGGGATGACTTCTCCAGTGCCAAAGAAGTTTGGGACACTCTGGGACAACCGAGTGGAAAATACGACTATATGGTCAAGTACACTGCTCCCGAAAGCTCTCGTATCAGGCTCGAAGATATCCAGTCAACTGGATGGAGAGATACAGCTGAGAGCACAAATGCTATGCAAAATGCAACAGAGGAATCCTCCTACGACAATTCTGCCTGGGAAACAGATTCCAATGATCATACTCCACCAGAAATCAGCGTCATTTCTGAAGACAAATCAAGGAAGGTGCCAGACTTTGTGATTCACCGAGGAGTTCGCTGCCAGTGGGTCGTTGTTGATGCTCCGAAGGTTCTTCACCAATCAAAGTAATTGTCATCTTTAACCTTTCACCCTGCCCAGGTGAAACTGATGTTTTGATAGGGCTCGCTTTCTGTAAATTTTCCCTCTTCGCTTCACCCAAAGCGACAGAGTTTTGTTTTATAGGGCTGTAGTTTCAGGAGTCGACTTGTTCATTAATAAAATAACGTCGTTCTGTAATTTCCGCATTAATTGTTGTTTTCTCTTTTTGCTTTTTCAGAAAATGGTAATCCTAAAAAACATTCAATAATAAAAACAAGCAGTAAAATCAAAACACTGCACACACTTACATTTTCTCTATCTCTTCTAAACACGAATCATCACGTCATGCAGATTGCTTGTTTTATACCCCGTTGAAACATACGATCCGATGCCTTCTCCCAACTTTGAGTTCCCGGTATTCGAGGCTGAAGAAGAAAATGACAACGAAATTCCAGAAGAGATCTCCCGACTACTCAGACAAGAGGAAAGGTCCATTGAACCTCACAAAGAGCCGTTGGAAACGGTAAACTTGGGTTCAGAAAAAGAGAGAAAAGAAATCAGGATCGGAGCACTGCTCAGTCCAACTACCAGAGAGGGTTTGATAAAGCTTCTCAAAGAATTTCCCGATGTATTCGCTTGGTCTTATCAGGATATGCCAGGGTTGGATACCAGCATCGTGGAACATCACTTACCGCTGAGATCGGAATGTCCGCCAGTAAAGCAAAGGTTGAGACGCACTCATCCGGACATGGCCATCAAAATCAAGGAGGAGGTACAGAAACAGATCGACGCGGGTTTCCTCGCTACATCTGAATATCCTCAATGGTTAGCCAACATCGTACCCGTTCCCAAAAAGGATGGGAAGGTCAGAATGTGTGTTGATTACAGAGATCTAAACAAGGCAAGTCCAAAGGACGACTTTCCTTTACCACACATTGACATGCTGGTTGACAGCACAGCAAAGTTCAAAGTATTCTCCTTCATGGATGGATTCTCGGGCTATAATCAGATCAAAATGGCGCCGAAAGACATGGAGAAAACTTCGTTCATTACCCCATGGGGTACCTTTTGTTACAAGGTAATGCCGTTCGGTTTGAAGAATGTCGGGGCAACCTATCAAAGGGCCATGACTACTCTGTTTCATGACATGATACACAAAGAAATCGAGGTATATGGCGATGGTTTGGTTGCAAAATCAAGAACAGAGGATGAGCACGTTGAACATCTGTCAAAATTGTTCGAACGTCTAAGAAAATTCAAGCTCCGCTTGAATCCCAACAAGTGCACCTTCGGTGTCCGTTCGGGGAAATTACTAGGGTTCATCGTCAGCCAGAAAGGAATTGAAGTTGATCCTGACAAGGTCAAGGCCATTCAAGAAATGCCTTCTCTGAAAACTGAAAAACAAGTCAGAGGATTCCTGGGACGTTTGAACTACATCTCCAGATTCATATTCCTTATGACCGCGACATGCGCGCCGATTTTCAAATTACTCAAAAAGAACCAGGATTGCGTTTGGTCTGAAGATTGCCAAACCGCCTTCGACAGTATCAAGGAATATCTGTTGAATCCTCCGATTCTATCACCTCCAGTGGAAGGAAGACCACTGATCATTTACCTCACAGTCCTTGAGGACTCGATGAGATGTGTACTTGGCCAACAAGACGAAACTAAAAGGAAAGAGTCTGCCATTTACTATCTAAGCAAGAAATTCACCGACTGCGAGACTCGGTACACAATGCTTGAGAAAACTTGTTGCGCTTTGGCTTGGGCAGCCAAACGTCTTCGCCAATACATGATTCGTCATACTACTTGGTTGGTCTCCGAAATGGATCCAATCAAGTACGTTTTCGAAAAACCTGCTCTCACGGGAAGGATTGCCCGTTGGCAGATGTTACTATCAGAGTATGACATAGAGTACCATGCTCAGAAAGCCGTTAAAGGAAGTATTTTAGCCGATCATTTGGCTCATCAACCGATTGACGATCAAGAATCAATCGGGTTTGACTTCCCAGACGAAGATGTCATGTATCTAAAGATGAAAGATTGCGATGAACCGCTACCCAGTGAAGGGCCAGAACCAGGTTCCCAGTGGGGACTTATCTTTGACGGAGCAGTCAATCATTATGGAAATGGAATTGGGGCAATCATTGTTACCCCTCAGGGTTCCCACATTCCTTTCACTGCCAGACTTACGTTCAAATGTACGAACAACGAGGCCGAATACGAAGCATGTATCATGGGTCTCGAAGAAGCGATTGATTTAAGGATCAAAAACTTGGACCTATACGGCGATTCAGCATTGGTTATTAACCAGATAAAAGGAGATTGGAACACATACCAATCAGGATTGATTCCTTACAAAGACTATGCAAGGAGGTTGTTACCCTTCTTTAACAGAGTCGACTTTCATCACATCCCTCGTGATGAGAATCACATGGCTGATGCATTAGCCACTCTCTCTTCCATGATTAGTGTAGGTCAATGGAACGACTTACCTAAGATCGACATAAAGCGCCTTGAACGGCCTGCTTACATCTTCGCGATTGAAGCAGTCATAGACGACAGACCTTGGTATCACGATATCAAATGCTTCCTTCAGAAACAAGAGTACCCATCTGGGGCACTCAGAAAAGACAGGAAAACCCTCAGAAGATTGGCTGGAAACTTCTTCCTGAGCGGTGACACTCTTTATAAGAGAAATTTTGACATGGTCTTGCTCCGATGCATCGACAGACCAGAAGCAGACATGCTCATGAAAGAAATTCACGAAGGATCCTTTGGCACTCATGCCAACGGACACACAATGGCGAGAAAAATTCTCAGAGCAGGGTACTATTGGTTGACAATGGAATCCGACTGCTACAAGTACATGAGGAGGTGTCACAAGTGTCAGATATACTCCGACAAAGTTCATGTACCGCCATCACATCTCAAAGTTCTTTCTTCCCCGTGGCCATTTTCCATATGGGGAATCGACATGATTGGTATGATTGAGCCCAAGGCTTCGAACGGACATCGGTTCATCCTGGTAGCCATTGACTACTTCACCAAGTGGGTCGAAGCAGCATCATACGCCAATGTAACCCGACAAGTGGTGGTCCGATTTATAAAAAATAGTATCATCTGCCGTTATGGTGTTCCAAGCGAGATCATTACTGATAATGGATCTAACTTGAACAATAAGATGATGAAAGAGTTGTGTGCTGAGTTCAAGATCGAACACCATAACTCATCTCCCTACCGACCCAAGATGGACGGAGCGGTAGAAGCGGCTAACAAGAACATCAAGAAGATCGTTCAAAAGATGGTTGTAACCTATAAAGATTGGCACGAAATGCTACCCTTTGCTCTTCACGGTTATCGAACATCTATCCGCACTTCAACAGGGGCAACCCCTTTCTCTCTAGTATATGGCATGGAAGGAGTGCTCCCCATAGAAGTAGAGATCCCATCAATCCGGGTATTGGTGGAAGCTAAGCTCACCGAAGCTGAATGGTGTCAAAGTCGACACGACGAACTGAACCTGATCGAAGAAAAGAGAGTCACGGCACTATGCCATGGTCAGTTGTATCAGCAAAGAATGAAGAGGGCGTTCGACAAAAAGGTCCGACCTCGTGTCTTCAGGAAAGGAGACCTTGTGCTCAAGAAGATGCAATCATTTCTCACTGACTCTCAGGGCAAATGGACCCCAAATTATGATGGCCCCTATGTGGTCACGAAAGCTTTCTCAGGCGGTGCCTTGAGACTTGCAACCATGGACGGAGAGGAATTTGCCTACCCCACGAATGTTGATGTAGTCAAGAAATACTTCGCCTAAAACTAAAAAAAAAACGTGTCGGTGGATTGAAAACCCGAAAGGGCGGTCCAGGCAAAAGTTAGAGACATGAAAAAAAATCATCCCGATGGATTGGAAATCTCATAGCACAATCCAGGCAAAAGTTAGGGATAATGGCGAGTAACTATGTTCGACAGAGGCAAGTCCCTCAGCAGCAGTTGCATCATCTATCGGAGGAAATCTCCAATCAAAGGTCATCTTTGACGGAAGCTCAGGATGTCCCGAACTTAAAGTTGGTAGAAGGATAGTGGTCGTTATGTTTCAACGTAGCCCTTTTCCCTGTAAATTACCATTTTATAACTTTGTATATACTCTTTGGAATCACGCGTTTGGCTGATCTCCATCTTATCAATAAAATTTGAGCCCTTGTGCTTCTGTTTGTAATTCTTTACTTGTTTTAGCTTTACAGAACGACGTTGTTTAAACTTAATCAACGATTCTTGAAATAAAACAAAAATGAATTTACTTGTTAAACTTTTTCTGCTTTTAAATTAAAGATGGCATTTCTTTTGACTGTTGAACATCAGAAGAACATCGATCGCTTCTCCCGAAGTAAGCGGACTTCAAAGTGCAGAATCAAAGTACTCCTTCTAGACCAGTACGCCTGAATGAAGGATCAACAATGTCAGAGACCATGTTTCGTCTGACATCCTCGGCCGAGTTCTCATCTCCTAAGCCCGATCAACATAGCTCCCCGCGTGGACTATTTTTCCTAAGCAAGGTGGAATTGCTATTTTGAACCAACGATACTTCTTCGGCCCACGATGGCCGAGTATCCAATTGTGTTCATCCATTAGTCTGTATGTCGCGTCAGTTTTGTCAGCATATACATACGTACTTCATGCATTTTTTATTTGCATTTACATTTCATATTGCATCGTTATCACTCTAGCCGGTCTTATCCCCTAGTGAAAAACAGTTTTCTCAATCGAGTTTGTCAGTTCTTTCCTCGTCAGGAAGTGTTGCGTCTGCACAATCTCGCCACCAGTGTATCTTTAGATCAGAGTCGGCACTTGGCCACTTTGATAACTTGAACCTCTGAAAGATCAGAGAACCTTCAACAGATGTCACTCTTCGCCATTGAAGATGATATCCTCGCTTTCCCGGATTAAGGAAATCCCCAGAGAAAGCCTCTTAAACAGAGATTCGGTAGTACATCAGTATTTCTCCAAAAAGTCGTTGATGAAAAGGTCATCGACACCTCAAAATTGGACCCCATCATATGGAATTTCTCCGGGAAGATCCCGAGAAAAGTATGATGTAACCCCAAACGAAAACAGTCTCTCAAGAGACTCGCTTTCCCCAGTAGAATCGACAAATGGCATCTCCAACAGAGAAGTTTGTGTACCTCTATAATTCAGACGAATGGGTTCCCCAGCAAGTCTGACATCAAAACTTTTTCCACTCAAATGGCATCTCCCCAGGAAAATTCGGCGAGAAGTTTGAAGGAAAGCCGCTACGAATAGCGTCCCTTGTCAGTAAAGTTTATTGACAAAAGAAACCGAGACCAGTTCCTTGGTAAGAAACCAGGATCGAGGGGAAGTTTAAATCAGAAACTAAGACCAGTTCCTTGGTAAGAAACCAGGATCGAGGGGAAGTTTAAATCAGAAACTAAGACCAGTTCCTTGGTAGGAAACCAAGAACGAGGGGAGGTTTATTTCAAAAGAAAACTGAGACCAGTTCCTTGGTAGGAAACCAGGATCGAGGGGAAGTTTACCTTTTCTAAGCATCAATGCTTAGCTAAAGAAGATGAATGCGTAAGCTACCATTCATAACCACCATCAAAATTTCGGGTATTCCGATATTTAATCCTCTTGCACCCCGAATGCCCGAATCCCTTCGTCATTCACACCTTCGGGTCCAAGAAGATTAAATAGGGGCATCTGTAATACCCCAAATTTTGACCACTTAGATTTCCCATCATTGTGAAAATCATCATCACAATATGGATGAACCATCATGCTTCATCAGTCTCCCCAAAGATGGGTGAGCATCCAATACAATCAAAATTAGGGTTTCAAGCCCTCTCTGAGTGCTTAGACAAAGGATCAATCAAGAAATGACATGATCTTCAACTTGTCTAATCTCTTAAACATCCATAATGGATCAAAAAGGACTCCCACTTCAAGGATTAAGCACAAGGCTGCTCCCTTCTAGGTGGATCAAGTCTCAAGATCGACAGTGTCACCAAATTAGGGTTTTGGTCGACCAGGGCCTCCAGATGGAAATTTTCATCTGGGCACAAGGCAATGATCCAAAACATAACCTAATATACCCCATGGAACCTCATGGACCCTATCATCAAGTCAATTTGACCTCAGGGGATGCATACATCAAAAATCAGGAATTAGGCTTTCTTGACCTAATTCACCCCTAAGTTAACTTTTAGGGCAAATCAAGAGCCAAGACCTCAAGACATGATTTGAGGGTCTCTAATGAACTATATTGATCCATTTGGAACAATGGATTAATCCAATAAGCTTGAGCAACAAGTCTCAATTTCATCTGCACCACAGTTAGGGTTTTAAGGGAAAAGTCAACTGTAACTTTGACTTTTGACCAAGACATGTTCCTAAACCCTAGGACATACCTCAATACACCCTATGACACCCTTGGAACATGTCCATCAAGTTTTATTTAGGTCAAGGACATGATTTCCTGAAAAATTGCACAGTTTGGAATTCATCTGATAAAAAGTCAACTGTGCACAAAAGTCAACTTTGACTTTTTGAGATTTTTCACCAAATTGGATTTTTGACCCTAAAATGATGTTAATGTATGATTTGAATCATCATTCATCAAGAAAAATCAAGAAAAGTGAGATAACTTGTAAAAGGGGTAACCATAAAACTTAGAAATTTTTCTAAGTTAAAAATAAAGTGGCAAAGGTACCAACTTTGGAGGACCATAACTCCTAAACCACAAGGCCATTTTTTCTCATCCAAAGATGGATTTGTAGCCCTCATTATCACCTACAAAAACTTCAACTACAAGTCATTCCAATTCATTAAGGATTTTGAGTTATGGAGTGATCAAAGTGGCTGAAAAGTGAAAATGTCACTTTTTCCAACACTTAGTGAAATTTTCACTAAGTCAGATTCTGCCTCACTTTTTGCCAAATGTAGGGGGATTTTTCACTTGGAATCAAAAGAGATCAAAACCCAACATGTTCAAAAAGTTGTTGTATCATGTAAGAGCTTTCCAAAATGGCCAAGAACATTGCCAAATTCAACCTACACCATGAGATACAACATTGGCAAGTTACCTTGCTGAAATCTGTCAAAGCAAGGCAAAATTTGCATTTTGGCTCGATTTGCCAAAATCAGCCAATTTCAATTGCTCCAATCCACTTGGACACCTCAGAGGATTGAATCCAAAGGGGACAATCACTGAGCCAAACCTCCAAGGTCCAAGGAACAAGGAATAGCATGTTGAACCTAGAGTTGCCAAAATAGGGACAAGACTTCAAATTTGGAATGAGGCATTCAATGAAACCATCAAGGTGGCATGGCCTGAGCCATTCTCATCTGAAATCAGTCAAGACTTATCCAAGACCAAGGGGACCAAAGCTCTGTGCCCTAACCTCTTGTCAATGGCTAGAGGAGACTTGGATTTTCATTTGCCAACATTGGCCAAACCTACTTACCAGCTGCCATGCACTATTCCTTGCAAAACAAACTTGCTCTACTATAAATAGAGCTCAATTGTGGTCAGTTTGAGTGCACCAAAGCCATCTAACAGATGCTTTCCTCAAAATCTCTTCTTTCACTCCAATTTTGCCTTCTAAGGCAAGTCACTATCGGGTTTTGAGTTTGAGAGCAATTCTAATCAAACCAATCACTCACACACCTCACATACATCACATATGAGCTGATCAAACACTTAGATTACTTCTGAAACATCAATTTCACAAAATCACCAGCTGGTTGCTCAAGGTTTTAACCAAAGTGCAGCTGAGGTACCACAAAATGATCCAACCAATTTCAATCAAGTCCAACCATCCAAACACACTCCATAGGGTGTAGGGAAGCTGTTCAGATCATCACAACTTGTCTGTAACACCTCCAACTCAAAATCACATCTGCTCTTGCTGTCACGACTTGGAGGTAAGCACATACTTGGCCATCTCTCAATCTATGCATATTTCCTCGCACAATAATTTGGCCATATGTTCATAATCATGCATGGAATGTTTTCCCTCAATTAATTGCATTGTTTGAATCGTGTATCAAAAATCCTAGCCTTCATGCAGAAATTAGGGTTCTTGAGGTCTCTTCGTGATTTCTTGTTGTATGTTTAATTTAAATGAAATTAAAGTACATAAACATGATCGTGAGGTTGAGGCGAGCATAATGATATGTAGATTGCATGATATGATTAAGTATTCATGGAGATTGGATAGAAAATGCAAATCTGAGAATCCAAGAACACGCGCGTGTTCTTCAGCTTGTTCTTGGCGCCATTTTTGAATAATTTGAACATTTGAATTTTGTGATTTTGTTTAATTGATTCAAAAATTAATTTCTCTCTGAGTTTTAATGATTTTGAGTTGATTCTTTTTTTAATAATTCACAAAAATGTTAAAATATTTTATTTTCACAAAAAATCCCAAAAATATTATTTATTTCATATAATTGATATTTTTGCAAAGAATTAATATTTTAATTGTTTTTGACATTTTAAATATTTTTTCTACATTGATTTTGCAACTTTTAATGCTTTCTAATTATTTTGTTGGTCAATACTTAATTTTTGAAGCATTAATCCAAGATCACAATTTGTTTTCCATGTGTTAAACAATTTTTGATCATTTTAATTGAATTTTTATTCAATTAAATACACTTTGAAAACAAATTAGGGTTTTGGATTAATTCAACGCTCATAAATCATTTTCAAAACTTTTTGGGCCTCTTGAGAGAGTGTAAGACCCATCCCCCCTTGTACAAAAACTTTTTGGGCCTCACTCATTGTATAAGTCCCTCTGTACAAGTAAACGGCGCGATCGTCGCCCGTTTAAAAATAAAACAATTTTGGGCCTCTCCTTGAGCTATAAGACCCATTCAAAACACTTTGGGCCTCTATTAGAGTATAAGACCCAATCCCCCTTTTAACCGAAACAATTTTGGGCCTCACTTATTGTATAAGTCCCTTCACGTTAAAAGAAAACCTCGGCGCGATCGCCATTTTTAAACGAAAAATCATTTGGGCCTACCCTCGTGTTATAAGCCCCACTCTTTTCTTTAAACCTTTTTGGGCCTCTTGAGAGAGTGTAAGACCCATCCCTTTGTACAGAAAACCTTTTTTGGGCCCCAGTCACTTGTATAAGTCCCGCTGTACAAAGTCAAACAGTGCGCTCACTGATAAAACCCTGGGCCTCTCCTTGAGCTGTAAGCCCCAAATCTTTCTTTTTCAAAGCACTTTCTCCTTTGATTTTGAATATACTGTTGTTTTCAATCTTTCTTTGTTGAACAACTAACCAAACAGCATGGAAGCACTACAACCGAGTAAGTGGTTATCGCTTTCATTTACTGCTTTCATATTATAAACTGTATTGTGGGGCTGCTCACTGTAAGTCTCCTTTCATAAACTCATATCTACTGTGTAATAATAGTATAGATATTTTGAGTTTCCCCGACAACTACGTCTAGAACTAGGTGACGCCGTTTCATTTATTCGTAGAAATAGACGCCTAGATCCCCAATAGGAGCACCAGATACAGTCTTCTCTTCGGCTGTCCTCCTTAGGAATCGTCAAGAAGCTCTACTCCCCAAGATGAATGTATTCTCCGTGAATGGCATCTTTGAGTTTCTTCCAAATTCTCGAACTTTCCTGACTTGATCTATTCCTTGTGGATAGCTTGCCTTGAATGTCTCGGGGTTTGGGTACCCACTACGGTCATAATCTTGGACCTTAACTAAGGAACCCTCTTTAAAAGCTAAAAGTCGCTGGATAGTAAACCTCGCACGTTTACCAGTGGTTTTTATCTTTAAAAGAGTTATCTCTCCTAATGGAAAGGAGATGATAGACCCACGGGCTTCTTAAAAGCATCGGCCTCCTCTTGGGCATTATTCAAGGACACTACGGCTTCTTAGAAGTATTCACAGCCTCCTCTTAGGCTTCGTATAATGATCTCTTCCTCCGAGAATGATAGCCTCCTCTTGGGCTTAGTACAAGGACCCGTCGGCTTCTTAAAAGTTTCCAGCCTCCTCTTGGGCTTCGTACAAATTGTCCCGATGACCTCCTAGAGGTATAGGAACAGAACCTAGTCATCCTCATAGAACAGTCCTTTCGTAGAGTCTACTACTGTTTCTCAAAGCATAGTACAAAAGAAAAAAACTCTAGACTTGGACAGTCTAACTTCCTTGAGTCTCAAAGACATTCTCAAGTGACCCCCTTCGTTAAATAGGAAGGAAACCCGCAGACTCGGACAGTCTCAATACCCTTTGGATTTCCCGTTTCCTCAAAGAGAAGGAAATATCCCTAATCCTCAAATCAAACCCCTGAGTACAGTGTTGCTCATATAAGAATTGATTTTCTCTTTTAAAATCAGTATATTGGATCTGTCACTCAACTGAAACAAACCTTTAGCCCCCATCTCGGGCTTTGTACGAGATACAAAAACTCTCTTGTTGAGTCAAACAGCCTCCATCTCGGGCTTTATACGAGATACCAAAAGACTCCATCGTCGGGTCAAAAACTTTTAGCCTCTCTCTCGGGCTTTGTACGAGATACAAATTAGCCTCCTCTTAGGCTTTGTATAATGATTTTCCTAGCGGAAATTAGCCTCCTCTTAGGCTTTGTATAAGAAAACCACTGGTTGATCCAATCAACCTTTTAGCATCGAAGCTGTGCCTCGTTCACAGTACACAAACATCAACAACTCCTTTCCTTTCATCTAATCGCTGTAAGCGGCAAGCCTCTGGATCATCTACATCCATGCCACTGTCCCTCTTTTAGCATGAGAAATTCCTAAGGAAAGATGGCATTGCTCTACACTGAGTTAAAGTCTTCTCCTTCAGGTTAAAACCCTTTCTTCGGAAATTATGGCATTGCTCAGATCCGCGTATCCCAGTTAAAGTAGTTCTCCTTCCCCCTCTTTAGAGATGACAAATTCTCTCTAAAGTCGAGGTCTTTCAGCTTCACATCTTGGGCTTTGAACAAGACACAAATAGACCTTTCAGCTTCACATCTTGGGCTTTGAATAAGATATAAACCACCTTTCGCTTCACGTCTTGGGCTTTGAACAAGACACCAAAACACCATTTCCTCCCATAGAATAGGAGGAACTACGAACGCTCTGATTTCCCTGTTTCGGTAAACGGGAATACGTAGGCATAAGATCGAAAGAAAAGATCTTAGCGAGCGCAATCAACAAAAAACCTAAATCCCATATCTCCATCAATCAAAAGCAGTAATTCAAAAGCATCAGTCCTAACATCCTAATCCTTGTTCCCCGCCAGAAACCTTCTGCCCAAAAAAAAAAAGAAAGAAAACAGTATTGGCGAAAATACAAATAACCAGTACAAGGCCCCCCCACATTGATAGCATCCATAACCTAACAGACCGCTGTTTAAACTCAGTATGCAAAGCAGGGTTAATTGGAGACATCTATTTCCCTTCCTTATTCAGCTCACAATAGGATAAAAAATGAATCGACCTGTAGTTTTAAGCTCAAACCGCAGAGAGTGACCAGCGCTTAAGAACCGCGTCCAAAATCGCTCGCTACACCTTGATGATGAAAAGTCAAGTTAAATGTGGTGAAAAAATTGCCAAAAATGGAAAGTTCTCATTATAGGTCATTTTCCAAATTTAGTAACTTTTGCACAAACTCTTGATTCTTGAAGAATGATGTCATCCATGCTATTCCATGACCAAATAAAGGTACATGGACTTGGGAAACATGATTTGAACCCTTGAAAACCCATGGTTGACTTTCCTTTCTCACTGTTGATTTTTGCTTACTTCAGAAACAACTGATCCACTAAAAATCCTCCACAATGAACCACTAGCCAAGTCTCTATCCATGAACACTTGTGAGAATATGGAATACCATAAGAACATGCTTGAATCCACAAATCCCTTCAAGAATTCCTTTGGGTCAAAAACCCTAATTTGGACCATCTGATTAGGAGAGAAAGATTCCCTTGAAATCCTTTGCCATCCTTGATCTTGTGAAGATATGATGAATTCCTCAAACCACCTTGAGGCTTGAGACTCCTTTGAGGTGAACCAAGTACCTTGATCCCATGCTAAGAACCAATGCTATGCACAAATGGTAATGCAAGAAATGCAAAGAAACATAAGCCAGTTAACTAAAAGCAAGAAGGGAAATTTTGGGGTGTTACAGTAAGAAAGCCTTGATAAAGTAAATTTTGGCAACACATTCAAAGAAGATCCAGTATCAACCAACACACTGGAAAGCGCATATTCTTGACAGTTCATGGGGATATGTAAAGCCAAATTGTGATTTCTCCCCTCCTCAGGTAACTCTTCATCACAGAAACTCAAATTATTACATGCGGTGAGGTTGGCAACAATGCCATTAAACTGATTAACAGTCACATCATGCACAACATTTGCTTGTTCCAATACCTTCTGCGAAGATTTCCTATGAGCTTCAGAATTCATCAGTAAGGACAACACTGAAATCTTGGACAGGGTATGCAACAAGGTATGCAAGAGTTGATCTACAACACTGTACTCACTCTTCTTGATTAATTTCAAAACTTTATCCTCATAAACCTTCGAACCACTGGATTGACCAGAAGCATCGACATTAGTCTCATCTTGATGTTGTTTGCCAGCAACAACATTCTCCACAATCTTTGGAGGCCCAGGAGCAAAGACACGACCACTTCGGGTCACTTTACTCACATCAGCGATGCTTACCACAGAAGACAAAGACGGAATGGGCACTTCCTTACCATATTCTACCATGGTAGTATTGTACTTATACGGAACAGCTTTGTCAGATTCATAGGGTACCGGACCGGGCAACCGAATAACCAAAGGCGTAACAGCGGTCTTCCGACTATCATAAGAGATAACAACTCTTTCAAGAATATTAAAGCGTGGTGCAATAACATTCACCTCATTCTGATATTCATCTCTTTTATCAGTGACCTTAATCAAATTTTCATCCATCATCCTTTGAATGTCCCTCTTCCCTATCACACAACCACGCGGATTCACGGAACAGATGCAACAAGCTGCATTGTCATGATCAATATCATGGTATTCACTCAAAAGTGCATGCATTTCCACAAGAGATCTTCGGATCCAACGGATATAAAAAATTTAGAATATACCAGGACAACCATAAACCATATTGATAGACGCCTTGCCATGATTAGGCAACGGATTCGATTGGACATTAGGATTGGAATCTTCGAAAGACAAAATACCACTTCTAGCCAACCTTTGCACTTCCATCTTCAATGGATAACAATTCTCAGTGTCATGCCCAGCTCCTCCCTGATGGAAAGTACAATGAGCTTCAGGCTTATACCACCATGGTGAATCTTTTGGAACAGCAGGTGGTGGACGGGTCTGAACCAGATTCTTCTTAATTAAACAAGGAAGCAATTTTGTGTAGGTCATCGGAATCAGATCAAAATATTTCCGAAAACGGTCCCATTGATTGTTCTGTTGATTAGAAAGTTGTTGAGCAGGAACTGTCTAAACAACAGGAGTTGAATTAATAACAGGAGTAATAGATGCAACATGTTGCTGACATTGATTGTTTCTATTGCGAGGTCTTCTATACCTTTCTCGAGAAACGACATTGGTCTCTCCTTCTTTCTTTTTGGTAAATCCTCCACTATATTTTTTGGAACTTCCAGTAGAATTGCCATCTTTCGACAAACGTCCCTCACAGACACCCTCTTCCAATCTCATCCCCATATTAACCATCTCAGTGAAATCACTCGGGGCACTAGCAATCATACGCTCATAATAGAAAGGACTCAGAGTTTTTAGAAAAATCTTGGTCATCTCTTTTTCTTCCAAAGGAGGACTAATCTGAGCAGCAATCTCGCGCCACCTCTGCGCGTATTCTTTGAATGTCTCCTTATCTTTCTGAGCCATTGCCCGAAGCTGGTCACGATCAGGAGCCATATCCACATTATACTTATACTGTTTCACAAACGCCTCACCCAAATCTTCGAAAGTGCGAATTCGAGTACTGTCGAGTCCCATATACCATTTCAAAGCTGCACCAGACAAACTATCTTGAAAGTAGTGAATAAAGAGCTGATCATTATCCTTCTGAGCTGACATCTTACGAGCATACATAGTCAAATGACTCATCGGACAAGAGTTACCCTTATACTTTTCAAAGTCAGGGACTTTGAACTTATGCGGGATCTTCACATTAGGAACCAAGCATAACTCATGAGCATTCTTTCCAAATAGATCTTTACCCCTCAAAGCTTTGATTTCTTTCTGCATCTCAGCAAACTGGTCTTGAATCTCTTCCATTCTATCATAAGCACTAGCATTTTCACTTGGGGCAATGTGGAAAATCTGTTCTTCACCAAAAGGAACGACATGAACCACAGGTGGTGTTACAATCATCACATGTTGAACGGTAGGAACAACTGGAATTTCAGGAGGTGGTGGTGGTTGATAACCCTCAGGAATAAAGTTAACAGGCATGCCCCAGGGGAAACCAGGAGGCATGGAGTATTGAGGAACACTAGCAGGCGCCACAGAAATGGGCGTAGAGACAATTTCAGAAATGACTATTCTTTGCACAGGAGTTGAAAGCGAAGGAGGAGGTTGATTTTGAGCAGCAACCATTGCTTCCATCATAGCAGTGAGTCTCTCCAAACTATCCTTCAAATTTAATACTTCTTCATGAAGCTCACGGTTCTCTTGTTGCAATTGATCCATCTTCTTCTTATTCAGATTAGCCCGAGTATTATACTGGTGCGACAGCTTGGCTGAATGAAGACCAAAGGAAACATAAGACACCTGGAAAAGGCAAGAAACAATGCAAGAGATGATGCTTGAAGTGCAAGATGCAAATGCAAAGTTTCAAGGAATTATAAGGCATATTGCAAACATTGTTATCTGAAATTCCAAAATCTCATTCATTAATGATGGAAAAGATTACATCTTGGAAGTACAGATTCAAGAATCCTAAAACAATAGAGAATAAAGAAAACTAGATCCCTAGAGAATCCTATGAGAAGAAGTCCCAGCTCTATCTTCCAGCTTCTTGATGTGGGCCTGCATCTGAGTCTTCTCAATCAGCAACTGATCAAAGATCAACTTCCAAGGAGATTCTAAACTCTTCGGAATATCGGAAACCGGCTGAATGCGAGAGGAAAATAAATCCTCTTGCGCCTTTCTCTTCTTGTTGGCAACTTCATCTTCATTCTTCTTCTTGAAGTGCTCTTGAAGTCTTGCATTCTCTAACTCGACAATCTGATTCTTGTTCTTTCAAGCATCTCTCTCTTGTTGCATCTCGGCCAAAGCTACCTGAAACTTCTCTGTGTCTTCCATAAAGTAGAGAATAGGCTTCTTATCAGTTATAGATAAAGGTTCCTGACATACATAAGGCATCTTCAAAGTAATAGCTCTAATTTTAACCCACTGGAGGTAAGGTTCCGAAGAGACACAATTCAAATTTCCCAAACTTTCCTTTCCTTTTCTACGAATGCTGCACCAAGCTTCCACAATTTCTCTCTTGAGAGCAACCTGAGATTCTTCATCCTTAAAAAAGAGACTGGCCAAATGAATTTTCTTTGGTACCTCTCACAAAGGATATCCCAACTGATGACAAGCCAACACCAGATTGTAGCTGATTCCTCCCTTTGTACCAAGAAGAGGTACGTTGAGAAAATCACCACAACTATCAATAATCATCGCTCTAGAAGGAACACGGCTACACCAATCAATATTAGAATGAGTGAGAGACATGATATTCCGCGACCAATATAAACCATCCTTGAGATTCCAGAAAGCTGCCAACTTCGGCAAGTGAGAAATAAACCACTTGTAAAGCAAAGGTGCACAACAGATAATCATCCCTTCACCATGGAAATTCCTGAGGTGAATAGAATGGTAAGCATCGGCAAGTAAAGCAGGAACTGGGTTCCCAATCAAGAAAATCTGAATAGCATTGATGTCGACAAAGTTCTCAACATTCAGGAAGAGGAACAGTCCATAAATAAGCAAGGCAAGAATAACCTCAAAAGCAACTGTGTTCTTCACACTAGCAAAGTGATGGGCTCTATCCATCAAGAACTTAGCGGGTAACCCAAGAATCTTTCCTTTGGTATCCATGCGAGCCTTAATCTTAGAGACCTTCAAATGAGTAGCCTTCGCAATAATGTGATGCTCGGGAGCGGGTCCAAACCAGAGAAAATCTAACCATAAACAGGCAAACCAAGCAGGAGAGAATACTCCTCTAGCATAGGTACCAACTGATAATCAGGAAAGGTGAAACAATGCAGCAAAGGGTCATAGAACTGAACCAAAGTAGCAAGCAATCCTTCAGCTATATCCACCTTCAAGAGAGATAAAATCCTTCCATATCTGGACTCGAACTTCTTGGTATCAGTAACCAAAGATCCTAGCTCTCTCAAACCCCCTAACTTAGGACTCTTGAAAGTATACTTCTTTGTACTTCTCCTTCCAAAATCCATAACAAAAGTACCTACAATGTTTGCAATAACACCTTTAAGTTCCTTGAAACCTTCCAAAAGAATGCTCATGAATGCATGAGTGCATGAATGCAACACCCACAAACAAGATCACAAAAAGCACACGGGTCAAGGTTCAAGTCACGAGCATGAAGCTAAGGGTAAGAACCAATCCCACGAAGGTGTGTACTAAGGTTTTGTCTTTATTGTACCTGCAGAAAACAGTGGTTCTAACAAAGTGGCCAGGGTCCACAATCCACTATCAGACACACCAGCGCACCGATTTGCTCAGAGGTTGGTAGTTATCCTCAAGAGAATCTAACATGAGTGTAGCATCGCATGACAGCTAAGTCAGATTTGCATCTTCATAGCTTCCGCGCTACGATCCTAAAAAGGCTAGGATGGGTTAAGGGTTACTACGGTCCTCAGTGTTATAGGCTTCTATGGAAAAATTAATGCCTTCTCAATCGCTCGATCGGCATCAGTAATTCCAAAGAGGCAACCACCGAGTGGATAGATTCTCAAGTTCTTCTTTTCCAGGATTCGACTACTTCAAAGTTCCCTTGACTATACTATCCTCCTATCTCAAAGTACACTCTGGTCCGAGTATATGACCTATCTCACACACAGAGGAACTCCCAAATAGAACAAACAAGTAACAAGCAAATCAGACAAAAAGCAGTAAAGGGAACAAAGAGTTCTAAAAGAACAAAGAGATAAAGGGTAAGGGGGTTGGTTATGTAAAGGGAAGGTTTTACGCACCCAATACATCTATAGTACTCTATAGGAGCCCTTTGATGTATTCATGCTTTTTGGTCTGAAAATGGTTTGCTTGAAAGAGATTGGGAGGGATGAGAAGAGAAATATTTTTTTTAAGATATTTGTGTTTGGAGAGACTTACTGCCTCATGCCTACGTACCCACGATGTGCAATGTAGGATCAAAACCCCGTAGTCCGTGGTACAAATAACAAAAAAAAATAGTTTGTTATGATTGATTTTAAATGTAAAGACAAGTCGTCATTTCCATGCGAATAATTCCTCTTAAAGAAATGAATCATGTATAAACTTATGAAAAAAAGTTTAAAAGAAAAAAGTGCACAAAGCACAAAAAGAGATTGGCGAGTTTTTATATTTTTTATGTTTTTATGAAAACGGTCAAAATATTATTAATATTGATTGACATTTATTAAAGAAAAGAAGTTTAAAACTCGCTTGACCGAAGTCAAGGTTTTATTATGAAAGCAGTTTTAAGTTTGAAAATAAGAAAGTTTTGAAAAAAGAGAGGAAGCTTTGAAAATTGAAGAAGGGGTGGAGAAGAAGTGACTATCCTAGTGCATAAAAATAAAAGCTAAGGATAAGAAAGATCTAACCACATGGACAAGCTCCATAGCATAAGCATTTTTTCCTTTTGATTTGGTCTTGATTCAAAATAAGTCTTAAAAAGAGTACTCCAAGTATCCAAAATCCAAGGGTTTCCATCACAAACTCCCAAGCAATAGGTTAAGATCCTAACTCTAAGTCCATAAGTCCATAATCAAGAGTATAGGTCCTCCAAAGCAAGGGATAGCGGCCATAGTCCAACAATTAAGAGCACAAGTCTTTTAGCGGTTTAATCCTTTATTAATGTTTTAAGTACAAAATGGACAAAAGAAAAATAAAAGCACAAGATAAAATGGTCCAAGTGGACAAAAGAAAAATTACATAAGTATAAACACGATATGATAAATGGCATAAAGCATAAAAATAAAGAGAGATAGGGAGCGAGAAGGAAAAGTAAAGAAGTTAGAATTTAGTGGTTAGTAGCACAAGGCTCTAGTGCCATAAGCCTTCACCGATTATTCCATTCCGCGTCTTGAACTATAGTGATTAAACAATGTACTTAGGTCAAGGTTAATGAAGACTTGTTAGAAGATTGATAGAATCAAAGCCTCTATAACAACAAACTTCAAAGATTTTGAACCTAATACAAAAGATCAATCACCATTGGGTTGACGCGACCAATCAAGGTCCGGACCATGAAAGTTCAAATTCCGCATTGGATAAAGAGGGATAAATGTTGCGCTATGTTAAGCAATCGCCGAGTAATTTACAGAGTAATTACCCTACAATGAGGCCGGTCAATAGATCTTTGTGCTAATGCATGCTAGATGAATGATATGTAGATCGTCATCTGAAAGAAATACTGCACGAAAAGAAAATAGGTAACGATCTAGTCTTGATCAAGAATTCAACAAAGAAATTCTAAGATCCATAAGACTTTCATCGATCAAAATAAAAAAAAGAAATAGATGAAGAGAAAGACAAATTGAATTACAAAGTTAAGAACCTTTCATCTTCAAGTTCAATCACCTTTAATTGATAGATTTAAGTGTGAAAACATATCACTAATTTAAAGCACCTCAAATGAATTCAACAATTCATTTAAAGATAGATTTGAACTAATGAATGTTTAATTACATTTAACCATATCCAAATTCCATTGAAATTGAAGAGAAATTAATCTCAACAATGCATTTCAAGGCTAAAACAAGAAGAAAGGGGAAGAAGGAAGAAGAAAAACCAAAACAGCCCCAAAAACAAGTGAAAATATGCATTCTGTTTCGAAGTAACCGGTTACAACATATCTTCTAACCGGTTACTTAGTTCAAAATAGACATAATTTTTCAAAATTAATACAAAGTAACCGGTTACAGCATATCTGCTAACCAGTTACTCTGCACCAGAATGCAGAAAATTGTGCAAAATACAACATGATCCACTTTCAAAACTTTTTACAAACACTTTGTGATCATGGAACTGAAATTGCACGAAATTTAAAGTAAAAATAACAGTGAAAACCAACAATTAAACACAATTACAATATCCAAAGGATCAAGTAACAAAGATCTCCAAAGATCTACATTATGGAAGATAAAGATGAAGCTTCAACTGTTGTGAATCGGATACCTTTAACAAAGTATTTACAGTTTCTTTATACACAAAGAAACTCCACAAGGGTTAGGGTTAACAAAGAAAATAAGAGTAACAACAAGGATTGGTTATAAAACTGTTATTCTTTCCTTTCTCCTTAAAACAAGGATTACAAGTATACAAGAATAACAAACTAACCACTCTAACTCTTTCTAGGTTTTGTCACACTTTGAATGAGAGACTAGTATGCTATTTATAATAAAACCTAGCACACTAAACTAATGGGCTTTTAACATAATACCCATTACAAGCTAACTTAGGGTACAAGCTAACTTAAACAATTGGATCCTTAACACAAGGCCCAATTCAATATGCTAACAACCCTAGCAATATTAACTAATACATGTTAGAACAACCTTCGACTACAACATGTATTATTTTTCGACGGCAGCATGTGAACCAACTTCGACGGCATGCTTCTTCTAGAGTTCGATCCAAATTCAACAAATCTCCACCTTGGATCTAACTCTAACAACAAGAAAACAAACTAGCTTTCTTCATGCAGCTTTATCAACTGCATACAGTGGAAAAACTTGCAACTTGGCAATGTCTTGGTGATCATATTAGCAGCATTATGATCTGTCGAAACCTTCAGCATTTGGACTTCTCCACGCTCGATTACCCCTCTGACGAAATGCAGCCTCACATCAATGTGCTTGGTTTGCTCATGATAGGCTGAGTTCTTCGACAGGTGTATTGCACTTTGACTATCACATTTAACAGTGATACTTCGACCTTGAAGTTTCAGCTCCTTTGCAAAACCTTCAAGCCACAATGCTTCCTTCACAGCTTCAGTGAGGGCAATATATTCAGCTTCAGTGGTTGATAAGGCAACAACCTTCTGGAGCGTCGCTTTCCAACTTATTGTTGTGCCAAACATTGTGAAAACATATCCGAAAATAGACTTTCTGGAATCCATACATCCTGCATAATCAGAGTCAACAAATCCTTCGACTGCTGCTTTACTATCTTCACCCAAGGCTCCACCATAAATTAGGACTCTATTCAGAAACCCATTTATGTACCTTAAAATCCACTTCAATGCTTGCCAGTGAGCCTTTCCAGGATTCGACATGTACCTGCTCACAAGACTCACTGCATATGCTATGTCAGGTCTTGTACAGACCATAGCATACATCAAAGAACCAACTATATTAGCATATGGTATGCTATTCATATAAGTTCTTTCGACATCAGTACTGGGACACTGATCTATACTCAGCTTGAATTGAGGGTTTGTCGGAGTTACAACAGGCTTTGAATTCGACATACCATACTTTTCGAGAATCTTCCGTAGGTATGCCTCTTGAGATAGGCATAATTTCGACTGCTTTCTATCTCTTCGGATGTCAATCCCAAGAATCCTGGACGCAGCTCCCAGATCCTTCATTTCGAACTCCTTACTGAGTTCAGCCTTCACCCTCATTACCTCTTCGACATTGTTGCTTGCTATTAGAATATCATCCACATAAAGCAACAAAATAACAAATGAATTACCCGGTCGAAATCTGAAGTAAACACAGTGGTCGAACTGACTTTTGATGAAACTTATGCGTGCCATGAACTTGTCGAATCTCCTATTCCACTGTCGAGGAGATTGTTTCAATCCATATAAAGATCTCTTCAGCTTGCACACATAATTTTCCTTCCCCTTTTCGACATACCCTTCAGGTTGCCTCATCAGGATCGTTTCATCTAGGTCACCATACAAGAATGCAGTCTTCACATCCATTTGTTCCAGTTCAAGGTCGAACTGTGCCACCATGGCAAGCAACATTCGAATGGACCTGTGCTTCACAACAGGCGAGAACACATCATTGAAATCGACACCTTCTTTCTGAGTGAACCCCCTAGCAACCAACCTTGCCTTGTATCTTTTCGACGCCACTCCTTCGATTCCTTCCTTGACTTTGAAAATCCATTTACAGCTGACTAACCTGGCTCCAGCAGGTTTCTTTATCAGTTCCCATGTGTCGTTATCATGAAGAGATTTCATCTCGTCATCCATGGCTTTCAGCCATTCAGTCTTCTTTCGACTCCTCATAACTTCCTTATAGTCTCTAGGTTCTTCGTCGAGAACCTCACTTGCAGAGATTAAGGCATAAGCTATAAGATCTACATACCCAAGTCTCTGAGGTGGCTTGATGACTCTTCTCGACCTGTCTCTTGCTAACAGGTAGTCATTATCAGTTTCCTCATCTTCGACAACATCTTCTATTTCGTCTTCGACTTCATCTGGGGTACGCACTTCAGCATCAACATGCTCCACCTCAACAGGAATCTCTCCCTGTTCCAGCTCTTCGTCAGCAACATCAATTTTCTTGAAAGCCATCTCAGCTTCATTGAAAACTACATCTCGACTGGTGATACACCTCCCGTGACCTGGCTCTAGGCACCATAGCCTTTAAGCTTTGACTCCTTCAGGGTATCCCATGAACATGCACTTCAGAGCTCTAGGTTCGACCTTGTCTTGCCTAATGTGAGCATAGGCCACACAGCCAAATACTCTCAGTCTGTCGAGACTAGGTGGATTTCCCGACCAAACTTCTTCAGGTGTCTTCATATCTAATGCAGTCGAAGGACATCTATTTATCAGATATGCAGCTGTCGAAACAACTTCAGCCCAAAACACCTTCTTCAATCCAGCACTAACCAACATGCATCTAACCCTTTCAAGGATTGTTCGATTGAATCTCTCAGCTAAGCCATTTTGTTGAGGAGTACCTGCTACAGTCTTATGCCTTGCAATCCCAGACTCAACACAGTAACTGTCGAACGCTTTGTTGCAGAACTCAAGGCCATTGTCAGTTCTCAACCTCTTAACCTTTCTGCCAGTTTGAGTTTTGACCAGAATCTTCCAACTTTTGAAATTCTCAAAAGTTTCATCCTTCGTCTTCTGAATGAATACCCATAGCTTTCTGGAATAGTCATCAACAATGGATAGAAAATACCTTGCACCTGAGTGTGAAGGATTCCTTGCAGGCCCCCAAAGATCAACATGAATGTAATCAAGGGATCCATGTGTTCTTTGCTTGCCTTTGTTGAACTTCGTCCTACAGGATTTACCAAATACACAAGATTCACAAAACTCCAACTTTTCGACTTTGTCACCACCTAGCAGGTTCTGCTTCCCCAATTCGACTAGGCCTCTTTCGCTGACATGGCCCAATCTCATGTGCCATAACTCTGTCTTCGACATAGGTTTCATGGATACAACATTTGTCGAACCACTTACAACCTCAGCCTCCAAGGTATACAAGCCTTGGTTTTTCACGCCTCTCAAGACTTCCTTCGACCCTTTCATGACTCTCAGGGTACCTTGCTCTCCTTTGAAAACATATCCCTTTCTGTCGAATTCACCAAGAGAAATTAAATTTCTCTTCAAGTCGGGTACATACCTAACTTCAGTCAATAATCTTATTGACTCATCATGGAGCTTGAATCTCACGGATCCAATACCTGTAATTTTGCAAGCTTTATTGTTTCCCAGCAGCACTGATCCTCCATCTTGATCACATAATTCTTCAAACACATTCTTGTTTGGAGTCATGTGCCAAGTACATCCAGAATCCATAATCCACTCTTTTCTTGAGTCGCCGCTTGAAACTACAAGAGCATCAGATGAGTCGAAGTCATCTTGAACAATAGCTGCGTTGCCATTATCCTTACCTCCATGATCTTTCAGGCGTTCAGGGCACACTTTTCTTGTGTGACCCTCCTTCTTACAGTGATAACATCGAAAACCAGATGTTTCGCCACTAGAAGACTTCTGCTGACTTTTACCTTTCTTCTTGTCGAACCTACCATCCTTTCGCAAGAATTTTCCCTTAACTGCCAAACCTTCACCAACTGTCGAAGGTTTATGCTCCTTTCATTCGTTCAGGTCGTTAGAGTACAAGGCTGCTTGAACTTCTTCAAAGGTCAGGGACTTTCTTCCATACAAGAGAGTTTCTTTGAAGTGAGCATGCGATTTGGGCAAAGCACACAACAACAACAATGCTTGATCTTCATCATCAATCTTTACATCAATGTTTTCAAGATCAAGAATCAGTTTGTTGAAAGAATCCAACTGCTCAGCCAAAGCCTTTTCTTCATTCATCTTGAACGAATACAAGGCTTACTTCAGGTAAAGCCGATTCACCAAGGATTTGGTCATATACAAACTTTCCAGCTTCGTCCATAATCCCGCCGCCGTCGTCTCTTTTGATACCTGTCGAAGAACCTTATCACCAAGGCTCAACAATATTGCGCTGTGTGCTTTCTCGATCATGGTAGTCTTTTCTTTTTCCGTTAACGTAGCATCCATGGCTGCCATTCCCTTCAACGCTTCCAAACAACCCTGCTGAACCAGTAGGGCTTTCATCTTCAAGCGCCACAGACCGAAGTCATTCACTCCGGTGAACTTCTCGATCTCATACTTTGTTGAAGGCATCTTCTCCATGCTCACCGCACCAATTTGTTGTGAATTGGATACCTTTAACAAAGTATTTACGGTTTCTTTATACACAAAGAAACTCCACAAGGGTTAGGGTTAACAAAGAAAACAAGAGTAACAACAAGGATTGGTTATAAAACTATTATTCTTTCCTTTCTCCTTAAAACAAGGATTACAAGTATACAAGAATAACAAACTAACCACTCTCACTCTTTCTAGGTTTTGTCACACTTTGAATGAGAGACTAGTATGCTATTTATAATAAAACCTAGCACACTAAACTAATGGGCTTTTAACACAATACCCATTACAAGCTAACTTAGGGTACAAGCTAACTTAAACAATTGGATCCTTAACACAAGGCCCAATTCAATATGCTAACAACCCTAGTAATATTAACTAATACATGTTAGAACAACCTTCGACTACAACATGTATTATTTTTCGACGGCAGCATGTGAACCAACTTCGACGACATGCTTCTTCTAGAGTTCGATCCAAATTCCACATCAACAATGGTGAAAGATGAAATACCACTTCAAATCTGAAAATTCCTTCAAATTGCTTCAAGATCCAAATACCAAAGCCTTGATCTACTGTAATTGATGAACAAAAATAAGAATGGATGAAGGTTTAGCTCAAAGTTGAACAAGATTCAATGTGAATTCTTGTTAACTTTCAAAAGAAGAAAAGTGAGCTTTGGTGAATTTTGTGGTTGGGAAGAGAATTTGCAAGAGGTTTGTTGGCTATCAAAATCTTGTCAAATGAATGAAATGAGGCCTCTATTTATAGAGTTTAGGCTTGGAAATTTGGTGGTTTGGAATTTGGTTTGGAAATGAAAATTAGGATTGGAATTCAAATTTAGAGGGAATTATCAAAAGAGTGGTGATTAGTGAAGGTGCATGGTGGAAAATGATCAAAGTGATGTAGGGGAATTAAAATGAGGTGGTCTAGAATATTCCAAATGTGATCAAGGGCTGAGATTGGTGCCAATTGCTGAATTTGAATTTGCCACCATTTTTCAAATTTTCACGAGGGTAACCGATTACAACATATCTGCTAACCGATTACTCAGTGCAAAATTTGTGAAAAATGAGCATTTTGTTGCACTGTTGTGGTTCCGGCTCAATTCTTTTGCTTGTCAAAGAAGGCATGGAAATAAACACATGAACCTTGGAGTCTCTTGAACAATAATAAATTAAATCTTGGAAACTCTTGATCAGATAGTTTTTTGAATTAATTGCGGATCAACTTTGACTTTGTTCAGATGGAATTCATTTGAGCTGCAGGACTGATTTTTTGGTATTTTTTAACCTGTTCTTCCCCTAAAAATGTTAGTGAAAGGAAACAAAATATTTTTGGATTTTAATTAAGGGTTAGTAAGCATAAACAAATTAAGCAATAAAACAACTAACAAACACACACAAACTCAAAGATCCCTGCAAGGCACAATCCTACAAAAGAGGGGACGAATGTGTGATCTTGTTTGTGGCATGAAATGCAAAAGGACATGCAAGATCTTAGGGGTAAAAATTAGGGTATTACACCATGAAAGGGTGATTATATAACCACGGTCGTATGTTTCATCCGTGATTATATCATATTAAAGAAAATTATCGCACATTAAGTAAGACATATCATCACGGTGGAAGCCTAACCATGGTAGAATTAGTGTTACCGAAGGTGTATTTTGTAGTAGTGTTAGTATCCTCTTTGTCGCTGCTAGGTGTGATACCTTTCGCTTCTACATGAATTTACTCACCATACCTACATTGTATGCTAGATCAGGCATTGTGTGACAAAGGTATCTTAATGACCTAATAAGTCTTCTGTACTGAGTTGGGTTAACATCATCTTCATCTAATTCTTTCGATAGTTGAAATTAGGGCTCAGCTAGAGTCGAAGTTGGGTTGCAATATTGCATCTCAAATCTCTTGAGTAATTCGCCTGCATATCTTCTTTGGTGCATCATTAAACCTCTACCAATCTTGTAGAACTCGATGCCAAGTAAATATGATAGATTTCCCAAGTCTGAAATTTCAAACTCCTTGTTTAGGTCATGTTTGAAGTCTTGGATCTTCTTCTTGCAACTTCCTGCTATCACCAGGTCATCGACATAGAGACATGATATAAGCAATTTACTATTTCTTCTCCTTACATATACTTCATGCTCATTTGTGCACTTCAAAAATTTCTCCTCCCTTAGGAAGCTATCTATCTTCTTATTCGAAGCTCTTGGAGCTTGCTTAAGTCCATACAGGGCTTTATGCAGCCTGTATACCTTGCTTTCTTCGCCCTGTTTCACAAACCCATCTAGTTGTGCAACATAAACTTCTTTATCTAAGGGGCCATTCAGGAATGCACGTTTCGCATCCATTTGACGTACTTGTCAGTTGTTCATGTTTGCTAGATCAACAACCAACCTGATTGTTTCGATCCTAACAATAGGTGCAAAAACTTCGTCGAAGTCGATTCCTTCTTTCTGAAGAAATCCTTTCGCCACAAGTCTCGCCTTGTGTTGAGTTACTTCTCCTTTAAGATTCAACTTCACCTTGTATACCCACTTCACATTAATTTCCATTTTGCCTTAAGGTAATTAGACAAGTAAGCATGTGTTGTTGACTTCGATGGATTCTAGTTCTTCATTCATTGCTTTCTTCCACTTTGAATCTTTCAATGCCTCAAGTGCATTGACTGGTTTGACATCTGTTTAGAAAGCATAATGTATCAGCTCACCTTATTCATTGACCACATCATCTAATGTAATCACACATTCTTGCAACCTTGCAGGCACGTGTCCTGTTCGTTGAGGTCTGCTTGGGCCTGCTTCACCTCTGACTTCTTCTTGTCGAACTTCTCTTTTGACATCACTAGCTGGTTCTTCACATAAGATTCTCACTGAATCCTTCTTAACATTCTCAGTATAATTCCATTCTGTAAGCTCATCTATGATCACGTCCCTGCTGATCACTACTTGCTTGTTCACTGGGCCGAACAACTTGTATCCTCCTATCGAATGATATCGTATCAAGATCATTTGAATCGAATTTTCATCAAGTTTTCTTCTCAACTGATTTGGCACATGTCTATGTGAAATATATCCAAACACCTTCAAATGAATTAGGCTAGGCTTGACACCAGACCAACATTCTTCTGGCGTAATACCTTCCAGCCTTTTCGTCGAACATCTATTCGAGATATATGTTGCAGTCGACACAACTTCTCCCCATAATTCTTTGGGTAGATGCTTGCCTTTCAACATGCTTCTCACCATATTCATGATGGTTATATTCTTCCTTTCTGCAGTTCTATTTTGCTGTGGAGTGTAGGGTGGCACCACCTCATGCACAATCCCTTCTTTCTCACATAATGCATCAAAATCTTTCTACACTTACTCTCCATAACCATCAGTCCTCAAAATCTTTAGCTTTCGACCACTTTGTCTTTCGACCATAGATTTAAATTTGACAAATACCTCAATCACTTCACTTTTCTTCTTGATTAGGCAAGTCCATAGTTTTCGACTGAAATCATCTATGAAAGTGACAAAGTATCTGTTACCTCCAATCGAATCCACCCGGATAGGACCACATACATCAGAGTATATGAATTTAAGAATTTCCTTCGACTTGCTTCCTGCATCCTTGCTAAAGTTGTTCTTGTACTGCTTCGCTTGCACACATTCTTCACATACTTCATTTGGTATGTCGATTTCTGGTAATCCTGAAGCCATATTTCTTCTCTTCAAATCTCTGACGTCTTTGAAATTGAGATGACCAAGTCTATATAGCCATATCCATTCATCTTTGCGGGATGCAGTTGCAAGGCATTTACGCTCCATCACATTAAGCTCAATCTTGAAGGTTCTATTTCTGAGACATTGGAGCCTTCAAGATCAGCCTTCCATTTGAGTCGAGAACTCTCATCATCTTGTCTTCAATCAAAACTTTGTAGTTCTTTTCGACGAACTGCCCTATACTGAGCAAATTGCTCTTCATGCCTGGTATGTACAATACATTGTAAATTACTAATCTCTTGCCATATTTCCTCATAATCAGAACATCACCAATACCTTCACCTGCTAGAGTATTATCATTTTCAAATTTCACCATGTTCTTCATTGAGGGTTTTATGTTTACAAACTAACCCTTCCCACCAGTCATGTGTTATGAGCATCTTGATTCCAAGTACCATTGGTCATATAATCTTTCTTTATCTCTTGTTGTGACCATCTGCAACATCTATTATTATTCATGTTTCGCCAGTTTTGCATTAGTTTCTTGATTCTTCTTCTTTTATGGACAATCATTAGAATAGTGACCATACTTCTGATAATTGTAACACTAAATGTGACTTTTGTCAAGTTTTCGACCATCACCTCTTGCTCTACCTGCAACACTACCTCTTTGGTTGCCTTGGTTCCAGGGTTTTCTCTGATTCGACTAGCCTCTTTCTTGCTAATTTCAACCATTCGAATTGTTGTAGTCTTCTCTGCCTTTGTTTCCATTCCAACTTCCTTTGCCTTTCTTTTCTTTTGCTAATTGCACCTGCAAAGCCATATCACTCTTCGACTTGCCTGCAGCTCTTTCAGCCATCCTTTGTTCCTGAGATTTAAGCGTCCCTTGAAGCTATTCCTTTGTCAATTTTGACAAGTCTTTCGACTCTTCTATGGCTACTACCACGTGGTCGAACTTTGGAGCCAATGACCTCAAGATCTCTGCAACAACTGATCTTGATGTCAACACTTCTCCACATACCTTGATTTGATTCACCAACTTTGTAACCCTAGTACAAAAATTAGTTATGCTTTCACTTTCTTCCAACTTAAGCAATTCATACGTTCTTTTGTGAGTTTGTAACCTCACCTCTTTCACCTTCTCTACGCCTCCAAACGATTTCTCCAAGATTTCCCATGCTTCTTTTGCTGATTCTGCATCACCGGCCTTTCCGAAATTGTCTAGATTAACGCATTGATGAATTATAAAGAGAGCTTTATATTCTTTCTTCTTCAATTCTTTATATGCAACCTTTTCTTGATCCGACGCGTTTTCTACAAGTGGTGTTACTCCTTCCTTCACAAGATCCCAAAGATCTTGATAACAGGAAACCACTTTCACCTGTTTACACCAATTCTCATAATTCTGACCCTTCAGAATTGGGAGACTCTCCGGAAAATGCCTGTTCGGATGATTCATCGTCATCTCTTCCACGAATCACGACCGGGGCTCTAGACACCAGATGCTGGAATTAACCCAAAACTTTGAGTAATTCTAAACCAATGTTGATGAACAAGATTCTATCAATCGATCGAAATCCCTTGTTATTCACTCTTCACTTAAGTGAATCAATCACACCTTGATTACAAGAATGATTATGCGCAACAATTGTTAATGGAAGAAGAAGAAACAAAATTGAATAAGAAAGAAGATTAGGGTTTGATAAAAATTGGGGAAGAAGAAAATGATTTCTGTAGAGTCTCTCTGCCCACAAACTGTGGAAATCTTATTAATTTTGCAATTGCAAGTGATTACAATATTACTCTCTATTCTTCTTAATCAAAATAGGGGTTACTCCCTCGATTTATAATTGAGCTAGCTTGCTCCCTAAGGTAAATCCCAAAATAAACAAAAGCCCAAAATTTTTATTTTGGTCTAAGTCGAAATCCTGTGTTAAGTAACCTGCTTTGACACTTCGACATCTAGCACAACTCGACACACACTACACTAGGCTAATTTTGACACATCCTTGTCTCTGTCGAGCTACACCTGCTTCAACAAAAGGAACTACATTCTCAACAATATCAATCAGTACTAATTAAATCACAAGTAATAAACAAATGGAAACCCAACCCAGTAAAATCGCCACAAAAAGGACAGACGGTGAGAATAGGATCAACAATGACTTTTATCTTAAATAAGTTCTCTCCAAAAGAAAACACATCCAGGAGAAGCTGCAAAGATAAAACAATCACATTGGAAGGAGCCCAACTACCCCAAATAAAAGGAAGAGATGAGGACCCCAATAAAGGAGGAAAGATTCGGAGCATTTGAAGACTCCAAAAGATGGTGATAAGTGGATGATAATGAGAAATTATCATCCTAAACAAGCTTCCAAACCCACTTATCTCTATGCAAAGAAAAAATATGACCTCAGATGATCGAAAGGATATCGAAAACAACATGTTCCTCGTGAATAAAGAAAGGTCACCTCCATCTGAAATCTCAAATGAGGTTGTCGTCCACCCAAATTATAATCTCTCCCACACTCCCTCAAAGATAATCAGTGATTAAGAACAACCTAAGAAACCCATATTTTATTGGGATACTGCCTACCCAAGGATCAGTCCAAAAGGACATCTAGAACCTTGAACCAGTTTTCTTAGAAATACCATCCATAAACAAATCAGTAGAAGCTTCCTCCTTAGAACCAAGAAGGAAAATTCATTTTCACCAGAAAGAGGATTTCTGGCAAACCGAGACTCTGTCACCCCTCAAGGAAGAGACAACTGAGTCACAATATTTGGAAACAAGGATATATCTCCAAAGACCAAAGACCCTTGATATGGGCCTCCACCTCCACATTCACTTAGCCAAAAGAGCAAGGTTAACAATGCAAATATTTTTAACTTGAAAACCACCTTTGCTCTTAGGCTTGCAAGCAACATCCCAACTAACTCAAGAAATCTTATAGTCTCCCTTAACAACTCCTGATAGAAACCTCATTTGGATCTGGACTATTTTCCTCCAAGCCTTTACAGGCATTTTCAAGAAAGACAAGAAGAATATAGGAATATCATTAGCACATAATTAAGAAAAACTACCCCCAAGCTTAAATATATATGCTTCCAAGAATTAAGCCTTTTAGATAAAAGATTAACAATGGGATCCCAGGTAGCTTTTCAATTATGAATAGCCCCAACAGGCAGACTAGAAACTTAAAAAGAAAGGTATCAAGTTTACAGTGGAGAAAATCACCATCGGGCTCCAAGAAACCAAAATCCATATTGACCCCCTATCATACCACTCTTAGAAAAGTTCACTTGGAGGCCTGATGCTAACTCAAAACCCCTAAGGATAACCTTTATAGTCCATAGATTCTCACTACATGGGTCTGCTAAAATATGAGTATCATATGAATACTGAAGATGAGAAACCTCAAAATCAGAGGCTCTAATCATAAAGACGGAGAGAATACCCAAGTTAACAACACAACTGTATACCTTTTCTTAAGACCTATTTGAATGATGATCTCCTGAGTTGGGCAATCATTAATCAACAGTGGAAGATTCCAATAAAAACACAAGATGTAATCCAAGATCTCCAGTTATCATTAAACCTAAATCTCACCTGCATATTGATAAGTGCAAATTGTACCTATTTTTGTATATAAGTTTTGTTGCACTTATCATTACTTTGCGTTAAAAATTGGTTGAATAAACCCCGCTTTGTTCGTAATTACGTTTACTTTACGTTTTCGGTGTATAGTGCGTTACCGTGTAAATATCATTGAGTTTAATTGATTTTCATTTATTTTTATAGGTGTTTCAGCAATGGGATTTTTCCATATTCATAAAGATCATTGAATAAGCTTTCCAACGCTTCCGACCGTGCGTCAATCGGAGTTACGGTTCATGAGTTATGATCAAAACAAGTTGCTGGTGTACTGTCATGTTCGCAATGCGAACGCCCGTGGCGAGCACTCGCTGGCGCACTCGCACTGCGAACCCGGGGGCGAATGAATAGTGCCAGAATTGTGAAAAACACTATTTTTGACGCCCAAAAGGCGGTTTATGTTCGCAGTGCGAACGGGCACTCGCAGTGCGAACCTGGGCAGTAACTTTTGCCTATTTTAGCCATTTTTCATTATTTTTTAGGGGATGGTTTTGGGGGTTTTTGCTCCAACTCCATCAAACTTCATTTCTTCATAGGATTATCTTAGAAAACAACTGTGGATCATGCATACGGATGATCCGGAGTGGATTGATCGTCGACCGGCGCCGACAAACCGCGAGATGTTTGGTTCATTTCTCTTCTTCTTTGTGTTTTTCTTTATGGTTGGGTTGTGTATATGTATTTGCTGCAAACTCATGTATATTTGTCGCCCATGGCGTTGTATAAAACTTGCTTTACAAATCTTAATTGGTAATTGTCTCTGATTTTTGCTTTATGCGCGAGGTTTGGGTTGCGTTAGACATAACCGTCGCAAACTTCGATTAGGGACGATTGTCGGTTAGTTTCTGGACTCTAGAGATAGATTTAGAGCTAACAATCCGTTTGGGTGTCGGAACTTCATGTTTCCGTGTTTCGAGGCTTCGCTCGGGAGAGTGACGAAGAGAGTGACACGGTTGCTTGCTCAACTTTTCGTTAGACAAAACTTGTGTTGTGAGCGATGTCGGGTGATTTTGAGGAGTACTGTAGGTGGAGTATAACTGGTCGGTAAGTTTAAGTTTGTGAGTGATGACACTGAATTTCACCGTATTTTTGACTCCGATTTCGCATGCATTCTTAGTCTTTTAATGTCATTTTATTATGTTATTATTATGTTTTTCTTTGTTTTCGGGTTTTTAGTCTAATCGGAGCCCCGAGCGAGAAAAGGAGCGAAAAAGGAGCCGAAATGAGCTAAAATAGAGAAAATCAGCATTTTGCACTTATGGCATCCACTCTGGCGGTTGCCACAGGGTCTTCCATGACGTGGCTATGTCTCAAACTCCTCCCAACTGTTTTTCCCCACGATCTCCAACTACCCAAGCAATTTTACACTCATGGCGGGCGCCATGATGTTGTGGCGGGCGCCACAAGAGCAAAACAAGTTCCCGCCCAAATTCAAATGCTAGGGGCATCCTTGTCTTTTCCACATGTTTCCTTGCCTATAAATAGGACTTTAGATTTTCGTTTTTCTTCATCCAAGTTTAGTTGTTCATAAGCATATATCAGTGTAATAGTGGTAATCGCTTCACATCGAGGTGTTACTACATTCGAGAGATCGAGTCTGTAAGAGCCTGTGAGATTGAGTCTTGGAACACTCTGGAAGGAAGTTAATCCTGCCGCCATTTTACTTTCAGTTCGCATTTTATTCAACCACTCCGATTGGAGCAGGTTTTTATTACTTTACCTTTTGTCAACTTTATTTCTTGCACTGTCTTTTAATTTCATTTATTTTCCGCACTGCTTTACTTTCATTTACTTTCCGCACTCGCACTACTTTCATTTACTTTCCGCACTCGCACTTAAATACTTTTTTATGAAAAATCTAAAAATGAACTTTTACTTTACCATGTCTGGCTAATTTTATAAAGGTTAGAGTGTGAAGATCATAACTGAACCGATAATCTGTACAATTGTTAGTTGAAACACTTAAGGGCTATTTTAACTTTCAATATAAGTTTTCCTGTTCTTAAATTCCGTTGGGTAAGATCGAAAGCCGTCCAACGCCTATCTAAACTTAATTGTTTTTAAACTATTTCAAAAACAGCGAAAGCGCTTTGTTTAGTTTATTAGGAGTTTTTAATTTAAAAGGAAAAGAGATTTTAAAACCATTTTCGGACGCGTTAAGAAGTTTAAAGTCTGGTTCGTAAGAACCTCTTTTTTTTAGAAAATCCAGGTTAAAATACTTTTCAACTTGGTCAAGATACTATATTTCTTAAAAATAGGTTTACTACTCTAACGCAATGCGTGCCTTTTTATCCGTGACAATAAGAGGGTTTGATTAGGGGGTACAACTCGGTTCTGAATACGCGAAAGCGACAGTTCCTGTCAAATTAGTTCTTTTCAAAGTAGAAAACATTGCCCGTAAGTAGTTCTATTAGCAAGTACTTGGATTATCAATTGGTTGTGTGAATTGCATTCGAACCTGTCTTTATCAATTAATTTTAATTACTTTATTTACTACCGTGCACTCTTCAAAACTACTATTTTCAATCACCTTAGATACACACCTTAACAATAGATAGCGATAGATTGACACCTGGTCTCTGTGGATACGATAATCTTTTATATTACTCTGACGCGTTCGTACACTTGCGGAAAAAAACACGCATCAAGTTTTTGGCGCCGTTGCCGGGGACCAATTTCATCAAATTTCGTACCCTATTGTTATACCGTTTAGACTAAGGAAGTTACCCGCCGGTCAATGCGAAAAACCCATAGTACCGGAAGTTTAGTAGACCCTCTAGCTGAACCAGAACGTTACGCTCGCGCACGTTTATATTTCCGTAAACTTAGGGAAGCTATGGCCGAAGATCAAAATCAAAGACCTCTTAAGGATTTCGCCCAACCATCCAACGAGGAACCTAGTTCTAGTATAGTAAATCCAGCCATACCAGCTAATAATTTTGAACTTAAACCATCCCTGCTGCAGTTAGTACAGCAGAGACAATTCGCAGGTCTTGCTACAGAGAACCCAAACCAACATTTGAAAAACTTTCTCCAACTAGCAGACACCTTTAAAACCAATGGAGCCCCTCCTGAGGCGATTCGCTTAAGATTATTTCCTTTTTCCCTCAGAGATAAGGCCATATCTTGGTTAGATTCCCTTCCACCAAATTCCATAACAAGTTGGGAAGACCTTAGAAAAGTATTCCTTGCCAGATATTTTCCCCCGAGTAAGACCGCTGTTCTTCGAAACCAAATAACTAAATTTACCCAAAACCAAGGAGAATCGTTGTTCGAAGCCTGGGAGAGATATAAAGAGCTGTTAAGAGCATGCCCACATCATGGTTTAGAAAATTGGTTAATCATTCAAACCTTCTATAATGGACTTCATTATAACACTAAGATGACCATCGACGCCGCCGCAGGTGGCGTACTGATGAACAAACCTTACCCTGAAGCTAGTGTCCTTATCGAAGATATGGCCCAAAACCATCAATCATGGGGAGTAGAACGAGCGACAGTGGAAAAGAAGGAAGCCCAAGGAGGAATACATGAGTTAAGCTCTATAGACATGATGCAAGCTAAAATGGACGCATTAGCCCTAAGAGTTGAGCATATGTGTACAACCCCGAATACTGCAGCCGCAGTTTCGTCAGATTGTGAGATATGTGGGACGAAAGGACACCAATCCGCATAATGTAGTCTGTTAAATGAGACCAGCTCTGAACAAGTGAACTACACCCAAGGGAACCCATTTTCAAATACCTATAACCCTGGATGGAGGAATCACCCAAACTTTTCCTATAAGAATAATAACCCTATCCAAAATACTGCCCCTCCGAGACAATCAAGTTATCAAGCCCCAAGATCAAATCAACCTATGCAACCTGTACCACCAAAACAGAGCCTTGAGAAAATCGTGGATAATTTTGTCGCTGCTCAAATCCAACAAAACAAGGAGTTCATGAACCAAAACGTTCATGTTAATGAACTAATTACCTAGTTAGGAACCAAGGTTGACCAAATAATCACTCACAATAAGATGCTTGAAACCCAAATCTCGCAGGTAGCTTTAAACCAAGCCCCTCAGACCACACCTGGAGGACAATTCCCTGGACAACCTCAACAAAACCCGAAAGGACAAGCAAATGCCATTACCCTACGAAGTGGGACCGCTTATGATGAACCTTGTAACCCAAGGTAGAGTGATCCCAAAACTTCTAAGGAAGATGACAACATCCCAGATAAAAAAAAGAAACCAGAGGAATCTGTAAACCAGGAAAGTCAAGAAAAAGGAGAAGAACCCAAAGACAAAACCTATATACCACCCCCGCCATACAAACCACCAATACCATATCCGCAAAGACTTAAACAAACCCAGATCAATAATCAGTATCAGAAATTCATTAAAGTTATAGAAAAACTTCACGTAGAAATCCCGTTCACAGAAGCCATTACCCAAATACCATCCTACGCAAAGTTTCTCAAAGACATCCTTACCAATAAACGTAGACTTAATGATCTGAAACCCTTAGAATGTAATTCTATTGCCGAAAATAAATTAGCAAAAAAGGATAAAGATCTTGGAAACTTTTCCATTCCTTGTATTTTGGGGAGTCATGTCATCGAAAAAGCTTTTCTAGACTTAGGAGCTAGTGTGAGCTTAATGCCCTTAGCGGTTTGCGAAAGGTTAAACTTAGGAGAGTTGCAACCTACCAAGATGTCACTTCAATTAGCCGATAGATCTGTTAAATATCCGATAGGCATACTTGAAGACGTCCCTGTTAGGATAGGTCAGCTGTTTATCCCTACTGATTTTGTTGTCATGGACATTAAAGAAGATGATGACATACCAATTCTTCTAGGTAGACCATTCTTATCGACTGCCGGAGCCATAATAGATGTCAAAAAGGGGAAGCTAACCTTTGAGGTAGGGAACGAGAAGATAGAATTAATACTTTCAAAATTTCTTATGGCACCTGTGATAGGAGACACGTGTTATGCGATAGATATCATTGATGAATGTGTTAGGGAGTTAGAGCAAGAAGAAGTCATTGAAACAATTAAGCTGCCATCAACTCTTATTTTGGAAGATGACAATTATAAGAAACCCTACATCGATGATAACCTTTACGAATGTTTATCCCTTACCCCAGATCCTATGCCTTGCCCTATTAAACCAGCCTTGGAACTTAAGGAACTGCCTAAGAACCTGATATATGAGTTTCTTGATGAAGAAATGAATCGTCCGGTTATAGTTAGTGCTGCCTTGAGACAAAAAGAAACAGATCAACTCTTAGACGTTTTACGAAGATATCCCTCAGCCTTAGGATATAATATCTCTGATCTGAAAGGTATAAGTCCATCTGTATGCATGCATCGGATTTCGCTCGAAGTAGATTCAAAACCTTCCAGAGAACACCAGAGAAGGATAAACCCTATACTGAGTGATGTTGTCAAGAAGGAAGTTCTGAAGTTGCTAGAAGCAGGTATAATATATCAGATCTCGGACAGTAAGTGGGTGAGCCCTGTGCATGTGGTACCCAAGAAGGGAGGCATCACAGTTGTGCAAAATGAGAAAGGTGAACAAATAGCAAAGCGGATAGAAGGAGGTTGGCGTATGTGCATAGACTATAGAAAGTTAAATAAAGCAACTAGGAAGGATCATTTCCCTTTACCGTTCATAGACCAGATGTTAGAACGTCTTGCCAGACATTCTTACTTCTGCTATCTAGACGGGTATTCGGGATTCTTCCAAATACCTATACATCCAGAAGATCAAGAAAAAACTACCTTTACATGCCCTTTTGGAACTTTTGCCTACAGACGAATGCCTTTTGGACTCTGTAATGCCCCTGCTACTTTCCAACGTTGCATGATGTCAATCTTTGCAGATTATCTAGATGGAATCATGGAAGTATTTATGGATGATTTCTCGGTTTGCGGTTTTGATTTCCAAAATTGTCTTATCAACCTTGAGAAAATCCTGGAAAGATGTGTGGAGGTGAACCTTGTGCTGAATTGGGAAAAATGCCATTTCATGGTGACTGAAGGAATTGTTTTAGGACATATAATCTCCGAAAGAGGTATAGAGGTAGATAAAGCAAAAATAGAAGTTATAGAGAACCTAAAACCACCCAAGACTATCAGGGAAGTTAGAAGTTTCCTTGGACACGCTGGATTCTACTGCCGTTTCATCAAGGACTTCTCCAAAATAACAAAACCTTTAACTGGCCTGTTAATGAAAGATGCTGAATTCATCTTTGATGAAAAATGCAATGAAGCATTCAACCTTTTGAAGCAAGCATTGATTTTAGCACCCATTATGAAACCCCCTGATTGGTCTGAACCGTTTAAGATAATGTGTGACGCCAGTGATTATGCTGTAGGAGCCGTTCTAGGTCAGAGAAAAGATAAAAGATTACATGTAATATATTATGCCAGTAGAACCCTAGACGCCGCCCAGCTCAATTACGCAACAACCGAGAAAGAACTCCTAGCGGTAGTTTTCGCTATAGACAAATTTAGACCATATCTAGTAGGAGCCAAAATTATAGTTTACACCGATCATGCTGCCATCCGTTACCTACTAAGTAAAAAAGATGCTAAACCCAGGTTACTTCGATGGATTTTGTTGCTACAAGAGTTCGACTTAGATATCCGAGATAAAAAAAGGCACAGAAAATGTAGTAGCCGATCACCTATCTAGGCTAGAATACCTGAATCCTGAATTAGTACCCATAAATGATGATTTTGCCTATGATAGACTGATAGCCTAGTTGGAAACCATTGAAGATAAAAAACCAGACCCTCATGAGCACTTTCAAAAATCCTTAGCTGTAAGTAACGTGCCCTGGTACGCTGATTTTGTTAATTACCTAGCTGCTGATATCATACCCCCTGATCTCGATTACCACAAGAAGAAGAAGTTCTTAAGTGATGTTAGAAACTTCTATTGGGACGAGCCACTTCTTTTCAAGAGAGGTAAAGATGGCATTTTCCGCCGTTGCGTTCTAGAAGACGAGGTAGAAAGTATAATTCAGCATTGTCACTCTGCGCCTTATGGTGGACATGCAAGCACCTCTAAGACCTACGCCAAGATTCTTCAAGCTGGCCTATTCTGGCCTACCATGTGGCGTGATGTCCATGCTTACATTGTCAAATGTGATAGATGCCAACACACAGGAAATATTTCAAGACGCGACGAAATGCCTTTAAGAAACATCCAAGAAGTAGAACTCTTCGACGTATGGGGTATAGATTTCATGGGACCATTCCCACCATCTTTAGGAAACAAGTATATCTTAGTTGCTGTAGACTACGTGTCTAAATGGATTGAAGCGATAGCTGCACCCACAAACGACACTAGAGTAGTGATTAAATTATTTAAAAATTATATATTCCCCAGATTTGGAACACCCCGTTTAGTTATAAGTGATGGAGGATCTCACTTCATATCAAGAATATTTGATAAGCTTTTAAGCAAGTATGGAGTTAAGCATAGAGTAGCAACACCATATCACCCACAGACTAGTGGCCAAGTGGAAGTATCTAATAGGGAGATTAAACAAATTTTAGAAAAAACTGTCTCTGTATCCAGAAAAGATTGGTCGCAAAAGCTTCAAGAGGCTTTATGGGCCTACAGAACCGCTTTCAAAACCCCTATAGGAACAACCCCCTACCAACTAGTCTATGAAAAATCTTGTCATTTACCTTTTGAGTTAGAGCATAAGGCCTATTGGGCCATTAAAACTTTGAATTTGGATTACCTAACTGCTGGTGAGAAACGTATCCTTGACATCCACAAATTGGAAGAACTCAGACAGCAAGCCTACGAGAATGCCATAATATACAAAGAAAGAACAAAAGCTTGGCACGACAAAAGAATCGTAAGAAAAGACTTCAACTTAGGCGACCCTGTTCTGCTGTTCAATTCTAGGCTACGGCTCTTCCCAGGAAAGCTCCGTTCAAGATGGACTGGCCCCTTCAAAGTATCAAAAATTCTGAGGTCTGGAGCTGTTGAAATAAAAAATGAGACATGTAAACCATTCATCGTCAATGGACAAAGACTGAAGCTCTACGAAGGAGGAGACATTCCAACAACCTACTCCAGCCACACTCTAAGTGATCCACCAATCCCGACAAGAGATGTATAAGTTCCAGTCGTCAAGCTAACGACGTTAAACAAGCGCTGCATGGGAGGCAACCCATGATTTTCTTACCTTATTTACTTTTCTACATTTTAGTTTTATTTTATTTCTTGTTATATTTTGTCAGGACTAATGTTTGAAATGTTTGTGTTTTACAGGACCTTCTTCCTAACTCTGTGCATAATGCAAAATTTTGACGACATGCATGTGACTTTCAGGAATGACGCCCAGAGAGAGCGTTACTTTGTCCACTTCAGGAGTCCTATGGCACCTACGAGGTACCCAGATATGCTTGCATGGAGGCTTTAGGCATTGAGCCTAGTGTCAGATTCTTATGCCACCAGCTTCAATGGGACCAGTTCGACGACATGAACAACACCTATAGGAACCTCACTTTGGAGTTCCTCAGCTCATTTTCTTATGACCCCTGGGCCGGACCAGATGGATGTGCTATTTTCAGGTTATTTGGGACTGAGTACTCCTTCACTCATAAGGAGTTTGGTGAGTTATTAGGTTTTCAGACGACCCCTGATGCTATTCCTGAGACACCTATGGGATACTTTCTGAGTAGGGAAGTGGAGAAGTTCTGGAGTGATATCTCTGGTGGAGGGAGTCAGGATCCTTCCACCCAGTTCTCACATGTTATCCACAACCCTGCATTGAGGTATTTTCAGATGATCATAGCACACTCTTTCCTTGGATTGCCAGATGCTGAGACCTTGCTTAGTGAGGAGGAGATCTTTCTACTGTTTTGTGCGACCCAGTCACATCCTGTGGCATGTGGGAACTTTCTGCTGAAAGGTCTTAGCAGTATTGCCAGGTCATCAGGAGGTATTATTCATGTGGGAGGTATTGTTACCCAGATTGCTGCTGCTTTAGGCCTATCGCGTAAGTTGTTACATCTCAGGGTTTTCAGTGAATACACCACCATGGATGTCGATTTCTGCCTAGACAGAGGGTTGATGAGGAAAGCCTCTGCAAACCCCAACCAGTTCAGATTGTTGATCGACAATGAGGCTGTTCATTACTTTTTGCTGCCTGATCCGATGATGACTAGTGTTCATGACCCAGCTAATTGGAGATATGCCTTGGAGGGTTATGGAGAGACTATTGAGGAGCCTAGATCGCCTCCTATTGCTGAGTACACCCCTACACCTCCGTCTCCCAAAATCACTGTATTATCTAATAATTTGTCTTTGCAGCCACCCGATTTATACACCCAGGTTGTTGAGCTCCGCAGAGAGACTGCCAAGCTCAAACAGGAGGTAGCTGATCTTGCTTTACAGATTGAGGTATATGATCTCACTCATGCTACTGAGGCAGACTCTTTATACCAGGAGATCGGAGAGCTTCGACGCGAGATCGCTGAGCTTCGTGGATCCAGCCAGGCAGAGGACCCAGCTGATTGATCATATTGCCCTGACTTACTACTCTATTATTTAGTATTCAGTATTTCTGCGTTTTCTTTACTTTTTAGCATATCTGGACACATTTCGTATTTTCGCATTTCCTATATTTCCTATGTACTTTGATTTTATATATATATATATATATATTATGTGTGTTTTTATTATTCCTTTTATATATATATATCCAATAATAATTTTATTTTTCTTAATATTTGATTTTTATTTCCACAAAAATTATGCAAGTCCCGTGTTGAAGAGGAAAGCAAATGAGAACGCTATCCGGACCCCCAAGACGCAAAAGGTAAGAGAGGCCCATTCCAAAATTCAAAATTTTGGCCCAGGTCTGAAAATGACCTTATGGCGCCCGCCACGGCGTCCTGGTGAATACGGGGGAAAACTTCATCTTCCACCATTTTTGAACCTCTAAACTCCCAAAACCCATTTTTCTCCTCTTCCAAAACTCCATTAAAACCCATAAAAGCTCCCACCTTTATTTAATACCCACTATCCATTAACCCTTTCAAACTTCCATTTGAAATTCCACCAATTAAATTCCATAAAAATCTCACATTTACCAACTTATATTTAAACCCATCTTCACTATCTTCAATCAATTCAAGGAGCAAGCTATGGAGTTCGAAGGATATATATTGCGAGAAGGAAAACCCGGGGATAGGCAGAGGAGGAATATTCAAAGGCTTCAAGGTCGAGAAATTCTCTCGACGAGGTACGTGGACGACAACTGTCTCTATACTTTGGGTATCTATCATAGTGTTTATCATTTACTTGATTTTTTGGGACTGCACTCTATTTTTTAAAACCGAGAACCAACCTTTGAGAAACTGACAGTTGAGTTTTTAAGTTCTTTGTTCTACACTGTCTACCCTAACACTGCTAGCACAGTCGGTACTGTCCAATTTAGAATGTTTGGAATAGAATATGAGTACAGTACCGACGAACTAACAAGTCTGTTAGGGATTCCTCTTTGGGAAGGTGCTATTTGTGAGACCCCTTTGGATGACGGATGGTCTGTCGATGCATTTCCTTTTTGGCAGAGATTGTCAAATAATTTAATAACTTCTTTTGAAGGAATTCTCGCATCGACCATCCACAACCCGGCCATCAGAGTTTTTAGATACCTGTTGGCATGTACTATTTTTGGCCGGGATAATCCAAATAAGGTTAATGCTAAAGAGCTTTTGTTTTTACAAGGAAGTCTCACAAATAGAAGAATCAATCAGGTCCCGTTTATGCTTTCTCACATGTCTATTACTATTAATAAAGCAGGACCGATTGTTTTTGGAGGACTGATTACGTCTATTGCTCGGGCCCTTAACCTGAACGATGAGATAGCCACACTAGAGCCCTTAACTCCTCGCACAATCAACCTAAAATTTCTAAAAGATATGAAATTGTGCCGAGCGAGAAGAGAGGGTGGTTTTGTATTGATGATCCATGGTGTAGCTATCCCATCTGTTGCCTTGCCCTGCAGTAGACGTACCGATGTACGTAATGAAAGGAACTGGACCTATGATTTAAATGCTCCACCTGTTCTAGGTCCACTTCCTCCTAATATTCCTGATACGGAGAGACACGACACTGACGAAGAATTTGAGCGGAGAGATCAGTCTCCCATACCTCATGTGTCCCCCCATCATCCTTCACCACCACACACCGCACCCTCTTCCTCTAACCCTTTTGCAGGTTCAGTCCCTGGATCCTATGTCACTGAGGAGATGTGGCGTGACCACATGGCTAGAGAAGAAAGGCGAGATGACCTTCTCTCTACCATTCAGCAACAACTGACGGATAATATGAGCTTCATGGAAGAATCACGACGGAGGACAGATCGATCCTTCGAGTCCGTTTCTCGCACCTTTCTTACGATCACAGACGAGCAATCCCGTCAGCAAGACTTCAACCTCCGGCATTACCAGCTTATGGAGGCTACTCAAGGTTCCGTTCTAGGTAACCTTCAACAGGTCAGAGATGCCCAGGCGGCCTTATCAGCCCGATTGGACCGGAGAGACCAGCATCGTAGCAGATCTCGTCGTCCCAGGCATTCCCAGCAGGACGACGAGGGCACCAGTGGTCCACATCAGTAGTTTTACAGGTTACTCTCCTTATCTTATTTCAAAACATTGGGGACAATGTTCGATTTAAGTGTGGGAGGGGATTTTATTGCTTTCTATTTTATTGCTTTCTATTTCCATTTTTAGTTAGTTGTTTATTTCTTGTTTTTGTCTATGTCTTTTTTCTAGAAAATACATGAGTCTGACGAGTCACCAGTACAGTGTATCCCTAGTGCACCCTCATTTTTCCCCATTTCTTTAGCCCTACAAAAAAATTTTTTGCAAAAAGAAAACATTGTTGTTCTACACGTTTTTTGGGCTTTAAGACAGGTTTGGATTAGGATGTGGTGACTTAGGTGAACTTTTTGAAACATTAGTATCGTTTTAGCACCGTAGACTTCACGAATATAGGAATCATTCCAAAACCCCATGTACCATGGCCTTAATTATCATTTCCAAATTTGTCCTAAGTAGTTTATTTCAGCAGTCAGCTCCGGCCTAAGCATGTTCTACGTAGGGGACCGATGAACATAAGTGAATGATCCAGTAAAATAAATAAAGAAAAAGGCAAACTCCGGATAGATGACCCTCGCAAGGTCGTTTAAACCAAAAAGTTGAATTGTTGCTATATTAAAAAAAAAAAAATATATATATATATATATATATATATATAATTTTAGCTCACCCATTGTTAGTTGGTTCAGAGGTATCTGGCGCTGAACTCGGTAGGGCGGATTACGATCCGATCCCCCACAACTGCATTTGGGTTAAATAAAAGGGTTTACACAGTCTTATGTGCCAGAAACCCTATGTTTTGGATCAGAATCACTAACAGGTCACTCTACTATGAAACATGTACGGATAACGGGCTTAATGTGATTGCGCCTGAATGAAAAGGACCCAAAAAGAGATGAAGAGGTAGGCCTAGTTATTGTGGGATGATACGGTTGATTAATATAAGAATGAAGTTTATGTCCGCCTCTGCGGATAAGTGTCATTACGATACCCTTGGTTCACTTAGTACCTGTCACTGCATCCTGACTTGAACTTAGAAGCCCTTTTTTCCCGAATCACGTGTCAGCACTAGTTTTCTTACTTTGAGCTTTAAATGTTTTGCTTGAGGACAAGCAAAGGTCTAAGTGTGGGAGAATTTGATGACACTGAATTTCACCGTATTTTTGACTCCGATTTCGTATGCATTCTTAGTCTTTTAATGTCATTTTATTATGTTATTATTATGTTTTTCTTTGTTTTCGGGTTTTTAGTCTAATCGGAGCCCCGAGCGAGAAAAGGAGCGAAAAAGGAGCCGAAATGAGCTAAAATAGAGAAAATCAGCATTTTGCACTTATGACATCCACTCTGGCGGCCGCCACAGGGTCTTCCATGACGTGGCCATGTCTCAAACTCCTCCCAACTGTTTTTCCCCACGATCTCCAACTGCCCAAGCAATTTTACACTCATGGCGGGCGCCATGATGTTGTGGCGGGCGCCACAAGAGCAAAACAAGTTCCCGCCCAAATTCAAATGCTAGGGGCATCCTTGTCTTTTCCACATGTTTCCTTGCCTATAAATAGGACTTTAGATTTTCGTTTTTCTTCATCCAAGTTTAGTTGTTCATAAGCATATATCAGTGTAATAGTGGTAATCGCTTCACATCGAGGTGTTATTACATTTGAGAGATCGAGTCTGTAAGAGCCTGTGAGATTGAGTCTTGGAGCACTCTGGAAGGAAGTTAATCCTGCCGCCATTTTACTTTCAGTTCGCATTTTATTCAACCACTCCGATTGGAGCAGGTTTTTATTACTTTACCTTTTGTCAACTTTATTTCTTGCACTGTCTTTTAATTTCATTTATTTTCCGCACTGCTTTACTTTCATTTACTTTCCGCACTCGCACTACTTTCATTTACTTTCCGCACTCGCACTTAAATACTTTTTTATGAAAAATCTAAAAATGAACTTTTACTTTACCATGTCTGGCTAATTTTATAAAGGTTAGAGTGTGAAGATCATAACTGAACCGATAATTTGTACAATTGTTAGTGGAAACACTTAAGGGCTATTTTAACTTTCAATATAAGTTTTCCTGTTCTTAAATTCCGCTGGGTAAGATCGAAAGCCGTCCAACGCCTATCTAAACTTAATTGTTTTTAAACTATTTCAAAAACAGCGAAAGCGCTTTGTTTAGTTTATTAGGAGTTTTTAATTTAAAAGGAAAATAGATTTTAAAACCATTTTCGGACGCGTTAAGAAGTTTAAAGTCTGGTTCGTAAGAACCTCTTTTTTTTAGAAAATCCAGGTTAAAATACTTTTCAACTTGGTCAAGATACTTTATTTCTTAAAAATAGGTTTACTACTCTAACGCAATGCGCGCCTTTTTATCCGTGACAATAAGAGGGTTTGATTAGGGGGTACAACTCGGTTCTGAATACGCGAAAGCGACAGTTCCTGTCAAATTAGTTCTTTTCAAAGTAGAAAACATTGCCCGTAAGTAGTTCTATTAGCAAGTACTTGGATTATCAATTGGTTGTGTGAATTGCATTCGAACCTGTCTTTATCAATTAATTTTAATTACTTTATTTACTACCGTGCACTCTTCAAAACTACTATTTTCAATCACCTTAGATACACACCTTAACAATAGATAGCGATAGATTGACACTTGGTCTCTGTGGATACGATAATCTTTTATATTACTCTGACGCGTTCGTACACTTGCGAAAAAAACACGCATCAGTGAGGAGTCGATTATATGCATTGTCGGACGAGTTTTTCTTGTTGAAGAATGATTTCTTTTTGTTTTAATATTTACTTTTCTGTTTTCTTGTTTGAAACCATTTAAAACCAAACTCATAAACGCGAGAGATTGTCGAACGGCATTCTTTCCCTCGAACCGATCTCTGTGGACACGACATAAATCCCGGAGGGAATTCTTCCGAAAATAAATATTTTTTCTTGCTTGCCCTATTCTGCATCCAACACATATACTCCAAAAACTCCGAACTCACTATATTGTAAGCTTTCTCAAAATATGCTTTAACAATGAGGAAAGGCTTTCTAGATTTCTTAGCCAAATTAATAAATTCATTCACAACCACATTCCTATCCACCAACAGTCTTCCTTTAAGAAAGGCACATTGGTTGGGGAAACAAGTTTTTTCATTACCTTCCCTAGTTTAGCGAGCAACACTTTAGCCAGTAACTTATACAAGAACCTATCAGAGAGATAGGCCTAAAATCACTAATCTAATTAGGGGATTTAACCTTAAGAATCAAGGTTATAAAGTAAAATGCAAAGGAACGAGGTAATAAAGCAAACCTATGAAACTGATCAAACATAATCCTGACTTCATTTGTAAGCAGATTCTAAAACCTAATAAAAGGGAAGGAAAAATCGCCAGGACCAAGACTTTTATTACCATCACATAAAGCTACAACATTGTGTAATTCTTGAAGATAAAAAGAACTAGTCAAGGCAAGATTATCCCCAGTTGAAAGGGATTGTAAGACTACACTGTCTACACAAGGTATGTTAATATTTAACTCCTTAGACATCTGTGAAAAAATAATTGAAAACTTGTTTCTTAATCTCAGAAACACCTTCCAAGCAAACATCTTCAGCCTTCAAGGCAAGAATAACATTCTTCCTACTCCTACTCTTAATAGAAGCATGGAAGAAACCAGAGTTAGATTCGCATTCCTTAAGCCACTTTGATTTGGATCTTTGAAACACTTGTGAATCTTTAATCTTTAATAAAGACCAAAGTCCTTCAATGTAACTAGCTCAGGTCTGAATCTCTTCCTCAAATAGAAGTTTCTCACTAGTCAAAAAATTCAAATTCTTAATCTCCTTTCTTTAAAAATCAATTTGAAAATCTAAATTACCAAACACCTACTTGTTTTCAGATTTTTAACACCACTTTAAAAGCTTTGAATTTCTCCATCAACACAAAACCCTTCTAACCTTGCAAAGAAAAAGGCAAAATACCCTTTTTGATCTCTTAACTATGCCTTTGGGTTCCGATTGATCCCTTAGTTTTTTTTGGTGTCAGATTGATTCATTAACTCTTCGAAACGTACCATATTAGTTCTTTTTGTCTAATTAACGACGGAAAAATTCAAAAATCAGTCACTAAATTCATTGTTAATTAGACAAAAGGATTAACATTACACATTTTAAAGAGTTAAAGGAACAATCTAACACGAAAAAAAATAAAGTAACTAATTTAAATCTAAGAGTATAATTAAGGGAAAAAAGGTATTTTGCCAAAGAAAAACTATACCAACCAAATGGAACATTCTCAAAAAAAGATTAGGACAATCTAATCAATGATTGTTAAACCGAAAAAATTTAGGATTCCATGAAGACAAATTATAATATTTGAGGATATCCTATGAAATTTATTAATTAATAAAAGGAAAATACAGTTTAAAAGGACTATAAACGAGTGGTAGCTAACCAAACTTTGCCAAGATAATGATTTTCATCAATGAATAACACAGTTAATCCACTACAACACTTTTATCTTTATTAATGATAGTACACCCATCCCATTATCGAACAAGTTAGTCTTTTTTTAATGTTTTTTTAAACCGTTGAATTGATTTTATTAAGAGACAAGGTAATGAGAACACTCATTTTCTTGCAATAATGTCATTTTTTTAATCAAAGATGAAATAACAATAAATTATTATTATTATTATTATTATTATTATTATTATTATTGGATTTTAGATTCAAATCAAAATATTAATATTTAATTTAATTAATAAAATCGGTATTTTTCAGTTAAACAAAAGTATTCAAATAATTGGTCACATTTTTAACTCTTGGAGAATATTCCTTTATCGACGCCACTATGTTTCATTAATGTTGTCATTAAAAAAAATGTTACGTCACTTTATTTCTTGAAGCAAATTTTACATCACTATCCTAAACAAGAACCATTCTTTATAATTATAAATTGTTTTTCTTTTGTCCTTTAGAGACAACATGATTTTTGTTGCATTTTTTAACGACAAAATAATATATTTATAAGAAGAATGAGTTAAAATCCGTCAAAGAATTAAAAAAGTACTCAGATACCACAAGATGTGACAAATTGTACACAGAAAAATAGAAAAAAAGGGCAAAATAAGCTGGCAGAAATACATCACTAAAGAAAATTCAATAGACTAAAGACCCATCTAAGATACGTAGATGCTAGAGTTTAATCACAAGGACCACCATCAACTAAACATAAACTTTCAAGAAAAGCCCAAAGACCATAACCAAATCTAGATCCAAGTCAAAACTTTTGAACTGCTATTTATTAAGCCAAAAGATAAGGTTCTGAAGGAAATTAGATAAAGTGCATGAATTTTTCACTGATCTTCCAATAAATAATTTTCAAGCTAGAAAAATGTTTTCCCCTCCACTTCTTTCACGTTCGTTGAAGCACTAAAAAAAATATTGTCATTTCAAACACTCCAAACAATTCAAACAAATGCATGTCAAGTTATAGCAAAACCATCCATTACCTTCGCCCTATCACATAGAGAGGGAATAAAGTCAAAACTAATCCTAGATTTCCCACTTTCTTCCCAATCTAAGGATCCTCCCAAAAAGAGGTATGAAGTCCTGATCCCACTTTCTTAGAGATTGCATCTATAAAACAATCATAAATGTCCTTCTATATAGACCCACTATATATATTCATTTCCACCAAAAGGGAGTAGAATGAAAACCCGAAATGCTACACTCCCAAAAAGAAGAAATTGGTCAAGCACCATATGTACCAAGAATATCACATCAAATACCAGAAACACACTAAATAAGTCTCCACCTCCATTTAGCCAAAAGGGATAAATTCACTAATCGTAGATCCCTAACTCTTAAACTACCTTTGCCCTTAGGAGTACAAACATCAGACCACTTCACCCAAGAGAAAATAGAGTATTCTTTCACTCCTTCCCAAAGGAACCTTCTCTAAATCCTAAAACCCATTTTCCAAACCTTGACATGTAATTTCATAGAAGACAATTAGAAGATGGGGATAACATTAAATAAAAAGTTAATCAATGTCACTCGCCCCCTCCCCCCAAACTGACATACTTGTGCTTCCAAGAATTGAGCCTTTTCGAAAACAAGCTAACTAGATTATCCTAAGAGCCTTAAAGTCGAGGATTAGCCCCCACAAGCAATACCAAGTACTTTAATGGAAGAAAATCTAGATTACGATGGAGAAAGTCACTTGTCTATTAGCCTACACCTTTACCACAAACTTATATAAAGAGCCCTCACAGAATAGGTCTAAGTTCACTTAACTAGGAAAAGACTTAACCTTATGGCTTAAAGTCACAAAATAGAAGGAAATTAACGATGCAAAATAGTGAAACTGATCAAACAAAATCCATATGTCTTTCCTTAAGAAGTCACAAACTCTTCTCAAAAGGAAGAAATTAAAAGCATCGGGACCAAGACTCTAATTACCATCATACTGACTTACTACCACTTTTATCTATTGAAGAAGAAAGAGGGCAGACAATGCAATAATGTCCTCATTTGCAGGAGAGTGGAAAACAACAAAATATATGAGGCCTATTAGTGTTTGATTGTATGAAGAGATCAGAAAAGTAATTAAAAATCTCTTTCTGAATTTCTGGAACCCCTTAATTCCAACCATCACAAATCTTAATATCTAAGAAATCATTCTTCCTACTCCTAATTTTGACAGAGTCATGAGAGAAAGAATAATTAGAATCTTCTTACTTAAGTGACTTAGCTTAGATATTTGAAAAAACAAAGAGACTTTGATCCTCAACAAGGACTAAAGATCCACAATTCCCCTAGATCTAGCCTCAAACTCCTTCTCTAATAATCCCATTTAATGAGTCAAAGAATCCAACCTATTCACCGCCTCTTTTAAGGAATCAATTTTAAGGTCAAGATTTCCAAAAACGTGTTGATTCCAAATTTTAAAACTGATTTGAGAGATTTGAGCTTCTCCAAAATAACAAAAGTTTTCCAACTCTGAATCACAGAATAGGATCAGAAAGAATGAACCAACAAATAGAGACAATCATGAGATAACTAGTTATTATTAAATCCTAAAGGATTAGGACCCCCTCCCTCTCACCCACCCATACACACACACACACACACACACACACACACACACACACAAACATGGTTAACGTACTTAAGAATACTAGGATAGTGATAATATACATCCCTATAAAGGGTTCACTAGGACGTCACTCCCAATTGTCCCACAACCCATTAGACAAAAGGATTCAATCAAGCCTACTAGCTTCCCCTCAATTGGGTTGAACTTAAGTGAAATTTCTGAATAAAATGGGAAGATAAGTCAACTGTATTTGAGAAATAAAATTAGTAAACACGATACACTCATTAATCACCGAAGAACTAGATTGAACACCATCCTCCAATCCTTTCACCCAAAGAGCACGTAAAATTAAAATCACCCATAAGACACCAAATATATCCTCCAAGATCATTTTTACGAAGACAAAGATATGACCACAACAAGAATTTGTCTTCTAAGAAACTCTTATTGTAGACATTAACCATAAAGCATATAACTTTTGCATCACTACACTCCAATCAAAAACCAAGAAAACCTATAATCGAGAACGAGAATAAGGATCTACCCTTTGAACTACACCAGATAGAGAGAAAGATATCTTATTACCAATAAAAGGGTTAAAACTCCACTCACAAAAAGAATTACCCACGGGGACTAAACAAGGGAGTCAAAAATCTCTCTGAGTTTAGTTTCATGTATAGCCACAAAATCAAATTATGGGAAAAAAAATTTAGTATTTTAAATGATAAATTTTATTCAAATTAAATGCTAAAATATAATGACTTTTAGAATGTTTATTTCCTACAAATATGTTAATTAAATGGATTTTAACTTAATTTTTTTAATTATTTAGTGCAGGACTCGCGAGCCCAACCTGTCACAATGCGGAAAAAATATTCGAGCAGGAAGATGCTCGATAGAAATGAAGTCTCTATCAAAGTTTATATTTATAGGGGTTGATCAAACCCTGAAAAAGTTAAAAGATGGTATTCTCAATCAATTTTAGGTTCAAGAGTTTATTATGCATATAGAAGGTATTAACACCCCATGACATCGGTTTAAGAAAAAGTTAGCTCTAGTTAATTTTGTAAAAGAAAGTTGTTAACTTTATTATATCGATTTTCTTCTAATCATCGAACAAGAAATAAAGCGTCAAAAGGGAAAAACCATATCTGATGGAGAATTCAAATCTTTGTATTTCTAGGTAGAAAAATATTGTGTGTCGTGTTAGTGCGGATAAAACGTTATCTGTTGCTTCATTGTGAATATTTAGGAGGAAGACAAACGCTAGAACAATAAAGCTACACGACATGTGTCAGAACATTCGAGGATAAAAGGGATATACATCAAATTAATCCATTTTTAATCCAATATTTGTTCATAAAGAAAAATATTCAAAACAAATCGAGTTGTAGTCTTTTAAAGGAAGACAAACGTTAGAACAAGTAAGTTATATGTGAGATTTGGGTCGAACTCATCTGTGTCGAAGGAGAGCTTTCATGTATTTCGACAGGAGGCAAGCATGCAGTCGAAGTTTGTTCACATGCTGATGCCTGTTAGTTACATATAGTAGTCGAAGTCTGTTCTTATATGTATTCTGTCGAAATATTTATATTCTGTCGAATTGGGCCTTGTGTTAAGGATCCAATTGTTTAGGTTTCTTGGGCTGCAAGTTACCTAGTTAACCTATAAATAGGCTAGTACACTCAGTTTGTTGAGTGTGGCAAATTGTGATATTCACTTGTAATCATTTGTAAACTTTAATGAGAAAGTGAATAGTAAACAAAATTATATTTGCCCAATCCTTGTTGTTTCCTTATTCTTCTTCTTCTTGTTTTCTTTTCCGTCAAACCCTAACCCTTGTTTTGGTTCTTGATCATCAAGAAACCATTTTATACTTTGCTTAAAGACATCGTTTTTCACAACGTTAACACTCGGGAATAAAAGGGATATAAATCAAATTAATTAATTAATCATTTTTAATCCACTACTACATATATACCCATTCTACCTCGGGTGCGAATGGGATTTTAGCTCGGTTAGACAAGTGAGGTAATGAAGGGCAACATGAAAACCTGCCATATTACCCTTGGGGTTCTGAATAACTGAGGGGATAATTGAAATGGTCATTGGTTCGATCCCTAATAAAAATATTTTTTTTCAAAACTATGTTGTGTTCGCCACATATCTCTCAATTTTTGTTAATAACTGAGGGGAAAAGGCCATTATTAAGTCCTTTTTTTATATAATAACCAAGGGGTATAACCTATTTTTTTGTCATTTATTATTTGTTTGAAATCTCATTTTGAATGGCATGTATCATTTTTATACACAGAAACTACAAATTATGTGTCAGAATCATATTATTTTATTTTATACAGAACATAAACACAAAATACCTATTTTACATTATTTGCAAAATTAAATGTATAATGCTTACAATACCTATAATTGTTGGAATAATATAACAAGTGTGAGTAAGTGAAGAAATAGTCCCACATTGGATATGAATGTGGTGACTTGAGCATTTATAAGTGGGAGAACCCACTCACCTATCACCTTAAGGTTTTAGATGGACAAGTGATGTGTCTCTCATAAAGGTGCCTAGTCCTACACTATGTATCAATGTTCCCTAGTGTGAAACTCCTCTAACATGGTATCAGAGCCTGGTTCGTAAAGGGACCGACTTACTTGTATCTAAATACCCAGGAAGTGGTGTTCCGTTGAAATCGACACCCAAGAAGAGGTGTATCAAAAAGCCCTTGAAAAAGGTGTCAACAGCGGTACAAGTATAAAAAAAGGGGAACATTGCGGACTCACACTTGAGGGGGAGTGTTGAAATAATATAAGAAAGTGTGAGTAAGTGGGGAAATAGTCCCACATTGGATAGGAATATGGTGACTTGAGCATTTATAAGTGGGAGAACCCACTCACCTATCACCTTAAGGTTTTAGGTGGACAAGTGGTGTGTCTTTCACAAAGGTGCTTAGTCCTACACTATGTATCAATGTTCCCTAGAGTGAAACTCCTCCAACAATAATGACATTTGGGATACACAAAACATCTACCGAGAGAACCTATACATGTTTGAATTTATACACATTTGCACCTATAATGACAACCTTTATACATTTCTTACAACAAACAAGAAAAACTAGTGGTTTTAAGATTCATAATAAGATAGGAAGGCTCCGGCCCAATGTGATAAAATGTCATCTATATCCTTTTGTGAGGATATGGCTTCGTTGCTAGTTGCCGATAATTGGAGAAAAATTTAAATTATGATAAGCTAACAACAATAAAATTAACTTAAAAAATATAAATAAATTACATATATATGGATAAAGTTAATACTTTAACCCATGAATTTTTCAATGCCTCTGGAGACAATATCTAACATATGTTTCATAACATAATATCCACACAAAAAGTTGACAGGTTGTTTTCGTGATTACAAATAATTTTCATGTAGTTACTAGTTAATACACACAAATGCACGATACATTAGCAAAAATAAAGTAATATAAAAAAGCACAAGTAATACATAATTTTGTGAAATAGAACTTTGGCTTTCTACAAGTAGATTACGATTCACAAAATTGTATCCCTCCATAGCCCTACATGTCGGTATAAATTAAACATGAATAAAAAATATTCAAAACTAAAGGTAAAATTTGAGTATTACAAATAATACCACTTACCTTCTCAAAACATTATGCATATCTTCATTAATTTTATAGTGTAATGAGCATACCATAACTACAAGATTTTGCTTCAGACATATAATAACTACTTGCCAATGGTTCCTACATTAACATTCAGAATAATTAATAATGTGTGTAAAATTTATTGATAATTGAAAACAAAAATTAATATATACTTACGCTTGGTAAACAGTCTCATGTAACATTCTTTATTCTCATTAACTAACTTATTTTGTATGTACATCTTGATAGTGTTTGCTCCCGTACCATGAAATTGAATGTTCAATTGATCTAAGAAACAATACTTTCTTAATTTCCTTTCAACACACATCTCATGCATGGACCTAATTAAAAATTAATGCAAAAGTCAAATATTTATGTTAAAGTATGAGAAAAATGAATATAAATTGAAATCACCATAAAAATTATACTTACAAGCACCATAATTATAGTATGGGCATGTCCATCCAATCATATGCCTGCAAAATTTTCCATAAGACAACCACTACAACAAAAGTAAGTTATAACATCGGACCTTAGACAACGCTTTAATACAAAAGCGCTGCTATAAGTTAAAAACAAGGAAACTATTCATTTAAAAAAATAAAAGCGCAAAAAAATATAAGACCTTAGACAGCGCTTTGGTCAAAAGCGCTTTATAAGGTCTTATAAATTTTTAAAAAAAAATTAATGGAAAATATTAGACAGCACTTTAGTTAAAAGCGCTTTCTAAGGTCTTATAAATTTAAAAAAATATAAGACCTTAGACAGCGCTTCGGTCAAAAGCGCTTTCTAAAGTTTTATTAATTTTAATAAAAAAATTAAAGGAAAATATTAGACAGCGCTTTCCTTAAAAGCGCTGTCTAAGGTCTTAAAAAAAAAAAAAATCAAAAGCGCTGTCTAAGGCCAACCTTAGAAAGCGCTTTTAAAAGCGCTGTCTAAGGTCTAATTAAATTAAAATATATGAATAGTCAGTATTCATTTTCATATTTCCGCTCTTTCTTCTCCTCTGCATGCGAACAGAGCTCAAAACCCTTCACCGAAAAACCTTCACCGTCAACCGTCCTTAACCGTCCGTCAATCGTAAACCTTCACCGAAAACCCTTGTCGTCCGTCCGTTTCTGCTCATTGTCGTCGTCGTTCGTTTCTGCTCTTTCTGCTCTTTGATACATTTCGTTCTTGCATTGCCGTTGTTACCGTCGTTAAAGGTACGTCATTGTTGTGTTTTGTTAAGTTTTGTTAATGAAGTTAATGAAAACGAGTTTTGTTAATGAAGTTTAGTTCATTTCGTTCTTTCTGCTCTTTGATGAGTTTTGTTAATGAAGTTATGTTGGACTGTTTTATTAATGAAGTTTTGTAGGGAATGAGTATGTTTGAAGTTTTGTTAATGAAGTTTTGTAGTGAATGAGTATATTTGATGAGTTTGTTAATGAGTTTTGTTAATGAATTTTTGTAGTGAATGTGTATGTTTGATGAGTATGTTTGATGAGTTTTGTTAATGAAGTTATTGTTTAGGTCGAAATTAGTTGGACTGTTGTTGGAATTTGAATTATTAACATGCTAGTTTAGGTTAGTTTTAGTGAGCTAACTCCAAGTATTTTTGTTTGGTAAGATTCAAGGTGTTTTGATGAGAAATAACTAAGAGTAGCCATGCCACATAGAAAGGGAGCCATTATAGCTAAAGAACCAATGTTGGTGGCACCACTCCTAGTTTTATGGACTACACTCATATTTGTTTTTACTCCAATGTAGAATAGGAACAACGTGTAACCAAATATTGAAACTAGCCTCCAACTTTAAGGTCTATTTTAAAACATATTTTATATTAAGACTTATAAATAGTTTAGTTTAGTTTTATTTTTTCCACCTCTTAAATCTTCTAAAAAACTTTTATTTTAAAACATATCCAACTCTTTAGCCATTATAGCTAAAGAGGTAAAATTTGTTATATACTTGATTTCTTTATTATATTTGTTATATATTATGTCATATTTGTTATATTTGATATCCTTGATTTCTTTATTATATTTGTTATATATTATATTTGATATCCTTGATTTATTTATTACAGGTTAGATGGCTACTAACAATGATCACCCACATGATGATGATCACCCACATGTTGATGATCACCTACATGATGATGATCCCGATATTCAGGTTGGAAGTAACAGATCTATGGAAGAAGATATTAGAAGAGGAATAACCATTATGAAGAAAGTGATCCGTGCTAGAGATCAAGGCATCACTTATAATGTGCATTGGAGCGCTTCGAATACACTTATTGAGCCTAACGGTCATACTTTGACAAGTTTCATTGGTGCACTTGTAAGGAATGCGGTTCCTATTACTTGTGATGATTGGAGAACCAAAGAGTTGAAGGAAAACAAAGAAAAAATTTGGAATGAGATAAAGGTACCATAATTATGTCTTTAATTATGCCAACTAATTATGTCCTTCAAATTATTTGTACTAACCAATGTGTATGCTTTTTTTAGAGGTGCTTCAACGTCGAGGAAGAAAGAAAAGCTTTTTTGATGAGATTGGCAGGGAAGCTCCTAAGAGGGTTTAAGACATATTTAAACCGCACCTATCTTAGGGATGCTGACGATAACTTTGTTGATGGAGAGTATCCATCTAAATATGCAAGTTCGATTTCACCACAAGAATGGGTAACGTTTAAATCCAAACGACAAACCCCAGAATTTACGCGATTAAGTGCAATTAATCGGGAAAGAGCATCAGCTCCCAAGTATAAATACAGGAAAGGACGTGTTGGATATGGACGTTTGGAGCAATCTTTGGTAAGTATCAATATATTGCAATGATATAACAATTGTTCATCATGAGTTATATTTGATCATATTATTTGGCTTTATATGTAGTTACAACAGGCGAATAGCTCTGAAACATCTCTTCCTGCACATGTCTTGTGGAAGGAAGCCCGTGTGGGCAAGTCTGGAGTTGTTGCAGAAGAGGTTCTACAAGTATTTGAGAAATGTGTAAGTATAACAATATTTCTTTAATTAAATCAAAACTTTATTAACAAATATTTGACAAATATTCGATATTCATCTGATTTTCAGGAGGCGTTATCTCAGTCTGTACCTCCAGATGATACCAGGAGCATACTTAGTCGGGCATTAGATGTCCCTGAGTATTCTGGTCGGGTGAGGGGTAAGGCATTTGGGATCACCCCGACCTCCTTGAATATTAAAAAGGGAAAGGCTGCTAGTAATTCAGAACTTCAAGCTAAATTGGAAGCACTAGAAGCTGAGGTTCGGGAATTACGAAAGGAAAAAGAAAGGGATAACGCTTCAGCTTTTAGAGATGGATCGGAGAAAGATAGTATCAACTGCAGCTTTCATCCGATTATTCCAGAGGTAATTATATATATATATTTATGAAATTAAATTAGTAGCTTAAATTATTTAAATGACATATATACACATTAACAATGGCATGTTTATTTTTGGTTTTAGGGCGTTTCCCAATGTCAGCTCTTCTTATCTTCACCAACTTATCGGATGGTTGCCAAGGGAAAAGTGTATAACAATGGGGTACTATTACTTCACAATAAATCCCTCCCTACTGGAAGTTTGAAAGTATCAGTTGATATTGCTATAGAGGAGGAAGCACCATTACCCTATCCTGACGAGGATTCGGATGTAACATTGGTGCGAGATGCTATAGGGTCGTATGTTGCATGGCCGTCAAACCTCATACTCGTAGGATATGAGGTATGCTTAAAACCGTTATAAACCTTTGTTAACCTTAATGTGTAGATTCAAAGATTTTACGAGCATTTTATTTTCATTTTTTACATGGTAATGTTATTTAGACTCCAACAAGATCCAAAACAAAGGATAAGCGGATTCCGGAGCATACCGAGTCCGTTGTCTCAAAAAAAGAGGTACATCACAATTATATGATATTTATGCATAGAAAATGATAAATTAGATATCTTATACTTCATCTAACAAATTATATGATATATAGCTGCCTGGTAAAGTGATTAGCAACGTTTCAACGCAAAAAAATGTTGGTGCTAAGAATACCAGGGTTAGAAAACAACCTGTCTCCAAGTTTAGGCCGTGCCTCCAGATGTTTCTACAATTTACAGATATTCTGACTGGAGGTACTCGTCTTATACATATGGAGAAAGGTATCTATGGCTTTGAATATGAGTAGAATATTGGTAATGAAGACTTCGATGAAGTTTTCAATCATGGAGAATTGGGTGTCACTGTTGTCAATACATACGTCAGGTATATATCCGATCTACTTTGGTATATTAATTGAACAACTTATTTACTTTATGTTTCAAATGAATAGTCTAATGTTAATGATGTTTTTATTTAAGGTTTCTGTATGACAAAGTTATGCGCCCACAAGGATTGCAGCAAAGATTTGCATTCCTATGTCCGGCGTCTGTCAACTTAACGTTAATATTAACTAAAACAGATGAGGTCCTGGCGTATGTACGCGACATCTTTATGAACTACCAAGAAACGGAAAAGTTGTTTTTTTTTACCATTTAATACTGGGTTAGATTTTCATTCTAAATTCATCTATTATAGTTTTTTTGTATTTTGACGTCGTGTAGAAAGTTTCCATCTAACACTTGTTTAATCTTACAGTGGCCATTGGTTGTTGGTCGCAATCAATCCTAGCAGAGCAATGGTGTATTATCTAGATTCGTTAGGAAATGATTGGACAACATACCCGGATATGAAGAACTGTATTGACACGTAAGTGAGATTGTTCTAAATATGAATGTGTATATTTATTTGTTTATTTATTTATTTATGTGAAATGTTCTAAATATTCATTTATATTTTATTAGCGCAATACAAGCTTTCCTAGCACTACAAGATGGCCCACTACCATTGCGGAGAGTCAACCCCATTATTACATGGAATTATGTGAAGGTATATTAATTATCACATGTTTTATTATATTAGTGATGCTACTTGATAAAACTTAGGATTTATCCATATTTTCTTTTCATTTGTAGTGTCCTCGGCAACGCAGTCAAATAGATTGCGGCTATTTCATGTTGAGATTTATGAGAGACACTCTTTTGTTGGATCGAATAGAGATTCCATCCGATGTATGTATTTCTAACTTATGAGTTATTTTAATATTAACACATATCTCTCATGTCTAATGAAATAGTTAAAACTAAATCAAACTATGTTATATTATTATGTAGTACTTTGAAGAAGTCAAGTGTGCTAATTACTCAAAGACTCAATTGGATGAAATCAAAGAGGAGTGGTGTCAATACATTATGGAGCTCGGAATTTTACAATGTATAATATTGTACTCTTACTTTAATTGATGAGAATTTAAATATGTGTAACTTTGTTTATGTATTCTTTTAATTGAATTACAATCTTTGTGTTTTCAGGACCTATAATGTAGATTTGAAGCAATGCTTTGGTTGGATGCAAAAGTATTAGTATAAGTAATATGTGCATTTGTAGAAAAAATGTAATGATTTGTAATTATAAATAGGTGTATATATGATTTGTAATTATAAATAGGTGTATATATAAATTGCCAATGGTTTGAATTGCCAATTTCTGAAAAAAATTGCTGGTTGAAAAACAGGTAAAATTCTGGTTGAAAAAACCTGGTAAAAATTGTGGTTTAAAAAATTTATATAAAATTTTTCGTATACCTTAGACAGCGCTTTTGGAGAAAGTGTTGTCTAAGGTAGGGCTTAGAAAGCGCTTTTGACAAAAGCGCTGTCTAAGGTAGGGCTTAGAAAGCGCTTTTGACAAAAGCGCTGTCTAAGGTATACCTAGAAAAGTTCAAAAAGGTTGACCTTAGACAGCGCTTTTAGTGAAAGCGCTGTCTAAGGTATACCAAAAAAATGTCAAAAAAGGTAGGGCTTAGACAGCGCTTTTGGTGAAAGCGCTATCTAAGGTATACCAAAAAAATGTCAAAAAAGGTGAGGCTTAGAAAGCGCTTTTTCCAAAAGCGCTGTCTAAGGTATACCTTATAATGTCAAAAAGCGCTGTCTAAAGGTACCATAGACAGCGCTTTTCATTAAATATACCCCCCTTTAGACAGCGCTTTTGGTATTACCCAAAGCGCTTTCTAAACCTATAGCAGCGCAGGTTTATACAGCGCTTAAAAGCGCTGTCTAAGGGCAAAAAAAAGCGCTGTCTAAGGTCTTTTTTGTGGTAGTGAACTCCTATGAAGTATAAAATATTATTTTTGTTCATGTTTTAATGTAAAACCGCAGATGTCTGGAATATCCCCTATCATCCTTGATAGTCTCTAAGTGTTATCTAGTTAAGGTGATGTGGTCTCAATATTCTGCTGTGGGCCAGAACAACTATCTTTCGTTCTTGCACCACCCATAACAACTTTCTAAACTACTTTCTCAGGTAAGTCCAACTGATCTGAAATTGAGTGGTTAAATATGTAACACCCCCAATCTATCCCCCTAAGATATTAAAGCGATAACAAATAATCAGAGTGTAATTAAAACATTCATGGCATAGACGGAGGCGTCACATCAATTAAAACAAAATACAACAACACGCTCATATAGATTGCAACAATCAGGTAGCACATAACAGAGGAACTCAGTTCCTAACACCCACAATTCAGATACAGAATAAAAGCGGAAAATCTGCAAATGAATCTCATACATATATATATCATAAAATTTTTTCTGTCATATACAGAGCCATACATATACAATCCAAAAAGAACATATACATATACACATAATCACACACGATCTCCCCGACTACCCGGTGCTACATATCAGAGCCGACCGGCAAAAGAAAGAAGACCTAAGCTTCACAAAAAGACCTCCAGCATCTAATCTGCAATGCCTCATAGAGCATTTAAAACAGCAGAAGGGTGAGAAACACAATTATAATACAATTGCATACAAATATATAGTAACACAAAAATACACATGTAAAACATTCTCCCCACAACTTACACGATAATTCAAATGCAAAACAACACAATTCATATCTTTTATATCCATCACAAAGGCATATCAATCATGCACAATACATTTATCACCAACATATATATATATATATATATATATATATATATATATATATATATATATATATATATCAACTCATCAATTCCATTCACAATTCCACACAAAATCAATCAATTCATGATTAATGCAAATGCAAAGAGACCGACACAATGACTCTATGCAAATGCAATGCGGTACCGTTCCATCCATCATTCTCATCATTAGTTCACTCAGGAACTATTGGAATCATCGCTTGTTACTTAGTGTAACTCCCCGTCGGGCAAACGATATTCCCCGTCGCTTTAGGTCCTCTTGGTATAAGACTCACGACGTTTATGGATCGCTTTATGTCTTCTCGGTATAAGGCTCACGATCCGATCGCTTTAGGTCCTCTCGGTATAAGGCTTACGATCGTCTATAATCATCGCTTTAGGTCCTCTCGGTATAAGGGTCACGATGTTATAGAGGATTCCCTCTGGAACCGTTTCGTCGCTCACACCCACTAGGGCACACGACATCACAAGAATGCATATCATGATGCTTGGCATATAATGTCTCATGACATTCAAATGCACACATATACACATCCATAATCATGCATATATAATCAAATACAACACAATGCATTTTCTTGCCCTTAGGCCACAAACCATCATCACAACATTTCATCACATGCTTCACATCATATAACATCACACAAGTCATACGATATATATCAAAAGCATATTGCATGATAACACATTAAATACACACCATTAAAATGGTAAAAGTCGACAAAATGATACATTCCCAAAGTCCCGACATAATTAAATTGGCCACCAATCTCAAAACCATTTCTATAAGAAAGAACATCTCATTAGCTTTCTAACGCACCCAACCGCGCCTCAATCTGACTTACGGATCAAAAGTTATGAAGAAAACAAAATTGTACAAACTGTCATGTTCGCAAGGCGAACCTTCTAGCGAGCATTCGCTACCACCTTCGCTAGGCGAATGTCCAGGCGAAACCACAATCATACCAAAACAGACACAAAGTTCGCTAGGCGAACTCCTTGGCGAACCTTCGCCTTGCCGTTCGCTTCGCGAATCCCTGGGCGAACCAAGGCAGCAACAAACATAACTAAAAAGATACAAAGTTCGCTAGGCGAACAATGTTAGCGAACATTCGCTGACCTTCGCTGACGGGCTCGCTAGGCGAACCCTCGAAAATCATTCGCTTTCGCTTCGCCCCAGGTTCGCTAGGCGAACCAAGGAAAACTCAGAAATTCTGCAGCGCTGTTATGGGTCCAAAAACCATATTCCTTCAACCAAAATCTCTTCCAAACCATAACATAACCACTAAAACATACCACACTCATAACAACTAGTATCCTACAACATTTATATCACATTCCAACCGCGAAAACATCTCCCAATCATTTTTCTCATTTCCAACCTAGAATTGAAAACTATGGAAAGACAAATAGACTTCAAACATACACATACATATTCATACACAATGATAAGATAACCGAGTTTCACACCCTTACCCGATTAATCGTGCTTCGAAGTGTCGGTTGAATCGGTTTCCTTACTCTCCAACTTTTCCCTTTCTCTTCTTTTCTATTCTTTCTCATTTCCTTCTTCTCTTTTTCTTTCTCTCTATTTTTCTCTCTAAGTTCTATTTTAAATGAAAAACATAATATCTACCCATCAAAAGACCAAAATACCCCTACACTCAAATATCTCGCAAACGCTCTCAAAACGCGATAAAACATAATCACGATGAAAAATAATATATTGCCAAATAAAAGTCAAGAATAAAATAATATAAAAACAAAAATAATTAAATCGACTCGATTAAATAAATCTAACAAAAACTGGGGCTTACAACTCTCCCCCACTTAGAGATTTTCGTCCTCGAAAATATTACCTGAGACGAACAACTCCGGATACGACTCCCGAATCCGACTCTCCAACTCCCAAGTCAAATTTCCCTCAGCAGCGCCTCCCCACGCTACTTTCACAAGTGCAATATCCTTGCCTCTTAACCGCTTCAACTCGCGATCCAAAATTCTCACTGGTAATGCCTCAACCGTAAGGTTCTCCCTTACCTCAACCTCATCCATCGGAATCACATGCGACGGATCCGGAACATACTTCCGAAGCTGTGAAACATGGAACACGTCATGCAAATTCGAAAGATTCGGCGGCAACGCCACCCGATAAGCTACAACGCCCACTCTCGCAGATATCTGATAAGGACCAATAAACCGAGAAGTAAGCTTCTTCGACTTCAAGGGACGCCCAACACCCGTCACCGGTGTAACTCTAAAAAATACATGATCGCCTTCTTGAAACTCAAGATCTTTTCGCCTTCGATCATGATAACTCTTCCGCCTACTCTGAGAAGTCTTCATTTTCTCACGAATAAGTTTCACCTTTTCCGTAGTCTGTTGCACTAACTCCGGTCCAACCACCGAACTCTCACCAGATTCATGCCAACACAAAGGTGTTCGACATCTTCTTCCATACAACGCTTCAAAAGGTTCCATTCCAATACTTGAATGGAAACTGTTGTTATATATGAATTCAACCAACAAAAGATAACTATCTAAGCACCACCTTGCTCAAGAACACAAGCCCGCAACAAATCTTCCAATGAATGAATAGTTCTCTCGGTCTGACCATCCGGCTGCAGATGATAAGCCGAACTCAATCTCAACTTGGAACCTAACTCCTTTTGCAAACTTTCCCAAAATCTGGAAGTAAACCTCGGATCTCGATCTGAAACAATACACAACGGAACACCATGTAGCTTCACAATCACAAGATATAAATCTCAGCCAACCTCTCCAAAGAAAAACTGATGTCAATCAGAATGAAATGTGCTGATTTAGTCAGCCTATCCACAATTACCCAAATGGCATTATGTCCCCTCTGTGTATTCGGCAACCCTGTCACAAAATCCATAGAAATGTTGTCCCATTTCCACTCGGGAATATCCAACGGTTGCAACAATCCACTAGGCTTCTGATGTTCTACCTTTGACTTCTAACACGTCAAACACACATAAACAAACTGAGCCACATCCCTCTTCAATCCGGACCACCAAAATATCTTCTTCAAATCCTGATACATCTTATTAGCTCCCGGATGTATACTCAAACTACTCCGGTGTCCTACCTCTAAAATCATCTTTTTCAAGTCCGAATCATCAGGAATACAAATTCTACCACGGAATCTCAAAACACCCTGATCATCCACTTTAAAGTCACCATTCACACTTTGATCTCCAACCATCAACAAATCAACAAGTTTCACATCCAACTTCTGTTTCTCGCTAACGGTTAACAGAAAATCATTAGTAACCTTTAACATACCAAGCCTCACGCTATCAGATGTCAATTCACACACCAAACTCAAATCTCTAAATGCTTCCAAAAGTTCCCACTCTTTAACCATCAAAGCGGACATATGCAAAGACTTCCGGCTTAACGCATTGACTACCACATTAGCTTTACCAGGATGGTAATTCAAACCAAAATCGTAGTCCTTCCGAAATTCCAACCATCTCCGTTGCCTCATATTCAACTCTTTCTGATCAAACAAGTATTTCAAACTTTTATGATCACTAAAGACTTCGAATCTTGCACCATAGAGATAATGCCTCCAAATTTTCAACACAAAAACCACGGCCGCTAATTCCAAATCATGAGTAGGGTAATTCTTCTCATGAATCCTCAATTGCCTCGAAGCATAAGCCACAACTTTACCTTCTTGCATCAACACTCCACCTAAACCAATCAAAGACGCATCACAATACACCACAAACGGTTCAGTAGGATTCGGTAAGACCAAAATCGGAGCTGTAGTCAATCTTCTCTTCAGCTCACTAAAACTTTCCTCACACTGAATATCCCAAATGAACGCTTTACCTTTACAAGTCAACTAGGTCAATGGAAGTGCTAACTTGGAAAAACCTTCAATGAATCTTCTATAATATCCAGCTAAACCCAAAAAGCTTCTAATTTCAGTAACAGATCTAGGAGCCTCCCATTGTAGAACTACCTCTACTTTAGATGGATCCACAGCAATACCATTACCTGAAATCCCGTGCCCAAGAAAACTCACTTCTGACAACCAGAACTAACACTTGGACAACTTGGCATAAAGTCTCTTCTCCTTCAAAATTTGTAACACAGCACGCAAATGTTCCGCATGTTCCTCCCGGGACTTAGAATAAATCAAGATGTCATCAATAAACACAACAACAAATCGATCCAAATGCTCATGGAAAATACGATTCATATACTCCATAAACACACCCGGCGCATTAGAAACCCCGAACGGCATCACAGAATATTCGTAATGTCCGTAACGTGTCCTAAAAGCCGTCTTCTGAATATCTTCCTCTTTCACTCTAATCTGATGATAACCCGACCTCAAATCAATTTTACTAAACACACGCGTACCTACCAACTGGTCCATCAAATCATCAATTCTCGGAAGAGGATACTTATTCTTAATCGTTAGACCCTTTAGAGTAGAGTTTACTTTGAGTTTAGAGTTAGGTTGGAATTGTGAAAATGGGTATTTTTGGTATAACATCATGAATCTAACTGTTGAAATTCAATGTTTGATTGTATGTTATACTGTTTGTTATGTTATAACATGTTTTGATGCTTTGTGATTGATAAAAAATGGGAGTTTGGGGTGATTTTGGATCAACCCGTAGCAGGAAATTTCTGCTGGTTTTTCTGCATTTTTCTCTGCCCATACGCGTATGGGGCATGTCAATACGTGTATGGGGCATGTTATTACGCATACGGCAAGAGCGTTACGCGTATGGAGATTTTAAAAGGAATTTTTAAGGAAAAACGTCTCTGCCCATACGCGTACGACCTTGGGCAATACGCGTATGGATGGCCGAGAATTTTGGGCAATACGCGTATCGCTTGGGGCAATACGCGTATGGTTGGGCGAGAATTTTGGGCAATACGCGTATGGGGTGTGCCAATACGCGTATGGCCAGGAGAATTGCAGAAATTCTGCTGTTGTGATTATTTTCCGATCGTTTGTTTCCAATGCCGTAACTTTTTGTACGTAACTCGGATTGGAACAATTTTGGTATCGTTGGAAAGATAATAAAATGTACTTTCTTATTACAATGGTTTTAAGATTGTCGGCTGATTTAATTATGTCGGGATTTCCGAAATAGTGCTGTTTTGTCGACTTGTATCTGTTAATGGTGTGTAATTGTTGTGGACAATGTATGCATGTTAAAATATGGAATAGGTAGGGTGAGGGTTATTACCATAACTGTGTCGGAAGTGTGAATTATATATATGTGGCAACGCTCGTGCATGAATGGCCGAGGCGTGTGCATTTCAATCATAACCACTGTTTCTTGCGGTGTAGTTTCATGAGACTCGAGCACCTCCTCTGAAACGTTATGCACAACTACTTGGCAGGTTTGAGTCCCGTGTTAAGTACGATTGGAGCCTACGGGTAAAGAGACTTGTGATGGTGTACGGGCCGTGAGAAGTGACGGATCACGGTGGACGGACCGGTGACCCCGAATACAATTCGTATGCCAAGTAGCTACAAGGATCCATGACTCGGGTCGTCTTCTAGACGTAGAAGCGGACGGGAATAGGGGATACCTTGGTATTGGTTATTGATTTTGTGAATCCTTGAGTTTACAGGCTCAGGAGGTACTTCGGTACTAGTGTGAGTTTACAGGCTCACCGTGATGGTTACTTGTGTGTGTGTACTCATGGTCTTTCCCCTTTCCCCTTGACTTGAGTTAGGTTTATTTAGAACCTTGTAAAGCCGAGAGGACTTTAAGATAGGGAACTCACTGAGATTTGATGTATCTCACCCCACTGTTGTTGTTTACATCACAGGTTCTGCAGGTTCCGCAAAGGGTAAGGATAAGGCCGTGTGATTATCCTTACTTATCTGATGGCTTTGCTTCCGTTGTGGAGTTTTGAGATCCTTAGGGATCTAGTTCTTAGTGTTTTGTCTTTTGAAACATCTTGTAGATATACGATGCCGTAGTTTTTTTGTATTAGGCTTTATGGGCATGTATATGTATAATGTGTTACTAAGAACTTATTGTATATTTCAGTACCAAACGTACTTTTCACGTATAATATATGATTTAATGCATGTATGTATATGTGGGCGTTACAGTTGGTATCAGAGCAGGTCGTATCCTCGACCTAGCCATGAAATAGAATAAGTAATTCTTTCCGTTTCAGATACGTGGTGTCGCCTTTGGTCTTACGTGTTATATTTATAGTATTGAGCCTGATCAACTTAATCCTATTTGTATGACATTCAGGAACATGGATGACGGACGTAGAAACAACCGTGGAAGACCCAGGACGCCGAGGACTACTCCAGCAGGGACGGTTCCACAGGGGGCTGAAGGGAACGCCCCTTTGTATCAATTCATGCAGCAGATGCAGCAGCAGCAAAATCAGTTCATGCAAGGGATGGTACAGCAAATGGCTGATGGTCTGCATCCTCCAGTAGTTGTTCCTGAAGTTACAGGGGGAACCTATAGGGAATTCATTCGTATGAATCCTCCGGAGTTTCAGGGAGGGTTAGATCCGGTGAAGGCGCATGAATGGATTGCAGGTATGGAACGAATTTTCTTGATAGTGCATTGTAGTGAGGAAAATAAAGTGGTCTTTGCTTCTCACTTGCTGAAGGGTCCTGCCATGAGGTGGTGGGAGAGTGCTTCAGCCTTAATGACAATACAAGAGGTACCAAAAGTGTGGGAGCAGTTTAAGGTAATTTTTATAGAGAAATATTTTCCGAGTTCTTTAAGGTCTCAGAAGGAGTTTGAGTTCCAACAGTTGAGACAGGGCAATTTATCAGTGGCTTCCTATGCGGAAAAATTTGAGATCATGGCTGACTATTCTAGACAGGCCATGTATGCTCCTGATGAGAGGTGGAAGATTGATCAGTTTTTGTTTGGTTTGAGGGCTGAAATTTCACACAGCGTGTCTCAACGGGAATTTGCTACTTATGCTGAAATGTTAAGACAATGTTACGTGGCGGAGAATAGTTTGAAAAAGGTACAAATGGAGGTGGATTTGAACAGGGCAACTCAAAGTGGCCATGGAAGGTCGAATCAACAGTTTAGGCAAAGGCAACAATCTTCCAAAGGGAAGCAAGTACAGAGTTCTAGAACTAGTGTGCCTCCGGTATGTCGTACTTGTGGAAGGAATCATTATGGCAGGTGCAATTCGGATGGAATACGGTGTTATCAGTGTAACAAGATGGGTCATGTATCGAGAGATTGTCCTCAGGGTAGAAATCAGACACAAGGGAAGACTATTGGCCGAGTGTATACTTTGGATGCAAGGAAAGCAAAGGGTGACAACTCCTTGATTGCAGGTACGTGTTTCGTAAATGGACATCCTTGTTTGGTTTTATTTGATTGTGGGGCAACACATTCTTTCGTGTCCACGCGTTGTGTGAAGCGACTTGGGTTACAAACTATTCCTTTGTTTCCTACTATGGTGGTTACTACTGCCATGGATGAATTAGTGGAAACACCACTGATGTGTGAAAATTGTGTGTTATCGGTGAACGAAAGAGTCTTCCAGATTGATCTTATTTGTTTGCTGCTTAAGAAAGTGGATGTTATTCTGGGAATGGATTGGCTTTCAGCTAATTCGGTTTTTATCGGTTGTGAGGAGAAGTTAATCATCATTCCATCTGCTGAGGCTACTCCGAAAGATGTATTATCAACGATTTTAGAAGGTACGGTGAGAATGGTAAATTTCTTGTTTGAGAAGGAGAAATCTGTTTTATTGGTTCTTACTAAGGAAGGAAGTAGTGACCAGCAAGTTCTGAGTATTCCTATAGTGTGTGAGTTTCCTGAAGTTTTTCCTGAGGATGTTTCTTCTCTTCCTCCGGAGAGAGAAGTTGAGTTCTCTATTGATCTGGTACCGGGAACGGCTCCTATATCCGTTTCTCCTTATCGGATGGCGCCGCTTGAATTAAGAGAATTAAAGGACCAATTAGAGGACTTGATGTCTAAGCACTTTGTTAGACCTAGTGTTTCACCTTGGGGAGCCCCAGTGTTGTTGGTAAAGAAGAAAGATAGGGGAATGCGTCTGTGCATCGATTATCGTAAGTTGAATAAAGTTACCATTAAGAATAAGTACCCCTTACCCAGGATAGACGACTTGTTAGATCAATTGAAAGGAGCCTGTGTGTTCTCGAAGATTGATTTACGGTCGGGTTATCATCAGATCCGAGTGAAGAGTTCCGATGTGCCAAAAACTGCATTTAGAACACGTTACGGTCATTACGAATTCCTAGTGATGCCTTTCGGTGTGACTAATGCTCCAGCTATTTTTATGGATTACATGAACCGTATATTTCAGGCTTACTTGGACCAATTTGTGGTAATCTTTATTGACGACATTCTTATTTATTCTCGTACTCCACAAGAGCACGGAGAACATCTGAGAATTGTCTTATCGGTATTGCAAGAGAAGCAATTGTTTGCTAAGTTGAGCAAGTGTGAGTTTTGGATGTCGGAAGTGAATTTTCTTGGACATGTTATATCTCAAGGTGGTGTGGCAGTGGATCCATCGAAGGTAGAAGCAGTGATTAATTGGGAGAGACCGAGAAATGTTTCAGAGGTTAGAAGTTTCTTGGGATTGGCAGGTTACTATAGAAGGTTCATTAAGGGTTTTTCTCAATTGGCCTTACCAATGACGAAACTTACTCGGAAAGATTTTGCTTTTGAGTGGGATTCGGGTTGTGAACAAAGTTTTATGAAATTGAAAGAAAGTTTGACGAGTGCTCCAGTATTAATTATCCCTGATCCTAACAACCCTTACGAAGTATTCTGTGATGCTTCTAAGAGGGGATTAGGGGGTGTTCTGATGCAAGGCGGTCAAGTAGTAGCTTATGCTTCTCGACAATTAAAAGTTCATGAGAAGAATTATCCAACTCATGATTTAGAATTAGCTGCCGTGGTGTTTGCACTGAAGGTGTGGCGTCATTATTTGTATGGTGTACGCTTTGAGATGTTCAGTGACCACAAAAGTTTGAAGTATTTGTTTGACCAAAAGGAGTTGAATATGCGACAAAGAAGGTGGATGGAGTACTTAAAGGATTATGACTTAGAATTGAAGTTTCATCCAGGAAAAGCGAATAAAGTAGCAGATGCTTTAAGTCGGAAATTGGTTCATAGTGCCGAATTGATGATTTTGGAGTATTCGTTGTTGGAAAAGTTTAGAGATCTTAATCTCCAGTTTGTGTGGACTCCTAATGGGGTAATTATGGGAAATTTGAATGTCAATTCTACTTTAAGAGTTGAGATTCAACAAGAACAAATGTTAGAGGAGGAGTTACAAGAATTGTTACTTCAACCGAGTTTTACACGAGCAACTGATGGGATTGTTCTGTTTAATCAACGGATTTGTGTTCCGAAGAATGAGGCATTAAAAAGGAAGATTCTAGATGAAGCTCATAAAGGTACTTTTACGATACATCCTGGTTCTTCGAAGATGTATCAGGATTTAAAGAAGGATTATTGGTGGTCTGGGATGAAAAAGGATATAGCGGAATATGTGTCAGAATGTGCGGTGTGCCAATAGGTGAAGATTGAACACCAAAGACCGGGCGGTCTGTTGCAACCTTTGGATATTCCAGTTTGGAAGTGGGATAGTATTTCTATGGATTTCGTAGTGGGTTTACCCCGTACACAAGGTGGGTATGATTCTATTTGGGTAATTGTTGATCGACTAACGAAATTTGCGCATTTCTTAGCCGTGAAGACTACTTATAAGGCAAGTCATCTTGCAAGATAGTTTATTGCTGAGATTGTGAGATTGCATGGTATTCCTTCTAGTATTGTGTCCGATAGAGATCCGAAGTTTACTTCGAGGTTTTGGAAGGTGTTCCAATAAGCGATGGGTACGAATTTGCGGTTGAGCACGTCTAATCATCCTCAAACGGATGGTCAGACTGAGCGAACAATACTGACGATGGAGGATATGTTAAGAGCTTGTGTGCTAGAGAGTAGAGGGAATTGGAAAGAACTTTTACCGTTAATTGAGTTTTCCTATAACAATAGTTACCATGCGAGCATCGGTATGGCTCCTTATGAAGCATTGTATGGGAGGAAGTGTCGAACACCTTTGTGTTGGACTGAAATTGGCGAAGATAGGATTTTGGGACCCGAGATTATTCAAGAGACTACGGAAAAGATTAGAATGATCTGTGAGAAAGTTAAACAAGCACAAGATCGTCAAAAGAGTTATGCGGATAATCGTAGGAGACCTTTGGAATTTGAGGAAGGTGATCATGTATTTCTGAAAGTTACTCCGAGATTGAGATTGAAAGGACCGTTTAAGTCACACAAATTAAGTCCGAGATACGTGGGACCGTATCAGATTTTAGAAAGGATTGGTGAAGTTGCTTACAGATTAGCCTTACCACCCTCTCTATCTGAAATGCATGATGTTTTTCACGTATCTCAACTCTGTAAGTTTATTCCCGATCCTCTCCAGCCAATTTTACCAGAATCAGTGGAAATTGAAGCGGATTTGACTTTTGAACCACAACCGAGTTGTATTGTAGGAAGAGAAACAAAAGTGTTAAGGAACAAAGATATTCCACTCGTTAAGGTGCAATGGGATATGACACATCCGGGTGATGCTACTTGGGATCTAGAATCGGAAATGCGATATTCTTATCCATATCTATTCAGGTAATATTTTAAATTCGAGGACGAATTTCTATTTAAGGGGGGGAGGATGTAATACCCCGTAAATTTATAAACGCTCTGGTGAATATTATTATGATCAACTGGGTTCCGGAGTACTCTGAGCAATTATTTGATAAAATAATTAGAGTAAACTGACGAACTCAGAGTGATTAAATTAATAGTACTTAACATTGAGTTTTTATTATTTGGTGTATTTGAGCTAATTTGGACATTTAGTAGTATTGCTAATTAATGGAAAGTATTTTCTTTACTATGTTTTCTTTTTCTCATTTGGAAACCAAAACAAAAGTTAGAAAGAAAAACAAAGGAAAAGGAAAAGTGAAGGAGAAGGGAAAAGGAGAGAAATTTTCTCAAAAGCTCAAGATCATCATCAATCATCTGTTCTTCATCTCTTCATCTCAATTTCATCATCATCATCTTGTTGTCCAGGTGGGTTCTAGTTAGACCCTTTAGAGTAGAGTTTATTTTGAGTTTAGAGTTAGGTTGGAATTGTGAAAATGGGTATTTTTGGTATAACATCATGAATCTAACTGTTGAAATTCAATGTTTGATTGTATGTTATACTGTTTGTTATGTTATAACATGTTTTGATGCTTTGTGATTGATAAAAAATGGGAGTTTGGGGTGATTTTGGATCAACCCGTAGCAGGAAATTTCTGCTGGTTTTTCTGCATTTTTCTCTGCCCATACGCGTATGGGGCATGTCAATACGCGTATGGGGCATGTTATTACGTGTACGGCAAGAGCGTTATGCGTATGGAGATTTTAAAAGTAATTTTCAAGGAAAAACGTCTCTTCCCATACGCGTATGGCCTTGGGCAATACGCGTATGGATGGTCGAGAATTTTGGGCAATACGCGTATCGCTTGGGGCAATACGCGTATGGCTGGGCGAGAATTTTGGGCAATACGCGTATGGGGTGTGCCAATACGCGTATGGCCAGGAGAATTGCAGAAATTCTGCTGTTGTGATTATTTTCCGATCGTTTGTTTCCAATGCCGCAACTTTTTGTACGTAACTTGGATTGGAACAATTTTGGTATTGTTGGAAAGATAATAAAATGTACTTTCTTATTATAATGGTTTTAAGATTGTCGGCCGATTTAATTATGTCGGGATTTCCGAAATAGTGCCGTTTTGTCGACTTGTATCTGTTAATGGTGTGTAATTGTTGTGGACAATGTATGCATGTTAAAATATGGAATAGGTAGGGTGAGGGTTATTACAATAACTGTGTCGGAAGTGTGAATTTTATATATGTGGCAACGCTCGTGCATGAATGGCCGAGGCGTGTGCATTTCAATCATAACCACTGTTTCTTGCGGTGTAGTTTCATGAGACTCAAGCACCTCCTCTGAAACGTTATGCACAACTACTTGGCAGGTTTGAGTCCCGTGTTAAGTACGATTAGAGCCTACGGGTAAAGAGACTTGTGACGGTGTACGGGCCGTGAGAAGTGACGGATCACGGTGTACGGACCGGTGATCCCGAATCCAATTCGTATGCCAAGTAGCTACAAGGATCCATGACTCGGGTCGTCTTCTAGACGTAGAAGCGGACGGGAATAGGGGATACCTTGGTATTGGTTATTGATTTTGTGAATCCTTGAGTTTACAGGCTCAGGAGGTACTTCGGTACTAGTGTGAGTTTACAAGCTCACCGTGATGGTTACTTGTGTGTGTGTACTCATGGTCTTTCCCCTTTCCCCTTGACATGAGTTAGGTTTATTTAAAACCTTGTAAAGCCGAGAGGACTTTAAGATAGGGAACTCACTGAAATTTGATGTATCTCACCCCACTGTTGTTGTTTACATCACAGGTTCTGTAGGTTCCGCGAAGGGTAAGGATAAGGCCGCGTGATTATCCTTACTTATCTGATGGCTTTGCTTCCGTTGTGGAGTTTTGAGATCCTTAGGGATCTAGTTCTTAGTGTTTTGTCTTTTGAAACATCTTGTAGATATACGATGCCGTAGTTTTTTTGTATTAGGCTTTATGGGCATGTATATGTATAATGTGTTACTAAGAACTTATTGTATATTTCAGTACCAAACGTACTTTTCACGTATAATATATGATTTAATGCATGTATGTATATGTGGGCGTTACAGTTGGTATCAGAGCAGGTCGTATCCTCGACCTAGCCATGAAATAGAATAAGTAATTCTTTCCGTTTCAGATACGTGGTGTCGCCTTTGGTCTTACGTGTTATATTTATAGTATTGAGCCTGATCAACTTAATCCTATTTGTATGACATTCAGGAACATGGCTGACGGACGTAGAAACAATCGTGGAAGACCCAGGACGCCGAGGACTACTCCAGCAGGGACGGTTCCACAGGGTGCTGAAGGGAACGCCCCTTTGTATCAATTCATGCAGCAGATGCAGCAGCAGCAAAATCAGTTCATGCAAGGGATGGTACAGCAAATGGCTGATGGTCTACATCCTCCAGTAGTTATTCCAGAAGTTACAGGGGGAACCTATAGGGAATTCATTCGTATGAATCCTCTGGAGTTTCAGGGAGGGTTAGATCCGGTGAAGGCGCATGAATGGATTGCAGGTATGGAACGAATTTTCTTGATAGTGCATTGTAGTGAGGAAAATAAAGTGGTCTTTGCTTCTCACTTGCTGAAGGGTCCTGCCATGAGGTGGTGGGAGAGTGCTTCAGCCTTAATGACAATACAAGAGGTACCAAAAGTGTGGGAGCAGTTTAAGGTAATTTTTATAGAGAAATATTTTTCGAGTTCTTTAAGGTCTCAGAAGGAGTTTGAGTTCCAACAGTTGAGACAGGGCAATTTATCAGTGGCTTCCTATGCAGAAAAATTTGAGATCATGGCTGACTATTCTAGACAGGCCATGTATGCTCCTGATGAGAGGTGGAAGATTGATCAGTTTTTGTTTGGTTTGAGGGCTGAAATTTCACACAGCGTGTCTCAACGGGAATTTGCTACTTATGCTGAAATGTTAAGACAATGTTACGTGGCGGAGAATAGTTTGAAAAAGGTACAAATGGAGGTGGATTTGAACAGGGCAACTCAAAGTGACCATGGAAGGTCGAATCAACAGTTTAGGCAAAGGCAACAATCTTCCAAAGGGAAGCAAGTACAGAGTTCTAGAACTAGTGTGCCTCCGGTATGTCGTACTTGTGGAAGGAATCATTATGGCAGGTGCAATTCGGATAGAATACGGTGTTATCAGTGTAACAAGATGGGTCATGTATCGAGAGATTGTCCTCAGGGTAGAAATTAGACACAAGGGAAGACTACTGGCCGAGTGTATACTTTGGACGCAAGGAAAGCAAAGGGTGACAACTCCTTGATTGCAGGTACGTGTTTCGTAAATGGACATCCTTGTTTTGTTTTATTTGATTGTGGGGCAACGCATTCTTTCGTGTCCACGCGTTGTGTGAAGCGACTTGGGTTGCAAACTATTCCTTTGTTTCCTACTATGGTGGTTACTATTGCCATGGATGAATTGGTTGAAACACCACTGATGTGTGAAAATTGTGTGTTATCGGTGAACGAAAGAGTCTTCCAGATTGATCTTATTTGTTTGCTGCTTAAGAAAGTGGATGTTATTCTGGGAATGGATTGGCTTTCAGCTAATTCGGTTTTTATCGGTTGTGAGGAGAAGTTAATCATCATTCCATCTGCTGAGGCTACTCCGAAAGATGTATTATCAACGATTTTAGAAGGTACGGTGAGAATGGTAAATTTCTTGTTTGAGAAGGAGAAATCTGTTTTATTGGTTCTTACTAAGGAAGGAAGTAGTGACCAGCAAGTTCTGAGTATTCCTATAGTGTGTGAGTTTCCTGAAGTTTTTCCTGAGGATGTTTCTTCTCTTCCTCCGGAGAGAGAAGTTGAGTTCTCTATTGATCTGGTACCGGGAACGGCTCCTATATCCGTTTCTCCTTATCGGATGGCGCCGCTTGAATTAAGAGAATTAAAGGACCAATTAGAGGACTTGATGTCTAAGCACTTTGTTAGACCTAGTGTTTCACCTTGGGGAGCCCCAGTGTTGTTGGTAAAGAAGAAAGATAGGGGAATGCGTCTGTGCATCGATTATCGTAAGTTGAATAAAGTTACCATTAAGAATAAGTACCCCTTACCCAGGATAGACGACTTGTTAGATCAATTGAAAGGAGCCTGTGTGTTCTCGAAGATTGATTTACGGTCGGGTTATCATCAGATCCGAGTGAAGAGTTCCGATGTGCCAAAAACTGCATTTAGAACACGTTACGGTCATTACGAATTCCTAGTGATGCCTTTCGGTGTGACTAATGCTCCAGCTATTTTTATGGATTACATGAACCGTATATTTCAGGCTTACTTGGACCAATTTGTGGTAATCTTTATTGACGACATTCTTATTTATTCTCGTACTCCACAAGAGAACGGAGAACATCTGAGAATTGTCTTATCGGTATTGCAAGAGAAGCAATTGTTTGCTAAGTTGAGCAAGTGTGAGTTTTGGATGTCGGAAGTGAATTTTCTTGGACATGTTATATCTCAAGGTGGTGTGGCAGTGGATCCATCGAAGGTAGAAGCAGTGATTAATTGGGAGAGACCGAGAAATGTTTCAGAGGTTAGAAGTTTCTTGGGATTGGCAGGTTACTATAGAAGGTTCATTAAGGGTTTTTCTCAATTGGCCTTACCAATGACGAAACTTACTCGGAAAGATTTTGCTTTTGAGTGGGATTCGGGTTGTGAACAAAGTTTTATGAAATTGAAAGAAAGTTTGACGAGTGCTCCAGTATTAATTATCCCTGATCCTAACAACCCTTACGAAGTATTCTGTGATGCTTCTAAGAGGGGATTAGGGGGTGTTCTGATGCAAGGCGGTCAAGTAGTAGCTTATGCTTCTCGACAATTAAAAGTTCATGAGAAGAATTATCCAACTCATGATTTAGAATTAGCTGCCGTGGTGTTTGCACTGAAGGTGTGGCGTCATTATTTGTATGGTGTACGCTTTGAGATGTTCAGTGACCACAAAAGTTTGAAGTATTTGTTTGACCAAAAGGAGTTGAATATGCGACAAAGAAGGTGGATGGAGTACTTAAAGGATTATGACTTAGAATTGAAGTATCATCCAGGAAAAGCGAATAAAGTAGCAGATGCTTTAAGTCGGAAATTGGTTCATAGTGCCGAATTGATGATTTTGGAGTATTCGTTGTTGGAAAAGTTTAGAGATCTTAATCTCCAGTTTGTGTGGACTCCTAATGGGGTAATTATGGGAAATTTGAATGTCAATTCTACTTTAAGAGTTGAGATTCAACAAGAACAAATGTTAGAGGAGGAGTTACAAGAATTGTTACTTCAACCGAGTTTTACACGAGCAACTGATGGGATTGTTCTGTTTAATCAACGGATTTGTGTTCCGAAGGATGAGGCATTGAAAAGGAAGATTCTAGATGAAGCTCATAAAGGTACTTTTACGATACATCCTGGTTCTTCGAAGATGTATCAGGATTTAAAGAAGGATTATTGGTGGTCTGGGATGAAAAAGGATATAGCGGAATATGTGTCAGAATGTGCGGTGTGCCAACAGGTGAAGATTGAACACCAAAGACCGGGCGGTCTGTTGCAACCTTTGGATATTCCAGTTTGGAAGTGGGATAGTATTTCTATGGATTTCGCAGTGGGTTTACCCCGTACACAAGGTGGGTATGATTCTATTTGGGTAATTGTTGATCGACTAACGAAATTTGCGCATTTCTTAGCCGTGAAGACTACTTATAAGGCAAGTCATCTTGCAAGATAGTTTATTGCTGAGATTGTGAGATTGCATGGTATTCCTTCTAGTATTGTGTCCGATAGAGATCCGAAGTTTACTTCGAGGTTTTGGAAGGTGTTCCAATAAGCGATGGGTACGAATTTGCGGTTGAGCACGTCTAATCAACCTCAAACGGATGGTCAGACTGAGCGAACAATACAGACGATGGAGGATATGTTAAGAGCTTGTGTGCTAGAGAGTAGAGGGAATTGGAAAGAACTTTTACCGTTAATTGAGTTTTCCTATAACAATAGTTACCATGCGAGCATCGGTATGGCTCCTTATGAAGCATTGTATGGGAGGAAGTGTCGAACACCTTTGTGTTGGACTGAAATTGGCGAAGATAGGATTTTGGGACCCGAGATTATTCAAGAGACTACGGAAAATATTAGAATAATCCGTGAGAAAGTTAAACAAGCACAAGATCGTCAAAAGAGTTATGCGGATAATCGTAGGAGACCTTTGGAATTTGAGGAAGGTGATCATGTATTTCTGAAAGTTACTCCGAGATTGAGATTGAAAGGACCGTTTAAGTCACACAAATTAAGTCCGAGATACGTGGGACCGTATCAGATTTTAGAAAGGATTGGTGAAGTTGCTTACAGATTAGCCTTACCACCCTCTCTATCTGAAATGCATGATGTTTTTCACGTATCTCAGCTCTGTAAGTTTATTCCCGATCCTCTCCAGCCAATTTTACCAGAATCAGTGGAAATTGAAGCGGATTTGACTTTTGAACCACAACCGAGTTGTATTGTAGGAAGAGAAACAAAAGTGTTAAGGAACAAAGATATTCCACTCGTTAAGGTGCAATGGGATATGACACATCCGGGTGATGCTACTTGGGATCTAGAATCGGAAATGCGAGATTCTTATCCATATCTATTCAGGTAATATTTTAAATTCGAGGACGAATTTCTATTTAAGGGGGGGAGGATGTAATACCCCGTAAATTTATAAACGCTCTGGTGAATATTATTATGATCAACTGGGTTCCGGAGTACTCTGAGCAATTATTTGATAAAATAATTAGAGTAAACTGACGAACTCAGAGTGATTAAATTAATAGTACTTAACATTGAGTTTTTATTATTTGGTGTATTTGAGCTAATTTGGACATTTAGTAGTATTGCTAATTAATGGAAAGTATTTTCTTTACTATGTTTTCTTTTTCTCATTTGGAAACCAAAACAAAAGTTAGAAAGAAAAACAAAGGAAAAGGAAAAGTGAAGGAGAAGGGAAAAGGAGAGAAATTTTCTCAAAAGCTCAAGATCATCATCAATCATCTGTTCTTCATCTCTTTATCTCAATTTCATCATCATCATCTTGTTGTCCAGGTGGGTTCTAGTTAGACCCTTTAGAGTAGAGTTTATTTTGAGTTTAGAGTTAGGTTGGAATTGTGAAAATGGGTATTTTTGGTATAACATCATGAATCTAACTGTTGAAATTCAATGTTTGATTGTATGTTATACTGTTTGTTATGTTATAACATGTTTTGATGCTTTGTGATTGATAAAAAATGGGAGTTTGGGGTGATTTTGGATCAACCCGTAGCAGGAAATTTCTGCTGGTTTTTCTGCATTTTTCTCTGCCCATACGCGTATGGGGCATGTCAATACACGTATGGGGCATGTTATTCCGTGTACGGCAAGAGCGTTATGCGTATGGAGATTTTAAAAGGAATTTTCAAGGAAAAACGTCTCTTCCCATACGCGTACGGCCTTGGGCAATACGTGTATGGATGGCCGAGAATTTTGGGCAATACGCGTATCGCTTGGGGCAATACGCGTATGGTTGGGCGAGAATTTTGGGCAATACGCGTATGGGGTGTGCCAATACGCGTATGGCCAGGAGAATTGCAGAAATTCTGCTGTTGTGATTATTTTCCGATCGTTTGTTTCCAATGCCGTAACTTTTTGTACGTAACTCGGATTGGAACAATTTTGGTATTGTTGGAAAGATAATAAAATGTACTTTCTTATTACAATGGTTTTAAGATTGTCGGCCGATTTAATTATGTCGGGATTTCCGAAATAGTGCCGTTTTGTCGACTTGTATCTGTTAATGGTGTGTAATTGTTGTGGACAATGTATGCATGTTAAAATATGGAATAGGTAGGGTGAGGGTTATTACAATAACTGTGTCGGAAGTGTGAATTTTATATATGTGGCAACGCTCGTGCATGAATGGCCGAGGCGTGTGCATTTCAATCATAACCACTGTTTCTTGAGGTGTAGTTTCATGAGACTCGAGCACCTCCTCTGAAACATTATGCACAACTACTTGGCAGGTTTGAGTCCCGTGTTAAGTACGATTGGAGCCTACGGGTAAAGAGACTTGTGACGGTGTACGGGCCGTGAGAAGTGACGGATCACGGTGTACGTACCGGTGATCCCGAATCCAATTCGTATGCCAAGTAGCTACAAGGATCCATGACTCGGGTCATCTTCTAGACGTAGAAATGGACGGGAATAGGGGATAACTTGGTATTGGTTATTGAATTTGTGAATCATTGAGTTTACAGGCTCAGGAGGTACTTCGGTACTAGTGTGAGTTTACAGGCTCACCGTGATGGTTACTTGTGTGTGTGTACTCATGGTCTTTCCCCTTTCCCCTTGACATGAGTTAGGTTTATGTAGAACCTTGTAAAGCCGAGAGGACTTTAAGATAGGGAACTCACTGAGATTTGATGTATCTCACCCCACTGTTGTTGTTTACATCACAAGTTCTGCACGTTCCGCGAAGGGTAAGGATAAGGCCGTGTGATTATCCTTACTTATCTTATGGCTTTGCTTCCGTTGTGGAGTTTTGAGATCCTTAGGGATCTAGTTCTTAGTGTTTTGTCTTTTGAAACATCTTGTAGATATACGATGCCAATATACGATGCCATAGTTTTTTGTATTAGGCTTTATGGGCATGTATATGTATAATGTGTTACTAAGAACTTATTGTATATTTCAGTACCAAACGTACTTTTCACGTATAATATATGATTTAATGCATGTATGTATATATGGGCGTTACACATACGATATGGTGCCATAGATACAGGTCTAGTACCAGGAACTAGATCTATAGAAAACTCCACCTCTCTCTAGCGGCACATCTGAAATATCCTCTGGAAACAACTCCGGAAATTCACACACAACTGGAAACACATCAATTGCAACTTGACTATCCACAGTCAACGATGCAAACAACCCGAACAACTGAGCTTCATCTGCCAAAAGCTTCTTCAACTCTTTGGTAGATAAGAAACTCGATTCCTCGTCTTCCTCAAGAGAAGGAAATCTTACTAGCTTATGATAACAATCAATATGAACTCGATTGAACTGCAACCAATTCATTCCCAGAACCACATCTAAACCCTCCAACGGCAGACACACCAAATCCATCTCAAAATCTTTACCATAAATGCTCAAAGGACAACTTAAACAAACCAAAGAAGTAGTTACTGACCCCATTGCTGGAGTATCAATAACCATCTCTCCGCCCATCAAAGACAACAAAAGATTCAAACGCTTCGCGCACTCAAACGAAATAAATGAATGAGTCACTCCGGTATCAATAATAGCAACTAAAGGCATACTATTAATAAAACAAGTACCTCTGATCAGACGGTCCGCACTAGTAGTCTGAGTTCCTGCCAATGCAAATACTTTCCCTCCAGCCTGAGCTTGCTTTGGTTTTGGACACTTCGTACTAATATGACCAGGTTCACCACAGTTGAAACACTTCACCACATTCTTCTTACAATCAGTTGCGACATGTCCTAAACCTCCACAAATGGAACACTTCCTCATATCCTTTCTACATTCAAACTGACGATGTCCTAAGTCACCACACCTAAAACATCTCAGAGGATTAGACATACCTCCCCCACTTGTCCTTTTATCAAAATTACCCCTTTGCTTACCCTTGTCAGCTGGTGACACATAAGGACCACCACGAAACGATTGCTTCCCTTTCCTTTCGTTCACACTCTTATAGTGAGTAGAACGAGCTTTGCTATCCTCCTCATAAATTCTACAATAATCCACCAAATCTGAAAACCTTCTAATCCTTTGATAACTGATTGCCTGCTTGATCTCAGGACGCTATCCGTTCTCAAACTTCACACATTTGGAAAACTCTGCAGTTGCTTCAGCATAATGTGGATAAAACTAAACAAGCTCCACAAAATTAGCAGTGTAATCCACAATAGACATGTTACCTTGTTTCAACTCCAAGAACTCTATCTCTTTCTTTCCTCTAACATCTTCAGGAAAATACTTCCTCAAAAACTCCCTGCTAAACAAAGCCCAAGTGACCTCTTCACCTGTAGCTTCCCAAACATGACGCGCATTAACCCACCAATCATCAGCCTCCTCCTGCAACATGTGAGTACCCAGTCTCACCTTATGTTCCTCAGCACAGTCTATCACTCGAAATATTCGTTCAATCTCCTTAAGCCAAATCTGAGCACCATCAGGATCATGTCTCCCTTTGAAGACAGGCGGTTTGTTCTTCTTGAACTCATCATTCCCACCAGCATTAGGTGCACCCCGCACAGCCTGAGCCATAGCAGGAGCAAGAGCAGCGTCATTCCTACCAGCCATATTCTATTCATATCTAATAACAGCAACTATGGTTAAACAAACAGCTCGCCCCAAACACAAAGACCGACACGGACTGGCACAAACTGACAAAACTGGCTCTGATACCACTTTATGTAACACCCCCAATCTATCCCCCCAAGGTATTAAAGCGATACCAAATAATCAGAGTGTAATTAAAACATTCATGGCATAGACAGAGGCGTCACATCAATTGAAACAAAATACAACAACACGCTCATATAGATATGCAACAATCAGGTAGCACATAACAGAGGAACTCAGTTCCTAACACCCACAATTCAGATACAGAATAAAAGCGGAAAATCTGCAAATGAATCTCATACATATATACCATAAAAGTTTTTCTGTCATATACAGAGCCATACATATACAATCCAAAAAGAACATATACATATACACATAATCACACACGATCTCCCCGACTACCCGGTGCTACATATTAGAGCCGACCGGCAAAAGAATGAAGACCTAAGCTTCACAAAAAGACCTCCAGCATCTAATCTGCAATGCCTCATAGAGCATTTAAAATAGAAGAAGGGTGAGAAACACAATTATAATACAATTGCATACAAATATATAGTAACACAAAAATACACATGTAAAACATTCTCACCACAACTTACACGATAATTCAAATGCAAAACAACACAATTCATATCTCATATATCCATCACAAAGGCATATCAATCATGCACAATACATTTATCACCAACATATATATATATATATATCAACTCATCAATTTCATTCACAATTCCGCACAAAATCAATCCATTCATGATTAATGCAAATGCAAAGAGACCGACACAACGACTCTATGCAAATGCAATGCGGTACCATTCCATCCATCATTCTCATCATTAGTTCACTCAGGAACTATTGGAATCATCGCTTGTTACTTAGTGTAACTCCCCGTCGGGCAAACGATGTTCCCCGTCGCTTTAGGTCCTCTTGGTATAAGGCTCATGACGTTTATGGATCACTTTAGGTCCTCTCGGTATAAGGCTCACGATCCGATCGCTTTAGGTCTTCTCAGTATAAGGCTCACGATCGTCTATAAGCATCGCTTTAGGTCCTCTCGGTATAAGGCTCACGATGTTATAGAGGATTCCCTCTGGAACCGTTTTGTCGCTCACTCCCACTAGGGCACACGACATCACAAGAATGCATATCATGATGCTTGGCATACAATGACTCATGACATTCAAATGCACACATATACACATCCATAATCATGCATATACAATCAAATACAACACAATGCATTTTCTTTCCCTTAGGCCACAAACCATCATCACAACATTTCATCACATGCTTCACATCATATAACATCACACAAGTCATACGATATATATCAAAAGCATATTGCATGATAACACATCAAATACACACCATTAAAACGGTAAAAGTCGACAAAACGACACATTCCTAAATTTTCGACATAATTAAATCGGCCACCAATCTTAAAACCATTCCTATAAGAAAGAACATCTCATTAGCTTTCTAACGCACCCAACCGCGCCTCAATCCGACTTACGGATCAAAAGTTATGAAGAAAACAAAATTGCACAAACTGTCATGTTCGCTAGGCGAACCTTCTAGCAAGCATTCGCTACCACCTTCGCTAGGCGAATGTCCAGGCAAAACCACAATCAGACCAAAACAGACACAAAGTTCACTAGGCGAACTCCTTGGCGAACCAAGGCAGCAACAAACATAACTGAAAAGATACAAAGTTCGCTAGGCGAACAACGTTAGCGAACATTCGCTGACCTTCGCTGACGGGCTCGCTAGGCGAACCCTCGAAAATCATTCGCTTTCGCTTCGCCCCAGGTTCGCTAGGCGAACCAAGGAAAACTCAGAAATTCTGCAGTGCTGTTATGGGTCCAAAAACCATATTTCTTCAACCAAAATCTCTTCCAAACCATAACATAACCACTAAAACATACCACAATCATAACAACAAGTATCCTACAACATTTATATCACATTTCAACCGCGAAAACATCGATTCCCAATCATTTTTCTCATTTCCAACCTAGAATTGAAAACTATGGAAAGACAAATAGACTTCAAACATACACATACATATTCATACACAATGATAAGATAACCGAGTTTCACACCCTTATCCGATTAATCGTGCTTCGAAGTGTCGATTGAATCGGTTTCCTTACTCTCCAAGTTTTCCATTTCTCTTCTTTTCTTTTCTTTCTCTTTTTCTTCTTCTCTTTTTCTTTCTCTCTATTTTTCTCTCTAAGTTCTATTTTAAATGAAAAACATAATATCTACCCATCAAAAGACCAAAATACCCCTACACTCAAATATCTCGCAAACGCTCTCAAAACGCGATAAAACATAATCACGATGAAAAATAATATATTGCCAAATAAAATTCAAGAATAAAATAATATAAAAACAAAAATAATTAAATCGACTCGATTAAATAAATCTAACAAAAACTGGGGCGTTACAGAATACACCCATTGATTTCAGTTGCTGCACCATAAAAACAACTGAATTATAATATAAAAATTAAAATACACAAATAATAACAACAACATACACCATAAAATGCGTACCTTATACTTATACCTCAATCATATTGCATGTACACCTCTCTTGCACTTCTGCAAACAACTTATCTCGCTCTTCCTCAGCCAACCTCTCTCGCTCTTTCTAGGCCCTCTCTCACACCACCCACATCATTCTTTCTCGCTCCTCCTACAATATGCTCTCTCGCTCCTCCAAATTCACCCTCCCACGTTCCTCCTGAGTCCACTTCTTCATCACCATCTGAGTCCACTTCTCCTACTCCTGTTCTAATACCTCCCCTAACTTTTGAGCAACGATCTCTTAAATTTTATCTCTTATAGTTTAATTCGTTAATTGATTGCGATGGTCCGAAATGTAACTTCAAGTCGACGCCTTTTCCAAGACCACGGGCACACCCAACATGCTCCTCAGTTCCAATCGCTTCTACCAAGATGTCATGTCGATCTCGTGGAATAAAGATACATACTTTGGATTGTTCAACCAGTATATCCTACAACACATATAAAAGTTCATATTAACCAAATTGAATTAACTAAAATATGTTCTGTTGAAAAAAAGTATCTACTTACAATCTTTTCATCCACTTCGCGAGTAGCCTCTGATGTGAACTAGCCATCTGGTCTTTGACGTGTCCTCTTCCATTTCTCATGGCGTGATGGGGGAGATGGAATACGATCAAGGCTTCTAGAAGGATCTCTCAACTATAGTTCCCTTTGTTTTCTTTTTTCATTTATAATTTTCTGTTCAAGTTTATCAAATTCTCCACTAGATAATCTATGTGGTTAGATATTTCTAGCTCTATTATCCTTTCCTTTTTGGCTATTAGCCATGAAATCAAGAGTGGTGCGAGAATTTTCAAAATCCTCCCAAACTTTCTTATCAATAAATGTATACTTCACGTATGAAGGCTCTGATTCATCACTTGGATATTTAATCCCTATGTGAGTTGTGTCTTAAAGTCCTTCGGACGCTCACCAACATATCCAAGCCATTTCTTTTTCAGCATTTTATCCTCTTGAATAATAAACAATTCCTATGTTTACATAATAGAGTTGAATTAGTATTAAACCAAAAATAAATAAATGGTCATATATACTTGTAAAACAAATCCTAAAATTCATAATAAATACCATAATATCGTTCCATATAATGTCTTTAAAATAATCGTCAACGCCGTACTAATTATCTATCAAAATACTCACTTTGCTTCTACCTTGTAATGCTAAGTAACCCCTAAAATCACTAGCATGTTCACCATAAGCCTTACCGGTTCTTACATCAAAATTAACCGAGAAGCGAACAATGCTTCTGAGGGCTTTTTTCACCTCGGTCTACATCGTGGCACCTCTAGTTTTTCTTTTAGTTTTTATATTAACAGAGGTTGTATGAAAAATGCTTATCAAATCACCAATGTCTGTGTAAATTAAGAAAAAAAACAATGTATAACAGATACACCAAAATGAACTTCAAAGCCACATCACACGACACTTCATTCAAAATGATTCAAACCATAGAAAAATACTAACTAGAAATATGCAGTAGTGAGATACCATAGAAACATACTAACTAGAAACATACACAACATTTCATCCAAAATTATTCAAAAATTTAAGTTATACAAAGACATATTATTGAATATTTCTAAGTTCTAACACATATATAAGTAATTCCACAACACATGATTTATTTCTAACACAAATTTAAACTCATGTAATAAGGTAATAAGAAAACACAATGTTACTGTGTCTAACACATTTATAACACAAGTTACAGTGACTATTTTTTAAAGAAGTTACAAACACATTGCATGTACATGATTAAAGATTAAAACAAAAAGTTATGATGAATTATTTCAAGAAAAACAACAAATATGGATAGTACAAACAATGGTATTACCATTTCTATGAACATTTCTAAAGCTAACACCATTTTAGTTAGTACGTAACACCATTTCTAACAATATTTCTATGAACATTTCTAAAACTAACGCCATTTCTATGGAGATTTCTAAAATTAACACCATTTCAATGGTGAGTTAGGTACCTCAAATGTGATGACGAAGCTTCAACGAGTAAGGTTGGAAGAGTTTATGTTGGAAGAATTTATGTTGAAAAGAGAAGTTTGAATATGAGTTTTGATTAAAAACGCATAGGGTTTTTGTTAAAAGAATGATGATGAAACACGACAGATAAATGAAAAGTTAGAGTATAGTTCTGTGAAGTATTCATGCAAAAGAACAAACACGTCGATTTTTAAGCAAAACAGAGGGAATAAATTAAACAAAATTAAATAAAAAAAGCACCATATTCTAGGAATTCATGTAAAAGAACTATCACGCTGAGTTTTAGACAGAACCGAGGGATTAGTTTATTTAATAATTAAAAATAATATAAAATAAAAAAATAAAAAAGACAATTGAACATACTAATTCAAAAAGATTGATGCAAAAGATATTACCCCTCGGTTGGCCACGAAACCCAAGGATAATACAAATTTTAAAATAAAAATTAGTAGGAAAAAAGGCATTTGAAAATATTAAACAGAAAAGTAAATAAAAAGGGGAAAAGGGAAAGGCGCCAAGTGAGAAATTAAGAAAAAAAAATTAAATGAAGTATTTGAGATTCGAAGTGAGGTCTCTAGTATTTATATCCCCTCTGGTATATATATATATATATATATATATATATATATATATATATATATAAACATGGAGCTCCCAAGACATATACCTCAGTTTTTGGTTTATCGAGGTGAAAATTTTTCCATAAAAAGTATTATTTGTAGTAGTGACCTGATAAAAGAATGAACTCAAAACGATCAAGTTATTAATATTTTTTTTAAAAGGAAGACAAGTTTTCGAATAAGAAAATGATACAACTTGTGGCTAAACACTCGAGGGAAAAAGGGATATGCATCTAATTAATCCTTTTTAATACAATATTAATAAAAAAATTAAAATGATCGAGTCGTTATCTTACATGATTTAAGCATATCTTAAGTTTGTAACTTTGATTAAGATGGATCCAGAGGCAAATTAAAGCTAAGAAAAATAACTAGCTAATCCCAAATTAAATAAATGAAACTAAACAACCAAGGTATTAAATTGATTTCCATGGACAACACACAATAAGCTTTAGAATTTGTGATCATTATATACCATTAGTTATCTTTCAAAATATGTACCTATGAAGTGTTTAAAGCTAACCCAAACAACTAACATAAATAGAAACAATACAACATATTTAAGAGTATATCAGCATATAAGAATAAGAACTCAATATCACATAAAAGAATAAAAATACAAGATGTGGGAAAAGAGATTACCAACAATGAACCCTTTGGAGATGAAGGATGTTGGTGTTTTTTTGCAATATCAATCAATGACTTCTTCCTCCAACTCTCACAATAAAATAAACTATCTTTCTCTCTCAAAATATTCAACACTTCTTTCCTCTAAAAAAACACTCATTTTTCTCATAAAATGACCTCTATTTATAGTGAAAGATTAGGGTGTTGAGTGTTATTAGATTTAAAGGAAAATAATGATAATGATAAATACAATTTAAATTAAAAATTAGTGTCACTTTTTTTTGATAGTTTGTTTTCAAACAAATTTTTTAATATATATATATATATATATATATATATATATAGAGAGAGAGAGAGAGAGAGAGAGAGAGGGGGGGGGGGGGGGGGGGAGAGAGAGAGAGAGAGAGAGAGATTTTTTCTATATTGTTAAAAGGATGACATAAAATAAAGATAATTTTCTTACCAATTAAAAATTTCTTTTTATTTTTCTCAAATATGAAAAGTATTTATATATTTTTTTTTATTCAATTTTTTATTTTTTATTTAAATATTAATATTTTTTAATAAAGGCCATATATATCAAATGAAGAGTGATGCACAAAAGTGGTTGTTAGTGGGTGGGGGGGGGGGGGGGGGGGGGGACTCTACTAAAATCCACTAAAAAAATATGAACCTAAAAACGGTAAACTAAGTCTATTTTTTAGAAAATCATTCATAATCTCCAAAGGAATAGAATAAAAATTAGACAGAGAATTAGTTGTGAGGCCTATGTTAGCAAAAAAAAATCATAGAACTATTCTCATCTAATAAAATGGACATATATGTAGTAACTTTCATACAAGTTTTCCATTGTCTTCTAAGTTTTCAGGGGACAATCTTGTGGTTGGTAAGATCTTGAAATTCCATGATTGAATCAAATTTAATCCATATTTTCTGCCAACCTTTGTCTTTAGGCATGCAAATTGCTCTAATTACTACCCCTAACTCAGCATGAAGGGAGGATGGCCAATTCAGGTTTTCAGAGTAAGCCAATACTAGGTCTTGTCGTATCCCAAAATATACCCCACCTTTCTAATTTTCACCTGGCTCCTAATTCTCATTTCATCTGCATACATTCATTCATAGGAAGTTACATTTTAATTTGGCGTCATGGATTCAAAGGGGTGTTACTCATAATTGACAAGGAGCCAGGGTTTCCCTAAGGGCTTTGGTGGTGCATTCAAGTCGGGGGAAGCCTATCGTATGAAACAAGACATAAAACCCTAATTTGTTGGCTTTTTTGGCATTTATGGGCCATGTGTGTTGCATTTGTGCTTTTGGGGTTTGATCAAGACGTCCAAGGATTATGGTGATCATCTGTGGAGCTTTACATTGGATTCAAGTCCATTCATTGAGGTTTATTCATTTTAAGTTTGTTTTACACAAGATTAATTCAGAGGTCACATAATTTGAGGGAAATTTCATTTAAGGACAAACCATACAAACCACAAATTCATTTACAAGGTCACTAGAGTTTACAAGCCATTACAAAGATCCAAAAGTCCAAAACCTACAAAAAAATATCACAACTTTGACCTACAGTTGACTTTGGTCAATTGTTGACTTTTGGTTAACTAGTTGGCCAAAGTCAACTCTACTAATCCAAATCCTAGTTACAACAATTTCTTCATTTCCAAGTTATCCATGGCCTTGTTCTTCATAACTCTTGATTTTCTTGTCAAAAGTTCCAAGCCTTAATTGAAGTCCTCAATCCATGCCCAACCTTGTCCTTCCACCCTACACAATTATTCCACCATTAGCAAATCAAACCAATAACAAACTCAAAGCAAGTCATAACATGGAGGAATGTATTCGTCATGCAAGCTTAACAAACATTATCCTTAAAATGATCAAATCTCTGAAACTACTCCTCACTCATGTTCTTGACACAACTTTTTTTATTCCCGTTGAGGCAGTAACAAAGAAGAAAATGTTGATCTTGTTGTTTCTTGTGCTAAGACTCTGACTAATTATGATGCTAACAATGAAGGTGCATTCTCTATACCACGGGCCTCCGCTAACAGAATCTTTCCGCCGCTTGGCTTGGCAACTCCATCATCGTCTTAAGAACTCTCTGTCATGGATGGTTATGGTGTTGCATGAACCATTCGTGGACACGATACAACCACAGTTGTTGCTGCGATTGACGCAGTTGCATCGACTAAGTCAGGTACATCATTAACCATGCCAGCTGCTGCCGTCACTAGTGTGCTTGATGGTGAAGTGTACCAGACATGAAGACTGTCACAAGCTGCATTCCAATTTCGTATGTTAAGAAAACAAGGTTATTACATTCGGCCAAACATAGTCGACATTTTTTGGGAAAACAAAGGCAAACTCAAGGATACGTTTTGTATGGATATAAATGGTCTAATTACAACATTTGAAGCCTCTCAATTAAGCATATAAGGAGAAGAATATCTTGATAGTGCAGGACAGTTCTTCAGTGAGTATCTTATTGAGTGGTTTTCGACATTTCATGACCTTGATCAAGTTAATTTTCTCATTCCCATCGCCAAGACTCTTTGCAGGCCGAAATCTATGCACAAATATAATCTTACTCTGCACTCATTGTATGCTATGGTTTCAGTTTGTTCAGAAACTGAAACAATTATATCAATTTTGAACAAATTGTCGAAGACCAAGCTTCCTAAAAATAAGATACCAATGTTACCTGCATTAATTTCATAAAATATTGGATTTCTTAATCTTGGAATAGGTCAATTGGAATTCCTCATGCTCCTGGATGTAAATGAAGATGGGGATATGTGATATAGTAGTTGTTGCTAAAATTTTGAATACAATGTTGGTGGTCCCGCATTTTGAAGTGAATCCTATTTGGAAAGACTCAAGTTCATTTGCAGATATATTTTGAAGGGAATCCTATGTGGAAAGACTTAGTGCTTCGCAAAGAATAGACTACAATGTGATTGGCGAAGCACTAAAATACACAGTGCATGGTTCAAATGGCCAACTCTCAAACTCTGCTCTACTGATTTGAGAAAACATGATTTCCAATGAGTCGATGGTAGAACTACAACATGCTACTAATAATGTCGGTTCAAGTAGAATGCAGGTTCAGTCATATTATGTAGTTCAATTTAAAAGTGACATAAGTCTAACCGAACAATATCAAACTCGATTGTCAACTTTGAGATATCTACCAGCACAACCAGTGAGAGTCAATGTGCAAAGAAAGAGGTTAATGTTGAATTTTAGGTTACAATACCATTGATAAATTCAGTAGCTCTTCAAAATCATATGTTACATCAAGAGTTGTCCATATTGAGGTTGAAGCTCATTCAAACACCAGAACCTGAGCATGAATACACACCAGCCGGACGGGACCCGAAGACACTATGCCAAAAAAGACCTTTAGCAGCACTTTTTTTGGCCTTTAGCAGCGCTTAAAAGTGTTGCCTAAGGTGGCGCTGCTGTAGGTAAAGGCAACGCTTTTTTTCCTTTGAAAAGCGTTGTCTTAGTTCCCCCTTAGGACCCCCTTTAGCAGCGCTTTTAAAAGCGCTTTCGAAGGACCCCCTTTAGCAGCGCTTATTCAAAGAAAAGCGCTTTCGTATGACCCCCTTTAGCAGTGCTTTTTCAAGGAAAAGCGCTTTCGTAGGACCCCCTTTAGCAGCGTTGTCTTATGTATACTTTAGGACCCCCTTTAGGCAACGCTTTTTTTAAAAGCGCTGTCTTTTCTAAAAGTGCTTTTTAAAAGCAATTTTTTAAAAATCAATTTTTTTGGAGCGTTTTTTTTACTAAAGCGCTGTCTACTGTGTATTTTTTCCATAAGTCCTATTTTTTAACATAAACCTGTATAATAAACCTGTATAATTCAAAACAAACCTTTATTTCAACACATAGGCCTTGTAAACCATTATAATTCAACACATAGGCCTTGTATAACATTATAATTCAACACATAGGCCTTGTATACAATTATAATTCAACACATAAACTGTATAATAACCATTATATTTATTTTAACACAAACCTCGTACACCAAAATAACCATTATATATATATAACTCAATACAAACCTCATACATCCAAGTAGACATCCAAAATTCTAATAACAACTTCCAAAACTAATTACACCAAACATCCTAAAGATGCACCAATTCTAAACCTTATACACCATTTCCATCACCTATACATCAACTTCCAAAACTATTCAACAATTTCCAAAACTATACAACACCTTCCATAAACTTAACACACACAAAAAAGAAAACAATAATATACCTCATATAATTCTCATTTCAACCATGTATTGGCACCATTCCTCCTTTATTTCTTCCAATTTATCTTTCGTGTAGGTGGCACACTTGAATTCATCAAAGTACTACATAATATAACATAATATGCATGATTTAGTTAAAAGTAATTAATTAGATGAAATATCCGATAATAAGTCTTAAAATAAATCATAACTTATAAATCCATACCATGATTGGAATCTCTATTTGTTCCAAATGAATAATTTCTTTCATGAATCTCAATACATAATAACCATAATCTATACCATTATGCTGTCGAGGACACTACACATAAAAAAAAGTATGAATATGTATCAGGATATATAGTTTAACTTGTGTTATCAAGTAGCATCACTATTATAATAACAAATGTGAAAATATACCTGCACTCTTATCCATGTAATGTTGTTTGCTTTGCTCTTTGGTACTCGAGCTTGTCGTTGTGATCGGAATATTTGTATGACTCTATCATAATATAAACGAATATTTAGTACAATCTCACATAAATAAATAAATACACACGCGAATATTTAGAACAGTCGCATCACTTACGTATCAATCATCTTCTTCATCTCCGGGTATTTTGTTTGATCACCATCTAGCGAATCCAGATGTATGAATTCATAACACCGATGCCTAATTCAACATGCTGAAAAATATGATCCAAGTCTTCGTATCATTCCGAAACAAAATTTAGTAAACATCATCACTTCCTTCAATTAAGCTCAGCAATCAAAGTTTCAAGAAACAAATTTAGTAAACATCATCACTTTCTTCAATTAAGCAACATGTCATCGACACGCAAATTCAATCACATTAATTCAAGTAGCATGGTATACTTTGATTCAACTCAAGTAAGTCGCAAAAAATAACTGCATCACTTAAGTTCAATTTACTTCAAAGTTCTAACCAACAAAGAATCATCAATTCGAGCATAAATCAATCACCAAAATTATCAATTCCACATTTAAACTCAATAGCAACTTCAACCTCAACAATTAACAATTAATTTCATCAATATTCATCATCGTCAACCTTAACAATTAACAAAGTAATCACTAAAAATTATCCATCAACAATGTCATTATCATCAATTAATTTCAAGAATTCATCACTAACATTCAATATCAACTTATAAAATTAACACCAATTCTCAAAATAAGTTCACCACAAATATCACTATTCATCATCTTCAACCTTGCTACAACAACAATTTCAAAATCAAATGCTAACAACAACCACAACAACACTATCAATGTCTCATTTCAATTGTTTCAACAACAAACAAACTCAGTACAATTTATTATTTGGCCGCGAAACAAGAAACGGAGAAGAAAAATACCTTGCTCACAAAACTGACGGTGCCGGAACTGACGGGATAAACAAAGTAATCACTAAAATTGATACTAGAGAAGACTCAAATAATCTCTATCCCCTAAAATAAAGCTACCTATCCCAAAAAAATATGGTTTTTTTTTTTACTTTGATATGGACAAAATTCAAATAAAATAGTTTTATAGACTAAAATTATAAAACAATATATTTTTGGGTATAAAACATATGTTGAAACGTTTATTTTTAGTCTAAAACAATTAACCCGAGGTTTGGAGATATAATCAATTACGTCCTTATCAAACATATAACCTTTTATCTAGAAGTGAAAATATTTTTATTCCTTATGCAATATGCCATGCTTAAGTCAATAAAGCTTTAAGGTGTGTGAAGTTTCAACTAATTGTAATTGAACGCATGCAGAATCATGATCTGCAATAAACTCATTAGAAAATCATGTATGTTTCAACAATGAGTACTGTATACTTCACACTAACATTTTTTATTTTGTAAATCTATGAGTTTTTAATATTATAAAATGGTAAAAGAATAATATAAATTGAATACCGAGAATACCCCTGATGATGATGAAACATATTCTAGGTGTTTGTATTTTGGGAGATGACATGCCTTAGAAGCAAAGTGAGTAAAAGTGATTCTAGGCAAATGGAACCAGATCAGCTTTTGTCGCCGAGTAACCGAACTGACATTATACCCCAACCATACACTCGGCGCCAAAATTACAATTTATTATTTAGCCACGAAACAAGAAACGGAAAAGAAAAATACCTTGCTCACAAAACTGACGGTGCCGAAACTGTTACGGTGGTGGGAGAATCACGAATACACAGTCAGAGGAACAGTGACGGCGGTGGGAGACGATGCGAACATTGGAAGATACAGCGGAGGGAGTAGCAGTTGCGAAATAATGGGATACGGTGGAGAGAGTCGCGAGAGAGAAAAGCTTGAAATGTTAGAGTTTAAGAAACAAATGAATAGTTACTGGTTCTGAGTTTTATTATTTACTAACTAAAATACCTATAGCAGCGCTTTCGTAGGCTGCACCTTTAGCAGTGCTTTCTGGAAAAAGCGCTTTCTAATGTGTGTAGAGAAACGACCTTTAGCAGCGCTTTCCAAAAGCGCTGCCTAAAGTGTGATATAGCGCGGGCCTTTAGCAGCGCGTTCCAAAAAGCGTTGTCTAAGGTGTGGGCTTTTAGCAGCGCTTTTCCAAAAGCGTTGTCTAAAGTATGGCTTAGGAAAGACCTTTAGCAGCGCTTTTTAAAAGCGCTATCTAAGGTGTGGCTTATGAAAGACATTTAGCAGCGCTTTTCAAAAGCGCTGTCTAAAGTGGGCCTTTAGCAGCGCTTTCCAAAAAGCGCTTTCTAAAGGGTAGCCTTAGTTTGGCTTTTAGCAGAGCTTTTTAAAACCGCTGTCTAAAGTCCATCTTTAGCAGCGTTTTTTTATAAAACTTATAGCAGCGCTTTCTGAGAAAAGCGCTGTCTTTGTAGCGCTGCCAAAAATCATTTTTGGCGTAGTGAGACAAAACTTGCTAAAACTCTGGGCTCGGCAGAAGGAATTGCCGCTACGCGAAAAATGACACAGAGTCGCCACCGAATTTAATTTATCATAAAGAGGGAAAGGGAAATATCGATAAAACCTTTAGGGAAAGAACGAGGTCATCGCAACCAAGTTTTGGGTTCGGAAGTCAGTTATGTGAGGGGAAGGTATTAGCACCTCCTCACATCCGTCGTACTCGATGGGAACCATCTAAGTTGTCTAACTCAAATGGATGTTCTATTCTAAAAGTCTACTTGCCAAAGGGAAGGAGGGTTGGTTTTTTTATTAGAGTGCTCGCCAAGGATTGGGGCCCTTGTGCCTACGTATCTTCACTTGAAAGAAGTGAACAATCAGAGCATCTGTAGTTCGTGGGACTACGGTTAAAAAAGGGAAGTTTGCTCTCTAGGATCATCGCAATCCTATGCCTACGTATTCTCAACATGTATGAGAAGTCAGAGCGTCTGTAGTTCGGACTACGGTTGGTTGGTGTTTTTTATGGACGATGCTAACGTGCGGGTTTTAGTAGACTTAAGCCATTTTGTAGTGCGGAAGCTATCGGAAATAGTTGTCACGCGATACTACCCTCATCTAAGATCACTCTAGGATACATCAGCTCGCTGGCGATCTGCTTGCTGTTGTTATCCCATAGGGGTCAATGATTTTGCGGACATGTACAAAAAATCACCAGTATAAACCTTGGGGGGGGGGGATAGAGCCTTGACTTCAGGACACCGAACTTTTGACCCCATGTCCTTTCTATGTTTTAAAAAATCACCAGTGTGCTGCATTCATGCATTCATTTAAAAAAAAACATTCAAAAAAAAAATCTTCTCTTCTAGTCTCTCTTTTTCAAATTAAACTAAGACAATGATTGCAAATGTCAGAGAAAGGAGATTGCGCTGATGGATTTCGATAGAAGGAAAACTCATAAGTGCACCTTCAAGGTTCCAAAGTTAGAGGATTTGAGAGGTTTGGCGAGAATGATCACCAACCACGAGGCTTTCAGAGCCAAATATGGGGGACTGCTGTCCTAGTTAAGGGTCCACGTAATTGAAGGAATCCTATCCATGTTAATACAGTTCTACGATCCGGTTTATCATTGTTTCACATTCCTGGATTATCAGCTTGCACCAACGCTGGAGGAGTATTCTCACCTGACTGATTTACATATTACTGATCAAGCCCCCTTTTCTGGACTGGAAGAAATTCCAAAGGATCAGACCATTGCAAGAGCAATTTATTTGGACGAGTCAGAAGTCAGGACTCACATGACCACTAAGGGTGGCATCCAAGGTTTGCCAGCCCAATTCTTGATAAAGAAAGCTCTATACTTTGCTAGTATAGGGAATGTGGCCGCTTTCGAGAACATCTTTGTTTTGCTCACCTACGGGTTATTTTTGTTTCCCAACATCGATAACTTTGTAGATATCAATGCCATTAAGATTTTCCTGATCGGAAATCCTGTACCAACCTTACTCGTAGATGCGTATCATTAGGTACACTTAAGGAATTTATACAGTGGAGGAATGATCACATGCTGTGTACCCCTGCTATACAAATGGTTCACTTCCCATTTGCCCAAGTCTGCTGCATTTTGGGATCAAAAGAATACTTTATGTTGGTTGCAGAGAATCATGTCTCTTACCAACTCTGACATCTATTGGTACAATCGAATCTACGACGGGATCAAAATCATTGACCGTTGTGGAAATTTCCCAAATGTACTCCTTATAGGAACTAAGGGAGGAATCAACTATCATCCAGTGTTAGTTCGTCGTCAGTTTGGATACCTAACGAGGCATGTCCCGCGCAATGCTTATCTGGAAGGTCTTTTCTTCAAGGAATGAGAAAATGACAGGGCACTAAAGACAGAAATAGTGCATGCTTGGAAACACGTTCATAGGAAAGTACGAGAGTCTCTTGGAAAACCAGAATGTGTCTCAGGGGAGCCTTATCTCCACTGGGTACAAACTATAGCTCTCAAGCTGAGGATACCTTACCCTCGTTAGGAAGTTCTTCCATTAAGGGACTCTACCCTTTATTTTATGTCAGAGACGGAAAAACTTCAAGTTACCCTCAGCAAAGTTCAGCAGGAGAAGAGGTCTTGGAGGAACAAGTATCGTATTCTCAATGTGGAGTGTAAGAAAATACAACAGCTATTAAGAGAAAAAGATGCTCTGATTGAGATTTTAGAGCAACGTGCTGTAGAGAATCAGGATTATCAAAGGAATTTGCTCGCTCCTTTCACTTGGCAAAGGAATGACAACCCGACAATGGCCCAAGAGCCCCGGTCAAAGAAAAGGAAAGTACCAGAACCAGCACCTGAGCTCTCTTCAGAGAGGACTCAGGATCCATTAGTTTAGATTTCCTTTTTCAACACTCTATAAATTACTGTATTTCCATTTCCACAATCCTTTGAATTCAATAAAACGGGGTTTCCCCACCGTTTGATATTTGCAATCTAATTGTCGAAGTTTACTTTGAATAAACAAAAATAATTAATAATCATTGCATTCATCATTCTCACTTAACGCATTCTTCTTCCCTGCGAATCTCATGTTTGCGTCTCGATTCTAGAGTCAAACTGTCTCATTCGTATAATACTCGGGCCAATCGTCAAAAAAAGATGGATGATCTCGAGGAAGATAACAGAGAGTTGAGAGAAGAGATCGACACTCTGAAAGAGGATCTGAGAAAGCTTCATAACGACATGCAAGCTCTAGCAGAAGCTCCGATGCAACAACAAAGGACTGTGATTTCGGAGATCACATCTACTCCCATAGTGGAGAAGTATGATCCTAGGTACAAAATACCGAAAGATCGTCCCTGGGGCATGCTTATTAACTATATCCTGGAAGGATATGCTCCGGCGATCAATGAGGATCAAGGAACCACAACAGGAGCCGCTGGGCCTGAAGGTTACAAACTTCGGGAAAACGAAGATGCCAGGGGCATGACAGCAACTCCTGAAGGTTACAAACTTCGGGAGACACCGAGAGTCTTGGCCATAATGACTATACCACCACCCGTGGTACACATTGTCCCGGAAGGACAGATTCCACAGATACCTTCTGGTGGAAATGACATCATGTTCAACAGAATGAATGAATTCCAGGAACAGTTCCTGGAAATGCAGAAAGAACTGCAAGCCCTTCGCGGTCAGGATTTATTTGGAAAGGACGCCGCAGACCTCTGCTTGGTCCCCAATGTGAAATTTCCACACAAGTTCCAGGTACTCGACTTTGAAAAGTACAAGGGTAACTCTTGCCCTCAAAGCCATTTAGTGATGTACGCTCGGTGAATGTCAGCTCAGACAAAGAACCAGGAGCTACTGATTCACTACTTTCAGGATAGTTTAACCGGTGCCGCATTAAAATGGTACATGGGTTTAAACCGCGCTACGATCGACACGTTCAGAGATCTTGACGCTGCCTTCGTTCAACAATATAAATACAATTTGGACATGGCACCGGACAGAGATCAACTCAGATCAATGTCACAAAAGGACAAGGAAACCTTTAAGGAGTATGCTCAGAGATGGCGTGAAATTGACGCCCAGATTTGTCCACCTCTTGAGGAAAAAGAGATGACAAAGATCTTCTTAAAGACCTTAAGCTCATTTACTACGACATAATGGTTGCAAGTGCACCCAGTGACTTCACCGAGATGGTGGGCATAGGAGTTCGTCTTGAGGAAGCCGTTCGAGAAGGATGTTTAGTTAAAGATGCTGGATCATCAAGTAGTACAAAATGATACGGTAGTGCTCTCCCTAAGAAAAAAAAGAAAGATATCGGGAATATCTCTCTCGAGAAGCAAAGGCGACGTTACCATCCAGTAGCAGCTGTAACTCCTGCTATTAATCCAGCGCCTGTTCCTACGTATCAACCTCGGGTTGCACGGAGCCAACCTAATCAATAGCCTCTTCAGCAGGCTCGTCCTCAGTACAACAACAACCGTACAACGCGACCACCAGGGTTTGACCCTATACCCATGTTGTATGCAGAATTACTTCCATTATTACTGGTCAAGGGGCATGTCCAAACCAAGTCTCCTCTTACAGTACCGGAAAATCCGCCTTTTTGGTTCAAAACGGATCAGACTTGTCCTTGCCATCAAGGAGGACCAGGGCATAACATAGAAAACTGTCTCAGTTTCAAATCCGACGTGCAAAATATTTTTAGGAGCGGGGTCTTATCTTTCAAAGATACAAATCCAAATGTTCTCACAAACCCGCTGCCTCAACATTAGAAAGCTACAGTCAATTTGATAGAGGAACAGTCTAACAACAGCTATCAAATTCACGATGTACTCTTATTGAGGGGTAATTTGGTCAAGATGCATTGTAGACAGAGCGGATATGGCCATGTGCCACCTAATAATTATCACCAGTGTGATATCTGCTCTAAAAACAATCAGGGATATTCTATGGTGCAATCAGCTCTACAGGAACAATTGGATCTCAGATGGATCCAAGAGCATCGAGTTCGTGGAGTCAACATGACCTATACGAATTCCAACATCATTCAGAACCACGACATCCGTGCAATGGATATCAACTTGGTGGCAACGCACTCAAGGCAAAGCCAGTATCATAATCTGCCGCGGCACGATTATAATTCCTGTCTGACTTGCTCGGTAAACAAACAGGGATGCTCTTTTGTACAAGAGGTCCTCCAGCGTCAGATGGATCTTGGAAGGATCCAGGATTACCATGATAGAAATCCTTATCAGATCAACATGATTCAAATCTTTGATATTCGTCAGATGAATACCAGCTTGGTGGAGTTACATGCCAGGCAGGTCCAACTCGGTTTTCTCACTTCACATTATTATCAGAACTATAAAGGATGTTGTGAGAGTAACGAAGGGTGCGCTCTCGTTCAGAGAACTTTACAACACTTATTAAACCACTGGTGGCTTCCAATCTATCTGGATGAAGACACGCAACAAATCAGTGTGCTTAATGGAAACCCTACTCGGCGTCAAAGTCAGGATGTCCAGTCTATGGAAACAAACCTGGTAAGGTTGCACTGCATTCAAAGCGGGCGTGGCCAGGTGCCACCACACAACTATGAACGTTGTAAAGTTTGCTCGGAGAATAACCAAGGATGTTACCTTGTACGGGCAGCCCTTCAAGGTCAGTTGGATCGTAAAGAGATTCACCCGAACTACTTCGCTGATCAAATCAGAGACGTTGTCATAATCTCTGATCATCAACATAACAAGGATGTTTGTACCATCATCCCTCTACTGGACGAATCAAAGGTTCTTAGCCAGGAACTGATTGAAGTTACTTACGACAGTCAGAAAAATCAGAAGGCTCCTGTAGTTATCAATCTACTGGGACCGTTACCGTATGAATCAGCTAAGACGATCCCTTACAAATATGGTGCAACAGTAATTGAGAATGGAAAGGAAATTCCATTACCCTCCGTCGTGAATATTGCAGACATCAGTCGAGTAACACGGAGCGGTCGAATCTTCAACCGAGGAGTTGGAGAACCTAACAAAGAAAAGGAACTTCAGACAGAAGCTCCTGATCCACCAGTCGGTCAATCCAGTAATCCCAACCTTTCGAAAAATAATGATGAGATGCTGAAGCTCATCCAAAGGAGTGAATACAACATTGTGGATCAACTGTTACAAACTCCTTCAAAGATCTCAGTGCTATCACTTTTACTCAGTTCGAAAAGCCACAGAGAGGCTCTACAGAAAGTCTTAGAGCAGGCCTTTGTGGAACAGGATGTATCAATACGACAGTTCGATATCACATTCTCTAACATCACTTCCTGCAACAACTTAGGATTCAGTGATGAGGATTTGCCAAAGGGGGGAAAAAGTCACAACATGGCGCCCAATATCACAGTTAACTGCCAGGACGATGCTTTAGCCAGCGTACTGGTAGACACAGGATCGACCATCAACGTTATACTGAAGTCCACTCTAATGCGACTATCATTCAAAGGGTCCCTGATGAGGGGCAGTGATGTCATCGTCAAAGCATTTGACGGGTCTCAGAAAGCAGTTATCGGTGAAGTCGACCTTCCCATAACTATCGGTCCTCACACTTTCCTAATCACTTTCCAGGTCATCGACGTCCGAGCAGCGTACATTTGTTTATTAGGAAGACCTTGGATACACCAGGCTGGGGCAGTCACTTCGACGTTGCACCAGAAACTGAAGTTCGTCAAGAACGATCAACTCATCACGATCTGTGGAGAACAAGCCTGGATCGTGAGTAACCCATCATTATCTACTTGTATAGAACCCGAGGAGGTTGTTGGGACTCAGTTCCAAGCACTTTCGGTGAGCAATAAGAATCAATCAGAGAAAGGAACCTCGATTTCATCGTTCAGAGATACTCTTGAAGTGATCGAGAATAACAATGCAAAAGGGTGGGGATAACTTGTCATTACTACTGATAACAAAACAAAGAAGGGTCTTGGTTTTTCTGCAACCTGCACCTAGACAACTGCTAACGATGAAAGTCTTCATCCCATTCAGGACTTCTTCCACAGTGGAGGTTTCCTTCACCCAGTGCCTCAAGCAGACCATACCATCAGCGAGGAGGATTCCTCCGATACAGATGAGGAATGGAAGTTCTATCTCAACGAGGACGGTTATATCTCTCAGGAAGAGGTGCCTACGCCATTTTGTTATCCCGCACAGAGTCCGAGATTTATACCGAGGTCAGACGTCGAAATGATATACGAAGATTGCGATCTGGAAGGATGTCGTGCTCCACTTAACTCATTGGAGGAAGACACTCCAATGAAATACAACTTTGACCACGACTATTATGGCCCAATGGATGGCCTGCCTATCTGGCATCCGTACCCAGGAGACTTGGGGCAAGAAAATCAGCCGAACGATACTTACCAATTGAGCATCATTGAAAGGAATACCTGCGTCCCCACCATGTCATGGGATCAACACTCAGATCATTCCGAAAATATTCAGTACGACGATGAATTGGCAAAGCTTGCCGGACTAGAGTTCATCAACTACGCTTTTCCCGAGGTCAACGTCATCGAAAGAGATGACTCCTCCAGTTCCAAAGAAGTTTGGGACACCTTGGGACAACCGAGTAGAAAATACGACTTCATGGTCAAGTACACCACTCCTGAAAGCTCTCGTATCAGGCTCGAAGACATCCAGCCAACTGGATGGGGAGATTTGCCTGAGAGCACAAATACTCTGCAAAATACAACTGAGGAATCCTTCTACGACAACTCTGTCTGGGAGACAGATTCCAATGATCCTGCTCTGCCAGAAATCAGCGTTATTTCTGAAGACAAACCAAGGAAAGTACCAAACTTTATGATTCACCGAAGATTGTTCATAAGTCAAAGTAATTGCTGTCATTAACCGTTCACCCTGCCCAGGTGAAACAGATGTTTTGATAGGGCTCACTTTCTATAAATTTACCTCTTCGCTTTGCCCAAAGTGACAGAGTTTTTGTTTTATAGGGCTGTAGTTTCAAGAATCGACTTGTTCATAAATAAAATAACGTCGTTCTGTAATTTCTGCATTTATTTCTGTTTTTCTCTTTTCGTTTTTTCAGAAAATGGTAATCCTAAAAAACAACTCAATAATAAAAACAAGCAGTTTTCCAAAGAAAAACACTGCACACACTCTTGCATTCTCTATATCTCTTCTAAACGCAAATCAAATCGTCATGCAGATTGCTTGTTTTAAACCCCGTTGAAACATACGATCCAATGCCTTCTCCCAACTTTGAGTTCCCGATATTTGGGGCTGAAGAAGAAGTTGACGACGAAATTCCAGAAGAGATCTCCCGACTACTCAAACAGGAGGAAAGGTCCATTGAACCTCACAAAGAACCGTTGGAAACAGCCAACTTGGGTTCAGAAGAAAAGAGAAAAGAGATTAGGATTGGGGCACTGCTCAGTCCAACTGCCAAAGAGAGTTTGACAAAGCTTCTCAAAGAATTTCCCGATGTGTTTTCTTGGTCCTACCAGGACATGCCAGGGTTGGATACCAGCATCGTGGAACATCATTTACCATTGAAATCAGAATGTTCGCCAGTAAAACAAAGGTTGAGACGGACTCATCCAGACATGGCCATCAAGATCAAAGAGGAGGTACAAAAACAGATTGACGTGGGTTTCCTCGCCACATCAGAATATCCTCAATGGTTAGCCAACATCGTACCTGTTCCAAAAAAGGACGGAAAGGTCAGAATGTGTGTCGACTATAGGGATCTGAACAAAGCAAGTCCAAAGGACGACTTTCCCTTGCCGCACATTGACATGCTGGTAGACAGTACACCAAATTTCAAAGTTTTCTCCTTCATGGATGGATTCTCGGGATATAATCAAATCAAAATGGCGCTGCAGGACATGGAGAAAACTTCCTTCATTACCCCATGGGGTACCTTTTATTACAAGGTAATGCCGTTCGGTTTGAAGAACGCTGGGGCAACCTATCAAAGGGCCATGACTACTCTTTTTCATTACATGATACACAAGGAAATCGAGGTATATGTCGATGATATGATTGCCAAATCTAAAACAGAATAGGAGCATGTGACCCACCTGTAAAAACTATTCGAGCGGTTGAGAAAATACAAACTCCGCTTGAATCCCAACAAATTCACCTTCAGTGTCCACTCAGGGAAACTTTTAGGGTTCATCGTCAGCCAAAAAGGAATTGAGGTCGATCCTAACAAGGCCAAGGCCATTCAAGAAATCCCTTCTCCGAAAACTAAAAAACAAGTCAGAGGATTCCTGGGACGTTTGAACTACATCTCCAGATTCATATTCCTCATGACCGCGACATGCGCTCCAATCTTCAAATTACTCAAAAAGAGTCAGGATTGCGTTTGGACAGAAGACTGCCAAACCGCCTTCGACAGTATTAAGCAATACCTATTGAACCCACCGATTCTATCACCTCCAGTGGAAGGAAGGCCACTAATCATTTACTTAACAGTCTTGGAAGACTCCATGGGTTGTGTACTGGGCCAACAAGACGAAACAAAAAGGAAAGAGTCTACCATTTACTATTTGAGTAAGAAATTTACCGACTGCGAGACTCGTTACACTATGCTTGCGAAAACTTGCTGCGCTTTGGCTTGGGCAGCCAAACGTCTTTGCCAGTACATGATTCGTCACACTACTTGGTTGATCTCAGAAATGGATCCAATCAAGTACGTCTTTGAAAAGCCTGCTCTCAAGGGAAGAATCGCCCGTTGGCTGATGTTGTTATCAGAATATGACATTGAGTACCATGCTCAGAAAGCCGTTAAGGGGAGTATTTTAGCCGATCATTTGGCTCATCAACCGATTGACGATCAAGAATCAATCGGGTTTGACTTCCCAGACGAAGATGTCATGTATCTAAAAATGAAAGATTGTGATGAACCGCTACCCAGTGAAGGGCCAGAACCCGGTTCCCAATGGGGACTTATCTTTGACGGAGCAGTTAACCATTACGGAAATGGAATTGGGGCAATCATCATAACCCCTCAAGGTACCCACATTCCTTTCACTGCCAGACTTACGTTCAAGTGCACAAACAACGAGGTCGAATACGAAGCTTGTATCATGGGTCTCGAAGAAGCGATCGAGTTGAGGATCAAGAACTTGGATGTATATGGCGACTTAGCCCTGGTTATCAATCAGATCAAAGGAGATTGGAACACATACCAATCAGGACTGATTCCTTACAAAGATTATGCAAGAAGGTTGTTACCTTTCTTCAACAGAATCGATTTTCATCACATCCCTCGTGACGAGAATCACATGGCTGATGCATTAGCCACTCTTTCTTCCCTGATTAGTGTAGGTCAATTGAGCGACCTACCTAAGATCGACATAATGCACCTTGATAGGCCCGCTTACATCTTCGCGATTGAAGCAGTCATAGACGACAAACCTTGGTATCACGATATCAAATGCTTCCTTAGAAACAAGAGTACCCTCCTGGGGCACTAAGGAAAGATAGAAAGACCCTCAGAAGACTTGCTGGAAACTTCTTCCTGAGCGGTGATACACTTTATAAGAGAAACTTTGACATGGTCTTGCTCCGATGAGTAGACAGACCAGAAGCAGACATGCTGATAAAGGAAATTCACGAAGGATCCTTTGGCACTCATGCCAACAGACACACAATGGCGAGAAAAATTCTGAGAGCAAGGTACTACTGGTTCACCATGGAATCCGACTACTACAAGTACATGAGGAAGTGTCACAAGTGTCAGATATACTCAGACAAAATCCATGTACCGCCACCGAATCTCAAAGTTCTTTCTTCCCCATGGCCTTTTTCCATATGGGGAATCGGCATGATTGGCATGATTGAACCCAAGGCTTCAAACGGACATCGGTTCATCCTAGTAGCCATTGACTACTCCACCAAGTGGGTCGAAGCAGCGTCATACGCCAATGTAACCCGACAAGTGGTGGTCCGATTTATCAAAAACAATATCATCTGCCGTTATGGTGTTCCGAGCCAGATCATTACAGATAATGGATCTAACTTGAACAATAAGATGATAAAAGAGTTGTGTGCAGAGTTCAAGATCGAACACCATAACTCATCTCCCTACCGACCCAAGATGAACGAAGCGGTAGAAGCGGCTAACAAGAATGTTAGTTCTGTTATTGGCAACAATTTTGGTAAAACAATGTGTTTGTTCAAGATGTCATGTCTGATGTCTTAACATGTGCTTCTATCATTCTGCATGTGCTGCAGTTGGTTTCTATTTGTGATGTCAAGGTAGATGTTCTAACATCTGATGACAGAACATTATACATTCTGTTTAGAATGTGTTGTTTTGTGTGTTGCGCTATTTTAGCAATCTTAAGTGTGATTTGTGTTCTGATTGTTGCGAAAATCATGGAGTAATTTATTTATGTGAAGCAATATTTTTCTACTGTTTTGAAGATTCAGTTTGTTACTAATTTAGGGGAAAGAGATTTGGAGAATAAATCTGCTTTATTGTTAAATCATATCTGAGATTTAATTCTACCCAAGCCCATGAAGATTTTTCTATTTAAAGGTGTATTAACCCTACTTGCAAGAGAGAGAAGTGTGATTCCTAGAACTGCGTTACTTGTGTTAGGGTTTAAGTCTCTTTGTGTTTTGTTATTTGTGAGCCATTCACTCATCTCTTTGATGTTTGAATTGGACTGTTTATTTGAGTGGTATTTTGTCCACTCAAAGCTTTTAAGCACGAGTGTATTATTCTTGATTGAAGCTTTTAAGCAACATCAAGGTGTGTCTTTGAAGAGTGTTCTTCTATACTTTGTAATCATTCAATTGTTATCACTGCTGTGATTGAGGGGGAGTCAGAGGTGTCTCATATCTAAGAGTGTCTTAGGTAGAAGTGTCATTGGGTAGTGATTAAGTGAGTAGATTGTCAACTGATGTGTTGGCTGTAGAGTCTATGAATTAATACTATTAATAGTGAATTTCCTCCCTGGCTTGGTAGCCCCCAGATGTAGGTAGTTAGACCAAACTAGGTGAACAATTCTCTGAGTTTATTTATTGTTCTTCTGTGCTGTTTTTTTGTCTTGTTCATACAACAGATATTGATGTTGTGACATCTCACTTAACATCACATATCTGATACCAGAATTTCAATTGGTATCAGAGCAGGTCATCCTACTCTGTATTTGGGTGAGATCTAGGGCTGTTACTTTTTGGTGCTATGGACAAGGAGAGTGGTGGATTTGTGACCAGACCCCCTATTCTAGATGGATCAAATTATGACTATTGGAAACCTTGCATGGTTGCTTTCTTGAAATCTTTAGACAGCAGGGCTTGGAAGGCTGTTTCTGAAAGAATGGAAACATCCTGTCATTGTGGGAAAAGATGGTGTGTCAAAGCTGAAACCTGAAGAGGAGTGGACCAAGGAAGAAGATGAACTCGCTCTTGGGAATTCTAAGGCCTTGAATGCCTTATTTAATGGTATTGACAAGAACATTTTCAGGCTGGTCAACACATGTGAAGTGGCTAAGGAGGCTTGTGATATCCTGAAAACAACTCATGAAGGAACTTCCAAGGTCAAGATGTCAAGACTTCAGCTGCTAACAACAAAGTTTGAAAGTTTGAGGATGAAAGATGAAGAGACCATTCATGACTTTCACATGAATATACTTGAACTGTCAAATGCTTCGAGTGCCCTAGGAGAGAGGATGTCTGATGAGAAGCTAGTGAGAAAAATTCTCAGGTCTCTCCCCAAGAGATTTGATATGAAGGTGACTGCTATAGAGGAAGCTCAAGACATCAGCCAGATGAGGGTAGATGAATTGATTGGTTCCCTTCAGACATTTGAGTTAAGGTTGAATGACAGATCAGAAAAGAAGGCCAAAAGCATAACATTGGTGTCTAGTACTGAAGATGAAAAGAAAGAGTGTGATGTTGAAACCCAGGAGGAGCTATCCAATGCAATCGTGTTGCTGGGAAGGCAGTTTAATAAGGTGTGGAAAAGAATGGACATGAGCTATAAACCTTATGTCAAGAACATCACATCTGACATCAACAGGTCAGGTGATCAGATGAAGAAAACCAAAGCAGAGGAGAAGCCTGATAATGACAAAGGAATCCAATGCCATGGCTGTGAAGGTTATGGCCACATCAGAGCTAAATGTCCTACATACCTTAAACAGAAAAAGGGTTTGCCTGTCACTTGGTCTGATGAGGACACTGAAAGTGAAGATGAATCTGCCAAGCATGTCAGAGCAATGACTGGAATATGTGAGTCTGATGATGATTCAAGTGATGGAGAGATTACCTATGAGGAGCTAGCTGCATCATATAGAGAGTTGTGCATTAGAAGTGAAGAAGTTTGTCAAGAAGGGGAGAAGCAGAAGAAAATTATAATTCAACTAAAGGCCGACAAGGCTGAATCGGAGAATGAAGTCACTCTGCTGAACTCTAAACTTGATCAAATGTCCAAATCTGTTAGGATGCTGAACAGTGGAACTGACACTTTGGATGAAATCCTTCAAGCTGGAAAGATGGCAGGAGATAAGACAGGGCTGGGATTTGATGATAATAAGAAGAAATCCATTAAAGATGCTAGTTCATCTGGACTTAAACCTAACATGTCCCATCAGACGTCTCAACATCATGGGAAAGTTCATGTTTCTGGACCTAATCACTTTGTGCCTCAACATCATGGGAGAAGACAGCCTCATCATCATGGCAGAAGACAGCCTCAACATTATGGGAGAAGACACCCTCAAGGGAGAAGACACCCCAACCATTTTAGAGAAGGATTTCAAAGATGGAGATGTCATTATTGTGGAAGGTTTGGTCACATAAAACCTTTCTACTTCAGACTGCATGGATTTCCTGAGCCTGATCCTCAACCTAGATCAAATCAAAGCATTCCTACAAATGGAAAACAATGGGTTCCCAAGGTTGCTGCAAACTGCTTGATAACTCACATGTCTCCAGAAGATTCTACCATAAGAGATTGGTATTTTGATAGTGGATGTTCTAGACATATGACAGGTGTCAAGAATTTTTTGGTGGATATCAAATCTTACTCCACAAGTTATGTGACCTTTGGTGATGAAGCCAAGGGAGAAATTAAAGGTGTTGGAAAGATGAACTGTTCAGGAGTGCCTAACCTTGATAATGTGCTGCTGGTTAAAGGATTGACTGCCAATTTAATCAGCATCAGTCAACTGTGTGATGAAGGGTTCAAGGTCAACTTCACAAAATCTGAATGTTTGGTTACCAATGAAAAGGGTTAAGTAACCATGAAGGGTGTCAGATCTCTAGATAATTGCTACTTGTGGGATAAAGGTAAACTGTGTCTTCAACAAGAAATAAATAGGGTCACCTCCTTGGAAAATGTCAGAGGAATACCTAAGTTAAAGCTGGATGAAGGAAGAGTTTGTGGGAAGCAAACTAAGAGTAAGATGTTACACCAGAAGTTTCAACATCTCACTACTTCAAAAGGGAGGGATCCACCTCACTTGAACCTGATGGAATCCAAAAGTGTTGTTGAAATGACCAAACATTGGATTCAGCAAAAGCAGTCAGAACTTAAGATGTGCCTTGTTTATGAGATGGATGTTTATAAACTCCTATCTCAGAGTAAGCTGACTAAGTACAATGTCAAGCAAGATGTCATAACATTACACTATGACATCCTGAGCATATTGATCAGAAGTCTTGTGGAAGGTAATGTGATAATCTTGAAACCTGTTGCCACTGAAAGAAAATTGGCTGAGATTGTGGATGCAAGTAAGTTTGAATTCTTAAGAAGAAAATTGGGATTCCATATTTGTGAAGACTTATAGCAATTAAATGCGTGTGGGAAAATCTTTTTGATTTTTAAAAGTCATTTACTGTTTTGTGGAAATATCATTAATTTCCTTTTATGTTTCCAAAAGCAGCCCACCTATCTTAGGCAATCATTTCAACATATTGCTCCCACACGTAACATACGTCTTTCATCTTATTTGCTCTGCTTGTTCATCTTCCTTCTTAGAGAAAGAAACCCTTCTGCTCCTAACCCCACCCTGTGCAAGATTTCTACAATGTCTCAACAACGCTCCTCATCTTCTTCCAAGCAAACTCCCACGAATCCTAGGGTTTCTTCTAATGATGTTCAGACTGATGCGGTTCTTGATGTTGCACCTCTTTCTATGATTTCCCCTCCTGAAGCTAAGAAGACTAGACCCAATAAGCTGCATGCAAGAAGCTCTAAGCGCACCCCTGCAGGAAACTCTTCTGATGCCTCTGAAAATAAAAAGCATGATGATATCTCTGTTCGTAGCATAGTTACTGGTCTCTTGTATGGAGACAATAGGGTTCCTGGAATCTCTATTACTCTGTCTCAAGAGGATTAAAGAAAGGAAGAAGTCTTCTCTGTTGATAGAAGTACAGACAGGATTGTCTCTAGGATTCTGAATGAAGGGTTTGTTGTTGCTGGGATATCTAAGCCCCTCGCTCAAATTTCTGTTTCTCATACTTCTGAGGCTAATCAAGAAGGTAGTCATCAAATTGGGTCATCTGGTAATGATAAAGATGGTTCAGAAGATAAACTTCAAAAGCAGGCTACCTCAGTTCTTGAGGATGCAGAAAATGATGGCGAACCTGATATTGGGACATCTTCTGCTGAGAGAAGTTCCCCTAACAAGTCTGATGCTTCAGGTCTTAAAGGAAAACAGACTGTTAATGATGAAGATATTGTGAGTCTGATTAATGTTCCATCTGATAATGATCTGATTGTAAGTGTACACCCTGGCATTGCTAAAAGGCTGAAATCAAGAAAAGGGAAAGCTGTAGATTCACCTTCAAAGGTGAGAACTAATATCAGTAAGATGAAGACTCCTGTTGTAGGACCTACAAAGTCTTGGAGCAAAGTGTCTGTCTCTTCCAAAAAGAGGAAGATCAGGATTGAGTCTGACTCAGACTATGATGTTGAGGATGATGTCCAGGACATCACTCATGTGAAAAAGCCTGTTGTGAGTAGAACTGCTGATAAAGTTCCTGATGCTCCTCTAGATAATGTTTCGTTTCATTCTGTTGTTAGTGTGCAAAAATGGAAGTATGTTTATCAGAGAAGGGTTGCCATGGAAAGAGAACTAGGTAGAGATGCTCTTGAGATGAAGGAGGTTATGGAATTGATCAATTATGCTGGGTTAATGAAGACTGTGTCTAGTTTTTCAAAATGTTATGATATGCTTGTCAAGGAGTTCATTGTAAACATCCCTGAAGACATTACTGATAGTAGGAGTATGGATTTTAGAAAGGTTTATGTAAGGGGTAGGTTTATTGAGTTTTCTCCTACTGTCATTAACAGATACTTGGGAAGGAGTGATCAAGCTGAGAGTGAGTTGGAGGTCACTGACAATCAAATTTGCAAGGAGATTACTGCAAATCAAGTGACTGCATGGCCTTTGAAGGGAAAATTGGCTGCTGGACTTCTGAGTGTTAAGTATGTTATACTGCACATAATTGGAGCTGCCAATTGGGTTCCTTCTAACCATAAGACTATAATCTCTGTTGGGTTGGGAAAGTTCATCTTTGCAGTTGGAAACTAGAAGGATTTTGATTATGGTTCGTATATTTTTGATCAAACAGTCAAACATGCTGGAACAATGGCTGTGAAATTACCAATTGCTTTTCCTTCCTTAATATGTGGAATTATTTTGAATCAACATCCTGGGATCTTGACTGCTACAAATATTGCTTGCAAAAGGGAGTCTGTATTATCTCTTCGCTCCAAACTCTTTGTTGGACAACATGTTCCTGATATTGTCTCAACATCTGCAACTGTTGACAACAAGAACACCACCAAATATGAGTTAATCAGTGAGTTGAAGGCTACTTGCAAGGAGCTGGAAACAGTGATCAGCATAAATACTGCTAGGAAGCTGAAATTAGAGGCCTTGATCAAAAGTTTGGAACAGGTTGAAGATGAGGGGGAAGAGGAAGCTGGTGCCTCCAAAGAGGAGACTGATAATCATGAATGACTTGGTTCTGATACTCTGCCGTGTTCTGTTGATGGTGATGTTGGTGTTCTTTGATGGTTCTTTTGGTTTTTCTTTCTGTTTTTAGTTTTTGTTTTGCACCTTGGGTGCTTGTTATGTAATCTGAACATCTTGGATATTGTTTCCTATGCTCTTATATGATTATCTTGTTTGGATGTTCCATGACTTGTCTTGTCATGAGTTACACACTGTGGCTAGCAAGGGAGAGCTAACTTGACTGACTGGTAGCTAGTATGACTAACTGTGAGTAGTGAGGGGGAGTTCTTGGTACTGACTTGACTTCCTTCAAAACTCTTTGTCTAATTGTGGCTAAAAAGGGGGAGAAGTGAGTAGTGGATGTTCTGTGATGTTGGTTTTTGGTTGAAGTAGTTGGATTTCTAGTTGTTGCTGGTTTCTTGGCTTGAGGGGGAGTTTGAGTTTTGATTGGTGTGCAGCTGCTGAATGTTAGTGTTATGTATTATGTATGTTTCTGCTGCAGGTATCTCTGATGTGTGCTGATATTGTTTTAGCCAAAATTAGCCAAAGGGGGAGATTGTTAGTTCTGTTATTGGCAGCAATTTTGGTAAAACAATGTGTTTGTTCAAGATGTCATGTCTGATGTCTTAACATGTGCTTCTATCATTCTGCATGTGCTGCAGTTGGTTTCTGTTTGTGATGTCAAGGCAGATGTTCTAACAACTGATGACAGAACATTATATATTCTGTTTAGAATGTGTTGTTTTGTGTGTTGCGCTATTTTAGCAATCTTCAGTGTGATTTATGTTCTGATTGTTGCAAAAATCATGGAGTAATTTATTTATGTGAAGCAATATTTTTCTACTATTTTGAAGATTCAGTTTGTTACTAATTTAGGGGAAAGAGATTTGGAGAATAAATCTGCTTAATTTTTAAATCATATCTGAGATTTTATTCTGCCCAAGCCCATGAAGATTGTTCTATTTAAAGGCGTATCAACCCTACTTGCAAGAGAGAGAAGTGTGATTCCTAGAACTGCGTTACTTGTGTTAGGGTTTAAGTCTCTTTGTGTTTTGTTATTTGTGAGCCATTCACTCATCTCTTTGATGTTTGAATTGGACTGTTTATTTGAGTTGTAGTTTGTCCACTCAAAGCTTTTAAGCACGAGTGTATTGTTCTTGATTGAAGCTTTTAAGCAAGATCAAGGTGTGTCTTTGAAGAGTGTTCTTCTATACTTTGTAATCATTCAATTGTTATCACTGTTGTGATTGAGGGGGAGTGAGAGGTGTCTCATATCTAAGAGTGTCTTAGGTATAAGTTTCATTGGGTAGTGATTAAGTGAGTAGATTGTCAACTGATGTGTTGGCTGTAGAGTCTATGAATTAATACTACTAATAGTGAATTTCCTCCCTGGCTTGGTAGCCCCCAGATGTAGGTAGTTAGACCGAACTGGGTGAACAATTCTCTGATTTTATTTATTGTTCTTCTGTGCTATTTTTTTTGTCTTGTTCATACAACAGATATTGATGTTGTGACATCTCACTTAACATCACATATCTGATACCAGAATTTCAAAGAACACCAAGAAGATCGTTCAAAAGATGGTTGTAACCTATAAAGACTAGCACGAGATGCTACCCTTTGTTCTTCACGGTTATCGCACATCTGTTCGCACTTAAACAAGGGCAACCCCTTTCTCTCTAGTATATGGCATGGAAGCAGTGCTCCCCATCGAAGTAGAAATCCCATCAATCCGGGTATTGATGAAAGCTAAGCTAACAGAGGCTGAATGGTGTCAAAGTCGACACGATGAGCTGAATCTGATCGAAGAAAAGCGAATCACGGCACTATGCCACGGTCAGTTGTATCAACAAAAAATAAAGAAGGCTGTTAGTTCTGTTATTGGCAGAAATTTTGGTAAAATAATGTGTTTGCTCAAGATGTCATGACTGATGTCTTGACATGTGCTTCAAACATTCTGCATATGGTGGTTTTATTAGTATTGTTGTATTCTGCAGATTTTGTGTGTGATGTCGAACACGATGTTCTGACATTTGTTAACAGAACTTTATGTTCAGTCTGGTATGTGTTTTTAGGGTTGCGCTTTATTTGCTTATCTTGGGAGATTTTGTTAGAGAGATTGCAGGCGAATTTATTGAAGAAGATTTTATCTGATACAATCAATTCTGCACATTTTGTGGAGTATATTTCGTTTCTATTTTAGGGCGAACAGATTTGAAATTAAATCTATTTTTAATTAAGGATCAAATCTGAGATTATGTGATTGCCCAAACCCAAGTATGTTGATTCTTTATAAAGTTGTCCCAACCCTACTTAAAGTGCAGAGAGAAGAAATCATTGTGTGTAGAGTTCAAGTATTAGGGTTTGAGTTTGTGTGTTATTTGTGAGACATTCACTCATTTCTTTGATGTTTGAATATGACTGTCTTAGTTGAGTTGTATGCTGTCCACTCTAAGCTTTTAAGCACGAGTGTTTGTTCTTGATCAAAGCTTTTAAGCAAGATCAAGGTGTGTCTTTGAAGGGTGATCTTCTAAATACTGTAATTGTTATATTGTAATCACTGCTGTGATTGAGGGGGAGTGAGAGGTATCTCCTATCTAAGTGATCTTAGATAGAAATTCCATAGGTAGGGATTAGGTGATAGGGTTGGAAAACTGTGGGTTTAGACCTTTGAACTAATTCTATTGATTGGATATTCTTCCTGGCTTGGTAGCCCCCAGACGTAGGTTGTTAGACCGAACTGGGTGAACAATTCTCTGTGTTGTTTATTGTTTTTAAGTTTTATTATTGTCTTGTTCATTTAACAGATATTGATGTTGTGGCATCTCACTCAACATCACATATCTGATACCAGAATTTCAATTGGTATCAGAGCAGGTCATCCTGCTCTGCATCTGGGTGAGATCTAGGGCTGTTACTTTCTGGTACAATGGACAAGGAGTGTGGTGAATTTGTGAGTAGACCCCTTATTCTATATGGATCAAATTATGACTATTGGAAACCTCGCATGGTTACTTTCTTGAAGTCTTTAGACAGCAGGGCTTGGAAGGCTGTTTTGAAGGAATGGAAACCACCTGTCATTGTGGATAAAGAAGGTGGGTCAAAGCTGAAACCTGAAGAAGAGTGGACCAAGGAAGAGGATGAGCTTGCACTTGGAAATTCTAAAGCCTTGAATGCCATATTTAATGGTATTGACAAAAACATTTTCAGGCTGGTTAACACATGTGAAGTGGCTAAGAAAGCTTGGGATATTTTGAAAACTACCCATGAAGGAACCTCCAAGGTCAAGATGTCAAGACTTCAACTGCTGACAACAAAGTTTGAAAGTCTGAGAATGAAGGATGATGAGACCATTCATGACTTTCACATGAATATACTTGAACTATCAAATGCTTCTAGTGCCCTAGGAGAAAGGATGTCTGATGAGAAGTTGGTGAGGAAGATTCTCAGATGTCTTCCCAAGAGATTTGAAATGAAGGTGACTGCTATAGAGGAAGCTCAAGATATCAGCCAAATGAGGGTAGATGAATTGATTGGTTCACTTCAGACATTTGAATTGGGCCTGAATGACAGATCAGAAAAGAAAGTCAAAAGCATTGCATTGGTGTCTAGTACTGAAGATGAAGAGTAAGAATGTGATATTGAAACATAGGAGGAGCTATCCAATGCAATTGTACTGCTGGGAAGACAATTTAATAAGGTGCTAAAGAGAATGGACGAGAACTATAGACCAAATGTTAAGAACATCTCATCTGACATTAACAAGTCAAGTGATCAGATGAAGAGAACAACAACTGAAGAGAAGCCTAATCATGACAAAGGAATCCAATGTCATGAGTGTGAAGGTTATGGTCATATCAGAAAAGAATGTCCTACATATCTCAAGAAGCAGAAAAAGGGGTTATCTGTTTCCTGGCCTGATACTGATAGTGAGAATGATGAAGAGACTGCCAAGCATGTTAGGGCTTTGACTGGAATATGTGCTTCTGAAGGAGAGTCTAGTGATGATGAATTGACCTTTGAAGATCTAGCAGCTTCTTATCAAGAGTTGTGTCTGAAAAGTGAAGAGGTTTGTCAAGAAGGGGAGAAGCAGAAGAAAATTATAATCCAGCTTAAGGCTGATAAAAATGAGCTTGAGAATGAAGTCCTGCTGTTAAAATCCTAACTTGATCAAATGTCCAAATCCATCAGAATGTTGAATAGTGGAACTGACACTCTGGATGAAATCCTTCGTGCTGGAAAAGGGGCAGGTGTCATTACTGTGGAAGGTTTGGCCACTTAAAACCTTTCTGCTTCAGGCTTTATGGTTACCCTAAACCTGATCCTCAAACTAAACAGAATTAGAACAGGCCTCCAATTGTTAAACAATGGGTTCCAAAGACTGTCACTACTTGTTTGTTAGCTCATATGTCTCTAGGAGGTTCTACCAAAGAGGAATGGTATTTTGATAGTGGATGTTCTAGACATATGACAGGTGTCAAGAACTTTTTGGTGGACATCAAATCCCATTCTACTAGCTATGTGACTTTTGGTGATGAAGTCAAAGGTGAAATTAAGGGGGTTGGTAAGCTGGACAGTTCAGGAGCTCATAAGCTTGATAATGTTCTGTTAGTGGTTGACTGCCAACTTGATAAGCATCAGTCAACTGTGGGATCAAGGGTTCAAGGTAAACTTCACAAATTCTGAATGTTTAGTGACTAATGAAAAGAGTGAATTTGTGATGAAGGAAGTCAGATCTAAAGACAACTGCTACTTGTGGGTTCCTCAAGATTCCAATTACTCCTCCATGTGTACTCTTACCAAAGGTGATGATGTGAAATTGGGACATCAAAGACTTGGTCACTTACATCTGAAAGGGGTGGAACAAAGACTGACTAAGTTCAATGTCAAGCATGATGTCATGACATCTTACTGTGACAACCTGAGGAGCACTAAGCACATTAATATGCATCATTTGTTTATAAGAGAACTTGGAGAAAACAAGGCCAGTCAGTTGGAACATGTCACTACAGAGAAGAAGTTTGCTGACATTTTCTCTAAGGACGTGGATGCAAGTCAATGTGAAACCTTAAGAGGAAAATTAGGCATTTGTATTTATGAAGATCTGTAGCAATTAATGGCGTGTGGGCAGCTTTCATTGGTATTTAAAAATTTAAAAAGTCATTTACTATTTTGGGGGGATATCATTTACTTCCGTTTAAGTTTCCAACAAAAGCAGCCACCCTACCATAGGAAATCATTTCATCACATTGTTCCCACACACTACATCCATCCTTTCTTGCTCAGTTCTTTCACCTTCCCTCTCAGAAAAGGAAGTCTCTCTACTCCAAGTTCAAGCATTTGCATGAAGCCTACGATGTCTCAACAACATTCTTCTCCATCCAAAAATTTTCCTGCTAAAAATTCTACCCCTTCGAAATCTAGGGTTTCCTATGAAGGTATCTCTCCTGAAGATGTTCTCGATGTTGCTCCATTATCCATGATTCCCCATTCTGAAGTTGAAAAGACAAGGCCCAGCAAACTGCATGTAAGAAATTCCAAACGTACACCGGCAGGTAACTCTACTAATCCCACTGTTGAGTCTTCTTATGATCATAGGGAAGGTAGTGAGTATGTGGATAGAACCATTTTAAAGTATTGTCACTGGTCTATTGTATGGAGAGCGTAGGGTTCCTGGGATTAATGTCCCTCTGTCTAAAATTTATGCTGCTCCTACCGTAAATGAAATTCAAAGGGAGGAAAGGATGTTGACACTTCAATTTCTGGGAAGATGATACAGAAGAAAATCTTCACACACTGGCTAGCTCTGTATTGGAAAATGTTGGAAATGTAGTTGAACAAGATGTTGAAACATCTTCTGCTAAGAAAAGCTCTCCTACCAAGAGTAATGATCCTAGTCCTAAGGAAAAGGAGCATGCAAAGGCTGACAATATTGTGAATGTTGATGACCTGTCTGACAATGACCTGATTGCCAGTGTGAACCCTGGGATAGTTAAAAGATTGAGGACCAGAAAAGGAATAACTTCTGTTGAGAAATCTCTTGCTAGGAGTATTAAGAAGAAACCTGTTGTTGGCCCTTCAAAATCATGGAGCAAGGTAGCTACCAGCTCCAAGAAAAGGAAGGCTAGGTCTGACACTGATTCAGACTTTGATGTTGAGGATGATGTCCAGGACATCACTCCTGTGAAAAAGACTTTGTTAAAAAGAATTTCTGGAATAATCCCTGATGTTCCTTTGGATAACATCTCCTTCCACTATGCTGACAGTGTTCAAAAGTGGAAGTATGTTTATCAAAGAAGGATAGCACTGGAGAGAGATTTAGGGAAAGATGCTTTGGAGTGTAAGGAGATAATGGCCTTGATTGAGCATGCTGGATTGATGAAGACAGTGACCAAAATTTCAAAATGCTATGATGTGCTAGTGAAGGAGTTTATCGTCAACATTCCTGTAGACTGTAATGATAAGTAGCGTAAGGATTTCAAAAAGGTGTATGTTAGAGGAAAGTGTGTGGAATTTTCTCCTACTATTATCAACAAGTACCTTGGCAAAAATGAAGATAATCAATGTGAGCTGGAAGCTACTGATAATCAAGTGTGCAAGACTATCACAGCGAATCAGGTTGGAGGTTGGCCTATGAAACACAAGTTATCTGCTGGTCTGCTAAGTGTTAAATATGCTATCTTGCATAGGATAGGTGCTGCTAACTGGGCCCCCACAAATCACACTTCCACTATTTATGTTGGTCTGGGAAGGTTTATATATGTTGTTGGGACTAAGAGGAGTTTTGATTATGGTTCCTTTATATTTGATCAGACTATGAAGAAAGCTGGCACTTTTGCTGTGAAGATGCCCATTGCCTTCCCCTTCCTTATCTGTGGCATTACTTTAAACCAGCACCCTGGTATCCTATCTCAGTCTGATGTTGCCTGCAAAAGGGGGTCTAGTTTGTCCCTTCACTATAAACTGTTTGAAGGAAAACATGTCCCTGACATTGTCATGACATCTGCCTCTACTTCACACCAACCCACAAATAAGTCTGGGGTAATTTCTAAGTTGGTAGAAGCCTGCAAGGAACTGGATGAGGTTATTAGGGTCAGTACTCAAAGAAAGCTGAAGTTTGAAAGAATGATCATGACTCTTAGAATGGCTGAAGGTGATGCTATTGAGGATGCAAATGAGAAGGAAGGTTCAGATGAGGATGGTTCTGATGGCAATGCAGAGGATGGTTCTGGTGAGTCTGATGGCAGTGCAGAAGGTGATGAAGATAAGTTTGAGAGTGAGGACTCTGCTGATTCTGGAGATGCTTAAGTGTTTTGTCATGAAGTTGTTTTTCTTGTTATTTTGGTTCCCTTTCTGGATTTCTTTTCTGGTTTGCTGTTGGCACCCTTGTGTGCATCACTTTATTTTGAAGATGTTTGTACTGCTCTTATGTTGACAACTTCAGTATGATGTATTTTGCTTTGTTTATCTTGTTGGTGTTTGTCTAATCTAACAAGGGTGATCTTGTGTGACTGACTGGTAGCTAGGTTTTCTAACAATGATAGGTTGTGACTGACTACTGTTTCTTTAGTTTGGCCATTTATGGCTAAAAAGGGGGAGAGTAGAGTTTGGGCTTTGCTGTTCTGATGTTGGAGTTGGCTCTCTGGCTGTTACTGGGGGAGTTTGAGTTTTGTTTTGAGGGGCAGCTGTTGTATGTTATTGTTATGTGTTATAGTGTGTGGTTCTACTGCAGGTATCTCTGATGTGTGCTGATATTGTTTTAGCCAAAATTAGCCAAAGGGGGAGATTGTTAGTTCTGTTATTGGCAGCAATTTTGGTAAAACAATGTGTTTGCTCAAGATGTCATGACTGATGTCTTGACACGTGCTTCAAACATTCTGCATATGGTGGTTTTATTAGTATTGTTGTATTCTGCAGATTTTGTGTGTGATGTCGAACACGTTGTTCTGACATTTGTTAACAGAACTTTATGTTTAGTCTGGTATGTGTTTTTAGGGTTGTGCTTTATTTGCTTATCTTGGGAGATTTTGTTAGAGAGATTGCAGGTGAATTTATTGAAGAAGATTTTATCTGATACAATCAATTCTACATATTTTGTGGAGTATATTTCGTTTCTATTTCAGGGCGAACAAATTTGAAATTAAATCTGTTTTTAATTAAGGATCAAATCTGAGATTATGTGATTGCCTAAGCCCAAGTATGCTGATTCTTTATAAAGCTGTGCCAACCCTACTTGAAGTGCAGAGAGAAGAAATCATTGTGTGTAGAGTTCAAGTATTAGGGTTTGAGTTTGTGTGTTATTTGTGAGCCATTCACTCATCTCTTTGATGTTTGAATATGACTGTCTTAGTTGAGTTGTATGTTGTCCACTCTAAGCTTTTAAGCACGAGTGTTTGTTCTTGATCAAATCTTTTAAGCAAGATCAAGGTGTGTCTTTGAAGGGTGATCTTCAAAATACTGTAATTGTTATATTGTAATCACTGCTGTGATTGAGGGGGAGTGAGAGGTATCTCATATCTAAGTGAGTCTTAGATAGAAATTCCATAGGTAGGGATTAGGTGATAGGGTTGGAAAACTGTGGGTTTAGACCTTTGAACTAATTCTATTGATTGGATATTCTTCCTGGCTTGGTAGCCCCCAGACGTAGGTTGTTAGACCGAACTGGGTGAACAATTCTCTGTGTTGTTTATTGTTTTTAAGTTCTATTATTGTCTTGTTCATTTAAAAGATATTGATGTTGTGACATCTCACTCAACATCACATATCTGATACCAGAATTTCAAAGGCGTTTGACATAAGGTCCGACCTCGCGTCTTCAGAAAAGGAGACCTTGTGCTAAAAAAGATACAATCTTTTCTCACTGATTCTCAGGGCAAATGGACTCCGAATTATGACGGCCCCTACATGGTCAAGAAAGCCTTCTCAGGCGGCGCCTTAAGACTCGCAACCATGGACGGAGAGGAATTTGCCTACCCCACAAATGTTGATGTAGTCAAGAAATACTTCGCCTAAACTAAAAAAAAAAACGTCTCGGTGGATTGAAAACCCGAAAGGGCGGGACAGGCAAAAATTAGAGACATGATCAAAAATCATCCCGGTGGATTGGAAACATTACAGTATAATCCAGGCAAAAGTTAGGGATAATGGCAAGTAACTACGTCCAACAGGGGCTAATCCCCCAGTAGCAGTCATGTCATTCATCTGAAAACTCCAGTCAAGGTCATCTTCGACAAAAGCTCAGGATGCCCAGAATTCAAAGTTGGTAGAAGGATACTGGTCGTTATGTTTTAATGCAGCCCATTTCCCTTAAATTACCATTTTCTTAATTTGTAAATACTCTATGGAATCATGCACTTGGCTGATTTCCATCCTATCAATAAAATTTGAGCCCTTGTGCTTTTGTTTGCAATTCTTATTTGTTTTAGCTTTACATAACGAAATTTTTAACATGATTAACGATTCTTGAAGTAAAATAAAAATGAATTTATTTGTTAAAACGTTTTCTGCTTTTTAATAAAGATGGCAATTCCTTTTGAGTGTTGAACATCGAAAGAACATCAATTGCGTCTCCAAAGGTGTTCGAGCCTCAAAGTGTAGAACCAAAGTACTCCTTCTAAACCAGTGCGCCTGAACGAAGGATCAGTTATGTCAGATGCGAATACTCCGTCTGACATCCCCGGCCGAGTTCTTACCTCCTAAGTCCGACCAACGGTTGTTCCCCGCATGGACTATCTATCCTAAGCAAGGCAGAATTAATCAGTGATACTTTTCATCTCCCGCTGTGGCTGAGTATCCAGTCGTGTTCATCTACTAATTTGTATGTCGTGTCAGTTTTGTCAGCATAAACATACATACATCATGCATTATTGATTTACATTCGCATTCATATTGCATCACTATCATTCTAGTCGGTCTTATCCCCTAGTGATAAACAGTCCTCTCAATCGAGTTGTCATTTCTTTCCTCGTTAGGAAATGTTGCGTCTGAACAATCTCTCTCCTCCAGTTTATTTCTGGATTGGAGTTGGTCCTCGACCACTTTGATAACTTGAACCTCTGAAAGACCAGAGAATCTTCGACAAACGTCACTCTTCACCATTGAAGATGATATCTTCACTTTCTCGGATTAAGGAAAATCCCCAGAGAAAGCCTCACAACTAAAGACTTTCAGCAACACATTGATTTTTCTCTCCAGAGAGTCAATGTTGATGAAGTCATCAGCACCTTAAAATTGGATCACATCATATGGAATTTCTCCGAGAAGATGATGTAATATCTCCAAGCGGAAATAGTCTCTCAAGAGACTCGTTTTCCCCAGTAGAATCAACAAATGGCGTCTCCAACAGAGGAGTTTGTGCCCCTCTATAATTCAGACAGATGGGTTCCCCAGCAAGTCTGACATCAAAAGTTTTTCCCATCAAATGGCTTCTCCCCAGGAAAATTCGGCGAGAAGTTTGAGGAAAACCGCTACGCATAACGTCCCTTGTCAAGAAGTTTATTGACAAAAGAAACTGAGACCAGTTCCTTGGTAGGAAACCATGATCGAGGGGAAGTTTATTTCAGAAACTGAGACCAGTTCCTTGGTAGGAAACCAGGATCGAGGGGAAGTTTATTTCAGAAACTGAGACCAATTCCTTGGTATGAAACCAGGATCGAGGGGAAGCTTATATCAGAAACTGAGACTAGTTCCTTGGTAGGAAACCAGGGTCGAGGGGAAGTTTATTTCAGAAACTGATACCAGTTCCTTGGCTGAAGACCATGATCGAGGGGAAGTTTTTACCTTTTCTAAGCATCATTGCTTAGCAAAAGAAGAAGGATGCGCGAACTACCATTCTTAACCACCATCAAAATTTCGGATATTCGGATATTTAATCATCTTGCACCCCGAATGCCCGAATACCTTCGCCATTCACACCTTCGTGTCCAAGAAGATTAAATAGGGGCATCTGTCATACCCCAAATTTTGACCACTAAGATTTCCTATCATTGTGCAAATCATCATCACAATATGGATGAACCATCATGCCTCATTAGTCTCCCTAAAGATGGGTGAGCATTCACTACAAACAATAATTAGGGTTTCAAGCTCTCTTTGAGCCTTAGTCAAAGGATCAATCAAGGAATGACATGATCTTCTACTTGTCTAAACCTCTCAAACATCAACAAGGGATCAAGAGGACTCCCACCTCAAGGATTAAGCACAAGGCTGCAACATTCTGAGTGGATTAAGCCTCAAGATCACCAGTGTCACCAAATTAGAGTTTGGTCGACCAGGGCCTCCAGATGGAATTTTTCCTCTAGGCATGAGCCAATGATTCAAAGCATAACCTAATATTCTCCATGGGTTATCATGGACCCAATCATCAAGTCAATTTTGACCTCAGGGGATTCATTCATCAAAAATTAGGAAATTGGGTTTTTGGACCTAATTCACCCCCAAGTTGACTTTTGGGACAAATCATGAGCCAAGACCTCAAGCGAGGATTTGAGGGTCTCTAATAAACAACATTGATCCATTTGCAACAATGGATTGATCCAAGAAGCATGATTCACAAGTTTCAGTTTCATCTGAACCACAATTAGGGTTTTGATGAAAAAGTCAACTGTAGCTTTGACTTTTGACCAGGACATGTTCCCAAACCCTAAGACATGATTCAATACACCCTATAACACCTATTAAATCAATCCATCAAGTTTGATTTAGGTCAAGGACTTGATTTCATAGAGGATCGCACAGTTTGGAATTCATCTGACAAAAAGTCAACTGTGCACAAAAGTCAACTTTGACTTTTTGAGATTTTTCACAATTATGGTTCTTTGACCCTAAAATGATGTCAATGTGTGATTGGAATCATCATTCATCAAGAAAAATCAAGAAAAGTGGGATAACTTGTAAAAGGGGTAACCATAAAAACTTAGAAATTTTTCGAAGTTATGGAACAAAGTGGCTAGGGTACCAACTTTGGAGGATCATAACTCCTAAACCACAAGGCCATTTTTCCCCATCCAAAGATAGATTTGTAGCTCTCATGGCCCTCTACAAAAGCTTCAAACACAACTCATTCCAGTTCCTCATGGATTTTAAGTTATGGAATGATCAAAGTCACAAAAAGTGAAAATGTCACTTTTTTCCAACACTTAGTGAAATTTTCACTAAGTCAGAATCTGCCTTCACTTTTTTCCAAATGTAGGGGTATTTTTCACTTGGATCCAAAAGTATCAAAACTAATTATGATCAAATAGTTGTTGTATCATATAAGGGCTTTCCAAAATGGCCAAGAACTCCATCAAAGTCCACTTGAGCCATGAGATATGACAATGCCAATATGCCTTGCTGCAAACTGTCATGGCAAGGCAGATTTGGGAGTTTTGCTCGATTTGCTCAAATTTTGCAAAGGGGAAGTAAATCTATCCATCTGAACACCTCAAGGGGGGACCGAGGAGGGACAAACACTGATCCATAAGCCTCCCAAGTCTTTGGAACCAAAAATAGCATGCCAAACCTAGAAATGCCTAAAAGAGAGACAAGACTCCAATTTTGGTTTGGAGCATTTAATGGATGCACCAAGGTGGCATGGACTGAGCCATTTCCAACTGAATTCAGTCAAGACTTATCCAACAACTAGGGAACCAGTAGCCTGTGCCCTAACCTCTAGTCAATGGCTAAAGGAGATTTGGATTCTCATTGCTCAACATTGGCCAAACCTCTGTTGTAGTTACCATTCAGTATTACAACCAAAACAAACTTGCTCTACTATAAATAGAGCTCAATTGTGTTCAGTTTGAGTACACCAAAGCACTACAACACTTGCTTTCCTCAAAATCTCTTTCTCTAGGCAAAAATACCTTCTTTAGCAAGGTAACTCTGAGTTTTTGAGTTAGAGAGAAATTCTACCATAGCTCATGATCCAAAAACATCCAATATGTCATATCTAAGCTGTCCAAACTCTCACAAGTGACCTGTAACACCAAAATCACAAAGTCCCCTCTCAAAACCTCAAAATAGGGCCTTTTGCATTTTTCAAGCCATGTCTTGATTCAGTCACTTTCCAAACCAGATAAAACCTCAAACACACTCCAAATATCATCCTTGAATTGTCCCAAATGGTTCCCCCCATCTGGAACACCATTTGAGAGAGTTACTATTTTGGCCACTTTTGCCCCTTTTGCAAGAAAGAGCTCAAACTTGTTCCTGAGGTTTCCAGCTGATTCTAGCCATCCTAAAAGCTTCTAAGGGATCATTTGAGGTTGTTCAAAGCATCAAAACATTTTTGGAACAAGGCACTTAACAAATTGCCCAAAAAGCTCCAAAAGAGGTAAGCATCACAACTTGGATTCTTTGAATCATGCTTTCTTTTGATGTCCACTGATCATGCATCTCTTATACATGTTATATGTGTTGTGTTTGCACCAATTTATCATGTAATTCATGCTTGTACCAAGAGATGGCACATAAAATGCAAATCATGGCCTATATCAAAACCACTATCGGGTTTTTCAATAGGAGCATGATCTAAAAAAACCACCACCATTGGATTCCTTGTGAAATTCTAGGCAGAATAGACCTAAATTTTGCCCCAATCCATGGAGAAATGAGAAAGTTATGGCCTTCACGTTTTCAACCAAAATCTTGCCTTGCATTGCCTTGGGTCAGGCCAAAAACAAGGCAAGCCTTGTATATTTGTGGTTGTATTTCAATCAACTGATGTATCACCAACCTAGTGGTAAGGCGCGCACCCTATAAACAAGAGGTCTGGGGTTCGAATCCCCCTCGCCCCAGATCCTCTTTTTGCTATTTTTTCCACTTTTTATTGTTTTTCTTATTATTTTTAATGACTTGAAAAATTAATAACTCCCTTAATTTTAATTATTTTTTATTGGTTCTTTTTACAAAAAATCACAAAAATGTTGAAATATTTTATTCCACAAAAAAATAAAATTTATATTAGTTATTTAATATAATTAGTATTTTTGTGAATAAATTCCTTTTTATTTGTTTTTAAACATTTAAAAGTGAATATTTACTTTGAAAATCAAAACCAAATGAGTTTTAATTCATATTATGATTAAAACCTCATTTTTCAAACCTTAAACAAAAATCACAAGTGGTTTATTCAAACTTATTTGGTATTTTTATCATTTTATTTGATTTTCTTTAAATATTTACTTTTAAAGGAAAACAAAATTAGGGTTTCTTTAATTTTCACCCTCACAAATCATTTTTAAACACTCATGGGCCTCTATTAGAGTGTAAGACCCAACCCCTTTGTAAATACACCACCTTTTTGGGCCTCAGTCATTGTATAAGTCCCACTGTATTTTCAAAAACAACGACGCGGTCGTCGCCTTTTTTAGCAAAACCAAATGGGCCTACCCTCGTGTTATAAGCCCCATTTCTTTTCTCTGGGCCTCTAATAGAGTGTAAGACCCAACCCCTTCGAAAGCCAAAACCTTTTTGGGCCTCAGTCATTGTATAAGACCCACTGCATTTTCGAAAATCTCGGCGCGATCGCCAGTTCAAAAACAAATCATCCGGGCCTACCCTCGTGTTATAAGCCCCATTTCTTTTCCTTAAACTTTTTGGGCCTATTGAGAGAGTGTAAGACCCATCCCTTTGTACAGAAAACCTTTTTGGGCCTCAGTCACTTGTATAAGTCCCTGTACAATTTCAAAAACAACAGTGCAATCATTGATAAAAACCTTGGGCCTCTCCTTGAGCTGTAAGCCCCAAAAATATTTTCAAAGCACTTTCTCCTTTGATTTTTAGTATAATATTGTTATCAAAGTTTTCTTTGTTGAACAACTAACCAAACAGCATGGAAGCTCTACAACCGAGTAAGTGTTTACCCGCTTTCTTTCACACACTTTTATATACTCGTCATATATCCACTGTGTAATACTAGTATAGTTATTTAGAGTTTTCCCCGGTAACTACGTCTAACACTAGGTAAAGCCCTGTTGGTCACTCTTAAATACAAACAAAACTAGATCCCCATAGGATTTCCAGACACAGTCTTCCCTCCTCTTGGGGTTAAACAATATGGAGACGTGAAAGGCAGCATTCTCGGTGAACCCTTTCTCAGACTGTCACTCTTAGAAATCGTCAAAGAAACTCTACTCCCCAGAGTTGATACATTCTCCGTGAATGGCATCTCTTGAGTTTCTTCCAAATTCTCGAACTTTCCTGGCTTGATCTATTCTCGGTGAATGGCATGTCTTGATCTTCTCGGTGTTTGGGGACCCACAGGCTTCATAAAAGCATCCCCGCCTCCTCTTGGGCGTTGTACAAGGATCCTTCGACATCTTAAAAGCTCTCATGCCTTCTCTTAGGCTTAGTACAAGGACCCAGAGACCTCTACAAGTATAGGAACAGAATCTAGTCATCAATTTGTTATATCTGTCTTTCTGAGTCAAGTGTCAAACCAGTTAATGGGTTGACCTTCATCCCTTAACAAACCAGCCTTCTCTTGGGCATCGTACAAAGATCATTCACTACCTGAGAATCGATTTCTCAAAACACCAGTAGACTTGGACAGTCTCAATACCCTGTGGATTTCCCATTTCCTTAAAGAACATGAAATAACCCTGATCCTCTGATCAGTACCAAAGCACAGCCTTACCTTTAATCGTTCCCTTCATAAGAACTGATTTTCTCTCTTATCCAACATACTGGACCTATCACTAAACTGAAACAGTCACCAGCACATTAGCCTCCTCTTGGGCTTTGTACAAATGGTTCTCCCCAGCGGAGCTAACCTTTTCAGACTCTCTTGTTAAGTCACCCACTCTCAGCCTCCATCTCGGGCTTCGTACGAGATACAAAAACACTCTCTTGTTGAGTATAAAAGAATCTCTTGTTGAGTCAACCTCCTTTTATCCTCTATCTCGGGCTTTGTATGAGATACTAAAACACTCTCTTGTTGAGTATAAAAGACTCTCTTATTGAGTCACTTTCCTCTCAGCCTCCATCTCGGGCTTCGTACGAGATACAAAAACACTCTCTTATTGAGTATAAAAGACTCTCTTTTTGAGTCAATCACCTTTAAGTCTCCGTCTTGGGCTTCGTACAAGACACATATAAAAGCACTCTCTTGTTGAGTCAGTCACTTGTTAGCACTCTCTTGTTGAGTCAGTCACTTGTTAGCACTCTCTTGTTGAGTCAACCCTTTTAGCTTCTATCTCGGGCTTCGTACGAGACAGATAAAAAGCACCCTCTTGTTGGGTCAATAGCCTCCTCTTAGGCTTTGTGTAAGGAAACCTCGATTGAGTCAATCAACCTTTTAGCATCAAAATTTGTGCCTCGCTCACAGTATACAAACAACAACAACTACTTTTCCCCCCATCTAATTGCTGTAAGCGGCAAGCCTCTGGATTATTTACATCCATGCCACTGTCCCTCTTTTAGCATGAGAAATTCCTAAGAAAAGATGGAATTGCTCTACACTGAGTTAAAGTCTTCTCCTTCAGGTTAAAAAACCCCTATAAAGGAAATTATGGCATTGTTGGATTCACATATCCTAGTTAAAGTAATTCTCCTTTATAATCAGTCACCCAACAGTTGTGACAAACAGACCAAATACCCCCCTTTAGAGATGACAAATTCTCTCTAAAGCCGAAACCCTTCAGCTTCACATCTTGGGCTTCGAACAAGATACAAATAGACCCTTTAGCTTCACATCTTGGGCTTTGAACAAGATACAAACCACACTTAGCTTCACGTCTTGGGCTTTGAACAAGACACCAAAACAACCTTTTTCCTCCCATAGAATAGGAGGAACTACGAACGCTCTGATTTCCCTGTTTCATCAAAACGGGAATACGTAGGCATAAGATTGAAAAAATCTTGGCGAGCACACTAATCAAAAACCCAAAATCCAGTATCTCCACCAAATCAACCCAAAAGCATCAAATCTAAACACATTATCAAAAACCTCACAAATGATCCAGACACTGTGTTCTCAAGCGAAATAATCAAAGATTGGGCCCCACCTCCACATAGCATCTGTAACCTAACAGACCGCTGTTCAAACTCAGTATGCAAGCCGGGTTAATTGGAGACATCTATTTCCCTTCCTTAGTCAGCTCAATAGGATAAAAAAATGAATCGAACTGTAGTGCCCAAGCGATAGTGACTCAGGACCACAAAAATCGCGCTACAATGAAACCTTAATCACTTGATGCCTCTTGAGAGATCTTGAAGCAGATAGACTTAATACTTTATGAATATTGGCAGAGGAAAGCCTTGTAATTGGATGAACTTTGATAGAAATATGCTCATGATGATGAGAAATTACCCCTTGCTTCAAGCTTGAATGAAGGTACCTCAATGCAAATAGGAACCCTGATTCAAAGAACCTCTCGATCATGTGCCTTATGAGCTCAATGCAAATGAATGCAAAGTTATGACCTAATGGAATGCATAGATGATATGATATGAAAGGCTAGGGTTAGGGTGAAAATGAGGGTGTGACAGGAATGACTTGCTCAGAGGGACAACATTCTGCCGAAGAACTTCTAGAGGGCCATACATTTGGTCAAAACTTATTTTCGCATGCTGCTTTCTTTGGGGCAATAATGACTATTAGCCAAGCTACAATTCCAAATGAACTTATTATATAAAGTCACGAGGGAGCAATATCTATGGTGATTACACAAAAATAACTACAGACAAACAAACAAAAAACTAGTGAAGTCCCGAATTGATTCACGGCAAAAGTTTAGTTGAGAACAACTTAACATGCCATAACATATAACATTTCAAATTTAACATTAAAACTAGGCAAAAATACAGTTTGGGTCCTTTAACTTTTTTTTAATAAGTTAGTCCTTTATGTTTTTTTTCTCTACAATCAAGTCCCGTTTGTTTTTAAATTGTAACAACTACGTCCTTTAAGTTTTGTCTGTTGTACAAGTTACGACCTTACTGTGACAAAAATGATATAGAACTGCAACAAGTGTTACATGAAGGTACCAAAAGTCATGTCTTACGACAAGTATTACATGAAGGTACCAAAATTCATGTCTTACGACACTAACATTAAAATTAACAATGATCACCACTTCCGATCCAAAATACACATCAACACTACAAAAATCAAAACTAACAAAATTGTGACATAGACTAGCACCTTCAACATCTTCAACATGTTCTTCATCATCTTCTTAAATGACACATCAGTGTCGTTTGTGCCACATAAGCGTTTTTGGAACGAAGTTTGTGAAAAAGGTAAACGGTGAACACATTAGTTAACATAAAGGACCAAATTGTAGCAAAAAAACATAAAGAACTGACTTGTAATTATAAAATAACTTAAAGGACCCAAACAATATTTTTGCCTTAAAACTAACTTTCACGGTCACTAAATTCCACTCTAACAATAGCTAATCGATCCAACCTTCATCAGTTTTAACAGAAGCAATTAATCAACTCTAACACTCTAACTAACTTCTCCTTCACAAATTCCAACTCATAATTAACCCTAACCGAATTTCTTAACTAACTCTAACCTAATTATTTAACAGAGTCATAATGTTTAACTGATTTTCACTTAAGAGAATTAACAAAATTGAACAGAGTTAACATTCAACCTCTATATAAAATCATTACTTCATCAGTTTCATCAATTACCAATCCTTTTTCCCTCAATTCCAGAAAATAACTCATAGCTCTCTCTTCATCAATCTCTCAAACTCACTACAAAATCTCTCTCACTCTCATTCAACCTCTCCGAATTTTCACCTCTCAAATTCATACGCATATCAAGAACAACACAACACATGCAATATCAACGGCTAGTGACTATGATTTAAAGAAGAATAGCACAAGTTGAAGAGCCAAGATTCAAATTTCTTACATGAGTAATGTTGATTCCTCGACTTTGTCATATTCGTCTTCTTCAACTCCTACGACACTAAGGCCATCCTCTGTCTCATAGGTGAGTCTCGCGCTTACTTCATCGATTCATGCAGAATTCGATACTATCATGTAGGGATCGATTGAAGGAATCAAAGCCCTAACGTTGGAGGCTATGATTCCTCATATTTTCCATTTAATTTTCGAATCAGTGTTTAGGATTTATGTTCAATTTGGTTTCTGTGGTAAGAATTTGGGAAAAATGGCAGTGGAATATGATAGAGAGGAGGGAGACAGATATGTTGATACCAGTTTGGTGGTGATTTGGCCTTCGCCTCCGCCGGTGGCAAACTTCGGTGTGGAGAAGTTTTTGACATTGCACAAGATGATGAACGTGTCTGGAGAAACAAGAAAAGAGTGAAACGTTGACACCTGACTCCTCTCCTCTCTTGATTTCCTTCGCATGGGTCTGACCCTAGGCCCAGGAAAAATTCTCTACACACCACCCTATTTCCGCATTGAACCTTCATCTGGTTGAACCTTACCATCACCTTGGGCATCAGGCCCAACCAGTTACTCAATACACCTCTCAATTCCATATGCACCCCTGTCTCTTTCTCTTGGCCTTTTTTATTATTGTTTTTTTCCTTCTTTATTTGATTTAATTTCATTTTTAAGTTACATTTTACATTTTATTATAGTTAAAAAAAAAAACTTAAAAAAATGCTTAGGTGTTGATTGATTGTTGATGGATAATGTCATTTAACTCATATCTTCAAAGTAATCAAATTAGAGGCATTAGTTAGAAATTAACCACTAATTTTTAGGATACCTTTCTACAATTTTTATTTTAGAAAATAACCTTAGAAGTATCATTGTAATTTTTAAATTTGATATGGGTGTATTGTGTGTTAATTTCTTTAGTATATTTTACACACATGTTTGGTTATTATTACTTTGTATGGTTGTATAGATTTAATTCTTGTATGGTTTGTGATCCATCCCCCTATTGTGGTTAAAATGTTCCCATTCCCCATAAAAGTGTAACATCTTAGTGATCCATCCCCCATAGTGGATAAAATTCTCCCCCATCTCGTGGACATGTAATAGCGTAGGATTTACCTTTCTTTACTGCTTTCCTTTGCATATTAATAAAAAAGATAAAACCAAAACGATAAAAATAACCCTTTTCAAAAAAACAAAAATAAACTTGATCCAACGTCAAGAGTTTTTTTACAAATCAAATAATTTATAAGTCCTCTTCCCCATATACATTGCAGACAGACTGAACATCAAGGCATAGACCATTGTTGGATTCATCTTGTTCTTTTCCTTGCCCATTTAAGACTAAAATCTCATTTTGTAGATAAATTAAAAAAAAATTAAAAATATGATTGGAATTGTGCGCCACGAACCTTAGGCAGTGGAGAAGGAATGAGAATGGATCATTCCTGTTAGACGACGACGACTTGTCTATATGGGGGGTGAATAGACACCAAGCCAAAATCACCAAATAAATTTTATGTTTTTAAAATTGTTATAAAAAGAGAGCGTGCATAAGGTTTTTGTATGGACAGATAAAAGTCGTCTATACGAACCTAGTTATGGAACTCGGATATGCAAATCCAAATATGGAATGGCAAACACGACAATAGAAATTATCCTTTAATCAAATATCACTTTATTACTCGTTTAAACTAATGAACTTAGTAATGCTATTTCCAATGATAATAATAAAAAATAGTGAACAATGCAATTGATCAAACATTTGGTGTGCGAACGAATTTTTAGAATTTCCTTTATATTGTTGTTGATATGAAAACCACTTATAATCACAATTGATTATAAGCTAATCAACAATCAAGTTTAAAACAGAAAGATCAAAGGAAAATTCTTACGATTCGATCGATTAATCAATGTTATTCGACAAATTGCGTAATGAAAAATAAAATGAGTAAAGAGATAATAGAGAGATCGACACGAGGATTTGTTCACGCAGTTCCCCACTTTCGTCCTCGCGTGTGGGTACGCCTGCGCCTAATATCCAATGTGGAATTAGGATACTTTCTTACTATGCAAAAAAGTCGATATACAAGAAAAGTGTTCAGAGCAATCATTCAAACACACTTGTTCTGATGTTAATTTAGCCCCTTTTCTTCTTTTGATCTTGAGCAAGACCAAGACAACAATGGATGCCAATTGACTTGTCGATATTGCTACTCATTTGCGTTCTTTATCTCCAAAGCTTTTGCGCACGATCAATTGCACCGATTGTTCCATAAGACTTCAATTCGATTCTTCGTTCTCCGCTACATCCTTTGAGCTCTTTATCTCCAAAGGCTTTCACAGGTCGCAATCCTCTCTTGAACATCTTGCACGAAAACCCCCAAATCTTCACTCGATCTTGGAGGACAAATTCGCGGTTTTTCCGGATGAAGTCCCCTACAAATCTAAACCCGATATTCTCGGCTACATAAGAACCTAATCGGATGTTATCATGCCTTCGCCTAGGAGGCACCCTAACAAAAGATTATTATGTGTGATTTTTCAGTGTGTACACATAGGATAGAGGTTGAAGATGATGAGAAAATGCAGGCTAATTTTATGGTATCACCAGTTTGAAATGAAACATGAATGATGTATTTATAGTTTTGTAAGATTGGTGGCAAAGAGGTAATTTTCGAAGAAAAAAATTGACAGAATTGACCAACTTAACAGCATGTGTCAGCCTGAATGATGGATGTGTTGGCATACACTGTCAAAAATAATAGCACATGTGCCGACCAAAGAAAAACATAACCTACAACCTTATTTAGGACAGTAGATGTGCCGACCTAAAACACGTATGTGCCGGCACATACTGTTGAAACTTCTAGTATGTGTCGACTAGAATGAAATAGAACCTACAGGCTTAAATAATGAGTTAAATGTGTCGGCCTGAAATGCGAATGTGCCGGCACATGCAGTGCATTTTTGTGCCGAAACTGGTTTTCATGATTTTGGACAATTTTGAAGTGGTTTTTGATGATTATTAAGACCTCTAATGCAAGGGTGCCACACACAAATTCAAAGCTGCAGTCCAATACCAAACTTTGAAGTAGTTGCAATGTTTTGACATCATACAAAACATCTCATGGTGAAGTTGCACTCACATACTCCCCCTTTTTTATGATGGCAAAACTTGCGACGATGCATTTTATGTTGTTATTGAAAGCTTCCCCTGGCAGTGTGCTTCCCAAATTCATCTCACATATGCTTCTCCCCCTTTGATAAAATAAAAAAGAAAGATAGCGAATCGTGAGAAGTATCATATTCCAAATACAAATTCAAATAAATCGTTCAGAGGCAATTTTGCATAGAAGAGCAACGATCACATATCCCCATATATATGTAATGATGCAAAATTGATAAATAACCATCATTACAAATCAAGTAACACAGAGTAGAAGTAAATAAGGCAATGTAAGAGAAAACTCATTAAGTTGCTACAATTGAGTCACGGATATCAACCATATCATAAAGGAACTCCCGATGCCGCACACGCATGTGCCTAGCATAGCGACAAGAACATGTCACTACTCAATCCAAGATGAAATACGTTATCAAAACACGTGACACGCAACAATAATAACAGTTTATACAATTAGCAAGCTTAAATACAATAAACAAAAACAAGCCACATACTTATACACTTAAGAACATGTTTTTACAAATGCGAAGGAGTTAATACATGAAGTCACTATAAGTAGATACATTGAGAACACACAATGGTTATCAATCAAAATTTTTGGAAATGAACATTCATGGTCTTCATCATTTGAGAGAATATCAAGCATTTTTAACCAACAAATAACATGATTTTAAAGAAAAGTCTTACTTTCAAGGAGAAATTGAAACAATACTACCTCACTCTTGATGGGATGAAGGATGCACTCACATGAAGTTAAAAATTCAAAACGAAACGTTAGAGCAGTAGTATAAAGTGCAAGCCACAAGATATAATATCAAGCAACATTGGAGATATCAATGATCTCAATTCTCCACGAATGTTGAAAAACGATTCCGTTGCAAGAGGTTTTGTGAAAATATCAGCAAGTTGATTTTTACTATCAACATGCTCAAAAACAACGTACCCTTTTTCAACATGATCGCAAAGAAAGTGATGACGAATCTCGATATTGTTAGTGCGAGAATGTAGTACCGGATTCTTGGTTAGATTGATTGCACTAGTGTTGTCGTACATGATAGGAATATGTGGAAGTTTGATGTCAAAATCTAGCAATTGTTGCTTAAGCCACAAAATTTGGGTGCAACAACTACCGGCGGCCACATATTCCGCTTCGGCAGTTGACAAAGCTACAAATACTTTCTTTTTACTATGCCAACTAACCAAAGATTTTGAAAATATATTACAAGTGCCACTAGTATTTTTCCTATCCAAATTGTAACCGGCAAAGTCGGAATCGCAATAGCCAACCAAGCTATAATCGCTTCCCTTGGAATACCAAAGCCCAAACTTAGAGGTACCAATAAGGTATCTAAAAATATGCCTAACTGCTTTAAAGTGTGATTCCTTGGGAGCCGATTGACATCGAGCACACATGCAAACGCTAAACATGATATCGGGCCTAGACGTCGTAAGATAGAGAAGTGATCTGATCATACTTCGATACTTTATCACATCAACATCCTTACCCTTTTTATCTCTATCCAGATTTCTGTTTGTTGCCATAGGTGTGTGAATATCCTTTGCACTGTCCATTCCGAATCTTTTTAGTAGCTCGAGACAATACTTTGTTTGACAAATGAATGTCCCATATGAGAGTTGTTTAATTTGGAGTCCAAGTAAATAGTTTAGCTCCCCCGTAAGACTCATTTCAAACTCTCCCTGCATAAGATTTGAGAACTCCTTGACAAGATTCATGTTAGTTGATCCAAAAATGATATCATCAACATATATTTGAACAAGTAAAATATGTTTTCCTTGACGTTTAATAAAGAGAGTGGCGTCCACCTTTCCTCTTGAATATCCCTGGTCAAGCAAGAACTTACTAAGACGGTCATACCAAGCCCGAGGGGCTTGTTTAAGACCATACAATGCACGTTTTAGCTTAAAGACATGATTAGGATACTAAAAAACTTCAAAACTGGGAGGTTGTGAGACATACACCTCTTCATTTATGTGACCGTTAAGGAACGTACTTTTTATGTCCATCTGATATAATTTGAAGTCCTTAGCACCAGCATAAGCGAGTAGCAGCCAGATAGCCTCGAGTCGGGCTACGGGAGCATAAGTCTCCCCGTAGTCAATTCCTTCCTTTTTGTTGTACACTTGACCTATTAGTCAGGCTTTATTTCTTGTTATCACACCATGCTCGTCAAGTTTGTTCCTAAAAACCCATTGTGTGCCATTGACTTGATGATGTTGTGGACGTGGGACAAGGTCCCAAACATCATTTCTTTCAAATTGATTAAATTCTTCTTGCATTTCTAAAAGCTAATGCTCATCAAGTAAAACATCTTTAACATTTTTAGGTTCAACTTGTGAAACAAAAGTATGGTGACAACAAAAATTACTTATCTTAGAGTGCGTTGTTACCCCTTTTGTGATGTCACCGATAATGTTGTCAATTGGATGATCCTTGGAGCTTCTCCACTCCAATGGAAGACCATCATTCTCTGGTTGATTTTCATCATCTTCTTTTCCATGATTGTCATCTTCCTCCTTTTCAATGTCCACCGCTTTGGGTTGATCATTCCCTTTTTCGGTTTCATTGAGCATGTCTTCCGTAGATGCACCTACGTTAAGAAAAGAAATACCTTTCTCAACACTATTTGAGAAAGTCTCGTCAAAGGTAACATGAACGGACTCCTCAACACTAAGTAATATCTTATTATAGACTCTATACGCTTTACATGATTGTGAGTATCCAAGAAAGATACCTTCATCAGCTTTCGCGTCAAATTTTTCCAGATTATCTTTTCCATTATCCAAAACAAAACACTTACATCCGAATACATGAAGGTGTAACAAATTTGGTTTTCTACTCTTTAATAATTCATATGCGATTTTGTCAAGAATAAGACAAATAAGTATTCTATTCAAAACATAACATGCCGTGCTCACGGCATCGGACCAAAAGTATTTTGGTAGACCACAATCATTGAGCATTGTTTTTGCCAACTCCCCTAAAACGTAATTTTTGCACTCCACAACCCCATTTTGTTGTTGAGTTCGGGTGTAGCAAGCGATTTTGGACGCGGTTCTTAAGCGCTGGTCGCCCTCTGCGGTTCAGCTTAAACTACAGGTCGATTCATTTTTTATCCTATTGTGAGCTGAATAAGGAAGGGAAATAGATGTCTCCAATTAACCCTGCTTGCATACTGAGTTTAAATAGCGGTCTGTTAGGTTACGAATGCTATCAATGTGGGGGGGCCTTGTACTGGTTATTTGTATTTTCGCCAATACAGATTTCTTTCTTTCTATCTGGGCAGAAGGTTTCTGGCGGGGAACAAGGATTAGGATGTTAGGACTGATGCTTTTGAATTACTGCTTTTGATTGATGGAGATATGGGATTTGGGTTTTTTCTTTAGTGTGCTCGCTAAGATCTTTTCTTTCGATCTTATGCCTACGTATTCCCGTTTACCGAAACAGGGAAATCAGAGCGTTCGTAGTTCCTCCTATTCTATGGGAGGAAATTGGTTTTTGGTGTCTTGTTCAAAGCCCAAGACGTGAAGCAAAAGGTGATTTGTATCTTGTTCAAAGCCCAAGATGTGAAGCTGAAAAGTCTATTTGTGTCTTGTTCAAAGCCCAAGACGTGAAGCTGAAGGACCTCGACTTTAAAGAGAATTTGTCATCTCTAAAGAAGGGTTTGTCTGTCACAACTGTTGGGTGACTGGTTATAAAGGAGGATTACTTTAACCGGGATACGCGGATCCTAGTAATGCCATAATTTCCTTTATAGGGGATTTTAACCTAAAGGATAAGACTTTAACTCAGTGTAGAGCAATGCTATCTTTCCTTAGGAATTTCTCATGCTAAAAGAGGGACAGTGGCATGGATGTAGATGATCCAGAGGCTTGCCGCTTACAACGATTAGATGAAGGGGAAGGAGTGGTTGATGTTTGTGTACTGTGAACGAGGCACAACTTTGATGCTAAAAGGTTGATTGGATCAACCAGTGGTTTTCTTATACAAAGCCTAAGAGGAGGCTAATATGTGTCTCGTACAAAGCCCGAGAGAGAGGCTAAAAGGTTTTGACCCGACGATGGAGTCGTTTGGTATCTCGTATAGAGCCCGAGATGAAGGCTATTTGACTCAACAAGAGAGTTTTTTGTATCTCGTACAAAGCCCGAGATGGAGGCGAAAATTTGTTTGGCTCAATAAGAACCTTTTTGTATCTCGTATAAAGCCCGAGATGGAGGCGAAAGGGGTGATTGACTCAACGAGGGAGTCTCTTATGTGTCTCGTACAAAGCCCGAGAGAGAGGCTAAACGTTGTTTGACTCCGCTGGGGAGAATCATTTGTACAAAGCCCAAGAGGAGGTTATCGTGCTGGTAACTGTTTTAGTTAAGTGACAGGTCCAGTATACTGATTTAAGAGAAAATCAGTTCTTATATGAGCAACACTGTACTCATGGATTTAATCTGAGGATCGGGATTATTCCCTTTTCTTTAAGGAAACGGGGAAATCCGAAGGGTATCGAGACTGTCCGAGTCTACGGGTTTCTTCCTATTTAACGAAAGGGGTCACTTGAGAATGTCTTTGAGACTCAAGGAAATTAGACTGTCCAAGTCCAGAGTTTCATCTTTTGTACTATGCTTTGAGAAACAGTAGTAGACTCTATGAAAGGACTGTTCTATGCAGATGACTAGGTTCTGTTCCTATACCTCTAGGAGGTCGTCGGGACAATTTGTACGAAGCCCAAGAGGAGGCTGGAATCTTTTAAGAAGCCGACGGGTCCTTGTGCTAAGCCCAAGAGGAGGCTATCATTCCCGGAGGAAGAGATCATTATACGAAGCCTAAGAGGAAGCTGTGAATACTTCTAAGAAGCCGTAGGGTCCTTGTACGAAGCCCAAGAGAAAGCGGGGTTGCTTTTAAGAAGCCTGTGGGTCCTTGTACGATGCCCAAGAGGAGGCCGATGCTTTTAGGAAGCCCGTGGGTCGCCAAACCCCGAGAAAATCAAGGCAAGCTATTCACAAGGAATAGATCAAGTCAGGAAAGTTCGAGAATTTGGAAGAAACTCAAAGATGCCATTCACGGAGAATACATTCATCTCTGGGAATAGAGTTTCTTGACAATTCCTAATGAGGACAACCGAAGAGAAGACTGTATCTGGTGATCCTATTGGGGATCTAGCTTTCTATTTCTACGAATAAACGAAACGGCGTCACCTAGTTCTAGACGTAGTTGCCGGGGAAACTCTAAATATATATACTATTATTACACAGTTGATATGAGTTTATGAAAGAAGACTTACAGCGAAACAGCCCCACAATACAGTTATATATATATATATATATATATATATATATATATATATATAAGCGATAAATGAAAGCGGGTAAACACTTACTCGGTTGTAGAGCTTCCATGCTGTTTGGTTAGTTGTTCAACAAAGAAAGATTGAAAACAACAGTATATTCAAAATCAAAGGAGAAAGTGCTATGAAATAAAAAGATTTGGGGCTTACAGCTCAAGGAGAGGCCCAGGGTTTTATCAGTGAGCGCACTGTTGAATTTGTACAGAGGGACTTATACAAGTGATTGTGGCCCAAAAAAGGTTTTCTGTACAAAGGGATGGGTCTTACACTCTCTCAAGAGGCCCAAGTGAGTTTTAAGAAAATAAATGGGTCTTACTACTCGAGGGTAGGCCCAATGGTTAATTTTGAAAAGGGCGACGATCGCGCCGTTTATTTGAAAATGTACAGAGGGACTTATACAACGAATGAGGCCCAAAAAGTTTTCTGTACACAAGGGGTTGGGTCTTACACTCTAATAGAGGCCCAAAGAATTTAAAGAAAAGAAATGGGGCTTACAACACAAGGTGAGGCCCATAGTCTTTATTTTCAAGATGAATATTCACTTTTAAAATGCTTAAAAATAATTAAAAATGAATTTATTCACAAAAATACCAACTATATTAAATAAATAATATAAATTTGATTTTTTTTGTAGAATAAAATATTTTACTATTTTTGTGATTTTTCAGAAAAAGAACCAATAAAAAATAATCAAAATTGAGGGAGTTATTAATTTTCCAATTTATTAAAAAATAATATGAAAAATGAGAAAATATAAAAAAGAGGGGTTGGGTCTTACACTCTATTAGAGACCCAAAGTGTATTTTTGTACAAAAGATGAGGCTTACAACTCAGGGAGAGGCCCAAAATATTTTCAGTTTGAAAATGGCGATCGCGCTGAGATTTTTAACGTTTCGGGACTTATACAATAGCTGAGGCCCAAAATTACTTTGGTTAAAAGGAGATTGGGTCTTACACTCTAATAGAGGCCCAAAGAGTTTAAAAAAGATTTGTTAGGGTGAAAATCAAAGAAAACCCCAATTTCATTTTTTAGGCATTTTTTCAAGAAAAATTAAGTAAAAAATGATAAAAATATCAAATAAAATCATTAAATAATGATTAAAGTTTATGAAAAAAAATATTTTATCAACATAAATATTTAAAATCATTTTGGTTTTAAAAATCAAGAAAAAAAAAAGAAATCATTTTAAAAGCATTTAAAACAATATAAAACACTATTTTTAAATATATTAAAAATAATATTTTTTTTTTGTAATTTTTTGTGGATTAAAATATTATGGGGTATGAATTGGAAAATGATGATTTTTTGCTATGTGAAAAAAATTGGTTGAGTTTTGAAAATAAAAAGTAAGAAAAAGAGGAAAGATATCAAAATATCATCTCCGACATTTCTTTTGAGGTAAAAACGAGTACCGAAACTTTAATTTTCAACACGTTTTCATCAAATTTCAAACACTCATAACTCTCTCAATTTTTATCGGAATCAAGATCCGGAAGAGCCTATCCTGACCGATTTTTCGCAAGGAATCCGATGGTATTACTCACGCGCACGGAAAATCGACGCACAAAATGCAGAAAACACTGCTATCGTTTTGAAAATATCGTTCCGCGTCGAATTTCCAGCACGCGTAACTCTCTCGATTTTTAACCGAATCAAGATCCGTAAGAGCCTATCTTGACCGATTTTTCGCAAGGAATCCAATGGTATTACTCACACGCACAGAAATTTAACACACAAAACGCAGAAATTAAAAAACAAAAACTGCTATCGTTTAAAAACATCGTTCCGCGCCAAACTTCCGACACACGTAACTCTCTCGATTTTTAACCGAATCAAGATCCGCAAGAGCCTATCCTGACCGATTTTTCACAAGGAATCCAATGGTATCGCACATGCATGCCTAAACTCAACGTACAAAACGTAGCGATAAAAAAACCAGAGCTGCTATCGTTTAAAACATCGTTCCGCGTCGAATTTCCAACGCGCGTAACTCTCTCGATTTTTAACCGAATCAAGATCCGCAAGAGTCTATCTTGACCGATTTGTCGCAAGGAATCCAATGGTATCACTCACGCGAACAGATAATTAACACGCAAAACGCAGAAATAAAAAAACCAAAACTGCACGTGTTTTCGACGCCGTTTCGCGTAAAATTTCCAACGCGCGTAACTCTCTCAATTTTCATCGGAATTGAAATCCGTTAAAACCTATCTTGACCGATTTTTCGCAAGGAATCCAATGGTATTATTTACGCACTCGGAAATTCACTGTACAGAACACACAAAGCGAAAAAACCAGAACCGCAATCGTTAATTCGACGCCGTTTCGCGTAAAATTGCCAATGCGCGTAACTCTCTCAATTTTCATCGGAATTGAAATCCGTAAAAACCTATCTTGACCAATTTTTCGCAAGGAATCTAATGGTGTTACTCATGCAAACTAAAACTTAATGTATAGAACACACCAATGAAAAAAAAACAGAACTGGACATGATTTGAAACAACCAAAATTCCACATAAAAACATGTCAAAATGAAAACAGTGGGAGGATCACAACATACACATTAAGGACTACATTTTTGCCTCAAGAATTGTTCAATATGATGCATGTATGTGGACAACAAAGGAAAGCATGATTCAAAGAATTCAAGTTGTGGATTTTACCTCTTTTTTGGAGATTTTGGGCAACCTTCCAAGTGCTTTGTTCCAAAAATGATTTGATGCTTTGGACAACCTCAAATGACCTCTTAGAAGCTTTTAGGATGGTTGGAATCGGCTGGAAACCTCTGGAGCAAGTTTGTGCACTTTCTCGCGAAATGGTCAAAAACGGCCAAAATGCCAACTCTCTCAAATGGTGTTCTAGATGTGTGGCACCATTTGGGACAGTTCAAGGATGATATTTAGAGTGTGTTTGAGGTTTTATCTGGCTTGGAAAGTGACTGAATCAAGACATGGCTTGAAGAATGCAAAAAAGTGCCATTTTGAGGTTTTGAGAGGTGACTTTGTGATGTTGTGATTACAGGTCACTTTTGATGGTTTATACAGCTTACATATGATATATATGATGTGTGTATGTGATTAGTTTGAGTGGAATTGCTCTCTAGCTCAAAAACTCAGAATTTCCTTACTAAAGAAGGCATTTTGGAGTGAAAGAGAGAATTTGAGGAAAGCATCTATTTGATGGTTTTAGTGTACTCAAACTGAACACAAATGAGCTCTATTTATAGTGGAGCAAGTTTGTTTTGGGATCCACAGTGAATGGCAACTGCAGCAGGTGTTTGGCCAATGTTGGCCAATGAAAATCCAAGTTTCCTCTAGCCATTGACTAGAGGTTAGGGCACAAGGCTGTGGTTCCCTTGGTCTTGGATAAGTCTATACTGATTTCAGATGAGAATGGCTCAGTACATGCCACCTCTAAGCATCCATTAAATGATCCAAACCAAAATTGGAGTTTTGTCCCTCTTTTAAGGATTTCTAGGCTTTGGCATGCTTTTTTTTGTTCCTTGGACTTGGGAGGTTCATGGATCAGATCATCCCACTTGGATTTGATCCTTAGATGTGTCCAAAATGATGACAAGGCTTGAAAATTCGTGTGGCACACAAAATGTGCAAATCTGCCCCTGAAAAATTCAGCTTCAGCAAGCCCTTTTGTAAGATCCATAACTCCCTGCTCGAGTATGCTACATGGACGTTCTAGGACTTTTCGGAAAGCTTAGATGACGTACTTCAACTTTGATGTTTGGCCCTAGACCTGGTTCAACTTGGATCATGGAGAAAAACAGCCTTGAAGTTGGGACATTGTGCTGAAATTACAAGGCAGATTTTTGGCTAAGTGCTGAAAAATGTCAATTTTAGGTTTTTAGCCATTTTGATCCAAGCATAACTCAAAATCCTTAATGAATTGGACTTAGGTCTAGTTGAAGTTTTTTTAGAGGGTAATGAGGGCTACAAATCAAGCTTTGGATGGGGGAAAATGGCTTCGTGTTTTAGGAGTTATGATCCTCCAAAGTTGGTACCCTTGCCACTTTTTTTTATAACTTAGAAAAATTTCTAAGTTTTTATGGTTACCCCTTTTACAAGTTATCCCACTTTCTTTGATTTTTCTTGATGAATAATGATTCCAATCACACATTAACATCATTTTAGGGTTAAAAAACCATTTTTATGAAAAATCTCAAAAAGTCAAAGTTTGACTTTTGTGCACAGTTGACTTTTTATCAGATGAATTCCAAACTGTGCGATTCTTCAGGAAATCATGTCCATGACCTAAATCAAAATTGATGGACATGTTCCATGGGTGTTATAGGGTGTATTTAATCGTGTCCCACGGCTTGGGAGCATGTCCTGGTCAAAAGTCAAAGCTACAGTTGACTTTTCTCGTGAAACCCCAATTGTGGTTCAGATGAAATTGAAACTTGTTGCTCAAGCTTCTTGGGTCAATCCATTGTTGCAAATGGATCAACGTGGTATGTTGGAGACCCTCAAATCATGTCTTGAGGTCTTGGCTCATGACTTGTCCCAAAAGTCAACTTAGGGGTGAATTAGGTCAAGAAAGCCTAATTCCTGATTTTTTATGTATGCATCCCCTGAGGCTAAATTGACTTGATGATGGGGTTTATGATGTTCCATGGAGCATTTTAGGTTATGCTTTGAAGCATTGGCTCATTCCCAGAGGAAAATTTCCATCTGGAGGCCCTAGTCGACCAAACCCTAATTTGGTGACACTAGCGATCCTGAGGCTTGATCCACCTAGAAGGGAGCAAACTTGTGCTTAATCCTTGAAGTGGGAGTCCTCTTTATCCATTGTGGATATTTGAGAGGCTAGACAAGTTGAAGATCATGTCATTCCTTGATTGATTCTTTGTCTAAGAGCTCTGCGAGGGCTTGAAACCCTAAATCCTGTTTGTAGTGAATGCTCACCCACCTTTGGGGAGACTAATGAGGTACAAAGGTACATCCATATTGTGCTGATGATTTGCACAATGATGGGAAATCTTAGTGGTCAAAATTTGGGGTATGACAAATGCCCCTATTTAATCTTCTTGGACCCGAAGGTGTGAATGACGAAGGTATTCGGGCATTCGGGGTGCAAGAGGATTAAATATCGGAATACCCAAAATTTTGACGGTGGTCATGAATGGTAGCTTACGCATTCAATTTATTTAGCTAAGCGATGATGCTTAGAAAAGGTAAACTTCCCCTCGATCCTGGCCTTCCGCCAAGGAGCTGGTCTTAGTTTCTCTTGAAATAAACTTCCCCTCGATCCTAGTTTCCTACCAAGGAACTGGTCTTAGTTTCTTTTGTAAACTTCCCCTCGATCCTGGTTTCCTACCAAGGATCTGGTCTCGGTTTCTGATATAAACTTCCCCTCGATCCTGGTTTCCTACCAAGGACCTGGTCTTAGTTTCTGATTTAAACTTCCCCTCGATCCTGGTTTCCTACCAAGGAACTGGTCTTAGTTTCTTTTGTCAATAAACTTTATTGACAAGGGACGCTATGTGTAGCGGTTTTCCTCAAACTTCTCGTCGAATTTTCCTGGGGAGATTCCATTTGAGTGGAAAAAGTTTTGATGTCAGACTTGCTGGGGAACCCATTCCACTGAATTGTAGAGGTACACAAACTTCTCGGTTTTTTGGAGACGCCATTTGTCGATTCTACTGGGGAAAGCGAGTCTCTTGAGAGACTGTTTTCGTTTGGGGGCTTACATCATACTTTTCTCGGGATCTTTCCGGAGAAATGCCATATGATGGGATCTAATTTTAAGGTGCCGATGACCTTTTCATCAGTGGTTTTTTCGGAGAAAAACTGCCGTACCGCCGAATCTCTGATTAAGATGCTTTCTATGGGGATTTTCCTAATCCGGGAAAGCAAGGATATCGTCTTTGATGGCGAAGAGCGACATTTATTAAAAATTTTCTTGTTTCTCAGTGGTTCAAGTTATCAAAGTGGTCAAGGACCGTCTCTAATCCAGAGATAAACTGGAGGAGAGATTGCTTAGATGATTCACTTCCTAACGAGGAAAGGTCTCACAACTCGATTGAGAGGACTTTTATCACTAGGGGATAAGACCGACTAGAGTGATAGTGATGCAATATGAATGTGAATGCAAATCAATAATGCATGATGTATGTATGTATATGCTGACAAAACTAACACGACATACAGACTAAAGGATGAACACGACTGGATACTCGGCCACAGTGGGGCATGTAGAAATATCGCTGGTTCAAGATAGCAATTCTGCCTTGCTTTGGAGAAATGGTCCCTGTTGGGAGCGACGCTGGTCGAGCTTAGGAGATGAGAACTCGGCCGAGGATGTCAGACGAAACATGGTCTCTGACATTGTTGATCCTTCATTCAGGCGTACTGTCTAGAAGGAGTACTTTGATTCCGCACTTTGAAGTTCAAACGCCTTTGGAGACGCAATCGATGCTCTTTTGATGTTCAACAGTCAAAAGAAATTGCCATCTTTATTATAAAGCAGAAAAAGTTTTAACAAGTAAATTCATTTTGTTTTATTTCAAGAATCGTTAATCATATTAAAATGTCGTTCTGTAAAGCTAAAACAAATAAGAATTACAAACAAAAGCACAAGGGCTCAAATTTTATTGATAAGATGGAAATCAGCCAAACGCGTGATTCCAAGGAGTATTTACAAAGTTTGAAAATGGTAATTTACAGGGAAAAGGGCTACGTTGAAACATAACGACCATTATCCTTCTACCAACTTTGAATTCGGGACATCCTGAGCTTCTGTCGAAGATGACCTTGACTGGAGTTTTCCTCCGATGGATGCTGTAACTGCTGCTGAGGGACTTGCCTCTGTTGAACATAGTTACTTGCCATTATCCCTAATTTTTGCCTGGATAGTACTATGATGTTTCCAATCCACCGGGATGATTTTTTCTCATGTCTCTAACTTTTGCCTGGACCGCCCTTTCGGGTTTTCAATCCACCGAGACGTTTTTTTTTTTTTGTTTTTTTTTAGGCGAAGTATTTCTTGACTACGTCAACATTTGTGGGGTAGGTAAATTCATCTCCGTCCATGGTTGCAAGTCTCAAGGCGCCGCCTGAGAAAGCTTTCGTGACCACATAGGGGCCATCATAATTCGGGGTCCACTTGCCCCGAGAGTCAGTGAGAAACTATTGTATCTTCTTGAGCACGAGGTCTCATTTTCTGAAGACACGAGGTCGGACCTTTTTGTCGAACGCCCTCTTCATTCTTTATTGATACAACTGACAGTGGCATAGTGCCGTGATTCGCTTCTCTTCGATCATATTCAGTTCGTCGTGTCGACTTTGACACCATTCAGCTTCGGTGAGCTTCGCTTCCATCAATACCCGGATTGATGGGATCTCTACTTCTATGGGGAGCACTGCTTCCATGCCATACACTAGAGAGAAAGGGGTAGCCCCTGTTGAAGTACGGACAGATGTGCGATAACCGTGAAGAGCAAAGGGTAGCATCTCGTGCCAATCTTTGTAGGTTAGAACCATCTTTTGAACGATCTTCTTGATGTTCTTGTTAGCCGCTTCTACCGCTCCGTTCATCTTGGGTCGGTAGGGAGATGAGTTATGGTGTTCCATCTTGAACTCAGCGCACAACTCTTTCATTATCTTATTGTTCAAGTTAGATCCATTATCAGTAATGATCTCGCTTGGAACACCATAACGGCAGATGAGATTGTTTTTGATAAATCGGACCACCACTTGTTGGGTTACATTGGCGTATATCGCTGCTTCGACCCACTTGGTGAAATAGTCAATGGCTACCAGGATGAACCGATGTCCGTTTGAAGCCTTGGGCTCAATCATACCAATCATGTCGATTCGCCATATGGAAAAAGGCCACGGGGAAGAAAGAACTTTGAGATGTGATGGCGGTACATGGATTTTGTCGGAGTATATCTGACACTTGTGACACCTCCTCATGTACTTGTAGTAGTCGAATTCCATGGTCAACCAGTAGTACCCTGCTCTTAGAATTTTTCTCGCCATTGTGTGTCCGTTGGCATGAGTGCCAAAGGATCCTTCATGAATTTCTTTCATAAGCATGTCTGCTTCTGGTCTGTCTACGCATCAGAGCAAGACCATGTCGAAATTTCTCTTATAAAGTGTATCGCCGCTCAGGAAGAAGTTTCCAGCCAATCTTCTGAGGGTTTTTCTGTCTTTTCTGAGTGCCCCAGATGGGTACTCTTGTTTCTGAAGGAAGCATTTGATATCGTGATACCAAGGTTTGTCGTCTATGACTGCTTCAATCGTGAATATGTAAGCGGACCGTTTAAGGCGCATGATGTCGATCTTAGGTATGTCATTCCATTGACCTACACTAATCATGGAAGAGATAGTGGCTAATGCATCAGCCATGTGATTCTCATCACGAGGGATATGATGAAACCCGACTCTGTTGAAGAAAGGTAGCAACCTTCTTGCGTAGTCTTTGTAAGGAATCAGTCCTGATTGGTATGTGTTCCAATCTCCTTTTATCTGATTGATAACCAGGGCTGAGTCGCCATATACGTCCAAGTTTTTGATCCTTAAATCAATCGCTTCTTCGAGACCCATAATACAAGCTTCATATTCGGCCTCGTTGTTCGTACACTTGAACGTAAGTCGAGTGGTGAAAGGAATGTGGGTACCCTGAGGGGTAACAATTATTGTCCCAATTCCATTTCCATAATGGTTAACTGCTCCGTCAAAGATAAGTCCCCATTGGGAACCTGGTTTTGGCCCTTCACTGGGTAACGGTTCATCGCAATCTTTCATTTTTAGATACATGACATCTTCGTCTGGGAAGTCAAACCCGACTGATTCCTGATCGTCAATCGGTTGATGAGCCAAATGATCGGCTAAAATACTTCCCTTAACGGCTTTTTGAGCATGGTACTCCATGTCGTATTCTGATAGCAACATCTGCCAACGGGAAATCCTTCCCGTGAGAGCAGGTTTTTCAAATACGTACTTGATTGGATCCATTTCGGAGACCAACCAAGTAGTATGACGAATCATGTACTGGCGAAGACGTTTGGCTGCCCAAGCCAAAGCACAGCAAGTTTTCTCAAGCATCGTGTACCGAGTCTCGCAGTCGGTGAATTTCTTGCTTAGATAGTAGATGGCAGACTCTTTCCTTTTAGTTTCGTCTTGTTGGCCAAGTACACATCCCATTGAGTCCTCTAGGACTGTGAGGTAAATGATCAGTGGTCTTCCTTCCACTGGAGGTGATAGAATCGGAGGATTCAACAGATATTCCTTGATACTGTCGAAGGCGGTTTGGCAATCTTCTGACCAAACGCAATCCTGGTTCTTTTTGAGTAACTTGAAGATCGGCGCGCATGTCGCGGTCATGAGGAATATGAATCTGGAGATGTAGTTCAAACGTCCCAGGAATCCTCTGACTTGTTTTTCAGTTTTCGGAGAAGGCATTTCTTGAATGGCCTTGACCTTGTCAGGATCAACCTCAATTCCTTTCTGGCTGATGATGAACCCTAGTAGTTTCCCTGAACGGACACCGAAGGTGCACTTGTTGGGATTCAAGCGGAGCTTGAATTTTCTTAGATGTTCAAACAATTTTGACAGATGTTCAACGTGCTCACTCTCTATTTTTGATTTTGCAATCATATCATCGACATACACTTCAATTTCCTTGTGTATCATGTCATGAAACAGAGTAGTCATGGCCCTTTGATAGGTTGCCCCGACATTCTTCAAACCGAACGGCATTACCTTGTAACAAAAGGTACCCCATGGGGTAATGAACGAAGTTTTCTCCATGTCTTTCGGCGCCATTTTGATTTGGTTATAGCCCGAGAATCCATCCATGAAGGAGAAAACTTTGAACTTTGTTGTATTGTCAACCAGCATGTCAATGTGTGGTAAAGGAAAGTCGTCCTTTGGACTTGCCTTATTCAAATCTCTGTAATCAACACACATTCTGACCTTTCCGTCCTTTTTGGGAACGGGTACGATGTTGGCTAACCATTGAGGATATTCAGATGTAGCGAGGAAACCTGCGTCAATCTGTTTTTGTACCTCCTCTTTGATTTTGATGGCCATGTCCGGGTGAGTCCGTCTCAACCTTTGCTTTACTGGCGGACATTCTGATCTCAACGGTAAGTGATTTTCCACGATGCTGGTATCCAACCCTGGCATATCCTGATAGGACCAAGCGAATACATCGGGGAATTCTTTGAGAAGCTTTATCAAACTTTCTTTGACGGTTGGATTGAGCAGTGCCCCAATCCTGATTTCTTTTCTCTCTTTTTCTGAACCCAAGTTTACCGTTTCCAACGGCTCTTTGTAAGGTTCAATGGACCTTTCCTCTTGTTTGAGTAATCGGGAGATCTCTTCTGGAATTTCGTTGTCAACTTCTTCTTTAGCCTCGAATACCGGGAACTCAAAGTTGGGAGAAGGCATTGGATCGTATGTTTCAACGGGGTGTAAAACAAGCAATCTGCATGACGTGATGATTCGTGTTTAGAAGAGATAAAGAAAATGCAAGTGTGTGCAGTGTTTTATTTTACTGCTTGTTTTTATTTTTGAATTGTTTTTTAGGATTACCATTTTCTGAAAAAGCAAAAAGAGAAAATAGCAAATAATGCGGAAATCACATAACGACGTTATTTTATTAATGAACAAGTCGACTCTTGAAACTACAGCCCTATAAAACAAAACTATGTCGCTTTGGGCTAAGCGAAGAGGAAATTTTTACAGAAAGCGAACCCTATCAAAACATTCGTTTCACCTGGGCAGGGTGAAAGGTTAAAGATGGCAATTAATTTGACTGGTGAACAGCCTTCGGAACATCGACAGTAACCCATTGGCGGCGAACTTCTCGGTGAATCACAAAGTCTGGTACCTTCCTTGATTTGTCTTCAGAAATGATGCTGATTTCTGGTGGAGCAGGATCATTGGAATCTATTTCCCAGGCAGAATTGTCGTAGGAGAATTCCTCAGTTGTATTATGCATAGCATTTGTGCTCTCAGCTATATCTCCCCATCCAGTTGGCTGGATGTCTTCGAATCTGATACAAGAGCTTTCGGGAGCGGTGTACTTGACCATATAGTCGAATTTTCCACTAGGTTGTCCCAAGGTATCCCAAACTTCTTTGGAACTGGAGGAGTCATCCCTCTCGATGACGTTGACCTCGGGAAAAGCATAGTTGATGAATTCAAGTCCTACAAACGTTGCGAATTCATCTTCATGTTGAGTAGTTTCTGAATGACCTGAGTGTTGATCCCATGACATGGTGGGGACACAGGTATTCTGTTCTATGATGGTCAGCTGATTTTCATTACTCGGCTGACTTTCTTGCCCCAAGTTTCCTGGATAAGGCTGCCACATTGGCAGGCCATAGTAATTGTGGTCAAAGTTGTCTTTCATCGGAGTGTCCTCCTCCAATGAATTTGGCGGAGCGCGGCATCCTTCCGGATCACAATCCCCGTAGATCATTTCGACATCTGATCTTGGTATAAATCTCGGACTTTCTGTAGGAAAGAAAAAAGGCGTAGGCACCTCTTCCTGAGACATATAACCGTCCTTGTTGAGGTAGGACTTCCATTCTTCATCTGTGTCAGAGGGATCTTCCTCATTGATAACATGTACTGCTTGAGACAATGGGTGGAGGAAACCTCCACTGTGGAAGAAGTTTTGAAGAGGATGAAGACTTTCGCCGTTGGCAGCCGTCTGGGTATAGGTTGCAGAAAAACCAAGACCCTTCTTTGTTTTATTTTCAGTGGGAATGACAAGTTGTCCCCTTCCTGTCGTATCGGTATTCTCGACCACTTTGATAGCATCGTTGTATGAGGAAATCGAGGTTCCGCCTTTGAAGTGATTGTCCTTGCTTACCGACAGTGCTTGGAACTGCGTTCGAATAATCTCCTCGGGTTCTACACAAGTAGATGATGATAGGTTACTCACAAGCAAGGCTTGTTCCCCACAGACTGTGACAAGTTGATCGTTCTTGATGAACTTTAGCTTTTGGTGGAGGGTCGAAGTGACTGCTCCAGCTTGATGTATCCAAGGTCTTCCTAATAAACAACTGTATGTTGCCTGGATGTCCATGACCTGGAAAGTGACTTGGAAAGTGTGAGGACCAATAGTTATGGGAAGATCAACTTCGCCGATAACTGTTTTTCTGGATCCATCGAATGCTTTGATGACGACCTCGCTGACTCTCATCAGAGAGCCTTTGAATGATAACTGCATCAAAGTAGACTTCGGCATAACATTCAGGGCTGACCCTGTGTCTACCAGTACGCTGGCTAAAGCATCGTCCTGGCAGTTAACTGTGATATTGAGTGCCATGTTATGACGGCGACCCTCTTCGGGTAACTCCTCATCACTAAATCCCAAATTGTTGCAGGAAGTGATGTTAGAGACAATGTTATCGAACTGTCTAATTGTTACATCCTGTTCCACAAAGGCTTGCTCCAAGACTTTCTGTAGAGCCTCCCTATGGGCTTCTGAACTGAGTAACAGTGATAATACCGAGATCTTTGAAGGAGTTTATAACAGTTGATCAACAATGTTATATTCACTCCTTTGGATGAGCTTCAGCATCTCATCATCATTTTTCGAAAGGTCGGGATTACTGGATTGACCGACTGGGGGATCGGGAGCTTCTGTCTGAAGTTCCTTTTCTTTGTTAGGTTCCCCAACCCCTCGGTTGAAGATTCTACCACTCCGCGTTACACGACTGATGTCTGCAATGTTCACGACGGAGGGTAATGGAATTTCCTTTCCATTTTCAATGGTTGTTGCACCGTATTTGTAAGGGATAACCTTAGTTGATTCATACGGTAATGGTCCCGGCAGATAGATGACTATGGGAACCTTCTGATTTTTCTGACCATCATAAGTAATCTCGATCCGTTCCCGGTTGGGAACTCTAGATTCGTCAAGTAGAGGGATGATGGCAAAAACATCCCTGGTATGGTGATGACCAGAGATTGTGACAACATCCTCGACTTGATTGGCAAGGTAGTTCGGTGTCCAGTTGATGGGTCCAGAACCCGGATATGGACGAATCTCTCCACGATCCATCTGACCCTGAAGAGCCGCTCTCACAAGGTAACACCCTTGGTTACTTTCCGAACAGACGCTACAACAATCGTAATTGTGTGGTGGCACCTGGCCACGCCCACTTTGAATACAATGTAACCTTACTAGGTTAGCTTCCACTGATCGGACATCCTGACTTTGACGACGAGTAGGATTCCTGTTACTGATACTAATTTGTTGAGTATCTTCATCCATGTAGATTGGCATCCACCAGTGATTTAACAAGTGCTGAAGTGCCTCCTGGACAAGGGTACAACCTCGATCGTTTTCGCAACCCGCTTTACAGCTTTGATAGTCATGTGATATTAAGAATCCGAGCCGGACCTGCTCAACATGTAACTCTACCAGGTTGGTATTCATCTTGCGAATATCGAAGATCTGAACCATGTTGATCTGATAAGGGTTCCTATCATGGTAGTCTTGGATCCATCCAAGATCCATCTGACGCTGGAGGGCCTCCTGTATGAAAGAGCATCCCTGTTTGTTTACCGAGCAAGTCAGACAGGAACTGTAATCGTGCCGCGGCAGATTATGATACTGGCTTTGCCTTGAGTGCATTGCCACCAAATTGACATTCATCGCACGAATGTCGTGGTTTTGAATGACGTTGGAATTTGTATAGACCATGTTAACTCCACAAACTCGGTGCTCTTGGATCCATCCGAGATCCATCTGTTCCTGTAGAGCTGATTGCACCACAGAACATCCCTGCTTACTTTTAGAGCAGATATCACATTGGTGATAGTTATGAGGTGGCACATGGCCATATCCACTCTGTCTACAATGCATCTTAACCAGATTGGTTTTCAACAAGAGTACATCATGAATTTGATAGACATTGTTAGTCTCTTTCTCAATCAGATTGACTGCAGCTTTCTCGTGTTGAGGCAGCGGGTTCGTGAGAACATTGGGATTCGTATCTTTGAAAGATAAGAGCCCGCTCCTAACAAGCTTTTGCACGTCGGATTTGAAATTGAGACAATTCTCAATGTTATACCCTAAACCTCCTTGATGATAAGGGCATGTCTGATCCACCTTAAACCAAAAAGGCAGATTTTCCGGTACTGTAAGAGGAGACTTAGTCTGGATGTACCCCTTAGCCAGTAGTAACGGAAATAATTCTGCGTACGATAGGGGTATAGGATCAAATCCTGGTGGCCGTGTTGTACGGTTGTTGTTATATGGAGGACGAGCCTGCAGAAGAGGCTGTTGTGTCCTTTGCTGATCAGGTTGGCTTTACACAACCTGAGGTTGATAAGTAGGAACAGGCGTAGTGTTAATAGTAGGAGTTACAGCTGCTACCGGCTGATAACGTCGCCTTTGCTTTCCGAGAGAGATATTCCCAATATCTTGTTCTTTTTTCTTAGGGAGAGCACTACCGTATTTTTTAGTACCGCTCGTCGATCCATTGTCTTTTACCAAACGTCCTTCTCGGACGGCTTCCTCAAGACGTACGCCCATGCCCACCATCTCGGTGAAATCACTGGGCGCACTGGCAATCATTCGGTCATAGTAAAATGAACTTAAGGTCTTTAAGAAGATCTTTGTCATCTCTTTTTCCTCAAGAGGTGGACAAATTTGAGCGGCAATTTCACGCCACCTTTGAGCATACTCCTTAAAGGTTTCCTTGTCCTTTTGCGACATTGATCTGAGTTGATCTCTGTCGGGTGCCATGTCCAAATTGTATTTGTATTGTTGGACGAAGGCAGTGCCAAGATCTCTGAAAGTGCTGATCGTGGCACGGTTTAAACCCATGTACCATTTGAGTGCGACACCGTTAAACTATCCTGGAAGTAGTGAATCAGTAGGTCCTGATTCTCAGTCTGAGCTGACATTCGCCGAGCGTACATCACTAGATGGCTCTGAGGGCAAGAGTTACCCTTGTACTTTTCAAAGTCGGGCACTTGGAACTTGTGCGGGACTTTAACATTGGGGACCAAGCAGAGGTCTGCGGCGTCCTTTCCAAATAAATCCTGACCGCGAATGGCTTGCAGCTCCTTCTGCATTTCCAGGAACTGTTCCTGGAATTCATCCATTCGGTCAAACATAGTTTCCTTCTTACCAGAAGGTGTCTATGGAATCTGTCCTTCCGGGACAGTGTGCACCACAGGGGGTGGTACCGTGACTACGGCAGTGAGTCTTGGCGCCTCCCGAAGTTTGTAACCTTCAGGAGTCTTTAGTATTCCCCTAGCATCTTCGCTTTCCTGAAGTTTGTAACCTTCAGGCCCAGCGGCTTCTGTTGAGATTCCCTGATCCTCAGTGATCGGCGGAACATATCCTTCTGGGATATAGTTAACAGGAATGCCCCAGGGACGATCTTTCGGCATCTGATACCTAGGATCATTCTTCTCCACTAGGGGTATTGAGGCGATCTCTGAGATCACAGTTCTTTGTAGCTGAGCTTCTGCCATGGCTTGCATGTCGTTACGAAGCTTTCTCATATCCTCTCTTAGAGTGTCAATCTCTTCTTTCAACTCTCTGTTTTCTTCCTCAAGATCATCCATCTTTTTCTGAAGATTGGCCCGAGTATTATACGAATGAGACAGTTTGACTCTAGAACCGAGACACAAACGTGAGATTCGTAGGTAAGAAGAATGCGTGATGTGAGAATGATGAATGCAATGATTATATTAATTGTTTTTTTTTGGTTTAATCAAAATAAACTTCGACAATTAGATTGCAAATATCAAACAGTGGGGAAACCCCTTTTTATTGAATTCCAAAGGATTACAGAAATGGAAATACAGTAGATTATAAGATGCGGAAACAGAAACCTAAGCTAATTGGTCCAGAGTCCTCTCTGAGGAGAAATCGGGTGCTGATTACGGTATCTTCCTTTTCTTTGACTGGGGCTCTGGAGCCATTGTCGGGTTGTCATTCCTTTGCCAGGTGAAAGGAGCGAGCAAATTCCTTTGGTCATCTTGATTCTCTACAGCATGTTGCTCCAAAATTTCAATCAGAGCGTTTTTCTCTTTCAGTAATTGCTGTATTTTGATGCACTCTACGTCGAGGGTGCGGTACTTGTTCTTCCAAGACCTTCTTTCCCGTTGAACTTTGTTGAGAGTAACCTGAAGCCTTTCCGTTTCAGTCATGAAGTACATGACAGACTCCCTCGGCGGAAGAATTCCGTAACAAGGATAAGACATCTTTAGCTTGAGAGCTCTAGTTTGTACCCAATGGAGATAAGGCTCCACCGAGACATAGTTTGGTTTTCCCAAAGACTCTCATCCTTTCTTATGAACGTGTTTCCAAGCGTGCACTATTTCCATCTTTAGTGCTCTGTCGTTTTCTCCTTTCTTGAAGAAAAGACCTTCCAGATGAACACCCCATGGGATGTGTCTCATCGGGTATCCAAATTGACGGCGAACCAATATCGGATGGTAGTTGATTCCTCCTTTAGTTCCTATAAGGGGTACGTTGGGGAAGTTTCCACAACGGTCAATGATTCTGATTCCCTCATAAATCCTATTACACAATTCTATATCAGAGTTGGTAAGAGACATGATTTTCTGAGACCAACATAAGGCACTCTTGCAATCCCAAAAAGCAGTAGACTTGGGCAAGTGAGAGATAAACCATTTATAAAGTAGAGGTACACAGCATGTGATCTCCCCTCCGCTGTACAAATTCCCCAAGTGTACAGAATGATACGCATCTGCGAGCAAAGTCGACACAGGGTTTCCAATGAGAAAAACCTTAATGGCGTTGATATCGACGAAGTTATTGATGTTGGGAAACAAAAATAATCCGTAGGTGAGCGAGACAAAGATACTTTCAAAAGCAGTCATGTTCCCTATACTAGCAAAGTACAGAGCTTTCTTTGTCAAGAACTGGGCTGGTAAACCTTGGATGCCACCCTTAGTAGTCATGTGAGTCTTGACCTCAGACTCGTCCAAATGAATTGCTCTTGCAATGGTCTGATTCTTTGGAATTTCTTCCAGTCCAGAAAATGGAGCTCGATCTGTAATGTGTAGATCGATTAGATGAGAATACTCCTTCAGCGTTGGTGCAAGCTGGTAATCTGGGAATGTGAAACAGTAATAAACCGGATCGTAAAACTGAATGAGCGCGTCCATGATTCCCTCAATCACATGGACTCTTAACAGTGGTAGCAGACCTCCGTACTTGGCTTTGAAAGCCTCAGGGTTAGTGATCATCCTTGCTAACCTTCTCAAATCCTCTAGTTTTAGAACCTTGAAGGTGTACGTATGAGTTCTCCTTCTACCGAAATCCATTAGCGTAATCCTCTTCTCTGATATTTGCAATCACAGTCTTAGTTTAATTTGAAAAACAGAGAGACTAGAAGAGAAGTTTTTTTGAATGTTTTAATGTTTTTTAAATGAATGCATGAATGCAGCACACAAAAACATAGAAAAAACATGGGGTCAAAGGGTCGTTGTCATGAAGTCAAGGCTCTACCCATCCCCAAAGGTTTATACTAGGGTGATTTTTGTACCTGTACTCATTATCATCAGCTCCTCCTAGGAAAGCAAAACAACAAGTGGATCGCCAACGAGTTGTAGAGCAATCTTAGAGTAAGTGCCATTCACTGAGAATAGATCACCAGCCTCAAATGAGGGTAGTATCGCGTAACAACTATTTCCGATAGTTTCCGCACTACGAAAGGGTTTGGCTCCTCAGATTCTCAGACTTAACAACCGGCCCATTGGCTAGAAGAGTGAATGGGTTACGATGGTCAGCCTCCACTGAGGTTGATGGTCGACCCCGTCGCCATCACTTATCTTAAGTGTATACTCAATCTCACCACATGCGGCATCACACGCATTCCCAGTAGAAGAAAAATAAACACGTATAGCAATTAGGAAAAGCAGTATATATATTTGTCCTAAACATCCTAGACCTTTAAAGCTAAGGATCCTAAGTTCCTGACAGAAAATGGGTTCCCCGGCGGAAGCCCCAATCTGTGGTATCACACAAGAGGTAAAAAGGAAGAAAAAGTTTGACAAAGACCGGCCCCACGGTGGGCGCCATTTTTCTGTTGGCGGCCACCTCCATGAAAATGACTTACCCAAGGTTTAAATTGTAAGAAAGAAAGAACGCGCCCCGGGGTGGGCGCCATTTTTCTGTAGCGAGCGATTTTGGACGCGGTTCTTAAGCGCTGGTCGCTCTCTGCGGTTGAGCTTAAACTACATGTCGATTCATTTTTTATCCTATTGTGAGCTGAATAAGGAAGGGAAATAGATGTCTCCAATTAACCCTGCTTGCATACTGAGTTTAAACAGCGGTCTGTTAGGTTACGAATGCTATCAATGTGGGGGGGCCCTTGTACTGGTTATTTGTATTTTCGCCAATACGGTTTTCTTTCTTTCTATCTGGGCAGAAGGTTTCTGGCGGGGAACAAGGATTAGGATGTTAGGACTGATGCTTTTGAATTACTACTTTTGATTGATGGAGATATGGGATTTGGGTTTTTTGTTTAGTGTGCTCGCTAAGATCTTTTCTTTCGATCTTATGCCTACGTATTCCCGTTTACCGAAACAGGGAAATCAGAGCGTTCGTATTTCCTCCTATTCTATGGAAGGAAATTGGTTTTTGGTGTCTTGTTCAAAGCCCAAGACGCGAAGCGAAAGGTGATTTGTATCTTGTTCAAAGCCCAAGATGTGAAGCTGAAAAGTCCATTTGTGTCTTGTTCAAAGCCCAAGACGTGAAGCTGAAGGACCTCGACTTTAGAGAGAATTTGTCATCTCTAAAGAAGGGTTTGTCTGTCACAACTGTTGGGTGACTGGTTATAAAGGAGGATTACTTTAACCGGGATACGCGGATCCTAGTAATGCCATAATTTCCTTTATAGGGGATTTTAACCTAAAGGAGAAGACTTTAACTCAGTGTAGAGCAATGTTATCTTTCCTTAGGAATTTCTCATGCTAAAAGAGGGACAGTGGCATGGATGTAGATGATCCAGAGGTTTGCCGCTTACAGCGATTAGATGAAGGGGAAGGAGTGGTTGTTGTTTGTGTACTGTGAACGAGGCACAACTTTGATGCTAAAAGGTTGATTAGATCAACCAGTTGTTTTCTTATACAAAGCCTAAGAGGAGGCTAATATGTGTCTCGTACAAAGCCCGAGAGAGAGGCTAAAAGGTTTTGACCCGACGATGGAGTCGTTTGGTATCTCGTATAAAGCCCGAGATGAAGGCTATTTGACTCAACAAGAGAGTTTTTTGTATCTCGTACAAAGCCCGAGATGGAGGCAAAAATTTGTTTGGCTCAATAAGAATCTTTTTGTATCTCGTATAAAGCCCGAGATGGAGGCGAAAGGGGTGATTGACTCAACGAGGGAGTCTCTTATGTGTCTCGTACAAAGCCCGAGAGAGAGGCTAAACGTTGTTTGACTTCGCTGGGGAGAATCATTTGTACAAAGCCCAAGAGGAGGCTATCGTGTTGGTAACTATTTTAGGTGAGTGACAGGTCCAGTATACTGATTTAAGAGAAAATCAGTTCTTATATGAGCAACACTGTACTCATGGATTTGATCTGAGGATCAGGATTGTTCCCTTTTCTTTAAGGAAACGGGGAAATCCGAAGGGTATCGAGACTGTCCGAGTCTACGGGTTTCTTCCTATTTAACGAAAGGGGTCACTTGAGAATGTCTTTGAGACTCGAGGAAATTAGACTGTCCAAGTCCAGAGTTTCATCTTTTGTACTATGCTTTGAGAAACAGTAGTAGACTCTATGAAAGGACTGTTCTATGCAGATGACTAGGTTCTGTTCCTATACCTCTAGGAGGTCGTCGGGATAATTTGTACGAAGCCCAAGAGGAGGCTGGAATCTTTTAAGAAGCCGACGGGTCCTTGTGCTAAGCCCAAGAGGAGGCTATCATTCCCGGAGGAAGAGATCATTATACGAAGCCTAAGAAGAGGCTGTGAATACTTCTAAGAAGCCGTAGGGTCCTTGTACGAAGCCCAAGAGGAGGCGGGGTTGCTTTTAAGAAGCCCGTGGGTCCTTGTACGATGCCCAAGAGAAGGCCGATGCTTTTAGGAAGCCCGTGGGTTCCCAAACCCCGAGAAATTCAAGGCAAGCTATTCACAAGGAATAGATCAAGTCAGGAAAGTTCGAGAATTTGGAAGAAACTCAAAGATGCCATTCACGGAGAATACATTCATCTCTGGGAATAGAGTTTCTTGACAATTCCTAATGAGGACAGCCGAAGAGAAGACTGTATCTAGTGATCCTATTGGGGATTTAGCTGTCTATTTCTACGAATAAACGAAACGGCGTCACCTAGTTCTAGACGTAGTTGCCGGGGAAACTCTAAATATCTATACTATTATTACACAGTTGATATGAGTTTATGAAAGAAGACTTACAGCAAAACAGCCCCACAATACAGTTATATATATATAAGCGGTAAATGAAAGCGGGTAAACACTTACTCGGTTGTAGAGCTTCCATGCTGTTTGGTTAGTTGTTCAACAAAGAAAGATTGAAAACAACAGTATATTCAAAATCAAAGTAGAAAGTGCTTTGAAATAAAAATATTTGGGGCTTACAGCTCAAGGAGAGGCCCAGGGTTTTATCAGTGAGCGCACTGTTGAATTTGTACAGAGGGACTTATACAAGTGATTGTGGCCCAAAAAAGGTTTTCTGTACAAAGGGATGGGTCTTACACTCTCTCAAGAGGCCCAAATGAGTTTTAAGAAAAGAAATGGGTCTTACTACTCGAGGGTAGGCCCAATGGTTAATTTTGAAAAGGGCGACGATCGCGCCGTTTATTTGAAAATGTACAGAGGGACTTATACAACGAATGAGGCCCAAAAAGTTTTCTGTACACAAGGGGTTGGGTCTTACACTCTAATAGAGGCCCAAAGAATTTAAAGAAAAGAAATGGGGCTTACAACACAAGGGGAGGCCCATAGTCTTTATTTTCAAGATGAATATTCACTTTTAAAATGCTTAAAAACAATTAAAAATGAATTTATTCACAAAAATACCAACTATATTAAATAAATAATATACATTTGATTTTTTTGTAGAATAAAATATTTTACTATTTTTGTGATTTTTCAGAAAAAGAACCAATAAAAAATAATCAAAATTGAGGGAGTTATTAATTTTCCAAATTATTAAAAAATAATATGAAAAATGAGAAAATATAAAAAAGAGAGGTTGGGTCTTACATTCTATTAGAGGCCCAAAGTGTATTTTTGTACAAAAGATGGGGCTTACAACTTAGGGAGAGGCCCAAAATATTTTCAGTTTGAAAATGGCGATCGCGCCGAGATTTTTAACGTATCGGGACTTATACAATAGCTGAGGCCCAAAATTACTTTGGTTAAAAGGGGATTGGGTCTTACACTCTAATAGAGGCCCAAAGTGTTTAAAAAAGATTTGGTAGGGTGAAAATCAAAGAAAACCCCAATTTCATTTTTTAGGCATTTTTTCAAGAAAAATTAAGTAAAAAATGATAAAAATATCAAATAAAATCATTAAATAATGATTAAAGTTTATGAAAAAAAATATTTTGTCAACATAAATATTTAAAATCATTTTGGTTTTAAAAATCAAGAAAAAAAAAGAAACCATTTTAAAAGCATTTAAAACAATATAGAACACTATTTTTAAATATATTAAAAATAATACTTTTTTTTGTGATTTTTTGTGGATTAAAATATTATGGGGTATGAATTGGAAAATGATGATTTTTTGCTATGTGAAAAAAATTGGTTGAGTTTTGAAAATAAAAAGTAAGAAAAAGAGAAAAGATATCAAAATATCATCTCCGACATTTCTTTTGGGGTAAAAACGAGTACCGAAACTTTAATTTTCAACACGTTTTTATCAAATTTCAAACACTCATAACTCTCTCAATTTTTATCGGAATCAAGATCCAGAAGAGCCTATCCTGACTGATTTTTCGTAAGGAATCCGATGGTATTACTCACGCGCACGGAAAATCGACGCACAAAACGCAGAAAAAACTGCTATCGTTTTGAAAATATCGTTCCGCGTCGAATTTCCAACACGCGTAACTCTCTCGATTTTTAACCGAATCAAGATCCGCAAGAGCCTATCTTGACCGATTTTTCGCAAGGAATCCAATGGTATTACTCACGCGCACAGAAAATTAACACACAAAACACAGAAATTAAAAAACAAAAACTGCTATCGTTTAAAAACATCGTTCCGCGCCAAACTTCCGACGCGCGTAACTCTCTCGATTTTTAACCGAATCAAGATCCGCAAGAGCCTATCCTGACCGATTTTTCACAAGGAATCCAATGGTATCGTACATGCACACCGAAACTCAATGTACAAAACGCAGCGATAAAAAAACCAGAGCTGCTATCGTTTAAAACATCGTTCCGCGTCGAATTTCCGACGCGCGTAACTCTCTCGATTTTTAACCGAATCAAGATCGGCAAGAGCCTATCTTGACCGATTTTTCGTAAGGAATCCAATGGTATCACTCACGCGTACATAAAATTAACACACAAAACGCAGAAATAAAAAAACCAAAACTGCACGTGTTTTCGACGCCGTTTCGCGTAAAATTTCCAACGCGCGTAACTCTTTCAATTTTCATCGGAATTGAAATCCGTAAAAACCTATCATGACCGATTTTTCGCAAGGAATCCAATGGTATTATTTACGCACTCGGAAACTCACTGTACAGAACACACAAAGCGAAAAAACCAGAACCGCAATCGTTAATTCGACGCCGTTTCGCGTAAAATTTCCAACGCGCGTAACTCTCTCAATTTTCATCGGAATTGAAATCCGTAAAAACCTATCGTGACCGATTTTTCGCAAGGAATCCAATGGTGTTACTCATGCAAACTAAAACTTAATGAATAGAACACACCAATGAAAAAAAAAGAACTGGACATGATTTGAAACAACCAAAATTCCACATAAAAACATGTCAAAATGCAAACAGTGGGAGGATCACAACATACACATTAAGGACTACATTTTTGCCTCAAGAATTGTTCAATATGATGCATGTATGTGGACAACAAAGGAAAGCATGATTCAAAGAATTCAAGTTGTGGATTTTACCTCTTTTTTGGAGATTTTGGGCAACCTTCCAAGTGCTTTGTTCCAGAAATGATTTGATGCTTTGGACAACTTCAAATGACCTCTTAGAAGCTTTTAGGATGGTTGGAATCGGCTGGAAACCTCTGGAGCAAGTTTGTGCACTTTCTCGCGAAATGGTAAAAAACGGCCAAAATGCCAACTCTCTCAAATGGTGTTCTAGATGTGTGGCACCATTTTGGACAGTTCAAGGATGATATTTAGAGTGTGTTTGAGGTTTTATCTGACTTGGAAAGTGACTGAATCAAGACATGGCTTGAAAAATGCAAAAAAGTGCCATTTTGAGGTTTTGAGAGGTGACTTTGTGATGTTGTGATTACAGGTCACTTTTGATGGTTTGTACAGCTTACATATGATATATATGATGTGTGTGTGTGATTAGTTTGAGTGGAATTGCTCTCTAGCTCAAAAACTCAAAATTTCCTTACTAAAGAAGGCATTTTGGAGTGAAAGAGAGAATTTGAGGAAAACATCTGTTTGATGGTTTTGGTGTACTCAAACTGAACACAAATGAGCTCTATTTATAGTGGAGCAAGTTTGTTTTGGGATCCACAGTGAATGGCAACTGCAGCAGGTGTTTGGCCAATGTTGGCCAATGAAAATCCAAGTCTCCTCTAGCCATTGACTAGAGATTAGGGCACAGGGATGTGGTTCCCTTGGTCTTGGATAAGTCTTGACTGATTTCAGATGAGAATGGCTCAGTACATGCCACCTCTAAGCATCCATTAAATGCTCCAAACCAAAATTGGAGTTTTGTCCCTCTTTTAGGGATTTCTAGGCTTTGGCATGCTTTTCTTTGTTCCTTGGACTTGGGAGGTTCATGGATTAGATCATCCCACTTGGATTTGATCCTTAGATGTGTCCAAAATGATGACAAGGCTTGAAAATTCGTGTGGCACACAAAATGTGCAAATCTGCCCCTGAAAAATTCAGCTTCAGCAAGCCCTTTTGTAAGATCCATAACTCCCTGCTCGAGTATGCTACATGGACGTTCTAGGACTTTTCGGAAAGCTTAGATGACGTACTTCAACTTTGATGTTTGGCCCTAGACCTGGTTCAACTTGGATCATGGAGAAAAACAGCCTTGAAGTTGGGACATTGTGCTGAAATTACAAGGCAGATTTTTGGCTAAGTGCTGAAAAATGTCAATTTTAGGTTTTTAGCCATTTTGATCCAAGCATAACTCAAAATCCTTAATGAATTGGACTTAGGTCTAGTTGAAGTTTTTGTAGAGGGTAATGAGGGCTACAAATCAAGCTTTGGATGGGGGAAAATGGCTTTGTGGTTTAGGAGTTATGATCCTCCAAAGTTGGTACCCTTGCCACTTTTTTTCATAACTTAGAAAAATTTCTAAGTTTTTATGGTTACCCCTTTTACAAGTTATCCCACTTTCTTTGATTTTTCTTGATGAATGATGATTCCAATCACACATTAACATCATTTTAGGGTTAAAAAACCATTTTTATGGAAAATCTCAAAAAGTCAAAGTTTGACTTTTGTGCACAGTTGACTTTTTATCAGATGAATTCCAAACTGTGCGATTCTTCAGGAAATCATGTCCTTGACCTAAATCAAAATTGATGGACATGTTCCATGGGTGTTATAGGGTGTATTTAATCGTGTCCCACGGCTTGGGAGCATGTCTTGGTCAAAAGTCAAAACTACAGTTGACTTTTCTCGCGAAACCCCAACTGTGGTTCAGTTGAAATTGAAACTTGTTGCTCAAGCTTCTTGGGTCAATCCATTGTTGCAAATGGATTAACGTGGTATGTTGGAGACCCTCAAATCATGTCTTGAGGTCTTGGCTCATGATTTGTCCCAAAAGTCAACTTAGGGGTGAATTAGGTCAAGAAACCCTAATTCCCGATGTTTGATGTATGCATCCCCTGAGGCTAAATTGACTTGATGATGGGGTTTATGATGTTCCATGGAGCATTTTAGGTTATGCTTTGAAGCATTGGCTCATTCCCAGAGGAAAATTTCCATCTGGAGGCCCTAGTCGACCAAACCCTAATTTGGTGACACTGGCGATCCTGAGGCTTGATCCACCTAGAAGGGAGCAAACTTGTGCTTAATACTTGAAGTGGGAGTCTTCTTGATCCATTGTGGATATTTGAGAGGCTAGACAAGTTGAAGATCATGTCATTCCTTGATTGATTCTTTGTCTAAGAGCTCTGCGAGGGCTTGAAACCCTAAATCCTGTTTGTAGTGAATGCTCACCCACCTTTGGGGAGACTAATGAGGTACAAAGGTACATCCATATTGTGCTGATGATTTGCACAATGATGGGAAATCTTAGTGGTCAAAATTTGGGGTATGACATCGGGGAGCTGAAAAGTTATGTTCAATACCAAGTTTATCACAATAATTTTCGAAAAGATGATTTTCAAACTCTCCGCCATGATCACTTCAGATGGAAACTATTTTGGAGTTCAATTTATTTTGAGATAACTTGGCAAAACGTACAAAAGCCAAGAAAGTTTCATCTTTGCTACGTAAGAAAAAGGTCCAGCAAAATCTTGAGTAATCGTCTACAATTACCAAACCGTAATAATTCCCACCTAGGCTTTTGGTCCGTGAAGGGCCAAATAAATCCATGTGAAGAAGCTCAAGGGGTCTCGATGTTAAAACAATGTTTTTATATTTAAAAGAGATCCTTGATTGCTTCCCCTTTTGGCATGGATCACATAGGTGATCTTTTGAAAACTTTATCTTTGGTAAACCAATTAATAAATATTTTGCGACAATTTTATTAAGTAGATCAAAGTTAACATGTGCCAAACGTCGATGCCATAACCATGAATCTTCACTCACGGTAACAAGACATTTGGCATTATTCATGGATACACTTCTTAAGTCTAGCATAGAGATATTGTCTACCCTCACACCATTAAACATACAATCCTTCTTTTCATTATGTGAAATTATACAACAATATTTGATAAAAGTTACCTTGTACCCATTGTCACATAATTGACTAATGCTAAGAAGGCTATGCTTAAGGCCTTCTACTAACATAACATTTGAGATAGTAATAGTTGGGGGATTACCTATACTACCTCTTCCAAGTATGACACCTTTGTTGTTATCACCATAAGACACATACCCTTTCTTCTTCGCCACAAAGTCGGATAATGGAGAGATGTCTCCCGTCATGTGTCTTGAGCATCCACTATCAAGAATCCATTTTCCCGTCATAGAGTCAAGACACTCAACCTACATAAAATCAAACAAAAGTGGTAGGTACCCAATTCTCATTGGGTCCTTAGGAGTAAGTGAAATAATTGTTGCAGTTGGGCAACCATTGAAAAGTGCCATTTGGTACTAGAAAGCACTTAAATTTGCATTTTTCTATGGTATGACCTTTCTTGCAGCAATAGTGACAAATCAATCTATGATGAGCTTTACTTTTTTCATTTGAATCCTTCTTAATCAAATTGTAATTTTTATGAGGCTTTTCAGCCTTTAAGGAACGAATGGTAAGAGTATCACATGGTTGTGAAGCCTTGTACCCTTTGGTTTCAAGAGAATTGACTTCTTGTTGCCAAATTTGACAAGTTTAACAACCGAACCGACATGGTTTCTCATCCCCATTTTTATATTTTTAACCATTTACAATAGATCGCTCCAATGCTTCAAATCTCTTTTCGGTTTCTTCAACCTTTGCTTCCAAGTGTGTAAAAACTTTTTCATTGGAAGCTAATTTCTTATAAGCATGAATAACTTCCTTTTGTAGATTTTTAAAAACATTTTTCAAATCAATAAAAGACAACTTGTCAACGTATGAGTATTTAGAATGACTTACATTCTTTTTCTTGCCTTGTCGTTGATTAGCCATGAAATAATAATTTGCTTCTTCATCATTCTCACTTGAGTTTTTCTCACTTGAGACATCGCTTTCGCTATCCCAAGAAACATAAGACACTCAAGGCTTCCTAGAATTGTCTTGTTGGCTTTTTCCTTTCTTACTAATAAGAGATGGACAATCCGGTCTAAAATGACCCGACTTTCCGCATTCATAGCATATACCTTTTCCCTTGTCCTTTTTGTTGTCTTTATCTTTGGAGGATGTAGATTGTCATTTGAATCTCATAATATTTTTGTCGGGGTGTTTGACACCATTCTTTCAAATGTATCAATTGTATATCCTAACAAAAAGTCCCATTTGCTCATCATCTGAGTTTTCTTCATCACACGAGTCACTATCATTATTGTGCTCTTCCTTTGAGGATATAGAATTTGAAGTCATAAGAGATTTAGACTTCATTACTTCCTCCTTATTGGCTTCCTTCTCCTTCTTCTTCTTTTTCTCAAGCTTCTTTTCATGTTCATCCAAGCAATTTAGTTCTTGCTCGTGTTCTTCTAACTTTCTGAACAAGGTGGTGAGATCAAGTGTTGTAAAATTTTTGGCTTCCTTTATGGTCGTAACCTTTGGTTTCCAATTCCTAGTAAGACATCTCAAAACATTGTTAGTAGCAATAGCATTGGAAATAGGATTACCCAACAAGTTTAAATGATTAATAAGACGTGAGAACCGCTTTTCCATTTGAGCAATGGTTTCACCATGCTTTATGTGAAAGAGTTTGAATTCTTGATTAAGTGTGTTAATTTGGGCTTGTTTGACCTTATTAGTTCTCTCATGGGCAACTTGTAGAGTGTTCCACATGTCCTTAGCGGTCACACAATGAGAAATGCGATAAAACTCATTAACACCAAGAGCGGATACGATAATGTTTTCGCTTTCCAATCGTATGCCCACTTCTTATTATCTTCCTCATTCCATAGTGCTTCGGGCTTAGGAACATCAACACCATCAACATGATGTGTTATCGGAATAGGACCATTTTGAATGGCCTCCCAAACACCCTTATCATAATAGTTCACATGAATTTGCATACAAGCTTTCCAATAACTATATTTTTCTCTCGTGAAAATTAGAGCACTCTTATAGCCCCCTTTAGGTTCGTGAGCCATTTTCTAATAAGCATTTCGAAGCACAAAATGAATCGGGCTCTTGATGCCACTTTTTAGACGATGACGACTTGTCTAGAGGGGGCTGAATAGATACCCAAGTCAAAATCACCAAATAAAATTTGGATTTTTAAAGTTGTTAGAAAAAGAGAGCGCGCGGAAGGTTTTGGTATGGACCGATAAAAGTCGTCTATACGAACCTAGTTATTGGAACTCGAATATGCAGAGCCAAATATGGAATGACAAACACAACAATAAAAATTAACCTTTAATCAAATATCACTTTATTACTCATTTAAACTAATGAACTTAGTAATGTTATTTCCAATGATAATAAGCAAAAATAGTGAACAATGCAATTGATCGAACACTTGGTGTGCGAACGAATTTTCAGAATTTCCTTTGTATTGTCGTTGATATGAAAACCACTTATAATCACAATTGATTATAAGCTAATCACAAATCAAGTTTAAAACAGAAAGATCACAGGAAAATTCTTACGAGTCGATCAGTTAATCAATGCTATTCGACAAATTGCGTAATGAAAAAATAAAATGAGTAAAGAGATAATAGAGAGAACGACGCGAGGATTTGTTCATGCAGTTCACCACTTTCGTCCTCACGTGTGGGTACGTCTGCGCCTAATTTCCAATGTGGAATTAGGATACTTTCATACTATGCAAAGAAGTCGATATACAAGAAAAGTGTTCAGAGCAAGACCAAGAAAACAATGGATTCCAATTGACTTGTCGATATTGCTACTCCTTTGCAATCTTTATCTCCAAAGCTTTCGCGCACGATCAATTGCACTGATTATTCCATAATACTTCAATTTGATTTGTCGTTCTCCGCTACTTCCTTTGTGTTCTTTATCTCCAAAGGGTCCTTTGCATACTTTATCTCCAAAAGCTTTCACAATGTCGTAATCCTCTCTTGAAAGTCTTGCATGAAAACCTCCAAATCTTCACTCGATCTTTGAGGAAAAACCCGCGGTTTTTCTGGATGAAGACCCCTACAAATCTCAACTCGATATTCTCGGTTACACAAGAACCTAATCGGACGTTATTAGGCATTCGCCTAGCTGGCACCCCAACAAAAGATTATTATGTGTGATTTGTTAGTGTGTAGACATAGGACGGAGGTTGAAGATGATGAGCAAATGCAGGCTAATTTTATGGTATCACCAGTTTGGAATGAAGCATGAATGATGTATTTATAGTTTTGGAATATTTCTGGCAAAGAGGTAATTTTCGGAGATAATAACACCCATTTGTGCATAAAACAATAAAAATGGTTCTCGTTGAGTACAACGAATGTGAGAGATGATAACACCTTCCCCTGGCATAACCGACTTCCGAACCCAAACTTGGTTGTGACGACCATTTTCTTCACCTCTTGGGGTTTTATCGATATTTTCCCTTTCCTTTGGAATAAATAAATTTCGGTGGCGACTCTGTATTTTTTCGCGTAACGATAGGTCTCTTTGATTGTTTCTATTGATGTCGCCACAACCAGATCTAGATGTCTCATAATTATAAGCTCCATCACAATTACATTTGATCTAGTCACGATTAGAAGGATGCCACAAAACTTATTTTATCACAAGTGCCTAGGGAGGATGGATTTATCTTTGAAAGATTTAAGGAGGACAAATTCATGCATGGAAGAGTTATATGTGTCTTTGGAATTGTCGTTAGTGATGGTTGTTTGAGCTTGTATTTGAAAGATGATGTGTTGAACTGTTGTAGTAAGATGCTTGAATTTACTCATATTTCTTGCATTCCAAATGTTGTGAAAAATTATATTATTGCAATATATTGAGGCCATAGGCACACACCTACTCATTAACTGATCATTAGTAGGGACTTTTTTCAAGATAAACTTCAAGAAAAACAAAGATTTGGAGGAAGGTATTTCTTTACACAACAAGAATTTCGACAAATTCAAGGTCAAATAATGAAGGGCTTTAAAAGTGTAGGCATCTTTCAAAGAAAGTAAAATAGAGGAAGATAAAGGCCACACCAATAAGTACATGTTATGATTGTTAGAAAGATTGTTTGGATGTAGTCTTGTTGAAACGAAAGGAAAGAGTTGAAGATTGTGGAAAATTCTAGCAACCATCTAGGAGATAATCAAAGAATCTTGAATTAATGTTTATGCCATCATTTTGAAGGAATGTGTTAGAAGTGTCTAAAATCAAAGGTAGACCGCACCACGAATTTGTATAAAATCTAATGAGGGTGCCTTGGCATTGGATTCAAAGATTAAAATTAAAATTAATGTGTTCAGGGCCGGCCAAATGCCCAAATAGATAAGGCTCAATTTACCTTAAATCCGCTCCAGGATCCAAGGTATAAAGTCAATACTCACAAGAAACAAGGTACATTTTTGTAATCTCCAATTTTCACAATCCTCATCTAGAATCTTGAACTGACTTGGGCCTTGGAGTACTAAACATGCAGGTCTACCCCGCACTGCTGTAATGGAGATCAACACCACCTATTCAAGAGGTTAGTTCATCAATTGCATCTATTTCTGATTCCTGGATGGAACATAATGATTTTTAGATTTTGTAATGAATTAAAAAAAATAATGGTAAATACTTGATAAATCAAACCAAATGATTAAATCAACATAATTTTATAATATTTTTAAAGATTTCTTTAAATAAATAAAAACGAAAAAATGCAATAAAATTAAACACAACATGCACTTTTTTTTAATTTGTCAGCCAAAATTAGGGAACTACACAACCTAACTCACTACAATGATTACCGAATTTGTTTGATTTGGATTTACTTAGAAATACAAATTAAATACTTAACCCAAAGCAAAAAACATTGATGGCTTTAGTTTTTTTTTGTTTTGAATAGCAAAGCAGATCAAAATATGTTAACGAAAAAATATTAAAAGCTACAACTAAGAGCACCAACAATACACTAAAAATAAAAAACTAGCAAAATAGAAGTCCAATGAAGGGGATGCCAGCAAAACCAAACCGCAATAAGAAAAAACAAAACCCAACCACAAGACTGAGAAAACTACAACAAGACACCAAACACCTAAACTCTAGAGAGGATCGACTGAGGGGAAGTAAGCACAACCACCAAATAAGAAACTGAAGGGGGTATTTGACCACTTAGCGCACCCCTAAAAATGAAGGTTTGAGAGCGGATCACGATCCAAATCAAGCAGAGAAAAAGCCGCAGCTAGAACTTTAGCATGAACCCACTTCAAAGCCAAACTAATAATAGAAGACAGCAACGATTAACCCTACTTCTTTTGCGAAAATAAAAAACTATTACACAACTTTCATATATTACAGACAATTGCATGCTAAATTGAAAACGAGACATCTTACCTTGACGAAAACCCTAAAAAACCTTGAAGACCTCTAAGATCGAGCGCAGTAGCAGGGTAGGCATACCAACCCACCTAACAACCTCATACAAGAGCAATGAGGCTACTCCACAATGAACAAACAAGTGATCCATGAACTCCACGTGACCTAGACAAACTGAACACCCCTCTCCAATCCCATCAAACACAATTTGTTAACTAAAAAGATTATGCCTAGTGGGTAATCGATCTTGTAACATTTGTAAGAAAATATCATCGATTTTAAAGGCTCCAAACTCTAGGCAAACCAAAAATCTTTCGGTTGAATCTACTTCCCTCACCCATATCCAAGGAAGAAAGAATAACGTAAGTCGACCTTACCGAAGGGCCTCCCTAGGAATCAGGGTTCAAACCCCAAGTATTATATTTAAATTGCTTAACCTCCCCCTCTATCAAACTCAAAAATTCAATCAAGAGCTCTTCCTCCATAACAAGTAGAGATCACCTTCACCTTAAATCCCAGCACAAAACATCACCTACCTAATTTCCCATTAAAACACCGAAATGTGACTTTTGTTTGGAGATAAGGAACAACCTCTCAAAAATAACACACAATAGACTCTGACCAACCCAAACATCGTGCCAAAAACTAGTTTTCAACCCATCTCTAAACACCTTAGAACAAGAAGAACCAAATCAATCTACTTATCGGTCAACAGTGGTACCCAAAAGAGAGATACTTCTCCACCAATAGGAGACCTTCCTTAAACCAGCCACACAACCACCCATCAGTGTAGCATACACCCAAGTATCATAATGAAAATAAATTATATCCTTCCACGGAGACCGATAGTCTCCAAAGAACCTCAATCTTCACTTACTCAATAGAGACAAATTCACTAACCTAAGATCCTTAAACCCCTAAGCCATCTTTCTTCTTTGGCTTGCACACATCCTCCCAATTCATCCCTACTACATTATACCCCCTCCCCTCCCCCATTTTGAGCCTCCCCATTTAATCTTCTTTTGCGACCTTACTAACTGCTTCCAGATTGAATTTGACATCTTTAGAAAAGAAAGGTAAAAGATTAGAATTGAGTTCAAGACAAAATTCAAACCCCCCTCCGTCCTAAACTTGTAAAAACTTATTTCTCCAAGAATCAAGCTTAACTTTAATTATTGAATTTTACCAAATTTGACTTAGTCAACCTCAACATGCGAACAACCCTAATGCCAAATGTTTCATAGATCCTTGCATGGACCCCAAAAGTTTATGTGCAACTTACTTGAGTCAATTTTTTTTGTTTTCTTATTTATTTATTTATTTATATTTTTTACATTTAGAGCACAATTTCGTATTTATTTATTAAATTATAGACAAAACCTAATAAATAAATGTTAAACAATTAAAAATATAATAATATTTTTATTTAAATTATTAAAATAATTATATGTATTTTAAATTTTTTAAAATAAATATTTAAGTGAGTTAGACTTGGAACCAGAAGTTTGCCAAAATCAAAACATCAAAACTCAAGAGTGCTTAGGTAATTTAAAGTTTATCGACCAATTATTTTTTTTTTATAAATTTATATTACTTTTTAAAAATTTATTACTCAGTTGACTTAAATTTATAAATCAAATTATAAAGTTTAGTTTATTATCTTTTTTTATTAACAAACTTATACTTGAAAATTGTTAAACTAATTTTTTCCACATACGGCCACTAAGCTTCATAATGATTATGGTTCTCTTTGTGGCCTATATAATCTAAGGCTCGATTCTCACTTTCTACTCACAAAAACATCTCTTCTCTTGTGTTCTAACCCTGTGAAATTTCGCTCCAAGAACATGTCTCTCAACAAAATGTCACTGTTGTCTATATTGGCTCTCTGTTTGATATCTGCACAGGCAGCAAGGTTTGACATCGTCAACCAATGCCCTTACACCGTCTGGCCAGCTGCCACTCCATACGGCGGCGGTGTTCAATTAAATCCAGGCCAAGTATGGAACCTAGACATCCCAGCTGGAACCTCATCCGGCCGAATTTGGGGCCGAACCGGTTGCAACTTCGACGGTTCAGGCCGAGGCAATTGTCAAACCGGTGGCTGCGGTGGTGACCTCAGTTGCAGGTTATCCGGTCAACCTCCACTCACACTTGCGGAATTCACCCTTAACGGTGGAAACAATTTGGATTACTATGATATATCCGTAATTGATGGTTTCAATGTTCCAATCCAATTTGCTCCAACCTCTAATGGATGCAACAAAGTACGAGATTGCAGATACTCTTCTTGCCCTGATGCTTATCAGTATCCGAGTGATAATACTAAAACGGTTGCATGCCCAGGTGGTACCAACTATAGAGTCGTCTTCTGCCCTTAAGAAATATATATTATACCTATAGATATATATATATAGCTCCACCACCCTTTTATGTTTCTTTCTGCGGCAGAGAAACAAATAATAGAATAATATATTGGGTGTCTGCATTATGTGTAATATGTACAACAATATTGCTTAAGTTACTCGTGAAATTGTAATTATATAATTTCTCGAGAATGCAATATGGAATAAATTGTCTTATTTACTTCTGAATGAATTCTAATGATTAAAACTGCTATTACTATGTGCATCATACCATTGTCGACTTGTCTTGGTCTATATGTTTTTTATGATTGGCATATGCTCCCTTCTCAAGCAAAATTTGAATTATTTTTGAAAAATAATATTTAATAGACTCACTTAACTTTCAAGAATTTCTATCATTGCCCTCTTTAAATTTCTCCCTTTATTTTCCTAATTACTTTGTGGAGGATAAGAGAAAAAAAAAATTGAAAAAGACACCTACTTATAATTGGTGGAACTCAACATATTCATAACGAGTCTAAAACAATATCTATTGATAAAATGATTCGGAGACATAAACTACCAAATTCGATATACGCGAATTGTCAGAACCAAACCCATTAATCGAACCCTTCACTGATGAGTTGTCGTTGTTTCTCGACGATCCATCTTTGCTACACTAGATTTTTGTCGCCGTCACCGACCATTTTATGGTACTCGTCGTCACGCCGCCGACGTCGGTACAACAGTCGTAACACCTTAATTGTAATTTTAACATTATTAGTATTATTTTAATATTTTTATTCTTTTATAATTATTTGAGTTTTATGTGCTTTTATTTAATTATTGGTTGATTGAGTTGTTATTAAGATCTAGTTTAATATTTAAATTGATTAAGAATAATAGAAATTGTGAGAATAATTAGTTGGAGAGAATAATAGATTTTGATTAAAATTAAGGAAAGAGAGAATGAAATTAGTAAGAGGTTGGGGTGTGGAGGGATTTATTAAAATAATGAGATTAGGATTATTTTTATTTATAAAGAGAAGTTAGAGGGAAAATTGGAGTACTTGAAAAATTGGGAAAAAGACAGAAAGAACCTACGTGAGCGTGAGAAGAATAGAGGGATTTCTAAAAAGACGAAGTTCATCGTTCTACAATTTCGAGGTAAGGGGGATTATTCATATGTGGGTGGCTAAACAGAGGGATAGTGAGGATTTCTTACCCTCATGTCTTCTCCCTTTTCCTTTAATTTGTAATTGTTGTTTATTGTCAAAGAGGGTTTAAGCAAATTCCTTTAAGGCAATCAATTGAAAAATGTTTAATTTTATTCTTTAGTAATATGATATGCATTCTCATTTGATCTATCTTGATGCTTTGTTGATACGTTGTTGATAATTGTGTCTTGTTGTGTATGGTGGATGCCTTGAGTTGTAGATCAGTTCAATAGGGTAAATATCATAATAGTAAAAAAAAATAAAAAAAGTAGGAAAAAGTCAAAATCGAAAAAAAATAAGAAAACTAGTCGGGGGTGAAGCCAGGCGGCGGAGTCGGACCCGATCGGTGGCGGCAGCACGTGGATCAGTGCGAGGGGAAGAAATCGGGGTCTGCGGCAAGCGCAACGCAGCAGGAGCCGAGGAAGCACATGTGGCGAGGAGCCCAACTGCGGGGTGCATGTATGGTGCCGGGTGCGATGCGCATGCGGCGGCAGCTGAGGGAGGGTCCAGCATGGGTATGATCGTTGGGCGCATGCCTAAGATGACATTTGCGGGGGCGCGCGCGGCAAAGCTTAAGTAGCGCAAGAGCTCGGGGCACGCAAATTGTGTCGTCAGTGGATGGTGACGAGCAATGCGGATGGTGGCTATCGGTCGGTGTGGGTCAGTAATTTCGAGTTTCGTGGTTGAATTTTTAGTAGTTTTGTGATTTTGGTGATTGTTCATTGCCTTTTGATGAGTTTAGAGTCTTTTTTACAGTGTTAGAGTTGAAGGTAAATAATAATGTGTTGTATTGAGTTGTGTGATGGGTTATGAGTTGATCTTGTTGAATGTGAGAGTTGTAGAATATTACTGTTACCCTGTTGGTGAGCATATTTGTTCAGTAATGATATGTTTACTCTGTTCATGAGTAATATTGAGCATGTATAATAATTTTCTTACCTTGTTGGTGAACTTACATGCGTAATAATATGTTTGCTCTGTTGATGAGTGTTGTTGAGCACCGCTGTAAATATTTTTTTCCTTTGGTGAGTAATGTTGAATAAACATATAATTATATGTTTCTGTTGAGCTGTGATTATATATATATATATATATATATATATATATATATATATATATATTCATGCTAAATATTTATTGGATAAATGTCCCTGAAGTTGGTTAGAAGGGATCGCAATCGTCCTATCTAACAGGAGATATGTTAGGAAGGGTTTGTAACGCCCCAGTTTTGTTAGATTTATTTAATCGAGTCGATTTAATTATTTTATTATTATTTTATTTTATTCTTGACTTTTATTTGATAATATATTATTTTTCATCGTGATTATGTTTTATCGCGTTTTGGGAATGTTTGCGAGATATTTGAGCGTAGGGGTATTTTGGTCATTTCACTTATTTTTCTTAAGTTAGAAACTTAAATAGAAATAGAAAGAAAAGAGAGAAAATAGAGAGGAAAGAAAAAGAGAAGAAGAAAAAGAGAAAGAAGGAAAAGAAGAGAAGAAAAAGAGAGAAAACTTGGAAATTAAGAAAATCGATCAACCGACTTTTCAAACACAATTAAATCGGGTAAGGGTACGAAACTCGATTATCTTATACTTGTGTATGATTATGTATGTATGTTTTTGGTTGTTATTGGATTGAAATTGAATATAGAGTAAAAACCATACTATGTTGAAATTGTTGGAAATTGATTCAAAATGTGTCTGAAATCATGTTTTGATGTTCTTAATTGCTGATACATGTTAGATAGGTGTTGTTGTTTATTCATTTGGTAATTTTTTGGTGTTTTGGTGAGATTTGGGGTTGATTTTGAGTGATCCCATAGCAGAAAATTCTGCAGGAAATTCTGGATTTTTCGCTGCCCATACGCGTAACACGCAGGGCAATACGCGTATTGGTTTGGGCAATACGCGTATTGGTTTGGGCAATACGCGTATGGCTAGGGGAATTTTGGAGCATTACGCGTATGGAATTTCATTTTCTCAGTCATCTGCTCATTTGCGTAATGGTACGCGTAAGGAATTGGGCAATACACGTATGAAGTGAGGCAATACACGTATTGGCTTTTAGTGGGACTTTTGGGGAGAATTTGGTCTCTGCCCATACGCGTATCAAGTTGGGAAATACGCGTATGGAATGAGCGCGTGAGTTGGGCAATACCCGTATGGCTCAGGGCAATACGCGTATGACCAGAGAGGGTGCAGAATTGTGTCATTTTGCGATTCTTTTTCTTTATACCTCCGTAACTTGTGTTCCGATTATCCGTTTTGAACATTCTTGGTATCGTTGGAAAGCTATTGAGCTGTTCTTTCTTATTATAATGATTTTGAGATTGTTGTACGATTTAATTATGTCGGGAAATTGGAATAGTGTCATTTTGTCGACTTTTGCCGTTGTAATTGTGTGTAATTGATGTGTATCATGCAATGTGGTGTTGATATGGATATCGTATGACTTGTATGCTGTTGTGCGATGAAAATGCATATGATAAAATGTTGTGATGATGGTTTGTGGCCTAAGGGCAAGAAAATGCATTGTGTTGTATTTGATTATATATGCATGATTATGGATGTGTATATGTGTGCATTTGAATGTCATGAGTCATTGTATGCCTAGCATCATGATATGCATTCTTGTGATGTCGTGTACCCTAGTGGGTTTGAGCGACGAAACGATTCCGGAGGGAATCCGCTATAACATCGTGTGCCTTATACAAAGAGGTGTGAGCGATGATTATAGACGATCGTGTGCCTTATACAAAGAGGTGTGAGCGATCGGGTCGTGTGCCTTATACAAAGAGGTGTGAGCGATTCATAAACGTCGTGTGCCTTATACAAAGAGGTGTGAGCGACGGGGAACATCGTTTGCCCGATGGGGAGTTACATTAAGTAACAAGCGACCGTTCCAATAGTTCCTGAGTGAACTAGTGATGAGATTGACGGATGGATGGTACCGCATTTGCATAGAGTCGTTGTGTCGGTCTCTTTGCATTTGCATAAATCATGAATGGATTGGTTTTGTGTGGAATTATGAATGGAATTGATGAGTTGATATATATATATATATATATATATATATATATATATATATATATGTTGTTGATAAATGTATTGTGCGTGATTGATATGCCTTTGTGGTGGATATATGAGATATGCATTGTGTTGTTTTGTGTTTGAATTCTGGCGTAAGTTGTGGTGAGAATATTTTACATGTGTATTTTTGTGTTATTATATAATTGTATGCAATTATATTATGATTGTGTTTCTCACCCTTCTGCTGTTTTGAATTCTCTATGAGGCATTGCAGATTAGATGTTGGAGGTCTTTTTGTGAAGCTTAGGTCTTCATTCTTTTGTCGGTCGGCTCTGATATGTAGCACCGGGTAATCGGGGAGACCGTTGTGATTTATTGTGTATATGTATATATATCTTTTGGATTGTATATGTATGAATCTGTGTATGACAGACAAAATTTTTATGTGATATATATATGAGATTCAGTTGCAGATTTTCCGCTTTTATTCTGTATCTGAATTGTGGGTAGTAGGAACTAAGTTCCTCTGTTATTTGCTACCTGATTGTTGCATATCTTTATGAGCAGGTTTTTATGTTTTGTCTCAATTGATGTGATGCCTCAGTCTATGCCATGAATGTTTAATTATACTCTGATGAATTTTTATCGCTTTATCTAATTGGGGGTATAGATTGGGGGTGTTACAGGGTTCATGGCCACCATTGTTGGTGGTCCAAGGTTTTCACTTGTATCCACTCGTTTTTGTGTTGTTCATCGATCAGGTGCCCTCATCCTTTCAGTTTGGTCTCAAGACGTATTTATCTACAAACCTTGCCTCCTCCTAGATATTCAAGGGACGTGTTTTTAATGGGTTTCATACCCATTAGTGATATGTAACTGATTCATTATTAACCATTTTGTAACAGCTTCAGCCATTGGTAGTTCCAAGAACGTTATAATTGTTCCGACTTGGCTCGTTCCTTTGGAGCCCAGTAAATTGAGTCTGGGATGTGTATGGAACTCGCCGACCGACCTCATAATAATTTACCAGCTTCATAAAATTCCCGGGATGTAATATATATATATATATATATATAGTTGATATTAGTAGTTCAAATGAGGAACTACAGTGGTGGCTTCATATTGGCGTAGTTGTCGGTTAAGATGAGGAACCGTTGTTGAGTAATGTATTGATGTTGTTAGTTGCCTTTCATGCATCATGTCCATTGGAGGTATCACATTCGTTGGTGGAATCGTTGGTTTAGATGAGTAACAAAAGAAGAGGCTTAGATTCATTGGTGGAATCGTTGGTTTAGATGATGAACCATGGTCGAACCTCAGATTCATTGGTTGAATAATTGGTTCAACTGATAAACTAGATGTGTTGATCAATTAGTAACATAACTTTGAAATCAAAAACTTGGTACCACATGCATGATGAGTTAGTAGTGATGAGCTGCATTGCATTACATAAAGTTACATATGTGATTGTTCCATGTCTGTGAACTATTTCATGTGGTTGTTGAATATTGTTGTTGAACTATTCTAACTGTTTATATACACCATTAACATTATGAACGTATTTCTCACCCTTTTTTGTTATTTTGTGTGGCTCATTGTATTGATGGTACATATACCGAGGTAAAGGAGCATTAGTTGTTGTTGTGTGGAAGGATTGGTATAGATGGCCTTCTTTGTTTTTATTTATTCTTTTTGAAGTTATTTAGTATTTTCTTTTGTTCTCTGATAGTGTAACATCGGGACAAGTTTCTTCAGTTATTCGATGTTTATGTCAAGATAATGATGTTTTAATTTCCACTGGTTAATTTGATGTTGAGAATGATGTTTTATGAGGAATGTGTGATACCCTATGTTTATTTTAAAATATATAATTTGCATTACCTTTTTAAATATGCGTTTTGGGGTTAGGGTGTTACATAGTTGGTATCAGAGAAGGTCGGTCCGTTTGGCCTAGGTTGTGTGTATTTGTATTTCCCTGGTATATGACATATGTGTGAACACTATCGATGCTCGATTTTATTTCTTAACTACTTGCTAGCAGGAGCGGGATTAAAACAAGCAGGGGATGAGTTTCTGCTTCTCTGAGATGTTTCAGGTGTGAAGGGTTGGTTCAACGTGACGCTGATTGCAATAGTGCAATTTTTTGGATGAGGTTGTGTTGTTTCCTGAATCTGAAGAGAGTACGGATTCGAGATTCATGTATGTCGGACACGTAGAGGTGTTCTTGAGATAGAATGCTCAAGTATTCATGATGTTCGCTCTTCCTTGAGAGTAGAAGATGAAACGGTGTTTGCTGGTCTGCCTGTGGTGTGTGAGTTTCTATATGTGTTCCTAGATGACATTATTTATTTTCCACTAGAGAGATAAGTTGAGTTCGCCATAGATTTAGTACCTAGTACTAGAACTGTGTCTATGACACCATATAGAATGTTTGGATCAAAGTGGGGCGAGTTAAAGAAATAGTTAGAAGACATGCTAGAAAAGAAGTTTGTTAGACTTAGTGTATCGTCATAGGGTGCACCAGTCTTATTGGTTAAGAAGAAGGATGGTAGCATGAGGTTATGTGTTGATTATCGACAACTGAATAAGGTTACTATCAAGAACAATATCATCTTCCTAGAATTGATGACCTTATGATCAATTAAGCTTGTGTATTTAGCAAGATTGATTTAAGATCAGGCTATCATCAAATTTGAGTAAAAACTAGATATTTTGAAGACTGCGTTTAGAACTCGATACTGTTACTATGAGTAATCGGTGATGTCGTTCAGTGTGTCTAATGCCCCAAGTGTGTTCATGGAGTATATGAATATGATCTGTCATCCTTACTTGGATCAGTTTTTATGGTGTTCATATATGATATTTTGGTGTACCCTAAATCAGACAAAGAGCATGCAGGACATCTGCGAGTTGTGTTACAGACTTTGCAACAGAAGAATTTGTATGCTAAGCTATCCAAATGTGGGTTCTGGTTGCGAGAATTGGATTTTGTAACACCCCCAATCTATACCCCCAATTAAATAAAACAGTAAAAGAAAATTCAAAATTTCATCAGAGTATATTTAAATTATCATGGCATAGAAGGGGAGAATCACATTATATTGAAACAAATCATACAACACCTGCTCATAAAGACATGCAACAGTGGGGTAGCAATCAACAGAGGAACTCAGTTCCTTACACCCACATTTCAGATTTTAGAATAAAAGCAGAAAATCTAAACCTGAATATCATATATATATATATATATATATATATATCACATGAAAAGTTTGTCATACATTAAGTTATACATGCACAAGCCAAAAGATATATATACATAATACACAATAATCTCCAACGGCCTCCCTAACTACCCGGTGTCACATATCAGAGCTGACCGACAAAAGTATGAAGTCCTAAGCTTCACAAAAAGACCTCCAGCAACTCTAATCTGCAATGCCTCATAGAGCATTATAAAACAGCAGAAGGGTGAGAAAAACAATCATAATACAATTGTATACAATTATATATAACACAAAAATACACATATATACGGTTCTCACCACAAATTATACATCACCAAGGTATACTAACCACACACAATACAAGTATCACCAACACCTATCCATATATCAATTTATCCACAATTCCACACATAAACAACCATTAATGATTTATGCAAATGCAAGAGACCGACACCACGACTCTATGCATATGCACATGCGGTACTGACTTCCAATGTTTCTCATCACTAGTTCACTCAGGAACTCTGCTGGAATCATCGCTCGTTACATCACTGTAACTCCCCGTCGGGCATACGATGTTCCCCGTCGCTCACACCCCACATGGGCACACGGCGTTTATGGATCGCTCACACCCCATACGGGCACACGACCCGATTGCTCACACCCCACATGGGCACACGATCGTCTATAACCATCGCTTTCTGTCCTCTTATTTTTAAGGCTATTCATACCTCTTATTTTTAAGGCTCACGATGTTATAGCAGATTCCCTCTGGAATCAAACCGTCACTTAGGACGTCACAACAATGCATATCATGATGCTTGCCATACAAGGACTCATGACATTCAAATACACATATAAATGCATTCATCTCCGTCAACAAAATCACACTTTGCACTTAATCCCAGAACAATGCATTTAATTGCCATACGGCCATAAATCATCACAACACCATCTAAACACATGCATTTACATCATACAACAACATCTTGCATGATACACATCAATTACGCACAGTTACAACGACAAAATTCGACAAACCGACACTATTCCAAATTTCTGACATAATTTAACTGGCCAACAATCTCGAAATCATTTTTACAAGAAAGTACATTTCATAAGCTTTCCAGCGATATAAAGAACACTTAAATCGGAATTACGGTTCGGGAGTTATGAATTTTTAAAGAAAAATATTATTTGGAAAATTCCCAAAACCGCCCGGCAAAACCCAAAAACCGCCCGGCGAAACACCCTTCGCCGCTACTTCGCCCGGAGAAGCAGAGGCGTCACCATTTCTACCAAAATGACTCAATAGAGTCAGGAACTTGTAACCCCTGCGCCTTTCCAAAACCGCCCGGCGAAATCACGAATCGCCCAGCGAAGCAAGAAAATCGTCCGTCGCTTTACACCAGATGCAGAAAATTCTGCTACGTGTGACACTGTTCCATAACCCCAAAAACCCCATTTTTCCCAACCAAACCATTTCCAACAGCCACACAAACCTCAGCAATTATTCATACATATCACATGATCATACTACGAGATTCGTATCAATTTCCGTCCGTGAAAACATCGATTTCTACTCGTTTCCGCGTTTTCGACCTATAACCGAAAAACTATGGAAAAAGGCAATACAACATGCAAACACACATACATAATCATACACAATGATAAGATAATCGAGTTTCGCACCCTTACCCGATAAAATCGTGTTTTAGAAAGTCGGTTGATCGATTTCCAAGATTTCTCTCTTTTTCTCCTTTTTCCTCTTCTCTTTCTCTTCTCCTATTTTCTTTTCTTCTTACTATTTTTCTCTCTTTCTATTCTATTATAACTTATCAAAATAAATCAAAATGCCCAAAATACCCCTACACTCAAGTATCTCGCAAATGTTCCCAAAACGCGATAAAATATATTCACGATGAAAAATAACATATTTTCACATAAAAGTCAGAAATAAAATAATATAATAATAAAATAATCAAAAACGACTCAATTAAATAAAAATACTAAAACTGACAAAAACTGGGTCGTTACAACTCTCCCCCACTTAGAAATTTTCGTCCTCGAAAATATACCTGAGACGAACAACTCTGGATTCGACTCCCACATCCGACTCTCCAACTCCCAAGTCAAATTGCCCTCAGCAGCGCCTCCCCACGCTACCTTCACCAGTGCAATATCCTTTCCCCTCAACCTCTTCACCTTGCGATCCAAAATACTCACCGGTAAAGCCTCAACCGTAAGGTTCTCCCTTACCTCAACCTCATCCATCAGAATCACATGCGACGGATGCGGAACATACTTCCGAAGCTGTGAAACATGGAACACATCGTGCAAATTCGACAGATTCGGCGGCAACGCCACCCTATACGCCACCGCACCCACTCTTGCGGATATCTGGTAAGGACCAATAAACCGAGAAGTAAGCTTCTTCGATTTCAATGCACGACCAACACTCGTTACCAGCGTAACTCTCAAAAATACATGATCACCTTCTTGGAACTCAATATCCTTCCGTCTTCGATCATGATAACTCTTTTGTCTACTCTGAGAAGCCTTCATTTTCTCACGAATAAACTTCACCTTGTCTATAGATGCTGTACCAACTCCGGTCCAACCACAGAACTCTCACCATATTCGTGCCAACACAACGGTGTTCGACACCTTCGTCCATACAGTGTTTCAAACGGTGCCATTCCAATACTTGAATGGAAACTGTTATTATACGTAAATTCAATCAATGCAAGATAACTATCCCACGCACCACCTTGTTCAAGAACACACGCTCTCAACAAATCTTCCAATGACTGAATCGTCCTCTCTGTCTGGCCATTCGTCTGCAGATGATAAGCCGAACTCAATCTCAATTTAGAACCCCATGCCTTTTGTAAACTTTCCCAAAATCTCGAGGTAAACCTAGGATCTCAATCCGAAACAATACTTAACAGAACCCCATGCAACTTCACAATCACACTGATGTAAATCTCTGCCAACCTCTCCAAAGAAAAACTGATGTCAATCGGAATGAAATGAGCCGATTTAGTCAGCCTATCAACAACCACCCAAATAGCATTATGCCCTCGCTGTGTATTCGGCAACCCTGTTACAAAATCCATGGAAATGCTATCCCACTTCCACTCAGGAATATCCAACGGTTGCAACAAACCACTAGGCCTCAGATGTTCCACCTTTGATTTCTGACAAGTCAAACATGTATAAACAAACTGAGCCACATCTCTTTTCAATCCAGACCACCAGAAAATCTTCTTCAAATCTTGGTACATCTTATTCGCTCCCGGATGTATACTCAAATTACTCCGGTGTCCTTCCTCCAAAATCATCCTTTTCAACTCCGCATCATTGGAAATACAAATTCTACCTCGGAATCTCAAAACACCATGAATATCCACTTGAAAATCACTATTCGCATCTTTTTCTCCCACCAACATCAAATCCACAAATTTCACATCCAACTTCTGTTTCTCACTAACAGTCATCAGAAAATCATTAGTAACCTTCAACATACCAAGCCTTACACTATCTGGCGTCAATTCACAAACCAAACTCAAGTCTCTAAATGACTCCAAAAGTTCCCACTCCTTAACCATCAAAACCGACATATGCAACGATTTCCGACTCAATGCATCGGCTACCACATTAGCTTTACCAGGATGGTAATTCAAGCCAAAGTCGTAGTCCTTCAAAACTTTCAACCATCTACGTGGCCTCATATTTAGCTCTTTCTGATCAAACAAATATTTCAAACTTTTATGATCACTAAAGACTTCAAACCTTGCACCGTAGAGATAATGCCTCCAATTCTTCAACAAAAAAACCACAACCGCTAATTCAAGATCATGAGTAGGATAATTTTTCTCATGCACTCTCAATTGCCTTGAAGCGTAAGCTACAACCTTACCTTCCTTCATCAACACACCACCTAGACCAATCAAAGACGCATCACAATAAACCACAAATGGTTCATTAGGATTTGGTAAGATCAAAATCGGAGCTGTCGTTAATCTTCTCTTCAGCTCATTAAAATTTTCCTCACACCGAATATCCCAAATGAACGCTTGCCCTTTACAAGTCAACTGGGTCAAAGGAAGTGCCAACTTAGAAAAACCTTCAATGAACCTTCGATAATATCCGGCCAAACCCAAAAAGCTTCAAATTTCAGTAACAGATCTCAGAGCCTCCCATTGTAGAACTGCTTCTACTTTAGATGGATCCACAGAAATACCATTACCTGAAATCACGTGCCCAAGAAAACTCACCTCCGACAACCAGAACTCACACTTTGACAACTTGGCAAAAAGCTTCCTTTCTTTCAAAACCTGCAAAACAATACGCAAATGCTCCGCGTGCTCCTCCCGAGACTTAGAATAAATCAAAATGTCATCAATAAACACAACAACAAATCGATCCAAATGCTCGTGGAAAATACGATTCATGTACTCCATAAACACACCTGGCGCATTAGAAACCCCGAACGGCATCACAGAATATTCATAATGACCGTATCGTGTCCTAAAAGCCGTCTTCTGAATATCTTCCTCCTTCACTCTAATCTGATGATACCCTGACCTCAAGTCAATCTTACTAAACACACATGCACCAACCAACTGATCCATCAGATCATCAATCCTTGGAAGAGGATACTTATTCTTAATCGTCACCTTATTCAACTGGCGATAATCAATACACAACTGCATACTTCCATCTTTCTTTTTCACCAATAAAACTGGAGCACCCCAAGGAGAAACGCTTGGTCTTACAAACCTCTTTTCCAACAATTCATTCAACTATTTCTTTAACTCAACCAACTCAGATGCCGACATACGATAAGGTGCCATAGAAACAGGTCTAGTACCAGGAACTAGATCTATAGAAAACTCCACCTCTCTCTCTGGCGGCAAGTCGAAATATCCTCTGGAAACACTTCCGGAAATTCACACACAACAGGAAATACATCAAGTGAAACTTGACTATCCACAGTCAAAGATGCAAACAATCCAAACAATTGAGCTTCATCCGCCAAAAGTCTCTTCAACTCTTTGGTAGATAAGAAACTCGAGTCTTTGTCTTCCTCAAGAGAAGGAAACCTTACCAGCTTATGACAACAATCAATATGAACTCGATTGAATTGCAACCAATTCATTCCCAGAACCACGTCTAAACCCTCCAACGGTAAACACACCAAATCCATCTCAAAGTCTTTACCATAAATGATCAAAGGACAACATAGACAAACCAAAGAAGTAGTTACTGACCCCATTGCTGGAGTATCAATAACCATTTCACCATCCATCAAAGACAACACAAGATTCAAATGCTTCGCGCACTCAGACGAAATAAACGAATGAGTCGCTCCAGTATCAATAATAGCAACTAAAGGAGTACTATTAATAAAACAAGTACCTCTGATGAGACGATCTGCACTTGAAGTCTGAGTTCCTGCCAATACAAACATTTTCCCTCCAGATTGAGCCTGCTTCGGTTTCGGACACTTCGTACTAATATGCCCAGGTTCACCACAGTTGAAACATTTCACCACATTTTTCCTGGCACAATCAGCAGCAACATGTCCTACACCTCCACAATTAGTACACTTCCTCATATCTTTCTGGCACTCAAACTGACGATGCCCCAACTCACCACATCTATAACACCTCAGCGGACCAGACATTCCTCCTCCACTTGACCTTTTCTCAAAATTTCCCCTTTGTTTATCCTTATCAGCTGGTGTTACATACGGACCACCACGAAACTGTTGCTTCCCTTTTCTCTCGCTTACACTCTTATAGTGAGTAGAACGAGCCTTACTATCCTCTTCATAAATCCTATAACAGTCCACCAAATCAGAAAACCTCCGAATCCTTTGATAACCAATTGCCTGCTTAATCTCAGGACACAGCCCATTCTCAAACTTAACATACTTGGAAAACTCCGCAGTCGCTTCCGCATAATGTGGATAAAACTGCACCAGCTCAACAAACTTAGCAGTATAGTCAACAACAGACATATTACCTTGTTTAAGTTCCAAGAACTCAATTTCCTTCTTTCCTCTTACATCTTCAGGAAAATACCTCCTCAGAAACTCAATGCTAAACACAGCCCAAGTGATCTCCTCCTCTGCAGCTTCCAACACACGACGAGTACTAACCCACCAATCATCAGCTTCTTCCAGTAACATGTGAGTACCCAGTCTCACCTTCTGATCCTCAGCACAATCCATCACTCGGAAAATCCTTTCAATCTCTTTCAGCCAAATCTGTGCACCATCAGGATCATATCTTCCCTTGAAGACAGGCGGTTTGTTCTTCCTGAACTCATCATTACCAGCAGCATTCGGTGCACCCTGCACAACCCGAGCCATAGCCTGCATCGCAGCAGCTAAAGCAGCGTCATTCCTTCCAACCATATTCTGTTCCTTTCCAATAATAGAAACTATGGTTAAACAAACAGCTCATCCAACCACAACGACCAACAAGGACTGACACAACTGACACGGACTGGCACGGACTGACACAAACTGGCTCTGATACCACTTAATGTAACACCCCCAATCTATACCCCCAATTAAATAAAACAGTAAAAGAAAATTCAAAATTTCATCAGAGTATATTTAAATTATCATGGCATAGAAGGGGAGAATCACATTATATTGAAACAAATCATACAACACATGCTCATAAAGACATGCAACAGTGGGGTAGCAATCAACAGAGGAACTCAGTTCCTTACACCCACATTTCAGATTTTAGAATAAAAGCGGAAAATCTAAACCTCAATATCATATATATATATATATATATATATATATATATATATATCACATGAAAAGTTTGTCATACATCAAGTTATACATGCACAAGCCAAAAGATATATATACATAATACACAATAATCTCCAACGGCCTCCCTAACTACCCGGTGTCACATATCAGAGCCGACCGACAAAAGTATGAAGTCCTAAGCTTCACAAAAAGACCTCCAGCAACTCTAATCTGCAATGCCTCATAGAGCATTATAAAACAGCAGAAGGGTGAGAAAAACAATCATAATACAATTGTATACAATTATATATAACACAAAAATACACACATATACGGTTCTCACCACAAATCATACATCACCAAGGTATACTAACCACACACAATACAAGTATCACCAACACCTATCCATATATCAATTTATCCACAATTTCACACATAAACAACCATTAATGATTTATGCAAATGCAAGAGACCGACACCACGACTCTATGCATATGCACATGCGGTACCGACTTCCAATGTTTCTCATCACTAGTTCACTAAGGAACTCTGCTGGAATCATCGCTCGTTACATCACTGTAACTCCCCGTCGGGCATACGATGTTCCCCGTCGCTCACACCCCACACGGGCACACGACGTTTATGGATCGCTCACACCCCACACGGGCACAACCCGATCGCTCACACCCCACATGGGCACACGATCGTCTATAACCATCGCTTTCGGTCCTCTTATTTTTAAGGCTCACGATGTTATAGCAGATTCCCTCTGGAATCAAACCGTCACTCAGGACGTCACAACAATGCATATCATGATGCTTGGCATACAAGGACTCATAACATTCAAATACACATATAAATGCATTCATCTCCGTCAACAAAATCACACTTTGCACTTAAGCCCAGAACAATGCATTTAATTGCCATACGGACATAAATCATCACAACACCATCTAAACACATGCATTTACATCATACAACAGCATCTTGCATGATACACATCAATTACGCACAGTTACAACGACAAAAGTCGACAAACCGACACTATTCCAAATTTCTGACATAATTTAATCGGCCAACAATCTTGAAATCATTTTTACAAGAAAGAACATTTGATAAACTTTCCAGCAATGTAAAGAACACTTAAATCGGAATTACGGTTCGGGAGTTATGAATTTTTAAAGAAAAGTATTATTTGGAAAATTCCCAAAACCGCCCGGCAAAACCCAAAAACCGCCCGGCGAAACACCCTTCGCCGCTACTTCGCCCGGAGAAGCAGAGGCGTCACCATTTCTATCAAAATAACTCAATAGAGTCAGGAACTTGTAACCCCTGCGCCTCTCCAAAACCGCCCGGCGAAATCACGAATCACCCGGCGAAGCAAGAAAATCGCCCGGCGCTTTACACCAGATGCAGAAAATTCTGCTACGTGTGACACTGTTCCATAACCCCAAAAACCCCATTTTTCCCAACCAAACCATTTCCAACAGCCACACAAACCTCAACAATTATTCATACATATCACATGATCATACTACGAGATTCGTATCAATTTCCGTCCGTGAAAACATCGATTTCTACTCGTTTCCGCGTTTTCGACCTATAACCGAAAAACTATGGAAAAAGGCAATACAACATGCAAACACATATACATAATCATACACAATGATAAGATAATCGAGTTTCGCACCCTTACCCGATAAAATCGTGTTTTAGAAAGTCGGTTGATCGATTTCCAAGATTTCTCTCTTTTTCTCCTTTTTCCTCTTCTCTTTCTCTTCTCCTCTTTTCTTTTCTTCTTACTATTTTTCTCTCTTTCTATTCTATTATAACTTATCAAAATAAATCAAAATGCCCAAAATACCCCTACACTCAAGTATCTCGCAAATGTTCCCAAAGCGCGATAAAATATATTCACGATGAAAAATAACATATTTTCACATAAAAGTCAGAAATAAAATAATATAATAATAAAATAATCAAAAACGACTCAATTAAATAAAAATACTAAAACTGACAAAAACTGGGTCGTTACAGATTTCCTTGGTTATGTAATCTCTAGTGGTGGTATAGTTGTTGATCTGTCTAAGGTAGACGCCATGCTACAGTGGGAGACTCTTAAGCCAGTTATAGAGATAATAAGTTTTATAGTATGCTTATTACTATGGAAGATGTATTGAAGGCTTTTCAAATTTAGCTTTTCCCTTGACTCAGTTGAACCAAAAAGGAAAAGCTTATGTGTGGGATGTTAAGTGCCAAGAAATTTTTTAAGAGCTAAAGAAGATGTTGAAGAAAATGCTAGTTTTGATCTTACCATATGCAAAAGAATATTTTGTTGTGAATTATGATGCTTCTAAGATGGGCTTAGGTGGCGTGCTTATGAAGAATGATCCGGTTAATGTGTATGCTTAGAGATAGTTGAAGATTCATGAGAGGAATTATCCTACCCATGATTTAGAGTTGGAAACAGTGGTTTTTGTGCTTAAAGTTTGGAGGAACTATCTGTTTGGTTCGAGGTTTGAAGTTTTCAACGATCATTAGAGTTTGAAGTATTTGTTTGATAAGAAAGAGCTGAATATGAGGCAGAGGAGGTGGCTAGAATTTTTTAAGGACTATGATTTTGGATTGAGTTACCATCTTGGTAAGGCTAATGTTATGGTTGATGCTTTGAGTCGAAAGTCCTTGCATATGCCGACACTGATGGTTAGAGAGATGGATTTGCTCGAGCAGTTTAGAGATCTTAGCTTGGTGTGTGAGGTGACGCTAAGAAGTGTTATTTTGGGTATGCTAAAGTTAACTAGTAGTATTCTTGAAGAGATTAGAGAAGGTAAGAAGTTGGGCTTGGGATTGATTGACCGGTTGGTGTTAGTCAATCAAGGTAGAGAGGTACACTTTAAAGTAGACGAGAATGGAGTTATGAGATTTCAGAAAAGAGTTTGTGTTCCAGATTTGCCAAAGTTTAAGAAGAGAATTCGATAAGGTCATAGGAGCAGTTTAAGTATTCATCTCAGAGCTAATAAAATGTACCAAGATCTTAAGAAGATGTTTTGCTGACTAGGTACGAAGAAGGATGTAGCCAAGTTTGTGTACTCTTGTTTGACTTGTCAGAAGTCAAAGATCGAGAATCAGAAGCCATCATGATTGATGCATCATTTGAGTATTCTTGATTGGAAGTGGGATAACATCTCTATGGATTTCATGGTGGGTTTACTGAAGACAAGGCGAGGTAGTGATTCAATTTTGATTGTAGTGGATTGATTGATTAAGTCGGTGCATTTTATTCCGGTAAAGATCGGTTACCCATTGCAGAAGTTGGCAGAGATCTACATTAGTGTGATTGTGAAGCTGCATGGTATTCCTTTGATTATTGTTTCAAGTAGAGATCCAAGGTTCACGTCAAGATTTTGGGAGAGTTTGTTGGGAACCTTGGGAACCAAATTGAGGTTGAGTTCTGCTTACCATCCGCAGACGAACGATCAGACAGAAAGGACTATCCAATCTTTGGAAGATTTGTTGAGGGCTTGTGTCTTGGAGCAAGGAGGTAGTTGGGATACTTAGTTTCCTTTGATTGAGTTTACCTATAACAACATTTTCCATTTTAGCATTGGAATGACACCTTTTGAAGCTCTGTATGGTAGAATGTGTAGGAACCTTTGTGTTGGTATGAATCAAGAGAGAGTGTTGTGCTTGGGCCAGAGATTGTTCAGCAAACTACTGAGAAGGTTAAGATGATTTAGGAGAAGATGAAGGCATTGAAGAGTAGACATAAGAGTTATCATGTCAAGTGAAGGAATGCATTTGAGTTCCAATAGGGAGATCATGTGGTTTTAAGAGTCACTCCGGTGACTGGATTTGGTCGTGCACTGGAGTCTCGAAAGCTCACGCCTCATTTTATTGGTATGTATTAGATTCTGTAGAGAGTAGGAGAAGTGGCCTACAAAGTTGCCTTACCACCGTCTCTTTGGAATCTTTGTGATGCCATTCATGTGTTTCAACTTTGGAAGTATATTCCTGACCCGTCTCATGTGATCCAATTGGATGATGTGAAAATGAGAGAGAACTTGACTATTGAGGCATTACCCTTGTGGATCAAAGATTGAGAAGTGAAACACTTGAGAGGTAAATAGATTTCTCTTGTGAAGGTAGTGTGGAGATGACCTCTTGGAGGAAGCGTGACGTGGGATCTGGAGAGTCGGATGAGAGAATCTTATCTGGAGTTGTTTCTTTCAGGTAATTTTCAAGGGCTGAAATCCTTTAAGTGGGGGAGAGTTGTAATACCTCAATTTTAATTTTAATATTATTAGTATTATTTTAATATTTTCAATATTATTCTTTTATAATTATTTGAGATTTGATGTGCTTTTAGTTAGGTAAATAAATATTATTTAATTATTGGGTGGTTGAGTTAATTATTAAGAATTAGTTTAATATTTAAATTAATTAAGAATAATAAAAATTGTGAGAATAATTAGTTGGGGAGAAAAATAGATTTTGATTAAAATTAAGGAGAGAAATGGTGAAATTAGAAAGAGGTGAGGGTGTGGTGAGATTTATTAAAATAATGAGATTATGGTTAATTCTATTTATAAAGAGAAGTTAGAAGGAAAATTGGAGTACATGAAAAGTTGGGAAATAGGCAGAAAGAACTAATGAGAGCATGGGAACAGAGGGATTTCCAAAAAGGTGAAGTTCATTGCTCTGCAATATTTGAGGTAATGGGGGATTATTCATATATTGGTGGCTAAACAGAGGGATAGTGAATGTTCCTTATCTTCATGTCTTATCCATTTTCCTTTAATCTATAATTGTTGATTGTGGCCAAAAAAGGTTTGCGCAAAACCCCTTTAGGTGATCGATTGATAAATTTATACTTTAATTCTTAAGTATTATGATATGAATTCTCATTTATTTTGTCTTGATTCATTGTTGATACTTTATTGATAATTGTGCCATGTTGTGTACGATAGTTGCCTTAAGTTGTAGATTTTTTCAATAAGGCGGATATCAAAATAGTAAAAAAAATAAAAAATAAAAGTAGGAAAAAGTCAAAAATAAAAAAACGGAAATCAAGTTGAGGGGAGCTGGAAGGTGGAGCTGCGCCGAATCGACGACGGTGGCGGCGACGCGAGGATCGGCGCGTGGGGATAAAGCTGTGACGCAGTGGCATTTCTGCGCTTGGCGGAAGGGGAACACGTGTCGAGGAGCCACACTGGTGCAGGTTTGCGTATAGCGCAAGATGCTACGTGCGTACAACGATAGCAACGGGAGGGTGCGACGCACGTACGACCGTTGGGCGGTGGGGGCGGGAGCTGTGGCAGAGTGTGCGGTGAATCCCAGAGGCGCGAACGTGCGGGCGCGCGTGCTGTGGCGAATAAAGGGCTCCCTAAAATAACCATTTGCAAAGACTTCACCAGAAATTGAAAAGGAAACTGCTAAACCACCTCCATCACCAAATAACTCTCTATCTCAAGAAGAGTTGGCAGAGATGAAGAAAACCAATCTTATAGCTTATCTTAAATTAATGACAAGTACCAAAGGCAACTCGACTGACAGGTGCTCAAGTTCTTTGAATATTTATGGAGGAAACACTCCACTTGAGACTATTGATGTCACAGATGCCCCCAACAATGATGTCAACTTTGTGGTAGCGTTTGGACCAATTTTCGACCAAATCTTTGTTGGTTTCAAGAGGAAACATGTAGCGTAAACAAATATGAAACTTAAAGAAGTCACCCAGTCGAAGGAATGGAACTTGGCTAGTGAGTCCAACAATCGTGCTGAATAACTAGGAGATTGCTTTCACAAAGAAGATGAAAATGTTGCTGCTTTGGATGTCAAAATCCTCAAATGGAAGAAAGAAATTGAGGCGTTGCAATTAATGGTGAAAGAAGCTGAAGAATAAAAGATTTAACTTAGAAGGTTAGTCGAAATCAATTGGATGCAGAGTCCCTGATTGGAATCCAACATCTTGATGAGAATGCTAATACTCTAGACATTGAGATTGAAGGTTTTGCCTCTACTTTTTCTCAAGTTAATTGTCGACTATCTGTAGCGAAGATTCAATATGACAAGCTCAAAACCTATTTTCCTTTTTATGCCTTGCTTTTATTATTTATCTTAACGTATTATGTTTTAATGACACTTTGGTTTTGTAATCCTTAAATATGCCTTTTGTGGAATTTCAACATTCAGGCTAATGTTTTTTTAGCCTTTTTAATTTCGAAGTAAAATTTCCATTCTGCATTAATATGTATTTTCTGCAATATAGGTATATACTATTTTAAATATTTGCCATTTATTCACAGGATTTGACCTTTAAGGGTCAATTATTCAACCTCATATGCATTCCTTGTAAATGCTTGCAGGATTCTAAATGGTGTTTCCCAATTAGGTGACCACTTGCCCAAAGTTCTATCTTTTTTATCCATGGGCAGGATGACTTTCCAGACTAAGTATCTTAATGCAATTTTTTTTATTTAACCTTCTTATTATACGCCTTAGCTACTCTTTCCTTATGTCTTATCCAGACATCTTGAGCACCCAATAATTATTTGTCTAAGTCACTTAATTCATCCAACATCATACCCTAGTAACACTCAGTTGGAATTTCGAATTGCCTTTGAATTCTAACTGACTGCAAATGTATCTCTAGAGGGAGTACTGCATCATGACCATAAGTTAGTCGAAATGGTGTGGAGTTAATTGACTCCTTAGGATAGTTTCGACATGCCCAAAGCACTTGGTTTAAAGTCCTATGCTTTTGGCTTTTGACCCATATGCTTCTTAATTAACCCAATTATAATTTTGTTGGTTGCTTCGACCTGGCCGTTAGCTTGGGCGCAATAAGGAGTTAAACTTAACAACTCAAACCCTACTTCTGAGGCAAAATCTACCATCTTCTGACCTATAAATATTAAGCCTTGGTCAGTGGTAATAGTCTCAGGTATTCCAAATCTTTATATAATATGGTTTTGGATGAAACTAATTAGTTCTTCATGGTAAACATTAGGCTAAGGGATGAATTTTATCCACTTAGTGAAATAAGTGAATGGCTTCTATCCACTTAAACTTTTTTTTCAACTGTCTAACCACCAACTCTGAGTCACCTTTTATTTCGACGTCTCTTTCCCCAAAGTCCAACGAAATCTGAAGTCCAGTTATCAAGGCTTCATATTTAGCCTCATTGTTTGAACAAAGGCCCTCGATTCTAAACTTGAACTTGGGGGGTATATCCTCTAGAAAAATTATTAACACTCCAACTATAGTTCCATTTTTATGTCTTTAACTGTCGAAGTATAATTTCCAAGGCCTGGTCTCTACATAACTTTCTATTGCTTCAACCACTAAGTGGTCAACAATGAAGTCTGCAACAATCTGGCCTTTTATTGCTTTCAAAAGACTATACGTTAATGAATATTCAATGAGTGCTAAAGCCTACTTTCCTATTTAACTATGACGTATAGGTTTCGACATCATGTGTTTGATCACATCGGAACGATAATACATATAAACATGAATTGACTTTATATAATGCTTAAGTTTTGTACATGAAAATTATATACTCAAACATAACTTTTCTATTGCATTATACATAGTTTTCACATCAATAATTAATCGACTGAGGTAATAAATGGCTTTTTCGGTACAATTTTCGTCCTCTTGGGCTAACATACTTCCTATGGTCGAATCCAATGTAGATATGTTCAATTTCATATTATTATTTCTACTTGGAGGTAGCAAGATATGAGGCTTCATCAGATAGTTTTTTATTTTGTCGAAAGCCTCTTGTTGCTCGTTTCCCCATATGAAATCACCTTTTTTCCTGAGTCGAAGTAATGGCGAGAAAGCATGCGTCTTGCCACTTAAATTGGATATGAATATCCATAGGAAATTTATCATTCCCAACAAAGACTGGAGTTGTTTCTTTGTCGAAGGAGGCTTGAGATGTAAAATTTCTTTTGTCATGTTTTGATTGATCTTGATGCATTTTTTATTCACTATAAATCCCAAGAAATCCCCTGGATGGACACAGAAAGCATATTTTAATGAATTCATTTTCATGCCATGTTTCTTCATCCTCTTAAAGGACAATAAAAAATAGCCTAAGTGACCATTTTTTGTCGAGGAATTTATAAATATGTCATCGATGTAGACTTGCATGAATGTTCCTATGAAGTCATGGAACATCGAATTCATCACCCTCTGATAGGTTGCCCCAACGTCTTCTTCTGGTGATTTTAATTATAAAAATAAAGGATTCAAAATTGTTTTTAGTCTGTGTGTGTGTGTGTGTGTGTTTGTGTGTGTGTGTGTGTGTGATTTAGTCATAACACTTCTAGAAACTCCCTTGAATCTTTACAATACTCTGATCCCTCGAACGGACACTGAAGGCGAGAAAAGCACACAAGAAAGGGGGGTTGAATTGTGTTTTTCGTTTTCTTAATTTGCGTATGATCAGAGTTCAGAATCTAATCTGTTGTTCTGATTCTGGTTATACTTAGCAGCGGAATGTTAACAGAAGATAATAAATAATAGCAGAAGACACAAAAATTTATACTGGTTCCTCCCAAATGAGATTAGTTCAGTCCCCTTGCTTCACAAGAGATTTTCACTATAATCAAAACATGATTACAATCGCTTATGCATTCTACATAAGAATTTTACAATGCTCGTACCCTAAGTCTGAAACTTCTTGCTTAAACCCCTAAGGCTCAAGCTTCCTTGCTCAAGTCCTAAAGACTCAAGACTTCCTTGCTTAGACCCTCAGCCTAAGACTTTCCTGCTCAGGTCCCTCAGACCCGAGGCTTCCAGCTCAAGCCCGTCAGGCCAAAGACTTCTTGCTCAGACCGCAACCTAAGACTTTCCTGCTCAAGCCCTTCAGGCCCAAGACTTCCTGCTTAAACCCCCCAGGTTCAAGATTTTGCTCACACCCTCGATCTGAGACTTCCTTGCTCAGGTTCCACGAACCCAAGACTTTCTGCTCAATCAATCCACCTGATTAAGTCTTTCATTGCTCTAGCACATAGCAAGAGACTTACATGGATCAAACATCTTGGCGAGAGTCTTGGTTGCTCAATCAATCCACTTGATTAAGACTTTCAATGCTCTAGCACATAACATGGGACTTACATGGCTCAAGCATCTTGGCGAGAGATTTGGATGCTCATTCAATCTACTTGGTTAAGACTTTCAATGCTCTAGCTCATAGCGACAGACTTACATGGCTCAAGCATCTTGGCGAGAGACTTAATCTAAACTGCTAAACAACATATTCAGCAGAATAGAGAACAAGGTGTACTTGATACAAATATCAGAGGTACAAGGAAATCACCATAACAAAGACCTAAAGCTATTAAGATTTCTAAGATATTCAATGTTTAAGAAATCTTAAGGCTTTTACAATTACAACCTACAACAGAAATTTGTATAACTAATTGTGTTGATAATTTCTGATCTTGTTACTCCCATGAGGATGATCAATGTTAAAGATTCAGTTTGAACCTTTAGCTACTTATATAGCATTTGCAGAAGACTAGCCATTGGAGAGATAACATGATCAAGTGTCTTTGCTTTCTCCATAGTACAAGAGACGTTGAAGATAGATACACCAAAAGATCTTGATCCATTGTGTACCGTGTTTAACCATTGAGTCTTCAAAGAGATCATGTACTATAGAGTTTTTGATAGTAGATATCCGTAAAGCATGCCAACCTTTCTTTAGCCTTGTGAATTAAGACTCTAGCTAACAAACTGATTTAACAATGCAGCTTGCTTTCTGCAGTATAGATAGCTTTAACTTTATCACTAACTCTTAATGATCACCAGAAGCCAATTTACATTCACTAAGTGTAGAGACAATTATGTTGCTTCTTCTGATGCTGAGACCTTCAGCTTCAGAGTTTATGTCAGACATCACTTAGAGAGTGTTCTTCAAATTCCGCACCACCAGAAGCTAGTAATTCAGCTCTCTCAAGTGTTCCCTTGTGTCATACCCCAAATTTTGACCACTAAGATTTCCCATCATTGTGAAAATCATCATCACAATATGGAGGAATCATCATACTTCATCAGTCTCCCCAAAGATGGGTGAGCATTCACTACAATCAAAATTAGGGTTTCAAGCCCTCTTTGAGTGCTTAGACAAAGGGTCAATCAAGGAATGACATGATCTTAAACTTGTCTAAACCTCTCAAACATCCACAATGGATCAAAAGGACTCCCACTTCAAGGATTAAGCACAAGGCTGCTCCCTTCTAGGTGGATTAAGTCTCAAGATCGACAGTGTCACCAAATTGGGGTTTTGGTCGACCAGGGCCTCCAGATGGAAATTTTTCATCTGGGCACAAGCCAATGATCCAAAACCTAACCTAATATACTCCATGAAACCTCATGGACCCAATCATCAAGTCAATTTTTCCTCAGGGGATGCATTCATCAAAAACCAGGAATTAGGGTTTCTTGACCTAATTCACCCCTAAGTTGACTTTTAGGGCAAATCATGAGCCAAGACCTCAAAAGAGGATTTGAGGGTCTCTAATGAACTATATTGATCCATTTGGAACAATGGATTAATCCAAGAAGCTTGAGCAACAAGTCTCAATTTCATCTGCACCACAATTAGGGTTTTAAGGAAAAAGTCAACTATAACTTTGACTTTTGACCAGGACATGCTCCCAAGCCCTATGACATGCATCAATATACCCTATGACACCCATGGAACATGTCCATCAAGTTTGATTTAGGTCAAGGACATGATTTCCTGAAGAATTGCACAGTTTGGAATTCATCTGATAAAAAGTCAACTGTGCACAAAAGTCAACTTTGACTTTTTGAGATTTTTCACCAAAATGGATTTTTAACCATAAAATGATGTTAATGTATGATTTGAATCATCATTCATCAAGAAAAATCAAGAAAAGTTGGATAACTTGTAAAAGGGGTAACCATAAAAACTTCGAAAATTTTCTAAGTTAAAAATAAAGTGACAAGGGTACCAACTTTGGAGGATCATAACTCCTAAACCACAAAGCCATTTTTCCTCATCCAAAGATGGATTTGTAGCCCTCATTACCCTCTACAAAAACTTCAACTAGACCTAAGTCCAATTCATTAAGGATTTTGAGTTATGGAGTGATCAAAATGGCTGAAAAATGAAAATGTCACTTTTTCCAACACTTAGTGAAATTTTCACTAAGTCCAAATCTGTCTTCATTTTTTTCCAAATGTAGGGGGATTTTTCAGTTGGATTCAAAAGAGATCAAAACCAAATATGTTTAAACAGTTGTTGTATCATGTAAGGGCTTTCCAAAATGGCCAAGAACATTGCCAAATTCCATTTGAGTCATGAGATATGACATTGGAAAGTTGCCTTGTTGAAATCTGTCAAGGCAAGGCAGAATTTGCACTTTTGCTCGATTTTCCAAAATCAGCCAAATCCAAATGCTCCTATCCACTTGGACACATCAGAGGATTGAATCTAAAGGGGACAATCACTGAGCCAAGCCTCCAAAGTCTTTGGAACAAGAAATAGCATGTTGAACCTAGAATGGCCAAAATAGGGACAAGACTCTAAATTTGGATTGGAGCATTCAATGGAAGCATCAAGGTGGCATGGACTGAGCCATTTTCATTTGAATTCAGTCAAGACTTATCCAAGACCAAGGGAACCACAGCCCTGTGCCCTAACCTCTAGTCAATGGCTAGAGGAGACTTGGATTTCCCTTGGCCAACATTGAACAAACCCCTGCTGCAGTTGCCATTCACTATTCCTTGCAAAACAAACTTGCTCTACTATAAATAGAGCTCAATTGTGATCAGTTTAAGTACACCAAAGGCCTACAACACTTGCCTTTCTCAAAATCTCTTTCTCTTGGCAAAAATGCCTTTCTTAGCAAGGTAGCTATCGGGTTTTGAGCTAGAGGGCAATTCCACTCAAACCAATCACTCACACACCTCACATACATCACATATGAGCTGATCAAACACTTAAACAACAACTGGAACACTGATTTCTCAGAATCACCAGTAAATTGCTCAAAGTTTTAACCAAAGTGCAGTTGAGATGCCATGAAATGATCCAGCCAATTTCAATCAAGTCCAAGCATTCAAACACACTCCATAGGGTGTAGGGAAGCTGTTCAGATCATCACCACTCATCTGTAACACCTCCAAATCAAAAATCACATTGCACTTGCTGTCACGGCCTAGAGGTAAACATATACTTGGTCATCTCTCAATCTATGCATATTTCCTCGCACAATAATTTGGCCATATGTTCATAATCATGCATAGAATGTTTCCCCTCAATTAATTGCATTGTTTGAATCGTGTATCAAAAATCCCAGCCTTCATGCAGAAATTAGGGTTCTTGAGGATTTTTCGTGATTTCTTGTTATATGTTTAATTTAAATGAAATTAAATTCCATAGACATGATCGTGAGGTTGAAACGAGTTGATTGGTATGTGGATTGCATGATATAATCAAGTATTCAGTGAGATTGGATAGAAAATACAAATCTGGCCACACCCAGAACACGCGCGTGTTCTTGGTGTGTTCTTGGCGCCATTTCTTTCAAATTCAAATATTTGAATTTTGTGATTTTTATTTAATTGATTCAAAAATTAATTTCTATCTGAGTTTTAATGATTTTATAAAAAAATCCCAAAAATATTATTTATTTCATATAATTGATATTTTTGCAAAGAATTAATATTTTAATTTTTTTTGACATTTTAAATATTTTTTCCACATTGATTTTGCAACTTTTAATGCTTTCTAATTATTTTGTAGAAATAATTTTGATCATTTTTAATTGACTTTTTATTCAATTAAATACATTTTTGAAAACAAATTAGGGTTTTTGGATTAATTCAACCCTCATAAATCATTTTCAAAACTTTTGGGTCTCTAATAGAGTGTAAGACCCAATCCTTTTTTGACCAAATCATTTTTGGGCCTCAGTGTATTGTATAAGTCCCGATACCGTCAAAAAACAAACGGCGCGATCGTCGCCTTTTAAAAATAACCATGGGCCTCTCCTCGAGCTATAAGACCCATTCAAAACTTTTGGGCCTCTAATACAGTGTAAGACCCAATCCTTTTTTGACCAAATCATTTTTGGGCCTCAGTGTATTGTATAAGTCCCGATACCGTCAAAGCACTTTCTCCTTTGATTTTGAATATACTGTTGTTTTCAATCTGCCTTTGTTGAACAACTAACCAAACAACATGGAAACTCTACAACCGAGTAAGTGGTTATTGCTTTCATTTACCGCTTTCATATACATATAACTGTATTGTGGGGCTGTTTCGCTGTAAGTCTTCTTTCATAAACTCATATCAACTGTTTAATAATAGTATAGATATTTAGAGTTTCCCTGGCAACTACGTCTAGAACTAGGTGACGCCGTTTCGTTTCGTAGAAATAGACAACTAGATCCCCAATAGGATCACCAGATACAGTCTTCTCTTCGGCTGTCCTCATTAGGAATTGTCAAGAAACTCTACTCCCAGAGATGAATGTATTCTCCGTGAATGGCATCTTTGAGTTTCTTCCAGATTCTCGAACTTTCCTGGCTTGATCTATTCCTCGTGAATAGCCTATCTTGAATTTCTCGGGGTTTGGGGACCCACGGGCTTCTTAAAAGCATCGGCCTCCTCTTGGGCATCGTACAAGGACCCACAGGCTTCCTAAAAGCAACTCGCCTCCTCTTGGGCTTCGTACAAGGACCCTACGGCTTCTTAGAAGTATTCACAGCCTCCTCTTAGGCTTCGTATAATGATCTCTTCCTCCGGGAATGATAGCCTCCTCTTGGGCTTTATACAAGGACCCGTCGGCTTCTTAAAAGTTTCCAGCCTCCTCTTGGGCTTCGTACAAATTGTCCCGACGACCTCCTAGAGGTATAGGAACAGATATTAGTCATCTGCATAGAACAGTCCTTTCGAAGAGTCTACTACTGTTTCTCAAAGCATAGTACAAAAGATGAAACTCTAGACTTGTACAGTCTAATATCCTTGAGTCTCAAAGACATTCTCAAGCACCCTTCAAGAATAGGAAGGAACCCGTAGACTCGGACAGTCTCAATACCCTTCGGATTTCCCACTTCCTTAAAGAACAGGAATAACCCGGATCCTTGAATCAAATCCTTGAGTACAGTGTTGCTCATATAAGAACTGATTTTCTCTTTCAAAATCATTATACTGGACCTGTCACTCAACTGAAACAGTAACCATAGCCTCTCTCTTGGGCTTTGTACAATGATTCTCCCCAGCGGAGTCAAACAACGTTTAGCCTCTTTCTCGGGCTTTGTACGAGACACATAAGAGACTCCCTCGTTGAGTCAATCCCCCTTTCGCCTCCATCTCGGGCTTCGTACGAGATACAAAAAACTCTCTTGTTGAGTCAAATAGCCTCCATCTCGGGCTTTATACGAGATACCAAAAGACTCCATCGTCGGGTCAAAACCTTTTAGCCTCTCTCTCGGGCTTTGTACGAGACACATAATAGCCTCCTCTTAGGCTTTATATAAGAAAACCACTGGTTGATCCAATTAACCTTTTAGCATCAAAGCTGTGCCTCGTTCACAGTACACAAACATCAACAACTCTTTCCCTTTCATCTAATCGCTGTAAGCGGCAAGCCTCTGGATCATCTACATCCATGCCACTGTCCCTCGTTTAGCATGAGAAATTCCTAAGGAAAGATGGCATTGCTCAACACTGAGTTAAAAGTCTTCTCCTTCAGGTTAAAACCCCCTATAAAGGAAATTATGGCATTGCTAGGATCCGCGTATCCCGGTTAAAGTAATTCTCCTTTATAAACATTTATCATAGACAAACCCCTCTTTAGAGATGACAAATTCTCTCAAAAAGTCAGGACTTTCAGCTTCACATCTTGGGCTTTGAACAAGATACAAACAGGCTTTTCAGCTTCATATCTTGGGCTTTAAACAAGATACAGATCACCTTTTTTGCTTCACGTCTTGGGCTTTGAACAAGACACCAAAAACAACCATTTCCTCCCATAGAATAGGAGGAACTACAAACGCTCTGATTTCCCTGTTTCAGTAAACGGGAATACGTAGGCATAAGATTGAAAGAAAAATCTTAGCGAGCACACTAAACAAAAACCCAAAATCCCATACTCTCATGTATCTATCAAAAGCATCAGTCCTAACATCCTAATCCTCGTTCCCCGCCAAAAAATCCTAGAAAGAGAGAAAACCGTATTGGCAAAAATACAAATAACCAGTACAAAGGCCCCCCCACATTGATAGCATTCGTAACCTAACAGACCGCTGTTTAAACTCAGTATGCAAAGCAGGGTTAATTGGAGACATCTATTTCCCTTCCTTCATCAGCTTTAATAGGATAAAAAATGAATCTTCCTGTAGTAAGCCCAACCGCAGAGAGCGACCAGCGCTTAAGAACCGCGTCCAAAATCGCTCGCTACAGAAAAATGGCGCCCACCGTGGGGCTCTCCTCTCTTTTTCTCCTTTTTTCTCTTCACTTATGTAAAAACCACAGATTGGGGCTTCCGCCGGGGAACCTATTTCTGTCAGGAACTTAGGATTCATAGCTTTAAAGGTCTAGGATGTTTAGGACAAATATATTTACTGCTTTTCCTAATTGCTATACATGTTTATTTTTCTGCTAATGGGAATGCGTGTGATGCCGTATGTGGAAAGATTGAGTATACACTTAAGATAAGTGATGGCGACGAGGTCGACCATCAACCTCAGTGGAGGCTGACCAATGCAATCCATTCTCTCACCTAGACAATGGGCCGATTGTTAAGTCTGAGAAGTTGAGGAGCCAAACCCTTTCGTAGTGCGGAAACTATCGGGAATAGTTCTTACGTGATACTACCCTCATTTAAGGCTGGTGATCTATTCTCGGTGAATGGCACTTACTCTAAGATCGCTCTACAACTCGCTGGCGATCCGCTTGTTGTTTTGCTTTCCTGGGAGGAGCTGATGATAATGAGTACAGGTACAAAAATCACCCTAGTATAAACCTTTGGGGATGGGTAGAGCCTTGACTTCATGACAACGACCCTTTGACCCCATGTTTTTTCTATGTTTTTGTGTGCTGCATTCATGCATTCATTTAAAAAACGTTAAAAACATTCAAAAGATTCTTCTCTTCTAGTCTCTCTGTTTTTCAAATTAAACTAAGTCTGTGATTGCAAATATCAGAGAAAATGATTGCACTAATGGATTTCGGTAGAAGGAGAACTCATAGTTATACCTTCAAGGTTCCAAAGCTAGAAGATTTAAGAGGTTTGGCGAGAATAATCACAAACCAAGAGGCCTTCAGAGCCAAACACAGAGGTTTGCTACCACTATTAAGAGTCCATGTGATTGAGGGAATCATGGATGCACTCATTCAGTTTTATGATCCAGTTTATCACTGTTTCATATTCCCGGATTACCAGCTCGCACCAACGCTGGAGGAGTATTCTCATCTGACTGATCTACCCATTACAGATCGAGCTCCATTTTCTGGACTGGAAGAAATTCCAAAGAATCAGATCATTGCAAGAGCAATTCATTTGGACGAGTCTGAGGTCAGGACTCACCTAACTAACAAGGGTGGCATCCAAGGTTTGCTAGCCCAGTTCTTGACAAAGAAAGCCCTGTATTTTTCCAGTATAGGAAACGTGACTGCTTTTGAAAGCATCTTTGTCTTGCTCACCTACGGATTATTTTTGTTTCCCAACATCAATAATTTCGTCGATATCAACTCCATTAAGGTTTTTCTCATTGGAAACCCTGTACCGACTTTGCTCGCGGATGCGTATCATTCTGTACACTTGGGAAATTTGTACAGCGGAGGGGAGATCACATGTTGTGTACCTCTGCTTAATAAATGGTTTGCCTCCCACTTGCCCAAGTCTGCTGCTTTTTGGGATTGCAAGAGTGCCTTACGTTGGTCGCAGAAGATCATGGCTCCTACCAACTCTGATATAGATTGGTGTAATAGGATCTATGATGGAATCAGAATCATCGATCGTTGTGGAAACTTACCCAACGCACCCCTTATAGGAACTAAGGGAGGAATCAATTACCATCCAGTTCTCGTTCATCGTCAATTTTGATACCCGATGAGACACGTCCGACGGGGTGTTCATCTGGAAGGTCTTTTCTTCAAGGAAGGAGAAAACGACAGAGCACTAAAGATGGAAATAATGCACGCTTGGAAGCACGTTCATAAGAAAGGACGAGAGTCTCTAGGAAAACCGGACTGTGTCTCAGTGGAGCCTTATATCCATTGGGTACAAACTAGAGCTCTCAAGCTAAAGATGCCTTATCCTCGTTACGGAATTCTTCCGCCGAGGGAATCTATCATGTACTTCATGACGGAAACTGAAAAGCTTCAGGTTACTCTCAACAAAGTTCAAAAGGAGAGGAGGTCTTGGAAGAACAAGTACCGCACCCTCGACGTAGAGTGCATTAAAATACAACAATTACTAAAAGAGAAAGATGCTCTGATTGAAATTTTGGAGCAACATGTTGTGGATAATCAGGATGACCAAAGGAATTTTCTCGCTCCTTTCACTTGGCAAAGGAATGACAACCCGACAATGGCCCAAGAGCCACTGTCAAAGAAAAGGAAGATACCAGAATCAGTACCTGATTTCTCTTCAGAGAGGACTCAGGACCCATTAGTTTAGGTTTCTGTTTCTGCACCTTGTAATCTACTGTATTACCATTTCTGTAATCCTTTGAATTCAATAAAAGGGGTTTTCCCACTGTTTGATATTTGCAATCTAATTGTCAAAGTTATTTTGATTAAACCAAAAAATAATTAATATAATCATTGCATTCATCATTCTCACATCGCGAATTCTTCTTACCTACGAATCTCACGTTTGTGTCTCGATTCTAGAGTCAAACTGTCTTATTCGTATAATACTCGGGCCAATCGTCAGAAAAGGATGGATGATCTTGAGGAAGAAAACAAAGAGTTGAAAGAAGAGATCGACGCTCAGAGAGAGGATATGAGAAAGCTTCGTAACGACATGCAAGCCATGGCAGAAGCTCAGCTACAACGAACTGTGATCTCAGAGATCACCTCAACGCCCATAGTGGAGAAGTATGATCCTAGGTATCAAATGCCGAAAGATCGTCCTTGGGGCATGCCTGTTAACTATATCCCGGAAGGATATGTTCCGCCAATCACTGAAGATCAGGGAATCACAACAGAAGCCGCTGGGCCTGAAGGTTACAAACTTCGGGAAAACGAAGATGCCAGGGGCATACTGAAGACTCCTGAAGGTTACAAACTTCGGGAAATGCCAAGATTCACCACCGTAGTCACGGTACAACCCCCTGTGGTGCACACTGTCCCGGAAGGACAGATTCCACAGACACCTTCCAGTAAGAAGGAAACCATATTTGACAGAATGGAGGAATTCCAGGAGCAGTTCTTGGAAATGCAGAAGGAGCTGCAAGCCATTCGCGGTCAGGATCTATTTGGAAAGGACGCCCAGACCTCTGCTTGGTCCCCAATGTGAAAGTCCCGCACAAATTTCAAGTGCCCGACTTTGAAAAGTACAAGGGTAACTCTTGCCCTCAAAGCCATCTGGTGATGTACGCTCGGCGAATGTCAGCTCAGACGGAGAATCAGGACCTGCTGATTCACTACTTTCAGGATAGTTTAGCCGGTGTCGTACTTAAATGGTACATGAGTTTAAACTGTGCCACGATCAACACATTCAGAGATCTTGGCACTGCCTTCGTCCAACAATAAAAATACAATTGGGACATGGCACCCGACAGAGATCAACTCAGATCAATGTCGCAAATGGACAAGGAAACCTTTAAGGAGTATGCTCAAACGTGGCGTGAAATTGCCGCTCAAATTTGTCCACCCCTTGAGAAAAAAGAGATGACAAAGATCTTCTTAAAGACCTTAAGCTCATTTTACTATGACCGAATGGTTGCCAGTGCGCCCAGTGATTTCACCGAGATGGTGGGCATGGGCGTACGTCTTGAGGAAGCCGTCCGAGAAGGACGTTTGGTAAAAGACACTGGATCGACTAGCGGTACTAAAAAGTACGGTAGTGCTCTCCCTAAGAAAAAAGAGCAAGATATTGGGAATATCTCTCTCGGAAAGCAAAGGCGTCGTTATCAACCGATAGCAGCTGTGACTCCTGCTATCAACCCTGCATCTATTCCTACGTATCAACCTCAGGTTGCGCTGAGCCAACCTGATCAGCAAAGGACACAACAGCCTCTTCAGCAGGCCCGTCCTCCATACAACAACAACCGTACAACACGGCCACCAGGATTTGATCCTATACCCATGTCGTACGCAGAGCTGTTTCCATTACTACTGGCTAAAGGGCACATTCAGACTAAATCTCCTCTTACAGTACCGGAAAATCCGTCTTTTTGGTTTAAGGTGGATCAAACTTGCCCTTATCATCAAGGAGGATCAGGGCATAACATTGAGACTTGTCTCAGTTTTAAGTCCTACGTGCAAAAGCTTGTTAGGAGCGGGTCTTATCTTTTAAAGATACAAATCCTAATGTTCTCACGAACCCGCTGCCTCAACACGAGAAGGCTGCAGTCAATTTGATAGAAGGAGAGACTAACGATGTCTATCAAATTCACGATGTACTCTTGTTGAAAACCAATCTGGTCAAGATGCATTGTAGACAGAGTGGATATGGCCATGTGCCACCCCATAATTATCATCAGTATGATATCTGCTCTAAAGACAACCAAGGATGTTCTGTGGTGCAAACAGCCCTACAGGAACAGATGGATCTCGGATGGATCCAAGAGCACCGAGTTCGTGGAGTTAACATGGTCTACACGAATTCTAACGTCATTCAAAACCACGATATCCGTGCAATGAATGTCAACTTGGTGGCAATGCACTCAAGGCAAAGCCAGTATCATAATCTGCCGCGGCACGATTACAGTTCCTGTCTAATTTGCTCGGTAAACAAACAGGGATGCTCTTTCATACAGGAGGCCCTCCAGCGTCAGATGGATCTTGGATGGATCCAAGATTACCATGATAGGAACTCCTATCAAATTAACAAGGTTCAGATCTTCGATATTCGCTTGATGAATACCAACCTGGTAGAGTTACATGCTGAGCAGGTCCGACTCGGATTGTTAATATCACATGACTATCAAAGTTGTAAAGCGGGTTGCGAGAACGATCGAGGTTGTACCCTTGTCTAGGAGGCACTTCAGCACTTGTTAAATCACTGGTGGATGCCAATTTATATGGATGAAGATACTCAGCAGATTAGTATCAGTAATAGGAATCCTACTCGACGTCAGAGTCAGGATGTCCAGTCTGTGGAAGCTAACCTAGTGAGGTTACATTGTATTCAAAGTGGGCGTGGCCAGGTGCCACCACACAATTATGACCGTTGTAGTGTCTGTTCGGAAGGTAACCAAGGGTGTTACCTTGTGAGAGCAGCTCTTCAGGGTCAGGTGGATCGTGGAGAGATTCGTCCATACCCGGGTTCTGGACCCATCAACTGGACGCCGAACTACCTTGCCAATAAAGTCGAGGATGTCGTCACAATCTCTGGTCGTCACCAGGTCAGGGATGTTTTTGCCATCATCCCCCTACTTGACAAATCTAAAGTTCCCAACCGGGAATGGATCGAGATTAATTATGATGGTCAGAAAAACCAGAAGGTTCCCATAGTCATCTATCTACCGGGACCACAACCGTATGAATTAGCTAAGGCAATCCCTTACAAATACGGTGCAACGACAATTGAAAATGGAAAGGAAATTCCATTACCCTCCGTCGTGAATATTGCAGACATCAGTCGTGTAACACGGAGTGGTAGAATCTTCAACCGAGGGGTTGGGGAAGCTAACAAAGAAAAGGAACTTCAGATGGAAACTCCTGATCTACCAGTCGGTCAATCCAGTAATCCTGACCTTTCGAAAAATAGTGATGAGATGCTGAAGCTCATCCAAAGGAGTGAATACAACATTGTTGATCAACTGTTACAGACTCCTTCAAAGATCTCGGTATTATCATTGTTACTCAGTTCAGAAGCCCACAGGGAGGCTCTACAGAAAGTCTTGGAGCAAGCCTTTGTGGAATAGGATGTAACAATCAGACAGTTTGATAGCATTGTCTCTAACATCACTTCCTACAATAATTTGGGATTTAGTAATGAGGAATTACCCGAAGAGGGTCGCCGTCATAACATGGCGCTCAATATCACAGTTAACTGCCAGGACGATGCTTTAGCCAGCGTACTGGTAGACACAGGGTCAGCCCTGAATGTTATGCCAAAGTCAACTTTGATGCAATTGACATTCAAAGGCCCTTCGATGAGAATCAGCGAGGTCGTCGTCAAAGCGTTCGACGATCCAGAAAAATAGTTATCGGCGAAGTTGATCTTCCCATAACTATCGGTCCTCACACTTTCCAAGTCACTTTCCAGGTCATGGACATCCGGGCAATGTACAGTTGTTTATTAGGAAGACCTTGGATACATCAGACTGGGGCGGTTACCTCGACCCTCCACCAAAAGCTAAAGTTCGTCAAGAACGATCAACTTGTCACAGTCTGCGGGGAGCAGGCCTTGCTGGTGAGTAACTTATCATGATCTACTGGTATAGAACCCGAGGAGGTTATTGGAACTCAGTTCCAAGCACTATCGGTAAGCAAGAACAATCAGTTTAAAGAAGGAACCTCGATTTCCTCATACAAATATGCTATCAAAGCGGTCGAGAGTACCGATACAACAGGATGGGGACAGCTTGTCATTCCTATTGACAATAAAACAAAGAAGGGTCTTGGTTTTTCTACAACCTGTACCCGGACAGCTGCCAACGATGAAAGTCTTCATCCCCTTCAAAACTTCTTCCACAGTGGAGGTTTCCTTCATCCATTGTCTCAAGCAGTACATGCTATCAATGAGGAGGATCCCTCTGACACAGATGAAGAATGGAAGTCCTATCTTAATGAGGACGGTTATATGTCTCAGGAAGAGGTGCCTACGCCCTTTTGCTTTCCTACACAGAGTCCGAGATTTATACCACGGCCAGATGTCGAAATGATATATGGAGATTGTGATCCTGAAGGATGTCGTGCTCCGCCAAATTCATTAGAGGAAGACACTCCGATGAAAGACAACTTTGACCACAACTACTATGGCCCAATAGATGGTCTGCCAATGTGGCAACCTTACCCAGGAAACTTGGGGCCGGAAAGTCAGCCGAGTAATGAAACTCAGCTGAGCATCATTGAACAGAATACCTGTGTCCCCACCATGTCATGGGATCAACACTCAGGTCATTCAGAAACTACTCAACATGAGGATGAATTTGCAACGTTTGCAGGACTTGAATTCATCAACTATGCTTTTCCTGAGGTCAACGTCATCGAGAGGGATGACTCCTCCAGTTCCAAAGAAGTTTGGGACACCTTGGGACAACTGAGTGGAAAATACGACTTTATGGTCAAGTACACCGCTCCCGAAAGCTCTCGTATCAGGTTCGAAGACATCCAGCCTACTGGATGGGGAGATACAGCTGAGAGCACAACTGCTCTGCAAAATGCAACAGAGGAATTCTCCTACGAAAACTCTGCCTAGGAGACAGATTCCAATGATCCTTCTTCACCAGAAATCAGCGTCATTTTTGAAGACAAATCAAGGAAGGTACCAGACTTTGTGATTCACAGAGGAGTTCGCCGCCAATGGGTTGCCGTCGAGGTTCCGAAGATTGTTCATCAGTCAAAGTAATTGCCATCTTTAACCTTTCACCCTGCCCAGGTGAAACAGATGTTTTGATAGGGCTCGCTTTCTGTAAATTTCCCTCTTCGCTTTGCCCAAAGTGACAGAGTTTTGTTTTATAGGGCTGTAGTTTCAAGGATCGACTTGTTCATTAATAAAATAACTTTGTTCTGTAATTTCCGCATTAATTGTTGTTTTCTTTTTTGCTTTTCTCAGAAAATGGTAATCCTAAAAAACAATTCAATAATAAAAAACAAGCAGTAAAATAAATACACTGCACACACTTGCATTTTCTTTATCTTTTCTAAACACGAATCATCACGTCATGCAGATTGCTTGTTTTAAACCCCGTTGAAACATACGATCCGATGCCTTCTCCCAACTTTGAGTTCCCGGTATTCGAGGCTAAAGAAGAAAATGACAACGAAATTCCAGAAGAGATCTCCCGATTACTCAGACAAGAGGAAAGGTCCATTGAACCTCACAAAGAGCCGTTGGACACGGTAAACCTGGGTTCAGAGCAAGAGAGAAAAGAAATCAGGATTGGGGCACTGCTCAGTCCAACTGCCAAAGAGAGATTGATAAAACTTCTCAAAGAATTCCTCGATGTATTCGCTTGGTCCTATCAGGATATGCCAGGGTTGGATACCAGCATCGTGGAACATCACTTACCGTTAAGATCGGAATGTACGTCGGTAAAACAAAGGTTGAGACGGACTCACCCGGACATGGCCATCAAAATCAAAGAGGAGGTACAGAAATAGATCGACGCGGGTTTTCTCGCTACATTAGAGTATCCTCAATGGTTAGCCAACATTGTACCCGTTCCCAAAAAGGACGAAAAAGTCAGAATGTGTGTCGATTACAGAGATCTGAACAAGGCTAGTCCAAAGGACGACTTCCCTTTACCACACATTGACATGCTGGTAGACAGCACAGCAAAGTTCAAAGTTTTCTCCTTCATGGATGGATTCACGGGCTATAACCAGATCAAAATGGCGCCGAAAGACATGGAGAAAACTTCGTTCATTACCCCATGGGGCACCTTTTATTACAAGGTAATGTCGTTCGGTTTGAAGAACGCCGGGGCAACCTATCAAAGGGCCATGACTACTCTGTTTCATGACATGATACACAAAGAAATCAAGGTATATGTCGATGATATGATTGCAAAATCAAAAACAAAGAGTGAGCACGTTGAACATCTGTCAAAATTGTTCGAACGTTTAAGAAAATTTAATCTCCGCTTGAATCCCAGCAAGTGCACCTTCGGTGTCCGTTCAGGGAAACTACTAGGGTTCATCGTCAGCCAGAAAGGAATTGAGGTTGATCCTGACAAGGTCAAGGCCATTCAAGAAATGCCTTCTCCGAAAACTGAAAAACAAGTCAGAGGATTCCTGGGACGTTTGAACTACATCTCCAGATTCATATTCCTTATGACCGCGACGTGTGCGCCGATTTTCAAATTACTCAAAAAGAACCAGGATTGCGTTTGGTCAGAAGATTGCCAAACCGCCTTCGACAGTATTAAGGAATATTTGTTGAATCCGCCGATTCTATCACCTCTAGTGGAAGGAAGACCACTGATCATTTACCTCACAGTCTTGGAAGACTCAATGGGATGTGTACTTGGCCAACAAGACGAAACTAAACGGAAAGAGTCTGCCATCTACTATCTGAGCAAGAAATTCACCGACTGCGAAACTTGGTACATGATGCTCGAGAAAACTTGTTGTGCTTTGACTTGGGCAGCCAAACGTCTTCGCCAATACATGATTCGTCATACTACTTGGTTGGTCTCTGAAATGGATCCAATCAAATATGTTTTCGAAAAACCTGCTCTTACGGGAAGGATTGCCCGTTGGCAGATGCTGTTATCAAAATATGACATAGAGTACCACGCTCAAAAAGCCGTTAAGGGAAGTATTTTAGCCGATCATTTGGCTCATCAATCGATTGACGGTCAAGAATCAATCGGGTTTGACTTCCCAGACGAAGATGTCATGTATCTAAAAATGAAAGATTACGATGAACTGTTACCCAGTAAAGGGCCAGAACCAGGTTCCCAATGGGGACTTATCTTTGACGGAGCAGTTAATCATTATGGAAACGGAATTGGGGCAATAATTGTTACCCCTCAGGGTACCCACATTCCTTTCACCGCTCGACTTACGTTCAAATGTACGAACAACGAGGCCGAATACGAAGCTTGTATTATTTGTCTCGAAGAAGCGATTGATTTAAGGATAAAAAATTTGGATGTATACGGCGACTCAGCCTTGGTTATCAATCAGATAAAAGGAGATTGGAACACATACCAATCAGGATTGATTCCTTACAAAGACTACGCAAGAAGGTTGCTACCTTTCTTCAACAGAGTTGAGTTTCATCATATCCCTCGTGAGGAGAATCACATGGCTGATGCCTTAGCCACTCTCTCTTCCATGATTAGTGTAGGTCAATGGAGCGACCTACCTAAGATCGACATAATGCGCCTTGAAAGGCCCGCTTACGTCTTCATAATTGAAGCAGTCATAGACGATAAACCTTGGTATCACGATATCAAATGCTTCCTTCAGAAACAAGAGTACCCACCTGGGGCATCCAGGAAAGACAGAAAAACCCTCAGAAGATTGGCTGGAAACTTCTTCCTGAGCGGTGACACTCTCTATAAGAGAAATTTTGACATGGTCTTGCTCCGATGCGTCGACAAACCAGAAGCAGACATGCTTATGAAAGAAATTCATGAAGGACCCTTTGGCACTCATGCCAACAGACACACAATGGCGAGAAAAATTCTCAGAGCAGGGTACTATTGGTTGACAATGGAATCCGACTGCTACAAGTACATGAAGAGGTGTCACAAGTGTCAGATATACTCCGACAAAATTCATGTACCGCCATCACATCTCAAAGTTCTCTCTTCCCCGTGGCCTTTTTCCATATGGGGAATCGACATGATTGGCTTGATCGAACCTAAGGCTTCAAACGGACATCGGTTCATCCTGGTAGCCATTGACTATTTCACCAAGTGGGTCGAAGCAGCGTCATTCGCCAATGTAACTAGACAAGTGATGGTCCGATTTATCAAAAACAATATCATCTGCCGTTATGGTGTTCCAAGCGAGATCATTAATGATAATGGATCTAACTTGAACAACAAGATGATGAAAGAGTTGTGTGCAGAGTTCAAGATTGAACATCATAACTCATCTCCCTACCAACCAAAGATGAACGGAGCGGTAGAAGTGGCTAACAAGAACATCAAGAAGATCGTTCAAAAGATGGTTGTAACCTACAAAGATTGGCACGAGATGCTACCCTTTGCTCTTCACGGTTATCGCACATCTGTTCGCACTTCAACAGGGGCAACCCCTTTCTCTCTAGTGTATGGCATGGAAGCAGTGCTCCCCATAGAAGTAGAGATCCCGTCAATTCGAGTATTGATGGAAGCTAAGCTCACCGAAGCTGAATGGTGTCAAAGCCGACACGATGAATTAAACCTGATCGAAGAGAAACGAATCACGACACTATGCCATGGTCAGTTGTATCAACAAAGAATGAAGAAGGCGTTCGACAAAAAGGTCCGACCTCGCATCTTCAGGAAAGGAGTCCTCGTGCTCAAGAAGATACAATCATTTCTCACTGACTCCCGGGGCAAATGGACCCCAAATTATGATGGCCCCTATGTGGTCACGAAAGCTTTCTCAGGCGGCGCCTTGAGACTTGCAACCATGGACGGAGAGGAATTTGCCTACCCCACGAATGTTGATATAGTCAAGAAATACTTCGCCTAAACTAAAAAAAAAAGAGAAGAAGAAAAAAAAACGTCTCGGTGGATTAAAAACCCGAAAGGGCGGTCCAGGCAAAAGTTAGAGACATGAAAAAAAATCATCCCGGTGGATTGGAAACATCATAGTACAATCCAGGAAAAAGTTAGGGATAATGGCAAGTAACTATGTTCAACAGAGGCAAGTCCCTAAGCAGCAGTTACATCATCCATCGGAAGAAAACTCCGGTCAACGTCATCTTCGACAGAAGCTCAGGATGCCTCGAATTCAAAGTTGGTAGAAGGATAGTGGTCGTTATGTTTCAACGTAGCCCTTTTCCCTGTAAATTACCATTTTCTAACTTTGTATATACTCTTTGGAATCACGCGTTTGGCTGATTTCCATCTTATCAATAAAATTTGAGCCTTTGTGCTTTTGTTTGTAATTCTTATTTGTTTTAGCTTTATAGAACGACGTTGTTAACATGATTAACGATTCTTGAAATTAAACAAAAACAAATTTACTTGTTAAAACTTTTTCTGCTTTTAAATTAAAGACGGCAATTTCTTTTGACTGTTAAACATCAGAAGAACATCGGTTGCTTCTCCAAAAGTAATCGAACCTCAAAGTGCAGAATCAAAGTACTCCTTCTAATCCAGTACGCCTGAATAAAGGGATCAACTGTGTCAGAGACCTTGTTTCGACTGACACGCCACGGCAGAGTTCTCATCTCCTAAGGCCAACCAATGGTAGCTACCAACAGGGACTATCTCTCCTAAGCAAGGTGGAATTGCTATTCTGAACCAACGGTGCTTCTTCACCCCGCGATGGCCGAGTATCCAGTCGTGTTCACCTGTCAGTTTGTATGTCGCGTCAGTTTTGTCAGCATAAACATACATACATCATTGTATTATTGATTTGCATTCACATTTCATATTGCATCACTATCACTCTAGTCGGTCTTATCCCCTAGTGATAACAGTCCTCTCAATCGAGTTGTTAGTTCTTGCTTCGTCAGGAAATGCTGCATTTGTACAATTTCGCTTCCAGTGTATCTCTGGATTAGAGTCGGCACTCGACCACTTTGATAACTTGAACCTCTGAAAAGCCAAAGAACTCTCGACAAATGTCACTCTTCGCCATTGAAGATGATATCCTTGCTTTCCCGGAATAAGGAAAAATCCCTAGAGAAAGCCCCTTAATCGGAACTTCGGCAATACGGCAGTTTTTCTCTGAAAGAACCACTGATGAAAAGGTCATCGGCACCTCAAAATTGGACCCCATCATATGGTATTTCTCCGGGAATATCCCGAGAAAAGTATGATGTAAGATCCCACGCAGAAGCAGCCTCTCAAGAGGCTCGCTTTCCCTAGATAGAGTCGGCAAATGGCGTCTCCAACTGATAAGTTTATGCAACTCTACAACTCAGACGACTGGGTTCCCCAGCAAGTCTGACATCGAAACTTTTTCCACTCAAATGGCATCTCCCCAGGAAAATTCGGCGAGAAGTTTGAAGGAAAGCCGCTACGAATAGCGTCCCTTGTCAGTAAAGTTTATTGACGAAAGAAACTAAGACCAGTTCCTCGGTAGGAAACCAGGATCGAGGGGAAGTTTACATCAGAAACTAAGACCAGTTCCTTGGTAGGAAACCAGGATCGAGGGGAAGTTTATTTTAGAAACTGAGACCAGTTCCTTGGCTGAAGACCAGGATCGAGGGGAAGTTTACCTTTTCTAAGCATCATTGCTTAGCTAAAGAAGATGAATGCGTAAGCTACCATTCATAACCACCATCAAAATTTTGGGTATTCCGATATTTAATCCTCTTGCACCCTGAATGCCCGAATACCTTCGTCATTCACACCTTCGGGTTCAAGAAGATTAAATAAGGGGATCTGTCATACCCCAAATTTTGACCACTAAGATTTCCCATCATTGTGAAAATCATCATCACAATATGGAGGAACCATCATACTTCATAAGTCTCCCCAAAGATGGGTGAGCATTCACTACAATCAAAATTAGGGTTTCAAGCCCTCTCTGAGTGCTTAGACAAAGGGTCAATCAAGGAATGACATGATCTTCAACTTATCTAAACCTCTCAAACATCCATAATGGATCAAAAGGACTCCCACTTCAAGGATTAAGCACAAGGCTGCTCCCTTCTAGGTGGATTAAGTCTCAAGATCGACAGTGTCACCAAATTAGGGTTTTGGTCGACCAGGGCCTCCAGATGGAAATTTTTCATCTGGGCACAAGCCAATGATCCAAAACCTAACCTAATATACTCCATGAAACCTCATGGACCCAATCATCAAGTCAATTTTGCCTCAGGGGATGCATTCATAAAAAATCAGGAATTAGGGTTTCTTGACCTAATTCACCCCTAAGTTGACTTTTAGGGCAAATCATGAGCCAAGACCACAAAATAGGATTTGAGGGTCTCTAATGAACTATATTGATCCATTTGGAACAATGGATTAATCCAAGAAGCTTGAGCAACAAGTCTCAATTTCATCTGCACCACAATTAGGGTTTTAAGGAAAAAGTCAACTGTAACTTTGACTTTTGACCAGGACATGCTCCCAAGCCCTATGACATGCATAAATATACCCTATGACACCCATGGAACATGGCCATCAAGTTTGATTTAGGTCAAGGACATGATTTCCTGAAGAATTGCACAGTTTGGAATTCATCTGATAAAAAGTCAACTGTGCACAAAAGTCAACTTTGACTTTTTGAGATTTTTCACCAAAATGGATTTTTAACCCTAAAATGATGTTAATGTATGATTTGAATCATCATTCATCAAGAAAAATCAAGAAAAGTTGGATAACTTGTAAAAGGGGTAACCATAAAAACTTAGAAAATTTTCTAAGTTAAAAATAAAGTGACAAGGGTACCAACTTTGGAGGATCATAACTCCTAAACCACAAAGCCATTTTTCCTCATCCAAAGATGGATTTGTAGCCCTCATTACCCTCTACAAAAACTTCAACTAGACCTAAGTCCAATTCATTAAGGATTTTGAGTTATGGAGTGATCAAAATGGCTGAAAAATGAAAATGTCACTTTTTCCAACACTTAGTGAAATTTCCACTAAGTCCAAATCTGTCTTCATTTTTTTCATAATGTAGGGGGATTTTTCACTTGGATTCAAAAGAGATCAAAACCAAATATGTTCAAACAATTGTTGTATCATGTAAGGGCTTTCCAAAATGGCCAAGAACATTTCCAAATTCCATTTGAGTCATGATATATGACATTGGAAAGTTGCCTTGTTGAAATCTGTCAAGGCAAGGCAAAATTTACACTTTTGCTCGATTTGCCAAAATCAGCCAAATCCAAATGCCCCTATCCACTTGGACACATCAGAGGATTGAATCTAAAGGGGACAATCACTGAGCCAAGCCTCCAAAGTCTTTGGAACAAGAAATAGCATGTTGAACATAGAATGGCCAAAATAGGGACAAGACTCCAAATTTGGATTAGAGCATTCAATGGAAGCATCAAGGTGGCATGGACTGAGCCATTTTCATTTGAATTCAGTCAAGACTTTTCCAAGACCAAGGGAACCACAGCCCTGTGCCCTAACCTCTAGTCAATGGCTAGAGGAGACTTGGATTTCCATTGGCCAACATTGAACAAACACCTGCTGCAGTTGCCATTCACTATTCCTTGCAAAACAAACTTGCTCTACTATAAATAGAGCTCAATTGTGATCAGTTTAAGTACACCAAAGGCCTACAACACTTGCCTTTCTCAAAATCTCTTTCTTTTGGCAAAAATGCCTTTCTTAGCAAGGTAGCTATCGGGTTTTGAGCTAGAGGGCAATTCCACTCAAACCAATCACTCACACACCTCACATACATCACATATGAGCTGATCAAACACTTAAACAACAACTGGAACACTGATTTCTCAGAATCACCAGTCAATTGCTCAAAGTTTTAACCAAAGTGCAGTTGAGATGCCATGAAATGATCCAGCCAATTTCAATCAAGTCCAAGCATTCAAACACACTCCATAGGGTGTAGGGAAGCTGTTCAGATCATCACCACTCATCTGTAACACCTCCAAATCAAAAATCACATTGCACTTGCTGTCACGGCCTAGAGGTAAGCATATACTTGGCCATCTCTCAATCTATGCATATTTCCTCACACAATAATTTGGCCATATGTTCATAATCATGCATAGAATGTTTCCCCTCAATTAATTGCATTGTTTGAATCGTGTATAAAAAATCCCAGCCTTCATGCAGAAATTAGGGTTCTTGAGGATTTTTCGTGATTTCTTGTTATATGTTTAATTTAAATGAAATTAAATGCCATAGACATGATCGTGAGGTTGAAACGAGTTGATTGGTATGTGGATTGCATGATATAATCAAGTATTCAGTGAGATTGGATAGAAAATGCAAATCTGGCCAAACCCAGAACACGCGCGTGTTCTTGTTGTGTTCTTGGCACCATTTCTTTCAAATTCAAATATTTGAATTTTGTGATTTTTATTTAATTGATTCAAAAATTAATTTCTATCTGAGTTTTAATGATTTTGAGTTGATTCTTTTTTTAATAATTCACAAAAATGTTAAAATGTTTTATTTTATAAAAAAATCCCAAAAATATTATTTATTTCATATAATTGATATTTTTGCAAAGAATTAATATTTTAATTGTTTTTGAAATTTTAAATATTTTTTCCACATTGATTTTGCAACTTTTAATGCTTTCTAATTATTTTGTAGGGCAAAACTTGATTTAAGAAACATTAATCAAATATCACAATTTGTTTTTCATATGTTAAACAATTTTGATCATTTTAATTGACTTTTTATTCAATTAAATACATTTTTGAAAACAAATTAGGGTTTTTGGATTAATTCAACCCTCATAAATCATTTTCAAAACTTTTGGGCCTCTAATAGAGTGTAAGACCCAATCCTTTTTTGACCAAATCATTTTTGGGCCTCAGTGTATTGTATAAGTCCCGATACCGTCAAAAAACAAACGGCGTGATCGTCGCCTTTTAAAAATAACCACGGGCCTCTCCTCGAGCTATAAGACCCATTCAAAACTTTTGGGCCTCTAATAGAGTGTTAGACCCATTCCTTTTTTGACCAAATCATTTTTGGGCCTCAGTGTATTGTATAAGTCCCGATACCGTCAAAAACAAACGACGCGATCGTCGCCTTTTGAAAAATAACCATGGGCCTCTCCTCAAGCTATAAGACCCATTCAAAACTTTTGGGCCTCTAATAGAGTGTAAGACCCAATCCTTTTTTGACCAAATCAGTTTTGGGCCTCAGTGTATTGTATAAGTCCCGATACCGTCAAAAACAAACGGCGCGATCGTTGCCTTTTGAAAAATAACCTTCTGGGCCTCTCCTCGAGCTATAAGACCCATTCAAAACTTTTGGCCCTCTAAATAGAGTGTAAGACCCAACCCCCTTTTAAACAAAATCATTTTGGGCCTCAGATATTGTATAAGCCCCTCTGCGTTAAAAGAAAACCTCGGCGCGATCGCCATTTTTAAACGAAAAGTCAACTGGGCCTACCCTCGTGTTATAAGCCCCACTCTTTTTCTTTAAACTTTTTGGGCCTCTTGAGAGAGTGTAAGACCCATCCCTTTGTACAGAAAACAATTTTTGGGCCTCAGTCACTTGTATAAGTCCCTCTGTACAAATTCAACAGTGCGCTCACTGATAAAACCCTGGGCCTCTCCTTGAGCTGTAAGCCCCAAACCTTTCTTTTTCAAAGCACTTTCTCCTTTGATTTTGAATATACTGTTGTTTTCAATCTGTCTTTGTTGAACAACTAACCAAACAGCATGGAAGCTCTACAACCGAGTAAGTGGTTATTGCTTTCATTTACCGCTTTCATATACATATAACTGTATTGTGGGGCTGTTTCGCTGTAAGTCTTCTTTCATAAACTCATATCAACTGTGTAATAATAATATAGATATTTAGAGTTTCCCTGGAAACTACGTCTAGAACTAGGTGACGCCGTTTCGTTTCGTAGAAATAGACAACTAGATCCCCAATAGGATCACCAGATACAGTCTTCTCTTCGGCTGTCGTCATTAGGAATTATCAAGAAACTCTACTCCCAGAGATGAATGTATTCTCCGTGAATGGCATCTTTGAGTTTCTTCCAGATTCTCGAACTTTCCTGGCTTGATCTATTCCTCGTGAATAGCCTGTCTTGAATTTCTCGGGGTTTGGGGACCCACGAGCTTCCTAAAAGCATCGGCCTCCTCTTAGGCATCGTACAAGGACTCACAGGCTTCTTAAAAGCAACCCCGCCTCCTCTTAGGCTTCGTACAAGGACCCTACGGCTTCTTAGAAGTATTCACAGCCTCCTCTTAGGCTTCGTATAATGATCTCTTCCTCCGGGAATGATAGCCTCCTCTTGGGCTTTATAAAAGGACCCGTCGGCTTCTTAAAAGTTTCCAGCCTCCTCTTAGGCTTCGTACAAATTGTCCCGACGACCTCCTAGAGGTATAGGAACAGATATTAGTCATCTACATAGAATAGTCCTTTCAAAGAGTCTATTACTGTTTCTCAAAGCATAGTACAAAAGATGAAACTCTAGACTTGGACAGTCTAATATCCTTGAGTCTCAAAGACATTCTCAAGCACCCTTCAAGAATAGGAAGGAACCCGTATACTTGGACAGTCTCAATACCCTTCGCATTTCCCACTTCCTTAAAGAACAGGAATAACCCGGATCCTTGAATCAAATCCTTGAGTACAGTGTTGCTCATATAAGAACTGATTTTCTCTTTCAAAATCAGTATACTGGACCTATCACTCAACTGAAACAGTAACCATAGCCTCTCTCTTGGGCTTTGTACAATGATTCTCCCCAGCGGAGTCAAACAACGTTTAGCCTCTTTCTCGGGCTTTGTACGAGACACATAAGAGACTCCCTCGTTGAGTCAATCCCCCTTTCGCCTCCATCTTGGGCTTCGTACGAGATACAAAAAACTCTCTTGTTAAGTCAAATAGCCTCCATCTCGGGCTTTATACGAGATACCAAAAGACTCCAACGTCGGGTCAAAACCTTTTAGTCTCTCTCTCGGGCTTTGTACGAGACACATAATAGCCTCCTCTTAGGCTTTATATAAGAAAACCACTGGTTGATCCAATTAACCTTTTAGCATCAAAGTTGTGCCTCGTTCACAGTACACAAACATCAACAACTCTTTCCCTTTCATCTAATCGCTGTAAGCGGCAAGCCTCTGGATCATCTATATCCATGCCACTGTCCCTCGTTTAGCATGAGAAATTCCTAAGGAAAGATGGCATTGCTCAACACTGAGTTAAAAGTCTTCTCCTTCAGGTTAAAACCCCCTATAAAGGAAATTATGGCATTGCTAGGATCCGTGTATCCCGGTTAAAGCAATTCTCCTTTATAAACATTTGTCATAGACAAACCCCTCTTTAGAGATGACAAATTCTCTCTAAAAGTCAGGACTTTCAACTTCACATCTTGGGCTTTGAACAAGATACAAACAGACTTTTCAGGTTCATATATTGGGCTTTAAACAAGATACAGATCACCTTTTTCGCTTCACGTCTTGGGCTTTGAACAAGACACCAAAAACAACCATTTCCTCCCATAGAATAGGAGGAACTACGAACGCTCTGATTTCCCTGTTTCGGTAAACGGGAATACGTAGGCATAAGATTGAAAGAAAAATCTTAGCGAGCACACTAAACAAAAACCCAAAATTCCATACTCTCATGTATCTATCAAAAGCATCAGTCCTAACATCCTAATCCTCGTTCCCCGCCAGAAAATCCTAGAAAGAGAGAAAACCGTATTGGCGAAAATACAAATAACCAGTACAAAGGCCCCCCTCATGTATATATATATAGGGTTAATAGTCATTTACCCCCTGCAATATAGGCGACTTTTGATTTACCCCCCTTTAAAAAAATAATTTTAGATTACCCCCCTAAAATTTTAAAATTCTAAGTCTTTTTCCCCCCAGGTAGAAAAATTACCCCCCTGTAAAATATATATATTTTATTTACCCCCCTGGTTTTTACACGCTTAGGGGGGTACCCCAAAATTTCAGGGGGGTAATCCAAAATTATTTTTTTAAAGGGGGGTAAATGACTATTAACCCTATATATATATATATATATATATATACACATAATCTTTTGTATAATTTGTATGATTCGATGTTGACTATGCTTCGAAATCCAAATTTTATATGGTGAAGCAGTGATACATAAATCATCTATAATTGATACAAATATGATTGATCATTTTATATAAGATATAAATAATTATGGTTTGATGGTAATATATTTGATATATTATTTAGTTTCTTCAATTCAATTAGTATAATGATTATTATTCATTTGATTTATCAATGTTCATTCGGCTTTGGAATCCAATGTTTGTATGGTGAAGCAATGGAATTTGAATCAGTCATATTGAGTAGATGATCATTATGTTTTTTATGATATGAACATGTTGCATTAGGATTTATCACAACACAAGAGTTATGATATCATAAGTTATACGATTAGGGTTTGTGATGGTACAAGAGTTGTTCCTTAGGGTTTCTAAAGAGTATCAAGTGTTGATGCAAAAAAAAATGACATTGATTCCAAGTTAATTGTTCAATAAAATCATGTGTATTGGAAACCATTATCCACTAACTGGGTAAAGAAACCCTCTGCTAACTCTTCATAGTGTGATCAGTCGCCAAAATTTAATTTAATTTATTTAACTAACATAATTAATAAAAATAATAAAAGTATTTTTATTATTGTTGCCTTGTGGTGAGCGGTTATGGCCTTAGTTCTCTTTTAATTTGCTTTAAGATTTTTAAATACGATTTGTGTGTCGTGTCTTCCTCTATACTCTCTTTATGTAATTTATTTTCTTATTTCACTCTCTCGTATGTAAAACAAATATTCTTTGATATAATGTAATGGAGAAAGAGAATAATACAATATCAAAGGATAATAGCCATGAATGTCTAGCTTGAAGAAACTTAGATCGTTATTAGGTTTAGCTTAGGTTCTCTCATTGTTTTGAGGGAACAATTGCGCTAGGGGCAATAACTATATCATTTTAGGTTATATGTATATTTATGCATGTGAATATATGTTGATGCATGTAAGAGACGATTTATATAATAAATAAGCCGATGAGATCAAACTAACTAAAATTACACAAAAATAAATATTGAGTTTATGCTTTCCAAATTTTAGATTTATTCAAGACTAGTCTTCTAAACTCATATAATCTTATTACAATTGGATATTACATTTATCTCATCGCAACTTACTAATATCCAATTTCTAAAAATTTGGGCTTAACTTAACTAAACTAATTATAATAAGATTATATGAGTTTAGAAGCAAGAGTTAGGAACAATCCATATGTTGGATTAGAATAAAGAGTTATTCACCCAACTGATAATATTTGAGAGTTGTATTAGATACAATTAGAAAGATTTTTCGAATCAAATGGTGATGGTCATTTGGTTTGTGTAAAATAGTGGAAGCATATTTTATTAAAGACCTAATTGATTTTTATAATGATACTTATATCTTCACATTTATATGTAGATTACCATGTCAACAAGCACCTCTAACAACATTTTGCGATCAATCCTTGACAAGGAAATATTGTTTTGGACAAATATTTTAGAATGGCACCAAAACATGAGGATTGTCCTCAAACATGAGAAAATGTTATATGTTTTAGAGACACCTATTCCTGAAGATGAGCCTCTTGGTTTTGCTTCTAAGGATGAAAGATATGATTATAAGAAGCATGTTGATGATGCCACATAAATAACTGCCTCATGCTGGATACCATGAACTTAGAGTCGCAAAAGATCCCTAAGAACATGAAAATGTTCGATATGATTGAATACCTAAAGATTATCTATCAAGAGGAGTCTAGGAATAAGAGGTTTGAAGTTTCCAAATCTCTTTTTCAAGGCAAGCTAGATGAGAAATGGAATATTGTAAAGAGATCAGATTCATCCAAGCAGAACCCCTCTCGGTTATGACACATACTTTGCCCTCACCCAAGCCAAAATATCCAATGCCACTATAGGCAATGTTATAATTGATTTAGAGACGAATACCTTACTTTATCTAGAGGGGAAATATTTCCTTAAGGTGTCTGTAGCTCCGGCTTTCGTGATGCGACCACTACCGCATTTGGTGCTACTTTCTGATTTCTAATATTTATCCTATGAATCTTAAAAGAAAGGGGAAGATATCTTAAACTAACACTGCGAGCAAGTGTTTTCCCTACTAAGGGAAGCTATTAACACCCTAAATATCTATAGTAATCTATAGGAACCTTTATTGTATATATTTATTCTGTTGAATTATTTGTTTGCTTAAGTTTTTTTGCTGTTTAATTGTAAAAGTTTCTCCTTTGTGCAAATTGAGGAAATGTTTTTGTTGTTTTTTCTGGTTTTCTATTGTTTTTGCAAGGTACCTAGACCTAAGGTTTTTTATTAATGTGCTTGCTAAGATCTTATGACCTTATGCCTACGTATTCCCAAAAAGAGGATTGGGGAAATCAGAGCGTTCGTAGTTCCTCCTAATCTATGGGAGGAAAAGTTTGTTTTGTATCTTGTTTAAAGCCCAAGATGAAGAAGCTAAAAGAGTGTTTAAAAGATTTAACAAATTGTCGTCTTTAAGGGAAATATCTCACATATTCACTACAATCATTTGAGAGTGATGTCATAAGGGAAGAAAGCTTTAAACTTATTGTGTTAAGCAATGCCACTTTTTCCTTTATGAATTCTTTACATACTAATAGAAGGACTTTAACTTGGATATAGAATCTACAAGTGTGCCACTTACATCAGTTAGATGAAAGAAAATGTTTTGAACCATGATAAAGGAGGGACTTCAACTTGGATTTTGAATCAACAAGAGTGCCACTTACATCAATTATCTAAAAAAAAGTTTTGATTGTTTGATTTAAATTGTAGTGATTATAAGAGATATCTTCCTACGGAGATGACTCAAAGTCTCATCTGTGAGGAGATGGATTTATTTAGGTATCTTGATTGAAGCCCAAGATATGAAGCTTAAAAAGATTGAAAACTGACTCAACTGGGGAGTTTTATCTATCTTGTACAAAGCCCAAAATTGAGGCTGACTGACTGGGGGAAATTATTTATGTAAAAGCCTGAGAAAAGGCTTAATGAATGTTGAGGAAATTTGCAGAGACTAACTTTATACTGAGGATTTGATTGACTCTCTTGGTGATTTTTATTTGTATCCTGTACAAAGCCCAGGATAAATGAGGCTAAAAGAATTTATTTGTATCCTATACAAAGCCCATGATGAATTAGGCTAAAAGAATTTATTGTATAGATGACTAATACTTGACTCATGCTTTCAAGAAGCCTGAGGATCCTTGTATAAAGCCCAAGAGGAGGATGTGGGGGATTGAATGAGACTTCCCAAGTCTCCTTGTATGAAGCCCAAGAGGAGGATGTCTTGCTGGGGAGAAATCTTTGTATGATGCCCAAGAGGAGGCTGAGACTTCCCAAGTCTCCTTGTATGAAGCCCAAGAGGAGGTTATGGTGCTTGTATAAGGCCCAAGAGGAGGCCATGATGCTAGTTGTTTGGACTAAGTTGTGATTGAAGAGATCTCATTGTTTGACCTATGTCTAAACAAAGGATGATATAAATGTCAAGAGAAACTTAACAAAATATGAACAAACATGATTGAAGATTAACAAGTATAGATATTGATATGACATGTTTGAATTTATGGAAGATTTTGCATCTTTAGGGCTTAATGTGTTGAATGTTTTATTTATGTGTTTTATTCTATTCACAAAGGTGTTAGGTCTTACACTCTAAGCAGGGGCCCAAGAGTTTGAAAATGTAATGGGTCTTACACTCTAACAGAGGCCCAAGAGTTTGAAATGTAATGGGTCTTACACTCTTGACAGAGGCCCAAGATTTATTCTATGTACAAAGGTGTTGGGTCTTACACTCTAAGAAAAGGCCCAAGAGTTTGAAAATGTAATGGGTCTTACACTCTAACAGAGGCCCAAGAGTTTGAAATCTAATGGGTTTTACACTTTTGACAGAGGAGCAAGATTTATTCTATGTACAAAGGTGTTGGGTCTTACACTCTAATCAGAGGCCCAAGAGTTTGAAAATGTAATGGGTCTTAACTTTAACAGAGGCCTTGAGATTTGAATGCCACTAGGGTTGTGTTTGATGAAAGTTGAAGATGGAGATTTGAAAGATTGAAAGATTTGAGAAATTAAAGAAAGTTTTGAGGAGGAGGGGAGGGACTTACACTCTAATAGAGGCCCAAGAGTTTGAAATTTAAAAAGATGGTGTATTCATCATGGTAGGAGTTTATGAAGAAAATACTTGAACATGTAAGCAAATGTTTAATCCATGGGAGCAATCACAGAGAAGTTCAACAAGTATATGTTTTCAAGATGAATCGAGGATTCAATGAATATAGTAAGGGAAACAACCAAGCATACTTTGAACAAAAGGACATGTTTATGACACAATATGTGGATGAAGATTTAAACATACAAGAGATGACATGTGAGAATGACAAGTCTAAAATTTAAGCATCATATGAACAAGTTAAGGCATTTCTTAAACATTTAAGCTTGGATACAAGGTTAACATGTTAAGACAAGTTGGTATCAACCAAACATGGATATTAGGGTTCAAACATGGTCATAAACAATTAAGAAACACCATAAAAGTTTAAGCATACAAGCATGTGTTCAATGGCATTTTCAAGGCAAAAATTCAAGTGTATAAGGTGGCCTAAACATGGTAAAAGCAACATAGACAAGTATGCAAATCATGGTTATGTGAACATGGAAAAAATCATCTCATGTTAAGGCAAAATGATCAAGTAAATAGCTCATGGTATGAACAAGATTCATCATATACTTTAATCATGTGAACATGTATTAACAAAGCATAAAATTTTAAGCAAGAACATACTATACAAGTTTATAAAGTCATGCAAGGTTTCTACAAAGTGTGTAGGGCTCACACAAGTTAGCATTTTACAAGAGAAATTATGAAATCATTCAATAGAATCAAGATGAAATCAAGGAAACCCTAAAATAACCACAAATTTTGAACATCCATAAATGCATCAAAAATAATTATTTTTGGTATTTTCTTTTCACAAATATAAAATAAACATTATTATGAACAATTTGCAAAAAGAATGGGTTTAAAATGATAAAAAAATGAGAAAGTTATGATAGTTTCAAATTTTGAAAAAAATAAATAAGAAAATATGAAATGTGGTAAAAAGAAATGGCATGAGTGGGGTTTGAACCCATGCCCTCACACATCACAACAACAAAACAAGCCCTTGCCAACTGAGCCAACGCGCGTTGGTGTCCACTAAACCCAACCATCACATAATATATTAAAAATGCGTGGAAAAATTCAAAATTTTGCGCCAGACTTCATCTTCTTCCTCGAGCCAGCTTCTGAACTTGCAAAACCTATGTTATCTCTCTTAATACGCAACCATTTGGCACGATGTAAGCATCAAAGTTGTGTATTTTTTAACAAGGAATTGAATGGCTCTTTTTTATTTTATTTATTTTTAGTGTGGCACGAGTTATCATGTATGAACACAGAAACCCTAGAATTTGTAAAAACTAATATGAAATTCCATACACGAATGATAAACAGAAATTGATTGAGGGTAAATGATCTATGAACTACCAGAAGCATGTTGGTAACTTGAAATAACATTTAAGATGCATGATTCATGGAGTTTGAAAAGCTTTAGGCTTACCTTGCAAGAGGAGATTGAATCCTCTGTTGTAGGTGTTACAGATGTGAAATGATGATCTGGACAGCTTCCTTATACCTCAAGGAATGTGTTGATGTGCTTGGAATGGATGGAAACCTTCTGGATTGATGGGCTCGAATCCAAATGCAGCTAAGTCAAGTGAGGTTGTGATCTTCGTGAATTTGATGTTACAGATGATGTTTAAGTGTTTGGATCACTTATACATGATGTATGTGAGGTGTGTGGATGATTGGTTTGAGTGGAATTGCTCTGAAATGAGAAATGCGATTTCTCGACTTTTGAACTATGCAACTTTGAAACAAGAGAGGAAATGTGAGAAAACAAGCTTTGGTATTGTTTTGGTGTATTTGAATTGATCAGAGAAGTCCTCTATTTATAGGAAAATGTTTTGGTTTTGGATGAATAGTGTTGGATGAGGGAGCATGCTATTGTCCAATGGATATAGTCATGTAGCTTTAACTTAAATGCTAAGGTACCATTAGTCCTCTATAGCATAACTAGAATCTTTACTCAATTGGCATTTTGCAGGTTTGAACACTCATTGGTTTTGAACATATCTGAACTGGTGTGGCTCATTTCTTGCCAATTCAATGTTTCACATAAATGCCAAATGACAAACTTGACTTCATGGCTTTATAATGATGATTCTCACATGCTAAAGGATAGATCCTTGACTCATTGGCATATTCTTGCAGATTTTGTGTGACTCTACAAGATTTACGTTGATCTTGAATAATGACAAAGCTTGGAAAGTGACAAAACTTGAAGGTGAAAATCGTGTTACACAAGTAATGCACCAATGTTATCTTGAAAATCAGTTTGATCATGGCATGTTGTGAGGATCATATCTCCTTGCTCAAGTAGAATTAATGGTTGTTTTTGTACTTTTTGGAAAGCTGAGATATCCTACTTTAACTTTGATGTTTGCATTTGGTCTTGATTCATCTTGGATTTTGGAGAAAATGGCCTCAATGTTGGCTAAAACACAAAACAGATTATGCCTAAAAAATTTTCTAAGTGTCAAAGTTCAAAAAGTCTTGAAACCCTAACTTCATGGCTTCACATCTCAAAATCTATGCACTCTTTAGGGGTAACTCAGCCCAGCAATCTTGTTGTATGGAAGAATATCTATCATTTGATCTTTGGAGTACAAAAAATGGTTTCTTGGATCACATGTTATGGCCTTGTAAAGTTAGGTAATTGAACATGAATTTCCATAACTTAGTGAAATTTTCAATTCCTCCAATTTTTCTTCTTTTGCAAGTGACCTTGATTTCTTGATCAATCCTTGATTAAATGTAACTATGTGTAGCGAGCGATTTTTGTCGGTGACGCGACCACCTTATCGCTGGGTTTTTCCTCACCGCAATGGTAGGAGGGGGTGCTACTTTCTAATTTCTTATTTATCCCATGAAACTGGAAGGGAAAGGGAAGCTATATAAAACTAACCTTGCATGAGAATGTTTAACTGAACATACGCTTAAAGAGATTGGGGGGTTCGGGGTCAGGTTATACAATGGGGAGTTGCCGATTACCCATCCTATATGTGGTTATCCACAGGTTGTTAGCGTTAGGTATCGCTTTATACTTGATAGTGTTTATCCGTTAATGGGTTGGGAAAGTTTCTTGGGAAATATGAGTGAGTGAGTGAGTTTTTGTTTTCTGTGGAAAATGGGGATGAATGATGACTAAGGTATGAAACCTAAAATTTTGACTGATGTATGAAGGTACTGGACCTAAAGTTTTTGATTAGTATGCTCGATAATATTTCGTAATCTTATGCCTACGTATTCCCGTTTAAATGAAATAGGGAAATCAGAGCAATCGTAGTTCCTCCTATTCTAAAGGAGGAAAAAGGTGTTTGGTGTCTTGTTCAAAGCCCAGGATTGAAGCTAAAAGGTTTAACTGAGAGAGAAATTGGTCATCTCTAAAGAGGGATTGGACTTCCTCTGAGGGTATTGTTGATTTTGGTGTGCCTTGATCAAAGCCCAAGGTTGAAGCTAAGAGGTTGATTGACTCCACTAGGGAAGTCCTTATACAAAGCCTAAGAGGAGGTTGGATAAGACCAACTCAACAAGAGAGTGTATATATTGGTGTCTTGTACAAAGCCCAAGATTTAGGCAAAAAGAGACTGACTCTTTGGGGATATCATTATACAAAGCCTAAGAGGAGGCTGGAAGTTTGACTTTTCCGAGGAAAATGTTCTATCTGTCTTGTAAAAAACCCAAGATTGAGGCTAAAAAGGGATTTTGACTCCGCCGGGGAGGTTTGTAAGTGTCTTGTACAAAGCCCAAGATTGAGGCTGAAATGGGAAATTTAACTGACTCTGGTGAGGACATTTTTATGTGTCTTGTACAAAGCCCAAGATTGAGGCTGAAATGAGTTTGACTCTGCTTAGGAAATCATTCCTCAAAGCCTTAAAGAAGGCTAGGAGTAAAGAAGGCTAGGAGGAAATGACTCTGTTGAAGAAGATATTTGTCCCAAGCTTAAGAGATGAAGATTTATGTCTTGTACAAAGCCCAAGATTGAGGCTAAAAGGGTTTGACTCAACAAGAGAGTGCTTTTATCTGTCCTATACCAAGCCCACGATTGTGGCTGAACAAGCTGGAGAAATCATTATACAAAGCCTAAGAGGAGGCTAACTTCTACTAGGGGAAATCTTTATGTCAAACCTAGGAAGCTGAAAAAAAAGATTGACTCAACAAGAGAGTGGTTTTATCTGTCTTGTACAAAGCCCAGTGTAGCACCCCAAAATTGGCTCTCCTTACTTTAGTACTAACTGGCTTATGTTTCATTTCATTTTTGCATTATCATGTGTGCATATCATTGGTTCTTAGCATGGGGTCAAGGTGCCTGAGGCAGTTCAAGAGGAGAAGGTGTCCTTCAAAGGGTCAAGCAAGGGTCCTTGTATTGTCCAAGAGATCAAGAGGAGAAGGGTTATTAATGCCACCATTATTTGGGTCACCAAGGGGCCTTGGGGCTCAAGAGATCCTATTTGGTCCATCACATCATCAAGAGTTCACAATTGGCAAGGGATCTCAAGTGAACCACTCTCTCCTAGCCAGTGCAGAAACTAGGGTTTTGAGATTCTTGGGTTTATTGCTCCAATGGGCAAGCTCCTTGGTTTTTTATCATCACCAAATGGCACATCTTATCTTTGTTGGAGAGGATACACATCATATTCATAGGAATTTGGATTTAGAGACTGTGTTATTTCCTCCTAGACTGAGGTACCAAAATTAGGGTTTGCTATAAAGTCAGTTTATTTCTGATTTTTTGGGCAATACTTGATTCCATAGTATTCCTTGGGTCCCTAAGTATCTAGGAATGGAAGATTGTCCATCAGTTTGGTTCATGAGAGATTCAATTGGCCAATGGATTGCAAATCAGGAGAATTGGAGAAAAGTCAACAGTGAGAAGGGAAGTTAACTATGAGATTTTGAGGTTCTCTTCAGGGTTTTCAAGGTCTCACATCCTCATGTGGTCTTCAAGGGTCAGGTTTCATACCATTTATCAAGAATCAAGGGTTGGTACAAAAGTTACTAAATTTGGAAAATGACCTATAATGAGGAGTTTCCATTTTTGGCAAGTTTTTACACTACATTCAACTTGACTTTTCATCATCAAAGAAGCTTCAAGTGAATTTTCCTCAAACATGAAAGTTGAAGATCTTTTTCTCCCCTTTCCAACAAGTACTAGATGGTCTCCATATCATTGGTGAAACTCAAGTTATGATCAAAAGAAGGCAAAGTGGTTTTTAGGGTTTTTCTCATGGTTCCATTTTCACAACTTTTGCATTTTGGGATATAGTGACCTATATTTGGTTCCATTGCTTCAAGGCACATTATAACATCAAAGTAAATTCCTTAAGGATCATTTTTGGCCTTTGAACCAAGAGATTCCATGAGAAATTCATCACTTATTTCACATTATGCAAAATTGCTAGAAGCATCAAAACTCACAAATCAAGATATCTTAAGGCCCAAATTCAATTCAGGTGTGATTAGCAATTGATAAATGAATGATCCATCATAAAAGGCTTGGGTGTACATGCATGGAGGAGGGTGTATAACCCATTATGCAAATTTCCAAAATCACCCAAATCTCATTAATCAAGGAATTAATAAGGCCCAAATGATTATCAGTGGAATAACCTAATGTATTTAAGCTTACTCATGCACTGATTAGAAGGGGAGACGTGATTTTGAGGAGAATTCAAGTTTCAACCCTAATTCTTCATTCCTTCGAATCTCATCATCCACAAGAGCTTTTCACAAGATTCCTTCACAATATTAATCCTTGGGATCCATAGAGCACGAATCAACCACTATCTAAAGCTAACAACAAGGATACAGATTGCTTGATCTCAGGTTAGTGGCACTTTTCATGATCTTAGAACTCAAATTTTTGACATGCATAATGATCTGTGGTTGGTGCTGAGCATGCTGATGTTTTTTATTTTGAATTTGAACGTGTAGATTGGTTGTATCGTGGGTTTGAAAGTTTTGAACCATAACTTGTTTCATTCGTTTCTCCTTGTACGTTGATTGTTTGTGATTTCTAATGCGATATTATTGATCCTGGTGAAATTCTGGTCAAGAAGGTATATTCGTTTGCGTGTTCTGGTAATTTTTTGGTTGCAGGTGGCCGGAAGGGACGACCGGAGCTAGGGCTCCGGCGTCTGGCTTGATCGCCGGCGAGATTAGGGTTCCAAGGTAGGGGATGAAATCCCACCGTCCATTTGCTTGATCGTGTGGTCCACGTTGCGCCATATCATTTAAATTTTGTTTTTATTTTTTGGTTTGTGTGTGCGCCATTCCATGCTAACTGCCATGTTCCTTAAATCTAAACCGCCCATCATGTTAAATTTTGATTAATCTAGGACGTTGATTGAATCCATTGGCTATTATATTGACAACGCATTAATGATATCATGTGCTTGTCACGTGGTTTTTTTATTTTATTCTGAGTAATTTGGTGTGGGTGCGTGTATCATTATTATGGTGTGTCTTGGATCTGAGCCCTTTATCATAATTACTTGTGTATTGGTTGACTTATTATCAAGCGTCAGATTGATCCACAGGTGAGTGTGGAGTCAACTGGTTGACTGGGTCCTTATGTTTCTTTTTTTATTTCGCTGATGGGCTTTTGTGGATTGGGCTTGATATCCACGCCGCCCCCCCCCCCCCTTGCGTGATCCATTTCATTTCCAACATGTTTAAATTGCTGGTGGCACCCCCCTTTTTTTTATTTCATTATTTTTATTTTCATTTAATTATTGCACTTCATTTTAATTTTTAGAAATAGCTAGGCGCATTAAAAAATTATAAAAAAATCATGAGTCATGTTTAGAGTTTTATAAAATTTCCCAAATTTTATTTTATCATTTTATTTTATTTTTAGCATCTGAATTAATTATTTGAGTAATTTCTTTTTGAATTGTTCTTATCATGCATACCCTAACTTGTAGAATTTATTTCTCATCATCCATGAAGCATTTTGAGTCCATTCTTTTTGCATTGTTTTACCAACATGTTTAAGTTCCTTAAAAAAAATTTCTCATATTTTTAAAATCATTTCATATTGCATTTTAGTCCCTTTCTTTTGCATGTTAGTTCATAATTCACATTTGAATTTGCATAATTGTTTGAGTGACCTATCTTGGGAATTTTGGCATGAGCTTTTGACATGTTGTTTGCCACTAGTTAAGGTGTGTTAAGTTTTAATTTGGTAATTTTAGAAGATGTTTTGCTAATTGTTTGACTGCTCTTTGTTTGAGGACTTCTTGTATGCACATCTTTGATCATGTCTGAGTACTTGTTTGAGAAGGCACTTGTGCCATCATTTGGGATTGCTTCTTTAACTTCATAAACCATGTTTTAATTGTTATAGGTCACTTGATTGCCATTATAGGTCATTGGTGTAAGGTTGTTGCATACTTTGTGCATGTGTTCAATGCTTGGTTTACATGCCTTTTCTTTGACTTATCTTCTCACTTGATCTCATCAATGCTTACTCACGACTTATGTTTGGTTTATGTATGCCATACCTTATCATTCATTTGCACTTCATTTGATGTATGTTTCTGACCTTGGAGCTTTGCATTCATTCATGTCATATGCTATTCATGCTTCATCTTACACACTTGAACATGTTTCACTTATATGATTCCTTCTTCTTCTATTGATGTTTGATGCTTGGATATCTGTTTGCATGTCTCATGTGACATTTGCATAGCATGATTAGGCACATGTTTAGGTCATCCACATTCTGACTTGGATGAGTTTCAATTAGTTTGTAACCATTTTTCCTTGGTTTGTGACTTGTTTGGGGTTTTCATTTGTCTTATTGTTACTTATGTCTGTTTTGTACTAACCTTTTATGCAGAAGTAGAGGTAAGTCATTTAAGGGTGTGGATATTTATCCATGTCCACCCTCATTCTTTCTTTCTCTCATCTTTTCTTTTCTTTAGGCTTTCAATCCTTTGCATGATAATATTAGGACTAAATTCTATAGGGTAGTCTCCCTCCAAACCTCCCCTTAGGGCCACCTTTGCATGATAACATTAGGATAGATTTTTCCCCGTAGTTTTTTTCTTTTCTTTTGAGTCCCTCTTCTCATCTCATAACATCTCTAAGATACTTAATAAGGTCAACTTGCCTTGCACACAAGCCTTAAACATAGGAAACGAAGATTGAGGGGTCCCCCTTCTCTCTTCTAGAGTGTTGAGCATACGTCCCATTGGGGACGACCATGCGACGCATTCGTTCTCGTGTCATAAACTTTGGTTCAAGTTGAGTTACGAACTAACTTAAGTCACTTCTGTCCTAAAAAAAGACAAACAAATTTCAAATCATTTTTGTCCTTCGGGATCGTCAAACTAAAGGCTATTTTCAAAAAGGGAACGTTACTTTCCGTCTGAGTCGCAAATAGGCATCGACCCTAACTGCCGGACGCGAGCTTAACGTCGCTCATAAAAAACACAAAAAGAACTTGGTCCGAACTACGTTGACTCTGAATTCCCCATTGCACAAAGGGGGTACGTAGGCCTAGGACGACGACGTCCTACCGAGTCTGTCTTTGTTTTTCCCTCCCCCGTTTTAGTACAGCCCTAGATGTTAGGATAACTCACCCTTAGATTAGACAACAAGCATGGATCCCATCGAGTACGATGGACACATGGGGTGCTAACATCTTCCCCTCGCGTAACCGACTCCCGAACCCAGGCTATGGTTGCGATGACCATTCCTTTCCCTCTTCCTCAGGTTTATGCGGTGTTCCCTTTCCCTCTCTTGGGATAAATATACATTGCTGGCGACTCTGTGTTCCGCGCCACTTTCGCATTTGTACCTGGATGAAAATCCTGGGAGCGACAGCTGGCGACTCCGCTGGGGACTCTAGTTCCCTAAGCGGGTCTGTCCTAGCGCTTGTTTGTTTTTGTTCTCTTTGGGTGTTTTTGTTTTTTATTTTGCTTTATTTGTTGTATTTTATTTTTACCGCATTTACTGCATTGCATATTATTATCATCTACTGCACTGTTTTTCTGTTTGGCTGGTTGGGAGTCCTGAGAGATAAGCCCGATACCCAGGCTTGAGCATACACTTAGGATTAGCGTGGAAAGTAGTGTGACTTGTGTGGCATTTGGCCAGACGTAGTATACATGAAAACTCCACATCCAGACGAGGTTTTCTTTGGTAATGTTCTATCCTGCGCATTGGTGCAGATGATTGAATGGGACTTGGAAAACTGTCGACTCTGGCGGCCATTCCCGAGGACTCGGTAACGGCACTCCTCCCGAGACGTGATAATGGCAGACCAGAAATGGCAAACCCATTACACATGTCGATCCGAGGACCCAATGCTGGGAACTTGCTATAGCGTTTCCTTTTGGAAAAGAATCAGTGAAAGCACTCCTCGATTGGCGATAGTACTGTACCCCGAGGGATGAATGTACTATTGCTTCTCGACCTCAATGCCGAAACTGAGGACTTGCCATATGATGTTTTCTTTTGAGGGGAATCAGTTGAGGCATCCTCGATTGGTGATGATGCCAAACTAGAGATGGTGAACGTATCATCATTTCTCGACCTGAGAGCCCGTGATATTGAGGATCCTCGGCTTTCTAGTACCCACATGTGAGAGGGCAGGGTGTTTACAGGTAACCTTGACCTTCAACATGCCCGGTTTTCCGATCAGCAGATTTATCTGTGTGGTACTATGGTTATTTTGGTATTCTGGGTATTTGGGAAGACCTTTGAGATTATACAGTTGTTCAGTGCAGCAGTTGTCCAGTCTGTGTGGTATCCTTGATCCCATGTGTGCATTTGCATCATCATTCTGCATCCTAACATGTTTATTCATTTGCAGGGTGGCATCCTAACTTTGATTCTGGTTTTGAAGACTATTAAGGATGAGTACTGAGAAGAGAAAGAACATCATAGTGTACAAGTTCCCATCACTTATTCTGGATCCTGTTCACAAGATTGTGTCTATGGCAGAACCTGGGGTATTGGCAGACTTTAGAGAGGAGTATGGAAGAATTTTGAATTTTGCTCGTGACATCACCGAATACGAGTATAGGGCTTTGCACACTCTGGTGCAATTCTATGACCCTCACCTGCGATGTTTTCTATTCACTGACTATCTTTTGGCTCCGACATTGGAGGAATTTGCTCTCATCCTGGATGTTTCTATCAAAGAAGAGGCTCATTTCTATCCTTCTAAAGAACTTCCTGATTTAGAAAGGGTCTCCGAGGCTTTGCATTTGGATCCATCTTTGTTGAAAAACAACGTTGCCAGTAAGGGAGGATGTAAAGGCTTTCATGTGAAATTTTTGGTAGAACAGGCTGCTGTGTATGCTAAGGCTAGATGTTGGTCGGTTTTCAATGCCATCTTGGCTATGTGTGTCTATGGAACGGTGTTGTTCCCAAATGTGAAGGATTTTGTGGACATGCACGCTGTCCGGATATTTACCATGAAGAATCCGGTACCTACTTTGCTTGGAGATCTGTATTATTCAGTGCATTATAAGAACGAGAAAAGGAGGGGAGGACCCCTTTATTTTTGTGCGCCAGTCTTCTACAAATGGTTTGCTGATCAACTTCCCAAATTTGGGGTATTTGTAGATACTCAAGGAACATTGGAATGGTCCAAAAGATTGATGGGCTTAAGGGCAGATAATCTAATTTGGGTTAACCGTGACTTGTTGGGCCAAGATATCATGATCAGTTGTGGAGGTCTCCCAAATGTGCCTCTAATAGGAAGGAAGGGGGGATTAACTACAACCCTATTCTTGCTATTAGGCAATTCGGGTATGCCTTGAAAGAGCCACCAAGAGACGAGGAGGCCCAAGAATCCTTATATCTGAGTGAGGAAATCAATCCAGAACTGTTAAAAGAAGCTGCGAATACTTGGGAAGATCGTCATAAGAAGGGGAAGATTTCTTTTGGGAAGAGCAACAACAGAACATTTCCTGCGTACGAAGATTGGATTTAGAAAAGGGTAGAGAAGGAACTTTTGCCATTCTCCAAAGAACCACCATCTTACCCCTTGCTGATTGAGCCTCCACCACAGTTGAAATAGAGAAGTTTAACAAGTTGTGGGCTGAAAAGGAAAAGCTGCGAGAAGAAAATAGTGAGCTACAAAGAGAGATTTATCAGTTGAAACATAAGCGGGGTGAAGCTGTTCATATAGCCGAGTTGAAGACAGAGCTTCTCGCTAAGGCAGAAAAGGAGCTAGCTGACAAGGTCACAGCCAGACAAAGGATGAAGTAAGCTCTAGAGGGTATCAGTAAGGTCCTCAAGTCTAAGAAGGAGGAATTGGCCAAGGCTTTGTTAAAAATTCACAGGTTCAATGCTCACCGAGACACTGCAATGGCTGATAATAAGCGAAAGGAAGACGATTACCTAGCTCAGATTGATCAATTGAAGTTGAAGCTCAAGAAAAAAGACGCTGAGATCCTATCAGGGGTATTCCAGAGACAAGCAGTCGAGGGTCGACTCAATGAAGCCATAGCCTCCATAGAGGAACTAAAGATCCAAGCTGAAGTGAAGAGACCTAGAAATGAGGGTCCTAGCATGGATGGTGTTTTTGAAGAAGACGCTTGGGAGTTGCATTGCTGATACTTGGAAGGGATCATGCATAGGAGAGATGTTCTCATTCAAGAGCTAATTCAAAGACCGAAGCATCCCGACACCAAAAAGTTGTTCAAGGAAATTCAAGACTGGAGCAAAGAGCATAATGGATGGGGGGATTTGCACTAGTGGACTTTGATGACATGCCGTAGTTTTCTATTTTCTTTTATTATATTTGGATCACCACCAGGCTTGTTGGTTGGGATCTATGATCATTGTGTTCAGACTTATTATTTTGGGTTGTGATTGTTGACAATTGGTTATCCTCTGGTTTTTCTTAATACATGAGCAGAAGTTCCGTTCTATCTTGGTGTTAAACTGGAATCAAGGGATGGATCGCCCTGCGAATATTCAAACATGTTCATTTGCATTTGCATATTCATGATCATTGTGCATAACAGGTGTTCAAGGCTGGTTATTCTTATTCTGATCTGGATTTCTTCAGAATTGCAGACTTAACTCCTCAGGCCATTCAAGGGTTGATCATGGAGCAAATTCAAGCTGAGTTAAGGGAAATACGAGGCCAGATGGGGCAGGTTATGGGGAATATGCAAACTCTCATGCAAGACCAGAAGATGCTGAGGGAGGAGGTCAATCAGATGAAGACTCAGATGGGTTTGGTCATGGATATTTTGAAAACAGTGTTAAAGAAGGAAAACAGTCATGTGCTCGCTTCCGCGACAGAGGTCCTTACTCCTCCCATCTCTTTGGGATTTGATCTAGGTCGTGGATTGCCTCGTGAATCTCTTCCACAAGCTGAAGTTCCAGAACTTTCCCAACAACAACCAGGTCTTATCTCCCAAGATAATCCTAAGAATAAAAAGTGTGCATAGAGACCGAAGCAGTCTGAAAGAGTGTTTCATCCGCTCCCTATGCCATATTCCCAGCTATTGCAGCATCTCCTTCAGTTGCAACTAGTACAGAAAAGGACTTTGGCTCCTCTCACTGGTGATCCCCCACCAGGCTACAATGCAAGAGCCCATTGTGATTTCCATTCTGGGGCACCAGGGCATACTGTGGAGAAATGTAGGGCCTTTCAGCACCAAGTCCGGGATTTGATTGATGCAGGGGCAATTAAAGTCACGTCGGGCGGCGTGAGCATACAAGGTGATTTTACCCAAATCGTCGCAAAGGAAGTGGAGACTCCTCCCCTCTTTGCAGGATCCACCTCATGTCAGGGACTTTCGCCACAGCCTTTTACCGCAGAAGCTCTACGTCAGCAATCTTTGTTTGTGCCTCAGCCAAATGTGGAAAGGGAAGTGCAAGCGCAGGTGAGGCGCCCAAATCAGCAGCAGCCGCCAAATCATCAGCAGCAGAGGCAATTTGGACCAAGAAGGCCCAAGAGGATATTTAATCCTATTCCTAATCCTTATAGTCAGTTGTTTTCTCGCTTGCTCAAGAACTCTCTGGTTCAAACAAGGAGTACCACGCCGGTACCGTACCCTATTCCTCTGGACTTTGATATGAATGCTAGGTGCGAGTTCCACTCGGGAACGTTTGGGCATACAATTGATAATTGTGATGCATTCCAGCACAAGGTGCAAGACTTGATCGACTCAAAGGTCATCACGCCAGATGGTACCCCTTTGGATTGAAGCTTCTTTATCAGAATAAGCACTCGAGGTTGCGAAGACATCATCAGAAGCAATAAGTCCAGACGGAGTCAAGTCTCCTCAACAATGGCAATCATCAGTTTCTTTATTGCATGTTCATATGTAGCTTTCATTTATTTGTTTAAACATTGTCTGCACGTAAAAATTTGTTTGTGTTTGAATGTGGATTTTTAATGCAATGAGTTTGTTTTTCTTGAAGTAATCCATTCATGTTCACTCATAAATGTTTATATGCATTGCAATACCAATTTTCTTGTCTAGAACTCTCGAGGGAGGATGACGAAATAAGAGCGCAGATTTCTAATGGTGCGCTTTTGGATAAAACCCTGCTAAGGATGTACATGCATTGTTTCCAATTCACAAACACTGGAGATATAAGGGAGATAGACCCTCGTTAACCCCTTTTGAGCCTTGAAGTAGGAGCTTCTTTCGTACGAAAAAAACCCTCATACTTAACCCAGGGGCAGGGTAGGCGTCAGTTAGTTTGACCAAGTGTTCAACTTTCAGAAGGAGTGTACATCTGAGGATCCATTACCTTCCATTCCACTAGCAAGAGGTTAAGAGCTGTAGAACCACAATGGTTACTCCTCACCAACCGAAGAGTGAAACAGTCACAGCCTTTTCAAACAAGTCAGACAAAACAGTGTTACACGACTTGTTCAGAGAAAAAAGAGAAAAAGAAAAAGCCTGCTAAGTCGAAAAACTTGAAAGCAAGTGACTTAGGCAAAAGTTAAGGCATCCCGCTGGACTTCAAAATTGAAAACTCAAAAGAGTCAGTCCAGGCAAAATTAGGGAACAAAAAGCAAAAGAATGAGAAAGCGAAGAGCCAAAAGGATTACAAAGAAAATCTTTGAGCAGAACAAAGTCGTGTGACTACAGACACAAAAGACAAAAAGGGGCGACTGTTACTCCAAAGCCTCATTGGGTGTCGAACCATCAGATGCATAGGTTTCTTTAAGGGTCATAAAACCTTTTGAGAGATGAGCGCTTGCGCCGAATTAGCTGAACTTAGGACTGGAGAACGTCATGGAGAGTGGGTGGGCACTGATAAAATTTGCGCCTTAAATCTTTCTTTTTCTCAAAAACCGCGAACTAGGCCACGATACAACCCTCAAAAGTCCTAATTGAAATAGGGTTTATTCCGACGGAGTACTTCATCGAGATAGCGTTCCTGACTCCTATGAGTTGTGCTAATAAGATTTTTGTTGGTATTGCATGTGCGTATTGTTTTCCATTCAAAAATCAGTGCCGCATCCCAGCTAGTGATTCGTTCACGAGGCTTGGCGACAAATTTTCAACAAAACTTCAAGGGTAACACGAGTGTTGCATTAGAATTGTCATTCTCATAATAAACATTTTCTGCTTGCATGTGTTTGATATCAAAGAAGCTTACACGATGAACGACAGTCGAGAAGCTCGATCACGCCAAGTTGAGATGGGGAAAACTCCGAAGGACAATCATATCAAGGGGTATGTGGCTAAGAGATTGTGCGCAGCCTGGGGGTTCCCGATAAATGGTGATAAGATGCAGCTAATCTGGAGCAGTCACGTTGAAAACTCTCCCTAAAGCAGCCGAACAGGGGCAATCAGGTCGATTTGACAAATCTCTGTAAGATCAGCCAGGGGAAAGTTCTTCAAGAATTGGGGCAGGCCACCTCTAGAGCGTGAGAGATTGTCCACTCCTGAAAACGGTTAATTGAAAACACCTCCTCAAAGTTCAGAATACTGGGACAGAGTATTTTCAAGTCATTACAAATCCTTTCGAGGTAATGTACTTCATGGATTATGAAGTCTGGGGCAGTTATGTCGAGATCTGATAAATCTCTCCGAGAGTTTGAAGACCCTGGGGCAGTGCGAATGCCCGGTCTTCTATAAAATCCTCTTGAGATGATTTTTTCCATTAGACCTGGTGGTCTGGGGCAAGTGGAAAGTTCAAAGGGTCGTCTATGACCATAGAGACAGGTCAGGTGGGATGGCAACAGGATTGTACTTCCCCAGCAGTCTGCTCTCCCCAGCATTGAGATTGCACTTCCCTCAGCAGAGCAGACTTTCCCCAGTAGGAGACTCAGGGAATTTGTTCTCTGGATCAGGATGTTGTCTCCCCACAGAATCAGGGTGTCCACTTTCCCCATCCAGTTAGGAAGCGTGCTTTCACCGACAATGTTATGTTCTAATCCCTGGCAAGGTGAGGACAAAGTCATTCGCCCCTTCAGCAGGCTAAGTTCAGCAGTATTCCCCAGGCAGGATGGTATTATGGACTGTTTTCCCCAAGCAGGATATTGTTATAGGCTGGCATCCCCAGCAGGTTCTAAGCCCATTGGTTATTAGCAATCCTCAGCAACTGACTTCTAGTTCTGTCATTGGCATTCATTCTCAACTCCCCCAGCAGAGGAGAAATCTCAGGTTTTGGATGTTACCTTCAGTAGAGGTCACGTGTAATCCCCGGTAGTGTGGATGTTCTTTTGGGATTTCATCCCCAGCAGAAGTCGTTGATCCAAAGAGTCGGTCAGTGCGATCCTTCTTAGCAGAATTCTTGGATTCAGAGGACAATTTATTTTTGTCATCCCCAGCTGAACTGGTCTCTTCTCTCCAGCATTTATTTTGCTGGAGGGGCCCTTTTGCATATCATCAGCATTTGCATTGCACCCTCAAACGCATAGCATTTCCATTTCGTATGGGGCATTACGCCAAAATTCAAACATTTGCATTCGAAGCATAAGCCAGGTTTGATACTTTCTTTGCCAGTTCTCTTTCTCAGCAGAGATGGCATAACTCAGGAGATTTTGGAGGGACGCGTTCCTCAAACTTGTGCTCCCCGGCAGAGTCTTTTATTTAGATTTCTCCTTTCCCCAGCGGAGATATCTTATCTGTGGATTGTGAGTCCGTTTGGAGTTTGCCTTTGTTTGGCCTTTCTCTTTTGTGAAGTCCAGTTCTCACCTGGTAGTCAGTTCTTGCTTGACATATTTTGCTGGCCAGTTTCCCTTTATCAGCAGGGATGGCATTTATTTTGCTAGTTCTCTTTATCAGTAGAGATAGCAATCTTTTGAAAATTTTCTTCGTCAGTTCCCTTTATCAGCAGGGATGGCATTTATTTTGCTAGTTCTCTTTATCAGCCGAGATAGCAATCTTTTGAAGATTTTCTTCGTCAGTTCCCTTTATCAGCAGGGATGGCATTTATTTTGCTAGTTCTCTTTATCAGCAGAGATAGCAATCTTTTGAAGATTTTCTTCGTCAGTTCCCTTTATCAGCAGGGATGGCATTTATTTTGCTAGTTCTCTTTATCAGCAGAGATAGCAATCTTTTGAAAATTTTCTTCGTTAGTTCCCTTTATCAGCAGGGATGGCATTTATTTTGGTAGTTCTCTTTATCAACATAAATAGAAATCTTTTGAAGATTTTCTTCGTCAGTTCCCTTTATCAGCAGGGATGGCATTTATTTTGCTAGTTCTCTTTATCAGTAGAGATAGCAATATTTTGAAGATTTCCTTCGTCAGTTCCCTTTATCAGCAGGGATGGAATTTATTTTGCTAGTTCTCTTTATCAGCAGAGATAACAATCTTTTGGAGGTTTCCTTCGTCATTTCCCTTTATCAGCAGGGATGGCATTTATTTTGCTAGTTCTCTTTGTCAGCAGAGATAGCAATCTTTTGAAGATTTTCTTCGTCAGTTCCCTTTATCAGCAGGGATGGCATATTTCGAGATTCCTTTGTCAGTTCTCTTTATCAGCAGAGATGACATAACCTGGGAGAGTTTGTTTCACTTTATCCCCAGCGTAGTTAACACTCGTTTGTGTTTATTTCAAGACATTTCAATACATCGTTTGTATTGGTTTCCAACACTCGTACGTGTTGTGACAAGTTCAACATTTATCGCTTGTTCCCCAGTGGATTCGTCCCTCCTTTAAGGATTGCAAATTTCAGGTTTCTTTTGGTATTCAATCCCCGTGAATCCTTTGAACGCATGACATCCGTTGATATCATACCTTCAGGACCAAGTTGATTGAATAGGGGCAGCTGTAGCACCCCAAAATTTGCTCTCCTTACTTTAGTACTAACTGGCTTATGTTTCATTTCATTTTTGAATTATCATGTGTGCATATCATTGGTTCTTAGCATGGGGTCAAGGTGCCTGAGGCAGTTCAAGAGGAGAAGGTGTCCTTCAAAGGGTCAAGCAAGGGTCCTTGTATTGTCCAAGAGATCAAGAGGAGAAGGGTTATTGATGCCACCATTATTTGGGTAACCAAGGGGCCTTGGGGCTCAAGAGATCCTATTTGGTCCATCATATCATCAAGAGTTCACAATTGGCAAGGGATCTCAAGTGAACCACTCTCTTCTAGCCAGTGCAGAAACTAGGGTTTTGAGATTCTTGGGTTTATTGCTCCAATGGGCTAGCTACTTGGTTTTTTATCATCACCAAATGGCACATCTTATCTTTGTTGGAGAGGATACACATCATATTCAGAGGAATTTGGATTTGGAGACTGTGCTATTTCCTCCTAGACTGAGGTACCAAAATTAGGGTTTGCTATAAAGTCAGTTTATTTCTGATTTTTTGGGCAAGACTTGATTCCATAGTATTCCTTGGGTCCCTAAGTATCTAGGAATGGAAGATTGTCCATCAGTTTGGTTCATGAGAGATTCAATTGGCCAATGGATTGCAAATCAGGAGAATTGGAGAAAAGTCAACAGTGAGAGGGGAAGTCAACTATGAGATTTTGAGGTTCTCTTCAGGGTTTTCAAGGTCTCACATCCTCATGTGGTCTTCAAGGGTCAAGTTTCATACCATTTATCAAGAATCAAAGTTACTAAATTTGGAAAATGACCTATAATGAGAAGTTTCCATTTTTGGCAAGTTTTTACACTACATTCAACTTGACTTTTCATCATCAAAGAAGCTTCAAGTGAATTTTACTCAAACATGAAAGTTGAAGATATTTTTCTCCCCTTTCCAACAAGTACTAGATGGTCTCCATATCATTGGTGAAACTCAAGTTATGATCAAAAGAAGGCAAAGTGGTTTTTAGGGTTTTTCTCATGGTTCCATTTTCACAACTTTTGCATTTTGGGACATAGTGACCTATATTTGGTTCCATTGCCTCAAGGCACATTATAACATCAAAGTACATTCCTTAAGGGTCATTTTTGGCCTTTGAACCAAGAGATTCCATGACAAATTCATCACTTATTTCACATTATGCAAAATTGCAAGAAGCATCAAAACTCACAAATCAAGATATCTCAAGGCCCAAATTCAATTCAGGTGTGATTAGCAATTGATAAATGAATGATCCATCATAAAAGGCTTGGGTGTACATGCATGGAGGAGGGTGTATAACCCATTATGCAAATTTCCAAAATCACCCAAATCTCCATTAATCAAGGAATTAATAAGGCCCAAATGATTATCAGTGGAATAACCTAATGTATTTAAGCTTACTCATGCACTGATTAGAAGGGGAGACGTGATTTTGAGGAGAATTCAAGTTTCAACCCTAATTCTTCATTCCTTCAAATCTCATCATCCACAAGAGCTTTTCACAAGATTCCTTCACAATATTAATCCTTGGGATCCATAGAGCACGAATCAACCACTATCTGAAGCTAACAACAAGGATACGGATTGCTTGATCTCAGGTTAGTGGCACTTTTCATGATCTTAGAACTCAAATTTTTGACATGCATAATGATTTGTGGTTGGTGCTGAGCATGCTGATGTTTTTTATTTTGAATTTGAACGTGTAGATTGGTTGTATCGTGGGTTTGAAAGTTTTGAACCATAACTTGTTTCATTCGTTTCTCCTTGTACGTTGATTGTTTGTGATTTCTAATGTGTTATTATTGATCCTGGTGAAATTTTGGTCAAGAAGGTATATTCGTTTGCGTGTTCTGGTAATTTTTTGGTTGCAGGTGGCCGGCAGGGACGACCGGAGCTAGGGCTCCGGCGTCTGGCTTGATCGCCGGCGAGATTAGGGTTCCAAGGTAGGGAATGAAATCCCACCGTCCATTTGCTTGATCGTGTGGTCCACGTTGCGCCATATCATTTAAATTTTGTTTTTATTTTTTGGTTTGTGTGTGCGCCATTCCATGCTAACTGCCATGTTCCTTAAATCTAAACCGCCCATCATGTTAAATTTTGATTAATCTGGGACGTTGATTGAATCCATTGGCTATTATATTGACAATGCATTAATGATATCATGTGCTTGTCACGTGGTTTTTTTATTTTATTCTGAGTAATTTGGTGTGGGTACGTGTATCATTATTATGGTGTGTCTTGGATCTGAGCCCTTTATCATAATTACTTGTGTATTGGTTGACTTATTATCAAGCATCAGATTGATCCAAAGGTGAGTGTGGAGTCAACTGGTTGACTGGGTCCTTATGTTTCTTTTTTTATTTCGCTGATGGGCTTTTGTGGATTGGGCTTGATATCCACGCCCCCCTTGCGTGATCCATTTCATTTCCAACATGTTTAAATTGCTGGTGGCACCCCTTTTTTTTTTTATTTCATTATTTTTATTTTCATTTAATTGTTGCACTTCATTTTAATTTTTAGAAATAGCTAGGTGCATTAAAAATTATAAAAAAATCATGAGTCATTTTTAGAATTTTATAAAATTTTCCCAAATTTTATTTTATCATTTTATTTTATTTTTAGCATCTGAATTAATTATTTGAGTAATTTCTTTTTGAATTGTTCTTATCATGCATACCCTAACTTATAGAATTTATTTCTCATCATCCATGAAGCATTTTGAGTCCATTCTTTTTGCATTATTTTACCAACATGTTGAAGTTAATTAAAACATTTTTCTCATATTTTTAAAATCATTTAATATTGCATTTTAGTCCCTTTCTTTTGCATGTTAGTTCATAATTCTCATTTGAATTTACATAATTGTTTGAGTGACCTATCTTGGGAATTTTGGCATGAGCTTTTGAAATGTTGTTTGCCACTGGTTGAGGTGTGTTAAGTTTTAATTTGGTAATTTTAGAAGATGTTTTTCTAATTGTTTGATTGCTCTTTGTTTGAGGTCTTCTTGTATGCACATCTTTGATCATGTCTGAGTACTTGTTTGAGAAGGCACTTGTGCCATCATTTGGGATTGCTTCTCTGACTTCATAAACCATGTTTGAATTGTTATAGGTCACTTGATTGCCATTATAGGTCATTGTTGTAAGGTTGTTGCATACTTTATTCATGTGTTCAATGCTTGGTTTACATGCCTTTTTTTTTACTTATCTTCTCACCTCATCTCATCTATGCTTACTCACGACTTATGTTTGGTTTATGTATGCCATACCTTATCATTCATTTGCACTTCATTTGATGTATGTTTCTGACCTTGGAGCTTTGCATTCATTCATGACATATGCTATTCATGCTTCATCTTACACACTTGAACATGTTTCACTTATATGCTTCCTTCTTCTTCTATTGATGTTTGATGCTTGGATATCTGTTTGCATGTCTCATGTGACATTTGCATAGCATGATTAGGCACATGTTTAGGTCATCCACATTCTGACTTGGATGAGTTTCAATTGGTTTGTAACCATTTTTCCTTGGTTTGTGACTTGTTTGGGGTTTACATTTGTCTTATTGTTACTTATGTCTGTTTTGTACTAACCTTTTATGCAAAGGTAGAGGTAAGTCATTTGAGGGTGTGGATAGTTATCCATGTCCACCCTCATTCTTTCTTTCTCTCATCTTTTCTTTTCTTTAGGCTTTCAATCCTTTTCATGATAATATTAGGACTAAATTCCATAGGGTAGTCTCCCTCCAAACCTCCCCTTAGGGCCACCTTTGCATGATAACATTAGGATAGATTTTTCCCCATAGTTTTTTTCTTTTCTTTTGAGTCCCTCTTCTCATCTCATAACATCTCTAAGATACTTAATAAGGTCAACTTGCCTTGCACACAAGCCTTAAACATAGGAAACGAAGATTGAGGGGTCCCCCTTCTCTCTTCTAGAGTGTTGAGCATACGTCCCATTGGGGACGACCATGCGACGCATTCGTTCCTGTGTCATAGACTTTGGTTCAAGTTGAGTCACGAACTAACTCAAGTCACTTCTGTCCTAAAAAAATACAAACAAATTTCAAATCATTTTTGTCCTTCGGGATCGTCAAACTAAAGGCTATTTTCAAAAAGGGCGCGTTACTTTCCGTCTGAGTCGCAAATAGGAATCGACCCTAACTGCCGGACGCGAGCTTAACGTCGCTCATAAAAAACACAAAAAGAACTTGGTCCGAACTACGTTGACTCTGAATTCCCCATTGCACAAAGGGGGTACGTAGGCCTAGGACGACGACGTCTTACCGAGTCTGTCTTTGTTTTTCCCTCCCCTGTTTTAGTACAGCCATAGATGTTAGGATAACTCACCCTTAGATTAGACAACAAGCATGGATCCCATCGAGTACGATGGACGCGTGGGGTGCTTATATCTTCCCCTCGCGTAACCGACTCCCGAACCCAGGCTATGGTTGCGATGACCATTCCTTTCCCTCTTCCTCAGGTTTATGCGGTGTTCCCTTTCCCTCTCATGGGATAAATATACATTGCTGGTGACTCTGTGTTCCGCGCCACTTTCGCGTTTGTACTTGGATGAAAATCCTGGGAGCGACACCCAGGATTGAGGCTAAAAAAGTTGACTCAACAAGAGAGTCTGAAAAGGTGATTGACTCAACAAGAGAGTCTTGACAGTTTATTGACTCAACAAGAGAGTCTGAAAAGTGATTGACTCAACAAGAGAGTCTAAACAGTTGTTTGACTCAACAAGAGAGTCTGAAAAGTGATTGACTCAACAAGAGAGTCTAAAAAGGTGATTGACTCAACAAGAGAGTCTGAAAGGTTAACTCCGCTGGGGAGAATCATTGTATAAAGCCCAAGAGGAGGCTAACTTTCTACTGAGGAAAAGTCCTCAAACGAAGCTTAAGAGGAGGCTATCTTTTGCCGTGGATTGTTGAGATCCCGAGGCAGGTCCAAATGGGGAATCAACTCTTGCTGAGGATTATAGAAGAGTTGAGGTATCAGATGCCTTGAGGTTCTGATACTGGTGATAAACTGTCCCTGGTTGGAAATCTTTTAGGAGAGAGACTGGGTTTTAGAACCCATGGGTTTTAACTCTACTGGAGATTGACCCAGAATGACCGGGGTTTCTCCTATGTTCATAAGGAACTTGAGAATGTCTTTGAGACTCAAGGGTATTAGAATGTCTAAGTCTACTGGTGTGGAATAGATTTATCTTTTGTATGATGCCCAAGAGGAGGCGGGTGTTTTAAGGGATGAGAATCAACCCTGAAATTGGTCAGAGGTTTGACACTGGAAAGACTGCTCTAGCAAAGGATGACTAAGTTCTGTCTTATACCTTTAGGAGGTCTTTTAGGGTCCTTGTATTAATCCCAAGAGAAGGCGTGAGAACTTCTAAGAAGCCGGAGGGTCCTTGTACAAATCCCAAGAGGAGGCGGGGATGCTTTTAGGAAGCCTGTGGGTCCCAAACCAAGAAAAGTTCAAGAAATGCTATTCACCGAGAATAGATCATTTAGTGAAAGTTCTGAGGTTTGAAGAAACTCAAGAGATGTTATTCACCGAGAATAGATCAACTTTGGGGAGTAGAATTTCTTTGACAATTTCTTGGGTGACAGCCTGAGAAAAGGTTCACGAAGAATACTGCATTTCTCTTTGTTCCATATTGTTTAAGCCCAAGAGAAGGCAAGACTGTATCTGGAAATCCTATGGGGATCTAGTTTTGACTGTATTAAAGAGTGACCAACATGGCTTTACCTAGTTCTAAACCTAGTTGCCGGGGAAAGCTCTAAATAACAATACTAGTATATATACAGTTGATATATGACAAGTATTTAAAAGGATATGAAAGAAGACTTACAGTGCGCAGCTTCCCACAATACAATTATATATATTAAAGCATGTAAATGAAAGCTGGTAAAACTTACAAGTGAGCAAGCTTCCATGCTGTATTGTTAGTTGTTCAAAGAAATTAAAGAAAGTTTTGATAACAACATGTATATTTGAATCAAAATCAAAGGGGAAGTTGTTTCTGAAAAGATTGTTGGGGCTTATACTCAAGGAGAGGCCCAAGGTTTAACAGTGATCACACCGTTGTTTTGAATACTGTTTTGGGACTTATACAATGACTGAGACCCAAAGATGTTTATGTACAACAAGGGTTGGGTCTTACAACTCAAGGAGGGGCCCAAAGATGTTTTGAAAAAGAAAGATGGAACTTACAATACGAGGGGAGGCCCAGTTGATTTTGTTAAAAAGGCGACGATCACGCCAAATTTTTGAAAATATACAGAGGGACTTATACAATGTGTGAGGCCCAAAATTGTTTATTTACAAAGGGGTAGGGTCTTACACTCTATTAGAGGCCCAAAGAGTTTGAAAATGAATAAAGATGGGTCTTATAGCTCAAGGAGAAGCCCAGTTGATTTTGTTTTAAAAGGCGACGACCGCGCCAAACTTTTGAAAATATACAGAGGGACTTATACAATGTGTGAGGCCTAAAATTGTTTATTTGCAAAGGGATTGGGTCTTACACTCTATTAGAGGCCCAAATAGCTTGAAAAAGGTTTGATAAAGATCAAGAGCCAACGAAACCCTAATTTCATTTTCTTTTAAAAGTAGTCCTTTTAATAAAATGAATAAAAATGACAAAAATACCAAATAAGTCTAAATAAACTACTTGTGATTTTTTATTAAGGTTTGAAAAATGAGGTTTTAATCACGAGATGATTTATGACTCATTTGATTTTGATTTTCAAGATGAATATTCATTTTTGAAATGTTTAAAAACAAAAAAAAATGAATTTATTTATAAAAATACCAATTATATTAAATAAATAATATAAATCTGATTTTTTTGTGAAATAAAATGTTTTAACATTTTTGTGATTTTTTGCAAAAAGAAACAATAAAAAATAATTAAAATTGAGAGAGAAATTAATTTTCCAAATCATTTAAAATAATATGACAAATATTTAAAAAAATGGAAAAATGGTAAAAAAAAAAGGGTCTGGGGCGAGGGGGATTCGAACCCCAGACCTCCAAGTCACAACGCGCGCCTTCTACCACTGGGGTGGTGATACATCCGTGTATCAAAACCATCCCATAAATACATAAGGGATGCCTTGTTTTAAGCCTGGGCAAGGCAAGGCAAGGCCAGCTTTTGGGCCAAAAACGTAAAGGTTGTAACTTTCTCATTTCTCCATGGATTGGGACAAAATTTAGGTCTATCCTGCCTAGAATTTCACAAGGAATCCAATGGTGCCCTTGGTTTTTCAGATGAGGTCCCATTTTGAAACCCGGTGGTGTTTTTGAAATAGGCCTATAATTGCATTTTCTATGCTACCTCATGTTACAGGCAAGAATTACATGGCAAATTGGTTCAAATACAACATATACAACATGCATGAGGTTTATGATCAGTGGACTTCAAAGCAATGTATATTTCAAAGAGTTCAAGTTGTGATGCTTACCTCTTTGGGAGCTTTTTGTGCTATCTGCCAAGTTTCTTGTGCCAGAAGTAATTTGATGCTTTAGACACTCTCAATTGATCCCTTAGAAGCTTTTAGAATGGTCACCACCAGCTGGAATCCTCAGGAACAAGTTTGAGCTCTTTCTTGCAAAAGGGGCAAAAGGGACCAATATGGCAACTCTCTCAAATGGTGTTCCAGATGTGGGGAACTATTTGGGACAGTTCAAGGATGATATTTGGAGTGTGTTTGAGGTTTTATCTGGTTTTAAAAGTGACTGAATCAAGACATGGCTTGAAAAATGCAAAAAAGTCCATTTTTGAGGTTTTGAGAGGGGACTTTGTGATTTTGGTGTTACAGGTCACATATGAGAGTTTGGACAGCTTAGATATGACATATTCGATGTGTTTGGATCATGAGCTGTAATGGAATTGCTCTCTAACTCAAAAACTCAGAGATACCTTGCAAAAGAAGGCATTTTGGCCTAAAGAGAGGGATTTTGAGGACAGCATCAGTTTGGGTACTATGGTGTACTCAAACTAATCACAAATAAGGTCTATTTATAGTGTGTCAAGTTTGTTTTGGCATCAACAGTGAATGGAGGCTGCAGCAGGCCTTTGGCCAATGTTACACAAAAGGAATCTCAAGTCTCCTCTAGCCATTGACTTGAGATTAGGGCACAGGCTTTGTAGCTTTGGTTTAGAGATAAACATGGAATGAATTCAGTTGGAATAGGCTTAGTTCATGCCACCTTGGTGCATCCATTGAATGCTTGGAAACAAAATTGGAGTCTTGGCACTTTTTAGCTCTTTTAGGTTTGGCATGGCTACTTGTAGATTCTTGGACTTTGGAGGCTTGAAGATCAGATCATCCCCCTTGGATTTGATCCTCTAATGTGTCCAAATTGATGATAAGGCTTGGATTTATCAGATTTGGACAAATCGAGTAAAATACACAAATTATGCCTTGTAAAAACCAGTTCAGGATGCCTTGTTCCAAGGGTTGTATCTCCTTACTCAAATAGAATTTGGAGATGATCTGGTACTTGTTGGAAAGCCCTTATGGCATACTTTAACTTTGATGTTTACCCCTAGACCTGGTTTGACTTGGATCAAGGTGAAAACTTCCCCTACATTTTGGAAAAAGTAAGGCAGATTCTGACTTAGTGAAAATTTCACTAAGTGTTGGAAAAATGTAATTTTCATGTTTTCAGCCATTTTGATCACTCCATAGCTAAAAATCCATGAGGAATTGGAGTTTGATGTAGTTTACACTTTTAAAGTATTCAATGATAGCTACAAATCCAGCTTTGGACCATCAAAAATGGTCGCTTGGATCTCAAGTTATGGTCCTTAGAAGTTGGTACCCTAGCCACTTTGTTCCATAACTTAGAAAAATTCTAAGTTTTTTATGGTTACCCCTTTTACAAGTTAACTCACTTTCTTTGATTTTTCTTGATGAATGATGATTAAAATCACATATTAACATTGTTTTAGGGTCAAAGAACAATAATTGTGAAAAACTCCAAATAGTCAAACTTGATTTTGTGCACAGTTGACTTTTTATCGGATGAAATCCAAACTGCGCGATCCTTTATGAAATCAAGTCCTTGACCTAAATCAAACCTAATGGACATATTCCATAGGTGTTATAGGGTGTATTGAATCATTTCCCAAGGTTTGGGAGCATGTCTTGGTCAAAAGTCAAAGGTACAGTTGACTTTTCCCTCAAAACCCTAATTGTGGTCCTGATGAAATTGAAACTTGTAGATCAAGCTTCTTGGATCAATCCATTGTTGCAAATGGATCAATGTAGTGTATTGGAGACCCTCAAACCATGTCTTGAGGTTTTCGCTCATGTTTTGTCCCATAAGTCAACTTAGGGGTGAATTAGGTTAAGAAACCCTAATTCCTGATTTTTTTGGGTAAATGCATCCCTTGAGGTTAAATTGACTTGATTATTGGGTCCATGAGGTCCCTTGGAGTATCTTGGGTTGTGCTTTGAAGCATTGGCTCATGCCCAGAGGAAAATTTCCATCTGGAGGCCTCAGTCGACCAAAACCCTAATTTGGTGACACTGGCGATCTTGAGGCTTGATCCCCTTGGAATGTTGCAACCTTGTGCTTGATTCTTGATGTGGGAGTCCTCTTGATCCTTTATGGAGGTTTAAGAGGTTATACAAGTTGAAGATCATGTCATTTCTTGATTGATCCTTTGTCTAAGTGCTCTAAGAGGGCTGGAAACCCTAATTCTTGATTATGGTGAATGCTCAACAATCCTTGAGGAGATTGATGAGGCATGAAGATATTTTGGTGAAGGTTATTTCTTTTCTATTATAGTTTTGACATTCTTTCTTTTCGTGAAGGTTATTTTGGTTAGGATATAACCTTGTAATTGCATTTGATCGCCTAAAAAACCTGCCAAGGATCCTAACGAAGGGATGTAGTTGGCCTAGATCTAACAGTAGTCTTTTGAAAGCATCCAAGTATAAGACATCAGATGAGCTATCGGGATCGACTAAAATTCTCTTCACTTTCAACTAGGAAATCAGAATGTTGATGACCATGAGATCATCCTCATGGAATAGGACTCCGATCGCACCTTGACATGAAAAGGTAACTTCAGACGGTGGTGGGGGAGGGCAATTATTAATGACTTTAATATATGACCCAAAATATGCATAACCTCGAGAGCATATATTTTTTTAGAAGAACTTGATTCGTTTCCCCTGACAAACCCCTCATGGATAATGTTAAGAGTGTAAAGGAAATGTTTGCAAATTTTAGGTTCCTTGAACATATACTCTAATATGGGCCCTCTTGATTGAGACATTTAATCACTTTCTTCAGTTGGTGGCAGTTCTCTTTGTGACTTACCTTAACTTTGTGGTATTTGGATCACTTATTAGGATTGTTCCCCATTGTTTCCCATTTGGGAGGTGGAGGATCTAGGATGGCGTTCATGTGATAAAAGTTTGTCCATATTTCTTCTCTCCTAGTGTTCAAAGGTGTGTAATATTTTACAGCTTTTCTAGTATGATCATGCCTTTTATTAAGCTTAAATATTCCCTTCTCTCAAACTAATTGTGTGGGGTAGCTCTTCTGGTTGATAGAGGTCTTAGATCTCGTAATATTTCTCTCTTTTGTGTCCTAAGCTCTCTTTACAACATTACTTTCTTTTCCTTTCACATTGAATCTCTTAACATTTGTTCAAGGGCCTCGTTAAAGTGTACGACCTTAAGTCCATAGTGGAAAATGCCTACTGAAACTTCCTTATTGGGTTTGAATACCTTGATGGTGACCTCATTCAACCTCACCTTGTATGCTCGTAATGATTCAGAGTGTCCATGGCGCATGTTAAAAAATTGGTGGCATATATTTTCCCATGTTTTCTTGTCAAGAATTGATGGATTGATTTTCTCGATAAATCGTGATAACCGGTCAAAGAGATCCTATGAAGGTTCATGTACCAACAAAGGGCCATTTCCTTCAACTTTCTAGACAAGTACTTGCATGTTAGGGAATCGGGTGCACCAATGATTTACATTTGAATGTTGATATAAGTAACGTGTTTCAAAGGATCTCTCTTTCCATAAAATGTTACCAAAGAAGGAGGCTTCAATTTATCTGGAAGAGGGGCATCCTAGACTTAAGCAGAGAGGGGTTAGGGGTCTACCTACTATATGCCTTCTAATGCATCCCCCTATTTCTATTGTTGTTGGATGTTAAATACACTAGTTTGAAGGGTTTCATTTTGACTATGCAACTCATCCATGGAGGCTTGCATCCTTGTTATGACACCATTGTCGCTAGAACTACAAGTATGTCTCATTCCTACCATTGTATAAAAGTAGTAAAGAAAAAATAAAGGCTCTAGGTTTGTTTTGTCAATCCCTGCGGTGAGTGCCAATTGTACTTGAAAAAAGTAAAATATTTGTAACTTCACCTATGTAGGACAAGTAAATGTGACCTTGCTACCAAACTCTTTTGATAATCCAAAAGGCTTTGAAACTCTAAATAAATGTGAGCTTCCTTGTGTTGGTAAGCAAAGCCTCAATATATAACTAATATGTGAAAAATGTAATCCCCTTGCTTGTGCCCTGACTCGCTTATTTATATTCATTCTAGTATTTTTTTTCCATTAAGCTTTCTTTATGTAGTTATTTCCCTTAAATATCTTGTCTCTCCAATGTCCGAAACTTGACTGTGTAACAAACTTTCATGGCCCATAATGTTTGTTATATTCATTATGACTGTTACATAACCATGACCATTACTATTATGTTCCTCTGTTTGGGGCATGGTCGTGAAACTGATATTAATAACTCCCTACGTAACTCATGATTGAGTAAAGTCTTTATCTTAATTTATTATTATTATTATAATTAATTAATTAATCAAAACTTATTTTAATTAAGTAATTAGGTCAATTAGACTAAATCATTTTAAATAATAATTGGATCTTTTTCTATTGATTAATTAAAATTCTTAGTTCTAATTAACCTAAATAATTAGTTCAAATTAAGTTTGGTTAATTAGTTTAATTCCTTGTTTAATATACCATTTGCTCCATCATATCTCTCATGCCTCGTGCACTTCCACATATCATTTTTGCCTCACTTAGAATTATACTTCTATTATTATTATTATTATTATTATTATTATTATTATTATTATTATTATTATTATTATTATTATTATTATTATTATTATTATTATTACTTGTTAATTTGTTTAATTAAATAATTAAATTGAATGAATATTTATAATGATGATAAATATATTTTCTAATGTAAAAACCCTTAGTCAAACGTCAAGTGCATTCTCAAAACCCCTGATTTTATTTATTTTATTATTATTATTTGTTTATTTCTTTAATTGTTATAATTAATTAAATAAATAGATAACAACAACAACAACAACAACAACAACAGCAACAACAACAACAACATCAACAGCAACAACAACAGTAACAGCAACAGCAACAGCAACAGCAACATCAACAGCAACAGCAACAGCAACAGCAACAGCAACAGCAACATCAACAGCAACATCAACAGCAATAGCAACAGCAACAACAACATCAACAGCAATAGCAACATCAACAGCAACAGCAACAGCAACAACAACAGCAACAGCAACAACAACAACAACAACAACAGCAATAGCAACAACAACAACAATAATAATAATATAGATAAATAGTTAAGGGAGTATTTTCAAACACATCAAAACGTTTGGTCCAACGCCAAGTGAGCAATGTTTTCCGCTTGATTGTGACTCAGTCCCTTTCGCTAAAATTGACCAACAAACAAACATTTTTCTACCCATAACTAAATAACCTTGAGTTCTCCATCGAATTCAGAGATACGTATGAGCAAGACCCACAATCTTGTCAGGCACATTAATTAAAAAAACCTTTTTGCGACCTTTTTGTTTTCTCTTAAATCTTTTACCGTTCGAAGAAAACAAATAACGTAAGCTAGCATTCCGTTCGCAAATTTAACTAACAGGTTCCCGTTGAGTACAACGAACACGAAGGGTGCTAATACCTTCCCCTTGCGTAATTAACTCCCGAACCCCGATTTTGGTTAGGATGACCATCTTCTATTTTTAAGGGTTTTATCGATATTTTCCCTTTCTTTTTTGGAATAAATAATGTCCGGTGGCGACTCTATTCAAATGATTTTCTGCGAGCATGTAATAACACTTTGCGAAGGATCGTATTTTTCGAGGTATGACAACTGGCGACTCTGCTGGGGATACTTGCTCCTAGCGAGAGAGAGTCAAGCCTAATTTAGTTGACTTTGCGATGAATGTTGGATTTACTTATTTGTTTTCTTTATGCTTTCTCTTTTATTATATGTGCTCATTGTCACGCTTATCTGTGGATCTTAGGATGTTTTCTTGAGTAAATTTCTACACCCGAGCTTTGGAAAAAGAAGATAGAACACGTAGGTTTAGAAATGGAAGTTGTGTAGTGTTAGTTCCCAACGGCCACTCCTTGTGTGCCTAACATGAAGACTTCTCCTAGAGTAGACCTTTTTGTAGATCTTGTTACAAGATGGCTAGCCTATCGCATAACGTGGATTTATGAAAGGTCCATGACTCTAGGGACCCCTCTTAGAACCACTTTTTGATTTAGTGGTTATGTAGTGTTAGTCCCCAGGTACCGCTCCTTGTGTGCCTAACACGAGGACCTCTCCTAGAATAGACATTTTCGTCACTCTCGTCATAAAACAGCTAGCATGTTGTAGGACTTTGATACGATTAAGGTCCATGACTCTGGGAAATTTATCCATCAACCTAAAAACTATCATGTGAGTGGTCTATGGGTAGAAAGCCTAGAACCATCCGTTATAGAGAAACCTGCCTAATAGGATGTTCTGTTGTTACTTGTGTTATCCCGAATCCATACACCAATACATGGCATTTAATTGCATCTATTTACATACCATTGAATTCCTTCATGCATACATTCAAGTTTTCAAAAAAAATTCATCTCATTTGTTCTCATCTTTAGAGTTTTCAGTCTATCGTCGAGCCGATTTCTTAATACAAGTACGAAACAAGGGCCAACGTCAAAAGAAGAATGGTTAATCAATAGAAACATAATGAAAGAGTTGGGGAATACATTGATGAGTTGAAAGGAAATGTGAGCAAGATCATGAAAATGCTACAAGCCTTGACTGATAGGGAAACTCAGCCTCAAAGGATTGTGTGGAACAATTAATTCATAATCAAATGATTATGTTTCTGTTTGTACAATCCATTAGGATTAGGATTAATGTAATTAATTAGCTATTATTTCCTGTTTTTTCTGTAATTAGAATTAGCAGTTGTGGGAAATTAATTCCCCTGATTCTTAGGGCAGATCTCTCTTTCAAATTCTGCATGCTGTATTCTATAAATACAGCATCTGTAATTCTCATTACATACAAAGAAATATAAAATATATTTCTACATGGTATCAGAGCACGATCTGAACCATCCCTAACCTAGCGCCGCCAAACTATGGAGGATCCCAAATTTGATGAATCGCTCAAAGTGGAGACTAGATCATTTCCGACCAGTTCACACGAAGGGCTCACTCACCTCATCACAGGCCATAAATTAAATGGTCAAAACTATACCTAATGGGTAAGGTCAGTCAAGATCTTCCTTGAAGGAAAAGGAAAGGAAGGCTACACCATAGGAGATTCTAAATGTCCTGAGAAAGGAGACAAAAACTTTCAGAAATGGAAACTTGAGAACAGCCAAGTCATGTCATGGCTGCTCAATACCATGACAAATGAAATTGGTGAAAATTTCATGTTCTATGACACTGCAAAAGAAATATGGGATGCAGTGAAGGAAACATACTCAAATGTTGACAATACATCTATCGTATTTTAGATAAAAAGCATTCTTCATGACCTTCGACAGGGAGAATCTTCTGTTACTGAGTATTTTAACATACTTAGCAAACACTAGCAGCAACTCGACATATACGAAGAGGTTACATGGTGTTGTACAGAAGATCAAAAGAAGTATAAGGAATTGGTGGAAAAAGATAGGATTTACAAATTCCTATTGGGATTAAACAAGGACCTAGATGAAGTTCGTGGAAGGATTCTTGGAACCAAACCACTTCTCAAAATTCGAGAAGCCTTTTCAGAAGTGAGAAGGGAAGAAAGCAGGAGGAAAATCATGTTGGGGACACCCAACTCAGTTCCGTACGGCGAGAGCTCTGCAATGGCAGCAAGAGGGAATCAGCCCCGACCACCACAAAGGAAAACTCGCCCCTGGTGTGATCACTGCAAGAGACCGGGCCACACAAAGGAAACACGTTGGATTATACATGGAAAACCTTCAGAGGCCAAATTGTTCAAAGGCAAGGAGGGCAGAGGTAACACAACATGTAACAATCAAGAAAGTGAGGTATACTCTAACTCATCCTGTTTTAGCAAAGAACAAAGGGAGGCTCTTCAAAAACTCTTTCAGCAAACCATGTTAACTGCAGAAAAAGGTGGTACTGCTGTAGTTGCTCAAAGAGGTAATTACTTACATGCTCTAAACACTAGTAAGGAAAAAACAAAATCATGGATTGTTGACTCAGGGGCTTCAGATCACATGACTGGAGACTTTACTTTGTTTAGTAGTTATTCTCCATGTCCTTATAACTATAATGTTCAAATAGCTGATGGTACACTTTCTAAGGTCATGGGTAAAGGATCAATTATCATTTCACCAAATATTACACTTCCCTCTGTTTTATATGTGCCCAAACTGGATTGTAACTTGCTGTCTATTAGCAAGATTACAAGAGATTTGAAATGTGTTACTAAATTCTTCCCTAACTTGTGTGAATTTTAGATTTTGGAGTCGGGGAAGACGATTGGCAATGCTGAAGAGTGTGCTGGACTCTACTTCCTTCAAGTGGAAAAATCAGAAGAAAAACTCAAGAATAATTATCATGTTGCAGCTGCAGCTTCAAATGATAATAATCCTGTAATGATGTGGCACTATAGATTAGGCCACCCAAATTTCTTATACTTGGAAAAAGTGTTTCCCTCTTTATTCAATAAAAACAAGGAACATTTTCAGTGTGAAATTTGCCAATTGTCTAAACATACCCGAAACCATTACTCACCCCAATCTTATAAACCCTCCAAACCTTTTTCATTAATTCATAGTGATGTATGGGGACCATCACGAGTCCACAACATTACAGGCTTGAGATGGTTTGTCACCTTTCTTGATGATCACACACGTGTTACCTGGGTGTTTCTAATGAAGGAAAAATTAGAAGTAGGGAGAATATTTGAAATTTATCATAAGATGGTACAAACACAATTCCAAAGCAATATTCAAATACTTAGAACCGAAAATGGTCGTGAGTATTACAACCTTGCTCTAAATTCCTATCTTCAAAAGGTTGGAATTGTTCACCAAAGCTCGTGTGTGGACACTCCCCAACAAAATGGGGTAGCAGAAAGGAAAAATAGACACCTTTTGGAAGTGACTAGATCAATTATGTTGGCCACAAATGTCCCACAACACTTTTGGGGAGAAGCTGTCCTTTCAGCAACTCACCTTATAAATCGAACGCCCTCCCGTATCCTTAACTTTAAGACCCCAATCTCCACACTTCAAAACCTATTTCCAACCAGCAAAATCTTTTCCTCCATTCCATTAAAAATATTTGGATGCTCAACTTTTGTCCATAACCTCAACCCTCACCGAAGCAAATTAGACCCAAAATCCATCAAATGCATTTTTCTTGGTTACTCTCCTCACCAAAAGGGATATAGGTGTTACTCTCCCCATACCAAAAAATTTTACCACACTATGGATGTAACCTTCTTTGAAAATCAGCCCTATTACACCAAAACTGGTATTCAGGGGGAGCAATCATACATCGAAAATTCAGAATACCAACTTTTGCCTCTTGAACTAACTGAACATGACAAAATCTTACCAGACCAAACTGGTAACACTCGATCAGCCGAACCTATGCCTAAATCAGTTGAAAAATTACCAAACCAAACCTCTAACATTCAACCGAGTGAAAGGACAGCAGAAGCTGTGACGGAAATATTGACCAATTATAGTCCCAACCACATCTCAACAGAATTGTGATTTAAAAACAGGCAAGTGGAAGGGTTTTTGTTATAAAAAGAGGAAGGAAGTAGAGTCAAGTATAGCTCCGATGCAAGGCCATGAGTCAGAGCAGACTCTAGAAAATGAAATTCCCGCCGGTAATATTCTTCCTAACTCTGAACATGTTGATATAAATACAACAGATATTGATATTCCTATTGCTGTGAGAAAAGGGGTTAGATCTTGCACTAAACACCCTATTGAAAAATATATCTCCTATGGAAAACTATCACAAAGTTACAGGTCTTTTGTAGCAGCAGTTGACAACATAGAAATTCCAAATAATATTCAAGAAGCATTGCAGAAACCTGAATGGGCAGCAGCTGTAACAGAAGAAGTTCAAGCACTTGTAAGAAATTGCACATGGGAAATCACTGATATACCAGAAGGGAAGAAGGTAGTAGGATGCAAGTGGATATTTTCAATTAAGCACAATGCTGATGGGAGTATAAATAGGTACAAAGCTCGGTTGGTTGCTAAGGGTTTCACACAATCATATGGGGTGGATTATGAGGAGACTTTTGCACCTGTTGCGAAGCTCAATTCTGTCTGGGTTCTACTATCTCTGGCAGCAAATCTAGATTGGCCCCTATACCAACTAGACATAAAGAATGCATTTCTAAATGGGGAGTTACAAGAAGAGGTATATATGCAAATTCCTCCGGGACTTGAATCACCTGGAACCTCCAACATGGTGTGTCGACTTCGAAAATCTCTATATGGCCTCAAACAATCACCAAGGGCATGGTTTGACAGACTAACAAAAGTTGTCAAGCAAGATGGTTTTGTTCAATGTCAAACAGATCATACTATGTTTGTCAAGTACTCTATGGATGGGAAGATAGCTTTGTTTATTGTCTATGTTGATGATATCGTAATTACGGGAGATGATGATGAACAAGTCAACCAGTTAAAGAAACTTCTAGCAAAAGAATTTGAAGTCAAAGACTTAGGACAACTCAAGTATTTTCTAGGGATGGAAATTGCAGGAACAAAGAATGGTATTTCAGTTTCACAAAGGAAGTACACGCTGGATTTACTTCAAGAAACAGGTATGCTTGGATGCAAAGCTGCCAATACTCCCATAGAACAAGTTAAAAGGAGTGAAGATGAAAATGTACTAGCTAATAAAGATAGATATAAAAGTCTAGTCGGAAAATTAATCTATCTAACTCACACCAGATCAGACATTATTTTTGCTGTAAGCATGGCTAGTCGTTATATGTCAAATCCAACTGAAACTGACATGAGAAATGTGAACAGAATTCTCCAGTACCTGAAAGGTATGCCAGGCCGAGGACTTTATTTTCAAAAGAACTCAAACAGAGGTATTGAAGTCTACACTAATTCTGATTGGGCAGGATGTTTATCTGACAGAAAATCGACTACAGGCTATTGCACATTTGTATGGGGTAATATGGTAACTTGGAGAAGCAAGAAACAATCTGTTGTGGCTAGGAGTAGCACAGAAGCGGAATTCAGAGCTATGTCACAAGGTATTTGTGAAGTAATTTGGCTCAAGAGAATGCTAGATGAGATCAAAATTCCTACCAATCACCCCATGAAGATATTATGTGATAACAAGGCTGCTATTAGCATTGCGAAGAACCCGGTACAGCATGATAGAACAAAGCATGTAGAGATAGACCGACACTTCATCAAAGAGAAAATTGATCATGAAATTATAAGTGTTAACCATATTCCATCATGCCAGCAAACTGCAGACATTCTAACAAAAGCCCTTCCAAGGAACATATACGAGAATATCAGATCCAATCTGGGTATGATAGACATCTACCACCCAGATTGAGGGGGAGTGTGGAACAATCAATTCATAATCAAATGATTCTGTTTCTGTTTGTACAGTCCATTAGGATTAGGATTAATGTAATTAATTAGCTATTATTTCCTGTTTTTTCTGTAATTAGAATTAGCAGTTATGGGAAATTAATTCCCCTATTCTTAGGGCAGATCTCTCTTTCAAATTCTGCCTGCTGTATTCTATAAATACAGCATCTGTAATTCTCATTACATACAAAGAAATATAAAATATATTTCTACAGATTGTCATCTCTGAAATCAATAGTTTTGTTGTTGACCCCGTGCCTCCCTAGAGGCCAGTTACTTCTTAGTTAGAATTTGGATTACCACCAAATTACTCTCCGCCCTTTGCAAATACTCCAAGGGCTGGCCCATATGCACTTCTAGTATTCCAAGCTCCGATAATAAAATAATCTCAACCTGTCGTGCATACTGTTGCCGAAGTTGTGTATGGGGACCCTCACTTTCTGTACCATGTTGTTGGTCCCCAAGTGGAAAGTCAAGAGGAATCCAGAGATATTGAAGAAGTCAGAGAGAAAAAAATCAGACTCTGGAGAAGAGATTAAGAGTTGTAGAGGGTAATGATGTCTTTGGTGCTGCTATAATGGAGATGTGCTTAGTTTCATACTTGGTTATACCTACCAAATTCAAAACTCCATAATTTAAAATTACAAGGGGCGCACCTATCTAAAAAGCCACTTGGTGACGTACCACCGTAAGATGGTTGCATATACCAATAACGGCAAATTTCTCATTCACTGTTTCCAGGACAACTTGAGTGGAGCTTCAATGAAATGGTATATGGGACTTGAAAAGAGTTGTATCCAAATCTGGAAAGACTTGGTCGACGCTTTCTTGAAGTAGTATAAGTACAATCTGGACATGGAACCAGATCATCAACAACTGTAGAATATGTTTCAAAAGGAGAAGGAGTCATTCAAAGAATACGCTCAGTGCTGGAGAGAGCTGGCTGCCCAGGTAGAGCCACCATTGGTAGAGAAAGAGCTAACTGGATTGTTCATGGATACTCTACAACCTTTATTTTGAGAAAAGATGATAGGAAGTGTATCATCATGTTTTAGTCACCTGGTAACTATTGGAGAAAGACTAAAGAAGGGTATCAAGAATGGAAAAATTGCTAACACTGTTGAGTCCTCTAGTGGTGCAAGAAAGTCCTCTAGGAACTTTCAGAAGAAGAATAAGGGCGAAACAAATGTTGTTTCAAATTAAAGGAGACCTCGTCGCAGGAAACAATACTATGATCAACCATATGTAGCTGCAGTTGCTCCTGTGGTTAACGTTATACCAGCTCGGGCTCCTCAACAATAAAATGCTGGTCAGAATTAGAATAGTAACGCCAGTAATTGGACTCAATTTAACCCTATTCCCATGTAATATACTCATCTATATCCTTATTTGGTCCATAGGGTTTGGTTACAACTAGGTCTCTACCTCCTCCTCAAAATCCTCCCCAGGATGGGTTTACGTCCAACGCCCACTATGAGTTCCACGAGGGAGCTGCAAGTCATGATCTAGAAAGTTTCTTTGCACTAAAGGCTAGAGTACAAGACTTGATTATGGGAAATATTATATCTTTCAAGGATGTTGGTCCCAAAGTTAGCAAAAATCCTTTTCCAGGACAAGGTGAGTGAAGGTTGGGTTTAAGCATGAGAAGTCACCTCTTAAAGCCAGTGGGTCAGACAAGAAAGCTCATCCTTGATGTTGATTAGTCAGTAGGCCTTATTTTCTTTCTATTTGCAATTTCCTTGTTTGTAATGTGTCTATTTGCTTTCAAACTTATTCCTTTTTAATATTAATATTAATGAAATGAGCATTGCATTAATCCATTCATATTCATACCATTTCATATTTATGCTTTCCTTTTCTAAAATTGCAAAAAATATATATCAATGTTTTCCCCATTCATCTGTCTTTATCAAACTTTTGTTTAAGCAAAGATCAGAGGGAGGATGACGAAAACAAAATACCCAAGTTGCTGAATGGTATCCTTTCAAATAGAACTTCACTGACGATGTGAGGCATTTGTTTCAATTCCCAAACACTGGAGAAATAAGAAAGTTAATCCCTAGTTAACCCCTTTGAGCCTAGAAATTGGTGTTCTTTTTGTACGAAAAAACTCATAATCTTAACCCGGGGTAGGGTAGTTCTCAATTAATTCGGATGTGCATTCAAATTCAAGGGAAACGTTATGGACACCTTTCAATAAAAGTTTCAAGCACAAGCTTTCCTTCGCACACATCAAATATGTGTCGAAGAAATCATGAAAATCAAAAGGTGACAATAGTTATTCTCATCAACCATTAAGCAAGGAAGTCACTGTCTTTCTAGATCAAAAAGAGAAAGCCCGCTAAGTCAAAACCTAAAAATGTGACATAGGAAAAAATTAGGGCATCCTGGTGGACTGAAAGCTTCAAAGAAGCAGTCCAGCAAAAAATTAGGGATAACAAAAATTATCAATCAAAAGTGGTCAATAAAAACCTTAGCGAAAACAAAGTGAGTTGAAAATCATATCAAAATTAAAAGGGTCACCAAAATTCTTGACATAGAAAAACATAATTTTGTAATTGTCAAAAATGGAGAAGTGACTACCATCTCAAAAATCCCCTTGGCTTTTGAGCCATTATCATCAGTGAAACTCTAAATCTCTTGGAACCTGAATGCACAAGTTGAATTAATGGAACGTAGGTTTGGAGATCATCATGAGAAATGGGTTGGTTTAAAATTAAATTTTGACCCTTATATCCTTTGTTTCGAAAACCCTGAACCAGACCATGTTACAACCCTCAAAAGACCTAATTGAATCTAGGTTTATTTTGAAAGCATACAACAACAAGGTTGTGTAAACTGACTCCAAAGAGATTTACTCATCATCTATTTTGGTATCATACCTTTGCATTAAACCACTATTGCGTTTTGACCAGTTTGCATTTGTTGGGTGTCAACAATATAATTCAAATAATGCTTTTGATTTCAAAAATTGCATGTGCATCGCATTAAAATTACCATTCTTGAATGAACAACTTTATTTGCAAATAAGCCCTCATCATCAAGGAAGTTCAAACAGTTAAGAAACTTGATCAGTGATCCTATCAGGAGCATATCATAATCACAATCCTGTTGTTCAGAGAAATTAGTTCAAGATCTGTCAATTAGGGTAAGCCATCCCGAGAATTGGTTCACCAAGAAAAAATCTCTTGAAGAATCATGTTGGCGCAAGCCTTTCAAGCGCACAATAAAGAAGTCATTTCAAGAATAAGTTAATTCGAGGCAGTCTACTTCAAGAAATCCCAAAGCAATGCTCAGAAGTCTTTCTTAAAGGGATCATCAACTTAATATCGTTGACAAGTGTGACATATGTGTGTTCCAAACATCTTTTGAAGGAAAAGTTGGCATAACTCCTTGTGTTGTGGAATCAGAGTTCCAATCTTACCTTACAAAAGAGTTTAATCCAGTTGTCATAAGAATTTGCATTGTATGCACTTACATATATCATGCAAGGCTTAATATCATGCATAGCTCGAAGAGTATTTCATGCTCGTTGGCACCTACAAAAATAGATATTTGTCTGTCCAGGTTCACTTTGTCCTTACTTATTCGATGTTCTTCCGGATATGTCTTGTTTGTTCTAAGGTAATTCCAGAACCCATCTGAGTCTCTTTCGGATATGTTTGTCGTTCTGACGTTTTTCCAGAACTTGTTTTCGTACATTCAATGCTTTTCTGGATGTTTTAGATGAATCTTATTAATCATTTTGATTCACACCCAATGCTTTTCTGGATTTCTTTAATATATTTCTGACTTTGGTTAACAGCTCTGTACAATGCTTTTCTGGATGTCCCCGAGTTTGTTTTCCTCTTCATCCAATATTTTTCTGGATGTCTACTAAAAAAAATCTTCAAATTGGTTTCCCTTTCATCCAATGCTTTCCTGGATGTCTCTGACATATTTCCATGGTTTAAGTCTCCTTTTTCATTCAATGTTTTTCTGAATGTCTCTGATATCTTGTTAGAATGAGTTTCCTTTCCATCCAATGCATTTCTGGATGCCTCCAATGTTTCCCTAGAGTTTGGGCTCCTTTTCCATCCAATGTTTTTCTGGATGTTTCTGATGTATTTTCCAAAGTGTGGTTCCCTTTTGCATCCAATGATTTTCTGGATGTCCTTGATATCTTTCAAGAGTTTATCCCTTTTATTCCAAGTGTAGTTGGATATTCCTTGATTATTCTGATTGATCTCCATAATATATCTTGTATTTCCCCAAGAAGTCCTTTCATATTATTCCATTCAATATCCAATAAAATCTCCATTACAAGTCATTTCCATAATTCCCATAGAGTATGTTTCTCATACCATATTTTCAGTAAAAAAAAATCATCCATAGCATATCATGTCATCTCATTGCATCAAGGGACAAAAATTGACTACTTAATATTTAACTATATTCCACTGCGATTATATGAAAAATGACCATCTTCATATATTATGGTTGAAGATATTTAAATAGGAGCAGCTGTCGTACCCCTTTTTTGCCCCTTACCCATTTCATACATTAATCTGACGCATAATTCATTCTTGAAAAAAAGTCAACCATTGCATTTCTGGTCCTCATCATTTTTTAATCGATTCTCATGCATAATTTAATTTTATTAATTTCCTTTTCAGAAATTCAAAAAAGGTAGTCAAAAGTCAACATTTTACATGTTGAAGAAGTTGACTAAAATTGTATTTTTTATTATGCATTTTGAAAAATAAATTCATGGTCATTTGATTTATCATCAAAATATCCATTTGAATTTAATCATTTTCATGCATCATAAAACAAAAGTCAATGTTTTTAGAAGGTCCAAAATATCTCTCATTTATTACATCATTATTTCATGCATATATTACATTATTATTCCATGTAAATATTACATCATAATTCATTATTTAATAAATTAAGTTTCTAGAAGGCAATCACACCACTCTCACCTCTTTTTCATAATTCTTAAACTACCATTTTTAGAGCCTATAAATAAAATCATTCTCATTCACAAATCTCACTAAGAGTCACTCATAAGAACAAGGCAAAACTTTGCACAAATTTCTCTCCAATTTTCAAGTCACTTTTTATTTTTCTTTATTTAGGTAGCTGATCTTGACGGCTGATCAGAACCTAAATTGGCCCAAGATGACGTCTGTGATGCTGGGTGTGAGAGATGAGGAGGGGGTGTACTTGCAAGGCACTCCGATACTAAAGTAAGAATCAGGAGAGAGAGTGAGAGAGAGAGAGAGAGAGAGAGAGAAAGGCAAGTAGAAAGTATATATTTCGTAAGGTGATTTTAGATACCTGACCCTCTCAAATGAGAGGGTTTTTATAGCGCCCCCAGCGCGTGGCCAACGGTCCCTATTTTCGAGGCGATATAATCGTTTCCCGAAGAATAGGTAACTGCCAGAAACTAGCCGTTGGACGGGAAGAGGTGCCCGAAACTAGCCGTTGCCACGGGAAAAGGCGCAGTTATGGGCACGGGCGTCATGACTGTTTCTAGATGGTGGAGCCGTGCGTGATGGGTAGGAACTACCGAGGAGGGGCAGATGACCCACGGGATCATCCGACCATACTTGCCCGATAAAGGGGTAGAAAGGTAAATGCTGCCCCAAATTGGCTGGACTTAGGCAATTGGGCCGTTCTGGGAGCAGAGGTGGATTGGGTCATGCCTTGTCATTAAGCCAGTCCGGAATGGGAGCCCACCAATTCGTTGCTCCCGAGCATGGGAGTGATGACTTAAGGGTAGTTTGCAGTCCCGGGGAGGACCAGAAATAGTCGTCGCTTGTCGGCGAGAAGGGACTGTTCTACGATGCCCGAGGGAGTTAGTTCCCACGGGATACGAAACGTTGTTTGGTGTGCGCGGTGTACGGGGAGCCCAATAGTTGATGTGATATGAAGAGATGAAGTGCCACGTGTGCCTCGAGCCCTGTGCTGCATTGAATGTGTCATGATGGCTAGGCTAGGGTCATGATGATGCCCCTAGTTGCGCGTGCTCGTGCACGTGCCTTCAGATCGTCCATAAATAGAGGGAGAAGCTGCTCATTTGCACTTTTTTCTTCTCTCTCTTCTTTCGCTTCTTTGCTCTGAGTTGTTTCGTTCGCCGTCGTCCAGCTGCCGTACCAGCTCCGTCCAGACTCTTCGACCTTCTAAACTCTTCCTCGACCACGTAAGTAACTTGATCATATTCCTATTTTAAGCTTTTTTGCTTTCTATTCTTCTAGAACGCATGCTGTTAGGGTGAATCTAGGTAGTGTAGTAGAAGTTTCTGGCAATTTGTTGGTGGCAGACGGCGGCTTGGCCACTTTTTGCCGCTGTCGTAGTTGCTGGAACCTTAGGCACTTAGGGGTTTAGGTCGTTTCTGACGCCGTTGCAACGACGGGAGCGTTTGTCGCCGGTCGGAGCTCATGAATTTTATGGTGTACCTATGAGTTTTCCGGCAGATTCATGTTTTTTTCCAGTAGGCCTTCAAGTGGTATTCTGGGTAGCGAACCAGGGAGGATCTCCCTGCGTGCGTTGAAGGGGTTGCCCCGGGCATCTCCTCACGCTATTAGCTGTGCCATTTGAGTAGGGCTTAGGTCAGGGACGTCGTCCTCGGGCCTTTGCACGCCCTTTCACTTGACTAGCGGTGGAATGGTGGATTTGATTTTGACATCAAATTCAATTTTATCCTCTGCTTTTCAGGTGAAGAAGATGGCCCGCAAAACTGAAGATGAAATCCTTAGAGACTCGTCCGAGGAGAGCTCCTCGGAAAATAGTGATACAGAAGACACATCTACTCCCCGTGGTGCTGACGAGACCCCGCCTTTGAGGACCTCTACGGAGAAGTGGTCGGTCGTAGAACCTACGGAGCATGCCTCCGTCTTTGCTTCGTATACTGGGGACGTTTTTACGACCATAGGGGCCGAAGGGGAATGGAAAGTACATTTCCCCGGTGAAGACGAATGAATCTGCTCGGACTATGGGGAAAGGTTCCAAATGTACGAGTAAGTTTTCAAGGATATTGGGCTAAGGCTGCCCTTTACCAATTTACAGAGGTCAGTCTTCATGCATTTAGATCTGGCCCCTTCGCAGCTGCATCCCAATTCTCTAGACTTCATCCGGACGTTTGAATTGACGTGCGAGTTCCTGGAGATATGAGCTACCCACCCCTTATTCTTTAGAGTCTTCCATCCCCAGCGGCAAGTCTCGGGGAGGAAGTTCGGCTGGGTCTCATTGAAGCAGGTGAGAAAGTTGTTCAAACTGTTCTCTGAGTCCATTAGGACTTTTAAGGAGAGGTTCTACATTATTGAGCCCGTGTCAGAGAAGGCCTAAGACTCCAAGTATGTTTGGGAGGTGTCGACGGATGAGAACGGGGAGGATCTTTACGACGAGGCGGGCAAAGTAATGGCGCGGAGGTTGCTGAAGTTCCCCTTTTGCTACATTGGGGCTCACTTTTCCTAGGGGACTGGCCAGTATCTTGCCCAGCCAAAGATGTTGGATGATGATGACAAGGCCGACTATGCGAAACTAATGAACTTTGTCGACGGTTTTACTCCTTCCCAATGCTGGACTAAGAGCGGGGACCCAATCTTCGAGGAAGATAGGGGGCAGAAGGTGGAGAGTCGTTATATTAACACAAAGGGGCTCCTTGAGTGCATGACTCACGATGATGCTCTTAAACTGTTGGATAGTTTTTATCTCAACTTTTTTGGAATATTATATTCCCCGTTCGCTAATGTGCTAGTTATGTTCTTGCAGGTGAAATGTTTTCGGTGCACGAATAAATGGTGAAGAACGCCCATGCGAAGGACAAGGGTGGCGCAGCAAACACGAAGAGTCGGCTCAGCCAACAAGGGCCACCTCCACAAACGGGGTCGAGGACCTCCTCGTCGACTCTGTCTCCTGTCTAGAATTTTCTAGTGCCTGTAAACTCGAGGATCAAGTGCTTCCGGCATACCGAGGTGGTGGACCTCAGCCAGGCGGGGGAGAAGAGCAGGTTTAGCTGCCTCCTTGCCTTCACAATAAAAAGTTCTTCGAAGGCTCTGTAGCGAGTGATTTTGGACGCGGTTCTTAAGCGCTGATCGCTCTCACTGCGGTTGAGTTTACTACAGGTCGATTCATTTTTTATCCTATTGTGAGCTGATGAAGGAAGGGAAATAGATGTCTCCAATTAACCCTGCTTGCATACTGAGTTTAAACAGCGGTCTGTTAGGTTACGGATACGATCAATGTGGGGGGGCCTTTGTACTGGCTATTTGTATTTTCGCCAATACTGTTTTCTCTCTTTTTGTTAGGATACTGCTTCAGATTAGGATATATGGGATTTTGGGTTTTTGTTTAGTGTACTCGCTAAGATCTTTTCTTTCGATCTTATGCCTACGTATTCCCGTTTACTGAAACAGGGAAATCAGAGCGTTCGTAGTTCCTCCTATTCTATGGGAGGAAATGGTTGTTTTGGTGTCTTGTTCAAAGCCCAAGACGTGAAGCGAAAGGTGGTTTGTATCTTGTTTAAAGCCCAAGATGTGAAGCTGAAAGGTCTCAACTTTAGAGAGAATTTGTCATCTCTAAAGAAGGGGTTATATGTCACAACTGTTTTATAAAGGAGAATTACTTTAACCGGGATAAGTGAATCCGGCAATGCCATAAATTCCTTTATAGGGGATTTCCAACTTGAAGGGGGAGACTTTAACTCAGTGTAGAGCAATGCTATCTTTCCTTAGGAATTTCTCATGCTAAAAGAGGGACAGTGGCATGGATATAGATGATCCAGAGGCTTGCCGCTTATAGCATTTAGATGGAGGGGAAGGAGTTATTGATGTTTGTGTACTACGAACGAGGCACAACTTTGATGCTAAAAGGTTAATTGAATCAACCAGTGGTTTCCTTATACAAAGCCTAAGAGGAGGCTAATATGTGTCTCGTACAAAGCCCGAGAGAGAGGCTAAAAGGTTTTGACTCGACGATGGAGTCTTTTGGTATCTCGTATAAAGCCCGAGATGGAGGCTATTTGACTCAACAAGAGAGTTTTTGTATCTCGTACAAAGCCCGAGATGGAGGCTATTTGACTCAACAAGAGAGTTTTTGTATCTCGTACAAAGCCCGAGATGGAGGCTATTTGACTCAACAAGAGAGTTTTTGTATCTCGTACAAAGCCCGAGATGGAGGCTATTTGACTCAACAAGAGAGCTTTTGTATCTCGTACAAAGCCCAAGATGGAGGCTGTTTGACTCAACAAGAGAGTTTTTGTATCTCGTACAAAGCCCGAGATGGAGGCTGAAGGGGTGAGTGACTCAACGAGGGAGTCTCTTATGTGTCTCGTACAAAGCCCGAGAGAGAGGCTGAACGTTGTTTGACTCCGCTAGGGAGGATCATTGTATAAAGCCCAAGAGAGAGGCTATTTTAACTGGAGAAGGATCATTATACAAAGCCTAAGAGGAGGCTATGGCGACTGTTCAGTTAAGTGACAGGTCCAGTATACTGATTTTTAAAGAGAAAATCAGTTCTTATATGAGCAACACTGTACTCGAGGATTTGATTCGAGGATCCGGGTTATTCCTGTTCTTTAAGGAAGTGGGAAATCCTAAGGGTATTGAGACTGTCCGAGTCTACGGGTTTTCTTCCTATTTAACGAAGGGGTCACTTGAGAATGTCTTTGAGACTCAAGGATATTAGACTGTCCAAGTCTAGAGTTTCGTCTTTTGTACTATGTTTTAAAAACAGTAGTAGACTCTTTGAAAGGACTGTTCTATGCAGATGACTAAGTTTTGTTCCTATACCTCTAGGAGGTCGTCGGGACAATTTGTACGAAGCCCAAAAGGAGGCTGGAAACTTTTAAGAAGCCGATCGGTCCTTGTACTAAGCCCAAGAGGAGGCTATCAATGTCGGAGGAAGAAATCATTATACGAAGCCTAAGAGGAGGCTGTGAATACTTCTAAGAAGCTGTAGGGTCCTTGTACTAAGCCCAAGAGGAGGCGGGGATGCTTTTAGGAAGCCTGTGGGTCCTTGTACGATGCCCAAGAGGAGGTCGATGCTTTTAAGAAGCCCGTGGGTCCCCAAACCCCGAGAAATTCAAGGCAAGCTATTCACAAGGAATAGATCAAGTCAGGAAAGTTCGAGAATTTGGAAGAAACTCAAAGATGCCATTCACGAAGAATACACTCATCTCTGGGAGTAGAGTTTCTTGACAATTCCTAATGAGGACAGCCGAAGAGAAGACTGTAACTGGTGATCCTATTTGGGATCTAGTTGTCTATTTCTATGAATAAACGAAACGGCGTCACCTAGTTCTAGACGTAGTTGCCTGGGAAACTCTAAATATCTATACTATTATTACACAGTTGATATGAGTTTATGAAAGAAGACTTACAGCAAAACAGCCCCACAATACAATTATATATATATGAAAGCGGTAAATGAAAGCAATAACCACTTACTCGGTTGTATAGCTTCCATGCTGTTTGGTTAGTTGTTCAACAAAGAAAGATTGAAAACAACAGTATATTCAAAATCAAAGGAGAAAGTGCTTTGAAAAAGAAAGATTTGGGGCTTACAGCTCAAGGAGAGGTCCAGGGTTTTATCAGTGAGCGCACTGTTTGAATTTGTACAGAGGGACTTATACAAGTGACTGAGGCCCAAAAGGATTTTCTGTACAAAGGGATGGGTCTTACACTCTCTCAAGAAGCCCAAAAGGTTTAAAGAAAAAGAGTGGGGCTTATAACACGAGGGTAGGCCCAGTTTGACTTTTTGTTTAAAAATGGCGATCGCGCCGAGGTTTTCTTTTAACGCATGGGGGACTTATACAATAAGTGAGGCCCAAAATGTTTTGGTTAAAAGGGGGTTGGGTCTTACACTCTATTAGAGGCCCAAAAGTTTTGAATGGGTCTTATAGCTCGAGGAGAGGCCCAAAAGGTTATTTTTCAAAAAGGTGACGATCGCGCCGTTTGTTTTTTACGGTATCGGGACTTATACAATACACTGAGGCCCAAAAATGATTTGGTCAAAAAAGGATTGGGTCTTACACTCTATTAGAGGCCCAAAGTGTTTTGAAAATGATTTATGAGGGTTGAATTAATCCAAAACCCTAATTTGTTTTCAAAAATGTATTTAATTGAATAAACATTCAATTAAAATGATCAAAATTGTTTAACATATGGAAAACAAATTGTGATCTTGGATTAATGCTTCAAAAATTAAGTATTGACCTACAAAATAATTAGAAAGCATTAAAAGTTGCAAAATCAAGGTGGAAAAAATATTTTAAATGTTAAAAACAATTAAAACATTAATTCTTTGCAAAAATATCAATTATACAAAATAAATAATATTTTTGGGATTTTTTGGGAAAATAAAATATTTTAACATTTTTGTGAATTATTAAAATTAGAGAGAAATTAATTTTTGAATCAATTAAATAAAATCACAAAATTCAAATATTCAAATATTCAAAAAATGGCGCCAAGAACACCCAAGAACACGCGCGTGTTCTGGGTTTGCCCAGATTTGTATTTTCTCTCCAATCTCACTGAATACTTGATTATATCATGCAATCTACATACCAATCAACTCGTTTCAACCTCACGATCACGTCTATGGTATTTAATTTCATTTAAATTAAACATATAACAAGAAATCATGAAAAATCCTCAAGAACCGTAATTTCTGCATGAAGGCTAGGATTTTTGATACACGATTCAAACAATGCAATTAATTGAGGGGAAACATTCCATGCATGATTATGAACATATGGCCAAATTATTGTGCAGCAAAAATTGCATGGATCATAGAGTTAGAAGAGCTCATGCTTACCACTTGCAGCTGGTGATCGTGATTTGTGTTGGAGGTGTTACAGCTAGGTTCCAATGATCTGGATAGCTTCCCTAGGTGCCATGGAGTGTGTATGAATGTTTGGAATGGATTGAAATGGTTTGGAGCTGAAGATGGTACCTCAACTGCAAAACTGTCAAGAACTTGAGCAGTTGGCTGGTGATTTTGTGAAATCTGTGTTCCAGATGTTATGTGAGTGTTTGGATCACTTCTATATGATGTATGTGAGGTGTGTGTGTGATTGGTTTGATTGGAAAAGCTCTCAAACTCAAAACCCGATAGTGACTTGCCTTAGAAAGCAAAATTGGAGTGAAATAAGAGATTTTGAGGAAAGCATCAGTTTGATGGCTTTGGTGTACTCAAACTGATCACAATTGAGCTCTATTTATAGTAGAGCAAGTTTGTTTTGCAAGGAATAGTGAATGGCAACTGCTGAGTAGGTTTGGCCAATGTTGGCAAATGAAAATCCAAGTCTCCTCTAGCCATTGACTAGAGGTTAGGGCACAGGCTGCTGGTCCCCTTGGTCTTGGATAAGTCTTGACTGAATTCAGTTAAGAATGGCTCAGTCCATGCCACCTTGATGCTTCCATTGAATGCTCCAATCCAAAATTGGAGTCTTGTCCCTATTTTGGCAATTCTAGGTTCAACATGTTATTTCTTGTTGCAAAGACTTTGGAGGCTTGGCTCAGTGATTGCCCCCTTTAGATTTAATCCTCAGAGGTGTCCAAGTGGATAGGAGCATTTGGATTTGGCTGATTTTGGCAAATCGACCAAAAGTGCAAAAATCAGCCTTGCCTTGGCAGATTTCAGCAAGGCAACTTGCCAATGTCATATCTCATGGCTCAAGTTGAATTTGGTAATGTTCTTGGCCATTTTGGAAAGCCCTTACATGATACAACAACTGTTTGAACATGTTTGGTTTTGATCTCTTTTGAATCCAAGTGAAAAATCCCCCTACATTTGGCAAAAAGTAAGGTAAAATCTGACTTAGTGAAATTTTCACTAAGTGTTGGAACAAAGTGACTTTTCTTGATTTTGATCACTCCATAACTCAAAATCCATGAGGAGACATAGGTCAGTATGAAGCTTTTGTAGAGGGAAATGAGATCTATAAATCAAGCTTTGAATGGGGAACAATGGCCTTGTGGTTTAGGAGTTATGGTCCTCCAAAGTTGGCACATTAGTGTCACTTTTTCCATAACTTAGAAAATTTTCTAAGTTTTTATGGTTACCCCTTTTACAAGTTATCCCTCTTTCTTTGATTTTTCTTGATGAATGATGATTCAAATCATACATTAACATCATTTTAGGGTTAAAAATCCATTTTGGTGAAAAATCTCAAAAAGTCAAAGTTGACTTTTGTGCACAGTTGACTATTTATCAGATGAATTCCAAACTGTGCAATTCTTCATGGAATCATGTCCTTGACCTAAATCAAACTTGATGTACATGTTCCATGGGTGTCATAGGGTATATTGAATCATGTCTTAGGGCTTGGGAGCATGTCCTGGTCAAAAGTCAAAGTTACAGTTGACTTTTCCCGTGAAACCCTAATTGTGGTGCAGATGAAATTGAGACTTGTTGCTCAAGCTTCTTGGATTAATCCATTGTTCCAAATGGATCAATATAGTTCATTAGAGACCCTTCAACCCTCTCTTGAGGTCTTGGCTCATGATTTGCCCTAAAAGTCTACTTAGGGGTGAATTAGGTCAAGAAACCCTAATTCCTGATTTTTGATGAATGCATCCCCTGAGGCAAAATTGACTTGATGATTGGGTCCATGAGGTCCCATGAAGTATACTAGGTTATGTTTTGGATCATTGGCTTGTGCCCAGATGAAAATTTTCCATTTGGAGGCCCTGGTCGACCAAAACCCTAATTTGGTGACACTGTCGATCTTGAGACTTGATCTACCTAGAAGGGAGCAACCTTGTGCTTAATCCTTGAAGTGGGAGTCCTCTTGATCCATTGTGGATGTTTGAGAGGTTATACAAGTTGAATATCATGTCATTCCTTGATTGACCCTTTGTCTAAGCACTCAGAGAGGGCTTGAAACCCTAATTTTGATTGTAGTGAATGCTCAACAATCCTTGAGGAGATTGATGAGGTATGATGGTTCATCCATATTGTGATGATGATTGACACAATGATGGGAATCTTAGTGGTCAAAATTTGGGGTATGACAGATGCCCCTATTTAATCTTCTTGGACCCGAAGGTGTGAATGACGAAGGTATTCGGGCATTTGGGGTGCAAGAGGATTAAATATCGGAATACCCGAAATTTTGATGGCTATGAATGGCAGCTTGCGCATTCATCTTCTTTTGATAAGCAATGATGCTTAGAAAAGGTAGACTTCCCCTCGATCCTGGTTTCCTACCAAGGAACTGGTCTTAGTTTCTCTTGTTAACTTCCCCTCGATCCTGGTTTCCTACCGAGGAACTGGTCTAAGTTTCTGATTTAAACTTCCCCTCGATCCTGGTTTCCAACCAAGGAAATGGTCTCAGTTTCTGATGTAAACTTCCCCTCGATCCTGGTTTCCTACCAAGGAACTGGTCTCAGTTTCTTTTGTCAATAAGCTTTATTGACAAGGGACGCTATTCGTAGCGGTTTTCCTCAAACTTCTCGCCGAATTTTCCTGGGGAGATGCCATTTGACGGAAAAAGTTGATGTCATACTTACTGGGGAACCCAGTCGTCTGAGTTGTAGAGTTGCACAAACTACTCTGTTGGAGACGCCATTTGTTTCTACTCGAGGAAAGTAGGTCTCTTGAGAGGCTGCTTCTGCGTGGGATCTTACATCATACTTTTCTCGGGATCTTCCCGGAGAAATGCCATATGATGGGGTCCAATTTTGAGGTGTCGAGGACCTTTTCATCAGCGATCTTTTCGGAGCAAAACTGGCATGCTGCCGAATCTCTGATTACGAGGCTTTCTCTGTGGATTTTCCTTAATCCGGGAAAGCAAGGATATCATCTTCAATGGCGAAGAGTGATGATGACTGAAAGTTCCTCTGGTTTTTCAGAGGTTCAAGTTATCAAAGTGGTCAAGGGCCAACTTCCTTCCAGAAATAGACTAGGGGCGAGGCTGTTCAGACACGGCGTTTCCTGACGAGGAAAGGGCTGACAACTCGATTGAGAGGACTTTTATCACTAGGGGACAAGACCGACTAGAGTGATAGTGATGCAATATGAAATGTGAATGCAAATCAATAATGCATGATGTATGTATGTATATGCTGACAAAACTGACGCGACACACAAACTAAAAGATGAACATGACTGGATACTCGGCCATCGCGGGGCGTGTAGAAATATCGCGGGTTCAAGATAGCAATTCCACCTTGCTTAGGAAAGATAGTCCCTGTTGGGAGCTACGTTGGTCGGGCTTAGGAGATAAGAACCCGGCCGAAGTGTGTCAGATGAAACAAGGCCTCTGACACAGTTGATCCCTTCATTCAGGCGTACTGGGTTAGAAGGAGTACTTTGATTCTGCACTTTGAGGTCTGATTACTTCTGGAGAAGCGATTGATGTTCTTCTGATGTTCAACAGCCAAAAGAAATTGCCGTCTTTATTAAAAAGCAGAAAAAGTTTTAACAAGTAAATTCATTTTTGTTTTATTTCAAGAATCGTTAATCATATTAAAATGTCGTTCTGTAAAGCTAAAACAAATAAGAATTACAAACAAAAGCACAAAGGCTCAAATTTTATTGATAAAATAGAGATCGGCCAAACGCGTGATTCCAAAGAGTATATACAATGTTTGAAAATGGTAATTTACAGGGAAAAGGGCTACGTTGAAACATAACGACCGCTATCCTTCTACCAACTTTGAATTTGGGGCATCCTGAGCTTCCGTCGAAGATGACCTTGACTGGAGTTTTCTGACAGATGATGTAACTGCTGCTGAGGGACCTGCCTCTGTTTAACATAGTTACTTGCCATTATCCCTAATTTTTGCCTGGATTGTATTGTGATGTTTCCAATCCATCGGGATGATTTTTTTTCATGTCTCTAACTTTTGCCTGGACCGCCCTTTCGGGTTTTCAATCCACCGAGACGTTTTTTTTTTAGTTTAGGCGAAGTATTTCTTGACTACATCAACATTCGTGGGGTAGGAAAATTCCTCTCCGTCCATGGTTGCAAATCTCAAGGCGCTGCCTGAGAAAGCTTTCGTGACCACATAGGGGCCATCATAATTCGGAGTCCATTTACCTCGCGAATCAGTGAGAAATGATTGTATCTTTTTGAGCACGAGGTCTCCTTTCCTGAAGACTCGAGGTCGGACCTTTTTGTCAAACGCCCTCTTCATTCTCTGTTGATATAATTGACAATGGCACAATGCCGTGATTCGTTTCTCTTCGATCAGGTTTAATTCGTCGTGTCGGCTTTGACGCCATTCAGCTTCGGTGAGCTTAGCTTCCATCAATACCCTGATTGATGGGATCTCTACTTCGATGGGGAGCACTGCCTCCATGCCATATACTAGAGAGAAAGGGGTTGCCCCTGTTGAAGTGCGGACAGATGTGCGATAACTGTGAAGAGAAAAGGGTAGCATTTCATGCCAATCTTTGTAGGTTACAACCATCTTCTGAACAATCCTCTTGATGTTCTTATTGGCCGCTTTTACCGCTCCGTTCATCTTGGGTCGTTAGGGAGATGAGTTATGGTGTTCGATCTTGAACTCAGCGCACAACTCTTGCACCATCTTATTGTTCAAGTTAGATCCATTATCTGTAATGATCTGGTTCGGAACACCATAACGGCAGATGATATTGTTTTTGATAAATCGGACCACCACTTGTCGGGTTACATTGGCGAATGACGCTGCTTCGACCCACTTGGTGAAATAGTCAATGGCTACTAGGATGAACCGATGTCCGTTTGAAGCCTTGGGCTCAATCATGCCAATCATGTCGATTCCCCATATCGAGAAAGGCCACGGGGAAGAAAGAACTTTGAGATGTGATGGCGGTACATGAATTTTGTCGGAGTATATCTGACACTTGTGACACCTCCTCATGTACTTGTAGCAGTCGGATTCCATTGTAAACCAATAGTACCCTGCTCTTAGGATTTTTCTCGCCATTGTGTGTTCGTTGGCATGAGTGCCAAAGGATCCTTCATGAATTTCTTTCATAAGCATGTCTGCTTCTGGTCTGTCAATGCATCGGAGCAAGACCATGTCAAAATTTCTCTTATAGAGAGTGTCACCGCTCAGGAAGAAGTTTCCAGCCAATCTTCTGAGGGTCTTTCTATCTTTCCTTAGTGCCCCAAGTGGGTACTGTTGTTTCTGAAGGAAGCATTTGATATCGTGATACCAAGGTTTATCGTCTATGACTGCCTAAATCGTGAAGATGTAAGCGGGCCTTTCAAGACGCATTATGTCGATCTTAGGTAGGTCGTTCCATTGACCTACACTAATCATGGAAGAGAGAGTGGCTAATGCATTAGCCATGTGATTCTCCTCACGAGGGATATGATGAAACTCAACTCTGTTGAAGAAAGGTAGTAACCTTCTTGCATAATCTTTGTAAAGAATCAATCCTGATTGGTATGTGTTCCAATCTCCCTTTATCTGATTGATAACCAGGGCTGAGTCGCCATATACGTCCAAGTTTTTGATCCTTAAATCAATCGCTTCTTCGAGACCCATAATACAAGCTTCTTATTCGACCTCATTGTTCGTACATTTGAACGTAAGTCTGGCAGTGAAAGGAATGTGGGTACCCTGAGGGGTAATAATGATTGCCCCAAATCCATTTCCATAATGATTAACTGCTCCGTCAAAGACAAGTCCCCATTGGGAACTTGGTTCTGGCCCTTCACTGGGTAGCGGTTCATCGCAGTCTTTCATCTTTAGATACATGACATCTTCGTCTGGGAAGTCAAACCCGATTGGTTCTTGATTGTCAATCGGTTGATGAGCCAAATGATCGGCTAAAATACTTCCTTTAACGGCTTTTTGAGTGTGGTACTCTATGTCATATTCTGATAACAGCATCTGCCAACGGGCAATCCTTCCCGTGAGAGCAGGTTTTTCGAAGACGTACTTGATTGGATCCATTTTGGAGATTAACCAAGTAGTATGACGAATCATGTATTGGCGAAGACGTTTGGCTGCCCAAGCCAAAGCGCAACAAGTTTTCTCAAGCATCGTGTACCGAGTCTCGCAGTCGGTGAACTTCTTGCTCAAATAGTAAATGGCAAACTCTTTCCATTTGGTTTTGTCTGGTTGGCCAAGTACACATCCCATTGAGTCCTCTAGGACTGTGAGGTAAATGATCAGTGGCCTTCCTTCCACTGGAGGTGATAGAATCGGAGGATTCAACAGATATTCCTTGATACTGTCGAAGGCGGTTTGGCAATCTTCTGACCAAACGCAATCCTGGTTCTTTTTAAGTAATTTGAAAATTGGCGCACAGGTCGCGGTCATGAGGAATATGAATCTGGAGATGTAGTTCAAACGTCTCAGGAATCCTCTGACTTGTTTTTCAGTTTTCGGAGAAGGCATTTCTCGAATGGCCTTGACCTTGTCAGGATCAACCTCAATTCCTTTCTGGCTGACGATGAACCCTAGTAGTTTCCCTGAACGGACACCAAAGGTGCACTTGTTGGGATTCAAGTGGAGCTTGAATTTTCTTAAACGTTTGAACAATTTTGATAGATGTTCAACGTGCTCACTCTCTGTTTTTGATTTTGCAATCATATCATCGACATATACCTCGATTTCTTTGTGTATCATGTCATGAAACAGAGTAGTCATGGCCCTTCGATAGGTTGCCCCGACATTCTTCAAACCGAACGGCATCACCTTGTAACAAAAGGTACCCCATGGGGTGATGAACGAAGTTTTCTCCATGTCTTTTGGCGCCATTTTGATCTGGTTATAGCCCGAGAATCCATCCATGAAGGAGAAAATTTTGAACTTTGTTGTGCTGTCTACCAGCATGTCAATGTGTGGTAAAGGAAAGTCGTCCTTTGGACTTGCCTTGTTCAGATCCCTGTAATCAACACACATTCTGACCTTTCTGTCCTTTTTGGGAACGGGTATGATGTTGGCTAACCATTGAGGATATTCTAATGTAGCGAGGAAACCCGCGTCGATCTGTTTCTGTACCTCCTCTTTGATTTTGATGGCCATGTCCGGGTGAGTCTGTCTCAACCTTTGCTTTACTGGCGGACATTCTGATCTTAACGGTAAGTGATGTTCCACGATGCTAGTATCCAACCCTGGCATATCCTGATAGGACCAAGCGAATACATCAGGAAATTCTCTGAGAAGCTTTATCAAACTCTCTTTGGCAGTTGGACTGAGAAGTGCCCCAATCCTGATTTCTTTTCTCTCCTATTCTGAACCCAAGTTTACCGTTTCCAACGGTTCTTTGTGAGGTTCAATGGACCTTTTCTCTTGTCTGAGTAATCGGGAGATCTCTTATGGAATTTTGTTGTCAACTTCTTCTTCACCCTCGAATACCGGGAACTCAAAGTTGGGAGAAGGCATCGGATCATATGTTTCAACTGGGTTTAAAACAAGTAATCTGCATGACGTGATGATTCGTGTTTAGAAGAGATAGAGAAAATGCAAGTGTGTGCAATGTTTTATTTTACTGCTTGTTTTTATTTATCGTATTGTTTTTAAGGATTACTATTTTCTGAAAAAAACGAAAAGAGAAAACAGCAATTAATGCGGAAATTACAGAACGACGTTATTTTATTAATGAACAAGTCGATCCTTGAAACTACAACCCTATAAAACAAAACTCTGTCGCTTCGGGCAAAGCGAAGAGGGAAAATTTACAGAAAGCGAGCCTTATCAAAACATTCGTTTCACCTGGGCAGGGTGAAAGGTTAAAAGATGGCAATTACTTTGGCTGACGAACGACCTTCGGAGCATCAACAGCAACCCATTGACGACGAACTCCTCGGTGAATCACAAAGTCTGGCACCTTCCTTGATTTGTCTTCAGAAATGACGCTGATTTCTGGAGGAGCAGGATCATTGGAATCTGTCTCCCAGGCAGAGTTGTCGTAGGAGAATTCCTCTGTTACATTTTGCATAGCATTTGTGCTCTCAGCTGTATCTCCCCATCCAGTTGACTGGACATCTTCGAGCCTGATACGAGAGCTTTCGGGAGCGGTGTACTTGACCGTATAGTCGTATTTTCTGCTCGGTTGTCCCAAGGTGTTCCAAACTTCTTTGGAACTGGAGGATCATCCCTCTCGATGACATTGACCTCAGGAAAAGCATAGTTGATGAATTCAAGTCCTGCAAACATTGCGAATTCATATTCATGTTGAGTAGCTTCTGAATGACCTGAGTGTTGATCCCATGACAGGGTGGGGACACAGGTATTCTGTTCAATGATGCTCAACTGATTTTCATTGTTCGGCTGACTCTCTTGCCCCAAGTTTCCTGGGTAAGGTTGCCACATTGGCAAACCATCCATTAGGCCATAGTAATTGTGGTCAAAGTTGTCTTTCATCAGAGTGTCCTCCTCTAATGAATTTGGCGGAGCACGGCATCCTTCCGGATCACAATCTCCGTATATCATTTCGACATCTGATCGTGGTATAAATCTCGGACTCTGTGCGGGATAGAAAAATGGTATAGGCACCTCTTCCTGAGACATATAACCGTCCTCGTTAAGATAGGACTTCCATTCATCATCTGTGTCAGAGGGATATTCCTCATTGATAGCATAAACTATTTGAGATACTGGGTGAAGGAAACCTCCAATGTGGAAGAAGTTCTGAATGGGATGAAGACTTTCATCGTCGGCAGCTGTCCGGGTACAGGTTGCAGAAAAACCAAGACCCTTCTTTGTTTTATTGTGAATAGGAATGACAAGCTGTCCCCATCCAGTTGTATCGGTACTCTCGACCGCTTTGATAGCATCTTTATATAAGGAAATCGAGGTTCCTCCTTGGGATTGATTGTCCTTGCTTACTGACAGTGCTTGGAACTGCGTTCCAATAACCTCCTCGGGTTCTATACCAGTAGACGATGACAAGTTGCTTACAAGCAAGGCTTGTTCCCCACAGACTATGACAAGTTGATCGTTCTGAACGAACTTTAGCTTTTGGTGGAGGGTCGAAGTGACCGCTCCAGCCTGATGTATCCAAGGTCTTCCTAATAAACAACTGTACGTTGCCCGGATGTCCATGACCTGGAAAGTGACTTGGAAAGTGTGAGGACCGATAGTTATGGGAAGTTCAACTTCGCCGATAACTGTTTTTCTGGATCCGTCGAACGCTTTGACGACGACCTCGCTGATTCTCATCGGAGGGCCTTTGAATGATAATTGCATCAAAGTGGACTTCGGCATAACATTCAGGGCTGACCCTGTGTCTACCAGTACGCTGGCTAAAGCATCATCCTGGCAGTTGACTGTAATATTGAGCGCCATGTTATGACGACAACCCTCTTCAAGTAATTCCTCATCACTAAATCCCAAATTGTTGCAGGAAGTGATGTTAGAGACAATGCTATCGAACTGTCTGATTGTTACATCCTGTTCCACAAAGGCTTGCTCCAAGACTTTCTGTAGAGCCTCACTGTGCGCTTCTGAACTGAGTAACAGTGATAACACAGAGATCTTTGAAGGAGTTTGTAACAGTTGATCGACAATGTTGTATTCACTCCTTTGGATGAGCTTCAGCATCTCATCATTATTTTTTGAAAGGTCTGGATTACTGGATTGACCGATTGGTAGATCAGGAGCCTCTGTCTGAAGTTCCTTTTCTTTGTTAGCTTCCCCAACCCCTCGGTTGAAGATTCTACCACTCCGTGTTACATGACTGATGTCTGCAATATTCACGACGGAGGGTAATGGAATTTCCTTTCCATTTTCAACTATCGTTGCACCGTATTTGTAAGGGATATCCTTAGTTGATTCATACGGTGTTGGTCCCGGCAGATAGATGACTATGGGGACCTTCTGATTTTTCTGACCATCATAAGTAATCTCGATCCGTTCCCGGTTGGGAACTTTAGATTCGTCAAGTAGAGGGATAATGGCAAAAACATCCCTGGTCCTATGATGACCAGAGATTGTGACAACGTCCTCGACTTGATCGACAAGGTAGTTCGGCGTCCAGTTGATGGGTCCAGAACCTGGATATGGACAAATCTCTCCACGATCTACCTGACCCTGAAGAGCTGCTCTCACAAGGTAACACCCTTGGTTACTTTCCGAATAGACGCTACAACGGTCATAATTGTGTGGTGGCACCTGGCCACACCCACTTTGAATATAATGTAACCTCACTAGATTAGCTTCCACTGATCGGACATCCTGACTCTGACGCCGAGTAGGATTCATGTGACTGATACTAATTTGCTGAGTATCTTCATCCATATAAATTGGCATCCACCAGTGATTTAACAAGTGCTGAAGTGCCTCCTGGACAAGGGTACAACCTCGATCGTTTTCGCAACCCGCTTTACAGCTTTGATAGTCATGTGATATTAAGAATCCGAGTCGGACCTGCTCAGCATGTAACTCTACCAGGTTGGTATCCATCACGCGAATATCGAAGATCTGAACCATGTTGATTTGATAGGAATTCCTATCATGGTAGTCTTGGATCTATCCAAGATCCATCTGACGCTGGAGAGCCTCCTGTATGAAAGAGCATCCCTGTTTGTTTACTAAGCAAGTCAGACAGGAACTGTAATCATGCCGCGGCAGATTATGATACTGGCTTTGCCTTGAATGCATTGCCACTAAGTTGACATTCATTGCACGGATGTCGTGGTTTTGAATGACGTTAGAATTCGTATAGACCATGTTAACTCCACGAACTCGGTGCTCTTGGATCCACCCGAGATCCATTTGTTCCTGTAGGGCTGCTTGCACCACAGAACATCCCTGGTTGTCTTTAGAGCAGATATCACACTGATGATAATTATGAGGTGGCACATGGCCATATCCACTCTGTCTACAATGCATCTTGACCAGATTGGTTTTCAACAAGAGTACATCGTGAATTTGATAGACATTGCTAGATTCTCCTTCTATCAAATTGACTGCAGCCTTCTCGTGTTGAGGCAGCGGGTTCGTGAGAACATTAGGATTTGTATTCTTGAAGGATAAGACCCCGCTCCTAACAAGTTTTTGCACGTCGGACTTGAAATTGAGACAAGTCTCGATGTTATGCCCTGATCCTCCTTGGTGGTAAGGGCAGGTTTGGTCCACCTTAAACCAAAAAGGCGGATTTTCCGGTACTGTAAGAGGAGACTTAGTCTGAATGTGCCCCTTAGCCAGTAGTAACAGAAATAGTTCTGCGTACAACATGGGTATGGGATCAAACCCTGATGGTCGTGTTGTACGGTTGTTGTTGTATGGAGGACGAGCCTGCTAAAGAGGCTGTTGTGTCCTTTGCTGATCAGGTTGGCTCTGCGCAACCTGAGGTTGACACGTAGGAATAGGCGCAGGATTAATAGCAGGAATTACAGCCGCTACTGGCTGATAACATTGCCTTTGCTTTCTGAGAGAGATATTCCCAATATCTTGCTCTTTTATCTTAGGGAGAGCACTACCGTATTTTTTAGTACCGCTCGTCAATCCAGTGTCTTTTACCAAACGTCCTTCTCAGACGGCTTCCTCAACACGTACGCCCTTGTCGACCATTTCGGTGAAGTCACTGGGCGCACTGGCAACCATTCTGTCATAGTAAAATGAGCTTAAGGTCTTTAAGAAGATCTTTTTCATCTCTTTTTCCTCAAGAGGTGGACAAATTTGAGCGGCAATTTCACGCCACCTTTGAGCATACTCCTTAAAGGTTTCCTTGTCCTTTTACGACATTGATCTGAGTTAATCTCTGTCGGGTGCCATGTCCAAATTGTATTTGTATTGTTGGACGAAGGCAGTGCCAAGATCTCTAAATGTACTGATCGTAGCACGGTTTAAACCCATGTACCATTTGAGTGCGGCACCGGTTAAACTATCCTGAAAGTAGTGAATCAGTAGGTCCTGATTCTCCGTCTGGGCTGACATTCGCCGAGCATACATCACCAAGTGACTCTGAGGGCAAGAGTTACCCTTGTATTTTTCAAAGTCGGGCACTTGGAACTTGTGTGGAACTTTCACATTGGGGACCAAGCAGAGGTCTGCGGCGTCCTTTCCAAATAAATCCTGACCGCGAATGGCTTGCAGTTCCTTCTGCATTTCCAAGAACTGCCCCTGGAATTCATCCATTCTGTCAACCAAAGTTTCCTTTTTACCTGAAGGGATCGGTGGAATCTGTCCTTCCGGGACAGTGTGCACCACAGGGGGTGGTAGCAGTGAATCTTGGCGTTTCCCGAAGTTTGTAACCTTCAGGAGTTTTCAGTATGCCCCTGGCATCTTCACTTTCCCGAAGTTTGTAACCTTCAGGCCCAGCGGCTTCTGTTGAGATTCCCTGATCTTCAGTGATCGGCGGAACATATCCTTCCGGGATATAGTTAACAGGCATGCCCCAAGGACGATCTTTCGGCATTTGATGCCTAGGATCATACTTCTCCACTATGGGCGTTGAGGTGATGTCTGAGATCACAGTCCTTTGTAGCTGAGCTTCTACCATGGCTTGCATGTCGTTACGAAGCTTTCTCATATCCTCTCTCAGAGCGTCGATCTCTTCTTTCAACTCTCTGTTTTCTTCCTCAAGATCATCCATCTTTTTCTGACGATTGGCCCGAGTATTATACGAATGAGACAGTTTGACTCTAGAACCGAGACACAAACGTGAGTAAGAAGAATACGCGATGTGAGAATGATGAATGCAATGATTATATTAATTATTTTTTGGTTTAATCAAAATAAACTTCGACAATTAGATTGTAAATATCAAACGGTGGGGAAACCCCTTTTTTATTGAAATTCAAAGGATTACAGAAATGGAAATACAGTAGATTACAAGGTGCGGAAACAGAAACCTACGCTAATGGGTCCCGAGTCCTCTCTGAAGAGAAATCGGGTGTTGATTCTGGTATCTTCCTTTTCTTTGACCGGGGCTCTTGAGCCGTTGTCGGGTCGTCATTCCTTTGCCAGGTGAAAGGAGTGACCAAATTCCTTTGGTCATCTTGATTATCTACAGCATGTTGCTCCAAAATTTCAATCAGAGCATCCTTTTCTTTTAGTAATAGTTGTATTTTGATGCATTCTACGTTGAGGGTGCGGTACTTGTTCTTCCAAGACCTCCTCTCCCGTTGAACTCTGTTGAGAGTAACCTGAAGCTTTTCAGTTTCCGTCATGAAGTACATGACAGATTCCCTCGGCGGAAGAATTCTGTAACGAGGATAAGGCATTTTTAGCTTGAGAGCTATAGTTTGTACCCAATGGAGATAAGGCTCCACCGAGACACGGTCCGGTTTACCTAGAGACTCTCGTCCTTTCTTATAAACGTGTTTCCAAGCGTGCACTATTTCCATCTTTAGTGCCCTGTCGTTTTCTCCTTCCTTGAAGAAAAGACCTTCCAGATGAACACCCTGTGGGATGTGTCTCATCGGGTATCCAAATTGACGGTGAACCAACACCGGGTGATAGTTGATTCCTCCTTTAGTTCCTATAAGGGGTACGTTGGGGAAGTTTCCACAACGATCAATGATTTTGATTCCATCATAGATCCTATTACACCAATCTATGTCAGAGTTCGAAGAGACATGATCTTCTGCGACCAGTGCAAGGCACTCTTGCAATCCCAAAAAGCAGCAGACTTGGGCAAGTGGGAGATAAACCACTTGTAAAGCAAAGGTACACAGCATGTGATCTCCCCACCGCTATACAAATTCCCTAAGTGTACAGAATGATACGCATCTGCGAGCAAAGTCGGCATAGGGTTTCCAATGAGAAAAACCTTAATGGAGTTTATATCGACGAAGTTATTGATGTTGGGAAACAAAAATAACCCGTAGGTGAGCAAGACAAAGATGCTTTCAAAAGCAGTCACGTTTCCTATACTGGCAAAATACAGGGCCTTCTTTGTCAAGAACTGGGCTGGCAAACCTTGGATGCCACCCTTGGTAGTTAGGTGAGTCCTAACCTAAGACTCGTCCAAATGAATTGCTCTTGCAATGGTCTGATTCTTTGGAATTTCTTCCAGTCCAGAAAATGGAGCTTGATCAGTAAGGTGTAGATCAATCAGATGAGAATACTCCTCCAGCGTTGGTGCGAGCTGGTAATCCGGGAATGTGAAACAGTGATAAACCGGATCATAAAACTGAATGAGCGTATCCATGATTCCCTCAATCACATGGACTCTTAATAGTGGTAGCAGACCTCCGTGCTTGGCTCTGAAAGCCTCTGGGTTAGTGATCATCCTTGCTAACCTTCTCAAATCCTCTAGCTTTAGAACCTTGAAGGTATAACTATGAGTTCTCCTTTTACCGAAATCCATTAACGCAATCCTTTTCTCTGATATTTGCAATCACAGTCTTAGTTTAATTTGAAAAACAGAGAGACTAGAAGAGAATATTTTTTTTGAATGTTTTAATGTTTTTTAGATGAATGCATGAATGCCGCACACAAAAACATAGAAAAAACATGGGGTCAAAGGGTCGTTGTCATGAAGTCAAGGCTCTACCCATCCCCAAAGGTTTATACTAGGGTGATTTTTGTACCTGTACTCATTATCATCAGCTCCTCCCAGGAAAGTAAAACAACAAGCGGATCGCTAGCGAGTTGTAGAGCAATCTTAGAGTTAGTGCCATTCACCGAGAATAGATCACCAGCCTCAAATGAGGGTAGTATCGCGTGACAACTATTTCCGATAGTTTCCGCACTACAAAAGGGTTTGGCTCCTCAGCTTCTCAGAAATCACAATCGGCCCATTGTCTAGGTGAGAGAATGGGTTGCATTGGTCAGCCTCCACTGAGGTTGATGGTCGACCTCGTCGCCATCACTTATCTTAAGTGTATACTCAATCTTTCCACATGCGGCATCACACGCATTCCCATTAGCAGAAAAATAAACACGTATAGTAATTAGGAAAAGCAGTATATATATTTGTCCTAAACATCCTAGACCTTTAAAGCTATGAATACTAAGTTCCTGACAGAAATGGGTTCCCTGGTAGAAGCCCCAATCTGTGGTATTCAAACAAGAGGTGAAATGGAAGAAGAAAAATAGAGAAGGGCCCCACGGTGGGCGCCATTTTTCTGTAGCGAGCGATTTTGGACGCGGTTCTTAAGCGCTGGTCGCTCTCACTGCGGTTGAGTTTACTACAGGTCAATTCATTTTTTATCCTATTGTAAGCTGATGAAGGAAGGGAAATAGATGTCTCCAATTAACCCTGCTTGCATACTGAGTTTAAACAGCGGTCTGTTAGGTTACGGATGCGATCAATGTGGGGGGGGCCTTTGTACTGGTTATTTGTATTTTCGCCAATACTGTTTTCTCTCTTTTTGTTAGGATACTGCTTCAGATTAGGATATATGGGATTTTGGGTTTTTGTTTAGTGTGCTCGCTAAGATCTTTTCTTTCGATCTTATGCCTACGTATTCCCGTTTACCGAAACAGGGAAATCAGAGCGTTCGTAGTTCCTCCTATTCTATGGGAGGAAATGGTTGTTTTGGTGTCTTGTTCAAAGCCCAAGATGTGAAGCGAAAGGTGGTTTATATCTTGTTCAAAGCCTAAGATGTGAAGCTGAAAGGTCTCAACTTTAGAGAGAATTTGTCATCTCTAAAGAGGGGGTTGTATGTCACAACTGTTTTATAAAGGGGAATTACTTTAACCGGGATATGTGAATCTGGCAATGCCATAAATTCCTTTATAGGGGATTTCCAACCTGAAGGGGAAGACTTTAACTCAGTGTAGAGCAATGCTATCTTTCCTTAGGAATTTCTCATGCTAAAAGAGGGACAGTGGCATGGATATAGATGATCCAGAGGCTTGCCGCTTACAGTATTTAGATGGAGGGGAAGGAGTTGTTGATGTTTGTGTACTGTGAACGAGGCACAGCTTTGATGCTAAAAGGTTAATTGAATCAACCAGTGCTTTCCTTATACAAAGCCTAAGAGGAGGCTAATATGTGTCTCGTACAAAGCCCGAGAGAGAGGCTAAAAGGTTTTGACTCGATGATGGAGTCTTTTGGTATCTCTTATAAAGCCCGAGATGGAGGCTATTTGACTCAACAAGAGAGTTTTTGTATCTCGTACAAAGCCCGAGATGGAGGCTATTTCACTCAACAAGAGAGTTTTTGTATCTCGTACAAAGCCCGAGATGGAGGCTATTTGACTCAACAAGAGAGTTTTTGTATCTCGTACAAAGCCCGAGATGGAGGCTGTTTGACTCAACAAGAGAGTTTTTGTATCTCGTACAAAGCCCGAGATGGAGGCTGAAGGGGTGAGTGACTCAACGAGGGAGTCTCTTATGTGTCTCGTACAAATCCCGAGAGAGAGGCTGAACGTTGTTTGACTCCGCTAGGGAGGATCATTGTATAAAGCCCAAGAGAGAGGCTATTGTAAATGGAGAAGGATCATTATACAAAGCCTAAGAGGAGGCTATGGTGACTGTTCAGTTAAGTGACAGGTCCAGTATACTGATTTTTAAAGAGAAAATCAGTTCTTATATGAGCAACACTGTACTCAAGGATTTGATTCGAGGATCCGGGTTATTCCTGTTCTTTAAGGAAGTGGGAAATCCGAAGGGTATTGAGGCTGTCCGAGTCTACGGTTTTTCTTCCTATTTAACAAAGGGGTCACTTGAGAATGTCTTTGAGACTCAAGGATATTAGACTGTCCAAGTCTAGAGTTTCATCTTTTGTACTATGTTTAAAAAATAGTAGTAGACTCTTTGAAAGGACTGTTCTATGCAGATGACTAAGTTCTGTTCCTATACCTCTAGGAGGTCGTCGGGACAATTTGTACGAAGCCCAAAAGGAGGCTGGAAACTTTTAAGAAGCCGATCGGTCCTTGTACTAAGCCCAAGAGGAGGCTATCATTCCCGGAGGAAGAGATCATTATACGAAGCCTAAGAGGAGGCTGTGAATACTTCTAAGAAGCTGTAGGGTCCTTGTACTAAGCCCAAGAGGAGGCGGGGATGCTTTTAGGAAGCCTGTGGGTCCTTGTACGATGCCCAAGAGGAGGTCGATGCTTTTAAGAAGCCCGTGGGTCCCCAAACCCCGAGAAATTCAAGGCAAGCTATTCACAAGGAATAGATCAAGTCAGGAAAGCTCGAGAATTTGGAAGAAACTCAAAGATGCCATTCATGGAGAATACATTCATCTCTGGGAGTAGAGTTTCTTGACAATTCCTAATGAGGACAGCCGAAGAGAAGACTGTATCTGGTGATCCTATTTGGGATCTAGTTGTCTATTTCTATGAATAAACGAAACGGCGTCACCTAGTTCTAGACGTAGTTGCCGGGGAAACTCTAAATATCTATATTATTATTACACAGTTGATATGAGTTTATGAAAAAAGACTTACAGCGAAACAGCCCCACAATACAGTTATATATATATATATATATATATATATATATATATATATATATATATATATGAAAGTGGTAAATGAAAGCAATAACCGCTTACTCGGTTGTAGAGCTTCCATGCTGTTTGGTTAGTTGGTCAACAAAGAAAGATTGAAAACAACAGTATATTCAAAATCAAAGGAGAAAGTGCTTTGAAAAAGAAAGATTTGGGGCTTACAGCTCAAGGAGAGGCCCAGGGTTTTATCAGTGAGCGCACTGTTTGAATTTGTACAGAGGGACTTATACAAGTGACTGAGGCCCAAAAGGATTTTCTGTACAAAGGGATGGGTCTTACACTCTCTCAAGAGGCCCAAAAGGTTTAAAGAAAAAGAGTGGGGCTTATAACACGAGGGTAGGCCCAGTTTGACTTTTCGTTTAAAAATGGCGATCGCGCCGAGGTTTTCTTTTAATGCAGAGGGACTTATACAATAAGTGAGGCCCAAAATGTTTTGGTTAAAAGGGGGTTGGGTCTTACACTCTATTAGAGGCCCAAAAGTTTTGAATGGGTCTAATAGCTCGAGGAGAGGCCCAAAAGGTTTTTTTTCAAAAAGGCGACGATTGCGCCGTTTATTTTTGACGGTATCGGGACTTATACAATACACTGAGGCCCAAAAATGATTTGGTCAAAAAAGGATTGGGTCTTACACTCTATTAGAGGCCCAAAGTGTTTTGAAAATGATTTATGAGGGTTGAATTAATCCAAAACCCTAATTTGTTTTCAAAAATGTATTTAATTGAATAAAAATTCAATTAAAATGATCAAAATTGTTTAACATATGGAAAACAAATTGTGATCTTGGATTAATGCTTCAAAAATTAAGTATTGACCTACAAAATAATTAGAAAGCATTAAAAGTTGCAAAATCTAGGTGGAAAAAATATTTTAAATGTTAAAAACAATTAAAACATTAATTCTTTGCAAAAATATCAATTATACAAAATAAATAATCTTTTTGGGATTTTTTTGGAAAATAAAATATTTTAACATTTTTGTGAATTATTAAAAAAAGAATCAACTCATAATCATTAAAACTCAGAGAGAAATTAATTTTTGAATCAATTAAATAAAATCACAAAATTCAAATATTCAAATATTCAAAAAATGGCGCCAAGAACACGCGCGTGTTCTGGGTTTGCCCAGATTTGTATTTTCTCTCCAATCTCACTGAATACTTGATTATATCATGCAATCTACATACCAATCAACTCGTTTCAACCTCACGATCATGTCTATGGTATTTAATTTCATTTAAATTAAACATATAACAAGAAATCATGAAAAATCCTCAAGAACCCTAATTTCTGCATGAAGGCTAGGATTTTTGATACACGATTCAAACAATGCAATTAATTGAGGGGAAACATTCCATGCATGATTATGAACATATGGCCAAATTATTGTGCAGCAAAAATTGCATGGATCATAGAGTTAGAAGAGCTCATGCTTACCACTTGCAGCTGGTGATCGTGATTTGTGTTGGAGGTGTTACAGCTAGGTTCCAATGATCCGGATAGCTTCCCTAGGTGCCATGGAGTGTGTATGAATGCTTGGAATGGATTGAAATGGTTTGGAGCTGAAGATGGTAACTCAACTGCAAAACTGTCAAGAACTTGAGCAGTTGGCTGGTGATTTTGTGAAATCTGTGTTCCAGATGTTATGTGAGTGTTTGGATCACTTCTATATGATGTATGTGAGGTGTGTATGTGATTGGTTTGATTGGAAAAGCTCTCAAACTCAAAACCCGATAGTGACTTGCCTTAGAAAGCAAAATTGGAGTGAAAGAAGAGATTTTGAGGAAAGCATCTGTTTGATGGCTTTGGTGTACTCAAACTGATCACAATTGAGCTCTATTTATAGTAGAGCAAGTTTATTTTGCAAGGTTATAGTGAATGGCAACTGCTGAGTAGGTTTGGCCAATGTTGGCAAATGAAAATCCAAGTCTCCTCTAGCCATTGACTAGAGGTTAGGGCACAGGCTGCTGGTCCCCTTGGTCTTGGATAAGTCTTTACTGAATTCAGTTGAGAATGGCTCAGTCCATGCCACCTTGATGCTTCCATTGAATGCTCCAATCCAAAATTGGAGTCTTGTCCCTATTTTGGCAATTTTAGGTTCAACATGTTATTTCTTGTTGCAAAGACTTTGGAGGCTTGGCTCAGTGATTGCCCCCTTTAGATTTAATCCTCAGAGGTGTCCAAGTGGATAGGAGCATTTGGATTTGGCTGATTTTGGCAAATCGACCAAAAGTGCAAAAATCAGCCTTGCCTTGGCAGATTTCAGCAAGGCAACTTGCCAATGTCATATCTCATGGCTCAAGTTGAATTTGGTAATGTTCTTGGCCATTTTGGAAAGCCCTTACATGATACAACAACTGTTTGAACATGTTTGGTTTTGATATCTTTTGAATCCAAGTGAAAAATCCCCCTACATTTGGCAAAAAGTAAGGTAAAATCTGACTTAGTGAAATTTTCACCAAGTGTTGGAACAAAGTGACTTTTCTTGATTTTGATCACTCCATAACTCAAAATCCATGAGGAATTTGGACATAGGTCAGTATAAAGCTTTTGTAGAAGGCAATGAGATCTATAAATCAAGCTTTGAATGGGGAACAATGGCCTTGTGGTTTAGGAGTTATGGTCCTCCAAAGTTGGCACATTAGTGTCACTTTTTCCATAACTTAGAAAATTTTCTTTGATTTTTCTTTATGAATGATGATTCAAATCATACATTAACATCATTTTAGGGTTAAAAATCCATTTTGGTGAAAAATCTCAAAAAGTCAAAGTTGACTTTTGTGCACAGTTGACTTTTTATCAGATGAATTCCAAACTGTGCAATTCTTCATGGAATCATGTCCTTGACCTAAATCAAACTTGATGGACATGTTCCATGGGTGTCATAGGGTATATTGAATCATGTCTTAGGGCTTGGGAGCATGTCCTGGTCAAAAGTCAAAGTTACAGTTGACTTTTCCCGTGAAACCCTAATTGTGGTGCAGATGAAATTGAGACTTGTTGCTCAAGCTTCTTGGATTAATCCATTGTTCCAAATGGATCAATATAGTTCATTAGACACCCTCCAACCCTCTCTTGAGGTCTTGGCTCATGATTTTCCCTAAAAGTCTACTTAGGGGTGAATTAAGTCAAGAAACCCTAATTCCTGATTTTTGATGAATGCATCCCCTGAGGCGAAATTGACTTGATGATTGGGTCCATGAGGTCCCATGAAGTATATTAGGTTATGTTTTGGATCATTGGCTTGTGCCCAGATGAAAATTTTCCATTTGGAGGCCTTGGTCGACCAAAACCCTAATTTGGTGACACTGTCGATCTAGAAACTTGATCTACCTAGAAGGGAGCAACCTTGTGCTTAATCCTTGAAGTGGGAGTCCTCTTGATCCATTGTGGATGTTTGAGAGGTTAGACAAGTTGAAGATCATGTCATTCCTTGATTGACCCTTTGTCTAAGCACTCAGAGAGGGCTTGAAACCCTAATTTTGATTGTAGTGAATGCTCAATAATCCTTGAGGAGATTGATGAGGTATGATGGTTCATCCATATTGTGATGATGATTGACACAATGATGGGAATCTTAGTGGTCAAAATTTGGGGTATGACAGGCTCGTCTTTGACGGTTCCTCGGGCGGAGTGTCTAAAGCTCGAGGAAGTGGATCGCCCGAGCAAGAGGGCAATGCTGGCACAGGATGCCTCCGCCCTGATTAGGGTTTTGGAGATGGCAGCGGTTTACGCCGAGGAGGATTCCCAGCATGGCTCTGAGCTGAATAAGGCCCAAGCCACGATAGCGGTCCTAGAGGAGAAGTTGAAGAAATCTAAGGAGGAGGCTAGGGCAGCCGAATAGGCGATGAAGAAGTCCCAGGGGGAGTTGACCAAGATTCAAGGGGAGAAAGACACCCTTGCCGCGGAAAAGAAAGACGCAGAAGATTTGGTCGAGCAACTGAGGTCTGCTACTGCCCCTGCCGAGGATGAGCCCGCGAGGGTGAAGGAGCTGTAGACCCAGGCTGAGATGATCGTCCGTATCATTCAGGCGGAGGATGACGTTAAGACCATTGGCGAGGATTCCTTTAACAACGTTGTGGCGCAGCTGAAGCTCGTGAACCCCGGGGTCAAATTGACCACTGAGGGGACCAGTTTCCTGTACCATGTCAAGAATGGAAAGATCGTCATCCCCAACTTCTTTCAGATTGGCGAGAAGCATGCGCATACTCTCGACGACCCCCAGCAGATGGAAGAGTGATTTCGCTTTTCTTGTATCTCCAGCCTGCGTGCCGTGTTTATGTAATTTGTTATTTTGGATGGGGTGTGGCCCCTTGTTAATGTAACAAGCACAATTGTGGTCCTCGTGACCACTTATTATTGTAATATATATGTTTACGGCCGATCTGGTCAGTTTTGCATGATCTGTATTTGCGCATGGCTTTATCTTTCTTTATTTTCGCTAAGTGTTAGAACTTTTCTCGACGTGTGTGTGACCACTGCAAGGGCAACTTCCAAAGGATTGTATTTTTGGGGTTTGCTCGACTTAGATGTATTCGGCAGTGAGGGGGACTGGTCAAACGGCCATGGTAGTTTCCGGGCATAAAAACGGAGCTCAGGTCGCATTTGAGGCCTGAGTTTGCGGCGTGAACTTCCCATCACGAGCTGGGGATTCTGCCTGTCATGGTACATTGACGACGGAGGGCTCGGTCGCGGGACCACCGTCGGGCATGGGTTCCGCTCGTTCTTGAGTGAAAGCCTGCCTAGATTTGTGTCTGTATGCACCACTTATATCTGGGCACGCATTCATGGTCAGGACGTTGTGCTCGTCGCGTCGACGAAGCCAGCCAACAATTAAGGCCTTAGCAATAATATTGTTTTAGCTTTTCGACGTTCCATGGACGAGCGAGTTCTTCCCCGTTGAGGTGTTCTAGGTAGTATGCCTCATTCTCTATTTTTGCTCGAACATGATAGGGTCCCTCATAGTTTGCGGTGAGTTTACCTTCTCGAGAATCTTTGTGATTCCTTCTTAAGACGAGTCTGCCTACTTGAAATTCACGTCGTATAACTTTGGCGTTGTGCCTAATTGCGATTTTTTGCTTAAGTGAGGCTTCGCGGAGGGCTGCTCCTGACCGGACCTCTTTGACGAGATCGAGCTCCTCCTTTAATGCCTCATTGTTTGTCTCCTCGTCCAGGGGGTTCAGTCCGTTTGTAAGGCATATGTATCTCAATGGGGATCACTTCCTCAGTTCCGTATGCTACACGAAAATGGGTTTCCCCAGTCGATGAGTGAGGCGTAGTACGGTAGGCCCAGAGTACGCTATGCAGCTCCTAGACTCAAGCTTTCTTCGTTTCGTCTAGCCTTCGTTTGAGGCCTTATAGGATTACCCTGTTTGCTTCCTCAACTTTCCCGTTAGTCTTGGGATGTTCAATGGACACGAAGTGACTATCGGTGACTATCGCTTGGGGATGCCGAAGCGGGCAAGGATGTTTCGCTTGTAGAAGCGAAGTATGTTGTGGGCCATTATTTTGGCCAGAGCCTCTGCTTCTATCCATTTAGTGAAGTAGTCAACGCCCACTATCAAGTACTTATTCTGGTTTGACCCCACGACGAATGGTCCCAGGATATCCAGGCCCCACCATGCGAAGGGCCACGGGGAGGACATTGCTTTAAGTCCATTGGGTTGTGCAAAGTGCATGTCCCCATGCCGTTGGCATTTGTCGCATCTCTTCACGTGCTCTTTTGCATTATGTTGCATGGTCGGCCAGTAGTATCCTGCTCGTAGAGCTTTCCTGGGGAGGGATTTCCTCCCGAGGTACTGGGCTTTGATCCCTTCGGGGATCTCACGCAAGACGTGGGAGATCATCTCTTCCTCAACACATTTGAGTAAAGGGATGGAGAACCCTCACCTGTAGAGCTTATTTTTGACCAGGACGTAGGAGCAAGCTCTACGCTTGACTATGTAACACCCCACTTTCCCATTTATGAAAAATACGTAAAATTCTATGAAAATAATCAGAGTTTTTACACCAAAAATAAAGTGGGATGCCACATTCATGAAAGCCACATCAAAACTCCTTTTATTGAATGAAATAAACAGCGGAAAATAATTTATTTATTTATTTCACTGCCACATGCCAAAAACTCAAGAAAAACTCCACATAACATCGTGGTTCACCATAAATTCATCAAAATAAAGATACGTAACCAAAAACAATAACAAATAACAAATAACTGAAATCCCCGTAAATCCCGTGTTACGTATCAGAGCAACTCCTACGACTCGAACAAGTAACACGTACTCCAGCAACCTAAGTACCTGGATTATCTGTACTTCCGAAGAAGCACAGACACAACAACAACAAAGGGGTGAGAATCACATTCAATATTAAACGGTGGATAAATACATGATAAGAGTAGTATTCACGTGCAATCAAGCAATCAAGACCCACTGGTCACCAATCATCACTATACAACACACATCCAACAACAAAATGCAATGCGACACAACCATGGACACAATGCATGTGGTACCAACATCATGGCTCATTCAATCGAACCCGGATAGATCACATACACCCCAACTTGGCAATGATTTATCCCCACCATTCTCCATATCGGAGTACAGATGAATCACATACACTCCTCCTGAGCAATGATTCATCCCACCAACACCATGAAATGCATGACACAATATGCATACAAAACACATGTACAACAACATATATATACATGTTCACGATCCTCCTGATCACACCTGAATCACACATCAACATCCAACACCAAACGATTACTTCACACAACACCGATTAACTATTAATCAATTAATTCTCTAAAAATTATTAAATAAATTATTTTCGTCTCCAATCTTGTTTTTCTCAAGGTCTGGCATCTATTCCCAACCTCTCAAACCAAAAGGAACGACTTCGGACGCGAAAACGGGAAAGAAATCGCGAAATGGTAAAATTTTGCACTAACCCTGGCCATACGCGTATTACCCTTAGCCGTACGCGTATTGCCCATCCCACTCGCCCATCCATACGCGTATTACCCCACTTGATACGCGTATGGGCAGAGACCTATTTTCCTTCAAAATTCAACCTCGGATCTCCTTACGCGTAATGCCACTCCCTTACGCGTATTGCCCAAGCCTCCATACGCGTACCGTTACGCGTATGGGCAGAGGGCCGTGCAAATCCTCCTTTTGGCCCTCCCATACGCGTAATGACAATAGCCATACGCGTATTACCCTACCTGATACGCGTATGGCCAGATCTATTACGCAATTGCAATTTTCCCACCCAGTCTGGTTTTCTGCTACGGGATCCTTTTCTACTCAAATTCAGTCCTAAACTTGTTTCTACATTAGTTTTAGGACCTATAATCTCATCTTACGACTTCACCTATCATTACTACATTAGAATTACAAGTTTTGGATCTAAATCGTCCTCTCAACCTGCATCAACACCAGATCTGCAATACAAGTATTTACACAGCAGTAACACACCATACGATTTATACATGAAATTCAACAATCATCAACAATTCCACACATATCATAAATCAAACATTCATATCATACTCAGAATTTCATCAACCAGAACACATACGAAAATCCTACGAGGGAAAGGACCCCTCACTACCCTTTCATGTTATTATCACCTGAATTAAACTCATTCTCCCCCCTTACCTCGAATTCTTGATTAATTTCTGCGAAAATTGATGAAGATGGGTGCCCTAGCTCTCCCTTGTTCTTCCCTTCTCCTTAGCTTTTCCCTTCTCTCTCTAAAAATTCTGATATGGCTAATCCTCCCCAATTTTCACTAATTAATCTCTAATTACCAAACTGCCCTCACTAATTCTATTATCTCATTATCTACTTAATTATATCAGATTTTATTTTACTAAATAATAATAATAACCATAATAATAATAATATGAAATATACTATTAATAAAAATAATAATAACAATAATAATTCCATATTACTAACATTACCCCCTACACACTCAGACACGCACCCTAAACAAGGCCAACAATTAAAATAAAACCAGACGATTAAATAATTAAAAATGGGGTGTTACAACTCTCCCCCACTTAAATTATTTTCGTCCTCGAAAACGTACCTGATGGAAACAGTTCTGGATACGACTCCCGCATCCTGCTCTCCAATTCCCAGGTCACACTTCCGCCAGCAGCTCCTCCCCAAGCTACTCTCATCAGAGGTATCTTTTTTCCTCTGAGTTGATTCATCTTGCGATCCTCGATCCTTAAAGGCATCGTCTCCACTGTAAGATTCTCCCGGATTTGCACTTCATCCCTCTGAATAACATGAGACGGATCTGAAACATACTTCCGAAGTTGCGACACGTGAAACACATCATGCAAGTTCGAAAGATCCGGTGGCAATGCCACTCTATAAGCGACTGTACCAATCCTCTGCAAGATCTGATACGGTCCAATAAACTTAGGATCCAACTTCTTAGATTTCAAAGCACGACCCACACCGGTCACTGGGTTAACTCTCAGGAAACATGATCCCCTTCACTGAACTCCAAATCTTTCTTCCGATTATCATGATAACTTTTCTGCCTATCTGAGTGATAACACGAATTTATATCATATTTTTACTTCGATTTATGTTAGTTTCTTACTCCGTTTTTCGTCTAATATACGATATTCTCGAGATTATTTAAGTGTTTTTACAGGTAATCATATTTTACAAGTCAAAGTATGCTAAGTGTGGAAAAGAACCAAAACATGCAAGAAAAGAGCAGAAAAGAGAAGAAAAATTGAAGAAATCCATTTTTTGCTGATATCACGACCGTCATGGGAGTGCCACGACCTTGGCAGCTTCAAAATACACCACGACCGTAACATTGTACCACGATCGTCATGCGCTCAAATTCACACACTGAAGCAGAAACGTGTCTACGAATTTTCATAGAAAGTAGTTTTCACACGATGCCATATCCTTCGAAGATTACTAGGTCCAAGTGGAGTAATCGTCAATGGGAGTGGCTGAATTCTCTCCAACTTCTACCTCGGCTGAGCCTATAAATACAAGCATTTACGAAGAACAAAGGGTGGCCAATTTCTCTTATCAAGTGTACTGTCTTGCTGCCGAATTGTTTCTAGAGTTTTTATTTCATTTCTTTTACTTTGCATTTCCATTTCCTTGTCAACCATTATCGAGCAAAAGTGATAGTTTCTCACACTGAGGAACTATTACAACTTAGTTTTAGTTTTCTTTGTTTCATTGCCTTCAACCTTCGCAATTTGTTACATTTAAGCAAGAACCTACCGGCTTGTGGAGGGATTGCTGTTGCTGTTATTACTGAATTCCAGGTTTCCGTTATTTAATTCAAGTATTGTTTATTTATTTCTTAGTTATGTCTGTGTTTATTTATTTCCTTGCTTTTGCGTTTAATTTCCTAATTATGTCGAGCTAAACCGACTTATCGGTATGTAATGAAGTAACTAAAATGAATTAATGTTCTCTAAGCTAAAATCAATAATCAATCCTTCTTCTGGCTTCGATTTCTTAATATAAAACCCAACTTTTATTACGAGAGTAAAAAAGTAACATAGGTTAAAGTCGAGACCACGGGAGTGTGAGGCTTTACCCGGATAGCTGAAATCGGGCATTAGTTTTAAAAACAGCGGAAGCGCTTTAAAGTTAATTAGGTTTAATTAGTTTCCAAAAAGTATTTTTAACCTCATACGGGCTAGCGAGAGCAGACGTATTGACTTAGAAGTATAGTCCGAAGCAATAACCACGGGAGTGTGAGTTGAGGGCTTTTAAACCGGTTTTTCCTACAGATGAATAGGGTGATAAATCTCTATAGGCTTAGGTTTAATTAATTCTACGTAGGTTACCGAATTATATACCGATAACTTATTCATAACTAGTATTCCCAAATTTTAATTTCCCTTTAATTTCCCGTTTGAACTAAAAACCCAAATTCTGATTAGCCTTAGATAAACATAGTAACGATAAATAACGGTGCGTTCGATTTCTAGTCTCTGTGGGATCGATAATCTTTTAAAACTACGCGATACAACTGTGTACTTGCAGTAACCCCCATTCGACTCATAAAGTCGCGATCAAGTTTTTGGCGCCGTTGCCGGGGACTAATTAAGTCGACATCGTAATTCCTTTGTTATGTCGTATAGACTAAGGCAAAAAACCAAAATTCCCTTTCTGTTGATTGTATGCCAAGTACTCGCTCTTCTGGCGAAGACCTCGTACGACCAACAGACGAACCTGAACGTCTTTTTACCGTAAAAAGACGTATCCAATAATACTTCTTAGCTCACGATATCCCTTTTCCTTTATCAGAACCTGAATCTGAATCAGATCCTGAACTTGAATCTGAATCAGATTCTGAATCAGAACCAGAAATGACCGATCTACCACAGAACCGACCTCTTAAGTATTATGCTGTCGCATCTCAACAAGAACCTCACAACAGCATTGTCGCTCCAGCTATCAACCAAAACGATTTCGAGTTGAAACCCTCGCTGTTATCTGTTGTGCAACAAAATCAATTTTCTGGAAACCCAACAGAAGATCCGAATGAACATCTGACCAAGTTTGTGCAGTATGCAGACACAGTGAAAGCGAATGGTGTAACCGCAGACGCCATAAGACTACGTCTTTTCCCTTTCTCATTAAGAGATAGAGCTTGGGCTTGGTTGCAATCCTTGCCATCAAATTCTATTACTTCTTGGGAAGAGTTAAAAAAGGTATTTCTGGCACGATATTTTTCGCCAAGCAAAACAGCTATGCTGAGAGCCCAAATCAACAGCTTTAGACAAAAAGACAACGAGTCTTTGTATGATGCATGGGAAAGATACAAAGATATGAGGAGGATATGCCTGCATCATGGTCTTGAGGATTGGTTAATTATCCACACATTTTACAATGGTCTCTTGTACAACACAAGATTGACAATAGACGTTGCCGCTGGTGGTACACTCATGGATAAACCCTATGATGAAGCCCAACAACTCATCGAGAGTATGGCTCAGAATCACTACCAATGGGGAGGTGAAAGAACTCAAGTGGAGAAATCCCAACCAAAAGGAGGAATGTACGAAGTATCTAGCCTAGATCACGTCCGTGCTAAGGTAGATGCAATCGCTCAAAAGATAGACAACTTGACCATGGCACCCACAGCCACCGTGGCTGCTGTAGCGCCAAACTGCGAATTATGTGGAACAGCTGGGCACGCTGCCCCTGAATGCCAAGTTTTAGAAGGAGCCTCTATAGATCAAGTGAATTATGCTCAAGCAAACCCCTATGCAAATACCTACAATCTTGGTTGGAAGAATCATCCCAACTTCTCTTACAAAAACAACAATGCACTGTATGCACCTGGTCAAGCACCTGCTGCACCACCAGGTTATCAAAAGGCTGCAACAGCTGCTCCAAATGTTCCTAGGAAATCTAACCTCGAACTGATGATAGAGAACTTCATAGCTACCCAGACTCAGACAAATAAAGAGTTCCTGAATCAAAACATACACACTAGTGAACAGATTAAGCAGGTAGCAAACAAAGTAGACGCTTTGGCCACTCATAACAAAATGCTTGAAACACAAATTTCCCAAGTGGCTCAACAACAAGTACCTACTGCTGCTCCTGCTGGAACATTTCCTGGACAGCCACAACCTAATCCTAAAGGACATGCAAACGCTGTTATACTAAGAAGTGGAAAAGAATTAGATGGACCCATTGACCCAAGACTTCAAAATCCAGCCATGTATCAAAAGTCTGCTAACGACCAAACAACTGAGAAGGAGAGTGAACCCAAGGAAAAGGAACATAATGACCAAGAGGTTGTAAACAAAGAAAAACCTTATGTGCCTCCACCACCTTATAAGCCGCCTATTCCGTATCCTCAAAGATTGAAAAGTTCTAAAACCGCAGGGCAATTTAAGAAATTTATTGAACTTCTGAAACAATTAAACATCACGATACCTTTTATAGAAGCCATCACCCAGATGCCCTCATATGCTAAGTTCCTAAAAGAAATCCTATCCAATAAGAAAAAGATTGAGGAAAACGAAACAGTTACGCTTACTGCTGAGTGTAGCGCAATAATTCAAAACAAAATGCCTCCTAAGTTGAAAGACCCAGGTAGTTTCTCAATACCTTATGTAATTGGGAAGTTTGTCATAGACAAAGCTCTATGCGACTTAGGAGCCAGTATTAGTATTATGCCCTTATCCATATGCAAGAAGCTTGATATGGGAGAATTAAGACCAACTAAGATGTCTGTTCAATTAGTTGACCGCTCTGTTAAGTACCCAGTTGGTATACTAGAGAATGTTCCAGTTCGTATAGGACAATTCTATGTCCCTACTGATTTCATAATCATGGATATTACAGAAGACTCTACTACTCCTATCATATTATGAAGGTCATTCCTAGCTACTGCTGGAGCAATTATAGATGTAAAGAGAGGCAGGCTAACTTTTGAAGTTGGTGAAGAGAAGGTTGAATTCATTTTGACACAATTCTTACAAGCTCCAGCTATAGACGACACATGTTATCTACTAGATGTCATAGATGAGTGCGTAAGAGAAATCGAGATGGAACCGATCACATATTCAGATATTCTAAAAATTCCAATACCTCCGATTTTCGAAGATGATAACTGGCGTGAACCTTATCAAGACGATGGCCTAAGCGAATGCTTAGCACTTACACCAGATCATCTACCTTGCCCGAAGAACCCAGCCCTAGATCTGAAAACATTACCCAAAAATTTAAGGTATGAATTCCTAGACGGAGTTCTCGAACGACCTGTAATAGTCAACGCAGACTTAGGACAGACCGAAACGAAGAAACTATTAGACGTCTTAAGAAAATATCCAACTGCGTTAGGCTATAACATCACTGACCTTAAAGGAATAAGCCCTTCTATTTGTATGCACCATATTATGCTGGAGGAAGACTGTAAATCCTCTAGGGAACATCAGAGAAGGATTAACCCGATCTTGAGTACTGTAGTCAAGGACGAAGTGAAAAAACTTTTAGAAGCAGGAATAATATACCCAATATCAGACAGTAAATGGGTTAGCCCAGTACTTGTCGTTCCAAAGAAGGGAGGCGTTACAGTTGTTAAGAACGAAAAAGGTGAATCTATAACAAAAAGGGTTGTAACTGGAAGTAGAATGTGCATCGACTATAGAAAGTTAAATAAAGCCACTCGTAAAGACCATTTCCCATTGCCTTTCATTGACCAAATGTTGGAAAGATTGGCTAAACACTCATACTTCTGCTATTTAGACGGTTATTCAGGATTCTTTCAAATTCCAATTCATACTGATGGCCAAGAAAAGACGACCTTCACATGTCCCTATGGTACATTTGCTTATCGGCGAATGCCGTTTGGACTATGTAACGCACCTGCCACATTCCAAAGATGCATGATGTCAATCTTTGCTGATTTTATAGATGACATTATGGAAGTGTTTATGGATGATTTTTCTGTATGTGGGCAGAGCTTCGAAGGATGTCTATCGAACCTAGAAATGGTATTGGAAAGATGCGTAAAAGTTAATCTCGTATTAAACTGGGAGAAATGCCATTTTATGGTAAATGAAGGAATTGTACTTGGACACGTTGTGTCCGATAGAGAAATTGAAGCTGATAAAGCCAAGATAGAAATTATGATCTTCAACCTCCGAAAACCATACGAGAAATACGAAGTTTCTTAGGACACGCCGGTTTCTACCGACGATTCATAAAGGATTTCTCGAAAATCACTAAACCTCTTACCGGTCTATTAATGAAAGACGTTGAATTCATCTTTGATGAGAAATGCCTAAAAGCGTTTGAACAGCTGAAAACAGCTCTTATTACCGCACCTATCATGCAACCACCAGATTGGAGATTACCTTTCGAAATCATGTGTGATGCAAGTGATTATGCTGTAGGTGCAGTTTTAGGACAGAGGAGGATAGAAAACTTCATGCCATTTACTATGCAAGTAGAACCTTAGACTCCGCCCAAATGAACTACGCTACCACAGAAAAAGAACTTTTAGCCGTGATCTTTGCCCTTGACAAATTCCGTTCCTACCTAGTGGGAGCTAAGATCGTCATTTATACAGATCACGCAGCTATTAGATATTTACTTAACAAGAAGGATGCAAAACCTAGACTGCTAAGGTGGATCCTACTTCTACAAGAATTTGATTTAGAGATCAAAGATAAGAAAGGAACCAAAAACGTAGTAGCAGACCACTTATCCCGATTAGAGGGCATTAAACCAGAGCCAGTACCCATTAATGAGGATTTCCCATATGAACGACTCATAGCCCAACTAGAAAGTGATATGTCTACTCTACAGTTGAATGACCCAAAGATGGAAGAAGTCGTGGAAGAAATTAACATGCACACAACCCTACCATGGTATGCTGACATAGTCAACTACTTAGCAGCTGGAGTACTTCCACCAGACTTATCTTATCAACAAAAGAAAAAATTCTTTCATGATCTAAAACATTACTATTGGGATGAACCTTTGCTGTTTAAGAGAGGAGCCGACGGTATCTTCCGTCGTTGCGTCCCAGAAGAAGAAATAGAAAACATCATCTCTCAATGTCATTCTGCTCCTTATGGAGGACATGCTAGTACCTGGAAGACATGCGCTAAGATCTTGCAATCCGGCCTATTCTGGCCCAACCTTTGGAAGGATGTCCACATCGCAATACTAGACTACGACCGGTGCCAACGCACTGGTAACATATCAAGACGCGATGAGATGCCTCAAAAGGGTATATTAGAAGTAGAAGTCTTTGATGTATGGGGGATTGACTTTATGGGACCCTTTCCATCATCCTTTGGAAATAAATATATACTCGTAGCAGTCGATTATGTTTCAAAATGGATTGAGGCAATAGCTTCTCCTACAAATGACGCACGAGTAGTCATAAAGCTCTTTAAAAGCACAATCTTTCCCAGATTTGGTGTGCCAAGACTTGTCATAAGTGACGGTGGTTCTCATTTCATATAAAAAATATTTGACAAATTACTATCGAAGTATGGAGTAAGTCACCGCGTAGCAACACCATATCACCCACAAACAAATGGACAGGTTGAGGTCTCGAATCGAGAAACAAAACAAATTCTAGAAAAGACCGTAGCCACCTCTAGGAAAGACTGGTCATCAAAAATCAACGAAGCTTTATGGGCATATAGGACGACCTACAAAACACCAATCGGAACTACACCTTTCAAACTTGTCTATGGTAAGTCTTGCCATCTACCAGTGGAATTAGAACATAAAGCCTATTGGGCTATTAAAACATTGAACTTAAGGTATGATTCCGCAGGTGAAAAACGTATCCTAGATCTGCATGAACTAGAAGAGTTAAGATTAGACACTTACGAAAATGCTAAAATATATAAAGAACGAACTAAAAGATGGCACGATAAGCGCTTATCTAGAAAAGAATTTAGTGTGGGAGACGTTGTACTCCTCTTTAACTCAAGATTAAAACTCTTTCCTGGGAAATTAAGGTCTAGATGGTCCAGTCCTTTCGAGATTTCAAAAATTCTACAAAGTGGAGCGGTAGAAATAAAGGGGAGGAACAGTAATCCATTTTTAGTCAATGGACAACGTCTAAAACACTACCACAGCATTGAAAATAGAGATTATTTGAACTGCCTAAGACTTTTAGAGTTGCCCATCAAACCTCCTAACTAAGCATCTAATTGAATTCGTCAGGCTTTCGACGTTAAAAACAGCGCTTAATGGGAGGCAACCCATGATTTTTGTTTTTCATGCTTTATATTTGTTATTTCTTTATGTTTTCTATGTTTTGTTTTCATTTTGCAAATTTTCAGTTTCATTTATATCGTTTTAAATTTAATTTGAAAATATTGTGTTGATCTTAAAAATTGAAAAAACTACAGGATTATAAAGTCTTTCTACTCTCTCTGTTCTCCTCTTCTGCTTACATTTTTGCAAAAAGTACTAACTAATGGCAAACGAGGATAACATGTCAGTAGAATTCAGAGATGGAGCACAGTGGCATCGCTATGAGGCTTTGTCTCTTAGACCTTTTGCCTTGACAAAATTCGCCCACAGACCCACCATGACCGCCTTAGGTGTAGGTGAGAGCGTAGACTTTCTGTTTAGCCAGTTAGGTTGGGAGGGTTTTGCCAATAAGAAACATAAGTGCTACCGTAGGATGACTTTAGAATTCCTGAGCTCTTTAAGCTATAACCCTCACTGTGGAAAAGGTTTAACCAGGGGAAGGATTACCTTCAGATTATTTGGATACAGCTTCCAGTTCACCATAAAGGAACTGTCGGATCTTTTGGGATTTCCTGAAGGACCCCATGTTTTCTCTATGGTTCAAGAGGACTTAGTGTTGGTTGGAGAGCTGAGTGACTTTTGGGGTAGAATTTTAGGGAAACCTGATTTTGACATGGACCCTATGCTTTCAACAGAAATACCTAACCCAGCTTTCCGTTACTTTCATCTGATCCTGGCCTATACCTTATTTGGTAAACCTAAGAATGATAACACTGTTTCGAGGGATGAGCTTTTTATTATGTTTTGTGCTTCTCAGTCTAGAGAGGTTAATGGACTCACTTTTATGCTGAATAACTTTTGCAAACTTATCAATAATGATAACAGTCCAATTTTGATAGGTAGCCTAGTTACTAAGATAGCTGATGCTATGGGATTCAGAACCCGACTTTCTAAGATTAACCCCTTTGGAGAATTTAGACCCATGAATATTACCTTTTGCTTCAATAGGGCTATGATTAGGGACCAAGGTCCGAACCATTTCCAGCTTTTAATTAACAATGTTGTCGTACCACACTTTACACTTCCAGATCATGAACGCACAAGTGTGTACGATCAACATAATTGGCTATATAACCTTGATGAACCCGTGCCTGAACCAGAAGAAACCTTTCCTGAACCTGAGATCGACCCAAAAACACCCCCTCATTACCATGATCTTGACTATATGGAATTCCAAGAGAACATTGACATTCCTAAAGCTGATGCCACTAATTATGCTTCTAATCTGAATTCTATTTTAAAGACTATGGATGAATATCATAAAGAAATCACTTCAGTAAAGGATGAGATTAACACTGTGCGTCAAAATATTGTTGGACTTATGGACTTGACCGTGGAACAATTTGATCATTTAAATCAAGTCATCGCATCTTTGAAGAAACGCCTTGGCTAGATTTATGAAGCACCTTATTTTCAAGACTTTTTATGCATTTTACTTTAGAATAATTTTACATTATTTCAGTTTTCATTTTTTTATGTTGGGAATAATTTGATTTCATACAGTTTTGGTACATTGCTAGTAATTTAACTAGCAACTTTTTGGTTTTAAATAATAATTTCATTTGCTGCTAAATCTTTGTGATTTCAATTCCATTCCTATTCTTTTAATTCTATATTAATTTGTGTTATAATGTTACTTATCTCTGTGTATGCAATATACTGCTATTTCCATGTGCTTCTTATAACATGCTATTGAATTCATGTGTTTGGAATGGTGTCTGTCATTAAACCAATTTACCACCCAGATTTTGTGAACGTCACGATCGTCACGACCCCGTGACGACCGTCACGCGGGTTTGAAACAGATTCTGCGTTAAAACAGAATTGTTTCACTCGTTCCCTCTTCTTTCTCTCATTCAAACCCCAACCGTCCCATTACTTTCTACAATTCCACAGCCGTCCCATTACCATTTGAGCCACATTAATCATTTCCATAACCATTCAACTTACCATTACCCTATATAATCACACCATACGCCACTTCTTTTTCACAAACCCTCAAATTCCATAACCTACTTTCTTCCCAAAATCCTCTTTAACCCAACAATGGCACGTGAAATTCCAGATTTATCCACATTAAACTTCCGAGATGGAGAGGCGGGAGAACGCCAAAGAGCTCGGTATATCGACTTCTACCGCCGTTCCGTTCAACCAACCCGCTATGTTGACGTTGCATGCTTAGAAGAACTCGGACTGCTTGAGGGAGTTCAATGGATGTTACAGAATGCCGGTCTTTGGCAACTTTGCACGCAGAGCCGGCCCACTTACGAAGACCTAACTTTAGAGTTCCTCGGCTCCTTCACCTACATAACCCCTCCGGGAGAAACGAACCAATTATCCGGAGTCGCAAAGTTCCGCATGTTTGGCAAAGAGTACTCAATCGAACAAGATCGTCTTGCCGAGATGCTTGGTTTCAAACATGGCGAGAATGTCCATCGCCGAGTACCGCAGGAAACTTTCTATCAAGCAGCGTTCCAACTATGGAATCAGTTAACGGGAACAACCGTCGACAGCTGGGATAGCCTTAACGCAACATTCATCCACAACCCAGCCGTCAAATATGTCCACCGCGCACTTGGAAGCACCATCTTTGCACGAGATAGTAACCATAAGGTGAATTCTAAAGAGTTGTTTTTCCTTCATTGTATTTTTCATCCGGAGCTAATCAATGCCGCACCATTTTTACTAGCACACATACAATCAAACTGTGCTAGAGGCTCCAAACCCTTCTACTTTGGAGGGATTGTCACCTCTATTGCACTCAGTTTGAATTTGGAAAACGACCTTGCTAGACTACCCTCCTTGCCCCCAGTGTTCCTTGATATAGATTATTGCAGAAACTCTCAGCTCATCAAGTTACGACGAGATGGGAAATACCATCCTATGGTCCGCGCCAAAACCGTAAGAAGTATCATCATGCATTGCAGGAGTCGCATTGACCCTCAAAATATGACCAATTGGCTTTTTGATCTTAATGCTCCTGAGCAAAATGCGCCTGCTCTAGATGACCAAGCACAGGGACCTGTTGATGAGATGGAGCAAGAAATGGATAACCAACCACCGCCAGCCAATGATGCTCCTTCGACCTCCAGACGTCATCGCCGCCCTGACCAAGACCCAGTTACTAATGATGAAATCCTGAGGGCTATATGGCAACAAACCCAGCAACAGAATGAAATGATGACATTTATGCGTCAAATCCAGCAAGGGCAAGTTGACCAAGGTCAGAGACTTGATGGTGTCATCGAGGAGATGAGTGCATTGACAGTGCGAGTGCAGGGCTTACACGAGTACATCCATCACGTGGGCATTCCTGATCACGTAGCGCAGCACGGAAGAGGACGCTCTAGAGGCAGAGGACGTGGTCCACCTTGATTTTATTTTGTTTTTGTATTTTGTTTCTCTTTTTAGTTTTCCTTGTTATTCCCCTTTATATCGCAACATTGAGGACAATGTCCGATATAGTGTGGGAGAGTTAGATTTATTTCCATTATTTCCCTTTCTTGTACTTTCTTTCTCCTTATCAAAGTAATATATGAATATTTTCGTTCAGTAATCTGATTTCCTCACTTTATTCTGCGATAACGAAATTTTTTTACGATTAATGCTCATCTGTGACATACCAAGCTTTAAACTATGTTAGGAAGCTGGGAAAGTGCTAACAAGATCGATACCGTCTTGACAACTTAGACCTCTTGCGTATGCGATATCAGTTTCGACACTTATTATACGATACCTTGAGTTCAGTCCTAAAGTAACCCTTAGTAGTTTATATTAGCAGTCAGCACCGTCTATATCACAAACCACGTAGGGAACCGATGAATATAAGTTTTTTATGCCCAATCAAGAAAAAGAAAAAAAAAATTTCTTATCTATATGCCGAGAAAAAATAAATAGAATAGGCAACAACTCTCACAGTTGTGAAAATGTGCAAGAAAAGAAAGAAAATCCGTTGTTGATTGGTTCAGAGGTACCTGATTCTGAACTTGGTAGGGCGAACTACTATTCGATCCCCCGAAATCTACGAATGGGATGTATAAAGGGTTACCACATTTGTGTATCAGGCCCCGTGTGAGAAAATGGGATCAAAGTCACTAACCGGTTACTCCACTACGTGCGTGAATAAGGCAAAGGGCTTAATGTGATTGCGTTAGAATGAAACCGGGTAAAATAGATACGAAAACTTATGGTTGAACTATAATATAATAATTTGGACTGGATTGTACAAAAGAGATGTCTATGACAAGCTTGCTGCTTTGTGTCATTATTGTATCCTTAGTGTTTTACACTAGTACCCGTCTAACTAACAAGAAACTCTTTTTCAACACCATTGGTATGCCAGGTATGTGCATTTGATAAAGTTTATCCGTTTTAATAGATTGATTGCTTGAGGACAAGCAAAGATTCAAGTGTGGGAGAGTTTGATAACACGAATTTATATCATATTTTTACTTCGATTTATGTTAGTTTCTTACTCCGTTTTTCGTCTAATATACGATATTCACGAGATTATTTAAGTGTTTTTGCAGGTAATCATATTTTACAAGTCAAAGTATGCTAAGTGTGGAAAAGAACCAAAACATGCAAGAAAAGAGCAGAAAAGAGAAGAAAAATTGAAGAAATCCATTTTTTGCTGATATCACGACCGTCATGGGAGTGCCACGACCGTGGCAGCTTCAAAATACACCACGACCGTAACATTGTACCACGATCGTCATGCGCTCAAATTCACACACTGAAGCAGAAACGTGTCTACGAATTTTCAGAGAAAGCAGTTTTCACACGAAGCCATATCCTCCGAAGATTACCAGGTCCAAGTGGAGTAACCGTCAGTGGGAGTGGTTGAATTCTCTCCAACTTCTACCTCAGCTGAGCCTATAAATACAAGCATTTACGAAGAACAAAGGGTGGCCAATTTCTCTTATCAAGTGTACTGTCTTGCTGCCGAATTATTTCTAGAGTTTTTATTTCTTTTTTTTTTTTTGCATTTCCATTTCCTTGTCAACCATTACCGAGCAAAAGTGATAGTTTCTCACACTGAGGAACTATTACAACTTAGTTTTAGTTTTCTTTGTTTCATTGCCTTCAACCTTCGCAATTTGTTACATTCAAGCAGGAACCTACCGGCTTGTGGAGGGATTGTTGTTGCTATTATTACTGAATTCCAGGTTTCCGTTATTTAATTCAAGTATTGTTTATTTATTTCTTAGTTATGTCTGTGTTTATTTATTTCCTTGCTTTTGCGTTTAATTTCCTAATTATGTCGAGCTAAACCGATCTTATCGGTATGTAATGAAGTAACTAAAATGAATTAATGTTCTCTAAGCTAAAATCAATAATCAATCCTTTTTCTGGCTTCGATTTCTTAATATAAAACTCAACTTTTATTACGAGAGTAAAAAAGTAACATAGGTTAAAGTCGAGACCACAGGAGTGTGAGGCTTTACCCGGATAGCTGAAATCGGGCATTAGTTTTAAAAACAGCGGAAGTGCTTTAAAGTTAATTAGGTTTAATTAGTTTCCAAAAAGTATTTTTAACCTCATACGGGCTAGCGAGAGCAAACGTATTGACTTAGAGGTATAGTCCGAAGCAATAACCACGGGAGTGTGAGTTGAGGGCTTTTAAACCGGTTTTTCCTACAGATGAATAGGGTGATAAATCTCTATAGGCTTAGGTTTAATTAATTCTATGTAGGTTACCGAATTATATATCGATAACTTATTCATAACTAGTATTCCCAAATTTTAATTTCCCTTTAATTTCCCGTTTGAACTAAAAACCCAAATTCTGATTAGCCTTAGATAAACATAGTAACGATAGATAACGGTGCGTTCGATTTCTAGTCTCTGTGGGATCGATAATCTTTTAAAACTACGCGATACAACTGTATACTTGCATTAACCCCCATTCGACTCATAAAGTCGCGATCACTGAGACGCCTTCATCTTTTCACGGATCATTTGAATCATCTCAGTAGTCTGTTGCACAATTTCTGGTCCAAGCACCACATTCTCACCTATTTCATACCAACATAGAGGTGTCCTACACCTCCTACCATACAAAGCTTCGAAAGGCGTCATTCCAATGCTAGAATGGTGACTGTTATTGTACGTGAACTCAATCAATGGCAAATGAGTATCCCACACACCACCTTTCTCCAACACACAGGCTCTCAGCAAATCTTCCAACGACTGGATAGTCCTTTCTGACTAACCATCGGTTTGTGGATGATAAGTCGAGCTCAACTTCAACTTAGAACCCAAGGCTTCCTGCAGACCCCTCCAAAATTCTGAAGTAAACCTCGGATCTCTATCCGACACTATGCTCGACAGAACACCATGTAACTTCACAATTATCCTGATATAAATCTCCGCCAGCTTCGACAACGGAAAACTGATGTTAATTGGTATAAAATGTGCGGACTTCGTAAGTCGATCCACCACTACCCAAATAGCATCAAATCCCCTTGCCGTATTCGGCAAACCCGTCACAAAATCTATCGCAATACTATCCCATTTCCATTCAGGAATCTCTAACGGTTGCATCAATCCTGAAGGCTTCTGGTGCTCTACTTTTGACTTCTGACATGTCAAACAAGCGTAGACAAACTGGGCTATGTCCCTCTTCATACCGGACCACCAAAACAACTTCTTCAAATCATGGTACATATTTGTAGCTCCCGGATGAATACTCAAGTTACTCCGATGACTTTCTTCTAAGATTGCCTTTTTCAATTCCACATTATCCGGCACACAAATCCTGCTCCGAAATCTCAACACACCAACATTATCCACTTTAAAGTCACTATCAGGATCATCTCCTCCTGTAGGCATCAAGTCCACTAATTTCACATCCAGTTTCTGATTTTCCTTAATTACATCCAAAAAGTCATTATTCACTTTCAACATAACCAATCTGATACTTCCCGGTGTAGTTTCACAAACCATACTCAAATCTCTGAACTGTTCAATTAATTCCATTTCCCTCACCATTAACGCAGACATATGGATTGTCTTCCGACTCAGAGCATCTGCCACACCATTAGCTTTTCCCGGGTGGTAACTCAAATTGAAATCATAATCCTTTAAGAATTATAACCACCTTCTCTGCCTCATATTCAATTCCTTCTGGTCGAATAAATATTTCAAACTCTTGTGATCACTGAATACTTCAAATCTTGATCCATACAAATAATGCCTCCATATTTTTAATACAAAAACTACTGCATCTAATTCAAGATCATGAGTAGGATAGTTCCTCTCATGCACCCTCAACTGTCATGAAGCATAAGCCACTACCTTGCCATCTTGCATCAACACACCGCCTAATCCCATCTTAGACGCATCACAATACACTACGAAAGAATCATTTGGACTTGGTAGAATTAACACTGGTGTTGTAGTCAATTTCTTCTTCAGTTCCTCAAAACTTTCCTCACAGGCAGCATCCCAAACAAAAGCTTGATTCTTCCTGGTTAGCTAAGTCAATGGAAATGCTAATTTAGAAAACCCTTCAATGAATCTTCTATAGTAACCTGCCAAACCCAAAAAGCTTCTAATCTCCGTTGCGGTCTTCGGAGCTTCCCATTGTAGTACTGCGCTTACTTTAGATGGATCCACTGCTATACCATCACCAGAAATGAGATAACCCAAGAAACTCACAGTCTTCAACCAGAATTCACACTTCGAGAACTTTGCAAATAATTTATTATCTTTCAACACCTGCAAAGCGATTCTCAAGTGTCCTGCATGATCTTCCTTAGACTTAGAATAAATCAGTATATCATCAATAAATACCATAATAAACTGATCCAGATAAGAGTGGAAGATGCGATTCATATATTCCATAAACACACCCGGCGCATTAGACACTCCGAAAGGCATCACTGCATATTCGTAATGTCCGTAGCGACTTCTGAAAGCAGTCTTCTGAATATCACCTTCCTTTACTTTAATCTGATGGTAACCTGACCTCAGATCAATTTTGCTGAAAACACGAGCTCCTACCAGCTGATCCATTAAGTCATCAATTCTCGAAAGTGGATACTTATTCTTAATGGTCACTTTATTCAACTGGCGGTAATCAATGCACAGGCGCATACTACCATCCTTCTTTTTCACCAACAACACTGGAGCTCCCCACGGTGACACACTTGGTCTAATAAACTTCTTATCGAGCAATTCTCTGACCTGAGATTTCAACTCTGCCAATTCTGATGCAGACATCTTGTACGGTGCCATAGAGATAGGTCTGGTACCCGGTACAAGATCAATAGTGAATTCAACTTCCCTTGTCGGAGGCAATTTTGTGATGTCAGCTGGAAACACTTCAGGAAATTCATTTACTACTGGTAATTCATTAACTGAAGTCTTGCTTTCAACAGATAATGAGGCAAACACCGCGAACAGCTTCGGTTCATCCTCCAACAACGCCCTCAACTCCCTGCTAGATAGCAAATCTGCTAATGCTTCCTCTTCAGGAGTAAGAAACAGTAACGTCTTCCTGAAGCAATCAATATAAACCCGGTTGAACTCCAACCAGTTCATTCCCAAAATAACATCGAGATTATCGAGTGGCAAACAAATCAAGTCCACTCTGAAATCTCTACCAAACATGGTCAGCGGACACTTCAAACACACCAAAGAAGTAACCACAGAACCGATAGATGGAGTTTCAATCGTCATCCTCTGCTCTAGAGTAGACGGCACAATTCCTAATCTCTTCACACAATCAACAGAAATGAACGAGTGTGTTGCACCCGTGTCAATGATAGCAATCAAAGGAATATCATTAATAAAGCAAGTACCTTTGACGAAACGCTCTTCATCAGTGGATTGAGCTCCCACCAAGGAAAACACTTTCCCCCCAGTTTGAGACGCCTGAGACTTCTTCGGCTTCTCGCAGTGAGTGCTGATGTGACCCTTCTCTCCACAATTATAACAAGTAGGCATAGTGGCTTTGCAATCTGCTATAACATGACCTGCTTTGCCACACTTGAAGCACTTCTTCACCTCATTCGGACAGTTATTAGCACGGTGACCCGTACCACCACATCTGAAGCACTTGAGAGTATCAGCACCTGCCCCTTTTTCCTTTGGTTTCTTCCCCACATCAGTTTTCTATTTCCCCTTCTCGGCTGGAGCACTGTAAGGAGTACCTCCAAATCTCTGCTTACCTTTCTTCTCATTCAAAGCCTTGTAATGAGCAATTCTGGCTCTGTTATCATTATCATAAATTTTGCTTCTGATTACCAGCTCTGGATAGTTTCTTATCTTCTGACCAGCAATACCCAATTTGATCTCGGGATGCAGCCCGTTCTCAAACTTCAAACACTTCGAAGTCATAGCTTCTTCAATATTGTAATGAGCACAATACTGAACCAGCTCCTCAAACTTAGCGGCATACTCAGTAACTGTCTTATCACCCTGTTTCAGCTCCAAAAATTCCACCTCTTTTGCACTACAAACGTCTTCCGGAAAATACTTTTCCAAAAACTCAGCTTGAAACACAGCCCAAGTAATCTCAGTACCCGCAGCTTCCAATCTCTGACGACTATTGTCCCACCAAGCCTCAGCCTCTCCTTCCAGCATATGCGTACCAAATCGTACCTTTTGAGCATCACTGCATTCCATGGTCCTGAAGATCTTCTCCACAGCCTTCATCCATTTCTGTGCAGCCTCTGGATCCAAGATACCTCCCTCATAAGTAGGCGGCTTGTTGCTCTGGAACTGTGCTAAGTCACGAAACTGAGCACCTCCAGCCTGATTGGCGTTCTCTACAGCTTGTGCCATGGCTTGCATAGCAACAGCAAGAGCAGCATCATTCCTTCCTGCCATACTGTTCAACAATTAACATATGGTCAGAACACACAAACGACTCCTATACTAAGGACAGACTCAACTACTACACCTGGCCGGACGAACCGACCTGCTCTGTTACCAATTGTAACACCCCACTTTCCCATTTATGAAAAATACGTAAAATTCTATGAAAATAATCAGAGTTTTTACACCAAAAATAAAGTGGGATGCCACATTCATGAAAACCACATCAAAACTCCTTTTATTGAATGAAATAAACAGCGGAAAATAATTTATTTATTTATTTCACGGCCACATGCCAACAACTCAAGAAAAACTCCACATAACATCGTGGTTCACCATAAATTCATCAAAATAAAGATACGTAACCAAAAACGATAACAAATAACAAATAACTTAAATCCCCGTAAATCCCGTGTTACGTATCAGAGCGACTCCTACGACTCGAACAAGTAACACGTACTCCAGCAACCTAAGTACCTGGATTATCTGTACTTCCGAAGAAGCACAGACACAACAACAACAAAGGGGTGAGAATCACATTCAATATTAAACGGTGGATAAATACATGATAAGAGTAGTATTCACGTGCAATCAAGCAATCAAGACCCACTGGTCATCAATCATCACTATACAACACACATCCAACAACAAAATGCAATGCGACACAACCATTTACACAATGCATGTGGTACCAACATCATGGCTCATTCAATCGAACCCGGATAGATCACATACACCCCTACTTGGCAATGATTTATTCCCACCATTCTCCATATCGGAGTACAGATGAATCACATACACTCCTCCTGAGCAATGATTCATCCCACCAACACCATGAAATGCATGACACAATATGCATACAAAACACATGTACAACAACATATATATACATGTTCACGATCCTCCTGATCACACCTGAATCACACATCAACATCCAACACCAAACGATTACTTCACACAACACCAATTAACTATTAATCAATTAATTCTCTAAAAATTATTAAATAAATTATTTTCGTCTCCAATTTTGTATTTCTCAAGGTCTGACATCTATTCCCAACCTCTCAAACCAAAAGGAACGACTTCGGAAGCGAAAACGGGAAAGAAATCGCGAAACGGTAAAATTATGCACTAACCCTGGCCATACGCGTATTGCCCTTTGCCGTACGCGTATTGCCCATCCCACTCGCCCATCCATACGCGTATTACCCCACTTGATACGCGTATGGGCAGAGACCTGTTTTCCCTCAAAATTCCACCTCAGATCTCCTTACGTGTAATGCCACTCCCTTACGCGTATTGCCCAAGCCTCCATACGCGTACCGTTACGTGTATGGGCAGAGGACCGTGCCAATCCTCCTTTTGGCCCTCCCATACGCGTAATGACCATAGCCATATGCGTATTATCCTACCTGATACGCGTATGGCCAGATCTATTACGCAATTGCAATTTTCCCACCCAATATGGTTTTCTGCTACGGGATCCTTACTTTTCTACTCAAATTCAGTCCTAAACTTGTTTCTACATTAGTTTTAGGACCTATAATCTCATCTTACGACTTCACCTATCATTACTACATTAGAATTACAAGTTTTGGATCTAAATCGTCCTCTCAACCTGCATCAACACCAGATCTGCAATACAAGTATTTACACAGCAGCAACACACCATATGATTTATACATGAAATCCAACAATCATCAACAATTCCACACATATCATAAATCAAACATTCATATCATACTCAGAATTTCATCAACCAGAACACATACGAAAATCCTACGAGGGAAAGGACCCCTCACTACCCTTTCATGTTATTATCACCTGAATTGAACCCATTCTCCCCCTAACCTCGAATTCTTGATTAATTTCTGCGAAAATTGATGAAGATGGGTGCCCTAGCTCTCCCTTGTTCTTCCCTTCTCCTTAGCTTTTCCCTTCTCTCTCTAAAAATTCTGATATGGCTAATCCTCCCCAATTTTCACTAATTAATCTCTAATTACCAAATTGCCTTCACTAATTCTATTATCCCATTATCTACTTAATTATATCAGATTTTATTTTACTAAATAATAATAATAACCATAATAATAATAATATGAAATATACTATTAATAAAAATAATAATAATAATAATAATTCCATATTACTAACATTACCCCCTACGCACTCAGACACACGCCCTAAACAAGGCCAACAATTAAAATAAAACCAGACAATTAAATAATTAAAAATGGGGTGTTACAGACTACGCTGGCCTTCTTGGGGTCGGATGGTAGTTAATCCTTGGCGAGGTACTTGTAGACGGGGGTCATCCAACAATTGCTGTCGCCGATGACTTGCATGTCGAGGATCGTGGAAGCTTTCTCGATGTTGGGTCGAGGAAGTACTTCCTAGATGACCGATTTGTTTCTGCCCTTTTTCTTTGTGCTCGCCAGCTTTGACAAAATGTCCACTCTAACGTTATGTTCGCGGGGAATGTGCTTTACTTCTACCGTTGCAAATTTCGTCATCTTCTCCTTGACCAGGATCAAGTATTCAAAAAAGTTGTCGTTCTTAGCCTTGTATTCTCCTCGAACCTGGAGGGCCACAAGTTGAGAGTCTGTGCAGATGATGACTTCCTCTGCTCCTAGGTCTCCAACCAGGCGTAGACCGACGAGGAAGGCTTTGTATTCATCCTGATAGTTGGAAGTAAGGGAAGATAAGGTAAGCGATACCTTGACGATAATTCCTTCCTCGTTTTCCAAAATTATACCTTCCCCGCTTCCTGTCGAGCTGGAAGTCCCATTGACGAAGATTGTCCATTTGCGTGCCCCACAAGTGGGGGATTCGGCGAATGTCATCTCCGCGAGCCAGTGCCGGGGCCTTGAGGGCTTTTCTGCTCTCATATTGGATGTCGAATTCGGATAGCTCCAACGACCACTTAAGCATTCTGCCGGCCATGTCTGGTCGGCCTAACCGCTGCTTCACGGGCTGGTCTGTTTGGACCACGATTGTGTGGGCCAGAAAGTAGTGCCTTAGTCTCCTTGCGACGTTGATGAGGGTCAGGGATACTTTCTCTATCTATTGATATTTCAGCTCTAGTCTTTGCAAGGCTTTGCTCGTGAAGTATATGGGTTTTTGCCCATCGGGCGTTTCACGAATGAGGGTGGCGCTGACGGCCTCGGTTGCCACGGCGAGGTAGAGGTACAGGGTTTCACCGTTATTTGGTCGAGAGAGAACGGGTGGCTCGAACAATGCTCGCTTTAGGTGGATGAGAGCCTGGTCGCATTCCTCCGTCCACTCGAAAGCTGCCTCTTTGCGGGGGAGTTTGAAAAAGGGCAGTGCGTGTTGGGCAGACTTTGCCACAAAATGGGATAATGAAGTGACCATCCATTTGAGGGATTGGATGGATTTCTTCGAGTTTGGCGTGGGAAATTCGGAGAAGGCCCTGAACTTGTCAGTGTTAGCTTCGATTCCTCGTTATGTCTGATAGAAGTCGAGGAACTTGCCCGCTCGTACCCCGAACGTGCACTTCTCCGGGTTGAAATGCATCTGGTACTTCCTCGCCTGCTCGAAGACTTTCCTCAAATGGGTCGTGTGATCGGATTCCTCGTGGGATTTCACGATCATGTCGCCCATATAGATTTCTCGCATGTCCCTGATTTCTCCCCGGAAGACTTTGTTCATCATTCGTTGGTAGGTAGCGCCAACGTTTTTCAGGCCGAAAGGCATTACATTGTAGTAATAGTTGTCTGATTCGGTCATGAAGGTTGTGTACCTTTTGTTGCTTTTTTCCATTGGTATTTGATTGTAGCCCGAATAGGGGTCTATGAACGATAACAATTTAAAACTGACAGAATTATCAACAAGTTTATCTATATTGGGGAGGGGATAAGCATCTTTAGGGCAGGCCCTATTGAGATCGGTATAATCAACACACATACGCCACTTTCAACTAGACTTTTTAACGAGTACAACATTGGACAGTTAAGTAGTGTACTTGGCCTCCGAAATAAAGTTTTCCTCGAGGAGGTCTTTTACAGCTTGTTTTGCAGCCTCCGTTTTCTCCTAGGAGTGCTTTCTCCTATGTTGTGTTATAGCCCTAGCGGCAGGGTCGATTGTGAGCTGATGGCAGGCGATGGCAGGGTCTAGGCCAGGCATTTCCGCGGTGCTCCAAGCGAACATATCAGTCTTCTCCCAAAGGCAAGCTTTGAGCTGTTTCATCGCTAATTCGGGGAGTCCGCTCCCGTTCTTCACTCCTCCCTGGGGGTCTTCGCCGAGCAGGACAAGTTTGAACCATCTGAAATTAGGCACATCAGATGGTTGCTCTCGTCGGTACTGGTTGAAGCCGGGGGGCTGCTCGAACAAGTCTGGATCTCCTTCCCCTTCTTCTTGTTGTCTTCAGAGAAGTCGTTGTCTAGGTTGATAGAGTCGACATGGGGCAGCGGCTTTGCCTCCTCGGAGCTGCTGGGAAGGGCTAGCTTATTGGAAGTCTTCGGCTTGGCTGTAATGGTGTTCATCCCTTTGGTGGCTGCTTTGAAACATCTCCTTGCCGCCTCGATGTCCTCGTGTAGAGTGGCGACCAGACCCTTAGAAGTGTAGTACTTCATTTTTAAGTGCACGATTGATGGCATGACCAGCAATTCGGCCAAAGTTGGCCGCCCAAAGATGCACTGATAGAGATAAGGAAAATTGATGACCAAGAATTGGACTTTACTAGACCTAGCTGTCTCTACAGATCCAAAACTCACGATCAATTCCACGTATCCCCAAGACTTTGTGACCGACCCGTTGAAGCTCTGTAGGTCAGAGCCTACGTAGGGAGTCAGGTGCGATTCCTCTAGCTGGAGGATGGAAAACAGCTGCGAGTACATGATGTCGACCGAGCTGCCTTGGTCGACTAAGATTCGACGAACATAAAAGTTAGCCATCTGGGCTCTCACGAGTAACGGAATGCTTGAGTTGGGAGCCCCACCGAGGAGTTCCTCCTGTTGGTACTCCTGTTGAGCTTGGTACTCCTGTTGGAGCTCATGCTGAGAAGATGCTCGAATTTCCTTTTAACAGAGCCCACAGTAACCTTATTGAAGCCCTCTCCAGAGATGACCATGGCAGAGGGGAAGGTTTCCCATGGACTATCTGCTGCAAAGTAGGGGGGCGTTGAGTCCCTCGGGAATATAGAAATCCTCAGGCCGTGATATGCTCATGGCGACCTGAAGGCTCATCTCTTCCGAGGAAGGCACCTCTTCCTCGACTTTCTTGGACTCCTGTACATCCTTCCGGGGAGCCTCCCTCTTCTTGGTAAACTGTTTCAGGTGCCCGTCCCTTATCAGTATCTTGATGGCATCCTTTGGGTGGATGCAGTCGTCGATTGTATGGTCGTGGATTTTGTGCAAACGACAGTATTTCGACTTGTCAACATTCGGTTTGGCTGGTATATGTTTGGGGAATCGAACCCCTGCTAGTTTGAACACCGTGTTGGCACATTCGGAGAGGATTTTCTCCCTGGAGATGGTTAGGGGAGTATACTCATGGAAGTGGTCGGAGGGTCCTTTGTTGTCCTGGGACTCCCGGGGGCGATCTTCACGTCTTCTATCTCCCTGATGAGATGTCGAGGGTTCATCATTCTTGGAGATCCGGGCACTCTCCTGGTGGCGTGAGACCCGGGTGGAGCTGGCCGCTTCTTTCTCCTTGTACTGGATATATGCTTGCGCCTTGAGGAGGAAGGCGTCCAGAGTCTTTGGAGTTTCAATACCAACAACTTTGGCGAATTCTGTACGGGGACGAAGTCCTCGCTCGAGCAAGAACTTCTTCATGTCATCGGTCGTTGAGACTTGTATTGCTTCTTTATTAAACCTCTTGATGTAGGCGCAGAAAGGCTCGTCCTTCCCTTGAATTATGGCCTCAAGGGAGGCTTCGGTCTTCGGGTGGCGGTGGGATGCCGTGAAGTGTCTAGAGAACATTTTCCCCAACTGTCTCCACGAGGTGATGGACTCGTCGGGGAGTTTCTTATACCAGGTCATCGCTCCCTTCCTGAGCGTGGTCGAGAACAGTCTACATTTGATGGCGCCCCAGACGTCACGATAGTCTAGCAGAGCATCGATATTCTCGACGTGCTCGTTAGGATCCATCGTACCGTTGTAGGTGCCCAAAGACGGTGGTTTCTCTAATCCCTTGGGGGGCGCATGGCCATAATATCCTGAGACAACGGGCCGCGAGGCTCGTCGTCGCTGCTGCTACTGGACCAATACGGGGAGCCGGTGCGTCCCTTAAGAATAGAACGGTGGTTTCTTCAGGGAGACGGGGTTCGTGCTCGGTCCTTGGGTCTGGGCAGAGGCGAACACTGGTCCCTCCTGGTCCTCTTGGTTCCTGGGGAGTACTGGCTCCGTGGAAAGATGTGATCAGGCTTCCTGACGGCATGGGACTCTGGCTCAGGTGGTGCCCAGCGATCTCTTTCACGTCGAGGAGGTGGACTTCTGGATCTTCGACGCTCTTTCCTTGGCGGAAGGGATCTTGGCCGGTTAGACTCCTCTAGGGCTCCAATCCTCACATTTTGTTGGAGGATTAGAAGGTTGGTTTTGTTGAGGGCTTCAAGAAGGGCCGCCACGGCCGGGTCGGTGTTGGGCGGAACAGGAACAGGCTGGTGGTCCAGGGATGGTTGGTCCTCAACATGATCAGCGCGAGTAGGGGAGGGAGACGTGGTGGCTCTATCTCTTAGATGATGGGTGTCGCCCCCAAGGAAGGGTGCAGCTCCGTCAGTATCAGTCTTACTGACGGGGAGAAAAGCAGAGTTACGAGCATCTTGGACATGATCTTGACTTGCCATGATCGAAATCTTGGAAAAAAGGATGTTTTGGTTTTGAATCTACGATGGAGGGAAGACGGGGATAACAGGATTTCCCACAGACGGTGCCACTGATCTTGGCGGCTAATCAGAACCTGAATTGGGCCAAGATGGCGTCTGTGATGCTGAGTGTGAGAGATGAGGAGGGGGTGTACCTGCAAGACACTCCGATGCTAAAGTAAGAATCAGGAGAGAGAGAGAGAGAGAGAGAGAAAGAGAGAGAGAGAGAGAGAGAGAGAGAGAGAGAAATGCAAGTACAAAGTATGTATTTCGTAGGGTGATTTTAGATACTTGACTCTCTCAAATGAGAGGGTTTTTATAGTGCCCTCAGCGCGTGGCCAACAGTCCCTATTTTCGGGGCGAAATAACTGTTTCCCGAAGAATAGATAATTGCCAGAAACTAGTCGTTGGGACGGGCAGAGGTGCCTGAAACTAGCCGTTGCCATGGACAAAGGCGCAGTTGCAGGCACGGGCGTCGTGACTGTTTCTGGATGGTGGAGCCGTGTGTGACGGGAAGGAACTACTGAGGAGGGGCAGATGACCCACGGGGTCATCCGACCATACTTGCCCGGTAGAGGGGCGGAAAGGTAAATGCTACCCAAATTGGCTGGACTTACGCAATTGGGTCATTTTGGGAGCAGAAGCGAATTGGGTCATGCCTAGTCATTGGGTCAGTCCGGAACAGTAGGCTTTTAATGTTCATTATTTATTTAATTTTTCTTTGCATTACTATTCTTGCTACACTTAATTAGTATCTTAATCATCACCATTTTGCATTGAAACTCTATTGATTCAAAATCAAGAGTTTAAAGTGTTCTTGAAGCTCCATGAGCAAAAGTCATTAAATATGAATTAATTTTGTTTTTAATTTTATTTGCTTTATTATTATTGTTGCACTTAGTTAGTATCTTAATTATCACCATTTTGCATGAAAATTCCATTAATTCAAAACCAATAGTTTAAAGTGTTATTGAACCTCCATGAGCAAAAGTAATTAAATGTGATTTAATTTTTCATTTTTTTCATAGATTATTTTTTAATTTTGTACTTTCCATGTTGTTGGTGAGATCAAATAGATGAGTTTTCATTATTCATTTATTTAATTTCATGAAAAATTTCGCAAGTTAAGAGCAAAATAAAGATGAGTGTTGTTGTTGTTGTTGTTCTTAAAGACAGACCAGATCCACTCCTAGCCACTAGATCAATCTTGTCTTGTTGTTTTCGCTGTTGGCGCCCCATGTGTTTTTCTTTATTTTGTTTACCCTTTTTTTATAATTGGCCTTGGGCCCCACTCTTTTAAGTTTTTTTTTTCTTTGCTAAACTCTCATCTCTCTTTACTTCTTTTGCAATGCATTTATTTTATTTAATATTTTTATTTATTTATTATTATTTTCTTTTTATTATTGTTATTATTATTAATTAATTAATCAAAACTTATTTTAATTAATTAATTAAGTTAATTAGCCTTAATTATTTTAATTAATAATTGAATCTTTTTCAATTGATTAATTAAAATATTTAATTCTAATTAGCCTAAATAATTAGTTCAAATCAAGTTTGGTTAATTAGTTTAATTTCTTTTTTAATATATCATTTGCTCCATCATATCTCTCATGTCTCATGCACTTTCACATATATTTTTTGTCTCACTTAGAATTATACTTCTATTATTATTATCATTTGTTAATTTGCTTAATTAAATAATTAAATTGAATGAATGTTTATAATGATAAATATATTTTCTAATGTAAAAGTCCTTGGTCCAATGTCAAGTGGACTTTCAAAACCCCTTGATTTTATTTATTTTATTATTATTATTATTTGTTTATTTCTATAATTGTTACAATTAATTAAATAAATAGATAATAATAATAATAATAATAATAATAATAATAATAATAATAATAATGAATATAGATAAATAATTAAGGGAGTATTTTCAAACACATCAAAACCCTTGGTCCAATGCCAAGTGAATTTTCCAAACTCTTTTCCCTCGATTAATTTTGTATCGATGCAAATTAAATCTTTCCCGTTTAAGCGCACGTTAAACTCTTTTTCTTAACAAATACGAAAGAAGAGGACCCTTTGAGTCTTGCATTCCTTGAGTCTTCAAATGATTTGTTCTGAGGCACACGTCTTGGACTAGCCATTCATTCTCTCTTTCGTTTCTAAAACACTTAATATAAACTTGGACAAAAGGAGAGACTGTTGGAATCTAACATTCTAGTGGAACCTTTGGACAATCGATTCCAAGACATACGTCTTGTTCTTATTGAGCCTTCGTTGTTCATCAAGCAAATTTCGAAAAAAATACCTTGAATAAAAAAGGATTTGTTGGAGTCTAGCATTCCAGTGGAGCCCCAAATAATTTGTCCAGAGGGTTACGACTCGTTCTCACTAAACATTCATCATTAGACTAAAACATATTCAACAAATTAAATCTTTTTTTTCTCTTTCCGTGCAATCAAACCTTTTTTATAAATGAAAGATACTTCGTCCATTCTGTGACGATGCAAACAAGCTCCGTTCATACATGCACAATAAGTTAGATTGATTTTCGCCCGAATGTGATGAGAACAAATCTGTGAGAACCCGGATTATTTTATCCATTCTGATGCGATGTCAATGTTCACTTCTCCATGTTTTAGGTAGTAAGTAATGGTTTCTGCTCGATTGCGACTAAGTATCTTTTGCTAAAATCGACCAACAAACAAATATTTTTCTATCCAGAACTACATAGACTTGAGTTCTCCATCGCACTCGGAGATACGTAGGAGCAAGACTCACAATCTTGTCAGACACATTAATAAAAAACCTTTTTCCAAACCCTTTATTTTTTTTCTCTTTAATTCTTTACCATTCGCAGAAACACAAATAATGTAAACTAACGTTCCATTCACAAATTTAACTAAAAGTTTTCAGTTGAGTACAACGGACGTGAGAGGTGCTAATACATTTCCCTTGTGTAATAGACTCCCTAAACCCGAATTTGGTTGTGACGACCATCTTCTATTTCTTTTAAGGATTTTATTGATATTTTCCCTTTTCTTTTTGGAATGAATAAAGTTCGGTGACGATTTTGTTCAAACTATTTTCCACGAGCATGCAATAACGCTTCGCGAAGAATCGTATTTTGCGAGGTACGACAATTATACAACTTATACTAATAATAAGTGAGAGAAAACCATATTTATAAATTATAACTACTAAAACACTAATTACTAATTCATCCCAAAACACGACCCAACACTGAACGAATTCAAAAAACAAATCAATTTAACCAGATACACGAGTTATCATTTTGTCGGAGCACCTGTGTGGTTGCCATGCCATTGAAACGTGTTTAGTTTTCTTTTTCTCACTTGAAATTTAATGGCATATTAGAACAATGATCACATTGATTTTAATTCAATTGTGATGTCAATTTAACCTTTCTACAACCCCTTTATTTTTTTCTCTTTAATTTTTTTCCATTCGCAAAAAATAAATAATGTAAGCTAACATTCCATTCACAAATTTAACTAAAATTTTTCAGTTGAGTACAACGGACGTGAGGGGTGCTAATACATTCCCCTTGTGTAATAGACTCCGTAAACCCGAATTTGGTTGTGACGACCATCTTCTATTTCTTTTAAGTATCGATATTTTCCCTTTTCTTTTTGGAATGAATAAAGTTCGGTGACGATTCTATTCAAACTATTTTCCACGAGCATGCAAAAACGCTTCGCGAAGAATCGTATTTTGCGAGGTACGACATTTATACAACTTATACTAATAATAAGTGAGAGAGAACCATATTTATAAATTATAACTACTAAAACACTAATTACCAATTCATCCCAAAACACGACCCAACACTGAACAAATTCAAAAAACAAATCAATTTGACCAAATACACGAGTTATCATTTTGTCGGAGTACCTGTGTGGTTGTCATGCCATTGAAACGTGTTTAGTTTTCTTTTTCTAACTTGAAATTTACTGGCATATTAGAACAACGATCACATTGATTTTAATTCAATTGTGAAGTTAGTTTAACCACCAACACCTTAATACTTTTTTCAATGTTTGAATCTGTTGTGAAAAACGATGTCTTTAAGCAAAGTATAAAACGATTTCTTGATGATCAAGAACCAAAACAAGGGTTAGGGTTTAACGGAAAAGAAAACAAGAAGAAGAAGAATAGAACAACAATTATTGGGCAAATAAAATTCTGTTTACTATTCACTTTCTCATTAAAATCACAAATGATTACAAGTGAATATCACAATTTGCCACACTCAACAAACTGAGTGTACTAGCCTATTTATAGACTAACTAGGTAACTTGCAACCCAAGAAACCTAAATAAATAGATCCTTAACACAAGGCCCAATTCGACAGAAAAATATTTCGACATTACAAACTAGAACGGACTTCGACTACAATTTGTAACAATCGGGCATCAACATGTGAGAAAGCTTTGACTGCATGCTTGCCTCCTGTTGAAACACATGAAAGCTCTCCTTTGACACAGCATGAGTTTGACCCAAATCTCACAAATCTCCACCTTGTATCTAACTCAGCAACAAGGGAATCAACTAGCTTTCATCATGCAGCTTTATCAACTGCATACAGTGGAAGAACTTGCAACTTGGCAACGTCTTGGTGATCATATCAGCAACATTGTCTTCAGTCGAAACCTTCAGCACCTGGACTTCACCACGCTCGATTATCTCTCTGACGAAGTGCAGCCTCACATCAATGTGCTTAGTTCGCTCATGGTAGGATGGATTCTTCTATAGGTGTATTGCACTTTGACTATCACATTTAACAGTGATACTTCGACCTTGAAGTTTCAGCTCCTTTGCAAAACCTTCAACCCACAATGCTTCCTTCACAGCTTCAGTGAGGGCAATATATTCAGCTTCAGTGGTTGATAAGGCAACAACCTTCTGAAGCGTCGCTTTCCAACTGATTACTGTGCTAAACATTATGAACACATATCCAGAAATAGACTTTCTGGAATCCATACAACCTGCATAATCAAAGTCAACAAATCCTTCGATTTCGACTATGTTATCACCACCACAGGCTCCACCATAAATCAAGACTCTTTTCAGAGACCCATTTATGTACTCGAGAATCCATTTTACAGCTTGCCAGTGTGCCTTTCCAGGATTGTCCATATACCTGCTCACAAGGCTCACTCCATTTGCTATGTCTGGCCTCGTACAGACCATAGCATACATCAAAGAACCCACTACACTAGCATATGGAATGCTTTTCATATAGGTTCTTTCAGCTTCAGTACTTGGACTTTGAGTTGTACTAATCTTAAACTGAGGATTTGTAGGTCTCACAACAGGCTTCGAATTCGACATACCAAACTTATCGAGAAGCTTACGTAGGTATGTATCTTGAGATAAGCACAACTTCGACTGCTCTCTATCTCTCCGGATGTCAATCCCAAGAATACTGGCTGCAGCTCCCAGATCCTTCATTTCGAACTCCTTACTGAGTCCAGTCTTCACCTTCGTTACATCCTCAACACTGTTGCTAGCTATGAGGATATCATCCACATACAGCAGCAACATAACAAGTGAGTTTCCAGGTCGAAATCGAAAGTAAACACAGTGATCAAACTGACTTCTAGTGAAACCAATGTGTGCCATGAACTTGTCGAATCTCATGTTCCACTGTCAAGGAGATTGTTTCAGGCCATACAAAGACCTATTCAGCTTGCACACATAATCTTCTTTACCCTTTTCTGCATACCCTTCAAGTTGACGCATCAGGATCGTTTCATCTAGATCACCATACAGAAATGTTGTCTTCACATCCATTTGCTCAAGTTCCAAATCGAACTTTTCCACCATGGCCAACAACATTCGAATGGATCTATGCTTTACAACAGGTGAGAACACATCATTGAAGTCGACACCTTCTTTCTGAGTGAACCCCCTAGCAACCAGCCTCACCTTAAAGCGCTTCAACATCACTCCTTTGATTCCTTCCTTGACCTTGAAAATCCGCTTACAACTGACTAACCTGGCTCCTGCAGGTTTCTCAATCAGCTCCCAAGTGTTATTATCATGAAGAGATTTCATCTCGTCATCCATGGCTTTTCGCCACTCAATCTTGTTTCGACTCCTTATAGCTTCCTTGTAATCTCTAGGTTCTTCGTCAAGTAATCTCTGAGGTGGTTTGATGACTCTTCTCGACCTATCTCTTGCCAGTAAGTAGTCATCGACAGTTTCTTCAACCTCATCAGCACCTTGCTTTTCTTCTTCGACTTCATCTGGGCTATGCACTTCAGCATCACTATGCTCCACCTCAACAGGCATCTCTACCTGTTCCAGCTCCTCTTCATAGATTTCTGCACTTCAACCAACATCACCAGTTTTATTGAAAGCCATTTCGACCTCATTGAAAACTACATCACGACTTGTGATACATCTTCTGTGACCTGGTTCTAGGCACCACAGCCTATAACCCTTGACTCTCTCAGGATATCCAAGGAACATGCATCTCAGAGCTCTAGGTTCGACCCTGTCTTGCCTAATGTGAGCATAGGTTAAACAGCCAAATACTCTCAGTTTGTCGAGATCTGGTGGATAACCTGACCAAACTTCTTCAGGTGTTTTCATTCCCAGCGCAGTCGAGGGACATCTATTTATCAGATAAGCTGCTGTCGAAACAGCCTCTGCCCAAAACACCTACTTCAATCTAGCACTAACCAACATGCATCTAACCCTTTCAAGGATTGTTCGATTGAATCTCTCAGCTAAGCCATTTTGTTGAGGAGTACCTGCTACAGTCTTATGCCTTGCAATCCAAGACTCAACACAGTAACTGTCGAACGCTTCATTGCAGAACTCGAGGCCATTGTCGGTTCTCAACCTCTTAACCTTTCTGCCAGTTTGAGTTTCAACCAGAACCTTCCAACTTTTGAAATTCTCAAAAGTTTCATTCTTCGTCTTCTGAATGAATACCCATAGATTTCTGGAATAGTCACAACGATGGATAGAAAATACCTTGCACCTGAGTGTGAAGGATTCCTTGCAGGCCCCCAAAGATCAGCATGAATGTAATCAAGGGATCCATGTGTTCTTTACTTGCCTTTGTTAAACTTCGCCCTACAGGATTTACCAAATACACAAGATTCACAAAACTCCAGCTTTTCGACTTTGTCACCTCCTAGCAGGTTTCATGGCCCAATCTCATGTGCCATAATTCTCATGTGCCATAGATCTGTCTTCGACACAGGTTTCATGGATACAACATTTGTCGAACCACTTACAACCTCAGCCTCAAGGGTATACAAGCCTTGTTTCTTCACGCCTCTCAAGACTTCCTTCGACCCATTCATGACTTTCAGGATACCTTGCTCTCCTTTGAAGACATATCCTTTCTTGTCGAATTCACCAAGAGAAATTAGATTCCTCTTAAGGTCAGGTACATACCTAACCCCAGTCAATAGCTTTATTGACTCATCATAGAGCTTGAATCTAACAGATCCAATACCTGCAATCTTGCAAGTTTTATTATTCCCCAGCAGCACTGATCCACCATCTTGATCACACAATTCTTCAAACACATTCTTGTTTGGATTCATATGCCAAGTACATCTAGAATCCATAATCAACTCTTCGCAAGAGTTACTGCTCGACACTACAAGGACATCAGATGATTCGTAACCATCTTGCATTATAGCTGCATTCCCATTGTCCTTACCTCCATGATTATTCTGGCGCTCAGGGCACACCTTTCTTGTGTGACCCTCCTTCTTATAATGATAACATTTGATACTAGACATATCACCACCATAAGACTTTTGCTGAGCATTTCCTTTCTTCTTGTCAAACCTACCATCTTTCTTTGACGATCTTCCTTTCACGGACAACCCTTCGCCAACTAATGAAGGTTTCTGCTCCTTTCTTTCGTTTAAATCCTTCGAATACAAGGCTGCTTGAACTTCTTCAAAGGTCAGGGACTCTCTTCCATACAAGAGAGTTTCTTTAAAGTGAGCATGCGATCTGAGCAAAACACATAACAGCAACAGTGCTTGATCTTCGTCATCAATCTTCACATCAATATTTTCAAGATCAAGAATCAGCTTGTTGAACATATCCAACTACTCAGTCAAAGCTTTGTCTTCACTCATCTTGAACAAATACAGAGCTTGCTTCAGGTACAACCGATTTACCAACAATTTGGTCATGTACAAGCTTTCAAGCTTCACCCATAATCCCGATGTCGTCGTCTCCTTTGATACTTGCCGAAGAACCTTATCTCCAAGGCTCAACAATATTGCGCTGTGTGCTTTCTCGATCATTGCCGTCTTTTCTCTTTCCGTCAACGTAACATCCATGGCTTCCAGTCCCTTCAACGCTTCCAAACATCCCTGTTGTACCAGTAGAGCTTTCATCTTCAAGCGCCACAGACCGAAATCGTTCACTCCGGTTAACTTTTCAATCTCATACTTTGTTGAAGCCATCTTCTCCACGCTCACCGCACCAATTTGTTGTGAAAAACGATGTCTTTAAGCAAAGTATAAAACGGTTTCTTGATAATCAAGAACCAAAACAAGGGTTAGGGTTTAACGGAAAATAAAACAAGAAGAAGAAGAATAGAACAACAATTATTGGGCAAATAAAATTATGTTTACTATTCACTTTCTCATTAAAATTACAAATGATTACAAGTGAATATCACAATTTGTCACACTCAACAAACTGAGTGTACTAGCCTATTTATAGACTAACTAGGTAACTTGCAGCCCAAGAAACCTAAACAATTGGATCCTTAACACAAGGCCCAATTCGACAGAAAAATATTTCGACATTACAAACTAGAACAGACTTCGACTACAATTTGTAACAATCAGGCATCAGCGTGTGAGCAAGCTTCGACTGCATGCTTGGCTCCTGTCGAAACACTTGAAAGCTCTCCTTCGACAATGCATGAATTCGACCCAAATCTCACAGAATCATTCTTCAACAAATTAAATCAAGTACAACTCTTTAAATATAACACTTTGTTAATTTTTAACAATATATAATAAATCAATTTTTAACACTTTTTATTCTTTATTTTATTTGTATATATTTCTCATGCCAATAGTTAAACTTTTCATGTTCATACATAACATTCTTTGATAATATCATATTACAAGGTGTGTAATTTTTTAAAAATAATATTTTACTTTTTAAAATTTGTTAAATAAATAATATTTTAAATAATATATAAATCAGATACATTAGTAATTTAAATAAATATAAGCAAAACAAACTTTTTCATATAAATAATAAAATAGCTTTTATTATGCTTTTAATCTACCACTCTAAAAAGCATCTCCATCGGTGATCTTCATCTTCATCTAATGGTTTCTAGTGAGTCCCATTACACCAATATCATTTTAAAATGATTCATAAAAATTCCACTTCAATGGTAGAATCGGCAGTAAGTCCCACAAATTTAACTCTTTTTCTTGTATCAAAATTTTAAAAATGATTAATTTCTCAAAGTTTTAATCAAAAAAACATTGCTTCAGAATGAAACTGCAGCTCTAATTGGACAATTTTAATGACTAAAAATTTAAAAAATTTGGTTCGTTCTTTAGAGAACAGCTGAAAAACCTCCCGCTGGAAGTGCTCTAAAATACTAATTTGATCTCCAGCTAATTTTGGTTTTAGAGAATTAAAAATAAAAGAACAAAAACTATTCTAAACGGGGATTAAAATCTCTTAAAATTATAAGACTGAGTCCTTACCTCTGGTTCATATCTCGTGGGTTTCTAGGTCATTTTTATATAATTAAATTACATTAAAATTAAATCATTTTTATAAAAATGACGTTAATTTTTTTATTTTTTTATTCCGGGTTTTTAGGTCATTTCACTTTCGTGGGTGCATGATTTCTACTGTTATTAATGCAAATACTAGAAAACAATCGAGTCAAGTCAAGTCATTGCACCAAAAGTCCATTATTGTTAGTCCTGCCACTTAAAAGAAACAATTGCATTAATTTAATGCAACTGTTATAATTATTAATTGGAAAACAAGAGAGCAATGAAAGTCAAGTCATTGTGTACCAAAAGTCTATTAATTAGTCCAGCCACTTCAAAATTAAAATGAACATTGCATTAACTTTTAGAAAATAATTCATAATTTTCAAATTGAATAGCACAACTTTTATAGAACATCAATGAAAATATGTTGAGACAGTGTCATACACAATAAGATATACAAGAAGTGAAGGATAAGTAAACAAATTTAAATAAAATAGATAATTGTTAATTCATTGCGATGAAATGTCACGTAAGTTTGGAGGCATCGGTCCAAATGAAAATAAATTTATTAAATTAAGAGTTTCTTTTGAAATCTCTTAATTTAGTGTTTTTTTAATATCATCTCTAAATTTCAACTCAAATTCTATTTGAATATAAGAACTTTTACTTTCACTTAAACACGCTCTCAATTGTTTGTAAGATAACTATTATATGTGATATGATATATCACAATTACATATCAAATATTTTATCTTTTTAAAATAAAAAAGATACGAGAATGAAGTATTACAACAAAAATATAAAGATTCAATAGAAAGAGAAGAGTATTTCTTATTACACCACCCTTGTTTCTTAGGCACCAACTGAATTTTCGGTTTTGCCCCTTTATTCCGGATGTGCACATCCGGACGCACCAATTTTTTTAAAATTTACATTTTTTCCCGGATGTGCACATCCGGTAAAAGATCTTATTTGCAAATCCGGAACAAATGCTGAAGCAGAACACCAAAACCAGAAATGTTGTTCCCTTTGATTTGTTGCACCAAAAATTTAAACTTTTTGAGTGAGAAGTGGGATTGATGAAATAGGGTTTTTTGAGTGAGTGTGGAAGAAGAAGGTTGATTATGGGAAGGGGGGAGTGATCATGCAGCTTTAAATATTTCAAAATATTGTCCGGATATACAGACCCGGATATACACCGGATATGTACATCCGGTAAAAGTTCTTAATTTTTAAGGTTCCGGTGCGTCCGGATGTGCACATCCGAAATTAAGGGGCAAAAAAATAATTTCACATGGTACCTAAGAAACTTGGGTGGTGCATTAAAAAACACTCAAAGAGAATACTGTGCGCTGAAAACTTTAAAAGGTGAGTCTTCAAAAAAAAAGGAGAATCATCTCCTTAAGTAGAAACCAAATCCAACTGAAAATCTAGTAAGGTTTTGACAAAAATCTACTAAATTGAAAAACCACAAACTCAATCTTTTTCATTAAGACCAAATTTGAATCTTTTATAAAATTAAATCTAAATAAATCTTTTTTAGATAGATTTAAGATTAAACATAATCTTTAAAAAAAGTGATTCAAAAACTTGATCGTGAAAATAGCAAGTGTACTATTTTTACGATGTAGTAATAATAGGGGTTATCCCCAGAATCGATCTCGAGGACTGCGCGTGATTGTAAGTGCAGATGCTAATTCAATTAAACAAAAGTTCTTTGGGTTTTGATTGTTTAAAAATTATAACTAAGAATAATAAAATGAACAAAATTATAAACTTGACTTAAAACAGATATGAGAAGCATGCTAGAGGAACTGTATGAATTGCACTGCGAAAACTCTAAATCCTTATTCGATGAAACATTACTCTAAACAAACCTTACCGATTCTTAAGGTTATTTTTCCCTAATTCCTTAGCAGAAAAACCTTTGAGATTCTATCTTTACCCTTGAAAGGAAAAATATGGAACAAATTTGGAACAAAATGCATAAGTGATATTCAAACAAACAGAGCAACGCGCGTCAGAGTCAAACAGCGACATGATGTGTCACATCAAATTAAAATATTTTGTTAACATGTTGCCTACAAAAATTAATCAATCAAACGTAATAAAAAAAATTCTCCCTTTGGCTATTTTTTAGGAAAAACACAAATGTTATACACATTTTTACGCACACTCTTTCAGATCAGATCTCAAGCAAACAAAGCATTCAAAGTTGCGATGTTACACACATTTTTCCAAATCATATCACAAGCACACATTTGCATCAAAGAAACAAGATTGGTGTCTAAGGGTTATCATAAAAAACATGGCATTGACTTTTACTCAAACATTATCCCCAGAAGTGAAATAAACAACAATCAAAATAATTCTCACTTTAGTTATCCCCTAGAAATGGAAGATTCAACAAATAGACATTAATAATGCCTTTTAAATGGAATACTTCAAAAAGTGTATATGTCTTAGCCACAAGGCTTCACTAATCAAGATAAGACATTTATATGCAAGCTTAACAAAGATCTATATGGGCTCAAGTAAGCCTGAAGGGCTTTGTATAAAAAGTTAACTCAAGCTTTTCTTCAAGTTTTTTCTCTCACTCAAAATCTGATCATTCCTTATTTGTATACTTCCAACAAGATATATCTCTATATGTTTTTTTTGGTATAAATCTTGTGTCATGGAGCTTTAAAAACTAATATCTAGTTGCTCGGTCTAGTAAAAAGGTTGAGTATCATGCCCTAGCTTATACCATCTCTGAACTACTATGGCTAGAATCACTATTGGTTGGGCTTAGAATTCTCTTCTATTCTCCTACTTTGTCATGTGATAGCCTATATGTTGTCTTATTATCGCACAAAATGCTCTTATATGCTCGTACCAAACATATATAAATCAATAATCACTTTATTCGAGAAAGAGTGCTTTTAAAGAAACTTCACATTCATCATGTCCCCGCTAATGCTTAAATGTCATATACATTAACTAAACCTCTTGGTACATCTGCATTTCCAGATCACATAACCAAGCTCAAGGTTACTTCTGTAAGTCGACCTTGAACTTGTGGGGGAGTGTTAGATATTTTGTTGCAAGGCTCAATTAATCCTATAACGAAATCTAACAAAGTTAGTTATGAGTTAGTTTTAGTCATAAGAATATTAACATAATTAGTTAGAGCATAACAAAGTTAGTTATCTCTATTCAATTTCTATCGAGAGGTGTGAAAAGAAATTCTAAGATCTCATAGGGTTAGAGATCTCCGTTTAGTTAATTTAACTCTTTTGTCCAAATAGAGATGGAGATTGATCTCGGGTAATTCAAACCTTCAGTGTGATATTTTGGAAGCAAGATATGGTTATATAGTTATTTATTTTTTAAGGGGTGGTAGGACTTCGAGTTTCTAGTAAGTATCCTTTTGGTGAAAATATGTGTATTTTGTATGGATGACATCAGTAAAAGAGTGGGTTTGGGTTTTCATACTTCTTTTTGGGAGAATCCTTGGGTAGGAAAGATTCCCCTTTGGATTACATTTACTGGGATTTTTACCATCATTAATCAACAATAGGGGTTGTGCGAGAGATAAGTTAGAGGGGTAAGAGGGAATCTTATTTGGAATTTGAGGTGGATGATATCTTTCTTTGTCCATGAGAAATCTGTGATCGATATTATATTTCTTTTGTTCTCTAAGGATTTACTTTTACTTATGATAAAGATAAGTGGAGTTAGAAGTATGCTAATGATGGCATTTTTGCTATTTCCTTTTCTTATCAAGCTCGGGTAGACCTTATTAATTTTTCTTCTCTTCATCCCCCCTTATAATATATAGATTTTGTGTGTTTGGCCCCTGGTTGACTATTTCAACCCAAAATCTTTTGTAAATCCTACGTGGTTGTCCACGTGATTTTTATTTATTTTTTTAATCCACGTAGCATTTTTTAATTTTAATTTTTTTAAATTTATTTAAAAAAAAAGTATTACAAGGGAGTAAATCAAAAGTCACTCAATTTCGTGGTAAAATATATTTTTGCTATTTTGAATAGTCTAACATTAAAAAAAAAATGATTTTTGTTACCAATGAGATTCAAACTTAGTATCATTGGTTAGTTACTGAGTTTGAATCCTATTGGGAACAAAAATCAAAATTATTTCAATGTTTTACTATCCAAAACAACAAAAATATATTTTACCCTCCTCGTAATAAAAATATATAAAAAATGCCACGTAGATTTTAAAAAATAAAAAGCCACGTGGACAGCCATGCAGGATTTTAAAAGATTCTAGATTGAAATAGTCAATCAGGAGCCAAACACAGAATCTATATGTTATAAGGGGGGAATCTAAAAAAAACCTACGGGAGTTAACTGAAACTCGCTAATATTACAGAGGGTAACATATATTTAACCCTTTAATTAAATAAATGAGAACTGATAGTTAATTAAATTAAATGTGATTTAATTTAATTATTTTATTTTATTTAACTAAAAGAGTTTAATTAAATATAAATATGATTAAGGTTATTTTTGGAAAAGTCGAAAATAAGATCATTAGGATTTTAGTAGCCCTCACAAATAGAGAAGCCCCCCCTCCAATCCTATTTTTTAGTTTTTTTTTTCATTCTCAGAAAAAGGCTAGCAACGACTTCTACTTTGTTCTCGAGTGGACATCGCAGAGACGATGGTATATTTCACATTTGTGATTAAAGTTAATGCACGCTTCAAGAGGTAATTCAGAATCTTTATTTTGTATTCAATTCGTGATTAGTGGTTTAATCAAGATTCATTATCTAGATTGTTCCGTTAAAAGGACAATTAAAAAAAACCTTTTGAAATCCCTTCACAACCAATATCCAACTTAATCTAGGATATCTTAGTATCTCCCTTCACTCATTCCCAAATAAACCTTCTTTAAATCTTCATTATCCTCTTCTAAACTTTCATAGACATCTTAATAAAAGACAAACAAAAGTTGTGAATTACATTCAACACCGGCTTAAGTAACACCACTCGACCACCTAAACTAATATATCTGTGTTTTTAAACGTGGAGTTTTTTAGTCAACAATTTGAATAAAGGATCTCATGTTCTTAAATAGGAAAGTTGTAAATCCTACAATGAAAAAAAATTACCCCTATTATGTAAAAACACAAGATCCACAACCACTATAAAAGTGTTATCAATTAATGAATATCGTTATAACACCACTATAATAATTTACAATGTTCTAGATTAGATAATAATTAAATAATAATCTTTTTTTATAAAAAATATTGTTTCACAATTTTTATAATATATAGTAATTTTAATGAAATAAATTTGTGAGATATTAAAATTAAAATTTATGAGTCAATTTTATTTAAATAAAATTGTATTTTTAAAAGTACAATACGTTATAACCCCAGGTGATTAAGGGCTTTCAGAGGCTTTAGGGTATGCTGTAGAGTTGAGAGCAAGATCACGTAAGGGGGTGAGAAGATTTGTGTATGTAGTTTATGTGTGAGAATTAGATTCTCCCTTCTCAACTTCAGGTTTGTGATATTTATAGTCATATTGGTCATGGATCCTATGCCCCTTGGGAATAGAAACTTCTCTTGTGAAAATGTGGTAGTGGACATTTAGTCCCTTGTTATTTAGGAAAATGTGGTTAACTTCCCTAGGAGTCCCTCTCCATCGTAACAGATCATAGACACGTCATTTACCCATTTAGCCATGATGGACGAGTCATCCAAGAAATAGGCGATGTAAATAATAAAGGGGTGAAATATCTAGTAAACAGGCGATCAATATGATAAACAAGGAATCTGGAGGGCTTTATGGGTGAAGCGATGCATCACTCTCGTCACCTCTCATAGGAACTTTACAAATATACCAATACACATTCTCTCAAGCATGAGGACTTGGGAAGGGCGAAGTGATTTAGTTTTATCCTCCCTCTCTTACGTGAATGAATGAGAGTCCCTCATGCATAGGCAGAGTCCCTCATGTGTGGGATGACTTTGGGACATGTCTCCAAATGTCAGTGATGTGATCCATACACCAATTGATGGGTTTCAAGCATATATTAGCTAACGGAGATCCAATGTCAATTAGTTAAAGGAAATCAAATCGTCAATTGGGAAAAGTGTGTGTTGCATCAAATGTAATTGATGACGATTTTTCTTGGAAGCCAAACTCTATTTTACTTGTTACACAAGTATCTGAGGCGGGGAATCTTTCCCATTTCTTGTAATTGGTGAGATGCTTAATAGGTGGTGGTAGGTTACCCCTATGACTGAACCTCCTCTTTCTATAAAAAAAAATTATTTTCCTTCTTTTCTATTTTTCGGCATTTTCTTCATCCAACCCTTCACTCATATAGTCATATAGTTAAGGGTTCATATGCCGAAGAGTACAATTATTCCACAAGTTATTTTTATCGTGGCTTCAAGTATGACATTGTGCTTCCCTTAACTTTCTAGTGTCAACAATATTATTTGACTTTGGGACATTTTAAGGAGTGGATATCTTTTAACATCGTTAAATAGGCCTTAGGGGGCATAAGAGCCATGGTGATTTCAGTAGTGAATTTCTTGCTCTCCTTGATATTACTAGGAATCAATGGTAAAAACGGATGACAAATGTTTCAGCGTACAAGACTTTGCGTCTTTATATTCTAACGAGGAAAGGATAGCTAATTTTCAGCGGTAGATTGGGCTTTCCAATACTGGACTTGAGGAAGATGTGATTTTAGAACCAAAATCTAAGGGGAGAAGGCCAATATGGTCATCCTCGATGGCTCACCCACTCCTTCTTTTACTTGAACCTCCTCATTATTAATGATTTAGGGGTCTTAATCCATTTCATGCCGTTTGAAGCCAAATTTCTAACAGTTTCAAACGTCGCCCTTTCTCAAGTTACGCCCAATATCTAGGTTATAGTTAGAGCGTTCAAAATTATATGTCGATGATTGGAGGTCTCTCTTACTGTTGGGGTATTCTTCCCCTTTTATGGTATCAAAATTACCTACAAAAGTGGTTGGGTGGCCTTATTCGGTCTCCTAGAAAGAAGGTTGTTAAAGTTCCATTCCAACCCCTATACATATTGGAAAGATAAGTTCGTGAGGGTTAAGGGGCAAGACTTTGGTTCAATGTTCACCACTGGGGAAACTGGAATCCCTTGTTTCCCATTATCTTAGACGAGTGACTCGATGGTCATCACCTACTTTGAATTTTTCAACTTTACCCCGGGTGAATAATTAGTGCGTCAAGCATGAAGTGACTTTAATTTCATGAGCTAGCTTATCCTAATCACTTTAGTTTGAGGAGATGATAGTAGGATATATGATTACTTGTGTAAGCTTAAGGTTGTGTTAAGTGTTTCCTTAACTCGTATATTTTTATAACTTTCATGTAGAAAAAATGTCTATAATTCCTAAACCTGACATACAAGAATGTTAGGTCAAGAAGAAAGTTGAATGTCGATCGTTATTCAACTCCCTAAGTCGCCCTAACATCCGAATGATAGTGGAGGTAAAAAGGCATGGCGAGGACCATCCAACCGGGTGATGCTCGCTCCTCTAAAATCTAAAAGCAGAGAGAAAGTTCTTCTTAAGCTTCAAAGGATGGACAGCTAGTGGTTATTGGAGATGGTAGGGTTGAAAGGGAGACCTAGTTAGCTATGTATGGTTCTCTCCATCCTCCTTCCTTGTGGAAGGATGACTCATATGACGCCATCAATTTTAATAGGATTCGCCTCCCCTTTCCCGAGGATATTCCCTTTGATTATCAAATTCTTCATAATAAGTCATCTATTGAGTTGTCAAAGATGCCCAAAACTCACCTATTAAAGGGTCTTCTGATATAATGGGTCCAACGGGAGAAGCATACTCAATTCGTATTTAACTTGAAGTCAGAGCTTGAGATGGCTCAAGAAATTATCACTCAGTGTCAGGAAATAGTAAGGACCTTGATGAAGGAGAAAGAATATTTTAAGACTTTACTTAGGACAATGCCAGTAATGGCGCGAACATATGCCACTATCGCCTTAAAACTAAGGGACTCTCTGGAAGGAACCCTTAAGAGACTTATGGAGGAAATGTTTTCCCTCAAAGATGTTCTGGTTGAGACTTTCAACTAATACATCGAGCAGGTGAAGAAACATATATACTTTTTCTACACGGAGTTTGATTTAAGTCAGATTGACTAGTTCAAGGTAATCCATGGAGTCCAATTAGTGAAAAACAAAGATGTCCCGCATGTTAGGGAAATTAACTTTAATGAACCCCAAACAACAGAAGATGTCATTCGCCTTTGGGATGTTTTAGAGGATTACTGAGTTTCAGGCTTATTTGTGACACTAGCGGTTTTTTCGTAATAATAATAAAAAAAAGTTTCTATAATTATATTTCCTGAATAGTTTTCTAATCCTTTGTTCTCTGTGGGTCATGATTGAATGAGTATTTGTATGCTTTTAATTTATCTCTATGGATTACTTTGTATCGTGGCCTTAGATGTTATTCTTTGAAACGAGGGCTTTTGACTGAAAATACCAATATCTCTCAAAAGGTGGAAAGATTCTTTCATCAGCATACAACATTTGTGATTGCCTCATGGGGTGACAAATATTCCTCCTTGAGTATTCAGTGTATGTAATCACCTCGAGGAGCGACAAGGAATCCTTCGTGAGGATCCATCATGTTTGATAGCCTCAAAGGGCGACAAAGAGGATTCCCTTATAAGAATCTAGCATTTATAATAGCCTCAAAGGGCTACAAGGTATCCCATACAAGTATCCAACATATATAATAATCTTAAAAAAGAGAAAAGGATTCTCATATAAGTATCCAACATGTATAATTGCCTCGAGGGGAAATATATATATGATCCTTTTGCTCATTATTTCCTCCAAAAATAAACAATCCATAGTCCAAATTCATATAATGAAGTGAGGGGACTCATTAAAAACCCTTATACCACGTTGGCGACACAAGGAAAATAGTGTTCCCCATAAATCAAACAAATTTCATTAAATTATCCTTACAATCGGCAGAGATTATAACTCGCCTAAATAAGACAAAACAACAAATAAAATGAACTAAATAAGGCTCAATGCCTTAACAATTATCATTACTTTAAAAGTGATATTTTCTCATAACCTTCACATTTTCCTGGCCTGGAGTGGCCAGACTCTCATCCATGAGAGCTTCCCTTAGTTTCTTTGCGTCCACGCTAGTGCTAATGGTGTTCACGCCCACTATTTTGACTGTTTAATTTCAGGTTCTCTATGTAGCATTTCTTAGCGACCACCTGATCTCCCTAGATTACCCCGAGTCTCCCATCTAGAAGCATATACTTTATACAAAGATATAATGTAGATATGGTGGCTCTTAGCTTATTAAAGGAAGGCCACCCTATAATCATGTTATTTCAGGAAGGCCCATAAATGACTAGATACCTTACCTTAATCTTGTCGGCTTTTTCTTCTCCTCCAAGGGTGGTTTTCAATGTTACATAACCTTTCACCTATACTATCTCATATGAACATCCTACAAATTATCCCTTGAAAATCTTGAGATCACATAAGCTTAGGTGAAACATCTCAAATTCATCCCATAAGAGGATGATCACATAGATCTCTTGATAAATCAAGACCCTTTTCTCAATCGTCACATCTCACGATGATGACCATGGAATCATCGTTATGTAGGTGGATGCCTACTGCGTCTTTCCCGTAAAAGGAAACCTGAGCTCAAGGGCTTCTACTTCGCTAAAAATAGAGTCAATCGGTCAACCCTCATTGTTTAGGATTTGGAAAGCGGGCCTTTTAAGGGTGAAACTAGTTTATCTACCCCCAATGAATCCTCCTACAATGGTATTTAGAATATGGAGAGCAAATATGTCATCGCATCCCTTTTTTGGCTCCTTTACTTTCTTGGATTCGCGATTCCATGTGGCATCTTGTGGAACCTTGTTTTACAGGTCATAGAACATGATTTTGATGATGAAGACTATTAAATATGATCATGCTCTAGATATTGATAAGAACTAAATTAACACATAAAATGGTTAAGCAGTTAAAGATGAAAACCAGGATATTATGGTTTAATGTACTTTACTATCTGATGATGGCAACCAAAAGGAATGTAACTCAAGCTTCACCTCAAAATTAAACTTAAGCAAGTGTCTATAAGGAAGAAGCATCTGACAAGTCTTGAAGTATAAGAAAACCTTACATCGATTAGTAGGAGTGAACATATTGTAAAGCATATTGGCATTATCATAAAATTGCATGGCTAAATCACACAAACACACACGCATAAACTTTCTTTTGGACTTATTTTTCACAAGAAAACATTTTTAAAAACACTTTGAAGTCATTCCAGATGAGTTATGAGGTGTTAGAAAAGCTCTGGGAAATTTTTTGTCTTTGCCAATCGATTGGCACCTTGACCCAATCGATTGGGCCAGTTCAAAAATGTGCCCTAAGAGATTAGGACAACATGTTAATGAGGTATAACGGCTAAATATCATTCCTTTCCTTTTTTAACACAATAATCTATTAATTTTAAGGCGACCAATCAATTGGTATATGTTGCCAATCATTTGGCAAGTAATAAAATTCCATAAAACTTTTTCCACTTCTGTGCCAACCTCTAGCCTATAAATAGAGGTCTATTCCCATTTTGAAAATGATCCAGAAACGTGTTTTCATTTCACATTTCTCACTAAGAGTTTAGCTAAAGTGATTTTTGAGAAAGTCATTTTGCGAGTGAGGAAGCTGTAATTTTGAAAATGTAGTTTTGTAAGTTCACCAAGGAACTTTTATTTAAACCTTGGTTGAACATTTTATACACTTGGAGATTATTTGTTTGGGTTCAAAGCTAAACTCCTAAAAAGATTAGGTTTAGGATTTATGTTATCAAGTCTCTTGTTTAGGTTCTAGATTAGCCCACGATAAAATCTCATAGGTTCTTGGTTAGCCCATGATAAAACCAAGTGTAGGTTAAAGCTTAGCTCGTTATTAAAAGCTTGTTTTGGTTCAAGATCATCCTGATGGTAAAATCTCACAGGTTATTGGTTAGCCTGGTGTAAAACCAAAGTTTAGGTTCGAGAGTTCATCCTGGTGTTAAAAGATACCAAATTTTGTTTGAAGCTAGAAAACTAACCGCTCCAAGATTCTTGTGGAAAGGAGATTAATCGCTTAGATTCACCATTTGGAAGTAATATGCACAACTTACCTCCCATGTTTGTTATTTGGTTGCAAGTTAGCCATAAACTTCAATTTTCCTTATATAAGGGGGTTCGAGAGTGATGCGTGTTTTTTTCGCAAGTGTACGAACGCGTCAGAGTAATATAAAAGATTATCGTATCCACAGAGACCAAGTGTCAATCTATCGCTATCTATTGTTAAGGTGTGTATCTAAGGTGATTGAAAATAGTAGTTTTGAAGAGTGCACGGTAGTAAATAAAGTAATTAAAATTAATTGATAAAGACAGGTTCGAATGCAATTCACACAACCAATTGATAATCCAAGTACTTGCTAATAGAACTACTTACGGGCAATGTTTTCTACTTTGAAAAGAACTAATTTGATAGGAACTGTCGCTTTCGCGTATTCAGAACCGAGTTGTACCCCCTAATCAAACCCTCTTATTGTCACGGATAAAAAGGCGCGCATTGCGTTAGAGTAGTAAACCTATTTTTAAGAAATATAGTATCTTGACCAAGTTGAAAAGTATTTTAACCTGGATTTTCTAAAAAAAAAGAGGTTCTTACGAACCAGACTTTAAACTTCTTAACGCGTCCGAAAATGGTTTTAAAATCTCTTTTCCTTTTAAATTAAAAACTCCTAATAAACTAAACAAAGCGCTTTCGCTGTTTTTGAAATGGTTTAAAAACAATTAAGTTTAGATAGGCGTTGGACGGCTTTCGATCTTACCCAACGGAATTTAAGAACAGGAAAACTTATATTGAAAGTTAAAATAGCCCTTAAGTGTTTCCACTAACAATTGTACAGATTATCGGTTCGGTTATGATCTTCACATTCTAACCTTTATAAAATTAGCCAGACATGGTAAAGTAAAAGTTCATTTTTAGATTTTTCATAAAAAAAAGGTATTTAAGTGCGAGTGCGGAAAGTAAATGAAAGTAGTGCGAGTGCGGAAAGTAAATGAAAGTAGTGCGAGTGCGGAAAGTAAACGAAAGTAGTGCGAGTGCGGAAAGTAAATGAAAGTAATGCGAGTGCGGAAAGTAAATGAAATTAAAAGACAGTGCAAGAAATAAAGTTGACAAAAGGTAAAGTAATAAAAACCTGCTCCAATCGGAGTGGTTGAATAAAATGCGAACTGAAAGTAAAATGGCGGCAGGATTAACTTCCTTCCAGAGTGCTCCAAGACTCAATCTCACAGGCTCTTACAGACTCGATCTCTCGAATGTAGTAACACCTCGATGTGAAGCGATTACCACTATTACACTGATATATGCTTATGAACAACTAAGCTTGGATGAAGAAAAACGAAAATCTAAAGTCCTATTTATAGGCAAGGAAACATGTGGAAAAGACAATGATGCCCCTAGCATTTGAAATTTGGGAGGGAACTCGTTTTGTTCTTGTGGCACCCGCCACAACACCATGGCGCCCGCCATGAGTGTAAACTTGCTTGGGCAGTTGGAGATCGTGGGGAAAAACAGTTGGGAGGAGTTTGAGACATGGCCACGTCATGGAAGACCCTGTGGCGGCCGCCATAGTGGATGCCATAAGTGTAAAATGCTGATTTTCTCTATTTTAGCTCATTTCGACTTCCTTTTCACTCCTTTTCTCGCTCGGGGCTCTGATTAGACTAAAAACCTGAAAACAAAGAAAAACATAATAATAACATAATAAAATGACATTAAAAGACTAAGAATGCATGCGAAATCGGAGTCAAAAATACGGTGAAATTCAGTGTCATCAAATTCTCCCACACTTAGACCTTTGCTTGTCCTCAAGCAAAACATTTAAAGCTCAAAGTAAGAAAACTAGTGCTGACACGTGATTCGGGCAAAAAGGGCTTCTAGGTTCAAGTCAGGATGCAGTGACAGGTACTAAGTGAACCAAGGGTATCGTAATGACACTTATCCGCAGAGGCGGACATAAACTTCATTCTTATATTAATCAACCGTACCATCCCACAATAACTAGGCCTACCTCTTCATCTCTTTTTTGGGTCCTTTTCATTCAGGCGCAATCACATTAAGCCCGTTATCCGTACATGTTTCATAGTAGAGTGACCTGTTAGTGATTCTGATCCAAAACATAGGGTTTCTGGCACATGAGACTGTGTAAACCCTTTTATTTAACCCAAATGCAGTTGTGGGGGATCGGATCGTAATCCGCCCTACCGAGTTCAGCGCCAGATACCTCTGAACCAACTAATAATGGGTGAGCTAAAATTATATTTTTTTGTGTGGCAACAATTCAACTTTTTGGGTTAAACGACCTTGTGAGGGTCATCTATCCGGAGTTTGCCTTATTCTTTATTTATTTTACTGGATCATTCACTTATGTTCATCGATCCCCTACGTAGAACATGCTTAGGCCGGAGCTGACTGCTGAAATAAACTACTTAGGACAAATTTGGAAATGATAATTAAGGCCATGGTACATGGGGTTTTGGAATGATTCCTATATTCGTGAAGTCTACGGTGCTAAAACGATACTAATGTTTCAAAAAGTTCACCTAAGTCACCACATCCTAATCCAAACCTGTCTTAAAGCCCAAAAAACGTATAGAACAACAATGTTTTCTTTTTGCAAAAATTTTTTTTTTTTTTTTTTTGTAGGGCTAAAGAAATGGGGAAAAATGAGGGTGCACTAGGGATACACTGTACTGGTGACTCGTCAGACTCATGCATTTTCTAGAAAAAAGACATAGACAAAAACAAGAAATAAACAACTAACTAAAAATGGAAATAGAAAGCAATAAAATCCCCTCCCACACTTAAATCGAACATTGTCCCCAATGTTTCGAAATAAGATAAGGAGAGTAACCTGTAAAACTACTGATGTGGACCACTGGTGCCCTCGTCGTCCTGCTGGGAATGCCTGGGACGACGGGATCTGCTACGATGCTGGTCTATCCGGTCCAATCGGGCTGATAAGGCCGCCTGGGCATCTCTGACCTGTCGAAGGTTACCTAGAACGGAACCTTGAGTAGCCTCCATAAGCTCGTAATGCCGGCGGTTGAAGTCTTGCTGACGGGATTGCTCGTTTGCTATCGCAAGCAAGGTGTGAGAAACGGACTCGAAGGATCGATCTGTCCTCCGCCGTGATTCTTCCATGAAGCTCATATTATCCGTCAGTTGTTGCTGAATGGTAGAGAGAAGGTCATCTCGCCTTTCTTCTCTAGCCATAAGGTCACGCCACATCTCCTCAGTGACATAGGATCCAGGGACTGAACCTGCAAAAGGGTTAGAGGAAAAGGGTGCGGTGTGCGGTGGTGAAGGATGATGGGGGGACACATGAGGTATGGGAGACTGATCTCTCCGCTCAAATTCTTCGTCAGTGTCGTGTCCCTCCGTATCAGGAATATTAGGAGGAAGTGGACCTAGAACAGGTGGAGCATTTAAATCATAGGTCCAGTTCCTTTCATTACGTACATCGGTACGTCTACTGCAGGGCAAGGCAACAGATGGGATAACTACACCATGGATCATCAATACAAAACCACCCTCTCTTCTCGCTCGGCACAATTTCATATCTTTTAGAAATTTTAGGTTGATTGTGCAAGGAGTTAAGGGCTCTAGTGTGGCTATCTTATTGTTCAAGTTAAGGGCCCGAGCAATAGACGTAATCAGTCCTCCAAAAACAATCGGTCCTGCTTTATTAATAGTAACAGACATGTGAGAAAGCATAAACGGGACCGGATTGATTCTTCTATTAGTGAGACTTCCTTGTAAAAACTGAAGCTCTTTAGCATTAACCTTATTTGGATTATCCCGGCCAAAAATAGTACATGCCAACAGGTATCTAAAAACTCTGATGGCCGGGTTGTGGATGGTCGATGCAAGAATTCCTTCAAAAGAAGTTATTAAATTATTTGACAATCTCTGCCAAAAAGAAAATGCATCGACCGACCATCCGTCATCCAAAGGGGTTTCACAAATGGCACCTTCCCAAAGAGGAATCCCTAACAGACTTGTTAGTTCGTCGGTAATGTACTTATATTCTATTCCAAACATTCTAAATTGGACAGTACCGACTGTGCTAGCAGTGTTAGGGTGGACAGTGTAGATCAAAGAACTTAAAAACTCAACTGTCAGTTTCTCAAAGGTTGGTTCTTGGTTTTCAAAAATAGAGTGCAGTCCCAAAAAATCAAGTAAATGATAAACACTATGATAAATACCCAAGGTATAGAGACAGTTGTCGTCCACGTACCTCGTCGAGAGAATTTCTCGACCTTGAAGCCTTTGAATATTCCTCCTCTGCCTATCCCTGGGTTTTCCTTCTCGCAAAATATATCCTTCGAACTCCATAGCTTGCTCCTTGAATTGATTTGAAGATAGTGAAGATGGGTTTAAATATAAGTTGGTAAAGGTGAGATTTTTATGGAATTTAATTGGTGGAATTTCAAATGGAAGTTTGAAAGGGTTAATGGATAGTGGGTATTAAATAAATGTGGGAGCTTTTGTGAGTTTTAATGGAGTTTTGGAAAAGGAGAAAAATGGGTTTTGGGAGTTTAGAGGTTCAAAAATGGTGGAAGATGTAGTTCTCCCCCGTATTTACCAGGACGCCGTGGCGGGCGCCATAAGGCTATGGCGGGCGCCATAAGGTCATTTTCGGACCTGGGCCAAAATTTTGAATTTTGGAATGGGCCTCTCTTACCTTTTGCGTCTCGGGGGTCCCGATAGCGTTCTCATTTGCTTTCTTCTTCAACACGGGACTTGCACAATTTTTGTGGAAATAAAAATCAAATATTAAGAAAAATAACATTATTATTGGATATATATATATATAAAAGGAAAAATAAAAACACACATCATATATATATATATATATATAAAATCAAAGTACATTGGAAATATAGGAAATGCGAAAATACGAAATGTGTCCAGATATGCTAAAAAGTAAAGAAAACGCAGAAATACTGAATAGTAAATAATAGAGTAGTAAGTCAGGGCAATATGATCAATCAGCTGGCTCCTCTGCCTGGCTGGATCCACGAAGCTCAGCGATCTCGCGACGAAGCTCTCCGATCACTTGGTATAAAGAGTCTGCCTCAGTAGCATGAGTGAGATCAGATACCTCAATCTGCAAAGCAAGATCAGCTACCTCCTGCTTGAGCTTGGCAGTCTCTCTGCGGAGCTCAACAACCTGGGTGTATAAATCGGGTGGCTGCAAAGACAAATTATTAGATAATACAGTGATTTTGGGAGACGGAGGTGTAGGGGTGTACTCAGCAATAGGAGGCGATCTAGGCTCCTCAATAGTCTCTCCATAACCCTCCAAAGCATATCTCCAATTAGCTGGGTCATGAACACTGGTCATCATCGGATCAGGCAGCAAAAAGTAATGAACAGCCTCGTTGTCGATCAACAATCTGAACTGGTTGGGGTTTGCAGAGGCTCTCCTTATCAACCCTCTGTCTAGGCAGAAATCAACGTCCATGGTGGTGTATTCACAGAAAACCCTGAGATGTAACAACTTACGCGAAAGGCCTAAAGCAGCAGCAATCTGGGTAACAATACCTCCCACATGAATAATACCTACTGATGACCTGGCAATACTGCTAAGACCTTTCAGCAGAAAGTTCCCACATGCCACAGGACGTGACTGGGTCGCACAAAATAGTAGAAAGATCTCCTCCTCACTAAGCAAGGTCTCAGCATCTGGCAATCCAAAGAAAGAGTGTGCTATGATCATCTGAAAATACCTCAATGCAGGGTTGTGGATAACATGTGAGAACTGGGTGGAAGGATCCTGACTCCCTCCACCAGAGATATCACTCCAGAACTTCTCCACTTCCCTACTCAGAAAGTATCCCATAGGTGTCTCAGGAATAGCATCAGGGGTCGTCTGAAAACCTAATAAGTCACCAAACTCCTTATGAGTGAAGGAGTACTCAGTCCCAAATAACCTGAAAATAGCACATCCATCTGGTCCGGCCCAGGGGTCATAAGAAAACGAGCTGAGGAACTCCAAAGTGAGGTTCCTATAGGTGTTGTTCAGGTCGTCGAACTGGTCCCATTGAAGCTGGTGGCATAAGAATCTGACACTAGGCTCAATGCCTAAAGCCTCCATGCAAGCCTGATCTGGGTACCTCGTAGGTGCCATAGGACGTCTGAAGTGGACAAAGTAACGCTCTCTCTGGGCGTCATTCCTGAAAGTCACATGCATGTCGTCAAAGTTCTGCATTCTGCACAGAGTTAGGAAGAAAGTCCTGTAAAACACAAACATTTTAAACATTAGTCCTGACAAAAATATAACAAGAAATAAAATAAAACAAAATGTAGAAAGAGTAAATAAGGTAAGAAAATCATGGGTTGCCTCCCATGCAGCGCTTGTTTAACGTCGTTAGCTTGACGACTGGAACTTATACATCTCTTGTCGGGATTGGTGGATCACTTAGAGTGTGGCTGGAGTAGGTTGTTGGAATGTCTCCTCCTTCGTAGAGCTTCAGTCTTTGTCCATTGACGATGAATGGTTTACATGTCTCGTTTTTGATTTCAACAGCTCCAGACCTCAGAATTTTTGATACTTTGAAGGGGCCAGTCCATCTTGAACGGAGCTTTCCTGGGAAGAGTCGTAGCCTAGAATTGAACAGGAGAACAGGGTCGCCTAAGTTGAAGTCTTTTCTTACGATTCTTTTGTCGTGCCAAGCTTTTGTCCTTTCTTTGTATATTATGGCATTCTCGTAGGCTTGCTGTCTGAGTTCTTCCAATTTGTGGATGTCAAGGATACGTTTCTCACCAGCAGTTAGGTAATCCAAATTCAAAGTTTTAATGGCCCAATAGGCCTTATGCTCTAACTCAAAAGGTAAATGACAAGATTTTCCATAGACTAGTTGGTAGGGGGTTGTTCCTATAGGGGTTTTGAAAGCGGTTCTGTAGGCCCATAAAGCCTCTTGAAGCTTTTGCGACCAATCTTTTCTGGATACAGAGACAGTTTTTTCTAAAATTTGTTTAATCTCCCTATTAGATACTTCCACTTGGCCACTAGTCTGTGGGTGATATGGTGTTGCTACTCTATGCTTAACTCCATACTTGCTTAAAAGCTTATCAAATATTCTTGATATGAAGTGAGATCCTCCATCACTTATAACTAAACGGGGTGTTCCAAATCTGGGGAATATATAATTTTTAAATAATTTAATCACTACTCTAGTGTCGTTTGTGGGTGCAGCTATCGCTTCAATCCATTTAGACACGTAGTCTACTGCAACTAAGATATACTTGTTTCCTAAAGATGGTGGGAATGGTCCCATGAAATCTATACCCCATACGTCGAAGAGTTCTACTTCTTGGATGTTTCTTAAAGGCATTTCGTCGCGTCTTGATATATTTCCTGTGCGTTGGCATCTATCACATTTGACAATGTAAGCATGGACATCATGCCACATGGTAGGCCAGAATAGGCCAGCTTGAAGAATCTTGGCGTAGGTCTTAGAGGTGCTTGCATGTCCACCATAAGGTGCAGAGTGACAATGCTGAATTATACTTTCTACCTCGTCTTCTGGAACGCAACGGCGGAAAATGCCATCTTTACCTCTCTTGAAAAGAAGTGGCTCATCCCAATAGAAATTTCTAACATCACTTAAGAACTTCTTCTTCTTGTGGTAATCGAGATCAGGGGGTATGATATCAGCGGCTAGGTAATTAACAAAATCAGCGTACCAGGGCACGTTACTTACAGCTAAGGATTTTTGGAAGTGCTCATGAGGGTCTGGTTCTTTATCTTCAATGGTTTCCAACTGGGCTATCAATCTATCATAGGCAAAATCATCATTTATGGGTACTAATTCAGGATTCAGGTATTCTAGCCTAGATAGGTGATCGGCTACTACATTTTCTGTGCCTTTTTTATCTCGGATATCTAAGTCGAACTCTTGTAGCAACAAAATCCATCGAAGTAACCTGGGTTTAGCATCTTTTTTACTTAGTAGGTAACGGATGGCAGCATGATCGGTGTAAACTATAATTTTGGCTCCTACTAGATATGATCTAAATTTGTCTATAGCGAAAACTACAGCTAGGAGTTCTTTCTCGGTTGTTGCGTAATTGAGCTGGGCGGCGTCTAGGGTTCTACTGGCATAATATATTACATGTAATCTTTTATCTTTTCTCTGACCTAGAACGGCTCCTACAGCGTAATCACTGGCGTCACACATTATCTCAAACGGTTCAGACCAATCAGGGGGTTTCATAATGGGTGCTGAAATCAATGCTTGCTTCAAAAGGTTGAATGCTTCATTGCATTTTTCATCAAAGATGAATTCAGCATCTTTCATTAACAGGCCAGTTAAAGGTTTTGTTATTTTGGAGAAGTCCTTGATGAAACGGCGGTAGAATCCAGCGTGTCCAAGGAAACTTCTAACTTCCCTGATAGTCTTGGGGGGTTTTAGGTTCTCTATAACTTCTATTTTTGCTTTATCTACCTCTATACCTCTTTCGGAGATTATATGTCCTAAAACAATTCCTTCAGTCACCATGAAATGGCATTTTTCCCAATTCAGCACAAGGTTCACCTCCACACATCTTTCCAGGATTTTCTCAAGGTTGATAAGATAATTTTGGAAATCAAAACCGCAAACCGAGAAATCATCCATAAATACTTCCATGATTCCATCTAGATAATCTGCAAAGATTGACATCATGCAACGTTGGAAAGTAGCAGGGGCATTACAGAGTCCAAAAGGCATTCGTCTGTAGGCAAAAGTTCCAAAAGGGCATGTAAAGGTAGTTTTTTCTTGATCTTCTGGATGTATAGGTATTTGAAAGAATCCCGAATACCCGTCTAGATAGCAGAAGTAAGAGTGTCTGGCAAGACGTTCTAACATCTGGTCTATGAACGGTAAAGGGAAATGATCCTTCCTAGTTGCTTTATTTAACTTTCTATAGTCTATGCACATATGCCAACCTCCTTCTATCCGCTTTGCTATTTGTTCACCTTTATCATTTTGCACAACTGTGATGCCTCCCTTCTTGGGTACCACATGCACAGGGCTCACCCACTTACTGTCCGAGATCTGATATATTATACCTGCTTCAAGCAACTTCAGAACTTCCTTTTTGACAACATCACTCAGTATAGGGTTTATCCTTCTCTGGTGCTCTCTGGAAGGTTTTGAATCTACTTCGAGCGAAATCCGATGCATGCATACGGATGGACTTATACCTTTCAGATCAGAGATATTATATCCTAAGGCTGAGGGATATCTTCGTAAAACGTCCAAGAGTTGATCTGTTTCTTTTTGTCTCAAGGAAGCACTAACTATAACCGGACGATTCATTTCTTCATCAAGAAACTCATATCTCAGGTTCTTAGGTAGTTCCTTAAGTTCCAAGGCTGGTTTAATAGGGCAAGGCATAGGATCTGGGGTAAGGGATAAACATTCGTAAAGGTTATCATCGATGTAGGGTTTCTTATAATTGTCATCTTCCAAAATAAGAGTTGATGGCAGCTTAATTGTTTCAATGACTTCTTCTTGCTCTAACTCCCTAACACATTCATCAATGATATCTATCGCATAACACGCATCTCCTATCACAGGTGCCATAAGAAATTTTGAAAGTATAAATTCTATCTTCTCGTTCCCTACCTCAAAGGTTAGCTTCCCCTTTTTGACATCTATTATGGCTCCAGCAGTCGATAAGAATGGTCTACCTAGAAGAATTAGTATGTCATCATCTTCTTTAATGTCCATGACAACAAAATCAGTAGGGATAAACAGCTGACCTATCCTAACAGGGACGTCTTCAAGTATGCCTATCGGATATTTAACAGATCTATCGGCTAATTGAAGTGACATCTTGGTAGGTTGCAACTCTCCTAAATTTAACCTTTCGCAAACCGCTAAGGGCATTAAGCTCACACTAGCTCCTAAGTCTAGAAAAGCTTTTTCGATGACATGACTCCCCAAAGTACAAGGAATGGAAAAGTTTCCAGGATCTTTATCCTTTTTTGCTAATTTATTTTCGGCAATAGAATTACATTCCAAGGGTTTCGGATCATCAAGTCTACGTTTATTGGTAAGGATGTCTTTGAGAAACTTTGCGTAGGATGGTATTTGGGTAATGGCTTCTGTGAACGGGATTTCTACGTGAAGTTTTTCTATAACTTTAATGAATTTCTGATACTGATTATTGATCTGGGTTTGTTTAAGTCTTTGCGGATATGGTATTGGTGGTTTGTATGGCGGGGGTGGTATATAGGTTTTGTTTTTGGGTTCTTCTCCTTTTTCTTTTTATCTGGGATGTTGTCATCTTCCTTAGAAGTTTTGGGATCACTCAACCTCGGGTTACAAGGTTCATCATAAGCGGTCCCACTTCGTAGGGTAATGGCATTTTCTTGTCCTTTCGGGTTTTGTTGAGGTTGTCCAGGGAATTGTCCTCCAGGTGTGGTCTGAGGGGCTTGGTTTAAAGCTACCTGCGAGATTTGGGTTTCAAGCATCTTATTGTGAGTGATTATTTGGTCAACCTTGGTTCCTAACTGGGTAATTAGTTCGTTAACATGAACGTTTTGGTTCATGAACTCCTTGTTTTGTTGGATTTGAGCAGCGACAAAATTATCCACGATTTTCTCAAGGCTCGGTTTTGGTGGTACAGGTTGCATAGGTTGATTTGATCTTGGGGCTTGATAACTTGATTGTCTCGGAGGGGCAGTATTTTGGATAGGGTTATTATTCTTATAGGAAAAGTTTGGGTGATTCCTCCATCCAGGGTTATAGGTATTTGAAAATGGGTTTCCTTGGGTGTAGTTCACTTGTTCAGAGCTGGTCTCGTTTAACAGACTGCATTCTGCGGATTGGTGTCCTTTCGTCCCACATATCTCACAATCTGACAAAACTGCGGCTGCAGTATTCGGGGTTGTACACATATGCTCAACTTTTAGGGCTAATGCGTCCATTTTAGCTTGCATCATGTCTATAGAGCTTAACTCATGTATTCCTCCTTGGGCTTCCTTCTTTTCCACTGTCGCTCGTTCTACTCCCCACGATTGATGGTTTTGGGCCATATCTTCGATAAGGGCACTAGCTTCAGGGTAAGGTTTGTTCATCAGTGCGCCACCTGCGGCGGCATCGATGGTCATCTTAGTGTTATAATGAAGTCCATTATAGAAGGTTTGAATGATTAACCAATTTTCTAAACCATGATGTGGGCATGCTCTTAACAACTCTTTATATCTCTCCCAGGCTTCGAACAACGATTCTCCTTGGTTTTGGGTAAATCTAGTTATTTGGTTTCGAAGAACAGCGGTCTTACTCGGGGGAAAATATCTGGCAAGGAATACTTTTCTAAGGTCTTCCCAACTTGTTATGGAATTTGGTGGAAGGGAATCTAACCAAGATAGGGCCTTATCTCTGAGGGAAAAAGGAAATAATCTTAAGCGAATCGCCTCAGGAGGGGCTCCATTGGTTTTAAAGGTGTCTGCTAGTTGGAGAAAGTTTTTCAAATGTTGGTTTGGGTTCTCTGTAGCAAGACCTGCGAATTGTCTCTGCTGTACTAACTGCAGCAGGGATGGTTTAAGTTCAAAATTGTTAGCTGGTATGGCTGGATTTACTATACTAGAACTAGGTTCCTCGTTGGATGGTTGGGCGAAATCCTTAAGAGGTCTTTGATTTTGATCTTCGGCCATAGCTTTCCTAAGTTTACGGAAATATAAACGTGTGCGAGCGTAACGTTCTGGTTCAGCTAGAGGGTCTACTAAACTTCCGGTACTACGAGTTTTTCGCATTGACCGGTGGGTAACTTCCTTAGTCTAAACGGTATAACAACAGGGTACGAAATTTGACGAAATTGGTCCCCGGCAACGGCGCCAAAAACTTGATGCGTGTTTTTTTCGCAAGTGTACGAACGCGTCAGAGTAATATAAAAGATTATCGTATCCACAGAGACCAAGTGTCAATCTATCGCTATCTATTGTTAAGGTGTGTATCTAAGGTGATTGAAAATAGTAGTTTTGAAGAGTGCACGGTAGTAAATAAAGTAATTAAAATTAATTGATAAAGACAGGTTCGAATGCAATTCACACAACCAATTGATAATCCAAGTACTTGCTAATAGAACTACTTACGGGCAATGTTTTCTACTTTGAAAAGAACTAATTTGACAGGAACTGTCGCTTTCGCGTATTCAGAACCGAGTTGTACCCCCTAATCAAACCCTCTTATTGTCACGGATAAAAAGGCGCGCATTGCGTTAGAGTAGTAAACCTATTTTTAAGAAATATAGTATCTTGACCAAGTTGAAAAGTATTTTAACCTGGATTTTCTAAAAAAAAAGAGGTTCTTACGAACCAGACTTTAAACTTCTTAACGCGTCCGAAAATGGTTTTAAAATCTCTTTTCCTTTTAAATTAAAAACTCCTAATAAACTAAACAAAGCGCTTTCGCTGTTTTTGAAATGGTTTAAAAACAATTAAGTTTAGATAGGCGTTGGACGGCTTTCGATCTTACCCAACGGAATTTAAGAACAGGAAAACTTATATTGAAAGTTAAAATAGCCCTTAAGTGTTTCCACTAACAATTGTACAGATTATCGGTTCGGTTATGATCTTCACATTCTAACCTTTATAAAATTAGCCAGACATGGTAAAGTAAAAGTTCATTTTTAGATTTTTCATAAAAAAAAGGTATTTAAGTGCGAGTGCGGAAAGTAAATGAAAGTAGTGCGAGTGCGGAAAGTAAATGAAAGTAGTGCGAGTGCGGAAAGTAAACGAAAGTAGTGCGAGTGCGGAAAGTAAATGAAAGTAATGCGAGTGCGGAAAGTAAATGAAATTAAAAGACAGTGCAAGAAATAAAGTTGACAAAAGGTAAAGTAATAAAAACCTGCTCCAATCGGAGTGGTTGAATAAAATGCGAACTGAAAGTAAAATGGCGGCAGGATTAACTTCCTTCCAGAGTGCTCCAAGACTCAATCTCACAGGCTCTTACAGACTCGATCTCTCGAATGTAGTAACACCTCGATGTGAAGCGATTACCACTATTACACTGATATATGCTTATGAACAACTAAGCTTGGATGAAGAAAAACGAAAATCTAAAGTCCTATTTATAGGCAAGGAAACATGTGGAAAAGACAATGATGCCCCTAGCATTTGAAATTTGGGAGGGAACTCGTTTTGTTCTTGTGGCGCCCGCCACAACACCATGGCGCCCGCCATGAGTGTAAACTTGCTTGGGCAGTTGGAGATCGTGGGGAAAAACAGTTGGGAGGAGTTTGAGACATGGCCACGTCATGGAAGACCCTGTGGCGGCCGCCATAGTGGATGCCATAAGTGTAAAATGCTGATTTTCTCTATTTTAGCTCATTTCGACTTCCTTTTCGCTCCTTTTCTCGCTCGGGGCTCTGATTAGACTAAAAACCTGAAAACAAAGAAAAACATAATAATAACATAATAAAATGACATTAAAAGACTAAGAATGCATGCGAAATCGGAGTCAAAAATACGGTGAAATTCAGTGTCATCAGAGAGTTTAAGTCTCAAGATCAATTCTTGGAACAAGAATAATTCGTTTTTGCCTGAACATGTATAACTTTTGTCATTCCTCTCTTCCCTTAACTCTTTAGATTTCTGCAATTTATTTTCAGCATTTCTATTTTTTCCTACATAACCTAAATTTTTTCTAACTCTGATTTTAATACTAAAAGTTTTTAAAAACCACTGTTAGAATAGTATCAGTGTGGGTTTTTGTTATCGTATCCACAGGGATTGTCGGATATTTGATGCTTGCCGTTCAATAGTTGCGATATTCTAAGTTAACATTTTCAAAAGTTTCACTTGTTGTTATCATTCACTTGTAGCAAAGATTAAATTGTGACAAAGATTTTTAAGAAAAGTTTTATAAAAGCATGCTAAGGTTAGGTTTCATCAATCCTTTTCATGTATAAACAATTAATCAAGCATATGAACTCGGTTTCCGACCAATATAACCGCGTATCCTCCCGACTACGTTTATGTCTAAAGCAGAATCATGAGTACTGTTGTTTAGACCGTTAGATGATGTCTCACGCTAACAATCTAAGCAACGATCTTTAAGATCAATACAATGCGAATAGCAAATCCCAAATCTATGTCTAGAGTTTGGTTTTTAAGAGATGAAATTGTTAGGTCAAGAGTTGTAAAGTCTATGTCTAGAGCAAAACAATTCACAAATGGATCATTAAGAGAAAACAACATCATCTATATTGATCAAAGACTTTGTTCATATACAAGAGATCAATATCAATACATAAAAACAGAATCAACTACATCTAACCTCAACATTGAGTGATTAGCTACCACTTCTCATGGTAGCTTGGATGACAAGTAAAGAGAGGAGATGAATAAACATCCACGCCGACTAATCGAGAATGGATGCAAAATCAGCTTCTCCAATGAAAATACAAGCTTTTCTGAACAAAATACTGTAAACCCTTAATTCTAATGTAAAATGAGCAAGAGATCCCATTCCAAAAAGTAACAATTCTATTTATACACTTTTCCTAACAGCACCCTTCGCCTAGCGAAGGATTCATTCGCCTAGCGAATGACCAAAAATATGGCACATTTAAGTGCCTCAGACTTAAACCGTCCCTCAGAATTATCGCGGGTTCGCTAGGCGAACCAAAACACTCGCGAAGCGAACCTTCGCCAGACCACTCGCCCCAGCGGAGTTTGGGAGTTTTAAAAATGGAAGTTTCTGCCACCCCTTCGCTGGCACATTCGCCCCGCGAACCATCAGCGAGCATTCGCTGGTTTCCTCGCCCAGCGAATTTACCCAGTTTTCCTACTGTAGGTTTTTGCATACTTTCTGCCACCCCCTCGCTGGCACATTCGCTGACATTCGCTAGGCGAACCTTCGCCAGAAGATTCGCAAACACTCGCCTAGCGAATGCTGTTGCACAACAGATTTTTGGGCAGCTTGCACTATTTCATTGTGTCTTCAAACTTTGATCTTTTCATTCCTATTTCTGCACATTTAGCACACAAATAACAAGCACCACAAGTATATTTCAAATAATGCACAACAACATCAATCCACACTAAAATCAACCTATTCCACATGAAAAGTCATGAAAAAATGCCAAATAATTCATACTCAAATATATCATGATTGACATCTAAAAAACTCTCCCCAACTAACTCATTGCTTGTCCTCAAGCAAAGTATGCCTCTCACGAGGATTTGCTCGAGGATTAAATTCAACCAAGACACGAAAATGGCTCAGCTAAACAACGATCACAACAATGCAACAATTACGCAATTCAAGAACTCAAAACGTAAAATAACTTGACTCTTAAACAAATTAAACAATGTTTCAAGAGACAACTAATTCATCAAACACATGTCATACTACACTCCTCTTCGAAATAGGATTGAAGGAAAACGTGCATACAAGCACGGGACAATTAAACTCACATGACAAATGATGCAATACTAAGCAATTCATATCATATCTCAATGATCATAACAGAAATTATGGAAGTAAAAGATCACTAAGGGCTTAAAGGGTTGTAGCTTGGTCGGGTGAACAAAAAAGGGACATTTCTAAAGGTCTTTGAAACGAAATTGCCGACGCAAAAGAACATTCACTATGTACATATTTACACAACACACTTCATTTCACCAAATTGTCATTCCACCTTCACAAACTACCGTGCACACTTATTGATTCTATTATTTTTTCCGTTCAAGCAAGCATTTTCTCTTTTGTACAATATATTCACACTCTTCTTTTTACATGCTCGCTTGAAAAAAATTTTCTTTTCAAAATTAGGAGTAATGCACCCATCTTCTTTTTATTCTCTCCCCAACTCATTTTCAACTCCACCTAAAGTGAATGTTCCTTGCTTTTTAGGGCAAGGAAGTCAAAATAAACAATTTACAAAGGTTCAAGAAGAAAATGTTAGAAACTCACCAAATTCAATGATGAACCAAACTAGCAAATTATGTACATAAAACAAGTTCATCATTCAATTGAGTTCTAAACTGTTTAGGCTCAAAGGGGCTACCGAATACTCACTACTCACAGGTAAATTAATATTTGGGCATAGTTGTGCTCACTAACAAAAAAATTGCCTTGATCACTTCTCCTACTTCCACAAAATCACATGGTCACAAGATAAGGCATGAATTAAAAATAAAGACAACATTCATCAACACTCCTTGACATATAATACAATTTTGAGGCTTCTCACTTTACTAGTTTCAGATCCTAAAATGACATATGTATTCAAAAGAAGTTGTAACATGAAACACATTTACACTCGCCCAAGACACAAAATTCTAAAACATAAAAAATTCTTGAATCAAGGTAACGATATACCTTGTCGCAACACAATGCTTACGGTACTATCATAGCCCTCACATCTTGGAGGAATTTCTCTTTAATCACAAGAGTCCAACCTACTTCCCAAAGTTCCACCATTAAAGAAGAAAAATCAAAATAACACAAACAAAACACACTTACTACTATAATTAAAAACCAACAATTATTAGTAAAGGGAAACAAATTTTTTTTACTACAAACCATAATTATTACTAATAATATCATAAAGTGCCTGGTGTATAAAATACCTACATAATTCAAAAAGTACCACACGGGTACGAGTACATTAATACTTGACTAGTAAAAGCTGAAAAAGAAAACAAAATACAAAAACTTCACTTTGATGCTCAAAGGAAGTATACAAGTCTAAGATCACAACAAAAAAATCAGTCCTCATCTTCGGACTCAGTCACCAGCAACTCAGTATCACCAGCCTCATCATCATCGTCCTCCTCACCATCAGTATCATCCTCACCCCCTCCTAAAATTGGCCTGGCCTCAGGCCAACCAGCATGCGCTAGGAACTGCTCCCTAGACATCATCATCTGATCAGAAGTAGGGTCACGGATCTGTAACTGAAGAACCTGCAAAGAATCATGAATGTCAGACATAGCACGCTGCTGCGCAGCCATCCAATCCCAATTGTATTGGCAGATCTCCTGCTGAAATGGATAAAAGGCCGGCGGCGCCGGTTCAGAACCTTCACCAGCTTCAGCAGCATCATCAGCACCAGCTCTAGAAGTCTCTCCAACATTCCCCCTAGCTTTACAGAACTTATCCACATACCGATCATCAATAGCAGATGGAATAGTGACCTGCCTACGGGCTGGAATATCTACCCCAGAGTGAGCACACAAGGTCATGATCAAACATGGAAAAGCAAGCGGGGCATTCCTGCGCGCCGCAGTACCACCCAAGCCACTTAACACAATAACCTTGATTTCATCCGCAATGATGCGGGCCATGCCAATCTGCACATTCATTTGAATGCTATGGATAAGATGAGCCAGAACAATGGGAACTGTACTATGATGCGACCTGGGATAAATGTTAGTGAGCACAAATAATAGAATAAGCTGGACTAAAGGTTGCATGTCCACACGTCTGAATCTAATAGGTGCCCCGGATGAATTCAGCTCCACTTCCTTACCTTCCAGAAGTAAATCCCGGGTCATCTTCTCAATATCACGATGGAGATGCAAATCTCGATGATATGCATCCAGCTCAGAACCAATCAACGGTAAAGGGTCTCCCAAAATCGTGTTGATCGTCCTACGATCAAATCTGACAACAGTGCCTCTAACCCAAGAGGCCCAGCTAAATATTTCTCCATCATGCGGCAATGCATTTGCATAAAATTCCCGAACAATTTCAGCATTGTAGCCATCCAGAGGCATCATCAAACGATCCCATTTCTTTGCCACGAACAAAGCATCAATTGTCCGGTAAGTTCCCCGATCACTCAGAATGAACCTTTTCTCTGCCAAGATGTGCTTTCTTTCAAGGGTTTCATATCTGGCTGCTTGCTTAGCCCCCTGAATCTTTCTTCATCAAAACGCACGGGTACTTGTCTTGAGGTTGAAGCCTTTCGCTTCTTAGCCGCGTGAATTGCAGTTTTTGGTGCCATCTGCACAAAGCAACAATAAAACCAAACAAAGGCAACAAACTCATTAGTGACTCAAAAACAACCAGCCAGAGACCTGCATGTATATAAAATTTTTTGAAAATTTTCCTTTGTTCGCGCCAGGTTCGCTAGGCGAAGTCTGGCGAATGCTCGCGCAGACTCGCAAAGAGAACGAACCAGCGAAGCCGCGAATTTTAAGAAAAACACAGTTAAAACCAATCCCTCTCCCATCTCCTAATTTCAAATATTACTCTAGTCATATTGCCAATGTAGTTTTTAACATGCAAGACAAAAGTAACATGACAGAGGATCCAAATTTTTTTTTTGACAAAACCCAACTAGATCAATCAAGAACATAAACAATGCCTTAAGAAATAAACTGTAAAGAGTATACAAACCTGAATTTCGCACTGTTAATGGAAAATTGAAAGAGAAGAGTGTTGAAGCTTTAGAAAGGAAATGAGAGAAAACTTGCAAATGGAAGAAAATGGTAACCAACGGCTAGGGTTTTCCTCCCTCTCTATTCTGATTTCAAAGTGGGTCTTGGGCCCAATTGGAAGGCCCACCTATAATTTATTTTTTTTCTGATGTGGCAAAAAAAACTGGTTTGGTCTGCCTCGCTGGGTTCGCGGAGCGAAGGCCAGCGAATGCTCGCCCAAGCTCGCTAGGCGAACGCCAGCGAACACACCAGAATTTTCAAAATATTTTTTAAAAAATTACCACATCTTTGAAGGCTACAAAATGACAACCAAACAGACTAAAAACAGAAATAAGCAGTAATACTTACAATGTTGGGGTGCCTCCCAACAAGCGCTTGTTTAACGTCGGCTAAGCTCGACGGACCATCGCGACCTCATGGATCGCGGAAAGGCACAACTGCGGGATTCCACTCGAAATCTCCTCCAAGATAAATTTTCAGTCTCTGTCCATTAACTGTCCAATTTTCTTTTGACGCTGCGTCCTCAATTACGATTGCTCCATAGGGCTTGATTTCCACAATCCGAAACGGACCGGACCATTTAGATCTTAATTTTCTGGGAAACAATTTTAATCGAGAATTGAACAATAAGACCAGCTGTCCGACCTCAAACTGTTTGATGACAATTTTTCTGTCATGATAAGACTTTACACGTTCCTTATACAATTTGTTGGAATCGTACGCCTGAAGGCGCAATTCATCCAACTCGTGTAATTGCACTTTTCTTCTTTCGCCGCATAGAGTTGGATCAAAATTCAAAAGTTTTAAGGCCCAAAATGCCTTGTGCTCCAACTCTACCGGCAAGTGACAATTCTTACCATAAACCATTTTGAACAGTGTGAGACCGATCAGAGCCTTAAAAGCGGTCTGATACGCCCATAACGCGTCATCAAGTTTGTTCGCCCAATCCTTTCTCGAGGCCGAAACAGTTTTCTCCAAAATACGCTTAATCTCACGATTGGATACCTCTGCTTGACCGTTAGCTTGAGGATGATATGGTGTAGCAACTTTGTGCTTCACACCATATTGCTCAAGAGCTTTGTCAAGCTGAGTGTTACAGAAGTGAGATCCTCCATCACTTATTAACACTCGAGGTGTACCAAAACGCGCAAAAATATTTCTTTTCAAAAACTTCACCACCATTTTTCCGTCGGCTTTGGCACATGCTATCGCCTCTACCCAATTGGAAACGTAATCCACAGCGACCAAAATATATTCATTAGAAAATGAAGATGGGAATGGACCGACAAAGTCGATCCCCCAACAGTCAAAAACTTTGATTTCTAACATATTTTGTAATGGCATTTCTTGCCGCTGTGAAATACCGCCGCTTCTCTGCCACTTGTCACAACTAAGGGCATGCGCATGCGCATCTTTGAATAAGGACGGCCAATAAAAGCCCGATTGTAGGACTTTAGTGGCCGTTCTCAACCCATTAAAGTGTCCTCCGTAAGGAGAGTTATGACAGTGCCACAGAATACTCGTGGCTTCCTCCACTGATACACACCTTTTGAGGAGGTTGTCGGCACCAAGTTTAAATAAATGGGGTTCATCCCATATAAATGACTTGGCGTCAGACAAAAATTTCCGTTTTTGGTGGTGAGTTAGACCGTCCGGTATCAATCCGGTGGCTTTGTGGTTAGCCAGATCGGCGAACCACGGTCTAACTTGCACTCTAAAAATTTTTTCATCAGGGAACTCCTCTTTTACCTCAAATTCCTTTTTGGTCACGTCAATGTTGACCAGGCGGGATAAGTGATCCGCCACCAAATTCTCGGAACCCCTCTTGTCACGAATTTCAAGATCAAATTCTTGTAACAAAAGGATCCACCGAATCAGCCTCTGTTTTGAATCAGGCTTGGTGAGCAGATACCTTATAGCTGAATGGTCCGTGTAAACGATGACATGTGAACCAATCAAATAGGCACGAAATTTCTCCAACGCATACACTATGGCGAGCAACTCTTTTTCAGTTGTTGCATAGTTAATCTGAGCTTCATTTAAAACCTTGCTCGCATAATGTATAGCGTGGAAAACTTTCGTTCTCCTTTGACCCAAAACAGCCCCAACCGCATAATCGCTCGCATCGCACATTAATTCAAAATCTATTTTCCAGTTAGGTGCAACGATTATCGGTGAGGTTGTTAAACTCTTTTTCAGAAAATTAAAAGCAAAAAGACAAGACTCGTCAAAGTCGAAAACCTTACCTTGGACAAGCAAGTTGCTCAACGGCTTTGCGACCTTGGCGAAGTCTTTGATAAATCTCCGGTAGAACCCGGCGTGTCCAAGAAAGCTCCTTATTCCTTTGACATTCATCGGCGGTGGTAATTTCTCTATAACATCCACTTTGGCTTTATCAACTTCAAGGCCTTTTGCAGAAACCTTGTGACCGAGTACAATTCCCTCGTTCACCATGAAGTTGCATTTCTCCCAATTAAGCACCAAGTTAGTTTCCACGCACCGTTCTAACACCGTATCCAAATTTTTCAAGCACAAATCAAACGATTGTCCAAAGATGGAGAAATCATCCATAAAGACCTCAATTGTCTTTTCGATCAAATCCGCGAAGATAGCTTGCATACACCGTTGAAAAGTCGCTGGTGCATTACATAATCCAAACGGCATCCTCCTATAAGCGAAGATTCCGAACGGACATGTAAAAGCTATTTTTTCATGATCATCCGGGTTCACAATGATTTGATTGTAACCCGAATAACCATCCAAAAAACAGTAGTATTGTTGACCGGAAAGCCTTTCGAGCATTTGATCCATAAAAGGTAGAGGAAAATGATCCTTTCTCGTAGCCTTATTCAACCTACGGTAGTCGATACACATTCTTCACCCGGTTACGGTCTTTGTTGGTATTAGCTCATTGTTCTCGTTTCGGACCACCATTAATCCTCCTTTTTTCGGTACCACATGCACCGGACTAACCCACGGGCTGTCGTAAATAGGATAAATCATTCCGGCATCCAACATCTTCACTACTTATTTTCTAACCACTTCTTTCATGACAGGATTTAAGCGGCGTTGAGGTTGAGCAACCGGTGTAAAGTCCTCCTCCATGAATATCTTATGCATGCAATACGAAGGGCTTATACCTTTGAGATCGGACAACGTCCATCCCATTGCATCTTGATTTTTCTTCAACACATGAATTAAGCGGCTTTCCTCGTTTTCAGACAATATACTACTTATGATAACCGGTTTATTACCACCGTCATCGAGAAAAGCATACTTCAATGTGGAAGGTAAAACTTTCAGCTCAAGTTTGGATGGTTCATCATTCACCTCTTTTTTCAGAATTTCCTCTTCATACTCCCACGGTTGCAATTCTTCCAAAGCTTCAAGCTCCAACAAACACTCTTCAAGAGCTTGCTCTTCTTCAACCGAGAATACTTCCAAGGATTCATCCAAAGCTCTTTGAAAAGGATCAATGATATTAATTTGCCTTGTAACTTCCGAACTTGCTTCCTCCGTTACATCGATTCGGAAACAATCACCCTTATCCTTCTTGTGCTTCATTGCATCATAAAGATTAAAACACACCTCTTCATCTTGGACTCTCACTTTCATGAGACCATCGTCCATGTCAATTGCCATACGGGCAGTTTTCATGAAAGGCCTTCCAAGAATCAAAGGTGCATCATCGTCCTCCTCCATTTCAATGACAACGAAATCAATTGGAAACAAAAATTTGTCCACCTTGACCAACACGTCTTCCGCTACACCGTGAGAACGGGTAGTGGATTTATCGGCGAGTTGCAACGTCATTTGCGTGGACATCAATTCCATGTGGCCTAGCCGTTTCACAATCGACAATGGTATCAAGTTGATGCTAGAACCCAAATCAATCAACCCATTACCCACATACATGTTTCCTATCGTAACCGGCAATGTAACTCGTCCCGGATCGCACTCTTTTCGCAGGAGCGTCCGTTGAATGATTGCACTACAGCTTGCATCCACCATAATTGTCTCCTGATCAGTATACCTTTTCTTCTTCGTGAGGATATCTTTCATGAATTTCGCATACTTAGGCATCTGCTCCAAAGCCTCGGAAAATGGGATATTTATTTGCAATTGCTTGAAGATATCCATAAACCGAGAATAGTGCCTCGCACTATCTTTCTTTGTAGGAGCATGCGGATATGGTAGATGTTGAATTGGAATATTATTCATCGGCTCCTTTCCCTTCTTAGTTCTCTTCACTCTCTCTTCATTCTCTATTTTTTTCTCATTCTCATTTTTTTCTCTCTCATTTTTTTCTATCTCCTTTTCAACTAACACACCCTCCACATTTTTTTCTACTTCGATCTCTTCCCTATCTTTTTCATTTTCAACCTCAACCTCCTCCTTCACTCTCTTCTTACCTACACCCATGTCAATCTCTCTTCCACTTCTTGTGAGAATTGCTTTACAATCCTTTGGATTAGGAAGTGTATTTGCCGTAAAGGGCCCTTTTTGTTGGTCGGCCAATTGTTTTGATAATTGCCCGACTTGTGTTTCAAGGTTCCTTATGGCGGCATCGGTATTCTTTTGATTTGAGATTGCCATTTGCATAAATTGTGTAAGAGTATCTTCCATCTTTGTAGTTCCAACGGGAGCTTGCGGCGGTTGAGTGTAACTCTGATATTGTTGGCGGTTTGATGGTCCGGCTTCTTGCGGTCTCCATTGTTGTTGATACCCTTGGTTAGGCCTTTGTTGGTAACCTTGGTTTGGTTGTTGATACGGAGGTCGGGGTTGGTAACCTTGATTTCCCGCATAATTTGCTTCCTCCTCAACGGGAGGACAATAACCGGTCAAATGGTCACCTCTGCATAACTCACACACTAACACTTGCACATTTTTACTTGAAGATTCATGCATCTCCTTGAATTGTTGAGGCAGCTTAGACATTTGCTTCGTTAACAGCTCAACCTGTTGTGATAACAATTTGTTTTGTGCAAGGATATCGTCACTTGTTCCTAATTCCAACACACCCGGAGTTCGTTGAGCAGGTCCACGGTTGTGACTACCTTGATGATCGTTCAAGGCCATTTTATCAATGATAGCTGTGGCTTCCGCTGCAGTTTTGCTTAACAACGAACCACCCGCGGTGGCATCCAACAAGGTTTTGTGTACTAGCTGCAGCCCATTTCTGAATATATGAATTTGTGACAATTCATCGAAACCATGGCCTTTGCACTTTCGTAACATTGATTTGAACCTCTCCCAAGCTTCGTTGAGAGATTCGTTAGCTCCTTGTGTGAATACCGCTATAGCGGTCTTCGCTTCCATGAACCGAGTGTGCGGAAAAAATCTTTCCAAAATTTTTTCTTCCAAAGCATTCCAATCAGTCATGATGGCAGTTGACTGATCAAGGTACCATTCCTTGGCCTTCCCAATGAGGGAATGCGGGAATAGTCTCTTGAACAGAGACTCCTCTTCTGCTTCCGGCGCACCCGTCGCTCCAGCGATTTCATAAAATTTTGTCAAATGGGTGAAAGGATCTTCATGATCCATACCCGTAAAGGGACTTTGGTATAACAGTTGGAGAATTCCGGTTTTCATCTCAGCATGACGACCGTTATGTACATGACGGGCGAACTGTGCATTGTGCCTTGGACTATTTGTACATGGCCTAGAAGCAGGTGGTGGTGGTGGTGGTGGGTCTCCCTCCATAATTGGAAGTATTTGTGGAAATGGTGGTGGTGTAGATGTACTTTCCTCTTGTTCTCTCCTCTGTTTCGCTAGCTGTCTCCTTCTTCTAGTTCGACTATTGATCCTACGAGCGGTTCTTTCAATCTCAGGATCGAAAAGAAGTTGGTCCGCCGGTAGTTTCCCTTGCATAAACTAAGTCTGCACACTAAACAAACAGATTAACAAGTTCAAGATAAAGTGGTAACAACTTACAATAACTCAACTATCGCAATGCTTGCAATATCAACTAACAATCCCCGGCAACGGCGACAATTTGTTAGAATAGTCTTAGTGTGGGTTTTTGTTATCGTATCCACGGGGATTGTCGGATATTTGATGCTTGCCGTTCAATAGTTGCGATATTCTAAGTTAACGTTTTCAAAAGTTTCACTTGTTGTTATCATTCACTTGTAGCAAAGATTAAATTGTGACAAAGATTTTTAAGAAAAGTTTTATAAAAGCATGCTAAGGTTAGGTTTCATCAATCCTTTTCATGTATAAACAATTAATCAAGCATATGAACTCGGTTTCCGACCAATATAACCGCGTATCCTCCCGACTACGTTTATGTCTAAAGCGGAATCGTGAGTACCGTTGTTTAGACCGTTAGATGATGTCTCGCGCTAACAATCTAAGCAACGATCTTTAAGATCAATACAATGCGAATAGCAAATCCCAAATCTATGTCTAGAGTTTGGTTTTTAAGAGATGAAATTGTTAGGTCAAGAGTTGTAAAGTCTATGTCTAGAGCAAAACAATTCACAAATGGATCATTAAGAGAAAACAACATCATCTATATTGATCAAAGACTTTGTTCATATACAAGAGATCAATATCAATACATAAAAACAGAATCAACTACATCTAACCTCAACATTGAGTGATTAGCTACCACTTCTCATGGTAGCTTGGATGACAAGTAAAGAGAGGAGATGAATAAACATCCACGCCGACTAATCGAGAATGGATGCAAAATCAGCTTCTCCAATGAAAATACAAGCTTTTCTGAACAAAATACTGTAAACCCTTAATTCTAATGTAAAATGAGCAAGAGATCCCATTCCAAAAAGTAACAATTCTATTTATACACTTTTCCTAACAGCACCCTTCGCCTAGCGAAGGATTCATTCGCCTAGCGAATGACCAAAAATATGGCACATTTAAGTGCCTCAGACTTAAACCGTCCCTCAGAATTATCGCGGGTTCGCTAGGCGAACCAAAACACTCGCGAAGCGAACCTTCGCCAGACCACTCGCCCCAGCGGAGTTTGGGAGTTTTAAAAATGGAAGTTTCTGCCACCCCTTCGCTGGCACATTCGCCCCGCGAACCATCAGCGAGCATTCGCTGGTTTCCTCGCCCAGCGAATTTACCCAGTTTTCCTACTGTAGGTTTTTGCATACTTTCTGCCACCCCCTCGCTGGCACATTCGCTAACATTCGCTAGGCGAACCTTCGCCAGAAGATTCGCCAACACTCGCCTAGCGAATGTTGTTGCACAACAGATTTTTGGGCAACTTGCACTATTTCATTGTGTCTTCAAACTTTGATCTTTTCATTCCTATTTCTGCACATTTAGCACACAAATTACAAGCACCACAAGTATATTTCAAATAATGCACAACAACATCAATCCACACTAAAATCAACCTATTCCGCATGAAAAGTCATGAAAAAATGCCAAATAATTCATACTCAAATATATCATGATTGACATCTAACAGCCACATTTTTCTAAATTACACAATACACCCCCTCTTGTGTGAGAAGTCATGTCCAACAAGTGGCATCATATTATAACTCCTATTTAATGACTAATCGTCTCAGGAGGAAGATGACTTCCAACAAAAGTTCCTTTCTAAGCACACCACCACTTTTTTAACAATAGTAGATTTGATATTTGGCAAGTTGGGTATAGAATTTTTATTCAAATCATCAATCATGAATTATGGGAAACTATAATTAATGGTCCATTTATCCCTACTTACAAAGTGAATGGAAAAGTAGTAGATAAACATGATTCCCTTAGGACAAAAGAGGATAAGAGAAAGTTTGAGATATATTTTAAAACTAAGAGCTTTATAACAATGTCTCTAGATGATAGTAAATTTTTTGTTCATTAATACAAAATTGCCAAGGAAATATGGGATACTCTTGAGATGATATATGAAGTCTCTCCAAGTATCGAACAAGCGGAGATGAACACACGAGGCAAAGAAGATTAAGATAACACTTTTAGGTATGTTTCAAAGTTTAGAAATTTAGAAATTATATTGGAACATTCGTTACTTACCAATGTCTAAGAGTTAAGAATTGGAAATTTGATCCAATCCTTAAATTAAAATATGGAAGCCTTCACGAATTTCAGGAAAAATCTAGAAAGAAGGAGACCATAGAGATATTGAATGAAATACTTCAATTACTCAAAGATGAAGAAACAAAAACTGAAGAATAATCAACATCCTTATACTCCTATCATACAAATCCGATATAATCCTTCAAAATAACATACTCCGTAGTTGAAGGATCTTTGGAAGATTAAACATGAAACGAAGGTACCTCTTGTTTAAGAAGCGATGAAGAATAAGAAGTTTATTCATTATTCGAATGAAGAAAAGGAGGAGAGACATCAACCTTAGGAAGATTCAACATCAAACGAAGGTACCTATTGTTTAAGAAATGGTGAAGAATAAGAAGTTTATTCAATATTCTAATGTAGAAAAGGAGGAGAGACATCAACCTTAGGAAGAAATATAAAAAAAGCTGCTTCCAATGAATAAGATGAAGTTTTCTTAAGGGCATCCTACAAGGTAGACAATGTCCCATTAACTAAACCATCTTACAAACAACTGTCTAGAATGGGAGGCCAGTTAGAGATAGAAAATGATAAACTTATGGAACACACCTCAGGTCTTAAGTAATCTGTAATATATCTTGGAGGAATCATTAAAATATTCAGGATAGAAATAACTAAGATAAAAAAATTCAAAAGAAACATGTGAGAAACATGTCTCCCTGAAAAAGGAAGTAATTGATTTATGCGAGACCTTAGGCAAGTTTACCAAGGGAAAGATAAACTTGACTTGATCCGATCGAGTCAAAGATCCTCCATAAACAAGAATGAAATAGGATTTAAAAGGGACTAAAAATATAGTAAAGGTGTTGATCACAAGAAAAAGAACTGTCTAGTTTATAAATTCACACATTGTAAAAGAGCTGGCCATTTAGAACCTTTTTATTTTGACGAATTTAAAAGATCTAAAGGTAATAACCTTAGATCTTCTATGACTAATTCACTTGGGCCCAAGAAGTTATGGGCACCAAAGGTGAAACCTTAGTGTCTTGTAAGTTTTCTTTGCAACTCGAATTTCTAACAATTATCAATGGAACTGTGCAAAGTAAAAGTATACTTCTAACTATACAATATATATGAAGTCTCTTATCTAAAAATTTAAAATGATGGAAAATATTAACTACAACGATCAAAGAAAATGTCATTAAGAATATCTCAAGGTTTATGATCCTTAATGATCAATTAAGTAGATATGTCTATAATGGACTCGTTCATCTCACTGTTTATACTAACTCTCGAATCCAACAATGTGTAGAGAAGGACACACCGTAATATGCTTTGTGTTTCCCTTTTAGGGAAGTTTTTATCAAATCCTTTTGATATTCGAGGTAGTACACTATTTTAAGATTGAAATGGTCAGAAAACTCCAATTACTCCTTTAAAATAGTTGTTTTATTTTTTGCACATCTTGATAAGTTATTTTTATTAACCAATAACATGGGTTTCCAAGTGTTTTTAGAAGGGAGGTGTAAATAAGGCTAAAAAGAGATGCAACCACATAAGCCCAAAGCCAAATATGCCAAAATGGGCTAGCTGATTGATTGACACTATGATATAATTGATTGGAGCATAATATAAATTACAAATTAAAAATTTGGAGTTGTCCACAAAGAATAGTTGGATGAGTAATAAATGCAATAGTCACTTGCCACAAATAACTCACAAAATTCATGGCTACCTATCAATTGAAAAAAGACTATAAATAGAGGTAATCTTCTCATCATTTTCATTGCATCACACCCTTACTTTTTCATTGCATTAGAAGTACTTTATTTCTCTCAATCATCCATCATCACTTCAAATGGCCTAAAAAAAGAACTCGTTCCTCCCAACCATCTTTATCTTAATTCTTTGAAGAATTCTACAATCAAGCTCAAGAATGCAATTTTAATCGGTACTTTTTCGATAGAGAGTTATATATCTCTCATCACTTGGATGGAGATATTTTCAAGATATGCAATTTCATTGAAGCCTTCAACTTCATCGGCTTGAAATAATTCGTGTTTGATAAAACCTCAAGAAAGGTACCCTGAATTGGTAAGAATATTTTATGCAAATCTCAACTACAAAGATGGTATCATAAATTCTGAAGTCAAGAAACACCTTATCACTCTATATTAAAAAAACTTTACACGAGTTTGCAACCTACCCTTCATTGAGCAAGATTATGATCAAATTGATCTTGAAGATAATGAGTTAAACTTTGACATTTATGCCCATACTCTTCTAATTAATCCCTCTTTTGGAATTCTATCTCCTTTCACTATTGGTCTCATCTGACCTGATTGTAGATTGATTCATTACACAATGAATCATTTACTATTTCCCAAGGAAAAGTAATTATAACACCATAAAAAAATTAGACGTCCTTGTAGTCTAGTTCTTGGAAAACCAGATTGATAAAAATTGGGCAGACGCCATACTTCACCACATGCTAGATAGGAAAAATAAAAACATCACCTTACCATATTCCAAACTATTCACAAAAATCTTGACCTAAACTGACTATGATTTTGAAGAGGAAGAGCCGACATTCATGCACACAAAGATAGGGAAAACAGTTGTAAGAAAAATAGGATATGTTATTCAAGGAAAAGAACTAGTTCTACTACCTCCAAGAAGAGCAAGGCAGCAAAGAAACAATGACCTTCCTCCATCCTTCTCAAATACCCTAAATGACATCCGTGATGAGCAAAGGGCAATGAATGCAACGATTAACAAGCTCATTGAAAGAATGGAGAGAAGAAATGTTATTTCACCATTGGCTTCAAACGAGGATGATTATGATAAGATGAAATAATTGATTTTTACTTACTCATGTTGCTTACTTTCCTTGAAATTTACCTTTTATAACTTTCAATTCAAATTAATAAAACAATGCTTTTTCTAAATGTTTAATTGCCCGGGTTTCCATATTTAAATTTATCATAAAGCATATTTACCCGTCTTTTTTATTTTGACAAGGGGGAGGGAGTATAATCTCAGGGGAGTAGAGTATACTTTCTACTTAAACAAGGGGAGTTTGATTACTCCAAATGATTTTTAGTTCTTTTACCACATCCCTGAGAGATGCCTTGTCATCATAAAAAAAAAAAGGAGAATATGGAACCTTATTTTGCAGGTCATAGAACATGATTTTGATGATGACAACTATTAAATATGATCATGCCCTAGATAGTGATAACAACAAAAGTCAAGTATAAAGCAGTTAAACGGTTAAAATTCAAACCAGGATATTAGGGTTTGATGTACTTGCTTATCTGATGATGACCACCAAATGGAATGTAACTCTTGCCTTATCTTAAAAGTAAATCAAGTAAGTGTCTATAAGGATGAAGCATCTGATAAGTATTATACTATTAGAAAGCCCTGCCTCGATTAGTGTGAGTGAACATATTATAAAGAATAAGGGCGTTCTTGTAAAAGTACACGGCTAAATCACACATACACATAAGCGATTTAGACATCATATTAATTAGGTTTAACGACTAAATATCTTTCCTTTTCTAACTTAGTAATCAATTAATTTGTAGGCAACCAATCGATTGGCGTATGTTTCCAATCGGTTGGCAAGTCATAAAAGGCCATAAGTTTTTTTTTTTCCTTTTTATGCCTAACTATAGCATATAAATAGAGGTCTTTTCCCACTTTCAAAGTGCTTTTTGAGAAAGACATTTTGCGAGTGAGGGAGTTGTAATTCTGGAAGGGTAGTTTTGTAAGTTCACCAAGGAACTTTTTTATACCTTGGTTGAACATTTTATCTACATAGAAATTATTTGTTTGGGTTCGAAGCTAAACCCGTAAGAAGCTTAAGTTTGGAATTTTTATGATCAAGTCTCTTATTTAGGTTCGAGATTAGCCGGTGATAAAATCTCATAGGTTCTTGGTTAACTTTTGATTAGCCCGATATTAAAAGCTTGTTTCGGTTCCAAATCAGCCTAGTGGTAAAATCTCACAGGTTATTGGTTTGCCTGGTATAAAACTAAAGTTTAGGTTTGAGATCTCATCTTGTTGTTAAAAGCTTCCAAAGTTTGTTTGAAGCTTGAAGACTAACCGCTCCAAAATTCTTGTGGAAAGGAGACTAATTGTTTTGATCCGCCATTTGGAAGGAAGACTCACCGTTTCTCTCATGTGTTTTCTATTTTTCTGGAAGTTAGCCATAAACTTCATTTTTCCTTATATTGGATACTCTCACGATCAATTATTAGGGTCATGACTAAGTTGTTTTTTACTAAACCTGTATAACTCTTAGTGTTCGTCATTTCCCTTAACTCTGTACATTTCCTCAACTTATTTTCGGTATTTTTATTTTTTAATGCATAACTAAAAAATGTTTTCTAACTCTGATTTTAATAGTAATTTTTTTCAAAGCCGTATTTTTTTTAAACACACAACTCACCCTCCTCTTGTGTGCGAAGTCACATGTCTAACACATCATGCCCATGAAAGCTAGATTTGCATGACCCTTAAGTGGATCCTCCCTTAACATATTTGTTCAGATGCCCTCATAAATTAGGCATTATATATTCTTCTTGAGCTGATAACAGTCCTCCGTATGGTGTCCCGTGACTTTGTGGAGCTTGCACTAAATGTTGGGCTCATATCCATGACGTATGCCTTCGGAGCTGGTGTATAAGGGATGTTATGCATGTGTAAGACCTCTACGTATATCTACTCCTGGCAAGGGTTTAGATACGTGAAGATCTTGGTGGGTTTTCCACTTTGCTTGAACACAATCTTGTCTCTAATGGGTGATGTCTAACGACTCTTTCGGGAGCCATCAGCATTAGTGGCATGTTCTTTCACATCTTGGGCCTTCTTTTCATAATTTCTTTCCTCTCCCTTGGTTTAACATTATGTCTATGTCACTACTTTCGCCAAGGATGATGCTGGCCTATGAGCGAGGGATTCATTGAAGTGTCGTATCCTGAGCCCATTCTGAAATGCTCATACAAAAAATTCTTGGTTTTTATATATTACCTTAATTGACGCCTCTTTAATGATGGTAAGATACTCCCTCTGAGATTCATAGGGGCCTTCAAAAATGTTGAATAGGTTGGTGGAAGTCTTTTTTCTGTGCCTACGTATTGCAAACTAGTGGACTAGTTTCTTTACCAATGTCACATCTTGAAAAATATGATCCATCGCGAAGCGTTCACGTGCTCGCGAAAAATGATTTGAACAGAGTTGCCACCGAACTTTATTTATTCCAAAGAAGGAAAAGGAAAATATCGATAAAACCCTTAAGCAAAGAAGATGGTCGTCGCAACCATATTCGAGTTCGGGAGTCAATTACGCATTGGGAAGGTATTAGCACCCCTCATGTTTGTTGTACTCAACGGGAACCATTTAGTTATATTTGTGATTGGATGTTTTCTATCATTAATTATTTTCTTTGAATGGTAAATGATTGAAACAAAAAATAAAAGGGATCGCAAAAAGGCTTTTATTAGGGTGCTTGACAAGATTGCAGGTCTCACTCCTATGTATCCTTGGGTACAATGAAGAACTTAAAGCTTCATAGTCCGGGGTGAAGACTACGTTTTGTTGGTTTGCTTGTTTTATTGAACAAGTGTTTTGATCGTATTCTAACGGTTAAACATTGGTTTGTTTGCTCGCGGTGGAAACTTAAGCACTAGTTTGTATTCGCATTAGAAAAGATTAAGCGATGTTCTTTTGTAAAAAAATGGTTGATCACATGAGGGAGAGAAATTAGGTTTGATGTGTTTGAGTATGTTTTAGACTTAAATGACGAATATTTATGACTTACAAGTGATTACCACTTAGGCCTAATACTCGGGACTATGACTGGACCTTTCATCCATGTAGTCTTTTTCTTTCAATTTTTTTTGTGAAAATGTTTGAATATGTATAAGTGTTTTTGAATGAAAGACAAACACTTGAGCTTCCAAGCTATTACAACTTGGACTTAGTGTTCGGGACTATGTCTGAACCTTTCACCCAGGTAGTCTTTATTTCAATTTGTTTTCGAAAATGTGACGCGTTTGAATTTTAGCGAAAGACGAGTATTTATGACTTACAAGCGATTACCACTTGGGCCTAATACTCGAGGCTATGACTAGATATTTCACCCAGGTAGCCTTTTTATTTCATTATTGGTAAAAGTGTCAAAGTATGAATTAGTCATTTTGATTTTTGATTAAGAAAAGAGCTTGATGTTGGGTCAAGCATTTGATTTTGCTTTTGCGGAGTGATTTGAGTTATGAAAATGGTTTGTAGTCGATAGTGAAAATGGTTTTATTTGGAAATGTGGTTAATTGAGAAAGAGGTTTGAATTTGCGTTGAATCGAAATAGGATGAAATGAATTGTGAAAAATCCACTTGACGTTGTACCAAGGGTTTTGTTTATTGAAAATGTTTATTCAATTATCACTTATTATTTAATTAGAAAGATGATCACACAGTTATGATTAACAATAGATAAAATGCATGATTAAACAAATAAGCAAACTAATAAGGTGAAATTAATTAATTAAGATTTAATAAAATTAATTAGGATAATTAAAAAACTGACATGATTAATTGGTTAATTAAACCATTAACAATTTTAATCAAACTTAATTATAAAATTTAATTAGTTTGAATAAAACTAATTAATCAAATAAAAGATGGAGGTTGCATTATCGCAAAGAGACGCACACAAAGCTAACCATAATGTGCTCAAAGCCGGTTTATATGTAACGACAACAAGAGCAGAATGTCACACGCAAGGACGATAACGCGAAAAAATATCAAATCAATATATCGAAATGAAATTTCAGCGGCATAACAACATATAAATGTCAAATTCGCGAATTAAAATTTGACTTATCATAACGCAATGAAAACAAAATCAAAACAGCAGCAAATCAGTACAATAATTACAAAATTACAAGTTTTTTACAGTATTCAAATGCAAAATAGGAGAAAGAGATAGAATAGGGTTAGAAGTTGGAAACGAGGCAATGAGAGAATTGGAGAAAAGGAGGAGAAACCCCCAAGAACAAGAGCTCTAGAATTCAAGGAATCAAGGTAAGGGTGAGTTTTTATATGATTATTGGGATTGTATGATAGTGTATGATATGTAGTATCATATTTAGGATAAAAATCCCTAATTTCCATGGTTTTGAAATTGATGGTTACATGATGTATGATGGTAGGATCCTTAAATATGTGTTGTGGACTGTTATAATTGTCATATAATGGTAGTATTTCAAATTCTGAAACTGGGACTTTTTACGAAATTGAAATCGGAGGTCCGCAAGGCCTCTAACGGTGAAAAACGCAGAAAATTCAACATACTATATTGTTTGCGTCGACGCATCCGTCGCAGCGGCCGACGCATACTGAGTGCGTTTTTCTGGATTTGTTTATGCCTTCAATGCATTGACTTATCCCGTCGCTAGCGGTCGACGCATGCTATGTATTGGTAAAATTTTTGTTTCGACGATTTTGGCCATAACTTTTGATCCCTAAGTCCGTTTTGGTCCCCGTTTGAAGAGTCGGAAAGCTAATGAGTAGAGCTATATCATAGTATAGATAAGAGAATTAGTTGCACAATTTTTTATATCTAATATGTTTTAGGAGCCAATGGTGTATATGTTCTAATAATGGATTGTTGTGCTGTTTGCTGCCGGTTGTACAATTATTTGTGGATAATTTATCGAATACTTGTGTATGTGCTTGTATAAGTCTATTTTGGGTGTAACAACATGAAATGCATGATAGTTATTGCTTGCTGTAAGGATAATACAATTGTAATTGTATTGTAAAATGTGTTGTATACCATCTGAAAGTGAATTGTGTGTGGATGATTCATAAAAATGTGTAGGTATGTGTAATTATGTGGTAATTCAAGTGTGATGAATTATTGAAGATATGCATGAATGTTAAGATTAATGTATGGTCTTAATTGCATATGGTTGTTGAACTTGCACATGCATCGTTTGTTGTCAAGAGGCAATGCTTGTTAGTTCCGTGGGAACTAGTGACTTGTCTCAAACCTAGAGCGGGGTTTGAAAGCTTAGGGAATGGGCTTTTTATGTGTTATTAGTATAGGGAACATATCCGATTTAATGTAAAAACCGAAAAATAATAACAAGTGATTGGTACCACATGCATGAATTGCATTCGAGTTTTGCATTGAGTCACATCATGAATATGTTTGCAATATGAGATTATGCGAAATATGTGAAATTGATGAATTGACGAATTATGGAATTGTGAGTATGTACTTGTGAATAGTATGGTCACTTGAGTGATAGTATGCTGATGAAGCTTTTGGAGTGTGAGAATAATTATGTTATGTTTGTATGCCATAAATTATATATTATCTTATAATTTTGATAATTATGTGAATTCTCACCCTTCTGTTGGAATGATGTTTTGTACGACATCGCTCAGGTACCGAGAAGTAGAGTTGCTTCTAGCGCGAGGTAGCCGTTAGAGTAGCTTGTTTTAGTTTCTCTATTTATTTTGGGTTTAGTCGTGCTCTGATCATGTAACACTGGGAACGTTTCGATTTATGTTTTGAGAGATACTTTATGTACTCTACTTCATTTTGTTATTGTTATTTGAATTATGTGGAGTATCGGCTTTTATGCCTAAGTGATGATTATGAATGAGTTGATCATGGGGCTTTCATTATGTTAATTTATGATTGAAGTAATTTCGCTGCTACATGTTATGTGAAATTATATGAAAAGCATGAATTTATTTTAAGTGTTATTGAGCATGACAAGTATATGTGGGATATTTTGAATTATATGTGACACCTTTATTTGAGATGCATGATAATTTACTCTGATTATTTATATATATATATATATTCTGCGGGGTTTAGAAGGGTGTTACATTAGTGGTATCAGAATAGGTCGGTCCATCCGGCCAGGTTGTCTAATGTTGTTTGTTCCCTAGTATGCGACATGTGTGTGAAAACACTGTCGGTACACATTTGTTTTTCTAACCTTTGTCTACAGGAGTGGGATTGAAATAAGTGGGGGAGAAGATTGTGCTTCTCCAAGATGCTTCAAGTGTGGAGTGGTGGCTCAGTGTGTCGTTGAACTCTATTATAGTTTGGTAAAGATAGTTTATGCCCCATCATGATTGTCGGCTTCCTATTGACAAATTGAGGAACTGATCACCCTTAATCTCTTGTTAATAGTAGATGGGATCATGTTGGATAGAATAGACGTGTCTTACGAGCTTAGATGGTGTGTGCAGTGAATTGTTTGGAGTTAAGCCAAGTGCTTACAGATTGTTTTAATGAGTCAGTGCAGGATGATGCTGAGATGTTTATGTTGATGGAAACTTTGAGTGTTAGTGAAAGTGGGGCAGTTGGTGTTTTGCCAATTGTTTTTTATTTTCTGGAAGTTTTTCCTGATGAGATAAGTGATTTACCGCCAGAATATGAAGTGAAGTTTGTGATCAACTTAGTTCCTGGAACTAGTCCGGTATCGATGGCTCCATATCGTATGTCCGCATCGGAATTGAAAGAGTTGAAGAGTCAACTCAAATATCTGCTTGAGAAGAGATTTATTTATCTGAGTGTGTCACTGTGGGGTGCACCAGTTTTGTTGGTTAAGAAGAAAGAAGGTTCTATGAGGTTTTGTGAGGACTATAGACAATTGAACAAGGCGACTATTGAGGATAAGTATCCACTTCCGAGGATTTATGATCTGATGGGTCAGTTGGTTGGTGCAAGTGTGTTCGGTAGGATAGATTTGAGGTATGGGTATCATCAGATTCGTGTGAAGGCTGAAGATATTCAGAAGACTGCTTTTAGAACGAGGTATGGTCATTATGAGTATTCTATGATGCCATTTGGTGTGACTAATGCGCCGGGTGTATTTATGCAGTACATGAACATGATTTTTCCATCCGTATTTGGACAATTTTGTGGTTATGTTCATTGATGATATTTTGATCTATTTGAATAGTGAAGAGGATGATGCTGAGCATCTGAGGATTGTGTTATCTGTATTGAAAGAGAAGCAGTTGTATGTTAAACTTTCTAAGTGCGAGTTTTGGTTGAAAGAAGTGACTTTCCTTGTCCATGTGATTTCGAGTAGAGGTATTGCAGTTGATTCATCGAAGTTTGAAGCTATATCGCAATGGGAAGCTCCGAAATCAGTTGTTGAGATTAGAAGTTTTCTTGGTTTGGTAGGTTATTATCAGAAATTCGTTGAAGGATTTGCCAAGTTATCTTTGCCCTTGATGCAGTTGACTAGGAAGGGTCAAGCTTTTGTTTGGGATGCAAAGTGTGAAGAAATATTTCAAGAGCTTAAGAGAAGGTTGACAACAGCTTCTGTTTTGATTTTGCCTAATCCGGCAGAACTGTTTGTTGTATATTGTGATGCTTCGTTGATGGGATTGGGAGGTGTGTTGGTGCAACATCAGTGAGTTGTAGCTTATGCTTCAAGACAACTTAAAGTGCATGAGAGAAATTATCCGACACATGATTTAGAGTTGGATGCTGTTGTGTTTGTGTTGAAGCTTTGGAGGCATTATTTGTTTGGATCGAGATTTGAAGTGTTTAGTGATCATAAGAGCTTGAAATATCTCTTTGATCAAAAAGAGTTGAATGCGAGGCAGAGGAGATGGTTGGAACTTCTGAAGGACTATGATTTTAGTTTGAATTACCATCCGGGTAAAGCAAATGTGGTAGCTGATACATTGAGTAGGAAATCTTTGCATATGTCGATGATGATGGTAAGAGAGTTGGAAATGATTGAGCAATTTAGAGATATGAATTTGGTTTGTGAAGAGACTTCTTATGGAGTTAAGCTTGGTATGTTGAAGCTTACTAGTGGTATTCTTGATGAGATTCGAGAAGGTCAAAAATCTGATTTGAGTTTGGTAGATCGGTTGACTTTGATCAATTAAGGTCGAGGTGGTGATTTTCAGATTGATGAAAATGGTATCATGAGATGTCGTGATAGATTTTGTGTTCCAGATATAGCTGAGCTGAAAAAGAGTATTCTCGAGGAAGGGCATCGTAGTGGATTGAGTATTCATCTGGGTGCTACTAAGATGTATCAATATTTGAGGAAAGAATTTTGGTGGCCTTGTATGAAGAAAGATATTGCAGAGTTTGTGTATTCTTATTTGACTTGTCAGAAGTCGAAGATCGAACATCATAAATCGTCGGGTTTGATGCAACCTTTATCTATTCCTGAGTGGAAATAGGATAATCTATCGATGGATTTTGTGTCTGGTTTACCTAGAACGCCGAGTAATTGTGAAGCTATTTGGGTTATTGTGGATAAATTGATGAAATCTGCTCACTTTATTCCAATGAGAATGGATTACCCGTTGGAGAAGTTAGCAAAGCTGTACATTGAAAGGATTGTCAGTTTGCATGGTATTTTGTCTAATATTGTGTCAGATAGAGATCCGAGGTTTACTTCGATATTTTGGGAAAGTTTTCAAAGTGCTTTGGGTACAAAGTTGCATTTGAGTTCTGCTTATCATCCGCAGATAGATGGTCAGACGGAGAGGACGATTCAGTTACTTGAGGATATTTTGAGAGCTTGTGTGTTGGAAAAAGGAGGTGCTTGGGATAGGTACTTGTCTTTAATTGAGTTTACTTACAACAACAGTTTTCATTCGAGTATTGGAATGACACTGTTTGAAGCCTTGTCTGGTAGGAGGTGTAGGACGCCATTGTGTTGGTATGAGTCGGAAGAGAGTGATGTGGTTGGACCTGAGATAGTCCAGTAGACTAATGATAAGATTAAGATGATTCAGGAGAAGATGAAGATTTCTTAGAGTCGTCTTAAGAGTTATCATGACAAGAAGAGGAAAGCACTTGGGTTTCAAGAGGGAGATCATGTGTTTCTTTGAGTTACTCCTGTAACTGGTGTTGGTCGAGCGTTGAAGTCGCGTAAATTAATGCCGCGTTTTATCGGTTCATACTAGATTTTGCAGAGGATAGGAGAAGTGGCCTATCAGATTGCTTTGTCATTGTCGCTCGCTAATCTCCATGATGTGTTCCATGTATCTCAGTTGAGGAAATACATTGCGGATCTGTCTCATGTAGTCCAAGTAGATGATGTGCAGGTGAGAGATAACCTGATTGTGGAGACATCACCTATGCGGATAGAGGATTGGGAGTTAAAGTAACTTTGAGGTAAAGAGATTGCTTTGGTGAAGGTGACTTGGGGGGACCAGCTGGCGGGAATGTGACTTGGGAACTTGAGAGTCAGATGAGGGAGTCTTATCCTGAGTTGTTCGTTTGAGGTAATTTTCGAGGGCGGAAATCTTTTAAGTGGGGAAGGGTTGTAACACCCCAATTTTAGTAATTATTTATTTATTTATATTATATTAATTAATTAATTAAGTGATTTTATGCATATTTGATTTATTAGATTTATTTGAATTATTTGATTTATATGAATGAATTGATTTATTTGATTTAATTGAATTATTTGATTTAATTGATTTATTTTATTTGGTGGAATAATATGTGGAATTGGTAGAATTAGTAAATGGGCCTAGATTGGGGGTGTGAATAGAAAGTGAGAAAGTGGCTAGTAAGCCCAATAGACTAATGAGAAAATTGTGAGATTGATAAAATAAGAGAAAGAGATAGAATAAGGTTAGAAGTAGGAAAATAGGCAATGAGAGAAGTGGAGAAGAGGAGGAGAAAGCCCCAAGAACAAGAGCTCTAGAATCCAAGGAATCAAGGTAAGGGTGAGTTTTTATATGATTATTGGGATTGTATGGTAGTGTATGATGGGTAGTATAATATTTAGGATAAAAATCCCTAATATCCATTGTTTTGAAATTGATGATTACATGATGTATGATGGTAGGGTCCTTAAATATGTGTTGTGGGCTGTTATAATTGTCATATAATGGTAGTATTTTGAATTTTGAAACTGAGACTTTTTACGGAATGGAAATCGGAGGTCCGGAAGGCCTCAAACGGTGAAAAACGCAAAAAATTATGCATGTTATACTGTTTGCGTCGACGCATCCGTCGCTAGTGGTCGACGCATACTGAGTGCGTTATTCTGGATTTGTTTCTGCCTTCAATGCGTCGACTTATCCCGTCGCTAGCGGTCGACGTATGCTGTGCATTGGTAAAATTTTCGTTTCGACGATTTTGGCCATAACTTTTGATCCGTAAGTCCATTTTGGTCCCCGTTCAAAGCATCAGAAAGTTAATGAATAAAGCTATATCATAGTATAGATAATAGAATTAGTTGCCCAATAATTTATATCTAATATGTTTGAGGAGCCAATTGTGTATATGTTCTATTAATGGATTGTTGTGTTATTTGATGCCGGTTGTAAAATTATTTGTGGATAATTTATCGAATACTTGTGTATGTGCTTGTATAAGTATATTTTGGGTGTGACAACATGATATGCATGATAGTTATTGCTTGTTGTAATGATAATACAGTTGTGATTGTATTGTAAAATGTGTTGTATACCATTTGAAAGTGAATTGTGTGTGGATGATTCATAAAAATGTGCATGTATGTGTAATTGTGTGGTAATTCAAGTGTGATGAATTATTGAAGATATGCATCAATGTTAAGATTAGGGTATGGTCTTAATTGCATATGGTTATTGAACTTGCACATGCATCGTTTGTTGTCAAGAGGCAATGCTTATTAGTTCCGTGGGAACTAGTGACTTGTCTCAAACCTAGAGCGAGGTTTGAAAGCTTAAGGAATGGGCTTTTTATGTGTTATTAGTATAGGGAACGGATCCGATTTAATGTAAAAACCGAAAAATAATAAAAAGTGATTGGTACCACATGCATGAATTGCATTAGAGTTTTGCATTGAGTCACATCATGTATATACTTGCAATATGAGATTATGCGAAATATGTGAAATTGATGAATTGACGAATTATGGAATTGTGAGTATGTACTTGTGAATAGTATGGTCACTTGAGTGATAGTATGCTGATGAAGCTTTTGGAGTGTGAGAATAATTATGTTATGTTTGTATGCCATAAATTATATATTATCTTATGATTTTTATAATTATGTGAATTATCACCCTTCTGTTGGAATGATGTTTTGTACGACATCGCTCAGGTACCGAGAAGTAGAGTTGCTTCTAGCGCGAGGTAGCCGTTAGAGTAGCTTGTTTTAGTTTCTCTATTTATTTTGGGTTGAGTCGTGCTCTGATCATGTAACACTGAGAATGTTTCGATTCATGTTTTGAGAGATACTTTATGTACTCTATTTCATTTTGTTATTGTTATTTGAATTATGTGGAGTATCGGCTTTTATGCATAAGTGATGATTATGAATGAGTTGATCATGGGGCTTTCATTATATTAATTTATGATTGAAGTGATTCCGCTGCTACATGCTATGTGAAAGTATATGAAAAACATGAATTTATTTTAAGTGTTATTGAGCATGACAAGTATATGTGTGATGTTTTGAATTATATGTGACACCCTTATTTGAGATGCATGATAATTTACTCTGATTATTTATATATATTCTTCGGGGTTTAGAAGGGTGTTACAGAGACTAATGTGTGGTGATGAAATGATGGTGATGGCGAGGACAACTTGGAGGTGGGATTCTTTTCCACTGTAAATGGAGGAGGGTGAAGATGTGTTGAAGGTTGTATTCACGATGAATGATGGTGGTTGTTGGAGGACGAAAGGGAAGCGAAAGTCATGTAGTACAACAATTCGATGTTGTTGCAATAAGGAAACAATGTGAGTTGAGAGGAGGAAGATGAGTGTGTTAGGTTGTTGTATCAAGTTAGAAGGTAGTTCGATAAAGTTTAGGTGATGTAACACGGCGGTTACCAGCCAGAGATGGTGTTGGGCAGTGAAGATAATTTAGATGAAGAGGAAAAAGTGTGGTCATGTGAGTTGCAGGTTAGAGAAAGAGATAATCAAGTGAAGAGAGTTCAGATGTGGTTTTCAGAATGACATCTTTTGAGAGCCCGGGGGGGGGGGGGGGGGGGGGGGGGTCCTCGTGTTACTGAGTGTATGGTGAGCTCAAAATGTGAAAAGAGAATTCAGGTCCCCGTGAAGGGTGCGTTTGGATGTGGATATAATGGAAAAACGTTTTTTTGCTTTCTCTTCCATGTGATCTGATGCCACCAAATGAGAGAGTTTATGAGTTGGGCGCGTGTCCTTATTTCATTAGGGGTATTCTTTTTTTCTGTTCCAAGTGAGCAAGTGGTCCAAAAAATGATATCATCTAATGCATCAATCAGGCGCCAATTTCCCTCCTATTTTTTTTCCCTTTTTCTTATTTTTTCTTTGTTTTGATTATTCCCTTAATTGTGATTGGTGGGATGGGAAATACATGGATAGTATTTGTAAACCCTTGATTAATTGAATCTAACGATCAAGATGAATACAAAGAAACACATATTTTACCAATTAATTTAAAATGCCAAAAAAGTTCTCTTAGATATTTTAAATGATTAAGATGAGGTTTAAATGAATTAAAATGCAAATAAATTCAAATATTTTTTTAATAAATGAAATAAAAATCAAATGATTATTTATTTAACTCTTTTTTTTTACATTTTGATAAAAAAACAAAATTAAAAGGAATTAAAATGAATAAAAATCGGGCGAGAAAAAACAAAATGAATGCATTAAAATGACCTACGCGAAGTAAACTTCCGAAAAAAGAAAGAATTAGACCGAATTTTCAATAAAAAAATTGCCTGGTTGAAAAGGCTCAGACTGATCAAAATGCAAACGAAAACAGGATCGAAAAAATTAAACATGGACGTCGGGTTAAACTACGCGAACTATAGGCCAATAAAAATGATGTCTGCAGGCCCGATCTTTAAATTTTTTCCCAGTTAATTTTACACATATTTGAAAATAAATTCAACCAGTCTGTGCGTAGAACCGAAAATTTTTTCTAAGCAAAACAAAATAAAGTTGGATGCATGAAAGTTTAATATTCACGGACAAAATTGGGGTATGACAACCAAGTCTTGATAATTGTTGATGGAGAGCCGAGGCATTCACATATGCCCTTTAAGAGCTAAGCCAATGAAGTTTCCACAAAGGAGCTTGCATTTCAAGGAATCAAAGGCTCCAATTATGGCCATCTCCGTGTTATGGAGACAACATGTTCATATGTGTCGTTGCGCCTATCGAACTTAGCCAATGAAGAAGGTTTACCTGGCCCCACGGTGGACACTAATTGTACTTACTTAAAGTCTAATACATGACAACACCTAGTGATTAAAGGCGGTCAGAGGATTTAGGGTATTTTGTAGGTAAGGGTGGGAAAATGGGGCCGACTCGTTGTGCGTGTCTATTTTTCCTACATTTTAGTGCAAGGCAGATCAATGGTTTATGCTTTCACCCTTTAATGTGCCCACTCCGTCCCGTTTTTTTTGCGGGCATGGAAATTAACATAATTGTTGTGTATTTTTAGACTTAAAAGGTACAATGCTCGCATGCCTGCCCTGCCATGCCCTCACTTTTTACGGCATGGACAAAGGTTTTAGCCTCACGCCCTCAAGTATGCCCTTCCCACCACACCATGTTTTTTTGTGGGCTTTTATGAGGCAAACCTAAATGGAGCGGACATGCCTGTTTTCCACCTTTAGTTATAGGGCTGAGAGCTAACTCACATAAGGTGGTGAGAAGCTCTGTGTATGTAGTTTATGTGTGAGAATGAGATTGTTCCATATTGTTGATATTTGTAAATATATAGTGTTAAGAGTATTTGTATATCAAATAGTCTCACATCGTCTATACCATGTAATTAGTTGTAATCTCTCTCTTTCTCTCTCTCTCTCTCTCTCTCTATATATATATATATATATATATATATATGTATATATAATGTCTCTGTATTACTTTTTAAAACACACGGTTTATTCAAATGTCTCTTAGTCTCTTTTACTTCAACATGGAATCAGAGCCTGGTTTAAGATCCGGTGGGACACCTACAATGAGGTTTCCGCTATCGGGTCACCCACCATTTATTTCCACACTTCATTTGTCTAGTTCTGAGCGCGAAGGGGTGTGTTAAGAGTCACACATCAGATAATATATGGTCTGAACATGAGTTTATAAGTGGGAGCGGTCCTCACCATACCAACCAGTTTTTCAGAGTTGAGTTAGGTCTAACCATATGAATTACCAATGTGTGCTACTGTAGCAGTTGAATCCGAGTTCTGATAAATTTGATACCACCTGAGAAAATCGTTGTAGTTTGGCGTAAAGTTTTGAGGAGTAGCCATGAGTATCTGAAGAGAGAAAATATCAAGCGATCGGCTGCCGGACGTGTTATCACGTGCGGTTCAGGTGATGGCACGTGAGGCCAACCCGCGGAGACTGAGGTGGCGCGTGCGGAGGTTTCTAAACATACTCTACAATGATACCTCATATCGACCGATGTTACCTTCTTCGAGTTTGTTCCATATTTCGGGTCCATCCAAGAAACTCCAGAACCCCTACAGGAAAGTACTCCCACACCTCTTCCGGAAATCCCATCTGCCATTGTCCCCCATCATTCTAGGGAACATAGCCCTACTTCTCGACCACTTCAAATATATCAGCATCGTCAACCAACGTCTGTCGTACCTGTCCTTAAGGTCATACCTATCCTTGAGGTCGTACTTGTCCCTAAGGTCGTACTTATCCCAACGGTCATTGCAGACTCTCCTCTGACGATGTCTCCATCGCCGGATCCGATCTTGCAACCTGAGTCTGATCTTTTGATTGCCCTTTGAAAAGGTATACGTCAAACACGAAATCCTTCTCCACATCATATTGATTTATGTTATCATCGTCTTCTCCCTTTGCAGTACACTTGTTTATCTTCTTTGTCTTATGCTTCTTTCTTAAAACTCCAGGTGAAGCGTTATCTCACCCTGAATAGATGCAAGCAATGATTGATAAAATGAGTGCTCTTTAAAACAGTTGTACCTGGGAACTGGTTCCTCTAACCCCTAGGAAATTTTTAGTAGGTTGTCGTTGGCTTTATACAGTGAAGGTTGGTCCAGATGGTAAGATTGAACTATTTAAAGCTCTCTTGGTAGCCAAAGGATACACTCGAATTTTTGGGTTGGATTATAGTGATACATTCTCGCCTGTAGCCAAGATGGCATCTGTTAGACTTCTTCTAGCCATTGCAGCCATTCGACATTGGTCTCTTCATCAACTTAACATAAAAAAAATTCTTTTTTACATGGTGATATTGAATAGTAAGTATATATAGAGCAACCACATGAGTTTGTTGCTCAAGGGGAGTCATTGAATATGGTGTGTAGGCTACATAGATCTCTTTATAGTCTTAAGCAATCTCCGAGAGCTTGATTCAGCAGATTCAGCACTGTAGTACAACAGTTTGGTATGGTTCGTAGTGAAGTTTACCATTCTGTTTTTTATCATCACTCAGTCTAAGGGTGTATTTATCTTATTGTGTATGTAGATGATATTGTCATAACTGGTAGTGATCAAAAGGGAATACTCTAGTTAAAACAACATCTCTCAAATCAATTTCAGACAAAAGGTCTTAGTAAACTCTGTTATTTCTTGAGTATTGAGGTAGCCCAATCTAAAGATGGTTTGATGATTTCTCTGCGAAAATATGCTATGGATATTTTGGAAGAAACATGTTTATTGAATCCTAAACCAGCTGATACTCCTATGGATCCAAGTGTCAAACTACAACCCAATCATGGGGAGCCTCTATTTGACTCAGGAAGGTATAAGAGATTGGTTGGAAAATTGAATTATCTCATAGTCACTCGTCCGGACATTTCTTTTGCAGTCAATGTGGTAAGTCAGTTCTTAAATTCCTCTTGTCAGGAACACATGGATTCTATTATTTAAATTCTGAGATACATCAAATGTGCTATAAGAAAAGGTCTAGTGCATGAAGATAAGGGTCATACTCAGATAGTTGGATATTATGATGCTGATTGGGCAGGGTCACCCATTGATAGACAATCCACCTTTGGGTATTGTGTACTTGTTGGAGGAAACCTTATACCCTGAAAAAGTAAGAAACAAAACGTTGTTGCAAGATCAAGGGTCGTTGCAGAGTATAGGGTAATGGCAATGGCAACATGTGAACTTATTTGGTTAAAACAGTTGCTCAAAGAACTTCAAATTGAAGAAGAAAGACCAATGACACTTATTTGTGATAATCAAGTTGCATTGCACATTGTTTTAAATCTAGTCTTCCATGAGAGGACCAAACATATTAAGATAGACTGTCACTTTGTCAGAGAGAAGATCGAGTCAGGTGACATTGTCACAAGCTTTGTCAACTCTAATGATCAATTGGCAGACATGTTTACAAAATCCCTGCGAAGCTCCTGAACTAATTATATATGTAACAAGCTTGGTGCATTTGACTTATATGCTAAAGCTAGTCAAATGCACCAAGCTTGAGGGCGAGTGTTGATATTTGTAAATATATAATGTTAAGAGTATTTGTATATATAATAGTCTCACATCGACTATATCATATAATTAGTTGTAATCTCTCTATATATAATAATGTATCTGTAGTGCTTTTTAAAACACACACGGTTTATTCAAATGTCTCTTAGTCTCTTGTACTTCAACACATCTCAACTTTAAGGTTGGGATATTTATAGCCATATTGAGTTTGAATCATATGCCCCTTGAGAATAACAACCACTCTTAAAAAATGTGGGAGTAGACAATTAATTCTATGTTACTTAGGGAAGTGCAGTTAACTTCCAAATGACTCACTCTCCATCGTAACGGATCATATACATGTCATTTCCCCATTTTTCCAAGATGGATGAGTCATCTCAAAAATAAGCAACCTAAATAATAAAGGAGCGACATATCTAATAAACACACGATCCGGAGAGCTTTATAAACGAAGCAATACATCACTCTCGTCGCCTCTCATGGTCTCTTCCGATATATCAATTCAAAAAATTAATTGACATAAAAATACGAATTTCATAATTTTAGTGTAAAAAACTTCCTATTAATTTATTTTTTGCTTATACATTTTGCCATCTACACTGTGTCCAATTTATTTAATTATTTTAAAACCACTACTCTTAAAACTAAAATTAAGAAACAATTTGGATAAAATTCATGAGAGCTGCCGCCGCTCCCCTGTCCAACTCTAGTCATCACCGCCGAAGTATCAAACAAGCAAAACCGAAACACAACACTTATGGTACAATTTACAAATAACTTGTTCACGTAAGATTTATAGCATCTTTCTTAATTTCTTGACAATTTATTTATAATCTAGTGTTGCTCATCGTATACAGATAAGCTAACAAATTAAAGTGCACACACATGCACCCTTTAAACTTATTTCTATATTTAGTGCATGCATTCAAATATCACATTACATATAGAGGCAAATTACGGACAAAATACAACCCTGTAATTTGTTCCACCGGGACAAGTGAATGTACTTGTAGCATCATCCTTTGGGTAACTATAAGCATCAGGGCACCTAGTCTTAAAATACCTTGAATAATCAGTGGCCTGACAGCTACCGGAATTACAACAGTAATTATCGGTTTTAAAAACAGTACACGGGTTGTTACAACCGCCTTGAGCTCGTAACTGACTAGGACACTGTCCATTGATATCAGCGGTGCACCTTATGCCACGACATCCATTTGCAGTTGGACTAAAATCCATAGGAACGTTGAATCCATCGACAAGGGAAATGTCGAAAAAGTCCAAATTCATGTATTGGTTTAAAGCGTACTCTGCTAGTGTGTTGGGAGGTGTACCGTAAGCTTGGCAGTTTAGGACACCGCCGCAGTCACCGGTTTGGCAATGGCCGTTGCCTGAGTTGTCGAAGTTGCATCCGGTTCGGGCCCAGACACGGGCTTTTTGGGTGCCGGCTGATGCGGTGATGGTCCATGATTCGCCTGTGTTTAGGGGCTTACCGCCGCCTGGGACGGCCGCGGCCCATACTTTGTATTGGCAGTTGTTTTTGACCTCGATTGTTGCTGCCTGTGTATATGTGAAGGTGGAGAGAGTGATGAGAGAGAATAGAAAGGAGGCTTTTATGATAGAAGTCATTTTGGTTTGTGAGTTGAAAGTGGAAGTGAGGTTTGGTTTATATAAGGCAAGGGAACGTTAATGAAACGGTGGATAGTTGAAAAGTCTAATTAGAAATGTGCATAGGGTCTTTGCAAATTGCATACAAACAAGGACTTTATATGCTGCAGTACTCTACACGTCATATTTGATTATAATATGTCATAAGTAAGGAAAATTTACAATTGTTATTTACAGTTTTATGCCGCAATGTAAATATAATTAGTTTAAAATTTTATTTTTTTTCAGCTTGAACAAAGGGCCCAGAAAAATCACGGTCCAATCCAAATATAAAATTACTTGAAGACTGCAACGGGTTGTCCGATAAAAGAAAGTCAGTTCTAACATTAATAGATGGATGACATATTTGATTATACAACATTGCTATTTTGACATAGTTTTCTATTACACCGTATATACAAACATAACAAAATTGTCTTACACAGAAATTAAGGTAAATTAAATTATTAAAAAATAAAATATTATGTTATTTTACAAAAAATATTTGTCTGAAATTATAAGTTATTTTACAATCTTAATACAACATTAATGACATTTTTTCTAATATATCTTTTACTATTTGTTCGGGACTGGGCTAGCCCCTGCCCCCAGTCGGGCAGACCCAACCCAATGTCACGCTAAGCAGTCCATTAAGGCCTAATCCTCTCCCTCGTCGGGCACATCCAGATCCCATCATCGTCAAGTAGACACTACATGGCCCGGAGAGAGAACGAGCATCCTCCCCGCGTACTCCACGTTCTCCTCCCGCGGGAACACGTCATCAGGTAACTACCCACCTCCGAAAGAGTTGGGCAACCCACCTTCCGGAGATCTCAGGGCAGTTACTCTAGGGCGAAGACCACGTGCTGGTCTTCCCTACGCCACGTAAGCCCTGACAGTTATCTGCATGGGGCCTAGTGACCCAACCCAGTGCAGACGACCGTTGGCCCAGCGCTAGGGACACAATATAAATACCTTCTTTCACTAGAGGATCAGGTATTCTAATTCTCACTCTCACTACATTTCCGTACTTGCTTGCTCCGTTTTTGACTTTAGCAATAGAGTACCTTGCATGTACACCCCCCACCGTCTCACCACCACCAGAGTAGCGGAGGTCTTGACGTGCAGTTGGCCACCTATCCAATTCTGATCAGGTACGATCAGTGGCGCCGTCTATAGGAAATTTTGCTTCCCCGTTTTTACTCCCGTAAAACTAAAGCAACCTTCAATTTCTGATGCCATCCCTCGAACTGACGCCAACACTCCGGACACCGCCTTCGCACCATTCAACAACGGAGACGACCATGACCCCAACGTGGTCGTTAACGTCGAAGAAATCGACCATAGGAATGGGCGTACTGTAACACCCATTTCTACCCCACAATTATCGCAGTAGATTAAACAAAATATAAGAGTAAAATCAGAATCACTTCAAAGGGTGCACATTTCTCAATAAATTCAAATCAACAAAATGCTCCGTAAACAACGGGTTTTCCTCAAAATAATTCAAAAGCATTCAAAGGGCAGCAGAACCACCATAACCATAAAATTCCACAAAAGGGTTTTTAAAATAAAACCATAGTCATCAAATAACAACAAAATAACAGCCAAATAAAAACTCAACATGGTTCGACTTAATGACCCAACCCGATGTTACACTATCAGAGCAAGACCCTCTACATCGACCAAAAGCAAATAAACTCCAAAAGTCCTCGAAGGCATCCACAGCTAAGCCTGATCACCTGCACGTTACCCACGTGGAGGCAACATTCAAACAGGCAGGGTGAGTAATCATAATTCATTATAATCAATATAAAAACAAGATATGCATAAAATGACGTCATCATCATATACAACATCATCAGAGTCGTCACAAGGCAAACATCAAAACACAACATCATAAATATCAACAAATGCCACATAAATGCAATACACAACAAGACTCTTGCATGTGGTACCAATCGTCACAATCGATGGACACTTAGGCCATCACCCTCCAAAGATCCTCATCATTAGGATCGGTTCCACACAAGAACCGGAGCACGTCGTAAACCACTTCACATCCACACAATGGGATGGAAGCCATAAATAGACCGAAGTCTAACATCATCACTGAAATGATATAAATACATGATGCACAACGTCATAATCATCATCATCAATAAAGTCATTACGTGCATCATCATTCATCAAAATCTCATATTCGTCATATCGTCATTTATTAATCAAAACATCATGCATCATCATCTTATAATCATCAATATAGCTCATGGTAATTCACATCAGTATTTAATCATCAAACATCAGGTATAAACAACTCATAATCATCAATACACTCATGGTAATTCATATCATCACTTAACCATCAAATATCATATATAAACAACTCATAATCATCAATATACATCACGGTAATTGATATCATCAAATATTTCATCAAAACATCACGAAATCATCATCACATGATCATCAATAACATCATGGTAAATCATCAGAAAAATCACAACATCAAAACATCAAGACAACATAGCATCATGAAACAATTTTCGCGAACAGCAGGCGTTCGCTGCAGAGTTCGTTGTGCGAACCTGTTCGCTGGGTTGTTCGCTTTGCGAGCATCCTGCGAACCCCAAAATCCCACACAAAACCAGAGAGTTCCCATTCTGTTTCTCGCTCGCCACCCTCATTCGCTTTGCGAATCCACTCGCTGGGACATTCGTTTTGCGAACTAGAAACCATACTTCAGAATTCATCCAACATTCACCAACAAAATCATCGCGCATTCGCTGTGCTGCTCGCTTTGCGAGCCTGGGGCGAGTGTTCGCCTTGCGAAGGAATTGTTCGCTTTGCGAACTCGCGATTTCAGGAAATCGCTGCTACGCATCAGTAGCATAACAGACCCCACACCTTACGATTTCTACCTCAGTTCACCCAAAACATCCCCAAAACATTTCCCAAGCCATCATGGCAATCAAAGGCATAAAACCTACGACATTTAGGTTGATTAATTCCACTATCCTAACTCAAAATTACCTAAACCTTCCCAAACCCTCAAGATTCTCATAAACCCCATAAATCTCTTTCTCATACAAGATCCCACATATCATCAAAAGGTTTAGCCTCGAAGGCTTACTTTTACCCAAATTAATTCAACCCTTAATAATCCATCATCGATCCTCGGAAATACCCCTAAATCATCAATAACTCATAAACCCTTCAAAAACCCCAAAAACCTCAAAATCCACTTTAAAATACATCGAATCTCTATATTGAAAACAATGAAACGTAATACTCTCCATACCTTAGATTGTCGATTCGGAGCTTTCTCTATTAAGGCTTCGAAAACCGTCTCGAATTCTCGTCTTTCCCTTTTTCCTCAGAGCTCTCGCCTTCTTTCCTTCTTTTCACAGTCTAACACAAATGAGTCCTAATCTTCTCAATTCTCCTTTTTGGTTAAACTTAACCTTTGGGCCTCTCAAATGGGCTTTCCCCATATTACCCTCACTAATCCTCCTCAAAAGTCCATCTTACCTTTAATTCCTCTAATATTATTTAAATTTATAATAATACTAATATATTCATCTTATATACTATTATTTAATTAAATAACCAAAACTCCACGAAAATGTCAACGTCAACACAAACCACCAAAATTCACCGAAAATTCACAAATATTATATTTAAATAAATATTCTAATAAATTTGGGGTGTTACAACTCTCCCCCACTTAAAGAATTTTCTCCCTCGAAAATTATCTCAAGGAAACAGAGTCGGATACGACTCCCTCATTAGCTCTTCGCGTTCCCAAGTCCAACTTTCGCCAGCTGGTCCGCCCCAAAACGCCTTCACCCAAGTTATGTCTTTACCCTGCAGTTGCTTCATCTCTCGACCGTCAATCCACACAGGTAAAGCTTCCACTGTTAGGTTCTCCCTCACTTGTACATCATCCATCTGAATCACATGCGACGGATCCGAAATGTACTTCCTCAACTGAGGCACATGAAACACATCATGCAAATTCGCAAGTGATGGCGGTAAAGCAATTCGATATGGACCAACAAAACTTGGAGTGAGCTTTCTAGACTTCAAAGCTCGACCCACACCAGTCACTGGTGTCACCCTCAAAAACACGTGATCTCCCTCTTGGAATTCAAGTGTCTTCCCCCTTCTGGAATATTCAACGGTTGCATCATACCTAAAGGCTTCTGATGCTTAATCTTCGACTTCTGACAAGTCAAGCACGCATAAACAAACTCCGCAATATCCTTCTTCATACCTGACCACTAAAACAACTTTTTCAAATCTCGATACATCTTCGTAGCACCGGGATGAATACTCAATCTACTTCGATGTCCTTCCTCAAGAATGCTCTTCTTAATTCTTAGAACATCTGGAACACACACTCTATCTCGAAACCTTATCACACCATCCTCGTCGATCCGGAATTCTCCTCCGTTACCTTGGTTGCTTAAAATCAACTGGTCAACTAACTTCAAGTCCGCTTGTTGTCCCACTCTGATCTCTTCCAGAATGCCACTAGTCAACTTCAACATTCTCGACTTCACACTGTCAGGAGTCTCTTCACACACCAAATTCAAGTCTCAGAATTGCTCAATTAATTCTGATTCTTTCACCATAAGCATCGACATATGCAATGACTTCCTGCTTAATGCATTAGCAACTGCAATTGCTTTGCCCGGATGATAGCTCAAATCAAAATTGGAATCCTTCAATAGCTCTAACCACCTTCTCTGCCTCATATCCAATTCTTTCTGATCAAATAAGTACTTCAGACTCATAATGATCGCTGAACACTTCAAACTTAGAGCCAAACAAGTAATGTTTCTAAATCTTCAACACAAACACCACAGCGCCCAACTCCAAGTCATGGGTAGGATAATTCCTCTCATGAACTCGCAATTGTCTCGAAGCATAGGCAACAACTTGTCCATTTTGCATCAATACTCCATCAAGACCCATCTTCGACGCATCACAATACACCACAAAAGATTCGCTCGGATTAGGCAAAATCAACACTAGAGCGGTAGTTAACCTCTTCTTCAATTCCACAAAACTCTCTTCGCAAGCTACATCCCACAGAAAAGCTTGACCCTTTCGAGTCAACTGAGTCAAAGGTAATGCCAACTTAGAACAACCCTCGATAAACTTGCGGTAATAACCCGCCGATCCCAGAAACTTCGGATCTCAGTAGCAGACTTCAAAGTCTCTCACTGTAACACATCATCAATCTTAGAAGGATCTACAGCAATTCCACCACTTGAAATCACATGGCCAAGAAAATTCACTTCCTTCAACCAAAACTCACACTTCGACAGTTTCACATACAACTTCTTCTCTTTCAACACTTGCAACACAATCCTCAAATGCTCAGCATGCTCTTCTTCACGCTTAGAGTATATCAAAATATCGTCAATAAAAACCACCACAAACTTATCCAAATACTCATGAAAAATCCGATTCATATGCTTCATGAACACCAGGTGCAGTAGATACACCAAGCGACATCACAGTATACTCATAGTCACCACACCTCGTCCTGAAAGCTGTCTTCGAAATATCATCAGGCTTAACACGAATCTGATGATAACCAGACCTCAAATCAATCTTGCTAAAACACAAGCGGCCACCAATTGATCCATCAAATCATGAATCCTTAGAAGTGGATACTTATTCTTGATCGTCACTGTATTCAACTATCTATAATCCACACACAATCTCATAGTACCATCTTTCTTCTTCACCGACAACACAAGAGCACCCTACAGAGAAACACTTAGTCGACAACTTCATCCCAAGCAACTCTTCCAATTGTTTCTTCAATTCTCCCAACTCAGATGCAGACATCCGATAAGGAGGCATTGACACCGGACTCATACCTGGTATCAAATCCGCCACAACCTCCACCTCACGCTCTGGAGGCCAATCAATTACGTCATCAGGAAAAACTTCTGAAATTTCACAAACACCAGGCAAAACACCCACTTCTCCACCTTCACTAATACTCCAAGTTACTCTCAACTTAAACATCAGCACCATCCTGCATCGACTCATCAAAACCATCTGTAAGCACTTGGCTTAACTCCAAACAATTCACTGCGCACACCACTTAAGCTCGCAAGACACGTCTATCTCATCCAACACGATCCTGTCTATTATCAACAAGAGATTAAGGGTGATCAGTTCCTCAATTTGTCAATAACAGCCGACTATTATGAGGCGGTACAAACTATCTTACCAAACCATTGTAGCGTCCAACACCACACTTAGCCACCGCTCCACACTTGAAGCATCTTAGAAAAACACCATCTTCTCCCCCACTTGTTTCATTCCCAACCCGCAAATAGAAAACAAATCAAGCATCGACAGTGTTTTCACACACGTTTCACACACTAGGGAACTAGACAACATTAGATAACCTGGGCGGACGGACCAACCTGCTCTGATACCAGTAATGTACCACCCTTTTCTACCCCACAATTATCGTAGCAGATTAAACAAAATATCAGAGTAAAATCAGAATCACCTCAAAGGGTGCATATTTCTCAATAAATTCAAATCAACAAAATGCTCCTTAAACAACGGGTTTTCCTCAAAATAACTCAAAAGCCTTCAAAGGGTAGCAGAACCACCATAACCACAAAATCCCATAAAAGGGTTTTTAAAATAAAACCATAATCATCAAATAACAACAAAATAACAGCCAAATAAAAACTCAACATGGTTCGACTCAACGACCCAACCCGATGTTACACTATCAGAGCAAGACCCTCTACATCGACCAAAAGCAAATAAACTCCAAAAGTCCTCGAAGGCATCCACATCTAAGCCTGATCACCTGCACGTTACCCACGTGGAGGCAACATTCAAACAGGCAGGGTGAGTAATCACAATTCATTATAATCAATATAAAAACAAGATATGCATAAAATGGCGTCATCATCATATACAACATCATCAGAGTCGTCACAAGGAAAACATCAAAACACAACATCATAAATATCAACAAATGCCACATAAATGCAATGCACAACAAGACTCATGCATGTGGTACCAATCGTCACAATCGATGGACACTTAGGCCATCACCCTCCAAAGATCCCCGTCATTAGGATCGGTTCCACACAAGAACCGGAGCACGTCATAAACCACTTCACATCCACACAATGGGATGGAAGCCACAAATAGACCGAAGTCTAACATAATCACTGAAATGCGATGAATTCATGATGCACAACGTCATAATCATCATCATCAATAAAGTCATTACGTGCATCATCATTCATCAAAATCTTATATTTGTCATATCGTCATTTATTCATCAAAACAGCATGCATCATCATCTTATAATCATCAATATAGCTCATGTTAATTCACATCAGTATTTAATCATCAAACATCGGGTATAAACAACTCATAATCATCAATACACTAATGGTAATTCATATCATCACTTAACCATCAAACATCATAAATAAACAACTCATAATCATCAATATACATCACAGTAATTCATATCATCAAATATTTCAACAAAACATCATGAAATCATCAGCACATGATCATCAATAACACCATGGTAAATCATCAAAAAAATCACAGCATCAAAACATCAAGACAGCACAGCATCATGAAACAATTTTCCCAAATAGCAGGCGTTCGCTGGGTTGTTCACTTTGCGAGCATCCTGCGAACCCCAAAATCCCACACAAAACCAGAGAGTTCCCATTCTGTCTCTCGCTCACCACCCTCATTCGCTTTGCGAATCCACTCGCTGGGACTTTCGCTTTGCGAGCTAGAAACCACACTTCAGAATTCATCCAGTATTCACTAACAAAATCATCGTACATTCGCTGCGCTGCTCGCTTTGCGAGCCTGGGCGAGTGTTTGCCTTGCGAAGGAATTGTTCACTTTGGGAACTCGCGATTTCCGGAAATCGCTGCTACGCATCAGTAGCATAACAGACCCAACACCTTACGATTTCAACCTCAGTTCACCCAAAATATTTCCCAAGGCATCATGGCAATCTGTAGCGAGCGATTTTGGACGCGGTTCTTAAGCGCTGGTCGCTCTCTGCGGTTTGAGCTTTGACTACAGGTCGATTCATTTTTTATCCTATTGTGAGCTGAATAAGGAAGGGAAATAGATGTCTCCAATTAACCCTGCTTTGCATACTGAGTTTAAACAGCGGTCTGTTAGGTTACAGACGCTATCAATGTGGGGGGCCTTTGTACTGGTTATTTGTATTTTTGCCAATACTGTTTTCTTTCTTTTTTACCTGGGCAGAAGGTTTCTGGCGGGGAACAAGGATTAGGATGTTAGGACTGATGCTTTTGAATTACTGCTTTTAATTGATGGAGATATGGGATTTGGGGTTTTTGTTGATTGCGCTCGCTAAGATCTTTTCTTTCGATCTTATGCCTACGTATTCCCGTTTACCGAAACAGGGAAATCAGAGCGTTCTTAGTTCCTCCTATTCTATGGGAGGAAATGGGTGTTTTTGGTGTTTTGGTGTCTTGTTTAAAGCCCAAGACGTGAAGCGAAAGGTAGTTTGTATCTTGTTCAAAGCCCAAGATGTGAAGCTGAAAGGTCTATTTGTGTCTTGTTCAAAGCCCAAGACGTGAAGCTGAAAAGACCTCGACTTTAGAGAGAATTTGTCATCTCTAAAGAGGGGAGAAGGAGAATTACTTTAATTGGGATACGCGGATCCGAGCAATGCCATAATTTCCGAAGAAAAGGTTTTAACCTGAAGGAGAAGACTTTAACTCAGTGTAGAGCAATGCCATCTTTCCTTAGGAATTTCTCATGCTAAAAGAGGGACAGTGGCATGGATATAGATGATCCAGAGGCTTGCCGCTTACAGCGATTAGATGAAAGGAAAGGAGTTGTTGATGTTTGTGTACTGTGAACGAGGCACAGCTTTGATGCTAAAAGGTTGATTGGATCAACCAGTGGTTTTCTTATACAAAAGCCTAAGAGGAGGCTAATTTCTGCTAGGAAAATCATTATACAAAGCCTAAGAGGAGGCTATTTTGTGTCTCGTACAAAGCCCGAGAGAGAGGCTAAAAGTTTTTGACCCGACGATAGAGTCTTTGTGTCTCGTACGATGCCCGAGATAGAGGCTATTGTTTGTTTGACTCTACGAGGGAGTCTTTGTGTCTCGTACGAAGCCCGAGATAGAGGCTAAAAGTTTGACTCAACAAGAGAGTCTTTGATACTCAATAAGAGAGTGTTTTTGTATCTCGTACGAAGCCCAAGATGGAGGCTAAAGGTTTGTTTCAGTTGAGTGACAGATCCAATATATTGATTTTAAAAGAGAAAATCAGTTCTTATATGAGCAACACTGTACTCAGGGATTTGATTTGAGGATCAGGGATATTTCCTTCTCTTTGAGGAAACGGGAAATCCAAAGGGTATTGAGACTGTCCGAGTCTGCGGGTTTCCTTCCTATTTAACGAAGGGGTCACTTGAGAATGTCTTTGAGACTCAAGGAAGTTAGACTGTCCAAGTCTAGAGTTTTTTTCTTTTGTACTATGCTTTGAGAAGCAGTAGTAGACTCTATGAAAGGACTGTTCTATGAGGATGACTAGGTTCTGTTCCTATACCTCTAGGAGGTCGTCGGGACAATTTGTACGAAGCCCAAGAGGAGGCTGGAAACTTTTAAGAAGCCTAAGGGTCCTTGTACGAAGCCCAAGAGGAGGCTATCATTCCCGGAGGAAGAGATCATTATACGAAGCCTAAGAGGAGGCTGTGAATACTTCTAAGAAGCCGTAGTGTCCTTGAGTAATGCCCAAGAGGAGGCCGATGCTTTTAAGAAACCCGTGGGTCTATCATCTCCTTTCCATTAGGAGAGATAACTCTTTTAAAGATAAAAACCACTAGTAAACGTGCGAGGTTTACTATCCAGCGACTTTTAGCTTTTAAAGAGGGTTCCTTAGTTAAGGTCCAAGATTATGACCGTAGTGGGTACCCAAACCCCGAGACATTCAAGGCAAGCTATCCACAAGGAATAGATCAAGTCAGGAAAGTTCGAGAATTTGGAAGAAACTCAAAGATGCCATTCACGGAGAATACATTCATCTTGGGGAGTAGAGCTTCTTGACGATTCCTAAGGAGGACAACCTAAGAGAAGACTGTATCTGGTGCTCCTATTGGGGATCTAGGCATCTATTTCTACGAATAAATGAAACGGCGTCGCCTAGTTCTAGACGTAGTTGCCGGGGAAACCCGAAATATCTATACTATTATTACACTGTAGATATGAGTTTATGAAAGGAGACTTACAGTGAGCTGCCCCATAATACAGTTTATAATATGAAAGCAGTAAATGAAAGCGATAACCACTTACTCGGTTGTAGTGCTTCCATGCTGTTTGGTTAGTTGTTCAACAAAGAAAGATTGAAAACAACAGTATATTCAAAATCAAAGGAGAAAGTGCTTTGAAAAAGAAAGATTTGGGGCTTACAGCTCAAGGAGAGACCCAGGGTTTTATCAGTGAGCACACTGTTTGACTTTGTACAGCGGGACTTATACAAGTGACTGGGGCCCAAAAAGGTTTTCTATACAAAGGGATGGGTCTTACACTCTCTCAAGAGGCCCAAAAAGGTTTAAAGAAAAGAGTGGGGCTTATAACACGAGGGTAGGCCCAAATGATTTTTCGTTTAAAAATGGCGATCGCGCCGAGGTTTTCTTTTAACGTAGAGGGACTTATACAATAAGTGAGGCCCAAAATGTTTTGGTTAAAAAGGGGGATTGGGTCTTACACTCTAATAGAGGCCCAAAGTGTTTTGAATGGGTCTTATAGCTCAAGGAGAGGGCCAAATGATTTTTATTTTTAAACGGGCGACAATCGCGCCGTTTACTTGTACAGAGGGACTTATACAATGAGTGAGGCCCAAAAAGTTTTTGTACAAGGGGGGATGTTTTGAAAATGATTTATGAGGGTTAAATTAATCCAAAACCCTAATTTGTTTTCAAAATGTATTTAATTGAATAAAAATTCAATTAAAATGATCAAAAATTGTTTAACACATGGAAAACAAATTGTGATCTTGGATTAATGCTTCAAAAATTAAGTATTGACCTACAAAATAATTAGAAAGCATTAAAAGTTGCAAAATCAATGTAGAAAAAATATTTAAAATGTCAAAAACAATTAAAATATTAATTCTTTGCAAAAATATCAATTATATGAAATAAATAATATTTTTGGGATTTTTGTGAAAATAAAATATTTTAACATTTTTGTGAATTATTAAAAAAAGAATCAACTCAAAATCATTAAAACTCAGAGAGAAATTAATTTTTGAATCAATTAAACAAAATCACAAAATTCAAATATTTGAAATTCTAAAAATGGCGCCAAGAACAAGCTGAAGAACACGCGCGTGTTCTTGGTTTCTTAGATTTGCATTTTCTATCCAATCTCCATGAATACGTAATCATATTATGCAATCCACATATCATTATGCTCGCCTCAACCTCACGATCATGTCTATGTACTTTAATTTCATTTAAATTAAACATACAACAAGAAATCACGAAGAGACCTCAAGAACCCTAATTTCTGCATGAAGGCTAGGATTTTTGATACACGATTCAAACAATGCAATTAATTGAGGGAAAACATTCCATGCATGATTATGAACATATGGCCAAATTATTGTGCGAGGAAATATGCATAGATTGAGAGATGACCAAGTATGTGCTTACCTCCAAGTCGTGACAGCAAGTTCAAAGTGATTTTTGATTTGGAGGTGTTACAGATGAGTGGTGATGATCTGAACAGCTTCCCTACACCCTATGGATTGTGTTTGGATGGTTGGACTTGATTGAAATTGGCTGGATCATTTTGTGGTACCTCAGCTGCACTTTGGTTAAAACCTTGAGCAACCAGCTGGTGATTTTGTGAAATTGATGTTTCAGAAGTAATCTAAGTGTTTGATCAGCTCATATGTGATGTATGTGAGGTGTGTGAGTGATTGGTTTGATTGGAATTGCTCTCAAACTCAAAACCCGATAGTGACTTGCCTTAGAAGGCAAAATTGGAGTGAAAGAAGAGATTTTGAGGAAAGCATCTGTTAGATGGCTTTGGTGTACTCAAACTGACCACAATTAAGCTCTAGTTATAGTAGAGCAAGTTTGTTTTGCAAGGAATAGTGCATGGCAGTTGGTAAGTAGGTTTGGCCAATGTTGGCAAATGAAAATCCAAGTCTCCTCTAGCCATTGACTAGAGGTTAGGGCACAGAGCTTTGGTTCCCTTGGTCTTGGATAAGTCTTGACTGATTTCAGATGAGAATGGCTCAGTCCATGCCACCTTGATGGTTTCATTGAATGCCTCATTCCAAATTTGAAGTCTTGTCCCTATTTTGGCCATTCTAGGTCCAACATACTATTTCTTGTTCCATGGACTTTGGAGGCTTGGCTCAGTGATTGTCCCCTTTAGATTCAATCCTCTGAGGTGTCCAAGTGGATAGGAGCAATTGAATTTGGCTGATTTTGGAAAATCGACCAAATTTGCAAATTCTGCCTTGCCTTGACAGATTTCAGCAAGGCAACTTGGCAATGTTGTATCTCATGGTGTAGGTTGAATTTGGCAATGTTCTTGGCCATTTTGGAAAGCTCTTAAATGATACAACAACTGTTTGAAAAAGTTTGGTTTTGATCTCTTTTGATTCCAAGTGAAAAATCCCCCTACATTTGGCAAAAAGTGAGGCAGAATCTGACTTAGTGAAAATTTCACTAAGTGTTGGAAAAAGTGACATTTTCACTTTTCAGCCACTTTGATCACTCCATAACTCAAAATCCTTAATGAATTGGAATGACTTGTAGTTGAAGTTTTTGTAGGTGATAATGAGGGCTACAAATCCATCTTTGGATGAGAAAAAATGGCCTTGTGGTTTAGGAGTTATGGTCCTCCAAAGTTGGTACCTTTGCCACTTTATTTTTAACTTAGAAAAATTTCTAAGTTTTATGGTTACCCCTTTTACAAGTTATCTCACTTTTCTTGATTTTTCTTGATGAATGATGATTCAAATCATACATTAACATCATTTTAGGGTTAAAAATCCATTTTGGTGAAAAATCTCAAAAAGTCAAAGTTGACTTTTGTGCACAGTTGACTTTTTATCAGATGAATTCCAAACTGTGCAATTCTTCAGGAAATCATGTCCTTGACCTAAATCAAACTTGATGGACATGTTCCATGGGTGTCATAGGGTATATTCAATCATGTATTAGGGTTTGGGAGCATGTCTTGGTCAAAAGTCAAAGTTACAGCTGACTTTTCTCTTAAAACCCTAATTGTGGTGCAGATGAAATTGAGACTTATTGCTCAAGCTTCTTGGATCAATCCATTGTTACAAATGGATCAATATGATATATTAGAGACCCTCAAATCATGTCTTGAGGTCTTGGCTCATGGTTTGTCCCAAAAGTCAACTTAGGGGTGAATTAGGTCAAGAAACCCTAATTCCTGATTTTTGATGAATGCATCCCCTGAGGCAAAATTGACTTGATGCATGGGTTCATGAGGTTCCATGAAGTATATTAGGTTATGTTTTGGATCATTGCCTTGTGCCCAGATGAAAATCTCCATCTGGAGGCCCTGGTCGACCAAAACCCTAATTTGGTGACACTGTCGATCTTGAGACTTGATCCACCTAGAAGGGAGCAACCTTGTGCTTAATCCTTGAAGTGGGAGTCCTTTTTGATCCATTGTGGATATTTAAGAGTTTAGACAAGTTGAAGATCATGTCATTTCTTGATTGATCCTTTGTCTAAGCACTCAGAGAGGGCTTGAAACCCTAATTTTGATTGTATTGGATGCTCACCCATCTTTGGGGAGACTGATGAAGCATGATGGTTCATCCATATTGTGATGATGATTTTCACAATGATGGGAAATCTAAGTGGTCAAAATTTGGGGTATTACAGATGCCCCTATTTAATCTTCTTGGACCCGAAGGTGTGAATGACGAAGGGATTCGGGCATTCGGGGTGCAAGAGGATTAAATATCGGAATACCCAAAATTTTGATGGTGGTTATGAATGGTAGCTTATGCATTCATCTTCTTTAGCTAAGCAATGATGCTTAGAAAAGATAAACTTCCCCTCGATCCTGGTCTTCAGCCAAGGAACTGGTCTCAGTTTTCTTTTGTCAACTTCCCCTCGTTCTTGGTTTCCTACCAAGGAACTGGTCTTAGTTTCTGATTTAAACTTCCCCTCGATCCTGGTTTCCTACCAAGGATCTGGTCTCGGTTTCTGATTTAAACTTCCCCTCGATCCTGGTTTCCTACCAAGGATCTGGTCTCGGTTTCTGATTTAAACTTCCCCTCGATCCTGGTTTCCTACCAAGGATCTGGTCTTAGTTTCTTTTGTCAATAAACTTTATTGACATGGGACGCTGTTAGTAGCGGTTTTCCTTCAAACTTCTTGCCGAATTTTCCTGGGGAGATGCCATTTGAGTGGAAAAAGTTTTGATGTCAGACTTGCTGGGGAACCCATTCGTCTGAGTTGTAGAGGTACACAAACTTCTCTGTTTTGGAGACGCCATTTGTCGATTCTACTGGGGAAAGCGAGTCTCTTGAGAGACTGTTTTTGTTTGGGGTTACATCATACTTTTCTCGGGATCTTCCCGGAGAAATGCCATATGATGGGATCCAATTTTGGGGTGCCAATGACCTTCTCATCAGTGGTTTTTCGGAGCAAAACTGGCGTGCTGCCGAATCTCTGATCACGAGGCTTTCTCTGTGGATTTTACTTAATCCAGGAAAGCAAGGATATCATCTTCAATGGCGAAGAGTGATTCTTATAGAAAGTTTTCTCTGGCTTTTCAGAGGTTCAAGTTATCAAAGTGGTCAAGGACCAACTTCTTTCCAGAATTAAACTGGAAGTGAGGTTGTTCAGACACAGTATTTCCTGACGAGGCAAGAACTAACAACTCAATTGAGAGGACTTCTACCACTTGGGGACAGGACCGACTAGAGTGATAGTGATGTAATATGAAATGTGAATGCAAATAAAAAATGCATGATGTATGTATGTATATGCTGACAAAACAGACGCAACATACAGACTAAGAGATGAACACAATTGGATACTCGGCCATCGCGGGGCGAAGAAGTACCGTTGATTCAAAATAGCAATTCCACCTTGCTTAGGAGAGATAGTCCCGTTGGGAGCTACGTTGATCGGGCTTAGGAGATGAGAAATCGGTCGAGGATGTCAGACGAAACAAGGTCTCTGACACAGTTGATCCCTTCATTCAGGCGAACTGGTTTAGAAGGAGTACTTTGATTCTGCACTTTGAAGTTCGCTTACTTCGGGAGAAGCGATCGATGTTCTTCTGATGTTCAACAGTCAAAAGAAATGCCATCTTTAATTTAAAAGCAGAAAAAGTTTAACAAGTAAATTTATTTTTGTTTTATTTCAAGAATCGCTGATTAAGTTTAAACAACGTCGTTCTGTAAAGCTAAAACAAGTAAAGAATTACAAACAAAAGCACAAGGGCTCAAATTTTATTGATAAGATGGAGATCAGCCAAACGCGTGATTCCAAAGAGTATATACAAAGTTAGAAAATGGTAATTTACAGGGAAAAGGGCTACGTTGAAACATAACGACCACTATCCTTCTACCAACTTTGAGTTCGGGACATCCTGAGCTTCCGTCGAAGATGACCTTTGACTGGAGATTTCCTCCGATAGATGATGCTGTAACTGCTGCTGAGGGACTTGCCTCTGTTGAACATAGTTACTTGCCATTATCCCTAACTTTTGCCTGGATTGTACTATGAGATTTCCAATCCATCGGGATGATTTTTTTTTCATGTCTCTAACTTTTGCCTGGACCGCCCTTTCGGGTTTTCAATCCACCAAGACGTTTTATTTTATTTTATTTTTAGGCGAAGTATTTCTTGACTACATCAACATTCGTGGGGTAGGCAAATTCCTCTCCGTCCATGGTTGCAAGTCTCATGGCGCCGCCTGAGAAAGCTTTCGTGACCACATAGGGGCCATCATAATTTGGGGTCTATTTGCCCCGAGAGTCAGTGAGAAATGATTGTATCTTCTTGAGCACGAGGTCTCCTTTTCTGAAAATACGAGGTCGGACCTTTTTGTCGAACGCCCTTTTCATTCTCTGTTGATATAACTGACTATGGCATAGTGCCGTGATTCTCTTTTCTTCTATCAGGTTCAGTTCGTCGTGTCGACTTTGACACCATTCAGCTTCGGTGAGCTGAGCTTCCATCAATACCCTGATTGATGGGATCTCTACTTCTACGGGGAGCACTGCTTCCATGCCATATACTAGAGAGAAAGGGGTTGCCCCTGTTGAAGTGCGGATAGATGTTCGATAACCGTGAAGAGCAAAGGGTAGCATTTCGTGCCAATCTTTATAGGTTACAACCATCTTTTGAACGATCTTCTTGATATTCTTGTTAGCCGCTTCTACCGCTCCGTTCATCTTGGGTCGGTAGGGAGATGAGTTATGGTGTTCGATCTTGAACTCTGCACACAACTCTTTCATCATTTTATTGTTCAAGTTAGATCCATTATCAGTAATGATCTCGCTTGGAACACCATAATGGCAGATGATATTGTTTTTGATAAATCGGACCACCACTTGTCGGGTTACATTGGCGAATGACGCAGCTTCGACCCACTTGGTGAAATAATCAATGGCTACCAGGATGAACCGATGTCCGTTCGAAGCCTTGGGCTCAATCATACCAATCATGTCGATTCCCCATATGGAAAAAGGCCACGGGGAAGAAAGAACTTTGAGATGTGATGGCGGTACATGAATTTTGTCGGAGTATATCTGACACTTGTGACACCTCCTCATGTACTTGTAGCAGTCGGATTCCATGGTCAACCAATAATACCCGACCCTGAGAATTTTTCTCGCCATTGTGTGTCCGTTGGCATGAGTGCCAAAGGATCCTTCATGAATTTCTTTCATGAGCATGTCTGCTTCTGGTCTGTCGACACATCGGAACAAGACCATGTCAAAATTTCTCTTATAAAGAGTGTCACCGCTCAGGAAGAAGTTTCCAGCCAATCTTCTAAGGGTTTTCCTGTCTTTTCTGAGTGCCCCAGATGGGTACTCTTGTTTCTGAAGGAAGCATTTGATATCGTGATACCAAGGTCTGTCGTCTATGACTGCTTCAATCGCGAAGATGTAAGCGGGCCGTTCAAGGCGCATGATGTCGATCTTAGGTATGTCATTCCATCGACCTACACTAATCATGGAAGAGAGAGTGGCTAATGCATCAGCCATGTGATTCTCATCACGAGGGATGTGATGAAAGTCGACTCTGTTGAAGAAGGGTAACAACCTTCTTGCATAGTCTTTGTAAGGAATCAATCCTGATTGGTATGTGTTCCAATCTCCTTTTATCTGGTTAATAACCAGGGCTGAATCGCCGTATACGTCCAAGTTTTTGATCCTTAAATCAATCGCTTCTTCGAGACCCATGATACATGCTTCGTATTCGGCCTCGTTGTTCGTACATTTGAACGTACGTCTAGCAGTGAAAGGAATGTGGGTACCCTGAGGGGTAACAATGATTGCCCCAATTCCGTTTCCATAATGATTGACTGCTCCGTCAAAGATAAGTCCCCACTGGGAACCTGGTTCTGGCCCTTAACTGGGTAGCGGTTCATCGCAATCTTTCATCTTTAGGTACATGACATCTTCGTCTGGGAAGTCAAACCCGATTGATTCTTGATCGTCAATCGGTTGATGAGCCAAATGATCGGCTAAAATACTTCTTTCAATGGCTTTCTGAGCATGGTACTCTATGTCATATTCTGATAGTAACATCTGCCAACGGGCAATCCTTCCCGTGAGAGCAGGTTTTTCGAAAACGTACTTGATTGGAACATTTCGGAGACCAACCAAGTAGTATGACGAATCATGTACTGGCAAAGACGTTTGGCTGCCCAAGCCAAAGCGCAACAAGTTTTCTCAAGCATTGTGTACCGAGTCTCGCAGTCGGTGAATTTCTTGCTTAGATAGTAAATGGCAGACTCTTTCCTTTTAGTTTCGTCTTGTTGGCCAAGTACACATCCCATTGAGTCCTCTAGGACTGTGAGGTAAATGATCAGTGGTCTTCCTTCCACTGGAGGTGATAGAATCGGAGGATTCAACAGATATTCCTTGATACTGTCGAAGGCGGTTTGGCAATCTTCTGACCAAACACAATCCTGGTTCTTTTTGAGTAATTTGAAAATCGGCACACATGTCGCGGTCATAAGGAATATGAATCTGGAGATGTAGTTCAAACGTCCCAGGAATCCTCTGACTTGTTTTTCAGCTTTCGGAAAAGGCATTTCTTGAATGGCCTTGACCTTGTCAGGATCAACTTCAATTCCTTTCTGGCTGACGATGAACCCTAGTAATTTCCCCGAACGGACACCGAAGGTGCACTTGTTAGGATTCAAGCGGAGTTTAATTTTCTTAGACGTTCGAACAATTTTGACAGATGTTCAACGTGCTCATCCTCTGTTCTTGATTTTGCAATCAAATCATCGACATATACCTCGATTTCTTTGGGTATCATGTCATGAAACAGAGTAGTCATGGCCCTTTGATAGGTTGCCCCGACATTCTTCAAACCGAACGGCATTACCTTGTAACAAAAGGTACCCCATGGGGTAATGAACGAAGTTTTCTCCATGTCTTTCGGCGCCATTTTGATCTGATTATAGCCCGAGAATCCATCCATGAAGGAGAATACTTTGAACTTTGCTGTGCTGTCAACCAACATGTCAATGTGTGGTAAAGGAAAGTCGTCCTTTGGACTTTCCTTGTTTAGATCTCTGTAATCAACACACATTCTGACCTTTCCATCCTTTTTGGGAACGGGTACGATGTTGGCTAACCATTGAGGATATTCAGATGTAGCGAGGAAACCCGCGTCGATCTGTTTCTGTACCTCCTCCTTGATTTTGATGGCCGTGTCCGGGTGAGTGCGTCTCAACCTTTGCTTTACTGGCGGACATTCCGATCTTAGCGGTAAGTGATGTTCCACGATGCTGGTATCCAACCCTGGCATATCCTGATAGGACCAAGCGAATACATCGGGGAATTCTTTGAGAAGCTTTATCAAACTTTCTTTGACAGTTGGACTGAGCAGTGCTTCGATCCTGATTTCTTTTCTCTCTTTTTCTGAACCCAAGTTTACCGTTTCCAACGGCTCTTTGTGAGGTTCAATGGACCTTTCCTCTTGTCTGAGTAGTCGGGAGATCTCTTTTGGAATTTCGTCGTCATTTTCTTCTTCAGCCTCGAATACCGGGAACTCAAAGTTAGGAGAAGGCATCGGATCATATGTTTCAACGGGGTATAAAACAAGCAATCTGCATGACGTGATGATTCGTGTTTAGAAGAGATAGAGAAAATGTAAGTGTGTGCAGTGTTTTGATTTTACTGCTTGTTTTTATTATCGAATGTTTTTTAGGATTACCATTTTCTAAAAAAGCAAAAAAGAGAAAACAGCAATTAATGCGGAAATTACAGAACGACGTTATTTTATTAATGAACAAGTTGAATCTTGAAACTACAGCCCTATAAAACAAAACTCTGTCGCTTTGGGCAAAGCGAAGAGGGAAATTTACAGAAAGCGAGCCCTATCAAAACATCCGTTTCACCTGGGCAGGGTGAAAGGTTTAAAGATGACAATTACTTTGACTGATGAACGACCTTCGGAACCTCGACAGCAACCCATTGGCGGCGAAATCCTCGGTGAATCACAAAGTCTGGCACCTTCCTTGATTTGTCTTCAGAAATGACGCTGATTTCTGGTGGAGTAGGATCATTGGAATCTGTCTCCCAAGCAGAATTGTCGTAGGAGGATTCCTCTGTTGCATTTTGCATAGCATTGGTGCTCTCAGCTGTATCTCCCCATCCAGTTGACTGGATATCTTCGAGCCTGATACGAGAGCTTTCGGGAGCAGTGTACTTGACCATAAAGTCGTATTTTCCACTTGGTTGTCCCAAAGTGTCCCAAACTTCTTTGGAACTGGAGAAGTCATCCCTCTCGATGACGTTGACCTCAGGAAAAGCATAGTTGATGAATTCTAGTCCTGTAAACGTTGCGAATTCATCTTCATGTTGAGTAGTTTCCGAATGACCTGAGTGTTGATCCCATGACATGGCGGGGACACAGGTATTCTGTTCAATGACGCTCAGCTGAGTTTCATTACTCGGCTGACTTTCTTGCCCCAAGTTTCCTGGGTAAGGCTGCCACATTGGCAGACCATCCATCGGGCCATAGTAATTGTGATCAAAGTTTTCTTTCATTAGAGTGTCTTCCTCTAATGAATTTGGCGGAGCACGGCATCCTTCCGGATCACAATCTCCGTAGATTATTTCGACATCTGATCTTGGTATAAATCTCGGACTCTGTGCGGGATAGCAAAATGGCATAGGCACCTCTTCCTGAGACATATAGCCGTCCTTGTTAAGGTAGGACTTCCATTCTTCATCTGTGTTAGAGGGATCTTCCTCATTGATAGCATGAACTGTCTAAGACACTGGGTGAAGAAAACCTCCCCTGTGGAAGAAGTTTTGAAGGGGATGAAGACTTTCATCGTTGGCGGCTGTCTGAGTACAGGTCGCAGAAAAACCAAGACCCTTCTTTATTTTATTGTCAGTGGGAATGACAAGCTGTCCCCATCCTTTTGTATCGGTACTCTCGACCGCTTTGATAGCATCTTTGTATGAAGAAATTGAAGTTCCTTCTTCGGATTAATCGTTCTTGCTCACCGATAGGGCTTGGAACTGAGTTCCAATAACCTCCTCGGGTTCTACACAAGCAGATAATGATAGGTTACTCACAAGCAAGGCTTGTTCCCCACAAACCGTGACAAGTTGATCGTTCTTGACGAACTTTAGCTTTTGGTGGAGGGTTGAAGTAACCGCTCCAGCCTGATGTATCCAAGGTCTTCCTAATAAACAACTGTATGTTGCCCAGATGTCCATGACCTGGAAAGTGATTTGGAAAGTGTGAGGACCAATAGTTATGGGAAGATCAACTTCGCCGATAACTGTTTTTCTGGATCCGTCGAATGCTTTGACGACGACCTCACTGACTCTCATCGGAGGGCCCTTAAATGATAATTGCGTCAAAGTGGACTTCGGCATAACATTCAGGGCTGACCCTGTGTCTACCAGTACATTGGCTAAAGCATCGCCCTGGCAGTTAACTGTAATGTTGAGCGCCATGTTATGACGATGACCCTCTTCAGGTAATTCCTCATCACTAAATCCCAAATTATTGCAGGAAGTGATGTTAGAGACAATGCTATCGAATTGTCTGATTGTTACATCCTGTTCCACAAAGGCTTGCTCCAAGACTTTCTGTAGAGCCTCTCTGTGTGCTTCTGAACTGAGTAATAGTGATAATACTGAGATCTTTGAAGGTGTCTGTAACAGTTGATCAACAATGTTATATTCACTCCTTTGGATGAGCTTTAGCATCTCATCTTTGTCTTTTGAAAAGTCGGGATTACCAGATTGACTGACTGGTGGATCAGGAATTTCCGCCTGAAGTTCCTTTTCTTTGTTGGATTCTCCAACCCCTCGGTTGAAAATTCGACCGCGCCGTGTTACACGACTGATGTCTACAATATTCACGACGGAGGATAATGGAATTTCCTTTCCATTCTCGATTATTGTTGCACCGTATTTGTAAGGGATTGCCTTAGCTGATTCATACGGTAGTGGCCCCGGTAGATAGATGACTATGGGAACCTTCTGATTTTTCTGACCATCATAAGTAACCTTGGTCCGTTTCCAGTTGGGAACTCTAGATTTGTCAAGTAGAGGGATGATGGCAAAAACATCCCTGGTCCTGTGATGACCAGAGATCGTGACAACATCCTCAACTTGCTCGGCAAGGTAGTTCGGCGACCAAATGATGGGTCCTGAACCGGGATATGGACGAATTTCTCCATGATCGACCTGACCCTAAAGAGCTGCTCTCACAAGGTAACACCCTTGGTTACTTTCTGCACAGACGCTACAACTGTCATAGTTGTGTGGTGGCACCTAGCCACGCCCACTTTGAATACAATGTAACCTCACTAGGTTACCTTCCATTGATCGGACATCCTGACTTTGACGACGAGTAGGATTCCTGTTATTGATACTAATCTGCTGAGTATCTTCGTCCATATAGATTGGCATCCACCAGTGATTTAACAAGTGCTGAAGTGCCTCCTGGACAAGGGTACAACCTCGATCGTTTTCGAAACCTGCTTTACAGTTTTGATAATCATGTGATATTAAGAATCCAAGTCGGACCTGCTCAGCATGTAACTCTACCAGGTTGGTATTCATTACGCGAATGTCAAAGATCTGAACCATGTTGATTTGATAGGAGTTCCTATCATGGTAGTCTTGGATCCATCCAAGATCCATCTGACGCTGGAGGGCCTCTTGTATGAAAGAGCATCCCTATTTGTTTACCGAGCAAATCAGACAGGAACTGTAATCGTGCCGCGGCAGATTATGATACTGGCTTTGCCTTGAGTGCATCGCCACCAAGTTGACATTCATCGCACGGATGTCGTGGTTTTGAATGACGTTGGAATTCGTGTAAACCATGTTAACTCCACGAACTCGGTGCTCTTAGATCCATCCAAGATCCATTTATTCCTGTAGAGCTGCTTGCACTACAGAACACCCCTGGTTGTCTTTAGAGCAGATATCACACTGGTGATAATTATGAGGTGGCACATGGCCATATCCACTCTGTCTACAATGCATCTTGACCAGATTGGTCCCCAATAAGAGTACATCGTGAATTTGATAGACATTGTTAGTCTCTTTCTCAATCAGATTGACTGCAGCTTTCTCGTGTTGAGGCAGCGGGTTCGTAAGAACATTAGGATTCGTATCTTTAAAAGATAAGAGCCCGCTCCTAACAAGCTTTTGCACGTTGGATTTGAAATTGAGACAAGTCTCAATGTTATGCCCTGAACCTCCTTGATGATAAGGGCATGTTTGATCCGCTTTAAACCAAAAAGGTGGATTTTCCGGAACTGAAAGGGGAGACTTAGTCTGAATGTGCCCCTTAGCCAGCAGTAACAGAAACAGCTCTGCGTACGTTACGGGTATAGGATCAAATCCTGGTGGCCGTATTGTACGGTTGTTGTTATATGGAGGACGAGCCTGCTGAAGAGGCTGTTGTGTCCTTTGTTGGTCAGGTTGGCTCTGTGCAACCTGAGGTTGATACATAGGAACAGGCGCGGGGCCGATAGCAGGAGTAACAGCTGCTACTGGCTGATAACGACGCCTTTGCTTTCCGAGAGAGATATTCCCAATATCTTGCTCTTTTTTCTTAGGGAGAGCACTACCATATTTTTTAGTACCGCTCGTTGATCCAATGTCTTTTACCAAACATCCTTCTCGGACGGCTTCCTCAAGACGTACACCCATGCCGACCATTTCGGTGAAATCACTGGGTGCACTGGCAACCATTCGGTCATAGTAAAATGAGCTTAAGGTCTTTAAGAAGATCTTTGTCATCTCTTTTTCCTCAAGAGGTGGACAAATTTGAGCGGCAATTTCACGCCACCTTTGAGCATACTCCTTAAAGGTTTCCTTGTCCTTTTGCGACATCGATCTCAGTTGATCTCTGTCGGGTGCCATGTCCAAATTGTATTTGTATTGTTGGACGAAGGCAGTACCAAGATCTCTGAATGTACTGATCGTAGTACGGTTTAAACCCATGTACCATTTGAGTGCGGCACCGGTTAAACTATCCTGGAAGTAGTGAATCAGCAGGTCCTAATTCTCCGTCTGAGCTGACATCCGCCGAGCGTACATCACCAGATGGCTCTGAGGGCAAGAGTTACCCTTGTATTTTTCAAAGTCGAGCACTTGGAACTTGTGCGGGACTTTCACAATTGGGACCAAGCAGAGGTCTGCGGCGTCCTTTCCAAATAGATCCTGACCGCGAATGGCTTGCAGCTCTTTCTGCATTTCCAAGAACTGCTCCTGGAATTCATCCATTCTGTCAAACATAGTTTCCTTCTTACCAGAAGGTGTCTGTGAAATCTGTCCTTCCGGGACAGTGTGCACCACAGGGGGTGGTACCGTGACTACGGCAGTAAGTCTTGGCGCCTCCCGAAGTTTGTAACCTTCAGGAGTCTTCAGTATGCCCCTAGCATCTTCGCTTTCCCGAAGTTTGTAACCTTCAGGCCCAGCGGCTTCTGTTGCGATTCCCTGATCTTCAGTGATCGGTGGAACATATCCTTCCGGGATATAGTTAACAGGCATGCCCCAAGGACGATCTTTCGGCATCTGATACCTAGGATCATACTTTTCTATGATGGGCGTTGAGGTGATCTCTGAGATCACAGTTCTTTGTAGCTGAGCTTCTGCCATGGCTTGCATGTCGTTACGAAGCTTTCTCATATCCTCTCTCAGAGCGTCGATCTCTTCTTTCAACTCTGTTTTCTTCCTCAAGATCATCCATCTTTTTCTGACGATTTGCTCGAGTATTATACGAATGAGACAGTTTGACTCTAGAATCGAGACACAAACGTGAGATTCGTAGGGAAGAAGAATACGCGATGTGAGAATGATGAATGCAATGATTATATTAATTGTTGTTTTTTGGTTTAATCAAAATAAACTTCGACAATTAGATTGCAAATATCAAACAGTGGGGAAACCCCTTTTTATTGATTTCCAAAGGATTACGGAAATGGAAATACAGTAGATTACAAAGTGCAGCAACAGAAACCTAAACTAATGGGTCCCGAGTCCTCCCTGAGGAGAAACCGGGTGCTGATTCTGGTATCTTCCTTTTCTTTGACCGGGGCGCTTGGGCCGTTGTCGGGTTGTCATTCCTTTGCCAAGTAAAAGGAGTGAGCAAATTCCTTTGGTCATCTTGATTCTCTACAGCATGCTGCTCCAAAATTTCAATCAGAGCATCTTTCTCTTTTAGTAGTTGCTGTATTTGGATACACTCTACGTCGAGGGTGCGGTACTTGTTCTTCCAAGATCTTCTTTCCTTTTGAACTTTGTTGAGAGTAACCTGAAGCTTTTCAGTTTCCGTCATGAAGTACATGACAGTTTCCCTCGGTGGAAGAATTCCGTAACGAGGATAAGGCATTTTTAGCTTGAGAGCTCTGGTTTGTACCCAATGGAGATAAGGCTCCACCGAGACACAGTCCGGTTTTCCCAGAGACTCTCGTCCTTTCTTATGAACCTGTTTCCAAGCTTGCACTATTTCCATCTTCAGTGCTCTGTCATTTTCTCCTTCTTTGAAGAAAAGACCTTCCAGATGAACACCCAGTGGGATGTGTCTCATCGGGTATCCAAATTGACGAAGAACCAATATCGGATGATAGTTGATTCCTCCTTTAGTTCCTATGAGGGGTACGCTGGGGAAGTTTCCACAACGGTCAATGATTCTGATTCCCTCATAAATCCTATTACACCAATCTATATCGGAATTGGTGAGAGACATGATCTTCTGCGACCAACGTAAGACACTCTTGCAATCCCAAAAAGCAGCAGACTTGGGCAAGTGAGAGATAAACCATTTGTAGAGCAAAGGTACACAGCATGTGATCTCCCCTCCGCTGTACAAATTTCCCAAGTGTACAGAATGATACGCATCTGCGAGCAAAGTAGGCACAGGGTTTCCAATGAGAAAAACCTTAATAGCGTTGATATCGACGAAGTTATTGATGTTGGGAAACAAAAATAATCCGTAGGTGAGCAAGACAAAGATGCTTTCAAAAGCAGTCCTGTTCCCTATACTAGCGAAGTATAGAGCCTTTTTTGTCAAGAACTGGGCTAGCAAACCTTGGATGCCACCCTTAGTAATCATGTGAGTCTTGACCTCAGACTCGTCCAAATGAATTGCTCTTGCAATAGTCTGATTCTTTGGAATTTCTTCCAGTACAGAAAATGGAGCTCGATCTGTAATGTGTAGATCAATCAGATGAGAATACTCCTCCAGCGTTGGTGATAGCTAGTAATCCAGGAATGTGAAACAGTGATAAACCAGATCGTATAACTGAATGAGCGCGTCCATGATCCCCTCAATCACATGGACTCTTAACAGTGGTAGCAAACCACCGTGCTTGGCTCTAAAAGCCTCTGGGCTAGTGATCATCCTTGCTAACCTTCTCAAATCCCCTAGTTTTGGAACCTTGAAGGTATACTGGCGAGTTCTCCTTCTACCGAAATCCATTAGCGTAATCTTTTTCTCTGATATTTGCAATCACAGTCTTAGTTTAATTTGAAAAACAGAGAGACTAGAAGAGAAAGTTTTTTGAATGTTTTAATGTTTTATTAAATGGATGCATGAATGCAGCACACAAAAACATAGAAAAAACATGGGGTCAGAGGGTCGTTGTCATGAAGTCAAGGCTCTACCCATCCCCAAAGGTTTATACTAGGGTGATTTTGTACCTGTACTCATTATCATCAGCTCCTCCCAGGAAGGCAGACAACAAGCGGATCGCCAGCGAGTTGTGTGCAATCTTAGAGTAAGTGCTATTCACCGAGAATAGATCACCAGCCTCAAATGAGGGTAGTATCGCGTAACAGCTATTTCCGATAGCTTCCGCACTACAAAAAAGGTTGGGTTTTCTTAAGTGTATACTCAAACTCACCACATGCGGCATCACACGCATTCCTATTAGCAGAAAAATAAACACGTATAGCAATTAGGAAAAGCAGTATATATATTTGTTCTAATCATCCTAGACTTATAAAGCTATGATTCCTAAGTTCCTGACAGAAAATGGGTTCCCCGGCGGAAGCCCCAATCTGTGGTTCTCAGCCTAAGAGATGGACCAGCATAGGTCAATCTTTCTCCTCAGCAGAGTTCCCATTTTCCGTGGAAAACGGGGATGATGCCCTAAGGCAGAAAATGACTCTGGCAAGGAATCCCTAGCAGAGTCGCCATTTTACAAGGAAAACAGAAAGAAAGAAAGATAGGCCCCACGGTGGGCGCCATTTTTCTGTAGCGAGCGATTTTGGACGCGGTTCTTAAGCGCTGTTCGCTCTCTGCGGTTTGAGCTTTGACTACAGGTCGATTCATTTTTTATCCTATTGTGAGCTGAATAAGGAAGGGAAATAGATGTCTCCAATTAACCCTGCTTTGCATACTGAGTTTAAACAACGGTCTGTTAGGTTACGGATGGTATCAATGTGGGGGGCCTTTGTACTAGTTATTTGTATTTTTGCCAATACTGTTTTCTTTCTTTTTTACCTAGGCAGAAGGTTTCTGGCGGGGAACAAGGATTAGGATGTTAGGACTGATGCTTTTGAATTACTGCTTTTAATTGATGGAGATATGGGATTTGGGTTTTTTGTTGATTGCGCTCGCTAAGATCTTTTCTTTCGATCTTATGCCTACGTATTCCCGTTTACCGAAACAGGGAAATCAGAGCGTTCGTAGTTCCTCCTATTCTATGGGAGGAAATGGGTGTTTTTGGTGTTTTGGTGTCTTGTTCAAAGCCCAAGACGTGAAGGGAAAGGTAGTTTGTATCTTGTTTAAAGCCCAAGATGTGAAGCTGAAAGGTCTATTTGTGTCTTGTTCACAGCCCAAGACGTGAAGCTGAAAAGACCTCGACTTTAGAGAGAATTTGTCATCTCTAAAGAGGGGAGAAGGAGAATTACTTTAACTGGGATACGCGGATCCGAGCAATGCCATAATTTCCGAAGAAAAGGTTTTAACCTGAAGGAGAAGGCTTTAACTCAGTGTAGAGCAATGCCATCTTTCCTTAGGAATTTCTCATGCTAAAAGAGGGATAGTGGCATGGATATAGATGATCTAGAGGCTTGCCGCTTACAGCGATTAGATGAAAGGAAAGGAGTTGTTGATGTTTGTGTACTGTGAACGAGGCACAGCTTTGATGCTAAAAGGTTGATTGGATCAACCAGTGGTTTTCTTATACAAAAGCCTAAGAGGAGGCTAATTTCCACTAGGAAAATCATTATACAAAGCCTAAGAGGAGGATATTTTGTGTCTCGTACAAAGCCCGAGAGAGAGGCTAAAAGTTTTTGACCCGAAGATAGAGTCTTTGTGTCTCGTACGAAGCCCGAGATAGAGGCTATTGTTTGTTTGACTCTACGAGGGAGTCTTTGTGTTTCGTACGAAGCCTGAGATAGAGGCTAAAAGTTTGACTCAACAAGAGAGTCTTTGATACTCAACAAGAGAGTGTTTTTGTATCTCGTACGAAGCCCAAGATGGAGGCTAAAGGTTTGTTTCAGTTGAGTGACAGATCCAATATACTGATTTTAAAAGAGAAAATTAGTTCTTATATGAGCAACACTGTACTCAGGGATTTGATTTGAGGATCAGGGATATTTCCTTCTCTTTGAGGAAAAGGGAAATCCAATGGGTATTGAGACTGTCCGAGTTTGCGGGTTTCCTTCCTATTTAATGAAGGGGTCACTTGAGAATGTCTTTGAGACTCAAAGAAGTTAGACTGTCCAAGTCTAGAGTTTTTTTCTTTTGTACTATGCTTTGAGAAACAGCAGTAGACTCTATGAAAGGACTGTTCTATGAGGATGACTAGGTTATGTTCCTATACCTCTAGGAGGTCGTCGGGACAATTTGTACGAAGCCCAAGAGGAGGCTGGAAACTTTTAAGAAGCCTACGGGTCCTTGTACGAAGCCCAAGAGGAGGCTATCATTCCCGGAGGAAGAGATCATTATACGAAGCCTAAGAGGAGGCTGTGAATACTTCTAAGAAGCCGTAGTGTCCTTGAGTAATGCCCAAGAGGAGGCCGATGCTTTTAAGAAGCCCATGGGTCTATCATCTCCTTTCCATTAGGAGAGATAACTCTTTTAAAGATAAAAACCACTGGTAAACGTGCGAGGTTTACTATCCAGCGACTTTTAGCTTTTAAAGAGGGTTCCTTAGTTAAGGTCCAAGATTATGACCGTAGTGGGTACCCAAACCCCGAGACATTTAAGGCAAGCTATCCACAAGGAATAGATCAAGTCAGGAAAGTTCGAGAATTTGGAAGAAACTCAAAGATGCCATTCACGGAGAATACATTCATCTTGGGGAGTAGAGCTTCTTGACGATTCCTAAGGAGGACAGCCGAAGAGAAGACTGTATCTGGTGCTCCAATTGGGGATCTAGGCGTCTATTTCTACGAATAAATGAAACGGCGTCACCTAGTTCTAGACGTAGTTGCCGGGGAAACTCGAAATATCTATACTATTATTACATAGTAGATATGAGTTTATGAAAGGAGACTTACAGTGAGCAGCCCCACAATACAGTTTATAATATGAAAGCAGTAAATGAAAGCGATAACCACTTACTCGGTTGTAGTGCTTCCATGCTGTTTGGTTAGTTGTTCAACAAAGAAAGATTGAAAACAACAGTATATTCAAAATCAAAGGAGAAAGTGCTTTGAAAAAGAAAGATTTGGGGCTTACAGCTCAAGGAGAGGCCCAGGGTTTTATCAGTGAGCACACTGTTTGACTTTGTACAGCGGGACTTATACAAGTGACTGGGGCCCAAAAAGGTTTTCTGTACAAAGGGATGGGTCTTACACTCTCTCAAGAGGCCCAAAAAGGTTTAAAGAAAAGAGTGGGGCTTATAACACGAGGGTAGGCCCAAATGATTTTTCGTTTAAAAATGGCGATCGCGCCGAGGTTTTCTTTTAACGCAGAGGGACTTATACAATAAGTGAGGCCCAAAATGTTTTGGTTAAAAAGGGGGATTGGGTCTTACACTCTAATAGAGGCCCAAAGTGTTTTGAATGGGTCTTATAGCTCAAGGAGAGGCCCAAATGATTTTTATTTTTAAACGGGCGACGATCGCGCCGTTTACTTGTACAGAGGGACTTATACAATGAGTGAGGCCCAAAAAGTTTTTGTACAAGGGGGGATGGGTCTTACACTCTCTCAAGAGGCCCAAAGAGGTTTGAAAATGATTTATTAGGGTTGAATTAATCCAAAACCCTAATTTGTTTTCAAAATGTATTTAATTGAATAAAAATTCAATTAAAATGATCAAAAATTGTTTAACACATGGAAAACAAATTGTGATCTTGGATTAATGCTTCAAAAATTAAGTATTGACCTACAAAATAATTAGAAAGCATTAAAAGTTGCAAAATCAATGTAGAAAAAATATTTAAAATGTCAAAAACAATTAAAATATTAATTCTTTGCAAAAATATCAATTATATGAAATAAATAATATTTTTGGGATTTTTTGTGAAAATAAAATATTTTAACATTTTTGTGAATTATTAAAAAAAGAATCAACTCAAAATCATTAAAACTCAGAGAGAAATTAATTTTTGAATCAATTAAAAAAAATCACAAAATTCAAATATTTGAATTTCTAAAAATGGCGCCAAGAACAAGCTGAAGAACACACGCGTGTTCTTGGTTTCTCAGATTTGCATTTTCTATCCAATCTCCATGAATACGTAATCATATCATGCAATCCACATATCATTATGCTCGCCTCAACCTCACGATCATGTCTATGTACTTTAATTTCATTTAAATTAAACATACAACAAGAAATCACGAAGAGACCTCAAGAACCCTAATTTCTGCATGAAGGCTAGGATTTTTGATACACGATTCAAACAATGCAATTAATTGAGGGAAAACATTCCATGCATGATTATGAACATATGGCCAAATTATTGTGCGAGGAAATATGCATAGATTGAGAGATGACCAAGTATGTGCTTACCTCCAAGTCGTGACAGCAAGTTCAAAGTGATTTTTGATTTGGAGGTGTTACAGATGAGTGGTGATGATCTGAACAGCTTCCCTACACCCTATGGATTGTGTTTGGATGGTTGGACTTGATTGAAATTGGCTGGATCATTTTGTGGTACCTCAGCTGCACTTTGGTTAAAACCTTGAGCAACCAGCTGGTGATTTTGTGAAATTGATGTTTCAGAAGTAATCTAAGTGTTTGATCAGCTCATATGTGATGTATGTGAGGTGTGTGAGTGATTAGTTTGATTGGAATTGCTCTCAAACTCAAAACCCGATAGTGACTTGCCTTAGAAGGCAAAATTGGAGTGAAAGAAGAGATTTTGAGGAAAGCATCTGTTAGATGGCTTTGGTGTACTCAAACTGACCACAATTGAGCTCTATTTATAGTAGAGCAAGTTTGTTTTGCAAGGAATAGTGCATGGCAGCTGGTAAGTAGGTTTGGCCAATGTTGGCAAATGAAAATCTAAGTCTCCTCTAGCCATTGACTAGAGGTTAGGGCACAGAGCTTTGGTTCCCTTGGTCTTGGATAAGTCTTGACTGATTTCAGATGAGAATGGCTCAGTCCATGCCACCTTGATGGTTTCATTGAATGCCTCATTCCAAATTTGAAGTCTTGTCCCTATTTTGGCCATTCTAGGTCCAACATGCTATTTCTTGTTCCATGGACTTTGGAGGCTTGGCTCAGTGATTGTCCCCTTTAGATTCAATCCTCTGAGGTGTCCAAGTGGATAGGAGCAATTGAATTTGGCTGATTTTGGCAAATCGACCAAATTTGCAAATTCTGCCTTGCCTTGACAGATTTCAGCAAGGCAACTTGGCAATGTTGTATCTCATGGTGTAGGTTGAATTTGGCAATGTTCTTGGCCATTTTGGAAAGCTCTTACATGATACAACAACTGTTTGAACAAGTTTGGTTTTGATCTCTTTTGATTCCAAGTGAAAAATCCCCCTACATTTGGCAAAAAGTGAGGCATAATCTGACTTAGTGAAAATTTCACTAAGTGTTTGAAAATGTGACATTTTCACTTTTCAGCCACTTTGATCACTCCATAACTAAAAATCCTTAATGAATTGGAATGACTTGTAGTTGAAGTTTTTGTAGGTGATAATGAGGGCTACAAATCCATCTTTGGATGAGAAAAAATGGCCTTGTGGTTTAGGAGTTATGGTCTTCCAAAGTTGGTACCTTTGCCACTTTATTTTTAACTTAGAAAAATTTCTAAGTTTTATGGTTACCCCTTTTACAAGTTATCTCACTTTTCTTGATTTTTCTTGATGAATGATGATTCAAATCATACATTAACATCATTTTAGGGTTAAAAATCCATTTTGGTGAAAAATCTCAAAAAGTCAAAGTTGACTTTTGTGCACAGTTGACTTTTAATCAGATGAATTCCAAACTGTGCAATTCTTCAGGAACTCATGTCCTTGACCTAAATCAAACTTGATGGACATGTTCCATGGGTGTCATAGGGTATATTCAATCATGTATTAGGGTTTGGGAGCATGTCTTGGTCAAAAGTCAAAGTTACAGTTGACTTTTCTCTTAAAACCCTAATTGTGGTGCAGATGAAATTGAGACTTGTTGCTCAAGCTTCTTGGATCAATCCATTGTTCCAAATGGATCAATATGGTATATTAGAGACCCTCAAATCATGTCTTGAGGTCTTGGCTCATGGTTTGTCCCAAAAGTCAACTTAGGGGTGAATTAGGTCAAGAAACCCTAATTCCTGATTTTTGATGAATGCATCCCCTGAGGCAAAATTGACTTGATGCATGGGTTCATGAGGTTCCATGAAGTATATTAGGTTATGTTTTGGATCATTGCCTTGTGCCCAGATGAAAATCTCCATCTGGAGGCCCTGGTCGACCAAAACCCTAATTTGGTGACACTGTCGATCTTGAGACTTGATCCACCTAGAAGGGAGCAGCCTTGTGCTTAATCCTTGAAGTGGGAGTCCTTTTTGATCCATTGTGGATATTTAAGAGTTTAGACAAGTTGAAGATCATGTCATTTCTTGATTGATCCTTTGTCCAAGCACTCAGAGAGGGCTTGAAACCCTAATTTTGATTGTATTGGATGCTCACCCATCTTTGGGGAGACTGATGAAGCATGATGGTTCATCCATATTGTGATGATTATTTTCACAATGATGGGAAATCTAAGTGGTCAAAATTTGGGGTATTACACAATCAAAGGCATAAAACCTACGACATTTAGGTCGATTAATTCCACTATCCTAATTCAAAATTACCTAAACCTTCCCAAACCCTCAAGATTCTCATAAACCCCATAAATCCCTTTCTCATACAAGACCCCACATATCATCAAAAGGTTTAGCCTCGAAGGCTTATTTTTACCCAAATCAATTCAACCCTTAATAATCCATCATCGATCCTCAGAAATACCCCTAAATTATCAATAACTCATAAACCCTTCAAAAACCCCAAAAACCTCAAAATCCACTTTAAAATACATTGAATCTCTATATTGAAAACAATGAAAGGTAATACTCCCCATACCTTAGATTGTCGATTCGGAGCTTTCTCTATTGAGTCTCCGGAAACCTTCTCGAATCCTCGCCTTTCCCTTTTTCCTCAGAGTTCTCGCCTTCTTTCCTTCTTTTCACGGTCTAACACAAATGAATCCTAATCTTCTCAATTCTCCTTTTTGCTTAAACCCCTTTGGGCCTCTCAAATGGGCTATCCCCATATTACCCTCAGTAATCCTCCTCAAAAGTCCATCTTACCCTTAATTCCTCTAATATTATTTAAATTAATAATAATACTAATATATTCATATTATATACTATTATTTAATTAAATAACCAAAACTCCACGAAAATGCCAACGTCAACATAAACCTCCAAAATTCACTGAAAATTCACAAATATTATATTTAAATAAATTAAATAAATATTCTAATAAATTTGGGGTATTACACGTACCGCCTCCCCCTTCTTTGATGACGCGGCCTTCAATGCCGCCCAACAAGATGGTAGCCCGGCTGTCTACCAGCCGATCCCCGCGCCACCTAATGCTGATTCGAACACGGTGGCCCGGTTTGCACTGATCAATCAGACCAATCTGTTGATCTCCCAACAGAACGTGCGGATATAAGCGCTCGAAAGGGAGCGACAACAGCGCTCTCCCCCACGGAGACATCGTCGCCCCGCATCTCACAGTCCTTCCCCTCCCCCGTCGAGGACACGACAAGACAAATTTTGGAACCCTTCCCCCCCAACTTGCGGGGCGTTGTCCGCGTCTAGAACAACCCTAACCTGTGGTCACCCAGAAGCGCAATTGATCCCCTCCTTAGAAGCAACAGCGTTCCCCTGTCCAAAAGAGGAGCAAGGTCGACGGGTACGGCGAAAGGCCAAAGAGCCGACCAAGAAGTTCCACCCGACGAAGCAGGCACGGTCGGCGCGACCACTCCCCGTCACAATCACCGGTCAGGAGTGATGAGGATGACCAACATACCCCACTATCCAGGGAAATTATGGAGACCCCTTTTCCCGTCGGGATGGAGAAGCCTCCACCCTTGGCAACGTACGACGGCACCGCCGACCCGGACGACCACGTCGAGAGTTTCGAGTCAATGCTCGACTACAGGAACGTCCGAGGAGCTATCAAGTGCAGACTCTTCCCGACCACCCTCCAGAAGGGCGCCATGGTGTGGTACAAGAGCCTTGCACCGGAGTCCATCACCGCCTGGAAGGAACTGAAGAGACAGTTCTCCAGGCATTTCATTGTTTCCCGATGCCACCCGAAGACGGAAGCCTCCCTAGAAGCCATCATCCATGGAAAAGACGAATCTCTCCGGGATTACATCGAGATATTCAACCGGGAAGCCGTCCAGGTAGCCACCACGGGCGACATGAAGAAGTTTATGATCGAGCGAGGACTACGACCTCGCACTGAGTTCGTCAAGGCTGTGGGCATCCAAAGTCCCCGCAACTTGGAAGAGCTCCTCCATAAGGCCCAAGCATACATTCAGTATGAGGAGCTGGAGGCCGCCCATTGTGCCCGCGACTCGCGGCATCAAGAGGGCCCCCGAAGCTCCAGGCACGAAGACTCTACCATTCCCCAAAAAGGGGGAGAAAGAAGAAGAGAAGATCGTCCCAGAGACTCTCGTGAGCCGAGAGGTCCAGCTGGCCAGTTCACAGAGTACACGCTACTCACTGCTCCCCGCGAGCGAATTCTGGCCGAGTGCATCAACTCGGAATTCTAGAAAGGAGGTGTCCGCTTACTGAAGCCTACACCACTCAAACCAAATGTTGACAAGTCCAAGTATTACAGGTTCCATAGGAGCTACGGGCATGTCACCGAGGACTGCATCCACCTCAAGGATGCGTTAGAAATCTTGATCAAGGAGGGGCACCTCAAGCAGTACACGAAGAGGAACGACGCCCCTAGACAGGATGCCTGGGAGACACAAAGGGTCGAGGAGACGGCCCCTCCCACCAGAGAAAACAGACTGCAAGTTGCTCTGAGTGTCACTCGACCAGAGGACTTTTACTTCCCCGACGAGCCCGAGATCCCTGTGACCGCTCGTAGCCCGTGGGAAAGTTTCCCCGCCTCAATGGTTATATCCAGCGGGGGGTTCAACAAGATCTCCATGGGGTCGATCAAGCGGAAGTTCGAAGAGCTGATCGACGGGAGCTCGGCACAGACTGCCACCTTCGAGAAAGTACAAGGGTAGTCGAACCCCATCACCTTCTACCTCAAGGAATTGTCGGGCGGCGCTCCCAACTCCACTATCCCTCTCCTGATCAGGGCGCAGATGGCGAACTTTGATGTCTGCCAGATCCTGGTCGACCAAGGGAGTTCAGTGGACATCATGTACGCCCACCTCTTCGAGACCCTCCAGCTCAATGAAAGGCATCTGACCCCCTACGTGGGCTCAGACCTCCACGGTTTCAACGGCAAGACCACCAGACCATGGGGCTATGTCGAGCTAATGGTTACTTTCAGGAGTGATGACATTGCCCGACAAGTCAAGACCCGCTTCTTGGTGGTGGATTGTCATTCCCTGTACCAGTGCATCTTGGGAAGAACGACTCTGGCCGAGCTCACGGCAGTACCATCTACAGTTCATCTGAAGATGAAGTACTACACGACCAGAGGCCGGGTCGTCACCCTCCACGGGGATATTAAAGCTACTAGGAGATGCTTCAAAGCGAAAACTAAGGGTGTGAGTTCGATCAACTTCAAGTCCAAGACCGGAGAGAAGCCAGCCCCAGATGCAGAGTAAAAGCCACTCCCGCGCGTCAATGCGGTGGACCTTGACAGTCGCTTCCCCAGCGAACAGGAATAAGGAGAAGCAGCGGGCAACGACCTCCCAATTGAAGGCAACGGGAAGCCTCTCCACCCAACGCGCCCCATTCCAGACGAAGACTTCGAGCTCATCACTCTCGGGGACGATCCAGACAGGAAGGTGAAGATTCGCACAGGACTTCTCGACCTGGCGAGGAAGCAGTTGAAAGCCTGCCTCCGGGAAAATGATGACTTGTTCGCGTGGAGCGCGTCGGAGATGCTTGGCATCGACCCAGAGGTGGTCTGTCACCAGCTTATTGTAGACCTAACTGCTAGGGCTATAGTGCAACGTAGGCGTAGGCAGTCTCCCGAGAAAGCGGAGGCTGCTGAAAAAGTTGTAAAAGACCTCTTAGAGGCAAACTTTATTTCGGAAGCTAGGTACACAACCTGGCTATCCAATGTTGTACTTGTTAATAAAAATAATGGAAAATGGAGGATGTGTGTTGATTACACTGATCTTAACCGGGCATGCCCGAAAGATGCTTATCCACTGCCTAACATCGACAAACTGGTCGACAATTCTGCAGGTCTCAAATTATTATCCTTCATGGACGCCTACTCGGGGTACAATCAAATTCCCATGGCCAAGGCCGACAAGCAGCACACCGCCTTCATGACCGAGTCAGGCAACTACTACTACAACGTAATGCCCTTCGGCCTGAAGAACACCGGCGCGACCTACCAACGGATGAAGAACAAAGTCTTCCGAGGAGAGATCGACGACATGCTCGAGGTCTACATGGACGATATGATCATAAAGTCTGCAAAAGAAGTCGACCACGCTGCCCACCTCAAGAGGGTCTTCGACACGGCGAGGAAATGCAAGATGAGGTTCAACCCAGAAAAGTGCACCTTCGGCGTTCGGGAAGGCAAGTTCCTCGGTTTCTACCTCACGAAACGAGGGATCGAGGCGAACCCCGACAAGTGCAGGGCATTCTCCAAACTCCCGATGCCGAACTCAAATAAATCGATACAATCTGAAATTCTGGTATGACAGATCCCAGATGTCCTAAGGATGTCGAGACATCTGGTCTGTTACAGATAACATGGCAAGGTATAAATAATAACAGTACTAAAAAGCATAAACAACACACATAATTTGTTCACCCAGTTCGGTCTAACAACCTACATCTGGGGGCATACCAAGCCAGGAAGGAAGTCCACTATTAGCAGTATCAATTCATAGACCCTACAATCAACACACCCGTTGATGATCTACTCACTTAATCACTACCCAATGACCCTTCTACCTAAGTCCACCCTAGATAAGAGACTCCATCTCACTTCCAATCATCGCAATGATGTCTAGCAGTCAATACCTCAGCCACTGCATCAACAACTTGATTTCCAACAGCTCTTCAATCACAGAAAAGTAGAAGACACACTTCAATGACAATACCTAGACATGACACACATGACTAAGAACAATACTTAGAGTTGCTTCAAAGCTTCCTCCAAGAACAACACTCACTCTTGCTTAAAAGCTTCAAGGAGAACAGTGACCATCTCACAATCCGAGTGGTTCACACATACCAACTCTCCTAGAGAGTGGTTCACAAGAACGAAACTCTAATAATTTTACATCTTGGAATCGTTGCCAAATCAGGTTACAAACACTCCTATTTATAACCTACATCCCAACTGGATTTGGGCTTCAAATCACAGCAAATAAGCTGTTACAAATCTGCAAAATAAACTCCAAGAAAATAGGTCTTCAATCTAATATTTCCTAATATGTCTCCATATTTAGAAAGTAGTGAAAATCTGAAAACCAGCACAAAATCTCAACTCAATTACTTTGGACGCCACATAGGATAACTAAATATTCACAGAATATTCAGTAACAAATAACAACTAACATAATCTTCCTTTTAATCCAATAACAGACGCGATGTCCTATGATCCAGGATGGGACATTTTTATCCGACATGTTGAATGCAGTAAATTAGAACATCTTGATTAACCATCATATGACAGCAAAACAGCAACACCTTAAAACAACCATGCACTCGTATCAGCTTACTGCAGAACAACATGTCAAGACATCCTCCTTGACATTTCACAACCTACAACTAAACTATTATGGCAGATACACAAAACAGCATGTTAAAACAACTTTAGTGACATAAAGCTATCATATAGGTTTTAACAAAATTTAGCCAACACAAATACTGCATAGTTGCAGAACTAACAAACTCCCCCTTTGGCAAATTTTGGCTAAAACCATCATATCATATCAAATATATCAGCAGCAGAAGATAGTCATACACATCAGTAGCAGATAAAACAATTATCAGCACTGCAACACCTACACAAGCAGATCAGTACTCAATCTTCATCTGCACACATACACAACCTCACACAGCAGCAACTCCACAACAACATTTACCAACTAGATCACCACTCACACTAGCAATCACAAATAAATGTTAGAACATCATATGGGACATCAGATATCAGCACATCATGCAATCACACACTCTCCCCCTTTTTAGCCATATTTGACAAAGCAATAGCACACCAGAGCAATATCCATACAACCTTTGAATAACACAACCAGCTCCCCCTCAAGGAAACAACCAAGGAACACTACTACTTCTTACTTCTCGCCCTTTTTAGCCATAATATACCAAACCAAGCAATTATGCATCTAAGGACAATCAACCAACAGCAAGCAAGTCAGTAACAGAACACATCCAACTCAGAAGCTTGTACAATCTAACAGTATACAGTATTTTCCCTCACATGGATAACCAATGCTCCATTGCAAGAAGAACACCCAAAATGAATGGAAAACACAAGATGCATCTTCATGTCTTCAAGAGCGCACCCTCTGTTCAACACACTTGCTGAACACATTCACCTACTGCTTGACCCTTAAGCAAACCATGTACGACAAGAGTACATAAATCAGATAGAAGCTTGTGTTCTCTGGAGACAAAAACCATAACATTCTGAACAGAATGTTCTGTCAGTAGATGTTAAGACATCAGTCTTGACATCATGAACAGAATCCATCTGCACTAAGAAAAACACCACATTCCAAATAAAAACAGAATCTCCAAGCTCCCTTTTAAGCTAAGGGACTAGAAACAACCAGAACAAAAACACATCACATTACAGAAGATCACAAGAACACAGGAATAGTATTCTCTCACCCAACTCTCCAAAGGCGATCATTCCCTATCATTCTCTCGTATGATAATTTAGAATACTCCTGATCATTTGATGAGTATCTTCACCTTCAGACTTTCAAGCAATCAATACCTGATCTGCTTCAGTCTTCTCTACATTCTCCATCCAAGGCAGGCCTTCTACTTCATCATTCTCCCGTATGACTATGTAGACGCTCCTTAGGCATAATGTAGGCACCAAGCTCCAGAACCAGAGCAAAATCATCCTTCACCAAGGATATCCATCCTGGATAATGTTCCAACACCAAGTTAGAACATCTGCCACACACCAAGACATCATCACCATGATTCTTGATATGCTCCACCAACTGGAATTACTATAGCATAGTAATCCACAGAACTAGAGAAATAAACTCTCATCCACCTTCAAGAAGAATAATCTCCTTGAGTCTTCAACTCATCACCCTTCTGTCCAAGAGTAACTTGTTCCAAGACAATCCTCAATAATAACCAGCTGCCACACTCTGATTATCTTGATTCTTCAAATCCACTTCTAAGATCAACCAAATGCCACAGTTTGATCACCTCATTCATGAATCCTCATATGAAAACAACCAAATGCCACATTTTGATATTTTTCACGTTTGTCAGAACTCTCACAAAGATATCCTGATCCACCAAGGAAACTTGATCTTCAAGTCACATGTTCCAATTGCTCAATAGCAAACACACTTAGACTCCCTAAGCCATGGTCATGTAACATCTTCTCCTTCCTGCAGCTCCCGCAAACTGCCATGAGAATGATCTTTTTGAAACATCCTATTTTTCATTCCTATAGATCACCCTATCATAAGCTGATGTGCCACATCACCAACTGAGACTTCTGATGTTAAGCTAGATGTCAGAACATTATGACATCCAACTGTTGAATTTAGCTCCTCCTTCTGCCACTCAGAAGAACCTCCTCCCTTTGCAGAAACAGATTTTCATGCTCTCATAGACTTGATTCAACAATCAAGTTTGAGTAGACAACCTCCATCCTGCTCAGAAACTCCAAAGACTTCAAACCTACCACATCTGAATCTTCAGAAAATAAGTAGTTCAAGACTACCCCATAGCTATACCAAAGAATACCACTTCCCTTAGTAGAGCCGTCAGTAGAAAGCCAGAGATAACAGCCACATATCCTCGACTTTCACAAAAAAACCATGCTCAAAAGCACCTAGATCCGAAATAAACTGATCCAACCATCAAGATTATGATGTCTTCACAGCATAATTCAGGTCGTCACACACCAACACACCATAAAGAGAAATAAATAGCCAAATAGAGAAAAGTAAATTCTCAACACTTCTGCAGTCCTGCACTTTTACATCAGACATATACATAGTCTCCCTTCAATGTATTTTGTCATTAGTTGAAAGCACAACACCTTAGATAAACGCTCAGCTCCCGTCAGAGTATTCACTATCGGTTAGATACACATCCTTATCAAAAACAGACAAATACTCAACTCCTGTCAAGATATATGTGATAAGGTAACCTTCTCACACAAGGTACGACATTCTTTTCCTACACACTTGTGGCACTAGCTGATCCCTCTTTTATTAATCCACACCATTGATTACTTCAGATTAGGTAAGTGGCTTGACTTGATACTCCACCATGTGCACAACAAACTTCCTTGGTTGAGGAAGTAATGATGTTTCAACATCAGTTCCGACATCAGTCTAAATCACATTAACCATCTACTATGGCTTTGGAGACAACAACCACAGTAATCCACACACATCTCTTGCAAGGGACACAAGAGGATCGACCATCAGCATTTAATTAACCTTCAAAACCAGACCATATACACAAGTAGGAACCTGCATACTCTACATCTCAAGAATCTTCTTCTCAACCTTCTGATGTTCAGACCTTCTGTCTATCTTTGAGATGTTGAATGCTATCCTTCTGCACCAAAAGAGAAGATTCCCTCTAACAGGTTTCTGGAGCAAAAAAAATATTGACTGGTCATCACAAACAGATTGTTAAATAAAATGTGCTTCTTCCTAATCCTTGACCCAGATTGTTAAAAATATTGACTGGTCATCACAAACAGGTTTCTGGAGCAAAAAAAATATTGACTGGTCATCACAAACCATGGGATCCTTCAATTTAGACTTGTGGATGGTCTTTCAGAGAAGAGAGCAAAAATAAATTGAATCCTTCTGATCTCTCATCAACATACTTATTGAAAATGCCTTTATGAGTGGACTTGGGTCAAACCTCAAGTATCTTTGGTCAATTTAATAAGTCAGTCAATATTATCCTCAAGTATCACAACACCATGTGATACACCTTCAGAGGAGAACAGAGTGTTGCAGCCTCAACACACAAAACCACCAGGAATTTTCCATCAGATATATATAAGCAGTGGAACACACACCAGAAAACTCCTCTATAACCCTTGCACAAACACGACACTCCATAGGTTTGAAATTAAATCAAACCACACAGCAGCTCACCATCAAAGCTACAAGCCTGATAACAATAGACAAGTCCAATACACACTCTGTCATGAACAGTCCATCCTCCACTTCTAAGGACCATTCAACCAAAAAAAAACTTCTCCAAGTTCAAGCAACTTTTCAGTAGGTACCACCTACCTTGCCCATGACCAGAAAGTATCTTCCCTAGGATCTCACCCAGAAACAGAATAGGATGCCTGCTCTAATACCAATTGAAATTCTGGTATGACAGATCCCAGATGTCCTACAGGATGTCGAGACATCTGGTCTGTTACAGATAACATGGCAAGGTATAAACAATAACAGTACTAAAAAGCATAAACAACACACATAATTTGTTCACCCAGTTCGGTCTAACAACCTACATCTGGGGGCATACCAAGCCAGGAAGGAAGTCCACTATTAGCAGTATCAATTCATAGACCCTACAATCAACACACCCGTTGATGATCTACTCACTTAATCACTACCCAATGACCCTTCTACCTAAGTCCACCCTAGATAAGAGACTCCATCTCACTTCCAATCATCGCAATGATGTCTAGCAGTCAACACCTCAGCCACTGCATCAACAGCTTGATTTCCAACAGCTCTTCAATCACAGAAAAGTAGAAGACACACTTCAATGACAATACCTAGACATGACACACATGACTAAGAACAATACTTAGAGTTGCTTCAAAGCTTCCTGTAGCGAGCGATTTTGGACGCGGTTCTGAAGCGCTGGTCGCTCTCTGCGGTTTGAGCTTTGACTACAGGTCGATTCATTTTTTATCCTATAGTGAGCTGAATAAGGAAGGGAAATAGATGTCTCCAATTAACCCTGCTTTGCATACTGAGTTTAAACAGCGGTCTGTTAGGTTACGGATGCTATCAATGTGGGGGGCCTTTGTACTGGTTATTTGTATTTCCGCCAATACTGTTTTCTTTCTTTTTTACCTGGGCAGAAGGTTTCTGGCGGGGAACAAGGATTAGGATGTTAGGACTGATGCTTTTGTATTACTGCTTTTAATTGATGGAGATATGGGATTTGGGTTTTTTGTTGATTGCGCTCGCTAAGATCTTTTCTTTCGATCTTATGCCTACGTATTCCCGTTTACCGAAACAGGAAAATCAGAGCGTTCGTAGTTCCTCCTATTCTATGGGAGGAAATTGGTTTTTGGTGTCTTGTTCAAAGCCCAAGACGTGAAGCGAAAGGTGGTTTGTATCTTGTTCAAAGCCCAAGATGTGAAGCTGAAAGGTCTATTTGTGTCTTGTTCAAAGCCCAAGACGTGAAGCTGAAAGACCTCGACTTTAGAGAGAATTTGTCATCTCTAAAGAGGGGGAAGGAGAATTACTTTAACTGAGATACGCGGATCCGAGCAATGCCATAATTTCCGAAGAAAGGGTTTTAACCTGAAGGAGAAGACTTTAACTCAGTGTAGGGCAATGCCATCTTTCCTTAGGAATTTCTCATGCTAAAAGAGGGACAGTGGCATGGATATAGATGATCCAGAGGCTTGCCGCTTACAGCGATTAGATGAAAGGAAAGGAGTTGTTGATGTTTGTGTACTGTGAACGAGGCACAACTTTGATGCTAAAAGGTTGATTGGATCAACCAGTGGTTTTCTTATACAAAAGCCTAAGAGGAGGCTAATTTCTGCTAGGAAAATCATTATACAAAGCCTAAGAGGAGGCTATTTTGTGTCTCGTACAAAGCCCGAGAGAGAGGTTAAAAGTTTTTTACCCGACGATAGAGTCTTTGTGTCTCGTACGAAGCCCGAGATAGAGGCTATTGTTTGTTTGACTCTATGAGGGAGTCTTTGTGTCTCGTACGAAGCCCGAGATAGAGGCTAAAAGTTTGACTCAACAAGAGAGTCTTTGTATCTCGTACGAAGCCCGAGATGGAGGCTAAAGGTTTGTTTCAGTTGAGTGACAGATCCAATATATTGATTTTAAAAGAGAAAATCAGTTCTTATATGAGCAACACTGTACTCAGGGATTTGATTTGAGGATCAGGGATATTTCCTTCTCTTTGAGGAAACGGGAAATCCAAAGGGTATTGAGACTGTCCGAGTCTGCGGGTTTCCTTCCTATTTAACGAAGGGGTCACTTGAGAATGTCTTTGAGACTCAAGGAAGTTAGACTGTCCAAGTCTAGAGTTTTTTTCTTTTGTACTATGCTTTGAGAAACAGTAGTAGACTCTATGAAAGGACTGTTCTATGAGGATGACTAGGTTCTGTTCCTATACCTTTAGGAGGTCGTCGGGACAATTTGTACGAAGCCCAAGAGGAGGCTGGAAACTTTTAAGAAGCCGACGGGTCCTTGTACGAAGCCCAAGAGGAGGCTATCATTCCCGAAGGAAGAGATCATTATACGAAGCCTAAGAGGAGGCTGTGAATACTTCTAAGAAGCCGTAGGGTCCTTGAATAATGAACAAGAGGAGGCCGATGCTTTTACGAAGCCCGTGGGTCTATCATCTCCTTTCCATTAGGAGAGATAACTCTTTTACAGATAAAAACCACTGGTAAACGTGCGAGGTTTACTATCCAGTGACTTTTAACTTTTAAAGAGGGTTCCTTAGTTAAGGTCCAAGATTATGACCGTAGTGGGTACCCAAACCCCGAGACATTCAAGGGAAGCTATCCACAAGGAATAGATCAAGTCAAGAAAGTTCGAGAATTTGGAAGAAACTCAAAGATGCCATTCACGGAGAATACATTCATCTTGGGGAGTAGAGCTTCTTGACGATTCCTAAGGAGGACAGCCGAAGAGAAGACTGTATCTGGTTCTCCTATTGGGGATCTAGGCGTCTATTTCTACGAATAAATGAAACGGCGTCACCTAGTTCTAGACGTAGTTGCCGGGGTAACTCGAAATATCTATACTATTATTACACAGTAGATATGAGTTTATGAAAGGAGACTTACAGTGAGCAGCCCCACAATACAGTTTATAATATGAAAGCAGTAAATGAAAGCGATAACCACTTACTCGGTTGTAGTGCTTCCATGCTGTTTGGTTAGTTGTTCAACAAAGAAAGATTGAAAACAATAGTATATTGAAAATCAAAGGAGAAAGTGCTTTGAAAAAGAAATATTTGGGGCTTACAGCTCAAGGAGAGGCCCAGGGTTTTATCAGTGAGCACACTGTTTGACTTTGTACAGCGGGACTTATACAAGTGACTGGGGCCCAAAAAGGTTTTCTGTACAAAGGGATGGGTCTTACACTCTCTCAAGAGGCCCAAAAAAGGTTTAAAGAAAAGAGAGGGGCTTATAACACGAGGGTAGGCCCAAATGATTTTTCGTTTAAAAATGGCGATCGCGCCGAGGTTTTCTTTTAACGCAGAGGGACTTATACAATATGTGAGGCCCAAGATGTTTTGGTTAAAAGGGGGATTGAGTCTTACACTCTAATAGAGACCCATAGTGTTTTGAATGGGTCTTATAGCTCAAGGAGAGGCCCATATGATTTTTATTTTTAAACGAGCGACGATCGCGCCATTTACTTGTACAGAGGGACTTATACAATGAGTGAGGCCCAAAAAGTTTTTGTACAAGGGGGGATGGGTCTTACACTCTCTCAAGAGACCCAAAAAGTTTTGAAAATGATTTATGAGGGTTGAATTAATCCAAAACCCTAATTTGTTTTCAAAATGTATTTAATTGAATAAAAATTCAATTAAAATGATCAAAAATTGTTTAACACATGGAAAACAAATTGTGATCTTGGATTAATGCTTCAAAAATTAAGTATTGACCTACAAAATAATTAGAAAGCATTAAAAGTTTCAAAATCAATGTAGAAAAAATATTTAAAATGTCAAAAACAATTAAAATATTAATTCTTTGCAAAAATATCAATTATATGAAATAAATAATATTTTTGGGATTTTTTGTGAAAATAAAATATTTTAACATTTTTGTGAATTATTAAAAAAAGAATCAACTCAAAATCATTAAAACTCAGAAAGAAATTAATTTTTGAATCAATTAAACAAAATCACAAAATTCAAATATTTGAATTTCTAAAAATGGCGCCAAGAACAAGCTGAAGAACACACGCGTGTTCTTGGTTTCTCAGATTTGCATTTTCTATCCAATCTCCATGAATACGTAATCATATCATGCAATCCACATATCATTATGCTCGCCTCAACCTCACGATCATGTCTATGTACTTTAATTTTATTTAAATTAAACATACAACAAGAAATCACGAAGAGACCTCAAGAACCCTAATTTCTGCATGAAGGCTAGGATTTTTGATACACGATTCAAACAATGCAATTAATTGAGGGAAAACATTCCATGCATGATTATGAACATATGGCCAAATTATTGTGCGAGGAAATATGCATAGATTGAGAGATGACCAAGTATGTGCTTACCTCCAAGTCGTGACAGCAAGTTCAAAGTGATTTTTGATTTGGAGGCGTTACAGATGAGTGGTGATGATCTGAACAGCTTCCCTACACCCTATGGATTGTGTTTGGATGGTTGGACTTGATTGAAATTGGCTGGATCATTTTGTGGTACCTCAGCTGCACTTTGGTTAAAACCTTGAGCAACCAGCTGGTGATTTTGTGAAATTGATGTTTCAGAAGTAATATAAGTGTTTGATCAGCTCATATGTGATGTATGTGAGGTGTGTGAGTGATTGGTTTGATTGGAATTGCTCTCAAACTCAAAACCCGATAGTGACTTGCCTTAGAAGGCAAAATTGGAGTGAAAGAAGAGATTTTGAGGAAAGCATCTGTTAGACGGCTTTGGTGTACTCAAACTGACCACAATTGAGCTCTATTTATAGTAGAGCAAAATTTTTTTGCAAGGAATAGTGCATGGCAGCTGGTAAGTAGGTTTGGCCAATGTTGGCAAATGAAAATCCAAGTCTCCTCTAGCCATTGACTAGAGGTTAGGGCACAGAGCTTTGGTCCCCTTGGTCTTAGATAAGTCTTGACTGATTTCAGATGAGAATGGCTCAGTCCATGCCACCTTGATGGTTTCATTGAATGCCTCATTCCAAATTTGAAGTCTTGTCCCTATTTTGGCCATTCTAGGTCCAACATGCTATTTCTTGTTCCATGGACTTTGGAGGCTTGGCTCAGTGATTGTCCCCTTTAGATTCAATCCTCTGAGGTGTCCAAGTGGATATGAGCAATTGAATTTGGATGATTTTGGCAAATCGACCAAAGTTGCAAATTCTGCCTTGCCTTGACAGATTTCAGCAAGGCAACTTGGCAATGTTGTATCTCATGGTGTAGGTTGAATTTGGCAATGTTCTTGGCCATTTTGGAAAGCTCTTACATGATACAACAACTGTTTGAACAAGTTTGGTTTTGATCTCTTTTGATTCCAAGTGAAAAATCCCCCTACATTTGGCAAAAAGTGAGGCAGAATCTGACTTAGTGAAAATTTCACTAAGTGTTGGAAAAAGTGACATTTTCACTTTTCAGCCACTTTGATCACTCCATAACTCAAAATCCTTAATGAATTGGAATGACTTGTAGTTGAAGTTTTTGTAGGTGATAATGAGGGCTACAAATCCATCTTTGGATGAGAAAAAATGGCCTTGTGGTTTAGGAGTTATGGTCCTCCAAAGTTGGTACCTTTGCCACTTTATTTTTAACTTAGAAAAATTTCTAAGTTTTATGGTTACCCCTTTTACAAGTTATCTCACTTTTCTTGATTTTTCTTGATGAATGATGATTCAAATCATACATTAACATCATTTTAGGGTTAAAAATCCATTTTGGTGAAAAATCTCAAAAAGTCAAAGTTGACTTTTGTGCACAGTTGACTTTTTATCAGATGAATTCCAAACTGTGCAATTCTTCAGGAAATCATGTCCTTGACCTAAATCAAACTTGATGGACATGTTCCATGGGTGTCATAGGGTATATTCAATCATGTATTAGGGTTTGGGAGCATGTCTTGGTCAAAAGTCAAAGTTACAGTTGACTTTTCTCTTAAAACCCTAATTGTGGTGCAGATGAAATTGAGACTTGTTGCTCAAGCTTCTTGGATCAATCCATTGTTCCAAATGGATCAATATGGTATATTAGAGACCCTCAAATCATGTCTTGAGGTCTTGGCTCATGGTTTGTCCCAAAAGTCAACTTAGGGGTGAATTAGGTCAAGAAACCCTAATTCCTGATTTTTGATGAATGCATCCCCTGAGGCAAAATTGACTTGATGCATGGGTTCATGAGGTTCCATGAAGTATATTAGGTTATGTTTTGGATCATTGCCTTGTGCCCAGATGAAAATTTCCATCTGGAGGCCCTGGTCGACCAAAACCCTAATTTGGTGACACTGTCGATCTTGAGACTTGATCCACCTAGAAGGGAGTAGCCTTGTGCTTAATCCTTGAAGTGGGGTCTTTTTTGATCCATTGTGGATATTTAAGAGATTAGACAAGTTGAAGATCATGTCATTTCTTGATTGATCCTTTGTCTAAGCACTTAGAGAGGGCTTGAAACCCTAATTTTGATTGTATTGTATGCTCACCCATCTTTGGGGAGACTGATGAAGCATGATGGTTCATCCATATTGTGATGATGATTTTCACAATGATGGGAAATCTAAGTGGTCAAAATTTGGGGTATTACAGATGCCCCTATTTAATCTTCTTGGACCCGAAGGTGTGAATGACGAAGGGATTCGGGCATTCGGGGTGCAAGAGGATTATATATCGGAATACCCGAAATTTTGATGGTGGTTATGAATGGTAGCTTACGCATTCATCTTCTTTAGCTAAACAATGATGCTTAGAAAAGGTAAACTTCCCCTCGATCCTGGTCTTCAGCCAAGGAACTGGTCTCAATTTTCTTTTGTCAACTTCCCCTCGTTCTTGGTTTCCTACCAAGGAACTGGTCTTCGTTTCTGATTTAAACTTCCCCTCGATCCTGGTTTCCTACCAAGGATCTGGTCTCAGTTTCTGATTTAAACTTCCCCTCGATCCTGGTTTCCTACCAAGGATCTGGTCTCGGTTTCTGATTTAAACTTCCCCTCGATCCTGGTTTCCTACCAAGGATCTGGTCTTAGTTTCTTTTGTCAATAAACTTTATTGACATGGGACGCTGTTAGTAGTGGTTTTCCTTCAAACTTCTCGCCGAATTTTCCTGGGGAGATGCCATTTGAGTGGAAAAATTTTTGATGTCAAACTTGCTGGGGAACCCAGTCGTCTGAGTTGTAGAGGTACACAAACTTCTCTGTTTTGGAGACACCATTTGTCGATTCTACTGGGGAAAGCGAGTCTCTTGAGAGACTATTTTCGTTTGGGGTTACATCATACTTTTCTCGGGATCTTCCCGGAGAAATGCCATATGATGGGATCCAATTTTGAGGTGCCAATGACCTTCTCATCAGTGGTTTTTCGGAGCAAAACTGGCGTGATGCCGAATCTCTGATCACGAGGCTTTCTCTGTGGATTTTCCTTAATCCGGGAAAGCAAGGATATCATCTTCAATGGCGAAGAGTGATGCTTATTGAAAGTTTTCTCTGGCTTTTCAGAGGTTCAAGTTATCAAAGTGGTCAAGGACCAACTTCTTTCCAGAATTAAACTGGAAGCGAGGTTGTTCAGACACAGTATTTCCTGACGAGGCAAGAACTGACAACTCGATTGAGAGGACTTCTACCACTAGGGGACAAGACCGACTAGAGTGATAGTGATGCAATATGAAATGTGAATGCAAATAAAAAATGCATGATGTATGTATGTATGTGCTGACAAAACAGACGCAACATACAGACTAAGAGATGAACACAATTGGATACTCGGCCATCGCGGGGCGAAGAAGTACCGTTGATTCAAAATAGCAATTCCACCTTGCTTAGGAGAGATAGTCCCGTTGGGAGCTATGTTGATCGGGCTTAGGAGATGAGAACTCGGCCGAGGATGTCAGACGAAACAAGGTCTCTGACACAGTTCATCCCTTCATTTAGGCGAACTGGTTTAGAAGGAGTACTTTGATTCTGCACTTTGAAGTTCGCTTACTTCGGGAGAAGCGATCGATGTTCTTCTGATGTTCAACAGTCAAAAGAAATGCCATCTTTAATTTAAAAGCAGAAAAAGTTTAACAAGTAAATTTATTTTTGTTTTATTTCAAGAATCGCTGATTAAGTTTAAACAACGTCATTCTGTAAAGCTAAAACAAGTAAAGAATTACAAACAAAAGCACAAGGGCTCAAATTTTATTGATAAGATGGAGATCAGCCAAACGCGTGATTCCAAAGAGTATATACAAAGTTAGAAAATGGTAATTTACAGGGAAAAGGGCTACGTTGAAACATAACGACCACTATCCTTCTACCAACTTTGAGTTCGGGACATCCTGAGCTTCTGTCGAAGATGACCTTTGATTGGAGATTTCCTCCGATAGATGATGCTGTAACTGCTGCTGAGGGACTTGCCTCTGTTGAACATAGTTACTTGCCATTATCCCTAATTTTTGCCTGGATTGTACTATGAGATTTCCAATCCATCGGGATGATTTTTTTTCATGTCTCTAACTTTTTCCTGGACCGCCCTTTCGGGTTTTCAATCCACCAAGACGTTTTTTTTAGGCGAAGTATTTCTTGACTACATCAACATTCGTGGGGTAGGCAAATTCCTCTCCGTCCATGGTTGCAAGTCTCAAGGCGCCGCCTGAGAAAGCTTTCGTGACCACATAGGGGCCATCATAATTTGGGGTCCATTTGCCCCGAGAGTCAGTGAGAAATGATTGTATCTTCTTGAGCACGAGGTCTCCTTTTCTGAAAATACGAGGTCGGACCTTTTTGTCGAACGCCCTTTTCATTCTCTGTTGATATAACTGACCGTGGCATAGTGCCGTGATTCTCTTTTCTTCGATCAGGTTCAGTTCGTCGTGTCAACTTTGACACCATTCAGCTTCGGTGAGCTGAGCTTCCATCAATACCCTGATTGATGGGATCTCTACTTCTACGGGGAGCACTGCTTCTATGCCATATACTAGAGAGAAAGGGGTTGCCCCTGTTGAAGTGCGGACAGATGTGCGATAACCATGAAGAGCAAAGTGTAGCATTTCGTGCCAATCTTTATAGGTTACAACCATCTTTTGAACAATCTTCTTGATATTCTTGTTAGCCGCTTCTACCGCTCCGTTCATCTTGGGTCGGTAGGGAGATGAGTTATGGTGTTCGATCTTGAACTCTGTGCACAACTCTTTCATCATCTTATTGTTCAAGTTAGATCCATTATCAGTAATGATCTCGCTTGGAACACCATAACGGCAGATGATATTGTTTTTGATAAATCGGACCACCACTTGTCGGGTTACATTGGCGAATGATGCTGCTTCGACCCACTTGGTGAAATAATCAATGGCTACCAGGATGAACCAATGTCCGTTTGAAGCCTTGGGCTCAATCATACCAATCATGCCGATTCCCCATATGGAAAAAGGCCACGGGGAAGAAAGAACTTTGAGATGTGATGGCGGTACATGAATTTTGTTGGAGTATATCTGACACTTGTGACACCTCCTCATGTACTTGTAGCAGTCGGATTCCATGGTCAACCAATAATACCCGGCCCTGAGAATTTTTCTCGCCATTGTGTGTCCGTTGGCATGAGTTCCAAAGGATCCTTCATGAATTTCTTTCATGAGTATGTCTGCTTCTGGTCTGTCGACACATCGGAGCAAGACCATGTCAAAATTTCTCTTATAAAGAGTGTCACCGCTCAGAAAGAAGTTTCCAGCCAATCTTCTGAGGGTTTTCCTGTCTTTTCTGAGTGCCCCAGATGGGTACTCTTGTTTCTGAAGGAAGCATTTGATATCGTGATACCAAGGTCTGTCGTCTATGACTGCTTCAATCGCGAAGACGTAAGCTGGCCGTTCAAGGCGCATGATGTCGATCTTAGGTAGGTCATTCCATCGACCTACACTAATCATGGAAGAGAGAGTGGCTAATGCATCAGCCATGTGATTCTCATCACGAGGGATGTGATGAAAGTCGACTCTGTTGAAGAAGGGTAACAACCTTCTTGCATAGTCTTTGTTAGGAATCAATCCTGATTGGTATGTGTTCCAATCTCCTTTTATCTGGTTAATAACCAGGGCTGAATCGCCGTATACGTCCAAGTTTTTGATCCTTAAATCGATCGCTTCTTCGAGACCCATGATACATGCTTCGTATTCGGCCTCGTTGTTCGTACATTTGAACGTAAGTCTAGCAGTGAAAGGAATGTGGGTACCCTGAGGGGTAACAATGATTGCCCCAATTCCGTTTCCATAATGATTGACTGCTCCGTCAAAGATAAGTCCCCACTGGGAACCTGGTTCTGGCCCTTCACTGGGTAGCGGTTCCTCGCAATCTTTCATCTTTAGGTACATGACATCTTTGTCTGGGAAGTCAAACCCGATTGATTCTTGATCGTCAATCGGTTGATGAGCCAAATGATCGGCTAAAATACTTCCTTTAACGGCTTTCTGAGCATGGTACTCTATGTCATATTCTGATAGTAACATCTGCCAACGGGCAATCCTTCCCGTGAGAGCAGGTTTTTCGAAAACGTACTTGATTGGATCCATTTCGGAGACCAACCAAGTAGTATGATGAATCATGTACTGGAGAAGACGTTTGGCTGCCCAAGCCAAAGCGCAACAAGTTTTCTCAAGCATTGTGTACCGAGTCTCGCAGTCGATGAATTTCTTGCTTAGATAGTAAATGGCAGACTCTTTCCTTTTAGTTTCGTCTTGTTGGCCAAGTACACATCCCATTGAGTCCTCTAGGACTGTGAGGTAAATGATCAGTGGTCTTCCTTCCACTGGAGGTGATAGGATCGGAGGATTCAACAGATATTCCTTGATACTGTCGAAGGCGGTTTGGCAATCTTCTGACCAAACGCAATCCTGGTTCTTTTTGAGTAATTTGAAAATCGGCGCACATGTCGCGGTCATAAGGAATATGAATCTGGAGATGTAGTTCAAACATCCCAGGAATCCTCTGACTTGTTTTTCAGTTTTCGGAGAAGGCATTTCTTGAATGGCCTTGACCTTGTTAGGATCAACTTCAATTCCTTTCTGGCTGACGATGAACCCTAGTAATTTCCCCGAACGGACACCGAAGGTGCACTTGTTAGGATTCAAGCGGAGCTTGAATTTTCTTAGACGTTCGAACAATTTTGACAGATGTTCAACGTGCTCATCCTCTGTTCTTGATTTTGCAATCAAATCATCAACATATACCTCGATTTTTTTGTGTATCACGTCATGAAACAGAGTAGTCATGGCCCTTTGATAGGTTGCCCCGACATTCTTCAAACCGAACGGCATTACCTTGTAACAAAAGGTACCCCATGGGGTAATGAACGAAGTTTTCTCCATGTCTTTCGGCGCCATTTCGATCTGATTATAGCCCGAGAATCCATCCATGAAGGAGAATACTTTGAACTTTGTTGTGCTGTCAACCAACATGTCAATGTGTGGTAAAGGAAAGTCGTCCTTTGGACTTGCCTTGTTCAGATCTCTGTAATCGACACACATTCTAACCTTTCCATCCTTTTTGGGAACGGGTACGATGTTGGCTAACCATTGAGGATATTCAGATGGAGCGAGGAAACCCGCGTCGATCTGTTTCTGTACCTCCTCTTTGATTTTGATGGCCATGTCCGGTGAGTCCGTCTCAACCTTTGCTTTACTGGCGGACATTCCGATCTTAGCGGTAAGTGATGTTCCACGATGCTGGTATCCAACCCTGGCATATCCTGATAGGACCAAGCGAATACATCGGGGAATTCTTTGAGAATCTTTATCAAACTTTCTTTGGCAGTTGGACTGAGCAGTGCTCCGATCCTGATTTCTTTTCTCTCTTTCTCTGAACCCAAGTTTACCGTTTCCAACGGTTCTTTGTGAGGTTCAATGGACCTTTCCTCTTGTCTGAGTAGTCGGGAAATATCTTCTGGAATTTTGTTTTTATTTTCTTCTTCAGCCTCGAATACCGGGAACTCAAAGTTGGGAGAAGGCATCAGATCGTATGTTTCAACGGGGTATAAAACAAGCAATCTGCATGACGTGATGATTCGTGTTTAGAAGAGATAGAGAAAATGTAAGTGTGTGCAGTGTATTTATTTTACTGCTTGTTTTTATTTTTGAATTGTTTTTTTTAGGATTACCATTTTCTGAAAAAGCAAAAAGAGAAAACAGCGATTAATGCGGAAATTACAGAACGACGTTATTTTTATTAATGAACAAGTCGAATCTTGAAACTACAGCCCTATAAAACAAAACTCACTCGCTCTGGGCAAAGCGAAGAGGGAAATTTACAAAAAGCGAGCCCTATCAAAACATCCGTTTTACCTGGGTAGGGTGAAAGGTTAAAGATGGCAATTACTTTGACTGATGAACGACCTTTGGAACCTCGACAGCAACCCATTGGCGGCGAACTCCTCGGTGAATCACAAAGTCTGGCACCTTCCTTGATTTGTCTTCAGAAATGACGCTGATTTCTGGTGGAGTAGGATCATTGGAATCTGTCTCCCAAGCAGAATTTTCGTAGGAGGATTCCTCTGTTGCATTTTGCATAGCATTGGTGCTCTCAGCTGTATCTCCCCATCCAGTTGACTGGATATCTTCGAGCCTAATACGAGAGCTTTCGGGAGCAGTGTACTTAACCATAAAGTCGTATTTTCCACTTGGTTGTCCCAAAGTGTCCCAAACTTCTTTGGAACTGGAGAAGTCATCCCTCTCGATGACGTTGACCTCAGGAAAAGCATAGTTGATGAATTCTAGTCCTGCAAACGTTGCGAATTCATCTTCATGTTGAGTAGTTTCCGAATGACCTGAGTGTTGATCCCATGACAAGGTGGGGACACAAGTATTCTGTTCAATGAAGCTCAGCTGAGTTTCATTACTCGGCTGACTTTCTTGCCCCAAGTTTCTTGGGTAAGGCTGCCACATTGGCAGACCATCCATCGGGCCATAGTAATTGTGATCAAAGTTTTCTTTCATCAGAGTGTCTTCCTCTAATGAATTTGGCGGAGCACGGCATCCTTCCGGATCACAATCTCCGTAGATCATTTCGACATCTGATCTTGGTATAAATCTTGGACTTTCTGTAGGAAAGCAAAAAGGCATAGGCACCTTTTCCTGAGACATATAGCCGTCCTTGTTAAGGTAGGACTTCCATTCTTCATCTGTGTCAGAGGGATCTTCCTCGTTGATAGCATGAACTGTCTGAGACACTGGGTGAAGAAAACCTCCACTGTGGAAGAAGTTTTGAAGGGGATGAAGACTTTCATCGTTGGCGGCTGTCTGAGTACAGGTCGCAGAAAAACCAAGACCCTTCTTTATCTTATTGTCAGTGGGAATGACAAGCTGTCCCCATCCTTTTGTATCGGTACTCTCGACCGCTTTGATAGCATCTTTGTATGAAGAAATTGAAGTTCCTTCTTCGGATCGATCGTTCTTGCTCACCGATAGTGCTTGGAACTGAGTTCCAATAACCTCCTCGGGTTCTACACAAGCAGATGATGATAGGTTACTCACAAGCAAGGCTTGTTCCCCACAAACCATGACAAGTTGATCGTTCTTGACGAACTTTAGCTTTTGGTGGAGGGTTGAAGTAACCGCTCCAGCCTGATGTATCCAAGGTCTTTCTAATAAACAACTGTATGTTTCCCGGATGTCCATGACCTGGAAAGTGATTTGGAAAGTGTGAGGACCAATAGTTATGGGAAGATCAACTTCGCCGATAACTGTTTTTCTGGATCCGTCGAATGCTTTGACGAAGACCTCGCTGACTCTCATCGGAGGGCCCTTAAATGATAATTGCATCAAAGTGGACTTCGGCATAACATTCAGGGCTGACCCTGTGTCTACCAGTACATTGGCTAAAGCATCGCCCTGGCAGTTAACTGTAATGTTGAGCGCCATGTTATGACGACGACCCTCTTCAGGTAATTCCTCATCACTAAATCCCAAATTATTGCAGGAAGTGATGTTAGAGACAATGCTATCGAATTGTCTGATTGTTACATCCTGTTCCACAAAGGCTTGCTCCAAGACTTTCTGTAGAGCCTCTCTGTGTGCTTCTGAACTGAGTAGCAGTGATAATACCGAGATCTTTGAAGGAGTCTGTAACAGTTGATCAACAATGTTATATTCACTCCTTTGGATGAGCTTTAGCATCTCATCTTTGTCTTTTGAAAAGTTGGGATTACCAGATTGACTGACTGGTGGATCAGGAATTTCCGCCTGAAGTTCCTTTTCTTTGTTGGATTCTCTAACCCCTCGGTTGAAGATTCGACCGCTCCGTGTTACACGAATGATGTCTGCAATATTCACGACGGAGGGTAATGGAATTTCCTTTCCATTCTCGATTATTGTTGCACCTTATTTGTAAGGGATTGCCTTAGCTGATTCATACGGTAGTGGCCCCGGTAGATAGATGACTATGGGAACCTTCTGATTTTTCTGACCATCATAAGTAACCTTGATCTGTTCCCGGTTGGGAACTCTAGATTCGTCAAGTAGAGGGATGATGGCAAAAACATCCCTGGTCCTGTGATGACCAGAGATCGTGACAACATCCTCAACTTGCTCGGCAAGGTAGTTCGCCGACCAAATGATGGGTCCTGAACCGGGATATGGACGAATTTCTCTATGATCGACCTGACCCTGAAGAGCTGCTCTCATAAGGTAACACCCTTGGTTACTTTCTGCACAGACGCTACAACTGTCATAGTTGTGTGGTGGCACCTGGCCACGCCCACTTTGAATACAATGTAACCTCACTAGGTTACCTTCCATTGATCGGACATCCTGACTTTGACGACGAGTAGGATTCCTGTTATTGATACTAATCTGCTGAGTATCTTCGTCCATATAGATTGGCATCCACCAGTGATTTAACAAGTGCTGAAGCGCCTCCTGGACAAGGGTACAACCTCGATCGTTTTCGCAACCCGCTTTACAATTTTGATAGTCATGTGATATTAAGAATCCAAGTCGGACCTGCTCAGCATGTAACTCTACCAGGTTGGTATCCATTACGCGGATGTCGAAGATCTGAACCATGTTGATTTGATAGGAGTTCCTATCATGGTAGTCTTGGATCCATCCAAGATCCATCTGATGCTGGAGGGCCTCTTGTATGAAAGAGCATCCCTGTTTGTTTACCGAACAAATCAGACAGGAACTGTAATCGTGCCGCGGAAGATTATGATACTGGCTTTTCCTTGAGTGCATCGCCACCAAGTTGACATTCATCGCACGGATGTCGTGGTTTTGAATGACGTTGGAATTCGTGTAAACCATGTTAACTCCACGAACTCGGTGCTCTTGGATCCATCCAAGATCCATTTGTTCCTGTAGAGCTGATTGCACTACCGAACATCCTTGGTTATCTTTAGAGCAGATATCACACTGGTGATAATTATGAGGTGGCACATGGCCATATCCACTCTGTCTATAATGCATCTTGACTAGATTGGTCCCCAATAAGAGTACATCGTGAATTTGATAGACATTGTTAGTCTCTTTCTCAATTAGATTGACTGCAGCTTTCTCATGTTGAGGCAGCGGGTTCGTAAGAACATTAGGATTCGTATCTTTGAAAGATAAGAGCCCGCTCCTAACAAGCTTTTACATGTCAGATTTGAAATTGAGACAAGTCTCAATGTTATGCCCTGAACCTCCTTGATGATAAGGGCATGTTTGATCCGCTTTAAACCAAAAAGGCAGATTTTCTGGAACTGAAAGGGGAGACTTAGTCTGAATGTGCCCCTTAGCCAGCAGTAACGGAAACAGCTCTGCGTACGTTACGGGTATAGGATCAAATCCTGGTGGCCGTATTGTACGGTTGTTGTTATATGGAGGACGAGCCTGCTGAAGAGGCTGTTGTATCCTTTGTTGGTCAGGGTGGCTCTGCGCAAGCTGAGGTTGATACATAGGAACAGGCGCGGGGCCGATTGCAGGAGTAACAGCTGCTACTGGCTGATAACGACGCCTTTGCTTTTCGAGAGAGATATTCCCAATATCTTGCTCCTTTTTCTTAGGGAGAGCACTACCGTATTTTTTAGTACCGCTCGTTGATCCATTGTCTTTTACCAAACGTCCTTCTCGGATGGCTTCCTCAAGACGTACACCCATGCCGACCATTTCGGTGAAATCACTGGGTGCACTGGCAATCATTTGGTCATAGTAAAATGAGCTTAAGGTCTTTAAGAAGATTTTTGTCATCTCTTTTTCCTCAAGAGGTGAACAAATTTGAGCGGAAATTTCACGCCACCTTTGAGCATACTCCTTAAAGGTTTCCTTTTCCTTTTGCGACATTGATCTGAGTTGATCTCTGTCGGGTGCCATGTCCAAATTGTACTTGTATTGTTGGACGAAGGCAGTACCAAGATCTCTGAATGTACTGATCGTAGTACGGTTTAAACCCATGTACCATTTGAGTGCGGCACCGGTTAAACTATCCTGGAAGTAGTGAATCAGCAGGTCTTGATTCTCCGTCTGAGCTGACATCCACCGAGCGTACATCACCAGATGGCTCTGAGGGCAAGAGTTACCCTTGTATTTTTCAAAGTCAGGCACTTGAAATTTGTGCGAGACTTTCACATTTGGGACCAAGCAGAGGTCTGCGGCGTCCTTTCCAAATAGATCCTGACCGCGAATGGCTTGCGGCTCTTTCTGCATTTCCAAGAACTGCTCCTGGAATTCATCCATTATGTCAAACATAGTTTCCTTCTTACCAGAAGGTGTCTGTGGAATCTATCCTTCCGGGACAGTGTGCACCACAGGGGGTGGTACCGTGACTACGGCAGTAAGTCTTGGCGCCTCCCGAAGTTTGTAACCTTCAGGAGTCTTCAGTATGCCCCTGGCATCTTCGCTTTCCCGAAGTTTGTAACCTTCAGGCCCAACAGCTTCTGTTGCAATTCCCAGATCTTCAGTGATCGGCGGAACATATCCTTCTGGGATATAGTTAACAGGCATTCCCCAAGGACGATCTTTCGGCATCTGATACCTAGGATCATACTTTTCTATGATGGGCGTTGAGGTGATCTTTGAGATTACAGTTCTTTGTAGCTGAGCTTCTGCCATGGCTTGCATGTCGTTACGAAGCTTTCTCATATCCTCTCTTAGAGCGTCGATCTCTTCTTTCAACTCTCTGTTTTCTTCCTCAAGACCATCCATCTTTTTCTGACGATTGGCCCGAGTATTATACGAATGAGACAGTTTGACTCTAGAATCGAGACACAAATGTGAGATTCGTAGGGAAGAAGAATACGCGATGTGAGAATGATGAATGCAATGATTATATTAATTGTTGTTTTTTGGTTTAATCAAAATAAACTTCGACAATTAGATTGCAAATATCAAACAGTGGGGAAACCCCTTTTTATTGAATTCCAAAGGATTACAGAAATGGAAATACAGTAGATTACAAAGTGCAGAAACAGAAACCTAAACTAATGGGTCCCGAGTCCTCTCTGAAGAGAAATCGGGTGCTGATTCTGGTATCTTCCTTTTCTTTGACCGGGGCGGTTGGGCCGTTGTCGGGTTGTCATTCCTTTGCCAGGTGAAAGGAGCGAGCAAATTCCTTTGGTCATCTTGATTCTCTACAGCATGCTGCTCCAAAATTTCAATCAGAGCATCTTTCTCTTTTAGTAATTGCTGTATTTGGATACACTCTGCGTCGAGGGTGCGGTACTTGTTCTTCCAAGATCTTCTTTCCTTTTGAACTTTGTTGAGAGTAACCTGAAGGTTTTCAGTTTCCGTCATGAAGTACATGACAGTTTCCCTCGGTGGAAGAATTCCGTAACGAGGATAAGGCATTTTCAGCTTGAGAGCTCTAGTTTGTACCTAATGGAGATAAGGCTCCACCGAGACACAGTCCGATTTTCCCAGAGGCTCCCGTCCTTTCTTATGAATATGTTTCCAAGCATGCACTATTTCCGTCTTTAGTGCTCTGTCATTTTCTCCTTCTTTGAAGAAAAGACCTTCCAGATGAACACCGAGTGGGATGTGTCTCATCGGGTATCCAAATTGACGAAGAACCAATATCGGATGATAGTTGATTCCTCCTTTAGTTCCTATAAGGGGTACGCTGGGGAAGTTTCCACAACGGTCAATGATTCTGATTCCCTCATAAATCCTATTACACCAATCTATATCGGAATTGGTGAGAGACATGATCTTCTGCGACCAACGTAAGACACTCTTGCAATCCCAAAAAGCAGCAGACTTGGGCAAGTGAGAGATAAACCATTTGTAAAGCAAAGGTACACAGCATGTGATCTCCCCTCCGCTGTACAAATTTCCCAAGTGTACAGAATGATACGCATCTGCAAGCAAAGTCGGCACAGGGTTTCCAATGAGAAAAACCTTAATAGCGTTGATATCGACGAAGTTATTGATGTTGGGAAACAAAAATAACCCGTAGGTGAGCAAGACAAAGATGCTTTCAAAAGCAGTCCCGTTCCCTATACTAGCGAAGTATAGAGCCTTTTTTGTCAAGAACTGGGCTGGAAAACCTTGGATGACACCCTTAGTGGTCATGTGAGTCCTGACCTCAGACTCGTCCAAATGAATTGCTATCGCAATAGTCTGATTCTTTGGAATTTCTTCCAGTCCAGAAAATGGAGCTCGATCAGTGATATGTAAATCAGTCAGATGAGAATACTCCTCCAGCGTTGGTGATAGCTGGTAATCTGGGAATGTGAAACAGTGATAAACCGGATCGTAGAATTGAATGAGCGCGTCCATGATCCCCTTAATCACATGGACTCTTAACAGTGGTAGCAAACCACCGTGCTTGGCTCTGAAAGCCTCTGGGTTAACGGTCATCCTTGCTAACCTTCTCAAATCCCCTAGTTTTGGAACCTTGAAGGTATACTGGTGAGTTCTCCTTCTACCGAAATCCATTAGCGTAATCTTTTTCTCTGATATTTGCAATCACAGTCTTAGTTTAATTTGAAAAACAGAGAGACTAGAAGAGAAAGTTTTTTGAATGTTTTAATGTTTTTATTAAATGAATGCATGAATGCAGCACACAAAAACATAGAAAAAACATGGGGTCAAAGGGTCGTTGTCATGAAGTCAAGGCTCTACCCATCCCCAAAGGCTTATACTAGGGTGATTTTTGTACCTGTACTCATTATCATTAGCTCCTCCCAGGAAGGCAGACAACAAACGGATCGCCAGCGAGTTGTGTGCAATCTTAGAGTAAGTGCCATTCACCGAGAATAGATCACCAGCCTCAAATAAGGGTAGTATCGCGTAACAACTATTTACGATAGTTTCCGCACTACGAAAGGGTTTGGCTCCTCATCTTCTCAGACTTAACAACCGGCCCATTGGCTAGAAGAGTGAATGGGTTGCGTTGGTCAGCCTCCACTGAGGTTGATGGTCGACCCCGTCGCCATCACTTATCTTAAGTGTATACTCATTCTTTCCACATACGGCATCACCCGCATTCCCATTAGCAGAAAAATAAACATGTATAGCAATTAGGAAAAGCAGTATATATATTTGTCCTAAACATCCTAGACCTTTAAAGCTAAGAATCCTACGTTCCTGACAGAAAATGGGTTCCCCGGCGGAAGCCCCAATCTGTGGTTTTCACATAAGTGAAGAAAAGGAAGACCGTGCCTAGATCTAACTTTGAAGGGCCCCACGGTGGGCGCCATTTTTCTATAGCGAGCGATTTTGGACGCGGTTCTTAAGCGCTGGTCGCTCTCTGCAGTTTGAGCTTTGACTACAGGTCGATTCATTTTTTATCCTATTGTGAGCTGAATAAGGAAGGGAAATAGATGTCTCCAATTAACCCTGCTTTGCATACTGAGTTTAAACAGCGGTCTGTTAGGTTACGGATGCTATCAATGTGGGGGGCCTTTGTACTGGTTATTTGTATTTTCGCCAATACTGTTTTCTTTCTTTTTTACCTGGGCAGAAGGTTTCTGGTGGGGAACAAGGATTAGGATGTTAGGACTGATGCTTTTGAATTACTGCTTTTAATTGATGGAGATATGGGATTTGGGTTTTTTGTTGATTGCGCTCGCTAAGATCTTTTCTTTCGATCTTATGCCTACGTATTCCCGTTTACCGAAACAGGGAAATCTGAGCGTTCGTAGTTCCTCCTATTCTATGGGAGGAAATTGGTTTTTGGTGTCTTGTTCAAAGCCCAAGACGTGAAGCGAAAGGTGGTTTGTATCTTGTTCAAAGCCCAAGATGTGAAGCTGAAAGGTCTATTTGTGTCTTGTTCAAAGCCCAAGACGTGAAGCTGAAAGACCTCGACTTTAGAGAGAATTTGTCATCTCTAAAGAGGGGGAAGGAGAATTACTTTAACTGGGATACGCGGATACGAGCAATGCCATAATTTCCGAAGAAACGGTTTTAACCTGAAGGAGAAGACTTTAACTCAGTGTAGAGCAATGCCATCTTTCCTTAGGAATTTCTCATGCTAAAAGAGGGACAGTGGCATGGATATAGATGATCCAGAGCCTTGCCGCTTACAGCGATTAGATGAAAGGAAAGGAGTTGTTGAGGTTTGTGTACTGTGAACGAGGCACAGCTTTGATGCTAAAAGGTTGATTGGATCAACCAGTGGTTTTCTTATACAAAAGCCTAAGAGGAGGCTAATTTCCGCTAGGAAAATCATTATACAAAGCCTAAGAGGAGGCTATTTTGTGTCTCGTACAAAGCCCGAGAGAGAGGCTAAAAGTTTTTGACCCGACGATAGAGTCTTTGTGTCTCGTACGAAGCCCGAGATAGAGGCTATTGTTTGTTTGACTCTACGAGGGAGTCTTTGTGTCTCGTACGAAGCCCGAGATAGAGGCTAAAAGTTTGACTCAACAAGAGAGTCTTTGTATCTCGTACGAAGCCCGAGATGGAGGCTAAAGGTTTGTTTCAGTTGAGTGACAGATCCAATATACTGATTTTAAAAGAGAAAATCAGTTCTTATATGAGCAACACTGTACTCAGGGATTTGATTTGAGGATCAGGGATATTTCCTTCTCTTTGAGGAAACGGGAAATCCAAAGGGTATTGAGATTGTCCGAGTCTGCGGGTTTCCTTCCTATTTAACGAAGGGGTCACTTGAGAATGTCTTTAAGACTCAAGGAAGTTAGACTGTCCAAGTCTAGAGTTTTTTTCTTTTGTACTATGCTTTGAGAAACAGTAGTAGACTCTATGAAAGGACTGTTCTATGAGGATGACTAGGTTCTGTTCCTATACCTCTAGGAGGTCATCGGGACAATTTGTACGAAGCCCAAGAGGAGGCTGGAAACTTTTAAGAAGCCGACGGGTCCTTGTACGAAGCCCAAGAGGAGGCTATCATTCCCGAAGGAAGAGTTCATTATACGAAGCCTAAGAGGAGGTTGTGAATACTTCTAAGAAGCCGTAGGGTCCTTGAATAATGCCCAAGAGGAGGCCGATGCTTTTAAGAAGCCCGTGGGTCTATCATCTCCTTTCCATTAGGAGAGATAACTCATTTAAAGATAAAAACCACTGGTAAACGTGCGAGGTTTACTATCCAGCGACTTTTAACTTTTAAAGAGGGTTCCTTAGTTAAGGTCCAAGATTATGACCGTAGTGGGTACCCAAACCCCGAGACATTCAAGGCAAGCTATCCACAAGGAATAGATCAAGTCAGGAAAGTTCGAGAATTTGGAAGAAACTCAAAGATGCCATTCACGGAGAATACATTCATCTTGGGGAGTAGAGCTTCTTGACGATTCCTAAGGAGGACAGCCGAAGAGAAGACTGTATCTGGTGCTCCTATTGGGGATCTAGGCGTCTATTTCTACGAATAAATGAAACGGCGTCACCTAGTTCTAGACGTAGTTGCCAGGGAAACTCGAAATATCTACACTATTATTACACAGTAGATATGAGTTTATGAAAGGAGACTTACAGTGAGCAGCCCCACAATACAGTTTATAATATGAAATCAGTAAATGAAAGCGATAACCACTTACTCTGTTGTAGTGCTTCCATGCTGTTTGGTTAGTTGTTCAACAAAGAAAGATTGAAAACAACAGTATATTCAAAATCAAAGGAGAAAGTGCTTTGAAAAAGAAAGATTTGGGGCTTACAGCTCAAGGAGAGGCCCAGGGTTTTATCAGTGAGCACACTGTTTGACTTTGTACAGCGGGACTTATACAAGTGACTGGGGCCCAAAAAGGTTTTCTGTACAAAGGGATGGGTCTTACACTCTCTCAAGAGGCCCAAAAAAGGTTTAAAGAAAAGAGAGGGCTTATAACACGAGGGTAGGCCCAAATGATTTTTCATTTAAAAATGGCGATCGCGCCGAGGTTTTCTTTTAACGCAGAGGGACTTATACAATAAGTGAGGCCCAAGATGTTTTGGTCAAAAGGGGGATTGGGTCTTACACTCTAATAGAGGCCCAAAGTGTTTTGAATGGGTCTTATAGCTCAAGGAGAGGCCCAGATGATTTTTATTTTTAAACGGGCGACGATCGCGTCGTTTACTTGTACAGAGGGACTTATACAATGAGTGAGGCCCAAAAAGTTTTTGTACAAGGGGGGATGGGTCTTACACTCTCTCAAGAGGCCCAAAAAGTTTTAAAAATGATTTATGAGGGTTGAATTAATCCAAAACCCTAATTTGTTTTCAAAATGTATTTAATTGAATAAAAATTCAATTAAAATGATCAAAAATTGTTTAACACATGGAAAACAAATTGTGATCTTGGATTAATGCTTCAAAAATTAAGTATTGACCTACAAAATAATTAGAAAGCATTAAAAGTTGCAAAATCAATGTAGAAAAATATTTTTGATACACGATTCAAACAATGCAATTAATTGAGGGAAAACATTCCATGCATGATTATGAACATATGGCCAAATTATTGTGCGAGGAAATATGCATAGATTGAGAGATGACCAAGTATGTGCTTACCTCCAAGTCGTGACAGCAAGTTCAAAGTGATTTTTGATTTGGAGGTGTTACAGATGAGTGGTGATGATCTGAACAGCTTCCCTACACCCTATGGATTGTGTTTGGATGGTTGGACTTGATTGAAATTGACTGGATCATTTTGTGGTACCTCAGCTGCACTTTGGTTAAAACCTTGAGCAACTAGCTGGTGATTTTGTGAAATTGATGTTTCAGAAGTAATCTAAGTGTTTGATCAGCTCATATGTGATGTATGTGTGGTGTGTGAGTGATTGGTTTGATTGGAATTGCTCTCAAACTCAAAACCCGATAGTGACTTGCCTTAGAAGGCAAAATTGGAGTGAAAGAAGAGATTTTGAGGAAAGCATCTGTTAGATGGCTTTGGTGTACTCAAACTGACCACAATTGAGCTCTATTTATAGTAGAGCAAGTTGGTTTTGCAAGGAATAGTGCATGGCAGCTGGTAAGTAGGTTTGGCCAATGTTGGCAAAAGAAAATCCAAGTCTCCTCTAGCCATTGACTAGAGGTTAGGGCACAGAGCTTTGGTCCCCTTGGTCTTGGATAAGTCTTGACTGATTTCAGATGAGAATGGCTCAGTCCATGCCACCTTGATGGTTTAATTGAATGCCTCATTCCAAATTTGAAGTCTTGTCCCTATTTTGGCCATTCTAGGTCCAACATGCTATTTCTTGTTCCATGGACTTTGGAGGCTTGGCTCAGTGATTGTCCCCTTTAGATTCAATCCTCTGAGGTGTCCAAGTGGATAGGAGCAATTGAATTTGGATGATTTTGGAAAATCGACCAAAGTTGCAAATTCTGCCTTGCCTCGACAGATTTCAGCAAGGCAACTTGGCAATGTTGTATCTCATGGTGTAGGTTGAATTTGGCAATGTTCTTGGCCATTTTGGAAAGCTCTTACATGATACAACAACTGTTTCAACAAGTTTGGTTTTGATCTCTTTTGATTCCAAGTGAAAAATCCCCCTACATTTGGCAAAAAGTGAGGCAGAATCTGACTTAGTGAAAATTTCACAAAGTGTTGGAAAAAGTGACATTTTCACTTTTCAGCCACTTTGATCACTCCATAACTCAAAATCCTTAATGAATTGGAATGACTTGTAGTTGAAGTTTTTGTAGGTGATAATGAGGGCTACAAATCCATCTTTGGATGAGAAAAAATGGCCTTGTGGTTTAGGAGTTATGGTCCTCCAAAGTTGGTACCTTTGCCACTTTATTTTTAACTTAGAAAAATTTCTAAGTTTTATGGTTATCCCTTTTACAAGTTATCTCACTTTTCTTGATTTTTCTTGATGAATGATGATTCAAATCATACATTAACATCATTTTAGGGTTAAAAATCCATTTTGGTGAAAAATCTCAAAAAGTCAAAGTTGACTTTTGTGCACAGTTGACTTTTTATCAGATGAATTCCAAACTGTGCAATTCTTCAGGAAATCATGTCCTTGACCTAAATCAAACTTGATGGACATGTTCCATGGGTATCATAGGGTATATTCAATCATGTATTAGGGTTTGGGGGCATGTCTTGGTCAAAAGTCAAAGTTACAGTTGACTTTTCTCTTAAAACCCTAATTGTGGTGCAGATGAAATTGAGACTTGTTGCTCAAGCTTCTTGGATCAATCCATTGTTCCAAATGAATCAATATGGTATATTAGAGACCCTCAAATCATGTCTTGAGGTCTTGGCTCATGGTTTGTCCCAAAAGTCAACTTAGGGGTGAATTAGGTCAAGAAACCCTAATTCCTGATTTTTGATGAATGCATCCCCTGAGGAAAAATTGACTTGATGCATGGGTTCATGAGGTTCCATGAAGTATATTAGGTTATTTTTTGGATCATTGCCTTGTGCCCAGATGAAAATTTCCATCTGGAGGCCCTGGTCGACCAAAACCCTAATTTGGTGACACTGTCGATCTTGAGACTTGATCCACCTAGAAGGGAGCAGCCTTGTGCTTAATCCTTGAAGTGGGAGTCCTTTTTGATCCATTGTGGATATTTAAGAGATTAGACAAGTTGAATATCATGTCATTTCTTGATTGATCCTTTGTCTAAGCACTCAGAGAGGGCTTGAAACCCTAATTTTGATTGTATTGGATGCTCACTCATCTTTGGGGAGACTGATGAAGCATGATGGTTCATCCATATTGTGATGATGATTTTCACAATGATGGGAAATCTAAGTGGTCAAAATTTGGGATATTACACTTCCTCCAAGAACAACACTCACTCTTGCTTAAAAGCTTCAAGGAGAATAGTGACCATCTCACAATCCGAGTGGTTCACACATACCAACTCTCCTAGAGAGTGGTTCACAAGAACGAAACCCTAATAATTTTACATCTTGGAATCGTTGCCAAATCAGGTTACAAACACTCCTATTTATAACCTACATCCCAACTGGATTTGGGCTTCAAATCACAGCAAATAAGCTGTTACAAATCTGCAAAATAAACTCCAAGAAAATAGGTCTTCAATCTAATATTTCCTAATATGTCTCCATATTTAGAAAGTAGTGAAAATAAGAAAACCAGCACAAAATCTCAACTCAATTACTTTGGACGCCACATAGGATAACTAAATATTCACAGAATATTCAGTAACAAATAGCAACTAACAGAATCTTCCTTTTAATACAATAACAGACGCGATGTCCTATGATCCAGGATGGGACATCTTTATCCGACATGTTGAATGCAGTAAATTAGAACATCTTGATTAACCATCATATGACAGCAAAACAACAACACCTTAAAACAATCATGCACTCGTATCAGCTTAGTGCAGAACAACATGTCAAGACATCCTCCTTGACATTTCACAACCTGCAACTAAACTATTATGGCAGATACACAAAACAGCATGTTAAAACAACTTTAGTGACATAAAGCTATCATATAGGTTTTAACAAAATTTAGCCAACACAAATACTGCATAGTTGCAGAACTAACACAATCGTTAAATAGGATGCTGACCTCGCTCTCCCGCTTCATGGCCAAATCGGCATAATACACACTTCCATTTTTAAAACTCCTACGCAAGAAAGCCACGTTCGAGTGGACCAAAGAGTGCGAGCAGGCGCTCCTCTATCTCAAACAAGTCCTTTCACAACCCTCAGTCCTCTCGCGACCAGAATACAGGGAGATGTTGTTCCTATACCTCGCCGTCACGAACGAAGCGGTCAGCGCGGTTCTAATCCGAGAAACCCTGACGGGCAAAAGCCAATTTACTTCACCAGCAAAGACGTCCAGGGTCTGGAGCTTAAATACCAGCAGATCAAAAAATTCGCTCTGGCCCTCGTCACTGCAGCCAAAAGACTACGACACTACTTCTTGGCCTACACGATCGTGGTGAGGACCGAACAACCCGTGAGATAGCTCCTCGTCCGACCAGACATGGCGGGTAGGATGCTCAAGTGGTCACTCGAGCTCGCCGAGTCTGATGTTCAATACGAGGGAAGAAAGGCCCTGAAGGCTTAGGTGTTGGCCGACTTCATGGTGGAAATGACCCTCCCAGAACCTTCGACCGACGGATCCCAAAAATGGACGATCTACATCGATGGGGCATCCATCTTGACAGGAAGCAGAGCGGGCATCATCCTGGAAAACGAGGAAGGTATCTTGATCAAAGTCTCCCTCATGTTATCCTTCCCGACGTCGAACAACCAGGCCAAATACGAGGCTTTCCTCATTGGGTTATGGCTAGCCGAGGATCTCGGTGCTAAAGAAGTCAAAATATTCACCGACTCCCAGCTCGTGGCCTCCCAGGTACTAGGAGAGTACCAAGCCAAGAACGACAACCTCATAGAATACTTGGCTCTGGTGAAAGAAAGGATGAAGAAGTTCACCTCGGTGGAAGTGAATCACATCCCACGCGAACACAATACTCGAGCAGATGTCCTATCGAAACTCGTGAGCACAAATAAAAAAGGCAGGAACAAGTCCGTCATTCAAGAAGTGCTTCCACGGCCAAGCAACGAGAAACTCGTCCCCGCGACTGACGTGAACGCCATTGGAGACAGCCATTGTTGGATGACCCCGGTGTACGAGTACCTCACCACAGGAAATCTACCCGACGACCCCAAGGACGCCAGAGTAGTTAGGCGATGTGCCTCCTCGTATACGACTGTCGAGGACAAGTTATATCAAAGCGACTTCTCGATCCCCCTTCTCAGATGTGTCGAGGAGTCCAAGGTCCCCAGTATACTCCAAGAGATCCACAAGGGGATCAACGGGCAACGCCTTGGCGGACGATCCTTAGCCCGTAAAGCGTTGCGAGCGGGATACTACTGGCCCACCATGCAGCAGGACGCAAAAGAGCAAGTCAAGAAGTGCGACAGATGTCAACGACACGTGGACATGCACCTGGCCCGCCCAGTGAGCTCAAAAAGTTGTCGTTCCCGTGGCCGTTTTCCTGGTGGGGGATGGACATCCTCAGTCCCTTCACCGTGGGAACGTACTAAAATAAATACCTGATATTCGGCGTTGACTACTTCACCAAGTGGATCGAGGCCGAAGCCCTGGCCAAAATCACGGCCCACAACATACTACGTTTCTACAAGAGGAACATGCTTGCCCGGTTCGGCGTTCCCCAAGCAATTATCACTGACAACGGGACACAGTTCACTGACAAGAACTTTCAAGACTTCGTCACCAAGCTGGGCACGAAGCAACACTGCACGTCGGTCGAGCACCCACAAACAAACGGTCAGGCCGAAGCCGCCAACAAGGTGATCCTACGAGGCCTGAAACGGAGACTAGGCGACACCAAGAAAAGGTGGGTCGAGGAGCTACAAAACATCCTCTGGGCCTACAGGACAACCCCGCACTCCACTACCGGAGAGACCCCCTTTCGACTGACCTAGGGAACTGAGGCGGTGATCCTAATGGAAATAAAGGAACCCCCGAGAAGGACTGAGTCCCCTCGAGGAGGAGATAAACGATGAGGCCCTCTAGGAGGAGCTCGACCTGGTCGAAGAGATACGGTCGGGCGAATCCCTCCGCGAAGCCTCACTCAAGCAGAAGATAACTTTACGCCATAACAACAAAGTTATCAAACACAAATTTCAGGTGGGCACCCTCGTCCTACGAAGGAATCAGAAAGATTCGCGTGAAGGCAAGCTCGTCGCGAACTGGGAGGGCCCCTATCGCGTCCGCGCAAAAATGGCGACAGGAGCCTATTACCTCGAAAATCTACACAGGGAGGAACTTTCTCAACCATGGAATACTGAAAATCTTGAACAGTACTACAGTTAAACACTGCCAGCGACCCATCCGCATCGCGACCACGGGGGCACACTAGGTACAAGCGCGACTCCCCTCCTCCAGATAAGAAGACAAGGGCCCGCATTGTATCCCTTGATCCGACGGGGATACCTCGACCGAGCTCCGCCGTCGCCGTGCCAACTAGGCAGGGCACCCAGCTTGCGATGGGAAGTTCATGCCATGAAGCTAAGACCTCGACCGAGCTCTTAGCTTCGTCGAAGGTCGGAATATAGCTCCGACCACTCGACCAGTTTCCTAAACTGTCGAGGATCAACAAAGTCGAGCAAAGGCCCCAAAATACTTAGACAAAAACAAAAGTAACAGATATATAATTAACATACAAACATCACACACAAGATAAAGAAAGACAATGCATTGGAATTGGGCAGCAGCCCATTGTTCAAAGAGTACATACAAAAATACCATAAACCCCTGGTGTGCAGGCCGGCCAGAAAGTAATACAAAACCACGACACGAAGGCCGAATTACACAACAGTAAAAAATGGCACGCATGCCAAACAAACTAGACAAAAGATGAAACTAAACAGTAGCATTTTCCTCAGGCTGTCCGTCTGCCATGGTCTTCTCGTCCTCATCCTCCTAGGTCTTCGGCGCGACAATCCGATCGTCAACCACCTGATGGTAAGGGCCGGTCCCCTCAGTGATGAGCTGAACACACAGATTCACGAGCTAGAGCTGCGTCACAGTGGCAAAAAAGCCCACCTCGACAGCCCCAAGGACATCTTGCTCGAGCAGCCGAATCTTTGATATCATTTTAGCCCGAGAAGTCAACAGTTTGTCCTCATCAGTTTCATCATCAGCAGGTCTGGTAGCCTGCTCTAGCTCAGCAATTCTCGCCAAGATATTCTTCCTCTCCTCAGCTGCGTTCTTCAACTTCTCCTCCATCTTCCCGTGAAGCTCGACCTGAGCTTCATTCTTCTTCTTACACTCCACGAGGTCATTGGCCAGCTTTTTCATCTCAGGCTCGATTGACGCCAAGCTGCTTTGCATTTTGGTCAGCTCATCCGACGGGCAGGTATCATCGTTTAAGACCAGAGCTGTGGCAAAGACCCGCATCATTGCGGCCATGTCCTCCGACAATATTTTTCTCCTCGCAGCATGGTCAGTGCCCAAGATGGCCTAGGATTCGACAGCACTGACGCCCGGGGAGTTGGCGCTTGAGAAGAAGTTAGGCCTCAGGTAGCAGGGCAGGAGCACGAACTTCTCACCAGGAGGGTTCTCGGTGAGGTCGAGATGCACCGGCTCACTGGTTCGCTGTCTCTTCGGGGACCACTGTGAAGTTGGAGATTGGCTACACTGAGGGGAGTTGGAGGAATCCCCAGGTGTCGGGGTGGAGCCTTGCACCTGCTGTCGGATCTGATCGACTTGCCCCTTCCCACCATTCTTCGGGCCTCAGGCAGTAGCCAGCTTATTCACACGCTCTTCCATGGTCGACATTGTACCTGCAAAAGGAGAAAACAAACATCAGCGAACTAAAGAAGGAAACATTGGCGGCAACCGAGTAAAGGGCGTGTCCGCTACCTAAGAACTGAACAACCTCCTTGTCGGTCTCGCACTCGAGGAGGACTTTTGTGTTTATCAATCGGGTCTCCATCAAGATCTCCCCATGATCATTGCGCTTGAAGTTTCTATCCAGAGTCACCAACTTCGCTCGAGTGAAACCGGCGACAAAATCGACTAATTCCTGGTATGCCAACCGATTTTCCTCGCCAAATGCTCCAAGACTGATGATGTAACTACCTGTGCCCCTTAGGAAGTGCTCCTCCGTCCATTCCAAGGGGCACTTCGATTCAAGGACCTCCTCCCGCCGTCCGTCTTCCCTCTCCCTAAACACGCGGTCATACAACGTGCTGGTAGCCGCGTGGGTGAGGGGCTTGACGACGAACCACCGACCTTTAAAATTCCGAACAGACCCCAGATACGCCCGAAACAGCCTCCTCAGCTGCTTAAAGGACACCCAACTATGTCGGCCCTCGATCGTTTGTCGCTGCAGGTGGAAGATATGGAAGAAGAGGGGTACCTTGGTCCCGATGTTAAGGTATTTACAAACGAGCTCGTATGCCTGGACGAACACGGTTGCATTTGGGTGAAGTTGTGAGGGCGCCAGCTGCAACCAAGAGAACACCTCCCGTTGGAAGTCACTGAAGGGCAGACGTATGCCCGCTTCCGGGAAGGCGAACTCGTACATAGGGAACCTCGTCCCTTTGAATGTCGAGTATATGTGATGATGCTCCAAGGGCTTATACGCCTGCCAGCTCCTCGGGGAGCCCTCACAAAGGTCCTCGACGGTGGCATAGGCATCGGAGTCGTTTGTGGCAAATAGAGATGGGAAGTTCAGGGGCTCCTCCCCGGCCTAACTGTAATACCCCAAATTTTGACCACTTAGATTTCCCATCATTGTGAAAATTATCATCACAATATGGATGAACCATCATGCTTCATCAGTCTCCCCAAAGATGGGTGAGCATCCAATACAATCAAAATTAGGGTTTCAAGCCCTCTCTGAGTGCTTAGACAAAGGATCAATCAAGAAATGACATGATCTTCAACTTGTCTAATCTCTTAAATATCCACAATGGATCACAAAGGACTCCCACTTCAAGGATTAAGCACAAGGCTGTTCCCTTATAGGTGGATCAAGTCTCAAGATCGACAGTGTCACCAAATTAGGGTTTTGGTCGACCAGGGCCTCCAGATGGAAATTTTCATCTAGGCACAAGGCAATGATCCAAAACATGACCTAATATACTTCATGGAACCTCATGAACCCATGCATCAAGTCAATTTTGCCTCAGGGGATGCATTCATCAAAAATCAGGAATTAGGGTTTCTTGACCTAATTCACCCCTAAGTTGACTTTTGGGACAAACCATGAGCCAAGACCTCAAGAGATGATTTGAGGGTCTCTAATACACCATATTGGTCCATTTGGAACAATGGATTGATCCAAGAAGCTTGAGCAACAAGTCTCATTTTCATCTGCACCACAATTAGGGTTTTAAGGGAAAAGTCAACTGTAACTTTGACTTTTGACCAAGACATGCTCCGAAACCCTAATACATGAGTGAATATACCCTATGACACCCATGGAACATGTCCATCAAGTTTGATTTAGGTCAAGGACATGATTTCTTGAAAAATTGCACAGTTTGGAATTCATCTGATAAAAAGTCAACTGTGCACAAAAGTCAACTTTGACTTTTTGAGATTTTTCACCAAAATGGATTTTTAACCCTAAAATGATGTTAATGTATGATTTGAATCATCATTCATAAAGAAAAATCAAGAAAAGTGAGATAACTTGTAAAAGGGGTAACCATAAAACTTAGGAAAATTTTCTAAGTTAAAAATAAAGTAGCAAAGGTACCAACTTTGGAGGACCATAACTCCTAAACCACAAGGCCATTTTTTCTCATCCAAAGATGGATTTGTAGCCCTCACTATCACCTACAAAAACTTCAACTACAAGTCATTCCAATTCATTAAGGATTTTGAGTTATGGAATGATCAAAGTGGCTGAAAAGTGAAAAAGTCACTTTTTCCAACACTTAGTGAAATTTTCACTAAGTCAGATTTTGCCTCACTTTTTGCCAAATGTAGGGGGATTTTTCACTTGGAATCAAAAGAGATCAAAACCAAACTTGTTCAAATAGTTGTTGTATCATGTAAGAGCTTTCCAAAATGGCCAAGAACATTGCCAAATTCAACCTACATCATGAGATACAACATTGGCAAGTTGCCTTGCTGAAATCTGTCAAAGCAAGGCAGAATTTGCATTTTGGCTCGATTTGCCAAAATCAGCCAATTTCAATTGCTCCAATCCACTTGGACACCTCAGAGGATTGAATCCAAAGGGGACAATCACTGAGCCAAGCCTCCAAGGTCCAAGGAACAAGGAATAACATGTTGAACCTAGAGTTGCCAAAATAGGGACAAGACTTCAAATTTGGAATGAGACATTCAATGGAACCATCAAGGTGGCATGGACTGAGCCATTCTCATCTGAAATCAGTCAAGACTTATCCAAGACCAAGGGGACCAAAGCTCTGTGCCCTAACCTCTAGTCAATGGCTAGAGGAGACTTTCATTTCCATTGGCCAACATTGAGGAAACCTACTTACCAGCTGCCATGCACTATTCCTTGCAAAACAAACTTGCTATACTATAAATAGAGCTCAATTGTTGTCAGTTTAAGTACACCAAAGCCATCTAACAGATGCTTTCCTCAAAATCTCTTTCTCTTGGCAAAAATGCCTTTCTTAGCAAGGTAGCTATCGGGTTTTGAGTTTGAGAGCAATTCTGCACAAACCAATCACTCACACACCTCACATACATCACATATGGGCTGATCAAACACTCACATAACATTTGGAACATCAATTTCACAAAATCACTTGCCATCCACACAAGTTTGAAGTGAAGTTGCAGCTGAGATGCCATAGACTGATCCAGTCCATTTCAATTCAATCCAAGTGTTCAAACACACTCCATATGGTGTAGGGAAGCTGTCCAAATCATCACCACTCATCTGTAACACCTCCAACTCAAAATCACATCTGCTCTTGCTGTCACGACTTGGAGGTAAGCACATACTTGGTCATCTCTCAATCTATGCATATTTCCTCGCACAATAATTTGGCCATATGTTCATAATCATGCATGGAATGTTTTCCCTCAATTAATTGCATTGTTTGAATCGTGTATCAAAAATCCTAGCCTTCATGCAGAAATTAGGGTTCTTGAGGTCTCTTCGTGATTTCTTGTTGTATGTTTAATTTAAATGAAATTAAAGTACATAGACATGATCGTGGGGTTGAGGCGAGCATAATGATATGTGGATTGCATGTTATAATTACGTATTCAGTGAGATTGGATGGAAAATGCAAATCTCGGCAAACTGAAAAACGCGCGTGTTCTTGGTGTTGTTCTTGGCGCCATTTTCATATATTTGAATATTTGAATTTTGTGATTTTGTTTAATTGATTCAAAAATTAATTTCTCTCCGAGTTTTAATGATTTTGAGTTGATTCTTTTTTTAATAATTCACAAAAATGTTAAAATATTTTATTTTATCAAAAAATCCCAAAAATATTATTTATTTCATATAATTGATATTTTTGTAAAGAATTAATATTTTGATCGTTTTTGGCATTTTAAATATTTTTTCTACATTGATTTTGCAACTTTTAATGCTTTCTAATTATTTTGTAGGTCAATACTTAATTTTTGAAGCATTAATCCAAGATCACAATTTGTTTTCCATGTGTTAAACAATTTTTGATCATTTTAATTGAATTTTTATTCAATTAAATACATTTTTGAAAACAAATTAGGGTTTTGGATTAATTCAACCCTCATAAATCATTTTCAAAACACTTTGGGCCTCTATTAGAGTGTAAGACCCAATCCTTTTTTTGACCAAATTATCTTTGGGCCTCACTTATTGTATAAGTCCCGATACCGTCAAAAAACAAACGGCGCGATCGTCGCCTTTTAAAAAATCATCTGGGCCTACCCTCGTGTTATAAGCCCCACTCTTTTCTTTAAACCTTTTTGGGCCTCTTGAGAGAGTGTAAGACCCATCCCCCCTTGTACAAAAACTTTTTGGGCCTCACTCATTGTATAAGTCCCTCTATACAAGTAAACGGCGCGATCGTCGCCCGTTTAAAAATAAAAACCATCTGGGCCTACCCTCGAGTAGTAAGACCCATTTCTTTTTCTTTAAAACACTTTGGGCCTCTTGAGAGAGTGTAAGACCCATCCCTTTGTACAAAAAACCATTTTGGGCCCCAGTCACTTGTATAAGTCCCTCTGTACAAATTCAAACAGTGCGCTCACTGATAAAACCCTGGGCTTCTCCTTGAGCTGTAAGCCCCAGATCTTTCTTTTTTAAAGCACTTTCTCCTTTGATTTTGAATATACTGTTGTTTTTAATCTTTCTTTGTTGAACAACTAACCAAACAACATGGAAGCACTACAACCGAGTAAGTGGTTATCGCTTTCATTTACTGCTTTCATATTATAAACTGTATTGTGGGGCTGCTCACTGTAAGTCTCCTTTCATAAACTCATATCTACTGTGTAATAATAGTATAGATATTTCGAGTTTCCCCGGCAACTACGTCTAGAACTAGGTGACGCCGTTTCATTTATTCGTAGAAATAGACTACTAGATCCCCAATAGGAGCACCAGATACAGTCTTCTCTTCGGCTGTCCTCCTTAGGAATCGTCAAGAAGCTCTACTCCCCAAGATTAATGTATTCTCCGTGAATGGCATCTTTGAGTTTCTTCCCAATTCTCGAACTTTCCTGACTTGATCTATCCCTTGTAGATAGCTTGTCTTGAATGTCTCGGGGTTTGGGTACCCACTACGGTCATAATCTTGGACCTTAACTAAGGAACCCTCTTTAAAAGTTAAAAGTCGCTGGATAGTAAACCTCGCACGTTTACCAGTGGTTTTTATCTTTAAAAGAGTTATCTCTCCTAATGGAAAGGAGATGATAGACCCACGGGCTTCTTAAAAGCACCGGCCTCCTCTTGGGCATTATTCAAGGACCCTACGGCTTCTTAGAAGTATTCACAGCCTCCTCTTAGGCTTCATATAATGATCTCTTCCTCCGGGAATGATAGCCTCCTCTTAGGCTTCGTACAAGGACCCGTCGGCTTCTTAAAAGTTTCCAGCCTCCTCTTGGGCTTCGTTCAGAACCTAGTCATCCTCATAGAACAGTCCTTTCATAGATTCTACTACTGTTTCTCGAAGCATAGTACAAAAGATAAAACTTTAGACTCGGACAATCTAACTTCCTTGAGTCTCAAAGACATTCTCAAGCACCCTTCGTTAAATAGGAAGGAAACCCGCAGACTCGGATAGTCTCGATACCCTTTGGATTTCCCGTTTCCTCAAAGAGAAGGAAATATCCCTGATCCTCAAATCAAATCCCTAAGTACAGTGTTGCTCATATAAGAACTGATTTTCTCTTTTAAATCAGTATATTGGATCTGTCACTCAACTGAAACAGTTACAATAGCCTCCATCTCGGGCTTCGTACGAGATACCAAAATTCTCCCCAGTGGAGTCAAAATAACCTTTTCGCCTCTCTCTCGGACTTTGTATGAGATACAAAAACACTCTCTTACTGAGTATAAAAGATTCTCCAACTGAGTCAACTCTTTGTTAGCCTCCTCTTTGGCTTTGTATAACGATATGCCCCACTGGGTCAAAAACTTTTAGCCTCTCTCTCGGGCTTTGTACGAGACACAAAATAGCCTCCTCTTAGGCTTTGTATAATGATTTTCCTAGCGGAAATTACCCTCCTCTGAGGCTTTGTATAAGAAAACCACTGGTTGATCCAATCGACCTTTTAGCATCAAAGTTGTGCCTCGTTCACAGCATACAAACATCAACAACTCCTTTCCCCCATCTAATCGCTGTAAGCGGCAAGCCTCTGGATCATCTACATCCATGCCACTGTCCCTCTTTTAGCATGAGAAATTCCTAAGGAAAGATGGCATTGCTCTACACTGAGTTAAAGTCTTCTCCTTCAGGTTAAAACCCTTTCTTTGGAAATTATGGCATTGCTCGGATCCGCGTATCCTAGTTAAATAATTCTCCTTCTCCCCTCTTTAGAGATGACAAATTCTCTCTAAAGTCGAGGTCTTTCAGCTTAACGTCTTGGGCTTTGAACAAGACACAAATAGACCTTTCAGCTTCACATCTTGGGCTTTGATCAAGATACAAATCACCTTTCGCTTCACGTCTTGGGCTTTGAACAAGACACCAAAACACCCATTTCCTCCCATAGAATAGGAGGAACTACGAACGCTCTAATTTCCCTGTTTCGGTAAACGGGAATACGTAGGCATAAGATCGAAAGAAAAGATCTTAGCGAGCGCAATCAACAAAAAACCCAAATCCCATACCTTCGTCAACCAAAAGCAGTAATTCAAAAGCACCAGTCCTAACATCCTAACCCTTGTTCCCCGCCAGAAACATTAAAGCCCTAGAAAGAAAGAAACCTGTATTGGCGAAATACGAATAACCAGTACAAAGGCCCCCCCACATTGATAGCATTCGTAACCTAACAGACCGCTGTTTAAACTCAGTATGCAAAGCAGGGTTAATTGGAGACATCTATTTCCCTTCCTTATTCAGCTCATAATAGGATAAAAAATGAATCGACCTGTAGTTTAAAGCTCAAACCGCAGAGAGCAACCAGCGCTTAAGAACCGCGTCCAAAATCGCTCGCTATAGAAAAGTGGCGCCCACCGTGGGGCATGTTTTTCTTTCTGTCTGTTTTCCTTGTAAAATGGCGACTCTGCTGGGGAGTCTCCTTTTCTGCCTTAGGGCATCATCCCCGTTTTCCACGGAAAATGGGAACTCTACCGAAGAGAAAGATTGACCTATGCTGGTCCATCTCTTAGGCAGGGAACCACAGATTGGGGCTTCCGCCGGGGAACCCATTTCTGTCAGGAACTTAAGAATCGTAGCTTTATAAGTCTAGGATGATTAGGACAAATATATATACTGCTTTTCCTAATTTCTATACGTGTTTATTTTTCTGCTACTGGGAATGCGTGTGATGCCGCATGTGGTGAGATTGAGTATACACTTAAGAAAAGCCAACCATTTTCGTAGTGCGGAAGCTATCGGAAATAGCTGTTACGCGATACTACCCTCATTTGAGGCTGGTGATCTATTCTCGGTGAATGGCACTTACTCTAAGATTACACACAACTCACTGGCGATCCGCTTGTTGTCTGCCTTCCTGGGAGGAGCTGATGATAATGAGTACAGGTACAAAAATCACCCTAGTATAAACCTTTGGGGACGGGTAGAGCCTTGACTTCATGACAACGACCCTTTGACCCCATGTTTTTTCTATGTTTTTGTGTGCTGCATTTATGCATTCATTTAATAAAACATTAAAACATTCAAAAAACTTCTCTTCTAGTCTCTCTGTTTTTCAAATTAAACTAAGACTGTGATTGCAAATATCAGAGAAGAGGATTACGCTAATGGATTTCGGTAGAAGGAGAACTCACCAGTATACCTTCAAGGTTCCAAAGCTAGGAGATTTAAGAAGGTTAGCGAGGATGATCGTTAACCCAGAGGCTTTCAGAGCCAAGCACGGTGGTTTGCTACCACTGTTAAGAGTCCATGTGATTAAGGGGATCATGGAAGCGCTCATTCAGTTCTACGATCCAGTTTATCATTGTTTCACATTCTCGGATTACCAGCTAGCACCAACGCTGGAGGAGTATTCTCATCTGGCTGATTTACATATCACTGATCGAGCTCCATTTTCTGGACTGGAAAAAATTCCAAAGAATCAGACTATTGCAATAGCAATTCATTTGGACGAGTCTGAGGTCCGGACTCACATGATTACTATGGGTGGCATCCAAGGTTTGCCAGCCCAGTTCTTGACAAAGAAAGCTTTGTACTTTGCTAGTATAGGGAACATGACTGCTTTTGAAAGCATCTTTGTCTTGCTCACCTACGGATTATTTTTGTTTCCCAACATCAATAACTTCGTCGATATCAACGCTATTAAGGTTTTTCTCATTGGAAACCCTGTGCCGACTTTGCTCGCAGATGCGTATCATTCTGTACACTTAGGAAATTTATACAGCGGAGGGGAGATCACATGTTGTGTACCTTTGCTCTACAAATGGTTTATCTCGCACTTGCCCAAGTCTGCTGCTTTTTGGGATGGCAAGAGTGTCTTACGTTCGTCGCAGAAGATCATGTCTCTCACCAATTCCGATATGGATTGGTGTAATAGGATTTATGAGGGAATCAGAATCATTGATCGTTGTGGAAACTTCCCTAGCGTACCCCTCATAGGAACTAAAGGAGGAATCAACTATCATCCGATATTAGTTCTTCGTCAATTTGGATACCCGATGAGACACATCCCACTGGGTGTTCATCTGGAAGGTCTTTTCTTCAAAGAAGGAGAAATGACAGAGCACTAAAGATGGAAATAGTGCAAGCTTGGAAACATGTTCATAAGAAAGGATGAGAGTCTCTGGCAAAACCAGACTGTGTCTCGGTGGAGCCTTATCTCCATTGGGTACAAACCAGAGCTCTCAAGCTAAAGATGCCTTATCCTCGTTACAGAATTCTTCCGCCGAGGGAAATTGTCATGTACTTCATGACAGAAACTGAAAGGCTTCAGGTTACTCTCAACAAAGTTCAAAAGGAAAGAAGGTCTTGGAAGAACAAGTACCGCACCTTCGACGTAGAGTGTATCCAAATACAGCAATTACTGAAAGAGAAAGATGCTCTGATTGAAATTTTGGAGCAACATGCTGTAGAGAATCAAGATGACCAAAGGAATTTGCTCGCTCCTTTCACCTGGCAAAGGAATGACAACCCGACAACGGCCCAAGCGCCCCGGTCAAAGAAGAGGACTCTGGACCCATTAGTTTAGGTTTCTGTTTCTGCACTTTGTAATCTACTGTATTTCCATTTCTGTAATCCTTTGGAATTCAATAAAAAGGGGTTTCCCCACTGTTTGATATTTGCAATCTAATTGTCGAAGTTTATTTTAATTAAACCTAAAAACAATTAATATAATTATTGCATTCATCATTCTCACATCGCGTATTCTCCTTACCTACGAATCTCACGTTTGTGTCTCGATTCTAGAGTCAAACTGTCTCATTCGTATAATACTCGGGCCAATCGTCAGAAAAAGATGGATGATCTTGAGGAAGAAAACAGAGAGTTGAAAGAAGAGATCGACGCTCTAAGAGAGGATATGAGAAAGCTTCGTAACGACATGCAAGCCATGGCAGAAGCTCAGCTACAAAGAACTGTGATCTCAGAGATCACCTCAACGCCCATCATAGAAAAGTATGATCCTAGGTATCAGATGCCGAAAGATCGTCCTTGGGGCATGCCTGTTAACTATATCCTGGAAGGATATGTTCCGCCGATCACTGAAGATCAGGGAATTGCAACAGAAGCCGCTGGGCCTGAAGGTTACAAACTTCGGGAAAGCGAAGATGCCAGGGGCATACTGAAGACTCCTGAAGGTTACAAACTTCGGGAGACGCCAAGACTTACTGCCGTAGTCACGGTACCACCTCCTGTGGTGCACACTGTCCCGGAAGGACAAATTCCACAGACACCTTCTGGTAAGAAGGAAACTATGTTCGATAGAATGGATGAATTCCAGGAGCAATTCTTGGAAATGCTGAAAGAGCTGTAAGCCATTCGCAGTTAGGATCTATTTGGAAAGGACGCCGCAGACCTCTGCTTGGTCCCAAATGTGAAAGTCCCGCACAAGTTCCAAGTGCCCGACTTTGAAAAATACAAGGGTAACTCTTGCCCTCAGAGCCATCTGGTGATGTACGCTCGGCGGATGTCAGCTCAGACGGAGAATCAGGACCTGCTGATTCACTACTTCCAGGATAGTTTAACCGGTGCCGCACTCAAATGGTACATGGGTTTAAACCGTACTACGATCAGTACATTCAGAGATCTTGGTACTGCCTTCGTCCAACAATACAAGTACAATTTAGACATGGCACCCGACAGAGATCAACTCAGATCAATGTCGCAAAAGGAAAAGGAAACCTTTAAGGAGTATGCTCAAAGGTGGCGTGAAATTGCCGCTCAAATTTGTCCACCTCTTGAGGAAAAAGAGATAACAAAAATCTTCTTAAAGACCTTAAGCTCATTTTACTATGGCCGAATGGTTGCCAGTGCGCCCAGTGATTTCACCGAAATGGTCGGCATGGGTGTACGTCTTAAGGAAGCCGTTCGAGAAGGACGTTTGGTAAAAGACACTGGATCAACGAGCGGTACTAAAAAATACGGTAGTGCTATCCCTAAGAAAAAAGAGCAAGATATTGGGAATATCTCTCTCGGAAAGCAAAGGCGACGTTATCATCCAGTAGCAACTGTTACTCCTGCTATCGGCCCCATGCCTGTTCCTATGTATCAACCTCAGGTTGCGCAGAGTCAACCTGACCAACAAAGGACACAACAGCCTCTTCAGCAGGCTCGTCCTCCATATAACAACAACCGTACAACACGGCCACCAGGATTTGATCCTATACCCGTAACGTACGCAGAGTTGTTTCCGTTACTGATGGCTAAGGGGCACATCCAGACTAAGTCTCCCCTTTCAGTTCCGGAAAATCCGCCTTTTGGGTTTAAGGTGGATCAAACATGCCCTTATCATCAAGGAGGTTCAGGGCATAACATTGAGACTTGCCTCAATTTCAAATCCGACATGCAAAAGCTTGTTAGGAGCGGGCTCTTATCTTTCAAAGATACGAATCCCAATGTTCTCACGAACCCGTTGCCTCAACACGAGAAGGCTGCAGTCAATCTGATTGAGAAAGAGACTAACAATGTCTATCAAATTCACGATGTACTCTTATTGGGGACCAATCTGGTCAAGATGCATTGTAGACAGAGTGGATATGGCCATGTGCCACCTCATAATTATCACCAGTGTGATATCTTCTCTAAAGATAACCAAGGATGTTCTGTAGTGCAAGCAGCTCTACAGGAACAAATGGATCTCGGATGGATCCAGGAGCACCGAGTTCGTGGAGTTAACATGGTCTCTACGAATTCTAACGTCATTCAAAACCACGACATCCGTGTGATGAATGTCAACTTAGTGGCGATGCACTCAAGGCAAAGCCAGTATCATAATCTGCCACGGCACGATTACAGTTCCTATCTGATTTGCTCGGTAAACAAACAGGGATGCTCTTTCATACAAGAGGCCCTCCAGCGTCAGATGGATCTTGGATGGATCCAAGACTACCATGATAGGAACTCCTATCAAATCAACATGGTTCAGATCTTTGATATTCGGGTGATGAATACCAACCTGGTAGAGTTACATGCTGAGCAGGTCCGACTCGGATTCTTAATATCACATGATTATCAAAGCTGTAAAGCAGGTTGCGAAAACGATCGAGGTTGTACCCTTGTCCAGGAGGCACTTCAGCACTTGTTAAATCACTGGTGGATGCCAATCTATATGGACGAAGATACTCAGCAGATTAGTATCAATAACAGGAATCCTACTCGTCGTCAAAGTCAGGATGTCCGATCAATGGAAGGTAACCTAGTGAGGTTACATTGTATTCAAAGTGGGCGTGGCCAGGTGCCACCACACAACTATGACAGTTGTAGCGTCTGTTCGGAAAGTAACCAAGGGTGTTACCTTGTGAGAGCAGCTCTTCAGGGTCAAGTCGATCATGGAGAAATTCGTCCATATCCAGGTTCAGGACCCATCATTTGGTCGCCGAACTACCTTGCCGAGCAAGTTGAGGATGTTGTCACGATCTCTGGTCATCACCAGATCAGGGATGTTTTTGCCATCGTCCCTCTACTTGACGAATCTAGAGTTCCCAACCGGGAACGGATCAAGGCTACTTATGACGGTCAGAAAAATCAGAAGGTTCCCATAGTCATCTATCTACCGGGGCCATTACCGTATGAATCAACTAAGGCTATCCCTTACAAATACGGTGCAACAATAATTGAAAATGGAAAGGAAATTCCATTAGCCTCCGTCGTGAATATTGCAGACATCAGTCGTGTAACACGGAGTGGTCGAATCTTCAACCGAGGGGTTGGAGAGTCCAACAAAGAAAAGGAACTTCAGGCAGAAATTCCTGATCCGCCAGTCAGTCAATCTGGTAATCCCGACTTTTCAAAAGACAAAGATGAGATGCTAAAGCTCATCCAAAGGAGTGAATATAACATTGTTGATCAACTGTTACAGACTCCTTCAAAGATCTCAGTATTATCACTGTTACTCAGTTCAGAAGCACACAGAGAGGCTCTATAGAAAGTCTTGGAGCAAGCCTTTGTGGAACAGGATGTAACAATCAGACAATTCGATAGCATTGTCTCTAACATCACTTCCTGCCCTAATTTGGGATTTAGTGATGAAGAATTACCTGAAGAGGGTTGCCGTCATAACATGGCGCTCAACATTACAGTTAACTGCCAGGGCGATGCTTTAGCCAATGTACTGGTAGACACAGGGTAAGCCCTGAATGTTATGCCGAAGTCTACTTTGACGCAATTATCATTTAAGGGCCCTCCGATGAGAGTCAGCGTGGTCGTCGTCAAAGCATTCGACGGATCCAGAAAAACAGTTATCGGCGAAGTTGATCTTCCCATAACTATTGGTCCTCACACTTTCCAAATCACTTTCCAGGTCATGGACATCCGGGCAACATACAGTTGTTTATTAGGAAGACCTTGGATACATCAGGCTGGAGCGGTTACTTCAACCCTCCACCAAAAGCTAAAGTTCGTCAAGAACGATCAACTTGTCACGGTTTGTGGGGAACAAGCCTTGCTTGTGAGTAACCTATCATCATCTGCTTGTGTAGAACCCGAGGAGGTTATTGGAACTCAGTTCCAAGCACTATCGGTGAGCAAGGACAATCAGTTCGAAGGAGGAACCTCGATTTCCTCATACAACGATGCTATCAAAGCGGTCGAGAGTACCGATACAACCGGATGGGGATGGCTTGTCATTCCTATTGACAATAAAACAAAGAAGGGTCTTGGTTTTTCTACAACCTGTACCCAGACAGCCGCCAACGATGAAAGTCTTCATCCCCTTCAAAACTTCTTCCACAGTGGAGATTTTCTTCACCCAGTGTCTCAAACAGTTCATGCTATCAATGAGGAAGATCCCTCTGACACAGATGAAGAATGGAAGTCCTACCTTAACAAGGACGGCTATATGTCTCAGGAAGAGGTGCCTATGCCTTTTTGCTTTCCTACAGAAAGTCCGAGATTTATACCAAGATCAGATGTCGAAATGATCTACGGGGATTGTGATCCGGAAGGATGCCGTGCTCCGCCAAATTCATTAGAGGAAGACACTCTGATGAAAGACAACTTTGACCGCAATTACTATGGCCTGCCAATGTGGCAGCCTTACCCAGGAAACTTGGGGCAAGAAAGTCAGCCGAGTAATGAAACTCAGCTGAGCGTCATTGGACAAAATACCTGTGTCCCCACCATGTCATGGGATCAACACTCAGGTCATTCGGAAATTACTCAACATGAAGATGAATTCGCAACGTTTGCAGGACTAGAATTCATCAATTATGCTTTTCCCAAGGTCAACGTCATCGAGAGGGATGACTTCTCCAGTTCCAAAGAAGTGTGGGACACCCTGGGACAACCAAGTGGAAAATATGACTTTATGGTCAAGTACACCGCTCCCGAAAGCTCTCGTATTAGGCTCGAAGATATCCAGTCAACTGGATGGGGAGATACAGCTGAGAGCGCCAATGCTATGCAAAATGCAACAGAGGAATCCTTCTACGACAATTCTGCTTAGGAGACAGATTCCAATGATCCTGCTCCACCAGAAATCAGTGTCATTTCTGAAGACAAATCAAGGAAGGTGCCAGACTTTGTGATTCACCGAGGAGTTCGCCGCCAATGGGTTGCCGTCGAGGTTCCGAAGGTCGTTCGTCAGTCAAAGTAATTGCCATCTTTAACCTTTCACACTGCCCAGGTGAAACGGATGTTTTGATAGGGCTCGCTTTCTGTAAATTTCCCTCTTCGCTTTGCCCAAAGCGACAGAGTTTTGTTTTATAGGGCTGTAGTTTCAAGATTCGACTTGTTCATTAATAAAATAACGTCGTTCTGTAATTTCCGCATTAATTGCTGTTTTCTCTTTTTGCTTTTTCAGAAAATGGTAATCCTAAAAAAAAACATTCAATAATAAAAACAAGCAGTAAAATCAAAACACTGCACACACTTGCATTTTCTCTATCTTTTCTAAACACGAATCATCACGTCATGCAGATTGCTTGTTTTATACCCCGTTGAAACATACGATCCGATGCCTTCTTCCAACTTTGAGTTCCCGGTATTCGAGGCTGAAGAAGAAAATGACAACGAAATTCCAGAAGAGATCTCCCGACTACTCAGACAAGAGGAAAGGTTCATTGAACCTCACAAAGAGCCGTTGGAAACGATAAACTTGGGTTCAAAAAAAGAGAGAAAAGAAATCAGGATCGGAGCACTGCTCAGTCTAACTGCCAGAGAGGGTTTGATAAAGCTTCTCAAAGAATTCCCCGATGTGTTCGCTTGGTCCTATCAGGATATGCCAGGGTTGGATACCAGCATCGTGGAACATCACTTACCGCTAAGATCGGAATGTCCGCCAGTAAAGCAAAGGTTGAGACGCACTCACCCGGACATGGCCATCAAAATCAAAGAGGAGGTACAGAAACAGATCGACGCGGGTTTCCTCGCTACATCTGAATATCCTCAATGGCTAGCCAACATCGTACCCGTTCCCAAAGAGGACGGAAGGGTCAGAATGTGTGTTGATTACAGAGATTTGAACAAGGCAAGTCCAAAGGACGACTTTCCTTTACCACACATTGACATGCTGGTAGACAGCACATCAAAGTTCAAAGTTTTCTCCTTCATGGATGGATTCTCGGGCTATAACCAGATCAAAATGGCGCCGAAAGACATGGAGAAAACTTCGTTCATTACCCCATGGGGTACCTTTTGTTACAAGGTAATGCCGTTCGGTTTGAAGAATGCCGGGGCAACCTATCAAAGGGCCATGACTACTCTGTTTCATGACATGATACATAAGGAAATCGAGGTATATGTCGATGATTTGATTGCAAAATCAAGAACGGAGGATGAGCACGTTGAACATCTGTCAAAATTGTTCGAACGTCTAAGAAAATTCAAGCTCCGCTTGAATCCCAACAAGTGCACCTTCGGTGTCCGTTCAGGGAAACTACTAGGGTTCATCGTCAGCCAGAAAGGAATTGAGGTTGATCCTGACAAGGTCAAGGCCATTCAAGAAATGCCTTCTTCGAAAACTGAAAAACAAGTCAGAGGATTCCTGGGACGTCTGAACTACATCTCCAGATTCATATTCCTTATGACCGCCACTTGTGCGCCGATTTTCAAATTACTCAAAAAGAACCAGGATTGCGTTTGGTCAGAAGATTGCCAAACCGCCTTCGACAGTATCAAGGAATATCTGTTGAATCCTCCGATCCTATCACCTCCAGTGGAAGGAAGACCACTAATCATTTACCTCATAGTCCTAGAGGACTCAATGGGATGTGTACTTGGCCAACAAGATAAACTAAAAGGAAAGAGTCTGCCATTTACTATCTAAGCAAGAAATTCACCGACTGCGAAACTCGGTATACGATGCTTGAGAAAACTTGTTGCGCTTTGGCTTGGGCAGCCAAACGTCTTCGCCAGTACATGATTCGTCATACCACTTGGTTGGTCTCCGAAATGGATCCAATCAAGTACGTTTTCGAAAAACCTGCTCTCACGGGAAGGATTGCCCGTTGGCAGATGTTACTATCAGAATATGACATAGAGTACCACGCTCAGAAAGCCATTAAGGGAAGTATTTTAGCCGATCATTTGGCTCATCAACCGATTGACGATCAAGAATCAATCGGGTTTGACTTCCCAGACGAAGATGTCATGTATCTAAAAATGAAAGATTGCGATGAACCGCTACCCAGTGAAGGGCCAGAACCAGGTTCCCAGTGGGGACTCATCTTTGACGGAGCAGTTAATCATTATGGAAACGGAATTGGGGCAATCATTGTTACCCCTCGGGGTATCCATATTCCTTTCAGTGCCAGACTTACATTCAAGTGTACAAACAGTGAGGCCGAATACGAAGCTTGTATTATGGGTCTCGAAGAAGCAATTGATTTAAGGATCAAAAACTTGGACGTATACGGCGATTCAGCCCTGGTTATCAATCAGATAAAAGGAGATTGGAACACATACCAATCAGGATTGATTCCTTACAAAGACTATGCAAGAAGGTTGTTACCTTTCTTCAACAGAGTCGACTTTCATCACATCCCTCGTGATGAGAATCACATGGCTGATGCATTAGCCACTCTCTCTTCCATGATTAGTGTAGGTCGATGGAATGACATACCTAAGATCGACATCATGCGCCTTGAACGGCCCGCTTACGTCTTCACGATTGAAGCAGTCATAGATGACAGACCTTGGTATCACGATATCAAATGCTTCCTTCAGAAACAAGAGTACCCATCTGGGGCACTCAGAAAAGACAGGAAAACCCTCAGAAGATTGGCTGGAAACTTCCTGAGCGATGACACTCTTTATAAGAGAAATTTTGACATGGTTTTGCTCCGATGTGTCGACAGACCAGAAGCAGACATGCTCATGAAAGAAATTCATGAAGGATCCTTTGGCACTCATGCCAACGGACACACAATGGCGAGAAAAATTCTCAGGGCCGGGTATTATTGGTTGACAATGGAATCTGACTGCTACAAGTACATGAGGAGGTGTCACAAGTGTCAGATATACTCCGACAAAATTCATGTACCGCCATCACATCTCAAAGTTCTTTCTTCCCCGTGGCCTTTTTCCATATGGGGAATCGACATGATTGGTATGATTGAGCCCAAGGCTTCAAACGGACATCGGTTCATCCTGGTAGCCATTGACTATTTCACCAAGTGGGTCGAAGCAGCGTCATTCGCCAATGTAACCCGACAAGTGGTGGTCCGATTTATCAAAAACAATATCATCTACCGTTATGGTGTTCCAAGCGAGATTATTACTGAAAATGGATCTAACTTGAACAATAAGATGATGAAAGAGTTGTGTGCAGAGTTCAAGATCGAACACCATAACTCATCTCCCTACCGACCCAAGATGAACGGAGCGGTAGAAGCGGCTAACAAGAACATCAAGAAAATTGTTCAAAAGATGGTTGTAACCTACAAAGATTAGCACGAGATGCTACCCTTTGCTCTTCACGGTTATCGAACATCTATCCGCACTTCAACAGGGGCAACCCCTTTCTCTCTAGTATATGGCATGGAGGCAGTTCTCCCCATAGAAGTAGAGATCCCATCAATCCGGGTATTGATGGAAGCTCAGCTCATCGAAGCTGAATGGTGTCAAGGTCTGTAGCACCCCAAAATTTGCCCTACTTTTTTCTGGCTTTTGTTTCACATTCATCTGCATATCCATTAGGTTATAACTCATTCCCTCATTTGCATTGGGTTCCTAAGACGTGTGATCAAGGCATCTTCCTTTGGTTTGAGCTTTCCGTATTCAGAAGATTATCAGTGTACATCCAGAGGGGGTTTCTTATTTTAGAGGATTCATCAGAGGCGTTGGGTCAAGTTTTATTGGTTCTTTCTCTGTTCAGGACATTTCCTCATTAGTGTGCATTCAAGGTGAATCAAGGTTCCTCATTCAGGGTTGAATTTGTGGATAGTCGTCAACTGAGAATCATTGGTTAGAATTACATGTGTTCAATTCGGCTGAGTTTATTGATTGAAGATGGGGAGCCATTAAGGATGCAAGTTTGTATTGGATCTGAAGCTTGATGTGGATTGAATATGTTGAGATTGGATCATGTGACTTGCTTGGAATTCGAGTCACAACTCCTTTTTTTCTAACCCATAACCATTCTGATACCATTTCCATAAATTCCAAATTCCACTTATAATTCACTTCTTAACCCATATTCGTTCAATAACCATTTTCATGTTAATATCCATTTTACTCATTTTTCCAATTAATTTCAATATCCATTCTTGGTCATTTTTAAATCCATTTTACATATCCAAACCTAATTCAACATCCAATTCCATAGTATCCATTTATGAAATCCATATCCATTCTTTTTCCATATTCAAACTTTATCCATATTTTTCCAAATTTAGTCACAATAAAGTTCCCGTCATGTTTCTATATTCAACATCAAATAATAATGTCCATTTTCAAAATTCATTTATTCATATCCTAGAATCTACTTTTTTCAGAGTTTTAAGGAGAGCCACAAGGAGTAGCAACACGCTCTTCATCCAGCACACCCTGTCGCGCCATATGCTTTCTATACTAGTTGCATTATTGCAAATGTTGTGGGCCAATAAGCTTTCTACTGCTATCCTTGACCGGCCCAAATCATCACAAAACCGTGGTAGATCATTCTGCACCAAGTGCTAAGAGGCCCGGAAACCATCAAGCTGAGGCACAAAGGTGCATATTAAAAGTGATTCATAACGCAAGAAAAATAGCAGTGAAAATACTTAACGGGAAAAGACATCACAACAGAAAAATCCAAATTCATAACAGCGGGAAAAATGAAACATGAGGCATTCAATACAACTTCTCACCAGAAAATTCACAAATCTTCCCAAGCTTCTAACAGAAGTTTCTAACAGAATTTCACAAATCCCAATAACTCTAACAGAATTTCATAACAAACTTTCCCTCTAGATCCTTCCAATCTCCTCTATAAATTCACCTCTTCTTCACTCTTGAAGCTTCTTCTTCATTCTGCAATTTTCATTCTTCAAACTACTTCACTCTGCAACTCCAACACAATTCTTCATCCATTCTTCACAAATCTTCATCTTCTCCAATTCACTGCGACTTCAAGAACTTCGTATGAATTCACCAGCCAGAACCTCCATCTTCAATACACAAGAAATCTGCAGAAAACTCCAATCGATCTTCAACTTCAACCAAACCTTCAATTCTCTGCTTCGACCTTCACTTCATCTTCAATGCTTATCTTCATCTAATCACCAGCTCCAACAATGGACCAGATTCCACAGCAATCAATCTCCGATTTCAGTTTCTGCAAGGAGATCCTCTAATCATCATCGTCAATCTCAACCTTCCATCACCGAGTCTTCTTCGATCTCCATCAAATCCGTAACCTGCAATTTAATCATAGCGTCAAAGATTAGGATTGCGACAACGGTTCGATTCAACAACAATACAAATTCATAAGCAGAAAACAGAATAAGAAGATGAAAGAAGAAGCGGAGTTTAACGGAGAGGCGAATCGAGCTTCCATACCTGAAGTGTTCCCTCCGCGCGAATTCGGTATCGTTTTTCTGAACGTTGATCTTGTGTTGACATTTTCTGGTTTTATTATGCGCGTTTGTTTATTCGAACGAGTGAGGGTGAATCATTGATGCGAAGACATTAAGGTCTCCACCGTCGCCGACGCGATGCCACGACGCGGAGGAGTAAGGTTTTTGCTTCGTGGATGCATAGTGTGAAGGTGTGTTTGTTGTTACGCCATTGTTGTTCGGCTGAGGTTGAGCGAATGTGAAGGAAACGGTGCGATGTGGGGATGAAGTTGAGGCAGTCGATTGAGGGAGAGGAGAAGTTAGTTGCGGCGCATTGAAGAGAAAGAAGAAGAGGTTTAATTTAACAATCCCTAATCCCCCTTCAGGTTAACGATGTGGACTGGGTCTTGAGGACCTTTGAAAAAATCATTTCCACACTCCCCATGTTATTCGTACACCCCCTTTGTTGCTGATCTTACTAACTATTGGGCTTAGGTAATTAGGTTTGAGTAGTTTAGATAATTAACCTTAGTTTAGGATAATTAGCAAGAGCAATTAAAAATTAATTAGAGTTGATTTAGATTTCTTTTAGGTTAATCTTTAGAGTTGATTTTTAGGATTAATTCTAATTTTTTTAGAATTATATTTAATTATGGATTAATTTTGTTTTAAAATTAGGATTTAATTTTGCTTTAGATTCTAATTTCGATTTTTGATTTTTAACTTTGGTAAATGCTAACTTTTGTAATTAGAAATAGATTCTAATACTTTTTCCTTTCGATTTCACTTCGATATTAACTTTAATGAGATTGGTTCAAATTAATTTTTGTTTGAGTAATGGTTTATTGACTAATTGTTTTTAGTTGAATTGCACTAATTGTTTTTGCTTACTAATTGTTTTTTGCTTAATCACACTAGTCATTTGTTAGCTTAATTGTCCAATAATTGATTATTGGTTTAATCATTCCTCATATATTTTTGCTTGCTAGTTGTTTTTAGCTTAGTTACTCACTAATTGTTTTTGGCTTAATTGTCCACAAATTGCTTTAGAATTAAAAGCTAATTTCTAACATTGACTATACTTAGTTTTAATGCTAGCATCGACTAATCATTTTAATGGTTTCATTTGGTAACTTTGTTAATAGCCTTTAATATGCTTTACATAGTTTTTGACTAATTGGTGTTTACATTTTAGTATTGATTTCAATTACTTCTCATTGACATTTCCTTTTGATCTTAGTTGCTCACTTTGGTTATTTCCATTTGAATTTTGACTAACCTTTAAGTTTGTTTTGTAGTGATTCTCACTTGACTTGATAAGTGGTTTAAATGTAGAAGTTGTTGTATCATACACAGCTGCTGTGCGCAAAGTGTGCTGTAAGATGTTGCTATTCTGTTTGGTTGCATACACACCTGCCCTGTTCTGGAAATAGTGGCTGTTATAGGCTGTTTTTACTTGTTGCTATTTTTACAGCTATGCAGGTGCTGGAGCGCTGTTGTTGCTGCTGTTTATGCTTTATTGTCTTGTTTTATTGTTTTTGAAGAGCATTTGGTTCCATGCCTTTCACGGATCCATTCCATTTTCTAACACCTTTGTCCATTTATGCTAGGTTACTAGAAGCTTGCCGGTTTGCTTACACTTTGCTTACGTTGCTACGGATTGATATCCGTTCGGTATCACTTCTCTTCTCTTTTACTAATTCTGCATTTTTTCCTTTTTATGCCATGAGAAGTAGGATTGGGAGTCCGTGCCACTTGGCCGGCAAGGATGGAAGTCCTCAAAGGAGGCTTTGTTTGTGATTGTTTAATATTGTGCCGGAAGACCTCTATGAGGCATCTCATTCTCATTCCCCCCTGGCAAGACCTCCAAGAAGGCAATTGACGGAAGTTAGGGTTCACAATTGATCCCCGTTATTCTAGTCGAGTCGTTCTTAGCTCTCATTACATGATTGAAGCTTTGAACATTACCTGCTTCTGTTATCGAGTCGGTCACGTGGAAGAAGGGTTTAGCAATCAAACCCCCATGCTTTGTCTTTAGCTCGCATTGACCAATGTTGATGCTTATGTGATCTGATTCACATCTCCCCCCTTTCTTATTCTACTCTCCATGGTTCTCGATACCATTGGATGAGTACCCTTATTTCCTATAGCTAGCTTGTTTGCCTCGGTTGATATGACCCCTTGGCTAAAGCTTCCCTTTTTCTCCCTTTGGTTGTGTGATACTATTGCTGACTGATATTGTTGCTCTTTCGTTGCTTTTAATTCATTTTGTGATTGATTTATCCTGTGTTTACTTGTCTGATGACATGATCCCTTAGGATTCCTCGCTCCACTTAATTTTTGATTAAGTCGGAGGTAGGAGAGACATTAGGATAGCAATCCATGCCTGACAACATTAGGTAGACTTCCCTTGATCCTGACCTTAGGACCATCATTGCATGCTGACTTGTAGGACCGAGTTTCCCCTTAGACTTTCTGTGTGTCCTTCCCTTTTGTTCTCTCGCACCCGTGCGATCGAGACCGTTTCCTGTCCACCCGTAGTACCACGAACTACGGATGCTCTGATTCCTCATTCCCTAATGAGGATACGTAGGCACGAGGATCCCTATCCTTGGCGAGCACACTAACAACTAACTTCCGTTTTCTCTTACACTTTGAGTCTCTTCTCTCTTCTTTTAGGATTAGAATCTTTAAACCTCACAAACCTTAGGATCACTCCCTTAACTAATCAATTAGGATTGAGTCTTAGATCATATAGATTTTTACCTTTTCTCCTCTCTTGAGTCTCTCTTCTCATCTTAAAGAAAATTCAAAATACTTAATAAAGGTAGGCATTTATTGCATTTAGGCCTTTCATATAAAGAAGGGATTATAAGGGGTCTTCTCTTGTAATCTTAGAATATGTAGCATATAGCCCATCTTGGGTCAATGTGTTAAACATTTGATCTTGTATGAGGGACTTAAATGCAATACTTGTTGAAGGTACAAATAATAAAAAACACTTCTTCATTCCATAATTAACAAAAACACTTAATAAACACAAGTATGCTAGTGTGTTTGAACCTTGACAATTGGAACTAAGTGTGGGGGTCTTCTTCACTCTTAATGTGCTTTCTTACCCATTCCATCTTGGAATGTGAGAATGTACACATTCCAATGACTAAGATTCAGATACACTATCATATGCAAACAAATGAAAAAACTTCTAAACGTAAAAAAAACAAACAATAACGTCTTTCCTTCGGGAATTCTTTTCTCATCTCATTCATTCTCAACGTACGAACGTGCTCCTACTCATTCTCGTGCAAGACGGTAACGCACTCGAACCAGCGAGCCTGCAACACCTGAGCTAGAACGTTAGCCGTTCTTTAAAAAAAACACAAACAATCCATCCCTAGTGAGGGGAACTACGTCGCTCTGATTCTCATGTTCCCGATGAGATACGTAGGCAGTGGGGTAGGGCCCATGCGAGCACTTCTTTTATTTTCCCTACATTTGTTTCTTGTTCCTTTTCCATTCTTTCTCTTTTCTTTCTTTCCATTCCTTTTTCCAGCATCTTTTCTTACACCCTTTGATTGAAGCAGCAAGCGTGGATCCCATCGGGTACGATGGACGCGAGGGGGTGCTAATACCTTCCTCTGGCGTAACCGACTCCCGAATCCAGTTCTCTTGGTCGTGAGACCATGCTTTTTCCTTTCCTTCAGGTTTATGCAGTGTTTCCTTTCCCTCTCTTGGGGATAAATACACATTGCTGGCGACTCTGTTTTGGTGCCACTTTCGCGTTTGTACTAGGATGAAAATCCTGGGAGCGACAGCTGGCGACTCTGCTGGGGACAGGTTGACCTATTGCTGGTCCATCCTAAGCGAGTCAATCCTAGCGCTTATTTGCTTTTCTTTCATTGGGTGTTTACTATTATCTTGTATTTGTTGTTTACTGTATTTTATTACTTGTACCTTATTTACGGCATGTTAGCATTTACATTTCATATATTATACTGTGTTGCACTGTTCTGTCTGTTTGGCAGGATGGGATTTCTGAGAGATGAGCTCAGTACACAGGCTCGAGTATACACTTAGAGTTAGAGTGGAGAGTAGTGGGACCTACGTGTCGTCTGGAGTACGTGGGTAATCACGAAATTCACAGCTAGACGAGGCTATCTTGGGACCCATCATGGCGTACGCATCTTGTGTATTCCAGGATGTCGATCTAGAGAGCTGCCGACTCTAGTGACCGATCATGAGGACCTTAGTGGAAACATCTCTCTTTAGTGGTGACAGTGGCAGACCACATTCTGTGGCAAACCCATTCGCACCCGAGGGCCCACTTTGGAACTTGCATAGGATATCCCTCTTGAAAGAGAATCAGTGGAGGCACTCCTCGATTGGCGATAGTACTGTACCCCGAGGGATGAATGTACTATTGCTTCTCGACCTCAGTGCCAGAAGCTAAGGACCTTTCGTTTTGGAGAATCAGTTGAGGCCTCCTCGATTGATGATGATGCCAAACCAGAAATGGTGAACGTATCATCATTTCTCGACCTGAGAGCCCGGGATACTGAACATCCTAGTACCCACATGTGAGAGGGGCGGGTTGTTTACAGGTTTGCAGGTAACCTTGACCTTCTACATACCCGGTATTCTGGATTTCCTATCAGTGTGGACTTATCAGCCTGGTATTCTGGTATTCTGATCATCCGGTATTCTGTTATTCTGGTATTCTCTTCAGAACAGACTCATGAACTTATTCTGTCATCATCACATCACAGCAGTTATTCAGATTATGTGGAAGCTTTGATCCCATGTCTTATTGCATTGCATTTGCATCTTGCATCATTTTGCATATCCTTTCTCCAGGCCAGACCAGTGAGCTCATCCATCCTTTATCTGAACTGCAGTTTGATTTCCCGACTTTTGTATTGGACTTGAATCAGCTTCTGGAAGAATCATGAACTCTGGGGAACAGAATCAGTTTGTGACTAGGGCCGATGTTGAATTGATGAAGCATCAGTTGGACCAACTTATGGAAGCTGTGGCCACCATGACAAGAGGAGAGGCCAGTGTTCAAAGAAATGAGAATGTTATTCCACCTCCGGTGAACAATGTTGCTCAAGCTCAACCTGTGCGAATTCCTGTTGAGAATCATGCTATACACGAGCGTACCATCTTCCGAGACGGGCATTCATCTTCTCTTGATGCCACAGATTATCAGAGCTTTGCCTTCTCTATGCCAAATGTCCAAGGGGTAGTTCCGAGGATGAACCCTAATGACCCACGATCTGTTGATGATGAAAGATACCGTGTGTTGGACGAGAAAATTAAAGCCTTGGAGAGGTGTGATACTCTTGATTTGAATGCTTCGAGCATGTGTCTGGTACCTGGCCTTGTGATGCCTCCAAAGTTTAAAATGCCGAAGTTTGAGCAATACAAAGGGGATAGCTGCCCAAAACTACATTTGGTGATGTTCTGCAGAAGAATGACCTCACATATCGACAATGACAAGCTCATGATCCACTATTTGTAAGACAGTCTGAGTAGGGCATCTTTGAATTGGTATATGCAGTTGGAAAGTGGTAGCATCCGATCATGGACAGATCTAGCCAATGCCTTTGTGAAGCAGTACGATTATAATCTTGACATGGCTCCTAGCCGGATGCATTTGCAAGACTTGTCTCAAGCAGATAACGAATCATTCCGAGAGTATGCTCAGAGATGGAGAGAGTTAGCCGCTCGTGTTCAACCGCCACTTTCGGATAGAGAATTTGTTGATTTGTTCACGGATACCTTGCAAGGGCCGTACTTGGAAAAGATGATTGCCAATGGGGCAGCAAAATTTTCTGACCTGGTGATGGTGGGAGAACGCATCGAGAGACTGATCAATTGTGGAAAGCTCCAAGGCCTCTCTAACTTCCGAGCTAATGAAAATGAATCAGTTGTCAGTTCTCAGGAAGAATTCGAGGAAGAAACTAGTTCCATGCAGGAATCTCCACCACCTCGTTCTCAGTGTTCAGACATATCAATTGTTCAGAGTCAACAATCTTATGGGTCTTCATATCAAAGACAATATTCTTCTGCAAATCAGAGACCTTTTCAGAGTCAACGATCATATCGCCGTCAGCCGCGTCAGCACGCCCGACAAAGGCCAAGAAAGCCAGAGAGGAATTTCACTCATTTGCCAATGTCGTACAGTCAAATACTGTCGGATTTGATCAGAGGTGGACTTATAGTGCCGAAAGAATTGAAGCCAGTGCCTTTTCCGTATCCACCAGGTTTTGATGTCAACGCCCGTTGTGACTATCATGCTGGGGCACAGGGGCATTCGACAGAAGACTGTAAGGTGCTCAGGAGCAAGATTCAGACTCTTCTTGACTCCAACATGTTCTCATTCACGCCTCAGGGTATTCAGATCAACAATCCTCCGTCATCCAGTCATGTGGGTTCATCAGTTCAGGTTATGGAAGAAGTCACTGAGAGTTGTTGTGCAGATGATTATCAGACTGACTTCGATGAGCAATTATGAAGATGGCTAGCATTTGCAAATCAAGCTTGGAAAGCCCAGTTCCTCGAAGCTGGCAACCATTTAGATCATGTCATTTCTTTGCATTTGTAGTTTCTTTTCTGTTAAAATGTACAAACTCATTTGTAAAACTTGTTGTTTTTGATTGATAATGATAATGAAATGAATATGCATGTTTTGGTTAAATCCAGTCGTGTTCACTCATACTTTTTATCGATATCATATGCTTGTTTAAGCAGAATCCTAGGGAGGATGATGATATTCAAAGACGCAGAGCTTCCAATGGTATGCTCTTGGGACAAAACCCTGCTGATGATGTACAGGCATTGTTTCAACTTCCCAAACACCGGAGATATAAGGAAGATAATCCCTTGTCAACCCCGTTGAGCCTAGAAGCAGGAGTTTCTTTCTGAAAACGAAAAAACCCTCAATCTTAACCTGGGGAAGGGTAGGTGTCAGTTAATTTAACCAAGCGTTCAAATTTCAAAGGAGTGTCTCATTCGAGGATCAAATCGCAGCGGTTATCCCTCACCAACCGAAGAGTGAGACAGTCACAACCCTTTACAAGTCAAGACAAACCTGTGTCACACGATTTGTTCGAAAAAAAGAGAAAAAGAGCCAAAGAAAAAAGAAAGCCCGCTAAGTCAAGGCTTGAAAACAAGTGACTTAGGCAAAAGTTAGGGCATCCCGCTGGACTTCAAAATCGAAAAAATTCAAAAGGAATCAGTCCAGGCAAAAATCAGGGATTTCAAAAACAAAAGAATGAAAAGCGAGAAGGATTACAAAAGAAAAATCCTCGAATAAAGAACAAATCGTGTGAATACAGACACCAAAGAGAAAAGGGGTGATTGTCATTCCGAAAACCGTGTGGGGTCCTACTATCCTCCTACAATTCATTAATCTTTTTGAAAGGTGAACGCTTGTGTCAAGATAGCTGAACGTAGGACTGGAGAACATCAAGAAGATTGGGTGGGTTAAAACAAAACTTTGAGCTTTATATCCTTTCTTTCTTAAACTGCGAACCAGGCCACGTTACAACCTTCAAAAGACCTAATTGAAGCAGGGTTGTTTCGAAAGCATACTTCGGTTAAAATCGCGTCAGTTCTGACTCCCAAAAGGATTTTCTTACCATTCATGTTGGTATCGATGTGACATTGTAATAAGTGATTAGTTCGCTATATGTCATAACATTTTTCCAGTGAACAAACTTGGATTTCAAAACTGTCATATGCATTGCATCAAAATTATCTTTTCAAAACGAATTGTTTTACTTGTGAGTAAGTGCTCGATCAGGAAAGTTTCTACAATGGAAAGATTGATTAATCTAAGGTACAAAGTGCCCGAGTACTCCGTTGAGCCAATGGCAAGTCATATCAAATGGGCAATTCATTTCAAGATTCAGTTAATCTGGGCCAATCAAGTCGAGATTCAACAAATCTCTCAAAGGTCAGTTAAAGGTACTCCTTCACAGATCAGCCAGACAGGGGCACAAATCATTTCAAGACTGGGGCGGGCCGTCTCAAGAGCACAAAAAGTTATTCTCTCCGGAGGACGGTTAATCAAAAGCCATGGGGCCATATATGTTGGATCTTCATAAGACATCCTGAAGACATGTTCATTTACAGGTTATGCTGCATCGGGGCATCTCTTTTTGTCATATCACATCTGCAGGGTTCATGGTGATAGTCGACACGCGACGTCCCCAGTAGAGTCTCTCTCCCTAGCAGAGATAGCTGGAGTTTTATCACTCAACAGAGCATTATGAAGATTGTGAATTATTCTCCTCAGCAAGAGTTCAGGAGTTTGCTCTTCCCTAGCCAGTATGACGGAGTTTATGGCTTTTCAGCGAGAGTTCATATTACCATACAGGATAAGAGTGTTGCGTCTGTGCTTCCCTGGTGTGGCAAAGTTGTTTCCGTCTCCCCAACGGAGTAAGAGTAAGAGGCAAGCATCAAACAAAGGAGTAAGTCTGATCTTGTTCCCTAGTAGAGCTGATGTCATCAATCATTGTCCCCCAAGCATATTTTTGGGTGGTGGTTAGCGTTCCCCAGCAAGTTAAAGGTCGATTTTCATTGGCATTTTTTTTCTTCAGTAAGAGTCTTGGGATGTTTCCTCCAGCAGAAGTTTGTTATTCACACTGTCCTGTAGAAGGGAGGTTTAGTCGGGATCTCGAGCAGTTATGACCCTGAAGACGGTTCAGTTTGTTATCCCCAGCGGAGTTGGCCTCGTCGCTTCAGCATTTATTTTGCTGGAGTGCTCCTGTTGCATATCATAAGCATCATTGCATAATCATTATCGCATATCATTCGCATAGCATTGCATGAAGCCTTGTAAAACCAAATAGTAAATCCATAGCTCAATCTTGCTCGGCAGCCTTCATCCACAACCTACTTTGCTGGCATATTCCAAAAACCTGAAGCCCTATCCCTATTGGCGTCCCCTTTAAAGCAAAAGTCCAATCCCTATTGGCACTTCATTCAAAATCCAATCCCCATTGGTACCCAGAAACATTTCGCCTTTGAGAAACAATCACCATCAGGTTTCACCTGTCTTAGCCAGCAAAGTCCAATCATACTTGGCACATTCTTCTTTCCCCGGTAGCCCGAGCATGCGTCGGCATTTTGCATATAGTGATCATTGCATCCTCAAATCGCGTAGCATTTCCATTTCGTATGGAGCATTACGCCATAGAAAGAAAATTCCAACATATACATGCGAAGCATGAGCCAGGTTTGGTACCTTGCACGAAAGCCCAAATCAACTTTCAGTCAAGACGGTGACATATCCCCAGCAGACATTACAATCAACCCCTCTGCTTACCTTTCTTTTGGGTCGTAGATCATACGTCGATCTTACCCTCGACCAGTTTTTGTCCATCAACCCCTTGATGACGACATTTCGGTCTGGTCTTTCCATCAAACCCCTTTGATGATGTGTTTCTGTGTATGGTTTTCTTTCCGTCAAACCCCTTTGACGATGTGTCTCCTTCAGTCAAATCATCTTTCTGTCATCCCTATGACAATGTGTAGCTCTCGGTCAGGTCTTCTTTAGGTCATCCCTATGACAACGGGGTTCCTTTGGTCGAGTCTTCTTCCCGTCAACCCTTTGACGATGTGTTCCGAGCTCAGGTTTTGTACCTTTGGATGTTTTCAGTTTCTTCCCGTCAACCCTTTGACGATGTGTTCCGAGCTCAGGTTTCGTACCTTCGGATGTTTTCAGTTTCTTCCCGTCAACCCTTTGACGATGTGTTCTGAGCTCAGGTTTTGTACCTTCGGATGTTTTCACCTTCTTTCCGTCATCCCCATGACGATGTGTTCCTACGGTGGAATTTTCTTTCTGTCATCCCTATGACAATGTGTTTCCTTCGGTTGAGTCGTCTTTCTGTCATCCCTATGACAATGTGTTATCTTCAGTCAGGTTTTCTTCCTGTCATCCCTATGACAATGTGTTTCCGTTGGCCGAGTCTTCATTCTGTCATCCCTATGACAACGTGCTTCCTTCAGTCGAGTCGTCTTTCTATCATCCCTATGACAATGTGTCTCCTTTGGTCGAGTCCTCTTCCCGTCAACCCTTTGACGAGGTGTTTCTTGGGGTTCATCGTCTTTCTGTCATCCCTATGACGATGTGTTCCTTAAGTTGGGTCTTTCTGTCATCCCCATGACAATGTGTCCCTACGGTGGAATTTCTTCCCGTCATCCCTATGACAATGTGCTTCGTTAGGTCGAGTCTTCTTGCTGTCATCCCCATGACAATGTGTTTCCCTTGGTCGAGTTTTCTTTCTGTCATCCCTATGATGATGTGTCCTTTCAGTCGGGTTCCATTTTTCTTCCCGTCAAACCCCTTTGACGATGTGGTACTCTGGGTATGCTGTCTTTCCGTTAGATTCCTTTGACGAAGTGTGACTGGGCTCCAGTTTACATTGTTTCTCCTCGCAGTTAGCAAATTTTGCGGTTCTTTTTGTATTCAATCACCTTGTACCTTGAATGTCTGAAAGCAGTTGCTATCATCCTTTCAGGTCCAAGTCGATTGAATAGGGGCAGCTGTAGCACCCCAAAATTTGCCCTACTTTTTTCTGGCTTTTGTTTCGCATTCATCTGCATATCCATTAGGTTATAACTCATTCCCTCATTTGCATTGGGTTCCTAAGACGTGTGATCAAGGCATCTTCCTTTGGTTTGAGCTTTCCGTATTCAGAAGATTATCAGTGTACATCCAGAGGGGGTTTCTTATTTTAGAGGATTCATCAGAGGCGTTGGGTCAAGTTTTATTGGTTCTTTCTCTGTTCAGGACATTTCCTCATCAGTGTGCATTCAAGGTGAATCAAGGTTCCTCATTCAGGGTTGAATTTATGGATAGTCGTCAACTGAGAATCATTGGTTAGAATTACATGTGTTCAATTCGGCTGAGTTTATTGATTGAAGATGGGGAGCCATTAAGGATGCAAGTTTGTATTGGATCTGAAGCTTGATGTGGATTGAATATGTTGATATGTGATCATGTGACTTGCTTGGAATTCGAGTCACAACTCCTTTTTTTCTAACCCATAACCATTCTGATACCATTTCCATAAATTCCAAATTCCACTTATAATTCACTTCTTAACCCATATTCGTTCAATAACCATTTTCATGTTAATATCCATTTTACTCATTTTTCCAATTAATTTCAATATCCATTCTTGGTCATTTTTAAATCCATTTTACATATCCAAACCTAATTCAACATCCAATTCCATAGTATCCATTTATGAAATCCATATCCATTCTTTTTCCATATTCAAACTTTATCCATATTTTTCCAAATTTAGTCACAATAAAGTTCCCGTCATGTTTCTATATTCAACATCAAATAATAATGTCCATTTTCAAAATTCATTTATTCATATCCTAGAATCTACTTTTTTCAGAGTTTTAAGGAGAGCCACAAGGAGTAGCAACACGCTCTTCATCCAGCACACCCTGTCGCGCCATATGCTTTCTATACTAGTTGCATTATTGCAAATGTTGTGGGCCAATAAGCTTTCTACTGCTATCCTTGACCGGCCCAAATCATCACAAAACCGTGGTAGATCATTCTGCACCAAGTGCTAAGAGGCCCGGAAACCATCAAGCTGAGGCACAAAGGTGCATATTAAAAGTGATTCATAACGCAAGAAAAATAGCAGTGAAAATACTTAACGGGAAAAGACATCACAACAGAAAAATCCAAATTCATAACAGCGGGAAAAATGAAACATGAGGCATTCAATACAACTTCTCACCAGAAAATTCACAAATCTTCCCAAGCTTCTAACAGAATTTTCTAACAGAATTTCACAAATCCCAATAACTCTAACAGAATTTCATAACAAACTTTCCCTCTAGATCCTTCCAATCTCCTCTATAAATTCACCTCTTCTTCACTCTTGAAGCTTCTTCTTCATTCTGCAATTTTCATTCTTCAAACTACTTCACTCTGCAACTCCAACACAATTCTTCATCCATTCTTCACAAATCTTCATCTTCTCCAATTCACTGTGACTTCAAGAACTTCGTATGAATTCACCAGCCAGAACCTCCATCTTCAATACACAAGAAATCTGCAGAAAACTCCAATCGATCTTCAACTTCAACCAAACCTTCAATTCTCTGCTTCGACCTTCACTTCATCTTCAATGCTTATCTTCATCTAATCACCAGCTCCAACAATGAACCAGATTCCACAGCAATCAATCTCCGATTTCAGTTTCTGCAAGGAGATCCTCTAATCATCATCGTCAATCTCAACCTTCCATCACCGAGTCTTCTTCGATCTCCATCAAATCCGTAACCTGCAATTTAATCATAGCGTCAAAGATTAGGATTGCGACAACGGTTCGATTCAACAACAATACAAATTCACAAGCAGAAAACAGAATAAGAAGATGAAAGAAGAAGCGGAGTTTAACGAAGAGGCGAATCGAGCTTCCATACCTGAAGTGTTCCCTCCGCGCGAATTCGGTAACGTTTTTCTGAACGTTGATCTTGTGTTGACATTTTCTGGTTTTATTATGCGCGTTTGTTTATTCGAACGAGTGAGGGTGAATCATTGATTCGAAGACATTAAGGTCTCCGCCGTCGCCGACGCGATGCCACGACGCGGAGGAGTAAGGTTTTTGCTTCGTGGATGCATAGTGTGAAGGTGTGTTTGTTGTTACGCCATTGTTGTTCGGCTGAGGTTGAGCGAATGTGAAGGAAACGGTGCGATGTGGGGATGAAGTTGAGGCAGTCGATTGAGGGAGAGGAGAAGTTAGTTGCGGCGCATTGAAGAGAAAGAAGAAGAGGTTTAATTTAACAATCCCTAATCCCCCTTCAGGTTAACGATGTGGACTGGGTCTTGAGGACCTTTGAAAAAATCATTTCCACACTCCCCATGTTATGCGTACACCCCCTTTGTTGCTGATCTTACTAACTATTGGGCTTAGGTAATTAGGTTTGAGTAGTTTAGATAATTAACCTTAGTTTAGGATAATTAGCAAGAGCAATTAAAAATTAATTAGAGTTGATTTAGATTTCTTTTAGGTTAATCTTTAGAGTTGATTTTTAGGATTAATTCTAATTTTTTTAGAATTATATTTAATTATGGATTAATTTTGTTTTAAAATTAGGATTTAATTTTGCTTTAGATTCTAATTTCGATTTTTGATTTTTAACTTTGGTAAATGCTAACTTTTGTAATTAGAAATAGATTCTAATACTTTTTCCTTTCGATTTCACTTCGATATTAACTTTAATGAGATTGGTTCGAATTAATTTTTGTTTGAGTAATGGTTTATTGACTAATTGTTTTTAGTTGAATTGCACTAATTGTTTTTGCTTACTAATTGTTTTTTGCTTAATCACACTAGTCATTTGTTAGCTTAATTGTCCAATAATTGATTATTGGTTTAATCATTCCTCATATATTTTTGCTTGCTAGTTGTTTTTAGCTTAGTTACTCACTAATTGTTTTTGGCTTAATTGTCCACAAATTGCTTTAGAATTAAAAGCTAATTTCTAACATTGACTATACTTAGTTTTAATGCTAGCATCGACTAATCATTTTAATGGTTTCATTTGGTAACTTTGTTAATAGCCTTTAATATGCTTTACATAGTTTTTGACTAATTGGTGTTTACATTTTAGTATTGATTTCAATTACTTCTCATTGACATTTCCTTTTGATCTTAGTTGCTCAATTTGGTTATTTCCATTTGAATTTTGACTAACCTTTAAGTTTGTTTTGTAGTGATTCTCACTTGACTTGATAAGTGGTTTAAATGTAGAAGTTGTTGTATCATACACAGCTGCTGTGCGCAAAGTGTGCTGTAAGATGTTGCTATTCTGTTTGGTTGCATACACACCTGCCCTGTTCTGGAAATAGTGGCTGTTATAGGCTGGTTTTACTTGTTGCTGTTTTTACAGCTATGCAGGTGCTGGAGCGCTGTTGTTGCTGCTGTTTATGCTTTATTGTCTTGTTTTATTGTTTTTGAAGAGCATTTGGTTCCATGCCTTTCACGGATCCATTCCATTTTCTAACACCTTTGTCCATTTATGCTAGGTTACTAGAAGCTTGCCGGTTTGCTTACACTTTGCTTGCGTTGCTACGGATTGATATCCGTTCGGTATCACTTCTCTTCTCTTTTACTAATTCTGCATTTTTTCCTTTTTATGCCATGAGAAGTAGGATTGGGAGTCCGTGCCACTTGGCCGGCAAGGATGGAAGTCCTCAAAGGAGGCTTTGTTTGTGATTGTTTAATATTGTGCCTGAAGACCTCTATGAGGCATCCCATTCTCATTCCCCCCTGGCAAGACCTCCCAGAAGGCAATTGACGGAAGTTAGGGTTCGCAATTGACTCCCGTTATTCTAGTCGAGTCGTTCTTAGCTCTCATTACATGATTGAAGCTTTGAACATTACCTGCTTCTGTTATCGAGTCGGTCAAGTGGAAGAAGGGTTTAGCAATCAAACCCCCACGCTTTGTCTTTAGCTCGCATTGACCAATGCTGATGCTTATGTGATCTGATTCACATCTCCCCCCTTTCTTATTCTACTCTCCATGGTTCTCGATACCATTGGATGAGTACCCTTATTTCCTATAGCTAGCTTGTTTGCCTCGGTTGATATGACCCCTTGGCTAAAGCTTCCCTTTTTCTCCCTTTGGTTGTGTGATACTATTGCTGACTGATATTGTTGCTCTTTCGTTGCTTTTAATTCATTTTGTGATTGATTTATCCTGTGTTTACTTGTCTGATGACATGATCCCTTAGGATTCCTCGCTCCACTTAATGTTTTATTAAGTCGGAGGTAGGAGAGACATTAGGATAGCAATCCATGCCTGGCAACATTAGGTAGACTTCCCTTGATCCTGACCTTAGGACCATCATTGCATGCTGACTTGTAGGACCGAGTTTCCCCTTAGACTTTCTGTGTGTCCTTCCCTTTTGTTCTCTCGCACCCGTGCGATTGAGACCGTTTCCCGTCCACCCGTAGTACCACGAACTACGGATGCTCTAATTCCTCATTCCCTAATGAGGATACGTAGGCACGAGGATCCCTATCCTTGGCGAGCACACTAACAACTAACTTATGTTTTCTCTTACACTTTGAGTCTCTTCTCTCTTCTTTTAGGATTAGAATCTTTAAACCTCACAAACCTTAGGATCACTCCCTTAACTAATCAATTAGGATTGAGTCTTAGATCATATAGATTTTTACCTTTTCTCCTCTCTTGAGTCTCTCTTCTCATCTTAAAGAAAATTCAAAATACTTAATAAAGGTAGGCATTTATTGCATTTAGGCCTTTCATATAAAGAAGGGATTATAAGGGGTCTTCTCTTGTAATCTTAGAATGTGTAGCATATAGCCCATCTTGGGTCAATGTGTTAAACATTTGATCTTGTATGAGGGACTTAAATGCAATACTTGTTGAAGGTACAAATAATAAAAAACACTTCTTCATTCCATAATTAACAAAAACACTTAATAAACACAAGTATGCTAGTGTGTTTGAACCTTGACAATTGGAACTAAGCGTGGGGGTCTTCTTCACTCTTAATGTGCTTTCTTACCCATTCCATCTTGGAATGTGAGAATGTACACATTCCAATGACTAAGATTCAGATACACTATCATATGCAAACAAATGAAAAAACTTCTAAAAGTAAAAAAAACAAACAATAACGTCTTTCCTTCAGGAATTCTTTTCTCATCTCATTCATTCTCAACGTACGAACGTGCTCCTACTCATTCTCGTGCAAGACGGTAACGCACTCGAACCAGCGAGCCTGCAACACCTGAGCTAGAACGTTAGCCGTTCTTTAAAAAAAACACAAACAATCCATCCCTAGTGAGGGGAACTACGTCGCTCTGATTCTCATGCTCCCGATGAGATACGTAGGCAGTGGGGTAGGGCCCATGCGAGCACTTCTTTTATTTTCCCTACATTTGTTTCTTGTTCCTTTTCCATTCTTTCTCTTTTCTTTCTTTCCATTCCTTTTTCCAGCATCTTTTCTTACACCCTTTGATTGAAGCAGCAAGCGTGGATCCCATCGGGTACGATGGACGCGAGGGGGTGCTAATACCTTCCTCTCGCGTAACCGACTCCCGAATCCAGTTCTCTTGGTCGCGAGACCATGCTTTTTCCTTTCCTTCAGGTTTATACAGTGTTTTCTTTCCCTCTCTTGGGGATAAATACACATTGCTGGCGACTCTGTTTTGGTGCCACTTTCGCGTTTGTACTAGGATGAAAATCCCGGGAGCGACAAGGTCGACACGACGAATTGAACCTGATCGAAGAGAAGCGAATCACGACACTATGCCACGGTCAGTTGTATCAATAGAGAATGAAGAGGGCGTTCGACAAAAAGGTCCGACCTCGTGTTTTCAGGAAAGGAGACCTCGTGCTCAAGAAGATACAATCATTTCTCACTGACTCTCGGGGCAAATGGACCCCGAATTATGATGGCCCCTATGTGGTCACGAAAGCTTTCTCAGGCGGCGCCTTGAGACTTGCAACCATGGACGGAGAGGAATTTGCCTACCCCACGAATGTTGATGTAGTCAAGAAATACTTCGCCTAAAACTAAAAAAAAACGTCTCGGTGGATTGAAAACCCAAAAGGGCGGTCCAGGCAAAAGTTAGAGACATGAAAAAAAGAATCATCCCGATGGATTGGAAATCTCATAGTACAATCCAGGCAAAAATTAGGGATAATGGCAAGTAACTATGTTCAACAGAGGCAAGTCCCTCAGCAGCAGCAGTTACATCATCTATCGGAGGAAATCTCCAGTCAAAGGTCATCTTCGACAGAAGCTCAGGATGTCCCGAATTCAAAGTTGGTAGAAGGATAGTGGTCGTTATGTTTCAACGTAGCCCTTTTCCCTGTGAATTACTGTTTTCTAACTTTGTATATACTCTTTGGAATCACGTGTTTGGCTGATCTCCATCTTATCAATAAAATTTGAGCCCTTGTGCTTTTGTTTGTAATTCTTGCTTGTTTTAGCTTTACAGAACGACGTTGTTTAAACTTAATCAGCGATTCTTGAAATAAAACAAAAATGAATTTACTTGTTAAAACTTTTTATGCTTTTAAAATAAAGATGGCAATTTCTTTTGACTGTTGAACATCAGAAGAACATCGATTGCTTCTCCCGAAGTAAGCGAACTTCAAACTGCAGAATCAAAGTACTCCTTCTAAGCCAGTATGCCTGAATGAAGGGATCAACTGTGTCAGAGACCTTATTTTGTCTGACATCCTCGACCGAGTTCTCATCTCTTAAGCCCGATCAACATAGCTCCCAACGGGACTATCTCTCCTAAGCAAGGTGGAATTGCTATCTTGAACCAGCGATATCTCTATACGCCCTGCGATGGCCGAGTATCCAATTGTGTTCATCTGTATGTCGTGTCTGTTTTGTCAGCATATACATACATACATCGTGCATTTTTTTTATTTGCATTCACATTTCATATTGCATCACTATCACTTGAGTCGGTCTTGTCCCCTAGTGATAAACAGTTTTCTCAATCGAGTTTGTCAGTTCTTTCCTCGTCAGGAAGTGTTGCGTCTGCACAATCTCGCCACCAGTGTATCTTTAGATCAGAGTCGGTCCTTGGCCACTTTGATAATTTGACCCTCTGAAAAGCCAGAGAAAACTCTCAATAAACATCACTCTTCGCCATTGAAGATGATATCCTTGCTTTCCCGGATTAAGGAAAATCCACAGAGAAAGCCTCGTGATCAGAGATTCGGCAGCACGCTAGTTTTGCTCCGAAAAACCGCTGATGAAAAGGTCATTGGCACCTCAAAATTGGACCCCGTCATATGGCGTTTCTTCGGGAAGATCCCGAGAAAAGTATGATGAAAGATCCCAAACGAAAACAGTCTCTCAAGAGACTCGCTTTCCCCAGTACAATCGACAAATGGCGTCTCCAAAACAGAGAAGTTTGTACAACTCTACAACTCAGACGACTGGGTTCCCCAGCAAGTCTGACATCAAAACTTTTTCCACTCAAATGGCATCTCCCCAGGAAAATTCGGCGAGAAGTTTGAAGGAAAGCCGCTACGAATAACGTCCCTTGTCAGTAAAGTTTATTGACAAAAGAAACTAAGACCAGTTCTTGGTAGGAAACCAGGATCGAGGGGAAGTTTAAATCAGAAACTAAGACCAGTTCTTGGTAGGAAACCAGGATCGAGGGGAAGTTTAAATAATAAACTAAGACTAGTTCCTTGGTAGGAAACCAAGAACGAAGGGAGGTTTGTTTCAAAAGAAAACTGAGACCAGTTCCTTGGCTGAAGACCAGGATCAAGGGGAAGTTTACCTTTTCTAAGCATCATCGCTTAGCTAAAGAAGATGAATGCGTAAGCTACCATTCATAACCACCATCAAAATTTCGGATATTCCGATATTTAATCCTCTTGCACCCCGAATGCCCGAATCCCTTCGTCATTCATACCTTCGGGTCCAAGAAGATTAAATAGGGGCATCTGTAATACCCCAAATTTTGACCACTTAGATTTCCCATCATTGTGAAAATCATCATCACAATATGGATGAACCATCATGCTTCATCAGTCTCCCCAAAGATGGGTGAGCATCCAATACAATCAAAATTAGGGTTTCAAGCCCTCTCTGAGTGCTTAGACAAAGGATTAATCAAGAAATGACATGATCTTCAACTTGTCTAATCTCTTAAATATCCACAATGGATCACAAAGGACTCCCACTTCAAGGATTAAGCACAAGGCTGCTCCCTTCTAGGTGGATCAAGTCTCAAGATCGACAGTGTCACCAAATTAGGGTTTTGGTCGACCAGGGCCTCCAGATGGAAATTTTCAGCTGGGCACAAGGCAATGATCCAAAACATGACCTAATATACTTCATGGAACCTCATGAACCCATGCATCAAGTCAATTTTGCCTCAGGGGATGCATTCATCAAAAATCAGGAATTAGGGTTTCTTGACCTAATTCACCCCTAAGTTGACTTTTGGGACAAACCATGAGCCAAGACCTCAAGAGATGATTTGAGGGTCTCTAATACACCATATTGATCCATTTGGAACAATGGATTGATCCAAGAAGCTTGAGCAACAAGTCTCATTTTCATCTGCACCACAATTAGGGTTTTAAGGGAAAAGTCAACTGTAACTTTGACTTTTGACCAAGACATGCTCCCAAACCCTAATACATGATTGAATATACCCTATGACACCCATGGAACATGTACATCAAGTTTGATTTAGGTCAAGGACATGATTTCTTGAAGAATTGCACAGTTTGGAATTCATTTGATAAAAAGTCAACTGTGCACAAAAGTCAACTTTGACTTTTTGAGATTTTTCACCAAAATGGATTTTTAACCCTAAAATGATGTTAATGTATGATTTGAATCATCATTCATCAATAAAAATCAAGAAAAGTGAGATAACTTGTAAAAGGGGTAACCATAAAACTTAGAAATTTTTCTAAGTTAAAAATAAAGTGGCAAAGGTACCAACTTTGGAGGACCATAACTCCTAAACCACAAGGCCATTTTTTCTCATCCAAAGATGGATTTGTAGCCCTCACTATCACCTACAAAAACTTCAACTACAAGTCATTCCAATTCATTAAGGATTTTGAGTTATGGAATGATCAAAGTGGCTGAAAAGTGAAAAAGTCACTTTTTCCAACACTTAGTGAAATTTTCACTAAGTCAGATTTTGCCTCACTTTTTGCCAAATGTAGGGGGATTTTTCACTTGGAATCAAAAGAGATAAAAACCAAACTTGTTCAAACAGTTGTTGTATCATGTAAGAGCTTTCCAAAATGGCCAATAACATTGCCAAATTCAACCTACATCATGAGATACAACATTGGCAAGCTGCCTTGCTGAAATCTGTCAAAGCAAGGCAGAATTTGCATTTTGGCTCGATTTGCCAAAATCAACCAATTTCAATTGCTCCAATCCACTTGGACACCTCAGAGGATTGTACCCAAAGGGGACAATCACTGAGCCAAGCCTCCAAGGTCCAAGGAACAAGGAATAGCATGTTGAACCTAGAGTTGCCAAAATAGGGACAAGACTTCAAATTTGGAATGAGACATTCAATGGAACCATCAAGGTGGCATGGACTGAGCCATTCTCATCTAAAATCAGTCAAGACTTATCCAATACCAAGGGGACCAAAGCTCTGTGCCCTAACCTCTAGTCAATGGCTAGAGGAGACTTTCATTTCCATTGGCCAACATTGAGGAAACCTACTTACCAGCTGCCATGCACTATTCCTTGCAAAACAAACTTGCTCTACTATAAATAGAGCTCAATTGTGGTCAGTTTAAGTACACCAAAGCCATCTAACAGATGCTTTCCTCAAAATCTCTTTCTCTTGGCAAAAATGCCTTTCTTAGCAAGGTAGCTATCGGGTTTTGAGTTTAAGAGCAATTCTGCACAAACCAATCACTCACACACCTCACATACATCACATATGAGCTGATCAAACACTCACATAACATCTGGAACATCAATTTCACAAAATCACTTGCCATCCACACAAGTTTGAAGTGAAGTTGCAGCTGAGATACCATAGACTGATCCAGTCCATTTCAATTCAATCCAAGTGTTCAAACACACTCCATATGGTGTAGGGAAGCTGTCCAGATCATCACCACTCATCTGTAACACCTCCAACTCAAAATCACATCTGCTCTTGCTGTCACGACTTGGAGGTAAGCACATACTTGGTCATCTCTCAATCTATGCATATTTCCTCGCACAATAATTTGGCCATATGTTCATAATCATGCATGGAATGTTTTCCCTCAATTAATTGCATTGTTTGAATCGTGTATCAAAAATCCTAGCCTTCATGCAGAAATTAGGGTTCTTGAGGTCTCTTCGTGATTTCTTGTTGTATGTTTAATTTAAATGAAATTAAAGTACATAGATATGATCGTGGGGTTGAGGCGAGCATAATGATATGTGGATTGCATGTTATAATTACGTATTCAGTGAGATTGGATGGAAAATGCAAATCTGGGCAAACTGAAAAATGCGCGTGTTCTTGGTGTTGTTCTTGGCGCCATTTTCATATATTTGAATATTTGAATTTTGTGATTTTGTTTAATTGATTCAAAAATTAATTTCTCTCTGAGTTTTAATGATTTTGAGTTGATTCTTTTTTTAATAATTCACAAAAATGTAAAAATATTTTATTTTATCAAAAAATCCCAAAAATATTATTTATTTCATATAATTGATATTTTTGTAAAGAATTAATATTTTGATCGTTTTTGGCATTTAAAATATTTTTTCTACATTGATTTTGCAACTTTTAATGCTTTCTAATTATTTTGTAGGTCAATACTTAATTTTTGAAGCATTAATCCAAGATCACAATTTGTTTTCCATGTGTTAAACAATTTTTGATCATTTTAATTGAATTTTTATTCAATTAAATACATTTTTGAAAACAAATTAGGGTTTTGGATTAATTCAACCCTCATAAATCATTTTCAAAACACTTTGGGCCTCTATTAGAGTGTAAGACCCAATCCTTTTTTTGACCAAATTATCTTTGGGCCTCACTTATTTTATAAGTCCCGATACCGTCAAAAAACAAACGGCGCGATCGTCGCCTTTTCAAAAATCATCCGGGCCTACCCTCGTGTTATAAGCCCCACTCTTTTCTTTAAACCTTTTTGGGCCTCTTGAGAGAGTGTAAGACCATCCCCCCTTGTACAAAAACTTTTCGGGCCTCACTCATTGTATAAGTCCCTCTGTACAAGTAAACGGCGCGATCGTCGTCCGTTTAAAAATAAAAACCATCTGGGCCTACCCTCGAGTAGTAAGACCTATTTCTTTTTCTTTAAAACACTTTGGGCCTCTTGAGAGAGTGTAAGACCCATCCCTTTGTACAGAAAACCATTTTAGGCCCCAGTCATTTGTATAAGTCCCTCTGTACAAATTCAAACAGTGCGCTCACTGATAAAACCCTGGGCCTCTCCTTGAGCTGTAAGCCCCAGATCTTTCTTTTTCAAAGCACTTTCTCCTTTGATTTTGAATATACTGTTGTTTTTAATCTTTCTTTGTTGAACAACTAACCAAACAGCATGGAAGCACTACAACCGAGTAAGTGGTTATCGCCTTCATTTACTGCTTTCATATTATAAACTGTATTGCCTTGAATGTCTCGGGGTTTGGGTACCCACTACGGTCATAATCTTGGACCTTAACTAAGGAACCCTCTTTAAAAGTTAAAAGTCGCTGGATAGTAAACCTCGCACGTTTACCAGTGGTTTTTATCTTTAAAAGAGTTATCTCTCCTAATGGAAAAGAGATAATAGACCCACGGGCTTCTTAAAAGCATCGGCCTCCTCTTGGGCATTATTCAAGGACCCTACGGCTTCTTAGAAGTATTCACAGCCTCCTCTTAGGCTTCGTATAGTGATCTCTTCCTCCGGGAATGATAGCCTCCTCTTGGGCTTCGTACAAGGACCTGTCGGCTTCTTAAGAGTTTCCAGCCTCCTCTTGGGCTTCGTACAAATTGTCCCGACGACCTCCTAGAGGTATAGGAACAGAACCTAGTCATCCTCATAGAACAATCCTTTCATAGAGTCTACTACTGTTTCTCGAAGCATAGTACAAAAGATAAATCTCTAGACTCGGACAGTCTAACTTCCTTGAGTCTCAAAGACATTCTCAAGCACCCTTCGTTAAATAGGAAGGAAACCCGCAGACTCGGATAGTCTCGATACCCTTTGGATTTCCCGTTTCCTCAAAGAGAAGGAAATATCCCTGATCCTCAAATCAAATCCCTAAGTACAGTGTTACTCATATAAGAACTGATTTTCTCTTTTAAATCAGTATATTGGATATGTCACTCAACTGAAACAGTTACAATAGCCTCCATCTCGGGCTTCGTACGAGATACCAAAATTCTCCCCAGTGGAGTCAAAATAACCTTTTCGCCTCTCTCTCGGGCTTTGTACGAGATACATAAACACTCTCTTACTGAGTATAAAAGATTCTCCAACTGAGTCAACTCTATGTTAGCCTCCTCTTAGGCTTTGTATAACGATATGCCCCACTGGGTCAAAAAATTTTAGCCTCTCTCTCGGGCTTTGTACGAGACACAAAATAGCCTCCTCTTAGGCTTTGTATAATGATTTTCCTAGCGGAAATTAGCCTCCTCTTAGGCTTTGTATAAGAAAACCACTGGTTGATCCAATCGACCTTTTAGCATCAAAGTTGTGCCTCGTTCACAGCATACAAACATCAACAACTCCTTTCCCCCCATCTAATCGCTGTAAGCGGCAAGCCTCTGGATTATCTACATCCATGCCACTGTCCCTCTTTTAGCATGAGAAATTCCTAAGGAAAGATGGCATTGCTCTACACTGAGTTAAAGTCTTCTCCTTCAGGTTAAAACCCTTTCTTTGGAAATTATGGCATTGCTCGGATCCGCGTATCCCAGTTAAAGTAATTCTCCTTCTCCCCTCTTTAGAGATGACAAATTCTCTCTAAAGTCGAGGTCTTTCAGCTTCACGTCTTGGGCTTTGAACAAGACACAAATAGACCTTTCAGCTTCACATCTTGGGCTTTGATCAAGATACAAATCACCTTTCGCTTCACGTCTTGGGCTTTGAACAAGACACCAAAACACCAATTTCCTCCCATAGAATAGGAGGAACTACGAACGCTCTGATTTCCATGTTTCGGTAAACGGGAATACGTAGGCATAAGATCGAAAGAAAAGATCTTAGCGAGCGCAATCAACAAAAAACCCAAATCCCATACCTTGGTCAACCAAAAGCAGTAATTCAAAAGCACCAGTCCTAACATCCTAACCCTTGTTCCCCGCCAGAAACATTAAAGCCCTAGAAAGAAAGAAACCTGTATTGGAGAAATACGAATAACCAGTACAAAGGCCCCCCCACATTGATAGCATCCGTAACCTAACAGACCGCTGTTTAAACTCAGTATGCAAAGCAGGGTTAATTGGAGACATCTATTTCCCTTCCTTATTCAGCTCACAATAGGATAAAAAATGAATCGACCTGTAGTTTAAAGCTCAAACCGCAGAGAGCGACCAGCGCTTAAGAACCGCGTCCAAAATCGCTCGCTACACTAACCCTTAGGTGTTCGAGCACCACTGGTCTCCTCTACCAGTGAGTCGGGCTCATCGTCGGTTTCGATGACCCCCTCAATCCTCCTTGTAGCCATTCTTTACCTAAAAACCAGAGGAAAATGGTGAATTCGACATTCCAGATCAAATCCACCTTTCCAGCACAAATCAAGTGAAAGGGCGAGGAAAGGAAGCAGGGGGATGAAGAAAGCATGACGAGACTACCCTCACATAATCAAAGATTCTCCTCGACATACACTCCTCCGAGGCCACAGAGAGACCTCCTGGCTGAGGTCATCGATGCCTTGGCTAGATAGCAGGGCACGACCCTCCTCGAGGCCATTGGCTAAAATCTTCGAGACCTCCACCTAACATCCTCGAGGCCTTCATCCTACGTCCCCGGGATATTCATCTAATGACCCTGGGACCTTCATCAGATCCCCGAGTTCTCCATCCTAAGACCTCGGGATACTCATCCCATGTCCTCGGAACCTTCATCAGGTCCTCGAGTTATTCATCCGTCTCCCCGGGACATTCATCATAAGTTTAAAGAAGCCCTGCCGTTTTCGCCGGAAACTCCGTGGTCTCCTTGGGAACTTCATCAGTTCGCCAGGGAAACCACCGTAGAATGTATTAAACAGAGAAAAGGGACCAGAAACTTACTTGAAATGGCAGTTGGGGATCTCCGGTACAGCGGCGTATGGCAGAAGGACGACGATGAAAGCTGAAGAGAAAGAGAGAAAGCTCTAAGCGGTAAAAGCAGAAACGTGCAAATGGCACAAACTCAACTTCTATTTATAGGACTGTCACGGGACTCGAGGAGTCCCTAGGCACTTAAGTTTCCTACTCATAGCCGCCCTAGGCATTGATGGCGAGTGACACGTGGCACTCAGGACCCCACGTGCGTCTTTTCATTTCCGTTTGTGCCCGCGTGATGAACGCGTCTGTCTTCTCTCATCTCCCCTCATAGTCGACCAAAAATGACCTTTAGGACGCCGTACGGACGTCAGTCCCCGAGACTCTTGCCCGACGAACATCCCTGCTCCAACCGCCTGCATCTTCCACCAACTCGACATTTCGGGCACGCTGCCGTACTAAACGGATCCCCGGTGAATGGGCTGGCCCTTAAGTCATTACTCCGACTCTTCAGAGCAATGACTTGGGGGGCTCCTGTTCTGGATTGGGCCAGCGCCTGCCCCCCAATCGGACATGCCCAACCCAATGTCACGCTAATCAACCCATTAAGGCCCAATCCTCTCCCTCGTCGGGCACATCCAGATCCCATCATCGTCGAGCAGACACTACATGGCCCGAGTAGAGAACGACCATCCTCCCCGCGTACTCCACGTGCTCCTCCCGCGGGGACATGTCATCAGGTAACTACCCACCTCCGAAAGAGTTAGGCAACCCACCTTCCGGAGATCTCGGGGCAGTTACTTCAGGGAGAAGACCACGTGTTGGTCTTCCCTACGCCATGTAAGCCCTGGCAGTTATCTGCATGAGGCCTAGTGACCCAACCTAGTGCAGACGACTATTGGCCCAGCGTTGGGGACACAATATAAATACCCTCTTTCACTAGAGGGTCGGGTATTCTAATTCTCACTCTCACTACCTTTCTGTACTTGCTTGCTCCGTTCCTGACTTTAGCATCGGAGTATCTTGCAGGTACACCCCCACCGTCTCACCACCACCGGAGTAGCGGAGCTTACAACATGTAGTTGGCCACCAATCCAATTCTGATCAGGTACGATCACTATTTATTTCTCTTTCTTTTTTTGATTCTATTAATTTCTCTTTTCTCTGTAACTAATGAAAGACAATATTATAAAGTCATACATAGTTTCTCTTTCCAATACAACATTGATTATTTTTCTTAAATGGTGTGAAATGTCCAAAACATCTTATAATTTGGGAAAGAGGGAGTAGTTAATTTAAGAGATTAAATTCGAAAACATATTAAAGATAATTTGTGTGAAAAGTTTGAGATAATGTATTCGTGCTTAGATGTTTAACATTTGAATTTAGAGCAATTGGATAGAAATTCCAAAAAGTAAAATACATAATTGCTTGAAAGGATAAAGTAAATGAAGAACGATTGTAAAAATAATTAAGTAAAAATGCTTAAATTACAAGTGGGACACAAGTTCATAAATTTCTCACAAATTCTTTATCTCTATGACTTGGATGTGTGAGTTCTAAACAGAGTAGAATGAAAATGTGAACCCTTGTCATAGAGACCAAATCTACTTATATATTATGTACATCAATAACTGTCGACAACGGTTACTTCTCCAGGATTTTACATATATCTTGCTACATGTGCTTCTGTCTTCTATTGTGTTTTCATGTGTCTTTGAATTTTGAAGTGCCTTAAATTGCTACCATTGTCAAAATTGCATTGAAATCATCTAACTGCCTCTATCGAAGAGTTCTCCTGTCGAATCTTATGGTCTGGTTTCGAAAATGCATCTAAGTCATCCAATCCTTGGATTAAAAAACATACTAAGTCATAAAACACCTGATAGGTGAGTTGAATTGAACACCTCTAACAGGTGAGTCGAATTCATCACTTCTAGGTGAGGCGATTAATACGTCTAAACTATAACTTGATCTTCTTACACTCAGCATTTTCATACTTTTATACTACATCTTTATGTCTCAACATCAAGGAAAAATTCGCAGGCTAACAGATACCCCCCAGAAAGGTCATTTTTCGATCATATCTACAATATCAGATAGATGATGTTTTTTGTCAAATTCACTACACTATTCACGTCATTCTACTTGCGTCACTACTATCATGACTTCCGCCGTTTATTGTCATCATGCTTGTTTTCATTCAATCGTCACGTCTACAACGTGCAAGAACCTACCATCATAGCTTCGATTTCCAAGGCCATCATAGGGAGAACTGAAGGGTTCTCAACAGCTATATATAACCTCTCTTTAAAGGTGCAATAAACACAAGAAAGGGGGGGGGGGTTTGAATTGGGTTTATGGATATAAAAATTTTGCAACCCAATGTATCAAACAACAAAGATAATGATAACGATAAGAACACAAGTATTTTTTTATTCTGGTTCGTTGTTAACATAACTACATCCATTCCACCCGCCTGAGTGATTTTGCCTTCTCAATAAGGACTTAATCCAATAATTAATATGATTACAATAAACTCAAAGACACATCGTCTAAGAGTTTTTGAGAAATTCTGACTATACCTTAGTCTCTCAAGGAAACCAACTCAAAGACTAACTTTCAATCACTTCTTGAGAATTCTGACTACACTTAGCCTCTCAAGAAAATTAACCAAAGGTTAAGATAATCAGGTTTTGTGTTTATAGGATGCTTCAACAAGAAGATACACAAGATTAAATCAAATGTTACACTTAACAAAAATATTCAAGGAAAATGTTCTAAGTGTATGAGTGTGCGAGACACTTCTTTTATTTTTATTTTTTCAAGTATCTTCTATAAGTGTATGTCTTTGATATAAATTCAATTTATGCATTTTTTTATTTTCCAAACTTTCAAAGACCTCTTTAAATAGGAAGAAATATATCCTTTGGAGGGTGAAGTTGGAATATCCTCAATGTAATCATTATATGAAGGTCACTTCATATCGGAACATTAGAGTGGCGCTTGCAGCAGATAGTTGGTGAGGATGATGGGGCGTGAAAACCTTCTTTAGTGCATAGTGTTCTTGCTAAAAACACTAAAAGGATGACTTCCCCATTCTAACTCGAGTAGAGTCTTAAATGACTGGTTTAGGTGTCTGTGATGTATGTCTATTGCTGATGATCCCCCTTGTTCCAAACCCTTTCTCATTTATAGGTCTCCACTCTCCCTTTTCCCCTCCATTTTATTCTTTCTATTTCTCATAAATATCCTTCAGGTAACATCCGCCGTCTCTTATAATTGTTATGCAACTCCTATCTCCTTAATTATTGTAACTCTTCAGTCATGATGCATTATTTCATAACCGTCTCTTGTGACCCTTCACATGGCATTCAAACCTTGTCATCGGTCCCGAATTATAGAAGTGAGATAGTTCTTGGCTCATATGAGGTCGGCTCCGCCTTGTTTATACAAAGTGTGTGCTAAAGAGATTCGGCATGGACGATGCAAAATATATTAACAATCCTATGGCCACTAATGGAAACTTGGGGAAGAATGAGAATGGTAAGGATGTAGATGTGAAGAAATATAGAGGTATGATCAGTTGTCTTCTATATCTTACTGCATCTAGGCCTAATATTATGTTTAGCGTGTGTATGTGCGCTCGTTACCAATGGGCTCCTAAGGAATCACACCTAAAGGCCTTTAAACGTATTCTTAGGTATCTTTATGGTACTTCTAAGTATGGGATGTGGTATTCTAAGAGAAGATATTGTAACTTGGTTGGTTATACCGATTCTGATTTTTCTGGTTGCAAATCGGATAGGAAAAGTACTAGTGGAACTTGACACATGTTTTCAAACTCCTTGGTAACATCACAACAGGGCCCGAGCACAATTTGTATCTTGTATGCAGGAATGCAATGGTATGCAAATGGATGTAATGATATGCCATGCATTATTTCAGGTATATCATGCTCTTAGGTAAATCAGAACACAGGGTAAACAACTGGTATCTCTTGTTAGAACAAGATTTGTTCATGACATATATTCCTCGGGCTTTGATGATAAAATAGTATTTAAAGAACAATGGTTATATTTGATATGTGTTACTTGTATGCAGGTTCTAATACGTGTAAATATTTATATACATAATCTGATATACAAAGGCACACTTGAGAGAAGTTGAATTGCTAGCTTCTGGTGGTGCAGAATCTGAAGAACATTTGCTAAGTGATGTCTGGCGTAGACTCTGAAGCTAAAGGCCTCACTATCAGAAGAAGCAACATAATTATCTCTACACTTGGTGAATGTAAATTGGCTTATGGTATCATTTGGAGTTGGTGATAAAGCTGAAGATGTTTGTACTGGATAAAACAATCTGCATTGTCAAATCAGTTTGTCAGCTGAAGTCTGATTTCACAAGGCTCAAGAAAGATTGACATGCTTTACGGATATCTATTCTCTACGGCTCTATAGTACATGATCTTCTTGAAGACTCAATGGTTAAACATGTTACACAATGGATCGAGATCTTTTGGTGTATCTATCTTCAATGGCTCTTGTACTATGGAGTAAAGCAAAGACACTTGATCAAGTTATCTCATCCAATGGCTAGTTTGCTACAACTGCTATATATGTGGCTGAAGGTTCAAACTGAATCTTTAACAAGGATTGACCAGAAGATGGTGTAACAAGATCAGCAATTATCAACTCAATAGTTTATGCAGATTTTATATTGTAGGTTGTAATTGTAAAAGCCTTAAGATTTCTTACACATTGAATATCTTATAAATCTTAAGAGCTTTAGGTTTTTGTTAATGGTGATTTCACGTACCTCTGATATTAGTATCAAGTACACCTTGTTCTATATTCTGCTGAACTTGTTTAGCAGTTTAGATTAAGTGTATCTCCAAGATGCTTGAGCCATGTAAGTCTCTTGCTATGTGCTTGAGCATTGAAAGTCTTAATCAAGTGTATTGATTGAGCAGAAGTATTGTATCATTGGGATACAAGCAAGGAAGTCTCTCGCCAAAATGCTTGAGCCATGTAAGTCCCATGTTATGTGCTTGAGCAATGAAAGACTTAATCAAGTGGATTGATTGAGAAAGAAGTCTTGAATTTGAGGAGTTTAAGCAAGAATTCTTGGGCCAGTGTGGCTTGAGCAAGTTGGCTCGGTACATGAAATTAGTAGCAGTTAGTCATGAATCTGAGGGGTTTAAGCAAGGAGGTCCATTTCATGGGACTTGGAGCAGAAGTCTTGAGTCTGGAGGACTTAAGCAGGAAGTCTCAGACCTTGGGTCTAAGCAGTGTAAAAGTATTATGCAGATTGCATAAGAGATTGTAATCATGATTTGGTTATAGTGAAAATCTCTTGTGAAGCAAGGGGACTGGACTACTCTTAGTTAGAGGGGAACCAATATAAATCTTTGTGTCTTCTATTTTTATTTATTTGCTTCTGTTAACACCACTGCTAAGTATAAACAAAATCTGAACACCAGTTCAGATTCTGAACTCTGATCAAATGCAAAATTAAAAGAAATGGAAAATAAATTTCAACCCCCCATTCTTGTGTACTTTTCTCACCTTCAATTGGTATCAAAGCATGGTATGTGTTTAACACTTAACAGTTGCGCAGATAATGATCTAATAAGAAAAGTATGTCTGTTAAAGATTTTCTTTCAAGAAGTAATCAAGTGCCATGTGAAAAATATCATACTGCTTTTCCTACCATATTCAAAGGGTGATTCCACTGAATTTAAATGATGGAAAAGAAAAACATATTTTTAACTCATTAGTCTTGATAAAAGGGTTGTGATGAAGGTTTATAGAATATCCTTGAGAAAGGTATTACTATAGATGTTGATGGTGTAGAGATGATCACTGTTTGAAAATCTCTATCACCAGCTCAGAAGAAGCTTACTGAATATCTTTAGAGGTAGTTGCATTTTGGTAGGTGCTCTATCTCACTTTTGAGTATGTCAACATCATTGATATGTCTGATGCTTCACCTATCCATGAATCCTTGTGCTCATATTTGTGGGAATCAATTTTGAAGTTGTCCAGTTACCCTTCATCTAATTTCTCAAAGAAAATTCTGAGTAGATTGTTCTGGATTCAAACCTAAGGTCACAGTTATTCAAGAAGTTATACAACTTGAATGTAATCTTCAAAGAAAAGAAATGGAGTTAGATATTGAAAAGTTATCTATCAGATTATCTTTTGTAAAGTGTGTTGAAGGATACTTTCTATGGAATGTTTGATGGTGAGGAATTAACCTTCCAAATCAAAAGACTTCTTTAACTGGCTGAGTGAAATGAGACATCTGATGATAGAAGAGTAACTTCAAAAGCTTCTAAAATATTAGTATTTCAGCTGATTTCCCAAATCTAAAAGCAAGGAGAAACACTACCAGAACCTAATGTCAGAAGGCTTCACTGCATATTCTTTTGAAGCTGACAATAGTCCAGGATTCAAATGAAAGAGTAATCTGGCTATGCCAGTCATTACTGCCTCTGAAGAAGGATCTGAGCCTTGAAATAAAAATCAACTATTGAAGAGAAAGAGATTATGCCAAATCCATATTACTTCAATATTTGATAATAAGGAGTCTGTTCTTTAAGGTGATATCTTAAGAGACTCCATTGCTCCTTGATTGAGGGTCATTATGGAATTTGTATTAAAGGACAAGTCTATGAGAAACCTTCAATTCTTCTTCGAGTTCTGCATGCAATTAGATGATGGTACTTTAATTTGTTTTATGCCATTCTTTGATAGCTAACATCATCTGGTTATTTGCTTATCAAAGATCTCAAAGTCTTAAGCCAAGACAATCAAATTAATGATTCTGCTAAGAACAAGATATTGTTCATATTATGATTTATTCTAGACGGATACTCTGAAATGAATCATCGTACTGCTATCAGAATGTGGCATAAGGAGAAGGAAAGCTTGTCTGGACATTTATGTATGGTCTCGTAGAAATATGAGTATCATAATTGAAATGTAGTTGTTGCAGATATCGTGGAAAGGAGAAGAGGCATCTTCCATGGCATTTATCAAAGGTTGTTTACAACATTTGATGGAAGAAGAGCCTACATCCCAGACTTAAGTACTAGAGGTACTGAGTTTGGTGGGAGAAGTGGAGTTAATGGTTTAACAGCCATTGAATCAGAATCGACTCAAAGCGGTGTTTAGACTCTATGGTCAAGTATGATTACTGATACCAGTCTGATCGAGAAAACACACAAAAAAGGGTTATGTTCTTTTCTAGGTTATCTTTTGATTCAATGAGATGTTTGTGTATATGTTAATACAAATTCTCTGCTAGATTTCTAAAGAAATTGTTTTATTGAAAGAATCTTCAGAAATCTTTAAGAAGAAACTATGTTGTATTTATCTATACTGAATATTTCATTAAGCTAGATGACTATCATATTTATGGAAAGAGTTTCCTCACTTTTTGTGATGTTACAGCTGCTTGTTAGCTGTCAAAAGAAACAATTCAATATTCTTTAATCACTCATGACTCTTGTTTCACGAGGAAATGTTGGTTTTAAATATAATCTTGGAGACTAGTGACTGACAGAAGATATCTCTTTCTTAGTCTAGATCTACTAGACTCTGATGGATGATAGCTTCTGAAAATTGTCAGATTCTGAGATTCAGAAAAAGATTCTTTGCTTCTGATTAAGAAATTTAAGTAAAAGGTTTTTCAAAAATCTTATATTACTTGAATTTCATAAGTTTGAAAATCGTCTAGTGGATTCAAGAGATCTGCTGGATAAGAACCTTTGGGTAATGATGCTTTCATTTTATATATTTGCTATCTCTATCCCCTGTCTTGCGAAACATGATTTTGTGTCATTTTTCTGACAAGATTCTTATTCCTTTAGAATCTTGTTCAGTTCTTTTTATTTTTGTTTCTTCTTTGGTTGTGTTCTGATCAAGCCAAACTTGAGATGAGTTTCCTAGTTAATTCTTCTTTGAATCAACTAGTTGTCATCAATGAAAAGCTTATGGATTTTGATGAGTTACTTATGTTGGGTTTTAAATTCTGGAAGACTGTGTCTGAACAAAGATGGAATGGATACTTTGAGACGCTCTGTGGTTTCACTTATCCAGATCTTGTCAAAGAGTTTTGGATTAATGCCTCCATTGTTTAGCTGAATTCTGAGTGTGATATTCTTTCTAAAGTAACTTGTGTTTCTATAACTAACATCTAAAATGATTGCTAATGTGATCAATTGTGAAGAAATATGAGAATTTCCAGGAACTCTTGTTTGGGATCACTATCTTCCTACTTGGCGTATCTTTTTAGATCCATCTAATGCATAAGTGGTCTCAAATCTTTGTCCTGATGCAATTGTTTGGAATCAGATTCTGAATTCAAACCTGTTGCCTAAGGATAAGGATTTAGACATCGTGGACCCTATTGAAAAATATGTGCAACTACTTCTCAATTCAGACTTGCAGATTGATTTTCCTCAAGTTATGTTTGACTATTTGAAGAAGACTCTTTCTCCCTTTCACAAAGGAAAGATTTTCTTCATTCCTTATGGACAAATTCTTTCAGAATTATTTGTTCTGTAGGAAGTTATCATAAGTTCAGAGGATAATTCATCTAAAATATGGAGAGACAAGTTTGAAGCTATCTATGAAAGATTCTGATGTTAGATTTCTACATAGTTATGCTTTGTAATTGTTAGAATCCTTGTATTAAGTAATCTTATTAAAAATTCGTGTTTGTTCATGATGATGTGCGTTTTAAACTGTTACTTATATATTTATTGTTTTTCTAAAGGATTAAAGAAATGGGATTAAGAGCTAAAAACATGCAACAATTCTCATTAATAAACTAGAAGATATTACAAATTATTAAGACTTTCTAGTCTGTTGGATTTGCCCTAAGGTATTCCCTAGGATCATCTGACATGTCCATAGTATCTAAATAATCTTGCCATTCTTCCTTAGCAAACTTCAAAGCCTCCTATCTCAGATGGTTTATACGTTTGGACTCAGAAGTTCTTCTTCTTCTAGGAGTCTTCACAAAGGATGCTGAAGAGGTGTGCGCTTCTAAAGTCATCTGCTTACTAGTATATCCTTCAGCTAGTGCTTTACCTTTAGTTGCTTGAGTTGCTGTATTCAGTATGACTACCTTTCTGAAATCTCTCTTTGGAACCCATATTTGTTTTTGTTTATACATCTTGGTGTTCTAAAGATTAAGTGATTAAGGGAGAGAGCCTGCTATGAGTTTTTATGGACTTGTTACATTCATTGTCTTGAGTATCCGTTATTTTAATATTGATTAAGTCAAATCAATATTTTAATGATGACTCTTGGAAATGTTATCTAACAGTCTAACCTATTAAGATTCCTTTTAACAATAGTAAGTATTATAGTTAACACATTTAACAGTTGCTTCTGGTGTCAGTATTACTTCATTAATGTTTTACAAGAAAATCAAAAGGTGAGTTAAGTGGTTGTGTATATGCAAATGTAAATAAATAAAAATTGGTCAAAAAACATCTTCAAATCTAGAAAGCGGATTACAAAAAGAGTTTTTACAAAAGGAAGTGAATGTTCTTAGAATAGATCCCTATCTATGTCATCTTTTGCCTTGTGGGAGCAGTAGTTGTCATAGTCAATTTTTGGTTCATCTTCATCAATATCTTCCTCATCTGCTTCTGGGATAACAGAATGATAAAACCTCTTGTTGAACCTTCTTCTTCTGGATCTCTTCATAGATTTCATTCTAGGCTTCATTGCAGGAACTGAAGAACCTACTTCTATAGGTTATTGAGGAACTGCTGATGTAGCTTTGTTAGAAGTAATCTTTGCATGAGGCACAGGCCCAGTTGTGGATGACTTAGGAACTGCTTGTTTCTGAAGGTTCTGGATATTTAGGCTTGTAGAGATCTTTGTGATTTCTATCACTACAGAAGCTTTGTTGCTCTCAGCTGATGACTTCATGACTCTTATAAATGTTGATGAAAATGAATTAGGTTTTGGCTGCTTTTATAGTGACTTCTGAGTATCCTAATCGACAGAATAAGAATCCTTTAATCGATTTTGTGGATTGTTACGACCATTAAATGCATTATAGAATCCTTAATCATTTTTTCAAATTCTTGGAAACTGACCTTGTAATGATGGTATATTATGCATTTATGACTGTAATTCTTTTTATTTCTATTTTTTATTCTTTTATATGTGACAAAAGGGGGAGAAATGATAGTAGGTCTTTAATTAGAAACTGAACCCATTGAACCTATTCAATATGTACATAATGGTCATTTATAATTTTGTTCATTAAGTTTCTGTTATTATAGTTATCTTGTACGGGCGACACATTTTAACTTTCTAGTACATATAACCAAGAAGGAGCTTACAAACCTCAACCTTAGCCTATCAGACTCATAAGGAGCTTATAAACCTCGTATTCTATTGTTGCCAAAGGAAGTTAAAATATTATTTTTTGTTTTCTTAAATATAGAACTAAGGGGGACCTTACAAACCTCAGACTCTGATGTTACTAAGAAAACTAAATTACTTTTTCTTGAAAGTAGTACTTAGGGTGGGTCAAAGAAATCAACTTTGGACTATTAGACTCAGGGGGAGCTTACAAACCTCATACTCTAATGTTACAAAGAAAATTATAACATCCCAACATTGTTCTATTAAATACTTATGTTTGTGATCATCAAAAATGGGGGAGATTGTTAGAACAAGATTTGTTCATAACATATATTCCTTGTGTTTTGACGATAACAAAGTAATTAAAGAAAAATTGTTTTATTTGATGTGAGTTTCTTATATTTCGGTTCTAATATTTGTAAATATTAGATACAGACTCTGATATACAAAAGCACAATTGAGAGAAGTTGAATTGCTAGCTTCTGGTGATGCAGAATCTGAAGAACATTTGCTAAGTGATATCTGGCGTGGACTCTGAAGCTGAAGGTCTCAGCATTAGAAGAAGAAACATAATTGTCTCTACACTTGGTGAATGTAAATTGGCTTCTGGTATCGTTCAAAGTTGGTTATAATGTTGAAGCTGTCTGTACTGCATTGTCAAATCAGATTGTCAGCTGGAGTCTGAGTTTACAAGGCTCAAGAAAGGTTGACATGCTTTGCCTATATCCTCTCCAACAACTCTATAGTACACGATCTTCTTGAAGACTCAACGGTTAAACATGTTACACAATGGATCAAGATCCTTTGATGTATCTATCTTCAACAACTCTTGTACTATGGAGTAAAACAAAGACACTGATCAAGTTATCTCATCCAACGGCTAGTCTGCTACAACAACTATATATGTGGCTGAAGGTTCAAACTGAATCTTTAACAAGGATTCACCAGAAGAGGGCATAACAAGATCAGCAATTATCAACCCGATAGTTTATGCAGAATTTCTGTTGTAGGTTGTAATTGTAAAAGCCTTAAGATTTCTTACACATTGAATATCTTAGAAATCTTAAGAACTTTAGGTATTTGTTAATGGTGATTTCCCATACCTCTGATATTAATATCAAGTACACCTTGTTATTTATTCTGTTGAACTTGTTTAGCAGTTTAGATTAAGTCTCTCGCCAGATGCTTGAGCCATGTAAGTCTCTTGCTATGTGCTTAAGCATTGTAAGTCTTAATCAAGTGTATTGATTGAGCATAATTCTTGTATCTTTGGGATACAAGCAAGGAAGTCTCTCGCCAAGATGCTTGATCCATGTAAGTCTCATGCTATGTGCTTGAGCAATGAAAGACTTAATCAAGTTTATTGATTGGGCAAGAAGTCTTGAATATGAAGGATTTAAACGAGAAGTCTTGGGCCAATGTGGCTTGAGCAGTTTAGCTCGGTACATGAAATTGGGAGTAGTAAGTCTTGAATCTGAGGGGTTTAAGAAAATAGGCTCGTTTCATGGGACTTGGAGCAGAAGTCTTGAGTCTAGAGGACTTAAGCAGGAAGTCTCAGACCTAGGGTCTGAGCAGTGTAAAAGTCTTATGCAGAATGCATAAGCGATTGTAATCATGATTTGGTTATGGTGAAAATCTCTTGTATTGCAAGAGGACTGGACTATTCTCAGTTGGAGGGGAACTAGTATAAATCTTTGTGTCTTCTGTTTTTATTTATTTTCTTTTGTTAACATCGCTGCTAAGTATAAATAGAATCTGAACACCAGTTCAGATTCTGAACTCTAATCAGATGCAAAATTAAAAGAAATGGAAAACACAATTCAACCCCCCTTCTTGTGTACTTTTCTCGCCTTCATTGATGAGTTTCTTAAATTAGGTTTTAACTTTTGAAAGACTGTGTCTGAACAAAGTTAGAATGGATACTTTGAGATGCTCTGTGGTTTCACTTATTTAGATCTTGTCAAAGAGCTTTAGATTAATGCCTCTATTGTTGAGCTGAATTCTGAGTGTGTTATTCTTTCTAAGGTGATTGGTATTTCTATAACAGTAACCTCTAAAGTGATTGCTAATGTGATCAGTTGTGAGGAGACTGGAGAACTCCCAGAAACTCTTGTTTGGGAACACTATCTTCATACTTGGCGTATCTCTGTAGATCCATCTAATACATCAATGGTCTCTAATCTTCGCCCTGATGCAGTTGTTTGGTATCAGATTCTGAACACAAACTTGCTGCCTAAGGATAAGGTTTTAGACCTCGTGGACCCTATCGAAAAGGATATGCTACTACTTCGCAATTCAGACTTGCAGATTGATCTTCCTCTAGTTATGTTTGACTATTTGAAGATGGCTCTTTATTCCTTTCACAAGGGAAAGATTTTCTTCATTCCTTATGGACGAGTTCTTTCAGAACTACTTGTTCAGCAGCGAGTTATCTTAAGTTCATAGGCTGATTCGTCTAAAATCTGGAGAGACAAGTTTGAAGTTATCTATGAAATATTCTGATGTTAGATTTCTACATAGTTATACTTTGTAATTGTTAGAACCTTTGTATTAAGCAATCTTATTATTAATTCAAGTTTGTTCATGCTATTGTGCAGTTTAACTGTTATATATGTATTTATTATTGTTCAAAAGGATAAATGAAATGGGATTAAGAACTCAAAACGTGCAACAATTCTCATTAATAAACTGGAAGATATCACAAATTATTTAGACTTTCTAGTCTGTTGGATTTTCCCTAAGGTATTCCCTAGGATCATCTGACATATCTAGATTATCTAAATAATCTTGTCATTCATCCTTAGAAAACTTCAAAGCCTCCTTTCTCAGTTTATTTTTGCATTTTGACTCAGAAGTTCTTCTTCTTCTTCTTCTTCTGTGTGTCTTCACAAAGGTTGCCGAAAAGGTGTGCACTTGTGAAGTCATCTGCTTGCTAGTAGATCCTTTAGTTGTTGTTTTGCTTCTGTTTGCTTGAGTTGCTGCATTTAGTATGGCTACCTTTCTCAAATCTCTCTTTGGAACCTAGATTTGTTTTTGTTTATACATCTTGGTGTTCTGAAGATTAAGTGATTATGAAAGTGAGTCTACTATGAGTTGTTATAGACTAGTTACATTCATTGTCCTTAGTATCCATTATTTTAATATTGATTAAGTCACATCAATGTTTTAATGATGACTCCTGAAAATGTTATCTAGCAGTCTGACTTATTAATATTCTTTTGACAGTAGTAAGTACTATGGCTAACATGTTAACTATTGCGTCTGGTCATTACTTCATTAATGTGATTATCAGAAAATCTAATGGGTACTTAAAGTGTTTGTACGATTGCATAATATTAACTAGTCAAAAATATTTTTTCATTAATTGAGCTTAAAGGATTACAAATAACTTAAGGAACTAGTTTGAACTAAGATTAAGCTTTGTCTTTGTCATACAATGCCTTGTAGCATAAGCTATTGCCATAATCGCAATCTGACTCATCTTCATCAATGTCCTCCTCTTCTGCTTCTGTGACAACAAGATAGTGAAACATCTCTTTGAGCCTCTTCCTCTTTGTTTTTTTCATGGACATCTTCTGTGGCTTCAAAACAGCTATTGATGGACCTAATTTTGTAGGTTTTTTAGGTATTGTTGACGAAGTCTCGTCTGAAGTGTTCACGGAAGAAGGCATATGACCAGTAGCAGAAGCTTCTGAAGCAGTTGGCTTATGAAGGTTCTGGATATTCAGGCTTGTAGAGTTCTATGTAAACTCTGTTACAACAGAAATTGTGTTGCTCTCAGCTGATGACTCCATAATGTTTTGGTCGTTGTTGATGAAAATGAACTAGATTTTGGTTGTTTTTATAGTAGCTTATAGGTAATCTAAACGTCTGGATAAAATCTTGTGCTTGAATCTTGAAATCGTTATGACAAATAGATATTCAATATGCCCTGTACAATCCTTAATGCCCCATATTACTTGATCGTTTTTCATTTCTTTGAAACTGATCTTGTAATGATGGCCTATTATGCATTTACGACTGTAATTTTTTTTCTTTTCTTTTTCTCTCTTTTTATTCTTTATGATGTGACAAAAGGGGGAGAAATGATAGTAAGTATTCAATTAGAAACTAAACCCATTGAACCTATTCAATCTGTACATAATAGTCATTTATAATTTTTTTATTTAAATTTCTGTTATTTGTTTTATCTTGTCCGAGCGACACATTTTAACTTTCTTGTACATAAAACTAAGGAGGAGCTTACAAACCTCAACCTTAGCTTATCAGACTCAGAAGGAGCTTACAAACCTCGTATTCTGTTGTTGCCAAAGGAAGATAAAATATTATTTTTAGTTTTCTTAAATATAGAACTAAGGGGGAGCTTACAAACCATAACCTTAGAACTATTTGACTCAGGGGGGCTTACAAACCTCATACTCTGATGTTACTAAGAAAACTGAATTATGTTTTCTTGAAAGTAGTACTTAGGGTGGGTCACAAAACTCAACTTTGGACTATTAGACTCAGAGGGAGCTTACAAACCTCATACTCTGATGTTGCAAATAAAATTATAACTGTCCAACATTGCCCGTTTAATAACTTATGTCTGTCATCATCAAAAAGGGGGAGATTGTTAGAACAAGATTTTTACATGACATATATTTCTTGAGTTTTGATGATAACAAAGTATTTAAAGAACAATGGTTATATTTGATGTGTGTTTCTTGTATACAGGTTCTAATACGTGTAAATATTTATATACAGAATCTGATATACAAAGGCACACTTGAGAGAAGTTGAATTGCTAGCTTATGGTGGTGCAGAATCTGAAGAACACTTGCTAAGTGATGTCTTGCGTAAACTATGAAGTTGAAGGCCTCAACATCAGAAGAAGCAACATAATTGTCTCTACACTTTGTGAATGTAAATTTGGCTTTTGGTATCATTCAAAGTTGCTGATAAAGCTGAAGCTATCCATACTGCATAAAGCATGTTGCATTGTTAAATCTGTTTGTTAGCTGGAGTTTGAGTTCACAAGGCTCAAGAAAGGTTGGCATGCTTTAAGGATATCTACTCTCAACAGCTCTATAGTACATGATCTTCTTGACGACTCAATGGTTAAACATGTTACACAATGGATCAAGATCTTTTGGTGTATCTATCTTTAACGGCTCTTGTACTATGGAGTAAAGAAAGATACTTGGTCAAGTTATCTCTTCCAACGACTAGTCTGCTGCAACTGCTATATAAGTGGCTAAAGGTTCAAACTGAATCTTCAACAAGGATTAACCAAAAGAAGGAGTAACAAGATCATCAATTATCAACTCTATCATGTATGCAGATTTCCTGTTGTAGGTTGTAATTGTAAAAACCTTAAGATTTCTTATACATTTAATATCTTAGAAATCTTAAGAGCTGTAGGCCTTTGTTATGGGGATTTCTCGTACCTTTGATATTAGTATCAAGTACATCTTGTTCTCTTTTCTTCTATACTTATTTATCAGTTTAGATTAAGTTTCTCGCCAAGATGCTTGAGCCATGTAAGTCTCTTGCTCTGTGCTTGAGCAATGAAAGTCCTAATCAAATGGATTGATTGAGAAAAAGTCTTATATCATTGGGATACAAGCAAGGAAGTATCTCGCCAAGATGCTTGAGCCATGTAAGTCTCATGTTATGTGCTTGAGCAATGAAAGTCTTAATCAATTAGATTGATTGAGCAAGGTAGCTCGGTTTGTGGAACTAAGAGCAGGAAGGCTCATGCCATGGAACTTGAAGCAGAAGTCTTGGGCCAGTGTGGCTTGATAAGGATAGCTCGGTTTGTGGAACTTAGAGTAGAAGTCTTGAACCTAAGGGGTTTGAGCAGAAGGCTCGTTTCATGGAACCTGGAGTAGAAGTCTTGAGTCTATAGGACTTGAGAATGAAGTCTTAGACCCAGGGTCTGAGCAATGTAAAAGACTTAAGCAGAATGCATAAGCGGTTGTAATTATGATTTGGTTATAGTGAAAATCTTTTGTGAAGCAAGGGGACTAGACTACTCTCAGTTGGGCGGAACCAGTATAAATCTTTGTGTCTTCTGTTATTATTTATTTGCTTCTGTTTACATCCGCAACTAAGTATAATTAGAATCTGAACACTAGTTTTGATTTTTAACTCTGATCAGACGCTAATTCAGAACACGGAAAACACAACTCAACCCCCCCTTCTTGTGTACTTTTCTCACCTTCATCTCTGCTTAAAGAAACTCCATGGGTAGGCTCTAAGATTGGTAGGTCCCTAGAGTCACAGATCCTTCTCAATGACGTTATTGCCTTGACGAAGGCTCGTTGGACAATAATATCCTTAAAACGGTCTCTTCTAGGTGAGGTATTCGTTTCGTCCCAACAAGGAAGGCTCCTCGCGGGCCTTTACTACATAACCATCGACACAAAGTTTCTAAAAAGGTTCTCAGAGTCATATATCGAGGTTGAAAATATTGCTTTAAGATAGTAATATGTTCAAGGGATCTCATATGATTGGGGCTTTCGTATAAATCCCACGAATACAAGGTCTGGTATGTCAATACTACACAACCACTATAGATGAAACATGTTAAAAAGGTCCATAGAGTCATCGATCCAAACTTGAAAACATCATCATCGTGACGAAGGCTCGTCAGACAATAACATCTCCAAAAGAATCTACTCTAGGTGGGGTCTTCATATCGTCCCAACGAGGAAGGCTCCTCGTGTGCCTCTACTACACAATTACCATACTAATCCTATGGGTTTTTCTCAGAATTGGGTAGAGAGTTTATCTCACAGAGTACCAATAATCAGAGAGCCCCAACATATAAGACAAAAGAGAAGGCAATAAATAAAACAAGTAAAGAAATAAATATAAACACCCAAACATGCTAATAAGGTAACCTAGACTAGGCTTGACTTTCTTTAGGGAAATGTACCCAGCAGATTCGCTATATGTCGTCTACACGTGAATGGGTATCGTTATCTAAAGGTTACTTTCTATTGGGGGAAATGGTTAGTTTTTTATTAGGGTGTACGCCAAGACATCGCAATCTCGTGCCTACGTATCCGCATAGTGCAATAAGGAAGTCAGAGCATTTGTAGTTCGGGGAACTATCGTGATAAAAAGAAAAAGGTTGGTTCATTTTATCGAATAAAGTTTTAGGTCGCGTTCTAAGGGCTAAACATTAGCTTGTCTACTCTCTGTGGAGGCTTAAGCATTTAGTTTGTATGCACGTTAGAAGAGACTAAACATTGTTCTTTTAAGAAAAAGTTTTAATCGCACGGGGGCGAGAAGTTGAATTAATATGTTGAATGTTTTATTTGGATGAGGATTACTCGGATGGCCGAGTAAGGCAACTCGTATCCAAATAATCGAGGAGAGGAATCGAAGGCTCCAGACCATCTCCCTTTTCATCCTTAATTGCAAAAAGATTTGAATATTGTTAAGGTATTTTAAATGGATGACAAATGCTCGAATGGCCGAGTAAAGCTACTTGTATCCAAGCGTTCGAGAAAGTGAATAAAATGCTATAGATCACTCTCTTTTTCATCTAAATAATTGCGAAAAATGATTTGGATTTGGTTGATGGTAATGCTAAAAACGATCGACTTACAAAGGTGTTAAAATGGGCTTGACATTGAATTGAGAATTATTTCATCCTTTTTGAAAGTGGTTTGCTATGATTGAGTGTTTTGAAGTTTATTGAGAAAAATTCCACTTGACGTTGGATCAAGGGTTTAAGAAAATGGTGAGTTCGATCCTAGTACCTAAGGATAGCTAGCAACCGAAACCAAACTAGAGAAAAGCGAGAAAATAAAGAAAGTACATCAAAAGGGAGAGGGATACATGAAAAATACAAGGGAAGTATGCAAGAAACAAATGGTCTCGTTACGTTGTCGGGTAGCCTAAGAGAAAGTCGTGTGTGCGCAAAGTGTCCTAAGCTAGGAAATGAAAACAAGAGTCTAAATCCAAGTTTCCTTTTGCTAGGGTCAAACATTAAGTCCAGAACTCCATAATGCTAAGGTCGTTTGCACAGTCCAAAGTCCATTCTTTATGCCACCATTAGAGGATCATATTTTTGGTATTTTCATTTTATCATGTTTTTGTGTTTTTTTTACAAGGAATAAAGATAAAAAAAAGAAGAAAATGACATAAAGTAAATGCATGAATGATAAATGAGAAATAACGTAAATTACGGAAAGTAAATGACGAGAAATAAATTGCGAGAAAATGAAGTGCGGCAATGTAAAAGTTAGAAGTTATTGGTTAGAAGTTGGTGATCGAATGATCGATTGATCGAGTCTGGACAATTTAGTGCTATATTAAGCAATCGTAAGTGGACTTGTGTAGAAGTTACACCTATCTAAGGCTGGTCAATAAGAATCTATGCGTTCAAACATGTTAGATAAATAACACAAAGTTATTATCCTAAAACATGCAACACAATGAGAAAATCGAAAGCAAACTCAAGTCGACGCAATGGGCACATCTATCATCAAGAGATTCAAAATATGATCAACCAAGGGGAACCTATCAATACCTCGGAAAGTGTTAAGAATGATCTGTTATACCCCAAATTTTGACCACTAAGATTTCCCATAATTGTGCAAATCATCATCACAATATGGATGAACCATCTTGCCTCATCAGTCTCCCCAAGGATGGGTGAACACTTACTACAGTCAAAATTAGGGTTTCAAGCCCCCTCAGAGTTCTTAGACAAAGGATCAATCAAGAAATGACATGATCTTCAACTTGTCTAACCTCCCAAACATCTACAATGGATCAAGAGGACTACCACTTTAAGGATTAAGCACAAGGCTGCTCCCTTCCAGGTGGATCAAGCCTCAAGATCGCCAGTGTCACCAAATTAGGGTTTGGTCGACCAAGGCCTCCAGATGGAAATTTTCCTCTGGGCATGAGCCAATGCTTCAAAGCATATCCTAAAATACTCCATGGAACCTTATGGGGCCAGGCATCAAGTCAATTTGACCTCAGGGGATGCATACATCAAAAATCAGGAATTAGGGTTTCTTGACCTAATTCACCCCTAAGTTGACTTTTGGGACAAATCATGAGCCAAGACCTCAAGACATGATTTTAGGGTCTCAAACATACCACATTGATCCATTTGTAACAATGGATTGATCCAGGAAGCTTGAGCAGCAAGTCTCAATTTCATCAGTACCACAATTAGGGTTTCGCGAGAAAAGTCAACTGTAGCTTTGACTTTTGACCAGGACATGCTCCCAAACCCTAGGACATGATTCAATACACCCTATAACACCCATGAAATCAATCCATCAAGTTTGATTTAGGTCAAGTACTTGATTTCATAGAGGACCGCACAGTTTGGAATTCATCTAACAAAAAGTCAACTGTGCACAAAAGTCAACTTTGACTTTTTAAGAATTTTCACAAAAATGGTTTTTTAACCCTAAAATGATGTTAATGTGTGATTTGAATCATCATTCATCAAGAAAAATCAAGAAAAGTGGGATAACTTGTAAAAGGGGTAACCATAAAAACTTAGAAAATTTTCTAAGTTATGAACAAAGTGGCAAGGGTACCAACTTTGGAGGATCGTAACTCCTAAACCACAAGGCCATTTTTCCCTATCCAAAGCTATATTTGTAGCTCTCATTACCCTCTACAAAAGCTTAGAACTGACCTCCTTCCAAATTCCTCATGGATTTTGAGTTATGGAATGATCAAAATCACAAAAAGTGAAAATGTGACTTTTTTCCAACACTTAGTGAAATATTCACTAAGTCAGAATCTGCCTTCACTTTTTTCCAAATGTAGGGGGATTTTTCACTTGGATCCAAAAGGTATCAAAACCAGATATGATCAAACAGTTGTTGTATCATATGAGGGCTTTCCAAAATGGCCAAGAACATCACCAAATTCCACTTGGGCCATGAGATATGATAATGGCAATATGCCTTGCTGAAAACTGCCAAGGCTAGGCAGAATTTTGCATTTTTGCTCGATTTGGCAAAATCAGATAATTCCAAGCCTTGTCATCACTTTGGACACATCTGAGGATCAAATTTAAAGGGGACAAACACTGAGCCAAGCCTCCAAAGTCCTTGGAACAAGAAGTAGCATGCCAAACCTAGAATTGCCTAAAAGAGGGACAAGACTCCAATTTTGGATTGGAGCATTCAATACATTCACCAAGGTGGCATGGACTGACACATTTGCAACTGAATTCTGTCAAGACTTATCCAAGACCAAGGGAACCACAGCCCTGTGCCCTAACCTCTAGTCAATGGCTAGAGGAGACTTGGATTCCAAAGTGCAACCATTGGCCAAACCTCTGCTGCAGTTGCCATTCACTATTGATCCTAAAAAAACTTGCTCTACTATTTATAGAGCTCATTTGTGCTCAGTTTGAGTACACCAAAGCCATCAAACAGATGCTTTCCTCAAAATCCCTCTCTTTAGGCCAAAATGCCTTCTTTAGCAAGGTAACTCTGAGTTTTTGAGTTAGAGAGCATTTCCATCACAACTCATGATCCTAACACCTCATAAACATCATATGTAGGTGATCCAAACTATCAAAAGTGACCTGTAACACCAAAATCACAAAGTCACCTCTCAAAACCTCAAAATAGGCCTTTTGTGCATTTTTCAAGCCATGCCTTGATTCAGTCACTTTTCAAACCATATAAAACCTCAAAAACACTCCAAATAACATCCTTGAACTGTTCCAAATGGTTCCCCCCATCTGGAACACCATTTGAGAGAGTTGATATTTTGGTCATTTTAACCCCTTTTGTAAGAAAGGGCCAGTTTGTTTTTTTGCAGGTTCCAACTGATTCCAACCATCCTCGGAGCTTCTAAGGGATCATTTGAGAGTGTCCAAAGCATCAAACCATTTTTGGAACAAGAAGTTTGGCAGATTGCACAGAAAACTCCAAAAGCTCAAAAAGAGGTAAGCATCATGACTTGAACTTTCCAAAATATGCATTGCTTTGAAGTCCACTGATCATACACACCTCATACATGTTATATATGTTGTGTTTGAACCAATTCATCATGTAATTCATGCCTGTATCAAAGTGTAGCATAGAAAATGCAATTATAGGCCTTTTTCAAAACCACTGTCGAATTTTGAGGAGGGAGTATGATCTGAACAAAATACCACCACCATTGGATTCCTTGTAAAATTCTAGGCCAGATGCATATAAATTTTGTCCCAAACCATGGAGAAGTGAGAAAGTTATGGACCTTCCCGTTTCTTAGCAAAACTTGCATTGCCTTGCCTTGGTCAGGCCTAGAAAACAAGGCAAGCCTTGTATATTTGTGGTTTCACTTCAAGCAATGGATGTATCACCACCCCAGTGGTAAGGCATGCGCCCTATAACCTTGAGGTCGTGGGTTCAAACCCCACCCATGCCATTTTGTGTTTTCTCACATTTTTGCTATTTTTTCCAATATTTTCATGTTTTATTAATTAATTGGAAAATTAATAACTCCTTCAATTTTAATTATTTTTTATTGGTTCTTTTTGCAAAAAATCACAAAAATGTTGAAATATTTTATTCCACAAAAAAAATTAAGTTTATATTATTTATTTAATATAATTAGTATTTTTGTGAATAAATTCCTTTTTAATGTTTTTAAACATTTTAAAGTGAATATTTACTTTGAAAAGAAAAACCAAGTGAGTTTTAATTCACCTTGTGATTAATCCCTCATTTCTCAAACCTTAAACAAAAATCACAAATGGTTTATTCAAACTTATTTGGTATTTTATTTGATTTTCTTTAAATATTTACTTTTAAAGAATAACAAATTAGGGATTCTTTGATTTTCACCCTCATCAAACAATTTCAAACACTTTTGGGCCTCTAATAGAGTGTAAGACCCAATCCTTTGTAAATACAAACCTATTTTTGGGCCTCACTTATTGTATAAGTCCCATTGTATTTCAAAAAGTTAGAGCTATAAGACCCATTCAAAATCATTGGGCCTCTATTAGAGTGTAAGACCCAACCCCCTTTGGAAACCAAACCATTTTGGGCCTCAATGCATTGTATAAGACCCATCGCGTTTTCAAAAATCTTGGCGCGATCGCCATTTTCAAACAAATGACCCTGGGCCTCTCCTCGAGCTATAAAACCCATTCAAAATCATTGGGCCTCTATTAGAGTGTAAGACCCAATCCCCTTTTAACCAAAACTTTTTGGGCCTCAGACATTGTATAAGTCCCTCTGCATTAAAAGAAAACCTCGGGGCGATCTGTAACGCCCCAGTTTTGTCCGTTTTATTTAATCGAGTCGTTTTGATTATTTTATTATTATATTATTTTATTTTTGACTTTTATTTGGAAATATGTTATTTTTCAATGTTGTGATATTTTATCGCGTTTTGGGAACGTTTGCGAGATATTTGAGTGTAGGGGTATTTTGGGCATTTCACTTTATTTTTCTTAAGTTAAGAAAATAGAAATAGAAAGAGAGAAAATTAGAGAGAAAGAAAAAGAGAAGAAGAAAAAGAGGAAGAAAGAAAAGAAGAGAATAAAAAGAGAGAAACTTGGAAAATCTAGGAATCGATCAACCGACTTTCCTAAGCACGATTAAATCGGAAAAGGGTGCGAAACTTGATTATTATATACTTGTGTATGATTATGTATGTATGTTTTTGGTTGATATTGGATTGAAATTGAATATAGAGTGAAAAACCATAATATGTGGAAATTGTTACAATTCGATTAAATTGTGCCGGAAATCATGTTTTCAGGTCTCTTATTGTTGATACATGTTAGATACATGTTGTTAGGCATTGTATTGGTAATTTTCTGGTGTATAGGTGAAAATTGGATTGATTTTGGGTTGAAAACGCAGAAAAAATTCTGCAGAAAATTCTGGTTTTTCCACTGCCCATACGCGTATCACTCAAGGCAATACGCGTATTGGTCAAGGCAATACGCGTATGGCATTGAAGAAATGTGGGCAATACGCGTATGGAGCTTCATTTTCTCGGCCATCTACCCATTTGCGTAATGGTACGCATAAGGTTGAGGGCAATATGCGTATGAAGCAAGGCACTACGCGTACTGGATTTTTAATGGGAATTTTGGGAAAAATGGGTCTCTGCCCATACGCGTATGACCTTGGGCAATACGCGTATGGAATGGGCGAAGGAGCAGGGCAATACGCGTATGGCTCAGGGCAATACCCGTATGGCCAGGAAGACTGCAAAATGTGGTTTTTTCGCGATGTCTTTTCTTGTTTAGTCTGTAACTTGTGTTCTGATTATCCGTTTTTAACATTCTTGGTATCGTTGAATAGCTATTGAACTGTACTTTATTATGATGATGATTTTGGGATTGTTGCCCGATTTAATTATGTCAAAAATTGGGAATAGTGTTGTTTTGTCGACTTTTGTCGTTATAATTGTGTGTAAATGATGTGTATCATACAATGTGCGATTGATATGGATATGGTATGACTCATGTGCTGTTGTATGGTGTAAATGCATATGTTTAGATGGTGTGATGATGTTTGTGGCCGTATGGCAAATAAATGCATTGTTTTGGGCTTGAATTGCAAAGCGTGATTAATGTTGAGTGAGATGATTGCATATATGTGTGCATTTGAATGTTATGAGTCATTGTATGCCAAGCATCATGATATGCATTCTTGAGAGGTCATGTGCCCTAGTGGGTGTGAGTGACGAATCGATTCCAGAGGGAATCCGCTATAACATCGTGTGCCTTATACAAAGAGGCGTGAGCGATGATTATGGACGATCGTGTGCCTTATACAAAGAGGTGTGAGCGATCGGGTCGTGTGCCTTATTCAAATAGGTGTGAGCGATCCATAAACGTCGTGTGCCTTATACAAAGAGGTGTGAGCAACGGGGAACATCGTTTGCCCGACGGGGAGTTACACTAAGTAACAAGCGATGGTTCCAATAGTTCCTGAGTGAACTAGTGTTGAGATGATGGATGGATGGTACCACATATGCATTGCATTGAGTCGTTGTGTCGGTCTCTGTGCATTTGCATAATTCATGAATGGATTGATTTCGTGTGGAATTATGATTGGAATTGATGAGTTGAGATATGTATTGTGTTGTGTTGTATTTGGATTTTGTTGTACGTTGTTGTGAGAATATTTTACGTGTGTAATGTTGTGTTATTATATAATTATATGCAATTATATTATGATTGTGTTTCTCACCCTTCTGCTGTTTTAAATGCTCTATGAGGCATTGCAGATTAGATTGCTGAAGGTCTTTTTGTGAAGCTTAGGTCTTCATTCTTTTGTCGGTCGGCTCTGATATGTGGCACCGGGTAGTTAGGGAGACCGTTGGTGATTTGTGTGTATATGTATATGTTTCTTTTGAGATTGTACATGTATGATTGTATTTGGCAGACAAACTTTTCATGATATATATATGAGATTTTTGTACAGATTTTCCGCTTTTATTATGTATCTGAATTGTGGGTAGTAGGAACTAAGTTCCTCTGTTAATTGCTACCTGATTGTTGCATATCTGTATGAGCAGGTTTATGTGTATTTTGTTTCAAATTGATGTGACCCCTCGGTCTATGCCGTGAATGTTTTAAATATACTCTGATGAAATTTTGAATTTTATTTATCGCTTTAATAGCTTGGGGGTATAGATTGGGGGTGTTACAGTAAGTGGCATCAGAGCTAGTCCGTGTCAGTTTGTGTCAGTCCTTGTCAGTCTTGGTGTTTGGATGAGCTGTTTGTTTAACCATAGTTGCTGTTATTGGAAATGAACAGAATATGGCTGGTAGGAATGACACTGCTTTGGCTGCTGCTATGCAAGCTATGGCTCGGGCTGTGTAGGGTGCACCTAATGCTGCAGGTAATGATGAGTTCAGGAAGAACAAACCGCCTGTCTTCAAAGGAAGATATGATCCTGATGGTGCTCAGATATGGCTGAAAGAGATTGAAAGAATCTTCCGAGTGATGGATTGTGCTGAGGATCAGAAGGTGAGACTGGGTACTCACATGTTACTAGAAGAAGCTGATGATTGGTGGGTTAGTACACGTCATGTGTTGGAAGCTGCAGAGGAAGAGATCACTTGGGCGGTGTTTAGCATTGAGTTTCTGAGGAAGTATTTTCCTGAAGATGTAAGAGGAAAGAATGAAATTGATTTCTTGGAGCTAAAACAAGGTAATATGTCTGTTGTTGATTATACTGCTAAGTTTGTGGAGTTTGTGCAGTTTTATCCACATTATGCTGAAGCGACTGCGGAGTTTTCTAAGTGTGTAAAGTTTGAGAACGGATTGCGTCCGGAGATAAAGCAGGCAATCGGTTACCAAAGGATTAGAAGGTTTTCTGATTTGGTAGATTGCTGTAGGATTTTTGAAGAAGATAGCAAGGCTCGTTCTACTCACTATAAGAGTGTGAACGAGAGGAAAGGGAAGCAACCGTTTCGCAGTGGTCCTTATGTAACACCAGCTGATAAGGGTAAACAAATGGGGAATTTTGAGAAAAGGCCAAGTGGGGGAGGAATGTCTAATCCTCCGAGATGTTATAGGTGTGGTGACCTAGGACATCGTCAGTTTGAATGCAGGAAAGATATGAGAAAATGTTCCAATTGTGGAGGTTTAGGACATATTGCAGCTGATTGTAAAAGGAACGTGGTGAAGGGTTTCAATTGTGGTGAACCTGGGCATGTTAGTAAAAAGTGTCCGAAACCAAAGCAAGCTCCAGCTGGTGGGAAGGTTTTTGCATTGGCAGGAACTCAGACTTCAAGTGCAGATCGTCTGATCAGAGGTACTTGTTTTATTAATAGTACGCCTTTAGTTGCTATTATTGATACTGGAGCGACTCATTTGTTTATTTCGTCTGAGTGCGCGAAGCATTTGAATCTTGTGTTGTCTTCGATGGGTGGTGAGATGGTTATTGATACTCCAACAATGGGGTCAGTAACTACTTCTTTGGTTTGTTTAAGTTGTCCTTTGACCATTTATGGTAAAGACTTTGAGATGGATTTGGTGTGTTTACCGTTGGAGGGTTTAGATGTGGTTCTGGGAATGAATTGGTTGTAGTTCAATAGGGTTCATATTGATTGTTATCATAAGCTGGTAAGATTTCCTTCTCTTGAGGAAGACGAAGACTCGAGTTTCTTATCTACCAAAGAGTTGAAGAAACTTTTGGCGGATGAAGCTCAGTTGTTTGGGTTGTTTGCATCGTTGACTGTGGATAATCAAGTTTCACTTGATGTGTTTCCTGTTGTGTGTGATTTTCCGGAAGTGTTTCCTGAGGATATTTCAGACTTGCCGCCAGAGAGAGAGGTGGAGTTTTCTATAGATCTAGTTCCCGGTACTAGACCTGTATCGATGGCACCATATCGTATGTCGGCATCTGAGTTGGTTGAGTTAAAGAAGCAGTTGAATGAATTTCTAGAAAAGAGGTTTGTGAGACCAAGCATTTCTCCTTGGGGTGCTCCAGTTTTATTGGTGAAAAAGAAAGATGAAAGTATGCGGTTGTGTATTGATTATCGCCAGTTGAATAAGGTGATGATTAAGAATAACTATCCTCTTCCGAGAATTGATGATTTGATGGACCAGTTGGTAGGTGCTTGTGTGTTTAGTAAGATTGACTTGAGGTCAGGGTATCATCAGATTAGGGTGAAAGAGGAAGATATTCAGAAGACGGCTTTTAGGACATGTTACGGTCATTATGAATATTCTATGATGCCGTTCGGGGTTTCTAATGCCCCAGGTGTGTTTATGGAGTACATGAATCGTATTTTCCACGAGCATTTGGATCGTTTTGTGGTTGTGTTTATTGATGATATCTTAATTTATTCTAAGTCTCGGGAGGAGCACGCGGAGCATTTGCGTATTGTTTTGCAGGTTTTGAAAGAAAGAAAGCTTTTTGCTAAATTGTCCAAGTGTGAGTTCTGGTTGTCGGAGGTGAGTTTTCTTGGGCACGTGATTTCAGGTAATGGTATTTCGGTGGATCCATCTAAAGTAGAAGCAGTTCTACAATGGGAGGCTCCTAGATCCGATACTGAAATTCGAAGCTTTTTGGGTTTGGCCGGATATTATCGAAGGTTCATTGAAGGTTTTTCTAAGCTAGCACTTCCTTTGACCCAGTTGACTTGTAAAAGGCAAGCTTTCATTTCGTATATTCGGTGCGAGGAAAGTTTTAATGAGCTGAAGAGAAGATTGATGACAGCTCCGATTTTGATTTTGCCGAATCCTACTGAACCATTTGTGGTGTATTATGATGCGTCTTTGATTGGTCTAGGTGGGGTGCTAATGCAAGAAGGTAAGGTCGTGGCTTATGCTTCGAGGCAGTTGAGAGTGCATGAGAAAAATTACCCTACTCATGATTTGGAATTAGCGGCTGTGGTGTTTGTATTGAAGATTTGGAGGCATTATCTCTTTGGTGCTAGATTTGAAGTTTTTAGTGATCATAAAAGTTTGAAATATTTGTTTGATCAGAAAGAGTTAAATATGAGGCAGCGGAGATGGTTGGAATTTTTGAAGGACTACGACTTTGGCTTGAATTACCATCCTGGTAAAGCGAATGTGGTAGCCGATGCGTTGAGTCGAAAATCGTTACATATGTCCGCTTTAATGGTTAAGGAGTGGGAGCTTTTGGAAGCTTTTAGGGACTTGAGTTTGGTGTGTGAGGTGACGTCCGACAGCGTGAGGCTGGGTATGCTAAAGGTTACTAATGATTTTCTGATGACTGTTATTGAGAAACAGAAGCTGGATGTGAAATTTGTGGATTTAATGTTGGTGGAAGAAAAAGATGCGAATAGTGATTTTAAAGTGGATGCTAATGGTGTTTTGAGGTTCCGTGGTCGAATTTGTATTCCGGATGATTCGGATTTGAAAAGGATGATTTTGGAGGAAGGACACCAGAGTAATTTGAGTATACATCCGGGAGCTAATAAAATGTACCAAGATTTGAAGAAGATTTTCTGGTGGTCTAGATTGAAGAGAGATGTGGCTCAGTTTGTTTATGCATGTTTGACTTGTCAGAAATCAAAGGTAGAACATCTGAGGCCTAGTGGTTTGTTGCAACCGTTGGATATTCCTGAGTGGAAATGGGACAGCATTTCTATGGATTTTGTGATAGGGTTGCCGAATACTCAGCGAGGGCATAATGCTATTTGGGTGGTTGTTGATAGGCTAACTAAATCGGCGCATTTCATTCCGATTGACATCAGTTTTTCTTTGGAGAGGCTAGCTGAGATTTATATCAGTGTGATTGTGAAATTGCATGGTGTGTCGTTGAGCATTGTTTCTGATCGAGATCCTAGGTTTACCTCCAGATTTTGGGAAAGTTTACAAAAGGCTTTAGGATCTAAATTGAGGTTGAGTTCTGCTTATCATCCTCAAACGGATGGTCAGACCGAGAGAACGATTCAGTCGTTGGAGGACTTGTTGAGGGCTTGTGTTCTTGAACAAGGTGGTGCGTGGGATAGTTATCTTGCGTTGGTGGAATTCACGTATAATAACAGTTTCCATTCTAGTATTGGAATGGCACCTTTTAAAGCACTGTATGGACGAAGATGTTGAACACCGTTGTGTTGGCACGAATCTGGTGAGATTTCGGTGGTGGGACCCGAATTGATTCAACAGACTACAGACAAGGTGAAGCTTATCCGTGAGAAAATGAAGGCTTCTCAGAGTAGGCAAAAGAGTTATCATGATCGTAGAAAGAAGGATCTAGAGTTTCAAGAGGGCGATCATGTATTTTTTAGAGTTACACCGGTAACGAGTGTGGGTCGTGCATTGAAGTCAAAGAAACTTACTTCTCAGTTTATTGGTCCTTACCAGATATCCGCGAGAGTGGGTGCTGTGGCTTATAGGGTGGCGTTACCGCCGTGTCTGTCGAAGTTGCATGATGTGTTCCATGTTTCACAGCTTCGGAAGTATGTTCCGGATCCGTCGCATGTGATTCCGATGGATGAGGTAGAGGTAAGGGAGAACCTTACGGTTGAGGCATTACCAGTGAGAATTTTGGATCGCGAGTTGAAGCGGTTAAGGGGCAAGGACATTGCGCTTGTGAAGGTAGCGTGGGGAGGCGCTGCTGAGGGCAATTTGACTTGGGAGTTGGAGAGTCGGATGCGGGAGTCGTACCCAGAGTTGTTCGTTTCAGGTATATTTTCGAGGACGAAAATTTCTAAGTGGGGGAGAGTTGTAACGCCCTAGTTTTGTCCGTTTTATTTAATCGAGTCGTTTTGATTATTTTATTATTATATTATTTTATTTTTGACTTTTATTTGGAAATATGTTATTTTTCAATGTTGTGATATTTTATCGCGTTTTGGGAACGTTTGCGGGATATTTGAGTGTAGGGGTATTTTGGGCATTTCACTTTATTTTTCTTAAGTTAAGAAAATAGAAATAGAAAGAGAGAAAATTAGAGAGAAAGAAAAAGAGAAGAAGAAAAAGAGGAAGAAAGAAAAGAAGAGAAGAAAAAGAGAGAAACTTGGAAAATCTAGGAATCGATCAACCGACTTTCCTAAGCACGATTAAATCGGGTAAGGGTGCGAAACTTGATTATTATATACTTGTGTATGATTATGTATGTATGTTTTTGGTTGATATTGGATTGAAATTGAATATAGAGTGAAAAACCATAATATGTGGAAATTGTTACAATTCGATTAAATTGTGCCGGAAATCATGTTTTCAGGTCTCTTATTGTTGATACATGTTAGATACATGTTGTTAGGTATTGTATTGGAAATTTTCTGGTGTATAGGTGAAAATTGGATTGATTTTGGGTTGAAAACGCAGAAAAAATTCTGCAGAAAATTCTGGTTTTTCCACTGCCCATACGCGTATCACTCAAGGCAATACGCGTATTGGTCAAGGCAATACGCGTATGGCATTGAAGAAATGTGGGCAATACGCGTATGGAGCTTCATTTTCTCGGCCATCTGCCCATTTCCGTAATGGTACGCGTAAGGTTAAGGGCAATACGCGTATGAAGCAAGGCACTACGTGTATTGGATTTTTAATAGGAATTTTGGGAAAAATGGGTCTCTGCCCATACGCGTATGACCTTGGGCAATACGCGTATGGAATGGGCGAGGGAGCAGGGCAATACGTGTATGGCTCAGGGCAATACGCGTATGGCCAGGAAGACTGCAAAATGTGGTTTTTTCGCGATGTCTTTTCTTGTTTAGTCCGTAACTTGTGTTTCGATTATCCGTTTTTAAGATTCTTGGTATCGTTGAATAGCTATTGAACTGTACTTTATTATGATGATGATTTTGGGATTGTTGCCCGATTTAATTATGTCGAAAATTGGGAATAGTGTCGTTTTGTCGATTTTTGTCGTTATAATTGTGTGTAAATGATGTGTATCATACAATGTGCGATTGATATGGATATGGTATGACTCATGTGCTGTTGTATGGTGTAAATGCATATGTTTAGATGGTGTGATGATGTTTATGGCCGTATGGCAAATAAATGCATTGTTTTGGGCTTGAATTGCAAAGCGTGATTAATGTTGAGTGAGATGATTGCATATATGTGTGCATTTGAATGTCATGAATCATTGTATGCCAAGCATCATGATATGCATTCTTGAGATGTCGTGTGCCCTAGTGGGTGTGAGCGACGAATCGATTCCAGAGGGAATCCGCTATAACATCGTGTGCCTTATACAAAGAGGTGTGAGCGATGATTATGGACGATCGTGTGCCTTATACAAAGAGGTGTGAGCGATCGGGTCGTGTGCCTTATACAAAGAGGTGTGAGCGATCCATAAATGTCGTGTGCCTTATACAAAGAGGTGTGAGTAACGGGGAACATCGTTTGCCCGACGGGGAGTTACACTAAGTAACAAGCGATGGTTCCAATAGTTCCTGAGTGAACTAGTGTTGAGATGATGGATGGATGGTACCGCATATGCATTTCATAGAGTCGTTGTGTCGGTCTCTGTGCATTTGCATAATTCATGAATGGATTGATTTCGTGTGGAATTGTGATTGGAATTGATGAGTTGAGATATGTATTGTGTTGTATTGTATTTGGATTCTGTTGTACGTTGTGGTGAGAATATTTTACGTGTGTAATGTTGTGTTATTATATAATTATATGCAATTATATTATGATTGTGTTTCTCACCCTTCTGTTGTTTTAAATGCTCTATGAGGCATTGCAGATTAGATTGCTGGAGGTCTTTTTGTGAAGCTTAGGTCTTCATTTTTTTGTCGGTCGACTCTGATATGTGGCACCGGGTAGTTATGGAGACCGTTGGTGATTTGTGTGTATATGTATATGTTTCTTTTGAGATTGTACATGTATCATTATATTTGGCAGACAAACTTTCATGATATATATATATGAGATTTCAGTATAGATTTTCCGCTTTTATTCTGTATCTGAATTGTGGGTAGTAGGAACTAAGTTCCTCTGTTAATTGCTACCTGATTGTTGCATATCTGTATGAGAAGGTTTATGTGTATTTTGTTTCAAATTGATGTGACCCCTCGGTCTATGCCGTGAATGTTTTAAATATACTCTGATGAAATTTTGAATTTTATTTATTGCTTTAATAGCTTGGGGGTATAGATTAGGGGTGTTACACGATCGCCAATAAAAAACCCAATCATCTGGGCCTACCCTCGTGTTGTAAGACCCATTCTTTTTCTTTAAACACTTGGGCCTCTTGAGAGTGTAAGACCCATCCCCTTGTACAGAAAACCTTTCTCGGGCCTCAGTCACTTGTATAAGTCCCTCTGTACAAAACGACAGTGCGATCACTGATAAACCTTGGGCCTCTCCTTGAGCTGTAAGCCCCAATATCTTTTCAAAATACTTTCTCCTTTAATTTTGAATATACTGTTGTTTTCAATCTTTCTTTGTTGAACAACTAACCAAACTGCATGGAAGCTCTACAACAGAGTAAGTGTTTATATGCTTTCTTTATCCGCTTTCATATACATATAATTGTATTGTGGGGCTGTTTCACTGTAAGTCTTCTTTCATAAACTCATATCAACTGTGTAATACTAGTATAAATATTTAGAGTTTCCCCGACAACTACGTCTAGTACTAAGCCCTGTTGATCACTCTTAAATAGACAAAACTAGATCCCCCATAGGATCACCAGATACAGTCTTCTCTTCGACTGTCACCCTTAATTGTCAAAGAAACTCTACTCCCCAGAGATGATCTTTTCTCCGTGAATGGCATCTCTTGAGTTTCTTCCAAATTCTCGGACTTTCATGGCTTGATCTATTCTCTGTGAATAGCCTGTCTGGAATTTCTCGGGGGTTTGAGGACCCACGGGCTTCCGAAAAGCATCCCCGCCTCCTCTTGGGCGTCGTACAAGGACCCTACGACTTCTTAGAAGTATTCACATCCTCCTCTTAGGCTTCGTATAAGGATTCTTCCTTCGGGAAGAGAGCCTCCTCTTGGGCTTCGTAAAAATTGTCCCTCGGCTTCTTAAAAGTTTCCAGCCTCCTCTTGGGCTTCGTACAAATTGTCCCGACGACCTCCTAGAGGTATAGGAACAGAAATTAGTCATCTTAATAGAACAGTCTTTCAAAGAGTCTAGATCTTTTTACCGTGAACGTACTACTACTATTTATTTAAGCATAGTACAAAAGATAAAACTCTAAACTTGGACAGTCTAATCTCCTTGAGTCTCGAAGGCATTCTCAAGTAGGGAAAAACACCAGTAGACTCGGACAGTCTCCAATACCCCCTGGATTCCCCATGTCCTTAAAGAACAGGAAATAATCCTAATCCTCTGATCAATCCCAAAGCATAGCCTTACCTTTAATCAGTCTCTTCATAAGAACTGATTTTCTCTTTTAACCAACCTACTGGACCTGTCACTCAACTGAAACAGCAATCCTTTTAGCCTCTATCTCGGGCTCCGTACGAGATACAAAATCACTCTCTTGTTGAGTATAAAAGACTCTCTTGTTGAGTCAATCTCTCTTTTAGCCTCCATCTCGGGCTTCGTATGAGATGCTGTAATACCCCAAAATTTGCCCTCTCATTTTTTCATATCATTTAGCATATGCTTTCATTGCATTGCATTCCATTCAAGCATAGAAAAATAAAGCATTGGATTGCATTCAGCATAGGGCATGTGATCAGTGGTTTTCAGAGTATTGATCATCCAAAGCAAGAGAGAAAGCCTCAAGGGTCTCTTACATCATATATCATCTCATTTGATCCCACAAGTCATTGGAAGATGGGAATTCATCAGGAAGATTGGACAGTTCATCACCTCCTGACCAAAAGCAGTCAAAATTAGGGTTTTGGATTCAAGCCCTCTCCTGAGGAAATTTTGGTTCAAACTTGATCTCAATGTTTTCTACATGATGTCAAGTATCTAAGGATGGAAGATTGCCCATTGGTTCATTTCAGGAGAGGTTGAATTGGCCAGTTGCTTGAGAATCAAGAAATTGGGGAAAAAGTCAACTGTGCAGTGAAAAAAGTCAACTCCTGACTTTTTAAGATCAAATTCATGAAATTCAGGTTACATATGTTCATTGGACAAGATTTGATCAAGAAATGATGGAGGAATCATGAAAAATTAAGAATTGTACAAAGTTTCCATTTTTAGAAACTTAGGGTTTCCAAAAATGGCAAGTTTGGACCATTTTGCACTACACTTTAAGGCTTCCTTTCTTCAAGATAAAAGCTCCAAACTTCAGGCCCAAGTTGAGATAATCAAAGATCACATTCTAAGCTTCAAATCCATATAAGTAACTCTTCCATTGGATCAAAATTGAGGGAGTTATGATCAATCAAAGTTTGGTAAAATCAAGGCAAATTCCAAGTCATGGCAAGGCAAGTTCAGGCCTCCAGGCCATAATTTCATCAAACAATTGGTGTGGCAGATGTCAAGCCATTTTTCTTATTGAATAAAGCTTCAAATGAAAAAATGTTGAACATTAAAGTTGTTCATCTCCATGTCCTCTTCAACTTTGATGTTGGACATTTTTCCATTTGAACAAATTATGAAGGAGTTATGATGGTCCAAACATAGGGGTCTCATGCTGAAATTTCATAGGCCATGATGCCATGCCTGCAAACCAAGTTGTCACGCCATGAAGTCATTTTTGTGCCTTGGTGTTTTAACCTATTTTGATCATCTTACAAGCCTCCATTCCATTGGATTCCAACTCCAAAAGTGTTCTACCATGTCTCCTCTTTCTAATGACACCAAAACCTCACCATTTCATCCATTGACATGAGAGAATTCAATCTGCAAACATCCTTAATTTCTTTGCATTGTGGCTACCCAACATATAAGTGTTTTTGTTTCTATGTGCCTTGGATCACATTTCACACGCATACATCAAACACTCCATACCAGCTGCTCTTTACCTCTTTTGAACACACATGCTTCTTACACATTATGCTACATACATTTCCATGCACTAAAAAAGAAAAGACAAAATAAACAAATTCTCTTCTTATCTCCTTCATTCTATTTCTTAAGGACTCGTCACGTCCGTCCTACTGCAAACAGGTAACGCCTAAGTCTCCATACAGCGAACTGCAACACCTAACTGCTGGGACGCGCACTCTGACGTTTCCATTAAAAAACACAAACAACTTTCCCTTAGCTGAGGGGAACTACGCCGCTCTAATTCTCGTGTTCCCGATGAGATACGTAGGCAGCGGGGTAGGGCCCATTCGAGCACTTCTTCTATTTTCCCTACATTTGTTTCTTGTTCGCTTTCCTCTTTTTTTTCTTCCAACATCTTTTCTATCACCCTTTGACCAGTACTTCAAATGTGGATCCCGTCGAGTACGAAGGACGTGAAGGGGTGCGATAACCTTCCCTTCACGTAACCGACTCCCTTACCCGTTCTCTTTGGTTCGCGAGACCTCGTTCTTTCCTTCCTCCCGGGTTTGTACAGCATTACCTTTCCCTTTCTTTGGGATAAAAATGCCTGGCTGGCGACTCTCTTTTTTTCTTCCGCGCCACTTTCGCGTTTGTACCTGGATGAAAATCCCGGGAGCGACAGCTGGCGACTCTGCTGGGGACCTTAGGAGATCCAGAATCTATGGTTCCTTAAGCGAGTCGATCCTAGCGCTTGTTTGTTTTTCTTTCATTGGGTGTTTACTTTGATGCTGTATTTACTATTTTTACCGTATTTTTGTTTATTGTATTACTGCTTTACTGTATTACTGTATTTATCGCATTTATCACGTTACATATCATTATTATACTGGACTGTACTGTGCTGGTTTTCTGTTTGGCGGGATGGGTATTCTAAGAGATAAGCCCATTACACAGGCTTGAGTACATACATAGGACTAGAGTGGAAAGTAGTATGGCCTACGTAGCGTCTTGTTATGTATGGTTTACACGAAATTCACAACTAGACGAGGTTTTCTTGGGAGATGCTCTGATTTGTGCGTCTTGTGCATTTCGGGGTGTTAACCTAGAAAGCTGTCGACGCTGGTGACCGATCATTGAGGACCTTATTGGAAACATCCCTCTTTAGTGGTGACAGTGGAAGAGCACATTCTGTGGCAAACCCATTCGCACCCGAGGGCCCACTTTGGAACTTGCATAGTGTCGCGGTGAGAATCGGATACCAAGCTATTAGATTAACTTGAATCACAATTTTTGAAATTTCACCACCGTCTTTGATTTATCCAAAGGAAAGGTTCAATAACGAAAAAACCTAAGAGATCTAGGGTTCGGGGGTTGGTTACGCCTAGGGAAGGTATTAGCATCCTAAACGTCCGTAGTACTCTACAGGAACCTCTTGTTAGTATTTATGTTATTTATTGTTTGCTTGCTAAAGGTATCTGTAAAGGGAAAGGACCTAAAGGTTAGTATCTAAGTATACTCGCCAAGACATCGCATCTTGTGCCTACGTATCCTGACGGGAGTGGAATCAGAGTATCCGTAGTTCCCCTCAATGAGGGTAAGGAACTCTTGACGGTGGTCAAGGTTCTAGGGGAGGTAGCATTTGTGGCAAAACGCTTACATAGAGTGCGGTGACTCCGAAGTTAAAGTTAAGTTGAAATGGTAGAAAGTGCCCATGGTAGGAACACATGTATATGGAGTACGGTGACTCCGATCCTAAGGTTGGGAAAAACCTAAAGTTAAGCTATGACATGGCAGTCAACAGGACGAGATTTTTCCTTTGGAATTAAACAAACCGACAAAACATAACAAGGGGGTATAGAGATAAGCTTCAAGCACGGAAGTAAAGTCACGAATGAACGATGTACGCAAGATATGAACAGAAGAATAATCAGAATAAGAATCGAAATCATAAATTAAGACAGAAAGAGCCAAAATCCTAAGATACGGAATCAAGTGAAGTCATAATAGAAGTTAATTGACAAAACATAAGTCATCTTAATCCATTAAATTCTAAAAATAAAATAAAAAGGAAAAGATTAATTCACAATTTAATTAAGAAAATATATTATTATTTTTTAGGATTTTTTTTATATTTAATCAAATAAATTAATTAATTAAACGATACAATTATAAAGAAAATATCAAGACAAACAAAAAAATTATTGAAAATGAAATCATGAAAAATTAACAACACAAGTCTTAAGGAATATTTAACAAAACTTAAGGACACATTTAAGATAACGGTTTAGAGAAATAATTAATAAAACCTAATTAATAATTAAACAAAATAAAGAGTATTAGTATAAAAAAAAAAAACATGTGGGGAACCGCCCCATCTTCATTTAAAATAACAAAAAACAAAAATCCAAGAACATTTTTAAAATAATAAAAACAATTAATTATTAAAAGTTTCCTAATTCTAAAAAAACCTACACCTCCGACGGCAAGCTAATCTCGACGTCCAGCTTTTGTTAAAATTAAAAGACAGTGAATAAACCATGATATATGTATAAACATTGAAATGTGGAAATGAGAACACAATTTTTTTACTTCGAGACACAAATTCAACAAAGCATACATTGATAAGGTAACAACTTCGTTCAATTTTCAGCCTAAAATTATTGTCAAATATTTCTTGACCACAAGCTACTCTTTTATCAAATTGAAATACCCACGAGGAAATCGCTCTGCTAAAACAACACTAAAACAATCCATATTCCATATCTCAAATGTCAGAACCTCCCAATCAAACATCAAAACAGTAATAAATATGAAATCAAAATCATAGAAACAAGATCGATACATTTCGAACTATCCGACGCGGTTAGCGCAACGCACGCAAAAGAATAAAATCAGCATCAAATGCACAACTTAATCGATTATAATCATTACAACAGATATTGCAGCATCTCTACGTAATCAAAATCGAACAGTCAACCAAAACGCCAATGTCGAAAACCATAGCAAAACAAACAAAACGGCAACAAACTAACAAATAAGTTAAGAAAACCAACCGACATAAGACGTGTTGTCATTGCTGTATCACCCGGAGTTGTTGAATCGTCGACTCGTAAACAATTTGAAATGTTGGAAACTTGCATACATGCTGAAGGTTTTTTTTGAAATATTATCAACACGGAACTGCTGCAGCTTTGATCGCGTCAAGTTGATACGTTCAGCAGCCTCATTCTACACGGGAATGCGCTTAGAAAAATGCTTCCTCTATAGCCAATAAACATCAATGTCATCCATGAACTATATGTACTGCTACAATCGAAAATGAAATCTGGCAATGTCGTAACGCGAACGCGATTGGTTCCAAATCTTTAAGAAAACTCACGATCTGTCTGCTATCGAATCGTGGTTGCGAACTCGAGTATTGGCGATGAGGATACCGTTTTTCGAAATAGTAGATGGTGTCAAGTGTGATGCAAAACGAAGATGAATAGTGTGTTGTTGTTTCATGAATGTGGTGAGAGGGTGGTTTCCCTTAGCGAGAACTGTGTGTTTGGGTGTGTGGGATTTTTCATCTGGTATGAGTTTCTGCCTTACTCTGTTCCCATGGGCCTCTTTTTATAGACTGTGTGAAATAAAATACCGATTTCAAGAATGAATGTTGTCTGATTGTGTTTGGGATTTGCTGTTTTGGGAAGAAAATTAATCTGTTGGAACAATGATTTCATGGCAATAAAGTTCTTCCGTTTTTGCTTCAGACCTGTCCAAACATGTTTTGATTTCTTGCCATTTTTGGAATATCATGTTTGATTGTGTTTTTTTTTTTTTTTGCAGGTAACCGAATGAACTTCTGTTTTGTGGCTATTAATGCTCGGTAATTGAATTATTGAGGATGATGATTTTGTCGATATCCAATCCTTTCCATTAAATAGCAAGATCAAGAGTTCAACATTTTTATTGAGGATCAATCATCATTACTGTCTGATTTTCTAGACAAGCAGCAGGGCATATACGTTCGTCTTTCAAAGCCATTTAATGCAGCTTTACAAACTCAAGATTCTTCATCACCGTACTTCCTTTCCTACTAATTGGTATTTTGGCTTGGCAATGCATAATGGCTTGCTGTATTTTTTTATTTTAATTCATGAGCCCAAATAATTTGTAACACGGACTTAAGCTTTTGAATTTTTGTACATTTTGATTTTACATGAACCTGAACTTGTAACTCTTCAAAAATCAAACCTTCATGATAATTAAACCCCATGATGACTTGAATTTGAATTTGAATACTTGAATTATTAGTGACTTTTATGCTCCATCTTTGTAACCTTGAATGCATTCTTGATAATGGCTAAAAGAATAATAAGAAACCAAGGCCCACATAAGATATGGCCACGAACAATCCAACCACGTCATCTTCAAGATCTTGATCCAAGAATGGCCCATGAAGGGGAAATAATTCTAGGAGTGGGGCCCAGATCAAGTAGAAACCTTAGGACTTTTGAATCAGAACCCAACGGTCACACCCTGAAATGCTTAGCTGCAAGAACCTACACTTGAAAATATTTCACCTGCACAGACTGGTTAGTGATAATAAACGCACACAAGACCTACGACCTAAAGACGCTATGCAAGATGATGCACTCAGATGGTGGAATCTTGTGGTCAAAAATTAGGGTGTGACAGATGCCCCTATTTAAGTTTCTTCTATCCGGAGATATGGAGATTGAAATCTTCGTTTCGACGAGATAGGAGAGACTTAAATATAAACATGCACAATTTTTGGCCCTGAGATGCCACAAATGCAGATGATATGACATGAAATGATATGATATGAAATGAAAGCAAGACAGAGAAGCCTATGGGGAAGGGTACCACAGGGAAAAAAGTGTTACAGTTGTGTCAGAAACGAATTGAAACAAAGCAAAGTATCTAGAAAACATCATCCAAGAATGGCATTGGATGAAAAAAAACACCAAACATCCAATAATGGCTTTGGATGAAAGGTAAACTCATAATATCTAAGAAGACATCATATGAGAATGAGACAAAATAATGTAATCCGAGAAGGCATCGGACACAAAGAAACCAGTCATCCAATAATGGCTTTGAATGAAAGGTACACTCACAATATCTGATAATGGCTTTAGATGAAAGTGAACAAGGTAAAGAAACCAGACATCCAATAATGGCTTTGAATGAAAGGCACAATCACAATATCTAATAATGGCTTTAGATGAATGTGAACAAAGACTACATTCAAGAAAGGCATTGAATGCAACAAAACCAGTCATCCAATAATAGTTTTGAATGAAAGGTATGACTCATAATATCTGAGAAGGCATCAGACGCAAATGAGATAAAATAATATAATCCGAGAAGGCATCGGACACAAAGACACCAGACATCCAATAATGGCTTTGAATGAAAGGTGTAATCACAATATCTAATAATGGCTTTAGATGAAAGTGAACAAAGACTAAATTAAAGAATGGCATTGAATGCAAAGAAGCCAGTCATCCAATAATGGTTTTGAATGAAAGGTATAATCACAATATCTAATAATTGCTTTAGATGACTGTGAACAAAGACTCGATCTGGAAGAACATCAGAAAGAGGGACCCATCCGGAAGAGCATCAGATGGTAAAGAAATCAGACATCCAATAATGGCTTTGAATGAAAGGTAAAATCACAATATCTAATAATGGCTTTGAATGAAAGGTGTAATCACAATATCTAATAATGGCTTTAGATGAATGTGAACAAAGACTACATTCAAGAATGACATTGAATGCAAAGAAACCAAAATTTCCAAGAAAGCATTGAACGAATATGAACAAGGAGATACCCAAGAAAGCATTGGATAAAAGACACCACAACGTCCAAGAAAGCATTGAAAGAATATGAAAAATGGGATACCAAAGAAAGTATTGGATAAGAGGAATCACAGTATCCAAGAAAGCATTGGATAGACGTGACGATATCTGTTTGGTAGGTGCCAAGTGAGTTGGACTTTGACCACAAGGTAAGACGCGGATAACGATACGACCTCGGGAGAAATGCAAATGAGGATGAAACACTCATGTTATGCATATGGTATATGAATTATGTGAGTGATATGATCAAATGCAAATGCAGATGCAGATGCTGATGTCGACGACACGACTCGACTCTTTTGTGAAGAAGACATGACTGGAAGACTGATTCCTCAACACGGAGATCACTTCCATTCCGCTTAGGGACTAAAGATGATATTGTTGAACACATCTCTGCCACACTGGTAAATTGTATCAATTTGCTGATTCTTGTAGGAATGATGGAAAGCTGCATGGGGATTCTTCAAGTTAACTGCCCCAGACTAGCTAACTGTTGTAGATGAACTGATAATTGCTTCAGCTAGAATGATGTTGAAAATGACTGAATTACTGTGCACTTGAAAAACTTGCCCCAGTCTGAGTCTAAAAAAAAACTTCTGTATAAACCAATTCTGAGAAGGACTGAACCACAACTCCTGAACTGATTCTCAATAGGATCTGGAAGGAATTTGCCCCTGATTGGATCACTGACCAAGTTTCTCAAATGTTTGAAAATTCCTTAAGCAGAAGCCAGATTGCAAACAAAAGTGTTCATACATACATAGTAAATGCAAAGTTCATTCAACTTTTGAAATCAAAATTATTTTTGGAAAGAGGTAAAACAATAGGGTCACTGGTCAGAACACGGTGGTTCAAGACGTTTAAAAAGTGAAAGATAAAGCAAAAAAACGTGATGCCAAAAAAATGATCTGCAAAGATCTTTAGGAGTCAGTTTACGCAACCTCGTTGTAGTATGCTTTCAAAATAACCTTGCTTCAATTAGGTCTTTTGAGGGTTATAACGTGGCCGGGTTCACGGTTTAAGAAACAAAGGATAAAGGCTCAAAGTTTATTTGTACCCGCCCAATCTTCGTGATGATCTCCAGTCCTACACTCAGTTAACTCAGACTTTGCACTCAGGTTCCCATACGTTAGGGATTGCATTGATGATAGTGATGATGGTTCAGAAGTTAAGGGACTTTTGAGGTGACATTCACTACTTCCTTATAACTCTTGGATGTTTTTTTTCATTGAGGATTTCATGGTAAGGATTTAAAGATTTCTCCTTTTTATTATCCCTAACTTTTGCCTGAACTGTTTCTCGTGAATCTTACAGTCAGCGGGATGCCCCAGTTTTTTGTCTGCCTAAGTCTCCTTCACAGGTTTCGACTTAGCGGGCTTTTTCCTTTTCTGATTTTTTTTATCTTTTTATTTTTATTTTTTTTGAAAGAAAGTGACTGCTTGACTTAATGATTACGGCGAACCATCATCAGCTTTTGACTTGAAGGACATCTTCGACACTTGCTTGTTGCGTGCGAAGGAAAAATTGAGAATGTAACCTTTTTGTTGAAAGATGTCTTGCATGAAACTCTTGTATTTGAATGCACAATCCAGTTAACTGAGAACTACCCTGCCCCAGGTTAAGATTGCGGGTTTTTATTTGTAAAGAAAAGAAACTCCTACTTCAAGGCTCAAAGGGGTTGACGAGGGGTTATCTTCCTTATTTCTCCAGTGTTTGGGAATTGAAACAATGCCTTACATCCTCAGTAAAGTTTTGATTTGAAAGCATACCAACAACAATTATGAGTATAACGTTTTCATCATCCTCCCTCCAATCTTTGCATAATCAGAAGGAAAGTGGAAAAGAGATAATTTTTTTTTGTTTTTGTTTTTGTTTTTTTTTTTTTTTTTAAAGATAAAGCGTAAGGATGTAAATAACAAAAGCAAATGAATTGAATCCAAAAGTTGCAATGCTCATTTTATTAATTATGAAAGTACAAACATAATTTGAAAGCAAACAGCTAATACAAGATAAGGAAAATGTAAACAACAAGAAACAAAAGTCTAGTGACTAATCAGAAAAAAGAGTGAGTTGTCCTGTCTAAAACACTGAGGTCTGCTGAAGTCAACTGAAGCTTCACTTAGCGTGCTCTGGCAAAGGATTGTTCTTGACATTTGGATTGGTGTCACGAAAGGAGAGAATACCAATTCTGATAAGCTCTTGTACTCTAGCCTTCAATGCAAAGCAATGTTCCAAGTCGTGGCCTGCGCCACCTTGATGGTATTCACAATGAAGATCGGCCCTATAACCGGCTGGAAGAGGATTTGGAGGAGGAGGCAAAGGCCTTGTGGTAATCAAACCTTTTTGAACTAGCCCAGGATAAAGTTCAGTGTATGTCATTGGAATAGGATCAAAATTATTCCTATTACGGTACTGATTTTGTCCAACAGTCGGACGTTGAGGGGTTTGAGCTAGTCGTGGAGCAGCAACAACAGGAGTAACAGCGGCAATATTAGGGTGGTCAGCATACTGTGGTCGAGGACGAGGCCTTCTGGTTTCAAACATAACAGCATTGGTCTGATCTTCTCTCTTCTTCTGGAAATTCCCATAGAATTTCTTAGCACCATTAGAAGATTCAGCAGCCTTGGACACTTTACCATTCTTAAGTCCTTCCTCGAGTCTTTGACCAATAGTAACCAAATCAGTGAAGCTGGATGAAACACTACCAATCATCTTCTCCCAGTAGAATGGAGACAAGGTGTCCATAAACAATCCAGTTAATTCTTTCTCTGCCAAAGGAGGTTCAACTTGGGAAGCCAACTCTCTCCAGCGCTGAGCATATTCCTTGAAAGACTCTTTATCCTTCTGAGACATGTTTTGAAGCTGACGACGATCAGGAGCCATGTCGAGGTTATACTTATATTGCTTCATGAAGGCATTAATAAGATCCTGGAAACAGTGAATGCTGTTCTGTTCAAGATTCATATACCATTTGAGAGAAGCTCCACTCAGACTATCTTGAAAACAATGGATAAGCAACTTTTGATTCTTGGCATGAGCAGCCATCTTTCGGGTATACATGACCAAATGAGCTCTTGGACAAGAATCACCTTTGTACTTCACAAAATCGATAGCCTTGAACTTAGCAGGCATAACAAGGTCAGAAACCAAACCCATGTTTTCTGCATCAATGTTGAAGAAATCAGTACCCTCTACTGCTTTGAGTCTCTTGTCTATGGTTTGTAAATGTTCACGGACAATCGCGGGTTCAACAAAATCTTCATGGTCTTCACCCTGAGCAATGTCAGCATTGTACTCATAGAGAGGGTTTTCAAAAGGAGGTCGAGTAGTCGGGGCAACAGCATGAACCACAGGTCTAGGCTCGGAGAAAACTGGGGCTTGAAACACTGGTCTAGAAGTCTGACCAATCATAGCAGTAGATGCAAGAGGTGGAGAGTAGTTGGGAGGTAAACCAAACTCTGGCCAAGTTGAAGGTGGCACCTGAACATGTTGAGGATCAGCAGTTGAGACTTCTTGGATGACAGTCCTTTGGGGTTGCTCTCCTCTAGCAATCAGAACTTGGAGCATTTCAGTGAGCTTTGCCATGCTTGACTTAAGGTCATCGATCTCCATTCGCATCTCAGCATTGTGTGCTTCTTGCTCTGCCATTATGCGTCTATAGTTAGCTCTAGTCTGGTATCGATGTCGAGGAATCAGCTTGACAACTCACAGGTGACACTGCGATAAAGATAGCTGGAAATGAGCTGCTGGACAAACAGATGCATGCAAATGATATGCAATGCAATGCAATGGTTTCAAGGAACTCAAAAGTAGGTTGCAAACATTTCGGAAAAAGGTTTCATTTTATAATCCATGATTTTTTTTTTGATTTTGCAAGGGAAAAAACAATTGAGTTTCTTGAAACCAAATGGTTATTCATGAATGCATGAATGGATGGATGCATAAACACACATATACACATATACAGGTAAACAAGCAAGGCTTAGGTTTGAAGATCACGAGCATGGAGCCATGGTCTACCCTTCCCAAGGTATGTACTAGAGGTTTATTTGTACCTGCCGAACGGGTTCTACAAAGTTCCCAGAGTCTACAATCCATCTTTCGGATATTATCGATTTTCCAAATCACTTGGTAGTCAATAATATTCTCAAGAGAATCTCGTCTGAGTGTAGTATCGTGTAGCGACTATTGCAGAAATAGACTCCTGCATAGTCCCCGCACTACATCCTAATAGGCCAAGTTGGGTTAAAGGTAACTACGGTCCCCAGTCCCGAGGGCCTTTAGATCGAAACCATATCGTCTTCACGAATGAACTCGTTGGACAAATATTTTATTCGAGAGGGCCTAGACTGAGTGGTGAAGTCTCAATTTACTTTTTCAGGAATCGACTCCCTCAAAGTATCATTGAAGTCTCACCGTTTTCCTATCTTAATTTCACTCTAGTCCGGGTGTAGGACTTTGTCTCACCACACAAATTAGCAACCCTGCACACAGAAAATCCAAGCAGAACAGGTATATATACAGATATAGGGATATATAGGCAAACAAGTAAATAAATAACATAAATATAAACAAGTTAGGGGAAACCCTCGAAAAATCCCCAGTGAAGTCGCCATTTCTGTCGCGGTGAGAATCGGATACCAAGCTATTAGATTAACTTGAATCACAATTTTTGAAATTTCACCACCGTCTTTGATTTATCCAAAGGAAAGGTTCAATAACGAAAAAACCTAAGAGATCTAGGGTTCGGGGGTTGGTTACGCCTAGGGAAGGTATTAGCATCCTAAACGTCCGTAGTACTCTACAGGAACCTCTTGTTAGTATTTATGTTATTTATTGTTTGCTTGCTAAAGGTATCTGTAAAGGGAAAGGACCTAAAGGTTAGTATCTAAGTATACTCGCCAAGACATCGCATCTTGTGCCTACGTATCCTGACGGGAGTGGAATCAGAGTATCCGTAGTTCCCCTCAATGAGGGTAAGGAACTCTTGACGGTGGTCAAGGTTCTAGGGGAGGTAGCATTTGTGGCAAAACGCTTACATAGAGTGCGGTGACTCCGAAGTTAAAGTTAAGTTGAAATGGTAGAAAGTGCCCATGGTAGGAACACATGTATATGGAGTACGGTGACTCCGATCCTAAGGTTGGGAAAAACCTAAAGTTAAGCTATGACATGGCAGTCAACAGGACGAGATTTTTCCTTTGGAATTAAACAAACCGACAAAACATAACAAGGGGGTATAGAGATAAGCTTCAAGCACGGAAGTAAAGTCACGAATGAACGATGTACGCAAGATATGAACAGAAGAATAATCAGAATAAGAATCGAAATCATAAATTAAGACAGAAAGAGCCAAAATCCTAAGATACGGAATCAAGTGAAGTCATAATAGAAGTTAATTGACAAAACATAAGTCATCTTAATCCATTAAATTCTAAAAATAAAATAAAAAGGAAAAGATTAATTCACAATTTAATTAAGAAAATATATTATTATTTTTTAGGATTTTTTTTATATTTAATCAAATAAATTAATTAATTAAACGATACAATTATAAAGAAAATATCAAGACAAACAAAAAAATTATTGAAAATGAAATCATGAAAAATTAACAACACAAGTCTTAAGGAATATTTAACAAAACTTAAGGACACATTTAAGATAACGGTTTAGAGAAATAATTAATAAAACCTAATTAATAATTAAACAAAATAAAGAGTATTAGTATAAAAAAAAAAAACATGTGGGGAACCGCCCCATCTTCATTTAAAATAACAAAAAACAAAAATCCAAGAACATTTTTAAAATAATAAAAACAATTAATTATTAAAAGTTTCCTAATTCTAAAAAAACCTACACCTCCGACGGCAAGCTAATCTCGACGTCCAGCTTTTGTTAAAATTAAAAGACAGTGAATAAACCATGATATATGTATAAACATTGAAATGTGGAAATGAGAACACAATTTTTTTACTTCGAGACACAAATTCAACAAAGCATACATTGATAAGGTAACAACTTCGTTCAATTTTCAGCCTAAAATTATTGTCAAATATTTCTTGACCACAAGCTACTCTTTTATCAAATTGAAATACCCACGAGGAAATCGCTCTGCTAAAACAACACTAAAACAATCCATATTCCATATCTCAAATGTCAGAACCTCCCAATCAAACATCAAAACAGTAATAAATATGAAATCAAAATCATAGAAACAAGATCGATACATTTCGAACTATCCGACGCGGTTAGCGCAACGCACGCAAAAGAATAAAATCAGCATCAAATGCACAACTTAATCGATTATAATCATTACAACAGATATTGCAGCATCTCTACGTAATCAAAATCGAACAGTCAACCAAAACGCCAATGTCGAAAACCATAGCAAAACAAACAAAACGGCAACAAACTAACAAATAAGTTAAGAAAACCAACCGACATAAGACGTGTTGTCATTGCTGTATCACCCGGAGTTGTTGAATCGTCGACTCGTAAACAATTTGAAATGTTGGAAACTTGCATACATGCTGAAGGTTTTTTTTGAAATATTATCAACACGGAACTGCTGCAGCTTTGATCGCGTCAAGTTGATACGTTCAGCAGCCTCATTCTACACGGGAATGCGCTTAGAAAAATGCTTCCTCTATAGCCAATAAACATCAATGTCATCCATGAACTATATGTACTGCTACAATCGAAAATGAAATCTGGCAATGTCGTAACGCGAACGCGATTGGTTCCAAATCTTTAAGAAAACTCACGATCTGTCTGCTATCGAATCGTGGTTGCGAACTCGAGTATTGGCGATGAGGATACCGTTTTTCGAAATAGTAGATGGTGTCAAGTGTGATGCAAAACGAAGATGAATAGTGTGTTGTTGTTTCATGAATGTGGTGAGAGGGTGGTTTCCCTTAGCGAGAACTGTGTGTTTGGGTGTGTGGGATTTTTCATCTGGTATGAGTTTCTGCCTTACTCTGTTCCCATGGGCCTCTTTTTATAGACTGTGTGAAATAAAATACCGATTTCAAGAATGAATGTTGTCTGATTGTGTTTGGGATTTGCTGTTTTGGGAAGAAAATTAATCTGTTGGAACAATGATTTCATGGCAATAAAGTTCTTCCGTTTTTGCTTCAGACCTGTCCAAACATGTTTTGATTTCTTGCCATTTTTGGAATATCATGTTTGATTGTGTTTTTTTTTTTTTTTGCAGGTAACCGAATGAACTTCTGTTTTGTGGCTATTAATGCTCGGTAATTGAATTATTGAGGATGATGATTTTGTCGATATCCAATCCTTTCCATTAAATAGCAAGATCAAGAGTTCAACATTTTTATTGAGGATCAATCATCATTACTGTCTGATTTTCTAGACAAGCAGCAGGGCATATACGTTCGTCTTTCAAAGCCATTTAATGCAGCTTTACAAACTCAAGATTCTTCATCACCGTACTTCCTTTCCTACTAATTGGTATTTTGGCTTGGCAATGCATAATGGCTTGCTGTATTTTTTTATTTTAATTCATGAGCCCAAATAATTTGTAACACGGACTTAAGCTTTTGAATTTTTGTACATTTTGATTTTACATGAACCTGAACTTGTAACTCTTCAAAAATCAAACCTTCATGATAATTAAACCCCATGATGACTTGAATTTGAATTTGAATACTTGAATTATTAGTGACTTTTATGCTCCATCTTTGTAACCTTGAATGCATTCTTGATAATGGCTAAAAGAATAATAAGAAACCAAGGCCCACATAAGATATGGCCACGAACAATCCAACCACGTCATCTTCAAGATCTTGATCCAAGAATGGCCCATGAAGGGGAAATAATTCTAGGAGTGGGGCCCAGATCAAGTAGAAACCTTAGGACTTTTGAATCAGAACCCAACGGTCACACCCTGAAATGCTTAGCTGCAAGAACCTACACTTGAAAATATTTCACCTGCACAGACTGGTTAGTGATAATAAACGCACACAAGACCTACGACCTAAAGACGCTATGCAAGATGATGCACTCAGATGGTGGAATCTTGTGGTCAAAAATTAGGGTGTGACACATAGGATGGCCTTTATTTTTGGGGAATCAGTGAACGTTCTCTTTGTTTGGCGATAGTACTGTACCCCAAGGGATGAATGTACTATTGCTTCTCAAAATAGAGAATCTGAAACTGAGGAACAGCTGTTCTAGTACCCACATGTGAGTATGGGTGGGTGTTTACAGGTTTGCAGGTGACCATGCCTCCCACATACCCTGATATTCTGGTATTTTCACAGACAGATGATGTAACCTATCGCAGTCAGTGGGTTTCTATCTACAGTATTATTCTCAGAGTTGTACAGACACCATGCACACAGTCCAGTATAGACACAGAGCACGCTGATACCCTACCCTTTTGCATTGCATTATCATGTCATAACATTCATGTTTGTCATTTACAGGTGCTTATTACACTTCTGATTCCAATCAATGGGCTCGACAGAGACAGTTCTCAAGAGAAAGAGCAATGTTGCATACAAGTTCGCAGAACCTGCTTTGGATTTACTGCATAAGGTGATAGCTATGGCTGACCCGGGTGTTCTTGTCAACTTCCAGAAGAAATTTGGGAAATTGGTTGAGATGGTCCGCAGAATCACACAGTATGAACATGACGCTCTTCACACTTTGCTACAGTTTTATGAGCCTTCGTTGAGATGCTTTCTTTTTCCTGATTACATTTTGATGCCTACTTTGGAAGAGTTCTCATTTATTTTGGGAATTCCGGTCGAATCAGCAGTGCCATTTTTTTCTGGTAGTCATCCTAACATAGAGGAGATTGCAGCTGCGGTACAGGTGAAAGATTCAGTGCTAAAAGGAAATGTGGCTATCAAAAGTGGGGTCAAAGGTTTTCACTTAGCCTTTCTTACCAATCAAGCTCAAGAGGCTGCTGAAGCAAAGAATTGGGCGGTTTACAATTCCATCCTGGCTTTGTGCATATATGGCATTGTTCTTTTCCCTAATCAACAGGATTTTGTGGATATGTAGGCTGTAAGAGTTTTTGTTCTCAAAAATCCGGTTCCCACTTTGTTAGGAGATTTTTATTACTCGGTGCACTTCAAGAATGAAAAAAGAAGGGGAGGTTCTGTCAATTGTTGCACTCCACTTTTATCTCATTGGTTTTCGAAGCATTTACCTCAGACAGTCGCTTTTGTAGACACTAAAGATTCTTTAAAATGGTCCAAGCGGATAATGGGATTAACTGCTAATAAGATTGTCTAGTTCGATCGTAAGTTGCTGGGAATAGAAATCATCACCAGTTGTGGGAACTTTCCCAATGTGCCTCTAATCAGCAGAAAAGGGGGAATCAACTATAACCCGGTCCTGGCCATTAGACATGTTTGGATACACCTTCAGGCATCCTCCCACAGATCGGGATGTTGAGAAATCTTTGTTCTTCACAGAGACTGAAAATGACGAAATGTTGCGAGAAGTTGTGAATGCTTGGGGGCACCAGCGTAAAGCAGGAAAAACGGTTTTTGGAAAAATGGATTGCAGATCTTATCCTGATTATGAAAGATGGATTGAAATGAAGGTGAACGAATTACTCTTGCCTTTTTCAAGGGAACCCCCTCTATATCCTGTAATGCCAGAGCAGCCTACCACGGTAGCCATCGAGGAGTTTGACAAGCTGCAGAAGTTGGTGAAGGAGCTTCGGGTGGAGAATTCTGATCTGAGTAGTCTTCTTCAAAACGCCTTGCATGCCAACAAAGAGTTGGAGCATAAAGCCCAAGACGCCGGAAAAATATTAGCTACAAGAGTAAAGGATTTCGCCGAAAGAGCTCAACATTTCCAAAAAATTAGTAAAGGTGCCGATGCTGCCACTCAAGCTCATAAGAAGACCAAACAGACTTTAGCTCAGACCAAGGACATGCTAGCCAAGTTTCAGCAAGCCTGGGATGAGGTTAGACTTGAAAATGTAGAGTTTCAGGAACAACTGAAGATCAAGGATGACGAGCTTAGAAAGGCACATGAACAATGGAGGAAGTATCGGGAGAACCTCGGTAAAATCCAAGGGCAATTGGTAAGCGCTAGAGAGGAGTTGAAGACTTCCAAGAAGGAGCTTGAAGAGGCTATGGAAGATATGAGGAAACTCAAAGTGCAAGCCGGCGTGAAGAGGCATAAAGGAGTCTGTGATGATGAAGCTCTCCTGATGCATATGGACTCGCTGACTGAAGCCCTAGCAAAAAGAGATGTTCTGATTAAGGAGTTAATCGAAAGACCAAATCACCAGCGCACTCGCATACTCTTCGAGGAAGTCAAGTATTCAAGTGAAAAGTTGAAGGATTTAGAGTTATCAGATTGACCATTTTTGTATCTTTCTTAATGGATATCATCAGGCCTGTTGATGAATCCACTATTTTTTATGTATGTTGTTTGAACTCATTGTTGAACGATATATGTATGTCTGGTTCCTTTTTAATTGAAACAAGCAGTTTATTCAGAAATGCTTCTTTAGTTGTTATCTGTACAGAAGCACATGGTCACGGTACGTCCCTTCATATCACGATTTCTAATCTTCAGATTTCTGTGGTTAAGATTGGAATCAGGGTGTAGGACATCTTGGAAATGATAAACATGGCATTTGCATTGCATTGCATATCATTTTGCATTTTGTTGCTTGCTTTTCAGGTACTCGTTGCAGGTCCTCTAACCTTTATTTAGTTTCAGGCACTATAGCTGATAAGCACATCCACCGGTACGTAACTCGCAGAAACCAGACTAAGATCATGGATCAGATGCAAACTGAATTGGCTGAGCTGAGGAACAGGATGGACCAGTTCATGACCTTAATGGCTGGTATGGCTCAAAATCAGGAAAGACTCAGGGTAATGGTCAAGCGGCCACAGGTAGAGGTTCAGAATGGCAATGGTAATCAAGCTGGAGTTAATGCAGGTGGTGACCCTCCTAGAAATACTGGGGTTCGTCAGGTTGCAGAAGATAACCAAGATGATCAGTTCACTCTGTTAGATGCTGAATATGAGAACACTCGCAGGTTTGACGAGCTTGCTGAAAAAATCAGGTCCATTGAATCCCAGAACACTCTTGGTTTTGATGTTTCTGACTTGGGATTGGTACCTGGAGTAAGAATCCCACACAAGTTCAAGCCACCAATATTTGACAAGTACAATGGCACTACTTGTCCTAAAACTCATCTTCAATCTTATGTGGGGAGGATAGCTGCCCATACTGATGATGAGAAATTGTGGATGTACTATTTCCAGGACAACCTTACTGGGGCATCTCAAGAATGGTATATGAAGTTGAGCAGGACTACTGTAAGGAATTGGAAGGAGTTAGCTCATGCTTTTGTCAAGCAGTATCAATACAACATGGACATGGCTCCGAACTGTACTCAGTTGCAGAGTATGGCTTAGAATGCGAAGGAGAGTTTTAAGGAATATGCTCAAAGGTGTCGCCAGTTGGCTGCCATGGTTCAACCTCCACTGCAGGATCGAGAAATGGCTGACATGTTTATGGGTACTCTTCAGGGAACTTATCTTGATAGGTTGGCCGCCTGCCCTTCAACTGGGTTTGCAGACATTGTAATCGCTGGAGAAAGGATCGAAAGTTTGTTGAAGCTCGGAAAAATACAGGATGCCAGTGGTGCTAATTCTTCAGGAGGGAGGAAGCCATTTGCAGGAGCTACCAGAAAGAGAGATGGTGAGGCCAGTGTTATTTATAAGAACAGATGAAGAGGAAGAGGCTATCAAGATTCCTATGATCAGGTTGCCGCTGTTACCATTCCTAGTTCGCAAGTTCAATCACAGCCACAACAGCAGAATGTTTAGTCACAGAATAATCAATAGCCACGGAGATCATATCAGCAGAGACGAGCTGACAGGCGTATGGACCCTCTGCCTTTGACTTACGCAGCTTTGCTACCCCAATTGTTGAAGCTTAATCTGGTGGAGCTTCGTACAATGGGCCCAACTCCTGCAGTATTACTGAAGGGTTACGATGTTAATGCCTGCTCTGAGTATCATTCTGGGGCTCCAGGTCATAATATTGAACAGTGTCGTACATTCCAGCATAAAGTACAGGATTTGATTGATGCCAAGGCAATTAATTTCTCGCCTCACCAAATGTGATTCAGAATCCCATGCCGGATCATAATGTGCCAAAGGTCAACGCCATTGAAGATGGGAAAGTTTTGAATTTGGTAACTGATGTGAACAGGGTGAGGACTCCCTTTAGTATTGTGAAGGATCGTTTGTTGAAGGGGCAGGTGTTCCCTGGATATGAAGAAAGTTGTGTTGATTGCAAGACTCAGAGTAATGGTTGCGACAAACTGAAAGTCGGCATTCAAAATTTGATTGATGAGGGTTGTCTACAGTTCGATCAGGGGGACAAAAAGGACGATGATGTGTCAAATGTTACCATTTATTTTACGCCAGCTAAAATTCAAGTGCCCTCGCCTGCTGCCATCATTGTGCCTGATGTAGTGAGTCCTGTTACTATCACGATACCAGGACCAGTTCCTTATACTAGTGAGCGGGCTATCCCATGGCACTTAGGTGCAGACGTTTACTATCAAGGAGAAAAGCAAGAGGTGGGAACTCCAACTGGGGGTAATTCCAATATTGATAATGTTGGTGGTCTTGGTGGCTTCACCAGAAGTGGACGCTTGTTTGATCCTCAGACTTTGAGAACCAATGCTGAAGCTGAGGCAGCGGCCAAAGCTAAGGGTAAACAGGTGGCTACAGAGGAGGTTGTTATTCCTGAATCTGTGCAGAAAGGTACTTTTGAGAAAGAGGTTGAAGAGTTCATGATACTTATCAAAAAGAGTGATTATAAAGTGGTCGATCAGTTGAACCAAACGCCATCAAAAATTTCTATCTTGTCGTTGCTTATGTGTTCTGCAGCTCATCAAGAGGCACTTCTGAAGGTTTTGAATATGGCCTATGTACCTCAAGAGATTACTGTGAATCAATTGGAGTCTGTTGTTTCTAATGTCAATGTTAGCCATGGGCTAGGTTTTATAGATTTTGATTTGACTACTGAGGGTCGTAATCACAACAGGGTATTACACATCACCATAGAGTGTAAAGGCGCAATATTATCTCATGTGTTGGTGGACACGGGGTCTTCCCTGAACGTGTTACCAAAGAAGGCTTTAATGAAGTTAGACGCTGACGGTATTATTCTAAGACCAAGTGATTTGGTAGTGAGGGCTTTCGATGGTTCGAAACGTTATGTATTCAGAGAGGTAGAGCTCCCAGTAAAAATTGGTCCTCAAGTGTTCAAGTGCGTGTTCTACGTGATGGACTTTCAACCTGCATATAGCTGCTTGTTAGGCAGACCGTGGATTCATGCTGCAGGGGCAGTGACATCTACGTTGCACCAGAAGTTGAAATACGTGGTTGATGGTCAAGTGGTGACTGTATGTGGAGAAGAAGACATCTTCGTCAGTCAGCTGTCTACCTTTAAGTACGTGGAAATGGATGGAGAGATCCATGAGATGCTGAGTTAAGCATTTGAGGCAGTCAATATTGGTGATTTGTCGTCACAGGCGGTATCTTCTCAGAGCGAACGATAAGTGGGCACCTCTATTGCTTCTTACAGACAGGCAGTGGAAGTAGTCAAAGCAGGTAATGCTCAAGGCTGGGGAAAATTGGTTGAAGTCTCTGCAAAAGAAGATAAGTTCGGTATAGGCTATAATCCGTATCAAGTTGCTGCAGTAGAGCGCAAAGGGCCGATTAATTTCTACAGCGGGGGAATCATTAATCCAAATCAGATGTGCGCTGCAAGTGAAGATGGCGTCGACAGTGATTGTGACCTCGACAATTGGGTGCGCACGTGTGTACCGGGTCAAGAGCTTTGCAATTGGTCTGTTAGAAATTGTTCAAGTTACTCTTCAAACAGAGTAATTTTATTTGTTTTTCTATATTGCATGTTAAAATTTCACGCTCTGCCCAAGGCGTGTAGATCCATTTGTAGGGCCTCATAATTGCATTTGCAAGTTATTTATCATTAATAAAAGGACGTTTTGCATTCAAATTTTGTGTTCCTTGTCTTTCATTTTTATTTTTGCAGAAAAATAATAAAATGGCAATGTTTTATTTTTGTTGTTTCTTTTTTCAAAAAGTCTCATTCTAAAATAAAGTATGACCCCAATCATGCAGACTTAATCACCCGGATTTCATTGATAACGATTCTGTTATGGCCAAGTATGACTTTGATAATCCAATCTATCAAGCCGAAGAGGGGGGTGAAGAAGACTGTGAAACTCCCGAGGAATTGGCCAGATTGGTGAAGCAGGAGGAGAGGGTCATTCAACCTCACCAAGAGACAATTGAAGTTATCAACATTTGTTCTGAGGACGCCAAGAAAGAGATTAAGATTGGAGCCAGTCTGCAGGCCGAGGTGAAGAAAGAGCTGATCAGTATGCTGCGGGAATATGTTGACATCTTTTCCTGGTCGTATCAAGATATGTCGGGGTTAGATACAGACATTGTTGTGCACAGGTTGCCGTTAAAAGAGGGTTGTCCTCCTGTCAAACAAAAGCTCCGGAGAACTAAACCAGAAATGGCTCTCAAGATCAAGGAGGAGGTACAAAAACTATTAGATGCGGGATTTTTGGCCGTCACCAATTACCCACCATGGGTTGCAAATATTGTTCCTGTGCCGAAGAAAGATGGCAAGGTCAGAATGTGCGTTGATTACCGGGATCTAAACAGAGCAAGTCTGAAAGACGACTTCCCTTTACCTCATATTGATGTACTGGTTGACAACACCACTCAGTTCTCGGTATTCTCTTTCATGGATGGCTTCTCCGGATACAACCAAATCAAGATGGCACCGGAAGACATGGAAAAGACAACGTTCATTACCCTGTGGGGTACTTTCTGTTACAAGGTGATGCCTTTTGGGTTGAAGAACGCTGGGGCAACGTATCAACGAGCTATGGTAACACTCTTCCATGATTTGATTCATAAGGAGATTGAGTGTTATGTAGATGATATGATTGCCAAGTCCCGAACAGAAGAAGAGCATCTGGTCAACTTGAAGAAATTGTTTGAGAGGTCGAGAAAGTTTCGACTAAGGCTGAATCCAAACAAGTGCACTTTCGGAGTGCGGTCTGGTAAATTGCTGGGTTTCATTGTAAGCGGAAAAGGAATTGAGGTTGATCCCGCCAAAATAAAAGCGATACAAGAAATGCATGTACCAAGAACAGAGAAAGAAGTACGTGGTTTCCTGGGTAGATTGAACTACATTGCACGATTCATATCTCACCTCACAGCCACTTGTGAACCAATATTTAAGTTGTTAAGAAAAGAACAAGCGGTCAGGTGGAATGACGATTGCCAAAGGGCTTTCGAGAAAATAAAAGAATATTTGCGGGAACCTCCAATTCTCATGCCTCTAATTCCAGGGAGACCATTTATCATGTATCTGACTGTGCTTGAAGGATCCATGGGTTGTGTTCTCGGTCAACATGACGAGACGGGTAAGAAGGAGCACGCCATCTATTACTTGAGCAAGAAATTCAATGATTGCGAATCACGATACTCAATGCTTGAGAGGACATGTTGTGCACTTGCATGGGCTGCTAAGCGATTGAGGCAATATATGCTCACTCATATAACCTTCTTAATTTCAAAGATGGACCCTGTCAAGTACATATTTGAGAAACCAGCATTGATTGGACAGATTGCACGTTGGCAGATGGTACTTACTGAATATGATATCCAGTATACTTCTCAGAAAGCCATCAAAGGAAGTATCCTGTCAGACTATCTTGCGCAGCAACCAATTGACGATTACCAACCCATGAAATTTGATTTCCCTGATGAGGACATCATGTTTCTCAAAGTCAAAGACTGCGAGGAACCACTCCTGGAGGAGGGGCCAGGCCCTGAATCCAAATGGATTTTGATGTTTGATGGGGCTGTCAACATGAATGGATGCGGAGTTGGAGCAGTTATTATCACGCCAAAAGGTGTTCATATGCCCTTCACTGCCCGAGTAACTTTCGGATGCACCAACAATGAAGCCGAATATGAAGCTTGTATAATGGGGATTAAGGAGGCGATTAATTTGCGAATTAAGACCCTCGATATCTTCGGTGATTCAGCTTTGGTGATCAATCAGATTAATGGAGATTGGCACACTCATCAACCAAACTTGATTCCTTACAGGGACTATGCGAGGAGGTTGTTGACTTTATTTACAACAGTGAAGTTGTACCATATTCCTCGAGATGAGAATAAGTTTACTGATGCCTTGGCCACATTGTCTTCTATGATCAAACTGCAGAGGTGGAACCATGTACCCAAGATTGAGGTGTCTCGTCTTGACAGGCCTGCACATGTATTTGCTGTTGACGCAGTGTATGATGACAAGCCGTGGTTTCATGATATCAACTGCTTCTTGAAGAGTCAAGAGTACCCGCCTGGGGCATCTACCAAAGATAAGAAGACTTTGAGGATATTGGTTGGTAATTTCTTCTTGAACCAAGATGACGTGCTGTACAAACGGAACTTCGACATGGTTTTGCTCAGATGCGTGGATAGACACGAAGCAAACATGTTGATGCAAGAAGTGCACGAAGGCTCTTTCGGTACCCATGCCGGAGGACATGCAATGGCAAATAAACTATTGAGGTCGGGGTATTATTGGTTGACTATGGATGCAAACTGTTGTTCATACGCCCGCAAATGCCATAAATGCCATATTTATACGGATAAAGTGCATGTACCTCCGAATCCGTTGAATGTCATGTCTTCTCCTTGGCCCTTTGCAATGTGGGGCATTGACATGATCGGAAAGATTGAGCCGACTGCTTCCAATGGCCATCGCTTCATATTGGTCGCTATTGATTACTTTATCAAGTGGGTGGAAGCAGCGTCTTATGCTAATGTCACCAAGCAGGTGGTAGCCAGATTTCTGAAGAGAGATATCATCTGTCGCTATGGAGTGCCCGAAATAATCATTACTAATAATGGTTCTAATCTCAACAACAAAATGATGGCAGAATTATGTCGGGACTTCAAAATTGAGCATCACAATTCTTCGCCGTACCGTCCAAAGATGAATGGCGCTGTTGAAGCGGCTAACAAGAATATTAAGAATATTGTGCAAAAGATGGTGGTGACCTACAAAGATTGGCATGAGATGTTACCGTTTGCTTTGCATGGGTACCGAACATCTGTAAGGACATCTACTGGGGCAACACCATTCTCACTTGTGTATGGTATGGAGGCAGTCCTACCAGTTGAAGTTGAGGTTCCCTCACTGAGAGTTGTGATGGATGTTAAACTGGATGAGGCAGAATGGGTTTGCACCCGATTCAATGAGCTGAGCCTAGTTGAGGAAAAGAGACTAGCAGCTATTTATCATGGTCAGTTATATCAGAGGAGAATGAAGCGAGCATTTGATCAAAAACTGCGACCTTAGGAGTATCAAGTTGGTGAATTGGTACTTAAAAGGATCTATCCTCTAAACACAGATCACAGGGGAAAATGGACACCAAACTATGAAGGTCCATTCGTGGTTAAAAAGGTTTTCTCTGGCGGAGCCTTAATGCTTACAACCATGGATGGTGAAGATTTTCCATCCCCTGTCAACTCAGACGCAGTCAAAAAATACTTCGCATAAAGAGACCCGCTAGACAGAAAAAAAGAAAAGTCCAGGCAAAAAAGGGCATCCCGGCGAACCATAAAAATAGAATAAAAAGGTTCGGGCAAAAATTAGGGATATAAAATAAAAAAATTGTACACCCGGTGAGTTGAAAATCCGCAAGGACAACTCAGGCAAAAAAGGGTATCCCGGTGGATTGAAAACACGAAAAGGGCGGTCCACGCAAAAGAGGGATTAAGCGAAGACTGTGATCTGAGTCATCTGTACTGCCTCATCGTTTCACTCAAACTGGCAATCTCCAAAGGATAAGAATCAGTCCAATCAGTCTCCTCAGAAAGTGAAGATAATCGGAAAGTCTTGAAGACATACTAGTCATAGCAGAATTGAAACTCAGTGAAACGCCGTTTTTCACATTGCCATTAGGATAGTTTCTTTTCTCAATTTTTTTAGCAATCACCTCTTTCCAGGGATTGCTTCCTGATGTGCTTGCCTATTCTGGGCCTTTCAATCAATAAAGTTGATTATTCAGTCAAAAAGCGTCTTATTTGTTTTCATTTTACTGTTTTGTTTGCAAAAACGTCCGAATTTTTGATAAAAAACATTGCATTGTTGAAAACATTGGGGCTTTACAATAACTTACACACGAAAAACATTTAAAATTGCTTTGAATGTTGATTGACTCCAAACGGTGGATTCAAACCATGCAATCCCCTAGACATATGCATTTCTTTTGTTGCAGGTTTACATTCAAAAGCCTAACATGGAGTCATGTTCAGCGCCAAGCATTATTGGGTGCTCTTCCCAACAAGTGATGGTTCAGAGTTGGATTTTCTCAGTTACCGAAGTCATATTTGGCACGGGGCATATGTGCCTATCCTTTGCTTGCAGGTAGCAGCCTCATATTAGGCTCAAAAACAAAATTGAAGCCTTTCTAAGATCATGACTCGTTTCTTCCAAACAAGTAATCACTTATCCCCAGTGGAGTCATCAAGCGGAAGGTTTACCTAGCGTGGGACATTGTGGCTTTTATTCTAAGCTCGATAGCTTTGTTCCTCAACAGATTACTATGGATTTGCTTTGTGCTTTCCCAGCAGATCTCTAGGGACTCTTTCTCAGCATGTTACAACGGAACGTCTTCCAACCAGGATTCGCTTATCCCCGACGAAGTAGTTCTGATTCTCAGCAAGATTGTATTTTTGGCAATTGTATCCCTACAGAGTTCATCATCGAATCTTGTTAGCAATACTCCTCAGCTGAGTTGTTCTTTCTCCCCGCAGAGGTTTACCAGATCAACATAATCTTTTTCTCAGCAGAGTGTTAGTATATTCTTTCCCCAGCCGAGTCAGAAGGTTGATTATCCCCGCAAAGGATCTCGGGTTTGATAGATCCCCAAGCAGAGTTTTGATGATTCTTTTTCCTCAGTAGAACGTCATTCAAAAAATTCGTATCCCCATCGGAGTGGCTATGATCAGAATTCATCCCCAGGCAGATGAAGTAATTCCTAGCAGAGTCATCACTCCTCTATATCCCAAAGTCCAATTTATATTTGGCAAGCGTGTCAATTCAAAGCAGACGGATTATCTAGTCATTCTCCAGCAGAGATATCATCCTCTCAGGAGTCTCTGAGGTCACATCATTGATCATTTGTTTCTCAACAGACATTCATAAAGCCCACCGGCAGCGTGGTAAGCCAATAGTTGTCTGGCGTCGTACAAAAGACATTCTTAAAGCCCACCGACAGCGTGGCAAGCCAGTAGTCGTCTGGCGTCATCCCAAAAGACATTCTTAAAGCCCACCGGCAGCGTGGCAAGCCAGTAGTCGTCTGGCGTCATCCCAAAAGACATTCTTAAAGCCCATCGGCAGCGTGGCAAGCCAGTAGTCGTCTGGCGTCGTCCCAAAAGACATTCTTAAAGCCCATCGGCAGCGTGGCAAGCCAGCAGTCGTCTGGCATCATCCCAAAAGACATTCTCTCCAGCAGTATGATTATCATCATAATTCTATTCAAGCAGATTTCATTTGGTTGGGTTTATATCCCTTTTCTTCTTCTCCACAGAGTGCAAATTTTCTGGTTATTTTTTGGTATTCAATCTCTCCATACCTTGAAAGTCTGAAAGCAACCGCTATCATCCATTCAGGTCTACAGTGATTGAATAGGGGCAGCTGTAATATCCCAAAATTTTCCCTCTCATTTTTTCATATCATTTAGCATATGCTTTCATTGCATTGCATTCCATTCAAGCATAGAAAAATAAAGCATTGCATTGCATTCAGCATAGGGCATGTGATCAGTGGTTTTCAGGGTATTGATCATCCAAAGCAAGAGAGCGAGCCTCAAGGGTCTCTTACATCATATATCATCTCATTTGATCCCACAAGTCATTGGAAGATGGGAATTCATCATGAAGATTGGACAGTTCATCACCTCCTAACCAAAAGCAGTCAAAATTAGGGTTTTGGATTCAAGCCCTCTCCTGAGGAAATTTTGGTTCAAACTTGATCTCAATGTTTTCTACATGATGTCAAGTATCTAAGGATGGAAGATTGCCCATTGGTTCATTTCAGGAGAGGTTCAATTGGCCAGTTGCTTGAGAATCAAGAAATTGGGGAAAAAGTCAACTATGTAGTGAAAAAAGTCAACTCCTGACTTTTTAAGATCAAATTCATGAAATTCAGGTTACATATGTTCATTGGACAAGATTTGATCAAGAAATGATGGAGGAATCATGAAAAATTAAGAATTGTACAAAGTTTCCATTTTTAGAAACTTAGGATTTCCAAAAATGGCAAGTTTGGACCATTTTGCACTACACTTTAAGGCTTCCTTTCTTCAAGATAAAAGCTCCAAACTTCAGGCCCAATTTGAGCCAATCAAAGATCACATTCTAAGCTTTAAATCCATATAAAGAACTCTTCCATTGGATCAAAATTGAGGGAGTTATGATCAATCAAAGTTTGGTAAAATCAAGGCAAATTCCAAGTCATGGCAAGGCAAGTCCAGGCCTCCAGGCCATAATTTCATCAAACACCTGGTGTACCTTATGTCAATCCATTTTTCTCATTGAAGAAAGCTTCAAATGAAAAAATGTTGAACAATAAAGTTGTTCATCTCCATGTCCTCTTCAACTTTGATGTTGGACATTTTTCCATTTGAACAAATTATGAAGGAGTTATGATGGTCCAAACATAGGGGTCTCATGCTGAAATTTCATAGGCCATGATGCCATGCCTGCAAACCAAGCTGTCACGCCATGAAGTCAGTTTTGTGCCTTGGTGTTTTAAGCTATTTTGATCATCTTACAAGCCTCTATTCCATTGGATTCCAACTCCAAAAGTGTTCTACCATGTCTCCTCTTTCTAATGACACCAAAACCTCATCATTTCATCCATTGACATGAGAGAATTCAATCTGCAAACATCCTTAATTTCTTTGCATTGTGGCTGCCCAGCATATAAGTGTTGTTGTTTCTATGTGCCTTGGATCACATTTCACACGCATACATCAAACACTCCATACCAGCTGCTCTTTACCTCTTTTGAACACACATGCTTCTTACACATTATGCTACATACATTTCCATGCACTAAAAAAGAAAAGACAAAACAAATAAATTCTCTTCTCATCTCCTTCATTCTATTTCTTAAGGACTCGTCACGTCCGTCCTACCGCAAACAGGTAATGCCTAAGTCTCCATACAACGAGCTGCAACACATAACTGCTGGGACGCGCACTCTGACGTTTCCACTAAAAAACACAAACAAATTTCCCTTAGCTGAGGGGAACTACGTCGCTCTGATTCTCGTGTTCCCGATGAGATACGTAGGCAGTGGGGTAGGGCCCATTCGAGCACTTCTTTTATTTTCCCTACATTTGTTTCTCGTTCGCTTTCCATTTTTTTTCTTCCAGCATCTTTTCTATCACCCTTTGAGCAGTACTTCAAGCGTGGATCCCGTCGAGTACGACGGACGTGAAGGGGTGCGATAACCTTCCTTTCACGTAATCGACTCCCTTACCCATTCTCTTTGGTTCGCGAGACCTCGTTCTTTCCTTCCTCCCGGGTTTGTGCATCATTACCTTTCCCTTTCTTGGGATAAAAATGCCTGGCTGGCGACTCTCTTTCTTTCTTCCACGCCACTTTCGCGTTTGTACCTGGATGAAAATCCCGAGAGCGACAGATACAAAGCACTCTCTTGTTGAGTATAAAAGGCTCTCTTGTTGAGTCAACCTTTAGCCTCCGTCTTGGGCTTCATACAAGACACATCTAAAAGCACTCTCTTGTTGAGTCAACTCCTTTTAGCCTCCCTCTCGGGCTTCGTACGAGACACAAAAGCATCCTCTTATTGGGTCAATAGCCTCCTCTTAGGCTTTGTATAAGAAAAACCCCGGTTGAGTCAATCAACCTTTTAGCATCAAAACTGTGCCTCGTTCACAGGATACAAACACCAACAACTCCTTTCATCTAATTATTGTAAGCGGCAAGCCTCTGGATTATTTACATCCACGCCACTGTCCCTTTTTTAGCATAAGAAATTCCTAAGGAAAGATAGCATTGCTCTACACTGAGTTAAAGTCTTCTCCTTCAGGTTAAAATCCCCTATAAAGGAAATTATGGAATTTCTAGGATTCACATATCCCGGTTAAAGTAATCCTCCTTTATAGTCAGTCACCCAACAGTTGTGACAAACATACCCCCTTTAGAGATGACAAATTCTCTCTAAAGTCAACACCCTTTTAGCTTCACATCTTGGGCTTCGAACAAGATACAAATAGACCCTTCAGCTTCACGTCTTAGGCTTTGAACAAGACACCAAAACACCATTTCCTCCCATAGAATAGGAGGAACTATGATCGCTCTGATTTCCCTGTTTCGGTAAACGGGAATACGTAGGCATAAGATTGAAAGAAAAATCTTAGCGAGCATACTAATCCAAAGCCCCAAATCCCGTACTTTCACATATCAATCGAAAAGCATCAGTCCTAGCATCCTAACAAAATTCCCCATGAACATTCCCGGTGTTTCGTTCTAAATAAAGTAAGAAGAAAGAGGCCTCATTTCCATATAGCATTCGTAACCTAACAGACCGCTGTTTAAACTCAGTATGCAAGCAGGGTTAATTGGAGACATCTATTTCCCTTCCTTAGTTAGCTCAATAGGATAGAAAATGAATCGACCTGTAGTACCCCAGAGCGGTAGTGCTTAAGAACCACATCCAAAATCGCTTGCTACAGAAAAGTGGCGCCCACCGTGGGGTACTTTTCTTTCTTTCTTTCTTTCTTTTTTTATGGGGATTTCACTGGGATAGGACTTTTTTTTTTACTTCACTAGGATCTTAGGTCAAAACCTTTAAAGTTGGGAAGGTACCACAGAATGGCAACTCCGCCGGGGAGCCATTTTTGTCAGGAACATAGGATTCATAGCTCTTTAAAGTCTAGGACTTTAGGACAAATATATATACTACTTTTCCTAATTGATATCTGTGTTTATTTTTCTGCTAATGGGAATGCGTGTGATGCCGCATGTGGAAAGATTGAGTATACCTCTAGGAAAAACCTCTTTTAGTAGTGCGGAAACTATTGGAAATGGTTGTCATGCGATACTACCCTCTTCTGATGGTTCTTCGAAAAACATCACCTAGCACGGTTCCCGGCCCGCTGGTGTTTTCTCGACAAGAACTGATGATTTTGAGAGACAGGTACAAAAATCACTAGTATAAACCTTTGGGGGGGGGGGGGGGGGGTAGGCCTTGACTTCATGACGCCGACCCTTTGACCCCATGTTTTTCTATGTTTTTGTGTGCTGCATTCATGCATTCATCTAAAAAACATTACATCAAAGAAAAACTTCTCTTCTAGTCTCTCTTTTTCAAACTAAACTAAGACAATGATTGCAAATGTCAGAGAAAAAGATTGCGCTCATGGACTTCGGTAGAAGGAGAACTCATAAGTATACCTTCAGGGTTCCAAAACTAGAGGATTTGAGAGGATTAGCGAGGATGATCACTAACCCTGAAGCTTTCAGAGCCAAGTACGGAGGTCTGCTACCTGTGTTAAGAGTCCATGTGATTGAAGGAATCATGGAGGCACTCATTCAGTTTTACGATCCGGTCTATCACTATTTCACATTCCCGGATTACCAGCTCGCACCAATGCTGGAGGAGTATTCTCACCTAACCGATTTACACATTACTGATCGAGCTCCTTTTTTTGGACTGGAAGAAATTCCGAAAGATCAGACCATTGCAAGAGCAATTTATTTGGATGAGTCGGAAGTCAAGACTCACATGACCACCAAGGGTGGGCTCCCAGGTTTACCAGCCCAGTTCCTGACAAAGAAGGCTCTGTACTTTGCTAGTGTAGGGAACATGACTGCTTTTGAAAGCATCTTTGTCTTACTCACCTACAGGTTATTTCTGTTTCCCAACATTAATAGCTTCGTTGATATCAACGCCATTAAGGTTTTTCTCATTGGAAACCCTGTGCCAACTTTGCTCGCGGACACGTATCATTCTGTACACTTAGGGAATTTGTACAGCGGAGGGATGATCACGTGCTGTGTACCCCTGTTATATAAATGGTTTATCTCTCATTTGCCTAAGTCTACTGCTTTTGGGGATCATAAGAGTGCCTTACGTTGGTCGCAGAAAACCATGTCTCTTACCAACTCTGACATAGATTGGTGTAATAGGATTTATGACGGGATCAGGATCATTGACCGTTGTGGAAACTTCCCTAACGTACCCCTCATAGGAACTAAAGGAGGAATCAATTACCATCCAGTATTGGTTCGTCGTCAATTTGGATACCCGATGAGACATGTCCCGCGTAATGCTCATCTGGAGGGTCTTTTCTTCAAAGAAGGAGAAAATGACAGGGCACTAAAGATGGAAATAGTGCACGCTTGGAAACATGTTCATAAGAAATAACGAGAGTCTCTTGGAAAACCAGACTGTGTCTCAGTGAAGCCTTATCTCCACTGGATACAAACTAGAGCTCTCAAGCTAAAGATGCCTTATCCCCGTCACAGAGTTCTTCCACCGAGGGAATCTGTCATGTACTTCATGACTGAAACGGAAAAACTACAGGTTACTCTTAACAAAGTTCAACAGGAGAGGAGGTCTTGGAAGAATAAATACCGCACCCTTAATGTAGAGTGTACCAAAATACAGTAACTGCTGAAAGATAAGGATGCTCTAATTGATATTTTGGAGCAAAATGCTATGGATAATTAGGATGACCAAAGGAATTTGCTCGCTCCTTTAACTTGGAAAAGGAATGACAACCCGACAACGGCCCAAGAGCCCCGGTCCAAGAAAAGGAAAGTACCAGAATCAGCACCCGAGTTCTCCTCAGAGAGGACTCGGGACCCCTTAGCTTAGGTTTATGTTTCTGCACCTTGTAATCTACTGTATTCCTATTTTCGCAATCCTTTGAATTCAATAAAACGGGGTTTCCCCACTGTTTGGTATTTGCAATCTAATTGTCGAAGTTTATTTTGATTAAACAAAAAAAACAATTAATATAATCAATGCATTCATCATTCTCACGTCACCTATTCTTGTTACCTACGAATCTCACGTTTGTGTCTCGGTTCTAGAGTCAAACTGTCTCATTCGTACAATACTCGGGCCAATCGTCAGAAAAACATGGATGATCTCGAGGAAGAGAACAGAGAGTTGAGAGAAGAGATCGACGCTCTTAGAGAGGATATGAGAAAGCTTCATAACGACATGCAAACCATGGCAGAAGCTTAGCTACAAAGGACTGTGATCTCGGAGATCACCTCAACACCCATAGTGGAAAAGTCTGATCCTAGGTACAAAATACCGAAAGATCGTCCCTGGGGCATGCCACTTAACTATATCCCGAAAGGTTATATCCCGTTGATCAATGATGATCAGGGGACCGCAGCAGGAACCGCTGGGTCTGAAGGTTAAAAATTTCGGGAAAGCGAAGATGCCAGGGGCATGACAGCAACTCCTGAAGGTTACAAACTTCGGGAGGCACCGAGAGTCTCGGCCATAATGACTATGCCACTGCCCGTGGTACACACTGTCCCGGAAGGAATGATTCCACAGATACCTTCTGGTGGAAACGACAACATGTTCGAAAGAATGAATGAATTCCAGGAATAGTTCCTGGGAATACAGAAAGAACTGCAGGCCCTTCGCGGTCAGGATTTATTTGGAAAGGACGCCGCGGACATTTGCTTAGTCCCCAATGTAAAAGTTCCACACAAATTCCAGGTGCCCGACTTTGAAAAGTACAAGGGTAACTCTTGCCCTCAGAGTCACTTGGTGATGTACGCTCGGCGAATGTCAGCTCAGACAGAGAATCAGGATTTACTGATTCACTACTTTCAGGATAGTTTAACCGGTGCCGCACTAAAATGGTACATGGGTTTAAACCGTGCTACGATTAGCACTTTCAGAGATCTTGGCACTGCCTTCGTCCAACAATATAAATACAATCTGGACATGGCACCTGACAGAGATCAACTCAGATCAATGTCACAAAAGTACAAGGAAACCTTTAAGGAATACGCTCAAAGATTGCATGAAATTGCCGCTCAAATTTGTCCACCTCTTGAGGAAAAAGAGATGACAAAGATCTTCTTAAAGAACTTAAGCTCATTTTATTACGACAGAATGGTTGCGAGTGCGCCCAGTGACTTCACCGAGATGGTCGGTATGGGAGTTCGTCTTGAGGAAGCCGTCCGAGAAGGACGTCTAGTCAAAGACACTAGATCATCAAGTAGTACAAAGTGATACGGTAGTGCTCTCCCTAAGAAAAAAGAGCAGGATATTGGGAATATCTCTCTCGGAAAGCAAAGGCGACGTTATCAACCAGTAGCGGCTGTGACTCCAGCTATCAATCCTGCGCCTATTTCTATGTATCAATCTCAGGTTGCACAGAGCCAACCTAATCAGCAAAGGACTCAACAGCCTCTTCAGCAGGCTCGTCCTCCCTACAATAACAACCGTACAACTCGGCCACCAGGATTTGATCCTATACCCATATTGTACGCATAACTATTTCCGTTACTACTGGCTAAGGGGCATGTCCAGACTAAGTCCCCTCTTATAGTACCGAAAAATCCGCCTTTTTGGTTTAAGGTGGATCAGACTTGCCCTTACCATCAAGGAGGACCAGGGCATAACATAGAGAACTGTCTCAATTTCAAATCCGACGTACAAAAGCTTGTTAGGAGCGGGGTCTTATCTTTCAAGGATACAAATCCTAATGTTCTCACAAATCCGCTGCCTCAACACGAGAAAGCTACAGTCAATTTGATAGAGGGAGAGACTAACAACGTCTATCAAATTCATGATGTACTTTTGTTAAGGACCAATCTGGTCAAGATGCATTGTAGATAGAGTAGATATGGCCATGTGCCACCTCATAACTATCACCAGTGTGATATCTGCTCTAAAAGCAATCGAGGATGTTCTGTGGTGCAATCAGCTCTACATGAACATATGGATCTAGGATGGATCCAAGAGCACCGAGTTCGTGGAGTTAACATGGTTTACACGAATTCTAACATCATTCAGAACCACGACGTCCGTGCAATGAATGTTAACTTGGTGGCGATGCATTCAAGGCAAAGCCAATATCATAATCTGCCGCGGCACGATTACAGTTCCTGTCTGACTTGCTCGGTAAACAAACAGGGATGCTCTTTTGTACAAGAGGCCCTCTAGCGTCAGATGGATCTTGGATGGATCCAGGACTACCATGATAGGAATCCCTATCAGATCAACATGATTCAAATCTTCGATATTCGCTTGATGAATACTATCCTGGTGGAGTTACATGCTTAACAGGTCTGACTCGGGTTCCTGGTATCACATGATTATCAGAGCTGTAGGGCAGGTTGCGAAAATGATCAAGGTTGTGCCCTTGTCCAGGAAACCCTTCAGCACTTGTTGAACTACTAGTGCCTTCCAATCTATATGGATGAAGACACCCAGCAAATTAGTATTACCAACGGGAACCCTACTCGGGATCAAAGTCGGGACGTTCAATCTTTGGAAACTAACCTAGTGAGGTTACATTGTATTCAAAGCGGGCGTGGCCAGGTGCCACCACACAACTATGAACGTTGTAGAGTCTGTTCGAAAAGTAACCAAGGATGTTACCTTGTGCGAACAGCTCTTCAGGGTCAGGTGGATCGTAGAGAGATTCGCCCATATCCGGGTTCCGAACCAATCAACTGGGCGCCGGACTACCTCGCTGATCAAATTGAGGGCGTTGTCGTAATCTCTGATCATCAGAACGCTAGGGATGTTTGTACCATCATCCGTCTATTTGACGAATCGAGAGTTCCCAACCGGGAACGAATCGAAATTGCTTACGATGGTCGGAAAAATTAGAAGGCTCCCATAGTTATCTATCTACCGGGGCCATTACCGTATGAATCAAATAAGGCTATCCCTTACAAATACGGTGCAATAACATTCGAGAATGGAAAGGAAATTCCATTACCCTCCGTCGTGAATATTGCAGACATCAGTCGAGTAACACGGAGTGGTCGAATCTTCAACCGAGGAGTTAGAGAACTTAACAAAGAAAAGGAACCTCAGACAGAAGTTCCCAATCCACCAGTCGGTCAATCCAGTAATCCCGACCTTTCAAAAAATGATGATGAGATGCTGAAGCTCATCCAAAGGAGTGAATACAACATTGTTGATCAACTGTTACAAACTCCTTCAAAGATCTCGGTATTATCACTTTTACTCAGTTCAGAAGCGCATAGGGAGGCTCTACAGAAAGTCTTGGAGCAAGCCTTTGTGGAACAGGATGTAACAATCAGACAGTTCGATAGCATTGTCTCTAACATCACTTCCTGCAATAACTTGGGATTTAGTGATGAGGAATTACCTAAAGAGGGTCGCTGTCAAAACGTGGCGCTCAATATCACGGTCAGCTGCCAGGGCGATGCTTTAGCCAGCGTACTGGTAGACACAGGGTCAGCCCTGAATGTTATGCCGAAGTCCACTTTGATGTAATTATCCTTCAAAGGACCCCCGATGGGAACTAGTGAGGTCGTCGTCAAAGCATTTGACGGGTCCAGAAAAATGGTTATCGGCGAAGTCGACCTTCCCATAACTATTGGTCCTCACACTTTCCAAGTAGCTTTCCAGGTCATGGACATCCGGGCAACGTACAGTTGTTTATTAGGAAGACCTTGGATACATCACGATGGGGAGGTCACCTCGACCCTCCACCAAAAGTTAAAGTTCGTCTAGAACAACCAGCTCATCACGGTCTGTGGAGAACAAGCCTTGCTCGTGAGTAACTTATCATCATCTACTGGTGTAGAACCCGAGGAGGTTATTGGAACTCAGTTCCAAGCACTGTCGGTGAGCAAGGATAATCAATCCGAAGAAGGAACTTCCATTTCCTCATATAAAGATGGTATGAAAGCAGTCGAGAGTACCAATACAACAGGATGGGGACAGCTAGTCGTTCCTACTGACAATAAAACAAAGAAGGGTCTTGGTTTTTCTGCAACCTGTACCCAGACAGCTACTACCAGCAATGAAAGTCTTCATCCCATTCAAGACTTCTTCCACAGTGGGGGTTTCCTTCACCCAGTTCCTCAAGAAGTGCATACCATCAATAAAGATGATTCCTCTGATATGGAGGAAGAATGAAAGTCCTATCTTAACAAGGACAGTTATATGTCTCAGGACGTAACGTAAACTCCCTTTTGCTTTCCTACACAGAGTCCGAGATTTATACCCAGGTCAGATGTCGAAATGATATACGGAGATTGTGATCTGGAAGGATGCCGTGCTCCACAAAACTCATTAGAGGATGACACTCTGATGAAGGACAACTTTGACCACAACTATTATGGCCCGATGGATGGCCTGCCAATGTGGTAGCCGTATCTAGGAGACTTGGGGCAAGGAAATCAGCCGAACAATGAAAATCAGTTGAGCATCATTGAAAAGAATACCTGCGTCCCCACCATGTCATGGGATCAACAATCAGGTCATTCAGAAAACGTCCAGTACGACGATGAATTTGCAACGTTTGCAGGACTTGAATTCATCAGCTATGCTTTTCCAGATGTCAACGTCATTGAGAAGGATGACTCATCCAGTTCCAAAGAAGTGTGGGACACCCTGGGACAACCAAGTGGGAAATACGTCTATATGGTCAAGTACACTGCTCCCGACAGCTCTCGTATCAGGCTCGAAGACATCCAGCCAACTGGATGGGGAGATCTACTTGAGAGCACAAATGCTATGCAAAATGCAACAGAGGAATCCTCCTACGACAACTCTGCCTGGGAGACAGATTCCAATGATCCTGCTCCACCAGAAATCAGGGTTATTTCTGATGACAAATCAAGGAAGGTGCCAGACTTTGTGATTCACCGAGGAGTTCGCCGCCAATGGGTTGCTGTCGATGTTCCGAAGATTGTTCATAAGTCAAAGTAATTGTCGTCTTTAACCTTTCACCCTGCCCAGGTGAAACATATGTTTTTATAGGGCTCACTTTCTGTAAATGTACCTCTTCGCTTCGCCCGAAGTGACAGAGTTTTGTTTTATAGGGCTGTAGTTTTAAGAATCAACTTGTTCATTAATAAAATAATGTCGTTCTGTAATTTTTGCATTAATTGTAGTTTTCTCTTTTTGCTTTTCTCAGAAAATGGTAATCCTAAAGAACAAATCAATAATAAAAAAACAAGCAGTTTTCCAAAGAAATACAGTGCACACACTTGCATTTCTCTCTATCTCTTCTAAATACAAATCATCACGTCATGCAGATTGCTTGTTTTAAACCCCGTTAAAACATACGATCCGATGCCTTCTCCTAACTTTGAGTTCCTGGTATTTGGGGCTGAAGAAGAAAATGACGACGAAATTCCAGAAGAGATCTCCCGATTACTCAGACAGGAGGAAAGGTCCATTGAACCTCATAAAGAGCCGTTGCAAACGGTAAACTTAGGTTCGGAAAAAGAGAGAAAAGAAATCAGGATTGGGGCACTGCTCAGTCCAACTGCCAGAGAGAGTTTGGTAAAGCTTCTCAAAGAATTCCCCGATGTATTCGCTTGGTCCTATCAGGATATGCCAGGGTTGGATACCAGCATCGTGGAACATCATTTACTGTTGAGATCGGAATGTTTGCCAGTAAAATAGAGGTTGAGACGGACTCACCCGGATATGGCCATCAAAATCAAAGAGGAGGTACAGAAACAGATTGACACGGGTTTCCTCGCCACATCAGAATATCCTCAATGGTTAGCCAACATCATACCAGTTCCCAAAAAGGACGGAAAAGTCAGAATGTGTGTCAACTACCGAGATCTGAACAAGGCAAGTCCAAAGGACGACTTTCCTTTACCACACATCGACATGCTGGTAGACAGTACAGCAAAGTTCAAAGTTTTCTCCTTCATGGATGGATTCTTGGGCTATAATCAAATCAAAATGGTGCCGAAAGACATGGAGAAAACTTCCTTCATTACCCTATGGGGTAACTTTTGTTACAAGGTGATGCCGTTCGGTTTGAAGAACGCCGGGGCAACCTATCAAAGGGCCATGACTACTCTGTTTCATGACATGATACACAAAGAAATCGAGGTATATATCGATGATATGATTGCAAAATCTAAGACAGAAGAGGAGCATGTGACCCATCTGTCAAAGCTATTCGAGCGGTTGAGAAAGTACAAACTCCGCTTGAATCCCAACAAATGCATATTTGGTGTCCGCTCGAGAAAAATTTTAGGATTCATCGTCAGCCAGAAAGGAATTGAGGTTGATCCTGACAAGGTCAAGGCCATTCAAGAAATGCCTTCTCCAAAGACTAAAAAACAAGTCAGGGGATTCTTGGGACGTTTGAATTACATTTCCAGATTCATATTTCTCATGACCGCAACATGTGCGCCAATTTTCAAATTACTCAAAAAGAATCAGAGTTACGTTTGGACAGAAGATTGCCAAACCGCCTTCGACAGTATCAAGGAATACCTGTCGAACCTGCCGATTCTGTCACCTCCAGTGGAAGGACGACCGCTGATCATCTACCTCACAGTCCTGGAGGACTCAATGGGGTGTGTACTTGGCCAACAAGACGAAACCAAAAGGAAGGAGTCTGTCATCTACTATTTGAGTAAGAAATTCACCGACTGTGAAACTCGGTACACGATGCTTGAGAAAACTTGCTGTGCTTTGGCAGCCAAACGTGTTCGCCAGTACATGATTTGTCACACTACTTGGTTGATCTCTGAAATGGATCCAATCAAGTACGTCTTTGAAAAGCCTGCTCTCATGGGAAGGATTTCCCGTTGGCAGATGTTGTTATCAGAATATGACATAGAATACCACGCTCAGAAAGCTGTTAAAGGAAGTGTTTTAGCCGATCATTTGGCTCATCAACCGATTGACGATCAGGAATCAGTCGGATTTGACTTCCTAGACGAAGATGTCATGTATCTAAAAATGAAATACTGCGATGAACAGCTACCCAGTGAAGGGCCAGAACCAGGTTCCCAATGGGGACTTATCTTTGACGGAGCTGTCAATCATTACGGAAACGGAATTGGTGCAATCATCTTAACACCTTAGGGTACCCACATTCCTTTCACTGCCCGACTTACGTTTAAGTGTACGAACAATGAGGCCGAATACGAAGCTTGTATTATGGGTCTCGAGGAAGCGATTGATTTGAGGATCAAAAGCTTGGACGTATATGGTGACTCATCCCTGGTTATCATTCAGATTAAAGGAGATTGGAACACATACCAATCAGGATTGATTCCTTACAAAGACTACGCGAGAAGGTTGCTACCCTTCTTCAACAGAATTGAGTTTCATCACATCCCTCGTGAGGAGAATCACATGGCTGATGCATTAGCCACTCTCTCTTCCATGATTAGTGTAGGTCAATGGAATGACATACCTAAGATCGACATAATGCGCCTTGAACAACCCGCTTACATCTTCACGATTGAAGCAGTCATAGACGACAAACCTTGGTATCACGATATCAAATGCTTCCTTCAGAAACAAGAGTACCCACCTGGGGCACTAAGGAAGGACAGGAAAACCCTCATAAGATTGGCAGGAAACTTCCTCCTGAGCGGTGATACACTTTATAAGAGAAACTTTGACATAGTCTTGCTCCGATGCGTAGACAGACCAGAAGCAGACATGCTGATGAAATAAATTCATGAAGGATCCTTTGGCACTCATGCCAACGGACACACAATGGCGAGAAAAATTCTGAGAGCAGGGTAATACTGGTTGACCATGGAATCCGATTGCTACAAGTACAAAAGGAGGTGTCACAAATGTCAGATATACTCAGAAAAATCCATGTACCGCCTACCCATCTCAAAGTTCTCTCTTCCCCATGGCCTTTTTCCATATGGGGAATCGACATGATTGAGCCCAAGGCTTCAAACGGACATCGGTTTATCCTAGTAGCCATTGATTACTTCACCAAGTGGGTCAAAGCAGCGTCGAACGCTAATGTTACCCGACAAGTGGTGGTCCAATTTATCAAAAACAATATCATCTGCCGTTATGGTGTTCCGAGCCAAATCATTACTGATAATGGATCTAACTTGAACAATAAGATGATGAAAGAGTTATGCGCAGAGTTCAAGATCGAACACCATAACTCATCTCCCTACCGACCAAAGATGAACGGAGCGGTAGAAGCGGCAAACAAGAACATCAAGAAGATTGTTCAAAAGATGGTGTAACCTACAAAGATTGGCATGAGATGCTACCCTTTGCTCTTCACGGTTATCGCACATCTGTCCGCACTTCAACAGGGGCAACCCCTTTCTCTCTAGTATATGGCATGGAAGCAGTGCTGCCCATAGAAGTAGAGATCCCATCAATCCGGGTATTGATGGAAGCTAAGCTTACAGAAGCTGAATGGTGTCAAAGTCGACACGATGAACTGAATCTGATCGAAGAAAAGCGAATAATGGCATTATGCCACGGTCAGTTGTATCAATAAAGAATGAAGAGGGCGTTTGACAAAAAGGTCCGACCTCGCGTCTTCAGGAAAGGAGACCTTGTGCTCAAAAAGATACAATCATTTCTCACTGATTCCTGGGGCAAATGGACCCCGAATTATGATGGCCCCTACGTGGTCAAGAAAGCTTTCTCAGGCAGTGCCGTGAGACTTGCAACCATGGACGGAGAGGAATTTGCCTACCCCACAAATGTTGATGTAGTCAAGAAATACTTCACCTAAACTTAAAAAAAAACGTCTCGGTGGATTGAAAACCCGAAAGGGCGGTCCAATAAAAAATTAGAGACAAAGTCAAAAAATCATCCCGGTGGATTGGAAATCTCAAAGTCCAATCCAGGCAAAAGTTAGGGATAATGGCAAGTAACTACGTCTGATCAGTTCAACTCCTCAGCAGTCATGCCATCCATCAGAAACTCCAGTCACGATCATCTTCGACAGAAGCTCAGGACGCCCCAAATTCAAAGTTGGTAGAAGGATAGTGGTCGTTATGTTTCAACATAGCCCTTTTCCCTGTAAATTACCATTTGCTAAACTTTGTAAATACTCTATGGAATCACGCGTTTGGCTGATCTCCATCCTATCAATAAAAGTTGAGCCCTTGTGCTTTTATTTGCAATTCATATTTGTTTTAGCTTTACGGAATGATGTTTTAACATGATCAACGATTCTTGAAACGAAACAAAAATAAATTTACTTGTTAAAATTGTTCTGCTTTTAAAAATAAAGATGGAAATTTCTTTTGACGGTTGAACATCGAAAGAACATCGATCGCTTCTCCAAAGGTGTTCGAGCCTCAAAGTGCAGAATCAAAGTACTCCTTCTAAACCAGTATGCCTGAATGAAGGATCAGCTATGTCAGATGCGAATGCTCCATCTGACCTCTTCGGCCGAGTTCCCATCTCCTAAGCCCGACCAGCGTCGCTCCCCAACAGGGACCGTTTCTCCTAAGCAAGGCAGAATTGCTATCTTGAACCAACGGTACTTCTTCGCCCCGCGATGGCCGAGTATCCAGTCATGTTCATCTATTAGTTTGTATGTCGCGTCAGTTTTGTCAGCATATACATACATACATCATGCATTATTGATTTGCATTCACATTTATATTGCATCACTATCACTCCAGCTGGTCTTGTCCCGTAGTGGTGACAGTCTTCTCAATCGAGTTCTCAAGTTCTTTCCTCGTTAGGAAAGGTTGCGTCTGAATAATCTATCTCCTCCAGTTTATTTCTAGATCAGAATTGGCCCTTTGATAACTTGATCCTCTGAAAGACCAGAGAACCTTCAACCGATGTCACTCTTCGCCATTGAAGATGATATTTTCGCTTTCCCGGATTAAGGAAAATCCCTAGAGGAAGCCTCTTAAGCAGAGATTCGGCAATACAGCAGTTTTTCTCCAAAAAAAAAACCGCTGATGAAAAGGTCATCAGCACCTCAAAATTGGATCACATCATATGGCGTTTCTCCGGGAAAATCCCGAGAAAAGTATGATGTAATATCCCCAAGCGTGAAAGCAGTCTCTTAAGAGACTCGTTTTCCCTAGTAGAATCGGCAAATGGCGTCTCCAAACAGAGAAGTTTGTACACCTCTACAACTCAGGCGAATGGGTTCCCCAGCGAGTCTGACATCAAAATTTTTCTATCAAATGGCATCTCCCCAGGAAAATTCGGCGAGAAGTTTGAGGAAAACTGCTACGAATAGCGTCCCTTGTCAAGGAAGTTTATTGACAAAAGAAACTAAGACCAGTTCCTTGGTAGGAAACCAGGATCGAGGGGAAGCTTACATTAGAAACTAAGACCAGTTCCTTGGTAGGAAACCAGGATCAAGGGGAAGTTTACATCAGAAACTAAGACCAGTTCCTTGGTAGGAAACCAGGATCGAGGGGAAGTTTACATCAGAAACTAAGACCAGTTCCTTAGTAGGAAACCAGGATCGAGGGGAAGTTTTTACCTTTTCTAAGCATCATTGCTTAACAAAAGAGGATGAATGTGTAAGCTACCATTCATAATCACCATCAAAATTTTGGGTATTCTGATATTTAATCCTCTTGCACCCTGAATGCCCGAATACCTTCGCCATTCACACCTTCGGGTCCAAGAAGATTAAATAGGGGCATCTGTCATACCCCAAATTTTAACCACTAAGATTTCCCATCATTGTGCAAATCATCATCACAATATGGATGAACCATCTTGCCTCATCAGTCTCCCCAAGGATGGGTGAACACTTACTACAGTCAAAATTAGGGCTTCAAGCCCTCTCAGAGTTCTTAGACAAAGGATCAATCAAGAAATGACATGATCTTCAAATTGTCTAACCTCCCAAACATCTACAATGGATCAAGAGGACTACCACTTTAAGGATTAAGCACAAGGCTGCTCCCTTCCAGGTGGATCAAGCCTCAAGATCGCCAGTGTCACCAAATTAGGGTTTGGTCGACCAGGGCCTTCAGATGGAAATTTTCCTCTGGGCATGAGCCATTGCTTCAAAGCATATCCTAAAATACTCCATGGAACCTTATGGGCCTAGGCATCAAGTCAATTTGACCTCAGGGGATGCATACATCAAAAATCAGGAATTAGGGTTTCTTGACCTAATTCACCCCTAAGTTGACTTTTGGGACAAATCATGAGCATTGACTTTTGACCAGGACACTCTCCCAAACCCTAGGACATGATTCAATACACGCTATAACACCCATGAAATCAATCCATCAAGTTTGATTTAGGTCAAGGACTTGATTTCATAGAGGATCACACAGTTTGGAATTCATCTGACAAAAAGTCAACTGTGCACAAAAGTTAACTTTGACTTTTTGAGATTTTTCACAAAAATGGTTTTTTAACCCTAAAATGATGTTAATGTATGATTTGAATCATCATTCATCAAGAAAAATCAAGAAAAGTGGGATAACTTGTAAAAGGGGTAACCATAAAAACTTAGAAAATTTTCTAAGTTATGAACAAAGTGGCAAGGGTACCAACTTTGGAGGATCATAACTCCTAAACCACAAGGCCATTTTTTCCCATCCAAAGCTAGATTTGTAGCTCTCATTACCCTCTACAAAAGCTTAGAACTGACCTCCTTCCAAATTCCTCATGGATTTTGAGTTATGGAATGATCAAAATCACAAAAAGTGAAAATGTCACTTTTTTCCAACACTTAGTGAAATTTTCACTAAGTCAGAATCTGCCTTCACTTTTTCCAAATGTAGGGGGATTTTTCACTTGGATCCGAAAGGTATCAAAACCAAATATGATCAAACAGTTGTTGTATCATATGAGGGCTTTCCAAGATGGCCAAGAACATCACCAAATTCCGCTTGGGCCATGAGATATGATAATGGCAATATGCCTTGCTGAAAACTCCCAAGGCTAGGCTAAATTTTGCATTTTTGCTTGATTTGGAAAAATCAGATAATTCCAAGCCTTGTCATCACTTTGGACACATCTGAGGATCAAATTTAAAGGGGACAAACACTGAGCCAAGCTTCCAAAGTCCTTGAAACAAGAAGTAGCATGCCAAACCTAGAATTGCATAAAAGAGGGACAAGACTTCAATTTTGGATTAGAGAATTCAATACGTATACCAAGGTGGCATGGACTGACACATTTGCAATTGAATTCAGTCAAGACTTATCCAAGACCAAGGGAACCACAACCCTGTGCCCTAACCTCTAGTCAATGGCTAGAGGAGACTTGGATTCTAAAGTGCAACCATTGGCCAAACCTCTGCTGCAGTTGTCATTCACTATTGATACCAAAAAAAACTTGCTCTACTATAAATAGAGCTCATTTGTGCTCAGTTTGAGTACACCAAAGCCATCAAACAGATGTTTTCCTCAAAATCTCTCTCTTTAGGCCAAAATGCCTTCTTTAGCAAGGTAACTCTGAGTTTTTGAGTTAGAGAGAATTTCCATCACAACTCATGATCCTAACACCTCATAAACATCATATGTAGGTGATCTAAACTATCAAAAGTGACCCGTAACACCAAAATCACAAAGTCACCTCTCAAAACCTCAAAATAGGCCTTTTGTACATTTTTCAAGCCATGTCTTGATTCAGTCACTTTCCAAACCAGATAAAACCTCAAAGACACTCCAAATAACATCCTTGAACTGTCCCAAATGGTTCCCCCCATCTGGAACACCATTTGAGAGAGTTGTTATTTTGGTCATTTTAACCCCTTTTGCAAGAAAGGGCCAGTTTGTGTTTTTGCAGGTTCCAGCTGATTCCAACCATCCTCAAAGCTTCTAAGGGATCATTTGAGAGTGTCCAAAGCATCAAACCATTTCTGGAACAAGAAGTTTGGTAGATTGCACAGAAAACTCCAAAAGCTCAAAAAGAGGTAAGCATCATGACTTGAACTTTCCAAAATATGCATTGCTTTGAAGTCCACTGATCATACACACCTCATACATGTTATATATGTTGTGTTTGAACCAATTCATCATGTAATTCATGCCTGTATCAAAGTGTAGCATATAAAATGCAATTATAGACCTTTTTCAAAACCACTATCGGATTTTGAGGAGGGAGTATGATCTGAAAAAAATACCACCACCATTGGATTCCTTGTAAAATTCTAGGCCAGATGCATATAAATTTTGTCCCCAACCATGGAGAAATGAGAAAGTTATGGACCTTCCCGTTTCTTGGCAAAACTTGCCTTGCCTTGCCTTGGCCAAGCCCAGAAAACAAGGCAAGCCTTGTATATTTGTGGTTTCCCTTCAAGCAATGGATGTATCACCACCCCAGTGGTAAGGCGCGCGCCCTATAACCTTGAGGTCGTGGGTTCAAACCCCACCCATGCCATTTTGTGTTTTCTCACATTTTTGCTATTTTTTCCAATATTTTCATGTTTTATTAATTAATTGGAAAATTAATAACTCCTTCAATTTTAATTATTTTTTATTGGTTCTTTTTGCAAAAAATCACAAAAATGTTGAAATATTTTATTCCACAAAAAAAATTAAGTTTATATTATTTATTTAATATAATTAGTATTTTTGTGAATAAAATCCTTTTTAATGTTTTTAAACATTTTAAAGTGAATATTTACTTTGAAAAGCAAAACCAAGTGAGTTTTAATTCACCTTGTGATTAATCCCTCATTTCTCGAACCTTAAACAAAAATCACAAATGGTTTATTCAAACTTATTTGGTATTTTATTTGATTTTCTTTAAATATTTACTTTTAAAGAATAACAAATTAGGGTTTCTTTGATTTTCACCCTCATCAAATAATTTCAAATACTTTTGGGCCTCTAATAGAGTGTAAGACCTAATCCTTTGTAAATAAAAACCTATTTTTGGGCCTCACTTATTGTATAAGTCCCGTTGTATTTCAAAAAGTTCGACGCGATCATCGTCCGTTGAAAAACAAACCTTGGGCTTCTCCTCGAGCTATAAGACCCATTCAAAATCATTGGGCCTCTATTAGAGTGTAAGACCCAACCCCCTTTGAAAAACAAACCTTGGGCTTCTCCTCGAGCTATAAGACCCACCGCGTTTTCAAAAATCTCGACGCGATCGCCATTTTCAAACAAATGACCCTGGGCCTCTCCTCGAGCTATAAGACCCATTCAAAATCATTGAGCCTCTATTAGAGTGTAAGACCAATCCCTTTTTAACCAAAACTTTTTGGGTCTCAGACATTGTATAAGTCCCCCTGTGTTAAAAGAAAACCTCGGCGCGATCGCCAATAAAAAAACCCAATCATCTGGGCCTACCCTCGTGTTGTAAGCCCCATTCTTTTTATTTAAACACTTGGGCCTCTTGAGAGAGTGTAAGACCCATCCCCTTGTATAGAAAACCTTTCTTGGGCCTCAGTCACTTGTATAAGTCCCTCTGTACAAAACGACAGTGCGATCACTGATAAACCTTGGGCCTCTCCTTGAGCTGTAAGCCCCAACATCTTTTCAAAATACTTTCTCCTTTAATTTTGAATATACTGTTGTTTTCAATCTTTCTTTGTTGAACAACTAACCAAACAGCATGGAAGCTCTACAACCGAGTAAGTGTTTATATGCTTTCTTTATCTGCTTTCATATACATATAACTGTATTGTGGGGCTGTTTCACTGTAAGTCTTCTTTCATAAACTCATATCAACTGTGTAATACTAGTATAGATATTTAGAGTTTCCCCGGCAACTACGTCTAGTACTAAGCCCTGTTGATCACTCTTAAATAGACAAAACTAGATCCCCCATAGGATCACCAGATACAGTCTTCTCTTCGGCTGTCACCCTTAATTGTCAAAGAAACTCTACTCCCCAGAGATGATCTTTTCTCCGTGAGTGGCATCTCTTGAGTTTCTTCCAAATTCTCGGACTTTCGTGGCTTGATCTATTCTCTGTGAATAGTCTGTCTGGAATTTCCCGGGGTTTGGGGACCCACAGGCTTCCTAAAAGCATCCCCGCCTCCTCTTGGGCGTCGTACAAGGACCCTACGGCTTCTTAGAAGTATTCACAGCCTACTCTTAGGCTTCGTATAAGGATTCTTCCTTCGGGAAGAGAGCCTCCTCTTGGGCTTCGTACAAATTGTCCCTCGGCTTCTTAAAAGTTTCCAGCCTCCTCTTGGGCTTCGTACAAATTTGTCATCTTAATAGAACAGTCTTTCAAAGAGTCTAGATCTTTCTACCGTGAACGTACTACTACTGTTTCTTTAAGCATAGTACAAAAGATAAAACTCTAGACTTGGACAGTCTAATCTCCTTGAGTCTCCTTACATCCACGCCACTGTCCCTCTTTTAGTATGAGAAATTCCTAAGGAAAGATAACATTTCTCTACACTAAGTTAAAGTCTTCTCCTTCAGATTAAAACCCCCTATAAAGGAAATTATGGCATTGCTAGGATTCACATATCCCGGTTAAAGTAATCCTCCTTTATAGTCAGTCACCCAACAGTTGTGACAAACAAAACCCCTTTAGAGATGACAAATTCTCTCTAAAGTCAACACCCTTTTAGCTTCACATCTTGGGCTTCGAACAAGATACAAATAGACTCTTCAGCTTTACGTCTTGGGCTTTGAACAAGACACCAAAACACGATTTCCTCCCATAGAATAGGAGGAACTACGATCGCTCTGATTTCCCTGTTTCGGTAAACGGGAATACGTAGGCATAAGATTTAAAGAAAAATCTTAGCGAGCACACTAATCCAATGCCCCAAACCCCGTACCTTCACATATCAATCGAAAAGCATCAGCCCTAGCATCCTAACAAAATTCCCCATGAACATTCCCGGTGTTTTGTTCTAAACAAAGTAAGAAGAAAGAGGCCCCATTTCCATATAGCATCCGTAACCTAACAGACCGCTGTTTAAACTCAGTATGCAAGCAGGGTTAATTGGAGACATCTATTTCCCTTCCATAGTCAGCTCAATAGGATAAAAAATGAATCGACCTGTAGTACCCCAGAGCGGCAGTGCTTAAGAACCACGTCCAAAATTGCTCGCTACATGATCCAATGATCATTCATCAACATTCAATGCTCCAACGCTCAAGTTAGTAAGAGAGTGAAGGTTCCCCTAGGTGGAACTACATTGAAAATCTGAGGAATAGAGAAGGTTGAGGTGCTCTTTGATTTGCTCAATGTTGGATACAATTTTGCGGCATGGAACAGAAAGAAAAGTTGTTACTACTTGACTGTTCATCCCTTGAGATGAAGCGGGAGGATTCCTGGCTGCTTTAGCGGCTTGCCTTTGGACGGAGGAGAAAGTGGCTTTGGAAGCCGCCATCGTTAACGGATCTGATGAAAGAGAGTTTGAATCTCTGTTTGACGGAAGTAATCATGAAATGTAAATTTACGCTTCACTGAAAAGAGATATGGATTTCTATCGGAGGCGAATCATGTGAATCAAAAGAATTTAGATTGTAAAAAGTCACAAGAATCAAAAGTCGATTCCCGTAGACAATGTCAATGTTCCACACTTGAATAAGATTCGATCGGAGGAGACGAATCCACTATTTATTGTAGTGATTCAAGACTTTCAAGATTAACACTCTAACACTCAAGTTAATAAGAAGTGAAAATGAAGTTTGAATAAAAAAAATATTTGAATATTTAAAGAATTGTGCACTCTCTTCTTTAAATAGAAGAATTGGTTAACAATGAAAGACATGTGATAAGGCGTGTCATGTGGTCAACCATCATATCAATCTGAATTGCTAAGCATTGCTTGCAAGAGAGATTACCTATCTTGGAAGGCGAAAAATGTCTTCCTAGATTTCACCAAACATTGCCTTACACGTCATTGTTCATAAATACATTATAGAATATTTTTAAAAAATATAAATTTATAAAAAATAATATATATTTTAGCAAAATATAAAAAATTATAGTATAACACAAATAAAAATTGTGTCATCAACTTTATAACTTTATTAAATAATAAAATAAGTGGCATTAACCATTTTTAGACATTAAGTTCAATCTTTTATAATATATTGATCAATTTTATTTTATTAGTTAAGATAAACTAAATGACAAACTATATAACCAACCTTTTATATATTATTAATCAAAATTTACTTACCTTATAATACTTTATTTTTCTGATGTCGGAATATTTAATAATCAAACTATGAAAATCAGTAACAAATCTTTTACATTTAATTAATTAATTTTATTTTACAATTTAAAATTATTTTATCTGTCAAGTTGAGATTAATTAAAATATAAATTGTATTAATCAATTTCTTACATATTATTAATCAAAACTATTTTAGAAAAAGAGAGACATATATAGAAAAGTCATAGTTTAAAAATTACCATTCACATTCACATTCACATTCAAGATATAATTATAATAATATATATCTTGATTCCATTAGTAATAAATAATTTTGAAATGTTGCATTTTCATTGAATGTTCGTATAAAACGATAGTAAAAGTAAGAATTGTATTAACCAAATTTTATTTAAGAAATTTTGTTGGTTGTAAGATTAAGGACCAGTTTGTTTTAGCTTTAAAAAAATGGATTTTTATTTTATATTTTTGAAAATGGATTCTACAAAAATATTTTTCAAAATATTACAAATTTTTTTAAATTTATTTTTTATAAATTAAAAGATTATTTTTTACATTCTATAACATTAATATCCATTATTGAAGATCAAAATATAGTCAAAATCACAATTTTTTTAAAAAGTTGTATTTCAAAAATGATTTTTATGAAAAGCTATTTGAAATAGTTTCAAAATTAAGTGATTTTTTGAAATTTTGATATCCAAAAAAAAATTCGATAAAATGCTGAAATACCTAAAATAACATTTTAAGAATAACTATTCAAACCAAATTTTTATTTGAAGTTTTTATGAAAAGTTTTTTTATAAATTTTTTTTCTCATAAAATTATGTTACACTATAAAAATCATTTTAAAAAAAAAAGTCAAAACAAATTGGCCATAAGAAAGTTCAATACATACTACCAAAAGAAAAACTTCAATAATGTTGAAAATCTTCAATACATCATTAATGTTTATTTTGAATGTATGTGGTATAGTCTTTACAATAGCTGGACAAATACAACTGACTTTTTAACTAATAGCAAAGGGAGAAAATAAGCGTGTACACCAATTCTCTAGTTTTGACTAATTGTATTCAAATGTGATACAAATTTGGCTAAACTATACGAGTATGTTTAGATGAAGAGTTTTAATGAAGAAAATTATTGTTTCCGGGAGATTTTAAAATTATTAAAAATGTATTGTTTGGATAACAAAAATTAAAATAATAAAAATTAATAAAATATTTTTTAAAAGTTAAATTAAAATTTTTAAATAATATTTAAAAATAAAAAATTTGTTTTAAAAGTAAAGAATTAATTTGTTTTAATATACACTCCTATCGTTTTGAGAAGTAAAAAAGAAAATTATTCTCGTTTTTTCAAAAGCTACTTGAATGCATTTTTTTAGGAAAGTGTTTGTGCTTCCATCGAAAGCATCAAATGAAAAAGGAGATGTGTGTATGTTAGATCTTACAGTCACAAAGTTGCTAAAAAGTAATTGAGTGTGGACGGGGGAAGGAGAAAGAGAATGAGAGAGAATAATTGAAGGTGAAAAGTATAATAATTTTTTTATTAATTTTTTCACAAGATACACTAAGGGTATTTATACAATAATATAATAGATAAGGTACAATTAACTAATAATAAAACTAAAACATCCAGGTGTAACAGGTTGCACTATTAGGGTAACAGGTTGCACTTTGCTTCTGTTTCAGTTTTAGCTAAAAAGTCTCTAGGTGTAACCGGTTGCATTATTAATGCAACTGATTGTATTTTGCTTTTGTTTGAAATTTACAAAGGTGTGAAACCTATTGACATAAAATTGTAACCAATTGCAATGACTTGAATTGTCTTCTATTCTTAACACACCACCTTAATACAAGCCCTTTAAGTCTTCCATTCCCCTTAACCTCTTTAATATCTTAAACAATTCAATCATGACTCCCTTAGTCAATAAATCGGCCACTTGGTCTTCACTTCTACAATACCCCAATCTCAACCTTCCTTCACTAACAAGTTCTCTCAAATAGTGAATCCTTATCGCAATATGCTTGCTCGTCCCATTTGCAATTGGGTTCTTAGCAAGGTTTATAACATAAAAGTTACCAACCATGAGCGTTACAATGTCACCCTCTTTGCTGCCTAACTCCTTCAACAAATTTATTAACGACACGGCTTGGCACACATACAACGAAGCGACAATGTACTCGGCCTCACAAGAAGAGAGTGTTACTACCAGTTCCTTCTTCGAACACCATGAGATTGGTGTTTCACTGAACATAAAGATGTATCCTGCTGTAGACTTTTGATCATCTTTATCTTCACACCTATTGGAATCAGTAAACTAAGCAAATTGCATTTTCTTCCGTTGTCCATTGCGAGAAAGAGAATTTCGAAGCCAATAGATCCTTTGGCGTATCTTAGAATCCTCTTGACTGCTGCTAAGTGAGACACCTTTGGTCAACAGAGAGAGATTCAAAGCTTGTTTCTAAAAACCCATCGGGTGCCAATTACTTGATAATTCTTAGGACGAGGGACAAGGTCCCAAACGTCATTCCTTTTAAATTGATTTAGTTCATATTGCATGGTCATAAGCCAATGCTAATCATGTAATGCATCTTTAGCGTTTTTAGGCTCCACATGGGAAATGAACGGAAAGTGATAACAAAAATTACTTATCTTGGAGCGTGTGGTTACGCCCTTTGTGATATCTCCTAGAATGTTGTCGATAGAATGATCTTTGGATTTTTTTCCAAGTCAAAGGTAGATCTTCCACTACAGCTATACTTTCAACCTTTTCCTCTTCACGATTGTTATCTTCTTTCTTCTCATGGTCCACCACTTTAGGTTGATCAATTCCTTGTTCGGATCAATTGAAAATTTCTTGTGAACATACACCTACCTCATGAAAAGAAACACCTTTCCCAATATTTTTCGAGTAAGACTCATCAAAACTAACGTGTACCGACTCTTTAACAATAAGTAATCTTTTGTTATAAACCATATACGATTTACTAGATTGTGAGTATCTGAGGAAGATATCCTCATCGGCTTTTGCATCAAATTTACCAAGATTGCTCTTTCCATTGTTCAAAATAAAATATTTACAACCGAAAACGTGTAGATGAAAAACATTAGGTTTTCTACCTCTAAGTAATTCATAGGGTGTTTTGTCTAAAATAGCACGTATTAGAATCCTATTCAAGAAATAACAAGCCATGTTAATGGTATCGGCCCAGAAATACTTAGGAAAATTAGCTTCACTAAGCATAGTCCTCGCTAACTCCTCTAAAACATGATTTTTCCGCTCCACAACACCATTGTGTTGTGGAACTATAGGAGCAAAAAAGTTATGTTCAATGCCATGTTCATCACAATACTTCTCAAAGAGGAAGTTTTGAAATTCTCCTCCATGATCACTTCGAATGGAAATAATTTTCAAATTCATTTTATTTTAGAATAATCTAGCAAATTATTTAAAAGCCGGATATGTCTCATCTTTACTAGACAAAAACATGACCAAACAAAATCTTGATTAATCATCTACAATCATAAAGCCATAATAGTTTCCACCTATTCTTTTGGTCCTTGAGGGACCAAAAAGATCCATATGGAGAAGCTCAAGAGGTCTCAAAGTAGAAACGATGTTTTTAGATTTAAATGAGATTCTCGTTTGCTTCCCCATTTGACATGCTTCACATAAATGGTCTTTTGTGAAGTTCATTTATGGTCAAATTCATTTTATTTTGAAACAATCTAGCAAAAATGCCGACACCAACGTCGTACTCCTTCCACTAATCCCAGAGGAAAATGGGGTATCCATACTCCTATTGAAATTTTGTATCATTGGAGGAGGGAAACGTATGAAGAAGATGTTTCCCTCCTGTAGCGGGAAAATTTGAGATTAAGCTATTGATTAACTTAACTCGCAAAACAAGAGTCTCCTCCGCACTTTTTTTTATCCAAAGGAAACAGAAAAGAGCAAACAAAACCTAAAGAAGTTTTAAAACAAAACTAATAAAAATAGAGACAGGGTAAGGGGTTGGATACGCAAAGGGAAGGTGTTAGCACCCAAAACGTCTATAGTACTCTATAAGAATCTCTTGAAAATCTAGAGTTTGAATTAAAAAGGCGTTGTTTGCAAAATATTGGTGAGGTGAGAAGAGAATTATTTTTTTAATAATTTTGTGTTTGACAAGACTTCCTGAGCCTCGTGCCTACGTACCCACAAAGTGCAATGGAGGATCAAAACCTTGTAGTTCATGGTAAAAATAACAAAATAGTGTGTTATGATTCATTTTAAATGAAAAGACAAATTGTCATGTTAAGGAGAAAACTACAACTAATCACCCACAAGTATGTGAAAATGGACCTTTGCATCACCATGAGAAGGGCTTCAACTTGGATAAAATCAACAAGTATGTCACTAACTCTCAAAGATGGAAAAGAATCAACTTATTTCAAACAATACTATGGGGATAGGAAGATCACATCTCAACTATGAAAATGACTCATGTCTAAACTTTATGAAAAGTTTTAAAGATAAAGTGCACAAAACGCACAAAATGATTTGAATGGGTTGAGTATTTTTTGAAGTATTTTGAAAATGGTCTAAGTATGCTTAAGATTGATTAACATTTATTAAGAAAATGAGTTTGAAAATGCACTTGACAAAGTCAAGGCTTATTGTGAAAGTGGCTCTAGTTTGAAAGAAGAAGGTTTTGAAAAAGGGAGAAGATTTTGAAAATTTAAGAAGGGGGGGGGGGAGATGAAAAGGCTATCCTAAAGCATAAAATAAAAGATAACGAAGGAAAGATCTAACCAAGATACAAGTCTTTGACATGAACAAGCCAAAACTCTCATCCTTTGGACTCAAGCAACAAGATAAGCAGAGCAAAGAACCCCAAAGTCATTAGATAAGCCTCTGAAGCTCCAGAGCTATAACGATATTAGATATCTAGGTGAACGCGCCGAGCATGTAGATGAACGACTAGACTACTATCATTCTAAAGGAGGCGTGAAGTCAAGTTTCTCTACATTAGCACTAACCAAATCAGTCATAGCATGGTACAAGTCCCTTCTAGACGGAAGTATAAATTCTTGGTGTGATATGTGCGAGGCTTTCACTGTCCATTTCCTGTCATGAAGAGGGAACTAACCACCATGGTCGTGCTTAGCAGAGTCACACAATGTAAGAAGGAAACCATGTGTGGGTATATTGACTATTTCACCAAGCTGGTGGTAGTTGTTGGAGGCTCATATGAATGTTTGAAGTGATGGATCTATGAGAAGGGCCTTTGATCGATCTTTGCGTTCGAAAAATGCTAGGACACAAAGAGGCCCACAATCTGAAGAATTTGTTGATAAGGGAACAAGCTTACATCAACTACAAAGAAAAACTTATGGGTGACAGAGGTAGCTAGGTATCGGGGAACCTAGGGTCTGTCCCACCATTAGAGAAAGACTTTGGGCAGTCTAAAAATGAATGTTAACATAGACCACGCTCAAGGTTTGACGCGTATACTCCCTTGAAAACTTCACGAGAGAGAATGTTGAAGAAATTTTCCAACAATGAGTTTAAAGATGTTGGGATAAAGAAGCCGTATCAGGTTAGTGAATATGCACATATAGATAGTCCAAATACTAACGTATCCACAAGAGTCACAACCACAACACCAACGATTTCATCCAACTAAAGGATGTAATTAATGGACTAATCTAGAAGGAGCAACTGATATAGTATACCAAGGACGACAAAATGGGACGAGAAGACTCTCCTTAGAGGAAACAATCCCCCAAAAAAACATTAAAGTCGTGGCCAATTGAAAAGGTAAACAGGTGAATAGTGTGGAGGATGAAGGGCACATGGGAAATGCCAATACATCACTTCTATAACGAAAGGTTCCCCGACGATACGAAAATTGTCTAAGATAATGGTAAATAGGAATATTGCTTAGCTAATTACCATCTGCAAGAAAGAGGGGAATACCTCCACAAAAAGCCCAGAGATACATATCCTCAGAGTCTAGGATATCGGGAAGGTCGGGGAGATCCTCAACGAGATCTTTCCTTTGTTCATAACGACCATGGTCTCTAAATTATATGTCTTCAAGATATTGATTGACGATGATGGCTCCTATAACATTATGTAGGGTCCAATATGCAGGCCTTTAACATTACCGTAACCTTCCCATGAGGGTACATATAGTTGATGGTCACCATGGATGAGGAAAGAGATACTTGGATCATTAATTCCTAATTCCTGGTTGTTCCTTGCAAATGTGTTTACAACTGTATCCTATGTCGACCCTTTATAGTGAAACTGGACACGGTGGCTTCCCTAATCCACCTCAAGTTGAAGTACCATAACATGCATGACGAGCCGATAACAATAAATTTCGGCCTTTCTAGAGTGAAGAGGATATATAAGGCATTATAGAAATATAAAAAAGAAGGTGAGGCTACAACCAAGGATATGAACGGGGCCTCCTTAATCGAGTAGCTGAAAGACATTGTCATCCGACCTCCTATGAGTAAAGCAAGTCATCTCGGTCGGTCAAGCTGAATTGGATGATCCTAAAAAAGTCAGGAACAAGTTAGCAAATCTTGTGGCCTATAAGCACTAGCTATGCCACTCGGGTATGTTATATCCACATTTTTTTTTCAAAAAAACAAAATTATCATAATGTATTATAACCGTTTAATTAGAGAAAGGAGTTTTTTTAACTAAACTATCTTTTTCTTTTGTGATTATGAAATGTAACGATGAGTCTGGGATACAACTAGAGAGATTAAAACCCCATAAAAAAAACTCAGGATGCTGTTACAAATGCCACATGTGTATGACTAAAGCAATCAAAGCCCCACTGTGCCAATTCACAGACATAAAGAAAGAAAGCAAAAAAATGTGAGATCATCCATTGGAGCATCACATGAATGTTACCCTTAACCTTCTTCTAATTCTTTCAAGGACTTGGCCAATTCTTTAGAGAGAGATCAAGATTCCCTTGGAGCATCACATGAATGTTACCCTTAACCTTCTTCTAATTCTTCTAAGAATCTTTTAAATAATTCTTTATCTCTTATGTCCTTTTCATAGCAAGATGTAAGGACCGACTTGCATATTTTAAAGCCTTAGGGAAATTGATTCTTCTTTTCAACCAGAATGTTAGGTACTTAAAAGGCCCCATGATGGCTTCTATGGTTAGAAATGAATTAGAAGAATTTTGTATCTTCTAAGGATACTAGTTCTATTCAAATGTGAGATCATCAACTTGTTCCTTAAGCTTCTCACTCTATTAACAAATACGATCATGTCACAAAGTGTCTCTCTGACTAGCAGTATCGAACACTATAACAAGTGACGTCCATCAAGTATGATAAGATAGTTTGGCTAATTCCCTTTGAAGGACTTCCTCAGAGAACCCTAATAATTAAGTGTAATCCTCATTGGAAATTGAAGAATTAAATTGTCTATCCGTCCTTGAGCTAGGACGAGCCAACAACCTAAGGTTTGACTCCACCTACATGAAATCCCTCCTACTTCCAGATCTAGGCCAAAGAAACTTTCGAGAAGGAATCTCAACCCTAATGCCTTATAACTCCGGGATGGAAGCCTAACTTTACTACCATCCTTGCTGAGGAGACACTCCCCATCTACGACAACTCGATCAAGGGATCTTAGATCTTGTTTCGAGTGGAAGAAGAGGTAGTCTGAATGATGTCGCCAATAAAAAGGACCAGAAGACGTCCTAGTAGGCTTACCCGAGGTAGAGGCTCCATTAAGAGAAAAAGTACTCGAAATTCCCACCAAAGCAACATCAACATGAATCTCATTTTGAGTCTCTGCATATCATCTTCACTTTTCTTTTATCTACACAATCAAGAAAGAAGGCATTATGGATGATTCAGGAAGATAAAACAAAAAAAAAGACCGTGAGCTCACTTACCAACAAGTTTCTTCCTTTCCTCATTTGATTTGGCATCCATAACCTAGCGGGTTAGAATGCACTTTTCCAATCAGGGGGCGACCCCATCAACATAACCAAGCTCCTTTCAAGTAGTGGCTATGGGTCTAATACTTGTGAAAGACGTCTATGCATACAAGCGGAGGACCAAGATTAAAGCGATAGATATTTGCATGCGCCTCCTTACTAAGAGGGGTGACCAAGAAAAATCGGTCTTTAAAATGTTTCACACTATCGGAATAAGTCTCGAAATATTTGATGTTCCACCTTAGAAAGAGAAAATCGGGTCCATTCACACGGTTGGCCTTATTTTGAGTCTTGAAAAGATGGAAGAAAAACGTCAGAGTCAACTTACTCCCCTTATATTCACACTAATACTCAAAAACTTTAACAAACACCCAACTCACTGAATGTAACTCTGAATGGACGATAAGAAGATGGTTCAATACACTAACTTCAAACTCATTCACGTGAAGGTATACCCTATAAGATAAAACATGAATTCATGGAAAGGAATCGCACACTCGTCATATTCTTTGTAGACCCTCTTATCTTTATCTGGAGGAAACACTCCCCAGTAAGTCATGGGGCCTATGTTAGTTATAGTTTGGTCAAATAAATCCTCACAAAGAAAATTAGAAACAGACTCCAATATCTATGAATCCACCTTGTTTGCCGAAATACCCTTACCCATCTTCTTAGTCGAATTTGTTATAATAACCATAATTAAATTATGTTTTGAATGAGTGCATGTACAATGTGGAAGGCAAGAAATATCAAATGCTCACCATCTCACAAACCCTAAAATGTTGAATAAGGCAAAAGGAGAAAGTTGAAATTTGGAACTCAAAGGAAATAGCAACAAAACATGTAAGGTCGACACCAACCCATGAGATCGACTGAACTTGATCTTACAATTGTACAAATCAATATCCCTAAAACGAATGATAAAAAAAGCATAAATACTCTCTTTTACATGTCTATAACAACCGAAAAGTTAAATGATGCCTCATATGCCTTATGTAACTTATTCGAAAACTGTAAACCATACGATCACCCCGCACTACCAACGAATAAGATCTCCTATAACATGTCTATTTTGCATCTATTCAAAGAGGACATTGAAGATTGAAGAAGGTGACGAATAGAGACTTGATATGCGCACTAAACTACATCAACACTCACACTCATAAATAAATAAGAAGTGTTGCTTACACTTATACACTTAGAACAAAGATCATTGAGAATTCTTGTTAAGTGTAGAACTTGATTGTAAACTTGTGTATCTGCTTTTAAGAAGCATTTGTAAACGCAAAACTATTATTATAATTTTGATTGTAATCATCAAGCGATCAGGTTAGGTCAGACTCTTGAGAAGTCACTAACAGGTTGTTATTGAGAAATCTTCTTAAGCGACATGGTAGGTCATGTCTTAAGGAGTCAGTGATTGTCAGTTTTCTTATGAGACTAGTTGGGTCAGATTCTTGAGGAAAGTCAGAACATGTTGCCATTGCATTTGTAATTAGGTTTGATTATTGGATTAAATCCTTGTCTAAGGCAAATCACCCAGGTGGGTGGAATGGAGGTAGCCTTGTTAACGGTAAACTAGAATAAAAACCCTTGTGTTCTTTATCATTTTATTTGTTGTTGTTGTACCCTAAATTTTTACCCTTAGATGTCATCCAGCTTTTGTGCATCTTAGGAGCATCTCTGCATTGTTTGAGCTAACCCATATCTTGTAGTTTGTTTCTTTGTGTTCAAATTAGGTTTACATATCACCATGAAGCTCCACAAGTTGTTCTGAAGCAAGTCAAGTCAACAAAAGATCTCCAGTGCAAGAACTTTGGGATTAGGGTTTTGCTCTGAAGAAATCACTGAGAATTTGGCTCTATCAAGTCAAGATTTGTGTGGTTCACTTACCACTTAAGGTCATCTACCTCCAAGAGACATCATTCAATAGGAATCCAAGATCTTTTGGTCCTCAACAAGAGAAGCTTGAGCCCCAACCTCACTGTGCCTCCAAATTAGGGTTTCTGTGACACTTATCAGTCAATGCCTTTGATTTTCATCAAGATGGACTCCCAAACCCTAATTCTTGATTCTATTGGTTTATCAACATCTTCAAGAGTCTCCTAAGACCTTTAGATGAGAAGGAAGAAGCAAATTTACAAGGTTTGACCTCAGTGCATTCACAGTCAAAATTAGGGTTTGACTGAAACCCTAATCCTTTGGAATTTTGGTTCAAATGAAGTGTCAATGGTTCTAATCATCATATAATGTCTCATGAGGTGTTCAAAGTATCCATATCAAGTTTCATGAGGTTTCTTGCAAGAGAAGTAGGGTTTTGACCATGAAAGGTGCCATATGTGAGATTTTTCCCCTAATAGTACATTTTGAAATGACCATAACTCCTAAGCCACACACCCAATTGGAGTCACTCAAAGCTCATTAGAAAGCTCTTTTTAAGATATTCAATTTGTTTCATATGACTTTTAGTCCAAAAATGCTTGGTTTTTGAGTTATGAAGCTTGCAAGACATTTTGACTAAACACAGAAAATTTTCAGCACTTTTCACCACACTTTTTCTTAACTTTAACCTCATTTCTTCACCCATTTCCATTTGTATTCAAGACTTGGGTCCCAAATGAAAGTTGTAGAGCATGATGAGAGCTTTCCAACCATTTATGGAACATCGCAATGGGATAAGCCATTCTCAAGTTATGGACTTCCAAAGATAGGCACTTCAAATTGTCGAATTTCTATAACTTAGAATTTTTCTAAGTTCTTTTTTGGCAATTTTTGGCACACAATTTTTGGGTGATTTTCTCACAATTCAAGAGCTTATTTCAATCAGATTTCCAAAGAGAAATTGTTGTATGAAATGTCTATTTTCTAAGGCACCAAGAAGCATGTAATTTGGACTCTTGGATAGCAAGATATCATGTGGTAAAGGAGGGTCCACGATTCTTGTTCCATCATACAAACCGTACCTCATTTTGAACTGATTTCCTGTCCTCTCTCTAAGTACATTCTGAGACCCTCATCACATCTTTTCCCAACTTTTCACTTTGCCTACAAACCCGTGAATAGGCTGCCATATACTTTTCCTTTTGTACTTTCATGGTAACACTTGCAAGCAAACACAAACCATCCCGCGTGTACATGAGAAAACCATCAGTTGCAATCCAAAACATACTACACATTTCTGACCTAAAAAGCAAAATAAGAGATATCACCTGGCTCTATGAGATTGGTTCAGAACAGCCCCACTTCATATCTCCACGCTTGATCTTTCTCTCTTGTGTAAAGCTATTGCACCGTGTATCACCAAGGCTATGGACCATCTTGTTTCCCTATAAAAGGCACCCTTCTTCCATTCATTTCTCACCAACAAACAACACAAAAAACCACTCTAAAACTTGTTCTCTGGAGAAGCTCACGAGCTAGCTAGGAAAGGAGAGGAAATCTTGCTACTTGCTTGGAAACTAGGTAAGTTTTCTCGAAACTTCCATTTATCATGCTTATCATACTATGTTGAATACATCTTGTATGCATGTTAGATCATTTCTTTTTCTGTTTTAATATTTGAATGTTCATGATATGCATATTGTTATTTACCTATGTTAAGTTTGTCTTTGATAAATACTTGTCAACTACTTGAATATATATATATATTTACTTCTCTCATGGCTGCCATAATGAATGTATAAGGTTGTTTTTCCATGATAAGAACACATGTTAACATGAATAACCGTATGAAGATGATTGTTGCTTTGAATATATGCGTACTGGACATGATAACCTCAATATTTTATCGTATGTAAATCATAGTATGCATAGGCTGGTCAGTTGATGTTTCATTGGAGTTCTAAACATGGTTGGTATTCATATCATTTTGTGTTCATTCTGGTGTGTGGTTGGTTCACAACATGTTATTAAGTTGTTGAGGTTTGTTGTTGCTACGTTTCCATCTTTGAATGTTAGTTTCTCTTGGCTTTTGTTCATGATATCACGCTCACATATACAGCCCAGTTAAATACCATATTGATTATGTTGATGAACTCCTACTCTTAATGGCATGTTGAGATAATGTTGGTTTATGTGTTGTTTCCTGAGACTGCCATTCTTGATAGTTTGATATTGGTGTCTCTTGATAGTTTGATTGTTTAAGGGTACTCATATTGTCGTATGATGCTAGAATATATTGAATGGAAGTTTGCTCTTATGCTGCCATGTCTATACGTATTTGTCTTTAATGCCTCTGCCATGTCCATGTAATGCTTTGAGATTGTTTGAATTGATAGTTTAAATGTATGCTGGCTATATGGTGTTATTCCAACTCATTTGAGTTTTAACTAAATGCTTGTCCATGATATCGTGTGTGGGAGGTAAGGAGTTTGTGGTTTATTACATGTTTGCTTCTATTGGAACTTGTTAATATATGTTGAAATGAATAACTATGTTTACTGTGATCTATGTACGAGGAACCTACTAACCTTGATGTTTATCATGTTTGAGTTTGTGTTGAAATGCATGTTGGCTCGTTTGGTTATCTTCAATGTGTGTGGTTTGTAATATTGTGTTTGGTTCATATGAATGAATGTCTGAGTGATGTTTTGTTACTACTACCATGTTGTCTGTTGTGCATGTGAGTTTGAAATGGATGTGTGTATGATAATGGAAGGTTCATGTTTTCTCTTTACACTGTCAGCCATTGATAATGTAGTGCTGAATGTTTTGGTTTCATCTTTTTTCCATGCCCTTGATTATCTACTCGTATCTAGGATTGTCACCATCATATTTATGGGTTTGTATGGTTTAATGTTATACATGTTCACATATTGCTTCTACATTACCCTGGAATGATATCATGAACACCAACTTTGAATCATGTTAGAATATGTGACATTAGGGGATGGTTTTGGGTTTTGATCGTATGAACACCATCAAGATGATCTTTGAATGTATGATATGTGTTAAATTTTATGATAATATGCTGTTAAAGTGTGTTGTTCTTGTGCATTATTAAATTTGGCTGAGATATATGTGTTTGTATGCATGACTATAATCTACACTTGGACACCAAGCTAACTTGTATGATGCTATAGCCAATATGCTAGATGCTATTTTCAAAATGTTTGAGTTTTAATTATCATAGTTTTGTTCACGTCATCGTATGGATGAGGTTCGGGAGTTATGGTTTGGCATATTACATGTTTGTTGATTAAGTTTTGAAACATATGTTGGCTTAAGATTTGAAATAGAAGCTGGTGTCTCACTTTTTCTTGAACTGTTTTTCTTTTTTGAACACTGGTTTTCCTTTGCTTTCTGCTCATGATATAGTCACTAACTTGTTCAACTTAGGGCTCCTTTGTGGTCTATGTTTTGGGTGCTTCAAAATGATTTTTTACTTCATGATATTTGGTGGTGATTTGAATGATTTATGTTGGATTGAAGTTTAACCTTTGTTTTGATGTTTTAAATTTGAAAACACGTTGGTTTGGTTGTGCTGCATGCTTCTGTTTCCATGCGTGCGCATTGATTGGCCATGGGTTTTATTTTTGTCTTGTTGTGTTTTAAAATGGCTGTGACCAATTGATTTTATGTTGCTATACATCCAACTGCCATGTGCGCGTTTTCATTTCATTTAATATTTTCATGGAACGTTTGGTTTTTATTTTATTTGAGGCGTATGATTGTTGGATGTACACGCCGTCCCAACGGTCACACACATGCACTGCCTTCCCCTTTCACTCATATGACATGGGTTCGATCCTTGGATCAACCCTTTTGTTTTGTTTTCTATTTTCGCCTGTCCTTTTCCTTTTTGGACGATGGGCCTTGTGCCAGTGTGCTACCCACACCCCCGGTTTATGGCCCATTTCACAATCCTTCTTATTTTTCAACTATCCAGAATCACTCATACACCCCCCTCCTGCGCTTATCCTTTTCTTTTATTTTCTGTTTTAATCATTTTCTTTTTCTTCTTAGAAAACCTTTTTTATTTTATTTTCTTTATTCAAAACTCCAAATATTTATTTTAATTTTATAGTTTGTTTCTTAATTGTTTATTTGAGTATCATTAATTAATATTGTTATGTATTTTAATTGTTAGTTTGTATTTTAATTGTTAATTGTTAATTAACTTGTGTCTTAACTTTAATTATCAATTTGCATTTAGTTGTTAATTGTTAACCTTTAATTTTAATTATCAATATGTATCTTAATTGTGTTGTTAATTGTTAATTTTCATTGTGTTGTTAATTTTCATTGTGTTGTTAATTTTCATTGTGTTGTTAATTGTTAATTGTTTGTCACCTTTGGATTAATTGTTAACATTTATTTATGAGCACCTTTATTGATCTTGTGAGTGGTATTTCACTAATGGTTTGTTTAAGTGTTGAACTAATCCATCCATGCTTAATTTATCATATACTTGACTTTAATGTGAATTGTATCCTTAATTAATATCATGACTCTTTAGCTTGTAATTGTTCTTTATGTTTGTCTTCCTTAAGATTGAAACATATTGATATGTCCTCATAATGATCATGTTCATCTTACCCATACTTTATCATGAAGCATCTTGCCATCCTTATGCTTGTGTTGCTTTCATCTCATCATATTGTTATATTATCCTACAACTATTATCTTCCCCCATTCCAAAGGAAGGTGATTAATGTTGACTCTTAAAGTCATAGCCCCCACCTTAACCTTAGTAACCTCTTAGAAGAGAACTTTATTTCTTGGCCTCATCAGAGCCATAGAAATCACAACTAGCTTTAGGAGAGAGTTCCTAAACTCTTAGTGATATTCATCATAATGAATCATCACTTTCCCTACTAACTAAAACTTCAACATAGGACCACTTCAACTAGATCTAGAGAGTTCTTAAACTCTACAATGAGCTTGTACTCATTTCCCCTCTGAATATTGACCATAGTCAACAGTTCAGTAGAAGTAGAACTACGCATACTCTGGTTCTATTCCCGAGGATACGTAGGCGTAAGGTGCGACGCCTTATCGAGTATACTTAGATACTAACCCCTAGGGTTTCAACCTTTAGCATAGAACCCTTAGCAAACATAAGATAACATTAACAAGAGGCTCCCGTAGTACCCCGTAGAGTACTACGGACGTTTAGGGTGGTAATACCTTCCCTAGGCGTAACCAACCCCCGAACCTTAGATCTCTCCCCTTTAGGTTTTTCTAACGATCTTGAACCTTTCCTTTGGATAAATCAAAGTCGGTTGTAAAAGAAAATGATGCAAATTAATTAATAATTTGTTATCCGATTTTCACCGCAACAGTTGTTTTAAGGTGTTGTTTTGCGTTGCGAAAAACTATCATTCTTGAAATCCAATTCATCCCTCCTTTCTTGTGTTTCTTTAACATTCAGATATATATATATATATATATATATATATATATATATATATATATATATATATATATATATATATATATATATATATATATATATATATATATATATGAGATATTTTTACTCTAGGAGTATGTTACTAAAATTTACTCCATATCTTGACCATTAAATCACTTTTAATCAATGGCTAAAAATAATCAATAATTAAACATGAAGAGAGAAAAACAAATTGATAACACGACAAATAATTATTGATTCTTTTTAACCATGGATTAAAATTAAAGTAATGGTGTTGAACCCTAATTTTTACCCCTAAGATTTTGCACATTTCATTTGCATCTCATACCATAAACAAGATCACAATCTGTGTTTCTCCCGAGCATCTGTATATTATTCTTACTTGCTTTATATTTGACTGTGTTTACTAACCTCTAACCAAAATACCAAAAATATGTTGCAGTTTGTCTGTTCTTCTCTCTCTCCGTGCTTCCAGGGTTTTGCAGGTTTGTCAAAGACAATGAAGTGGTTTTAAGCCACATGTGGTTCTTCGTTCATAATCTAATTCAGATGGATGTTTGACCTAATCTTGGTCAAACTATCAAGCAATTGTTCCAAGTGCGAGTTATTTGCGCCAGTGGTTTATTTCTCAAGCAGGGACTATTCAAAGACAAGATGTCTTGTGTTGAGATTCTTCAGTTTATCAAGCAGTGGTTCATTGGCAAGATCGTTCAGTGGTTGTGTACATTTCAATCAGTTGCTTTGTGGAAAATTTCAAGTTGGCTTTGGATTAAAATCAAGGTTTCATGGCCGTGTGTGGAAAATATTGACGAGGGTGAGTATCCATTTTTATATCCATTGTCATTATCCAATTTCTAAACCATACCCTTTTTCCATTCACCTTTTCTATTCAATATCCATTTAGAAACCCACTTCCATTATCCATTTTTTCTAATATCTAATTCAATTCTTAAATAACCATTTTCATTTTTAATTCAGAATTCTCCAAAATTCCCATTATCCAATTTAAAGTCAATTATCCATTATATTCCAATTATCCACTTTTTTTTTAAACCAATTTTTCTATATTCCATTTTTCACTATCCAAAACCATTTTGCAATTATTCAAATTCATTAACCATCATTTCAATTATCCATTTTTAAATTCCAAATTTCAAAATCCATTTTTTTATCATAACCATTTTTTTTCCCAATTATACTTTTTACTACCATTTTGTTCATGAATATTTTGTTCCTAACCTTGTCATGCCATAAACTTGATACCTTGTCCAAACTTTGTGAATAAAAAATCCCAAAGTCCACTACATCATTACACACTAAAGGCCATTCAATGAATTAAAAAAATTGCAAAAAAAAAAGCTTCAGCCAACAAGCCACTTCCAAGCCGTTCCAAGTCAGCTACTAAATACAAACACAAACCAAGCTACAAAAAGCCACCTCTTCATGCAGCCACAAGCTCGTCCTACAAGCCACATGAAAAAAGCTTTACCTGATACACACAAACAGTCACGTGAGCAAGCCAAGAATCAAAATGGCATCACGTAATGCGAACTGCAGCCAAGCCAACTGTTACACATACAAGCTGCAAACTTCTCCAAAACGACAGTGCAAAATTAAAAAATGCATGACCTACATCAACTTGAATCAAATTCAAAACGGCAGCAAATGTATTCCAAAACGGCAGCATGAGAAAGCGTCAAAACGTTGCAGCAGGGCAAAACGTCACGCACAATTCAAAATGGCAATTTCAATTCAATTCAAATTCTCACCACATTTCTCTATAAATAAGAGTCTTCTCCCTCACAACTTCGCAACCTTTGAAGAGCCAAAAAATCCCTGCAAAATTGGAACCAAAAAACTCTCTCCAAATTCATACTTCAAGCTTCACTTCACAACCTTCAATTTCAAACCTTCTTCCACCTTTTGTTCTTCAATTCATCTCAAAATTTTGATTCAAAAACCTTCTTCATACATGCAAATTCACAAGAAAACCAAACCAATTCCTTCATGCTTCAAAACCTTCAATAACCTTCAATAGCCACAACCTGCAAAAAGAATTCGTACAACATCAATTTCACATCTCGCAACTCACCTTCGCGACAACCGCATTACTCTCAATATCAACAACAACTCGCGAATCAAAAAGAAAAAAGAAGAGGAATCAACTTGTTTCTAACCGGAAATTTGAAGGTAATCGGAACTCTTTGACGGTTTCGATTTGACTTATCCAAGCACAGTGACCCTAAATCGTATATATATTTGAAATCTACGTGAGATTTCGATCATTTCTGCTTCAAAAGTCCAAACCGCCGCTCCACCATGAGGATTCCGTTTCTCTCATTTTCGCCATGAACAGTGCCATCACGTTACAAGGATGAAGAAGTTGTTTGGTTCAACTTTTTTTTTCTTCATTTTTATTACTTTGATTTTCAATTAAAACTTTATGCCTAGCCCGTTGGATTCCATCACACCACCATTTCTTCTAACATAACCTCCCTATCCTTTTTTTTTTCTTTTTTTTTTAAATTTGTTCTATATTTCTTTTTATATTTTCTTTTAATCCTTTTTTTTATTTGGATTCACTACTGTTTTTTTAATTTTGTTTAGAAAACATTTCTTGAAAAAATTATTAAAAATAGTTTTGTTTTTATTGAAATTCTTATTGTTGGTTGTTGATGGATCATAACTTGTTAGATCCATTTTTTCTCTTCATCTATTTCTCTTTTATTTTGATCGATGAAAGTCTTATGGATCATAGAATTCCGTTGTTGAATTTTGATCAAGACTAGATCACTCCCTTCTTTTCTTTTCCTGTGGTATTGCTTTCGGATGACGATCTACATATGGTTCATCTAGCATGCATTAGCACAAAGATCTATTGACCGGCCTCATTGTAGGGTAATTACTCCGTAAATTACTCGGCGATTGCTTAACATAGCGCAACATATGTCCCGTATCGGAGAACGATCAAAGATTGTTGATTATTTGTCTTTTGGTTCAAGACTTATGAGACTTGTTGTTAGGATGCTTTGGTCTTATCAATCCTCTAATGAGTTCTCATTAACCTTGACCTAAGTGTAATTATTCAATTACTATTGATCATTTACTCTAACAACTAATCACTAACTTACTAACAATACTATTGTACTAATCTCATTTACGATTCCTTCTCACTCCCTATATCTCTTTTACTTTTATGCTCCATTATTATCATTATCATATCATGTTTATGCTTCTGGAATTTTTCCTTTGTCCGTTGGACACATGTTTATGCTTCCACAATTTTTCCTTTGTCCGTTGGACACATGTTTATGCTTATGCCTTTTTTCTCTTTGTCCACTTGGACCAAAAACATTAATAAAGGCCAAAACCTCTAAAAAACTTGTGTTTCTAATCTTGGACTATGGTTACTATCCTTTGCAATGGACATGGAGTTTTGCACCTAGACCTTGGACTTCAATGCTATTCTTTCATCCTTGGACTTAGAACTAGGACCTTCTCCCTTTGCTTTGGAATTATGGTTCGAAGACTATGGAGCTTACTTGTGTGGTTAGGATATTATTATCCTTAGCTTTTACTTTATGCTTTAGGATAGTCATTTCTTCTCCACCCATTCTTCAATTTTCAAAACTCTCTCTCTTTTTCAAAACTTTCTTGACTTTAAACTATCACCTCTTTCATAATCAAACCTTGACTTTGTCAAGTGATTTTACTCTTTTCTTTTCATTTCTTAACAAATGCTAAACTACATAAGCATATTGACACCTTTTTCAAAAGACTTTTAAAAAAACTCAAACCCATTCAAACTCTTTTTTTGTGCCCTTGTGCACTTTCTCTTTTAAATCTTTTTCATAAGTTTAGACATGATTCATTTCTTTAAGCGGAATTATTTGTTTGGAAATGACGACTTGTCTTTACATTTAAAATCAACCAAAACAAACAAATTTCATTCTTTGTACCACGAACTACGAGGTTTTGATCCTACATTGCACTCCGTGGGTACGTATGCATGAGACGACAAGTCTCTCCAAACACAAAAATCTTAAAAATCAATTTCTCTTCTCATCTCCTCAATCTCATTTCAAGCAAACTTTTTTTCAGACCAAAAAGCGTAAATATTTCAAAGGGTTCCTATAGAGTACTATAGACGTTTTCGGTGCTAATACCTTCCCTTAACGTAACCAACCCCTCTTACCCAGACTCTGTTTACTTGTTCTTGTTGTAGAGCTTGTGTAGGTTTTGTTCTCTCTTTTTTTCCTTTCCTTTTTGGATAAAATAAAAGTGCGGTGGCGACTCTTGCTTTATGAGTTAAGTTAATCAAATAGCTTACACTCACGATTTTGCCGCTACAGAAAAGTGGTGACTCTGCTGGGGATTATAGCTCCCTTGAGGGGTTTAGCCTAATTTGACTTATCTACTGCTTTTCGTTTGATTTACTTGTTACTTGTTTGTTCTGTTGGGAGTTTCTCTGTGTGTGCGAGATAGGTCTTATACCTGGACCAGAGTGTACTTTGAGATAGGAGGATGGTATAGTCAAGAGAGCTTTGAGGGAGTCGAATCCCGAAAAAGCAGAACTTGAGAATCTATCCACTCGGTGGTTGCCTCTTTGGAATTACTGATGCCGATCGAGCGATCGTTGAAGGCATTACTTTTTCCATATAAGCCTATAACACTGAGGACCGTAGTAACCCTTAACCCATCTTAGCCTTTTTAGGATCGTGGCGCGGAAGCTATGAGGATGCAAATCCGACTTAGCTGTTACGCAATGCCACACTCAGGTTAGATTCTCTTGAGGATAACTACTAACCTCCGAGTAAATCGATGCGTTGGTGTGTCTGATAGTGGATTGTGGACCCTGGGCACTCTGTTAGAACCGTTGTTTTCTGCACGTACAATGAAGACAAAACCTTAGTACATACCATTACGGGAGGTTCTTAACCTTGACTTCATGCTCGTGACTCGAACCTTTGACCCGTGTGCTTTGAGTGATCTTGTTTGTGGTTGTTGCATCCATGCACTCTTGCATCCATGAGCATACATATGCATTCTTCCCAGTCGTCCAGAAACTCATTTCAACTGTCTCCTTCTTTAGTTATCTGTTCACCGTCAAGCTGTTTCCTCAACACAACTACGGAACTAGAGCTGTTGTCAAATTGAGAATAGAAAACCAAGAACAACACAATGTCAAAGTCAGAATGGAAATTGATGAGTTGAAGGCCGGCATGACCAAACTCACAGAAATGATGCAAGTTCTGATTGCTAGAGGGGAACCACCTCAGAGGACTGTGATCTCTGAAATCTTACCTGCTGCTGTTGACCCTCAACTGACTCAGCAACCAACTACTACTTGGTCAGAATTTGGGTTACCTCTGAATTACTCACCACCCTTTGCAACTACTCATGTGGTTGTCCCGTATATACTGCCAGTATCTTCAGCTCCATTGTTCACGGAACCTCAACCTGTTTTGCATTCTGTTGCTCAAGTTATTCCTGAGAATCCTCCTTTCGTGTACCATGCTGGTGGTCCACAATCTGAAAGTCAGGGAGAACCTGGATACATTGAAGAAGTTAGAGAGCAATGGCAAACTCCAGATAAAAGGGTAAGAGCCGTAGAAGGAAATGATGTCTTTGGTGCTGCTGTAATGGACATGTGCTTGGTTTCAGACTTGGTTATGCCTGCAAAATTCAAAACTCCTGATTTTGAGAAATACAAGGGGCACACCTGTCCCAGGAGCCACTTGGTGATGTACTGCCGCAAGATGGTTGCCCATACCAAAAATGACAAATTGCTTATTCATTGTTTCCAAGACAGCCTGAGTGAGGCTTCACTGAAATGGTATATGGGACTTGAGAAGAACCGTATCCAAAGCTGGAAGGACTTGGCTGATCTTTCTTAAAGCAATATAAGTACAATCTGGACATGACACCTGACCGTCGTCAATTGCAAAACATGTCTCAGAAAGAAAAACAATCCTTTAAGGAGTACGCTCAGCGCTGGAGAGAGCTAGCTGCCCAGGTAGAGCCGCCTTTGGTAGAAAAGGAATTGACTGGATTGTTCATGGACACTCTTCAGCCACTCTTTTGGGAAAAGATGATAGGCAGTGTATCATCTGGTTTTGCTGACCTAGTCACTATTGGAGAAAGACTAGAAGAAGGTATCAAGAAAGGAAAGATTGCTAATGCTAAAGCCTTTAATGGTGCTAAAAAGTATGCTGGGAATTTTCAAAAGAAAAAGGATGGTGATACCCATGCTGTTTCAGTTGAAGGGAAACCTCATCACAGGCAACAACAATATGTAGGTGCAATTGCTCCTATTATTAATGCTCAACCAGTTCAAGCTCCTCGTCAAGCTGTTAGACAAAATCAGAATCACAATAGAGTTAACTTTGATCCTATCCCTATGTCCTACACTGAGCTGTATCCATGTCTTGTAAAGAAAAGTTTGATTACAACAAGGACTCTACCTCCTCCTCCAAATCCTCTCCCAGCCGGCTATAGGGCTAATCTTCACTGTGAGTTCCATCGAGGTGGGGCAGGCCATAACTTGGAAGGTTGTTATGCATTGAAAGCTAGAGTACAAGAATCGGTGAATTCAAAGATTCTGACTATTCTTGATGATAATCCTAATGTTGTCAACAATCCTTTGCCAGAGCATGCCAAGTGAAGTTTGAGCCAGTTCAGACAGATCATCTCCTAAAGCCAGTGTTTCAGACAGGACAACTCATCCTTGTTGCTGATTAGTCACTAGGCCTTATTTCTTTCTATTTGCACTTTTCTTGATTGTATTGTTTATTTGCTTTCGAATTTTATTTGTACTTTCATGGTAATTTCAATGAAATGAGCATTGCAATGTTTTGATTCAATTCACTTATATCCACTGTGTGCATCTTTATACTTTCTTTTTCACAAAAAAACAAAAATATATCTCTTGTTCACTTTCTTTATCAAGCTTTTGTTTATGCAAAGATTGGAGGGAGGATTATGAAAATGAAATACCTAAAATTGCTAAATTGTATGCTTTCAAGTTGAAACTTAGTTGATGATGTACAGGTGAAATTCTGGCCTATGCAGACAACAGATGTCCTAGCACATGTCAAGACATTGTGCTACATAATCTTTTAAACTCAGAGGCACAACTGCAGACTGATACCTTGAATATCAGAACTGCACCATCACAGATGTCACGACATCTGATCCAACATGTTCATCATGAACCCTAACAGAAATGTAAATCAGCAGAATGATAAAGAACACAGTAATTGTTAACCCAGTTCGGTGCAACTCACCTACATCTGGGGGATACAAATCCAGGAAGAAGACTTCACTATTGTGTAGACTGTTACAAAGTTAAACTCCCACGTTTACAACTTTATCCCTAACATCTACCCCATGAACATCTTTACCAAGGTTAAACTCAAACGTTTAGAATCCTGATACGAGATACCCCATTCACTTCCCTCAACCACTAACTGTGATTTCTTCATCGTACCTGTCAATACATAAATCTGTCTAGCATACTTGACAAACAAGCTAACTCGGATTTGCTTAAAAGCTTTATCCAAGAACAATACACAATCCAATACCTCAAGGCTTATGGATATGTGTGACACCTATATCTACCATAGTGTATCAACTGATACAAAGGGTGACTTACAACCTAGAGAGCCAATGACTCTCAAAACCCTAAACCCTTGTTTCTTACACACGAAAACAAATTTACAACAGGCGTTCTAAAGGCATACCAAAACCTAGGTCTAAGTCTTCTATTTATAGGCTTCTGCTTCCTTGGGCTTCTGTCTTCAGTCCTTGATCCATGCGCATAATCCATTTGCTAAATCAGTGCAGTACTTCAGAATGTCATGACTTTAGGTTATGACATCTTCTTCGACATCTTTGTTCAGTCCAAATTTATTCATCTTTATCATCCATGTGTTTTACCAAAATTTATCAAACTAAAGGTGCTTTCAATCTCCCCCTTTTGACAAATTTTGGCTAAAACACATCTTGAAGGTCTCTTCACCCTGAGTGGCGGCTATAATTGGAATACTGTGCAAACCGAGTCAGTGTTGATGTACATGAGGAAGAAGATAACTCTGGCTCCCCCTTAACCAATGAGACGGTACTGCCACTCTTGAGGAAAATAGTAAACCGGGATAAGTGAATTTTGATAACTGTCCAGGCAATAGAAACTTCTAAAGAAGTCAGTAAAAATTTGTAAACCAAAGACCATAGGACATCCTTTCAAATACACTCCCCCTCCAGAGGTCAGTTGTAGTCTTCTTGAATCTGAGCATATAAAGCATGTAACTCAGGTCACAAGACACAACTTGATTTTTAACTCAAGTCACAAGACACAAAGGAAACAAACACACAGACAAGATGTTAGAACATCTTGTTTATCTTCCTTATAAGGCAACTGCAAGAACAACCCTTGAAACCCTTGACCTAGTGACTCATACTCCCCCTATTTAGCCAAACATTGGCAAAAGAAACCAAGACATTCCCATACCCAACCAACACAAAACCAGACTTGAACAAAATACATCTTGACTGAACCACAAAGAATACCACAATCTGAGGAAACCTGGTTCAGAAACACCCTTAAATAACCAAGAATTTTCCTTCGAATGTAACGATCTGTTGAAATTCAATGCAGTTATTACTCCAAGGTTGTAACTTTACCAAGTCCCAATGTGCACCGGCTAAAAATTTGACTGTTTCTTCTTCAAGGAAATCGTCCAACAATAATGTGAGTAACGATGAACATGTTTAGCACACGCATAATGTAAGACCTACCGACTAAAAGACTTATTTCCCATAAAGCTTGTCCTTGTCAATGTTCTGACATCATGTCAGACACTGTTCTCCAAGAAAACTCCTGTATTGACGAGAATCTTCACAGCACTGTGATCGCAGTCTGCAGAGAAAAATAAATTCCCCAGACTTAGTCAATGATTCTCAAGCATCCAATAAGAACCATTCAAGTGCATTGCCAAGTTTCCCACAACTTGCAATAATACTCTAATGTCAAGATATCCTCCTTGACGTCTCAGTTTGCTTGACGCAAAAATGCAAACTGGAATTTCCACAATAATGTCAAGCCATTTTGACATCTCAGTTTTCTTAACGCACAAATGAAAACTGGATCTTCCACAAATAATGTCAAGCCATCCTAACATCTCAGTTTGCTTGACGCACAAATGCAAATTGGAACTTTAACAATAATATCAAGCCATCTTGACATCTCAGTTTGCTTGACGCACAAATGCAAACTGGAACTTCATCTCAGATCAAGAGGCCTCTCCCCCTGGCTAAGGTAACTAGTGCTCCTCCACTGAACACCCAAGCTAATGACTGGAAAACATAAGACGCATCTTCATGTCTTCAAGAGCGCACCCTCTGTTCAACACACCTGCTGAACGCAACCATTAACTCTCTTATTGTTCCCTCTGACAAGAAACAATAATCACTCACACAGGATCACCATCATACTACCCGTGAGGAAGTGTATACCAACCATAACAAACTCTTAGCTTGAGATCAAAGTCCCATTGATCCCCCTTATTCCACAACCATCTTATACACCACACGAACTCCTCTTGAATTCTCATGTATAGATATCCTGTTGCTTGAGGCACAAACCAATTGAATCATAATGCTTCACTTTCCTCAAAGAGACGCACATGGCCCCTTAGTTTGTTATAACGATGTCAGCTATCGTATGCATGCTCCAGAACTTCACAGCTGCTAAACTGATCCACTACTAGCATGACTTGCTCCAAGGGCTCCAATGTCGTATGCAAGATTTTCCGCTGACCTCACCCAGCCAACAATAGAGATAAACACCCCACAATCCAAGACAGTCATTCCTATCATTCACCCATATGATAACCTGGAATACTTTTGATTTATAGTGAATCTCCACTTCTGAACGCATTCAGGAAATAGACTTCCATGCAATCAACACATGATCTACTTCAGTCTTTACAAACACTTACATCCTCCTTCCAAGGAACCCTTCTACTCCATCATTCTCCCGGATGATCATATAGATACTTCTTAGACACGATGCAAGTAACCAGTTCATCACAGAACCTGAAATCCTTCACCAAGGATAACTTACCCAAGGATGTTCTAACATCAGTTAGGACATCTTCCACACATCACAGACATCACACACCATGGTTCTTGATATGCTCCATCACTGGACTTACTATCAGCATAATAATCCATACTGAAGATCTTCACACAACACTGCATCACCAGCGTGAACAAAGAAGACTTCAGAAACCCAGAGAGAAATAAACTCTCTGATGCGTCTGCAAGTGCACAGAAATATCGAAGTAATATAAAATATTGTCGAACCCACAGAGACCAATGTCAACCTACTATAATCTATCGTCGCTTTGTAAAGCTAAGGTTAATGATATTTGATTAAAGGGAAACTAAGACTAGAGCTAAAATAAAACTAAGAAAATATAATAGAAAAGAGAGAGACCAGAATATGGATCCCGTGTACCTCAAGCACTCTATAATTGGTTGGCGTTAATTTACGTATGTTCCGTAGAAAATATTAATCTAAAGACTCCGCCTCACACTCTCGCGGTATTGACTAGAGCCACTTCTCCTAACCACAGGATTTTGCTCTCGCTCGCCCGTTTTAATTAGAAAACATATTTTGAAAATCAATTAGATCCTAATCGATACCTAAAGCGCTCTCCCTGCTTTTAGAATCAATGCCCCGTTTCCACTATCTGGTTCGATCCCCACGCTCTCGCAGTGTCGGCTCTAACCTTTACTTGCTTCTCACTCTCGTGATGAAATAGTGTTAAATAACCTCTCACTCTCGTGACAAAGCTATTTAAATTAAACTTGGAAACAAATACCAAAACATAGTTTATTATAAGTTAACGCTAATTTAATTACTGAGTCCCGTCGGAACGACGATCCTCGCAGACCGGACTCTAGACAATTTAGTCGGACATAGATAGGAAAATAAGCATGCTATTACGATGAATTAATATAAGACAATGCATAATTAAGCTATTAATTGAAAACAGTAAAGTAAGCAAATAAAGAAAAAACCTGTAATCGAATGGAAACTGGAATTGTAATACACCGACAAGCTTTTGTCCAAAATAGAAATTAATGGCTGAAGTAAATCCTAAAACTAATTTGTAATAGCCCCCTAATGTGGAGAGCTATTACTTTTACATAGTGAAATAAAACTGCCTAAAATCTAAAGAAATAAAATCTGGCTAAAAAGTTCATCCCTCGTTACGAAGATGAACTCCCCAATTTATACTCCACTCCTCCCGTAAAAATCTCCAACCAATCTGTAATCCTTGGACAGTGGTTGAACGTAATTGTTATTTCTGTGCTTTTGTGGTTGGCATTTATTTTGCTAAAACTATTATAGCAGCAAGATGTTGAATCTTAATGTTCTAAGTGGCTGCTTTCAACATGTCGAATGAAGATGTTCCATGACTGCTCATAGGACATCGCGTTGTGAATTCAGTTTTAATGCAGATTCTATTTGTGTAAATTGGTACTGAATATTCTGGGAATATTTGGTCATCCTATGTGGCATCCAAAGCTTTTTTGGATTGTGGTTATTTGGTGGTTTTCGGATTTGCTGCTGTTTCTAATTATGGAGACATAATAGGAAACTTTGGATTGAAGACCTATTTTGTTGGAGTTATTTTTGCAGATTTGTGAGCAGTCTAATTGCTGCGTTTTTAAAGCCCAATTCAGTCCAGATTAATTGCTATATATTGACTGATGTAAACCTAGTTTTAGGTGTGGAACTTACTTGTGTTTTTAGGGTTTTCGAGTGTATTTTGTGAGCCTAACTGGTATCATTCTGATAACAGTATAAGGACTGATTTCTTGTGTTGTAAGTTCTGTCAAGATACTCATAAGCTTTTAAGCATTGAGTTTCTTGTGTGTCAATCCTCATAAGCTGTGAAGTATTGAGGATTGTGTGTTTTGAAAGTGTGTCTTTCGTTTTTGTTTCTTGTGTGGAAAGGTACCAATCACGGGCTGTGGTTGTAGAGGGATTTGAGGAGGGCCTCATACCTAGGTGAGTCTTAGGTAGAAGTCATAGGAAGGGTAGTGATTAAGTGAGCAGATTATCCAATGTTTGTATGATCTGTGAATTGATACTATCGTATATTGATTTCGTCCCTGGCTTGGTAGCCCCCAGAGTAGGTGTGTTAGACCGAACTGGGTAAACATATTGTTGTGTTATTTACTTTCTGCACTGTTATTGTTAATTGTTATCTTGTTCATTGTGTTGGATATCAGTGTACCAACATCCGTATATGACATCTGATATCTGTGCCAGAATTTCAATTGGCATCAAGAGCTTGCACCTTTATTTGGTTCTGGGTGAGATTCAGGGAAGGTACTTTCTGGTACAATGGACAAGGATGGAGGATTTCTGAACAAACCACCTCTGCTTGATGGTTCCAATTATGACTATTGGAAACCAAGGATGATAGCTTTCATCGAATCCATGGATGATCAAGCATGGAAAGCTGTTATAAAAGGATGGGAGCCCCCTAAGGTTAAAGATGAAAAAGGTACCCCTACTGATGTGGTGAAGGAAGAGGAAGACTGGGATGATGCAGATTACAAAGGATCCGTAGGGAATTCCAAAGCCATGAATGCATTGTTCAATGGTGTTAACAAGAATATCTTCAGGTTGATTGAACACTGCACCATTGCAAAAGAGGCGTGGGAGGTCTTAAAGGTTGCTCATGAAGGGACTTCAAAGGTGAAGATGTCCAAACTTCAACTTCTCACTAGCAAGTTTGAGAGCCTGAAGATGAAAGAGGATGAGAGCATTCATGATTTTCATATGAACATTATTGAGATAGCTAATGCCTCTAGTGCCCTAGGTGAAAAGATGTCTGACAGCAAACTGGTCAGAAAGATTCTCAGATCTCTACCTAAGAGATTTGACATGAAAGTGACTGCTATAGAGGAGGCTCGGGATATAGACAAGATGAAAGTGGATGAACTGGTGGGATCTCTTCAAACATTCGAATTAGGGATCAGTGAGAAGTCTGAAAAGAAGAAGAGCATAGCTTTTGTGTCAAATACTGGTGACTCAGAAGATGAAGGTGACCTGGTCAGAGATGAAGGGGTGTCTAAAGATCTGGTACTACTTGGAAAACAATTTAACAAAGTATTGAAAAGGATTGAATGGAAGTCGAGAGCAAATGCTCAGAACAAGTCACTCGACATCAGTAAGAACCAGGATGGAGGCAGAAGATCCAGAACTGAAGAAGACTCCAATCAAGGAAAGAGAGTTCAATGCTTTGAATGTGAGGGATATGGGCACATAAAGACTGAGTGTCCCACGTATCTCAAAAGGCAGAAGAAGGGCCTATCTGTGTCTTGGTCAGAAGGAGAGTCTGAGAGTGATGTTGAAGAAGAATCAGCAAAATTGGTGACTGCTTTGACTGGAATCTGTAAGGCTGATGGAGAAACTACTTGTGAATCTGACTCTGACAAAGAATCCTATGTTGGAGAACGCACTAAGGAAGAAGTATTCACAGGGTTTTCAGAATTGTGTATCAAGAATGAAGAAAGGTGCCAGATAATATTGGAACAGAAGATTCTGATAGCTCAACTAGAAGCTGAGAAGGAAGAACATCTATCAACCATTGCTGATCTGAAGGAAGAGATTGAATGGCAAAAGTCAAAACTTGACAATATGACCAAATCTATAAGGATACTGAACAATGGTACCACGCAGCTGGATGAGATCCTTCAGAATGGGAAAGAAGCTGGGAATGTGCAAGGCCTTGGTTTTAACAATCAAGCTAAGACTTCCAAGAAGCATGTATTAAAGTTTGTTCCTCAGAAAATAAAGCAAGAAGTGGGGATGTCAAATCACATGTTTCAACATCAGATGAAGCATCAGAAAAGAGTTTGTAAATCAAAGTATAAACCATGGAGATGCCATTACTGTGGAAAGATTGGTCACTTAAAGTCCTTTTGCTACAAGCTGCACGGTTATCCCAAAACTGCTCAGCAACAAAATAAAGGACAGAGTTGGGGTAAAGTGAAGAGAAGATGGATTCCTAGACAAATGATGGCTGGTCTCATAGCACATACCTCTCTTAGAGCATCTGCAAGAGAAGATTGGTACTTTGACAGTGGTTGTTCAAGACACATGACTGGTGTGAAGAAGTTCTTGTCAGATATCAGGCCTCACTCCACCAATTATGTCACCTTTGGGGATGGATCAAAGGGGGAAATAAAAGGGGTTGGAAAGCTGGACTACACAGGACAACCAAATCTGGATCGTGTTCTATTTGTCAAAGGGTTGACCGCAAATTTAATCAGTATAAGCCAACTGTGTGATGTAGGCCTCAAAGTAAATTTCACCAAATCTGAATGTCTAGTAACCAATGAGAAAGATGAAGTTGTTATGAAGGGAACCAGGTCTAAGGATAACTGCTATCTGTGGAATCCTCAAGAACCTGAAAGTTTGTCTACTTGCTTTATGTCAAAGGAAGATGAAACCAAACTGTGGCATCAGAAATTGGGTCATTTACACCTGAAAGGGATGAAGAAAGTTATGTCAAGTGAAGCTGTTAGAGGTATTCCCAAGCTGAAGATTGATGAGGATAAAATATGTGGTGAATGTCAAGTTGGGAAGCAGACAAGGGTGTCACACAAGAGGCTTCAACATCTTACCACAACTTCTAGAGTTCTGGAACTTCTTCACATGGACTTAATGGGACCTATGCAGGTTGAAAGTCTTGGTGGGAAGAAGTATGCCTATGTTGTAGTAGATGATTACTCCAGGTTCACTTGGATAAGTTTCATCAGAGAAAAGTCTGAAGTATTTGCAGCCTTCAAAGAGTTGTGTCAAAGGATTCAACGGGAAAAGGATTGTGGTGTTGTTCGAATCAGAAGTGACCATGGGAAAGAGATCGAAAATAGCAGGTTTGGAGAGTTCTGCTTATCTGAGGGAATCACTCATGAATTCTCATCACCAATCACTTCTCAGCAGAATGGTGTGGTGGAACGCAAAAACATGACTATACAAGAGTGTGCAAGAGTTATGATTCATGCCAAAAAGCTTCCATATCATTTTTGGGCTGAAGCCATGAATACTGCTTGCTATATACACAATAGGGTGACTATCAGATCAGGTACTTCTGTCACTCTTTGAGCTATGGAAAGGTAGAAAGCCAAATGTGAAGTATTTCCATGTGTTTGGTAGCAAGTGCTATATCTTAGCGGATCGTGAGCAAAGGCGAAAGATGGATCCTAAGAGTGAGGAAGGAATATTTTTGGGATACTCTATAAACAGTAAAGCATATAGGGTATTTAATTCCAGAACTCAGGTGATGATGGAATCCATAAATGTGGTTGTTGATGACTCTAGCAAAGATGAAGATGTCCCAGATGATGTTGGAGCATGTATGCCCATGAACAATGAAATCTCTCAAGACATTGAGTCTGTAGAAGATAGTGCTCAAGAAACTAACACTAGACCTGAGAATAAAGAGGTAGAGGATGCTAACCGGGGACCCTCTATAAGGATTCAGAAGGATCACCCAAAGGAATTGATTATTTGTGATCTGAATGAAGGTGTAAGAACCAGAACAAGGGAGACTGTGTCAAATGCATGCTTTGTGTCAAAGATCGAACCAAAGAATGTCAAAGAAGCATTGACAGATGAGTTCTGGATAAGTGCTATGCAAGATGAACTTTGTCAGTTCAAGAGGAATGAAGTTTGGGAACTGGTACCACGACCAGCAGGAACAAATGTGATTGGACAAAATGGGTGTATAAGAATAAGTCTGATGAGCAAGGAGTTGTTACCAGGAACAATGCCAGATTAGTTGCTCAAGGATACACACAGATTGAAGGAGTAGACTTCGATGAAACATTTGCGCATGTGGCTCGATTGGAATCCATCAGATTGTTGCTAGGAGTGGCATGTTTGCTGAAATTCAGATTGTTTCAAATGGATGTCAAGAGTACTTTTCTGAATGGCTATCTTAATGAGGAAGTATATGTTGAGCAGCCTAAAGGGTTTGTGGATCCAAACTTTCCTGATCATGTTTACAAGCTGAAGAAGGCTCTATATGGGCTGAAACAAGCTCCACGAGCTTGGTATGAAAGACTGACTGAGTTCTTAGTTAACAATGGGTACAGGAAGGGTGGTATTGATAAAACTCCTTTTGTCAAGGAGAAGGATGGGAAACTAATGATTGCTCAGATTTATGTAGATGATATTGTGTTTGGCGGGATGTCGGATGAAATGGTACAACATTTTGTCACTCAAATGCAGTCTGAATTTGAGATGAGCTTGGTGGGTGAATTGACCTACTTCCTTGGATTACAAGTTAAGCAGAAGGAAGACTCAATTTTTATTTGTCAGAGCAAATATGCGAGGAACATTGTGAAGAAGTTTGGACTGGATAATGCCAAGCATAAGAGGACTCACGCTCCTACTCATTTGAAGTTATCCAAAGATGAAAAGGGAGTGAATGTTGAACAAAGTCTGTATAGAAGTATGATTAGCAGTCTGCTGTATCTTACAACAAGTAGGCCAGACATAACTTTTGCTGTTGGTGTGTGTGCAAGATATTAAGCAGAACCCAAGGCCAGTCACATCAATCAAGTGAAGAGAATTATAAAGTATGTGAGTGGTACATGTGATTATGGGTTGCTTTACTCCCATGACTCAAGTCCCATTTTAGTAGGTTACTGTGATGCTGATTGGGCTGGAAGTGCTGACGATAGGAAGAGTACCTCTGGAGGATGTTTCTTTTTGGGAAATAATCTTATTTCATGGTTTAGCAAGAAGCAAAATTCAGTATCCCTTTCTACTACTGAAGCTGAGTACATAGCAGCTGGTAGTAGTTGTGCGCAACTGGTATGGATGAAACAGATGTTGTCTGAGTATAATGTCACACAAGATGTCATGACACTATTTTGTGACAACCTGAGTGCTATTAATATTTCTAAAAATCCCATTCAACATAGCAGGACTAAGCACATTGACATCAGGCATCACTTTATTAGAGAACTTGTGGAGGACAAAGTCATAACTCTTGAGCATGTGAGCACAGAAAATCAGCTTGCTGACATATTTACCAAGGCTCTGGATATAGTTCAATTTGAAAACCTGAGGAGCAGACTTGGGGTGTGCATTCATGAAGAACTATAACAATCAATGTTCCTTCTGGCTGCCAGATTGAAAAGACTAAAGGAGGTTCTGGTAGTGCAGTGTATGGATGAAGGGAAAATGCTGAAGGTTGTGCATGACTTTTGGGCATGTAATGTGGTGTGCATCTACTCTCTGATGTACTTTACTCTGGTTTATTTTTACCTTGACTTGTTCTACTTGCCTTTGTCATATTTATGGCTAAAAAGGGGGAGTAGTATGTTGTGTGGATTATGTGGATGCTTGTGTGGGGAGTGCTTGTGTGCTTGTGTTGCTGCAGTAGTTGAGGGGGAGAATGTGGAATGTTGCTGCTGTTGAGGGGGAGTTTTTTTTTATGCTGCTATGATGAGTTGTTTGCTGTACTGAGTGTTTATATGCAGCTGAAGGGGAGTGCTGCTATGCTATGCTGGATTTTTTTTGTGTTTTCGCTGCTGTCTGATCTATGGATATTTTTGTTTGTGCTTCTTTACAAGTTTGTTTGTGTGTGTATAGTTTTATCCAAAATAAGCCAAAGGGGGAGATTGTTATTTCTGTGCTTTTGTGGTTGGCATTTATTTTGCTAAAACTATTATAGCAGCAAGATGTTGAATCTTAATGTTCTAAGTGGCTGCTTTCAACATGTCGAATGAAGATGTTCCATGACTGCTCATAGGACATCGCGCTGTGAATTCAGTTTTAATGCAGATTCTGTTTGTGTAAATTGGTACTGAATATTCTGGGAATATTTGGTCATCCTATGTGGCATCCAAATCATTTTTGGATTGTGGTTATTTGGTGGTTTTCGGATTTGCTGCTGTTTCTAATTATGGAGACATAATAGGAAACTTTGGATTGAAGACCTATTTTGTTGGAGTTATTTTTGAATATTTGTGAGCAGTCTAATTGCTGCGTTTTTGAAGCCCAATTCAGTCCAGATTAATTGCTATATATTGACTGATGTAAACCTAGTTTTAGGTGTGGAACTTACTTGTGTTTTTAGGGTTTTCGAGTGTATTTTGTGAGCCTAACTGGTATCATTCTGATAACAGTATAAGGACTGATTTCTTGTGTTGTAAGTTCTATCAAGATACTCATAAGCTTTTAAGCATTGAGTTTCTTGTGTGTCAATCCTCATAAGCTGTAAAGTATTGAGGATTGTGTGTTTTGAAAGTGTGTCTTTCATTTTTGTTTCTTGTGTGGAAAGGTACCAATCACGGGTTGTGGTTGTAGAGGGATTTGAGGAGGGCCTCATACCTAGGTGAGTCTTAGGTAGAAGTCATAGGAAGGGTAGTGATTAAGTGAGCAGATTATCCGGTGTTTGTATGATCTGTGAATTGATACTATCGTATATTGATTTCGTCCCTGGCTTGGTAGCCCCCATAGTAGGTGTGTTAGACAGAACTGGGTAAACATATCGTTGTGTTATTTACTTTCTGCACTGTTATTGTTAATTGTTATCTTGTTCATTGTGTTGGATATCAGTGTCCCAACATCCGTATAGGACATATGATATCTGTGCCAGAAATTCAGTAATGTATGGAGAACGTGACTGGTTTGAATGAGAAAATGCAGGAGAAATGGAGAAAATATAGGAGAAACGTGGAGAGAAAATGGAGAAAAAATAGGTCATGGCATGGTGGCCCTCGCCAGGCTTTTCCTTCTTTTTATTGTGGCCCTCGCCACATTTTTCATTCCTTTCCCTTGTGACGGTCACCACATTTGCCACATTTTACTTGTGGTGGGCGCCACACCTTAAGTGTGTGGCAGGCGCCACCTTAAGTGTGTGGTGGGCCCACCCCTTATTATTTACTTTTTCTTTTCTTTCTTCTCATTTTCTTTCCTTCTCATTTTCTCTCTTCATTTCTTCAATTCCTCTCGTTTTCTTTTTCTTTTTATTCTTTTATAAATAAATCCCAAGCTACCTGAAAATATAAATTCGAGACGTAAATCAAAGTGTAGATAAAATAAAATAGAAGAAATCACAACTAAAATTCATGTAAGTCAAGTCAAAAATACGATACATTTTCGAGTTATCAAACTCCCCCACACTTAAACCTTTGCTTTTCCTCAAGCAAACCATGACTCGCGAGAGAAATAGTGTATACAGATACTAATCCTAGGCTACCAACTCTACTTCGGTTAAGTTTGTGTCGATAGGCACTTGCTCACACACTAAGGATATCGTAACAATACAATTTTGCTCTTGCGGTCATCAACCTCCCTCCTATAAAAACCAATCAGAATCATGTCCTTATACCTAAGCCTAACTCACTCATCCTTCTTTTATCCCTTTTCATTTTGGTGCAATCACATTAAGCCCGTTATCCTTTCTCACTCATGGGTAGATAACCTGTTAGTGACTATGATCTCATTATCATCATTTTTTATCCTTTTGCACATTGGCTTAAATATCAATAAAATAAATAAGTTTGCACCATTGGGCTAAATGATCGGGTGAGGATCACCTAACTTAGAAGGAGCATTTCTTTTCATTCATTATTTTTTTTTAGTTTACCTTTTAAGCCCGAGATCATACACTTATTTGCACCAGCTTCCTACTTAGTGCGTGCTTAGGATGGTGTTGACTGCTAAATAAAGTACTTAGGGACTACTAAAGGGATGAGAACTTAAAGCTATGGCATAACAAGTACTCAAATCGATTTCCATAATTTAGAGGCTCACGGTGTTAAAACGATATCGATCTTGCGGAATTTTCCCAAGTCTCACAATATAACCTCAATTTCGTCTGTAACCTAAGATTTTCAAAAGAAACACTATTTTTAACTCAAAAATTTTCAAAGTATTTGGTATGGCTCAAGAGAATTGGGAAATAGATAGACAACATAAAATCACGCATAAAGACTCGACAGCACATGCACAGACGCACGAAACATTAAAACAGAAAAAAAATTTAAATCATGCTAGAAAACAGTAAATTTAACTAGAAAACGGTAAAATGAAAGCGGTCAATGTTCCTCCCCCGCACTTAAACCAAACATTGTCCTCGATGTTTTGATAAAAGGTGGTAGAGGAAGGATAGAACCTGTATGAATGCCACGATCAAATTTGCTCTGATTCTTCCTATGTTGTCCCTGTCTTCGCTGGCCACTTCTACTCCGGCTTCTTGTACTACGAGTTATCTGAATTTACTGAAACTTCACTTTACTGAAGTCGCTCATCATACTATTTGTTTTCGAAGGAAGTACCTGCAAAAAATGTTAGAAAAATACGGTGCGGTGTGTGCAGGTGGAACGTGACCATGCGAAGAACAAGGAGAAGGTGAGTCGTGAACGGGAGAGATATTCCCTCTCAGATCATACTCATCATTGGTGTCACCACCAGCAGCGACATTCGTAGGAATGTCCGTGGGCACCAACTCATCTTAAGGGATTGTCATCTAAATATCTTTCGCCTAAATGTAGCTGAGACGTGACAAGCAATACAATTCTTTATTTTCTGCAAACACAAATAATAAAAGTAAAACATTAAATTAAAAGCTCGTGGGTTGCCACCCACACAGCGTTTTGTTTAACGTTGATAGCTCGACGGTTAATAATTTTCGGTTTCCATGGCCACTTATCAAGCCATCTCACATATCCCTCACCTTTTCTTTTCTTCCTTCCGTGGGGTGGTTCATTCTTTTGAACTTATGGTGGTGGTTCAGGATCTATCCTAACTATTAGTTTTTCAAGTTTAGGCTTAGTTATTTCATCCATCACCTCAAAGTTTTACCTTACCCTCTTAACAGTAATGATATCCCTAGTTTCATGGTCCTCGAATTTTCTCTTTTTATACAGGACCTCAGACAAAGATGCATCGGTGTAGATATTTTCCAATACCTCCACATACATTTTGGATTGGGAATCTATAAACCTATGCGGGAAAGGAATTAGTGGGGTATAGGGATGAGGAACAACCTTAGGTGTTACTTTCTTTACCTCTTTGACGACCTTCCTTTCAGGTGGTCCCAGTGAATTTTTCTCAATCTCTACTTCTTCCTCACCAGAACTCTCCTCAACTTCAATATCACTCTCCTCAACCTCATTATCACTCTCCTTAGGATTTTCGATTTTTGTTTCACTACAGATCACTACAACATCCACATGCTCCTCAAGGGAGGGTCCTATAGGTGTCTGTGCAAGTAGGGAGATTTGAGTCTCCAATGCCTCAGTGTGAGTCGCGAGGGACTCGATCGTAGTGTTTATCTACCTAAGGGTTTCATAAGTATCGAGATGTTGTCTTCTAAGCTCTTCATTCTAGAGAGTTAGTGTCTCCACAAAGTACTCCATCATAGATTCTAACCTAGAATTAGTTGTTGTTTCAATGAAATCCTCCATTAACGTTTCGAGGTTGGAATTAACGGATTCTTGCGGTTCCTCAAAATATTGGGAGTGGTAATCATAGGGAAAATTCGGTCGCGGTTCCTCAAAATACTAGGGGTATTGTGGTCGGTAATTGTAGAGAAAATTTGGGTGCGGCTTCTCAAAATTTTGGGAGTGGTATGGTTCCTCCAAATACTGGGGGTGGTAATCGTAGAGGTAATTTGGATGTTATTCCTCGAGATATTGTGAGTGGTTATCATAGAGAAAATTTGGGTGATACATAGTTATAGAGATAAGAGTGCCTTAGCCTATACGGTGCAACAACGGAATAACAATATTGACTGTTGGTCCCTGGCAACGGCGCCAAAAACTTGATGCGTCCACAAGTGCACGGAAATATCGAAGTAATATAAAAGATTGTCAATGTCAACCTACTGTAATCTATCGTCGCTTTGTAAAGCTAAGGCTAATGATATTTGATTAAAGGGAAACTAAGACTAGAGCTGAAATAAAACTAAGAAAATATAATAGAAAACAGAGAGACCGGAATGGGGGTTCCGTGTACCTCAGGCACTCTGTAATTGGTTGGCGTTAATTTACGTATGTTCCGTAGAAAATATTAATCTAAAGACTCCGCCTCACACTCTCGCGGTATTGACTAGAGCCACTTCTCCTAACCACGGGATTTTGCTCTCGCTCGCTCGTTTTAATTAGAAAATAAATTTTGAAAATCAATTAGATCCTAATTGATACCTAAAGCGCTCTCGCTATTTTTAGAATCAATGCCCCGTTTCCACTATCTGGTTCGATCCCCACGCTCTCGCAGTGCCGGCTCTAACCTTTTCTTGCTTCTCACTCTCGTGACGAAACAATGTTAAATAACCTCTCACTCTCGTGACAAAGCTATTTAAATTAAACTTGGAAACAAAGACCAAAACATAGTTTATTATAAGTTAACGCTAATTTAATTACTCCCGTCGGAACGACGGTCCTCACAGACCGGTCTCTAGACAATTTAGTCGGACATGGATAGGAAAATAAGCATGCTATTACAATGAATTAATATAGGACAAGGCATAATTAAGCTATTAATTGAAAATAGTAAAGTAAGCAAATAAAGAAAAAACCTGTAATCGAATGGAAACTGGAATTGTAATACACCGGCAAGCTTTTGTCCAAAATAGAAATTAATGGCTGAAGTAAATCCTAAAACTAATTCGTAATAGCCCCCTAATGTGGAGAGCTATTACTTTTACATAGTGAAATAAAACTGCCTAAAAACTAAAGAAATAAAATCTGGCTAAAAAGTTCGTCCCTCGTTACGAAGATGAACTCCCCAATTTATACTCCACTCCTCCCGTAAAAATCTCCAACCAATCTGTAATCCTTAGACAGTGGTTGAACGAAATGTACGGAGAACGTAACTGGTTTGAATGAGAAAAATGCAGGAGAACTGGAGAAAATATAGGAGAAACATGGAGAGAAAATGGAGAAAAAATAGGTCATGGCATGGTGGCCCTCGCCACACTTTCCCTTCTTTTTAGTGTGGCCCTCGCCACACTTTTACTTCCTTTCCCTTTCCACATTTTACTTGTGGTGGGTGCCACACCTTAAGTGTGTGGTGGGCCCACCCCTTATTATTATTTTTTCTTTTCTTTCTTCTCATTTTCTTTCCTTCTCATTTTCTTTCTTCATTTCTTCAATTCCTCTCCTTTTCTCTTTCTTTTTATTCTTTTATAATTAAATCCCAAGCTACCTGAAAATATAAATTCGAGACGTAAATCAAAGTGTAGATCAAATAAAATAGAAGAAATCGCAACTAAAATTCATGTAAGTCAAGTAAAAAATACGATACATTTTCGAGTTATCACTCTCATCCACCAAGAAGGTATGCTTCCATTCTCAACCCAGAACTTCTGCCATAAGCTCGCAGAGAACCAGAACCTCCTTACAATTTCAACTAACTACTCTTCTACAAATGAGCAATCAGTTTCAAGCATCCTGCTTGAACGCACATTGTGAAACAAATCAAATGCCACATTTTGATTGACCTCACTCATCTTCAGAACTCCCACAAGATTCCCTAATCTACTAATGAAATCATATCTTCAATTCACATGAATTACTTTCTCTATAGCAAGACATCTTGGATCCACCAAGCCTCTTAGTCATGTAACATCTTCTCATCGACAGCTCCCGCAAACTGCATGAGATTGACCTTTTTGAAGTATCCATCACTCCCATTCTCCTGTAGATCACCTTATCTTAAGCTGATGTGCCACATCACCAGCTGAGACTTCTGATGTCAAGTTAGATGTCCAAACATTATGACATCCAACTGTTGAATTCAGTTCTTCCTTCTGCCACTTAGAAGAACCCCCTCCCTTTGCAGAAACAGATTTCCATGCTCTCACACACTTGATTGAACAACCAAGTTTTGAGTAGACAACCTTCATTCTGCTTTAAAACTCCAAAGACTTCAAACCTGCCACATCTGAATCTTTAGAAAATAAGTAGTCCAAGACTACCCCATAGTAATACCAAAGAATGGCACTTCCCTTAGTAGAGCCGTCAGTAGAAAGCCAGAGATAACTGCCACTTATCCTCGACCTTCACAATCAGAGCAAACACTATGCTCCAAAGCACCTGGATCAGAAATAAACTGACCCAAGCTGTAACCATCAAGATTATGAGGTCTTCATAGTCTTTCATTTCCATCTTCAACAGCATCACCATCTGGACAAGTTATTCACAATACTTTCTAGGAAACAGACTTAAGCCAATAATCCCAGGTCAACACCTAGGAGACTTCTGAGCGAATGTAGAACCCCTCCCATGATTCTCCAAACCTCTGATGAAAAGATGTTAGAACATCTGACAAAACATCCTCAATCTTAAATCACAAGGATAATCAATCTGCACAAAGTAATTGATCTTAAATCCTTGTAGTTTAACCCTTATCCGATTCCAGCATCTTCTGAATATCACCAAGATATTCCTCTTCATGTTGTCTTCTTCTGTTTGTGCAAGTTGTTGAGATATCAAGGCTGCCCCCTTGACTCAAGCTCTTAAGATTCTCTCTGAACGAATCCTAATTACCTCAACTGTGTGAACTCATTCTTAAGGTTAAGAAGTTTGAGTTCTTCCTTGCACGTTTTTGTGGATGGTGAAAATAAATCACCTCCAGGGTCTTCACTCCTATGCTTCCTAGAAAGCACCTCCTAGTCTGAAGAATAACTAGAGGACTCCAGAACATGACTCAGTTGCCTTGATTCGACTTGATCATTATATCAAGTGTCTTCAACAACTTAGCCAACAAGAAATCATCAAACCCCTAGAGCATGAGTTTGATAATTCATCTTACCCTTTCTCTTCAATATGACTTCAGTATACATGATGACGCCACTCAACCATGTACTAAGTCACATAAGACTCAACCATCACAATGACATCCCTTTGCTCGCGACTTTGGAATGCTATGTGACTTCAAACCGATTGACATCTACAAGAACAGAACCAGGTAAGGATAACTACAATCTTCCTTCAATCATAACTCCATAATTCCATACTTCTAGAGCTCTTCAATCAGAACCATATGCAGCGGAACCACCAAGGAACAGGTCATGCTGGCCCTAATAAGATGTCACAACATCTTACAAGACACATCAACAAGAGAACTAGCAACTTCTCCTGTAGTTGTTGTAGAATCTCCTCAGGAACATGAACAACCTCCGGGTTGCTCCCTTCGATCCAGAACATCCATCTCATCCATTAATACCCTTGTGTATGTTTGAGTTGATTGATCTGATCTCTAAAACTCCTCCTTGTTTAAATGCCAGAAAGTATCTCCCAAAGATCTCATCCAGAACCAGACAGGATGCATGCTCTGATACCAATTGAAATTCTAGCCTATGCAGACAACAAATGTCCTAGCACATGTCAAGACATTGTGCTGCATAATCTTTTAAACTCAGAGGCGCAACTGCAGACTGATACCTTGAATATCAGAACTGCACCATCACAGATGTCACGACATCTGATCCAACATGTTCATCATGAACCCTAACAAAAACGTAAATCTGCAGAATGATAAAGAACACAGTAATTGTTAACCCAGTTCGGTGCAACTCACCTACATCTGGGGGATACCAATTTAGGAAGAAGACTTCACTATTGTGTAGACTGTTACAAAGTCAAACTCCCACGTTTACAACTTTATCCCTAACATCTACCCCATGAACATCTTTACCAAGGTTAAACTCAAACGTTTAGAACCCTGATACGAGATATCCCACTCACTTCACTCAACCACTAACTGTGATTTCTTCATCGTACCTGTCAATACAGAAATCTATCAAGCATACTTGACAAACAAGCTAACTCGGATTTGCTTAAAAGCTTCATCCAAGAACAATACACAATCCAATACCTCAAGGCTTATGGATATGTGTGACACCAATATCTACCACAGTGTATCAACTGATACAAAGGGTGACTTACAACCTAGAGAACCAATGACTCTCAAAACCCTAAACCCTTGTTTCTTACACACGAAAACAAGGTTACAACAGACGTTCTAAAGGCATACCAAAACCTAGGTCTAAGTCTTCTATTTATAGGCTTCTGCTTCCTTGGGCTTCTGTCTTCAGTCCTTGATCCATGCGCATTATCCACTTGCTAAATCAGTGTAGTACTTCAGGATGTCATGACTTTAGGTTATGACCTCTTATTCGACATCTTTGTTCAGTCCAGATTTATTCATCTTTATCATCCATGTGTTTTACCAAAATTTATCAAACTAAAGGTACTTTCAACAGGCATTGTTTCAACTCCCAAACACTGGAGAAATAAGGAAGTTAATCCTTTGTCAACCCCTTCGAGCCTAGAAGTTGGAGTTTCTTTTTGTACGAAAAAACCCGCAATCTTAACCTGGGGATGGGTAATTCTCAGTTAATTTGACTGTGTATTTAAACACAAGAGAATCATTACAATCACAAGCTTTCTTTTGCACACATCAAAGAAGTGTCGAAGATGTGTTTCAAATGAAAACCCAATGATGGTTCATTGTAATCATTAAGCCAGACAGTCATTATCTTTCAATAAAAAGGGAATAAAAAACATCAAAAGAAGAGCTCGCTAAGTCAAAACCTATGAAGGAGACTTAGGAAAAAATTGGGGCATCCCGCTGACTGTAAGCTCAAATGATATAGTTCAGGCAAAAGTTAGGGATAACAAAAAAAATCAAATCAAGAGGTTACCAAAATCCTCAAAGACAAAACGAGTTGACTGAGGTCCTCATCAAAAACAACAAAATGTTGTAAGAAAGAGTGATTGTCATCTCAAAAATCCCTTGAGCCATCATTATAACAGTGTTACAATTCCAAAATTACGTGGAACCTGAATGCATAGTTTGAATTAATTGAGCATAGGACTGGAGATCATCATGAAGAATGGGTTAGGTACAAATGAACATTGAGCTTATACCCTTTATTTCGAAAACCGTGAACCAGACCACGTTACAACCCTCAAAAGACCTAATTGAAGCCATGTTTCTTTTGAAAGCATACTACAACAAGGTTGCATAAATTGACTCCTAAGATTGTTGCCAATCATTTGCTTTCATGCCATACCTTTACTTTTTCTTTCATTTTAAATGTCTAAACTGCCGTGTTTTGACAAGTGATTCATTTGCTTTACAAAAATGATTTTTGATTTCAAAAATTGCAAGAGCTTTGCATTAAAATCACCATGTTTGAATAATCTTATTTGCAGGCAAACTTTCCTCATCAAGAAATTTCAAACAGTTGAGAAACTTGGTCAGTGATCCTATCAGGGGCACATTACTTCCAGAGCCTGTTATGAATCAATTCAAGATTTGTTGCTCAGTGCAAATTATTCTCATATTTGGTTATCCAGAAGAACTCTTTCCAGATTCATACTGAGTTTAGCCTTCTCAACAGTCATTCCAAGAACTGAAGCCATTATCAGTTCATCCCCAGCAATAGTCAAGCTGAAGCCATGATCAGTTTATCCTCATCATTCATTTCAAGAACTGAAGCCATGATCAGTTCATTCTTCCCCTGCAGCAGTCAAACTGAAGCTATGATCAGTTTATTTTCATCAGTCAATCAATCTGGGGCAATCTTCTTTAAGAATCCTCAAGATGTCTTTCCTCAAAAGACCATCAGCCTGATACAATTCATAAGTGACAAAGATATGTTTAACATCTTCTCTCCAAGCAGAGTGGGCATTGTTCCCTGTGTTGAGGAATCAGAGTTCCATTTTTCCCTCACAAAAGAGTTTATCTTGGTTATCCCTATCATATGCATTACATACATAAATCATTCATATATCATACATAGAAATATTTGCATAGCTCGAAGTGTGTTTCACACTCATATGCATTTCCCGAGGTCCTGTTGCTATCAACATCTTACCTTGTGATCAAAGTCCAAATTACTTGGTGTCATACCCCAAATTTTGACCACTAAGATTTCCCATCATTGTGAAACTCATCATCACAATATGGATGTACCATCATACTTCATCAGTCTCCCCAAAGATGGGTGAGCATCCACTACAATCAAGAATTAGGGTTTCAAGCCCTCTCAGAGTTCTTAGACAAAGGATCAATCAAGGAATGACATGATCTTCAACTTGTCTAACCTCTAAAATATCCACAATGGATCAAAAGGACTCCCACTTCAAGGATCAAGCACAAGGCTTCTCCCTTCTAGGTGGATCAAGTATCAAGATCGACAGTGTCACCAAATTAGGGTTTTGGTCGACCAGGGCCTCCAGATGGAAATTTTTCATCTGGGCACAAGCCAATGATCCAAAACCTAACCTAATATACTCCATGTAACCTCATGGACCCAATCATCAAGTCAATTTTGCCTCAGGGGATGCATTCATAAAAAATCAGGAATTAGGGTTTCTTGACCTAATTCACCCCTAAGTTGACTTTTAGGGCAAATCATGAGCCAAGACCTCAAGAGAGGGTTTGAGGGTCTCTAATGAACTATATTGATCCATTTGCAACAATGGATTAATCCAAGAAGCTTGAGCAACAAGTCTCAATTTCATCTGCACCACAGTTAGGGTTTTAAGGAAAAAGTCAACTGTAACTTTGACTTTTGACCAGGACATGCTCCCAAGCCCTATGACATGCATCAATATACCCTATGACACCCATGGAACATGTCCATCAAGTTTGATTTAGGTCAAGGACATGATTTCCTGAAGAATTGCACAGTTTGGAATTCATCTGATAAAAAGTCAACTGTGCACAAAAGTTAACTTTGACTTTTTGAGATTTTTCACCAAAATGGATTTTTGACCCTAAAATGATGTTAATGTATGATTTGAATCATCATTCATCAAGAAAAATCAAGAAAAGTTGGGTAACTTGTAAAAGGGGTAACCATAAAAAACTTAGAAAATTTTCTAAGTTAAAAATAAAGTGGCTAGGGTACTAACTTTGGAGGGTCATAACTCCTAAACCACAAAACCATTTTCTCCCATCTAAGGTTTGATTTGTAGATCTCATTGCCCTCTACAAAAACTTCAACTAGACCTAATTCCAACTCCTCATGGATTTTGAGTTATGGAGTGATCAAAATCAAGAAAAGTCACTTTGTTCCAACACTTAGTGAAAATTTCACTAAGCCAGATTTTACCCTACTTTTTGCCAAATGTAGGGGGATTTTTCACTTGGATTCAAAAGAGATAAAAACCAAATATGTTCAAACAATTGTTTTATCATGTAAAGGCTTTCCAAAATGACCAAGAACGTTACCAAATTCAATTTGAGTCATGAGATATGACATTGGAAAGTTGCCTTGCTGAAATCTGCCAAGGCAAGGTAGAATTTGCATTTTTTACTCGATTTGCCAAAATCAGCCAAATCCAAATGCTCCTATCCACTTGGACACCTCTGAGGATTGAATCCAAAGGGGACAATCACTGAGCCAAGCCTCCAAAGTCTTTGGAACAAGAAATAGCATGTTGAACCTTGAATGGCCAAAATAGGGACAAGACTCTAATTTTGGATTGGAGCATTCAATGGAAGCATCAAGGTGGCATGGACTGAGCCATTTGCAACTGAATTCAGTAAAGACTTATCCAAGACCAAGGGAACCACAGCCCTGTGCCCTAACCTCTAGTCAATGGCTAGAGGAGACTTGGATTTCCATTGGCCAACATTTAACAAACACTTGCTGCAGTTGCCATTCACTGTGGATCCCAAAACAAAATTGCTCTACTATAAATAGAGCTCATTTGTGATCAGTTTGAGTACACAAAAGCCATCAAACAGATGCTTTCCTCAAAACCTCTTTCTCTTGGCAAAAATGCCTTCTTTAGCAAGGCAACTTTGAGTTTTTGAGCTTGAGAGCTTTTTCATCACAATCAATCACACACACACCTCATATATATCATATGTAAGCTGTGCAAACTATCACAAGTGACCTGTAATCACAAAATCACAAAGTCACCTCTCAAAACCTCAAAATAGACTTTTGTTGCATTTTTCAAGCCATGTCTTGATTCAGTCACTTTCCAAACTAGATAAAACCTCAAACACACTCCAAATATCATCCTTGAACTGTCCCAAATGGTTCCCCTCATCTGGAACACCATTTGAGAGAGTTGCTATTTTGGTCACTTTTAACCCCTTTTGCAAGAAAGGGACTGTTTGTGTTTTTGCAGGTACCAGTCAATTCCAATCATCCTAAAAGCTTCTAAGGGATCATTTGAGTGTGTCTAAAGCATCAAATCATTTCTGGAACAAGAGGTTTGACAGATTTCACAAAAGCTCCAAAATCTCAAAAAAGAGGTAAGCCTCACAACTTGGAATCTTTCAAACATGCAATGCTTTGAAGTCCATTGATCATAAACATCTCATACATGTTGTATATGTTGTGTTTGAGCTAATTCACCATGTAATCCATGCTTGTACCAAGTTGTAGCATAGAAAATGCATTTATAGGTCATTTTCAAAACCACTATCGGGCTTTGAGGAGGGAGTGTGATCTGAAAAAACTACCACCACCATTGGATTCCTTATGAAATTCTGGTCCAGATGCATATAAATTTTGTCTCAAACCATTAAGAATTGAGAAAGTTATGACCTTCACGTTTCTGAGCCAAAACTTGCCAAAACTTGCCTTGGGCCAGGCCTAAAACCAAATCATGCCTTGTATATTTGTTGTTTTGTTTCAAACAATGGATGTATCACCACCCCAGTGGTAAGACGCGCGCCTTGTAACCTTGAGGTCTTGGGTTCAAACCCCACCCATGCCATTTTGTGTTTTTTCACATTTTGCCATTTTTTCCAATATTTTCATGGTTTATTAATTAATTGGAAAATTAATAACTCTTTCAATTTTAACTATTTTTGATTGGTTCTTTTTGCAAAAAATCACAAAAATGTTGAAATATTTTATTCCACAAAAAAATTTAATTTATATTATTTATTTAATATAATTAGTATTTTTGTGAATAAATTCATTTTTATTTGTTTTTAAACATTTTAAAATGAATATTCATCTTGAAAAATCAAGACCAAATGAGTTTTAATATCTCTTGTGATTTATACCTCATTTTTCAAACCTTAAAAAAAAATCACAAGTGTTTTATTCAAACCTATTTGGTATTTTTCATTGATTTTCTTTAAATATTTACTTTTAAAGAATAAAATTAGGGTTTCTTTGATTTTCACTCAAACAAATCATTGTCAAACACTCATGGGCCTCTAATAGAGTGTAAGACCCAATCCTTTTTTGACCAAACCATTTTTGGGCCTCAGTGTATTGTATAAGTCCCGATACCGTAAAAAACAAACGGCGCGATCGTCGCCCTTTTGAAAAATAACCTTTTGGGCCTCTCCTCGAGCTATAAGACCCATTTAAAACTTTTTGGGCCTCTAATAGAGTGTAAGACCCAACCCCCTTTTAACCAAAATCACTTTGGGCCTCACTTATTTTATAAGTCCCTCTGCGTTAAAAGAAAACCTCGGCGCGATCGCCATTTTAAACGGAAAAATCATCTGGGCCTACCCTCGTGTTATAAGCCCCACTTTTTTTCTTTAAAACTTTTTGGGCCTCTCCTCGAGCTATAAGACCCATTTAAAACTTTTTGGGCCTCTAATAGAGTGTAAGACCCAACCCCCTTTTAACCAAAAACATTTTGGGCTTCACTTATTGTATAAGTCCCTCTGCGTTAAAAAAAAACCTCGGCGCGGTCGCCATTTTTAACGAAAAATCATCTGGGCCTACCCTCGTGTTATAAGCCCCACTCTTTTTCTTTAAAACTTTTTGGGCCTCTTGAGAGAGTGTAAGACCCATCCCTTTGTACAGAAAATAATTTTTGGGCCACAGTCACTTGTATAAGTCCCTCTGTACAAATCAAACAGTGCGCTCACTGATAAAACCCTGGGCCTCTCCTTGAGCTGTAAGCCCCAAATCCTTCTTTTTCAAAGCACTTTCTCCTTTTATTTTGAATATACTGTTGTTTTCAATCTTTCTTTGTTGAACAACTAACCAAACAGCATGGTATCTCTACAACCGAGTAAGTGGTTATTGCTTTCATTTACCGTTTTCATATACATATAACTGTATTGTGGGGCTGTTTCACTGTAAGTCTTCTTTCATAAACTCATATCAACTATGTAATAATAGTATAGATATTTAGATTTTTCCCGGCCACTACATCTAGAACTAGGTGACGCCGTTTCGTTTATTCGTAGAAATAGACAACTAGATCCCCAATAGGATCACCAGATACAGTCTTCTCTTCAGCTGTCCTCATTAGGAATTGTCAAGAAACTCTATTCCCAGAGATGAATGTATTCTCCATGAATGGCATCTTTGAGTTTCTTCCAAATTCTCGAACTTTCCTGACTTGATCTATTCCTTGTGAATAGCTTGCCTTAAATTTCTCGGGGTTTGGGGACCCACGGGCTTCTTAAAAGCATCGGCCTCCTCTTGGGCATCGTACAAGGACCCACGGGCTTCCTAAAAGCAACTCTGCCTCCTCTTGGGCTTAGTACAAGGACCCGCCGGCTTCTTAGAAGTATTCACAGCCTCCTCTTAGGCTTCGTATAATGATCTCTTCCTCCGGGAATGATAGCCTCCTCTTGGACATCGTACAAGGACCCGTCGGCTTCTTAAAAGTTTCCAGCCTCCTCTTGGGCTTCGTACAAATTGTCCCGACGACCTCCTAGAGGTATAGGAACAGAACTTAATCATCTACATAGAACAGTCCTTTCATAGAGTCTACTACTATTTCTCAAAGCACAGTACAAAAGATGACACTCTAGACTTGGACAGTCTAATCTCCTTGAGTCTCAAAGACATTCTCAAGTGACCCCTTCGTTAAATAGGAAGAAAACTCGTAGACTCGGACAGTCTCAATACCCTTCAGATTTCCCACTTCCTTAAAGAACACGAATAACCCGGATCCTCGAATCAAATCCTCGAGTACAGTGTTGCTCATATAAGAACTGATTTTCTCTTTAAAAATCAGCATACTGGACCTGTCACTCAACTGAAATAGTAACAACAACCTCCTCTTAGGCTTTGTATAATGATCCTTCTCCAGTGAAGTTAGCCTCTCTTTTGGGCTTTGTACAATGATTCTTTCCAACGGGGTCAAACAACGTTTAGCCTCTTTCTCAGGCTTTGTACGAGACACATAAGAGACTCCCTCGTTGAGTCAATCACCCTTTCGCCTCCATCTCGGGCTTCGTACGAGATACAAAAATCTCTCTTGTTGAGTCAAATAGCCTCAATCTCGGGCTTTATACGAGATAACAAAAGATTCCCTCGTTGACTCAAAACCTTTTAGCCTCTCTCTCGGGCTTTGTACGAGACACGTAATAGCCTCCTCTTAGGCTTTGTATAAGAAAACCACTAGTTGATCCAATCAACCTAGCTGTGCCTCGTTCACAGTACATAAACATCAACAACTCCTTCCCCTCCATCTAATCGCTGTAAGCGGCAAGCCTCTGGATCATCTACATCCATGCCACTGTCCCTCTTTTAGTATGAGAAATTCCTAAGGAAAGATGGCATTACTCTACACTAAGTGAAAGTCTTCTCCTTCAGGTTGAAATCCCCTATAAAGGAAATTATGGCATTGCCGGATTCACACATCCTGGTTAAAGTAATTCTCCTTTATAAACAGTCGTAACAGACAGACCCCTCTTTAGAGATGACAAATTCTCTCTAAGGTCAACACTTTTAGCTTCACATCTTGGGCTTTAAACAAGATACAAACCACCTTTCGCTTCACGCTTGGACTTTGAACAAGACACCAAAACAACCATTTCCTCCCATAGAATAGGAGGAACTACGAACGCTCTGATTTCCCTGTTTCGGTAAACGGGAATACGTAGGCATAAGATTGAAAGAAAAATCTTAGCGAGCACACTAAACAAAAACCCAAAATCCCATACTTTTATATATATCCGTCTTAACATCTCAACCGATAGCCTAAAGCACCCCTCGTCAACAAAATAAACCTAGGAGAAACCCCGAATCTTTGTAGCATCTGTAAACCAACAGTTTTGACTGTTTAATCTCAGTATGCAAGCAAGGTTAATTGGAGACATCTATTTCCCTTCCTTCATCAGCTTTAATAGGATAAAAAATGAATCGAGTTGTAGTACTAGAGCGATCGTGCTTCGCAACCACATCCAAAAATCACTCGCTACACTTGGCACATACCCAAACAGTCCCTGTCTTTTCACCCAATGTTATTCCTAGATGTCATGTTTATTTTCTTTCTTTCCAGTGCAATTCCTGGATGTTGTCGTTTCCCTGTGCATCCAGTGCCATTCCTGGGTCTTTGTTTTCTTCCATTCCAGTGCTATTCCTGAATCTTTAAATTCTTTCATTCCAGTGTCATTCCTGGATGTCTGTCTTTTTTTATTTCCAGTGCCATTCCTGGATATCTTGTTCCTCTTGTTTCTCCTAGTGCTATTCCTGGAAGTTTTGCCTCTCTTCTGTAATCCCCATTATATTTTTCTTGAATATCTTTCAGTGCCATTCCTGAAAGTCTTATATATTCATTCAGTGCCATTCCTGGATGAGTTTTCTCCATAGCATTCAGTGCCATTCCTGGATGTATTTCTCACTATCATTCAATGCCATTCTTGAATGAAATGATTTACCTTTACATTTCAGTGCCATTCCTGAAAATCCCTGCTCACTTTATTCAATCTCTGTCTTGGATATCGTGAAATTTTTTATCCAATGTCATTCTTGGATACTTATGATATATTTTATAGAACTTTTCTCACTTCATCCAATGCCATTCTTGGATGTTGAGATTCCTTTTATCCAATGCTATTCTTGGATGTTGAGATTCTTCTGTCCAATGCCATTCTTGGACACCTTTTCCCCAGCTGAGTCCAATGCTATTCTTGGATGTCTCTGATGTTTGTTGCTGCTCCATTCAATGCCATTCTTGAATGTTGTAGTTCCTTTCATTCAATGCTATTCTTGGATATTTTATCCCCAATGAAGTGTTTTTCACCTCCATCCAATGCTATTCTTGGATGACACTGTTGTTTTTACCAAAAACTTTCTTGTTTATTGTCCAATGCCATTCTTGGACATCTATTCACATACCTTTGTCTCGTTTGTAGTTTCCATCCAATGCTATTCTTGGATGTCACTACTCATCTTCTAGGGTCTTGTCCCTCTCTTTCCAACTATTGATGGATAATTCTTGTCACCTTGACAGATCTCCAAAAATAGCTTGTGTTCCCCGGCGTGTCTTTTCGCGTCTTCTCACTCAATTTACCATATCTTTTGTTTCAAGTTTCCCCGCAGAGTGTCTCATCCTTTGCATTCATATCATCTTGTGACATCTTATGGCTAAAAATTTGGTTTTCTGTATTTAAGTATCTTCAATCTTGTCGAGACAAAGTTTTCAACCTTCATATCTCCTGATAGAAGAAACTTAAATAGGGGCAGCTATTGAACCCTAATTTTTACCCCTAAGATTTTGCACATTTCATTTGCATCTCATACCATAAACAAGATCACAATCTGTGTTTCTCCCGAGCATCTGTATATTATTCTTACTTGCTTTATATTTGACTGTGTTTACTAACCTTTAACCAAAATACCAAAAATTTGTTGTAGGTTGCCTATTCTTCTTTCTGTGTGTTTAGGTTTTGCATGGTTGTCAAAGCAAGGGCCTAACTTCAGGTCAAATGTGGTTGTTCATTCTTGACCCAGTTCAAATGGAAGTTTGACCTAATATTGGTCGATTTACCAAAAGTTTTCTTCATCTGCCTGTCATTTGTGCCAGTGGTTTATTTCTCAAGCAGGGATTGTTCAAAGTCAAGATGCCTTGTGTTGAGATTCTTCAGTTTATCAAGCTGTGGTTCATGTGAGGTTTGGGTTCAGAAAGTCAGGTTCATCATGATCAGAGTTCATCAGCCTAATGTTCAACTGTGTTCATCCCAGATGATTGATTCAGGCGAATTTTGAAGTGCTTCATTCACTTTATCAGAGAATTATGGAAAGTTTCAGATGATTCATTTGGGTGTTGCTTAAGTTGCAAGGCATTCAGTGGTTCAGGATTGGTTTCATCGGCTATGTTCAGTTTATCAGAAGCTTGAGAAAAAAGTCAAGATTGGTTTTGGGCTAAGAACAAAGATTTGCTATCCATGATCCATATCCATTTCCATTTTTGTTATTCATTACTAAACCATTTCTATCTATTTAATATCCAAACTTCATATCCACTTTTCTCAAATTCAAACCCATTTTCAATAATTCATTTCATTTCCAATTATCCATTATTTTCCAATTACCCACTTCAATTTTCAAATAACCAATTATCCATATTCAATTATTCATATCCATTTTGAGATTTATTTCCATTTTTTCCAAATCTATTCAATTTCAATTCATTTCTATTCAATTATCCACTTTTTAATCCATTCTCCATTTTTATCCAATTTCTATCCAATACTCCATATTACCTTTCAAAAATCCATTTCCAATATCCATTTTCCAATCCAATTCTAAATCTACATTATAAAAATTCATTAACCAATTTTCAAGTATCTTTTTCTTTCTAACTAATTTCCATAAAAAAAAATCATTTTTCAAATTCATATTTTAGTGCCAAAGTCCATACAAATAAAAAGGCCATGATTCACATACAGCCACTTCATGCTACAATTCACAAATTGCTACATGAATCCAAACAAACCACAAGCCACATGAACAACTTGCTTCACGCCTAAGCCATCAATAAGTTGCAACGCAAGGCTTCAATCAGCTGCAATTTTCCAAGGATTCTGCAAAATGCAAAAACAATTACAAGCCGTACACAGCAAGCCATTACATTCAAGCCTTGTTCCAGCCGTGCCAAGCCGTGACTCACCAAGCTTCATCAGAGTACCTGCATCACATGTCACACGTTTTTGAAATAAAAAATGGCAGCACACAACACTCCTCAAAACGCAACTCTCCATAGCACACAAATTCAAAAACGACACAGAAACGGCTTCGAAAAAAGAATAAACGGAAGCTCACTACATGAACTTTTCAAAACGCTGCAAAGAGAAATATCAAAACGCAATGCATCACGTGAAAGCAACGTCAAAACGACTTGCAATCCGTAGCTTTCCAAAATGCACCGATTAATCAAAACGGCAAGTTGAAATTTCAAAATTCCAAATTCATTTTCAAAAAACTCACACTCCATTCACCTTCAAATTCTACTATAAATAAGAGACTAAACTTATTCATTCTCCAAGCTTTGATAGCAAAAAATATACTGCAGAAAAATTCTTCGAAGCTTCAACTATCTTTCACCTTCAATTTCCTTCATTCAATTCACCACAAACCGGATTTGATTTTCATAAACCTTTCACATAAATTCTTCAACCTTCACCAATACAAATCTGCATAAAACTCAGCAATTCAATTCAACAATCGATTTCAAGTTCTCAGCAACAATTATACAACAAATTCGTAGAATTCATCAACAACAACATCAAAAGCTACAGCACTAGCGAGATTCACAAATCGCAACGCTTCAACATCAATCAAATTCGTTCAAATCCGCAACAACGAGAGTTGAAAGGAAGGAAAAAGAAAAATCAGAAGAATACAAACCTCAATTTGAAGGTAGTTACCGGTTTTCAACGAGATTTCGTAATCTGAATTTGAATCCATTATCGACTCTCTTTCATAATTGAACGCATATTTGGAATCTACACGGTGTTTCAATCACAACCGCATATGTTTCGCATCCCGCCGCTTTGATTTGAGAAATCTCGAAAGTGTTGGCTATGGTATTTCCTTTGGCCATCGCGTTACAAGAAGAAGAAGATGATGAATTTCATTTTTCTATTTCTTCTTTTTCTTTTTAATATATCATTTGTTTTTTTATATTTCTTTTATTTTTTTCTAAAAATGGATTGGGCTTAGCCTGCTTCACCACCAACTTTTGTTCTGCACCTCCATTTTCTGTTTTTAATTTCTTTCATTTTTGTAAAACTCCATTTATTTTCACTATTTTTTTTATCTTTTTCTTAATGATGTAAGTCAATTTAGATTTTAATTCTTGTTTTTTTTTTTTTGAATGTTACCTTAAAGTGAAAATTCTAAAAAAATTATTGGAAATCATTTTGCTCTTGATTTTTTTTTTTTTTTACTTTCTTATTTTTTTCCTTTAATTATTGTTGGTTGTTGATGGATCATAACTTGTTAGATCCATCTCTTTATTCATCTCTTTTCTTTTGATCGATGAAAGTCTTATGGATCTCAGAATTCCTTTGTTGAATTTTTGATCAAGACTAGATCGCTACCAATTTTATTTTCGTGCGGTATTGCTTTCGGATGACGATCTACATATCGTTCATCTAGCATGCATTAGTACAAAGATCTATTGACTGACCTCATTGTAGGATAATTACTTCGTAAATTACTCGGTGATTGCTTAACATAGCGCAACATATGTCCCGTATCGGAAAACGATCAAAGATGGTTGATGATTTGTCTTTTGGTTCAACACTTATGAAACTCGTTGTTAGGAAGCTTTGGTCTTATTAATCCTCTAATGAGTTTTCATTAACCTTGACCTAAGTGAATTATTCAATCATTATTGATCACTTAATCTAACAACTAATCACTAACTTACTAACAATACTATTGTACTAATCTCGTTTACGATTCCTTCTCGCTCCCTATATCTCTTTTTACTTTTATGCTCCATTATTATTATTTCATATCATGTTTATGCTTCCGAAATTTTTACTTTGTCCGTTGGACACATGTTTATGCTTCCGCAATTCTTCCTTTGTCTGTTGGGTACATGTTTATGCTTATGTCTTTTTCTCTTTGTCCACTTGGACCAAAAACATTAATAAAGGCCAAAACCTCTAAAAAACTTGTGTTTCTAATCTTGGACTATAGTTACTATCCTTTGCAATGGATATGGAGTTTTGCACCTAGACCTTGGACTTCAATGCTATTCTTGGAACCTTGGACTTAGAACTAGGACCTTCTCCCTTTGCTTTGGAATTATGGTTTGAAGATTTTGGAGTTTGCTTGTGTGGTTAGGCTATTCTTATCCTTAGCTTTTACTTTATACTTTAGGATAGTCACTTCTTCTCCACCCATTCTTCAATTTTCAAAACTCTCTCTCTTTTTCAAAACTTTATTGATTTCAAACTATCACCTTTTCATAATCAAACCTTGACTTTGTCAAGTGATTTTACTCTTTTCTTTTCATTTCTTAACAAATGCTAAACTACATAAGCATATTGACACCTTTTTCAAAAGACTTTAAAAAACATCAAATTCATCAAACTCTCTTTTGTGCCCTTGTGCACTTTTTCCTTTAACTTTTTCATAAGTTTAGACATGATTCATTTCTTTAAGCGGAATTATTCGTTTGGAAATGAAGACTTGTCTTTACATTTAAAATCAACCAAAACAAACAAATTTCATTCTTTGTACCACGAACTACAGGGTTTTGATCCTACATTGCACTTCGTCGGTACGTAGGCATGAGACGACAAGTCTCTCCAAACATAAAAATCTTAAAAACAATTTCTCTTCTCATATCCTCAATCTCTTTTCAAGCAAACATTTTCAAACCAAAAACGGTAGATATTTCAAAGGGTTCCTATAGAGTACTATAGACGTTTTTGGTGCTAATACCTTCCCTTAACGTAACCAACCCCCATTACCCAAACTCTGTTTGTTCTTTTCCTTTTTAAAACTCTTTTGGTTTTGTTCGCTCTTTTTCCTTTCCATTTGTTGGATAAAATAAAAGTGTGGTGGCGACTTTTGCTTTTCGAGTTAAGTTAATCAATAGCTTACGCTCACGATTTTGCAGCTACAAATGGTCAAGATGTGGAATAAGTTTTAATAACCTACTCTTGGATTAAGAATATCTCGAATATATATATATATATATATATATATATATATATATATAAACTTAGGGACATAACCTATTTATTTGTCATTTATAATTAATTTTAAATCACAATTTGACTGGTTTGTATTTTTTTCACACATAATCTATAAATTTTTGGACAGAACAAAACATAACTAAATACACACAGAATACAAAATTTTATTGTTTACGAAACCAAATGTACTCACATTCAAAATGGTACACTCAAAGAACCTATACATATTTGAAAACATAACCATATAATTCTTAAAAAATCCATAATGACATTTCGGATATAGAAAACCTCTAGCAAGAGAACCTAATCATATATGAACCTATACATATTTAAACATATAATGAGAAAACCTCTATATATATTGCTTACAATAAACAAGAGAAAACTAGTGTTGGTTAGATTCATTAAAAGATAGAAAGGCACCAACCCAACGTGATCAAATGTGATGTATATCTTTTTGTGGGAATAGTATTGGTCACTAAACACCTGTAATTTAAACAAAATTTAAATTATGACAAGTTCACAACAATAACATTAACTTAAAAAATATAAATAAATTACATGTATATGGATAAAGTTAATACCTTAGGCCATGAATTGATAATGCATCCGGAGAATATATTTAACATATGTTTCATAACATAGTATTCACACGAAAATCTGTCAAGTTGTTTTCACGATTGCAAATAATTTTTATATAGTTACTAATTAAAACACACAAAGCGCAAGTAATACATTAGCAAAAATAAAAGAATGTGAAAAAGAACAAGTATTACTTACTTTTGGGAAAAGAACCTTGACTTTCTACCTTTTAGATTACGTTTCACAAAATTGTATCCCTTAAAAGCTCCACATGTCGATAAAAATTAACCATGAATAAATATTATTCAAAACTAAAGGTAAAATATGAGTTATACAAATAATACCACTTACCTGCTCAAAACGTCATACATCGTTTGAGTAAGGCTATAATGTAACGAACATAACATAATTACAACATTTTTCTTCTGACATATGATAACTATTTGCCAATGTGAACTGCATAAATATTCAGAATAATTAATAATGTGTATTAAATTGATTTTTAAAACAAAACACAAATTAATATATATTTACCCATGGTAAAACGGTCTCAGTAACATTCTTTGTTCTCATCAACCAACTTATTTTGTACGTACATCTTGATAGTGTTTGTTCTCTTTTGTTGAAATTGAATATTGAATGTGTCTAAGAAACAATACTTTCTTAGATCCCTTTCAGCACACATCTCATGCAAGGACCTAAAAGTTAATGCAAAAGTCAAATCTTGATGTTAAAGTATAAGAACAACGAATATAAATTCAAATCACCGTTAAAATTGTACTTACGAGCACCACAGTTGTAGTATGGTTATGTTCAACTAATCACCTCCCTTCAAAAGATCCATAACACAACTCTTATGAAGTATATAAGCTCATTCTGGTTCATGTTTTAATGTAAAATCGTAGATGTCTGACATCTCCTCTATTATCCTTAATAGTCTTTGCGAGTTATCTAGTTGAGGTAGTATGGTGTCAATATTGTGCTTTCACTGCTACAAAATAGACCCTTTGTAATACCAATTTTACAATAGTTATAGTGTTAACCATGGTAATAGTTTATGTCTGGGCGTTTTTTTTGTATTTACTAAATGACATGTCACAATGGTCAAATGAAGCGACTGTAGTGAAAGATACACTGAGTTAAATGGTTTGAATCCCAACACCAACAATTAGCCTTTTATCGTGATAAAAATGTGACCATGTATATCACTGCGGTTTTTATTAACAATCGTGATGAAAGGTGATACTTATTTATTTATAAGCGAAATTATCTCTCGATTTAGTACATAACAGTCGTCTCTCTCAAAATAAAACCCTAACAACAACTCTTTCACTCGTCTCTCTCTAAACAAAACCCTAACAACTCTGTCACTCGTCTCTCTCATCTGAAAACCCCAAAACGAAACCATAATATCAAATCTTAGCAAATGGGTATTTACAGGTTCGTTTTCTCTATAGTTTTTTTTTCAAAATCTGTTTCAATAGATTGTGTCATGATGTATGAACTTTCTTCTTGTTTTGGCTTGTAGGTAGGGATGCTTGTTTTAATAAAGAGGACGAAGCTAAAGTTAGCATTGGAAACTTATATATGGATGTTAACTTTGCTACTCTAATTTTAGCTTCATCCTTATTTCATTGTGGACACGCCATTATGGGACATGTATGGTACATTTCTAAAGCATTTTATGACTTGATATGTTGTATTTGTTGTTTAAGGTTTGTTGTTGATGAATGTGGCTGTTAATGTTTGTTTAAAATGTGAGTTTATTATATATTATATGGTTTTAGTGTTTTTCCAATCCCTTACTGAATATATAACTTTCCAAACTGCATTAGCAAATTATGATATGATAGATAAAGTTGTATTAGAAAACAAGTGCACGTTCAATTCTTGACAAGAATTCTTCTCATCGTTAAGTACATGTTGTTCTTTGACATTTAGAACTTGGTTTAATGATTTTAGGTCTTCAACCGCCTCTCTCTCCACCTCTAATATTGTTTACAAAGTAGATAACATTTTGCAAAAAGAAGTAGAGGTGATGGCAGGGGCGGTTGAAGAACTAGGATCATTAAACCATGTTCTTAATGTCAAAGAACAAAATACGAATAAGGTGTTGAAGAACTCTTGTCTATCATTGAACGTGAACTTATACTTCTAATATAGCTTAATTTCGTTATACTATAATGTTCTAGTGCACATTGAAAGGATATATGCTTAGTGAGCATTGGCGAAATAAGCATTCCACATAACTTATAATAAACTCAGGTCTATATATCACAACGGTTGTTTAGCAGAACCGTTGTTAAATATGTTGCTTTAAAGGATATCACAGCGGTTCTTTAAAGTAACCGTTGTAGTAGGTAGAATGCTATGTAGATACAATCACGGTCAAACATTTGTGGTGGAAAGCATCATACATACAATCACACCTTACCTCAAAACGGTTGGATCAGCATGGTGGTTTCCCATATCCAACCGTTGTGATAGGTGTTTTCCGTAGTAGTGTTTGAGGCTAAACAACTATGTTGTAGGACAGAAAAACTACTTTTCGTGCATGCACCACCAATAACAACTTTCTTAGCTACTTTATCAAGTATGTTGAACTAATTTGAATTTGGGTTGATGAGTACACCCATTTATTTCAATTACTGCATCATAAAAATAACCGAAAAATAATACAAAAATTTAAATACATAAACAATAACAACAACAACATAATTTTTTTAACATATACTTACCTCAGTCCCATCACGGGTTCACTTCTCCCGCACTTCCTCGGGCGACTTCTCTCGCTCCTCCTCAATCAACCTCTTTTGCTCCTCTTTTAACCTCTTGCACACCTCCTAGAACAAGCTCTCATGCTCCTCAGGTGCACCCCCTCACCTTCCTCTTAAGTCCATTTCTCCAGTGCCTCCTGAGTCCACTTCTCCCGCTATAGTTGTAATACATCTTGTAGTTTCTCCCGCACTCTTTGATTAACTATCTCTTCAATATCTATCTTACAGTTTACTTCTTTACCTGTTTGTGATTGTTCAAAATATAACTTCATACCGATGAATTTTCCAAGACCAACGACACGTCCACCATTCCCCTTTGTTCCAATCACTTCTACCAAGATGTCATGGCGTTCTCGTGGAAAAAATATACCATCTTTGGATTTTTCAACAAGTAAGTCTGATAACTCATATTTTGTGAGCTATTTTACCTTTAATACTTGAAGTTCTATTGTTTTAATTTGCATTTTAATTTAGTTTATTAGCTTAATATTGTTGTTTTAGATATTATATTATGGAGCACAATATGTGCTCTCTTTTTGTAATTTTATGTGTTTTTGTGTCTTCGCAGGAACCCAAGACCTGTCAAGTCCTGGCACACCAGGATAGCAAGAAGAACAAGTGAGCTTGGTCCAACATGTTTTAATGCCAAAATATGCTGGAATAAGTGTCTTCAAGTATCAAAGAGCTAGCAAGAGGGAATGGAGTGCATTGGGAAGCAAATGCTAAGTTGTATAGCGAATAAGGCAATATTGTACGTTACAAGACAGAACGCTGACACATAATACAAGACCAATCAGTCCGCAGCGCCAGGTGTTTCTGCACCTCCTGCTCCACAACCCTGCTCTACATGTTTTGTCCTCTGCGTGCTTAGACAAGTCCGCCATAGACATTTCAGAAGAAGAGTAAGTTAGGGAAAAGTGTTGATCTTATGGGCAAAATGAAAATGCCAATCATCCAAGGCATATTCCTAAACCCTGGCTGAATTCCCTATAAAAGGAACAGTTGAGTGGCTGATAAAGGAGTCCAGCAGTTCAACATATTTTGCACAGTTAGAAACAAGTTTGTAAACACTTTGAGTGAGTGAGAGCAAAGAAGGCAAGTGAAGTGACATATCATTCTTCAGAGAAGGAGGATTCCTACTTCAGCATGCATGACAACGTGTGACTCTTGCTAATTGAAGATTGCAAGTAGTCAACACTGTTACCTAGGTTGAATTTCTTTAATGCTTATGTGTTTAGAAATTTTTACTCTAGGAACCACTATGCTTGTAGTTGTTAAAGTCTTTATGAGCTAAAACTTTTTGTGTTAAGCAATGTGCTATTTATTAGTAATGAACCTTTAAGTTTATGATGTGTGTTAGTGGTTGATTTTAGCATTTATGCTATTGTTATATATTTGGTTTTCAGTTTGATCACCTTATAACTAACTAAAAGCTTGTTAGTGTGAGAACCCATTAATCAAGTGGAACTAATGCTAGATATGGTTGAAAATAGTAGGATAGGCATATTCAGTAGATTAGTTACCTTAGGAATAAGGAGTTACAACAATAGGGGAAATGCATAATGATATTACCATCCATAATAGTAATGTGAGACATAGGAATTTGTTCCTTACTATTCATGCATATGATTCAATGTTGTAGGATTATACGCTTAGATTACATTCAGTCCTCATCTGTCACAACACATCACATGATATTTATGTTAGATTCATACACAAGTGGATCTTTGTTCAACACGCTTCTTTATATCTTGCTAATTTATCTTATGAAGTATGTTATTCTCAACTTGTGTGAAAGAACCATATCCTAATCATTATTATTGTTACCCTTGCCCATGCTAATTCACAAAATCATAATTAAATCAAGTTAAGTTATACCACTCCCTGTGGGTTCGACATCCTTACGAAAATATCACTTGCTAAAATTAAAGACCATGTATACTTGCATGTAATACCATATTTAGTCCCAAAAAAATCCTATAACATATAAAAGTTTATCTTTGACAAATTGAATTAACTGAAATAAATAATGTCGAAAAAAGTATCTACTTACATTTTTTTCAGCAACTTCACATGTAGCCTCTAGTGTGAATTCTCCTCTTGGTCTTTGACGTGCCGTCTTCCATTTCTCATGGTGTGATAGTCGAGATGGGTTATGATCAAGGCTTCTAGAAGGATCTCACAACTCTAATTCTCTTTGTTTACTTTTTCATTATTTTTTTTTCTAGTTTATCATATCCTCCACGAGACAATCTTTGTGGATAAATATTTATAGCTTTATTCTCTTTTATTTTCGGCTCTTACCAAGAAATCATGAGTGGTGCGAGACTGGACAAAATCCTCCTAAACTTTCTTATCAATATATGAATTCTTCACGTATGAAGGCTCTAATTTCTCATATGAATATGTAATATAATCATGTGTGAGCTATATCTTAAGGCCACTCCAACGCTTACTAGAATATCCAAGCCATTTCTTTTTCAGCATACTATCCTCTGGAACAATAAATGTGAAGACAAATTTCTCAAGTAATTATTTTGATGAAGACAAACTACAAGAAAATGTTTATGTCAAAAAGCATGGATCAAGACTCATATCAACAACAAGTGAAATAAAATCAAAATTTCAAGTTATAAAGTTCAAGTCTTTGAATGCTCTTACTAGATTGATCATGAAAAAATAAGGTACAAGTATACAACCTCTCTATGATAATGTCCAGTGCTCAAGATATTCATGCACAATCATGCCATAATTCATTAAAGTTTTTAGAGCATCAAATTTTGGCCAAAATACAATCTTCCTAAGTATTTTTGCATCTGCCTACTCATGTAACCGGTTACCCAAATTCCTGTAACCGGTTACCACACCTGAATGTTACATTATGTGTCAATTTTCAAAGGATGTAACCGCTTACCCAAAATCCTGTAATCGGTTACATGTGGATATTTTTTAAACTTTTTAGGCACCGCCACAAGTGTAACCGGTTACACCATACATGGTAACCGGTTACCACTGAAGCAATGGCAGTGGTTCAGGCAATTTTTCATGGAAACAAATTTTTAAAATGTAATTTGAACCATGACATCTATTCATGCATGTTTACTGTAACACCCTTTTCTACCCCACAATTATCGCAGCGAAATAAACATAAAATCATAGTAAAATCAGAATCACCTCAAATGGTGCACATTTCTCAATAAATTTAAATCAACAAAATTGCTCTGTAAACAACGGGTTTTCCTCAAAATAACTCAAAATGCCTTCAAAGGGCAGCAGAACCACCATAACAACAAAAATCCCACAAAAGGGTTTATTACAATAAACCATAGTCATCAAATAATCAATAAAATAATAATCAAATAAAACTCAACATGGTTCGACTCAACGACCCATCCCGATGTTACACTATCAAAGCAAGACTCTCTACATCGACCAAAATGCAAATAACTTCAAAAGTCCTCAAAAGCATCCACGGCTAATCCTGGTCACCTGCATGTTACCCACGTGGAGGAAACATTCAAACAAGCAGGGTGAGTAATACAATTCATTATAATCAATATAAAATAAGATATGCATAAAAATGGTGTCATCATCATATACAACATCATCAGAGTCATCACAAGGCAAACATCAAACACATCATCATAAATCACAACAAATGCCACATAAATGCAATGCACAATAGGACTCATGCATGTGGTACCAATCATCACGATCGATGGACAATTAGGATATCACCCTCCATAGATCCCCGTCAAATAGGATCGGTTCCACACAAGAACCGGAGCACGTCATAAACCACTTCACATCCACACAATGGGATGGAAGCCACAAATAGACCGAAGTTTACCATCATCATCACTGGACCAAAGTCCTAACATCATCATCAAAATATGCTTAGAATGCATGTTACACGACATCAATACTCATCATCATCATCACAAGTCATCACGTGCATCATCATTCATCACAGTCTCATCATATCGGCATTCATTCATCAAAGCATCATGCATCATCATCTTATAATCATCAATACAACTCATGGAAATTTACATCAAAATAGTTATGCATCATCATCTCACAATCAATATAACTCATGGTCATTCACATCGTCATTTAATCATCGAACATCACATATACGCAGCTCATAACATTAATATATATCATGGTAATTCATATCATCAATTCATCATCATACGTCATATATAAACAGCTCCTAATCATCCATATACATCATGGCAATTCACTTCATCAACTAATCATCATACATAATATACAAACGGTTCATAATGATCAATAAACTCATATTAATTCAAATCATCAATTATTCATCAAAACATCACGAAATCATCGTCTCATAATCTTTAATAACGTCATGGTAAATCATCAAAAAAATCACATCATTAAAACATCAAGACAGCACAGCATCATAAAATAATTTCCCGAACAACAGGCGTTCACTACTGAGTTCGCTGTGCGAACCTGCTCGCTGGGACCATTGCTTTGTGAAGTTGGAAGCGAAGCCCCAATCCCATACAAAAACCAGAGAGTTCCCCAATCTGCTTCTCCTCACTCCTCTATTCGCCGTACAAAGCCTTTCGCTGGAACATTCGCTGTGCGAGCCCATAAATCAATCTCAGAATTCATCCCAGTAATCATCACACAACCATCGCACATTCACTACACTACTCGCTTTGCGAGTCTAGGCGAACATTCTTCTTGCGAATGATTTGTTCGCTTTGCAAACTAGCGATTTCTGCAATCGCTGCTACGCATCAGTAGCATTCCAGCCCAAAAACCTTTACGATTCAAACCTCAATTAACCCTAAAACATCTCCAAAACAGTCCTAAAACATCGAGGCAATCAAAGGCATAAAACCTACGACTATTAGGTCGGTTAATTTCACTATTCTAACTCGAAAATACCTAAACTTTCACAAATTCTCAAGATTCCCATAAATCCCTTCCTCATACAAGATCCCACATATCATCAAAGAAGGTTTTGCCTCTAAGGCTTATTTTTACCCGAATCAATTCAACCCTCAATAATCCATCATCGATCCTCAGAAATACCCCTAAATCATCAATAACTCATAAACCCTTCAAAAACCCCAAAAACCTCAAGATCCATTTTAAACACATCACTCCTATATTAAAAACAATGAAAGGCAATACTCCCCATACCTTAGATTGTCGATCCGAAGCTTTCTCTAGTGATTCTTCAGAAACCTTCTCGAATCCTCGCCTTTTCCTTCTTCCTCAGAGCTCTGCACCTTTCTCCTTATTTTCACGTTCCAACTAAATGAATCCTATTCCTTCCCAATCCCTTTTTGTTAAATCCTTGGGCTCTCAAAAATAGGCTTTCCCCATAATACCCTCACTAATCCTCCTCAAAAGTCCACCCTACCCTTAATTCCTCTAATATTATTTAAATTAATAATAATACTAATATATTCATATTATATACTATTATTTAATTAAATAACTGAAACTCCACCAAAATATCGACATCGACACAAACCACCAAACATTCACCAAAAATTCACAAATATTATTGTAGCGAGTGAAACTGGACGTGTTTCTTAAGCATTGTCGCTCCTTGGGGTTACTACAGGGCGATTCATTTTTTATCCTATTGTGAGATGACTAAGGAAGGGAAATAGATGTCTCCAATTAACCCTGCTTGCATACTAAGTTTAAACAGCGATCTGTTAGGTTATGGATGCTATCAATGTGGGGGGGACTCTCTTAGGTTATTTTCAGGTAATTTAGACTTTTAGCGGGGAATACGGACTAGGATGTTTTGACTGATATACGGGATTTTGGGTTTTTGTTTAGTGTGCTCGCTAAGATTTTTCTTTCAATCTTATGCCTACGTATTCCCGTTTTTCCGAAACAGGGAAATCAGAGCGATCGTAGTTCCTCCTATTCTACGGGAGGAAATGGTGTTTTGGTGTCTTGTTCAAAGCCCAAGACGTGAAGCTGAAGGTAGTTTGTATCTTGTTCAAAGCCCAAGATGTGAAGCTAAAAGGGTTTGACTTTAGAGAGAATTTGTCATCTCTAAAGAGGGGTTTGTCTGTCACAACTGTTTATAAAGGAGAATTACTTTAACCGGGATGTGTGAATCCGACAATGCCATAATTTCCGTTATAGGGGATTTCCAACCTGAAGGAGAAGACTTTAACTCAGTGTAGAGCAATGCCATCTTTCCTTAGGAATTTCTCATGCTAAAAGAGGGACAGTGGCATGGATGTAGATGATCCAGAGGCTTGCCGCTTATAGCGATTAGATGAAGGGGAAGGAGTTGTTGATGTTTGTGTATTGTGAACGAGGCACGACTTTGTTGCTAAAAGATTGATTGGATCAACCAGTGGTTTTCTTATACAAAGCCTAAGAGGAGGCTAAAAGGTTTTCCTTATACAAAGCCTAAGAGGAGGCTAAAAGGTGTTTGACTCAACAAGAGAGTCTTTTATACTCAACGAGAGAGTGTTTTAGTATCTCGTACGAAGCCCAAGATGGAGGCTAAAAGGGAGTTGACTCAACAAGAGAGTCTTTTGTATCTCGTACGAAGCCCGAGATGGAGGCTAAAAGTTTTATACTCAACAAGGGAGTGATTTGTGTCTTTTGCAAAGCCCAAGACGGAGGCTAAAAGGATTGTGACTCAACAAGAGAGTCTTTTTTGTATCTCGTATAAAGCCCGAGATGGAGGCTAAAGAGTTGATTCAATAAGAACCTTTTTGTATCTCGTACGAAGCCCGAGATGGAGGCGAAAGAGGGTACTGTTTCAGTTGAGTGACCAATATATGGGTTCAAAGAGAAAATCAGTTCTTATATGAGTAACGTTGTACTCAGGGATTTTGATTCGAGGATCAGGGATATTTCCTTTTCTTTGAGGAAATGGGAAATCCAAAGGGTATTGAGACTGCCCGAGTCTACGGGGTTCCTTCCTATTCTTGAAGGATGCTTGAGAATGTCTTTGAGACTCAAGGAAATTAGACTGTCCAAGTCTATAGTTTCATCTTTTGTACCATGCTTTGAGAAACAGTAGTAGACTCTTGGAAAGACTGTTCTATTAAGATGACTGATTTCTGTTCCTATACCTCTAGGAGGTCGTCGGGACAATTTGTACGAAGCCCAAGAGGAGGCTGGAAACTTTTAAGAAGCCAAGGGATAATTTGTACTAAGCCCAAGAGGAGGCTATCATTCCCGGAGGAAGAAATCATTTATACGAAGCCTAAGAGAAGGCTGTGAATACTTCTAAGAAGCCGACGGGTCCTTGTACAACGCCCAAGAGGAGGCGGGGATGCTTTTAGGAAGCCTGTGGGTCCCCAAACCCCGAGAAGTTTAAGACAGGCTATTCACAAAGAATAGATCAAGCCAGGAAAGTTCGAGAATTTGGAAGAAACTCAAGGGATGCAATTCACGGAGAAAAGATCATCTCTGGGGAATAGAGTTCCTTGACAATTTTTAAGGGTGCTTTTAAGAAGCCTGTGGGTCCTCAAACCCCGAGAAGTTCAAGACAGGCTATTCACAGAGAATAGATCAAGCCAGGAAAGTTCGAGAATTTGAAAGAAACTCAAGAGATGCCATTCACGGAGAAAAGATCATCTCTGGGGAGTAGAGTTTCTTTGACAACTTCTACAAGTGACAGTCTGAGAAAGGGTTAAAAAAGAATCTGCCTTTCACATCTCCATATTGTTTAACCCCAAGAGGAGGGAAGAATGTGTCTGGTAATCCTATGGGGATCTAGTTTCATCTATTTTTAAGAGTGATCAAAACGGCTTTACCTAGTGCTAGACGTAGTTGTCGGGGAAACTCTAAATATCTATACTATTATTACACAGTTGATATGAGTTTATGAAAGAAGACTTACAGCGAAACAGCCCCACAATACAGTTATATGTATATGAAAGCGATAAATGAAAGCATATAAACACTTACTCAGTTGTAGAGCTTCCATGCTGTTTTGTTAGTTGTTCAACAAAGAAAGATTGAAAACAACAGTATATTTCAAAATCAAAGGAGAAAGTGCTTTGAAAGAGAAAGATTTAGGGCTTACAGCTCAAGGAGAGGCCCAAGGTTTTATCAGTGGTTGCACTGTTGAATTTGTACAGAGGGACTTCTACGAGTGACTGAGGCCAAAAAATTGTTTTTTGTACAAAGGGATGGGTCTTACACTCTCTCAAGAGGCCCAAAAGGTTTAAAGAAAAAGAGTGGGGCTTATAACACGAGGGTAGGCCCAAATGATTTTTCGTTTGAAATGGCGATCGTGCCGAGATTTTCTTTTAACGCAAAGGGGCTTATACAATATCTGAGGCCCAAAGTTGTTTTTGGTTAAAAGGCGATTGGGTCTTACACTCTATTAGAGGCCCAAAAGTTTTGAATGGGTCTTATAGCTCGAGGAGAGGCCCAGTTGATTTTTTAAAAGGCGACGATCGCGTCGTTTACATGTACAGAGGGACTTATACAATAAGTGAGGCCCAAAGTGGTTTGTACAAGGGGGTTTGGGTCTTACACTCTCTCAAGAGGCCCAAAAGGTGTTTTGAATGATTTATGAGGGTTGAATTAATCAAAAGCCCTAATTTGTTTTCAAAATGTGTTTTAATTGAATAAAATATTCAATTAAAATGATCAAAATTGTTTAACATGTGGAAAAAAATTGTGATCTTGTATTAATGCTTCATAAATCAAGTTTTGCCCTACAAAATGATTAGAAATCATTAAAATTTGCAAAATCAATAAGGAAAAAATATTTTAAATGTCAAAAACAATTAAAACATTACTTTTTTGCAAAAATACCAATTATATGAAATAAATAATATTTTTGGGATTTTTTTGGGAAAATAAAATATTTTAACATTTTTGTGAATTATTAAAAAAAGAATCAACTCAAAATCATTAAAACTCAGAGAGAAATTAATTTTTGAATCAATTAAATAAAATCACAAAATTCAAATATTTGAATTTTCAAAAAGGGCGCCAAGAACACCCCAAGAACACGCGTGTGTTCTGGGTTTTGCCCAGATTTGCATTTTCTCTCCAATCTCACTGAATACTTGATTATATCATGCAATCCACATACCAATCTGCTCGTCTCAACCTCACGATCATGTCTATGGTATTTAATTTCATTTATATTAAACATGGAATAAAAAATCAAGACAAAACCTCAAGAACCCTAATTTCTGCATGAAGGCTGAAAATTTTGATACACGATTCAAACAAAGCAATTAATTGAGGGGAAACATTCCATGCATGATTATGAACATTTGGCAAAAGTATTGTGCGAGGAAATATGCATAAATTGAGAGATGACCAAGTTTAGGCTTACTTCTAGGTCGTGGCAGCAAGTTCAAAGTGATTTCTGAGTTGGAGGTGTTACAGAAGCGTTGTGATGATCTGAACAGCTTCCCTACACCCTATGGAGTGTGTTTGAATGCTTGGACTTGATGGAAATTGGCTGGATTACTTCATGGCATCTAAACTGCAACTTGGTTAAAACCTTGAGCAATTGACTGGTGATTCTGAGAAATCAGTGTTCCAGATGTTGTTTAAGTGTTTGATCAGCTCCCATATGATGTATGTGAGGTGTGTGTGTGTGATTGGTTTGAGTGGAATTGCTCTCTACTGAAAAATTCGATAGTGACTTGCTAAGAAAGGAATTTTTTAGAGTGAGAAATAGATTTTGAGAAAGGCAAGTGTTGTAGGCCTTTGGTGTACCTAAACTAATCACAATTGAGCTCTATTTATAGTAGAGCAAGTTTGTTTTGCAAGGAATAGTGAATGGCAACTGCTGAGTAGGGTTGGCCAATGTTGGCAAATGAAAATCCAAGTCTCCTCTAGCCATTGACTAGAGGTTAGGGCACAGGATGCTGGTCCCCTTGGTCTTGGATAAGTCTTGACTGAATTCAGTTGCTAATAGCTCAGTCCATGCCACCTTGGTGCTTCCATTGAATGCTCCAATCCAAAATTGGAGTCTTGTCCCTATTTTAGGCAATTCTAGGTTTGACATGCTATTTCTTGTTCCAAGGACTTTGAAGGCTTGGCTCAGTGATTGTCCCCTTTAGATTCAATCCTCAGATGTGTCCAAAGTGATGACAAGGCTTGGAATTGGCTGATTTTGGCAAATCGACCAAAAGTGCAAAAATCTGCCTTGCCTTGGCAAATTTCAGCAAGGCATCTTGCCACTACCATATCTCAAAGCTCAAATTGAATTTGGTGATGTTCTTGGCCATTTTGGAAAGCCCTTATATGATACAACAACTGTCTGATCATATTTGGTTTAGATACCTTTTGGATCCAAGTGAAAAATCCCCCTACATTTGGAAAAAAGTAAGGCAGATTCTGACTTAGTGAAATTTTCACTAAGTGTTGGAACAAAGTGACTTTTCTTGATTTTGATCACTCCATAACTCAAAATCCATGAGGAATTTGGACATAGATCAGTATGAAGCTTTTGTAGAGGGCAATGAGATCTACAAATCAAGCTTTGGATGGGGAAGAATGGATTTGTAGTTTAGGAGTTATGATCCTCCAAAGTTGGTACCTTTGTCACTTTATTTCATAACTTAGAAAATTTTCTAAGTTTTTATGGTTATCCCTTTTACAAGTTATCCCACTTTCTTTGATTTTTATTGATGAATGATGATTCAAATCATACATTAACATCATTTTAGGCTTAAAAATCCATTTTTGTGAAAAATTTCAAAAAGTCAAAATTGACTTTTGTGCACAATTAACTTTTCATCAGATGAATTCCAAACTGTGCAATCCTTTAGGAAATCATGTCCTTGACCTAAATAAAACTTGATGGATATGTTCCATGGGTGTTATAGGGTGTATTGAATCATGTCATAGGGTTTGGGAGCATGTCCTGGTCAAAAGTCAAAGCTACAGTTGACTTTTCTCGCAAAACCCTAACTGTGGTTCAGATGAAAATGAAACTTGTTGCTCAAGCTTCTTGGACGAATCCATTGTTCCAAATGGATCAATATGGTATATTAGAGACCCTCAAATCATGTCTTGAGGTCTTGGTTCATGATTTGTCCCAAAAGTCAACTTAGGGGTGAATTAGGTCAAGAAACCCTAATTCCTGATTTTTGATGTATGCATCCCTTGAGGCCAAATTGACTTGAGGATTGGGTCCATGAGGTTCCATGGAGTATATTAGGATATGTTTTGAATCATTGGCTCATGCCCAGATGAAAATTTCCATCTGGAGGCCTTGGTCGACCAAAACCCTAATTTGGTGACACTGGCGTTCTTGAAGCTTGATCCACCTAGAAGGGAGCAACCTTGTACTTAATCCTTGAAGTGGGAGTCCTCTTGATCCATTGTGGATGTTTGAGAGGTTAGACAAGTTGAAGATCATGTCATTCCTTGATTGATCCTTTGTCTAAGCACTCAGAGAGGGCTTGAAATCCTAATTTTGATTGTGGTGAATGCTCAACAATTCCTTGAGGAGATTGATGAGGCACAAAAGTACATCCATATTGTGATGATGATTTGCACAATGATGGGAAATCTTAGTGCTCAAAATTTGGGGTATGACAGATGCCCCTATTTAATCTTCTTGGACACGAAGGTGTGAATGGCGAAGGTATTCGGGCATTCGAGGTGCAAGAGGATTAAATATCGGAATATCCAAAATTTTGACAGCGTCTATGAATGGTAATTCACGCATTCATCTTCTTTCTCTAAGAAATGATGCTTAGAAAAGGTAAACTTCCCCTCGATCCTGGTCTTCACCCAAGGAACTGGTCTTAGTTTCTGATTTAAACTTCCCCTCGATCCTGGTTTCCTACCAAGGAACTGGTCTTAGTTTCTGATTTAAACTTCCCCTCGATCCTGGTTTCCTACCAAGGAACTGGTCTTAGTTTCTTTTGTCAATAAACTTTATTGACAAGGGACGCTATTCGTAGCGGTTTTCCTCAAACTTCTCGCCGAATTTTCCTGGGGAGATGCCATTTGACGGAAAAAGTTGACGTCAGACTTGTTGGGGAACCCAATCGTCTGAGTTGTAGAGGTGCACAAACTTCTCTGTTGGAGACGCCATTTGTTTCTACTGGGGAAGACGAATGTCCTGAGAGACTACTTTCATTTGGGGTCTTACATCATACTTTTCTCGGGATCTTCTCGGAGAAATGCCATATGATGGGATCCAATTTGAGGTGCCGATGGCCTTTTCATCAGTGGTTTTTTTGGAGAAAAATTGCTGTACCATTGAATCTATGATTATGAGGCTTTCTCTCGGGATTTTCCTTAATCCGGGAAAGCAAGGATATCATCTTCAATGGCGAAGAGTGATATTTGTTGAAGGTTCTCTGGTTTTTCAGAGGTTCAAGTTATCAAAGTGGTTGAGGAGCCAACTTCCATCCAGAAATAAACTGGAGGAGAAAGATCGTTCCGACGCGACATTTCCTGACGAGGAAAGAACTTGACAACTCGATTGAGAGGACTTTTTATCACTAGGGGATAAGACCGACTAGAGTGATAGTGATGCAATATGAACGCGAATGCAAATCAATAATGCATGATGTATGTAAGTATATGCTGACAAAACCGGCGCGACATACAAACTAATGGATGAACACGACTGGATACTCGGCCATCGCGCGGCGAAGAAGTACCGTTGGTCCAAAAGTAGCAATTCTACCTTGCTTTGGAGAAGTAGTCCTCGCGGGGAACTATGTTGGTCGGGCTTAGGAGATAAGAACTCAGCCGAGGCATGTCAGACAAAACAAGGTCTCTGACACAGTTGATCCCTTCATTCAGGCGTACTGGGTTAGAAGGAGTACTTTGATTCTGCACTTTGAAGTTCGCTTACTTCTGGAGAAGCGATTGATGTTCTTTTGATGTTTAACTGTCAAAAGAAATTGCCATCTTTATTTTAAAAGCAGAAAAAATTTTACAAGTAAATTCATTTTTGTTTTATTTCAAGAATCGTTGATCATATTAAAATGTCGTTCTGTAAAGCTAAAACAAATGAGAATTACAAACAAAAGCACAAGGGCTCAAATTTTATTGATAAGATGGAGATCAGCCAAACGCGTGATTCCAAAGAGTATTTACAAAGTTAGAAAATGGTAATTTACAGGGAAAAGGGCTACGTTGAAACATAACGACCACTATCCTTCTACTAACTTTGAATTCGGGACATCCTGAGCTTCTTGTCGAAGATGATCTTGACTGGAGTTTTCCTCTGATGGATGGTGTAACTGATGCTGAGGGACTTGCCTCTGTTGAACATAGTTACTTGCCATTATCCCTAACTTTTTCCTGGATTGTAATGTGATGTTTCCAATCCACCGGGATGATTTTTTTTTATTTTGTCTCTAACTTTTGGCTGGACCGCCCTTTTGGGTTTTCAATCCACCAAGACATTTTTTTTTTAGTTTAGGCGAAGTATTTCTTGACTACATCAACGTTTGTGGGGTAGGCAAATTCCTTTCTGTCCATGGTTGCAAGTCTCAAGGCGCTGCCTGAGAAATCTTTCTTGACCACATAAGGGCCGTCATAGTTTGGAGTCCATTTGCCCCGAGAATCAGTGAGAAAAGATTGTATCTTTTTTAGCACAAGGTCTCCTTTCCTGAAGATGCGAGGTCGAACCTTTTTATCGAACGCCTTCTTCATTCTCTGCTGATACAACTGACTGTGGCATAGTTCCGTTATCCGTTTCTCTTCGATCATATTCAGTTCGTCGTGTCGACTTTGACACCATTCAGCTTCTGTTAGCTTAGCTTCCATCAATACCCGAATTGATGGGATCTCTACTTCTATGGGAAGCACTGCTTCCATGCCATATACTAGAGAGAAAGGGGTAGCCCCTGTTGAAGTGCGGACAGATGTGCGATAACTGTGAAGAGCAAAGGGTAGCATCTCATGCCAATCTTTGTAGGTTACGACCATCTTTTGAACAATCCTCTTGATGTTCTTGTTAGCCGCTTCTACCGCTCCGTTCATCTTGGGTCGGTAAGGAGATGAGTTATGGTGTTCGATCTTGAACTCAATGCACAATTCTTTCATCATCTTATTGTTCAAGTTAGATGCATTATCAGTAATGATCTGGCTCAGAACACCATAACGGCAGATGATATTGTTTTTGATAAATCGGACCACCGCTTGTCAGGTTACATTGACGTATGACACTGCTTCGACCCACTTGGTGAAGTAGTCAATGGCTACCAGGATGAACTGATGTCCGTTTGAAGCCTTGGGCTCAATCATGCCAATCATGTCGATTCCCCATATGGAAAATGGCCACGGGGAAGAGAGGACTTTGAGATGCGTTGGCGGTACATGAATTTTGTCAGAGTATATCTGACACTTGTGACACTTCCTCATGTACTTGTAGCAGTCGGACTTCATTGTCAACCAATAGTACCTGCTCTGAGAATTTTTCTCGCCATTGTGTGTCCGTTGGCATGAGTGCCAAAGGACCCTTCGTGAATTTCTTTCATCAACATGTCTGCCTCTGGTCTGTCGACGCATCGAAGCAAAACCAAGTCAAAATTCCATTTATACAGTGTATCATCGCTCAGGAAGAAACTACCTGCTAGCCTTCTGAGGGTCTTTCTATCCTTTCTGAATGCCCCAGGAGGGTACTCTTGTTTTTGAAGGAAGCATTTGATATCGTGATACCAAGGTTTGTCATCTATGACTGCTTCAATCATGAAGATGTAAGCGGGCCTTTCAAGGCGCATTATGTCGATTTTAGGTAGGTCAGTCCATTGACGTACACTAATCATGGAAGAGAGAGTGGCTAAGGCGTCAGCCATGTGATTCTCCTCACGAGGGATATGATGAAACTCGATTCTGTTGAAGAAGGGTAACAACCTTCTCGCGTAATCTTTATAAGGGATCAATCCTGATTGGTATGTGTTCTAATCTCCTTTGATCTGATTGATAACCAGGGCTGAGTCGCCGTATACGTCCAAGTTTTTAATCCTCAAATCAATTGTGTCTTCGAGACCCATGATACAAGCTTCGTATTCGGCCTCGTTGTTTGTACACTTGAATGTCAATCTGGCGGTGCAAGGAATGTGGGTACCCTGAGGGGTAACAATTATTGCCCCAATTCCGTTTCCATAATGATTGACAGCTCCGTCAAAGACGAGTCCCCATTAGGAATCTGGTTCTGGCCCTTCACTAGGTAGCGGTTCATCGCAATCTTTCATCTTTAGATACATGACATCTTCGTCTGGGAAGTCGAACCTGATTGATTCTTGATCGTCAATCGGTTGATGAGCCAAATGATCGACCATAATACTTCCTTTAACGGCTTTCCTAGCGTGGTACTCTATGTCATATTCTGATAGCAACATCTGCCAACGGGCAATCCTTCCCGTGAGAGCAGGTTTTTCAAATACATATTTGATTGGGTCCATTTCGGAGACCAACCAAGTAGTGTGACGAATCATGTACTGGCGAAGACGTTTGGTTGCCCAAGCCAAAGGGCAGCAAGTTTTCTCAAGCATAGTGTACCGAGTCTCGCAGTCGGTGAATTTCTTGCTCAGATAGTAAATGGCAGACTCTTTCCGTTTGGTTTCGTCTTGTTGGACAAGTACACACCCCATTGAGTCTTCCAAGACTGTGAGGTAGATGATCAGTGGTCTTCCTTCCACTGGAGGTGATAGAATCGAAGGATTCAATAGATATTCCTTAATACTGTCAAAGGCGGTTTGGCATCTTCTGTCCAAACGCAGTCCTGGTTCTTTTTGAGTAATTTGAAAATCGGCGCACATGTGGCAGTCATGAGGAATATAAATCTGGAGATGTAGTTCAAACGTCCCAAGAATCCTCTGACTTGTTTTTCAGTTTTCGGAGAAGGCATTTCTTGAATGGCCTTGACCTTGTCAGGATCAACCTCAATTCCTTTATGGCTGACGATGAACCCTAAGAGTTTCCCTGAACGGACACCGAAGGTGCACTTGTTGGGATTCAAGCGGAGTTTGTACTTTCTCAACCGTTCAAATAGTTTTGACAGGTGGGTCACATGCTCCTCCTCTGTCTTAGATTTTACAATCATATCATCGACATACACTTCGATTTCTTTGTGTATCATGTCATGAAACAGAGTAGTCATGGCCCTTTGATAGGTTGCCCCGGTGTTCTTCAAACCGAACGACATTACCTTGTAACAAAAGGTACCCCATGGGGTGATGAATGAAGTTTTCTCCATGTCTTTTGGCACCATTTTGATCTGGTTATAGCCCGAAAATCCATCCATGAAGGAGAAAACTTTGAACTTTGTTGTACTGTCAACCAGCATGTCAATATGTGGTAAAGGAAAGTCGTCCTTTGGACTAGCCTTGTTTAGATCTCTATAATTGTCACACATTCTGACCTTTCCGTCCTTTTTTGGAACTGGTACAATGTTGGCTAACCATTGAGAATATTCTGATGTGGCGAGGAAACCCGCGTCAATCTGTTTCTGTACCTCCTCTTTGATTTTGATGGCCATGTCCGGGTGAGTGCGTCTCAACCTCTGCTTTACTGGCGGACATTCTGATCTTAACGGTAAATGATGTTCCACGATGCTGGTATCCAACCCTGGCATATCCTGATAGGACCAAGCGAATACATCGGGGAATTCTTTGAGAAGCTTTATCAAACTCTCTTTGGTAGTTGGACTGAGCAGTGCCCCAATCCTGATTTCTTTTCTCTCTTTTTCTGAACCCAAGTTTACCGTTTCCAACGGCTCTTTGTGAGGTTCAATGGACCTTTCCTCTTGTCTGAGTGATCGGGAGATCTCTTCTGGAATTTCGTTGTCAACTTCTTCTTCAGCCCCAAATACCGGGAACTCAAAGTTGGGAGAAGGCATCGGATCGTATGTTTCAACGGGGTTTAAAACAAGCAATCTGCATGACGTGATGATTCGTGTTTAGAATAGAGAGAATGCAAAAGTGTGTGCAGTGTATTTTTCTTTTACTGCTTGTTTTTATTATTGAGTTGTATTTTAGGATTACCATTTTCTGAGAAAAACAAAAAGAGAAAACAGTAATTAATGCGGAAATTACAGAACAACGTTATTTTATTAATGAACAAGTCGATTCTTGAAACTGCAGCCCTATAAAACAAAACTCGGTCGCTTTGGGCAAAGCGAAGAGGGAGATTTACAGAAAGCGAGCCCTATCAAACATCCGTTTCACCTGGGCAGGGTGAAAGGTTAAAGATGGCAATTACTTTGACTGATGAACGATCTTTGGAACATCGAAAGCAACCCACTGGCGATGAACTCCTCGGTGAATCACAAAGTCTGGCACCTTCCTCGATTTGTCTTCAGAAATAACGCTGATTTCTGGTGGAGCAGGATCATTGGAATATGTCTCCCAAGCAGAGTTATCGTAGAAGGATTCCTCTGTTGTATTTTGCATAGCATTTGTGCTCTCAGCTGTATCTTCCCATCCAGTTGGCTGGATATCTTCGAGCCTGATACGATAGCTTTCGGGAGCGGTGTACTTGACCATATAGTCGTATTTTCCACTTGGTTGTCCTAGGGTGTCCCACACTTCTTTGGAACTGGAGGGTTCCTCCCTCTCGATGACGTTGACCTCAGGAAAGGCATAATTAATGAATTCTAGTCCTACAAACATTGCAAATTCATCGTCATGTTGAGTAGTTTCAGAATGACCTGAGTGTTGATCCCATGACATGGTGGGGACACAGGTATTCTGTTCAATGATGCTCAGCTGAGTTTCATTACTCGGCTGACTTTCTGGCCCCAAGTCTCCTGGGTAAGGCTGCCAGATAGGCAGGCCATCCATCGGGCCATAGTAGTTGTGGTCGAAGTTGTCTTTCATCAGAGTGTCCTCCTCTAATGAGTTTGGCGAAGCACGACATCCTTCCGGATCACAATCTCCGTATATCATTTCGACGTCTAACCTTGGTATAAATCTCAGACTCTGTGCGGGATAGCAAAATGGCGTAGGCACCACTTCCTAAGACATATAACTGTCCTCGTTAAGATAGGACTTCCATTCTTCATCTGTGTTGGAGGGATCCTCCTCATTGATAGCATGGATTGCCTGAGGCACTGGGTGAAGGAACCCTCCACTGTGGAAGAAGTTCTGAATGGGATGAAGACTTTCATCGTTAGCAGCTGTCTGGGTACAAGTTGTAGAAAAACCAAGACCCTTCTTTGTTGTATTGCTAGTAGGAATGACAAGTTGTCCCCATCCTATTGTATCGGTACTCTCGACTGCTTTAATAGCATCTTTGTATGAGGAAATCGAAGTTCCTCCTCCGGATTGATCTTCCTTGTGTAGCGAAAGCGCTTGGAACTGGGTTCCGATTATCCCTTCTGGTTCCACATAAGTGGATGACAATAAATTACTGACGAGCAAGGCCTGTTCCCCACAGACTATGATGAGTTGGCCGTTCTGGACGAACTTTAGCTTTTGGTGGAGGGTTGAAGTGACGACCCCAGCCTGATGTATCCAAGGTCTTCCTAATAAACAACTGTACGTTGCTCGGATGTCCATGACGTGGAAGGTGACTTGGAAAGTGTGAGGACCAATAGTTATGGGAAGGTCAACTTCGCCGATAACCATTTTTCTGGATCCGTCGAACGCTTTGACGACGACCTCGCTGGTTCTCATCAGAAGGCCCTTGAATGATAATTGCATCAAAGTGGACTTCGGCATAACATTCACGGCTGACCCTGTGTCTACCAGTACGCTGGCTAAAGCATCGTCTTGGCAGTTGACTGTGATATTGAGCGCCATGTTATGACGGCGACCCTCTTCAGGTAATTCCTCATCGTTAAATCCCAAATTATTACAGGAAGTGATGTTAGAGACAATGTTATCGAACTGTCTGATTGTTACATCCGGTTCCACAAAGGCTTGCTCCAAGACTTTCTATAGAGCCTCCCTGTGCGCTTCTGAACTGAGTAACAGTGATAATACTGAGATCTTTGAGGGAGTCTGTAACAGTTGGTCAACAATGTTGTATTCACTCCTTTGGATGAGCTTCAGCATCTCATCGTCGTTTTTCGAAAGGTCGGGATTACTGGATTGACCGACTGATGGATCGAGAGCTTCTGTCTGAAGTTCCTTTTCTTTATTGGACTCTCCAACTCCTCTGTTGAAGAGTCTACCACTCTGTGTTACATGACTGATGTCTGCAATATTCACGACAGAGGGTAATGGAATTTCCTTTCCATTTTCAATTATCGTTGCACTGTATTTGTAAGGGATTGCCTTAGCTGATTCATACAGTAGTGGTCCCGGCAGATATATGACTATGGGAACCTTCTGGTTTTTCTGACCATCGTACGTAATTTTGATCCGTTCCCGGTTGGGAATTCTTGATTCATCAAGCAGAGGGATAATGGCATAAACATTCCTGGTCCTCTGATGATCAGAGATGATGACAACGTCCTCAATTTGATTGGCAAGGTAGTTCGGCGACCAATTGATGGGTTCGGAACCTGGATATAGGCGAATCTCTCCACGATCCACCTGCCCCTGGAGAGCTGCTCGCACAAGGTAGCACCCTTGGTTACTTTCTAAACAGACTCCACAACGTTCATAATTGTGTGGTGGCACCTGGCCACGCCCACTTTGGATACAATGTAACCTCACTAGGTTAGCTTCCCCGGGTCAGACATCCTGACTTTGACGCCGAGTAGGGTTTCTGTTATTGATACGAATTTGTTGAGTATCTTTATCCATGTAGATTGTCATCCACCAATGATTTAACAAGTGCTGAAGTGCCTCCTGGACAAGGGCACATCCCTGATCGTTTTCGCAACCCGCTTTACAGCTGTGATAATTATGTGATATCAGGAACCCGAGTCGGACCTGCTCAGCATGCAACTCTATCAAGTTGGTATTCATCAAGCGAATGTCGAAGATTTGAACCATATTGATCTGATAGGGATTCCTATCATGGTTGTCCTGGATCCATCCAAGATCCATCTGACGCTGGAGGGCCTCCTGTATGAAAGAGCATCCCTGTTTATTTACCGAGCAAGTCAGACTAAAACTATAATCGTTCTGCGGTAGGTTATGATACTGGCTTTGCCTTGAGTGCACTGCCACCAAGTTGGCATTCATAGCACGGATATCGTGGTTCTGAATGACGTTGGAATTCGTATAGACCATGTTAACTCCACGAACTCGGTGCTCTTGGATCCATCCGAGATCCATCTGTTCCTGTAGAGCTAATTGCACCACAGAACATCCTTGATTACTTTTAGAGCAGATATTACATTGGTGATAGTTATGAGGTGGCACATGGCCATATCCACTTTGTCTACAATGCATCTTGACCAGATTGGTCCTTAACAAGAGTACATCATGAATTTGATAGACGTTGTTAGATTCTCCCTCTATCAGGTTGACTGCAGCTTTCTCGTGTTGAGGCAGTGGGTTCGTGAGAACATTGGGATTCATATCTTTGAAAGATAAGAGCCCGCTCCTAACAAGCTTTTGCACGTCAGATTTGAAATTGAGACAATTCTCTATGTTATGCCCTGGTCCTCCTTGATGATAAGGGCATGTCTGATCCACCTTAAACCAAAAAGGCATATTTTCCGGTACTATAAGAGGTGACTTAGTCTGGATGTGCCCCTTAGCCAGTAGTAACGGAAATAGTTCTGCGTACAACATGGGTATAGGATCAAACCCTGGTGGCCGCATTGTACGGTTGTTGTTGTATTGAGGACGAGCCTGCTGAAGAGGCTGTTGTGTCCTTTGCTGATTAGGTTGGCTCTGCGCAACCTGAGGTTGATACGTAGGAATAGGCGCATGGCTGATAGCAGGAGTTACAGCTGCTACCGGTTGATAACGTCGCCTTTGCTTTCCGAGAGAGATATTCCCAATATCTTGCTCTTTTTTCTTAGGGAGAGCACTACCGTATCGTTTTGTACTACTCGATGATCCAACCTCTTTTACCAAACGTCCTTCTCAGACGGCTTCCTCAAGACGAACTCCCATGCCCACCATCTCAGTGAAATCACTGGGCGCACTGGCAACCATTCTATCATAGTAAAATGAGCTTAAGGTCTTTAAGAAGATCTTTGTCATCTCTTTTTCCTCAAGAGATGGACAAATCTGAGCGGCAATTTCGCGCCATCTCTGAGCGTACTCCTTAAACATTTCCTTGTCCTTTTGTGACATTGATCTGAGTTGATCTATGTCCGGTGCCATGTCCAAATTATATTTGTATTGTTGGACGAAGGCAGTACCAAGATCTCTGAATGTGCTAATCGTAGCACGGTTTAAACCCATGTACCATTTGAGTGCGGCACCGGTTAAACTATCCTGAAAGTAGTGAATCAGTAGGTCCTGATTCTCCGTCTGAGCTGACATTCGCCGAGCATACATCACCAGATGGCTCTGAGGGCAAGAGTTACCCTTGTACTTTTCAAAGTCGGGCACTTGAAATTTGTGCGGAACTTTCACATTGGGGACCAGACAAAGGTCTGCGGCATCCTTTCCAAATAAATCCTGACCACGGATGGCTTGCAGTTCCTTCTGCATTTCCAGGAACTGTTCCTGGAATTCATCCATTCTATCGAACATAGTTTCCTTATTACCCGAAGGTATTGGTGGAACCTGTCCTTCCGGGACAGTGTGCACCACAGGGGGTGGTACCGTGACTACGGCAGTGAATCTTGGCATTTCCCGAAGTTTGTAACCTTCAGGAATCTTCAGTATGCCCCTGGCATCTTCGCTTTCCCGAAGTTTGTAACCTTCAGGCCCAGCGGCTTCTGCTATGATTCCCTGATCTTCAGTGATCGGCGGAACATATCCTTCTGGGATATAGTTAACAGGCATGCCCCAAGGACGATCTTTCGGCATTTGATACCTAGGATCATACTTCTCCACTATGGGCGTTGAGGTGATCTCTGAGATCACAGTCCTTTGTAGCTGAGCTTCTACCATGACTTGTATGTCGTTACGAAGCTTTCTCATATCCTCTCTCAGAGCGTCAATCTCTTCTTTCAACTCTCTATTTTCTTCCTCAAGATCATCCATCTTTTTCTGACGATTGGCTCGAGTATTGTACGAATGAGAAAGTTTGACTCTAGAACCGAGACACAAACGTGAGATTCGTAGGTAAGAAGAATACGCGATGTGAGAATGATGAATGCAATGATTATATTAATTGTTTTTTTTTTGTTTAATCAAAATAAACTTCGACAATTAGATTGCAAATATCAAACAATGGGGAAACCCCTTTTTATTGAATTCAAAGGATTACAAAAATGGAAATACAGTAGATTACAAGGTGCAGAAACAGAAACCTAAGCTAATGGGTCCCGAGTCCTCTCTGAAGAGAAATCGGGTGCTGACTCTGGTACTTTCCTTTTCTTTGACCGGGGCTCTTGGGCCGTTGTCGGGTTGTCATTCCTTTGCCAAGTGAAAGGAGCGAGCAAATTCCTTTGGTCATCTTGATTCTCTACAGCATGTTGCTCCAAAATTTCAATCAGAGCGTCCTTATCTTTCAGTAGTTGCTGTATTTTGATGCACTCTACGTTGAGGGTGCGGTACTTGTTCTTCCAAAACCTCTTCTCCCGTTGAACTTTGTTGAGAGTAACCTGAAGTTTTGCAGTCTCTGTCATGAAGTACATGAAAGACTCCCTCGGAGGAAGAATTCTGTGACGAGGATAAGGCATCTTTAGCTTGAGAGCTCTAGTTTGTACCCAGTGGAGATAAGGCTCCACCGAGACACAGTCGGGTTTTGCTAGAGACTCCCGTCCTTTCTTATGAACATGTTTCCAAGCATGCGCTATTTCTGTCTTTATTGCTCTGTCATTTTCTCCTTCCTTGAAGAAAAGACCTCCCAGATGAGCACTCCGTGGGATGTGCCTCATCGGGTATCCAAATTGACGACGAACAAGAACTGGATGGTAATTGATTCCTCCCTTAGTTCCTATAAGGGGTACGTTGGGGAAGTTTCCACAACGATCAATGATCCTGATCCCATCATAAATCCTATTACACCAATCAATGTCAGAGTTGGTGAGAGACATGATTTTCTGTGACAAACGTAAGGCACTCTTGTGATCCCAAAAAGCAGCAGACTTAGGCAAATGGGAGATAAACCATTTATAAAGAAGAGGTACACAACATGTGATCTCCCCTCCACTGTACAAATTCCCTAAGTGTACAGAATGATACGCATCTGCGAGAAAAGTTGGCACAGGGTTTCCAATGAGAAAACCCTTAATGTGGTTGATATCGACGAAGTTATTAATGTTGGGCAACAAAAATAACCCATAGGTGAGTAAAACAAAGATGCTTTCAAAAGCAGTCACGTTCCCGATACTGGCGAAGTACAGGGCTTTCTTTGTCAAGAACTGGGCTGGCAAACCTTGTATGCCACCCTTAGTGGTCATGTGAGTCCTGACCTCAGACTCGTCCAAATGAATTGCTCTTGCAATGGTCTGATTCTTTGGAATTTATTCCAGTCCAGAAAATGGAGCTTGATCGGTAATGTGTAAATCAATCAGATGAGAATATTCCTCCAGTGTTGGTGCTAGCTGGTAATCCGGGAATATGAAACAATGATAGACCGGATCGTAGAACTCAATGAGCGCATCCATGATTCCCTCAATCACATGGACTCTTAGCAGAGATAGCAAACCTCCGTACTTGGCTCTGAAAGCCTCTTGGTTTGTGATCATCCTCGCCAAACCTCTTAAATCATCTAGTTTTGGAATCCTGAAGGTGTACTTATGAGTTCTCCTTCTACCGAAATCCATTAGCGCAATCTTTTTCTCTGATATTTGCAATCACAGTCTTAGTTTATTTTGAAAAAACAGAGAGACTAGAAGAGATTTTTTTTGAATGTTTTAATGTTTTTTAAATGAATGTATGAATGCAGCACACAAAAACATAGAAAAAACACGGGGTCAAAGGGTCGTTGTCATGGGGTCAAGGCTTTACCCATCCCAAAGGTTTATACTAGGGTGATTTTTTGTACCTGTACTCAAAATCATCAGCTCCTCCCAGGATAACAAACAGCAAGCGGATCGCCAGCGAGATGTATGAAATCTTAGAGTAAATGCTATTCACCGAGAATAGATCATTAGCCTCAAATGAGGGTAGTATCGCGTGATAACTATTTCCGATAGTTTTCGCACTACAAAAGGGTTGGCTCCTCAGCTTCTCAGACATCACAATCGACCCATTGCCTGTGAGAGGGAATGGGTTGCATTGGGAAGCCTCCACTGAGGTTGATGGTCGACCTCGTCGCCATCACTTATCTTAAGTGTATACTCAATCTTTCCACATGCGGCATCACACACATTCCCATTAGCCGAAAAATAAACACAGATATCAATTAAGAAAAGCGGTATATATATTTGTCCTAATGTCCTAGACTTTTTAAAAGCTATGAATCTTATGTTCCTGACAAAAAATGGCTCCCCGGCGGAGTCGCCATTCTGTGGTTCCTTCCCCACTTAAAGGGTTTTGACCTAAGATCCTAGCGAAGTCAACAAAAAGTCTTATCCCAGAAAAGAAAGAAAGAAAGACCCGCCCCACGGTGGGCGCCATTTTTCTGTGGCGGCCACCGCCATGAAAATGACTTGTCCAATGTTTCCACCTTAAATTATAAGAAAGAAAGATGAGAATGCCCCACGGTGGGCGCCATTTTTCTGTAGCGAGCGAAACTGGACGTGTTTCTTAAGCACTGTCGCTCCTTGGGGGTTACTACAGGTTGATTCATTTTTTATCCTATTGTGAGCTGACTAAGGAAGGGAAATAGAAGGCTTCACTGCATATTCTTTTGAAGCTGACAATAGTCCAGGATTCAAATGAAAGAGTAATTTGGCTATTCCAGTCATTACTGCCTCTGAAGAAACATCTGAGTCTTGAAATAAAAATCAAGTATTGAAGAGAAAGAGATTATGCCAAATCCATATTGCTTCAATATTTGATAATAAGGAGTCTGTTCTATAAGGTGATATCTTAAGAGACTCCATTGCTCCTTGATTGAGGGTCATCATGGAATTTGTATTAAAGGACAAGTCTATGAGAAACCTTCAATTCTTCTTCGAGTTTTGCAGGCAATTATATGATAGTGCTTTAATTTGTTTTATGCCATTCTTTGATAGCTAACATCATCTGGTTATTTGCTTATCAAAGATCTCAAAGTCTTAAGCCAAGACAATCAAATTAATGATTCTGCTAAGAACAAGATATTGTTCATATTATGATTTATTCTAGACGGATACTCTGAAATGATTCATGGTACTGCTATCAAAATGTGGCATAAGGCGAAGGAAAGGTTGTCTGGACATTTATGTATGGTCTCGTAGAAATATGAGTATCATAATTGAAATGTAGTTGTTGCAGATATCGTGGAAAGGAGAATAGGCGTCTTCCATGGCATTTATCAAAGGTTGTTTACAACATTTGATGGAAGAAGAGCCTATATCCCAGACTTAAGTACTAGAGGTACTGAGTTTGGTGGGAGAAGTGGGGTCAATGGTTTAACAGCCATTGAATCAGAATCGACTCAAAGCGGTGTTTAGACTCTATGGTCAAGTATGATTACTGATACGAGTCTGACCGAGAAAACACACAAAAAAGGGTTATGTTCTTTTCTATCTTTTGATTCAATGAGATGCTTGTGTATATGTTAATACAAATTCTTTGCTAGATTTCTAAAGAAATTTTTTTATTGAAAGAATCTTCAGAAATATTTAAGAAGAAACTATGTTGTATTTATCTATACTGAATATTTCATTAAGCTAGATGACTATCATATTTATGGAAAGAGTTTCCTCACTTTTTGTGATGTTACAGCTGCTTGTTAGCTGTCAAAGGAAACAATTCAATATTCTTTAATCACTCATGACTCTTGTTTCACGAGGAAATGTTGGTTTTAAATAGAATCTTGGATACTAGTGACTGACAGAAGATATCTCTTTCTTAGTCTAGATCTACTAGACTCTGATGGATGATAGCTTCTGAAAATTGTCAGATTCTGAGATTCAGAAGAAGATTCTTTGCTTCTGATTAAGAAATTTAAGTAAAAGGTTTTTCAAAAATCTTATATTACTTGAATTTCATAAGTTTGAAAATCGTCTAGTGGATTCAAGAGATCTGCTGGATAAGAACCTTTGGGTAATGATGCTTTCTTTTTATATATTTGCTATCTCTATCCCCTGTCTTGCGAAACATAATTTTGTGTCATTTTTCTGACAAGATTCTTATTCCTTTAGAATCTTGTTCAGTTCTTTTTGTTTTTGTTTTTTCTTTGGCTGTGTTCTCATCAAGCCAAACTTGAGATGAGTTTCCTAGTCAATTATTCTTTGAATCAACTAGTTGTCATCAATGAAAAGCTTGTGGATTTTGATGAGTTGCTTATGTTTGGTTTTAACTTCTGGAAGACTGTGTCTGAACAAAGATGGAATGGATACTTTGAGATGCTCTGTGGTTTCACTTATCCAGATCTTGTCAAAGAGTTTTGGATTAATGCCTCCATTGTTTAGCTGAATTCAGAGTGTGATATTCTTTCTAAAGTAACTTGTGTTTCTATAACTAACATCTAAATCGATTGCTAATGTGATCAATTGTGAAGAAATATGATAATTTCCAGGAACTCTTGTTTGGGAACACTATCTTCCTACTTGGCGTATCTTTTTAGATCCATCTAATACATAAGTGGTTTCAAATCTTTGTCCTGATGCAATTGTTTGGAATCAGATTCTGAATTCAAACCTGCTGCCTACGGATAAGGATTTAGACATCGTGGACCCTATTGAAAAAGATGTGCAACTACTTCTCAATTCAGACTTGCAGATTGATTTTCCTCAAGTTATGTTTGACTATTTGAAGAAGACTCTTTCTCCCTTTCACAAAGGAAAGATTTTCTTCATTCCTTATGGACAAATTCTTTCAGAATTATTTGTTCTGTAGGAAGTTATCATAAGTTCAGAGGCTAATTCATCTAAAATATGGAGAGACAAGTTTGAAGCTATCTATGAAAGATTCTGATGTTAGATTTCTACATAGTTATGCTTTGTAATTGTTAGAATCCTTGTATTAAGTAATCTTATTAAAAATTCGTGTTTGTTCATGATGATGTGCAGTTTAAACTATTATTTATATATTTATTGTTTTTCTAAAGGATTAAAGAAATGGGATTAAGAGCTCAAAACATGCAACAATTCTCATTAATAAACTAGAAGATATTACAAATTATTAAGACTTTCTAGTCTGTTGGATTTGCCCTAAGGTATTCCCTAGGATCATCTGACATGTCCAGATTATCTAAATAATCTTGCCATTCTTCCTTAGCAAACTTCAAAGCCTCCTATCTTAGATGGTTTATGCGTTTGGACTCAGAAGTTCTTCTTTTTCTAGGAGTCTTCACAAAGGATGCTGAAGAGGTGTGCGCTTCTAAAGTCATCTGCTTACTAGTATATCCTTCAGCTAGCGCTTTACCTTTAGTTGCTTGAGTTGCTGTATTCAGTATGACTACCTTTCTGAAATCTCTCTTTGGAACCCATATTTGTTTTTGTTTATACATCTTGGTGTTTTAAAGATTAAGTGATTAAGGGAGAGAGTCTGCTATGAGTTTTTATGGACTTGTTACATTCATTGTCTTGAGTATCTGTTATTTTAATATTGATTAAGTCAAATCAATATTTTAATGATGACTCTTGGAAATGTTATCTAACAATCTTGTAGCGAGCAATTTTGGACGTGGTTCTTAAGCACTGTCGCTCTGGGGTACTCTAGGTCGATTCATTTTTTATCCTATTGAGCTGACTAAGGAAGGAAAATAGATGTCTCCAATTAACCCTGCTTGCATACTGAGTTTGAACAGCGGTCTGTTAGGTTACAGATGCAGTTTAGATTGTGGGCCTCTCTCTGCTTATTTAAGAATGAAATATTTGGACCATTTGTGAGGATGTTAGGACGGATGCTTTTCGATTGATGTGTGAAGGTACGGGATTTTGGGTTTTTTGATTAGTGTGCTCGCTAAGATTTTTTTCAATCTTATGCCTACGTATTCCCGTTTAACAAAACAGGGAAATCAGAGCGATCGTAGTTCCTCCTATTCTATGGGAGGAAAAAAAGGTTGTTTTAGTGTCTTGTTCAAAGCCCAAGATGTGAAGCTAAAGGTGGTTTGTATCTTGTTCAAAGCCCAAGATATGAAGCTGAAAGTTCTATTTGTATCTTGTTCAAAGCCCAAGATGTGAAGCTAAAGGGTTTTGACTTTAGAGAGAATTTTGTCATCTCTAAAATGGGGCCTGTTTGTCATAACTGTTGGGTGGCTGATTATAAAGGAGAATTACTTTAACTGGGATATGTGAATCTAGTAATGCCATAATTTCCTTTATAGGGGATTTTTAACCTGAAGAGGAAGACTTTAACTCAGTGTAGAGCAATGCCATCTTTCCTTAGGAATTTCTCATGCTAAAAGAGGGACAGTGGCATGGATGTAAATAATCCAGAGGCTTGCGCTTACAGTAATTAGATGGGGGAAAAGGAGTTATTGATGTTTGTATACTGTGAACGAGGCACAACTTTTGATGCTAAAAGGTTGATTGACTCAACCGGGGTTTTCTTATACAAAGCCTAAGAGGAGGCTATTAGCCCAACAAGAGGGTGTTTTTATGTGTCTCGTACGAAGCCCGAGAGAGAGGCTAAAAGGGTATTAACTCAACAAGAGAGTCTTTTATACTCAAAAAGAGAGTGTTTTTTGTATCTCGTACGAGGCCCGAGATGTAGGCTAAAAGGCTTCGACTCAACAGGAGAGTCTTTTATACTCAACAAGAGAGTTTTTAGTATCTCGTATGAAGCCCGAGATGGAGGCTGAAGGTTTGACTCAACAAGAGAGTCTTTTATACTCAACAAGAGAGTGATTTGTATCTCGTACGAAGCCCGAGATGGAGGCTAAAAGTGTGGTTGACTCAACAAGAGAGTCTTTTATACTCAACAAGAGAGTGTGAATAGGTTAGCTCCGGCGAGAGAATCATTGTACAAAGCCCAAGAGGAGGCTATTGGTGCTGGTAACTGTTTCAATTGAGTGACAGGTCCAGTATGTTGGATAAAGAGAAAATCAGTTCTTATATGGGTAATGTCGTGCTCAGGGATTGATCTGAGGGTCAGGGATATTTCCTGTTCTTTAAGGAAATGGGAAATCCAAAGGGTATTGAGAATGTCCAAGTCTACTGGTGTTTTGAGAAATCGATTCTCAGCTAGGGAATGATCCTTGTATGATGCCCAAGAGAAGGTTGGTATGTTAAGGGATGAAGGTCAACCCATTAACAGGTCTGACACTTGACTCAGAAAGACAGCTCTAGCAAATTGATGACTAGGTTCCGTTCCTATACCTGTAGAGGTCTCTGGGTCCTTGTACTAAGCCCAAGAGAAGGCATGAGAGCTTTTAAGAAGCCGAAGGGTCCTTGTACAACGCCTAAGAGGAGGCGGGGATGCTTTTAAGAAGCCTGTGGGTCCCCAAACCCCGAGAAGTTTAAGACAAGCCATTCACCGAGAATAGATCAAGCCAGGAAAGTCCGAGAATTTGGAAGAAACTCAAGAGATGCCATTCACAGAGAAAAGATTATCTCTGGGGAGTAGAGTTTCTTTGACAATTTCTAAGGGTGACAGTCTGAGAAAGGCTTCACCGAGAATGCTGCCTTTCACGTCTCCATATTGTTTAACCCCAAGAGGAGGGAAGATTGTGTCTGGTAATCCTATGGGGATCTAGTTTTGTTTGTATTTAAGAGTGACCAACAGGGCTTTACCTAGTGCTAGACGTAGTTGCCGGGGAAAACTCTAAATAACTATACTAGTATTACACAGTGGATATTTGACAAGTATATAAAAGTTTGTAAAAGAAGACTTACAGTGAGCAGCCCCACAATACAGTTATATATATATATATATATATGAAAGCGGATAAAGAAAGCGGGTAAACACTTACTCGGTTGTAGAGCTTCCATGGTGTTTGGTCAGTTTGTTCAACAAAGAAAGCTTTGATAACAAAATTATATTCAAAATCAAAGGAGAAAGTGCTTTGAAAAGATTGTTTGGGGCTTACAGCTCAAGGAGAGGCCCAAGGTTTTATCAGTGATTGTACTGTTGTTTTGAAATTGTACAGGGAATTATACAAGTGACTGAGGCCCAAAAAGGTTTTCTGTACAAGGGGGTGGGTCTTACACTCTCTCAAGAGGCCCAAAGATTTATTTTTGTACAAGTGGTGGGGCTTACAGCTCAAGGAGAGGCCCAAAAGTTTTGTTTTAAAAGGCGACGATTGCGTCTAACTTTTTGATGGTATCGGGACTTATACAATAAGTGAGGCCCAAATTATTTTGGTTTTTAAAAAGGGTTGGGTCTTACACTCTACTAGAGGCCCAATGATTTTTAAAGAGTGGGGCTAATAACACGAGGGTAGGCCCAAGGGTTTGATTTTTGAACTGGCGATCGCGCCGAGATTTTCTTTTAACGCAGAGGGACTTATACAATATCTGAGGCCCAAAATTGTTTTTGGTTAAAAGGGGATTGGGTCTTACACTCTATTAGAGGCCCAAAGATTTTTGAATGGGTCTTATAGCTCGAGGAGAGGCCCAGATGATTGGTTTTAAACGGGCGATGATCGCGCCAAACTTTTGAAATACAACGGGACTTATACAACATTTGAGGCCCAAAATAGGTTTGTATTTACAAAAGATTGGGTCTTACACTCTATTAGAGGCCCAAAGAGTTTGAAAAAGTTTGATGAGGGTTGAATTAATAAAAAAATCCTAATTTGTTTTCAAAAATGTATTTTAATTGAATAAAAATTCAATTAAAATTATCAAAATTATTAAACATGTGGAAAACAAATTGTGATATTGGATTAATGTTTCAAAAATTAGGTTTCTATCCAGAAAATGATTGGAAATCACTAAAATTTGAAAAATCCAGAGGGAGAACATATTTTAAATGTCAAAAAATAATTAAAATAGTAATTCTTTACAAAAATATCAAGTATATAAAATAAATAATATTTTTGGGAAAATAAAATATTTTAACATTTTTGTGAATTATTAAAAAAAGAATCAACTCAAAATCATTAAAACTCAGAGAGAAATTAATTTTTGAATAAATTAAATAAAATCACAAAATTCAAATATTCAAATTTCCAAAAAAGGGCACCAAGAACAAGGGCAAGAACACGCGCCACCCTCCGTTTCTGCAGATTTGCGTTTTCTATCCAATCTCACTGAATACTTGATGATATCATGCAATCTACATATCAATCTACTCGTTTTAACCTCACGATCATGTTTATGGTCTTTAATTTCATTTATTTTAAACATGGAATAAGAAATCAAAGAGAAACCTCAAGAACCCTAAAATTTGCATGAAGGTTCAGAAATTCCATACACGATTCAAACAAAGCAGTTGATTGAGGGAAAACACTCTATGCATGATTATGAACATATGGCCAAATTATTGTGCAGCAAAAAATGCATGGATCATAGAGTTAGAAGAGCTCATGCTTACCTCTTGCAGCTGGTGATCGTGTTTTGTGTTAGAGGTGTTACAGCTTGGTTCCAAGGATATGGACAGCTTCCCTAGGTGCTATGGAGTGTGTCTGGATGCTTGGAGTGGATTGAAATGATCTGGAACTTGAGATGGTGCCCCAACTGCAAATCTGTCAAGAACTTGAGAAATTGGCTAGTGATTTTGTGATTTTGGTGTTCCAGATGTTGTGTGAGTGTCTGGATCACTTCTATATGATGTTTATGAGGTGTGTGTGTGATTGGTTTAGTTGGAATAGCTCTCAAACTCAAAACCCGATAGTGACTTGCTTTGGAAGGCAATTTTGGAGTGAAGAAGGAGATTTTGAGGAAAGCATCTGTTCGATGGCTTTAGTGTACTCAAACTGATCACAAATAAGCTCTATTTATAGTAGAGCAAGTTTGTTTTGTAAGGAATAGTGAATGGTAACTGCTGCATAGGTTTGACCAATGTTGAGCAATGAGAATCCAAGTCTCCTCTAGCCATTGACTAGAGGTTAGGGCACAGGCTGCTGGTCCCCTTGGTCTTGGATAAGTCTTGACTGAATTCAGTTGGAAATGGCTCAGTCCATGCCACCTTGGTGCTTCCATTGAATGCTCCAAAACAAAATTGGAGTCTTGTCCCTCTTTTAGGCATTTCTAGGTTTGACATGCTATTTTTGGTTCCAAAGACTTGGGAGGCTTGGGATCAGAGTTAGTTCCTCCTTGGTCCCCCCTTGAGGTATTCAGATGGATAGAGTTGCTTGTCCTTTGCAAAATTTGAGTAAATCGAGCAAAACTCGAAAATCTACCTTGCCATGACAGTTTGCAGCAAGGCATGTTGGCATTGTCATATCTCATGGCTCAAGTGGACTTTGATGGAGTTCTTGGCCATTTTGGAAAGCCCTCATATGATACAACAACTATTTGATCATAATTGGTTTTGATACTTTTTGGATCCAAGTGAAAAATGCCCCTACATTTGGAAAAAAGTAAGGCATATTCTGACTTAGTGAAAATTTCACTAAGTGTTGGAAAAAAGTGACATTTTCACTTTTTGTGATTTTGATCATTCCATAACTCAAAATCCATGAGGAATTGGAATGAGTTATGTTTGAAGCTTTTGTAGAGTGCCATAAGAGCTACAAATCCAGCTTTGGATGGGAAAAAATAGCCTTATGGTTTAGGAGTTATGATCCTCCAAAGTTAGTACCCTAGCCACTTTGTTCCATAACTTAGAAAATTTTCTAAGTTTTTTATGGTTACCCCTTTTACAAGTTATCCCCCTTTTGTTGATTTTTCTTGATGAATTATGATTCCAACCACACACTAACATCATTTTAGGGTTAAGGAACCATAATTGACCAAAAAATCAAAAAGTCAAACTTTGACTTTTGGGCACAGTTGACTTTTTATCAGATGAATTCCAAACTGTGCGATCCTCTATGAAATCAAGCCCTTGACCTAAATCAAACTTGATGGACTGATTTCATAGGTGTTATAGGGTGTATTTAATCATGTCCTAGGGTTTGGGAGCATGTCCTAGTCAAAAGTCAAAGATACAGTTGACTTTTTTCGCGAAACCCTAATTGTGGTTCTGATGAACTTGAAACTTGTTGCTCAAGCTTCTTGGATCAATCCATTGTTGCAAATGGATCAATGTGGTTTATTAGAGACCCTCAAATCATGTCTTGAGGTCTTGGCTCATGTTTTGTCCCAAAAGTCAACTTAGGGGTGAATTAGGTCAAAAAACCCTAATTCCTGATCTTTTGTGAATGCATCCCCTGAGGTTAAATTGACTTGATGATTGGGTTCATGATGTCCCTTGGATAATCTTAGGTTATGATTTGAAGCATTGGCTCATGCCCAGAGGAAGATTTCCATCTGGAGGCCCTGGTCAACCAAAACCCTAATTTGGTGACACTGGCGATCTTGAGGCTTAATCCACTTGGAATGCTGCAACCTTGTGCTTGATCTTTGATGTGGGAGTCCTCTTGATCCATTGTGGATGGTTGAGAGGTTAGAAAAGTTGAAGATCATGTCATTCCTTGATTGATCCTTTGTCTAAGGCTCAAAGAGGGCTTGAAACCCTAAGTCTGATTGTAGTGGATGCTCACCCATCCTTGGGGAGACTAATGGTTCATCCATATTGTGATGATGATTTGCACAATGATGGGAAATCTTAGTGGTCAAAATTTGGGGTATGACAGATGCCCCTATTTAATCTTCTTGGACCCGAAGGTGTGAATGGCGAAGGTATTCGGGCATTCAGGGTGCAAAAGGATTAAATATCGAAATACCCGAAATTTTGATGGTGGTTAAGAATGGTAGTTCACGCATCCTTCTTCTTTTGCTAAGCAATGATGTATAGAAAAGGTAAAAACTTCCCCTCGATCCTGGTCTTCAGCCAAGGAACTGGTCTCAGTTTTCTTTTGAAATAAACTTCCCATCGATCCTGGTTTCCTACCAAGGAACTGGTCTCAGTTGCTGAAATAAACTTCCTCTCGATCCTGGTTTCCTACCAAGGAACTGGTCTTAGTTTCTTAAATAAACTTCCCCTCGATCCTGGTTTCCTACCAAGGAACTGGTCTTAGTTTCTTAAATAAACTTCCACTCGATCCTGGTTTCCTACCAAGGAACTGGTCTCAGTTTCTGACGTAAACTTCCCCTCGATCCTGGTTTCCTACCAAAGAACTGGTCTTAGCTTCTGATATAAACTTCCCCTCGATCCTAGTTTTCTACCAAGGAACTGGTCTTAGTTTCTTATGTAAACTTCCTGATCAGTCACCATTTTGCTAAAGTAATTATCATTTTAACAGATGATAGTATGCGAATTATTTACATTTTTCATATAGTTTGAGTGGTTTATATGTCAGTGTCTTTAATTTCGTATTTATCTATATTTTAATCATTTCTGGTATTTTTGATCTTTTTGGGAAGGTTAACGTGTTTTGTAGGTCGGATGAAGTCAATGATATGGTTAGAAAAGGAACGCGGCGAATTTTGGAAAGATTGGAAAAATCTATTTTTCAACATGTTTTTCATCATGACAGTCGTACAGTATTTTGATCATAACTTGAGCATCGTAAATCAAAACGACGTGGGTCTGGCGGTAAATGAAAGCTAAGATCAAGGGCTACAACTTTCATGAACAAAGTTTTGGCAGATTCGACAATGTTCATACGCATATTGTCTCATTTCATACGTGTATCGAATGCAGAAAAATGCTGAAAAAGTGCTGAAAATGTTGTTTCTCTGCCCATACGCGTATGGCCTGCCCCCATACGCGTATTGACTGCCCCCATACATGTATGATATGCCCAGAACATGCCCATACGCTCCCATACGCATACCATACGCTCCTATACGCGTATGGCACCCCCGGTACGCGTATGGAGGCCCAGAAGTGTGAAAAAACCCAAATTTGACGTATTTAAAGCCACCATGTGATTTTTTAAGGGAGGGACGAATTTTTGACGGCAAGAACACGTTTTGAAGGCTAGAGAACTCCGATTTTTGCATGGAATCAATATTTTCATGAGCCTTTGTGATTGAATACTTAATTTCTTCTATAGATCTGTAATGTCTACCCTTTATCTTTTGTTTTTCGTTTTTATTATGAGTAGCTAAACCCTCCATTGCTAGGGGGTTTCCCTGCTTCTATTATGTAATGAATTCGATATTATTTATGCAATAACAATTTTGTTTTAGTATATTTGATTTGTTCTCTTTTCTGTTCTTATTGCTTTCTCTGTCGGACAAACAGAGTCTGATTTTATGTGAAACAATTAAGCTGGACCGCCACTGTTCATGATCTATTTGATAACATATTGTAATAGATATCACCTAGGACTAGCGATACCTTACAATAACTGGATTATTCTTGATATAATAATGCTTGATTTCAACCGTAATTACCTATGGACATAGTAATTAGGTTGATTGATCAAAGGTTTTCTCACTAAAGACTTAGGAGTGAATACCCTAAAGAACCAGTAATCAATTATTTTGAAATGCGTTGTTGTACTGTTAGATCGGAATCATTTCATGATTGAATCATACACCTTCCCTAACATGTTACTCATATCTGTTTTAACTGTTCCAGTACTTTCTTTATTTTATTCGTAATTGCTTTTATAATTTCACCAAACAATTCCAAAACCCCAAAGCTTTTGTTTAACTAAAGTAAAACCCGAACTCTACATTGTCAAGCAGTCCTTGAGATCGACATTCGGGGAAATTCCCTTTTATTACTACAATAGGCAGAATAATACACTTGCTATTTTTCCTATCACTCCCCCTCGATCCTGGTTTCCTACCAAGGAACTGGTCTCAGTTTCTTTTGTCAATAAACTTTGACAAGGGACGCTATCCGTAGCGGTTTTCCTCAAACTTCTCGCCGAATTTTCCCGAGGAGATGCCATTTGATGGAAAAAGTTTTGATGTCAGACTTGCTGGGGAACCCATTCGTCTGAGTTGTAGAGGGGTACAAACTTCTCTGTTGGAGAGCCATTTATCGACTCTACTAGGGGAAAATGAGTCTCTTGAGAGACTGCTTTTGCTTGGGGATGTTGCATCATACTTTTCTCGGAATCTTCTCGGAGAAATGCCATATGATGTGATCTAATTTTGAGGTGTTGATAACTTCATTAACATCGACTCTCCGGAGAGCAAAATCAATGCGTTGCTGAAAGTCTTTAGTTGTGAGGCTTTCTCTAGGGATTTTCCTTAATCTGGGAAAGCGACGATATCATCTTCAATGGCGAAGAGTGACATTTGCCGAAAGTTTCTCTGGCCAACCAGAGGTTCAAGTTATTTAAGTGGTCAAGGGCCAACTTCATCCCAGAAATAAACTGGAGGAGAGAGATTGTGCAGACGCAACATTTCCTGACGAGGAAAGAACCGACAAATCAATTATGAAGACTTTTATCACTAGGGGACAAGACCGACTAGAGTGATAGTGATGCAATATGAATATGAATGTAAATTAATAATGCATGATGCATGTATGTATATGCTGACAAAACTGACACGACATATAGACTAGTAGATGAACACGACTGGATACTCGGCCACAGTGGGAGATAAAAAGTATCGCTGGTTCAAGATAGCAATTCTGCCTTGCTTAGGAGAAGTAGTCCCTGTGGGGGAACAACTGTTGATCGGGCTTAGGAGGTAAGAACTCCGCCGAGGGTGTCGGACAGAATATTCGCATCTGACACAGTTGATCCTTCGTTCAGGCATACTGGTTTAGAAGGAGTACTTTGATTCTGCACTTTGAAGCTCGCTTACTTTTGGAGAAGCGATTGAGGTTCTTTCGATGTTCAACAGTCAAAAGAATTTCCATCTTTATGTTAAAAGCAGAAAAAGTTTAACAAGTAAATTCATTTTTGTTTTATTTCAAGAATCGTTAATCATGTTAAAATGTCATTCTATAACGCTAAAACAAATAAGAATTACAAACAAAAGCACTAGGGCTCAAATTTTATTGATAGGATGGAAATCAGCCAAGCGCGTGATTCCATAGAGTATTTACAAAGTTTGAAAATGGTAATTTAAGGGAGAAGGGCTACATTGAAACATAACGACCACTATCCTTCTACCAACTTTGAATTTGGGACATCTTGAGCTTCTGTCAAAGATGACCTTGACTGGAGTTTTCTTTCGATGGATGGCATTACTGCTGCTGAGGGACTTGCCCCTGTTGAACATAGTTACTTGCCATTATCCCTAACTTTTATCTGGATTGTACTTTGAGATTTCCAACCCACCGGGATGATTTTTTGATTATGTCTCTAAATTTTTCCTGGACCGCCCTTTCGGGTTTTCAATCCACCGAGACGTTTTTTTTTTAGTTTAGGCGAAGTATTTCTTGACTACATCAACATTTGTGGGGTAGGCAAAATCCTCTCCGTCCATGGTTGCAAGTCTCAAGGCACCGCCTGAGAAAGCTTTCTTGACCACATAGGGGCCGTCATAATTCGGAGTCTACTTGCCCCGAGAATTAGTGAGAAATGATTGTATCTTTTTTAGCACAAGGTCTGCTTTCCTGAAGATGCGAGGTCGAACCTTTTTGTCAAACGCCTTCTTCATTCTTTGCTGATACAACTGACCGTGGCATAGTGTCGTTATTCGTTTCTCCTCGATCAGGTTTAGTTCGTCGTGTCGACTTTGGCACCATTCAGCTTCTGTTAGCTTAGCTTCCATCAATACCTGGATCGATGGGATCTCTACCTCGATGGGGATCACTTCCTCCATGCCATATACTAGAGAGAAAGGGGTTGCCCCTGTTGAAGTACAGACAGATGTGCGATAACCGTGAAGGGCAAAGGGCAGCATTTCGTGCCAGTCTTTGTAGGTTACAACCATCTTCTGAACAATCTTCTTGATGTTCTTGTTAGCCGCTTCTACCGCTCCGTTCATCTTGGGTCGGTAGGGAGATGAGTTATGGTGTTCGATCTTGAACTCAGCACACAACCCTTTCATCATCTTATTGTTCAAGTTAGATCCATTATCAGTAATGATCTGGCTTGGAACACCATAACGGCAAATGATATTATTTTTGATAAATCGGACCACCACTTGTCGGGTTACATTAGCGTATGACGTTGCTTCGACCCACTTGGTGAAGCAGTCAATGGCTACCAGGATGAACCGATGTCCATTCAAAGCTTTGGCTTCAATCATGCCAATCATGTCGATTCCCCATATGGATAAAGGCCATGGGGAAGAAAGAACTTTGAGATGTGTTGGCGGTACATGGATTTTGTCGGAGTATATCTGACACTTATGACACTTCCTCATGTACTTGTAGCAGTAGGATTCCATGGTCAACCAGTAGTACCCCGCTCTCAGAATCTTTCTCGCCATTGTGTGTCTGTTAGCATGAGCGCCAAAGGATCCTTCGTGAATTTCTTTTATCAGCATGTCTGCTTCTGGTCTGTCTACGCATCGGAGCAAGACCATGTCAAAGTTTCTCTTATAGAGTGTATCACCGCTCAGGAAGAAGCTGCCAGCCAGCCTTCTGAGGGTCTTTCTGTCTTTTCTGGATGCCACAGGTGGGTACTCTTGTTTTTCAAGGAAGCATTTGATATCGTGATACCAAGGTTTGTCATCTATGACTGCTTCAATCGCGAAGATGTAGGCGGGCCGTTCAAGGCGCATTATGTCGATCTTAGGTACGTCGTTCCATTGACCTACACTAATCATGGAAAAGAGAGTGGCTAATGCATCAGCCATGTGATTCTCTTCATGAGGGATATGATGAAACTCAATTATGTTGAAGAACGGTAACAACCTTCTCGCATAGTCTTTGTAAGGAATCATTCCTGATTGGTATGTGTTACAACCTCCTTTGATCTGATTGATGACCAAAGTTGAGTCGCCATATACATCCAAGTTTTTTATCCTCAAATCAATTGCTTCCTTGAGACCCATGATACAAGCTTTGTATTCGGCCTCGTTGTTTGGGCACTTGAATGTAAGTCTGGCAGTGAAAGGAATGTGGGTACCCTGAGGTGTTATGATGATTTCCCCAATTCCGTTTCCGTAATGATTAACTGCTCCGTCAAAGATAATTCCCCATTGGTAACCTGGTTCTGGCCCTTCACTGGGTAATGGTTCATCGTAATCTTTCATTTTTAAATACATGACATCTTCGTCTGGGAAGTCAAACCCGATTGATTCCTGATCGTCAATCGGTTGATGAGCCAAATGATTGGCTAAAATACTTCCCTTAACGGCTTTCTGAGCGTGGTACTCTATGTCATATTCTGATAACAACATCTGCCAACGGGCAATTCTTCCCGTGAGAGCAGGTTTTTCAAAGACGTACTTGATTGGATCCATTTCTGAGATCAACCAAGTAGTGTGACGAATCATGTACTGGCAAAGACGTTTGGTTGCCCAAGCCAAAGGACAGCAAGTTTTCTCAAGCATAGTGTACCGAGTTTCGCAGTCGGTGAATTTCTTGCTCAGATAGTAGATGGCAGACTCTTTCCTTTTGGTTTCGTCTTGTTGGCCAAGTACACAACCCATGGAGTCCTCTAGGACTGTTAAGTATATGATCAGTGGTCTTTCTTCCACTGGAGGTGATAAAATCGGTGGGTTTAACAGATATTCCTTAATAATGTTGAAGGCGGTTTGGCAATCTTCTGTCCAAATGCAGTCCTGGTTCTTTTTGAGTAATTTGAAAATCGGCGCACATGTCGCGGTCATGGGGAATATGAATCTGGAGATGTAGTTCAAACGTCCCAGGAATCCTCTGACTTATTTTTCAGTTTTCGAAGAAGGCATTTCTTGAATGGCCTTGACCTTGTCAGAATCAACCTCAATTCCTTTCTGGCTGACGATGAATCCTAAGAGTTTCCCTGAACGGACACCGAATGTGCATTTGTTGGGATTCAAGCGGAGTTTGTACTTTCTCAACCGCTTGAATAGTTTTGACAGGTGGGTCACATGCTCCTCTTCTGTCTTAGATTTTGCAATCATGTCATCGACATATACCTCAATTTCCTTGTGTATCATGTCATGAAACAGAGTAGTCATGGCCCTTTGATAGGTTGCCCCGGCGTTCTTCAAACCGAATGGCATTACCTTGTAACAAAAGGTACCCCATGGGGTAATGAACGAAGTTTTCTCCATATCTTTCGGCGCCATTTTTATCTGGTTATAGCCCGAGAATCCATCCATGAAGGAGAAAACTTTGAATTTTGTTGTACTGTCAACCAGCATGTCAATGTGTGGTAAAGGAAAGTCATCTTTTGAACTAGCCTTGTTCAGATCTCTGTAATCGACACACATTCTGACTTTTCCGTCCTTTTTCGGAACGGGTACTATGTTGGCTAGCCATTGAGGATATTCTGACGTGGCGAGGAAACCCGGGTCAATCTGTTTCTGTACCTCCTCTTTGATTTTGATGGCCATGTCTGGGTGAGTCTGTCTCAACCTCTGTTTTACTGGCGGACATTCTGATCGTAACGGTAAGTGATGTTCCACGATGCTGGTATCCAACCCTGGCATGTCCTGGTAGGACCAAGCAAACACATCGGGAAATTCTTTGAGAAGCTTTGTTATACTCTCTTTGGCAGTTGGACTGAGCAGTGCCCCAATCCTGATTTCTTTTCTCTCTTTTTCTGAACCCAAGTTGACCGTTTCCAACGGCTCTTTGTGAGGTTCAATGGAGCTTTCCTCTAGTCTGAGTAATCGGGAGATCTCTTCTGGAATTTCATCGTCAACCTCTTTTTCATCCCCAAATACCGGGAACTCAAAGTCGAGAGAAGGCATCGGATCGTATGTTTCAAAGGGGTTTAAAACAAGCTATCTGCGTGACGTGATGATTTGTGTTTAGAAGAGATAGAGAAAATGCAAGAGTGTGTGAAGTGTATTTTCTTTGAAAAACTGCTTTTTTTATTATTGAGTTGTTTTTTTTAGGATTACCATTTTCTGAGAAAGGGAAAAGAGAAAACAGCAATAACTACGGAAATTATAGAACGACATTATTTTATTTATGAACAAGTCGATTCTTGAAACTACAGTCCTATAAAACAAAACTTTGTCGCTTTAGGCGAAGCGAAGAGGGAAATTTACAAAAAGTGAGCCCTATCAAAGCATCCGTTTCACCTGGGCAGGGTGAAAGGTTAAAGATGTCAATTACTTTGATTATGAACAATCTTCGGAACATCGACAGCAACCCATTGGCGGCGAACTCCTCGGTGAATCACAAAGTCTGGTACCTTCCTTGATTTGTCTTCAGAAATGACACTAATTTCTGGCGGAGTAGGATCATTGGAATATATCTCCCAAGCAGAGTTGTCGTAGGAGGATTCCTCTGTTGTATTTTGCATAGTATTTGTACTCTCAGGCAGATCTCCCCATCCAGTTGGCTGGATGTCTTTGAGCCTGATACGAGAGCTTTCAGGAGCAGTGTACTTGACAATGAAGTCGAATTTTCCACTCGCTTGTCCCGAGGTGTCCCACACTTCTTTTGGAACTGGCGATCATGAGGCTTAATCCACTTGGAATGTTGCAACCTTGTGCTTGATCCTTGATGTGGGAGTCCTCTTGATCCATTATGGATGTTTGAGAGGTTAGAAAAGTTGAAGATCATGTCATTCCTTGATTGATCCTTTGTCTAAGGCTCAAAGAGGGCTTGAAACCCTAAGTCTGATTGTAGTGGATGCTCACCCATCCTTGGGGAGACTAATGGTTCATCCATATTGTGATGATGATTTGCACAATAATGGGAAATCTTAGTGGTCAAAATTTGGGGTATGACAGATTTAACTGTTGCTTCTGGTGTCAGTATTACTTCATTAATGTTTTACAAGAAAATCAAAAGGTGAGTTAAGTGGTTGTGTACATGCAAATGTAAATAAATAAAAATTGGTCAAAAAACATCTTCAAATCTAGAAAGCGGATTACAAAAAGATTTTTTACAAAAGGAAGTGAATGTTCTTAGAATAGATCCATATCTATGTCATCTTTTTCCTTGTGGGAGCAGTAGTTGTCATAGTCAATTTCTGGTTCATCTTCATCAATATCTTCCTCGTTTGCTTCTGGGATAACAGAATGATAAAAGCTCTTGTTGAACCTTCTTCTTCTGGATCTCTTCATAGATTTCATTCTAGGCTTCATTGCAAGAACTGAAGAACCTACTTCTATAGGTTATTGAGGAACTACTGATGTAGCTTTGTTAGAAGTAATCTTTGCATGAGGCACATGCCCAGTAGTGGATGACTTAGAAACTGCTTGTTTCTCAAGGTTTTGGATATTTAGGCTTGTAGAGATCTCTGTGATTTCTATCACTACAGAAGCTTTGTTGCTCTCAGCTGATGACTCCATGACTCTTATAGATGTTGATGAAAATGAATTAGGTTTTGGCAGCTTTTATAGTGACTTCTGAGTATCCTAATCGACAGAATAAGAATCCTTTAATCGATTTTGTGGATTGTTACGACCATTAAATGCATTGTACATTCCTTAATGACCCTTAATACTTGATCGTTTTTTAAAATTCTTGGAAACTGATCTTGTAATGATGGTATACTATGCATTTATGACTGTAATTCTTTTTGTTTCTATTTTTTATTCTTTTATATGTGACAAAAGGGGGAGAAATAATAGTAAGTCTTTAATTAGAAACTGGACCCATTGAACCTATTCAGTCTGTACATAATGGTCATTTATAATTTTGTTCTTTAAGTTTCTGTTATTATGGTTATCTTGTACGGGTGACACATTTTAACTTTCTAGTACATATAACCAAGAAGGAGCTTACAAACCTCAACTGTAGCCTATCAGACTCATAAGGAGCTTATAAACCTCGTATTCTATTGTTGCTAAAGGAAGTTAAAATATTATTTTTTGTTTTCTTAAATATAGAACTAAGGGGGACCTTACAAACCTCAGACTCTGATGTTACTAAGAATACTAAATTACTTTTTCTTGAAAGTAGTACTTAGGGTGGGTCAAAGAACTCAACTTTGGACTATTAGACTCAGGGGGAGCTTACAAACCTCATACTCTAATGTTACAAAGAAAATTATAACAGCCCAACATTATTCTATTAAATACTTATGTTTGTGATCATCAAAAAGGGAGGAGATTGTTAGAACAAGATTTGTTCATAACATATATTCTTTGTGTTTTGATGATAACAAAGTAATTAAAGAAAAATTGTTTTATTTGATGTGTGTTTCTTATATTTCGGTTCTAATATTTGTAAATATTAGATACAGACTCTGATATACAAAAGCACAATTGAGAGAAGTTGAATTGCTAGCTTCTGGTGATGCAAAATCGGAAGAACATTTGCTAAGTGATATCTGGCGTGGACTCTGAAGCAAAAGGTCTCAACATTAGAAGAAGAAACATAATTGTCTCTACACTTGGTGAATGTAAATTGGCTTCTGGTATCGTTCAAAGTTGGTGATAATGTTGAAGTTGTCTGTACTGCATTGTCAAATCAGATTGTCAGCTGGAGTCTGAGTTCACAAGGGTCAAGAAAGGTTGACATTCTTTACCTATATCCTCTCCAACGACTCTATAGTATAGGATCTTCTTGAAGACTCAATGGTTAAACATGTTACACAATGGATCAAGATCCTTTGATGTATCTATCTTCTACAGCTCTTGTACTATGGAGTAAAACAAAGACACTGATCAAGTTATCTCATCCAACGGCTAGTCTGCTACAACAGCTATATATGTGGCTGAAGGTTCAAACTTAATCTTTAACAAGGATTGACCAGAAGATGGCGTAACAAGATCAACAATTATCAACCCGATAGTTTATGCAGATTTTCTGTTGTAGGTTGTAATTGTAAAAGCCTTAAGATTTCTTACACATTGAATATCTTAGAAATCTTAAGAGCTTTAGGTATTTGTTAATGGTGATTTCTCATACCTCTGATATTAATATCAAGTACACCTTTTTATTTATTCTGTTGAACTTGTTTAGCAGTTTAGATTAAGTCTCTCGCCAGATGCTTAAGCCATGTAAGTCTCTTGTTATGTGCTTAAGCATTGTAAGTCTTAATCAAGTGTATTGATTGAGAAGAATTCTTGTATCTTTGGGATACAAGCAAGGAAGTCTCTCGCCAATTTGCTTGATCCATGTAAGTCTCATGCTTTGTGCTTGAGCAATGAAAGACTTAATCAAGTTTTTTGATTGGGCAAGAAGTCTTGAATATGAAGGATTTAAACGAGAAGTCTTGGGCCAATGTGGCTTGAGCAGGTTAGCTCGGTACATGAAATTGGGAGTAGTAAGTCTTGAATTTGAGGGGTTTAAGAAAACAGGCTCATTTCATGGGACTTGGAGCAGAAGTCTTGAGTCTAGAGGACTTAAGCAGGAAGTCTCGGACCTAGGGTCTGAGCAGTGTAAAATTCTTATGCAAAATGCATAAGTGATTGTAATCATGATTTGGTTATAGTGAAAATCTCTTGTATTGCAAGGGGACTGGACTATTCTCAGTTGGAGGGGAACTAGTATAAATCTTTGTGTCTTCTGTTTTTATTTATTTTCTTCTGTTAACACCGCTGCTAAGTGTAATACCCCAAAATTTTCCCTCTCATTTCTTCATATCATTTAGCATGAGCTTTCATTTCATTGCATTGCATTCAAGCATGGAAAAATAAAACATTAAGCACTGCATCTTGCATAAGGGCATGTGATCAGTTGTTTCTCAAAGGGGTTGATCATCCAAAGCAAGAGAGTCAAGGGTCTCTCACAAGCCTCAAAGGTATTTTACATCATATATCATCCCACTTGATCCCAACAAGTCATTGGAAGAGGGAAAATCATCAAGAAGATTGGATAGTGCATCACCTCCTATCAAAAACAGTCAAAATTAGGGTTTTGGATTCAAGTGGTCTCCTGATGAAATTTTGATTCAAACTTGATCTCAATGTTTTTTACATGATATTAAGTGTCTAAGGATGGAAAATTAACCATTGATTCATTTCAGAAGAGGTTCAATTGATCAGTTGCTTGATAATCAAGAAATTGGGGAAAAAGTCAAATGTACAGTGAAAAAAGTCAACTCCTAACTTTTTAAGGTCAAATTCATGAAATTCAAGTTATATATGTTCATTGGACAAGATTTGATCAAGAAATGATGGAGGAATTATGAAAAATCAAGAAATCATAAAACTGCCAAAAATAGAAACTTTAGGGTTTCCAAAAATGGCAAGTTTGGACCATTTTGCACCCTACTTTGAGGCTCTCTTTCTCCAAGATAAAAGCTCCAAACCTCAGGCCCAAGTTGAGCCAATTAAAGTTCACATTCTAAGCTTCAAATCCATATAAATAACTCTTCCATTGGATCAATATTGAGAGAGTTATGATTGATCAAAGTTTGGTAAAACTAGGTCAAAAACCAAGTCACGGCAAGGCAAGACTAGGCCCACGCGCCATAATTTTGACAAACACATGGTGTGCCAAAAGTCAAACCATTTTTCTCCATCAAGGAAGCTTCAAATGGAAAACTTTCCAACATCAAAGTTGTTCCTTTCCATGCCCTCTTCAATGTTCATGTTGGACATTTTTTAGTTTGAGCAAGGTATGAGATAGTTATGGTGGTCCCAAGTTGGTGTGATTATGCTGAATTCCATGCACCATGTTACCATGCTATGCCACAACCTTGCCTCGCCCTGCAACCAGTTTCAAATCTTGATGTTCTAAGCCATTTTACATCATCTTACCAACCTCTATTCAACATGATTTTCATACCAATCTTGTTCTACAATGTTCCCTCTTTCCATTGACTCCAAAACCATGCAATTCCATGCCATGAACACAAAGAAATTCATCACCAAACATCCATTGGTGCATTAAGTATGTTGCTGCTACAAAATCATAAGAATAACATTGTTATTGTTGTTAATCCACACCAGCTTGCACGACAATGCTTCAACATCACTCTCCACATTACTTCTTTTAGTCAAACACATTTCCTTACATCATACACTCACCATGCTATCATGCACCAAAGAGGAAATAAATTAAAACTTGTTCAAAAAGTTTCTTCTGCACCACTGATCACACATCACCACCATTCACCTTCATCAGCCTCAACATAAACTTCATAAACACTCCTCACCATATCACAAGCTCATTCACTCGCCCCTAACTAACTTGACTCAGTTAGTTAGGGTGCACTCACTTAACTACACCCGTTCAACTCATTTGACCATGGTTAAACCAACTAACTCAACATATAAATCAAAAACTCTCTCACAAATTGAACAACAACACTTCATTCTCACTCTTTCTCTCAAATCACTCTCAAGTTTTTCTCTCTAAACTTTTTTTTTCTCCACACGAATTCATCAACCTCCTTCTACATTTCATCTCCATCATCATCATTGTTCCAGTTTTGATCAATAACAAAAGTGGATAAGTTCTATTAATCAAGCTCCACTTCAATTCAGTTGAATCTTCAGTTTGGTTTTCTTCACGATTTCAAGCTCCAAAGCCTTTATTTGGCCACATCAGAGCTCAAGAATTCAAGATCTCTTCTCTGGTCTTCTGAAGACACAAGTTCTACAAGGTTAAATTTTTTACTTCTCAACGTTCCTTACGTTTAATCACTGGTTATGGTGTGTTTTTTGATGATTTGAGCTTATAGAGGCTGTGTGTGAGTCCTGGCTAGTTGATAGGCTCTTTAGGAGCTTAGTTGTGAATTTAGGGCAAAATGTATTGGTTCGATTTGTGGTGTACGTGCATGATCTTTGGAAACTAATTGCATATTCATGATCTTCTTCACTTCCTCTTCATTTTGGTATGCGATTTGTGGATTTCTGGACATGTGAAAATTTGCAGACGATGGAGTTCGTCGAAGAAGATGACCGGAGGTCCTTCTCCGGCCGGTGGTTTGAATGTGCTAGGGTTTATGAGTTTTATATTGTGGTCATTGGATCCTCCTCATCGTGTGGTTAATATAGTGCCAATACATTAAAAAGCACGTGCATTTCACGTGTTTCATTTTGATATCTGAATTGATCACGTGTACAGATGTGCATCATTGTTACCATAATCCTTGCATCTTATCCACATGATTGTTTTACTTGTGTGATGATCTCATTTTGACTTTGATCCAACGTACATTATTTTTCCAGCACATTAAAATAGTATGTGGCTTATCACGTACTTTGTTTTTATTTCTGAGAAGTTACATGTGGGTGTGTACGTGATAATTGTCGTGTGCCTGAATTGTGGAGCGTTAGATTGATGATTGTTTATGATTAATGTCATCTAATGGTCATGATTGATTGCACGCATTAACTGATGATGCACACTATCACATACAATTACACATAAGTGGGTTGGGTTTCTAATTTCTATTTGCACACCCTTATTTGAGCCCAATATACCTTTTAACTGGCGAATTACTTTCTCTACACCCCCTCTTCATTCTTTTATTATTTTTAATTTCTTTTCCATATCTGTTTGGTTTCCTTTTATTTAAAAAAGTAAATAAACCCTAAAATTCACAAATTAATTCATGTGTGTTCTTAACACATTTAAATAATTTTATTTTATTTTTAATTCTGACTTTGTGGATTTTAGCATATTATTGCATAATTTTCTTTTAATTCCTTTTAATTGATGTTCATCATTGACACTCAAATTTGTACATTTTGTTTCTTCCATTTCACATAATATTTTTAATCCATTCTTTTTGAATTTGTTAAATAACACATAAAAGCATCTAAATGAATTTTCTTTTGATTTTTAATATCATTTTATCATGTGTTTTGATGTTCTTATTTGAGCTTTCTCTTGAAATGTTTCAAGGTGGATTTATGAACTTTGTTGAGTATGTTTCTTGTTGAGTTTTGCACCATACTTTTGATATGTGATTCCATTCTAACTAAGGGTGGTTTTGACTCATTTTCACAATTTTATCTTGTGTTTTGATAATTGTTGATGTCTTGCATGTGAAGTTACTTTTTGTGCTCATTGTTCTATCTCGTTCTTGTATGTTTTGATGAGGCATTTATGCCACCATTTGATGTTTTTTTGTGCATCAATTATAGGTCATTTGCATGATATTATAGGTCATCTTAGTTTCATTATAGGTCACTTTGACTTATGTTTTCATTTGATATGAATTTGTGTGTTATAATTTGAACTTTGACATGCTTTCATCTACCACTTTTCCTTATGCTCTATGTGTTGCATGTATGCATTTGGTATGCCATTTTACATGTTTCATTTGCACTTCACCAATGATATGCTACTGCCCATGTGCATTCATCAATCATTTTAAATGATATGCATCTTTGATATGTAACTTTGTGCATCTTGGTGAAACTTGTTTCTCATTCTTGTCTCCTTCTCATCTCTCCTTCTTACATCATTTCATTTGTGAATTGCATGGTGATTCATATGCATTGTGAGGTGTTCCTAAGTGACTTTGGTTCTGACTTTAAGCTTTAATGGAGCATTAATGCATGATCACTTTGTATATCCACTCATTCTTCATCTACTTTCATAATTGCATTTCTTTGTGGTTTAAGGCATTGTTTGTGTGCATTTGATTTGTGTTTGATCTCATAGTGTTAGAGAACATTCTTATGATGTGCATTCTGACCTTATGCTTTCCTTAACCTTGAAGATGCTTTTACTTTGGTTCTTGATTTTGTTTAAGCCTTACTTGTTCATCTTAACTTGTTTCTTCACTTGTAAATGATTGTACTAACTATTTCAGGGGCTAATGGTAAGTCACTTGAGTGTGGATATGTATCCACATTCTAATTTCTTCCTTCATCTTTTAATCATTCAATTTGTGTTGTTTAAGCATTTAATGATGCTTTGCTTTCATAATCTTCTTTCTTCCCTCTTAGAAATAACTTAACTTCCATCTTGGAAGTAAGTTGCTTTCTATCTTCTTTTCTTCCTTTTCTTGTAGGATTAGGTTCCTTAAACCACATTAACCATAGGATCTCCAAGCATGCTAACATTAAGATTGAGTCTTAGTCTCCCTCATTAGATTTTCACCTTTGATCCTCCTTTGAGTCTCTTCTTCTCCTCTCAAAACAAAAAGTAAAAAATACTTAATAAAGGCATAAAAAATATTGTATTTGGGCCTTTCATGTAAGAACGAGATAGTGAGGGATCTTCTCTCACTTTCTTGGAATGTTTAGCGTACTTCCCGTCTTGGGTCGATATGCGAGGCATTCGATCCTACATGAAGGACTTAAATACAATACGTGTTACAAAACACAAAATAATCAAAACACTTCTTTCTTAAAAGACAAAAACAAACAACAATTCTTTTCTCATCTCTCTCACTCTATTCTTTAAGGATCTGTCACGTCCATTCCAACGCAAACAGGTAACGCCTAAGTCTCCCTACAGCGAGCTGCAACACCTAACTGCTGGAACGCGCATTCTGACATTTCCACTAAAAAACACAAACAACTTTTCCCTTAGTGAGGGGAACTACGTCGCTCTGATTCTCATGCTCCCGATGAGATACGTAGGCAGTGGGGTAGGGCCCATTCGAGCACTTCTTTTATTTTCCCTACATTTGTTTTTTCATTTCTTTCTGTTCCTGTTCCGTTTCCTTTCCAGCAGTAGTGAGGTTCCAGTAGACGACACCCTTTGATCGAGACAAGCAAGCGTGGATCCCATCGGGTACGATGGACGCGTGGGGGTGCTGATACCTTCCCTTCGCGTAACCGACTCCCGAACCCAGTTCTCTTGGTCGCAAGACCATGCTTTTCCTTTCTCCCAGGTTTATGCAGTGTTTCCTTTCCCTCTCTTGGGATAAATACACATTGCTGGCGAATCTATTTTGGTGCCACTTTCGCGTTTGTACTTGGATGAAAATCCCGGGAGCGACAGCTGGCGACTCTGCTGGGGACGAACCCAGAATCTCTGGTTTCCTTAGCGAGTCAATCCTAGCGCTTGTCTGTTTTCTTTCATTGGGTGTTTACTGTTGTACTGTATTTACTGTTGTACTGTATTGCTATTTACTGTATTACTGCTTTACTGTATACTACTGTATTTACCGCATTTTAGCATTTTCATTTCATATGCTATATTATGCCATATTGGACTGTGTTGTTTTCTGTTTGGTGGGGTGGGGTATTCTGAGAGATAGGCCCAATACACGGGCCTGAGTGCACTTATGTTTAGTGTGTTTCATATCCTCTCGCGTTCCATTTCGGTGCGAGGAGGGAATATGAAACACAATCTGGACGTGGTTCTCTCTAGAGAATTCTGCGTTGTGGATCTTCCACGATAGTAGGGCTATCTGGAAGAGCTGTTAAGTCTGGATGACCTTCTAGGATGACCCCTCATTATTTTGAGGTGAATCAGAGGATAATCTCTTTGTTTGGCAATAGCATTGTATCCTTCGGGCTGAATGTGCTATTGCTTCTCATTCTGAGATTCGAATTTGAGGATCCTCACGTTCTAGTACCCACATGTGATAGGGATGGGTTGTTTACAGGTTTGCAGGTAACCTTGACCTTCAACCTACCCGGTATTCTGGTTTTCCTATCAGTATAGACTTATCAGCCTGGTATTCTGGTATTCTCCTCAGAACAGACTCATGAACCTATTCAGTCATCAGCATAGCACAATGATTATTCAGATTATATGGAAGCTTTGATCTCATGTCTTATTGCATTCATAACATTGCATTTTCATAATCATTTGCATAACAGGTGTTCGAGGCTTGGTTATTCTTATCCTGGTCTGGTTTTCTTCGGAATTTCAGACTTAACCGCTCAAGCCATTCGGAAGTTGACCATGGATCTGGTTCAAGCAGAGTTGAGGGAAATGCGAAGCCAAATGGGGCAGTTTATGGGGGACATGGAAGCTTTGATTCAAGACCAGAAAATGTTGAAGGAGGAGGTCCACCAACTGAAGACTCAGATGAGTTTGGTTATGGAAGTTGTGAGAGGTGTGTTAAGTAAAGGTAATACTCCCATGCCTGAGGCTACAACAGAAATTGTCATTCCACAATTGTTTGAGGGATCCCTCCCAAAGAGTGATGTGCCTCACAGATTTTCTGCACAACTTGGGGTTCCGGAATTTCCTCATCAGCAGTTACCTCTCGTATCCCAAGACAAACCCAAGGCCAAGAAGTACCCACCAAAGTCGAAGAAAGCAGATAGAATCTTTGATCCAATTCCTATGTCTTATGCTCAGTTGTTGAGGTACCTACTTCAACTCTTGGTTGAACTTCGGACGATAAATCCCCCTAGTGGAAAGCTCCCATTCAATTATAATGCAAGTGCCCATTGCGATTTTCACTCTGGTGCGCCGGGGCACAATGTGGAAAAATGTAAAGCCTTTCATAATGTGGTCCAAGATCTGATTGATTCAAAGGCAATAGATTTCGCGCCGGGCGGCGTAAGCGTATAGAGTAATTCTACTCCTACTGCTGCAAGAGAGATGAATTTCCCGGCGTTCCCTCCTGAAGTGGCATCAAGTCAAGGGCATATCTTGCAGTCTTTGGTCCCAACATCCCCATATCAGCGACTCGTTCCCGATCTTAGGCCAAGTTTGAAAAGGAAAGTGCTGGGAAGAGAGGAGTAGCCGAATCAGTATCAGTAGCAGACTAGCTCCCAGAGGAGATATCAAAGACCCAGAAAGCCCGAGAGAAAATTTGATCTCATTACTATTTCTTACAGTCAGCTGCTCGGCCGTTTACTTCAAGACTCTTTGATTCAGTTAAGGGAAGTTGCTCCTGTCCCGTATCCCCTTCCGCCAGGTTATCACAAGAATGCTAGGTGCGAGTACCACTCAGGGACGCAAGGGCATGCCATTGAAGATTGTAAGGTGTTCAGGTATAAAGTGCAAGATCTGATTGACGCTGGGATCATTATTTTCACTACAGATGGTTTGTACGTTAACTAGAGCTTCCCAAGCAAACACGTAAAAAAGGAAAAATAGCTCCCGAAGCAGTCAGTCCAGACGGAGTCAAGCCTCCTCAACAATGGCAATCTTCGTTTCTTTGCTGCATTTTCATATGTGGCTTTCATTTGTTTGTTTAGACATTGTTTGCATGTTAAAACTTGTTTGTATTTGGTATGATGATTTTAATGCAATGAATATGTTTTCTTGAAGAATTCCATTTGTGTTCACTCATTTAATGTTAATGTGCATTGCAATACCAATTTTCCTGCTTAAACTCTCTGAGGGAGGATGATGAGGTAAAAACGCAGAAATCTCTAAGGGTGTGCTTTTGAATAAGAACTCTGTTGAGGATGTACAGACATTGTTTCAAATCCAAACACTGGAGATATAAGGGAGATAGACCCTCGTTAACCCCTTTGAGCCTTGAAGTAGGAGTTTCTTTCGTACGAAAAATCCTCACATTTAACCCAGGGGCAGGGTAGGCGTCAGTTAATTTGACCGAGCGTTCAAATTTCAAATGGAGTGTGCATCTGAGGATACATTACCTTCTATTCCACCGCCAAGAGGTCAAGAGATGTGAAACCACAATGGTTATCCATCAACAATCAAGAAGTGAGGCAGTCACAACCCTTTCAACAAAGTCTAGACAAGCCAGTGTCACACGACGTGTTCAGGAGAAAAAAAAAGAAATGAAAAAGCCCGCTAAGTTGAAACTTGAAAATGAGCAACTTAGGCAAAAGTTAGGGCATCCCGCTGGACTCCGAAATCAAAGATTCAAAAGAATCTGTCCAGGCAAAAGTTAGGGATAAGCAAAAAAAAATGTGAAAGCAAAGTGCGAACAGGATTACCCAAGAAAGATCCTCAAAAGAAAGAACAGAGTCGTGTGACTATGAACAAAAGACAAAAGGGGTGACTGTTACTCCAAAACCTCATTAGGTGTCAAACCATCAGTGCATGGATTCCTTAAAGATCATGAAATCTTTTGAGGGATGAGCGCTTGTGTCAAATTAGCTGAACGTAGGACTGGAGAACATCCCGAAGAGTGGGTGGGCACTGATAAACTTTGAGCCTTAAAACTTTTTTTCAAAAACCGTGAACCAGGCCACGATACAACCCTCAAAAGTCCTAATTGAAACAGGGTTTATTTCAAGAGTGTACTCCGATGAGATAACGTTCTTGACTCCTATGAGTAGTGCTTAAAGATCTTGTTGGTATTGCATGTGCATGCTTTATTTTATTCAAAAATCAATGTCGTATCCTAAGCAGTGATTCGTTCACAGCTTTGCGACATCTTTTCAGTAAAGACTTCAAGATTAACATGTGTGTTGCATTAGAATTTTCATTCTCAGACTAAAACATTTTCTGCTTGCATACATTTGTTTGACATCAAAAGAAGTTTACATATGGAAATTCAGTCCAGAAGCTTGATCTTGCCGAGTTGAGAATCCTGAAACTCCCGAAGGGCAGTCACATCCAGTAGTACGTCCTCAAGAATCTTTGTTGAGCAGGTGTTTTCATAACAAGTTGTGTTAAGACGTAGTCGATTTGGGGCAATCGCGTCGAATCATCTCTTTACGGTGTAGCCAATTTGGGCCAATTACGTCGAGGTTCAAATCTCTCCAAGGGCATGTATTCTGGGTCTTTCTTCGAAGATCAGTATTCAGGGGCGAAACCACTTCAAGGTTCATACTAGGGCAGGCCATCCCAAAAGCATGAGAAGTTAGGCCATCCAAACGACTAATCAGCCTATCCAGGGTTCAGAGTATCAGGGCAGAATATCTCACGAGTATATGAGATTGTTCATGAATCTTCTCGAGGCGAATTTCTCTGTTGACCATACGGCCTGGGGCAGTTACGTCGAGATCCGACGAATCTCTACAAGATTTTGAGGACATTGAGGCGTTTTGGATGACAAGTCTTCTGTAAGATCCTCTTGAGACAATTTCTTTTGGTGGACCATGTTGGTCTGGGGCAAATGAAAGAAAAACTGTTGTTCACGCATATGCAGTCAATCAGCCAAAAGGTTTGAAACAAAGGAGCATTCCAACCCAAGGCATTTGTGGTCCCCGTCTTCAGCAGGCTTCACTAATAATGTTCCCAGCCAGAGATGCATCAAAACCTTTCTCCCCAACAAGTGGTGGTTCAGAGTTAGATTTTCTCATTTGCAGAAGTCATATCCAGCCTGGGGCATGTGTGCATATCCTTTTGTTTGCAAGTAGCAGCCTTGTACTAGGCTCAAAGGCAAGATTGAAGCCTTTTCGAGATCATGGGATCATGTCTTCTAGACGAGGAATCACTTATCCCCATGCAAAATGTCGGGGCAGTCAAGTTCAGGAAAAGGTTCACATGTCACCTTTTGTCACAACGTTTACTGATTGAGTCCATCATTCGGCCGACGATCGCTCACGGTGATTCGATATCGACAAGTCTATTTCAACTGGGTAGTGTTTTATCTTATTAAGTCGATTCTCCTATTCATAAATTCTAACAGCTACAAGCTTTTCTGTGTCGATAACAGTTGTGAATTCCCCAGTAGAGTTGCTTCGCAGACTCGGAGTTAATGTTCAAGACTCAACGAGTGTCCAGGAGTTTGAAGATGCCGAATCTTCTGTAAAATCCTTTTGGGACGATTTCTTCAGATCCGCCGCAAAAGCAGGTCGTTGACCCTCCTAAACATGGGGCATCATGAAGTTCCCCGACAAGGGAAGTCCTAGATCTATTATCCCCAGTAGAGTAACCTCCCTGTTAATACGTCTAGCTCAAGTCTCAGCATTTGCCCAAGAGTTGGAAGATGTGTGGTCTTCTGTAAAATCCTCTTAAGAGACATTCCCCCAGCGAGAGACGCTTTGAAGCGGTTCTCCCCAGCAGAGTTTGTCGTCAACTCATTATCCCCAGTGGAGTCGTTAAGCAGAAGGTTTGCCTAGCATGGGACATTGTGGCTCTTATTCTAAGCTCGACAGTTCGATTCCTCAACAGATTACAATGAATTTCCTGTGTGTTCTCCCAGCAAATCTAAGGAATCTTTCCCAGCAAGTCACGACAGAAGGTCTTCTAACCAGGATTTGTGTATCCCTGACAGAGTAATTCCGGTCCCCAGCAAGATCGTATCTCTAGCAGTTGTAATCCCTACAGAGTTCAGCATTGAACCTTGTCAACAATACTCCCCAGCTGAGTTGTTTTTCTTCCCCGCAGAAGTTTAGCAGGTCAACAGAATCTCTTCCTCAGTAGAGTGTTAGTATATTCTCCTCGGGTTTGATAGATCCCCAAGCAGAGTTTTAATGACTTGTTTTCTTCGGCAGAGTGTTAGTACATTCTTTCCTCAGCCAAGTCAAAAAATTCTCATCCCCAGCGGAGTTGCTATGACCAGAATTCGTCCCCAGTTAGATGAAATAGTTCCTGGCAGAGTCATCATTCTCCACGTCTCAAAGTCCAATTTATTTTTTGGCAAGCGTGACAATTCGAAGCAAACAGATTGTTCATTCATTCTCCAATAGAGATACCATCCTTCCAGGAGTCTCTAATGTCAAATCATTGATCATTGTTCCTCAGCAGAGTCAGCAGAGATGTCTGGCATGCATGCAGAGCGTTATCCAGTATTGGAATAAGCAAAGTCCAACCGTAGATTGGCAAAAGTACATCCAAGGGTGGCAATTCAGCTGCAAATTCCAACCGTAGATTGGCAAAAGTCCACCCGTAGTGTGGCAAGTCAGTAGTTGTCTGACTCTATTCAAAAAGACAGCAGCTAAGTCCAACCGTAGATTGGAAAAAGTCTATCCAATGGTGGCAAGAAGACAAAGTCCAACCGTAGATTGGCAAAAGTCCATCCAAGGGTGGCAATTCAGCTGCAAAGTCCAACCGTAGATTGGCAAAAGTCCACCCGTAGTGTGGCAAGTCAGTAGTCGTCTGACTCCATTCAAAAGGACAGCAACTAAGTCCAACCATAGATTGGCAAAAGTCCATCCAAGGGTGGCAAATCAGCAAGTCCAACCGTAGATTGGCAAAAGTCCATCCAAGGGTGGTAATTCAGCTGCAAAGTCCAACCGTAGATTGGCAAAAGTCCACCCACAGTGTGACAAGTCAGTAGTCGTCTGACTCCATTTAAAAAGATAGCTGCAAGTCCAACCGTAGATTGGCGAAAGTCCACCCGTAGTGTGGCAGGCCAGTAGTCGTCTGGCATTGTACAAAAGACGTTGTTAAAGTCCACCCGTAGTGTGGCAGGCCAGTAGTCATCTGGCATTGTTCTAAAAGACATTGTTGAAGTCCACCCGTAGTGTGGCAGGCCAGTAGTCGTCTGGAATTGTACAAAATACGTTGTTAAAGTCCACCCGTAGTGTGGCAGGCCAGTAGTCGTCTGGCGTTATTCTAAAAGACATTGCTAAAGTCAACCCGTGGTGTGGCAAGCCAGTAGTCATCTGGCGTTGTTCAAAAAGACATCCCTTCAGTGTTATTCTTCAGTATCAGAGTTTTATTCAAGCAGAGTTCATTTGGCTGGGTTTATATCCCTTTTTTTCTTCTCCACATTGTGCAAATTTTCTGGTTATTTTTCGGTATTCAATCCCTCCATACCTTGAAAGTCTGACAGAAATCGCTATCATCCATTCAGGTCTACAGTGATTGAATAGGGGCAGCTGTAATACCCCAAAATTTACCCTCTCATTTCTTCATATCATTTAGCATGAGCTTTCATTTCATTGCATTGCATTCAAGCATGGAAAAATAAAACATTAAGCACTGCATCTTGCATAAGGGCATGTGATCAGTTGTTTCTCAAATGGGTTGATCATCCAAAGCAAGAGAGTCAAGGGTCTATCACAAGCCTCAAAGGTCTTTTACATCATATATCATCCCACTTGATCCCCATAAGTCATTGGAAGTGGGAAAATTATCAAGAAGATTGGACAGTGCATCACCTCCTATCAAAAACAGTCAAAATTAGGGTTTTGGATTCAAGTGGTCTCCTGATGAAATTTTGATTCAAACTTGATCTCAATGTTTTTTACATGATATTAAGTGTCTAAGGATGGAAGATTGGCCATTGATTCATTTCAGAAGAGGTTCAATTTATCAGTTGCTTGATAATCAAGAAATTGGGGAAAAGTCAACTATGCAGTGAAAATAGTCAACTCCTGACTTTTTAAGGTCAAATTCATGAAATTTAAGTTATATATGTTCATTGGACAAGATTTGATCAAGAAATGATGGAGGAATTATGAAAAATCAAGAAATCACAAAACTGCCAAAAATAGAAACTTTAGGGTTTCCAAAAATGGCAAGTTTGGACCATTTTGTACCCTACTTTGAGGCTCTCTTTCTCCAAGATAAAAGCTCCAAACCTCAGGCCCAAGTTGAGCCAATTAAAGTGAAATTCTGGTATCAGATGTGTGATGTTAAGTGCGATGTCACAACAACACACTCTGCACAATGGACAAAATAAACAGCAGAATAACACACAGAATTGTTCACCCAGTTCGGTCTAACTACCTACGTCTGGGGGCTACCAAGCCAGGGATGAATTTCACTACTTGTAGAATTAAATTACAGACTCAACAACCCAGTTGACAATCTCCTAATCTTAATTCCTACTAGTGACTTTCTACCTAAGAAACCACTTAGATATGAGAACACTACTCAATCCCTTAAACCTCTCAAAGAACAACCTCTTTGAGAAACCTTGATTCTGCTTCACAGCTTTGATCAAGTTACACAACTCTCTTTCACTTCACAGCTTCTAAGAAAGGACAGAAAACAACTCACCAATTCAACCTAGAATGGTGTATACAAAACTCGTACAAAATACTTAAGACACTCAGCCTATGCTCTTGATCTTCTCTCTATATTTCTGTACCTTTCCTTTGATTTTGTGCGCTTTATATAGCAACTTGAATTGGGCTTGGACTCCTGCAATATCTGACTTGATTTGTTATTTATAACTGAATATTCAAAACAGATTTTCTCCTAAAATCTTTTCAAATCTTCAACCTTTTAAATCTCCTACAAATCTGCACCAGATCTCCTATGCAGCGAAGAATATCTAACCCAAGATATTCGCATCCAATGAGACTAACAGCTCTCCACAATTCCAGCTAACACGCAAACCCTAACAACATCACAACCTGATGTTATTAATTCTGCAGATCTAATGTCACAACATCGCTTGTGACATCAGACTTCCAAACTTCAGTAACTTAAACACTTAACACAGCCCAGTGTTAAGACTCAACGTTGTGACATCACCACCTTGACATCAAACATTGAACAACCTTTGTTTTACCAAAATTCCAGCCAAACCAAGAAACTAATAATCTCCCCTTTGGCTAATTTTGGCTAAAACAATCTCTGCACCTTCAGAGACTTCAGCAGCGGAAAAAAAACTTCAAAAATATTTTGAAACTTCAAGCAGCAGCATCTTCAATACATAAAGACTTCACAAAACTCTGCTGCCGTACCATCTTCAACAGTAACAATCTTCAACCAGCTGCACATATTTCAACATTAGCAGCAATGAGCACACCCCCTTAATTTCTGCACTTCTAACATCAGCAATCAACAAACAGCAACATATTCCTTTGACAGCATTTGACATTTGTACTCTTGGATACTCTTGGCTACTTCTCCCCCTTTTTAGCCACAATTTGACAACCTCATCAAGTCAGTCTAACTACAGTTAGTACTACCCTAGCTCTCATTGTCAGTCTCACAGTCAGCAAAAAGACATAACAAATCATAGAACAAAAACATAAAGGGTGCAGAAAACAGCACAATATTCAAATTACAAACCAAGCACAACAGTGCAGAAAAAACTAAAGCTACTAACTAAGCAAAACATTAAAAGCTTTAATCATCTGAGCTGAGATCATCATCTTCTTCTGAACCTGGCTCTTCAACATCATCATTATTGTTAGCATTGACTGTTTCATCTTCTTTTTCTGCCAATCTCAGAGTGATGAGAAGTTTTTCAAATTTCTTCTCTCTTTCAGTACTCACTCTGATGACTTCATCCAACTCCTTGCAAGCCTCCTCCAATTCTGAGATCAACCCGGTTTTGGCAGGTGGCTGTTATGATGTTGAAGTTGATGTCTTGACAATGTTAGGGACATGCTTCCCTTCAAACAGCTTATGGTGGATTGACAGAGCAGATTCTCTCTTACACACAACATCTGAATGTTGTAGAATACCAGGATGCTGAGACAAGATAATCCCACAGATAAGAGAGGGAAAGGCAATAGGCATCTTCACAACATTTGTAGCAGCATGCTTAATAGTCTGATCATAGATGTAGGAGCCATAAACAAATCTTTGCTTTGTCCCAATAGCATAAATTATCTTCCCCAATCCAACAAAAATAGTGGTTTTGTGATTATTAGGAACCCAGTTGGCAGCACCTATTTTGTGTAGAATGGCATATTTGACACTTAACAAACTGGCTGACAACTTTCCTTTTAAAGGCCAAACTTTCATTTGACATGCTGTGATTTCTTTGCACACAGTATTGTCAGTCTCTTCCACCTCTACATATTCTTTCCTTTTTCTTCCTAAGTACGTATTAATAGTCTCAGGAGAAAAATTAACACACTGACCTCTAACATATACCTTTCCAAAATCCACATTTCTGTTGTCATTAATAGCCACAGGAATGTTTACTATAAATTCCTTGACTAACCCATCATAGCACTTGGACAATCCAGAAACAGTCTTCATTAGCCCAACAACTTTAATCAATTAAATAACTTCCTTGATTTCCAAAGCATCTCCACCAAGTTCTCTTTCTAGTGCCAGTCTTCTATGACAGACAAATTTCCACATGGGTGTACTGCTAGCATAGTGGAATGAAACGTTGTCAACTGGAACATCAGGAATTTTGTCAGCAATTCTCTTCAATATTGACCTTCTAATTGGAGTGATGTCTTGAACATCGTCCTTAGCATCAAACTCAGATTCTGAATCTTCCCTCAGTTTCCTCTTTTTGGAATTTACAGCTACTTTGCTCCAAGTCTTAGTAGGACCCACCATGGTTGATTTCTTCTTTTTGTTCTCAGTTTTCTCCTTAGGTGGAGAATCTGTAGACTTCCCTTTTCTAGACCTTATTCTCTTGGCAATACCATGAACAGCTTTTCCGATGACTTCATCATTAGATAAATCAACCACATTGATCACATCCTCATTCTTTTCTTCACCAGGAGTAGTTTCAGCAAGTGATGTTCCAACATCTCCCTTAACATTAGCTTCCTCCTGCACATCACCTTCTTCTATTCTCACTTCAGAATCTTTAATAACAGACATAGCAAGTCTATGAAGATTTGTAGCTGCACTTTGCATGTCACTCTTTTCCCTTTCAGAATGTTCCATAGGAATTTGTCTCAGTGGTCTAGATATACCCTTTATAGGGAGCCCTTTCTCAAAGATTTTATCAACAATCTGACCTAAGCTTTTGTCCACATCTACCCTTTCCTCAACAGTTTGAGAAGTGGATGACCTAGGTGCTGTTTTATTACTAAATAGCACACTCGTAACTAGCTTTTTTGTTTCATTATCTCTAAAAATAGTCCCAGCCCTTTTTGGAACAAGTTTAAAAGGTCTAGATTTACCTGACTCTGGGAGCATCATAGATATGGGTTCTACATGTAACGCTTCTTCTGCAGACCCCTCTTCTGAAGAAACCCTAGCTTTATCTCACGAAGAGCTTTGAGAAAAGGATTTTGATGGAGAAGCCTTCTGGTTTGACATGGTTCCCTTTAGGCAGTATAAGTTCAGATGATTCTTCTTGTTGAAGGAGATGAACAGTCGAGAGATATGATCCTTGATGAAACGTGGTATTGCTACAAAAGGGAATGATGGTTTAAGGTATGGTGCCTTATTTTTTGTATCCCTTAAAGACCGATCAATGAGTTTCTCCCTCCAAATTAACTTTCCTTTTAAAAATTTAAAAGGGTTCACATTAAGAGTAATTAACCCTAATTGACCTTTCAGCAGACTTTCACACTTGTTGTCATAATCTGATGTTACGACATCAATCTTAACACCAACAGACAAGCTATCCACCTGAGGTACCCATTGATAGCAGTTATCTCTGGATCTTATTCCCTTCATCACTACCTCATTCTGCTCATTTGTCACCACACATTCATCTTTGGTGTAGCTGACCTTACAACCCTCATCACAGAGCTGACTTATGCTAATCAGATTAGCATTTAAACCATTGACAAACAGAACATTGTCAAGTTCAGGTCCACCACCACACTTTACTCTTCCAACTCATGCAACTACACCTTTTTCACCATTGCCAAAAATAACCTCATAAGAAGGACAATGACTGACTTCAACTAACAGAGTTTTGAATCCAGTCATATGCTTTAAACATCCACTGTCAAAGTACCAAGTATCCTTAGCAAACTGTCTATCTGGAGTGTGGGCTAACAGACATTTGACCTGAGCTTTAGGAACCCATTGTTTCACCACCTTGGGCCTGTCCTCCTTCTGTCTGGGTTGAGGAGAAGAATTTGGATAACCATGAAGCTTGAAGCACGAGGACTGCATATGTCCAAACCTGCCATAATAGAAGCATCTGACTATGTCATCTCTGAAGTGGTTAAATCTTCTGCCACTTTGATGGTAATGTTGTGGCTCCCACCCATAATGTTGTCTCCTTCTTCCATAGTTGGATTGTCTTCTTCTGTACTGAGGATGCTGTCTCCTAGGCTGTCTCCTATGGTGATGAGACTTCCTTCTTCCATAGTGATGAGGCACAACATTGTTGTATCCATATCCATATCCATACCAGTCTCCCTGATGTTGAGACATCTGATGAGACATGTTCTGTTTGAACCTGGCAGCATGCATGCTCTTGTGATATTGGGGAGGCATATACTGACTAGCTCCTTGGGGCTGCATCTTCCTCTGATGAGGGCCATTCTTCTTCTCAACATTCTGAGGCTGTGAATGAGCACCCTTCTCAGGTGTAGGATCTTGTCTCTTTGTTTGATGATGAGACAATGGTAGAGACACCTCCTTCTTTGTTCCTGAAGTGCTAGCCACATATCCTATACCTGATTTATCTCCAGCAGCTTTCTCTGACTGAAGAATCTTATCAAGAGTAGTTGTACCACTGTTCATCATCCTAACGGATTTTGTCATCTGATCAAGTTGAGATTTAACGAGTACAACTTCACTTTCCGGATCAGCTTTTTCATTCTCAAGCTGAGCAATCTGTTGCTTGTGACACTTATTTTCTTGACAAATCTCAGCACTTTTTAAACACAGCTCTTGATAAGTAGATGCTAACTCCTCATAAGTTATTTCTCCATCACTATCATCATCAGAAACAACAGTTCCTGTTAAGGCTCTAACATGCTTTGCTGACTCACCTTCACTTTCACTATCAGATCCAGACCAGGAAACTGACATGCCCTTCTTCTGCTTCTTCAAGAATGTGGGACATTCTTTCTTGACATGTCCATAGCCTTCACATTCAAAGCGCTGAACACCTTTATCCTGGGCAGTCTTCTCTTCATCTTTCTCTTTTGATTTGCTGATGTCAGAAGAGATGTTCTTGACATTAGGCTTGTAGTTATTGTTCCACTTTTTGAACACTTTGTTGAACTGCCTTCCCAACATAGCAATGGCTTGAGACAGATCTTCCTGAGAATCATCATCTTTGACTTTCTTAGCTTCTGCAGGAGTGGAGACCAAAGTTATACTCTTGGGCTTCTTTTCTGGTTCTTCCTCATTCAAATCAAGCTCAAAAGTTTGAAGAGATCCAATGAGCTCATCAACCCTCATCTTGCTGATGTCTTGAGCTTCTTTAATTGCAGTCACCTTCATCTTGTACCTCTTAGGAAGGGACATAAGGATTTTCCTTACAAGCTTTACTTCTGACATCTTTTCTCCAAGAGCACTGGATGCATTAGCCAGCTCAAGAACACTCATGTGGAAGTCATGGATAGTCTCATCTTCCTTCATCTTCAGACTTTCAAACTTTGATGTTAGAAGCTGAAGTCTTGACATCTTAACTCTAGATGTTCCATCATGTGTAGCCTTCAAAATATCCCATGCTTCCTTAGCAACTTCACATGTATTGATCAACCTGAATATGTTTTTATCCACTCCATTGAAAATTGCATTCAGAGCTTTGGATTTACCAAGGGCAAGCTCATCTTCTTCCTTGGTCCATTCTTCTTCAGGCTTCGGCTTTGAGGTGCCCTCTTTATCTTTCCCAGCATCATCCTTTTCAAACACAACAGGTGCTTTCCATTCTTTAATTATAGCCTTCCAAGCCCTGCTGTCCAAGGATTTCAAAAACGTGATCATCCTTGGCTTCCAATAATCATAATTGGATCCATCCAAAATAGGGGGTCTATTGACAAATCCTCCAACTTCTTTGTCCATCTTTACACTAGAAAGTAACTTCCCTATATCTCACCCAGAGACAGACAGGATGCCTGCTCTGATACCAATTGAAATTCTGGTATCAGACGTGTGATGTTAAGTGCGATGTCACAACAACACACTCTGCACAATGGATAAAATAAACAGCAGAATAACACACAGAATTGTTCACCCAGTTCGGTCAAACTACCTACGTCTGGGGGCTACCAAGCCAGGGATGAATTTCACTACTTGTAGAATTAAATTACAGACTCAACAACCCAGTTGACAATCTCCTAATCTTAATTCCTACTAGTGACTTTCTACCTAAGAAACCACTTAGATATGAGAACACTACTCAATCCCTTAAACCTCTCAAAGAACAACCTCTTTGAGAAACCTTGATTCTGCTTGACAGCTTTGATCAAGTTACACAACTCTCTTTTGCTTCACAGCTTCTAAGAGAGGACAGAAAATAACTCACCAATTCAACTTGGAATGGTGTATACAAAACTCATATAAAATACTTAAGACACTCAGCCTATGCTCTTGATCTTCTCTCTGTATTTATGTACCTTTCCTTTGATTTTGTGCGCTTTATATAGCAACCTGAATTGGGCTTGGACTCCTGCAATATCTGACTTGATTTGTTATTTAAAACTGAATATTCAAAACAGATTTTCTCCTAAAATCTTTTCAAATCTTCAACCTTTTAAATCTCCTACAAATCTGCACCAGATCTCCTATGCAGCGAAAAATATCTAACCCAAGATATTCGCATCCAATGAGACTAACAGCTCTCCACAATTCCAGCTAACACGCAAACCCAAACAATATCACAACCTGATGTTATTAATTCTGCAGATCTAATGTCACAACATCGCTTGTGACATCAGACATCCAAACTTCAATAGCTTAAACACTTAACACAACCCAGTGTTAAGACTCAACATTGTGACATCACCACCTTGACATCAAACATTGAATAACCTTTATTTTACCAAAATTCCAGCCAAACCAAGAAACTAACAGAAAGGTCACATTCTAAGCTTCAAATCCATATAAAGAACTCTTCCATTGGATCAATATTGAGAGAGTTATGATTGATCAAAGTTTGATAAAACTAGGTCAAAAACCAAGTCATGGCAAGGCAAGACTAGGCCCACGCGCCATAATTTTGACAAACACATGGTGTGCCAAAATTCAAGCCATTTTTCTCCATCAAGTAAGCTTCAAATAGAAAACTTTCCAACATCAAAGTTGTTCATTTCTATTCCCTCTTCAATGTTAATGTTGGACATTTTTTAATTTGAGCAAGTTATGAGATAGTTATGGTGGTCCCAAGTTGGTGTGATTATGCTGAATTCCATGCACCATGTTACCATGCTATGCCACAACCTTGCCTCGCCCTGCAACCAGTTTCAAATCTTGATGTTCTAAGCCATTTTACATCATCTTACCAACCTCTATTCAACATGATTTTCATACAAATCTTTTTCTACTATGTTCCCTCTTTCCATTGACTCCAAAACCATGCAATTCCATGCCATGAACACAAAGAAATTCATCACCAAACACCCATTGGTGTATTAAGTATGTTGCTGCTACAAAATCATAAGAATAACATTGTTATTGTTGTTAATCCACGCCAGCTTGCACGACAATGCTTCAAACATCACTCTCCACATTACTTCTTTTAGTCAAACACATTTCCTTACATCATACACTCACCATGCTATCATACACCAAAGAGGAAATGAATTAAAACTTGCTCAACAAGTTTCTTCTGCACCACTGATCACACATCACCACCATTCACCTTCATCAACCTCACCATAAACTTCATAAACACTCCTCACCATATCACAAGCTCATTCACTCGCCCCTAACTAACTTGACTCAGTTAGTTAGGGTGCACTCACTTAACTACACTTGTTCAACTCATTTGACCATGGTTAAACCAACTAACTCAACATATAAATCAAAAACTCTCACACAAATTTAACAACAACACTTCATTCTCACTCTTTCTCTCAAATCACTCTCAAGTTTTTCTCTCTGAACTTTTTTTTTCTCCACACGAATTCATCAACCTCCTTCTACATTTCATCTTCATCATCATCATTGTTCCATTTTTTATCAAGAATAAGAGTGGATAAGTTCTATTAATCAAGCTCCACTTCAATTCAGTTGAATCTTCAGTTTGGTTTTCTTCACGATTTCAAGCTCCAAAGCCTTTATTTGGCCACATCAGAGCTTAAGAATTCAAGATCTCTTCTCTGGTCTTCTGAAGACACAAGTTCTACAAGGTTCAGGTTTTTACTTCTCAACTTTACTTACGTTTAATCACTGGTTATGGTGTGTTTTTTGATGATTTGAGCTTATTAGAGGCTGTGTGTGAGTCCTGGCTAGTTGATAGGCTCTTTAGGAGCTTAGTTGTGAATTTAGGACAAAATGTATTGGTTCGGTTTGTGGTGTACGTGCATGATCTTTGGAAACTAATTGCATATTCATGATCTCCTTCACTTCCTCTTCATTTTGGTATGCGATTTGTGGATTTCTGGACATGTGAAAATTTGCAGACGGTGGAGTTCGTCGGAGAAGATGACCGGAGGTCCTTCTCCGGCCGGTGGTTTGAATGTGCTAGGGTTTATGAGTTTTATATCGTGGTCGTTGGATCCTCCTCATCGTGTTGTTAATATGGTGCCAACACATTAAAAAGCATGTGCATTTCACATGTTTCATTTTGATATCTGAATTGATCACGTGTACAGGTGTGCATCATTGTTACCATAATCCTTGCATCTTATCCACATGATTGTTTTACTTGTGTGATGATCTCATTTTGACTTTGATCCAACGTACATTATTTTGCCAGCACATTAAAATAGTATGTGGCTTATCACGTGCTTTGTTTTTAATTCTAAGAAGTTGCATGTGGGTGTGTGCGTGATAATTGTCGTGTGCCTGAATTGTGGAGCGTTAGATTGATGATTGTTTATGATTAATGTCATCTAATGGTCATGATTGATTGCACGCATTAACTGATGATGCACACTATCACATACAATTACACATAAGTGGGTTGGGTTTCTAATTTCTATTTGCACACCCTTATTTGAGCCCAATATACCTTTTAACTGGCGAATTACTTTCTCTGCACCCCCTCTTCATTCTTTTATTATTTTTAATTTCTTTTCCATATCTGTTTGGTTTCCTTTTATTAAAAATAGTAAATAAACCCTAAAATTCACAAATTAATTCATGTGTGTTCTTAACACATTTAAATAATTTTATTTTATTTTTAATTCTGACTTTGTGGATTTTTACATATTATTGCATAATTTTCTTTTAATTCCTTTTAATTGATGTTCATCATTGACACTCAAATTTGTACATTTTGTTTCTTCCATTTTACATAATATTTTTAATCCATTCTTTTTGAATTTGTTAAATAACACATAAAAGCATCTAAATAAGTTTTCTTTTGATTTTTAAAATCATTTTATCATGTGTTTTGATGTTCTTATTTGAGCTTTCTCTTGAAATGTTTCAAGGTGGATTTGTGAACTTTGTTGAGTATGTTTCTTGTTGAGTTTTGCACCATACTTTTGAGATGTGATTCCATTATAACTAAGGGTGGTTGTGACTCATTTTCAAAATTTTATCTTGTGTTTTGATAATTGTTGATGTCTTGCATGTGAAGTTACTTTTTGTGCTCATTGTTCTATCTCGTTCTTGTATGTTTTGATGAGGCATTTATGCCACCATTTGATGTTTGTTTGTGCATCAATTATAGGTCATTTGCATGATATTATAGGTCATCTTAGTTTCATTATAGGTCACTTTGACTTATGTTTTCATTAGATATGAATTTGTGTGTTATAATTTGATCTTTGATATGCTTTCATCTACCACTTTTCCTTATGCTCTATGTGTTGCATGTATGCATTTGGTATGCCATTTTACATGTTTCATTTTCACTTCACCAATGATATGCTACTGCCCATGTGCATTCATCAATCATTTTAAATGATATGCATCTTTGATATGTAACTTTGTGCATCTTGGTGAAACTTGTTTCTCATTCTTGTCTCCTTCTCATCTCTCCTTCTTACATCATTTCATTTGTGAATTTCATGGTGATTCATATGCATTGTGAGGTGTTCCTAAGTGACTTTGGTTCTGAATTTAACCTTTCATGAAGCATTAATGCATGATCACTTTGCATATCCACTCATTCTTCATCTACTTCTTTCATAATTGCATTTCTTTGTGGTTTAAGGCATTGTTTGTGTGCATTTGATTTGTGTTTGATCTCATAGTGTTAGAGAACATTCTTATGATGTGCATTCTGACCTTATGTTTTCCTTAACCTTGAAGATACTTTTACTTTGGTTCTTGACTTTGTTTAAGCCTTACTTGTTCATCTTAACTTATTTCTTCACTTGTAAATGATTGCACTAACTATTTCAGGGGCTAATGGTAAGTCACTTGAGTGTGGATATGTATCCACATTCTAATTTCTTCCTTCATATTTTAATCATTCAATTTGTGTTGTTTAAGCATTTAATGATGCTTTGCTTTCATAATCTTCTTTCTTCCCTCTTAGAAATAACTTAACTTCCATCTTGGAAGTAAGTTGCTTTCTATCTTCTTTTCTTCCTTTTCTTGTAGGATTAGGTTCCTTAAACCACATTAACCATAGGATCTCCAAGCATGCTAACATTAAGATTGACTCTTAGTTTGCCTCATTAGATTTTCACCTTTGATCCTCCTTTGAGTCTCTTCTTCTCCTCTCAAAACAAAAAGTAAAAAATACTTAATAAAGGCATAACAAATATTGTATTTGGGCCTTTCATGTAAGAACGAGATAGTGAGGGGTCTTCTCTCACTTTCTTGGAATGTTTAGCGCACTTCCCGTCTTGGGTCGATATGCGAGGCATTCGATCCTACATGAAGGACTTAAATACAATACGTGTTACAAAACATAAAATAATCAAAAGACTTCTTTCTTAAAAGACAAAAACAAACAACAATTCTTTTCTCATCTCTCTCACTCTATTCTTTAAGGATCTGTCACGTCCGTTCCAATGCAAACAGGTAACACCTAAGTCTCCCTACAGCGAGCTGCAACACCTAACTGCTGGAACGCGCATTCTGACGTTTCCACTAAAAAACACAAACAACTTTTCCCTTAGTGAGGGGAACTACGTCGCTCTGATTCTCATGCTCCCGATGAGATACGTAGGCAGTGGGGTAGGGCCCATTCGAGCACTTCTTTTATTTTCCCTACATTTATTTTTTCGTTTCTTTCCGTTCCTGTTCCGTTTCCTTTCCAGCAGCAGTGAGGTTCCAGTAGACGACACCCTTTGATCGAGACAAGCAAGTGTGGATCCCATCGGGTACGATGGACGCGTGGGGGTGCTGATACCTTCCCTTCGTGTAACCGACTCCCGAACCTAGTTCTCTTGGTCACAAGACTGTGCTTTTCCTTTCTCCCAGGTTTATGCAGTGTTTCCTTTCCCTCTCTTGGGATAAATACACATTGCTGGCGACTCTGTTTTGGTGCCACTTTCGCGTTTGTACTTGGATGAAAATCCCGGGAGCGACACTAAGTATAAATAGAATCTGAACACCAGTTCAGATTCTGAACTCTGATCAGATGCAAAATTAAAAGAAATGGAAAACATAATTTAACCCCCCTTCTTGTGTACTTTTCTCGCCTTTATTGATGAGTTGCTTAAGTTAGGTTTTAACTTCTGAAAGACTGTGTCTGAACAAAGTTGGAATGGATACTTTGAGATGCTCTGTGGTTTCACTTATTTAGATCTTGTCAAAAAGCTTTGGATTAATGCCTCCATTGTTGAGCTGAATTCTGAGTGTGTTATTCTTTCTAAGGTGATTGGTATTTCTATAATAGTAACCTCTAAAGTGATTGCTAATGTGATCAATTGTGAGGAGATTTGAGAACTCCCAGAAACTCTTGTTTGGGAACACTATCTTCCTACTTGGCGTATCTCTGTAGATTTATCTAATACATCAATGGTCTCTAATCTTCGCCCTGATGCAGTTGTTTGATATCAGATTCTGAACACAAACTTGCTGCCTAAGGATAAGGATTTAGCCCTCGTGGACCCTATCGAAAAGGATATGCTACTACTTCTCAATTCAGACTTCCAGATTGATCTTCCTCAAGTTATGTTTGACTATTTGAAGATGGCTCTTTATTCCTTTCACAAGGGAAAGATTTTCTTCATTCCTTATGGACGAGTTGTTTCAGAACTACTTGTTCAGCAGCGAGTTATCATAAGTTCAGAGGCTGGTTCGTCTAAAATCTGGAGAGACAAGTTTAAAGTTATCTATGAAATATTCTGAAGTTAGATTTCTACATAGTTATACTTTGTAATTGTTAGAACCTTTGTATTAAGAAATCTTATTATTAATTCAAGTTTGTTCATGCTATTGTGCAGTTTAACCGTTATATATTTATTTATTATTGTTCAAAAGGATAAAAGAAATGGGATTAAGAACTCAAAATGTGCAACAATTCTCATTAATAAACTGGAAGATATTACAAATTATTTGGACTTTCTAGTCTGTTGGATTTGCCCTAAGGTATTCCCTAGGATCATCTGACATATCTAGATTATCTAAATAATCTTGACATTCTTCCTTAGCAAACTTCAAAGCCTCATTTCTCAGTTTATTTTTGCGTTTTGACTCAGAAGTTCTTCTTCTTCTTCTGTGTGTCTTCACAAAGGTTGCTGAAAAGGTGTGCACTTTTGAAGTCATCTGCTTGCTAGTAGATCCTTTAGTTGTTGTGTTGCTTCTGTTTGCTTGAGTTGCTGCATTTAGTATGGCTACCTTTCTGAAATCTCTCTTTGGAACCTAGATTTGTTTTTATTTATACATCTTGGTGTTCTGAATATTAAGCGATTATGAAAGTGAGTCTACTATGAGTTGTTATAGACTTGTTACATTCATTGTCCTTAATATCCATTATTTTAATATTGATTAAGTCACATCAATGTTTTAATAATGACTCCTGAAAATGTTATCTAGCAGCCTGACCTATTAATATTCTTTTGACAGTAGTAAGTACTATAGCTAACATGTTAACTGTTGCGCCTGGTCATTACTTCATTACTGTGATTATTAGAAAATCTAATGGGTACTTATAGTGTTTGTACGATTGCATAATATTTACTAGTCAAAAATATTTTTTCATTAATTAAGCTTAAAGGATTACAAATAACTTAAGGAACTAGTTTGAACTAAGATTAAGCTTTGTCTTTGTCATACAATGCCTTGTAGCAGAAGCTATTTCCATAATCGCAATCTAACTCATCTTCATCAATATCCTCGTCTTCTGCTTCTGTGACAACAAGATAGTGAAACATCTCTTTGAGCCTCTTCCTCTTTGTTTTTTTCATGGACATCTTCAGTGGCTTCAAAACAGTTATTGATGGACCTAATTATGTAGGTTTTTGAGGTATTGTTGACGAAGTCTCGTCTGAAGTGTTCACGGAAGAAGGCATATGACCAGTAGCAGAAGCTTCTGAAGCTGTTGGCTTATGAAGGTTCTGGATATTCAGGCTTGTAGATTTCTATGTAAACTCTGTTACAACAGAAATTGTGTTGCTCTCAGCTGATAACTCCATAATGTTTTGGTCGTTGTTGATGAAAATGAACTAGATTTTGGTTGTTTTTATAGTAGCTTATAGGTAATCTAAACGTCTGGATAAAATCTTGTGCTTGAATCTTGAAATCGTTATGACCAATAGATATTCAATATGCCCTGTACAATCCTTAATGCCCCATATTACTTGATCGTTTTTCATTTCTTTGAAACTGATCTTGTAATGATGGCCTATTATGCATTTACGACTGTAATTTTTTTCTTTTCTTTTTCTCTCTTTTTATTCTTTATGATGTGACAAAAGGGGGAGAAATAATAGTAAGTATTTAATTAGAAATTAAACCTATTGAACCTATTCAATCTGTACATAATAGTCATTTATAATTTTTTTATTTAAATTTATGTTATTTGGTTTATCTTGTCCGGGCGACACATTTTAACTTTCTTGTACATAAAACTAAGGAGGAGCTTACAAACCTCAACCTTAGCCTATCAGACTCAGAAGGAGCTTACAAACCTCGTATTCTGTTGTTTCCAAAGGAAGATAAAATACTATTTTTGGTTTTCTTAAATATAGAACTAAGGGGGAGCTTACAAACCACAACCTTAGAACTATTTGACTCAGGGGGCTTACAAACCTCATACTCTGATGTTACTAAGAAAACTGAATTATGTTTTCTTGAAAGTAGTACTTAGGGTGGGTCACAGAACTCAACTTTGGACTATTAGACTCAGAGGGAGCTTACAAACCTCATACTCCGATGTTGCAAATAAAATTATAACTGTCCAACATTGCCCTTTTAATAACTTATGTCTGTCATCATCAAAAAGGGGGTGACTGTTAGAACAATATTTTTTCATGACATATATTTCTTGAGTTTTGATGATAACAAAGTATTTAAAGAACAATGGTTATATTTGATGTGTGTTTCTTGTATACATGTTCTAATACGTGTAAATATTTATATACAGAATCTGATATACAAAAGCACACTTGAGAGAAGTTGAATTGCTAGCTTCTGGTGGTGCAGAATCTGAAGAACACTTGCTAAGTGATGTCTTGCGTAAACTATGAAGCTGAAGGCCTCAACATCAGAAGAAGCAACATAATTGTCTCTACACTTGGTGAATGTAAATTTGGCTTTTGGTATCATTCAAAGTTAGTGATAAAGTTGAAGCTATCCGTACTGCATAATGCATATTGCATTATCAAATCAGTTTGTCAACTGGAGTCTGAGTTCACAAGGCTCAAGAAAGGTTGACATGCTTTAAGGATATCTACTCTCAACAGCTCTATAGTACATGATCTTCTTAACGACTCAATGGTTAAACATGTTACACAATGGATCAAGATCTTTTGGTGTATCTATCTTCAACGGCTCTTGTACTATGGAGTAAAGAAAGATACTTGATCAAGTCATCTCTTCCAATGACTAGTCTGCTGCAACTGCTATATAAGGGGCTGAAGGTTCAAACCGAATCTTCAATAAGGATTAACTAAAAGAAGGAGTAACAAGATCATCAATTATCAACTCTATCATGTATGCAGATTTTCTGTTGTAGGTTGTAATTGTAAAAGCCTTAAGGTTTCTTATACATTTAATATCTTAGAAATCTTAAGAGCTGTAGGTGTTAGTTTCTTGGATTGGCTGGAATTTTGGTAAAGCAAAGGTAGTTCAATGTTGATGTCAAGGTGGTGATGTTGCAACATTGAGTCTTAACACTGGGCTGTGTTAAGTAGTGAAGTTGTTCAATGTTTGATGTCATATGGGTGATGTCACAACATTGAGTCTTAACACTGGGCTGTGTTAAATGTTTAAGTTGGATGTCTGATGTCACGTGCGATGTTGTGACATCAGGTATGCAGAATTAATAACATCAGGTTTAGTGATGTTGCTAGGGTTTGCATTTTAGCTGGAATTGTGGAGAGCAGATAGTCTCATTGGATGTGAATATCTTGGGTTAGATATTCTCTGTTGCATAGAGATTTGATGCAGGTTTGTAGGAGATTCAAAAGGTGAAGATTTAAAAAGATTTTGGGGGATAAAATCTGTTTTGAAGATTCAGTTTTAAATAACAAATCAGATCAAATATTGCAAGGAGTCCAAGCCCAATTTAGGTGGCTATATAGAGCGCATAGATCAAAGGAAAAAGGTAGAGAAATACAGAGAGAAGATCAAGAGCATAGGCTGAATGTCTTGTGTATTTTGTACGAGTTTTGTATACACCATTCTAGGTTGAATTGGTGAGTTATTTTCTGTCCTCTCTTAGAAGCTGTGAAGCGATAGAGAGTTGTTACTTGATTAAAGTTGTGAAGCAGGATCAAGGTTTCTCAAAGAGGGTGTTCTTTGAGAGGTTTTAGGGATTGAGTAGTGTTCTCATACCTAAGTAGTTTCTTAGGTAGAAAGTCACTAGTAGGAATTAAGATTAGGAGATTGTCAACTGGGTTGTTGAGTCTGTAATTTAATTCTACAAGTAGTGAATTTCATCCCTGGCTTGGTAGCCACCAGATTAAGTTGTTTGAACTGAACTGGGTGAACAACTCATTGTGTTGATTTATTGTCCATTGCAGAGTGTGTTGTTGTGACATCGCACTTAACATCACACATCTGGTACCAGAATTTCAATTGGTATCAGAGCAGGCATCCTGTCTGTCTCTGGGTGAGATCTAGGGAAGTTACTTTCTGGTGTAAAGATGGACAAAGAAGTTGGAGGATTTGTCAACAGACCCCCTATTTTGGATGGCTCGAATTATGATTATTGGAAGCCAAGGATGATCACCTTTTTGAAATCCTTGGATAGCAGGGCTTGGAAGGCTATCATTAAAGAATGGAAAGGAATTGTTGTGTTTGAAAAAGATGATGCTGGGAAAGATAAAGAGGGCACCTCAAAGCCTAAGCCTGAAGAAGAATGGACCAAGGAAGAAGATGAGCTTGCCCTTGGAAATTCCAAAGCTTTAAATGCAATTTTCAATGGAGTGGATAAGAACATATTCAGGTTGATCAATACCTGTGAAGTTGCTAAGGAAGCTTGGGATATTTTGAAGGCTACACATGAAGGAACATCTAGAGTTAAGATGTCAAGACTTCAACTTCTAACATCGAAGTTTTAAAGTTTGAAGATGAAGGAATATGAGACTATCCATGACTTCCACATGAGCATTCTTGAGCTGTCCAATGCATCCAGTGCTCTTGGAGAAAAGATGTCAGAAGAAAAGCTTGTAAGGAAAATCCTTAGGTCCCTTCCTAAGAGGTACAAGATGAAGGTGACTGTAATTGAAGAAGCTCAAGACATCAGCAAGATGAGAGTTGATGAGCTCATTGGATCTCTTCAAACTTTTGAGCTTGGTTTGAATGAGGAAGAACCAGAAAAGAAGCCAAAGAGTATAGCCTTGGCTTCAAATGATCAAGAAGAGAAAGGGAATAATTTTGAATCCTAGGAGGATCTATCTCAGGCCATTGTTATGTTGGGAAGGCAGTTCAACAAGGTGTTCAAAAGAATGAACAAGAACTTCAAGCCTAATGTCAAGAACGTCTCTTCTGACATCAACAAGTCTAAGGAGAAGGATGAGGAGAAGACTGCTCAAGACAAGGGTATTCAGTGCTTTGAGTGTGAAGGTCATGGACATGTTAAGAAAGAATGTCCCACATTCCTGAAGAAGCAGAAGAAAGGAATGACAGTTTCCTGGTCAGACTCTGAAAGTGAAAGTGAAGGAGAGTCAGCCAAACATGTCAAAGCTTTAACTGGAACAGTGGTTTTTGATGGTGACTCTAGTGATGAGGAACTGACTTTTGAGGAGTTAGCTTCCACTTATCAAGAGCTTTGTCTGAAGAGTGTAGAAATCTGTCAAGAAAGTGAAAAATAGAAGAAACAGATTGTTCAGCTTGAGACTGCTAAAGCTGATTTGGAAAATGAAGTCTTATTAGTCAAAGCTCATCTTGATCATATGACCAAATCTGTTAGGATGCTGAACAGTGGTACAGACACACTTGATAAGATCCTTCAGACAGAAAAGGTCGATGGAGATAAGTCAGGCATAGGATTTGTGGTTGAGAAGAAGGTTTCTGCTGAAGCAAGCACTTCAGGAACTAAGAAGGAGATGTCTCAACCAATGTCTCAACTTCAAACAAAGAAACAAGATCCTAAACCTAAGCAGGCTGCTCATCCTCAACCTCAAAATGTTGGGAAGAGGCATGCTCATGGTCCTCATCAAAGGAAGGCACATGTTTCTGGAGCTAGCCAGTATATGCCTCCACAATATCATAAGAGCGTGCAGGCTTCTAGGTTCAATCAGAACATGTTCCATCAGATGTCTCAACATCAGGGAAACATGTATGGCTATGGATATAATAATGTTGTGCCTTATTATTATGGAAGAAGGAAGCCTCATCACCATAGAAGACATCCAAAAGGACAACATCCTCACCATAGAAGACAGTCAAACTATGGGCGAAGAAGACATCATTATGGGTGGCAGCCACATCAATATCATCCTCAAGGTGGCAGAAGGTTCAACCACTTCAGAGAAGGCAGGGTTAGGTGCTTTTACTATGGCAGATTTTGACTCATGCAGTTTTCTTGTTTCAAGCTACATGGTTATGCCAAGTCTAACCCTCAACCCAGACAGAAGGATAACAGACCCAAGGTTGTTAAGCAGTGGGTTCCTAAAGAAGAGGTTAAGTGTCTATTGGCTCACTTTTCAGATAGACACTCTGCTGAAGATGGTTGGTACTTTGACAGTGGCTGTTCAAAGCACATGACTGGTTTCACAAACCAATTGGTGGATGTCAATTCTTGCTCCTCAATTGATGTTACTTTTGGAAACAGAGAAAAAGGGGTGGTACAAGGTATTGGAAAAGTGAAGTGTCATGAGGGACCTGATCTTGACAATGTACTTCTTGTCAAAGGGTTGAGTGCTAATCTAATTAGCATAAGTCAGCTCTGTGATGATGGTTATAAAATCAGCTACACCAAAGAGGAGTGTGTAGTGACAAATGAGTAGAATGAGGTAGTGATGAAGGGAATAAGATCCAGAGATAAGTGTTATCAATGGATACCTCAAGTGGACAGTTTATCTGGTGATGTTAAGGTTGATGTTGTAACATCAGATTATGACAACAAGTGTGAAAGTGTGTTGAAAGGTCAAATAGGGTTAACTACTCTTAATGTGAGTCCTTTTAAAAGGAAAGTTAATTTGGAGGGAGAAACTCCTTGATCAGGCTTCATACTTTAGGCTATCAGCACCTATCACGCGCTTCATCAAACACCATAACCCTAGACCGTTCGTATCCTTCTCCATCAACAGAAACAATCCTTCCCTAATCCTCAGTTGCTACACAAGTACGATGTCTAAACGAGTGTCATCACCATCAAAGAAGGCTGCGCCCAAAAGTTCCACTCATGTAAATCCTAGGGTTTCATCAGAAGAGGTATCCATGGATGAAGCTATGGACATTGCTCCTATTTATATGATTCCAGCCTCAGGAAATACAAGACCTGAGAAGTATCAACCTGTGAGGGCTACAAAAGGTAATACCTCTAATCGATCAACTAGCAAGAAATTTGATGATAGCGAGAGTAGGGCATTTGTGACTAGTGTGCTGTTTGGAGACAAACCTAAGTCTACCACCCCTCTCCCACAAACTGTTGAGGAAAGGGTAGATGTTGACAAAAGCTTAGGTCAGATTGTTAATAAGATCTTTGAGAAAGGGCTTCCTATTAAGGGCATATCTAGACCCCTAAGACAAATGGCTGCTGATCATTCTGCAAGAGAAATGAATGACATGCAATCCACTGATACAAATCTCCACAGATTAGCTGTCTCAGTCATCGAAGATGCTGAGAAGGAAGATGAAGTTGATGCTGAAGTAGGTGTTGAAGAAGAAGATGTGCATGAGGAAGCAAATGTTGAAGAAAATGTTAGAACATCACCTGAACCTGCTTCTGGTGGTAAAGATAATGCTGATGTAATCAATGTAGTTGATTTATCAGATGATGAGGTGATAGCTAGAGCTGTTCCAAGTATTGCAAAGTGGTTGAAAACAAGGAAGGGAAAGAAGGTTGAACCCTCTCCTAAGAAGTCATCTGATGATAAGAAGAAGAACATTGTTGTTGGACCAGCAAAATCTTGGAGTAAAGTGGAGATAAATCCAAGAAAGAGGAAGGTTGTGGAACATTCAGATTCTGACTATGATGATGTTCAAGACATCACACCTGTCAGGAAAACTATCCTAAAGAGAATATCAAATAAAGTTCCTGAAGTACCTATTGACAACATTTCTTTCCACTATGCCAGTACTGCATCAATGTGGAAGTTTGTATGTCAGAGAAGACTAGCCTTGGAAAGGGAACTGCTTGAAGAATTGAAGACTAGTTTATTTGCTTTTGCTTCTAAGTAGTTTTAGTTTTATTTCTGCTGTTTTTGATTCTGCACTGGTGTGCTTGGTTTGTAATTTGAATATGGTGCAAGTATATGCACCTGCTTTGTTCTATGATTTGCTGTCTGTGAGACTGATAATGAGAGCTAGGGTAGTACTAACTGTAGTTAGAGTTACTTGATGGGGTTTGTCTAATTATGGCTAAAAAGGGGGAGAAATAGCTAAGTGAGCCAAGAGTATCAAAGAGTACAAATGTCAAATGCTGCTAAAGTGATGTGATGCAGAAGTGCAGAAATTAAGGGGGAGTAATTGTTGATCTGCTAAACAGTTGTTATGCTGGTACTTGTTTTGAGGGGGAGCACCATTGTTGATTGTTGAAAATTGTAGCTATTGAAGATGGTGCTGCAGCAGAGTTTTGTGTGAAGTAAAGTCTTTATGTATTGAAGATGCTGCTGCTTGAAGTTTCAAAAAATATTCAAGTTTATTCTGCTGCTGAAGTCTCTGAAGGTGCAGTGATTGTTTTAGCCAAAATTAGCCAAAGAGGGAGATTGTTAGTTTCTTGGATTGGCTGGAATTTTGGTAAAACAAAGGTTGTTCAATGTTGATGTCAAGGTGGTGATGTTGCAACATTGAGTCTTAACACTGGGCTGTGTTAAGTAGTGAAGTTGTTCAATGTTTGATGTCATATGGGTGATGTCACAACACTGAGTCTTAACACTGGGTTGTGTTAAGTGTTTAAGTTGGATGTCTGATGTCACATGCGATGTTGTGACATCAGGTCTGCAGAATTAATAACATCAGGTTTAGTGATGTTGCTAGGGTTTGCATTTTAGCTGGAATTGTGGAGAGCAGATAGTCTCATTGCATGCGAATATCTTGGGTTAGATATTCTCTGTTGCATAGAGATTTGATGCAGGTTTGTAGGAGATTTAAAAGGTGAAGATTTAAAAAGATTTTGGGGGATAAAATCTGTTTTGAAGATTCAGTTTTAAATAACAAATCAGATCAAATATTGCAAGGAGTCCAAGACCAATTCAGGTGGCTATATAGAGCGCATAGATCAAAGGAAGAAGGTACAGAAATATAGAGAGAAGATCAAGAGCATAGGCTGAGTGTCTTGAGTATTTTGTACGAGTTTTGTATACACCATTCTAGGTTGAATTGGTGAGTTGTTTTCTGTCCTCTCTTAGAAGCTGTGAAGCGATAGAGAGTTGTTACTTGATCAAAGCTGTGAAGTAGGATCAAGGTTTCTCAAAGAGGGTGTTCTTTGAGAGGTTTTAGGGATTGAGTAGTGTTCTCATACCTAAGTAGTTTGTTAGGTAGAAAGTCACTAGTAGGAATTAAGATTAGGAGATTGTCAACTGGGTTGTTGAGTCTGTAATTTAATTCTACAAGTAGTGAATTTCATCCCTGGCTTGGTAGCCCCCAGATTAAGTTATTTGAACTGAACTGGGTGAACAACTCATTGTGTTGATTTATTGTCCATTGCAGAGTGTGTTGTTGTGACATCGCACTTAACATCACACATCTGGTACCAAAATTTCAGTAGGCCTTTGTTATGGTGATTTCTCGTACCTTTGATATTACTATCAAGTACATCTTGTTCTCTTTTCTGCTAAACTTGTTTATCAGTTTAGATTAAGTCTCTTGCCAAGATGCTTGAGCTATGTAAGTCTCTTGCTATGTGCTTGAGCAATGAAAGCCTTAATCAAGTGGATTGATTGAGAAAAAGTCTTATATTATTGGGATACAAGCAAGGAAGTATCTCGCCAAGATGCTTGAGCCATGTAAGTCTCATGCTATGTGCTTGAGCAATGAAAGTCTTAATCAAGTAGATTGATTGAGCAAGGTAGCTCAGTTTGTGGAACTAAGAGCAGGAAGGCTCGTGCCATGGAACTTGAAGCAGAAGTCTTGGACCAGTGTGGCTTGATAAGGATGGCTCGGTTTGTCGAACTTGGAGTAGAAGTCTTGAACCTAAGGGGTTTAAGCAGAAGGCTCGTTTCATGGAACCTGGAGTAGAAGTCTTGAGTCTATAGGACTTGAGAAAGAAGTCATGGACCCAAGGTCTGAGCAGTGTAAAAGACTTATGCAGAATGCATAAGCGGTTATAATTATGATTTAGTTATAGTGAAAATCTTTTGTGAAGCAATGGGACTAGACTACTCTCAGTTGGGCGGAACCAGTATAAATCTTTGTGTCTTCTGTTAATATTTATTTGCTTCTGTTTACATCCGCAACTAAGTATAATTAGAATCTGAACACCAGTTTTGATTTTGAACTCTGATCAGATGGTAATTCAGAACACGGAAAACACAACTCAACCCCCCTTCTTGTGTACTTTTCTCACCTTCATCTCTGCTTAAAGAAACTCCATGGGTAGGCTCTAAGGTTGGTAGGTCCCTAGAGTCACAGATCCTTCTCAATGGCGGTATTGCCTTGACGAAGGCTCGTTGGACAATAATATCCTTATATCGATCTCTTCTACATGAGGTCTTCGTTTCGTCCCAACAAGGAAATCTCCTCGCGGGCCTTTACTTCATAACCATCGACACAAAGGTTCTAAAAAGGTTCTCAGAGTCATATATCGAGGTTGAAAATATTGCTTTAAGATAGTAATACGTTCAAAAGATCTCATATGATTGGGGCTTTCGTATAAACCCCACGAGTACAAGGTCTTGTACGTCAATACTACACAACCACCATAGATGGAACATGTTAAAAAGGTCCATAGAGTCATCGATCCAAACTTGAAAACATCATCATCGTGACGAAGGCTCGTCAGACAATAACATCTCCAAAAGAATCTACTCTAGGTGGGGTCTTCGTATCGTCCCAACGAGGAAAGCTTCTCGCGTGCCTCTACTACACAATTACCATACTAATCCTATGGTTTTTCTCAGAATCGGGTAGAGAGTCTATCTCACAGAGTACCAATAATCAGAGAGCCCCAACATATAAGACAAAAGAGAAGGCAATAAATAAAACAAGTAAAGAAATAAATATAAACACCCAAACATGCTAATAAGGCAACCTAGAATAGGCTTGACTTTCTTTAGGGAAATGTACCCAGCAGATTCACCATATGTCGTCTACGCGTGAATGGGTATCGTTATCTAAAGGTTACTTTCTATTGGGGGAAATGGTTAGTTTTTTATTAGGGTGTACGCCAATACATCGCAATCTCGTGCCTACGTATCCGCATAGTGCAATAAGGAAGTCAGAGCATTCGTAGTTCGGGGAACTACCGTGATAAAAAGAAAAAGGTTGGTTCATTTTATCGAATAAAGTTTTAGGTCGCGTTCTAAGGGATAAACATTAGCTTGTCTACTCTCTGTGGAGGCTTAAGCATTTAGTTTGTATGCACGTTATAAGAGACTAAACATTGTTCTTTTAAGAAAAAGTTTTAATCGTACGGGGGCGAGAAGTTGAATTAATATGTTGAATGTTTTATTTGGATGAGGATTACTCAGATGATCGAGTAAGGCAACTCGTATCCAAATAATCGAGGAGAGGAATCGAAGGCTCCAGACCATCTCCCTTTTCATCCTTAATTGCAAAAGGATTTGAATATTGTTAAGGTATTTTAAATGGATGACAAATGCTCGAATAGCCGAGTAAGGCTACTCGTATCCAAGAGTTCGAGAAAGTCAATAAAAGGCTATAGATCACTCTCTTTTTCATCTAAATAATTGCGAAAAATGATTTGGATTTGGTTGATGGGAATACTAAAAGCGATCAACTTACAAAGGTGTTAAAATGGGCTTGACATTAAATTAAGAATTATTTCATCCTTTTTGAAAGTGGTTTGCTATGATTGAGTGTTTTGAAGTTTATTGAGAAAATTCCACTTGACGTTGGATCAAGGGTTTAAGAAAGTTCGATCCTAGTACCTAAGGATAGCTAGTAACCGAAACCAAACTAGAGAAAAGCGAGAAAATAAAGAAAGTACATCAAAAGGGAGAGGGATACATGAAAAATACAAGGGAAGTATGCGAGAAACAAATGGTCTCGTTACGTTGTCGGGTAGCCAAAGAGAAAGTCGTGTGTGCGCAAAGTGTCCTAAGCTAGGAAATGAAAACAAGAGTCCAAATCCAAGTCTCCTTTTGCTAGGGTCAAACATTAAGTCCAGAACTCCATAATGCTAAGGTCGTTTGCATAGTCCAAAGTCCATTCTTTATGTCACCATTAGAGGATCATATTTTTGGTATTTTCATTTTATCATGTTTTTGTATTTTTTTACAAGGAATAAAGATAAAAAAGAAGAAAATGACATAAATTAAATGCATGAATGATAAATGAGAAATAACGTAAATTGCGGAAAGTAAATGACGAGAAATAAATTGCGAGAAAATAAAGTGCGGCAATGTAAAAGTTAGAAGTTATTGGTAAGAAGTTGGTGATCGAATGATCGATTGATCGAGTCGGGACAATTTTATGCTATTTTAAGAAATCGTAAGTGGACTTATGTAGAAGTTGCACCTATCTGCTGGTCAATAAGAATCTATGCGTTCAAACATGTTAGAGAAATAACACAAAGTTATTCTCCTAAAACATACAACACAATGAGAAAATCGAAAGTAAACTCAAGTCGACGCACTGGGCACATCTATCATCAAGAGATTCAAAATATGATCAACCAAGGGGAACCTATCAATACCTCAAAAAGTGTTAAGAATGATCCAATGATCATTCATCAACATTCAATGCTCCAACGCTCAAGTTAGTAAGAGAGTGAAGGTTCCCCTAGGTGGAACTACAGTGAAAATCTGAGGAATAGAGAAGGTTGAGGTGCTCTTTGATTTGCTCAATGTTGGAAACAATTTTGCGGCATGGAACAGAAAGAAAAGTTGTTACTACTTGACTGTTCATCCCTTGAGATGAAGCGGGGGGATTCCTGGCTGCTTTAGCGGCTTGCCTTTGGACGGAGGAGAAAGTGGCTTTGGAAGCCGCCATTGTTAACGGATCTGATGGAAGAGAGTTTGAATCTCTGTTTGACGGAAGTAATCATGAAATGTAAATTTACGCTTCACTGAAAAGAGATATGGATTTCTATCAGAGGCGAATCATGTGAATCAAAAGAATTTATATTGTAAAAAGTCACAAGAATCAAAAGTCGATTCCCGTAGACAATGTCAATGTTCCACACTTGAATAAGATTCGATCGGAGGAGATGAATCCACTATTTATTTTAGTGATTCAAGACTTTCAAGATTAACACTCTAACGCTCAAGTTAATAAAAAGTGAAAATGAAGTTTGAATAAAAAAAAATGTTTGAATATTTAAAGAATTGTGCACTCTCTTCTTTAAATAGAAGAATTGGTTAACAATGAAAGACATGTGATGAGGCGTGTCATGTGGTCATCCATCGTATCAATCTGAATTGCTAAGCATCACTTGCAAGAGAGATTACCTATCTTGGAAGGAGAAAAATGTCTTCATCGATTTCACCAAACATTGCCTGACACGTCATTGTTCATAAATACATTATAGAATATTTTTTAAAAATATAAATTTATAAAAACTAATATATATTTTAGCAAAATATAAAAAATTATAGTATAACACAAATAAAAATTGTGTCATCAACTTTATAACTTTATTAAATAATAAAATAAGTGGCATTAACCATTTTTAGACATTAAGTTCAATCTTTTATGTTATATTGATCAATTTTATTTTATTAGTTAAGATAAACTAAATGACAAACTATATAACCAACCTTTTATATATTATTAATCAAAATTTACTTACCTTATAATACTTTATTTTTCTGATGTCGGATTATTTAATAATCAAACTATGAAAATCAGTAACAAATCTTTTACATTTAATTAATTAATTTTATTTTACAATTTAAAATTATTTTATCTGTCAAGTTGAGATTAATTAAAATATAAATTGTATTAATCAATTTCTTACATATTATTAATCAAAACTATTTTAGAAAAAGAGAGACATATATAGAAAAGTCATAGTTTAAAAATTACCATTCACATTCACATTCACATAAAAGATGTAATAATAATAATAATTTATGTCTTGATTCCATTAGTACTAAATAATTTTGAAATGTTCCATTTTCATTGAAGGTTCGTATAAAACGATAGTAAAAGCAAGAATTGTATTAACCAAATTTCATTTAAGAAATTTTGTTTTTTTAAGACTAAGGACCAGTTTGTTTTAGCTTTAAAAAATGAATTTTTTTTTATATTTTTGAAAATGGATTTTACAAAAATGTTTTTTAAAATATTACAAATTTTTTTAAATTTATTTTTTATAAATTAAAATATTATTTTTGACATTCTATAACATTAATATCCATTATTGAAGATCAAAACATAGTCAAAATCACAATTTTTTCAAAAAGTTGTATTTCAAAAATGATTTTTATGAAAAGCTAATTGAAATAGTTTCAAAATTAAGTGATTTTTTGAAATTTTGATATAAAAAAAAATATCGATAAAATAATAAAATATCTAAAATAATATTTTAAGAATAACTATTCAAGCCAAATTTTTATTTGAAGCTTTTATGAAAAAAAAATTTGTAAATTTTTTTTTCATGAAATTATGTTACACTATAAAAATTATTTTAAATAAAAAGTCAAAACAAACGAGTCATATAGAAAGTTCAACACTTCAACACATACTACCAAAAGAAAAACTTCAATAATGTTGAAAATCTTCAATACATCATTAATGTTTATTTTGAATGTATGTGGTATAGTCTTTAAAATAGCTGGACAAATACAACTGACTTTTTGACTAATAGCAAAGGGAGAAAATAAGCGTGTACACCAATTCTCTAGTTTTGACTAATTGTATTCAAATGTGATACAAATTTGGCTAAACTATACGAGTATGTTTAGATGAAGAGTTTTAATGAAGAAAATTATTGTTTCCGGGAGATTTTAAAATTATTAAAAATGTATTGTTTGGATAACAAAAATTAAAATAATAAAAATTAATAAAATATTTTTTAAAAGTTAAATTAAAATTTTTAAATAATATTTAAAAATAAAAAATTTGTTTTAAAAGTAAAGTATTCATTTGTTTTAATATACACTCCTATCGTTTTGAGAAGTAAAAAAGAAAATTATCCTCGTTTTTTCAAAAGCTACTTGAATGCATTTTTTTAGGAAAGTGTTTGTGCCTCCTTCGAAAACATCAAATGAAAAAGGAGACGTGTGTATGTTAGACCTTACAGTCACAAAGTTGCTAAAAAGTAATTGAGTGTGGACGGGGGAAGGAGAAAGAGAATGAGAGAGAATAATTGAAGGTGAAAAGTATAATAATTTTTTTATTAATTTTTTCACAAGATACACTAAGGGTATTTATACAATAATATAATAGATAAGGTACAATTAACTAATAATAAAACTAAAACATCCAGGTGTAACAGGTTGCACTATTAGGGTAACAGGTTGCACTTTGCTTCTGTTTCAGTTTTAGCTAAAAAGTCTCTAGGTGTAACCGATTGCATTATTAATGCAACTGATTGTATTTTGCTTTTGTTTGAAATTTACAAAGGTGTGAAACCGATTGACATAAAATTGTAACCAATTGCAATGACTTGAATTGTCTTCTATTCTTAACACACCACCTTAATACAAGCCCTTTAAGTCTTCCATTCCCCATAACCTCTTTAATATCTTAAACAACTCAATCATGACTCCCTTAGTCAATAAATCGGCCACTTGGTCTTCACTTCTACAATACCCCAATCTCAACCTTCCTTCACTAACAAGTTCTCTCAAATAGTGAATCCTTATCGCAATATGCTTGCTCGTCCCATTTGCAATTGGGTTCTTAGCAAGGTTTATAGCATAAAAGTTACCAACCATGAGCGTTACAATGTCACCCTTCGCTGCCTAACTCCTTCAACAAATTTATTAACGATACGGCTTAGCACACATACAACGAAGCGACAATGTACTCGGCCTCACAAGAAGAGAGGGTTACTACCAGTTCCTTCTTCAAACACCATGAGATTGGTGTTTCACTGAACATAAAGATGTATCCTGCTGTAGACTTTTGATCATCTTTATCTTCACACCAATTGGAATCAGTAAACCTAAGCAAATTACATTTTCTTCCCTTGTCCATTGCGAGAAAGAGAATTTAGAAGCCAATAGATCCTTTGGCGTATCTTAGAATCCTCTTGACTGCTGCCAAGTGAGACACATTTGGTCAACAGAGAGAGATTCAAAGCTTGTTTCTAAAAACCCATCGGGTGCCAATTACTTGATAATTGTTAGGACGAGGGACAAGGTCCCAAACGTCATTCCTTTTAAATTTATTTAGTTCATATTGCATGGTCATAAACCAATGCTAATCATGTAATGCATCTTTAGCGTTTTTAGGCTCCACATGGGAAATGAACGCAAAGTGATAACAAAAATTACTTATTTTGGAGCGTGTGGTTACGCCCTTTGTGATATCTCCTAGAATGTTGTCGATAGAATGATCTTTGGATTTTTTTTCCAAGTCAAAGGTAGATCTTCCACTACAGCTATACTTTCAACCTTTTCCTCTTCACGATTGTTATCTTCTTTCTTCTCATGGTCCACCACTTTAGGTTGATCAATTTCTTGTTCGGTTCAATTGAAAATTTCTTGTGAACATACACCTACCTCATGAAAAGAAACACCTTTCCCAATATTTTTCGAGTAAGACTCATCAAAACTAACGTGTACCGACTTTTTAACAATAAGTAATCTTTTGTTATAAACCATATACGATTTACTAGATTGTGAGTATCCGAGGAAGATATCCTCATCGGCTTTTGCATCAAATTTACCAAGATTGCTCTTTCCATTGTTCAAAATAAAATATTTACAACCGAAAACGTGTAGATGAAAAACATTAGGTTTTCTACCTCTAAGTAATTCATAGGGTGTTTTGTCTAAAATAGCACGTATTAGAATCCTATTCAAGAAATAACAAGCCATGTTAATGGTATCGGCCCAGAAATACTTAGGAAAATTAGCTTCACTAAGCATAGTCCTCGCTAACTTTTCCCAAAAATACTTAGGAAAAGTTATGCTCAATGCCATGTTCATTACAATACTTCTAAAAAAGGAAGTTTTGAAATTCTCCTCCATGATCACTTCGAATGGAAATAATTTTCAAATTCATTTTATTTTAGAACAATCTAGCAAATTATTTAAAAGCCGGATATGTCTCATCTTTACTAGACAAAAACATGACCCAACAAAATCTTGATTAATCATCTACAATCATAAAGCCATAATAGTTTCCACCTATGCTTTTGGTCCTTGAGGGACCAAAAAGATCCATATGGAGAAGCTCAAGAGGTCTCAAAGTAGAAACGATGTTTTTAGATTTAAATGAGATTCTCGTTTGCTTCCCCATTTGACATGCTTCACATAAATGGTCTTTTGTGAAGTTCATTTATGGTCAAATTCATTTTATTTTGAAACAATCTAGCAAAAATGCCGACACCAACGTCGTACTCCTTCCACTAATCCCAGAGGGAAACGGGGTATCCATACTCCTATTGAAATTTTGTATCATTGGAGGAGGGAAACGTATGAAGAAGATGTTTCCCTCCTATAGCGGGAAAATTTGAGATTAAGCTATTGATTAACTTAACTCGCAAAACAAGAGTCTCCTCTGCACTTTTTTTTATCCAAAGGAAACAGAAAAGAGCAAACAAAACCTAAAGAAGTTTTAAAACAAAACTAATAAAAATAGAGACAGGGTAAGGGTAAGGAGTTGAAAATCTAGAGTTTGAATTAAAAAGGTATTGTTTGCAAAATATTGGTGAGGTGAGAAGAGAATTATTTTTTTAATAATTTTGTGTTTGACAAGACTTCCTGAGCCTCGTGCCTACGTACCCACAAAGTGCAATGGAGGATCAAAACCTCGTAGTTCATGGTAAAAATAATAAAATATTGTGTTATGATTCATTTTAAATGAAAAGACAAATTGTCATGTTAAGGAGAAAACTACAACTAATCACCCACAAGTATGTGAAAATGGACCTTTGCATCACCATGAGAAGGGCTCCAACTTGGATAAAATCAACAAGTATGTCACTAACTCTCAAAGATGGAAAAGAATCAACTTATTTCAAACAATACTATGGGGATAGGAAGATCACATCTCAACTATGAAAATGACTCATGTCTAAACTTTATGAAAAGTTTTAAAGAAAAAAGTGCACAAAACGCACAAAATGATTTGAATGGGTTGAGTATTTTTTGAAGTCTTTTGAAAATGGTCTAAGTATGCTTAAGATTGATTAACATTTATTAAGAAAATGAGTTTGAAAATGCACTTAACAAAGTCAAGGTTTATTGTGAAAGTGGTTCTAGTTTGAAAGAAGAAGGTTTTGAAAAAGGGAGAAGATTTTGAAAATTTAAGAAGGGGGGGGGGGAGATGAAGAGGCTATCCTAAAGCATAAAATAAAAGATAACGAAGGAAAGATCTAACCAAGATACTAGTCTTTGACATGAACAAGCAAAAACTCTCATCCTTTGGACTCAAGCAACAAGATAAGCAGAGCAGAGAACCCCAAAGTCACTAGATAAGCTTCTGAAGCTCCAGAGTTATAACGATATTAGATATCTAGGTGAACGCGCCGAGCATGTAGATGACCGACTAGACTACTATCATTCTAAAGGAGGCGTGAAGTCAAGTTTCTCTACATTAGCACTAACCAAATCAGTCATAGCATGGTACAAGTCCCTTCTAGACAGAAGTATAAATTCTTGGTGTGACATGTGCGAGGCTTTCACTGTCCATTTCACCATCATGAAGAGGCAACTAACCACCATGGTCGTGCTTAGCAGAGTCACACAATGTAAGAAGGAAACCATGTGTGGGTATATTGACTATTTCACCAAGCTGGTGGTAGTTGTTGGAGGCTCATATGAATGTTTGAAATGATGGATCTATGAGAAGGGCCTTTGATCGATCTTTGCATTCCAAAAATGCTAGGACACAAAGAGGCCCACAATCTGAAGAATTTGTTGATAAGGGAACAAGCTTACATCAACTACAAAGAAAAACTTATGGGTGACAGAGGTAGCTAGGTATCGGGGAACCCAGGGTCTATCCCACCATTAGAGAAAGACTTTGGGCAGTCTAAAAATGAATGTTAACGTAGACCACGCTCAAGGTTTGACGCGTATACTCCCTTGAAAACTTCACGAGAGAGAATGTTGAAGAAATTTTCCAACAATGAGTTTAAAGATGTTGGGATAAAGAACCCGTATCAGGTTAGTGAATATGCACATAGAGATAGTCCAAATACTAACGTATCCACAAGAGTCATAACCACAACACCAACGATTTCATCCAACTAAAGGATGCAATTAATGGACTAATCTAGAATGAGCAACTGATATAGTATACCAAGGACGACAAAATGGGACGAGAAGACTCTCCTTAGAGGAAACAATTCCCCAAAAAAACATTAAAGTCGTGGCCAATTGAAAAGGTAAATAGGTGAATAGTGTGGAGGATGAAGGGCACATGGGAAATGCCAATACATCACTTCCATAACGAAAGGTTCCCCGACGATACAAAAATTGTCTAAGATAATGGTAAATAGGAATATTGCTTAGTTAATTACCATCTGCAAGAAGAAGGGGAATACCTCCACAAAAAGCCCAGAGATACCTATCCTCAGAGTCTAGGATATCGGGAAGGCCGGGGAGATCCTCAACGAGATCTTTCCTTTGTTCATAACAACCACGGTCTCTAAATTATATGTCTTCATGATATTGATTGACGATGATAGCTCCTATAACATTATGTAGGGTCCAATATGCAGGCCTTCAACATTACCGTAACCTTCCCATGAGGGTACATATAGTTGATGGTCACCATGGATGAGGAAAGAGATACTTGGATCAATAATTCCCAATTCCTGGTTGTTCCTTGCAAATGTGTTTACAACTGTATCCTATGTCGACCCTTTATAGCGAAACTGGACGCGGTGGCTTCCCTAATCCACCGCAAGTTGAAGTACCATAACATGCACGACGAGCCGATAACAATAAATTTCGGCCTTTCTAGAGTGAAGAGGATATATAAGGCCTTATAGAAATATAAAAAAGAAGGTGAAGCTACAACCAAGGATATGAATGGGGCCTCCTTAATCGAGTAGCTGAAATACATTGTCATCCGACCTCCTATGAGTAAAGCAAGTCATCTCGGTCGGTCAAGCTGAATTGGATGATCCTAAAAAAGTCAGGAACAAGTTAGCAAATCTTGTGGCCTATAAGCACTAGCTATGCAACTCGGGTATGTTATATCCACATTTTTTTTTCAAAAAAACAAAATTATCATAATGTATTATAACCGTTTAATTAGAGAAAGGAGTTTTTTTTAACTAAACTATCTTTTTCTTTTGTGATTATGAAATGTAACGATGAGTCTGGGGTACAACTAGAGAGATTGAAACCCCATAAAAAAGACTTAGGATGCTGTTACAAATGCCACATGTGTATGACTAAAGCAATCAAAGCCCCACTGTGCCAATTCACAGACACAAAGAAAGAAAGCAAAAAAATGGAAAATAATCGGCTCACCCTTTCTTGGTAGCTAGCCACTCCATAAACCGTAATGGGTCCACCAATATGTCGACCTCAAACTAGGATTTCACCTGGGGGCATGGGAAGGGGTACCAACCCTTGGTCGGGTATGGTCCTAGAGACGTATAATAAACTTCGAGCACAAACTTGAAGGAAAAGTTGAGCCCCATAGGAAAAAAATTGGGACAATATATAGCAACACAAATTTGGTATAATATGAATAAATAATGAGCTGAAGTATATATAGATTACAAGATAAAAGTTGAAAGCTTCTCATATTTCAGGTACAATCACGCTGATCAAAAACTAAAATAAAATAAATATAAATAAATAAAAGGGACACGCTAGTCCTCCAAAGAGACTACCTTCCCATCTTCAATAACTTAATTAAGACAATCTCAATCACGGGAGATGGGTACAATAAGATAAAAAATACTCAACCTACTTCAATGCCCCCTCGAAGGCGTCCTCGGTAACAAAAAACACTCTTTCAAGGACTTGGCCAACTCTTTAGAGAGAGATCAAGATTCCCTTGGAGCATCACATGAATGTTACCCTTAACCTTCTTCTAATTCTTCTAAGAATCTTTTAAATAATTCTTTATCTCTTATGTCCTTTTCATAGCAAGATGTAAGGACCGACTTGCATATTTTAAAGCCTTAGGGAAATTGATTCTTCTTTTCAACCAGAATGTTAAGTACTTAAAAGGCTCCATGATGGCTTCTATGGTTAGAAATGAATTAGAATAATTTTTTATCTTCTAAGGATACTAGTTCTATTCAAATGTGAGATCATCAACTTGTTCCTTAAGCTTCTCACTCTATTGACAAATACGATCATGTCACAAAGTGTCTCTCTGACTAGCAGTATCGAACACCATAACAAGTGACGTCCATCAAGTATGATAAGATAGTTTGGCTAATTCCCTTTGAAGGACTTCCTCAGAGAACCCTAATAATTAAGTGTAATCCTCATTGGAAATTGAAGAATTAAATTGTCTATCCGTCCTTGAGCTAGGACGAGCCAACAACCCAAGGTTTGACTCCACCTACATAAAATCCCTCCTACTTCCAGATCTAGGCCAAAGGAACTTTCGAGAAGGAATCTCAACCCTAATGCCTTATAACTCCGGGATGGAAGCCTAACTTTACTACCATCCTTGCTGAGGAGACACTCCTCATCTACCACAACTCGATCAAGGGATCTTAGATCTTGTTTCGAGTGGAAGAAGAGGTAGTGTGAATGATGTCGCCAATAAAAAGGACCAGAAGACGTCCTAGTAGGCTTACCCGAGGTAGAGGCTCCATTAAGAGAAAAAATACTCGAAATTCCCACCAAAGCAACATCAACATGAATCTCATTTTGAGTCTCTGCATATCATCTTCACTTTTCTTTTATCTACACAATCAAGAAAGAAGGCATTATGGAAGATTCGGGAAGATAAAACAAAAAAAAAAAGACCGTGAGCTCACTTACCAACAACTTTCTTCCTTTCCTCATTTGATTTGGCATCCATAACCTAGCGGGTTTGAATGCACTTTTCCAATCAGGGGGCGACCCCATCAACTTAACCAAGCTCCTTTCAAGTAGTGGTTATGGGTCTAATACTTGTGAAAGACGTCTATGCATACAAGCGGAGGACCAAGATTAAAGCGATAGATATTTGTATGCGCCTCCTTACTAAGAGGGGTGACCAAGAAAAATCGGTCTTTAAAATGTTTCACACTATCGGAATAAGTCTCGAAATATTTGATGTTCCACCTTAGAGAGAGAAAATCGGGTCCATTCACATGGTTGGCCTTATTTTGAGTCTTGAAAAGATGGAAGAAAAACGTCAGAGTCAACTTACTCCCCTTATATTCACACTAATACTCAAAAACTTTGACAAACACCCAACTCACTGAATGTAACTCTGAATGGACGATAAGAAGATGGTTCAATACACTAACTTCAAACTCATTGACGTGAAGGTTATACCCTATAAGATAAAACATGAATTCATGGAAAGGAATCGCACACTCGTCATATTCTTTGTAGACCCTCTTATCTTTATCTGGAGGAAACACTCCCCAGTAAGTCATGGGGCCTATGTTAGTTATAGTTTGGTCAAATAAATCCTCACAAAGAAAATTAGAAACAGACTCCAATATCTATGAATCCACCTTGTTTGCCAAAATACCCTTACCCATCTTCTTGGTCGAATTTGTTATAATAACCATAATTAAATTATGTTTTGAATGAGTGCATGTACAATGTGGAAGGCAAGAAATATCAAATGCTCACCATCTCACAAACCCTAAAATGTTGAATAAGACAAAAGGAGAAAGTTGAAATTTGGAACTCAAAGGAAATAGCAACAAAAGATGTAAGGTCGACACCAACCCATGAGATCGACTGAACTTGATCTTACAATTGTACAAATCAATATCCCTAAAACGAATGATAAAAAAGCATAAATACTCTCTTTTACATGTCTATAACAACCTAAAAGTTAAATGATGCCTCATATGCCTTATGTACCTTATTCGAAAACTGTAAACCATACGATCACCCCGCACTACCAACGAATAAGATCTCCTATAACATATATATTTTGCATCTATTCAAAGAGGACATTGAAGATTGAAGAAGGTGACGAATAAAGACTTGATATGCGCACTAAACTACATCAACACTCACACTCATAAATAAATAAGAAGTGTTGCTTACACTTATACACTTAGAACAAAGATCATTGAGAATTCTTGTTAAGTGTAGAACTTGATTGTAAACTTGTGTATCTGCTTTTGAGAAGCATTTGTAAATACAAAACTATTATTATAATTTTGATTGTAATCATCAAGCGATCAGGTTAGGTCAGACTCTTGAGAAGTCACTAACAGGTTGTTATTGAGAAATCTTCTTAAGTGACATGGTAGGTCATGTCTTAAGGAGTCAGTGATTGTCAGTTTTCTTAGGAGACTAGTTGGGTCAGATTCTTGAGGAAAGTCGAAACATGTTGCCATTGCATTTGTAATTAGGTTTGATTATTGGATTAAATCCTTGTCTAAGGCAAATCACCCAGGTGGGTGGAATGGAGGTAGCCTTGTTAACGGCAAACCAGAATAAAAACCCTTGTGTTCTTTATCATTTTATTTGTTGTTTTAAGGTGTTGTTTTGCGTTGCGAAAACTATCATTCTTGAAATCCAATTCATCCCTCCTTTCTTGTGTTTCTTTAACATTCAGATATATATATATATATATATATATATATATATATATGAGATATTTTTACTCTAGGAGTATGTTACTAAAACTTACTCCATATCTTGACCATTAAATCATTTTTAATCAATGGCTAAAAATAATCAATAATTAAACATGAAGAGAGAAAAATAAATTGATCACACGACAAATAATTATTGATTCTTTTTAACCATGGATTAAAATTAAAGTAATGGTGTTGAACCCTAATTTTTACCCCTAAGTTTTTGCACATTTCATTTGCATCTCATACCATAAACAAGATCACAATCTGTGTTTCTCCCGAGCATCTGTATATTATTCTTACTTGCTTTATATTTGACTATGTTTACCAACCTCTAACCAAAATACCAAAAATATGTTGCAGTTTGTCTATTCTTCTCTCTCTGTGCTTCCAGGGTTTTGCAGGTTTGTCAAAGACAATGAAGTGGTTTCAAGCCACATGTGGTTGTTCGTTCATAATCCAATTCAGATGGATGTTTGACCTAATCTTGGTCAAACTATCAAGAAATTGTTCCAAGTGCGAGTTATTTGCGCCAGTGGTTTATTTCTCAAGCAGGGACTATTCAAAGACAAGATGTCTTGTGCTGAGATTCTTCAGTTTATCAAGCAGTGGTTCATTGGCAAGATCGTTCAGTGGTTGTGTACATTTCAATCAGTTGCTTTGTGGAAAATTTCAAGTTGGCTTTGGATTAAAATCAAGGTTTCATGGTCGTGTGTGGAAAATATTGACAAGGGTGAGTATTCATTTTTATATCCATTGTCATTCTCCAATTTCTAAACCATACCCTTTTTCCATTCACCTTTTCTATTCAATATCCATTTAGAAACCCACTTCCATTATCCATTTTTTCTAATATCTAATTCAATTCATAAATAACCATTTTCATTTTTAATTCATAATTCTCCAAAATTCCCATTATCCAATTTAAAGTCAATTATCCATTATATTCCAATTATCCACTTTTTTTTTTAAACCAATTTTTCTATATTCCATTTTTCACTATCCAAAACCATTATGCAATTATCCAAATTCATTAACCATCATTTCAATTATCCATTTTTAAATTCCAAATTTCAAAATCCATTTTTTTATCATAACCATTTTTTTCCCAATTATACTTTTTACTACCATTTTGTTCATGAATATTTTGTTCCTAACCTTATCATGCCATAAACTTGATACCTTGTCCAAACTTTGTGAATAAAAAATCCCAAAGTCCACTACATCATTACACACTAAAGGCCATTCAATGAATTAAAAAAAATGCAAAAAAAAAGCTTCAGCCAACAAGCCACTTCCAAGCCGTTCCAAGTCAGCTACTAAATACAAACACAAACCAAGCTACAAAAAGCCACCTCTTCATGCAGCCACAAGCTCATCCTACAAGCCACATGAAAAAGCTTTACCTGATACACACAAACAGTCATGTGAGCAAGCCAAGAATCAAAATGGCATCACGCAATGTGAACTGCAGCCAAGCCAACTGTTACACATACAAGCTGCAAACTTCTCCAAAACGACAGTGCAAAATTCAAAAACGCATGACCTACATCAACTTGAATCAAATTCAAAACGGCAGCAAATGTATTCCAAAACGGCAGCATGAGAAAGCGTCAAAACGCTGCAGCAGAGCAAAACGTCACGCACAATTCAAAATGACAATTTCAATTCAATTCAAATTCTCACCACATTTCTCTATAAATAAGAGTCTTCTCCCTCACAACTTCGCAAGCTTTGAAGAGCCAAAAAATCCCTGCAAAATTGGCACCAAAAAACTCTCTCCAAATTCATACTTCAAGCTTCACTTCACAACCTTCAATTTCAAACCTTCTTCAACCTTTTGTTCTTCAATTCATCTCAAAATTTTGATTCAAAAACTTTCTTCATACATGCAAATTCACAAGAAAACCAAACCAATTCCTTCATGCTTCAAAACCTTCAATAACCTTCAATAGCCACAACCTGCAAAAAGAATTCGTACAACATCAATTTCACATTACGCAACTCACCTTTGCGACAACCGCATTACTCTCAACATCAACAACAACTCGCGAATCAAAAAGAAAAAAGAAGAGGAATCAACTTGTTTCTAACCGGAAATTTGAAGGTAATCGGAACTCTTTGACGGTTTCGATTTGACTTATCCAAGCACAGTGACACTAAATCGTATATATATTTGAAATCTACGTGAGATTTCGATCATTTCTGCTTCAAAAGTCCAAACCACCGCTCCGCCATGAGGATTCCGTTTCTCTCATTTTCTCCATGGACAGTGCCATCACGTTACAAGGATGAAGAAGTTGTTTGGTTCAGCTTTTTTTCCCTTCATTTTTATTACTTTGATTTTCAATTAAAACTTTATGCCTAGCCCGTTGGATTCCATCACACCACCATTTCTTCTAACATAACCTCCCTATCCTTTTTTTTTTCTTTTTAAAATTTGTTCTATATTTCTTTTTATATTTTCTTTTAATCCTTTTTTTTATTTGGATTCACTACTGTTTTTTTTTAAATTTGTTTAGAAAACATTTCTTGAAAAAATTATTAAAAATAGTTTTGTTTTTATTGAAATTCTTATCGTTGGTTGTTGATGGATCATAACTTGTTAGATCCATTTTTTCTCTTCATCTATTTCTCTTTTATTTTGATCGATGAAAGTCTTATGGATCATAGAATTCCGTTGTTGAATTTTGATCAAGACTAGATCGCTACCTTCTTTTCTTTTCCTGCGGTATTGCTTTCGGATGACGATCTACATATCGTTCATCTAGCATGCATTAGCACAAAGATCTATTGACCGGCCTCATTGTAGGGTATTACTCCGTAAATTACTCGGCGATTGCTTAACATAGCGCAACATATGTCCCGTATCGGAAAACGATCAAAGATTGTTGATTATTTGTCTTTTGGTTCAACACTTATGAGACTTGTTGTTAGGATGCTTTGGTCTTATCAATCCTCTAATGAGTTCTCATTAACCTTGACCTAAGTGTAATTATTCAATTACTATTGATCATTTACTCTAACAACTAATCACTAACTTACTAACAATACTATTGTACTAATCTCATTTACGATTCCTTCTCACTCCCTATCTCTCTTTTACTTTTATGCTCCATTATTATCATTATCATATCATGTTTATGCTTCCGCAATTTTTCCTTTGTCCGCTGGACACATGTTTATGCTTCTGCAATTTTTCCTTTGTCCGTTGGACACATGTTTATGCTTATGCCTTTTTTCTCTTTGTCCACTTGGACCAAAAACATTAATAAAGGCCAAAACCTCTAAAAAACTTGTGTTTCTAATCTTGGACTATGGTTACTATCCTTTGCAATGGACATGGAGTTTTGCACCTAGACCTTGGACTTCAATGCTATTCTTTTATCCTTGGACTTAGAACTAGGACCTTCTCCCTTTGCTTTGGAATTATGGTTCGAAGACTATGGAGCTTACTTGTGTGGTTAGGCTATTCTTATCCTTAGCTTTTACTTTATGCTTTAGGATAGTCACTTCTTCTCCACCCATTCTTCAATTTTCAAAACTCTCTCTCTTTTTCAAAACTTTCTTGACTTTAAACTATCACCTCTTTCATAATCAAACCTTGACTTTGTCAAGTGATTTTACTCTTTTCTTTTCATTTCTTAACAAATGCTAAACTACATAAGCATATTGACACCTTTTTCAAAAGACTTTTAAAAAAAACTCAAACCCGTTCAAACTCTTTTTTTGTGCCCTTGTGCACTTTCTCTTTTAAATCTTTTTCATAAGTTTAGACATGATTCATTTCTTTAAGCGGAATTATTTGTTTGGAAATGAAGACTTGTCTTTACATTTAAAATCAACCAAAACAAACAAATTTCATTCTTTGTACCAAGAACTACGAGGTTTTGATCCTACATTGCACTCCGTGGGTACGTATGCATGAGACGACAAGTCTCTCCAAACACAAAATCTTAAAAAACAATTTCTCTTCTCATCTCCTTAATCTCATTTCAAGCAAACTTTTTTTTTCAGACCAAAAAGCATAAATATTTCAAAGGGTTCCTATAGAGTACTATAGACATTTTGGGTGCTAATACCTTCCCTTAACGTAACCAACCCCCCTTACCCAGACTCTGTTTACTTGTTCTTGTTGTAGAGCTTGTGTAGGTTTTGTTCTCTCTTTTTTTCCTTTTCTTTTTGGATAAAATAAAAGTGCGGTGGTGACTCTTGCTTTATGAGTTAAGTTAATCAAATAGCTTACACTCACGATTTTGCCGCTACAGAAAAGTGGTGACTCTGTTGGGGATTATAGCTCCCTTGAGGGGTTTATCCTACTTTGACTTATCTACTACTTTTCGTTTGACTTAATTGTTACTTGTTTGTTCTGTTGGGAGTTTCTCTGTGTGTGCGAGATAGGTCCTATACCTGGACCAGAGTGTACTTTGAGATAGGAGGATGGTATAGTCAAGGGAGCTTTGAGGGAGTCGAATCCCGAAAAAGCAGAACATGAGAATCTATCCACTCGGTGGTTGCCTCTTTGTAATTACTGATGCCGATCGAGCGATCGTTGAAGGCATTACTTTTTCCATAGAAGCCTATAACACTGAGGACCGTAGTAACCCTTAACCCATCTTAGCCTTTTTAGGATCGTGGCGTTGAAGCTATGAGGATGCAAATCCGACTTAGCTGTTACGCGATGCCACACTCAGGTTAGATTCTCTTGAGGATAACTACTAACCTCCGAGTAAATCGGTGCGCTGGTGTGTCTGATAGTGGATTGTGGACCCTGGGCACTCTGTTAGAACCGCTGTTTTCTGCACGTACAATGAAGACAAAACCTTAGTACATACCATTACGGGAGGTTCTTAACCTTGACTTCATGCTCGTGACTCGAACCTTTGACCCGTGTGCTTTGAGTGATCTTGTTTGTGGTTGTTGCATTCATGCACTCTTGCATCCATGAGCATACATATGCATTTTTCCCAGTCGTCCAGAAACTCATTTCAACTGTCTCCTTCTTTAGTTATCTGTTCACCGTCAAGCTGTTTCCTCAACACAACTACGGAACTAGAGCTGCTGTCAAATTAAGAATAGAAAACCAAGAACAACACAATGTCGAAGTCAGAATGGAAATTTATGAGTTGAAGGCCGGCATGACAAAACTCACAGAAATGATGCAAGTTCTGATTGCTAGAGGGGAACTGTAGCGAGCGATTTTGGACGCAGTTCTTAAGCGCTGGTCGCTCTCTGCGGTTTGAGCTTAAACTACAGGTCGATTCATTTTTTATCCTATTGTGAGCTGATGAAGGAAGGGAAATAGATGTCTCCAATTAACCCTGCTTGCATACTGAGTTTAAACAGTGGTCTGTTAGGTTACGGATGCGATCAATGTGGTGGGGCCTTTCTTGTGCTATTTTGACAGACAGGTTTCTGGCGGGGGACAAGGATTAGGGTGTTAGGACTGATGCTTTTGATAGATACATGAGAGTATGGGATTTTGGGTTTTTGTTTAGTGTGCTCGCTAAGATTTTTCTTTCAATCTTATGCCTACGTATTCCCGTTTACCGAAACAGGGAAATCAGAGCGTTCGTAGTTCCTCCTATTCTATGGGAGGAAATGGTTGTTTTGGTGTCTTGTTCAAAGCCCAAGACGTGAAGCGAAAGGTAGTTTGTATCTTGTTCAAAGCCCAAGATGTGAAGCTAAAAGTCCTGACTTTAGAGAGAATTTGTTATCTCTAAAGAGGGGGGTTGTATGTCACAACTGTTTTATAAAGGAGAATTACTTTAACCGAGATATGTGAATCCAGCAATGCCATAATTTCCTTTATAGGGGATTTTAACCTGAAGGAGAAGACTTTAACTCAGTGTAGAGTAATGCCATCTTTCCTTAGGAATTTCTCATACTAAAAGAGGGACATTGGAATGGATGTAGATGATCCAGAGGCTTGCCGCTTACAGCAGTTAGATGGAGGGGAAGGAGTTGTTGATGTTTGTGTACTGTGAACGAGGCACAACTTTGATGCTAAAAGGTTGATTGGATCAACCAGTGGTTTTCTTATACAAAGCCTAAGAGGAGGCTGATATGTGTCTCGTACAAAGCCCGAGAGAAAGGCTAAAAGGTTTTTGACTCGACGAGGGAATCTTTTGGTATCTCGTATAAAGCCCGAGATGGAGGCGGAAATTCGTTTGGCTCAGGAAGAACCCTTTTGTATCTCGTATAAAGCCCGAGATGGAGGCGAAAGGGTGATTGACTCAATGAGGGAGTCCCTTACGTGTCTCGTACAAAGCCCGAGAGAGAGGCTAAACGTTGTTTGACTCCGCTGGGGAGGATCATTGTACAAAGCCCAAGAGGGAGGCTATGGTTACTGTTTCAGTTGAGTGACAGGTCCAGTATACTGATTTTAAAGAGAAAATCAGTTCTTATATGAGTAACACTGTACTCATGGATTTGATTCAAGGATCCGGGTTATTCCTGTTCTTTAAGGAAGCGGGAAATCCAAAGGGTATTGAGACTGTCTGAGTCTGCGGGTTTCCTTCCTATTTAACGAAGGGGTCACTTGAGAATGTCTTTGAGACTCAAGGAGGTTAGACTGTCCAAGTCTAGAGTTTTAACTTTTGTACTATGCTTTGAGAAACAGTAGTAGACTCTATGAAAGGACTTTTCTATGAAGATGACTAAGTTTTGTTCCTATACCTCTAGGAGGTCGTCGGGACAATTTGTACGAAGCCCAAGAGGAGGCTGGAAGCTTTTAAGAAGCCGATCGGTCCTTGTACTAAGCCCAAGAGGAGGCTATCATTCCCAGAGGAAGAGATCATTATACGAAGCCTAAGAGGAGGCTGTGAATACTTCTAAGAAGCCGTAGGGTCCTTGTACTAAGCCCAAGAGGAGGCGGGGTTGCTTTTAGGAAGCCTGTGGGTCCTTGTACGATGCCCAAGAGGAGGCCGATGCTTTTAGGAAGCCGATGGGTCCCCAAACCCCGAGAAATTCAAGGCAAGCTATTAACGAGGAATAGATCAAGTAAGGAAAGTTCGAGAATTTGGAAGAAACTCAAAGATGCCATTCACGAAGAATACATTCATCTCTGGGAATAGAGTTTCTTGACAATTCCTAATGAGGACAGCCGAAGAGAAGACTGTATCTGGTGATCCTATTGGGGATCTAGTTGTCTATTTCTACGAACAAACGAAACGGCGTCACCTAGTTCTAGACGTAGTTGCCAGGGAAACTCGAAATATCTATACTATTATTACATAGTTGATATGAGTTTATGAAAGAAGACTTATAGTGAAACAGCCCCACAATACAGTTATATGTATATGAAAACAGTAAATGAAAGCAATAACCACTTACTCGGTTGTAGAGCTTCCATGCTGTTTGGTTAGTTGTTCAACAAAGATAGATTGAAAACAACAGTATATTCAAAATTAAAGGAGAAAGTGCTTTGAAAAAGAAAGCTTTGGGGCTTACAGCTCAAGGAGAGGCCCAGGGTTTTATTAGTGAGCGCACTGTTTGAATTTGTACAGAGGGACTTATACAAGTGACTGAGGCCCAAAATGTTTTTCTGTACAAAGGGATGGGTCTTACACTCTTTCACGAGGCCCAAATGTTTTAAAGAAATAGTGGGGCTTATAACATGAGGGTATGCCCAGATTATTTTTCCGTTTAAAATGGCGATCGCGCTGAGGTTTTCTTTTAACGCAGAGGGACTTACACAATAAGTGAGGCCCAAAATGTTTTGGTTAAAAGGGGATTGAGTCTTACACTCTATTAGAGGCCCAAAAGTTTTGAATGGGTCTTATAGCTCGAGGAGAGGCCCAAAAGGTTATTTTTCAAAAGGCGACGATCGCGCCATTTGTTTTTGACGGTATCGGGACTTATACAATACACTGAGGCCCAAAAATGGTTTGGTCAAAAAAAAGGATTGGGTCTTACACTCTATTAGAGGCCCAAAGTGTTTTGAAAATGATTTATGAGGGTTGAATTAATCCAAAAACCCTAATTTGTTTTCAAAAATGTATTTAATTGAATAAAAATTCAATTAAAATGATCAAAATTGTTTAACATATGGGAAACAAATTGTGATCTTGGATTAATGCTTCAAAAATTAAGTATTGACCTACTAAATAATTAGAAAGGATTAAAAGTTGCAAAATCAATGTGGAAAAAATATTTAAAATGTCAAAAACAATTAAAATATTAATTCTTTGCAAAAATATCAATTATATGAAATAAATAATATTTTTCGGATTTTTTTGGAAAATAAAATATTTTAACATTTTTGTGAATTATTAAAAAAAGAATCAACTCAAAATCATTAAAACTCAGAGAGAAATTAATTTTTGAATCAATTAAAGAAAAATCACAAAATTCAAATATTTGAAAATTCAAAAAAGGTGCCAAGAACAGCTGAAGAACACGCGCGTGTTCTGGGTTTGGCTGATTTGCATTTTCTATCCAATCTCCCTGAATACTTGATTATAACATGCAATCCACATATCATTATGCTCGTCTCAACCTCACGATCATGTCTATGTCCATTAATTTCATTTAAATTAAACATATAACAAGAAATCATGAAAAATCCTCAAGAACCCTAATTTCTGCATGAAGGCTAGGATTTTTGATACACGATTCAAACAATGCAATTAATTGAGGGAAAACATTCCATGCATGATTATGAACATATGGCCAAATTATTGTGCGAGGAAATATGCATAGATTGAGAGGTGACCAAGTGTATGCTTACCTCTAGGTCGTGACAGCAAGTGCAATGTGATTTTTGATTTGGAGGTGTTACAGATGAGTGGTGATGATCTGAACAGCTTCCTTACACCCTATGGAGTGTGTTTGAATGCCTGGACTTGATTGAAAATGGCTGGAACGATTTGTGGTACCTCAGTTGCAACTTGATTGAAAGTTTGAGCAACCAGCTGGTGATTTTGTGAAATCTGTGTTCCAGATGTTATGTGAGTGTTTGGATCACTTCTATATGATGTATGTGAGGTGTGTGAGTGATTGGTTTGATTGGAAAAGCTCTCAAATTCAAAACCCGATAGCTACCTTGCTAAGAAAGGCACTTTTGCCAAGAGAAAGAGATTTTGAGGAAAGCATCTGTTAGATGGCTTTGGTGTACTCAAACTGATCACAATTGAGCTCTATTTATAGTAGAGCAAGTTTGTTTTGCAAGGAATAGTGAATGGCAACTGGTAAGTAGGTTTGGCCAATGTTGGCAAATGAAAATCCAAGTCTCCTCTAGCCATTGACTAGAGGTTAGGGCACAGAGCTTTGGTTCCCTTGGTCTTGGATAAGTCTTGACTGATTTCAGATGAGAATGGCTCAGTCCATGCCACCTTGATGCTTCCATTGAATGCTTCAATCCAAATTTGGAGTCTTGTCCCTATTTTGGCCATTCTAGGGGTTCAACATGTTATTTCTTGTTCCATGGACTTTGGAGGCTTGGCTCAGTGATTGTCCCCTTTGGATTCAATCCTTAGATGTGTCCAAGTGGATAGGAGCATTTGAATTTGGCTGATTTTGGCAAATCGAGCAAAATTGCAAATTCTGCCTTGCCCTTGACAGATTTCAGCAAGGCAACTTGCCAATGTCATATCTCATGGTAAAGTTGAATTTGGTAATGTTCTTGACCATTTTGGAAAGCCCTTACATGATACAACAACTGTTTGAACATGTTTGGTTTTGATCTCTTTTGAATCCAAGTGAAAAATCCCCCTACATTTGGCAAAAAGTGAAGGCAGATTCTGACTTAGTGAAAATTTCACTAAGTGTTGGAAAAAGTGACATTTTCACTTTTCAGCCATTTTGATCACTCCATAACTCCAAATCCTTAATGAATTGTGTCGCTCCCGGGATTTTCATCCTAGTACAAATGCGAAAGTGGCACCGAACAGAGTCGCCAGCAATGTGTATTTATCCCAAGAGAGGGAAAGGGAACACCGCATAAACCTGAGGGAAAGGAAAAGCATGGTCTTGCGACCAAGAGAACTGGATTCGGGAGTCTGTTACGCGAGAGGAAGGTATTAGCACCCCCTCACGTCCATCGTACCCGATGGGATCCACGCTTGCTTGTTTCAATCAAAGGGTGTAAGAAAAGGATGCTGGAAAAAGAACTGAAAGAAAGAAAGGAGAAAGAAAGGAAAAGGAACGAGAAGCAAATGTAGGGAAAATAAAAGAAGTGCTCGCATGGGCCCTACCCCACTGCCTACGTATCTCATCGGGAACATGAGAATCAGAGCGACGTAGTTCCCCTCACCTAAGGGAAAGTTGTTTGTGTTTTTTAGTCGAATACGCCAACGTTCGCGTCCTAGCAGTTTAGGTGTTGCAGCTCGCTGTAGGGAGACTTAGGCGTTACCTGTTTGCGGTAGAACGGAAATGACGCATCCTTAAGGAATGATTGAAAGAGATGAGGAAAGAATTCCTGAAGGAAAGACGTTATTGTTAATTTTTGTCTTTTAAGAGTTTTTTCCATTTGTTTGCATATGATAGTGTATCTGAATCTTAGTTATTGGAATGTGTACATTCTCACATTCCAAGATGGAATGGATAAGAAAGTACACTAAGAGTGAAGAAGACCCTCACACTTAGTTCCAATTATCAAGGTTCAAACACACTAGCATACTTGTATTTATTAAGTGTTTTTGTTGATTAAGAAATGAAGAAGTGTTTTTTATTATTTGTACCTTCAACAAGTATTGCATTTAAGCCCATCATACAAGATCAAATGTCTAACACATTGACCCAAGATGGGCTATATGCTACACATTTTAAGATTATAAGAGTAGAGCCCTTATAATCTTTTCTTTATATGAAAGGCCGAAATGCAATAAATGCTTGCCTTTATTAGATATTTTGAATTTTCTTTTAAGATGAGAAGAGAGATTCAAGAGAGGAGCAAAGGGTAAAAATCTATATGAATTAAGACTCAATCCTAATTGAAAATTAAAGGGAGTGGTCCTAATGGTTTGTGAGGTTTAAACCTAAAGTCTAAAGAAAGAATGAATTAAACAATTCACTTCTAAAGTAGAAGATGAATTGTAATTCAAAAAGGGAAAGTGATGAGTTATTAAAAGAAAGCACATAAGTGCTTAACAAAACACAAAATGGAATTGTAAAAGGAATGAAAGAAAAGAGGTTTGAATAGGGATTCCTTATCCACACTCAATTGCAACTTACCAAAACCCCTACATGGTTAGTAAACATGTATAAGAAGTATAAGAAGCAAAAGAACCCTTAATGCACCATAAAGATCAAAAGAATAAGATGAAAGATCAAATCCTATTAATCACAACCAGAATGTACATCATATGGAAAACAAATGATCATTATCATGCAAGTCCAAGTGGATAGGCAACAAACATCATCCATGACATTAGAACATACTACCATAAGAAAAGGGAGAATAAAAGATGAAAAGAAATGAGCAAACATGCATGAATGGAACATGTAATCTAAGGATCAGAATTGAAATGAAATGAAAAATGATTCACAAACATCTCACAAGTGTTCATGCATAACACATCAAGACATTTAAGAAGTGATAGAAGAAGTAGAATTGAAATGGAAGTTAAAAAGAAAGGAAGTGCAAGCACAACATGTTAAAGGTGCACAAGGTTCAAATGACAATCAACATGCAAAGATGACATATAATATGCATCAATGACCTATTATGTCACATGAGTGGTTCACCAAATATGCAAATGATCATGCAAGTATGTACAAAAGAAATCATGTAAACATGCACAAATATTAAGATGATATGACATGTTATTATACTTCAAAGGTAATGCATTAAACAAAAATTAGATGGCCTCATGGAAATTAAGCAAGCATGGTTTAAAGATGCACAAGTCATAAGTGAATCATATACCAAAATAGCATGCAAGAAACCAAGGCAAAATGATGTCAAACAATGCACTTAGGTCAAGTATACACATCATACAAAGTAGCACAAAAATGAACACCAAATATGCCATAAACTGACCTAAAAAAATAAAATAAAAATTACTTAACATACCTCAAGATGATGATGACTCAATTCAAAAAGAAGAGCATCAAAACAATTTTTAATGATTGAGAACAAAAATGCACAAATTTATGTATCACATTAAGCATGCATACAAATAAAAATCAAAGAAAATTATGGAACAGGGGCAAAAAGTCATAAAATCAAGAAATAAAATCAGGAAAAATTTTCTAAATGTTTTAATGATACTCACGAATTTTTGTGGAATTTTATAATGTCATTTAGTATTTTTAAAAATAAAAAAGCAAACGTGTAGAAAAAATGAAAATAAAAATGAAATGCAATATGAATGGGGGTGCATGCATAGTAATTGTTCAGTTCAAATTAACTGGGCTTGAAAACATGAGAGGTGTGGATATCAATCTGACTAGGTCCAATAAATGCGCATAACACAATAACTACCATGCTCTTCAGTCAACACAAGTCAAAGCAAGGATCACCGTTGGATTAGGTCAAGTCAACACAAAGGTCAAAGTAAACAAGATCAACGCGCACATGAGAGGGAACACATAACATACAATGTACCGTACCACACTATGTTTAAGTGAAATAACAAATAATGCACGTGAGGTGCATGTGAAATTTAATGTGCTGTCATCATACAAGCCGCACGATCAAGGAAAATGGATGGACGAGATTAAAACGTGCATAAACCCTAGCTCTAACAGTCACCGGCCGGAGGTGACCTCCAGTCACCTTCTCCGGTCAATCACCACCGTCTGCAACCCTCACATCTCACCAAAATACACAAATATGATACCAAAATGAAGCTGAGCTTATGTAGAGCATGAATCCAGTGATAAAACATACAAAATATTCATGACATGAGAGAATCGAACAGAGGAATATTTGCCCTAACATTTCAACTATGCCTCTAAAGGCCTATCAACTAGCCAGACAAGTTCTTGAGCTTAGAGGAAGCATCAAGAACCTGATAACATCTTCACATTATGTCTATAATGGAAGAAATTCGTACCTGAAGATTTGTGATCTTGATGTGTTCTTTAGAAAACCAGAGATGTTGCTTCCTCTTTGAGCTTCTTTTGGCCAAATAAAGGCTTAGATGAAAAAATGGATGATGCTTCAGTGGAGAAGATCTGAAATCCAAGCTTCAAAACAGTTGCAATGTGATGAAAATGGAGAGAGAATCATAGAGATTCTGAGATGAAGATGAGGAAGAAGAATGAAATGGAGCTCGAAAATCAGTTGCAATGTGGAGAAATCGAGAGAGAATGGAGAGAGTTTCTGAGTTGAATGTGAGAAAATGAAGTTGAAAAATGAATTTGTGAAGGAGTTTTCTATTTATAATGTGAGCTAACTATAGTTTAATGAGTTGAGTTAGGGTGAGTTATCATGGTTAACTGAGTCATCCCTAACTAACTGAGTCAAGTTAGTTAGGGAGAGCAATGGTATGGTGATGGCAACTCATGATAAACTAAGGTGGAGGTGAAAAGAAGTGAAATAGCAAGGCTGTGTAATACAAAACTTGTTCAGCAAGCTTGTCATTTCTACTTTCATGCATAATGAGGCACGTGCTATGGTGTGTATGAAGAGTGTTTGGTTTAAAAAGGCAATGGATAGTTGGTATGAATAATGCACGTGCAAGCTTGTAACAACAACATCAACAACATTGGTTTTGTTTCTGACTTTTCATGGCAGCTGAGAACAATGGAGATATGGTGAATTGGTGATGTTTTTCTCTCTACTCAATGGATGGTTTAGTGAGTTCTTGGATTCATTGGAAAGAAGAGATATTGGAGAACATGTTTGGTGTGAAAAATGAGTTGAAATGATGTTTGGAAGAGGTTGCAAAATGACTTAGAACATCCACATCTGGAACTGATACAAAGGCGTGGCAAGGAGGTTGGTTGACAAGGCAAGCATGACATGGATTTTCAGCAATATCACCCCAACTTGGACTCAACATAACTTCTTAACCTTTGATCAAATGAAAAAACCATTAACACCAATTTTGAAGATCTCACATATAGGAACAACTTTCATGTTGAAAGATTTTCCATTTGAGGCCTCTAACCATGAGTAATTGATCAATACATTTAGCCCACCATGTGCTTGTGAAAATGACACGTGCGTGACTTGAAAATCCTTGGTCATGACCTAGTTTTGAACCTACTTTGCTCAAACTTTGATCAATCATATCTCACTCAATTTTTATCCAATGGAGATGTTCTACACATGGATTTGAAGCTTACAGCAAGACCTTTTGTTGTGGCCTGGTGGAATTTTCATTTGATGCTCCAATTTTAAATGGCCTTGGTTCAAACTCTGATGCAAAATGGCCAAAGCTTGCTATTTTTAGTAACCCTTCTTCATCCAAAAATGGCAACTTTCCACCTCTTGATTTTTTCATGATTCCTTTGGAGTTTCTTGATAAAATTTTGCACATTGGTCACATATAACATGAATTTCATGAATTTGGCCACAAAAAGTCAAGAGTTGACTTTTTCCTCTGATTATTTGACCTGGCCCCAATTTCCCTGATTTTTTATCTTTCTTCCAATTGAACCACTTCTAAAACCAATTGAGAGGTGATTTTCCACATACATACACTTAAGAACATATAGAATACCATGACATCAAGTTTTGTCCAAAAAATCAAAGATATCCTATTTTTATTAGAAACCCTAATTTTGACCTCCTCTGGTTAGGAGGGAAAAGTGCAGTCTTCAATTTCAAATTCCTCAGAGTATGTTGTGCATCCTTTTAAAGGATGATGGGATATGCCATTTGAGGATGATTTTGGATCAATGAGCTATCTCTTTTGAGGGTTTTCCTTCAGTTTTTTGAACCTCTTGCATGTTGAAGTATGTATTGCTTCAATCTCCCATTGGATCTCACTTCCTTGAGATTGTGGATGATCAATTGAGATGGTATGAGACATGAGAGACTCTTGGCTTGCTTTGAGGCAACTTGATTGACCTTTTTGTGCTTTGAATGATCCCTTGGTTGTCCACCTTCCACCTGATCATATGCCTTGATGGTAAGAGGAATGATATGCTTCATTTTTCTATGTTAAATGCAATGCAATGCTAATGAGATGGATATGATATGATATATGATAATGCTAAACTATGATGCCAAAAGGGGAGAGCAAATTTTGGGGTATTACAGCTGCCCCTATTCAAACACTGTAAACCTGAATGCCTGAAAGCGATTGCTTTCAGACTTTCAAGGTATATAGTGATTGAATACCAAATATAACCAAAAATTTGCTCTGGGTGATGAAGAAGAAAAGGGATATAAACCCAACGAGACTTCTAGATTGAATCGGCAAATGAACGTCATCGGAGAGATCTGTCTTTTGAACGACGCCAGGCGACTACTGGCTTGCCATACTGTTGATAGACTTTATAAATGTCTTTTTGAACGACGTCAGACGACTACTGGCTTGCCACACTGCTGGTGGACTTTAATAATGTCTTTTGTACGACGCCAGAAGACTACTGGCTTGCCACACTGCTGATGGACTTTAGCTGCTCTGTCATTCTAAACAATGGACTTTTACCAGTTCGTGCTGGATTTTTGCCAATCTGTCGTTGGACTTCAATGATTACCAAACAGGCTTTGGAATCTCAAAATTGCCATCCTCGGATGGACTTTTGCAGCTTTGCCAAATTAAACTTGGACTTTGATTCTTACCAAACCGGCTCTGGAAGCTTTGTCAGATGATCATCCCACCTGCTGGAACAACCACCTGCAATATTATCCCACAGGCTGGAATAATATGAACAAACTGTATATAATGATCATCCCACTGGCTGGAACAACCATCTTCCATACTATTCCACAGGCTAGAATAATATGAACAAACTGTATATAAGGATCATCCCACTGGCTGGAACAACCATCTTCTATACTATCCCACAGGCTGGAATAATATGAACAAACTGCATATAATGATCATCCCACTGGCTGGAACAACCATCTTCCATACTATTCCACAGGCTGGAATAATATGAACAAACTGTATATAATGATCATCCCACTGGCTGGAACAACCATCTGCCATACTATCCCACAGGCTGGAATAATATGAATAAACTGCATGCCAAAAATAAATTGGACTTTGGATTGTAACTGAGCTATGCTGAGAATTACACCACCTGCTGGGTAATATCATATGCTGACACTTTGCTGAAAAAGAGATTCCGTTGATCCCTATAGACCAAGTTGGGGAAATTACCGCGACTCGGCTAGGGAGTATAGCGGACAAGATTCAATGCTGAACTCTGTGGGGATATCATTACCAAAGATATGATCTTGCCGGGGATCAAGGCTGCTTTGCGGGGGATATCCAAATCTGGGTTGAAAGACAACCCATTGCAATATACTGAGAAAGAGTCCCTAGAGATCTGTTAGGGAAACCCAAAGCAATTCTTCGGTAATCTGCTGAGGAAGATGACTGTCGAGCTTAGGGTAAATGTCACAATGCCCCATGTTGGGCGAACTTTCCCTTTGACGACTCCGCTGGGGATAATGAGTTTACAACACACTCTGCTGGAGAAAACTGCTTTAAAACGTCTCCGGCTGGGGAATTCCCTTTTAAGAGGATTTTACAGAAGACCAAATGTCCTCAAACTCTACTGGGGATTATAGATCGGGAATATCTTTTACTGGGGAGATAACAGATAACATGCCCCATGCATGGGATGGTCAATAACTCCGCTGGGGATTATTCTTTGACAAATTTCCCATGCCGAAACCTGCGGGAGACATGATACTACCACTTGCTGGTACATCCTGCCAAGAGTAAACTCCACAAGGGATGTTAGTACTAAAAGTTTCGTCTCTTAAGAGGATTTTATAGAAAACCAAGCGTTTTCAAACTCTTAGACAAACACTCTGCCTTGAACTACCTTTCACATCATCTGCAAGGTACTGGAGGATTGGCACTTGTTGTCAACCTGGAGTATTCACTGCATTAATAACCGTTATCAACACAGAAGAAATCCATCTTCGAACACCGTTGCCGTCACGAAACTTAGTGGGAACTCTTGAATGGAAGAATCGACTTAATAAGATACAACAGTATCAAGTCATAGCAAATATTTGCTCGTGGTTACGATCATGCTGTTTGGATCGATCGTGCTCATTACCTGCAACAGAAAAAGAATATGCACATGCCCCAGGATATTGCGTGGTCTTTTGGGTCCACCATCCAAGGTTGTCCAACAAGCAAAAGTAATTTCAATTGTCTTTGTGCATGTTTTTGCAAAGCCAAGATATTTTCAAAGTAACGTTTTATTATCAAAAATCGGACGTTTTTGCAAACAAAACAGTAAAATGAAAATAAAAGCCCGTGATTGAATATTCAACTTTATTGATGAAATGCCAAAAATTGGCGAATTTACAATCAGAAGCAAACCCCTGAAAGAGGCGATTGCCATAAAATTGAGAAAAGAAATCTATCCTAATGATAATGCGGAAATTGGATTCCAACTGATTTCTGATTCTGTTATAGCCAGTATGTACTCCAACTCTCCTGATTATCTTTGCCTTCAGAAGCTCATGATTGGACCAATTTCTCCATTGGAATTTTGCCAGTTTGCTGAAGAGTAGAAAATGTACAGATTAATTCAGACTGCAGTCGTTCGCTTTAATCCCTCTTTTGTGTGGATCGCCTTTTCAGGTTTTCAATCCACCGGGATACCCATTTTTGCCTAAGTTGCCCTTTCGGGTTTTCAACTTACCGGGTGTACAATTCTTTTCAATTATATCCCTAATTTTTGCCCGAACCTTTATTCTGTTTTTGGTTCGCCGGGATGCCCTTTTTTGCCTGGATTCTTTTTTTTTTATCCAGCGGGTCTCTTTATACGAAGTATTTTTTAACTTCATCTGAATTAACAGGGGATGAAAAATCTTCACCATCCATGGTTGTCAGCAACAAGGCTCCACCTGAGAAAACCTTTTTAACCACGAATGGACCGTCATAGTTAGGAGTCCATTTGCCCCTGTGATCTGTACTCGGAGGAAGTATTCTCTTGATTACCACGTCCCCGACCTTGTAGACTTGAGGTCGAACCTTTTGATCGAATGCCCTCTTCATTCTGCGCTGGTATAGCTGGCCATGGCATACCGCTGCTAATCGCTTCTCCTCAATAAGGCTCAGCTGATCAAATCTGGCTCGTACCCATTCAGCTTCATCTAGCTTAACATCCATCAATACTCGGAGAGAGGGGATTTCAACTTCTATCGGTAGAACTGCCTCCATACCATATACAAGCGAGTATGGTGTTGCCCCAGTGGACGTGCGGACTGATGTTCGATACCCATGCAAAGCCAGTGGTAATATCTCATGCCAATCTTTGTACGTGACAACCATCTTCTGCACAATCTTCTTGATATTTTTGTTGGCCGCTTCGACCGCGCCGTTCATCTTCGGGCGGTACGGAGAAGAATTGTGATGTTCGATTTTGAAGTCCCGGCATAGTTCAGCCATCATCTTATTGTTCAAATTAGAACCATTATCAGTAATGATTCTTTCGGGCACTCCATATCGACAAATGATATCTCGTTTCAAGAAACGAGCCACTACTTGCTTAGTGACATTGTCATAAGATGCTGCTTCAACCCATTTAGTGAAGTAATCAATGGCGACCAAGATGAAACGATGGCCGTTTGAAGCAGTAGGCTCAATTTTCCCGATCATATCAATGCCCCACATTGCAAATGGCCACGGAGAGGACATGATACTCAACGGATTGGGAGGAACGTGCACTTTGTCTGCATAGATCTGGCATTTGTGACACTTGCGGGCATACTTGCAGCAATCTGACTCCATTGTCAACCAATAATACCCCAATCTCAACAATTTCTTAGCCATCGCATGTCCTCCGGCATGGGTACCGAAAGAGCCTTCGTGCACTTCAATCATCAACAGGTCTGCCTCGTGTCTATCCACACATCTAAGCAGGACCGTGTCAAAATTCCTTTTATACAGCACTCCATCTTTGTTCAAGAAGAAACTACCAGCTAGCCTTCTTAATGTCTTCTTGTCATTGGAAGATGCCCCAGGAGGGTATTCTTGATTTTTCAAGAAGCATTTGATGTCATGGTACTAAGGCTTATCGTCAGACATTGCATCAACCTCAAACACAAAAACCGGCCTATCAAGACGAGATACATCAATCCTGGGTACAAAGTTCCAACCATACACTTTGATCATCGAGGATATGGTGGCCAAGGCGTCTGCAAACTTATTCTCATCTCTGGGAACATGGTATAACTTGACAGTTGTAAAGAATGTCAGCAATCTCCTCGTATAATCTCTATACGGAATCAAATTCTGCTGATGTGTGTGCCAAGTTCCCTTTACTTGATTGATTACCAGTGCTGAATCACCAAAGATATCGAGGGTCTTGATTCGTAAATCAATAGCTTCCTCGATCCCTAATATGCAAGCTTCGTATTCTGCTTCATTGTTGGTACACCCGAAAGTTACTCGGGCAGTGAAGGGCATGTGAACACCTTCTGGCATAATAAGGACTGCACCAACTCCGCACCCATTCATATTAACTGCCCCATCAAACATCAAACTCCATTTGGATTCAGGGTCAGGCCCCTCCTCCAGAAGTGGTTCCTCGCAGTCTTTCGCTTTGAGAAACATGATGTCCTCATCAGGGAAATCAAATCTCATGGGCTGGTAATCATCAAGAGGTTGTTGCGTCGGATAATCTGACAGTATACTTCCTTTGATTGCCTTTTGCGAAGTAACTTGAATATCGTACTCTGTCAGTACCATCTGCCACCTTGCAACTCTGCCTGTAAGTGCCGGTTTCTCAAAAATATACTTGACCGGATCCAATTTAGAGATCAACAGGGTTGTATGTGTGAGCATGTATTGTCTCAATCACTTGGCAGCCCATGCGAGTGCACAGCATGTCTTCTCAAGCATTGAATAACGCGATTTACAATCTGTAAATTTCTTGCTCAGGTAGTAGATAGCATGTTCTTTCCTACCTGTCTCGTCGTGTTGACCGAGAACACAACCCATGGATTCTTCGAGCACTGTTAAGTACATAATCAGTGGTCTCCCTTGAACTGGAGGTATCAGAATTGGAGGTTCCTGCAAATATCTTTTTATTTTATCGAAGGAATTTTGACAATCATTATTCCACCTGACCGTTTGATCTTTTCGTAGCATTTTGAATATCGGTTCGCAAGTGGCAGTTAGGTGAGATATGTACCTTGAAATGTAATTCAATCTCCCTAGAAAGCCGCGAACTTCTTTCTCAGTCCTTGGTACAGGCATATCTTGTATAGCTTTCACTTTAGCAGGATCAACCTCTATCCCTTTTTCACTGACAATGAAACCAAGCAATTTTTCAGACCGCACGCCAAAAGTACACTTGTTAGGATTCAGTCTCAACCTGAATTTCCTCAGCCTCTCAAACAACTTCTTCAAGTTGATCAGATGTTCCTCTTCTGTTAGATCGTGAAATAACATCACCATTGCTCTTTGATAGGTTGCCCCTGCGTTCTTCAACCCAAAAGGCATTACTTTGTAACAGAAGGTACCCCACGGGGTAATGAATGTCGTCTTCTCCATGTCTTCAGGCGCCATCTTTATCTGATTGTACCCGGAGAATCCATCCATAAATGAGAACACTGAAAACTGAGTGGTATTATCAACCAGCACATCAATATGAGGGAGTGGAAAATCATCTTTAGGGCTCGCCCTGTTGAGATCTCTGTAATCCATACACATTCTGACTTTGCCATCTTTCTTCGGCACCGGTACTATATTAGCCACCCAGGGAGGATAATTGGTTACTGCCAGAAAACCTGCGTCCAACTGTTTTTGTACTTCTTCCTTGATCTTCAAAGCCATTTCTGGTTTCGTTCTGCGCAGTTTCTGCTTGACCGGTGGACAATCCTCTTTCAATGGTAGTCTATGCACAACTATGTCTGTATCTAAACCCGGCATATCTTGATATGACCAAGCAAAGATGTCAACGTATTCACGTAGCATGACTATCAACTCCTGCTTTACATCAGCCCGCAGACTTGCACCGATCTTGATCTCTTTCTTGTTTTCCTCCGAACCAATATTGATAACCTCGAGAGCTTCCTGATGAGGCTGAATGGTCTTTTCTTCCTGTTTCAACAATCTAGCCAATTCTTCCGGGAGTTCATAGTCTTCATCACTTTCTTCCTCGGCTTGATAGATCGGATTGTCGAAATCATACGTGGGCATAACAGAATCATTTTCAGAGAAATCCACAGAATCCAGTCTGCATGATTGGGTTTATGCTTTATTTTAGATTATTTTTGCTTGAAAACAAAAGAAAAGAAAGTGCATTATCATTTTTAATTTTCTTTGTGCAAAAATAAAAATAAAGAAAAAGTAAAGGAACACAAATTTGTAAACAAAAACGTCCTTTTATTGATATTTGAACATTATATGAGAAAATATGGTGGCCCTACAAATGGATCCTCACACCTTGGGCAGAGTGTGGGATTTCATGCATTATGAAAGACAAGAATTGTTACTCTGAATGGTGAACAACATGAACGATTTCTTCACTAGACCAATTTTGCAACGCCTCGCCTGGAGCCAGTGCATATACCCATCTGTCCAGATAATCTGAGCTTTCAGCGCCATCTTCTATTGCTGAGCAGGACTGGTTGGGATTGATAATTCCTCCACTGTTGAAACTGATTGGCCCACGGAATCGGGGAACTGGCGTCCGGCCCGGCTGGTATCCAATGCCAAACTTATCTTCTTTCATAAACACGTCAATAGCTTTACCCCAACCCTGGGCATTCCCGCTTTCGACCATTTCTCTGGCCTGCTTGTATGACGCAATTGATGCACTCGGCCCACCTGGCACATTCGACACTACTGCTGCTGAAGTAGACTCTGGTAAGTTATTGATATTCAGGGCTTCAAAAGATTGGCACAAAGTTTCATGAATTTCTCCATCCATTTCCACATATTTGAAAGTGGATAGATGACTCACGAATATATCTTCCTCGCCGCAAACAGTAACCACTTGACCCTCGAACACATACTTGAGCTTCTGATGAAGTGTGGAGGTAACTGCGCCTGCTGCGTGAATCCACGGTCGGCCCAACAAACAGCTATAAGCAGGCTGAATGTCCATAACATGAAAGATCGTCTTGAATATCTGTGGACCAACCTGTATTGGTAGCTCAACCTCCCCAAACACCGATCTTTGGGATCCATCGAAAGCTCTCACAATCAGATCGCTGGGTCTCAGAACCAATCCATCTACTTCGATTTTCATCAGGGCTTTTTTGGGTAACACATTTAAGGAAGAACCTGTGTCAACCAGCACATGCGACAAAACTGCTCCTTTGCATTCAAGTGTGATGTGCAGTGCTTTGTTGTGGTTACGTCCGTCCGGTGTCAAATCCCTGTTCGTAAATCCCAACCCGTGGCTCACATTCACATTAGAAATTACTCCCTCCAACTGATTCACTGTAATCTCATGGGAAACGTATGCCATATTCAGAACTTTCAACAAAGAAGCCCGGTGTGCATCTGAACTCATTAACAGGGATAATATCGATATTTTAGAGGGTGTCTGATTAAGTTGGTCAATGATCTTGTAATCACTCTTTTTGATAACCCTCATAAATTCCACAACATCATTATCAAAATTGACTTTAGGGTCCTCTTCCTGAGCAGGCACCTTGTCATCAACAACCTGTTTTCCTTTTGCTCTTGCAGCGGCTTCAGCCTCTTTATCATTCCTTAGAGTCTGGGGAGCAAACAGTCGACCGCTCCTAGTAAAACCACTTGGTCCACTGACATTCTCAATGCTAGTACCAACAACCTCTGCCTTCTGCCGACTTCCTCCTTGACGAGTATCAGTTCCATACTGCCACGGAACTGCCCTATTAGACACATAAGCAGCCGATTCAGGAACTATAATCGTAACTAGTCTCGGCCTCTCGGGCACGATGATAGCGACAGGCTCCTCAACAGGCACCTGTATCTCGACTGGATTATAGTAAATGGTAATGGCAGAAACATCCTGTTCTTTCTCTACTTTATCAAACTGAAGACTTCCCTCATCCATAAGATCCTGCAGTCCAACTCTCAACTTACTGCAGCCGTTAACCTGCTTTGAACAATCCTCGCAATCAGAGGCGCATCCAGGAAATACCTTTCCTTTTAACAAACGTTCTTTTACAATCAACAACGGAGTCTTCACCAAATTAACATCAGTAATCAAATTCAACTTCTCGCCATCAAAAATGGCATTTGTGCCTGCACCTCCATGATGAGGCATTGGATTGTCACGAACATTCGGCGGCCTAGAGAAGTTGATAGCTTTTGCGTCGATCAGATCTTGAATCTTATGTTGAAAGGCCCAACACTTTTCTATTGAATGACCTGGCGCACCAGAATGATATTCACATCGAACATTAGCATCGTAACCTTGAGGCAATTTTCCGGAATCCAGCGGCTTCATAGTCCGAAGTTCAACCAACTTCTCTTTGAGCAGTTGTGGTAACAAAGCAGCATATGTCATAGGCAAGGGATCAAACTTACGGTCCCTTTGTCTATTGTTCTGAAATCGGGGTCTACCTTGCTGATCTGGCATTTGCTGTCCAGCTGGAACCGGAATGGTTACCGCATCCACCTGATGATAGGACTGATTCCTTCCTCTGCCCCCTCCTCTATACACAACGCTGGACTCCCCTTCTCTTTTCCTTGGTCCATTGGCAAAGGGTTTCTTCGAACTTGAAGCAACATCTTGAATCTTACCCAATTTCAGCAGACTTTCTATTCGTTCCCCAGCAACGACGATGTCGGCAAACCCCGTGGAGGGACATGCAGCCAGTCTATCCAAATACGTCCCTTGAAGTGTGCTCATGAACATATCAGCCATCTCACGATCACCCAAAGGTGGTTGAACTCAGGCAGCCAATTCTCTCCATCTCTGTGCGTACTGCTTAAAGCCCTCCTTGTTATCCTGAGTCATGCTCTGCAATTGAGTACGATTAGGTGTCATGTCCAGATTATATTGATACTGCTTCAGAAAAGCAGCGCACAAATCTTTCCAATTCCTTATATGAACCCTGTCCAGCTTAATGTACCATTCCAGGGAAGCGCCTGACAGGCTATCCTGGAAAAAGTACATCCAGAGCTTTTGGTCCTCGGTGTAAGCGGCAATCTTGCGATTGTAAGCTTGCAAATGGGTTTTGGGACATGTACTGCCGTTGTACTTATCTAGTGTTGGAAGCTTGAACTTGGGAGGAATCCTCACACCCTGCACGAGACCCATGTCTTCTACATCAATTCCAAGAGGATTTTGGCTCTCAATGGCCTTGAGTCTTTCATCCAGCCCTTCATACTTCCGGTCGTCATTATAGAAACCCATGTCATTGTTGAATGCAGTGAACTGGTCCTCCTGACCATCCTCGTTGTTATCAAATCCCAGATGTGCCCCACCAGCAGGGATTGTGCCAGCAGGAGGAGTGCGCACGTTGCGATTTGGGATTTCAGTTTTTAGCCTCTGGATAGTGGTTCTCATAGCTTCTTGTCCAATCCTCATGTTTTCTTGACCAGTCCTCAGCTCCTGTTGTCCTTGAGCAATCCCTTGCATGAGGTTCATGAATTGTTCCATCCTTCCCCTCAAATCAGCTAACTCTGTCTGAACTTGCTCCATGACTCTTGCTTGGTTGCGTCGGGTAGAGTATCGGTGAACCGGGGTATCAGCTATCGTGCCTGAAAACCAAATAAAGGTTAGCAGGCGCCTGCAAAAAGAAAACCTGCAATGCAAAAAATGATATGCCATGCAAATGCAAATGCCATGTTTATCATTTCCGAGGTGGCTCACACCCTGATTCCAATCTTAACCACGAAAATCTGAAGACCAGAAATCGTGATATAAAGAGACGTGTTGTGGTCATGTGCTTGTGTACAGATATATGATGATGACTAATTCTGAATAAAACTGCTCGTCCCCATCCAATCAAAGTGTTCAAATACATTCAAAAGAGATTCATCAATAACTGGCGTACAAAGGAAAAATGGATCCATCAACAAGCCTGATGGTAACCATTAACGACAAAATACAAGAAAACAAAGAACATCAATCTGACAATTCCACGCTCTTCAGCTTATCACTTGTGCATTTAATCTCCTCAAAGAGTATGCGAGTACGCTGGTGATTAGGTTTTTCAATCATCTCTCTGATCAAAACATCCCTTTTCTCGAGAGCCTCTGTTAAGGAACCCATATGCAGCATCAAAGCTTCGTCATCGCACACTCCTTTGTGTCTTTTTATGCCAGCTAGCGTCTTGAGTACCTCCTTCTCTATCATGACTTCTTCAAGCTCTTTCTTGGTATTCTTTAACTCTCTTCTGGCTTCTTCTAACTGTTCTTGACTTTTACCGAGACTTTCCCTATACCTTCTCCTCTGCTCATGTGCCTTCTTAAGCTCTTCGTCTTTAATCTGCGACTGTTCTCGTAACTCAGTATTCTCGAGTCTGACCTCATCCCAAGCTTGCTGAAACTTAGATAACTTCTCTTTGTTCTGCGCTAAGGTCTGTTTAGTTTGCTTATGGGCTTGAGTGGCATCATCAGCACCTCTGCTAATTTTCTGAAAATGTTGCGCTCTTTCGGCAAAATCCTTTTCTTTTGCTGCTAGGACTCTTTCAGCATCTTGGGCCTTCCGTTCCAGTTCTTTGTTGGCATGTAGAGCATTCTGAAGACAGCTACTCAACTCGGAATTCTCTCCTTGAAGCTTTTTCACCAAGGCTTGCAACTTGTCAACTTCTTCCACAGTAGCAGTGCTTCTTGCTTTCTCATTCTCCGGATACAAAAGGGGTGCCTTACCAAAAGGCAAGAGAAAATCTTCAACTCTTTTTTTTACCCACTCTTCATATGCCGGATAAACCCGGTTGTTAGGCTTTCCTAGAGTAACTTTCCCCTTTTTCAGTATGCTACCCCAGCTTTCAGAAGCTTTCTGTGCTGCTTCCCATCCTTCTGATGTATGAAAATAGAGGGACTCCTCCACATCTCTCTTAATAGGCGGACCTGTCAGGGCATACCCAAATTGTCGAATGGCCAAAGAAGGATTGTAGTTAATCCCACCCATTCTTCCTATCAGTGGAACGTTAGGGAACTTACCACAGCTGTGGATAATATTCTTGCCAATCAGCCCATGATCTACCCATACGATGTCCTTGGCCACCAATCCCATTAAACGCTGTTTCCACTCTAGAGAATCTTTGGAATCCACAAAAGCCCCTGATTGTGGTAAGCGGCCTGCAAACCACTTATAGAACAAAGGTGCACAGCAACAAATTATCCCTCCTCTTTTCTTTTCGTTTCGATTGTACAAAGAGTAGTGAAGATCTCCCAGTAGCGTTGGCACCGGGTTCGTCATCATGAATATCCGTATGGCATCCGTATCAATGAAATCCGGCTCGTTGGGAAACAACACTATGCCGTATATACAAAGGGCTAGCAAAGCATTAAAAACAAGCCAATTCTCGCCTTTAGCTGCTTCCTGGGCCTTCTTAATCAGATATTCCAGCTTGTAACCACGAATCTTTCCTTTGTTGGAGACACTGGCGTCTAACTCTGATTTGCTCAAATAAAGAGCACTAGCCACCTTTCCAAAGTCAAGATCCCCCACCGATCCAAAGAAAGGGGGTTCCTCCTTGATAGAAATCCCCAACATGTTGGAATACTCCTCCAAGGTAGGAACCAACACATAGTCTGGAAATACAAAACATCTCAGAGGCGGATCATAGAACTGCATCAACGTATGGAGACCTCTGGCTTCATAATCACTGACATTACGGACCATAGATAAAATCCACCCATATTTCTCTTCAAAAGCTTCTCGTACTGCAGGGCTCGCCATTCCCTTCAGCATAACAATAGGGACCAAAGTAGGCGTAAGGAACTTATAGCTGATGATATTCTTCCTCTCTTTAGTGTTCATCTTTGCAGGGACCTGATGACTGGAATCAAGGGTAATATATGCACCTGGAAATGAATAAACATGTATGTTAGGATATGATAATGCAATGCAAAGGGCAATGTGATCAGGTAATCAGGTGTCTGTGCTGGACCGTGCACGGTGTCAGTGTAGCTCTGAGAACAATATAGAACCATAGATAAAGACCATCTGAATACAATAGGATGAAACTTCCTTGTGAGCGACGATGATAGAAAACCGGGTATGTAGGAGGTTATGGTTTCCTGCAAACCTGTAAACAACCCGCCCTTCTCACATGTGGGTACTAGGATGTTCAGTATCCCGGGCTCTCAGGTCGAGAAATGATGATACTTTCACCATTTCTGGTTTGGCATCATCATCAATCGAGGAGGCCTCAACTGATTCTCCAAAACGAAAGGTCCTCAGCTTCTGGCACTGAGGTCGAGAAGCAATAGTACATTCATCTCTCGGGGTACAGTACTATCGCCAATCGAGGAGTGCCTCCACTGATTCTCTTTCAAAAGGGACAACCTATAGCAAGTTTCCAGCATTGGGTCCTCGGATCGAGAATGTGCAATGGGTTTGCCACAGAATGTGGTCTGCCACTGTCACAACTCGGGAGGAGTGCCGCAACTGAGTCCTCGGGAATGGTCACCAGAGTCGACAGTTCCTCAAGAGAATAACTACTGGCCTGCATAACATGCAGTAGCAGAAAGCTCCTGATAGAACCTCGTCTGGTTGTGGGTCTCATGAACAACAATACGTGGTCACCACCACGCAAGCGCCATGACTATCCACTCTAATACCTATGTGTGTACTCAAGCCTTGGTAGTGGGCTTATCTCTCAGAACATCCCGCCCGCCAAACAGAAAACAACAGCACAGTCCAGCACAATAATGATATGTAATGCAGTAAATGCGATAAATACAGTAAAGTACAGTAAAGCAGCAATACAATAAATAGCAATACAGTACAACAGTAAATACAGCAAAAAAAGTAAACACCCAATGAAAGAAAAACAGACAAGCGCTAGGATTGACTCGCTTAGGATGGACCAGCAATGGGTCAATACGTCCCCAGCAGAGTCGCCAGCTGTCGCTCCCGGGATTTTCATCCTAGTACAAACGTGAAAGTGGCACCGAACAGAGTCGCCAGCAATGTGTATTTATCCCAAGAGAGGGAAAGGGAACACCGCATAAACCTGAGGGAAAGGAAAAGCATGGTCTTGCGACTAAGAGATTTGGATTCGGGAGTCTGTTACGCGAGAGGAAGGTATTAGCACCCCCTCACGTCCATCGTACCCGATGGGATCCACGCTTGCTTGTTTCAATCAAAGGGTGTAAGAAAAGGATGCTGGAAAAAGAACTGAAAGAAAGAAAGGAGAAAGAAAGGAAAAGGAACGAGAAGCAAATGTAGGGAAAATAAAAGAAGTGCTTGCATGGGCCCTACCCCACTGCCTACGTATCTCATCGGGAACATGAGAATCAGAGCGACGTAGTTCCCCTCACATAAGGGAAAGTTGTTTGTGTTTTTTAGTGGAATACGTCAACGTTCGCGTCCTAGCAGTTTAGGTGTTGCAGCTCGCTGTAGGGAGACTTAGGCGTTACCTGTTTGCGGTAGAACGGAAATGACGCATCCTTAAGGAATGATTGAAAGAGATGAGGAAAGAATTCCCGAAGGAAAGACGTTATTGTTGGTTTTTGTCTTTTAAGAGTTTTTTCCATTTGTTTGCATATGATAGTGTATCTGAATCTTAGTTATTGGAATGTGTACATTCTCATATTCCAAGATGGAATGGATAAGAAAGCACACTAAGAGTGAAGAAGACCCTCACACTTAGTTCCAATTATCAAGGTTCAAACACACTAGCATACTTGTATTTATTAAGTGTTTTTGTTGATTAAGAAATGAAGAAGTGTTTTTTATTATTTGTACCTTCAACAAGTATTGCATTTAAGTCCATCATACAAGATCAAATGTCTAACACATTGACCCAAGATGGGCTATATGCTACACATTTTAAGATTATAAGAGTAGAGCCCTTATAATCTTTTCTTTATATGAAAGGCCGAAATGCAATAAATGCTTGCCTTTATTAGATATTTTGAATTTTCTTTTAAGATGAGAAGAGAGACTCAAGAGAGGAGCAAAGGGTAAAAATCTATATGAATTAAGACTCAATCCTAATTGAAAATTAAAGGGAGTGGTCCTAATGGTTTGTGAGGTTTAAACCTAAAGTCTAAAGAAAGAATGAATTAAACAATTCACTTCTAAAGTAGAAGATGAATTGTAATTCAAAAAGGGAAAGTGATGAGTTATTAAAAGAAAGCACATAAGTGCTTAACAAAACACAAAATGGAGTTGTAAAAGGAATGAAAGAAAAGAGGTTTGAATGTGGATTCCTTATCCACACTCAATTGCAACTTACCAAAACCCCTACATGGTTAGTAAACATGTATAAGAAGTATAAGAAGCAAAAGAACCCTTAATGCACCATAAAGATCAAAAGAATAAGATGAAAGATCAAATCCTATTAATCACAACCAGAATGTACATCATATGGAAAACAAATGATCATTATCATGCAAGTCCAAGTGGATAGGCAACAAACATCATCCATGACATTAGAACATACTACCATAAGAAAAGGGAGAATAAAAGATGAAAAGAAATGAACAAACATGCATGAATGGAACATGTAATCTAAGGATCAGAATTGAAATGAAATGAAAAATGATTCACAAACATCTCACAAGTGTTCATGCATAACACATCAAGACATTTAAGAAGTGATAGAAGAAGTAGAATTGAAATGGAAGTTAAAAAGAAAGGAAGTGCAAGCACAACATGTTAAAGGTGCACAAGGTTCAAATGACAATCAACATGCAAAGATGACATATAATATGCATCAATGACCTATTATGTCACATGAGTGGTTCACCAAATATGCAAATGATCATGCAAGTATGTACAAAAGAAATCATGTAAACATGCACAAATATTAAGATGATATGACATGTTATTATACTTCAAAGGTAATGCATTAAACAAAAATTAGATGGCCTCATGGAAATTAAGCAAGCATGGTTTAAAGATGCACAAGTCAGAAGTGAATCATATACCAAAATAGCATGCAAGAAACCAAGGCAAAATGATGTCAAACAATGCACTTAGGTCAAGTATACACATCATACAAAGTAGCACAAAAATGAACACCAAACATGCCATAAACTGACCTAAAAAAATCAAATAAAAATCACTTAACATACCTCAAGATGATAATGACTCAATGCAAAAAGAAGAGCATCAAAATTTTTTTTAATGATTGAGAACAAAAATGCACAAATTTATGTATCACATTAAGCATGCATACAAATAAAAATCAAAGAAAATTATGGAACAGGAGTAAAAATGTCATAAAATCAAGAAATAAAATCATGAAAAATTTTCTAAATGTTTTAATGATGCTCATGAATTTTTGTGGAATTTTATAATGCCATTTGATATTTTTAAAAATTAAAAAGAAAACGTGTAGAAAAAATGAAAATAAAAATGAAATGCAATATGAATGGGGGTGCATGCATAGTAATTGTTCAGTTCAAATTAATTGGGCTTGAAAACATGGGAGGTGTGGATATCAATCTGACTAGGTCCAATGAACGCGCATAACACAATAACTACCATGCTCTTCAGTCAACACAAGTCAAAGCAAGGATCACCGTTGGATTAGGTCAAGTCAACACAAAGGTCAAAGTAAACAAGATCAACGCGCACATGAGAGGGAATGCATAACATACAATGTACCGCACCACACTATGTTTAAGTGAAATCAGAAATAATGCACGTGAGGTGCATGTGAAATTTAATGTGCTGTCATCATACAAGCCGCACGATCAAGGAAAATGGATGGACGAGATTAAAACGTGCATAAACCCTAACTCTAACACTCACCGGCCGGAGGTGACCTCCGGTCACCTTCTCCGGTCAATCACCACCGTCTGCAACCCTCACACCTCACCAAAATACACAAATATGATACCAAAATGAAGCTGAGCTTATGTAGAGCATGAATCCAGTGATAAAACATACAAAATACTCATGACATGAGAGAATCGAACAGAGGAATATTTGCCCTAACATTTCAACTATGCCTCTAAAGGCCTATCAACTAGCCAGACAAGTTCTTGAGCTTATAGGAAGCATCAAGAACCTGATAACATCTTCACATTATGTCTATAATGGAATAAATTCGTACCTGAAGATTTATGATCTTGATGTGTTCTTCAGAAAACCAGAGATGTTGCTTCCTCTTTGAGCTTCTTTTGGCCAAATAAAGGCTTAGATGAAAAAATGGATGATGCTTCAGTGGAGAAGATCTGAAATCCAAGCTTCAAAACAGTTGCAATGTGATGAAAATGGATAGAGAATCAGAGAGATTTTGAGATGAAGATGAGGAAGATGAATGAAATGGAGCTCGAAAATCAGTTGCAATGTGGAGAAATCGAGAGAGAATGGAGAGAGTTTCTGAGTTGAATGTGAGAAAATGAAGTTGAAAAATGAATTTGTGAAGGAGTTTTCTATTTATAATGTGAGCTAACTATAGTTTAATGAGTTGAGTTAGGGTGAGTTATCATGGTTAACTGAGTCATCCCTAACTAACTGAGTCAAGTTAGTTAGGGAGAGCAATGGTATGGTGATGGCAACTCATGATAAACTAAGGTGGAGGTGAAAAGAAGTGAAATAGCAAGGCTGTGTAATACAAAACTTGTTCAGCAAGCTTGTCATTTCTACTTTCATGCATAATGAGGCACGTGCTATGGTGTGTATGAAGAGTGTTTGGTTTAAAAAGGCAATGGATAGCTGGTATGAATAATGCACGTGCAAGCTTGTAACAACAACATCAACAACATTGGTTTTGTTTCTGACTTTTCATGGCAGCTGAGAACAATGGAGATAAGGTGAATTGGTGATGTTTTTCTCTCTACTCAATGGATGGTTTAGTGAGTTCTTGGATTCATTGGAAAGAAGAGATATTGGAGAACATGTTTGGTGTGAAAAATGAGTTGAAATGATGTTTGGAAGAGGTTGCAAAATGACTTAGAACATCCACATTTGGAACTGATACAAAGGCGAGGCAAGGAGGTTGGTTGACAAGGCAAGCATGACATGGATTTTCAGCAATATCACCCCAACTTGGACTTAACATAACTTCTTAACCTTTGATCAAATGAAAAAACCATTAACACCAATTTTGAACATCTCACATATAGGAACAACTTTCATGTTGAAAGATTTTCCATTTGAGGCCTCTAACCATGAGTAATTGACCAATACATTTATCCCACCATGTGCTTGTGAAAATGACACACGCGTGACTTGAAAATCCTTGGTCATGACCTAGTTTTGAACCTACTTTGCTCAAACTTTGATCAATTATATCTCACTCAATTTTTATCTAATGGAGATGTTCTACACATGGATTTGAAGCTTAAAGCAAGACCTTTTGTTGTGGCCTGGTGGAATTTTCATTTGATGCTCCAATTTTAAATGGCCTTGGTTCAAACTCTGATGCAAAATGGCCAAAACTTGCTATTTTTAGTAACCCTTCTTCATCCAAAAATGGCAACTTTCCACCTCTTGATTTTTTTCATGATTCCTTTGGAGTTTCTTGATCAAATTTTGTACATTGGTCACATATAACATGAATTTTATGAATTTGGCCACAAAAAGTCAAGAGTTGACTTTTTCCTCTGATTATTTGACCTGGCCCCAATTTCCCTGATTTTTTATCTTTCTTCCAATTGAACCACTTCTAAAACCAATTGAGAGGTGATTTTCCACATACATACACTTAAGAACATATAGAATACCATGACATCAAGTTTTGTCCAAAAAATCAAAGATATCTTGATTTTATTAGAAACCCTAATTTTGACCTCCTCTGGTTAGGAGGGAAAAGTGCAGTCTTCAATTTCAAATTCCTCAGAGTATGTTGTGCATCCTTTTAAAGGATGATGGGATATGCCATTTGAGGATGATTTTGGATCAATGAGTTATCTCTTTTGAGGGTTTTCCTTCAGTTTTTTGAACCTCTTGCATGTTGAAGTATGTATTGCTTCAATCTCCCATTGGATCTCACTTCCTTGAGATTGTGGATGATCAATTGAGATGGTATGAGACATGAGAGACTCTTGGCTTGCCTTGAGGCAACTTGATTGAACTTTTTGTGCTTTGAATGATCCCTTGGTTATCCACCTTCCACCTGATCATATGCCTTGATGGTAAGAGGAATGCTATGCTTCATTTTTCTATGTTAAATGCAATGCAATGCTAATGAGATGGATATGATATGATATATGATAATGCTAAACTATGATGCCAAAAGGGGAGAGCAAATTTTGGGGTATTACAAATTGGACTTAGGTCTAGTTAAAGTTTTTTGTTGAGGGTAATGAGGGCTACAAATCCATATTTGGATGAAAAAAAATGGCTTTGTGGTTTAGGAGTTATGATCCTTCAAAGTTGGTGCCCTTGTCACTTTATTTTTTAACTTAGAAAATTTTCTAAGTTTTTATGGTTACCCCTTTTACAAGTTATCCAACTTTTCTTGATTTTTCTTGATGAATGATGATTCAAATCATACATTAACATCATTTTAGGGTTAAAAAACCATTTTGGTGAAAAATCTCAAAAAGTCAAAGTTGACTTTTGTGCACAGTTGATTTTTTATCAGATGAATTCCAAACTGTGCAATTCTTCAGGAAATCATGTCCTTGACCTAAATCAAACTTGATGGACATGTTCCATGGGTGTCATAGGGCATATTGAATCATGTCTTAGGGCTTGGGAGCATGTCCTGGTCGAAAGTCAAAGTTACAGTTGACTTTTTCCTTAAAACCCTAATTGTTGTGCAGATGAAATTGAGACTTGTTGCTCAAGTTTCTTGGATTAATCCATTGTTCCAAATGGATCAATATAGTTCATTAGAGACCCTCAAAACCTGTCTTGAGGTCTTGGTTCATGATTTGTCCCAAAAGTCAACTTAGGGGTGAATTAGGTCAAGAAACCCTAATTCCTGATTTTTTATGAGTGCAACCCCTGAGGCAAAATTGACTTGATGAATGGGTCCATGAGGTTCCATGGAGTACATTAGGTTGTGTTTTGGATCATTGGCTCATGCCCAGATGAAAAACTTTCATCTGGAGGCCCTGGTCGACCAAAACCTTAATTTGGTGACACTGTCGATCTTGAAGCTTGATTCACCTGAAAGGGAGCAGCCTTGTGCTTAATCCTTGAAGTGGGAGTCCTCTTGATCCATTGATGATGTTTGATATGCTTAGACAAGTTGAAGATCATGTCATTCCTTGATTGATCCTTTGTCTAAGAGCTTAGAGAGGGCTTGAAACCCTAATTTTGATTGTAGTGAATGCTCACCCATCTTTGGGGAGACTGATGAAGTATGATGGTTCTTCCATATTGTGATGATGATTTTCACAATGATGGGAAATCTTAGTGGTCAAAATTTGGGGTATGACAGATGCCCCTATTTAATCTTCTTGGACCTGAATGTGTGAATGACGAAGGCATTCGGGCATTCGGGGTGCAAGAGGATTAAATATCGGAATACCCGAAATTTCGATGGCTATGAATGGCAGCTTGCGCATTCATCTTCTTTTGCTAAGCAATGATGCTTAGAAAAGGCAAACTTCCCCTCGATCCTGGTCTTCAGCCAAGGAACTGGTCTTAGTTTTCTTTTGTCAACTTCCCCTCGTTCTTGGTTTCCCACCAAGGAACTGGTCTCAGTTGCTGAAACAAACTTCCCCTCGATCCTGGTTTCCTACCGAGGAACTGGTCTTAGTTTCTGATTTAAACTTCCCCTCGATCATGGTTTCCTACCAAGGAACTGGTCTTAGTTTCTTTTGTCAATAAAATTTACTGACAAGGAACGCTATTTGTAGCGGATTTCCCTCAAACTTGTCGCCGAATTTTCCTGGGGAGATGCCATTTGATGGAAAAAGCTTTGATGTCAGACTTGCTGGAGAACCCAGTCGTCTGAATTGTAGAGGTACACAAACTTCTCTGTTGGAGACGCCATTTGTCGACTCTATCTGGGGAAAATGAGTCTCTTGAGAGACTTCTTCCGCTTGGGGTCTTACATCATACTTTTCTCAGGATCTTCCCGGAGAAATGCCATATGATGGGCTTTAATTTTGAGGTGCCGATGACCTTTTCATCAGCAGTTCTTTCGGAGCGAAACTGGCATGCTGCCGAATCTCTGATTACGAGGCTTTCTCTATGGATTTTCCTTAATCCGGGAAAGCAAGGATATCATCTTCAATGGAGAAGAGTGACATCGGTTGAAGGTTCTATGGTCTTTCAGAGGTTCAAGTTATCAAAGTGGTCAAAGGCCAACTTCCTCTCAGAAATAAACTGGAGGCGAGGTTGTTCAAACGCAGCGTTTCCAGAAGAGGCAAGAACTGAAAACTTGATTGAGAGGACTGTTATCACTAGGGGACAAGACCGACTAGAGTGATAGTGATGCAATATGAAATGTGAATGCAAATAAAATAATGCATGATGCATGTATGTATATGCTGACAAAACTGACGCAACATACAAACTGACGGGTGAACACGACTGGATACTCGGCCATCGCGGGGCGTATAAAAATATCACTGGTTTAAGATAGCAATTCCACCTTGCTTAGGAGAGACAGTCCCTGTTGGAAGCTACCGTTGATCAGGCTTAGGAGGTAAGAACTCGGCCGAGGCGTGTCAGACGGAGTATCCGTATCTGGCATAACTGATCCTTCATTCAGGCGCACTGGCTTAGAAGGAGTACTTTGATTCTGCACTTTGAAGCTCGATTACTTCTGGAGAAGCGAGCGACGTTCTTTCGATGTTCAACAGTCAAAAGAAATTTCCGTCTTTATTTTAAAAGCAGAAAAAGTTTAACAAGTAAATTCATTTTTGTTTTATTTTAAGAATCGTTAATCATGTTAACAACGTCGTTCTGTAAAGGTAAAACAAGTAAGAATTACAAACAAAAGCACAAAGGCTCAAATTTTATTGATAAGATGGAGATCAGCCAAACGCGTGATTCCAAAGAGTATTTACAAAGTTAAAAAATGGTAATTTACAGGGAAAAGGGCTATGTTGAAACATAACGACCATTATCCTTCTACCAACTTTGAATTCGGGGACCTTGACTGGAGTTTTCCTCCGATGGATGGTATAACTGCTGCTGCTGAGGGATTTGCCTCTGTTGAACATAGTTACTTGCCATTATCCCTAATTTTTGCCTGGATTGTACTTTGATGTTTCCAATCCACCGGGATGATTTTTTTCATGCCTCTAACTTTTGCCTGGACCGCCCTTTCGGGTTTTCAATCCACCGAGACGTTTTTTTTTTTTTTTTTTTTTTAGTTTAGGCGAAGTATTTCTTGACTACATCAACATTTGTGGGGTAGGAAAATTCCTCTCCGTCCATGGTTGTAAGTCTCAAGGTACCGCCTGAGAAAGCTTTCGTGACCACATAGGGGTGTAATACCCCAAAATTTGCTCTCCCCTTTTGTCATCATAGCATGGCATTGTCATTTATCATATCATATCCACCTCATTAACATTACATTGCATTTAACATAGAAAAATGAAGCATGGCATCCTTCTTACCATCAGGGCATGTGATCAGGTGGAAGGTGGACAATCAAGGAATCATTCAAAGCACAAAAAGGTCAATCAAGTTGCCTCAAGGCAAGCCAAGAGTCTCTCCTGTCTCATACCATCTCAATTGATCATCCACAATCTCAAGGAAGTGAGATCCAATGGGAGATTGAAGCATTACATCCTACAACATGCAAGAGGTTCAAAAACTGAAGGAAAACCCTCAAAAGAGATAGCTCATTGATTCAAAATCATCCTCAAGTGGCATTTCTCATCATCCTTTAAGAGGATACACAACATACTCTGAGGAATTTGAAATTGAAGACTGCACTTTTCCCTCCTAACCAGAGGGGGTCAAAATTAGGGTTTCTAATAAAATCAGGATATCTCTGATTTTTTGGACAAAGCTTGTTGTCATGGTATTCTACATGTTCTTAAGTGTATGTGTATGGAAAATTGCCTCTCAATTGGTTTTAGAAGTGATTCAATTGGAAGAAAGATAAAAAATCAAGGAATTTGGGGCCAAGTCAAATAATCAGAGGAAAAAGTCAACCCTTGACTTTTTAAGGCCAAATTCATGAAATTCATGTTACATATGTCCAATGTACAAAATTTGATCAAGAAACTCCAAAGGAATCATGAAAAAATCAAGATGTGGAAAGTTGCCATTTTTGGATGAAGAAGGGTTACTAAAAATAGCAAGTTTTGGCCATTTTGCATCAGAGTTTGAACCAAGGCCATTCAAATTTGGAGCACCAAATGAAAAATCCACTCTGCCTCAATGAAAGATCTTGTTTTAAGCTTCAAATCCATGTGTAGAACATCTCCATTGGATAAAAATTGAGAGAGTTATAGATGATCAAAGTTGAGGGAAACTTGGGCAAAATGCAAGTCAGCTTGGGCAAGTTTCAGGTCACGCGCATGTCATTTCTACAAACACCTAGTGTGCCAAATGTCCACTCATTTTTCTCATGGTTAAAGGCCTCAAATGAAAAAGTTTCCAACATCAAAGTTGTTCCTTGTAGTGTCATCTTCAATGTTGATGTTGTGAAAATTTTGATTTAACCAAGTTATGAGATAGTTTGGAGGGTTCAAAGTCATGTTGTTTGTGCTGAAATTTTGTGTGCCAAGTTGCCATGCCAGCCAACCTCTGGCCATGCCCACCAACCAGTTTTGAACCAATGCATTCATAGCTGTTTTTAGGCATATTTGAGACCTCATTTCACTTCAACTTGCAAACCAATGTTGTTCCCCAATGTACCCTCTTCCAAATGAACCCATAAACTCACCAACTCATTCATGGAGTAGAGAGAAAAACACTTGCAAAGCACCCTATGTTGGCACTGATACATTAATGGTTCTGCTGCACAATTTGGCTCACACACACACCAAACACCTCACATCAGATTTCCACATTAAACCAAACACACATGACATAAACCTCATACACTAGCACGTGCCTGGCATGAAAATGGAAAGAGCAAACTTGTTGAACAAGTTTCTGATAACAGCCGTGCTATTCATTCCACTTTCTTCTTCACCATATCTTACCATAGGGAATCACCACCATATCATTACTCTCCCTAACTAACTTGACTCAGTTAGTTAGGGATGACTCACTCAAACCACCATGACTCAGTTAATTCACTCAGCTTAACCCTGGTTAGCTCCCCCTATAAAACAGATTTCACCCTATTCTTTCTTAGCTAGCTTCATTTTTCTCATTTTTCGCTTCAAAAACACTTCAAACTCTCCCTCACATTCTCTCTACTTTCCCTCTGATTTCACACGAGCTTCACCATCTTCCCTTCGTCTACTTCATCTTCATCATCATCAATGGCATTGGATTGAAGTTTTCTACACAGTCCTCAAGGTTTTGGAAGCATTGTTCAACATTGAATCTCTCTGCTCTCAAGACCACTGGTTATATAGCTTTCATTTTGCTAAGCTTGTGAAGCTCCAAGGTTGAAGAAGAAGCTAAGATCTCTGGTATTCTGAAGAGTACTTCCAAATCTCCAATATTCAGGTACGAGTTTCATCCATTATAGACTTGATGTGAGTTTGTTTTCAGGTTCTTGCAGCTTCTTATAAGCTCAAGAACTTGCCTGGCTAGTTGATAGGCCTTTAGAGGCATAGACCAAATGTTAGGGCAAATCTGTTTCCGTTGGATTCTCTCATATCATGAATTGTTTGTGCATTTTGTTCTTGAATTCGTGTTCTACCTTAGTTCCTCTTTCTATTGGTATACGTTTTGTGGATTTCTGGAGAAATCAAGGTTGCAGACGGTGGTGAGTGACCGGAGAAGGTGACCGGAGGTCCCTCTCCGGCCGGTGGCTTCATGTTAGGGTTTTATGACCAGTTTGAATGTGATCCGTTGGATGAGCGTGATCTAATGGCTACCATGCTGCCAACACATAAAAATTCATGTGCATGTCACGTGATTCTTCTGATTTCATTTTTAAACATTGTGTGGCATGGTACATGGTAGCTATGGTGAACATTCATGCACATGCGTGAGATTAGGTTACCTTGACTTTGGTTTGACTTGGACTTGATCTGATGGTTGGGAGTGAGTCAAGATTGTTGACTGAGGGTTCATGTTTGTTAGTATGCTCTGCGCGCTTAGTGGACTTAGCCAGAATGCTATTCGCACCTCCCTGTTTTAAGGCCCAATTGATTTTGAACTGAATAGTTACTAGGCATGCACCCCCATTCACATTTACATTCCATTTTATTTTTTCCATTTTGCTACACGTTTCATAATTAATTTTTTAAAATACCAAAACATATTGGAAAATTCTACAAAAATTCATGTGAATTCTCAAGACATTTAGGAAATTTTTCATGATTTTATTTTCTGATTTTAAGACCTTTTTGCCCCTGTTCCATAATTTTCTTTGAATTTCCATTTAGATGCATTCTAAGCATGATACATGAATTTGTTTAATTTTGTTCTTGCTCATTACCAACTATTTTGACATGATTCTTTTTGCATTGATTCACTAATACATTGAAGCATGTTAGATGATTTTTGTTTGTTTTTTAGGTCACTTTATTACATGTTTTGATGCCTATATTTGCACCACTTTGCATGATGTTTCAATTTGACCTAATTGCATGGTTTGAAGTCATTTTTGCTTTGAATTTTTACATGCTATCTTGATGTATGATGCATTTCTGACCTAGGCACTCCAATACCATGTTTTCATAATTTTCATGAGGCCATTTGATTTTTGTTTGATGCATTACCTTTGAAGTATAATACATGTCATATCATTTTAACTTTAGTGCATGTTTGCATGATTTCTTTTGTACATACTTGCATGATCATTTGCCTACTTTGTGAACTACTCACTTGACATTATAGGTCATTGGTACATATTACATGTCATCCTTGCATGTTGATTTTTATTTGAACTTTGTGCATCATTAACATGTATTGTTTGCACTTTCTTTTTGAACTTTCATTTCAATTCTCCTTATATTATTTCTTGAATGTCTTGAAGTTGATTCATAAATACTTTTGAGATGTTCATAAACCATTTTCCATTTAGTTTCAATTCTGGTTGTTGATTTACATGTTCCATTTATGCATGTCCTCTTCATTTCTTTCCATCTTTCATCTACCCTTTCTTCTTGTAACATGTTTAAATGCTAATGGATGATGCTTGTTGCCTATTCACTTGTACTTGTATGATGATATTCATTTGTTGACCATATGATGCCCATTCTGGTTGTGGTTCTAGGATTTGTTTTCTCATTTAATTCTTTTGAGTTTTATGATGCATTACATGTTCTTTTACTTCTTATACTTCTTATACATGTTTACTAACCATGTAGGGGCTTTGGTAAGTTTCAATTGAGTGTGGATAAGGAATCCACATTCAACTTCTATCCTTTCTCTTTTACAATTCCATTTTGTGTTTTGTTAAGCACTTATGTGCTTTCTTTTAATAACTCATTACTTTCCCTTTTTGAATTACAATTCATCTTCTACTTTGGAAGTGAATTGTTTAATTCTTTCTTTCTTTAGACTTTAGGTTGAAACCTCACAAACCTTAGGATCACTCCCTTAACTAATCAATTAGGATTGAGTCTTAGTCCATATAGATTTTTACCTTTATCCTCCCTTGAGTCTCTTTTCTCATCTCAAAGAAAATTCAAAATATCTAATAAAGGTAGGCATTTATTGCATTTAGGCCTTTCATATAAAGAAAAGATTATAAGGGGTCTTCTCTTGTAATCTTAGAATGTGTAGCATATAGCCCATCTTGGGTCAATGTGTTAAACATTTGATCTTGTATGAGGGACTTAAATGCAATACTTGTTGAAGGTGCCAATAATAAAAAACACTTCTTCATTTCTTAATTTACAAAAACACTTAATAAACACAAGTATGCTAGTGTGTTTGAACCTTGATAATTGGAACTAAGTGTGAGGGTCTTCTTCACCCTTAGTGTGCTTTCTTACCCATTCCATCTTGGAATGTGAGAAGGTACACATTCCAATGACTAAGATCCAGGTACACTGTCGTATGCAAACAAATCCAAGACACCTCCTTCTAAAGGACAAAAACAAACAATAACGTCTTTCCTTCGGGAATTCTTTTCTCATCTCATTCATTCTCAACGCACTAACGCGCTTCTACTCGTTCTCTTGCAAGATGGTAACGCACTCGGACCAGCGAGCCTGCAACACCTGAGCTAGAACGTGAGCCGTTCTCTAAAAAACACAATTCATCCCCGGTGAGGGGAACTACGTCGCTCTGATTCTCATGCTCCCGATGAGATACGTAGGCAGTGGGGTAGGGCCCATGCGAGCACTTCTTTTATTTTCCCTACATTTGTTTCTTCGTTTCTTTCCGTTCTCGTTCCTTTTCCTTTCCAGTAGCAGCGGAGCTCCAGTTTTCTACACCCTTTGATTGAAGCAAGCAAGCGTGGATCCCATCGGGTACGATGGACGCGTGGGGGTGCTAATACCTTCCTCTCGCGTAACCGACTCCCGAACCCATTTCTCTTGGTCGTAAGACCATGCTTTTCCTTTCTCTCAGGTTTATGCGGTGTTTCCTTTCCCTCTCTTGAGATAAATACACATTGCTGGCGACTCTGTTCGGTGCCACTTTCGCGTTTGTACCTGGATGAAAATCCCGGGAGCGACAGCTGGCGACTCTGCTGGGGATCGAACCCAGAATCTCTGGTTTCCTTAGCGAGTCAATCCTAGCGCTTGTTTGTTTTTCTTTCGTTGGGTGTTTACTGTTGTGCTGTATTTACTGTTTTATTGTATGGTTATTTACTGCTTTACTGAACATTACTGTATTTACCGCATTTTAGCATTTTCATTTCACATGATATATTATGCTATACTGGACTGTGTTGTTTTCTGTTTGGCGGGATGGGTGTTCTGAGAGATAAGCCCACTACCAAGGCTTGAGTACATACATAGGTATTAGAGTGGATAGTCATGACGCTTGCGTGGTGGTGACCACGTATTGTTGTTCATGAGACCCACAACCAGACGAGGTTCTATCAGGAGCTTTCTGCTACTGCATGTTATGCAGGCCAGTGGTTATTCTCTTGAGGAACTGTCGACTCTGGTGACCATTCCCGAGGACTCAGTTGCGGCACTCCTCCCGAGTTGTGACAGTGGCAGACCACATTCCGTGGCAAACCCATTGCACATTCTCGATCCGAGGACCCAATGCTGGGAACTTGCTATAGGACATCCCTTTTTGAAAGAGAATCAGCGGAGGCACTCCTCGATTGGCGATAGTACTGTACCCTGAGGGATGAATGTACTATTGCTTCTCGACCTCAGTGCCAGAAGCTGAGGACCTTTTTGTTTTGGAGAATCAGTTGAGGCCTCCTCGATTGATGATGATGCCAAACCAGAAATGGTGAACGTATCATCATTTCTCGACCTGAGAGCCCGGGATACTGAACATCCTAGTACCCACATGTGAGAAGGGCGGGTTGTTTACAGGTTTGCAGGTAACCATGACCTCCTACATACCCGGTTTTCTATCATCATTGCACAAAAAGGAAGTTTCATCCTATTGTATTCAGATGGTTCTTATCTATGGTTCTATATTAGTCGCAGAGCTACACTGACACCGTTCACAGTTCAGCACAGACACCTGATTACCTGATCACATTGCCCTTTGCATTGCATTATCATATCCTAACATACATGTTTGTTCATTTCCAGGTGCATATATTACCCTTGATTCCAGTCATCAGGTCCCTGCAAAGATGAACACTAAAGAGAGGAAGAATATCATCAGCTATAAGTTCCTTACGCCTACTTTGGGCCCTATTGTTGTGCTGAAGGGAATGGCGAGTCCTGCAGTACGAGAAGCTTTTGAAGAGAAATATGGGTGGATTTTATCTATGGTTCGTAATGTCAGTGATTATGAAGCCAGAGGTCTCCATACGTTGATGCAGTTCTATGATCCGCCTCTGAGATGTTTTGTATTTCCAGACTATGTGTTGGTTCCTACCCTGGAGGAGTATTCCAACATGTTGGGGATTGCTATCAAGGAGGAGCCCCCTTTCTTTGGATCGGTGGGGGATCTTGACTTTGGGAAGTTGGCTGGTGCTCTTTATTTGAGCAAATCAGAGTTAAGTGACAATGTCTCCAACAAAGGAAAGTTTCGTGGTTACAAGCTGGAATATCTGATTAAGAAGGCCCAGGAAGCAGCTAAAGGCGAGAATTGGCTTGTTTTTAATGCTTTGTTAGCCCTTTGTATATACGGCATAGTGTTGTTTCCCAACGAGCCGGATTTTATTGATACGGGCGCTATACGAATATTCATGATGAAGAACCCGGTGCCAACGCTACTGGGAGATCTTCACTACTCATTGTACAACCGAAATGAAAAGAAAAGAGGAGGGATAATTCGTTGTTGTGCACCCTTGTTCTATAAGTGGTTTGCGGGCCGTTTACCACAATCAGGGGCTTTTGTGGATTCCAAAGATTCTCTAGAGTGGAAACAACGTTTAATGGGATTGGTGGCCAAGGACATCGTATGGGTAGATCATGGGCTGATTGGTAAGAATATTATCCACAGCTGTGGTAAGTTCCCTAACGTTCCACTGATAGGAAGACTGGGTGGGATTAACTACAATCCTTCTTTGGCCATTCGACAATTTGGGTATGCCCTGACAGGTCCGCCTATTAAGAGAGATGTGGAGGAGTCCCTCTATTTTAATACATCAGAAGGATGGGAAGCAGCACAGAAAGCTTCTGAAAGCTGGGGTAGCATACTGAAAAAGGGGAAAGTTACTCTAGGAAAGCCTAACAACCGGGTTTATCCAGCATATGAAGAGTGGGTGAAGAAAAGAGTTGAAGATTTTCTCTTGCCTTTTGGTAAGGCACCCCTTTTGTATCCGGAGAATGAGAAAGCAAGAAGCACTGCTACTGTGGAAGAAGTTGACAAGTTGCAAGCCTTGGTGAAAAAAGCTCCAAGGAGAGAATTCCGAGTTGAGTAGCCGTCTTCAGAATGCTCTACATGCCAACAAAGAGCTGGAGCGGAAAGCCCAAGATGCTGAACAAATCCTAACTGCAAAAGAAAAAGACTTTGCTGGAAGAGCCCAACATTTCCGGAAGATTAGTAAAGGTGCTGATGATGCTACTCAAGCCCACAAGCAAACCAAACAGGCGTTAGCACAAACCAAAGAAAAGTTAACAAAGTTTCAGCACGCTTGGGACGAAGTTAGGATAGAGAATGCTGAATTACAGGAACAGTTGCAGATTAAGGACGAAGAGCTTGAAAAGGCGCATGAGCAGAGGAGAAAGTATCGGGAAAGCCTCGGTAAGAGTCAAGAACAGCTAGAAGAAGCTAGAGGTGAGCTGAGGAATACCAAGAAAGAGCTTGAAGAAGTCATGATAGAAAAGGAGATACTCAAGACGCAAGCCGGCATAAAGAGACACAAAGGAGTGTGTGACGACGAGGCTCTGATGCTGCACATGGGTTCTTTAACTGAAGCTCTTGAGAAAAGGGATGTCTTGATCAAAGAAATGATTGAAAAGCCGAATCACCAGCGTACCCGTATACTTTTTGAGGAGATCAAATACTCAAGTGATAAGCTGAAGGGTGTGGAATTGTCAGACTGATGTTCTTTTCCTTATATTTTGTTATTAATGGTTACCATCAGGCTTGTTGATGGATCCATTTTTCCTTGTATTGCATTTGCGGATGAGCCTTTCTTAAATGTACTTGAATACTTTGTTGAATGAGTATGAGCAGTTTTATTCAGAATTATTCCTTATCAGATAGCTGCACACAAGCACATGACCACGACACGTCTCTTTATATCACAATTTCTGGTCTTCAGATTTCTGTGGTTGGATTGGAATCAGGGTATAAAGCACCTCGGAAATGACAAACATGGCATTGCATGGCATTGCATATTATTTTGCATTTTTTGTTACTTGCTTTTCAGGTACTCGTTGCGGGGTCTCTAACCTTTATTTGGTTTCAGGCAGTATAGCGGAGAGTCATATTCACCGATATTCGACGCGAAGGAATCAAGTAAGAATCATGGATCAAGTGCAAAGTGATTTGGCGGAAATGAGGGCGCGTATGGACCAGTTCATGACCCTCATGACTGGCATGGCGCAAAATCAGGAGAGACTGAGGCTTCTGGTAGAGCGTCCCGACAATGGGCCCGAAGGTGATCATCATGACAATTCACAGGGACATGGCATTCCTCCTCCCGGTGGCAACCCTCCTCCTGGTGGTAACAATCGGGGTAATGGAAATGGTAGGCAGGCTGGTGTTACTCTTGAAGATACTCTGGAAGACCAATTTACTCTGCTGGATGCTGATGTGGGTAATCAAGGGGATCGAAGGTATGATGAGTTAGCAGAGAAGATCAGGGCCATAGAATGCAAGAACTCTATGGGTATTGATGTTACCAGCTTGGGGCTGGTCTCAGGAGTCAGAATTCCCCCTAAATTCAAACCTCCTACTTTTGATAAGTATCACGGCAATGCGTGTCCCCAAACGCATCTTCAAGCTTACTTTGGGAAGATTTCAGCCCATACGGATGACGAGAAGCTATGGATGCACTATTTTCAGGACAGTCTGGCTGGGGCGTCCTTGACCTGGTATATGAAGTTGAATAGAGCTGCTGTGAAGAGTTGGAAAGATCTGGCAGAAGCGTTCCTGAAGCAATACCAGTATAATATTGACATGGCGCCCAACCGCACTCAATTGCAGGGGTTGTCACAAAATGCCAAGGAGAGTTTCAAAGAATATGCACAGAGGTGGAGGGAAATGGCTGCCCAGGTTCAACCTCCCTTGTCAGACAGAGAAATGGCAGATATGTTCATGGGCACCTTGCAAGGGGCCTATCTGGATAGATTAGCTGCTTGTCCGTCAACTGGATTTGCTGATATTGTGATTGCGGGAGAAAGAATAGAAAGTCTGTTAAAGCTTGGAAAGATCCAGGATGTGAGTGGAGCTGGCTCTTCGGGGACGAAGAAACCGTTCGCTAGTAACCAGAAAAGAAGAGAAGGTGATACGAATGCTGTGTTTAGAGGACGAGGCAGAGGGCGTTCTCGAGCTTATTATCAGGTAGATGCTGTGACAATCCCCACACCGTCTGTTCAGAAACAACAACCCCAACAACAAGTTCAACAGCAACAACCTTTTTTCCAGCAAAGGTCTAGACAGAGGGATCGTAAGATGGATCCTCTCCCTATGACTTATGCCGCGCTGTTGCCCCGGCTACTCGAGTTAAAGTTGGTAGAACTCCGTACTATGAAAGCTCCGGTTGCTGGAAACCTGCCACCTAACTTCGATGCTAATGCTCGTTGTGAGTTCCACTCAGGTGCTCAGGGGCACTCCATTGAAAAATGCTGGGCTTTCCATCATAAAGTACAAGATTTGATTGATGCTAAAGCCATCAATTTCTCTCCCGCTCCTAATATTACTCAGCATCCCATGCCTGATCATAGTGCAGCAAATGTGTACGCTATTGAAGATGGGAGGAGATTGAATTTGGTGTTAGACGTTCATCAAGTGAAAACTTCTTTGTTGATTGTAAAAGATCGTTTATTGAAGGGACAGGTGTTCCCGGGCTGTAATCAAGATTGCTCTGAGTGTATGAATCAGGAGAACGGCTGTGATAAGTTGAAGATGGGTTTACAGAATCTGATCGATGAAGGATGTCTACAGTTCAACAGAGTCGTGAAAGACACTGATGAGATATCAACCGTGACCATCTATTACACTCCCGCTGAGATTCAAATGCCGGTCAATGCAGTTCCCGTGGCGAGTGTTGCGCCAGAAGGGCCCGGTCCTGTCACTATCACGGTGCCAGGACCAATTCCGTTCACGTCTACGAAGGCTATCCCATGGCACTATGGGGCAGATGTATATTACGAAGGTAAAAAGCAGGAAGTTGAGCCATCAGTCAGCCCAAATATTGATAATGTAGGGGGTGTAGGGGGCTTTACAAGGAGTGGAAGGTTGTTCGCTCCCCAAACCTTGAGAAGTGATAAAGAGGTAGAAGCCGCAGCAAAGGCTAAGGGTAAACAGGTGGTTGAAAGTGCGCCTACACCTGAAGCAGAGACAAAGATTACTTTTGATAAGGAAATGGAAGAATTTATGAAGATAATCAAGAAAAGCGATTATAAGATTGTGGACCAACTGAATCAGACCCCTTCAAAGATTTCAATCTTGTCACTATTGATGTGCTCTGATGCGCACCGGCAGGCGTTGTTGAAAGTGTTAAAGAGTGCATACGTGCCACAAGAAATTACTGTTAATCAGCTCGAGGGCGTAATCTCCAATGTTAATGTCAGCCATGGCTTGGGCTTTACAAGTAGAGATTTGACTGTTGAAGGAAGAAACCATAATAAGGCTTTGCATATCACGATGGAGTGTAAGGGCGCAGTGTTATCTCATGTACTGGTAGACACTGGTTCATCACTTAATGTCTTGCCCAAGAAGGCATTGATGAAGCTGGAAGTTGATGGTTTGATCTTAAGGCCTAGTGAATTGGTGGTCAGAGCATTCGATGGAACTAGACGATCTGTGTTTGGTGAGGTGGAATTGCCCGTACAAATTGGACCACAGGTATTCAAATCCACGTTCCATGTAATGGACATACAACCTGCATATAGCTGCCTATTGGGACGCCCTTGGATTCACGGAGCCGGGGCTGTTACTTCTACTCTACATCAAAAGCTGAAGTATGAGTTTGAAGGGCAGGTTGTGACAGTGTGTGGGGAGGAAGACATCTTTGTGAGTCACTTGTCCACATTCAAGTACATTGAAATGGATGGGGAAATTCATGAGATGATGTGCCAATCATTTGAAGCAGTCAATATTGACGATGCACCTGAGTTTTCTTCTGTACCAGTTGGGGCTGGTACCTCCATTTCATCTTACAAACAAGCTGTCGAAGTCGTCAGGGCAGGCAACGCCCAAGGTTGGGGCAGGTTGATAGAGACCCCAATGAAGGAAGACAAATTTGGTATTGGTTATCATCCCTCTACAACTTCAGATGCGGGGAGCAGGGGACCCATTACTTTCAATAGTGGGGGAATTATCTACATGGACCAGTCTTGTGCAGCCACGGAGGATAGTGTTGACAGTGATTGTGACCTGGACAACTGGGTACGCCCTCATGTTCCGGGACAACAAGTGCAAAACTGGTTCGTTGAAGAAGTCATCCGGGTTACTCTTCAGACAGAGTAATTTTTCTTTGTTTTTTCTAACCATAATGCATGACAAAATCTTGCGCTCTGCCCAAGGCGTATAGATTCATTTGTAGGGCCACCATGGTTGCATTTGCAATGTTTAATCATTAATAAAGGACGTTTTGCAATCAAATTTTGTTCTCTGTCTTTCAGTTTTTATTTTTGCACAAAAAATATAAAATGGCAATGTTTCATTTTCTTTTGTTTTGCTTAAAAATAAATTCTAAAATAAGGCATGAACCCGTTCATGCAGACTTGATCCTCCGGATACCACTGATAACGATTTTGATATGGCCATGTATGACTTTGACAATCCGATTTATCAAGCCGAAGAAGGGGATGGGAAAGATTGTGAACTTTCTGAAGAACTGGCCAGATTGTTGAAACAAGAGGAAAGGGTCATCCAGCCTCATCAGGAGACTGTAGAAATCATCAATATTGGTACCAAGGACGCCAAGAAAGAGATCAGGATTGGTGCCAGCTTGCAAGCAGATGTGAAGCAAACTTTGACGGAAATGTTGCGCGAGTATGTTGACATCTTCGCCTGGTCGTATCAAGACATGCCGGGGTTGGATACGGATATTGTCGTGCACAGGCTACCATTGAGAGAAGAATGTCCGCCAGTCAAGCAGAAACTTCGTCGGACTCACCCCGACATGGCCTTAAAGATTAAGGAGGAAGTCCAGAAGCAGTGGGACGCTGGTTTTCTTGCTGTGACAAAGTATCCTCCATGGGTAGCCAACATCGTGCCAGTACCGAAGAAAGATGGAAAAGTGAGAATGTGTGTGGATTATCGAGATCTCAATAAAGCTAGCCCGAAAGATGATTTTCCACTACCTCATATTGATGTGCTGGTCGATAATACAGCTCAGTTTTCAGTGTTCTCATTTATGGACGGTTTCTCCGGGTACAACCAGATCAAGATGGCACCTGAAGACATGGAGAAGACCACGTTCATTACTCCGTGGGGTACATATTGTTATAAAGTAATGCCTTTTGGGTTGAAAAACGCAGGGGCAACGTACCAGCGGGCGATGGTGACATTGTTTCATGACTTGATTCATAAGGAGATCGAATGTTATGTAGATGATATGATTGCCAAGTCGAGAACAGAAGAGGAACATCTGGTTAACCTGAAAAAGCTGTTTGAAAGGTTGAGAAAGTTCCGTCTAAGATTGAACCCAAACAAGTGCACGTTTGGGGTACGTTCTGGAAAATTGCTAGGGTTCATTGTGAGCGAAAGAGGAATCGAGGTTGATCCTGCCAAGGTGAAAGCAATACAAGAAATGCCTGAACCGAGAACAGAAAAAGAGGTTCGTGGTTTCTTGGGTAGATTGAACTACATTGCAAGGTTCATATCTCACCTAACAGCCACATGTGAACCAATATTTAAATTGTTAAGGAAAGATCAAACGGTCAGGTGGAATGACGATTGCCAATTGGCATTCGATAAGATAAAAGAATACTTGCAGGAACCTCCGATTCTAATGCCTCCAGTTGAAGGGAGACCGCTGATAATGTATCTGACAGTGCTTGAAGGTTCCATGGGTTGTGTTCTCGGTCAACATGACGAAACAGGTAGGAAGGAGCATGCTATTTACTACCTGAGCAAAAAGTTCAATGATTGTGAGTCCCGATACTCAATGCTTGAAAAGACATGCTGTGCGCTTGCATGGGCCGCTAAGCGATTGAGGCAATATATGGTTAGGCACACGACCTTGTTGATTTCAAAAATGGATCCTATCAAGTATATTTTCGAGAAACCAGCATTGACAGGCAGAGTTGCACGGTGGCAAATGGTCTTGACAGAGTATGACATTCAGTACACTTCACAAAAGGCCATCAAAGGAAGTATCTTGTCCGATTATCTTGCGCAACAGCCAATGGATGATTACCAACCCATGAAGTTTGACTTCCCTGATGAGGACATCATGTTTCTCAAAGCTAAAGACTGTGAGGAACCACTCCCGGAGGAGGGGCCAGACCCTGAATCCAAATGGAGTCTGATGTTTGATGGGGCTGTCAATATGAATGGGTGCGGAGTTGGAGCAGTTCTTATCACGCCGGAAGGTGTTCATATGCCTTTCACTGCACGAATAACTTTCGGATGCACCAACAATGAAGCAGAGTACGAAGCTTGTATAATGGGGATCGAGGAGGCGATTAATCTACGGATTAAAACCCTTGATATATTCGGTGATTCAGCTTTGGTAATCAATCAAGTGAAAGGGAGTTGGTACACGCACCAAGCAAATCTAGTGCCGTATAGAGATTATACGAGGAGATTGCTGACATTTTTCACAACAGTGAAACTGTACCACATTCCTCGAGATGAGAATAGGTTCGCTGATGCCTTGGCCACTCTGTCTTCCATGATCAAAGTGCAAGGATGGAACCATGTACCTAAGATTGAGGTATCCCGCCTTGACAGACCAGCATTTGTGTTTGCGGTCGATGCAACGTCTGATGACAAGCCATGGTTTCATGATATTAAGTGTTTCTTGAAAAGTCAAGAGTACCCGTCAGGGGCATCGTCCAAAGACAGGAAGACGTTGAGAAGGTTAGCTGGTAGTTTCTTCTTGAACAAAGATGGCGTGCTGTATAAAAGAAATTTTGACACGGTCCTGCTTAGATGTGTGGATAGACATGAAGCAGACTTGTTGATGATTGAAGTGCACGAAGGCTCTTTCGGTACTCACGCCGGAGGGCATGCGATGGCTAAAAAGTTGTTAAGATCGGGATATTATTGGTTGACTATGGAGTCAGATTGTTGTAAATATGCCCGCAAATGCCATAAATGCCAGATCTATGCGGACAAGGTGCATGTGCCTCCAAATCCGTTGAGCATCATGTCGTCGCCTTGGCCGTTTGCCATGTGGGGCATTGATATGATCGGAAAGATTGAGCCTACAGCTTCCAATGGTCATCGTTTCATCTTGGTGGCAATTGATTACTTCACCAAATGGGTTGAAGCCGCATCCTATGCCAATGTTACAAAACAAGTGGTCGCTCGTTTCTTAAAACGGGATATCATTTGCCGATATGGAGTTCCCGAAAGAATCATTACTGATAATGGTTCTAATTTGAACAATAAGATGATGGCTGAGTTATGCCGGGACTTCAAAATCGAGCATCACAATTCTTCTCCGTACCGCCCAAAGATGAATGGCGCGGTCGAAGCGGCCAACAAAAATATCAAGAAGATTGTACAGAAGATGGTTGTCACGTACAAAGATTGGCATGAGATGTTGCCATTTGCTTTGCATGGGTATCGAACGTCGGTACGCACGTCCACTGGGGCAACCCCATTCTCACTTGTATATGGTATGGAGGCAGTGCTACCGGTTGAAGTAGAGATTCCGTCCCTCAGAGTTATGATGGATGTTAAGCTAGATGAAGCTGAATGGGTACGAGCCAGATTTGATCAGTTGAGCCTTATTGAGGAAAAGCGATTGGCGGCTGTATGTCATGGGCAACTATATCAGCGCAGAATGAAACAGGCATTTGACCAAAAGGTGCGTCCTCGGGTTTACAAAGTCGGAGATGTGGTACTCAAAAGGATCCTTCCTCCCAATACAGATCACAGGGGCAAATGGACTCCTAATTATGAAGGTCCATTCGTGGTTAAAAAGGTCTTTTCGGGCGGAGCTTTATTGCTTACAACCATGGATGGCGAAGACTTTTCATCCCCTGTCAACTCGGACGTAGTCAAAAAATACTTCACATGAATAGACCCGCTGGATAATAAAAATAAAAAAATCCAGGCAAAAAAGGGCATCCCGGCGAACCAAAAACAGAATAAGGTTCGGGCAAAAATTAGGGATATAATTAAAAAAAAAAATTTTGTACACCCGGTAAGTTGAAAACCCGAAAGGGCAATTTAGGCAAAAAAGGGTATCCTGGTGGATCGAAAACCTGAAAGGGCGGTCCACACAAAAGAGGGATTTAAGCGAATGACTACGGTTTGAGTTATCTGTACCCTGTCACCGTTTGAACAACTGACGTTCTGAAGGATAGGAATCGGTCTGATCATTCCTCAGAAGGCAAGGTCGGGGAGTTTTGAAGACATACTGGTCATAACAGAATGGAAACTCAGTGGAATTCCGTTTTCACATTGCCATTAGGATAGTTTCTTTTCTCAATTTTCAGCGATCACCTCTTTCCAGGGATTGCTTCCAGATGTAATTGCCTATTCTGGGCTCTCAGTCAATAAATTGAATTTCAGTAAAAAGCTTTCTATTTTTGTTTTATTGCTTTGTTTGCAAAAACGTCCTAATTTTTGATAAAACATTGCATTTGAAAACATGGCAGCCTTGCAATAACATGCGCAGAAAAAATATTTGAAATTACTTCGAATGTTGAATACTCCCGGATGGTGGATTCTAGCCACGCAATATTCGGGGCATGTGGGCATATTCTTTTGTTGCAGGTAGCAGGTGCAGATGATTTTAAGCACAAGACCAGCAATAAATCACCCCACGCAAAAGACGGGGGCAATTATGGGTAAGGAGATCGGCGTTCATCGTTCGGTCGACGATTGTTCATAACGGGTCGATATCAGTGAATTAAGTTCAACTGGGTACCGTTGCATCTTATTAAGTCGATTCTCTCATTCAGTACTTCCAACAGTTACAAGCTTTTCTATATCGATAACGGTCACAGGTTCCCCAAAAGAGTGGTCTCGTCGACACCGAAACTGATGGTCATTATCCCCAGCGAAGTCACAAGAGTTTGAAGAGGCTAGATCTTCTGTAAAATCCTCTTATGACATCCTTTGCGGGGACGAATTGTTGTGTTGTCCAAGCATGGGGCATGTTTGTTTCCCCAGCATGAAGTGTTGATCACCCCCAGTAGAGTTTGAGGACAGTTGGTCTTCTGTAAAATTCTCTCAAAAGGCATTCCCCAACACGAGACGCTTTAAAGCAGTTTTCTCCAGCAGAGTTTGTTATAAACTCGTCATCCCCAACGGAATTGTCCAAAGGGAAAGCTCGCCTAACATGGGGCATTGTGGTACTCATCCTAAGCTTGACAGTCATATTCTTCAGCAGACTACTGTGGATTTGCTTTGGGTTTCCCCAACAGATCTCTAAGGACTCTTTCTAGCAAGTTGCAGTAGAATGTTCTAACCAGGATTTGCATATCCCTGGCAGAGTAGCCCTGATACCCAGCAAGATCGTATCTCTGGTCATGGTATCCCCACAGAGGTCAGCATCGAATCTTGTCAGCAATACTCCCCAGCTGAGTTGTCGTTCTCTCCGCAGAGGTTTATCAGATCGACAGAATCTATTCCTCAACAAGGATGGTACAGCCTTTCCCTAGCCGGGTCAGAAGGTTGATAATCCCTATAAAGGATCTTGGGTTGAATAAATCCCCAAGCAGAGTTTTAATGGCTCATTTCCCCAGCAGGACGTCATTTAAAAATTCTCATCCCCAGCGGAGTTGCTGTGACCAGAATCCAGCCCCAAACAGATGGAATAATTCCTGCCAGAGTCGTCATTCCCTCATTTCTTAAAGTCCAATTTATTTTTGGCAAGCTTGACAATTCGAAGCAGACGGATTGTTCATCCATTCGCCAGCAGAGATATTATCCTTTTAGGAGTCTCCGAGATTAAATCATTGATTGTGGTTCCTCAGCAGAGTCGGCAGAGATGTCTGACGCAGATGCAGAGAGTAATTCAATTTTGAAATTCTCAAAGTCCAACAGTGGATTGGCAAAAGTCCGTCTTCGGGTGGCAAAAGTCCAACAGTGGATTGGCAAAAGTCCGTCTTCGGGTGGCAAAAGTCCAACAGTGGATGGGCGAAAAGTCCATCTAAGGGTGGCATATTCTCAAAGTCCAACAGTGGATTGGCAAAAGTCCGTCTTCGGGTGGCAAAAGTCCGACAGTGGATTGGCGAAAGGTCCATCTAAGGGTGGCATATTCTCAAAGTCCAACAGTGGATTGGCAAAAGTCCGTCTTCGGGTGGCAAAAGTCCAACAGTGGATTGGCAAAAGTCCGTCTTCGGGTGGCAAAAGTCCAACAGTGGATTGGCGAAAGGTCCATCTAAGGGTGGCATATTCTCAAAGTCCAACAGTGGATTGGCAAAAGTCCGTCTTCGGGTGGCAAAAGTCCAACAGTGGATTGGCAAAAGTCCGTCTTCGGGTGGCAAAAGTCCAACAGTGGATTGGCAAAAGTCCGTCTTCGGGTGGCAAAAGTCCAACAGTGGATGGGCGAAAAGTCCATCTAAGGGTGGCATATTCTCAAAGTCCAACAGTGGATTGGCAAAAGTCCGTCTTCGGGTGGCAAAAGTCCAACAGTGGATGGGCGAAAAGTCCATCTAAGGGTGGCATATTCTCAAAGTCCAACAGTGGATTGGCAAAAGTCCGTCTTCGGGTGGCAAAAGTCCGACAGTGGATTGGCAAAAGTCCGTCTTCGGGTGGCAAAAGTCCAACAGTGGATTGGCAAAAGTCCGTCTTCGGGTGGCAAAAGTCCAACAGTGGATTGGCAAAAGTCCGTCTTCGGGTGGCAAAAGTCCAACAGTGGATTGGCAAAAGTCCGTCTTCGGGTGGCAAAAGTCCAACAGTGGATTGGCAAAAGTCCGTCTTCGGGTGGCACGAAGCTGCAAAGTCCACCAGTAGCGTGGCAGGCCAGTAGTCGTCTGGAGTTGCATAAAAGACATTATTAAAGTCCACCAGTAGTGTGGCAAGCCAGTAGTCGTCTGGCGTCGTTTAAAAAGACATTTCTAAAGTCCACCAGTAGTGTGGCAGGCCAGTAGTCGTCTGGAGTTGCATAAAAGACATTATTAAAGTCCACCAGTAGTGTGGCAAGCCAGTAGTCGTCTGGCGTCGTTCAAAAAGACATTTCTAAAGTCCACCAGTAGTGTGGCAGGCCAGTAGTCGTCTGGAGTTGCATAAAAGACATTATTAAAGTCCACCAGTAGTGTGGCAAGCCAGTAGTCGTCTGGCGTCGTTCAAAAAGACATTTCTAAAGTCCACCAGTAGTGTGGCAGGCCAGTAGTCGTCTGGAGTTGCATAAAAGACATTATTAAAGTCCACCAGTAGTGTGGCAAGCCAGTAGTCGTCTGGCGTCGTTCAAAAAGACATTTCTAAAGTCCACCAGCAGTGTGGCAGGCCAGTAGTCGTCTGGAATTGCATAAAAGACATTGTTAAAGTTTACCAGTAATGCGGCGAGCCAGTAGACGTCTGGTGTCATTCAAAAGGCAGATTTCTCCGACAATGTTTCATTGAAGATTCAATCCAGCAATGTCGGGGGGTTTCTTTCTCACCATCCAGAGCAAATTTTTGGTTATATTTGGTATTCAATCACTATATACCTTGAAAGTCCGAAAGCAATTGCTTTCAGGCATTCAGGTCTACAGCGCTTGAATAGGGGCAGCTGTAATACCCCAAAATTTGCTCTCCCCTTTTGTCATCATAGCATGGCATTGTCATTTATCATATCATATCCACCTCATTAACATTACATTGCATTTAACATAGAAAAATGAAGCATGGCATCCTTCTTACCATCAGGGCATGTGATCAGGTGGAAGGTGGACAATCAAGGAATCATTCAAAGCACAAAAAGGTCAATCAAGTTGCCTCAAGGCAAGCCAAGAGTCTCTCCTGTCTCATACCATCTCAATTGATCATCCACAATCTCAAGGAAGTGAGATCCAATGGGAGATTGAAGCATTACATCCTACAACATGCAAGAGGTTCAAAAACTGAAGGAAAACCCTCAAAAGAGATAGCTCATTGATTCAAAATCATCCTCAAGTGGCATTTCTCATCATCCTTTAAGAGGATACACAACATACTCTGAGGAATTTGAAATTGAAGACTGCACTTTTCCCTCCTAACCAGAGGGGGTCAAAATTAGGGTTTCTAATAAAATCAGGATATCTCTGATTTTTTGGACAAAGCTTGTTGTCATGGTATTCTACATGTTCTTAAGTGTATGTGTATGGAAAATTGCCTCTCAATTGGTTTTAGAAGTGATTCAATTGGAAGAAAGATAAAAAATCAAGGAATTTGGGGCCAAGTCAAATAATCAGAGGAAAAAGTCAACCCTTGACTTTTTAAGGCCAAATTCATGAAATTCATGTTACATATGTCCAATGTACAAAATTTGATCAAGAAACTCCAAAGGAATCATGAAAAAATCAAGATGTGGAAAGTTGCCATTTTTGGATGAAGAAGGGTTACTAAAAATAGCAAGTTTTGGCCATTTTGCATCAGAGTTTGAACCAAGGCCATTCAAATTTGGAGCACCAAATGAAAAATCCACTCTGCCTCAATGAAAGATCTTGTTTTAAGCTTCAAATCCATGTGTAGAACATCTCCATTGGATAAAAATTGAGAGAGTTATAGATGATCAAAGTTGAGGGAAACTTGGGCAAAATGCAAGTCAGCTTGGGCAAGTTTCAGGTCACGCGCATGTCATTTCTACAAACACCTGGTGTGCCAAATGTCCACTCATTTTTCTCATGGTTAAAGGCCTCAAATGAAAAAGTTTCCAACATCAAAGTTGTTCCTTGTAGTGTCATCTTCAATGTTGATGTTGTGAAAATTTTGATTTAACCAAGTTATGAGATAGTTTGGAGGGTTCAAAGTCATGTTGTTTGTGCTGAAATTTTGTGTGCCAAGTTGCCATGCCAGCCAACCTCTGGCCATGCCCACCAACCAGTTTTGAACCAATGCATTCATAGCTGTTTTTAGGCATATTTGAGACCTCATTTCACTTCAACTTGCAAACCAATGTTGTTCCCCAATGTACCCTCTTCCAAATGAACCCATAAACTCACCAACTCATTCATGGAGTAGAGAGAAAAACACTTGCAAAGCACCCTATGTTGGCACTGATACATTAATGGTTCTGCTGCACAATTTGGTTCACACACACACCAAACACCTCACATCAGATTTCCACATTAAACCAAACACACATGACATAAACCTCATACACTAGCACGTGCCTGGCATGAAAATGGAAAGAGCAAACTTGTTGAACAAGTTTCTGATAACAGCCGTGCTATTCATTCCACTTTCTTCTTCACCATATCTTACCATAGGGAATCACCACCATATCATTACTCTCCCTAACTAACTTGACTCAGTTAGTTAGGGATGACTCACTCAAACCACCATGACTCAGTTAATTCACTCAGCTTAACCCTGGTTAGCTCCCCCTATAAAACAGATTTCACCCTATTCTTTCTTAGCTAGCTTCATTTTTCTCATTTTTCGCTTCAAAAACACTTCAAACTCTCCCTCACATTCTCTCTACTTTCCCTCTGATTTCACACGAGCTTCACCATCTTCCCTTCGTCTACTTCATCTTCATCATCATCAATGGCATTGGATTGAAGTTTTCTACACAGTCCTCAAGGTTTTGGAAGCATTGTTCAACATTGAATCTCTCTGCTCTCAAGACCACTGGTTATATAGCTTTCATTTTGCTAAGCTTGTGAAGCTCCAAGGTTGAAGAAGAAGCTAAGATCTCTGGTATTCTGAAGAGTACTTCCAAATCTCCAATATTCAGGTACGAGTTTCATCCATTATAGACTTGATGTGAGTTTGTTTTCAGGTTCTTGCAGCTTCTTATAAGCTCAAGAACTTGCCTGGCTAGTTGATAGGCCTTTAGAGGCATAGACCAAATGTTAGGGCAAATCTGTTTCCGTTGGATTCTCTCATATCATGAATTGTTTGTGCATTTTGTTCTTGAATTCGTGTTCTACCTTAGTTCCTCTTTCTATTGGTATACGTTTTGTGGATTTCTGGAGAAATCAAGGTTGCAGACGGTGGTGAGTGACCGGAGAAGGTGACCGGAGGTCCCTCTCCGGCCGGTGGCTTCATGTTAGGGTTTTATGACCAGTTTGAATGTGATCCGTTGGATGAGCGTGATCTAATGGCTACCATGCTGCCAACACATAAAAATTCATGTGCATGTCACGTGATTCTTCTGATTTCATTTTTAAACATTGTGTGGCATGGTACATGGTAGCTATGGTGAACATTCATGCACATGCGTGAGATTAGGTTACCTTGACTTTGGTTTGACTTGGACTTGATCTGATGGTTGGGAGTGAGTCAAGATTGTTGACTGAGGGTTCATGTTTGTTAGTATGCTCTGCGCGCTTAGTGGACTTAGCCAGAATGCTATTCGCACCTCCCTGTTTTAAGGCCCAATTGATTTTGAACTGAATAGTTACTAGGCATGCACCCCCATTCACATTTACATTCCATTTTATTTTTTCCATTTTGCTACACGTTTCATAATTAATTTTTTAAAATACCAAAACATATTGGAAAATTCTACAAAAATTCATGTGAATTCTCAAGACATTTAGGAAATTTTTCATGATTTTATTTTCTGATTTTAAGACCTTTTTGCCCCTGTTCCATAATTTTCTTTGAATTTCCATTTAGATGCATTCTAAGCATGATACATGAATTTGTTTAATTTTGTTCTTGCTCATTACCAACTATTTTGACATGATTCTTTTTGCATTGATTCACTAATACATTGAAGCATGTTAGATGATTTTTGTTTGTTTTTTAGGTCACTTTATTACATGTTTTGATGCCTATATTTGCACCACTTTGCATGATGTTTCAATTTGACCTAATTGCATGGTTTGAAGTCATTTTTGCTTTGAATTTTTACATGCTATCTTGATGTATGATGCATTTCTGACCTAGGCACTCCAATACCATGTTTTCATAATTTTCATGAGGCCATTTGATTTTTGTTTGATGCATTACCTTTGAAGTATAATACATGTCATATCATTTTAACTTTAGTGCATGTTTGCATGATTTCTTTTGTACATACTTGCATGATCATTTGCCTACTTTGTGAACTACTCACTTGACATTATAGGTCATTGGTACATATTACATGTCATCCTTGCATGTTGATTTTTATTTGAACTTTGTGCATCATTAACATGTATTGTTTGCACTTTCTTTTTGAACTTTCATTTCAATTCTCCTTATATTATTTCTTGAATGTCTTGAAGTTGATTCATAAATACTTTTGAGATGTTCATAAACCATTTTCCATTTAGTTTCAATTCTGGTTGTTGATTTACATGTTCCATTTATGCATGTCCTCTTCATTTCTTTCCATCTTTCATCTACCCTTTCTTCTTGTAACATGTTTAAATGCTAATGGATGATGCTTGTTGCCTATTCACTTGTACTTGTATGATGATATTCATTTGTTGACCATATGATGCCCATTCTGGTTGTGGTTCTAGGATTTGTTTTCTCATTTAATTCTTTTGAGTTTTATGATGCATTACATGTTCTTTTACTTCTTATACTTCTTATACATGTTTACTAACCATGTAGGGGCTTTGGTAAGTTTCAATTGAGTGTGGATAAGGAATCCACATTCAACTTCTATCCTTTCTCTTTTACAATTCCATTTTGTGTTTTGTTAAGCACTTATGTGCTTTCTTTTAATAACTCATTACTTTCCCTTTTTGAATTACAATTCATCTTCTACTTTGGAAGTGAATTGTTTAATTCTTTCTTTCTTTAGACTTTAGGTTGAAACCTCACAAACCTTAGGATCACTCCCTTAACTAATCAATTAGGATTGAGTCTTAGTCCATATAGATTTTTACCTTTATCCTCCCTTGAGTCTCTTTTCTCATCTCAAAGAAAATTCAAAATATCTAATAAAGGTAGGCATTTATTGCATTTAGGCCTTTCATATAAAGAAAAGATTATAAGGGGTCTTCTCTTGTAATCTTAGAATGTGTAGCATATAGCCCATCTTGGGTCAATGTGTTAAACATTTGATCTTGTATGAGGGACTTAAATGCAATACTTGTTGAAGGTGCCAATAATAAAAAACACTTCTTCATTTCTTAATTTACAAAAACACTTAATAAACACAAGTATGCTAGTGTGTTTGAACCTTGATAATTGGAACTAAGTGTGAGGGTCTTCTTCACCCTTAGTGTGCTTTCTTACCCATTCCATCTTGGAATGTGAGAAGGTACACATTCCAATGACTAAGATCCAGGTACACTGTCGTATGCAAACAAATCCAAGACACCTCCTTCTAAAGGACAAAAACAAACAATAACGTCTTTCCTTCGGGAATTCTTTTCTCATCTCATTCATTCTCAACGCACTAACGCGCTTCTACTCGTTCTCTTGCAAGATGGTAACGCACTCGGACCAGCGAGCCTGCAACACCTGAGCTAGAACGTGAGCCGTTCTCTAAAAAACACAATTCATCCCCGGTGAGGGGAACTACGTCGCTCTGATTCTCATGCTCCCGATGAGATACGTAGGCAGTGGGGTAGGGCCCATGCGAGCACTTCTTTTATTTTCCCTACATTTGTTTCTTCGTTTCTTTCCGTTCTCGTTCCTTTTCCTTTCCAGTAGCAGCGGAGCTCCAGTTTTCTACACCCTTTGATTGAAGCAAGCAAGCGTGGATCCCATCGGGTACGATGGACGCGTGGGGGTGCTAATACCTTCCTCTCGCGTAACCGACTCCCGAACCCATTTCTCTTGGTCGTAAGACCATGCTTTTCCTTTCTCTCAGGTTTATGCGGTGTTTCCTTTCCCTCTCTTGAGATAAATACACATTGCTGGCGACTCTGTTCGGTGCCACTTTCGCGTTTGTACCTGGATGAAAATCCCGGGAGCGACAAGGGGCCGTCATAATTCGGAGTCCACTTGCCCCGAGAGTCAGTGAGAAATGATTGTATCTTCTTAAGCACGAGGTCTCCTTTCCTGAAAACACGAGGTTGGACCTTTTTGTCGAACGCCTTCTTTGTTCTCTGCCGATACAACTGACCGTGGCATAGTGCCGTGATTCGTTTCTCTTCGATCAAGTTTAATTCGTCGTGTCGGCTTTGACACCATTCAGCTTCGGTGAGCTTAGCTTCCATCAATACTCGGACTGATGGGATCTCTACTTCTATGGGGAGTACTGCTTCCATGCCATATACTAGAGAGAAAGGGGTAGCCCCTGTTGAAGTACGGACAGATGTTCGATAACCATGAAGAGCAAAGGGTTGCATCTCGTGCCAGTCTTTATAGGTTACAACCATCTTTTGAACGATCTTATTGATGTTCTTATTGGCCGCTTCTACCACTCCGTTCATCTTGGGTCGGTAGGGAGATGAATTATGGTGTTCGATTTTGAACTCTGTACACAACTCTCTCATTATCTTGTTGTTCAAGTTAGATCCATTATCAGTAATGATCTCGCTTGGAACACCATAATGGCAGATGATATTGTTTTTGATAAATCGGACCACCACTTGCCGGGTCACATTGGCGAACGACGCTGTTTCGACCCACTTGGTGAAATAGTCGATGGCTACTAGGATGAACCGATGTCCGTTTGAAGCCTTAGGTTCGATCAAGCCAATCATGTCGATTCCCCATATGGAAAAAGACCACGGGGAAGAAAGAACTTTGAGATGCGATGGCGGTACATGAATTTTGTCGGAGTATATCTGACACTTGTGACACCTCCTCATGTACTTGTAGCAGTCGGATTCCATTGTCAACCAATAGTACCCTGCTCTTAGAATTTTTCTCGCCATTGTCTGTCCGTTGGCATGAGTGCCAAAGGATCCTTCATGAATTTCTTTCATAAGCATGTCTTCTTCTGGTCTGTCTACGCATCAGAGCAAGACCATGTCAAAATTTCTCTTATAGTTAGTGTCACCACTCAGGAAGAAGTTTCTAGCCAATCTTCTGAGGGTTTTCCTGTCTTTTCTGAGTGCCCCAGATGGGTACTCTTGTTTCTGAAGGAAGCATTTGATATCGTGATACCAAGGTTTGTCGTCTATGACTGTTTCAATCGTGAAGATGTAAGCGGGCCTTTCAAGGCACATTATGTCGATCTTAGGTATGTCATTCCATCGACCTACACTAATCATGGAAGAGAGAGTGGCTAATGCATCAGCCATGTGATTCTCTTCACGAGGGATGTGATGAAACTCAACTCTGTTGAAGAAAGGTAACAACCTTCTTGCATAATCTTTGTAAGGAATCAGTCCTGATTGGTATGTGTTCCAATCTCCTTTTATCTGATTGATAACCAAGGCTGAGTCGCCGTATACGTCCAAGTTTTTGATCCTAAAATCAATCGCTTCTTCGAGACCCATAATACAAGCTTCGAATTCGGCCTCGTTGTTCGTACACTTGAACGTAAGTCTAGCAGTGAAAGGAATGTGGGTACCCTGAGGGGTAACAATGATTGCCCCAATTCTGTTTCCGTAATGATTAACTGCTCCGTCAAAGATAAGTCCCCATTGGGAACCTGGTTCTGGCCCTTCACTGGGTAACGGTTCATCGCAATCTTTCATTTTTAGATACATGACATCTTCGTCTGGGAAGTCAAACCCGATTGATTCTTGATCGTCAATCGATTGATGAGCCAAATGATCGGCTAAAATACTTCCCTTAACAGCTTTCTGAGCGTGGTACTCTATGTCATATTCTGATAACAACATCTGCCAACGGGCAATTCTTCCCGTGAGAGCAGGCTTTTCGAAAACGTACTTGATTGGATCCATTTCAGAGATTAACCAAGTAGTATGACGAATCATGTATTGGCGAAGACGTTTGGCTGCCCAAACCAAAGCGCAACAAGTTTTCTCAAGCATCGTGTACCGAGTTTCGCAATCGGTAAATTTCTTGCTCAAATAGTAGATGGCAGACTCTTTCCTCTTGGTTTCTTCTTGTTGGCCAAGTACACATCGCATTGAGTCCTCTAGGACTGTGAGGTAAATGATCAGTGGTCTTCCTTCCACTGGAGGTGATAGAATCAGCGGATTCAACAGGTATTCCTTAATACTGTCGAAGGCAGTTTGGCAATCTTCTGACCAAACACAATCCTGGTTCTTTTTCAGTAATTTGAAAATCGGCGCACACGTGGAAGTCATAAGAAATATGTATCTGGAGATGTAGTTCAAACGTCCCAGGAATCCTCTGACTTGTTTTTCAGTTTTCGGAGAAGGCATTTCCTGAATGGCCTTGACCTTGTCAGGATCAACCTCAATTCCTTTCTGGCTGACGATGAACCCTAATAGTTTCCCTGAACGGACACCGAAGGTGTACTTGTTCGGATTCAAGCGGAGCTTGAATTTTCTTAGACGTTCAAATAATTTTGATAGATGTTCAATGTGCTCACTCTCTGTTTTTGATTTTGCAATCATATCATCGACATACACTTTGATTTCTTTGTGTATCATGTCATGAAACAGAGTAGTCATGGCCCTTTGATAGGTTGCCCCAGTGTTCTTCAAACCGAACGGCATTACCTTGTAACAAAAGGTGCCCCATGGTGTAATGAACGAAGTTTTCTCCATGTCTTTCGGCGCCATTTTGATCTGGTTATAGCCCGAGAATCCATCCATGAAGGAAAAAACTTTGAACTTTGCTGTACTGTCCACCAGCATGTCCATGTGTGGTAAAGGAAAGTCGTCCTTTGGACTTGCCTTGTTCAGATCCTTGTAATCAACACACATTCTGACCTTTCCATCTTTTTTGGGAACGAGTACAATATTGGCTAACCATTGAGGATATTCAGATGTAGCGAGGAAACCCGCGTCAATCTGTTTCTGCACCTCCTCTTTGATGTTGATGGCCATGTCCGGGTGAGTCCGTCTCAACCTTTGCTTTACTGGCGGACATTCCGATCTCAACGGTAAGTGATGTTCCACGATGCTGGTATCCAACCCTGGCATATCCTGATAGGACCAAGTGAATACATTGGGGAATTCTTTGAGAAGCTTTATCAAACCCTCTCTGGCAGTTGGACTGAGCAGTGCCCCAATCCTGATTTCTTTTCTCTCTTGCTCTGAACCCAAGTGTACCGTTTCCAACAGTTCTTTGTGAGGTTTAATGGACCTTTCCTCTTGTCTGAGTAGTCGGGAGATCTCTTCTGGAATTTCGTTGTCATCTTCTTCTTCAGCCTCGAATACCGGGAACTCAAAGTTGGGAGAAGGCATCGGATCGTATGTTTCAACGGGGTTTAAAACAAGCAATCTGCATGACGTGATGATTCGTGTTTAGAAGAGATAGAGGAAAATGCAAGTGTGTGCAGTGTATATTTTTGTTACCGCTTGTTTTTATTATTGAATTGTTTTTTAGGATTACCATTTTCTGAAAAACGAAAAGAGAAAACAACAATTAATGCAAAAATTATAGAACGACGTTATTTTATTAATGAACAAGTCAATTCTTGAAACTACAGCCCTATAAAACAAAACTCTGTCGCTTCGGGCTAAGCGAAGAGGGAAAATTTACAGAAAGCGAGCCCTATCAAAACATCCGTTTCACCTGGGCAGGGTGAAAGGTTAAAGATGGCAATTACTTTGACTGATGAACGATCTTTGGAACCTCGACGGCAACCTATTGGCGGCAAACTCCTCGGTGAATCACAAAGTCTGGCACCTTCCTTGATTTGTCTTCAGAAATAACGCTGATTTCCGGTGGAGCAGGATCATTGGAATCTGCTCCCAGGCAGAATTGTCGTAGGAGAATTCCTCTGTTGCATTTTGCATAGCATTTGTGCTCTCAGTTGTACCTCCCCATCCAGTAGGCTGGATATCTTCGAGCCTGATACGAGAGCTTTCGGGAGCGGTGTACTTGACCATATAGTCGTATTTTCCACTTGGTTCTCCCAAGGTGTCCCAAACTTCTTTGGAACTGGAGGAGTCATCTCTCTCGATGACGTTGACCACGGGAAAAGCATAGTTGATGAATTCAAGTCCTGCAAATGTTGCGAATTCATCTTCATGTTGAGTAGTTTCTGAATGACCTGAGTGTTGATCCCATGACATGGTGGGGACACAAGTATTCTGTTCAATGACGGTCAGCTGAGTTTCATTACTCGGCTGACTCTCTTGCCCCAAGTTTCCTGGGTAAGGTTGCCACATTGGCAGACCATCCATTGGGACATAGTAGTTATGGTCAAAATTGTTTTTCATCGGAGTGTCCTCCTCTAATGAATTTGGCGGAGCACGGCATCCTTCCGGATCACAATCTCCATAGATCATTTCGACGTCTGACCGTGGTATAAATCTCGAACTATCTGTGGGAAAGCAAAAAGGCATAGGTACCTCTTCCTGAGACATATAACCATCCTCATTAAGATAGGATTTCCATTCTTCATCTGTGTCAGAGGGACCTTCCTCATTGATAGCACGTACTGCATGAGACACAGGGTGAAGGAAACCTCCACTGTGGAAGAAATTTTGAAGGGGATGAAGACTTTCATCATTGGCAGCTGTCTGGGTACAGGTTTCGGAAAAACCAAGACCCTTCTTTGTTTTATTGTCAGTAGGAACGACAAGCTGTCCCCATCCTGTTGTATCGGTACTCTCGACCGCTTTGATAGCATCGTTGTATGAAGAAATGGAAGTTCCTCCTCTGAACTGATTATTCTCGCTCATCGACAGTGCTTGGAACTGCGTTCCAATAACCTCCTCGGGTTCTATACCAGTTGTCGCTCCCAAGATTTTCATCCAGGTACAAACGCGAGAGTGGCGCGGAAAAACAGAGTCGCCAGCCGTGTAAATTTATCCCAAGAGAGGGAAAGGGAACACCGCATAAACCTTAGGAAGAGGGAAAGGAATGGTCATCGCAACCATAACCTGGGTTCGGGAGTCGGTTACGCGAGGGGAAGGTGCTAGTACCCCACGCGTCCATCGTACTCGATGGGATCCACGCTTGTTGTCTATTCTAAGGGTAAGTTATACTATCATCTAGGGTTGTGCTAAAACGGGAGGGGAAAGACAAAGACCGACTCGGTAGGACGTCGACGTCCTAGGCCTACGTACCCCCTCTATGCAATGGGGAATTCAAATTCAATGCAGTTCGGACCAAGTTCTTTTTGTGTTTTTTATGAGCGACGTTAAGCTCGCGTCCGGCAGTTAGGGTCGATGCCTGTTTGCGTCTCAGACGGAGGGTAACATGCCCTTTTTGAAAATAGCCTTTAAGTTGAAGGTCCTGAAGGACAAAAAGGTTTGAGGTAGGTTTGTGTTTTTTAGGAGAGAAATGACTTAAGTTAGTTCCTAAGCTGCATTGCACCAAAGTCTAGGGCACAGGGGCGAATACTTAACGCATCGTCCCAAGACAGGACGCTCGCTAAGCACTCTAGAAAGATGAGAGGAAGCCCCTTATTTCCCATTCCCCATATTTAAGACTCGTGCGCAATACACCTTATTATTATTAAGTGTTTTAAAGAAATTCGAGATGAGAAGAGAGAAGACACAAGGGTAACTCTAAGGGAGACTATGAACCCTAAAGTTATCATGCGTGGGTGACCTACGGTTAATGAGGTTTTAAGACAACCTAAATCCTAAGGGAAGAAGATGAGGGAAGGAAAGAGTAAGGGTGACCATGGAAACTTATCCATAGCCTTAAGGAACTTACCTTGATCCTGCATAAAAGGTTAGTGAGAAACAGACGTGAATAAGAGCAATGAGGTGATTGAAAATCAAACAACGACAAACAATGATAATAATAATCCAAACATGAATTAAAGAAACAAAGAACAGCCCCAAAATAAATGGCACAAGTGCCTTTCAAACAAGGTAATCACATAAGGTCAAAGATGCGCCTGCAAGAACATCTCACGTGAAAATAACTCCAATAATTAGAAAGATGATTCCTAAAATTTCCAAATTAATCATTAAAGTTCCTCAACCAGAGGCAAACAACATATAAAAAGTCCCTGCAAAAATCCAAAGTGTTAGCCATTCAAACGGTCATACAAAACTCAAGTGAGGGATAGGATTCAATGTGCCAAAGAGAAGGACCTAAATGCAACACGAAAAATATTTAAAAATGCAAGAAAAATATTTTTAAGCAATTTAGGGTGTTGATGAATGAATGCAAAAAGAACGAGTGAAAAATGCTTTGGGATTGCAGAGAATTAAAATGAAGAAGTTCAAGTATGCATTATGGGTGTAATTAAAAAGGAAATTAAGAAAATAATTAATTAGGATGATGAAAATAAAATAAAAATAAAAAATAAAATTTTTAACAATTTTATAAATGAATAAAGATGATGTATAATTTTTTTGGGATTTTTTAAATGCATCTAAGTATTTTTAAAATTAAAATTATTAAAATGTAATGGAAATAAAAAACTAAAAATGGAACAAAAAGACTGGGGGTGTGTTTAGTAACCCAAACGCGTTGGGATGGTAGCTGGGCCAGAAGGGTGGGGTGTAAGTAGCGAAGGCCCGCCCGTATGTATCAGAAAAATAAAAATAAAAAAAACGGAGGGAGTATGGTAGAAGTCAACGGTTCAAACTCCATCTCAGCCACTGGAAAGATCCAACGCACGGGAACAACTAGTCAACGAGTCAATGATATGAGAAAGTAATAGGAACCAACGGACGAGATTACTCTGCACATGCAAGCTATATGGACGCGCACCCATGCGAACGACCGGTGCACCATGCACCAGCCATGTGCATCGCGCGTGCTTCATTAATGCGGTGTCATCACCACAGCCGCACGATGAAGTAAACACCCTAGGTAATCAACATCAACGGACGAGGATACGAAACGCACGGTAGTTATCATGTATGGACCTACACATAATCAATAAAAATAAAAAACAAAAAAAAGACACATGGCAACATGGTGGTCGTTGGATCTGGCGATGAAGGGTCAAGATTATCTCTTCTTCCTCTCAACTCTCCTGCCGGACTGGTTTGAGGCAGCCGCCGGAGCTAGGGCTCCGGCCACCCTCTCCGGTGGGCTGCGATGAGTTTTTCTCCAGAAATTGCGCATGGGTACACTATTTTGACCAGAAAAACGCCAGGAATCCAAATATGGCCTTAAAAAATTCAAATTGTTAGTGTATAATAAAAAACGAATGAAAAACCAATTGGGTACCAAACTTTAAATCCACATTGCAAGCAATTCACACATCCATAATAAAAAATAATTATACCAGAGTGATCACCATTCATCACACGTCAATATTCATGCAAAAAATAGGCATTTTAAGAACACGAAAAAACCTCTCAACCTGTGATGGAGCATCTCCAATCCTTGCCTTTGGCTGTGAACGGTGGTTGGTTTGCACTCTAGAAATCCCCAGGAAAATATTTGTGGAAGAACTTTTGGCCAAACCCTTGTGGATTGTGAGTTTTGATGAAAAATCCTCTTTTAGGGTTTTCCTGAGAACTCCTCCAATTGCACGTGCATGAACCCTAACCAGTGCATCTTTAGGTTTAAATAAGCTAGGGTTATTCTTCTGATGATGAGTTGGGTCTGGATAATCCATGTTTAATGATTTTTGCATTATTTCATTTAATATTGAATTTTAACTAATTAAATCCAATAAAAATAAAATAAAATGAGGAAAAATCAAATATATGCTCTTTGGGTCGTGCATGGCTTTATGTTTGAGTTTGGTTTAAGAAACTTATGGCCCATTTGTCAAAATTTGGATTTTAGGCATAGTTTGCTTTGTGCACCTCCTCAAAATGGCCCAACTTTGACTAAGCATAACTCCTTCAATTTTTAGCTCCTTAATGCAAACTAATACTTTTTAGAAACCTCAAGATGTCCTCTAACCAACCCTTTTGGTCCCATGTCAATTTGATCTTCCATGTTCAAGTTATGAGCTTTTGAAAAAGGTTGACTTTTGTTGACTTTCAAAATGACCTATAATGTCTTGGTTCATATCTCCCAAATGAAGCATTTATGGACTTGGCTTGTGAGACACAAAGTTGTAGGGAATTAAATTTCCTTCAAGATGGCCTTTGGTTGAGGAATTTTTGATGAAGTATGTGCAAGTTAGGACTGGTCAAAGTACAGTTGACTTTTCCTACAAAAACCCTAATTTAGTAACTCCTGATTCTTGATGATTCTGAGGTTTCCATGATGAATCATGATCAACCCTTGATCAAACGATGAATTTCACCCATAATCTTGATGTTGACCAAAAATCTTGAGGTTTGACTTTGTGTTGACCACAGTTGACTTTTTGACCAAGTTAACTGATTCTCAATCCATTGGCCAATTGAACTTCTCCTGAATCAAACTGATGGCCACTCTTCCACTCCTAGATACTCAGGGACCCAAGGAAAACCATGGAATCAAGTCTTGCCCAAAAAATCAGAAATAAACTGACTTTATAGCAAACCCTAGTTTTGGTACCCTCAGTCTAGGAGGAAATAGCACAGTCCTCAAATTCAAATCCCTCTGAATATGATGTGTATCCTCTCCAACAAAGATAAGATATGCCATTTGTTGATGATAAAAACCCAAAGAGCTTGCCCATTGGAGCAATAAACCCAAGAATCTCAAAACCCTAATTCATGCACTGGTTAGGAGGGAGTAATCCACTTGAGATCCCTTGCCACCTGTGAACCCCTGATGATGTAGTAGACCAGATAAGACCTTCTTGAACTGTTTCAAGCACCTTGACCCTATGCTAATGATATGCATACATGATAATGTAAAAAATGAAATGAAACATAAGCCAGTTAGTAAAAGTAAGGAGGGCAAATTTTGGGGTGCTACAGCTACCCCTATTCAATCAACTTGGTCCTGAGTGGTATGATAGCAACGGCTCTCAGACATTCCAGGATACATGGGGATTGAATACTGAAAGAACCCCAGAAATTTGCTAGTGATGAGAACAACGAGACGGAGCGTGCTGGAAAAAGGGAATATGACCTCAATCATGTCCACAAGAAAACGAATACGACCTCAATCGCCCGCAAAGGAAGACTGACCTCAATCACTCCCACAAATAAAATACGAATACGACCTCAATCGCACCCATAAAATGAATACAACCTCAATTATACCCGCAAGGAAGACTGACCTCAATCACTCCCACAAATAAAATACGAACACGACCTCAATCGCACCCACAAAACGAACACAACCTCAATTGCACCCGCAAAGGAAGACTGACCTCAATCACTCCCACAAATAAAATACGAATACGACCTCAATCGCACCCACAAAACGAATACAACCACAATTATACCCGCAAAGGAAGACTGACCTCAATCACTCCCACAAATAAAATACGAATACGACCTCAATCGCACCCTCAAAACGCATACAACCTCAATTATACCCGCAAAGGAAGACTGACCTCAATCACTCCCACAAATAAAATACGAACACGACCTCAATCGCACCCACAAAACGAATACAACCTCAATTATACCCGCAAAGGAAGACTGACCTCAATCACTCCCACAAATAAAATACGAATACGACCTCAATCGCACCCACAAAACGAATACAACGTCAATTATACCCGCAAAGGAAGACTGACCTCAATCACTCCCACAAATAAAATACGAATACGACCTCAATCGCACCCATAAAATGAATACAACCTCAATTATACCCGCAAGGAAGACTGACCTCAATCACTCCCACAAATAAAATACGAACACGACCTCAATCGCACCCACAAAACGAACACAACCTCAATTGCACCCGCAAAGGAAGGCTGACCTCAATCACTCCCACAAATAAAATACGAACACGACCTCAATTGCACCCACAAAACGAATACAACCTCAATTGCACCCGCAAAGGAAGACTGACCTCAATCACTCCCACAAATAAAATACGAACACGACCTCAACCGAACCCACAAAACGAATACAACCTCAATTATACCCGCAAAGGAAGACTGTCCTCAATCACTCCCACAAATAAAATACGAATACAACCTCAATCGCACCCACAAAACGAATACAACGTCAATTATACCCGCAAAGGAAGAATGACCTCAATCACTCCCACAAATAAAATACGAATACGACCTCAATCGCACCCACAAAACGAATACAACCTTAATTATACCCGCAAAGACAGACTGACCTCAATCCCTCCCACAAATAAAATACGAATACGACCTCAATCGCACCCACAAAACGAATACAACCTCAATTATACCCGCAAAGGATAACCAACATAAAGTGGACTTTACTGGGGATAACGTGAAAACAAAACTTCTGTTTTAAACCACCTCGTTTCAGAACCTACTGGTAAGATGACTCCATTGGGGAAGAAGAAGTCTAAATAAAAGACTCTGCCAGGGAGTACAAGTATGAGGAACGCGTCCCTCCAAAATCTCCTGAGTGATGCCACCTCCTGCTGGCAAAGAAAGTATCAAACCTGGCTTATGCTTCGAATGCAAATGAAAATGCCATGTTTTTGAGGATGCGATGCAAATGTTTATGATATGCAAAGGGGTCCCTCCAGCAAAATAAATGCCGGAGAGGAAATACCAATTCAGCTTATGACAAAGATAAATTGTCCTCTGAATCCACGAACTCTGCTAAGAAGGATCACTCCGACCGAATCTTTGGATCAACAACTTCTGCTGGGGATGAAATTCCAAAAGAACATCTGCTCTACTGGGGGTTATACGTAACTCTTTGAAAGGGGAGGCCACGACCTGAATCAGAAGAGTGCCAGATATCACTTGGATTTAAAATCTGCTAGGGATGTCAACCCCTGTTGGACAAACTGTTGCTAGGATCACTACCAAACTCTGCTTGGGGGAACGGTAAGTGCTGACATCCACCCTGCTAGCGGATAACATCAAGCTTACTTATCTGTTGAGGATTAGATTGCACCGTTGCTACTGAGAAAAACATTTCCTGAAGCGTTCAGACTCTGTGGGGAAATATGTCTTAATCCGGAGAAAATACTTCTCAAGTCTCCTGCTGGGGGAGGTCTGCTCTGCTGAGGAGAGTGCAATCTCAATGCTGGGGAGAGCAAGCTGCTGGGGAAGTATGATCCCGTTGCCACTCAACCTGACCTGTCTCTATGTTCATAAACGACCCTTTGAACTTTCCACTTGCCCCAGACCGCCAGGTCTAATGGAAGAAATCATCTCAAGAGGATTTTACAGAAGACCGGGCGTTCGCACTGCCCCAGGGTCTTCAAGCTCTTGGAGAGATTTATCATATCTTGACATAACTGCCCCAGTCTTCATAATCCATGAAGTGCATTACCTCGAAAGGGATTTGCAATGACCTGAAATATTCTGTCTTGAAGAGGTGTTTTCAATTAACCATTTTCAGGAGTGGATAATCTCCCACGCTCTAGAGGTGTCCTGCCCCAATATGATCTTTGAAGTGACTTTGCCCCTGATCTTAGAATGAATGCCCCAGAATAACTGAATTTCAGAAGGACTTCTCGGCGTGACTACCCCAGATTGGCTCCATCTTAACACGACTTACTGGGAGAGCCCACTCTACACTGATTCTCTTGGCAGCATGCCCCTTGATATGATTGTCCTTCAGAATTTTCAAGCAACCCAACTTGGCAGGATCAAGCTTCTTGACTGACTTTCACTGTGTAAGCTACATTGATGCTTAGGCACATGTATGAAAATAGAACAAGTTATCTATGAGAATTCTAATGCAACACTCATGTTAACCTTGAAGTTTTTATTGAAAATGCGTCGCCCAACCTTGTGAACGAATCACTAGCTGGGACGCGACCTTGATTTTTGAATGGCAAAACAATGCGCACATGCAATACCAACAAATCTTATTAACACAACTTATAGGAGTCAGGAACGCTGTCCTGTTGAAGTACGCCTTCGGAATAAACCCTGTTTCAATTAGGACTTTAGAGTGTTATAACGTGGTCTGGTTCACGGTTTCAGAAAAAAGGATTTATGGCTCAAAGTTTATCGGTGCCCACCCACTTTTCGTGATGTTCTCCAGTCCTATGTTCAGTTAATCTGACCCAAACGCTCATTTCTCGAAAGATTTATGATCTTCAAGGAACCTATGCCATTAATGGTTTGACCCCTAAGGAGGTTTTGGAGTGACAGTCATCCCTTTTATCTTTTGTGTCTGTAATCACACGAATTTGTTCTTATCGAGGATTTTCTTTTCGCCTTTCGCTTTTTTCTTTCTTTTTTTTTATCCCTAATTTTTTCCTGGACTGACTCTTTTGAGTTTTTTCGATTTTGAAGTCCAGCGGGACGCCCTAACTTTTGCCTAAGTCGCTTGTTCTCAAGCTTCGACTTAGCGGGCTTTCTCTTTTTATTCCCCTTTTGAACAAAGCGTGTGACACTGGTTGTCTTACTTGCTTGAAAGGGTTGTGACTGCCTCACTCCTTAGTTGTTGACGGATAACCATCGGGGTTTCGTATCTCTTGCACACTCTCCTTGGAATTTGAGCGCTCGGTCAAACTAACTGACGCCTACCCTGCCCCTGGGTTAAATATGAGGGTTTTTTTGTACGAAAGAAACTCCTACTCCGAGGCTCAAAGGGGTTAACGAGGGTTTATCTCCTTATCTCTCCAGTGTTTATGGTTTTGAAACAATGCCTGTACATCCTCAACAGGGTTCTATCCAAAAGCGTACCATTAGGAATTTGTGTTCTTATTTCGTCATCCTCCCTCAAGAGTTCTTAACAAGAAAAATTGATATTGCAGTGCATATAAACATTTAAGAGTGAATGCAAATGGATTACTTCAAGGAAAACATACTCATTGCATTAATATCATCATAAAAAAACAAACAAGTCTTGCATACATATGATGCTTTTAACAAGAAATAACATTACAAATGAAAATGCAGTAAAGAAGCTGAAGATTGCCATTGCTGAGGAAGCTTAATTCTGCCTGGACGTACTTGCAGACTGAGTGTTCATTTGAGAAAGGAGGCTTCCATTGATGTACATATCATCTTCAGTGAATACAATGATCTCCGAGTCCACCAGGTCTTGCACCTTATGCCTGAATACATTACACTCATCAATCGTGTGCCCGAACGTTCCCGAGTGGAACTCGCACCTAGCAGTCATGTCATAATCGGGAGGAATAGGGTACGGTACTGGCGCGGTACCCCTTGTTTGAATCAGAGACTTCTTAAGCAGGCGCGTAAACAGCTGACTATAAGGGATAGGAACAGGATCAATTATCCTTTTGGGCCTTCTTGGTCTCGACTGCCCCTGTTGCTGATAATTCTGCTGTCGGTGCTGATTTGAGCGCCCAGTCTGGCCCTGCACTTTCCTTTCTGCACTCGGCTGAGGCACAAACAAGGGTTGTGGAAGAGATCCCTGACGCGAGGTGGATCCTTTGGCAAAAGAGGGAGTCATCAGTCCCTTTGCAACACTGGGAGTAACATCACTTTGTTCACCAGTACCAACTGATGTAAACTTGATTGCCCCTGAGTCAATGAGCTCTTGGACTTTATACTTGAGCATCTTACAATCTTCAACATTATGACCAGGCGCCCCTGAATGGAATTCACACCTTTCGTGGACATTGGAACCCATACGAAACTTGGTGTGTGGAGGTCCCGCATCAATCAATTCAATCAGCTGAAACTTGAGCAAGTGCTGAAGCAACTAAGCGTATGGCATCGGGATCCGATCAAACTTCTTTTCAAGCTTTTCTGGATTAAGACCCTCAAGAAATGGTTGTTGATGAAAAAGCTCTCACGGTGGGGAGGATCCACGGGGCAGTTCATGGTCTAGAGGAGACCCCAAAGAGATGGGAGGAGTGAGATCCTCTGCTGTGGAAGCGGGCACAGGACTGCCTTCCTTTTTTAACACCCTATTCAAAATTTCCATGATCAAACGCATCTGAGTCTTCATCTGATTGATCTCTTCCCTTAGCATCCTCTGCTCCTGGAGCATGTCTTCCCCAAATTGCCCCATCTGGCTTCGCATTTCCCTCAACTCAGCTTGAACTTGCTCCATGATCAACCCTGAACGGCCTGAGGAGTTAAGTCTGCAATTCTGAAATGAGAACAAGATAAGAATACCGGAGATAAACACCTGTCATGCAAAATGATTATGCACAATGATTATGAATATGCAAATGCAAATGAACATGTTTGAATATTAGCAGGGTGATCCACCCCTTGATTCCGGTTTAATAACAAGATACAATGGAACTTCTGCTCATATATTAAGAAAACCAGAGAAAAGCCAAATGTCAACAATCACAAATCCGAGATAACAAGTCTGAATATAAAGACCATAGGTCCCAACCAACAAGCCTGGTGGTGATCCATATACAATGAAAGAAAACAAAAAACTATGGCATATCATCAAAGTTTACAAGCGTCAATCCTCCCCATCCATTATGCTTTCTGCACCAGTCTTGAATCTCCTTGAACAACTTTCTGGTATCGGGATGCTTCGGCCTCTGAATTAGCCCTTGAATGAGAAGGTCTCTCCTGTGTATGATCCCATCCAAGTATCGACAATGTAGCTCCCAAGCGTCTTCTCCAGTAGCACCATCTATGCTAGGACCCTCATGTCTAGGTTTCTTCACTTCAGCTTGGACTTTCAGTTCTTCCACGGAGGCTATTGCTTCCTTGAGTCGACCTTCGACTACTTGTCTCTTGAATATCTCTGATAAGATCTCGGCGTCTTTCTTTTTGAGCGTCGACTTCAACTGATCAATCTTAGCTATGTAGTCGTCTTCCTTTCTTTTATTCTCAGCCATGGCGGTCTCTTGGTGATCATTGAACCTGTGAATCTTCAACAAAGCCTTGCCTAATTCCTCATCCTTGGACTTGAGAATGCTACTGATACCATCCAAAGCTTGTTTCATTCTTTCCCTGGATGCGACCATGTCAGCAAGCTCTTTTTCTGCTTTAGCAAGGAGCTCTGTCTTTAACTTGGCGGTATGAACAGCTTCACCCCGCTCATGCTTCCACTGATAAATCTCTCTCTTTAGCTCACTATTCTCTTCCCGCAACCTTTCTTTTTCAGCCCATAATGTGTTATACTTCTCCAACTCAACGGTGGTAGGAGGCTCGATCACCAAAGGATACAGAGGTGGTTCCACCGGGAATGGGAGAAGCTCCTCTTCTGCTCTCTTCTTAATCCACTCTTTATATGGATGGAAAGCCCGATTGTTACTTTTCCCGAATGGAATCTTACCCTTCTTAGTCACCTGTTTCCAAGCATTCACAACTTTCCTTATCAACCCTTGATCCTCAATACCATTGAAGAATAAGGATTCTCGGACATCTCGCTCTTCGGGTGGATTCTTCAAAGGATAGCCAAACTGTCTGATAGCTAGGGAGGGATTATAGTTAATTCCACCTTTCCTCCCTATCAAGGGAACATTAGGAAATTCTCCTCATTTGCAAATAATCTCCATTCCTAGCAAGTCACGATTAATCCAAACGATGTTATCGGCAGTCAAGCCCATAACCCTCTTAGACCACTTCAGAGAATCTTTCGTATCAACGAAAGCGCCAGATTCAGGGAGACGACTCAAAAACCAAGTACCTAAGAGCGGCGCACAGCAACTCACAGTTTTCCCACGCCTATTCTCATTCTTATAGTGAACTGAATGGTACACATCACCTAGCAAGGTAGGTATAGGATTCTTCGACATAAAGATCCTGACGGCGTGCACATCCACCAGATCAGGAATATTCGGAAACAGAACAATCCCATAGATACACACAGCTAGAATAGCTTGGAAAGCAGTCCAGTTCTTCTCTTTGACATGTATACAAGCTTGATCAAATAGGAACTTCAATAGGAAACCCTTAACTCCTTGTTTTTCTGCAATATTACTGTCAAGAACAGGCTCACTAATGTGAAGAGCAACAGCCATATCTTTTTTACCGGGGTGTTCTTCAGAAAAGAAAACTATATCATGACTAATAGGAATTCCCAAAATAAATGAGAATTCCTCCAACGTCGGAGCCAAGATGTAGTCCGGGAAAGTGAAGCAACGCAGAGGCGGGTCGTAAAACTGAAGAAGTGTGTGAATGGCATCCTTCTCATACTGGGAGATATTATAGACAAATTTCAGAAGTCTTCCATACCTTCCACTGAACTCTGTACGAACTCCGGAACCAGCCATATTAATCAATTTATGAATCAGTGTCAAAGTCGGCTCTGGGAACGAATAGGCAACAGACTTCTTTCTCCGAACATCCATGCTTAAGTAACCTCAAAAAACCAGAATCAAAAGTAAGATGCAAGCCCTACAGAATGTCAAACATGTCAGAATGCAAAAAAAATGATATGCTCATGCAAACATGGGGTCAAGGCACACTGCTGGATGTGCTGTGCTGTTAGCTGAACGAGAAACCAGATAACCAGAGCTCTGAACCACTGAGGAACCCCCATAATCAGACATTGACGAGAAATCCAGAATAGGGGTAGGTTGAAGGTCTCGGTTACCTGCAAACCTGCAAACGCCCATCCCCTCTCACGTGTAGGTACTAGGATGTTTAGTATCCCGGGCTCTCAGGTCGAGAAATGATGATACGTTCACCATTTCTGGTTTGGCATCATCATCAATCGAGGAGGCCTCAACTGATTCTCCAAGGCGGAAGGTCCTCAGCTTTGGCACTGAGGTCGAGAAACAATAGTACGGTGGAGAAATGACTTTTTACTTTTGTTTTTCGCAAAACATGTTGCGGTTAGCAAGAGTCGCCACCGACTTTTCTTTTATCCAATTTATTTAGGAAAGGTGAAAAGAACAGGAAATACCGTTTTGAAAAGATTTTTGAGTTCGGGGGGTAAGTTATGAAAAGGGAAGGTGTTAGCACCCCTTTTCACCCGTAGTTATCTACGGGCTCTTAATTGCTAGCTCACTTTAACTTGCTTTTTTTTGAAATGTGGTGTGTGTTTAGAAAATATTTCGTAAAAGTTGACTTTGTAATAATTCGTGTAAGAACGTATACAAAGTGTTTGTTTTTGAAAATATTTTTGAAAGTGTGAGGTGTGAAAAGTATTTGTTTTTTGAGTTGTGAGCGAGCATTTAAAAGTTACCTACCCTTAATTTATGAGGTCTTTCTTGTACTTATCATTTTCCTTGAGAGATAGCACTATCCATACCATTAGTGGGTAGGTGGTCCTATCTATTGGATGTGGAGGGACAGCGAAGGGTCATCAAATGGTCATAGGAGGCAACATGTAAGGATACCTTAGCAATTCGTAGGGACTACCATCATTTTTCCATAGGGTCATCGAGGGACAAGATCATTTTTGTAGGCAACTTGAAGGGTCATCGAGGGACTATGATCTTTATATCGAAGGGACTGTGATGATATTATTCGTAAGCGTCTTTTGCTAAAGTATCCTTACGTTCGAGGGGCATTCATCCCTCGGGGTACAGTACTAAAGTCAATCGAGGAGTGCCTCTGCTGATTCTCTTCAAAACGTAGGGTCCGTCCTATGCGAGTTCCAAAGCGGGCCCTCGGGTGCGAATGGGTTTGCCACAGGATGTGGTCTGCCACTGTCACCACTAAAGAGGGATGTTTCCACTAAGGTCCTCAATGATCGGTCACCAAAGTCGACAGCTCTCTAGATCAACACCCCAACATGCGCAAGACACACACGTTAGAATGCGTCCCAAGATAGCCTCGTATGGTTGTGAATTTCGTGAACACACAAACGTACCAAGCGGGCACGTAGGTCCCACTACTTTCCACTCTAGTCCTAGGGTATTCTCAAGCCTTGGTATTGGGCTTAGCTCTCAAACCCACCCAACCTGCAAAACAAAGACAGCCAGCACAGCACAGCGGTATGACAGTAATAAAAAATGAAATGCAGAAAATGCGGTAAAAAATAAAAATAAAAATACAACACTTAAAGCAAATCAAAACCAAACACCCAAAAAGAACAAAGACAAGCAAGCGTTAGGACTGACTCGCTTAGGGATGGACCAGCATAGGTCAACCAGGGTCCCCAACAGAGTCGCCAGCTGTCGCTCCCAGGATTTTCATCCAGGTACAAACGCGAGAGTGGCGCGGAAAAACAGAGTCGCCAGCCATGTAAATTTATCCCAAGAGAGGGAAAGGGAACACCGCATAAACCATAGGAAGAGGGAAAGGAATGGTCATCGCAACCATAACCTGGGTTCGGGAGTCGGTTACGCGAGCGGAAGGAGCTAGCACCCCACGCGTCCATCGTACTCGATGGGATCCACGCTTGTTGTCTATTCTAAGGGTAAGTTATACTATCATCTAGGGCTGTGCTAAAACGGGAGGGGAAAGACAAAGACCGACTCGGTAGGACGTCGACGTCCTAGGCCTACGTACCCCCTCTGTGCAATGGGGAATTCAAAGTCAACGTAGTTCGGACCAAGTTCTTTTTAGGGTCGATGCCTGTTTGCGTCTCAGACGGAGGGCAACGTGCCCTTTTTGAAAATAGCCTTTAAGTTAAAGGTCCCGAAGGACAAAAAGGTTTGAGGTAGGTTTGTGTTTTTTAGGACAGAAGTGACTTAAGTTAGTTCCTAAGCTGCATTGCACCAAAGTCTAGGGCACATGGGCGAATACTTAACGCATCGTCCCAAGACAGGACTCTCGCTAAGCACTCTAGAAAGATGAGAGGAAGCCCCTCATTTCTCATTCCCCATACTTAAGGCTCGTGCGCAATACACCTTATTATTATTAAGTGTTTTAAAGAAATTCCAGATGAGAAGAGAGAAGACACAAGGGTAACTCTAAGGGAGACTATAAACCCTAAAGTTATCATGCAAGGGTGACCTACGGTTAATTAGGTTTTAAGATAACCTAAATCCTAAGGGAAGAAGATGAGGGAAGGAAAGAGTAAGGGTGGCCATGGAAACTTATCCATAGCCTTAAGGAACTTACCTTGATCCTGCATAAAAGGTTAGTGAGAAACAAACGTGAATAAGAGCAATGAGGTGAATGAAAATCAAACAATGGAAAACAATGATAATAATAATCCAAACATGAATCAAAGAAACAAAGAACAACCCCAAAATAAATGGCACAAGTGCCTTTCAAACAAGGTAATCACATAAGGTCAAAGATGCGCCTGCAAGAACATCTCAAGTGAAAATAACTCCAATAATTAGAAAGATGATTCCTAAAATTTCCAAATTAATCATTAAAGTTCCTCAACTAGAGGCAAACAACATATAAAAAGTCCTTGCAAAAATCCAAAGTGTTAGCCATTCAAACGGTCATACAAAACTCAAGTGAGGGATAGGATTCAACGTGCCAAAGAGAAGGGCCTAAATGCAACACGAAAAATATTTAAAAATGCATGAAAAATATTTTTAATCAATTTAGGGTGTTGATGAATGAATGCAAAAAGAACGAGTGAAAAATGCTTTGGGATTGCAGAGAATTAAAATGAAGAAGTTCAAGTATGCATTATGGGTGTAATTAAAAAGGAAATTAAGAAAATAATTAATTAGGATGATGAAAATAAGATAAAAATAAAAAATAAAATTTGTAACAATTTTATAAATGAATAAAGATGATGTATAATTTTTTTTGGATTTTTTAAATGCATCTAAGTATTTTTAAAATTAAAATTATGAAAATGTAATGGAAATAAAAAACTAAAAATGGAACAAAAAGACTGGGGGTGTGTTTAGTAACCCAAACGCGTTGGGATGGTAGCTGGGCCAGAAGGGTGGGGTGTAAGTAGCGAAGGCCCGCCCGTATGTATCAGAAAAATAAAAATAAAAATAAACGGAGGGAGTATGGTAGAAGTCAACGGTTCAAACTCCATCTCAGCCATTGGAAAGATCCAACGCACGGGAACAACTAGTCAACGTGTCAATGCTATGAGAAAGTAATAGGACCCAACGGACGAGATTACTCTGCACATGCAAGCTATATGGACGCGCACCCATGCGAACGACCGGTGCACCATGCACCAGCCATGTGCATCGCGTGTGCTTCATTAATGTGGTGTCATCACCACAGCCGCACGATGAAGTAAACACCCTGGGTAATCAACATCAACAGACGAGGATACGAAACGCACGGTAGTTATCATGTATGGACCTACACATAATCAATAAAAATAAAAAACAAAAAAAAGACACATGGCAACACGGTGGTCGTTGGATCTGGCGATGAAGGGTCAAGATTATCTCTTCTTCCTCTCAACTCTCCTGCTGGACTGGTTTGAGGCAGCCGCCGGAGCTAGGGCTCCGGCCACCCTCTTCGGTGGGCTGCGATGAGTTTTTCTCCAGAAATTGCGCATGGGTACACTATTTTGACCAGAAAAACGCCAGGAATCCAAATATGGCCTTAAAAAATTCAAATTGTTAGTGTATAATAAAAAACGAATGAAAAACCAATTGGGTACCAAACTTTAAATCCACATTGCAAGCAATTCACACATCCATAATAAAAAATAATTATACCAGAGTGATCACCATTCATCACACGTCAATATTCATGCAAAAAATAGGCATTTTAAGAACACGAAAAAACCTCTCAACCTGTGATGGAGCAGCTCCAATCCTTGCCTTTGGCTGCGAACGGTGGTTGGTTTGCACTCTAGAAATCCCCAGGAAAATATTTGTGGAAGAACTTTTGGCCAAACCCTTGTGGATTGTGAGTTTTGATGAAAAATCCTCTTTTAGGGTTTTCTTGAGAACTCCTCCAATTGCACGTGCATGAACCCTAACCAGTGCATCTTTAGGTTTAAATAAGCTAGGGTTATTCTTCTGATGATGAGTTGGGCCTGGATAATCCATGTTTAATGATTTTTGCATTATTTCATTTAATATTGAATTTTAACTAATTAAATCCAAAAAAAAAAAAAAAATGAGGAAAAATCAAATATATGCTCTTTGGGTCGTGCATGGCTTTATGTTTGAGTTTGGTTTAAGAAACTTATGGCCCATTTGTCAAAATTTGGATTTTAGGCATAGTTTGCTGTGTGCACCTCCTCAAAATGGCCCAACTTTGACTAAGCATAACTCCTTCAATTTTTAGCTCCTTAATGCAAACTAATACTTTTTAGAAACCTCAAGATGTCCTCTAACTAACCCTTTTGGTCCCATGTCAATTTGATCTTCCATGTTCAAGTTATGAGCTTTTGAAAAAGGTTGACTTTTGTTGACTTTCAAAATGACCTATAATGTCTTGGTTCATATCTCCCAAATGAAGCATTTCTAGACTTGTCTTGTGAGACACAAAGTTGTAGGGAATTAAATTTCCTTCAAGATGGGCTTTGGTTGAGGAATTTTTGATGAAGTATGTGGAAGTTAGGCCTGGTCAAAGTACAGTTGACTTTTCCTACAAAAACCCTAATTTAGTAACTCCTGATTCTTGATGATTCTGAGGTTTCCATGATGAATCATGATCAGCCCTTGATCAAATGATGAATTTCACCCATAATCTTGATGTTGACCAAAAATCTTGAGGTTTGACTTTGTGTTGACCACAGTTGACTTTTTGACCAAGTTAACTGATTCTCAATCCATTGGCCAATTGAACTTTTCCTGAATCAAACTGATGGCCAATCTTCCACTCCTAGATACTCAGGGACCCAAGGAAAACCATGGAATCAAGTCTTGCCCAAAAAATCAGAAATAAACTGACTTTATAGCAAACCCTAGTTTTGGTACCCTCAGTCTAGGAGGAAATAACACAGTCTCCAAATTCAAATCCCTCTGAATATGATGTGTATCCTCTCCAACAAAGATAAGATATGCCATTTGTTGATGATAAAAACCCAAAGAGCTTGCCCATTGGAGCAATAAACCCAAGAATCTCAAAACCCTAATTCATGCACTGGTTAGGAGGGAGTAATCCACTTGAGATCCCTTGCCACCTGTGAACCCCTGATGATGTAGTAGACCAGATAAGACCTTCTTGAACTGTTTCAAGCACCTTGACCCTATGCTAATGATATGCATACATGATAATGTAAAAAATGAAATGAAACATAAGCCAGTTAGTAAAAGTAAGGAGGGCAAATTTTGGGGTGCTACACCAGTAGACGATGATAAGCTACTTATAAGCAAGGCTTGTTCCCCACAAACTGTGACAAGTTGATCATTCTTGACGAACTTTAGCTTTTGGTGGAGGGTCGAAGTGACCGCTCCAGCCTGATGTATCCAAGGTCTTCCTAATAAATAACTGTACGTTGCCTGGATGTCCATGACCTGGAAAGTGACTTGGAAAGTGTGAGGACCAATAGTTATGGGAAGATCAACTTCGCCGATAACTGTTTTTTTGGATCCGTCAAATGCTTTGATGACAACCTCGTTGACTCTCATCGGAGGGCTTTTGAATGATAATTGCATCAAAGTAGACTTCGGCATAACATTCAGGGCTGACCCTGTGTCTACCAGTACGCTGGCTAAAGCATCGTCCTGGCAGTTAACTGTGATATTGAGCGCCATGTTATGACGGCGACCCTCTTCAGGTAACTCCTCATCACTAAATCCCAAATTGTTGCAAGAAGTGATGTTAGAGATAATACTATCGAACTGTCTGATTGTTACATCCTGTTCCACAAAGGCTTGCTCCCAGACTTTCTATAGAGCCTCCCTGTGGGCTTCTGAACTGAGTAACAACGATAATACCGAGATCTTTGAAGGAGTCTGTAATAGTTGATCAACAATGTTATATTCACTCCTTTGGATGAGCTTCAGCATCTCATCATCATTTTTCGAAAGGTCGGGATTGCCGACTGATGGATCGGGAGCTTCTGTCTGAAGTTCCTTTTCTTTGTTAGGTTCTCCAACTCCTCGGTTGAAGATTCGACCACTCCGTGTTACACGACTGATGTCTGCAATATTCACGACGGGGGGTAATGGAATTTCCTTTCCATTTTCAACTGTCGTTGCACCGTATTTGTAAGGGATAGCCTTAGTTGATTCATACGGTGTTGGTCCCGGTAGATAGATGACTATGGGAACCTTCTGATTTTTTTGACCATCATAAGTAATCTCGATTCGTTCCCGGTTGGGAACCTTAGATTCGTCAAGTAGAGGGATAATGGCACAAACGTCCCTGGTCCTGTGATGACCAGAGATTGTGACAACATCCTCAACTTGCTCGGCAAGGTAGTTCGGCGTCCAGTCGATGGGTCCAGAACCCGGATATGGACGAATTTCTCCACGATCGACCTGACCCTGAAGAGCTGCTCTTACAAGGTAACACCCTTGGTTACTTTCCGAACAGACGCTACAACTGTCATAGTTGTGTGGTGGCATCTGGCCACGCCCACTTTGAATACAATGTAACCTTACTAGGTTAGCTTCCACTGATCGGACATCCTGACTTTGACGCCGAGTAGGATTCCTGTTACTGATACTAATTTGTTGAGTATCTTCATCCACATAAATTGGCATCCACCAGTGATTTAACAAGTGCTGAAGTGCCTCCTGGACAAGGGTCCAACCTCGATCGTTTTCGCAACCCGCTTTACAGCTTTGATAGTCATGTGATATTAAGAATCCGAGTCGGACCTGCTCAACATGTAACTCTACCAGGTCGGTATTCATCACGCGAATATCGAAGATCTGAACCATGTTGATCTGATAAGGGTTCCTATCATGGTAGTCTTGGATCCATCCAAGATCCATCTGACGCTGGAGGGCCTCTTGTATGAAAGAGCATCCCTGTTTGTTTACCGAGCAAGTCAGACAGGAACTGTAATCGTGCCGCTGTAGGTTATGATACTGGCTTTGCCTTGAGTGCATTGCCACCAAGTTGAAATTCATGGCACGGATATCGTGGTTTTGAATGACGTTAGAATTCGTGTAAATCATGTTAACTCCACAAACTCGGTGCTCTTGGATCCATCCGAGATCCATCTGTTCCTGAAGAGCTGATTGCACTACCGAACATCCTTGGTTATCTTTAGAGCAGATATCATATTAATGATAGTTATGAGGTGGCACATGGCCATATTCACTCTGTCTACAATGCATCTTGACCAGATTGGTTTTCAACAAGAGACACAATCCGGTTTTCCTAGAGACTCTCGTCCTTTCTTATGAACATGCTTCCAAGCGTACACTATTTCCATCTTTAGTGCTCTGTCATTTTCTCCTTCCTTGAAGAAAAGACCTTCCAGATGAACACCCAGTGGGATGTGCCTCATCGGGTATCCAAATTGACGGCGAACCAACACCGGATGGTAGTTGATTCCTCCTTTAGTTCCTATGAGGGGTACGTTGGGGAAGTTTCCACAACGGTCAATGATTCTGATTCCCTCATAAATCCTATTGCACCAAGCTATATCAGAGTTGGTAAGAGACATGATCTTCTGCGACCAACGTATGGCACTCTTGCAATCCCAAAAAGCAGCAGACTTGGGCAAGTGAGAGATAAACCATTTGTAAAGCAAAGGTACACAGCATGTGATCTCCCCTCTGCTATACAAATTTCCCAAGTATACAGAATGATACGCATCTGCGAGTAAAGTCGGCACAGGATTTCCAATGAGAAAAACCTTAATGGAGTTAATATCGACGAAATTATTAATGTTGGGAAACAAAAATAACCCGTAGGTGAGCAAGACAAAGATTCTTTCAAAAGCAGTCACGTTTCCTATACTGGCAAAATACAGGGCCTTCTTTGTCACGTTTCCTATTCACACAAGAGGTGAAAAGAAAGACCGTGCCTATATCTAACTTTGAACCGCCCCACGGTGGGCGCCATTTTTCTGTAGCGAGTGATTTTGGACGCGGTTCTTAAGCACTGGTCGCTCTCTGCGATTTGAGCTTAAACTACAGGTCGATTCATTTTTTATCCTATTGTGAGCTGATGAAGGAAGGGAAATAGATGTCTCCAATTAACCCTGCTTGCATACTGAGTTTAAACAGCGGTCTATTAGGTTACAGATGCGATCAATGTGGTGGGGCCTTTCTTGTGCTATTTTGACAGACAGGTTTCTGGCGGGGAACAAGGATTAGGGTGTTAGGACTGATGCTTTTGATAGATACATGAGAGTATGGGATTTTGGGTTTTTGTTTAGTGTGCTCGCTAAGATTTTTCTTTCAATCTTATGCCTACGTATTCCTGTTTACCGAAACAGGGAAATCAGAGCGTTCGTAGTTCCTCCTATTCTATGGGAGGAAATGGTTGTTTTGGTGTCTTGTTCAAAGCCCAAGACGTGAAGCGAAAGGTAGTTTGTATCTTGTTCAAAGCCCAAGATGTGAAGCTAAAAGTCCTGACTTTAGAGAGAATTTGTTATCTCTAAAGAGGGGGGTTGTATGTCACAACTGTTTTATAAAGGAGAATTACTTTAACCGAGATATGTGAATCTGGAAATGCCATAATTTCCTTTATAGGGGATTTTAACCTGAAGGAGAAGACTTTAACTCAGTGTAGAGCAATGCCATCTTTCCTTAGGAATTTCTTATACTAAAAGAGGGACATTGGCATGGATGTAGATGATCCAGAGGCTTGCCGCTTACAGCAGTTAGATGGAGGGGAAGGAGTTGTTGATGTTTGTGTACTGTGAACGAGGCACAACTTTGATGCTAAAAGGTTGATTGGATCAACCAGTGGTTTTCTTATACAAAGCCTAAGAGGAGGCTGATATGTGTCTCGTACAAAGCCCGAGAGAAAGGCTAAAAGGTTTTTGATTCGACGAGGGAATCTTTTGGTATCTCGTATAAAGCCCGAGATGGAGGCGGAAATTCGTTTGGCTCAGGAAGAACCCTTTTGTATCTTGTATAAAGCCCGAGATGGAGGCGAAAGGGTGATTGACTCAACGAGGGAGTCCCTTACGTGTCTCGTACAAAGCCCGAGAGAGAGGCTAAACGTTGTTTGACTCCGCTGGGGAGGATCATTGTACAAAGCCCAAGAGGGAGGCTATGGTTACTGTTTCAGTTGAGTGACAGGTCCAGTATACTGATTTTAAAGAGAAAATCAGTTCTTATATGAGTAACACTGTACTCATGGATTTGATTCAAGGATCCGGGTTATTCCTGTTCTTTAAGGAAGCGGGAAATCCAAAGGGTATTGAGACTGTCCGAGTCTGCGGGTTTCCTTCCTATTTAACGAAGGGGTCATTTGAGAATGTCTTTGAGACTCAAGGAGGTTAGACTGTCCAAGTCTAGAGTTTTATCTTTTGTACTATGCTTTGAAAAACAGTAGTAGACTCTATGAAAGGACTTTTCTATGAAGATGACTAAGTTTTGTTCCTATACCTCTAGGAGGTCGTCGGGACAATTTGTACGAAGCCCAAGAGGAGGCTGGAAGCTTTTAAGAAGCCGATCGGTCCTTGTACTAAGCCCAAGAAGAGGCTATCATTCCCGGAGGAAGAGATCATTATACGAAGCCTAAGAGGAGGCTGTGAATACTTCTAAGAAGTCGTAGGGTCCTTATACTAAGCCCAAGAGGAGGCGGGGTTGCTTTTAGGAAGCCTGTGGGTCCTTATACGATGCCCAAGAGGAGGCCGATGCTTTTAGGAAGCTGACGGGTCTCCAAACCCCGAGAAATTCAAGGCAAGCTATTCACGAGGAATAGATCAAGTCAGGAAAGTTCGAGAATTTGGAAGAAACACAAAGATTCCATTCACGGAGAATACATTCATCTCAGGGAATAGAGTTTCTTGACAATTCCTAATGAGGACAGCCGAAGAGAAGACTGTATCTGGTGATCCTATTGGGGATCTAGTTGTCTATTTCTACGAACAAACGAAACGACGTCACCTAGTTCTAGACGTAGTTGCCGGGGAAACTCGAAATATCTATACTATTATTACACAGTTGATATGAGTTTATGAAAGAAGACTTACAGTGAAACAGCCCCACAATACAGTTATATGTATATGAAAGCAGTAAATGAAAGCAATAACCACTTACTCGGTTGTAGAGCTTCCATGCTGTTTGGTTAGTTGTTCAACAAAGATAGATTGAAAACAACAGTATATTCAAAATCAAAGGATAAAGTGCTTTGAAAAAGAAAGATTTGGGGCTTACAGCTCAAGGAGAGGCCCAGGGTTTTATGAGTGAGCGCACTGCTTGAATTTGTACAGAGGGACTTATACAAGTGACTGAGGCCCAAAATGTTTTTCTGTACAAAGAGATGGGTCTTACACTCTTTCACGAGGCCCAAATGTTTTAAAGAAAGAGTGGGGCTTATAACACGAGGGTAGGCCCAGATGATTTTTCCGTTTAAAATGGCGATCGCGCCGAGGTTTCTTTTAACGCAGAGGGACTTACACAATAAGTGAGGCCCAGAATGTTTTGGTTAAAAGGGGATTGGGTCTTACACTCTATTAGAGGCCCAAAATTTTTGAATGGGTCTTATAGCTCGAGGAGAGGCCCAAAAGGTTATTTTTCAAAAGGCGACGATCGCGCCATTTGTTTTTGACGGTATCGGGACTTATACAATACACTGAGGCCCAAAAATGGTTTGGTAAAAAAAAAAGGATTGGGTCTTACACTCTATTAGAGGCCCAAAGTGTTTTGAAAATGATTTATGAGGGTTGAATTAATCCAAAAACCCTAATTTGTTTTCAAAAATGTATTTAATTGAATAAAAATTCAATTAAAATGATCAAAATTGTTTAACATATAGAAAACAAATTGTGATCTTGGATTAATGCTTCAAAAATTAAGTATTGACCTACAAAATAATTAGAAAGCATTAAAAGTTGCAAAATCAATGTGGAAAAAATATTTAAAATGTCAAAAACAATTAAAATATTAATTCTTTGCAAAAATATCAATTATATGAAATAAATAATATTTTTGGGATTTTTTGGGAAAATAAAATATTTTAACATTTTTGTGAATTATTAAAAAAAGAATCAACTCAAAATCATTAAAACTCAGAGAGAAATTAATTTTTGAATCAATTAAAGAAAAATCACAAAATTCAAATATTTGAAAATTCAAAAAAGGCGCCAAGAACAGCTGAAGAACACGCGCGTGTTCTGGGTTTGGCTGATTTGCATTTTCTATCCAATCTCCCTGAATACTTGATTATAACATGCAATCCACATATCATTATGCTCGTCTCAACCTCACGATCATGTCCATGTCCATTAATTTCATTTAAATTAAACATATAACAAGAAATCATGAAAAATCCTCAAGTACCCTAATTTCTGCATGAAGACTAGGATTTTTGATACACGATTCAAACAATGCAATTAATTGAGGGAAAACATTCCATGCATGATTATGAACATATGTCCAAATTATTGTGCGAGGAAATATGCATAGATTGAGAGATGACCAAGTGTATGCTTACCTCTAGGCCGTGACAGCAAGTGCAATGTGATTTTTGATTTGGAGGTGTTACAGATGAGTGGTGATGATCTGAACAGATTCCTTACACCCTATGGAGTGTGTTTGAATGCCTGGACTTGATTGAAAATGGCTGGAACGATTTGTGGTACCTCAGTTGCAACTTGATTGAAAGTTTGAGCAACTAGCTGGTGATTTTGTGAAATCTGTGTTCCAGATGTTATGTGAGTGTTTGGATCACTTCTATATGATGTATGTGAGGTGTGTGAGTGATTGGTTTAATTGGAAAAGCTCTCAAACTCAAAACCCGATAGCTACCTTGCTAAGAAAGGCATTTTTGCTAAGAGAAAGAGATTTTGAGGAAAGCATATGTTAGATGGCTTTGGTGTACTCAAACTGATCACAATTGAGCTCTATTTATAGTAGAGCAAGTTTGTTTTGCAAGGAATAGTGAATGGCAACTGGTAAGTAGGTTTGGCCAATGTTGGCAAATGAAAATCCAAGTCTCCTCTAGCCATTGACTAGAGGTTAGGGCACAGAGCTTTGGTTCCCTTGGTCTTGGATAAGTCTTGACTGATTTCAGATGAGAATGGCTCAGTCCATGCCACCTTGATGCTTCCATTGAATGCTTCAATCCAAATTTGGAGTCTTGTCCCTATTTTGGCCATTCTAGGTTCAACATGCTATTTCTTGTTCCATGGACTTTGGAGGCTTGGCTCAGTGATTGTCCCCTTTAGATTCAATCCTCAGATGTGTCCAAGTGGATAGGAGCATTTGAATTTGGCTGATTTTGGCAAATCGAGCAAAATTGCAAATTCTGCCTTACCCTTGACAGATTTCAGCAAGGCAACTTGCCAATGTCATATCTCATGGTGTAAGTTGAATTTGGTAATGTTCTTGACCATTTTGGAAAGCCCTTACATGATACAACAAATGTTTGAACATGTTTGGTTTTGATCTCTTTTGAATCCAAGTGAAAAATCCCCCTACATTTGGCAAAAAGTGAAGGCAGATTCTGACTTAGTGAAAATTTCACTAAGTGTTGGAAAAAGTGACATTTTCACTTTTCAGCCATTTTGATCACTCCATAACTCCAAATCCTTAATGAATTGGACTTAGGTCTACTTGAAGTTTTTGTAGAGGGTAATGAGGGCTACAAATCCATCTTTGGATGAAAAAAAATGGCTTTGTGGTTTAGGAGTTATGATCTTTCAAAGTTGGTGCCCTTGTCACTTTATTTTTTAACTTAGAAAATTTTCTAAGTTTTTATGGTTACCCCTTTTACAAGTTATCCAACTTTTCTTGATTTTTCTTGATGAATGATGATTCAAATCATACATTAACATCATTTTAGGGTTAAAAAACCATTTTGGTGAAAAATCTCAAAAAGTCAAAGTTGACTTTTGTGCACAGTTGACTTTTTATCAGATGAATTCCAAACTATGCAATTCTTCAGGAAATCATGTCCTTGACCTAAATCAAACTTGATGGACATGTTCCATGGGTGTCATAGGGCATATTGAATCATGTCTTAGGGCTTGGGAGCATGTCCTGGTCGAAAGGCAAAGTTACAGTTGACTTTTTCCTTAAAACCCTAATTGTTGTGCAGATGAAATTGAGACTTGTTGCTCAAGCTTCTTGGATTAATCCATTGTTCCCAATGGATCAATATAGTTCATTAGAGACCCTCAAACCCTGTCTTGAGGTCTTGGTTCATGATTTGTCCCAAAAGTCAACTTAGGGGTGAATTAGGTCAAGAAACCCTAATTCCTGATTTTTGATGAGTGCAACCCCTGAGGCAAAATTGACTTGATGAATGGGTCCATGAGGTTCCATGGAGTACATTAGGTTGTGTTTTGGATCATTGGCTCATGCCCAGATGAAAAACTTCCATCTGGAGGCCCTGGTCGACCAAAACCCTAATTTGGTGACACTGTCGATCTTGAAGCTTGATCCACCTGAAAGGGAGCAGCCTTGTGCTTAATCCTTGAAGTGGGAGTCCTCTTGATCCATTGATGATGTTTGAGATGCTTAGACAAGTTTAAGATCATGTCATTCCTTGATTGATCCTTTGTCTAAGAGCTCAGAGAAGGCTTGAAACCCTAATTTTGATTGTAGTGAATGCTCACCCATCTTTGGGGAGACTGATGAAGTATGATGGTTCTTCCATATTGTGATGATGATTTTCACAATGATGGGAAATCTTAGTGGTCAAAATTTGGGGTATGACAGGAACCACCTCAGAGGACTGTGATCTCTGAAATCTTACTTGCTTCTGTTGACCCTCAACTGACTCAGCAACCAGCTACTACTTGGTCAGAATTTGGGTTACCTCTGAATTACTCACCACCCTTTGCAACTACTCCTATGGTTGTCCCGTATATACTGCCAGTATCTTCAGCTCCATTGTTCACAGAACCTCAGCCTGTTGTGCATTCTATTGCTCAAGTTATTCCTGAGAATCCTCCTTTCGTGTACCATGCTGGTGGTCCACAATCTGAAATTTAGGGAGAACCTGGATACATTGAAGAAGTCAGAGAGCAATGGCAAACTCTAGACAAAAGGATAAGAGCCGTAGAAGGAAATGATGTCTTTGGTGCTGCTGTAATGGACATGTGCTTGGTTTCAGACTTGGTTATGCCTGCAAAATTCAAAACTCCTGATTTTGAGAAATACAAGGGGCACACCTGTCCCAGGAGCCACTTGGTGATGTACTGCCGCAAGATGGCTGCCCATACCAAAAATGACAAATTGCTTATTCATTGTTTCCAAGACAGCCTAAGTGAGGCTTCACTGAAATGGTATATGGGACTTGAGAAGAACTGTATCCAAAGCTGGAAGGAATTGGCTGATCTTTCTTAAAGCAATATAAGTACAATCTGGACATGACACCTGACTATCGGCAATTACAAAACATGTCTCAGAAAGAAAAATAATCCTTTAAGGAGTACGCTCAGTGCTGGAGAGAGCTAGCTGCTCAGGTAGAGCCGCCTTTGGTAGTAAAGGAATTGACTGGATTGTTCATGGACACTCTTCAGCCACTCTTTTGGGAAAAGATGATAGGCAGTGTATCATCTGGTTTTGCTGACCTAGTCACTATTGGAGAAAGACTAGAAGAAGGTATCATGAAAGGAAAGATTGCTAATGCTAAAGCCTTTAGTGGTGCTAAAAAGTATGCTGGGAATTTTCAAAAGAAAAAGGATGGTGATACCCATGCTGTTTCAGTTGAAGGGAAACCTAATCGCAGGCAACAACAATATGTAGCTGCAGTTGCTCCTGTTATCAATGCTCAACCAGTTCAAGCTCCTCGTCAGGCTGTTAGACAAAATCAAAATCACAATAGGGTTAACTTTGATCCTATCCCTATGTCCTACACTGAGCTGTATCCATGTCTTGTAAAGTTTGATTACAACAAGGACTCTACCTCCTCCTCTAAATCCTCTCCCAGCTGGCTATAGGGCTAATCTTCACTGTGAGTTCCATCGAGGTGGGGCAGGCCATAACTTGGAAGGTTGCTATGCATTGAAAGCTAGAGTACAAGAATCGGTGAATTCAAAGATTCTGACTATTCTTGATGATAATCCTAATGTTGTCAACAATCCTTTGCTAGAGCATGCCAAGTGAAGTTTGAGCCAGTTCAAACAGATCATCTCCTAAAGCCAGTGTTTCAGACAGGACAACTCATCCTTGTTGATGATTAGTCACTAGGCCTTGTTTCTTTCTGTTTGCACTTTTCTTGATTGTATTATTTGTTTGCTTTCGAATTTTATTTGTACTTTCATGGTAATTTCAATGAAATGATCATTGCAATGTTTTGATTCAATTCACTTATATCCACTGTGTGCATCTTTATACTTTCTTTTTCACAAAAAAACAAAAATATATCTCCTGTTCACTTTCTTTATGCAAAGATTGGAGGGAGGATTATGAAAATGAAATACCTGAAATTGCTAAACTGTATGCTTTCAAGTTGAAACTTAGTTGATGATGTACAGGTGAAATTCTGGCCTATGCAGACAGCAGATGTCCTAGCACATGTCAAGACATTGTGCTACATAATCTTTTAAACTCAGAGGCGCAACTGTAGACTGATACCTTGAATATCAAAACTGCACCATCACAGATGTCACGACATCAGATCCAACATGTTCATCATGAACCCTAACAGAAATGTAAATCAGCAGAATGATAAAGAACACAGTAATTGTTAACCCAGTTCGGTGCAACTCACTTACATCTGGGGGATACCAATCCAGGAAGAAGACTTCACTATTGTGTAGACTGTTACAAAGTTAAACTCCCACATTTACAACTTTATCCCTAACATCTACCCCATGAACATCTTTACCAAGGTTAAACTCAAACGTTTAGAATCCTGATACGAGATACCTCACTCACTTCCCTCAACCACTAACTGTGATTTCTTCATCGTACCTGTCAATACAGAAATCTGTCAAGCATACTTGGCAAACAAGCTAACTCGGATTTGCTTAAAAGCTTTATCCAAGAACAATACACAATCCAATACCTCAAGGCTTATGGATATGTGTGACACCTATATCTACCATAGTGTATCAACTGATACAAAGTGTGACTTACAACCTAGAGAGCCAATGACTCTCAAAACCCTAAACCCTTGTTTCTTACACACGAAAACAAAGTTACAACAGGCGTTCTAAAGGCATACCAAAACCTAGGTCTAAGTCTTCTATTTATAGGCTTCTGCTTCCTTGGGCTTTTGTCTTCAGTCCTTGATCCATGCACATTATCCACTTGCTAAATCAGTGCAGTACTTCAGGATGTCATGACTTTAGGTTATGACCTCTTCTTCGACATCTTTGTTCAGTCCAGATTTATTCATCTTTATCATCCATGTTTTTTACCAAAATTTATCAAACTAAAGTTGCTTTCAATCTCTCCCTTTTGACAAATTTTGGCTAAAACACATCTTGAATGTCTCTTCACCCTGAGTGGCGGCTATAATTGGAATACTGTGCAAACCGAGTCAGTGTTGATGTACATGAGGAAGAAGATAACTCTGGCTCCCCCTTAACCAATGAGACGGTACTGCCACTCTTGAGGAAAGTAGTAAACCAGGATGAGTAAATTTTGATAACTGTCCAGGCAATAGAAACTTCTAAAGAAGTCAGTAAAAATTTGTAAACGAAAGACCATAGGACATCCTTTCAAATACACTCCCCCTCCAGAGATCAGTTGTAGTCTTCTTGAATTGAGCATATAAAGCATGTAACTCAGGTCATAAGATACAACTTGATTTTTAACTCAAGTCACAAGACACAATGGAAACAAACACACAGACAAGATGTTAGAACATCTTGTTTATCATCCTTATAAGGCAACTGCAAGAACAACCCTTGAAACCCTTGACCTAGTGACTCATACTCCCCCTTTTTAGCCAAACATTGGCAAAAGAAACCAAGACATTCCCATACCCAACCAACATAAAACCAGACTTGAACAAAATACATCTTGACTGAACCACAAAGAATACCACAATCTGAGGAAACCTGCTTCAGAAACACCCTTAAATAACCAAGAATTTTCCTTCGATTGTAACGATCTGTTGAAATTCAATGCAGTTATTACTCTAAGGTTGTAACTTTACCAAGTCCCAATGTGCACCGGCTAAAAATTTGACTGTTTCTTCTTCAAGGAAATCGTCCAACAATAATGTGAGTAACGATGAACATGTTTAGCACACGCATAATGTAAGACCTACCGACTAAAAGACTTATTTCCCATAAAGCTTGTCCTTGTCAATGTTCTGACATCATGTCAGACACTGTTCTCCAAGAAAACTCCTGTATTGACGACAATCTTCACAGAACTGTGATCGCAGTCTGCAGAGAAAAATAAATTCCCCAAACTTAGTCAATGATTCTCAAGCATCCAATATGAACCATTCAAGTGCATTTCCAAGTTTCCCACAACTTGCAATAATACTCTAATGTCAAGACATCCTCCTTGACATCTCAGTTTTCTTGACGCAAAAATGCAAACTGGAATTTCCACAATAATGTCAAGCCATTTTGACATCTCAGTTTTCTTAACGCACAAATGCAAATTGGATCTTCCACAAAAAATGTCAAGCCATCCTGACATCTCAGTTTGCTTGACACACAAATGCAAACTGGAACTTTAACAATAATGTCAAACCATCTTGACATCTCAGTTTGCTTGAGGCACAAATGCAAACTGGAACTTCATCTCAGATCAAGAGGCCTCTCCCCCTGACTAAGGTAACTGGTGCTCCTCCACTGAACACCCAAGCTAATGACTGGAAAACATAAGACGCATCTTCATGTCTTCAAGAGCGCACCCTCTGTTCAACACACCTGCTGAACGCAACCATTAACTCTCTTATTGTTCCCTCTGACAAGAAACAATAATCACTCACACATGATTACCATCATACTACCCGTGAGGGAGTGTATACCAACCATAACAAACTCTTGGCTTGAGATCTAAGTCCCATTGATCCCCCTCATTCCACAACCATCTTATACACCACACGAACTCCTCTTGAATTCTCATGTATAGATATCGCGTTGCTTGAGGCACAAACCAATTGAATCATAATGCTTCATATTCCTCAAAGAGACGCACATGGCCCTTTTGTTTGTTATAACGATGTCAGCTATCGTATGCATGCTCCAGAACTTCACAGCTGCTAAACTGATCCACTACTAGCATGACTTGCTCCAAGGGTTCCAATGTCGTATGCAAGATTTTTTGCTGACCTCACCCAGCCAACAATAGAGATAAACACCCCACAATCCAAGAAAGTCATTCCTATCATTCTCCCATATGATAACCTGGAATACTTCTGATTTATAGTGAATCTCCACTTCTGAACGCATTCAGGAAATAGACTTTCATGCAATCAACACATGATCCACTTCAGTCTTTACAAACACTTACATCCTCCTTCCAAGGAACCCTTCTACTCCATCATTCTCCCGGATGATCATATAAATACTTCTTGGACACGATGCAAGTAACCAGTTCATCACAGAACCTGAAATCCTTCACCAAGGATAACTAACCCAAGGATGTTCTAACATCAGTTAGGACATCTTCCACACATCACATACACCACACACCATGGTTCTTGATATGCTCCATCACTGGACTTACTATCAGCATAATAATCCATACTGAAGATCTTCACACAACACTGCATCACCAGCGTGAACAAAGAAGACTTCAGAAACCCAGAGAGAAATAAACTCTCTGATGCGTCCGCAAGTGCACGGAAATATCGAAGTAATATAAAAGATTGTCGAACCCACAGAGACCAATGTCAACCTACTGTAATCTATCGTCGCTTTGTAAAGCTAAGGTTAATGATATTTGATTAAAGAAAAACTAAGACTAGAGCTAAAATAAAACTAAGAAAATATAATAGAAAAGAGAGAGACCGGAATGTGGATCCCGTGTACCTCAGGCACTCTGTAATTGGTTGGCGTTAATTTACGTATGTTCCGTAGAAAATATTAATCTAAAGACTCCGCCTCACACTCTCGCGGTATTGACTAGAGCCACTTCTCCTAACCACAGGATTTTGCTCTCGCTCGCCCGTTTTAATTAGAAAACATATTTTGAAAATCAATTAGATCATAATCGATACCTAAAGCACTCTCCCTGTTTTTAGAATTAATGCCCCGTTTCCACTATCTGGTTCGATCCCCACGCTCTCGCAGTGTAGGCTCTAACCTTTACTTGCTTCTCACTCTCGTGATGAAATAGTGTTAAATAACCTCTCACTCTCGTGACAAAGCTATTTAAATTAAACGTGGAAACAAAGACCAAAACATAGTTTATTATAAGTTAACGCTAATTTAATTACTGAGTCCCGTCGAAACGACGATCCTCACAGACCGGACTCTAGACAATTTAGTCGGACATGGATAGGAAAATAAGCATGCTATTACGATGAATTAATATAAGACAAGGCATAATTAAGCTATTAATTGAAAACACTAAAGTAAGCAAATAAAGAAAAAACCTGTAATCGAATGTAAACTGGAATTGTAATACACCGACAAGCTTTTGTCCAAAATAGAAATTAATGGCTGAAGTAAATCCTAAAACTAATTCGTAATAGCCCCCTAATGTGGAGAGCTATTACTTTTACATAGTGAAATAAAACTGCCTAAAAACTAAAGAAATAAAATCTGGCTAAAAAGTTCGTTTTTCGTTACGAAGATGAACTCCCCAATTTATACTCCACTCCTCCTGTAAAAATCTCCAACCAATCTGTAATCCTTGGACAGTGGTTGAACGAAATGTATGGAGAACGTGACTGGTTTGAATGAGAAAATGCAGGAGAAGTGGAGAAAATATAGGAGAAACATGGAGAGAAAATGGAGAAAAAATAGGTCATGGCATGGTGGCCCTCGCCACGCTTTTCCTTCTTTTTAGTGTGGCCCTCGCCACATTTTTCCTTCCTTTCCCTTGTGGCGGCCGCCACATTTGCCACATTTTACTTGTGGTGGGCGCCACACCTTAAGTGTGTGGCAAGCGCCACCTTAAGTGTGTGGTGGGCCCACCCCTTATTATTTTCTTTTTCTTTTCTTTCTTCTCATTTTCTTTCCTTCTCATTTTCTTTCTTCATTTCTTCAATTCCTCTCTTTTTCTCTTTCTTTTTATTCTTTTATAATTAAATCCCAAGCTACCTGAAAATATAAATTCGAGACGTAAATCAAAGTGTAGATCAAATAAAATAGAAGAAATCGCAACTAAAATTCATGTAAGTCAAGTCAAAAATACGATACATTTTCGAGTTATCAAACTCCCCCACACTTAAACCTTTGCTTGTCCTCAAGCAAACCATGACTCGCGAGAGAAATAGTGTATACGGATACTCATCCTAGGATACCAACTCTACTTCAGTTAAGTTTATGTCGATAGGCACTTGCTCACACACTAAGGATATCGTAACAATACAATTTTGCTCTTGCGGTCATCAGCCTCCCTCCTATAAAAACCAATCCGAATCATATCCTTATGCCTAAGCCTAACTCACTCATCCTTCTTTTAACCCTTTTCATTCTGGTGCAATCACATTAAGCCCGTTATCCTTTCTCACTCATGGGCAGATAGCATGTTAGTGACTATGATCTCATTATCATCATTTTTTATCCTTTTGCACATTGGCTTAAATATCAATAAAATAAATAAGTTTGCACCATTGGGCTAAATGATCGGGTGAGGATCACATAACTTAGAAGGAGCATTTCTTTTCATTCATTAATTTTTTTTAGTTTACCTTTTAAGCCTGAGATCATACACTTATTTGCACCAGCTTCCTACTTAGTGCGTGCTTAGGATGATGCTGGCTGCTAAATAAAGTACTTAGGGACTACTAAAGGGATGAGAACTTAAGGCTATGGCATAACAAGTACTCAAATCGATTTCCATAATTTAGAGGCTCACGGTGTTAAAACGATACCGATCTTGCGGAATTTTCCCAAGTCTCACAATATAACCTCAATTTCGTCTGTAACCTAAGATTTTCAAAAGAAACACTATTTTTAACTTAAAAATTTTCAAAGTATTTGGTATGGCTCAAGAGAATTGGGAAATCGATAGACAACATAAAATCACGCATAAAGATTCGACAGCACATGCACAAACGCACGAAACATTAAAACAGAAAAAAAAATTTTAAATCATGCTAGAAAACAGTAAATCTAACTAGAAAACGGTAAAATGAAAGCGGTCAATGTTCCTCCCCCACACTTAAACCAAACATTATCCTCGATGTTTTGATAAAAGGTGGTAGAGGAAGGATAGAACCTGTATGAATGCCACGACCAAATTCGCTCTGATTCTTCCTATGTTGTCCCTGTCTTCGCTGGCCACTTCTACTCCGGTGTCTTGTACTACGAGTTATCTGAATTTGCTGAAACTTCACTTTACTGAAGTCGCTCATCATACTATTTATTTTCGAAGGAAGTACCTGCAAAAAATGTTAGAAAAATACAGTGCGGTGTGTGCAGGTGGAACCTGACCATGCAAAGAACAAGGAGAAGGTGAGTCGTGAACGGGAGAGATATTCCCTCTCCTATCATACTCATCATTGGTGTCACCACTAGCAGCGACATTCGTAGGAATGTTCGTGGGCACCAACTCATCTTAAGGGATTGCCATCTAGATATCTTTCGCCTAAATATAGCTGAGACGTGACAAGCGATACAATTCTTTATTTTCTGCAAACACAAACAATAAAAGTAAAACATTAAATTAAAAGCTCGTGGGTTGCCACCCACGCAGCATTTTGTTTAACGTTGATAGCTCGACGATTAATAATTTTTGGTTTCCATGGCCACTTATCAAGCCATCTCACATATCCCTCACCTTTTCTTTTCTTCCTTCCATGGGGTGGTTCATTCTTTTGAACTTGTGGTGGTGGTTCAGGATCTATCCTAACTATTAGTTTTTCAAGTTTAGGCTTAGTTATTTCATCCATCACCTCAAAGTTTAACCTTACCCTCTTAACAGTAATGATATCCCTAGTTTCATGGTCCTCGAATTTTCTCTTTTTATACAGGACCTCAGACAAAGATGCATCGGTGTGGATATTTTCCAATACCTCCACATACGTTTTAGATTGGGAGTCTACAAACCTATGCGGGAAAGGAATCGGTGGGGTATAGGGATGAGGAACAGCCTTAGGTGCTACTTTCTCTACCTCTTTGAAGACCTCCCTTTCAGGTGGTCCCAGTGAATTTTTCTCAACCTCTACTTCTTCCTCACCAGAACTCTCCTCAACCTCAATATCACTCTCCTTAGGATTTTCGATTTTTGTTTCACTACATGTCACTGCAACATCCACATGCTCCTCAAGGGAGGGTCCTATAGGTGTCTGTGCAAGTAGGGAGATTTGAGTCTCCAATGCCTCAGTGTGAGTCGCGAGGGACTCGACCGTAGTGTTTATCTACCTAAGGGTTTCATAAGTATCGAGATGTTGTCTTCTAAGCTCTTCATTCTAGAGAGTTTGTGTCTCCACAAAGTACTCCATCATATATTCTAACCTAGAATTAGTTGTTGTTTAAATGAAATCCTCCATTAACGTTTCGAGGTTGGAATTAACGGATTCTTGCGGTTCCTCAAAATATTGGGAGTGGTAATCATAGGGAAAATTCGGTTGCGGTTCCTCAAAATACTGGGAGTATTGTGGTCGGTAATTGTAGAGAAAATTTGGGTGCGGCTCCTCAAAATTTTGGGAGTGGAATGGTTCCTCCAAATACTGGGGGTGGTAATCGTAGAGGAAATTTAGATGTTGTTCCTCGAGATATTGTGAGTGGTTATCATAGAGAAAATTTGGGTGATACATAGTTATAGAGATAAGTGTGCCTTAGTCTATACGGTGCAACAACGGAATAAAAATATTGACTGTTGGTCCCTGGCAACGGCGGCAAAAACTTGATGCGTCCGCAAGTGCACGGAAATATCGAAGTAATATAAAAGATTGTCAATGCCAACCTACTGTAATCTATCGTCGCTTTGTAAAGCTAAGGCTAATGATATTTGATTAAAGGGAAACTAAGACTAGAGCTAAAATAAAACTAAGAAAATATAATAGAAAACAGAGAGACCGGAATGTGGATTCCGTGTACCTCAGGCACTTTGTAATTGGTTGGCGTTAATTTACGTATGTTCCATAGAAAATATTAATCTAAAGACTCCGCCTCACACTCTCGCGGTATTGACTAGAGCCACTTCTCCTAACCACGGGATTTTGCTCTCGCTCGCCCGTTTTAATTAGAAAACATATTTTGAAAATCAATTAGATCCTAATCGATACCTAAAGCTCTTTCACTATTTTTATAATCAATGCCCCGTTTCCACTATCTGGTTCGATCCCCACGCTCTCGCAGTGCCGACTCTAACATTTTCTTGCTTCTCACTCTCATGACGAAACAGTGTTAAATAACCTCTCACTCTCGTGACAAAGCTATTTAAATTAAACTTGGAAACAAAGACCAAAACATAGTTTATTATAAGTTAACGCTAATTTAATTACTGAGTCCCGTCGGAACGACAGTCCTCACAGACCGGACTCTAGACAATTTAGTCGGACATGGATAGGAAAATAAGCATGCTATTACAATGAATTAATATAAGACAATGCATAATTAAGCTATTAATTGAAAATGGTAAAGTAAGCAAATAAAGAAAAAACCTGTAATCGAATGGAAACTGGAATTGTAATACACCGGCAAGCTTTTGTCCAAAATAGAAATTAATGGCTGAAGTAAATCCTAAAACTAATTCGTAATAGCCCCCTAATGTGGAGAGCTATTACTTTTATATAGTGAAATAAAACTGCCTAAAAACTAAAGAAATAAAATCTGGCTAAAAAGTTTGTCCCTCGTTACGAAGATGAACTCCCCAATTTATACTCCACTCCTCCCGTAAAAATCTCCAACCAATCCATAATGCTTGGACAGTGGTTGAACGAAATGTATGGAGAACGTGACTGGTTTGAATGAGAAAAATGCAGGAGAAATGGAGAAAATATAGGAGAAACTTGGAGAGAAAATGGAGAAAAAATAGGTCATGGCATGGTGGCCCTCGCCACACTTTCCCTTATTTTTAGTGTGGCCCTCGCCACACTTTTCCTTCCTTTCCCTTGTGGCGGTCGCCACATTTTCCACATTTTACTTGTGGTGGGCGCCACACCTTAAGTGTGTGGCAGGCGCCACCTTAAGTGTGTGGTGGGCCCACCCCTTATTATTTTTTTTTCTTTTCTTTCTTCTCATTCTCTTTCCTTCTCATTTTCTTTCTTCATTTCTTCAATTCCTCTCCTTTTCTCTTTCTTTTTATTCTTTTATAATTAAATCCCAAGCTACCTGAAATATAAATTCGAGACGTAAATCAAAGTGTAGATCAAATAAAATAGAAGAAATCGCAACTAAAATTCATGTAAGTCAAGTAAAAAATATGATACATTTTCGAGTTATCACTCTCATCCACCCAGAAGGTATGCTTCCATTCTCAACCCAGAACTTCTGCCATAAGCTCCCAGAGAACCAGAACCTCCTTACAATTTCAACTAACTACTCTTCTACAAAAGAGCAATCAGTTTCAAGCATCCTGCTTGAACGCACATTATGAAACCAATAAAATGCCACCTTTTGATTGACCTCACTCATCTTCAGAACTCCCACAAGATACCCTAATCTACTAATGAAATCAGATCTTCAAGTCACATGAATTACTTTCCCTATAGAAAGACATCTTGGATCCACCAAGCCTCTTAGTCATGTAACATCTTCTCATCGACAGCTCTCGCAAACTGCATGAGATATACCTTTTTGAAGAATCCATCACTCCCATTCTCCTGTAGATCACCTTATCTTAAGCTGATGTGCCACATCACCAGCTGAGACTTCTGATGTCAAGTTAGATGTCCAAACATTATGACATCCAACTGTTGAATTCAGCTCTTCCTTCTGCCACTTAGAAGAACCTCCTCCCTTTGCAGAAACAGATTTCCATGCTCTCATACACTTGATTGAACAACCAAGTTTTGAGTAGACAACCTCCATTCTGCTTTAAAACTCCAAAGACTTCAAACCTACCACATTTGAATCTTTAGAAAATAAGTAGTCCAAGACTACCCCATAGTAATACCAAAGCATTCCAATTCCCTTAGTAGAGCTGTCAGTAGAAAGCCAGAGATAACTGCCACTTATCCTCGACCTTCACAACCAGAGCAAACACTATGCTCCAAAGCACCTGGATCAGAAATAAACTGACCCAAGCTGTAACCATCAAGATTATGATGTCTTCATTGTCTTCTATTTCCATCTTCAACAGCATCACCATCTAGACAAGTTATTCACAATACTTTCTAGGAAACAGACCTAAGCCAATAATCCCAGGACAACACCTAGGAGACTTCTGAGCGAATGTAGAACCCCTCCCATGATTCTCCAAACCTCTGATGAAAAGATGTTATAACATCTGACAAAACATCCTCAATCTTAAATCACAAGGATAATCAATCTGCACAAAGCAATTGATCTTAAATCCTTGTAGTTTAACCCTTATCCGATTCCAGCATCTTCTGAATATCACCAAGATATTCCTCTTCATGCTGTCTTCTTCTGTTTGTGCCAGTTGTTGAGATATCAAGGCTGCCCCCTTGACTCAAGCTCTTAAGATTCTCTCTGAACGAATCCTAATTACCTCAACTGTGTGAACTCATTCTTAATGTTGACAAGTTTGAGTTCTTCCTTGCACGTTTTTGTGGATGGTGAAAATAAATCATCTCCACGGTCTTCACCCATATGCTTCCTAGAAAGCACCTCCTAGTCTGAAGAATAACTAGAGGACTCCAGAACATGACTCAGTTGCCTTGATTCGACTTGATCATCATATCAAGTGTCTTCAACAACTTAGCCAACAAGAAATCATCAAACCCCTAGAGCACGAGTTTGATAATTCATCTTACCCTTTCTCTTCAATCTAACTTCAGTATACATGATGACGCCACTCAACTATGTACCAAGTCACATAAGACTCAACCATCACAATGACATCCCTCTGCTCCCGACTTTGGAATGCTATGTGACTTCAAACCGGTTGACATCTACAAGAACAGAACCAGGTAAGGATAGCTACAATCTTCCTTCAATCATAACTCCAGAATCCCATTCTTCTAGAGCTCTTCAATCAGAACCATATGCAGCGGAACCACCAAGGAACATGTCCTGCTGGCCCTAATAAGATGTCACAACATCTTACAAGACACATCAACAAGAGAACTACCAACTTCTCCTGTAGTTGTTGTAGAATCTCCTCAGCAACATGAATAACCTCCGGGTTGCTCCCTTCGATCCAGAACATCCATCTCATCCATTAATACCCTTATGTATGTTTGAGTTGATTGATCTGATCTCCAAAACTCCTCCTTGTTTAAATGCCAGAAAGTATCTCCCAAAGATCTCATCCAGAACCAGACAGGATGCATGCTCTGATACCAATTGAAATTCTGGCCTATGCAGACAGCATATGTCCTAGCACATGTCAAGACATTGTGCTGCATAATCTTTTAAACTCAGAGGCGCGACTGCAGACTGATACCTTGAATATCAGAACTGCACCATCACAGAAGTCACAACATCTTATCCAACATATTCATCATGAACCCTAACAGAAACGTAAATCTGCAGAATGATAAAGAACACAGTAATTGTTAACCCAGTTCGGTGCAACTCACCTACATCTGGGGGATACCAATCCAGGAAGAAGACTTCACTATTGTGTAGACTGTTACAAAGTTAAACTCCCACGTTTACAACTTTATCCCTAACATTTACCCCATGAACATCTTTACCAAGGTTAAACTCAAACGTTTAGAACACTGATACGAGATACCCCACTCACTTCCCTCAACCACTAACTGTGATTTCTTCATCGTACCTGTCAAGCATACTTGACAAACAAGCTAACTCGGATTTGCTTAAAAGGTTCATCCAAGAACAATACATAATCCAATACCTCAAGGCTTATGGATATGTGTGACACCTATATCTACCACAGTGTATCAACTGACACAAAGGGTGACTTACAACCTAGAGAACCAACGACTCTCAAAACCCTAAACCCTTGTTTCTTACACACGAAAACAAGGTTACAACAGGAGTTCTAAAGGCACACCAAAACCTAGGTCTAAGTCTTCTGCTTCCTTGGGCTTCTGTCTTCAGTCCTTGATCCATGCGCATTATCCACTTGCTAAATCAGTGTAGTACTTCAGGATGTCATGACTTTAGGTTATGACCTCTTATTCAACATCTTTGTTCATTCCAGATTTATTCATCTTTATCATCCATGTGTTTTACCAAAATTTATCAAACTAAAGGTACTTTCAACAGGCATTGTTTCAACTCCCAAACACTGGAGAAATAAGGAAGTTAATCCTTTGTCAACCCCTTCGAGCCTAGAAGTTGGAGTTTCTTTCTGTACAAAAAAACCCGCAATCTTAACCTGGGGATGGGTAGTTCTCAGTTAATTTGACTGTGTATTTAAACACAAGAGAATCATTGCAATCACAAGCTTTCTTTTGCACACATCAAAGAAGTGTCGAAGATGTGTTTCAAATCAAAAGCCAATGATGGTTCATTGTAATCATTAAGCCAGGAAGTCACTATCTTTCAAAAAAAAAGGGAATACAAAACATCAAAAGAAGAGCTCGCTAAGTCAAAACCTATGAAGGAGACTTAGGAAAACATTGGGGCATCCCGCTGACTGTAAGCTCAAATGATACAGTTCAGGCAAAAGTTAGGGATAACAAAAAAAAATCAAATCAAGAGGTTACCAAAATCCTCAAAGACAAAACGAGTTGACTGAGGTCCTCATCAAAAACAACAAAATGTTGTTAGAAAGAGTGATTGTTATCTCAAAAATCCCTTGAGCCATCATCATAACAGTGTTACAATTCCAAAATTACGTGGAACCTGAATGCATAGTTTGAATTAACTGAGCATAGGACTGGAGATCATCATGAAGAATGGGTTAGGTACAAATGAACATTGAGCCTATACCCTTTGTTTCGAAAACCGTGAACCAGACCACGTTACAACCCTCAAAAGACCTAATTGAAGTCAGGTTTCTTTTGAAAGCATACTACAACAAGGTTGCGTAAATTGACTCCTAAGATTGTTGCCAATCATTTGCTTTCATGCCATACCTTTACTTTCTCTTTCATTTTGAATGTCTAAACTGCCGTGTTTTGACAAGTGATTCATTTGCTTTACAAAAATGATTTTTGATTTCAAAAATTGCATGAGCTTTGCATTAAAATTACCATGTTTGAATGATCTTATTTGCAGGCAAACTTTCCTCATCAAGAAATTTCAAACAGTTGAGAAACTTGGTCAGTAATCCTATCAGGGGCACATTACTTCTAGAGCCTGTTATGAATCAATTCAAGATCTGTTGCTCAATGCAAATTATTCTCATATTTGGTTAGCCAGAAGATCTCTTTCCAGATTCATACTGAGTTTAGCCTTCTCAACAGTCATTCCAAGAACTGAAGCCATGATCAGTTCATCCCCAGCAATAGTTAAGCTGAAGCCATGATCAGTTTATCCTCAGCATTCATTTCAAGAACTGAAGCCATGATCAGTTCATTCTTCCCCTGCAACAGTCAAACGGAAGCTATGATCAGTTTATTTTCATCAGTAAATCAATCTGGGGCAATCTTCTTTAAGAATCCTCAAGATGTCTTTCCTCAAAAGACCATCAGCCTGATACAATTCATAAGTGACAAAGATATGTTTAACATCTTCTCTCCAAGCAGAGTGGGCATTGTTCCCTGTGTTGAGGAATCAGAGTTCCATTCTTCCCTCACAAAAGAGTCTATCTCGGTTATCCCTATCATATGCATTACATACATAAATCATTCATATATCATACATAGAAATATTTGCATAGCTCGAAGTGTGTTTCACGCTCATATGCATTTCTCGAGGTCCTGTTGCTATCAACATCTTACCTTGTGATCAAAGTCCAAATTACTTGGCATATACCCAAACAATCCCTGTCTTTTCACTCAATGCTATTCCTAGATGTCATGTTTATTTTCTTTCTTTCCAGTGCCATTCCTGGATGTTGTCGTTTCCCTGTGCATCCAGTGCCATTCCTGGGTCTTTGTTTTCTTCCATTCCAGTGCTATTCCTGAATCTTTATATTCTTTCATTCCAGTGCCATTCTTGGATGTCTGTCTCTTTTGATTTTCAGTGCCATTCCTGGATATCTTGTCCCTCTTGTTTCTCCCAGTGCTATTCCTGGAAGTTTTGCCTCTCTTCTGTAATCCCCATTATATTTTTCTTGAATATCTTTTAGTGCCATTCCTGAAAGTCTTATCTATTCATTTAGTGCCATTCCTGGATGAGTTTTCTCCATTGCATTCAGTGCCATTCCTGGATGTATTTCTCACTTCATTCAATGCCATTCTTGAATGAAATGATTTACCTTTACCTTTCAGTGCCATTCCTGAGAATCCCTGCTCACTTTATTCAATCTCTGTCTTGGATATCGTGAACTTTTTTATCCAATGTCATTCTTGGATACTTATGATATATTTTACAGAACTTTTCTCACTTCATCCAATGCCATTCTTGGATGTTGAGATTCCTTTTATCCAATGCCATTCTTGGATGTTGAGATTCTTCTGTCCAATGCCATTCTTGGACACCTTTTCCCCAGCTGAGTCCAATGCTATTCTTGGATGTCTCTGATGTTTGTTGCTGCTCCATTCAATGCCATTCTTGAATGTTGTAGTTCCTTTCATTTAATGCCATTCTTGGATATTTTATCCCCAATGAAGTGTTTTTCACCTCCATCCAATGCTATTCTTGGATGACACTGTTGTTTTTACCAGAAACTTTCTTGTTGATTGTCTAATACCATTCTTGGACATCTATTGGCATACCTTTGTCTCGTTTGTAGTTTCCATCCAATGCTATTCTTGGATGTCACTACTCATCTTCTAGGGTCTTGTCCCTCTCTTTCCAACTATTGATGGATAATTCTTGTCACCTTGACAGATCTCCAGAAATAGCTTGTGTTCCCCGGCGTGTCTTTTCATGTCTTCTCACTCAATTTACCATATCTTTTGTTTCAAGTTTCCCCGCAGAGTGTCTCATCCTTTGCATTCATATCATCTTGTGACATCTTATGGCTAAAAATTTGGTTTTCTGTATTTAAGTATCTTCAATCTTGTCGAGACGAAGTTTTCAACCTTCATATCTCCTGATAGAAGAAACTTAAATAGGGGCAGCTGTTGAACCCTAATTTTTACCCCTAAGATTTTGCACATTTCATTTGCATCTCATACCATAAACAAGATCACAATCTGTGTTTCTCCCGAGCATCTGTATATTATTCTTACTTGCTTTATATTTGACTGTGTCTACTAACCTTTAACCAAAATACCAAAAATTTGATGCAGGTTGCCTATTCTTCTTTCTGCGTGTTTAGGTTTTGCATGGTTGTCAAAGCAAGGGCCTAACTTCGGGTCAAATGTGGTTGTTCGTTCTTGACCCAGTTCAAATGGAAGTTTGACCTAATATTGGTCGATTTACCAAAAGTTTGCTTCATCTTCCTGTCATTTGTGCCAGTGGTTTATTTCTCTAGCAGGGACTGTTCAAAGTCAAGATGTCTTGTGTTGAGATTCTTCAGTTTATCAAGCAGTGGTTCATGTGAGGTTTGGGTTCAGAAAGTCAGGTTCATCATGATCAGAGTTCATCAGCCTAATGTTCAACTGTGTTCATCCCAGATGATTGATTCAGGCGAATTTTGAAGTGCTTCATTCACTTTATCAGAGAATTATGGAAAGTTTCAGATGATTCATTTGGCCGTTGCTTAAGTTGCAAGGCATTCAGTGGTTCAGGATTGGTTTCATCGACTATGTTCAGTTTATCAGAAGCTTGAGAAAAAAGTCAAGATTGGTTTTGGGCTAAGAACAAAGATTTGCTATCCATGATCCATATCCATTTCCATTTTGGTTATTCATTACTAAACCATTTCTATCCATTTAATATCCAAACTTCATATCCACTTTTCTCAAATTCAAACCCATTTTCAATAATTCATTTCATTTCCAATTATCCATTATTTTCCAATTACCCACTTTAATTTTAAAATAACCGATTATCCATATTCAATTATTCATATCCATTTTGAGATTTATTTCCATTTTTTCCAAATCTATTCAATTTTATTTCATTTCTATTCAATTATCCACTTTTTAATCCATTCTCCATTTTTATCCAATTTCTATCCAATACTCCATATTACCTTTCAAAAATCCATTTCCAATATCCATTTTCCAATCCAATTCTAAATCTACATTATAAAAATTCATTAACCAATTTTCAATTATCTTTTTCTTTCTAACCAATTTCCATAAAAAAAAAACCATTTTTCAAATTCATATTTTAGTGCCAAAGTCCATACAAATAAAAAGGCCATGATTCACATACAGCCACTTCATGCTACAATTCACAAATTGCTACATGAATCCAAACAAACCACAAGCCACATGAACAACTTGCTTTGTAACGCCCCAGTCAGTCCGGTCAGTTTTGTCAGTTTGGACTTTTTAATTAATTGAGTCGTTTTGATTATTTGATTATTATATTATTTTATTTCTGACTTTTATGTGAAAATATGTAATTTTTCATCGAGATTATATTTTATCGCGTTTTGGGAGCGTTTGCGAGATATTTAAGTGTAGGGGTATTTTTGGCATTTTGGTTTATTTTGTTAAGTTTGATATATGATAGAATAGAAAGAGAGAAAAATAGTAAGGAGAAAGAAAAAGAGAAGAAGAAAAGTAGAGAGAAGGAGGAAGAGAAGAAAAAGAGAGAAAAGAAGAAACCAATCTCTCGACTTTATTAAACACGATTAAATCGGGTAAGGGTGCGAAACTCGATTATACTATGTTTGTGTATGATTATGTATGTGTTTTCTTGTATGTTTGCTTGTCTTCTATAGCTTTGAGTTCTAGGTTGAAAATGAGAATTTTGTGAGAAATCGATACTTTCGCGGTTGGAAATCGACGTAAATGTGGTAGAATACTTATTGCCATGATTGTATTGAGTTCTGATTGATATATGATGTTTTGAAAATGTTTTGGTAGTAGAACATATCATTTTGGGTTTCTACACAGCGCTGAGAAATTCTGAGTTTTCCTTGGTTCGCCTAGCGAACCTGGGGCGAAGCAGTAGCGAGTGATGTTTTCGCGGGTTCGCCTAGCGAACCAGTTAGCGAAGGTTCGCTGAGTTGTTCGCCTAGCGAACTTTGTATGTTTTTGGTTCTGGTGGTTGCTGCCTTGGTTCGGTAAGGGGTTCGCCTAGCGAACTTTGTGTCTGTTTTCTAGCTGGTAGTGGGTTCGCTGGACATTCGCCTAGCGAAGGTGGTAGCAAATGCTCGCTAGAGGGTTCGCCTAGCGAACAGGGCTGTTTGTGTAGTTTTGTTTTCTTCATAACTTTTGATCTGTGGTTCAGTTTGAGGCGTGGTTTGATGCGTTAGAAAGCTTATAAAATGTTCTTCTTTATGAGGATGGTTTTGAGATTGTTGCCCGATTAAATTATGTTGGGAATTAGAAAATGTGTGGTGTTGTTGTCGACTTTTGCCGGTTAATTGGGTGTAATTGATGGGTTATCATACGATTTGCTTGTGATATATGTTGGATGCATGCGTTTAAATGTCGTGATGATGATTGTGGCCGTATGGCAATTAAATGCATTGTTTTGGGCTTGAGTGTAAAGCATGATTTTGTTGATTGAGATGAGTGCATATATGTGTGCATTTTAAATGTCACGAGTCATTGTATGCCAAGCATCATGATATGCATTCTTGTAATTTCGTGTACCCATGTGGGGTGTGAGCGACGGTTTGGTTCCAGAGGGAATCCGCTATAACGTTGTGTGCCCGTGTGGGGTGTGAGCGATGATTATAGACGATCGTGTGCCTGTGTGGGGTGTGAGCGATCCATAAACGTCGTGTGCCCGTGTGGGGTGTGAGCGACGGGGAACATCGTATGCCCGACGAGGAGTTACACTAAGTAACGAACGATGGTTCCAGCAGAGTTCCTGAGTGAACTAGTGATGAGAAATATTGGAAGTCGGTACCGCATGGCATATGCATAGAGTCGTTGTGTCGGTCTCTGTGCATTTGTATAAATCATGGATTAATTGTGTATGGAATAGTGAATGTGATTAATGATATGGAATATGTATAATTGTATTAATGATGAGTGTATTGGGTATGACTGATGTGCATTGGTATGGAATACTTGATAAGTGTACTGTGTGGTGTTGTAATTGATGGTGGTGCATTTGTGGTGAGAATATTTTACTTGTGCATTTCTGTGTTAATATATAATTATATGCAACTGTATTATGATTGTTTTTCTCACCCTTCTGCTGTTTTATAATGCTCTATGAGGCATTGCAGATTAGAGTTGCTGGAGGTCTTTTTGTGAAGCTAGGTCTTCATTCTTTTGTCGGTCGGCTCTGATATGTGACACCGGGTAGTCGGGGTGATCGAGTGGAATTATTTTGTATTGTGTATATGTATCTGTTGGATTATACATGTATGATTTTGTATATGACAAACAAACTTTTATGATATATATATATATATATATATATATATATATATATATATATATATATATGAGTTTCAGTTACGGATTTTCCGCTTTAATTCTGTTTCTGAATGATGGGTGTATTACTACCTGAATTGTTGCATATCTTTATGAGCAGGTGTTGTATGTTTGTTTCAAATTGATGTGACCCCCGGTCTATGCCGTGCATTTGTAAATATACTCTGATGAAATTTTGAATTTTATTTACCGCTTTAATAGCTTGGGGGTATAGATTAAGGGTGTTACATTAAGTGGTATCAGAGCCAGTCCGTGTCAGTTCGTGTCTGTTTGTGTCGGTCCTTGTCGGTGTGGCGTTTGGAGTGAGCTGTTTGTTTAACCATAGTTTCTGTTATTGGAAATGAACAGAATATGGCTGGTAGGAATGATGCTGCTTTGGCTGCTGCTATGTAAGCTATGGCTCGGGCTGTGCAGGGTGCACCTAATGTTGCGGGTAATGATGAGTTCAGGAAGAACAGACCGCCTGTCTTTAAGGGGAGACATAATCCTGATGGTGCACAGATTTGGTTGAAAGAGATTGAAAGGATTTTTCGAGTTATGGATTGTGCCGAGGACAGTAAGGTGAGACTGGGAACTCACATGTTACAGGAAGAAGCGGATGACTGGTGGGTTAGTACTCGTCAGGTGTTGGAAGCTGGGGATGAAGAAGTTACTTGGGAATTGTTTAGCCGGGAATTTCTGAGGAAGTATTTTCCCGATGAAGTAAGAGGAAAGAAGGAAATTGAGTTCTTGGAATTAAAACAAGGTAATATGTCTGTTGTGGATTATACTGCTAAGTTTGTGGAGCTTGTACAGTTTTATCCTCATTATGCTGAAGCGACTGCAGAGTTTTCTAAGTGTGTGAAGTATGAGAGCGGATTGCGTCCTAAGATTAAGCAGGCAATCGGTTATCAAAGGATTCGAAGGTTTTCTGATTTGGTGGAATGTTGTAGGATTTATGAAGAGGATAGTAAGGCTCGTTCCACTCACTACAAGAGTGTGAGTGACAGAAAAGGGAAGCAATAGTTCCGTAGTGGTCTGAATGTAACACCAGCTGACAAGGGTAAACAAAGGGGTACTTTTGAAAGAAGATCAAGTGGTGGAGGTATGTCTAGTCCTCTGAGGTGTTATAGATGTGGTGAAGTGGGACATCGTCAGTCCGAATGTAAGAAATATTTGAGGAAGTGTACTAATTGTGGAGGTTTAGGATATGTTACTGTTGATTGTGCCAGGAAGAATGTGGTGAAATGTTACAACTGTGGTGAACCTGGTCATATTAGTACAAAGTGTCAGAAACCGAAGCAAGCTCCAGCTAGTGGGAAGGTGTTTGCATTGGTGGGGACTCAGACTTCAAATGCAGATCATCTGATAAGAGGTACTTATTTTATTAATAATACACCCTTAGTTGCTATTATTGATACCGGAGCGACTCATTCGTTTATTTCGTCTGAGTGCGCTAAGCGTTTGAATCTTGTGTTGTCTTTGATGGATGGTGAGATGGTTATTGATACTCCAGCAATGGGGTCAGTAACTACTTCCTTGGTTTGTTTGAGTTGTCCTTTGACCATTTATGGTAAAGACTTTGAGATGGATTTAGTGTGTTTGTCGTTGGAGGGATTAGATGTGGTTCTGGGAATGAATTGGTTACAGTTCAATAGAGTTCATATTGATTGTTATCATAAGTTAGTAAGGTTTCCTTATCTTGAGGAAGATGAAGATTCGAGTTTCTTATCTACCAAAGAGTTGAAGAAACTTTTAGCGGATGAAGCTCAGTTGTTTGGGTTGTTTGCGTCGTTGACTGTGGATAGTCAAGTTTCACTCGAGGTATTCCCTGTTGTGTGTGATTTTCCTGAAGTGTTTCCTGAGGATATTTCAGACTTGCCGCCAGAGAGAGAAGTGGAGTTTTCGATAGATCTAGTTCCTGGTACTAGACCTGTTTCTATGGCACCTTATCGTATGTCGACATCTGATTTGGTTGAGTTGAAGAAGCAGTTGAATGAGTTGTTGGAAAAAAAGTTCGTGAGACCAAGTGTTTCTCCTTGGGGTGCTCCAGTTTTACTGGTGAAAAAGAAAGATGGAAGTATGCGATTGTGTATTGATTATCGCCGGTTGAATAAGGTGACGATTAAGAATAAGTATCCTCTTCCAAGAATTGATGATTTGATGGATCAATTAGTTGGTGCTTGTGTGTTCAGTAAGATTGACTTGAGGTCAGGGTATCATCAGATTAGGGTGAAAGAGAAAGATATTCAGAAGACGGCTATTAGGACACGTTACGGTCATTATGAATATTTTGTGATGCCGTTCGGGGTTTCTAATGCGCCAGGTGTGTTTATGGAGTACATGAATCGTATTTTTCCACGAGAATTTGGATCGATTTGTTGTTGTGTTTATTGACGACATATTGATTTATTCTAAGTCTCGGGAGGAGCACGCGGAGCATTTGCGTATTGTTTTGCAGGTTTTGAAGGAAAAGAAGCTTTTTGCCAAATTGTCCAAGTGTGAGTTCTGGTTGTCGGAAGTGAGTTTTCTTGGACACGTAATTTCAGGTAATGGTATTGCTGTGGATCCATCTAAAGTAGAAGCAGTTCTACAATGGGAGGCTCCGAGATCTGTTACTGAAATTCGAAGCTTTTTGGGTTTGGCCGATTATTATCAAAGGTTCATTGAAGGTTTTTCTAAGCCAGCACTTCCTTTGACCCAGTTGACTTGTAAAGGGCAAGCGTTCATTTGGGATATTCGGTGTGAGGAAAGTTTTAATGAGCTGAAGAGAAGATTGACGACAGCTCCGATTTTGATTTTGCCGGATCCTAATGAACCATTTGTGGTGTTTTGTGATGCGTCTTTGATTGGTCTAGGTGGTGTGCTAATGCAAGACGGTAAGGTTGTGGCGTATGCTTCGAGGCAGTTGAGAGTGCATGAGAAGAATTACCCTACGCATGATTTGGAATTAGCGGCTGTGGTTTTTGTGTTGAAGATTTGGAGGCATTATCTTTTTGGTGCGAGGTTTGAAGTCTTTAGTGATCATAAAAGTTTAAAATATTTGTTTGATCAGAAGGAATTGAATATGAGGCAACGAAGATGGTTGGAATTTTTGAAGAACTACGACTTTGGCTTGAATTACCATCCTGGTAAAGCTAATGTGGTAGCCGATGCGTTGAGTCGAAAATCGTTGCATATGTCCACTTTAATGGTTAAGGAGTGGGAACTTTTGGAATCGTTTAGAGATTTGAGTTTGGTATGTGAAGTGACGTCGGATAGTGTGAGGCTGGGTATGTTGAAGGTTACTAATGATTTTCTGATGACGGTAAGTGATAAACAGAAGTTGGATGTGAAATTGGTGGATTTGATGTTGGTTGACGGAAAAGATGCGAGTTGTGATTTTCAAGTGGATGTTAATGGTGTGTTGAGGTTTCGTGGGCGAATTTGTATTCCGGACGATTCAGATTTGAAACGGATGATTTTGGAAGAAGGACACCGAAGTAACTTGAGTATACATCCGGGAGCGAATAAGATGTACCAAGATTTGAAAAAGATTTTCTGGTGGTCTGGATTGAAAAGAGATGTGGCCCAGTTTGTGTATGCCTGTTTGACGTGCCAGAAGTCGAAAGTGGAACATCAGAGGCCTAGTGGTTTGTTGCAACCGTTGGATATTCCGGAGTGGAAATGGGATAGCATTTCGATGGATTTTGTAACGGGGTTTCCGAATACACAGCGAGGGCATAATGTTATTTGGGTGGTTGTGGATAGACTGACTAAATCGGCTCATTTCATTCCGATTGACATCAGTTTTTCTTTGGAGCGGTTAGCCGAGATTTATATCAGTGTGATTGTGAAGTTGCATGGAGTTCCGTTAAGTATTGTTTCAGATCGAGACCCGAGGTTTACCTCGAGATTTTGGGAAAGTTTACAGAAGGCGTTAGGTTCTAAATTGAGGTTGAGTTCGCTTATCATCCACAGACGGATGGGCAGTCGGAGAGGACGATTCAATCTTTGGAAGATTTGTTGCGAGCGTGTGTTTTGGAACAAGGTGGTGCGTGGGATAGTTATCTTGCGTTGATTGAATTCACGTATAATAACAGTTTCCATTCTAGTATTGGAATGTCGCCGTTTGAAGCATTATATGGGCGAAGGAGTCGGACACCGTTGTGTTGGCATGAATCGGGCGAGAGTTCGGTGGTTGGACCAGAGTTGGTTCAACAGACTACGGAAAAAGTGAAGTTGATCCGTGAGAAAATGAAGGCTTCTCAGAGCAGACAAAAGAGTTATCATGATCAGAGACAGAAGGATCGTAAGTTTCAAGAGGGCGATCATGTATTTTTGAGGGTTATGCCGGTAACGGGTGTTGGTAGGGAATTGAAGTCGAAGAAGCTTACTTCTCGGTTTATTGGTCCTTACCAGATATCGGCGAGAGTGGGTGCTGTGGCTTATAGGGTGGCGTTGCCGCCGAGTTTTTCAAATTTGCATGATGTGTTCCATGTTTCACAGCTTCGGAAGTATGTTCCGGATCCGTCGCATGTGATTCCGATGGATGAGGTTGAGGTAAGGGAGAACCTTACGGTCGAGGCTTTACTAGTGAGTATTTTAGATCGCGAGTTGAAGCGGTTGCGGGGCAAGGATATTGCACTGGTGAAGGTAGCGTGGAGAGGCGCTGCTGAGGGCAATTTGACTTGGGAGTTGGAGAGTCGGATGCGGGAGTCGTATCCAGAGCTGTTCATCTCAGGTATATTTTCGAGGACGAAAATTTCTAAGTGGGGGAGAGTTGTAACGCCCCAGTCAGTCCGGTCAGTTTTGTCAGTTTGGTCTTTTTAATTAATTGAGTCGTTTTGATTATTTGATTATTATATTATTTTATTTCTGACTTTTATGTGAAAATATGTTATTTTTCATCGAGATTATATTTTATCGCGTTTTGGGAGCGTTTGCGAGATATTTGAGTGTAGGGGTATTTTGGGCATTTTGGTTTATTTTGTTAAGTTTGATATATGATAGAATAGAAAGAGAGAAAAATAGTAAGGAGAAAGAAAAAGAGAAGAAGAAAATTAGAGAGAAAGAGGAAGAGAAGAAAAAGAGAGAAAAGAAGAAACCAATCTCCCAACTTTATTAAACACGATTAAATCGGGTAAGGGTACGAAACTCGATTATACTATGTTTGTGTATGATTATGTATGTGTTTTCTTGTATGTTTGCTTGTCTTCCATAGCTTTGAGTTCTAGGTTGAAAATGAGAATTTTGTGAGAAATCTATACTTTCGCGGTTGGAAATCGACGTAAATGTGGTAGAATACTTGTTGCCATGATTGTATTGAGTTCTGATTGATATATGATGTTTTGAAAATGTTTTGGTAGTAGAACATATCATTTTGGGTTTCTACACAGCGCTGAGAAATTCTGAGTTTTCCTTGGTTTGCCTAGCGAACCTGGGGCGAAGCAGTAGCGAGTGATGTTTTCGCGGGTTCGCCTAGCGAACCAGTTAGCGAAGGTCAGTGAAGGTTCGCTGAGTTGTTCGCCTAGCGAACTTTGTATGTTTTTGGGTCTGGTGGTTGTTGCCTTGGTTTGCCAAGGGGTTCGCCTAGCGAACGTTGTGTCTGTTTTCTAGCTGGTAGTGGGTTCGCTGGACATTCGCCTAGCGAAGGTGGTAGCGAATGCTCGCTAGAGGGTTCGCCTAGCGAACAGGGCTGTTTGTGTAGTTTTGTTTTCTGCATAACTTTTGATCTGTGGTTCGGTTTGAGGCGTGGTTTGATGCGTTAGAAAGCTTATAAAATGTTCTTCTTTATGAGGATGGTTTTGAGATTATTGGCCGATTAAATTATGTCAGGAATTAGAAAATGTGTGGTGTTGTTGTCGACTTTTGCCGGTTAATTGGGTGTAATTAATGGGTTATCATACAATTTGCTTGTGATATATGTTGGATGCATGTGTTTAAATGTCGTGATGATGATTGTGGCCGTATGGAAATTAAATGCATTGTTTTGGGCTTGAGTGTAAAGCATGATTTTGTTGATTGAGATGAGTGCATATATGTGTGCATTTTAAATGTCATGAGTCATTGTATGCCAAGCATCATGATATGCATTCTTGTGATGTCGTGTGCCCATGTGGGGTATGAGCGAAGGTTTGGTTCCAGAGGGAATCCGCTATAATGTCGTGTGCCTGTGTGGGGTGTGAGCGATGATTATAGACGATCGTGTGCCCGTGTGGGGTGTGAGCGACGGGGAACATCGTATGCCCGACGGAGAGTTACACTAAGTAACGAGCGATGGTTCCAGCAGAGTTCCTGAGTGAACTGGTGATGAGAAATATTGGAAGTCGGTACCGCATGGCATATGCATAGAGTCATTGTGTCGGTCTCTGTGCATTTGCATAAATCATGGATTAATTGTGTATGGAATTGTGAATGTGATTGATGAGATGGAATTTGTATAATTGTATTGATGATGAGTGTATTGGGTATGACTGATGTGCATTGGTATGGAATACTTGATAAGTGTACTGTGAGGTGTTGTAATTGATGGTGGTGCATTTGTGGTGAGAATATTTTACTTGTGCGTTTCTGTGTTAATATATAATTATATGCAACTGTATTATGATTGTTTTTCTCACCCTTCTGCTGTTTTATAATGCTCTATGAGGCATTGCAGATTAGAGTTGCTGGAGGTCTTTTTGTGAAGCTAGGTCTTCATTCTTTTGTCGGTAGGCTCTGATATGTGACACCGGGTAGTCGGGGTGATCGAGTGGAATTATTTTGTATTGTGTATATGTATCTGTTGGATTGTAGATGTATGATTTTGTATATGACAAACAAACTTTTATGATATATATATATATATATATATATATATGAGTTTCAGTTACGGATTTTCCGCTTTAATTCTGTTTCTGAATTGTGGGTGTATTACTACCTGAATTGTTGCATATCTTTATGAGCATGTGTTGTATGTTTGTTTCAAATTGATGTGACCCCCGGTCTATGCCGTGCATTTGTAAATATACTCTGATGAAATTTTGAATTTTATTTACCGCTTTAATAGCTTGGGGGTATAGATTGAGGGTGTTACATGCTTCACGCCTAAGCCATCAATAAGTTGCAACGCAATGCTTTAATCAGCTGGAACTTTCCAAGGATTTCGCAAAATGAAAAAACAATTACAAGCCGTACACAGCAAGCCATTACATTCAAGCCTTGTTCCAGCCGTGCCAAGCCGTGACTCACCAAGCTTCATCAGAGTACCAGCATCACATGTCACACGTTTTTGCAATAAAAAATGGCAACACACAACACTCCTCAAAACGCAGCTCTCCATAGCACATGAATTCAAAAACGACACAGAAACGGCTTTGAAAAAAAGAATAAACGGCAGCTCACTACATGAACTTTTCAAAACGCTGCAAAGAGAAATATCAAAACGCAATGCATCATGTGAAAGCAACGTCAAAACGACTTGTAATCCGTAGCTTGCCAAAACGCAGCGAATGATCAAAACGGCAAGTTGAAATTTCAAAATTCCAAATTCATTTCCAAAAAACTCACACTCCATTCACCTTCAAATTCTACTATAAATAAGAGACTAAACTCATTCATTCTCCAAGCTTTGATAGCCAAAAATATACTGCAGAAAAATTCTTCGAAGCTTCAACTATCTTTCACCTTCAATTTCCTTCATTCAATTCACCACAAATTGGATTTGATTTTCATAAACCTTTCACATAAATTCTTCAACCTTCACCAATACAAATCTGCATAAAACTCAGCAATTTAATTCAACAATCGATTTCAAGTTCTCAACAACAATTACACAACAAATTCGCAGAATTCATCAACAACAACATCAAAAGCTACAACACTCGCGAGATTCACAAATCGCAACGCTTCAACATCAATCAAAGTCGTTCAAATCCGCAACAACGAGAGTTGAAATGAAGGAAAAAGAAAAATCAGAAGAATACAAACCTTAATTTGAAGGTAGTTATCGGTTTTCAACTAGATTTCGTGATCTGAATTTGAATCCATTGTCGACTCTCTTTCAAAATTGAACGCATATTTGGAATCTACACGGTGTTTCAATCACAACCGCATGTGTTTCGCATCCCGCCGCTTTGATTTGAGAAATCTCGAAAGTGTTGGCTATGGTGTTTCCTTTGGCCGTCGCATTACAAGAAGAAGAAGATGATGAATTTCATTTTTCTGTTTCTTCTTTTTTCTTTTTAATATATCATTTGTTTTTTTATATTTCTTTTATTTTTTTCTAAAAATGGATTGGGCTTAGCCTGCTTCACCACCAACTTTTGTTCTGCAACTCCATTTTCTGTTTTTAATTTCTTTCATTTTTGTAAAACTCCATTTTTTTTCACTTTTTTTTTTCTTTTTCTTAATGATGTAAGTCAATTTAGATTTTAATTCTTGTTTTTTTATTTATTTATTTTTTTTTTGAATGTTACCTTAAAGAGAAAATTCTAAAAAAATTATTGGAAATCATTTTGCTCTTGATTTTATATTCTTTTTACTTTCTTATTTTTTCCTTTAATTATTGTTGGTTGTTGATGGATCATAACTTGTTAGATCCATCTCTTTATTCATCTCTTTTCTTTTGATCGATTAAAGTCTTATGGATCTCAGAATTCCTTTGTTGAATTTTTGATCAAGACTAGATCACTACCAATTTTATTTTCGTACGGTATTGCTTTCGGATGACGATCTACATATTGTTCATCTTGCATGCATTAGTACAAAGATCTATTGACCGACCTCATTGTAGGGTAATTACTTCGTAAATTACTCGGTGATTGCTTAACATAGCGCAACATGTGTCCCGTATCAGAAAACGATCAAAGATGGTTGATGATTTGTCTATTGGTTCAACACTTATGAAACTTGTTGTTAGGAGGCTTTGGTCTTATTAATCCTCTAATGAGTTTTCATTAACCTTGACCTAAGTGCATTATTCAATAATTATTGATCACTTAATCTAACAACTAATCACTAACTTACTAACAATACTATTGTACTAATCTCGTTTACGATTCCTTCTCGCTCCCTATTTCTCTTTTACTTTTATGCTCCATTATTATCATTTCATATCATGTTTATGCTTCCGCAATTTTTACTTTGTCCGTTGGACACATGTTTATGCTTCCGCAATTCTTCCTTTGTCCGTTGGGCACATGTTTATGCTTATGCCTTTTTCTCTTTGTCCACTTAGACCAAAAACATTAATAAAGGCCAAAACCTCTAAAAAACTTGTGTTTCTAATCTTGGACTATGGTTACTATCCTTTGCAATGGATATGGAGTTTTGCACCTAGACCTTGGACTTCAATGCTATTCTTGGATCCTTGGACTTAGAACTAGGACCTTCTCCCTTTGCTTTGGAATTATGGTTTGAAGACTTAGGAGTTTGCTTGTGTGGTTAGGCTATTCTTATCCTTAGCTTTTACTTTATGCTTTAGGATAGTCACTTCTTCTCCACCCATTCTTCAATTTTCAAAACTCTCTCTCTTTTTCAAAACTTTCTTGATTTCAAACTATCACCTTTTCATAATCAAACCTTGACTTTGTCAAGTGATTTTACTCATTTCTTAACAAGTGCTAAACTACATAAGCATATTGACACCATTTTCAAAAGACTTAAAAAAACATCAAATTCATCAAACTCTCTTTTATGTCCTTGTGCACTTTTTCCTTTAACTTTTTCATAAGTTTAGACATGATTCATTTCTTTAAGCGGAATTATTCGTTTGGAAATGAGGACTTGTCTTTACATTTAAAATCAACCAAAACAAACAAATTTCATCCTTTGTACCACGAACTACAGGGTTTTGATCCTACATTGTACCACGAACAACAAGTCTCTCCAAACACAAAAATCTTAAAAACAATTTCTCTTCTCATCTCCTCAATCTCTTTTCAAGCAAACATTTTCAAACCAAAAGCGGTAGATATTTCAAAGGGTTCCTATAGAGTACTATAGACATTTTGGGTGCTAATACCTTCCCCTAACGTAACCAACCCCCATTACCCAAACTCTGTTTGTTCTTTTCCTTTTTAAAACTCTTTTGATTTTGTTCGCTCTTTTTCCTTTCCATTTTTTGGATAAAATAAAAGTGCGGTGGCGACTCTTGCTTTTCGAGTTAAGTTAATCAATAGCTTACACTCACGATTTTGACGCTACAAATGGTCAAGATGTGGAATAAGTTTTAATAACCTACTCTTGGAGTAAGAATATCTCGAATATATATATATATATATATATATATATATATATATATATATATATATATATACTTATATATATAAATATATATATAAATATATATATATATATATATATATATATTTATATATATATATATATATATATATAAATATATATATATATATTTATATTTATAAATATATATATATATATATATATATATATATATAAATATATATATATAAATATATATATATATATATATTTATATATATAAGTATAAATATATATATATATATATATAAACTTAGAGACATAACCTATTTATTTGTCATTTATAATTAATTTTAAATCACAATTTGACTGGTCTGTATTTTTTTCACACATAATCTATAAATTTTTGGACAGAACAAAACATAACTAAATACACACAGAATACAAAATTTTATTGTTTACGAAACCAAATGTACTCACATTCAAAATGGTACACTCAAAGAACCTATACATATTTGAAAACATAACCATATAATTCTTACAAAATCCATAATGACATTTGGGATATAGAAAACCTCAAGCAAGAGAACCTAATCATATATGAACCTATACACACTAGTAGAAAAAAAGCTTTTTAAATCAGTTAAAAATGACTTGTTAAGTCGGGTCCGAGCCCGACCTAAGAATTACCGACATAAGAAGTTTTGACTTCTTAAGTCGGTTATGGACCTGACTTAATAAACTATTATTAGGTCGGTTATTCAGAACCCGACTTAATAAGTCTACCCTCTAAGAAAACTCTCGTTCCATTTATACCCGACCTAAGAACTTAATTTCTTAAATCGGATATAAATAACCGACCTAACAAGTTATTTAATTTTTTTGTATAGCACATATCAAATTAAAACATCATTGCAATCAACAGAGGTACACAACCACTGCACTTGCAGGTAAATTCAATTGCACTAAAAGATATAACATTAATTTTATCAAAAATCATAAACAAGAGTAACTACATAAGTGAAACACCAGCTACATACTTATCAAAACAAAAAAAAAACTTAAAGATTGGCCAGAAAAAATCATATCATCGTCTGAACAGCCAACAATCAACATCCAACACAGAATTGCACCTAATTCATATCATTGTCTGCATTTGCTTCAATATGTTCCAATATCATTTTTGCACAACGTTCTTGAACATTTTTAACTTCATCTTTTTGTAATGGATTTGAATCCCAGAATATCTAAATAAATAAACGTTGACATAAAATTAAATTAATATATCAACATAAAAAATAACATTAATTAATTGATACAACTTGTTAAAAAAATTATATTACTTACATGTGTCCATGAACCAACAACAGTAGCAGATATAATGTTCAACATGTGAGCCATGATGTAATAGTCGCACTCATAACTAATTTGTTGCTTTTGACTCTAAAATTTTTTATCAAATGTGAACGTCTAGTCAGTAAATATTATTCAAAAACTATTATATATATATATATATATATATATATATATATATATATATATATGGAACTATTCATTTGTATGTAACGTTAACAACTTATAGTGGGATAGAACCATTCTACTTTCCTTTGCTTTCTCACACGTTGTAACTTATTATAAGCCCTCAAAGCTCTACAATTATTTATAATTAGCAAAATAAATAAGATACTTACGTTTGTTTCAGAACCTTTTTGCTCACCAAACTTTGTTTCTCTTCTTCACCTCAGAAAATCCTCATCAAAATCCAACAACCCAACACTTATTTCATAACTGAAATAATCTTCTTTCAATCTCAAATAAACCATCTTATGAAGACCTTCAACCTCATTCGCTGACGAGCAAAACGACTGCCTTGCTACCTCCTTCACCGTTCGAGCTCTAATAACAACTGCAGCAGCAGCTCGCGTGTCGTTTGCGAATGATTTTTGTTCTTGATAGTTGATTTTTCATGCTCTGCTTAGTTTTAATTTGGTTACGTTACCGTCATGATTTCGACTCAGCATAGCAGCCAGTAATACTCTTACTTGTGCGTACCACCCGTGATTCAACAACAACTCAGCTGCAACAACAAAAAAGTTGCGTCTCATAGCAACACCATCAATAACACGGCAACGGCCACGAATTACACTGTTGCAGCCAAATCCGCTTCCAATTTTATGAATCGACCTACCCCTTGTTGTGCCATTTTAAGTGTTACCATTGTTTCGACTCAAGGTTGTGTTGATTTAAATCGTACAAGTTCAGCGTTTGAAGGTTGTGTTACCATTGTTTCGACTCAAGGTTGTGGTAATCTTTGAACTACTTTTTTGATTCTGTTATGTTCATTGCTCTTATTTGATTTTGGTTCAGACTCAATTATTTTACTTGTTTATTGTATCGTTTCTATTACCTATATCATCTCTATCGATATCCAACCTACATATTTTCAACACACTGCTTATTATTCAATCACCTATGCATCTAGAGAAAATCCCAACCTACATATTTTCAGCGTTGTTTCCAAAAACTGGGAATAAAAAAGTGAACCGAAAACCATTTCTCCCACACACCATTGGCATATAAAATATACATCTCTCTGGAAGCAATCAATAAAGAAATTTATGGATCTAATTTAACATAGTTTTAGCAACTTAGGGTTTAAAGGAGATGGATGATTTATGTAAAAATTAACAAAACTAAAAGAAAAAGAAGAAAATTAGGGATTTAGAAGACTAACCTCTTGAATTTCTTTGGAGAGTTTCCTTGTACTGGTTGCCTTCTAATGTGTTTTGAGAGCTCTGTTTTTAATTTGTTGTTTTTTTCGTTTTATGTTATGAGTAGGGTTTTTGGTTTAGGTGTGAAGAAGAGTGGGAGATGGCATATCAGAAACTGATTAGTTTGGAATTGGGGAGAAATTAAATTATAGTATTTTATAAATAATATACGTTCCGCCTATATTCTAACAAGTTACAGTTAGTCCAGCGGTAATAATATATATATTGGTAACCTGAGGTTTAAGGTTCGACTCTCACATGTGCCAATTTTAGATTTTATTCATTTATTTCGCAAAAAATATATCCGACAGGTATCGAACACATGATTCCTTACTTGATAAAACGTTTTCTAAAAACTTCTTAGGTCAGCTGACCGATACCTGACTTAAAAAATATAATTTTTAAGTCAGTTAATAAACATATACGCCTTAAGAAATTTAATGTGACATATATTTTTTTTATTTAATCTTTGTTAAGTCAGTTTAAAATGTACTCGGCCTAAAAAAGTTACAAATATTTACGGAATTGCCACCGTATCACTTCTTAAGTCAGGTGGCAGGTGAACTGACTTAACAACCTCTGCTAAAAAGGTATTTTTGTACTAGTGACATATTTAAACATATAATGAGAAAACCTCTATATATATTGCTTACAATAAACAAGAAAAACTAGTGTTGGTTAGATTCATTAAAAGATAGGAAGGCACCAACCCAACGTGATCGAATGTGATGTATATCTTTTTGTGGGAATAGTATTGGTCACTAAACACCTGTAATTTAAACAAAATTTAAATTATGACAAGTTCACAACAACGACATTAACTTAATAAATATAAATAAATTACATGTATATGGATAAAGTTAATACCTTAGGCCATGAATTGATAATGCATCCGGAGAATATATTTAACATATGTTTCATAACATAGTATCCACATGAAAATATGTCGAGTTGTTTTCATGATTGCAAATAATTTTTATATAGTTACTAATTAAAACACACAAAGCACAAGTAATACATTAGCAAAAATAAAAGAATGTGAAAAAGAACAAGTATTACTTACTTTTGGGAAAAGAACCTTGACTTTCTACCTTTTAGATTACGTTTCACAAAATTGTATCCCTCAAAAGCTCTACATGTCGATAAAAATTAACCATGAATAAATATTATTCAAAACTAAAGGTAAAATATGAGTTATAAAAATAATACCACTTACCTGCTTAAAACGTCATACATCGTTTAAGTAAGGTTATAATGTAACGAACATAACATAATTACAACATTTTTCTTCTGACATATGATAACTATTTGCCAATGTGAACTGCATAAATATTCAGAATAATTAATAATGTGTATTAAATTGATTTTTAAAACAAAACACAAATTAATATATATTTACCCATGGTAAAACGGTCTCAGTAACATTCTTTGTTCTCATCAACCAACTTATTTTGTACGTACATCTTGATAGTGTTTGTTCTCTTTTGTTGAAATTAAATATTGAATGGGTCTAAGAAACAATACTTTCTTAGATCCCTTTCAGCACACATCTCATGCAAGGACCTAAAAGTTAATGCAAAAGTCAAATCTTGATGTTAAAGTATAAGAACAATGAATATAAATTCAAATCACCGTTAAAATTGTACTTACGAGCACCACAGTTGTAGTATGGTTATGTTCAACTAATCACCTCCCTTCAAAAGATCCATAACACAACTCTTATGAAGTATATAAGCTTATTCTGGTTCATGTTTTAATGTAAAATCGTAGATGTCTGACATCTCCTCTATTATCCTTAATAGTCTTTGCGAGTTATCTAGTTGAGGTAGTATGGTGTCAATATTGTGCTTTCACTGCTACAAAATAGACCCTTTGTAATACCAATTTTACAATAGTTATAGTGTTAACCATGGTAATAGTTTATGTCTGGGCATTTTTTTTGTATTTACTAAATGACATGTCACAATGGTCAAATGAAGCAACTGTAGTGAAAGATACACTGAGTTAAATGGTTTGAATCCCAGCACCAACAATTAGCCATTTATCGTGATAAAAATGTGACCATGTATATCACTGCGGTTTTTATTAACAATCGTGATGAAAGGTGATACTTATTTATTTATAAGCGAAATTATCTCTCGATTTAGTACATAACAGTCGTCTCTCTCAAAATAAAACCCTAACAACAACTCTTTCACTCGTCTTTCTCTAAACAAAACCCTAACAACTCTGTCACTCGTCTCTCTCATCTGAAAACCCCAAAACGAAACCATAATATCAAATCTTAGCAAATGGGTATTTACAGGTTCGTTTTCTCTATAATTTTTTTTCAAAATCTGTTTCAATAGATTGTGTCATGATGTATGAACTTTCTTCTTGTTTTGACTTGTAGGTAGGGATGCTTGTTTTAATAAAGAGGACGAAGCTAAAGTTAGCATTGGAAACTTATATATGGATGTTAACTTTGCTACTCTAATTTTAGCTTCAACCTTATTTCATTGTGGACACGCCATTATGGGACATGTATGGTACATTTCTAAAGCATTTTATGACTTGATATGTTGTATTTGTTGTTTAAGGTTTGTTGTCGATGAGTGTGGTTGTTAATGTTTGTTTAAAATGTGAGTTTATTATATATTATATGGTTTTAGTGTTTTTCCAATCCCTTACTGAATATATAACTTTCCAAACTGCATTAGCAAATTATGATATGATAGATAAAGTTATATTAGAAAACAAGTACACGTTCAATTCTTGACAAGAATTCTTCTCATCGTTAAGTATATGTTGTTCTTTGACAGTTAGAACTTGGTTTAATGATTTTAGGTCTTCAACCGCCTCTCTCTCCACCTCTAATATTGTTTACAAAGTAGATAACATTTTGCAAAAAGAACTAGAGGTGATGGCAGGGGCGGTTGAAGAACTAGGATCATTAAACCATGTTCTTAATGTCAACGAACAAAATACGAATAAGGTGTTGAAGAACTCTTGTCTATCATTGAACGTGAACTTGTACTTCTAATATAGCTTAATTCGTTATACTATAATGTTCTAGTGCACATTGAAAGGATATATGCTTAGTGAGCATTGGCGAAATAAGCATTCCACATAACTTATAATAAATTCAGATCTATATATCACAACGATTGTTTAGCACAACCGTTGTTAAATATGTTGCTTTAAAGGATATCACAGCGGTTCTTTAAAGTAACCGTTGTAGTAGGTAGAATGCTATGTAGATACAATTACGGTCAAACATCTGTGGTGGAAAGGATCATACATACAATCACGCCTTACCTCAAAACGGTTGGATCAGCATGGTGGTTTCCCATATCCAACCGTTGTGATAGGTATTTTCCGTAGTAGTGTTTGAGGCTGAACAACTATGTTGTAGGACATAAAAACTACTTTTCGTGCATGCGCCACCAATAACAACTTTCTTAGCTACTTTATCAAGTATGTTGAACTAATTTGAATTTGGGTTGATGAGTACACCCATGTATTTCAATTACTGCATCATAAAAATAACTGAAAAATAATACAAAAATTTAAATACATAAACAATAACAACAACATACAACATAATTTTTTTAACATATACTTACTTCAGTCCCATCACGGGTTCACTTCTTCCGCACTTCCTCGGGCGACTTCTCTCGCTCCTCCTCAATCAACCTCTTTTGCTCCTCTTTTAACCTCTTGTACACCTCCTAGAACAAGCTCTCATGCTCCTCAGGTGCACCCCTCACCTTCCTCTTAAGTCCATTTCTCCAGTGCCTCTTGAGTCCACTTCTCCCGCTATAGTTGTAATACATCTTGTAGTTTCTCCCGCACTTTTTGATTAACTATCTCTTCAATATTTATCTTACAGTTTACTTCTTTACCTGTTTGTGATTGTTCAAAATATAACTTCATACCGATGAATTTTCCAAGACCAACGACACGTCCACCATGCCCCTTTGTTCCAATCACTTCTACCAAGATGTCATGGCGTTCTCGTGGAAAAAATATACAATCTTTGGATTTTTCAACAAGTAAGTCTGATAACTCATATTTTGTGAGCTATTTTACCTTTAATACTTGAAGTTCTATTGTTTTAATTTGCATTTTAATTTAGTTTATTAGCTTAATATTGTTGTTTTAGATATTATATTATGGAGCACAATATGTGCTCTCTTTTTGTAATTTTATGTGTTTTTGTGTCTTCATAGGAACCCAAGACCTGTCAAGTCCTGGCACACCAGGATAGCAAGAAGAACAAGTGAGCTTGGTCCAGCAGGTTTTAATGCCAGAATATGCTGGAACAAGTGTCTTCAAGTATCAAAGAGCTAGCAAGATGGAATAGAGTGCATTGGGAAGCAAATGCTAAGTTGTATAGCGAATAAGGCAATATTGTACGTTACAAGACAGAACGCTGACACATAATACAAGACCAATCAGTCCGCAGCACCAGGTGTTTCTACACCTCCTGCTCCACAACCCTGATCTACATGTTTTGTCCTCTGCGTGCTTAGACAAGTCCGCCATAGACATTTCAGAAGAAGAGAAAGGGAGGGAAAAGTGTTGATCTTATGGGCAAAATGAAAATGTCAATCATCCAAGGCATATTCCTAAACCCTGGTTCGATTCCCTATAAAAGGAACAGTTGAGTGGCTAATAAAGGAGTCCAGCAGTTCAACATATTTTGCACAGTTAGAAACAAGTTTGTAAACACTTTGAGTGAGTGAGAGCAAAGAAGGCAAGTGAAGTGACATATCATTCTTCAGAGAAGGAGGATTCCTACTTCAGCATGCATGACAACGTGTGACTCTTGCTAATTGAAGATTCCAAGTAGTCAACACTGTTACCTAGGTTGAATTTCTTTAATGCTTATGCGGTTAGAAATTTTTACTCTAGGAACCACTATGCTTGTAGTTGTTAAAGTCTTTATGAGCTAAAACTTTTTGTGTTAAGCAATGTGCTATTTATTAGTAATGAACCTTTATGTTTATGATGTGTGTTAGTGGTTGATTTTAGCATTTATGTTATTGTTATATATTTGGTTTTCAGTTTGATCACCTTATAACTTACTAAAAGCTTGTTAGTGTGAGAACCCATTAATCAAGTGGAACTAATGCTAGATATGGTTGAAAATAGTAGGGTAGGCATATTCAGTAGATTAGCTACCTTAGGAATAAGGAGTTACAACAATAGGGGAAATGCAGAATGATATTGCCATCCATAATAGTAATGTGAGACATAGGAATTTGTTCCTTACTATTCATGCATATGATTCAATGTTGTAGGATTATACGCTTAGATTGCATTCAGTCCTCATCTGTCACAACCCATCACATGATATTTATGTTAGATTCATACACAAGTGGATCTTTGTTCAACACGCTTCTTTATATCTTGCTAATTTATCTTGTGAAGTATGTTATTCTCAACTTGTGTGAAAGAACCATATCCTAATCATTATTATTGTTACCCTTGCCCATGCTAATTCACAAAATCATAATTAAATCAAGTTAAGTTATACCACTCCCTGTGGGTTCGACATCCTTACGAAAATATCACTTGCTACAATTAAATACCATGTATACTTGCATGTAATACCATATTTAGTCCCAAAAAAAATACTATAACATATAAAAGTTTATCTTTGACAAATTGAATTAACTAAAATAAGTAATGTCGAAAAAAGTATCTACTTACATTTTTTTCAGCAACTTCACATGTAGCCTCTAGTGTGAATTCTCCCCTTGGTCTTTGACGTGCCTTCTTCCATTTCTCATGGTGTGATAGTCGAGATGGGTTATGATCAAGGCTTCTAGAAGGATCTCACAACTCTAATTCTCTTTGTTTACTTTTTCATTAATTTTTTTTTTAGTTTATCATATCCCCCACGAGACAATCTTTGTGGATAAATATTTATAGCTTTATTCTCTTTTATTTTCGGCTCTTACCAAGAAATCATGAGTGGTGTGAGACTAGACAAAATCCTCCTAAACTTTCTTATTAATATATGAATTCTTCACGTATGAAGGCTCTAATTTCTCATATGAATATGTAATATAATCATGTGTGAGCTATATCTTAAGGCCACTCCAACGCTTACTAGAATATCCAAGCCATTTCTTTTTCAGCATACTATCCTCTGGAACAATAAATGTGAAGACAAACTTCTCAAGTAATTGTTTTGATGAAGACAAACTACAAGAAAATGTTTATGTCAAAAAGCATGGATCAAGACTCATATCAACAACAAGTGAAATAAAATCAAAATTTCAAGTTATAAAGTTCAAGTCTTTGAATGCTATTACTAGATTGATCATGAAAAAATAAGGTACAAGTATACAGCCTCTCTATGATAATGTCAAGTGCTCAAGATATTCATGCACAATCATGCCATAATTCATTAAAGTTTTTAGAGCATCAAATTTTGGCCAAAATACAATCTTCCTAAGTATTTTTGCATCTGCCTACTCATGTAACCGGTTACCCAAATTCCTGTAACCGGTTACCACACCTGAACGTTACATTATGTGTCAATTTTCAAAGGATGTAACCGCTTACCCAAAATCCTGTAATCGGTTACATGTGGATATTTTTTAAACTTTTTAGGCACCGCTACAGGTGTAACCGGTTACACCATACATGGTAACCGGTTACCACTGAAGCAATGGCAGTGGTTCAGGCAATTTTTCATGGAAACAAATTTTTAAAATGTAATTTGAACCATGACATCTATTCATGCATGTTTACTGTAACACCCTTTTCTACCCCACAATTATCACAGCGAAATAAACATAAAATCATAGTAAAATCAGAATCACCTCAAAAGGTGCACATTTCTCAATAAATTCAAATCAACAAAATTGCTCTGTAAACAACGGGTTTTCCTCAAAATAACTCAAAAAGCCTTCAAAGAGCAGCAGAATCACCATAACAACAAAAATCCCACAAAATGGTTTATTACAATAAAACATAGTCATCAAATAATCAATAAAATAATAATCAAATAAAACTCAACATGGTTCGACTCAACGACCCATCCCGATGTTACACTATCAGAGCAAGACTCTCTACATTGACCAAAATGCAAATAACTTCAAAAGTCCTCAAAAGCATCAACGGCTAATCCTGATCACCTGCATGTTACCCACGTGGAGGCAACATTCAAACAGGCAGGGTGAGTAATACAATTTATTATAATCAATATAAAATAAGATATACATAAAAATGGTGTCATCATCATATACAACATCATCAGAGTCATCACAAGGCAAACATTAAACACATCATCATAAATCACAACAAATGCCACATAAATGCAATGCACAATAGAACTCATGCATGTGGTACCAATCATCGCAATCGATGGACAATTAGGCCATCACCCTCCAAAGATCCCCGTCAAATAGGATCGGTTCAACACAAGAACCGAAGCACGTCATAAACCACTTCACATCCACACAATGGGATGGAAGCCACAAATAGACCGAAGTCTACCATCATCATCACTGGACCGAAGTCCTAACATCATCATCAAAATATGCTATGAATTCATGTTACACGACATCAATACTCATCATCATCATCACAAGTCATCACGTGCATCATCATTCATCACAGTCTCATTATATCGGCATTCATTCATCAAAGCATCATGCATCATCATCTTATAATCATCAATACAACTCATGGAAATTTACATCAAAATAGTCATGCATCATCATCTCATAATCAATATAACTCATGGTCATTCACATCGTCATTTAATCATCGAACATCACATATACGCAGCTCATAACATTAATATATATCATGGTAATTCATATCATCAATTCATCATCATACGTCATATATAAACAGCTCCTAATCATCCATATACATCATGGCAATTCACTTCATCAACTAATCATCATACATAATATACAAACGGTTCATAATGATCAATAAACTCATATTAATTCAGATCATCAATTATCCATCAAAACATCACGAAATCATCGTCTCATAATCTTCAATAACGTCATGGTAAATCATCAGAAAAATCACATCATTAAAACATCAAGACAACACAGCATCATAAAATAATTTTCCGAACAGCAAGCATTCACTACTGAGTTCGCTGTGCGAACCTACTCGCTGGGACCTTCGCTTTGCGAAGTTGGAAGCGAAACCCCAATCCCATACAAAAACCAGAGAGTTCCCCAATCTGCTTCTCCTCGCTCCTCTATTCACCGTGTGAAGCCTTTCGCTGGGACATTCACTGTGCGAGCCCATAAATCAATCTCAGAATTTATCCCAGTATCATCACACAACCATCGCACATTCACTGCACTACTTGCTTTGCGAGTTTGGGTGAACATTCGCCTTGCGAATGATTTGTTCGCTTTACGAACTAGCGATTTCTGCAATCGCTGCTACGCATCAGTAGCATTCCAGCCCAAAAACCTTTACGATTCCAACCTCAATTAACCCTAAAACATCTCCAAAACAGTCCTAAAACATCAAGGCAATCAAAGGCATAAAACCTACGACTATTAGGTCGGTTAATTTCACTATTCTAACTCAAAAATACCTAAACTTTCACAAATTCTCAAGATTCCCATAAACCCCATAAATCCCTTCCTTATACAAGATCCCACATATCATCAAAGAAGGTTTTGCCTCTAAGGCTTATTTTTACCCGAATCAATTCAACCCTCAATAATCCATCATCGATCCTCATAAATACCCCTAAATCATCAATAACTCATAAACCCTTCAAAAACCCCAAAAACCTCAAGATCCATTTTAAACACATCACTCCTATATTAAAAACAATGAAAGGCAATACTCCCCATACCTTAGATTGTCGATCTGAAGCTTTCTCTAGTGATTCTTCAGAAACCTTCTCGAATCCTTGCCTTTTCCTTCTTCCTCTGAGCTCTGCACTTTTCTCCTTATTTTCACGTTCCAACTAAATGAATCCTATTCCTTCCCAATTCCTTTTTGTTAAATCCTTGGGCTCTCAAAAATGGGTTTTCCCCATAATACCCTCACTAATCCTCCTCAAAAGTCCACCCTACCCTTAATTCCTCTAATATTATTTAAATTAATAATAATACTAATATATTCATATTATATACTGTTATTTAATTAAATAACCGAAACTCCACCAAAATACCGACATCGACACAAACCACCAAACATTCACCGAAAATTCACAAATATTATTGTAGCGAGCGAAACTGGACGTGTTTCTTAAGCATTGTCGCTCCTTGGGGGTTACTACAGGTCGATTCATTTTTTATCCTATTGTGAGCTGACTAAGGAAGGGAAATAGATGTCTCCAATTAACCCTGCTTGCATACTGAGTTTAAACAGCGATCTGTTAGGTTACGAATGTTATCAATGTGGGGGGGCCTCTCTTAGGTTATTTTCAGGGAATTTAGACTTTTAGCGGGGAATACGGACTAGGATGTTTTGACTGATATACGGGATTTTGGGTTTTTGTTTAGTGTGCTCGCTAAGATTTTTCTTTCAATCTTATGCCAACGTATTCCCGTTTTTCTGAAACAGGGAAATCAGAGCGATCGTAGTTCCTCCTATTCTACGGGAGGAAATGATGTTTTGGTGTCTTGTTCAAAGCCCAAGACGTGAAGCTGAAGGTAGTTTGTATCTTGTTCAAAGCCCAAGATGTGAAGCTAAAAGGGTTTGACTTTAGAGAGAATTTGTCATCTCTAAAGAGGGGTTTGTTTGTCACAACTGTTTATAAAAGAGAATTACTTTAACCGGGATGTGTGAATCTGGCAATGCCATAATTTCCTTTATAGGGGATTTCCAACCTGAAGGAGAAGACTTTAACTCAGTGTAGAGCAATGTCATCTTTCCTTAGGAATTTCTCATGCTAAAAGAGGGACACTGGCATGGATGTAGATGATCCAGAGGCTTGCCGCTTACAGCGATTAGATGAAGGGGAAGGAGTTGTTAATGTTTGTGTACTGTGAACGAGGCACAGCTTTAATCCTAAAAGGTTGATTGGATCAACCAGTGGTTTTCTTATACAAAGCCTAAGAGGAGGCTAAAAGGTTTTCCTTATACAAAGCCTAAGAGGAGGCTAAAAGGTGTTTGACTCAACAAGAGAGTCTTTTATACTCAACGAGAGAGTGTTTTAGTATCTCGTACGAAGCCCAAGATGGAGGCTAAAAGGGAGTTGACTCAACAAGAGAGTCTTTTGTATCTCGTACGAAGCCCGAGATGGAGGCTAAAAGTTTTATACTCAACAAGGGAGTGATTTGTGTCTTGTACAAAGCCCAAGACGGAGGCTAAAAGGATTGTGACTCAACAAGAGAGTCTTTTTTGTATCTCGTATAAAGCCCGAGATGGAGGCTAAAGAGTTGATTCATAAGAACCTTTTTGTATCTCGTCCAAAGCCCGAGATGGAGGCGAAAGAGGGTACTGTTTCAGTTGAGTGACCAGTATATGGGTTCAAAGAGAAAATCAGTTCTTATATGAGTAACACTGTACTCAGGGATTTTGATTCGAGGATCAGGGATATTTACTTTTCTTTGAGGAAATGGGAAATCCAAAGGGTATTGAGACTGTCCGAGTCTACAGGGTTCCTTCCTATTCTTGAAGGATGCTTGAGAATGTCTTTGAGACTCAAGGAAATTAGACTGTCCAAGTCTAGAGTTTCATCTTTTGTACTATGCTTTAAGAAACAGTAGTAGACTCTTGGAAAGACTGTTCTATTAAGATGACTGATTTCTGTTCCTATACCTCTAGGAGGTCGTCGGGACAATTTGTACGAAGCCCAAGAGGAGGCTGGAAACTTTTAAGAATCCAAGGGACAATTTGTACTAAGCCCAAGAGGAGGCTATCATTCCCGGAGGAAGAAATAATTTATACGAAGCCTAAGAGGAGGCTGTGAATACTTCTAAGAAGCCGACGGGTCCTTGTACAACTCCCAAGAGGAGGCAGGGATGCTTTTAGGAAGCCTGTGGGTCCCCAAACCCCGAGAAGTTCAAGACAGGCTCTTCACAAAGAATAGATCAAGCCAGGAAAGTTCGAGAATTTGGAAGAAACTCAAGGGATGCAATTCATGGAGAAAAGATCATCTCTGGGGAATAGAGTTCCTTGACAATTCCTAAGGGTGCTTTTAAGAAGCTTGTGGGTCCCCAAACCCCGAGAAGTTCAAGACAGGTTATTCACAGAGAATAGATCAAGCCAGGAAAGTTCGAGAATTTGGAAGAAACTCAAGAGATGCCATTCATGGAGAAAAGATCATCTCTGGGGAGTAGAGTTTCTTTGACAACTTCTTCAAGTGACAGTCTGAGAAAAGGTTAAAAAAGAATCTGCCTTTCACATCTCCATATTGTTTAACCCCAAGAGGAGGGAAGATTGTGTCTGGTAATCCTACGGGGATCTAGTTTCGTCTATTTCTAAGAGTGATCAAAACGGACTTACCTAGTGCTAGACGTAGTTGCCGGGGAAACTCTAAATATCTATACTATTATTACACAGTCGATATGAGTTTATGAACAGCCCCACAATACAGTTATATGTATATGAAAGCGGTAAATGAAAGCATATAAACACTTACTCGGTTGTAGAGCTTCCATGCTATTTGGTTAGTTGTTCAACAAAGAAAGATTAAAAATAACAGTATATTTCAAAATCAAAGGAGAAAGTGCTTTGAAAGAGAAAGATTTGGGGCTTACAGCTCAAGGAGAGGCCCAAGGTTTTATCAGTGGTTGCACTGTTGAATTTGTACAGAGGGACTTATACGAGTGACTGAGGCCAAAAAATTATTTGTTGTACAAAGGGATGGGTCTTACACTCTCTTAAGAGGCCCAAAAGGTTTAAAGAAAAAGAGTGGGGCTTATAACACGAGGGTAGGCCCAGATGATTTTTCGTTTGAAATGGCGATCGCGCCGAGATTTTTTTTAACGCAAAGGGGCTTATACAATATCTGAGGCCCAAAGTTGTTTTTGGTTAAAAGGGGATTGGGTCTTACACTCAATTAGAGGCACAAAAGTTTTGAATGGGTCTTATAGCTCGAGGAGAGGCCCAATTGATTTTTTAAAAGGCGACGATCGTGCCGTTTACTTGTACAGAGGGACTTATACAATAAGTGAGGCCCAAAATGGTTTGTACAAGGGGGTTTGGGTCTTACACTCTCTCAAGAGGCCCAAGAGGTGTTTTGAATGATTTATGAGGGTTGAATTAATCAAAAGCCCTAATTTGTTTTCAAAATGTATTTTAATTGAATAAAATATTCAATTAAAATGATCAAAAATTGTTTAACATGTGGAAAACAAATTGTGATCTTGGATTAATGCTTCATAAATCAAGTTTTGCCCTACAAAATGATTAGAAATCATTAAAATTTGCAAAATCAATAAGGAAAAAATATTTTAAATTTCAAAAACAATTAAAGCATTAATTCTTTGCAAAAAAATCAATTATATGAAATAAATAATATTTTTGGGATTTTTTGGGAAAATAAAATATTTTAACATTTTTGTGAATTATTAAAAAAAGAATCAACTCAAAATCATTAAAACTCAGAGAGAAATTAATTTTTGAATCAATTAAATAAAATCACAAAATTCAAATATTTGAATTTTCAAAAAGGGCGCCAAGAACACCCCAAGAACACGCGCGTGTTCTGAGTTTTGCCCTGATTTGCATTTTCTCTCCAATCTCACTGAATACTTGATTATATCATGCAATCCACATACCAATCTGCTCGTCTCAACCTCACGATCATGTCTATGGTATTAAATTTCATTTATATTAAACATGGAATAAAAAATCAAGACAAAACCTTAAGAACCCTAATTACTGCATGAAGGCTGAAAATTTTGATACACGATTCAAACAAAGCAATTTATTGAGGGGAAACATTCCATGCAAGATTATGAACATTTGGCAAAAGTATTGTGCGAGGAAATATGCATAAATTGAGAGATGACCAAGTTTAGGCTTACCACTAGGTCGTGGCAGCAAGTTCAAAGTGATTTCTGAGTTGGAGGTGTTACAGACGCGTTGTGATGATCTGAACAGCTTCCCTACACCTTATGGAGTGTGTTTGAATGCTTGGACTTGATGGAAATTGGTTGGATCACTTCATGGCATCTCAACTGCAACTTGGTTAAAACCTTGAGCAATTGACTGGTGATTCTGAGAAATCAGTGTTCCAGATGTTGTTTAAGTGTTTCATCAGCTCCCATATGATGTATGTGAGGTGTGTGTGTGTGATTGGTTTGAGTGGAATTTCTCTCTACTGAAAAATTCGATAGTGACTTGCAAAGAAAGGCATTTTTGAGAGTGAGAAATGGATTTTGAGAAAGGCAAGTGTTGTAGGCCTTTGGTGTACTTAAACTGATCACAATTGAGCTCTATTTATAGTAGAGCAAGTTTGTTTTGCAAGGAATAGTGAATGACAACTGTTGAGTAGAGTTGGTCAATGTTGGCAAATGAAAATCCAAGTCTCCTCTAGCCATTGACTAGAGGTTAGGGCATAGGCTGCTGGTCCCCTTGGTCTTGGATAAGTCTTGACTGAATTCAGTTGCTAATAGCTCAGTCCATGCCACCTTGGTGCTTCCATTGAATGCTCAAATCCAAAATTGGAGTCTTGTCCCTATTTTAGGCAATTCTAGGTTTGGCATGCTATTTCTTGTTCCAAGGACTTTGGAGGCTTGGCTCAGTGATTGTCCCCTTTAGATTCAATCCTCAGATGTGTCCAAAGTGATGACAAGGCTTGGAATTGGTTAATTTTGGCAAATCGACCAAAAGTGCAAAAATCTGCCTTGCCTTGGCAGATTTCAGCAAGGCATCTTGCCACTACCATATCTCAAAGCTCAAATTGAATTTGGTGATGTTCTTTGCCATTTTGGAAAGCCCTTATATGATACAACAATTGTCTGATCATATTTGGTTTTGATACCTTTTGGATCCAAGTGAAAAATCCCCCTACATTTGGAAAAAAGTATGGCAGATTCTGACTTAGTGAAATTTTCACTAAGTGTTGGAACAAAGTGACTTTTCTTGATTTTGATCACTCCATAACTCAAAATCCATGAGGAATTTGGACATAGATCAGTATGAAGCTTTTGTAGAGGGAAATGAGATCTACAAATCAAGCTTTGGATGGGGAAGAATGGCTTTGTGGTTTAGGAGTTATGATCCTCTAAAGTTGGTACCTTTGTCACTTTATTTCATAACTTAGAAAATTTTCTAAGTTTTTATAGTTACCCCTTTTACAAGTTATCCAACTTTCTTTGATTTTTATTGATGAATGATGATTCAAATCATACATTAACATCATTTTAGGGTTAAAAATCCATTTTTGTGAAAAATCTCAAAAAGTCAAAGTTGATTTTTGTGCACAGTTGACTTTTCATCAAATGAATTCCAAACTGTGCAATCCTTTAGGAAATCATGTCCTTGACCTAAATCAAACTTGATGGACATGTTCCATGGGTGTTATAGGGTGTATTGAATCATGTCCTAGGGTTTGGGAGCATGTCCTGGTCAAAAGTCAAAGTTACAGTTGACTTTTCTCTCAAAACCATAACTGTGGTTCAGATGAAAATGAAACATGTTGCTCAAGCTTCTTGGACCAATCCATTGTTCCAAATGGATCAATATGGTATATTAGAGACCCTCAAATCATGTCTTGAGGTCTTGGTTCATTATTTGTCCTAAAAGTCAACTTAGGGGTGAATTTGGTCAAGAAACCCTAATTCCTGGTTTTTTATGTATGCATCCCTTGAGGCCAAATTGACTTGAGGATTAGGTCCATGAGGTTCCATGGAGTATATTAGGATATGTTTTGAATCATTGGCTCATGGCCAGATGAAAATTTCCATCTGGAGGCCCTGGTCGACCAAAACCCTAATTTGGTGACATTGGCGATCTTGAAGCTTGATCCACCTAGAAGGGAGCAACCTTGTGCTTAATCCTTGAAGTGGTAGTCCTCTTGATCCATTGTGGATTTTTGAGAGGTTAGACAAGTTGAAGATAATGTCATTCCTTGATTGATCCTTTGTCTAAGCACTCAGAGAGGGCTTGAAACCCTAATTTTGATTGTGGTGAATGCTCAACAATTCCTTGAGGAGATTGATGAGGCACAAAAGTACATCCATATTGTGATGATGATTTGCACAATGATGGGAAATCTTAGTGGTCAAAATTTGGGGTATGACAGATGCCCCTATTTAATCTTCTTGGACACGAAGGTGTGAATGGCGAAGGTATTCGGGCATTCGAGGTGCAAGAGGATTAAATATCGGAATATCCGAAATTTTGACGATGTCTATGAATGGTAATTCACGCATTCATCTTCTTTCGCTAAGCAATGATGTGTAGAAAAGGTAAACTTCTCCTCGATCCTGGTCTTCAGCCAAGGAACTGGTCTTAGTTTCTGATTTAAACTTCCCCTCGATCCTGGTTTCCTACCAAGGAACTGGTCTTAGTTTCTGATTTAAACTTCCCCTCGATCCTGGTTTCCTACCAAGGAACTGATCTTAGTTTCTTTTGTCAATAAACTTTATTGACAAGGGACGCTATTCGTAGCGGTTTTCCTCAAACTTCTCGCCGAATTTTCCTGGGGAGATGCCATTTGACAGAAAAAGTTGACGTCATACTTGCTGGGGAACCCAATCGTCTGAGTTGTAGAGGTGCACAAACTTCTCTATTGGAGATGCCATTTATTTCTACTGGGGAAGACGAGTCTCCTGAGAGACTGCTTTCATTTGGGGTCTTACATCATACTTTTCTCGGTTTCTTCTCAAAGAAATGCCATATGATGGGATCCAATTTGAGGTGCTGATGACCTTTTCATCAGTAGTTTTTTTTGGAGAAAAACTGTTGTACCATCGAATCTCTGATTAGGAGGCTTTCTCTCGGGATTTTCCTTAATCCGGTAAAGCAAGGATATCATCTTCAATGGCGAAGAGTGATATTTGTTGAAGGTTCTCTGGTTTTTCAGAGGTTCAAGTTATCAAAGTGGTCGAGGAGCCAACTTCCATCCAGAAATAAACTGGAGGAGAGAGATCGTTCCGACGCGATATTTCCTGACGAGGAAAGAACTTGACAACTCGATTGAGAGGACTTTTTATCACCAGGGGATAAGACCGACTAGAGTGATAGTGATGCAATATGAATGCGAATGCAAATCAATAATGCATGATGTATGTATGTATATGCTAACAAAACCGGCGCGACATACAAACTAATGGATGAACACGACTGGATACTCGGCCATCGCGGGGCAAAGAAGTATCGTTGGTCCAAAAGTAGCAATTCTACCTTGCTTAGGAGAAGTAGTCCTCACGGGGAACTATGTTGGTCGGGCTTAGGAGATAAGAACTCGGCCGAGGCGTGTCAGATGAAACAAGGTCTCTGACATAGTTGATCCCTTCATTCAGGCATACTGGGTTAGAAGGAGTACTTTGATTCTGCACTTTGAAGTTCGCTTACTTCTGGAGAAGCGATTGATGTTCTTTTGATGTTTAACAGTCAAAAGAATTTGCCATCTTTATTTTAAAAGCAGAAAAAGTTTTACAAGTAAATTCATTTTTGTTTTATTTCAAGAATCGTTGATCATATTAAAATGTCGTTCTGTAAAGCAAAAACAGATGAGAATTACAAACAAAAGCACAAGGGCTCAAATTTTATTGATAAGATGGAGATCAGCTAAACGCGTGATTCCAAAGAGTATTTACAAAGTTAGAAAATGGTAATTTACAGGGAAAAGGGCTACGTTGAAACAGAACGACCACTATCTTTCTACTAACTTTGAATTCAGAACATCCTGAGCTTCTTGTCGAAGATGACCTTGACTGGAGTTTTCCTCCGATGGATGGTGTAACTGCTGCTGAGGGACTTGCCTTTGTTGAACATATTTACTTGCCATTATCCCTAACTTTTTCCTGGAATGTACTGTGATGTTTCCAATCCACCGGGATGATTTTTTTTGTCTCTAACTTTTGGCTGGACCGCCCTTTCGGGTTTTCAATCCACCGAGACGTTTTTTTTTTTTTTAGTTTAGGCGAAGTATTTCTTGATTACATCAACGTTTGTGGGGTAGGCAAATTCCTCTCTGTCCACGGTTGCAAGTCTCAAGGCACCTCCTGAGAAAGCTTTCTTGACCACATAGGGGCCGTCATAGTTCGGAGTCCATTTGCCCCGAGAATCGATGAGAAACGATTGTATCTTTTTTAGCACAAGGTCTCCTTTCCTGAAGATGCGAGGTCGAACCTTTTTGTCGAATGCCTTCTTCATTCTCTGCTGATATAACTAACCATGGCATAGTGCTGTTATCCATTTCTCTTCGATCAGATTCAGTTCGTCGTGTCGACTTTGACACCATTCAGCTTCTGTTAGCTTAGCTTCCATAAATACCCGAATTGATGGGATCTCTACTTCTATGGGAAGCACTGCTTCCATGCCATATACTAGAGAGAAAGGGGTATCCCCTGTTGAAGTGCGGACAGACGTACGATAACCGTGAAGAGCAAAGGGTAGCATCTCGTGCCAATCTTTGTAGGTTACGACCATCTTTTGAACAATCCTCTTGATGTTCTTGTTAGTTGCTTCTACCGCTCCGTTCATCTTGGGTCGGTAAGGAGATGAGTTATGGTGTTCGATCTTAAACTCAATGCACAATTCTTTCATCATCTTATTGTTCAAGTTAGATCCATTATCAGTAATGATCTGGCTCGGAACACTATAAGGGCAGATGATATTGTTTTTGATAAATCGAACCACCGCTTGTCAGGTTACATTGACGTATGACGCTGCTTCGACCCACTTGGTGAAGTAGTCAATGGCTACAAAGATGAACCGATGTCCATTTGAAGCCTTGGGCTCAATCATGCCAATCATGTCGATTCCCCATATGGAAAAAGGCCACGGGGAAGAGAGAACTTTGAGATGCGTTGGCGGTACATGAATTTTGTCGGAGTATATCTGACACTTGTGACACTTCCTCATGTACTTGTAGCAGTCGGACTCCATTGTCAACCAATAGTACCCTGCTCTGAGAATTTTTCTCGCCATTGTGTGTCCGTTGGCATGAGTGCCAAAGGATCCTTCGTGAATTTCTTTCATCAACATATCTGCCTCTGGTGTGTCGACGCATTGAAGCAAAACCAAGTCAAAATTCCGTTTATACAGCGTATCACAGCTCAGGAAGAAAGTACCTGCTAGCCTTCTAAGGGTCTTTCTATCCTTTCTGAATTCCCCAAGAGGGTACTCTTGTTTTTTAAGGAAGCATTTGATATCGTGATACCAAGGTTTGTCGTCTATGACTGCTTCAATCGTGAAGATGTAAGCGGGCCTTTCAAGGCGCATTATGTCGATCTTAGGTAGGTCAGTCCATTGACCTACATTAATCATGGAAGAGAGAGTGGCTAAGGCTTCAGCCATGTGTTCTCCTCACGAGGGATATGATGAAACTCGATTCTGTTGAAGAAGGGTAACAACCTTCTCGCGTAATCTTTATAAGGGATTAATCCTGATTGGTATGTGTTCCAATCTCCTTTGATCTGATTGATAACCAGGGCTGAGTCGCCGTATACGTCCAAATTTTTAACCCTCAAATCAATTGCTTCTTCGAGACCCATGATACAAGCTTCGTATTCGGCCTCGTTGTTTGTACACTTGAATGTCAATCTGGCGGTGAAAGGAATGTGGGTACCCTGAGGGGTAACAATTATTGCCCCAATTTTGTTTCCATAATGATTGACAGCTTCGTCAAAGACGATTCCCCATTAGGAATCTAGTTCTGGCCCTTCACTAGGTAGCGTTTCATCGCAATCTTTCATCTTTAGATACATGACATCTTCGTCTGGGAAGTCGAACCCGATTGATTCTTGATCGTCAATCGGTTGATGAGCCAAATGATCGGCCATAATACTTCCTTTAAAGACTTTCCTAGCGTGGTACTCTATGTTATATTCTGATAGCAACATCTGCCAACGGGCAATCCTTCCCGTGAGAGCAGGTTTTTCAAATACATACTTGATTGGGTATGTTAGTTATTTAATTTTAAGGGTTGGCATTAATTTTGTAAAACAAATAATAGCAGCAATATGTTAGATAGGATTGTGTATCTTGCTAAAGAAGAACAGGTTAAGCAAGAAGTCCTAGTGTGCAATGGAACATGTTGAGCTGAAGTAGTTTCAAAATCTGGAACGACATGTCGTATCAAGATGTCCCATGCAGGTTCATTCGACATCGCTCCAGAACTGAAGAGAATTTAGAATTCTGTTATGCCTTAACAGATGCAGAAGATTCAAGAAATAATATGCAATGTCTATGTGGCGCTGAATTAAAAGGTCTAAAGATTCAAGTCTGAAATTGAGAAGAATATTGGAAAATATACACTTTCTAAATATGGAGATATTTTAGGAAGTTATAGATTGAAGTCCTAACTTGTAGCAGAAGTTTCTGCTGAATTGTAGCAGCTCATTTGCTGCGTTTTTAAAGGCCCAAAATCCAGTTGGGAATAGGTTATATATAGATATATTGTAACCTAGTTTGGTGTAACCAAAGATGTAAAAGTTCTAATATTAGGGTTGGTTCCTGTACCACTCGACCTGTGAGTTGGACAGTGTGTATTTGTGATCCTCAAAGCTGTTAAGTACGAGGAGTATTGTTCTTGGAGGAAGCTTTTAAGTAACTCTAAGTCGTGTCTTGTAAGGGTGTCTTCCTTGTGGAACTGTTATATAGATAAAGAGCTGTTGATGCAGTGGCGGATAGTCGACTGCTAGACATCATTGCGATGATTGGGAGTGAGAAGTGTTTCTCATAGCTAGAGAGGATCTAGGTAGAAGGGTCATTGGGTAGTGATTGAGTGATAAGCTGTAAACGGAGAGTTTAGCTTTGAATCGATACTACTGATAGTGGACTTCATCCCTGGCTTGGTAGCCCCCAGAGTAGGTGTGT